>CM039725.1:16893731-19486931 GCA_022539455.1 Dendrobium nobile
CGTCGGGAAGCTACCGAAATTCATACTAAAAATGCATTGAACTTAAATAAATAACAGGGGATCAAACTTGAACAAATTGTAGAAAACAAAACTCAATTCAAGCCCTAGGTAACCAAACCTAATGCCGAAAACAAAATTGTAATTTAAAAAAATAACAAAAATTTAATTAAATGCGAATGAGCGAAAGGACCTTTAAAATATAATTTTCTTGTAAGAAAAAAATCAACCAAAGTCATGGAAGAATATAAAAACTTGCTTGCAACTAACGACAAATTTTCCATGAACATTGAACATTACCATGCCAATTGAAATGCACTCAGTGACAAGTAACAACCACCTGTGGGCCATAAGAGACCCTTAAAGTACGTTTGATAGTTTGCTTATGAATGACAAAGAACGAAATGCAAGCAAATGCGCAAAATGCTCAGTAAGCATCCTATATCACCTATGGATGATGTTAATTGATGTACAAAGCCCATGTTTGTAGAAGAGGCGTGATAGTGGCGATAAACATAGTAGTGTGTTTATAAGTGAAGTGTGAAAGCTGTGTAGCAAATGCAGTAACATTCTTATATTCAACCTTGATCAACATGCAAGCAATCATACCAATTCCCTATGAACCAAAAAAAAAAAAGGAGTCAATATGCAAGTGAAAATAGCAATCTACCAACCAACATGCATAAGGGGATTAGCGATGAATATAGCACATCTGACAGCCAATATTAACTTGCATAGGAATATATTAATTCGCCTGCAAATAATAATGCTTCCTACAAACACCAACAAGCAGCGATGATTAATGTGATGCAAGTATAGTAGATCCCCTATGAACATAGATATACACAAAACATATTACTTACAAGCGAGCACAGCAAACATGTAATGAATAAGAGCTCCTACAAGTCACTATAAGAGATTCTTCGTACACACAACAACTTGCCTAGAAGCTAAGCTGGAGATTTATGAATGCCCATTGATAGCCTACAAGCGAAGCCAACAAAACTTGCATGGCACAACAGCTCGCTTGCAAGAAGCAACGGGCGACCCTTAGTACAACGATAAAACCCACCTACAAGCAAAATATAGGTGGAATGTAGTCCACTTACATGCAACAATAGACGACTTTTCAATGCCTTTTAACAGCACACTACCAAAGAACAAATCCAACGAAGCTTGTAACGCACAATAGCTCGCAAGGGACAACAAACAACCCATAATGCAATGTTATGATTCACCTGTAAGCAGAAGCAAGAAATCATTAGTAAAATCTACGGGGATACTGATGAATTGAGGCAGTAAACTTGAGAAGCTAGGCTGTCATACCATATGTTAGCTTACTTGCAAGCGATAGATAGGAGGCTCCAGACGCACCGCACAATGTATCTGCCTGCAGAAATATACTCTCGCATGCTAAATATTAAAGAAAATGACAACTTGCAGAAGATGAAATGAATTAAGCAACACTACTGATGTGCAATGAATGAAATTCAATGTGTTATTAAATAACACCACTGTATCCACAACATCCATACAAATTGGCAGAAGGCATTCATTGGATATTCAAGGAAGCTCGTGCGTCTTTCAAATAATCAGTACTTGCCAATAAGAGTTTAATGCAATACAACAACCTTTATACGATAAGTAGTAGGCAACCTATAGCGCAGCCCAACATTATCGAATCTGCAACGCTTGTATAAGCAAACAGGCAAACACAATCTCATCCGACACTACGTGCTTAAGGCATTTGCAGATTTCAAAATAAAATCTTGCGCACTCTTTCAACAATGGTCGTTTGTGCAATAAATTATAATTAAATATTTCAAAATGCCCTCTTATGCATTAAAATAAGAACACACGCATCAACCCCGACGAGCGTGTTGTATGCACACACGTAACATATGAAGATGTTGCACGAGTCAAGCAATGTGAATAGATAGAAGTCGACACGGCTCGAACCGTCAAACAAATATACGATATTAGTGTTGACTGGGATTTTTTTATTCGTTCATATGAGGCCTTCAAAGTCTATGCAAGAAAGATTCACTAATTAAGGCATAAAGCCGACGACGAACCCAATTCTCTGACAACAAGAAGACAGTCGATAAGATTCAACCAACAAAATGAAATTGCCTAAAATCCTTGATAATGGTCGTGTTGACAGAAAGTTTCAACCCGAGGGGACCCCAAACATTCAAAATGTCTCCAAATTCTTATAAAATACATTTAATTGACTTTAATGTATTCATGAACAACCTCAATATTTAAAATTAAAACAAAACACCTAAAATACTTAAACCAAAATACTCATCCATCCTCCACAATAGTTTGCTGAGGTGGACAAGCTTGAAAATCTCTTCAGCTTACAAAGAGCAAATGATTGATTGAGAATATCACTATACTTACCAGTAAGGACATGGCATTTATCCTCTAACTAGTGGATTTACCGTCAAATGGCACCACAAGTAAACAGTTATGACCGGGATCCTATGACCAGGTGGTTTTGCTGTCAAATGGCACCATTAAATTATGGTCATGGTCAAAGCTCATATGTTCCCCAACGGTGTTAAATCATTAAGTAATAAATCAATAGGATATGACTGATATGACATAGAGTCCTCTATTAGCTACGGTAGATTCAAATATGTCCCTTTAAGCAAACATTCATCCCAGGTCTACAAGGTACCCTTGGACGAAGCAACTCAAGGCTGCCGACATGGATCTTTAAGTCAGATTGGGCAGACTATCTCCTCTAACTAAGAAAACTAGGGGCCACGATGACCTGAGATGACGGAACCATGGGATCTTTATCGAGGGTCTATCACCATTCCTCCCCACTATCCACTTTAAGTGCAAGGTGGTGAATTTCTGATTTTAAACGTTAAATTTTAAATCTATGAGCAGTGTCTTATTTAAAACTCAATCTACCTTCTAAAAATTTACCTCAAAACTTAAGCATTAAAACCTCCTCTCCCACGAAAGAAAGAAAAGGAGCGTGGAGAGGTCAGGGCGTGACTTTTTGGAGCCCACACATAGTTTTTCATTTATTAATTTTAGATAATTACTTCAGCTCTATTTGGCACCACCACTAGTGTCATGTGGAGAAAAAGAACATTGGGAAGGTGATACTTAGTTATTGTACTTTTCCCCTTCTTTAGTCGTGCTAGTCAAACAAATAAAGCGGATACCTTCTTGTTTATATATATCTTTTCAATAAAATATACTTTTTTTTTAAATCATAGAGTATTGAATCATGAAATGATAGTTGCTTCCTCTGGTTTCTTTAATAATTTGCAAATTTCTCCCTGAAATTCTTCTTTTTTTTTCTTTTAATTTGTTGCAGGTCCTTGTAAGGAATGTCCCAGCTGATCCAGATGAGTCAACCTATGAGCTTGTAGAGCACTTTTTCCTTGTCAATCATCCTGAACACTTTCTAACACATCAGGTAGTGTGATCACATATATGGCTTGCTAATTGTTATTTTAAGGACAAATGACGTTGATTTCTGCCAATAATTTGCTAGAGCCTTTCTTGTGCAATTATTAATTTTCATTTGGATGTCCAGAGGGATATGTGATATTCTTTTTTGTTTCATAACATTTTCCATCTCACTTTTGTGTGGGAAAAATTAATCCTCCCTAGGAGCTTAGATCATCAAACAAGACCAGCTTGCTTTAGCAATGGGAAAAAAATCAGTTCAATTTGGCACTGACAAAAGTAAGTCTAGTTAACTTTGGCACTGGCAAAATGAACCTATGTAGCTTTGGCATTCATAAAGCATGTAAAGGTCACTTTAGCATTGATAGGATTGGGCGAGGTTGCTTTGACTTTGCATTATGCACAAAACAAAGTCCTAGTCGCTTTGGCAGTTTCTTCTTAAAACTTTGAAATGTTACTCTCTAATATTGCCTCAACTCAATCAAGACTTTATGGGTTTTCATACTGAGGAAATCTTTTTGGGTATGGAGGGCTTGGTTCTTAGCCTTTAGGTATTGAACTTTGGCCTTAACTGTGAAAAGAGTGCTCTGCATCTTAGAAAACTCGTCTCCCTAATTATGGTCAAAGAAGACTTAATAGAAGTATCCTTTTGTAGTAGCTAAGTGGAGTCGGTCCTCTCATTGTCCTTCATTTCCTCCTAGAGAGAAATAAACCTTCTTGATATTGCTCTAACAAAATCTATAACATTTATAATAATTTTTTTGTAAACGAAAATCAGAACGAATATGGAACCAGAGTGAGAGATTCAAAGTTAAAGATTCAACTGCAATTTAACCTGATGTAATAAATATTTAAATGCAAATATATAAAGAAAATTAAATAGAATTAATACGCAAATAATATTTTTAATAATTATAAATTTCGATGCCTTTAATATTTGAATTATTAACATCTTCTTTGTAGCCATAACTAAAAAGATATCTCCAAAACACCTTCAATAACATCTCCATTCTTCAAAAACTTTTAACTTATATATTCTTCATGTTAACAAAGATCTTCAATCACATATATGTTTTAGAGTTCACAATTTCAGATTAGCATATCTAATAAGTATATTTGATATATCTAATGTTTAACAAAGTTCTCAAACAAAAATATCATATTTGAACAAGAATTACACATATTCAACAAATACATTTATCAAAACAAAATGAGGAATACAAATTAGGGATTTCAGTTTTCCCAAAAAAATTACATCCTCTTAGAAGAAAGAACGACAAAACTCAAGGAAGAGGTAGCAATGAGGAAAGTTGTCGGATGACTGGCAAAGAGAGGGATAGGGAACCCTTGATGACAAGGGAGAGGTTCAAGGGCTGGCACATGAGGGAGGAGAGGAGAGGCTCTCGATCTCAAGATTTCAGTATTTTGGGGATAGTTGAAGAGGGATCGGTTTGAGAGGTTTTAAGATTTTTCTTACTAATAAATTAATAAGATTAAATTAAAAAAAAAATATTTTCCATTGGATTGAAAATTAATTATCTTTAATCAAATAGCAATTGAACCGGCTGGTAGAAAGAAATTGAGACAAAGATCGAGTCCGCAATTCTCACCAGTTTTTACCAATTCGAAGTGGGGCCAATTCTTAAATAGTACCAAACCAGTCATATGACCAATTGATGGTTGAATTGATCTAACTTTTAACTCTTGATGGTGGCCTTGATTTGCATCATAATTCCACCATAAAGTATTCTATATTAGCTCAAAAAATATGGTGCAAGAGGTGTGAACTTTATCCTATCTTGTTGACCATCGCGTCAACCTATAAGGTTAGCTAGGAGATGAGGAAAACCTGCTTGAACTACTTTTTATCAAAGTTGAGCAACTTTTTTTTCCAAAATAATGATAGAATATGTCTAAAAAGATAAATAATTTTTTTTCATTAAAAGCTAAAATTAGAGATATACTATGAAAATTTTAGTAAGGACAATTTGGGTGAGCAAATTTGGAAAATTTTGTTGATCAAATTTAGCTTTTCCAAAATTATTTTTCCCAACTCAATAGACGATATGGATTGGGTAGTAGCCCGTAGAAATAGATGTTAAGTATGAAGCCTAATTTCATCAACTTTTTGGATACTTTTTTTTATTATTATTTTTTAAGATTGATGGCTACCACAAAGACCTAATTTGAGGCTACTACAATGTCTTAATTGAAGGCTACCACAATATCTTAAATGGAGGCTACCATAAACTCTTAAATGGAGGCTACCATAAAGGTCTCCAATATAGGCTATAAAAATTTTCAATGGTGGTTGATCATTAATACTAAAAGGTGAATGTATCACTATATAAACCCATATGATTCTTACATGTATGCAATTCACAAAAAGAAGCAGCAAAGAAAGGAGAGGAAGAGAGAAAAGGGTCTCATCCAAGAAAAAAAGGAAGAAATCCTTTGGGTTTTTGCATGTGGAGTTCTTCGGCTTCTTCAAGATAAAGAAGTCTAGCCCTTATCTTTGCAAAATGTAACTAAATTTTCTATCAGTTAAACAAAGTGGTATATTTATCTATATCTTTAATTGTATATGACGTATAATTCTTCATGTATCTCTTTTCAAGCTTAGTGAATTATTTCATCTGTGTGGTCATCTATATAGGCTTACTTAATCCGAACCACATAAACTTTGGTATTCTCTTTTGTTATTCTTGATCCCTCTTTTATTCTTGCTTTGTGATTCATCATATTTGCCTTTTAGTTGAAAACACTCTCTTTCCTAACAATTGATAAAAAAATAGGCTATGAAAATCACGATGGCCATGAAATTTTAAATTGAGAAATTTGATAGCTTAAAGAGTCTTAGCTTTTGGAGAACCAAGATATATGGTTTACTTATCTAATAGGAGCTTGAAAAAGCACTCATGAGATATAATAAAATGCTTGAAATCATGAATTAAGAAAACAAGATAGCAATGGATGAGAAGGCTCTCTTAGAGATTCAACTTTATGTTTGGCGAATAAGGACTTGACAAAGGTCGTAGAGGAGATAACTATAGAGAATTTATGGCTCAAACTGGAATCTATGTACATTATCATAAGCCTCCTATCAGAAACAAAAACTCCATTTATTTTGCATGCCGCAAAGTATGCTTATTAAATTATATTTGAATATGTAGGATTCCATCATTCAAGATTTGAGAAATATTTATGTGATTGTTGAAAATAAAGATCAGACTTTATTACAATTGAGCTATGTACTTCTCTTACAAAAACCTTTTTGATTTCACGTTATATGGTTGTGTTGCAAAAATCTTATAGGATGTTAAGAATTCACTTCTTTCAAAAAAGGTAATTTCTAACCTTGAGGGAAGCGATAAACCAGTTGAAGATTTATTACAAATTAGAGGGAGATCCTATGAGTGAGGGTTCACTCTTAATCATGGGATAAGTAGGTTTTTTTTTTCTACCAATTTTTTGATTGCTTTCGTAGTCAGAAAAATAGATCGTTAAAATTAATGAGCTTTTTCACAATTATTTCAAACTTTTTCCTTTAAAAAGTTATTTTTGGTGAAGCATTTTTGAATCTATTGCTGGAAAATAAACTTTTTAAAATAAAAATAAAAAAGCTTAAATTGCCCCCAAACAAAGCCTAAATCTCAAAGTAAGTTCAAAGAGATTACTTGATTTTATTGTTAAAAAAACACACATAAAGAATATTATTTTTCTTTGAAGAAGAGAGAGTGAGAGTAGATGATGAAAGCAAAAAAGATAAATTAATTGATCTAAGTATTGTTGCAAAAAATTTTGGTTATAAAATTAGTTATGCTCTTTTAGTGACTATAGATAATATGTGTAAAGAGTAGTGGATTTTAGACTTAATATGATTTAATATCTAATCACATATTTTTTTAATTTAAATATATTTTCACATATAAGCTAAGTTTAAGTGACTGTGCTTATATGAGAAACGGAGCTATGTGCTAGATTGGAGATTATGACACCATGAAGCTAAAAGTGCATGGTGGTGTGACTATATCATTGCTTGAAGTCGGGTATGTATCACATTTGAATAAGAATTTCATTTCTTTAAGTGATTTTAGTACTGTAGGACATATATTCTCTGGCGATGACGAAGCCCTTAAGATGTGTAAGAGTGCATTAGTTATCTTAAAGGACAATGGAGTTAGTGGGCTCTATATATTGCATAAAGCAATGCCACATGCTAATGTATTAGATTCAACAACTATGATGGCAGTGCAAGAAAGCAAGAATGATATTAAATATAAGATGCCACGTGCCGAAAAGAATAAGCTATTGTGAAATCTATAGATAATTATTCTAGAAAAGCAATGCAAAATATTTTTTTCTCTAGCGAGAGCTTCTGAAGTGGAAATCACATATTAGGTAAAATTTTAAAATAAAGGAGCAACAAAGTTGAGTAGATTTGTTATCGATGGAGTGAGGATTTGCAAAGCCTCAATTAAACTCAAAAATTTATGAAAGAAGGCATTGCACAGAGACATTCAGACATAATCACTCCGCAGATATATTTGAAATTTAAACTCAAAGATGGAGATTCATAATGTAGAATCTAATTTCAATAATTATTTTGAATAAGATTTGATATTGATTTTTCAATGTGGTGGCTATCACATAAAACGTCGGCATTTAGATGACCCAAATAGGAGAGTAGATGTATTAGATTTGGCATATGCAAAAAAAAATAGAGGCAAACCTAAAAAGACTTAGTTAAAAAGTATTAAAAATTGTCTTTTTTTTATTAGGTTTAAATGAGCCTTTGACTCTTAACAGAACACAATGGAAAAAAAAAAAAAGATTCATGTAGCCGACCTACCTCACATAGTGGGATAAATGTTTGATGTTGTTATTGGTGGTGGTGTCTATTACAAAGTCTTCTTGGAGGATACCACAAAATTTTAGTTAGAGGCTACCACAAAATCTTAAATAGAACCTATCATGAAGTTTTAAATAAAAACTACCATAAAAGTCTATAATAGAGACTAAAAAAATCTTCAATTAAAATTGATCATTAATGTTATTTGGTTAATTCTTCACTATATAAATTCATATAATCTTCACTTGTATGCATTTCATAAGAAACAACAACAAAGAGAGAGAAACAGGAAGAGAGATAAGAGGTGTCATTTGAGAAAGAAAGGAAGAAATATTTTAAATGTTTGCAAGTGGAGTTCTTCAAGAATAATAAGTCTAGCTCTCATATTTGCAATAGATGATTGCATTTTCTATCAACAACATACAAATGTTTTTATTCATAAGTTTAATTTTGCATGAAGTATAACTCTTCATGTATCTCTTTTGAAGTGATAAGGCTACTTGAGCCGAACCAAATAAATTTAATCTCTTTGCAATAATAGATATAGGCTACTTGAGCCGAACCAAATAAATTTTGGTGTTTTCATTTGTTATTTTGGTCTCCTTTTTACAATTACTTTGTATTTCATCGCACTTGACCTTAAGTTGAGGGCACTCACTTTCCTAACTGTAGAAGCTAGCCAGCAAGCTGCAAAAAAAAAAAAAAAGTGATAAGGCCCCTACTTTTTATGAAAACAATGAGGGATTCTTTACCTCTCTTGCTTAGTTCTGAGTTTTGTCTTTGTGAATTGCAGCCTCTTTGTTTCCTTTTATATGTTCTCCAAACTCTACCCCTCTATAAGACAAACAATATTGACACATTTTTCAAATTGCAAATTTTATAACTGCATAACGATATCAGTAAAACATGAGCAATTAATAACAATTGCCAGAAAGAAAAAAAAATACATAAGATAAAATTAAGATAGCACGAAGCATAAGCATTCGTCAGAATTTGAAAACCACTCATGTGTGCCACCTTGCTTAAAGCTTGATGGCAGAAGAGTGACAATTATATATTTTTTTCTTATTTCAGCCCTGTCTAGTGAATAAGATACAAAATCTCCCAATGTATCATCGCCCAAAATGCTCCTATAAGAATAAAAAAATGTGAATCATGATCATCAATGGCTTCATTGATAGGAGGCAAACGATTTTGACTTGTCTTCATGCACTAAAGATTACTTGGTGTTCATTGAACAAATTCCGTGGGAATTGAAAAGTGTAGAGCAAGTTGGGTTATTTACTTTCCTCCATTTGTTCTTCCTGAAACCATATTAAGCGCAAATTTGATTCTTCATTTCTACCATAAGGCTACATTATTTAATTAAGAGTTCTTGAGCTTTTATCCTTTGGTTTAACATTTCACTCTCCAACATATGGTTCAAAAACCTAGAGTAAGCCTAACATTTACGTTGATGGACATTTTTATATTTTCTATGCTAGATCTTTACATGAGCTCATGCAGAAGGGAAAGTTTGCCTCTTTTTTTTTTCTGTTTTTTACCTGCATAATCATTGATTTATGTTGATACTCTTTTTGTTCTATGTTAAATCATACTTTTGTGTCTCCTTCGATGATGTCAATCTCTATGGTTGTAAAACTATAGTGTGGCCCCAAATTGTTTCATATTTTTTCAAGTTATCTTAATAGTTCTTTGTTTTACGATGATAAGGTTATTGTGCTTATTCTCATTATGCTCATTATAGTGGTCAGAACATATAATAGCATACATGGATAAATTTTGTTCAGCCTTTGAGTTCTTGCTGTATCTCTTAGGTTGTCTATGATGCCAACAAACTTTCAAAGTTGGTTGGAAAGAAGAAAGCCATGAAGAACTGGTTGGACTATTATAAGCTGAAGTATGAAAGGAATTCATCTAAAAGGCCCAATTGCAAGGTCCCTCTTCATATTTTTTCAAATGAGAATCGAATTTCTGTTTGTCACTGCAGCTTAATTGGAAATAATAACATTGTCCTGGTGTCTTAACCAGACTGGTTTCTTTGGGCTTTACGGTAAGAAAGTGGATGCAATTGAATACCACACTTCGGAGATTGACAAGTTATCAAAAGAGGTAAGCCATGTTATGTGAGTAATGTAGGATAGTGAAGGCCTTGGAAGTTGCAAGCTGGGTTCACTTCACTTTTCAATACCACAGAATTCCTAAGCGCTTTGTTCAAAATTATATTCACCATTAGCTAACTTAGGTTTCATTTGGGACAGCTTTCTTACTGCTTTCTAGTTAAAAAAATTGTCAAAAACAATGACAAAGTAGTGTTCAAAAACTGTCCCAAACAAAACTTTAATCTGCATGGTTCAATTTTCCACATAATATTCGATTTTTGTAATTCGATACCTTGCTGCTTGCATTATCTAACAGAATTAGTTTTACATTGCGAACTCTGTAGGGTGGGGAAGGCCCACATGCTTAAGTGCTTGTTTTTATCCTTCATTGACAGAAGATCTTTTACGCTCTGGTTAAAGTTTTTGTATTCAGTAGTTATTTGTTATTAATTTCTTGGCTTGAGTATTCATGTCTCTCTGCTAACTTCAGCATGTGAAAAATCCAGTAAATTTAATTGAGATGTTTGTATGTTAACTAATACTTGGTTATTGTAAAATTTGATGTCTTCAAATTATGTTTGTTTCTGATAACTCGGGTAACAATTGCAACTTCAATATCGCCATATGATAACTTTTTGCATTGTTCCAGCAGACTTGACTGATCTCAGAATTTTTAGCCATAACTACCTAATTTCAACTTTTTATTTGGCTGTAAAATCATCCCTCATTTTCGCTCTTCATCTCTTGATATTATGTAGAAGACTCAAGTTTATTTCTTACCTTAAGATTCTTGAATAATTCTGTAATGGTCCCTGGACCTTTTAGGTGTCCCTATTTTAATCTCTTTTTTTTTTCAAATATTCAATTTGATCCCTCAACTTAATAAATCTGAACCAATTTGCTCTTCTTCCTGTCAGCTCTTTTTTTTTTTTTATGGAAATTGGTTAAAAAAATGTTTTAATGAGAAAATTGTAGAGTTTTTATCTCTTATTGCTTGTAATTGGTATTAAGTCGTAAATTAGCCTTAAAAAATTCAAAATGTCCAAATAAAAAAGCTTCCTTCAACAATTTCAGTCCCAAAAAAAGGGTAAAAATACCAGTATGATCAAATTACTTCGATTTTGTTCATTTACTCATTTGGTAAATTATACATGTATTTTTTACTGGTGTTTTGATTTCACAGGAGGTTAAAGAACGTGATAGGCTTAAGAAGGACCCAAAGTCTGTCATGCCAACAGCATTTGTTTCATTTAAATCTCGTTGGGGTGCAGCCGTTTGTGCGCAGACTCAACAGAGCAGAAATCCAACTATATGGTTGACTGAGTGGTCTCCAGAACCACGTGATGTCTACTGGAGCAATCTAGCCATTCCTTTCGTCAACCTGAATATTAGGCGATTGATAATAGGAGTTATATTCTTCTTTCTTACTTTCTTCTTCATTATCCCTATAGCTATAGTACAGTCTATGGCAAACATCGAAGGAATCGAGGAAGCTGTTCCATTTTTGAAGCCTTTAATTGAAGTGTGAGTATAAATCAAGCCTTTTTAAAGCCGTTTCTCTCAATTTCCATATAAGTATATAACTAAGCATTTTTTTTTTCTTCTCATTTGCTATTTTAGCTACTTCTCATTTATATGAATTCTATACTAATGTTATTGCTATGGCTAGTTCGTTGTGTAGAAAACTTTATAGTTGCTTGTTTCTCCTGTCTCTTTGTTAAGGAAATCTAATGTGATACTGAACAGATGTGAATGGAAAATTAAGATTCCTATATTCGAAGCCAAATGGTAATGAAAAACCTAATGCTGCTGCTGATGATGTTAGTTTTGCTGGTGTATTATCAAATACAACAGAAATACTCGTAATATCTGCAGCTTAAAAGAAAAATGATCACGATCACGCTATTCCGTTTATTTCCTTGACTCACTCCTCATAACTAGACATACAAAACGGCAAAAAAGAACCATAGAAATAAGTATATTTTAGCCAAATGTGAAAATTGCACGGTTCATGGTGTTTTTTTATTAAATGCAATTTTTTATAACCATAAAATAAAACGAATATAACTTGAAGCAATTATAAGAACTTGTTAGATGAAAAGGTTTAAAAAACACAATTAATATTAATGTGATGACACAGGAGAAAGTATCGCTTAAAAACTCTCATTTAATGTCTTGTTTGTAGCGCAATGAATCTCGGTGAATTACAATAATTTTGTTATCTATTCCTTCCCCTCTTTGATTTGAAACTTTCTATACAAATAAACTTCTATCCTCATAATACTACCATCATAATTATAATGTTGCTTAAAATTTGGATCACCGACATCCTCAATGACAGGATAAGATAGGGATGTTCTGACGATCACATTCTAGGAGCTTAGGATAATTAATTTCTAGTCTCATATAGGCACACATGATTATATAAAATAAAGTTTTAGGGTTAAGAGTTTACCTTCTTAACCACATAAAGAGGAAGATGATGAGCAGTCTCAAAGTGATTAAGCATGTAAGTGAGGGTTAGACTTAGAGTTACCTTCTTAAGCACATAAAGAGGATGATAATGATGTTTTAAGAAGAAGATATCAAACTTTCATCACCACTTCTACTCACTCATCTTCCTTTCCATCGAACCTATTGTAGCTATAAAAAAATTTGCTTATCACTGTCACGACCCGGCCCGGTTAGCTCGCAAGTGCGAGGCGGGAACGAATGTCAGACAGTAGGAATTAACATAAGGAATCTCTCTGCTTTGAAGCTGCTTAACATCATAATCTATAATATTCTTAGGCTCATATACAAAAGTCAAATCTGGTTGGATATCTATTGATTCAGTACTGATCTTCTGAGCTTCATCTGATATGTATTTACTCAAGAAAGAGATGTGGAATACATTATGTACTCCACTCATATGAGATGATAAAACCAATCTGTAGGCCACACTTCCAACTCTCTCTGATATTTCAAATGGGCCAACATACCTTGGACTCAGTTTCCCTATTTTGCCAAATCTCTTTACACCCTTCATAGGACTAACCTTGGGAAATACAAACTCTCCAACATCAAACTCAACTGATCTATGTTTAGCATCATAGTACTTCTTCTGTCTATCTTGTACAGCCTTCAATCTGTTACAAATCAGTCTTATCTTTTCAATAGCCTCATCTACTAAATCAGCTCCAATGATCTTTCTTTCTCCTGTCTCAGCCCAACATAAAGGAGTTCAACACTTTCTTCCATACAAAGCTTCATAAGGTGTCATACCTAGACTTGCTTGGAAACTGTTGTTATAAGCAAATTCAAACAGTGGTATGTGTGTCTCCCATTTGCCACCAAAATCAAGTACACATAATATGAGTAAATCCTCTAAGGTTTGAATAGTCCTTTCTGATTGACCATCTGTGTCACGACCCGACCCGAGACGAGACGGATCCCGCCCGCGCCGGATCGCGACGGAGAATAGCTAACCAGGATCTAGCTTTGGAATTTGGTTCGGAACTGAATCTTCCAAATAATTAATTCAAACAGACAAACAAACACAGAGCTACTAAAAACATCAAATGCAGCGGAACAAAACATCTATCTAAATTCGTTTCCTCAAAATAATCATCTACAGAACAGTACATGGCCTTCAACAGAAAGAAAGACAGAACAGAAAAGCCATGACTGTACATGAATCAAAAGTACAAAAGTACCTAATCTGATCAGACTCTGAAATCTAATCCTGGACTTCCTTGCCCTTCCCAGAACCTGAAAACCACCAGAAAGCAAGGGTGAGCTCAACAGCTCAGCAAAGCAACAAACCTCCAATCAAAATCCTCAGAAACTCAAAACCAAAACAGCAGACAAATCCGTACAGAAATCAGAACGGAATCGGACAGATATCAAATCAACAGAACTGTACGGAAACAGAAGTCGTATCAAATCAGAAACAGAACAGATCAGACATATCAGATCAACAGAATCAGATTCGTACAGATCATATCAGAACAGAACAAAGCATATCAGAATCATATAGCAGATATCAGATATTTAATTAATAGCTAAGTTCCCTGACACAGACTGAATCTCATAGGATTCAGGCCCCTTATGCCTCCCTTTTGTGCTGACGGCACCAGAATCAGAACAGATCAGATGTGCTTATAGCACCAGAATACATATATAGTGCATATAGCACCTAAACAGATTTTCCTCGGATCCGGAACAGAACAAATATCAGATTTCATATTGAGCTCATTTCAGAATTCCCAGACACTAACTGAATCTCATAGGATCCAGGCCCCTTATAACTCCCTTTGCATAGCATATACAGATAGCATATCATTTCAGAGAAAATCCGGACAAATCAGGAATTACTCAAAAATCGGGCAGCACAACGGCAGTGTACAGAATTTACACAATTTTCCTGAAAATCAAAATTCACCAAATTCGCACAGAATATAGATATCAACATTTCAGAACATTTATTCTACCGCACTGAGAATTTCCAAGTTCACAGAAAAATCCAGTCGACTAAAAACACAGTCGAATCAAAAATATCCGGACAAAAATCTTCAAAATATAGTCAAAACGTGCACACCCGGCACGGCAACGATATACAAAAAGTTACGCGGTAAAAACTGAACCGTTCAAAAGATACGGACGAAAATCGCTAACGGAAACAAAATCCGGACAGAAAATACCGCCAAACACGACGGTTCTGAAAATTTAGAAAGTCGGATTGTGCCTTACCTCGTGCACAGCAATTTCCTCAACAGTCTCCTCGGACGAAAACAGCTCGGCGTCGCCCGAAAATCCGCTTTTCCACTTTTTCCTTCGTTTTTCTCTCTCCTCAGCTTTTTCTCTCTCTTCAAAATATCTCATTTCTATATATATCCAGACTGATCGTCCTGGACGATCGAGCTTCGTACCAGACGATCCATGAAGAGAAGAATTCCGTCCAGACGAAAATTACGTATCGTCCCTGGCGATAGGTTCACGGGAGAATTTTCGTACAGACGATCCACACTTCGTCCAGACGAACCAATCAGCCAAACAAGGTTTTTCTGCACAACCTGTACCGATCGTCCCGGACGATCCAATTTCGTCCAGACGAACCTGGAGCAAAACTGATATTACAATCTCCCCAACTTAAAAAAATGTCGTCCTCGACATTATCCAGTCTAAACTCAATCAAAACAAGTACGGGTACAACTGCCTCATGTCAGACTCCTTCTCCCAAGTGGCTTCCCGTGCAGTACGGTGCTTCCACTGGACTTTAACCATAGGAATCTGTTTACTTCTTAGTTTTCTGATGTCGTATGCCAAAATCAACTCTGGCTCTTCCTTGTACACCAGATTCTCCTGAATCTCAACTTCATCAGCAGACACCTTCTTCCCAGAGTCGGATACCCACTTCCTCAGAGTGGATACGTGAAACACATTATGCACATCAGGCATAGATTCAGAAAGTAATAACTTGTAAGCAGCTTTTCCAATTCTTTCCAAAACTTCAAAAGGTCGTTAGATATGTTGGACCTTGAACTGAACTTGCTCACCCTCCCAAAGTCTGGAAGTAAAACGTCCATCTCGATCAGATACGATCACACGAGGCACACCGTGCAATCTGACTATCTCCTTCACATAAATCTGTGCCAAGCGATCAACTGAATCCGTCTGTCTGATCGGAAGAAAATGGGCTGACTTGGTCAATCGATCTACAACCACCCAAATGGCATCATGACCTTGTCGTGATCGAGGAAAACCCATCGCAAAGTCCATTGTTACCTCCTCCCATTTCCACTCAGGGATTGGCAACGACTGCAACAGTCCACCTGGTCGCTGATGCTCTGCCTTCACCAACTGACAGGCTTCGCATCTCGACACAAACTCTGCTACATCTTTCTTCATCCCAGGCCACCAAAACAAAAGCTTCATGTCAGCATACATCTTACCACTGCCTGGATGTACAGTGTAGCCTGAATGATGAGATTCACACAGAATCTCCTGCCTCAAGTTTCCAAACACCGGTACCCACAACCTATTCTTACAGAAAATAGCACCAGAATCAGAAATTCGAAGTTCAGGAGTCTTACCAGATCCAATCTGTGCAATCAACTTCGAATAGTCCGAATCTGATTCCTGGGCTTCTTGAATCCGTGCTTCCAAAGAAGACTGAATATTCATCTGAGCCAACTCCAAATCACTGGAGGAAATCACCTCCAACTGCAATCTCTCCAAATCACGAACCAGAAAGTCATCACAGGTAAGCTGAATACCTGATAATCCAAAAGACTTTCTGCTCAAAGCATCTGCTACCACGTTCGCCTTCCCTGGCTGATACTGAATAGTCAAATCGTAGTCCTTGATCAACTCGAGCCACCTTCTCTGTCTCAGGTTCAGATCCTTCTGAGTAAAAATATACTTCAGGCTCTTATGATCAGTAAAGATCTCACACCTGACGCCATACAAGTAATGACGCCAAATCTTCAAAGCAAAAACTACTGCAGCTAACTCCAAATCATGTGTCGGGTAATTCTTCTCATGTGGCTTTAACTGTCTCGAAGCATAAGCAATTACCTGACCATGCTGCATCAGGACACATCCCAGTCCTTTCAGTGAAGCATCACTGAACACCTGAAAACCTTCAGTACCTGACGGAAGTGCTAGTATCGGAGCTGAAGTCAGACAATCCTTCAATCTCTGAAAACTCGTCTCACACTCCGGTGTCCAAACAAAAGGAACTGACTTCTGAGTCAGTCTCGTCAGAGACGTCGAAATCTGTGAAAAACCCTTCACAAATTTTCTGTAATATCCGGCCATACCCAAGAAACTACGTACCTCAAATACCGTAGTCGGCCTTGGCCAATCAACAACAGCCTGAATCTTCTGGGGATCTACAGAAATGCCTTCTCCGCTAATCACATGCCCCAGAAAAGAAATGCTCTTCAACCAGAACTCACACTTGGAGAACTTGGCATACAGCCGATGCCTCCTCAAAGTCTCCAACACAATCCCCAAATGTCTGGCATGATCATCCTCAGATGCAGAATATACCAGAATATCGTCAATGAAGACGATCACAAACTGATCCAAATACTCCCTGAATACTCGGTTCATCAGATCCATAAAAATCGCAGGCGCATTGGTTACCCCAAAAGGCATAACCAAAAACTCGTAGTGCCCGTACCGAGTACTGAAAGCAGTTTTCACCACATCAGTTTCCTTCACCTTCACCTGATAGTATCCGGATCGCAAATCAATCTTCGAAAATACCGAAGATCCGGAAAGTTGATCAAACAAGTCGTCAATCCGAGGCAAAGGGTACTTGTTCTTGATCGTGACCTTGTTCAAATCTCTGTAATCAATACACATACGGAGTGTACCGTCCTTCTTCTTCACAAATAATACAGGTGCTCCCCAGGGCGAAACACTAGGACGTACAAAACCTCTGTCAACCAACTCCTGAAGCTGAACTTTCAACTCAGAAAGTTCTTTTGGTGCCATCCTGTACGGAGCTTTCGATATCGGAGCGGTACCCGGAAAGACATCGATAGAGAACTCCACATCTCTATCCGGAGGTAAACCAACCAACTCCTCAGGAAAAACATCAGCAAACTCCCGTACCACAGGGATCTCAGAAACAGAACCAACCTCTAGGTTCAGATCCCGCACCGAAGCTAAAAATACCGGACATCCCTTCTTCCACATCCTGCTTACCTCCAACACAGAAACCAGACTGGAGAGAACACCTCGTAATCCCTGAAATACAACTCTCTCTCCAGCCATAAGCAAACTCACTTGTTTCTTCAGACAGTCTATCTGGGCTTCATACTGACTCAGCCAATCCATGCCCAGAATCACATCATACGACGAAATCGGCAATCGAATCAAACTAGACTTCCACTTCTTGCCAGAAATCTCGATTTCACACAAACAAAACTGTCGAGCAATCAAAGGATTCCCAGCCGGTAAAATCACAGATAAAGAAACCGGAAGTAAAAGAGAATCCAAACGTAAAGCCTCAAAACAGTGCTCGGACAGAAAAGAATGACTCGCTCCAGAGTCAAACAAAACACGACAGGGCTGATCAGAAATGTAAATCATACCTGTCACAACATCGGGAGCATCTCGAGCCTCCTGCTGACTTAAACTATAAACTCGGGGCTGAACTGGAACAGGAGCTGAAGCAACAGAACTACTCTGCTCCCTCTGAACGGTAGGTGGTCTCCGTGGTGCAGAACTAGAACCACCACCTCTACCAGCAAATCCCTCAGGGCGAGGAGGAACAGTCCTCGGTCTTCCTGCTGCTGAACCGGCAGGTCTGACAAAGCCCTCAGATCGGAACTCAGAACGCTGATCAAATCCCATCTGCGGACATTCTGCAATCCGATGTCCTGACTGACCACATCGAAAGCACAGACCAGCCATCCTGTAGCACTGGCCAAAGTGTCGTCGTCCACAGTTCTGGCACACAGGTGCCGAACTGACTGATCCAGAACTCGTCGTACTGGTAACAGTACCAGACGACCCTCCGCTCCTCCTGAAATCTCCAGATCCAGATCCAGAAACGAATCTCCTCTTCCCAGAGGAACCACTGCCAGATGTATCTCCTCCAAACCTCTTCCTACTCGCAGTCCACCGCTGCTGAGTAGCCATCAAGTCGTTCTCTATCAGACGAGCTCGTTCCACAAGCTCAGAGAAATCGGTGATCCGGAATGGTATCAGGGGCTGCCTCAAAGTATCTCGCAATCCCCTCAGAAATCTGTAACACCTCTCAGCAGAAGTGCTCACTAGCTGCGGAGCGTACCTGGCTAATGCAGTAAACTCAGCCTCGTACTGCATCACCGTCTTGCTCCCCTGAACAAGCCTCAGAAAGTTCTCCTGCATCTGCTGTCGTGCAGAAGGGGGAACAAACCAATCTCTGAATACCTCAGTGAACTCTTCCCAAGTAATCAAAGAGTTCAGTCTGCCTTGAAATCTGGCTGCCTGCTGGCCGTCCCACCAGTGCTCAGCCTCTCCGTCCAACAGAAAAACTGCCAATGGTACCTTCCTGTCTGACGGACACTGCATTCCGTCAAAAGTCTTCTCTACTCTCCTCAGCCACTCCTCGGCAGCTCTGGGCTCAACAGCGCCCTCAAACCTCGGAGGTTTCAACCTCAGAAATAACTGCAAATGTCTGTCCAAGTCATCAGATCTGATAGTAGAAGCTCTACTCTGAGTTTCGCTCATCATCTGAGCAACAAGCGAAGCAAACTGTGAAAGCGTATCAGCACCGACCACTGGGGCTGTACTCCCCACTGGTGCTGCCTGATCGGCACTCTGACCTTCTGTCATGTCTGGGTCTGGCTGATCCATACAGAAAATCCAGAAAAATCCGGAAAACTATCACAAAAACAACACAATAAAAAGCCGAACAAACCAAAACTACCTCCCAGACAGACTCACTGATCACTTCCTACAGCTCTGTTTCACAAAATTTCCAAATTCCAAAACCATGCTCTGATACCAAAAAAGCTTGTCACGACCCGACCCGAGACGAGACGGATCCCGCCCGCGCCGGATCGCGACGGAGAATAGCTAACCAGGATCTAGCTTTGGAATTTGGTTCGGAACTGAATCTTCCAAATAATTAATTCAAATAGACAAACAAACACAGAGCTACTAAAAACATCAAATGCAGCGGAACAAAACATCTATCTAAATTCGTTTCCTCAAAATAATCATCTACAGAACAGTACATGGCCTTCAACAGAAAGAAAGACAGAACAGAAAAGCCATGACTGTACATGAATCAAAAGTACAAAAGTACCTAATCTGATCAGACTCTGAAATCTAATCCTGGACTTCCTTGCCCTTCCCAGAACCTGAAAACCACCAGAAAGCAAGGGTGAGCTCAACAGCTCAGCAAAGCAACAAACCTCCAATCAAAATCCTCAGAAACTCAAAACCAAAACAGCAGACAAATCCGTACAGAAATCAGAACGGAATCGGACAGATATCAAATCAACAGAACTGTACGGAAACAGAAGTCGTATCAAATCAGAAACAGAACAGATCAGACATATCAGATCAACAGAATCAGATTCGTACAGATCATATCAGAACAGAACAAAGCATATCAGAATCATATAGCAGATATCAGATATTTAATTAATAGCTAAGTTCCCTGACACAGACTGAATCTCATAGGATTCAGGCCCCTTATGCCTCCCTTTTGTGCTGACGGCATCAGAATCAGAACAGATCAGATGTGCTTATAGCACCAGAATACATATATAGTGCATATAGCACCTAAACAGATTTTCCTCGGATCCGGAACAGAACAAATATCAGATTTCATATTGAGCTCATTTCAGAATTCCCAGACACTAACTGAATCTCATAGGATCCAGGCCCCTTATAACTCCCTTTGCATAGCATATACAGATAGCATATCATTTCAGAGAAAATCCGGACAAATCAGGAATTACTCAAAAATCGGGCAGCACAACGGCAGTGTACAGAATTTACACAATTTTCCTGAAAATCAAAATTCACCAAATTCGCACAGAATATAGATATCAACATTTCAGAACATTTATTCTACCGCACTGAGAATTTCCAAGTTCACAGAAAAATCCAGTCGACTAAAAACACAGTCGAATCAAAAATATCCGGACAAAAATCTTCAAAATATAGTCAAAACGTGCACACCCGGCACGGCAACGATATACAAAAAGTTACGCGGTAAAAACTGAACCGTTCAAAAGATACGGACGAAAATCGCTAACGGAAACAAAATCCGGACAGAAAATACCGCCAAACACGACGGTTCTGAAAATTTAGAAAGTCGGATTGTGCCTTACCTCGTGCACAGCAATTTCCTCAACAGTCTCCTCGGACGAAAACAGCTCGGCGTCGCCCGAAAATCCGCTTTTCCACTTTTTCCTTCGTTTTTCTCTCTCCTCAGCTTTTTCTCTCTCTTCAAAATATCTCATTTCTATATATATCCAGACTGATCGTCCTGGATGATCGAGCTTCGTACCAGACGATCCATGAAGAGAAGAATTCCGTCCAGACGAAAATTACGTATCGTCCCTGGCGATAGGTTCACGGGAGAATTTTCGTACAGACGATCCACACTTCGTCCAGACGAACCAATCAGCCAAACAAGGTTTTTCTGCACAACCTGTACCGATCGTCCCGGACGATCCAATTTCGTCCAGACGAACCTGGAGCAAAACTGATATTACAATCTGTTTGAGGGTGAAAGGCTGTACTGAAAGTAAGACTAGTGCCCATTGCCTCTTGAACCTTCCTCCACAGTCTAGAGGTCAATCTCCCATCTCTATCTGATACTATCGATCTTGGTACACCATGAAGTCTAACAATCTCATTAACATACACACTTGCCAACTTCTCAACAGCATCAGATTATTTGATAGGTAAAAAGTGTGCCGATTTGGTCAACCTATCTATTATCACCCATATAGCATCATGACAATTTCTATTCTGGTATAGGTAAAGGCTATAATAAATCTCCTGGCTTTTGATGTTTTACCTTAACCATTTGGCAAACAGTATACTTAGCCACCACTTATGCTACACTTCTATTCATCCCTGGCCACTAAAAGTATTCTTTCAAATCTTGGTACATCTAATTACTACTTGGGTGAATGGTATAACTTGAATAGTAAGCTTCTTGAAGAATGTCCTTTCTCAAATCTCCAATATCAGGAATACAAATTCTGCCTCTATATCGTAGTAGCTCATCCTCATCAAGATCAAACTCCTCCACGTGACCTATCTTCACTATATTTAGGACTTTCTCAATTCTGCATCTTGTGGCAAAGCTTCCCTTATCCTATCCTTCAATGTTGACTGAATAATCATTTGATTCAAAGCCACAAACTCTGCATCATTGGGCTGGACTATTGAAATATCTAACTTCTCCAAATCTCTTACTAACTCATGCTGTTGTGTAATCATTCAACTGGCACTACTGGAAGTCTTCCTGCTCAAGGCATCTGTTACTACATTTGCTTTACCTGGATGACATTAGATGTCCAAATCATAGTCCTTGATAAGATCCAACCATCTCCCCTGTCTCAAATTTAACTCATTTTTGTGTGAAGATGTATTTTAAACTTTGGTGAACAGTAAATACTTCACACTTAACCCCATACAAGTAATGTCTCCATATCTTTAGGGCAAAAACCACTGCAGCTAACTCCAAATCATGGGTTGGATAGTTTCTTTCATGATTTTTTCAGTTGCCTTGAAGCATAGGCAATGACCCTTCCATTTCTGCATTAGTACACAACCCAACCCTTTGAGAGAGACATCACTATAAAGCTGAAATCCATCTGTCCCCGAAGGAATAGTAAGCACTGGAGCAGTCATTAAACACTATTTCAATCTTTGAAAAGTCTTTTCACATTGATCTATCCATACAAACTTCATTGCCTTTTGAGTCAATTTAGATAATGGCATAGCTATTCAAGAAAACCTCTCAACAAACTTTCTGTAGTAACCAGCTAAACCCAAAAAGCTTCTGATCTCCATCACGGTAGCTGGTCGAGGCCAATCTGCTATAGCTTGTACTTTGTGCCGATCCACAGAAATCTCCTCATTACTGATCACATGTCCCAAAAAGTTCACACTCTTCAACCAAAGTTCACATTTGGAGAACTTAACATACAATTCATTTCCTTTCAATGCATGTAACACCATCCTTAAGTGATTTGCATGTATCTCTTCATTTGGGGAATAAACCAGAATATCATCGATAAACATTATCACAAATAGATCCATAAATGGCTTAAAGATCATATTCATGAGATCCATAAATACTACAGGGGCATTTGTAGGTACGAATGGCATCACCACGAATTCATAATGCCTATATCTAGTGTTGAATGCTGTCTTTGCTATGTCCTCTTCTCTAATCTTGAGTTGATAGTATTCTGATCTCAAGTCTATCTTGAAAAACACAGAGGCACCCTCCAACTGATCAAACAAATCATTAATTCTAGGAAGAGGGTATTTATTCTTTATAGTAAATTTATTCAATTCTCTATAGTCTATGCAAAGCCTTAAACTTCCATCCTTCTTCACAAAAAGCACAAGAGCACCCCATGGAGAAGTGCTAGGCCTGATAAACCCTTTATTAAGCAACTCTTACAATTGATCTTTCAGATCCTTCAACTTTTTTATTGTCATCCGATAAGGGGCTTTAGTAACAGGATCTGCTCCACTAACCAGCTCAATAGTAAAATCAATCTCCCTGCTTGGAGGCAAGCCAGGTAATTCATCTGTAAACACTTCTGGATACTCTTGTACAATAGGTATCTCCTCTAACCCCTTCTCTTCTTTCTTCTCCTCCTTAACATAAGCTAAAAAGTCTTCATAACCCTTTCTCAATAATTTGTATGCCACTACAAATGAGATTATCATGGAAGTTATGCTTCTTTCCCCTATGAATTTAAATTCTTTCTTCCCTGGCATACAAAATTTAAGTTCTTTCTTATTATAGTCTATGGTCACAAAGTGGCAAGACAACCAATCCATACCTAGGATCATATCAAATTCCATTAATGGCAATAACATAAGATTTGCTCCCAAGTTTCTATCACCTACAGTCAACTCCACATGACACCTCTTGTTGGTTTCCAACTGACTCCCATTGGGCATCAAAACTAATAAAGGTTTGAGCATAATTGAAAAAGACAAATCAACAGACTTAACAAACTCCTCCGAAATGAAAGAATGTGATGCTCCCGTATCAAACAATACCTTAATAGGCTTGTTACATACAAAGATTGTTCCTAAATACTATGCATATAACATAACATAAAGCTTATTTTACTCATACATCAAAAGGAAATCATTGACATCAAATAAGGTCCATACCTGTGATAACATCAGGGGAGTCTTTTGCTTCTTGTTGAGATAGACCATAAACCCTCGGCTGAATAGGTTACCGAGCTTGGCCTTGAGTTGGAGTTGATGCAGTAGACTCCACCATCCTTGGCCTTCCAACTGTCCTATGAGGAGCACTACTTATTCTAGCCTCTAGAGTAGACTTCTGTCCCAAGATAGGGCAAGATTTTACCATGTGCCCTGATTGATGACACCAGAAACAGGTATTGGTTCCAGAAAGGCACTCTCCCTTATGAGCCCTTTCACACTTATTGCACATAACAGAAGGAGTGCTGCTCTCACAAGTGTTGGGCTTGGGCCTCTTCCAATTAGGTCTTCTAGAATGAAAAGATTGGGTAGATTTGGATCTATCTTCTCTTCTGAAAATCTCTCCTCCTCTGAGTACTCTGCAAATCACTTTCAATCCTTCTTACCCTCTTAACCAAGGTAGCATAGTCCTCAATGCCAAAAGGGACTAATGCTTGACTAATGGTATCCCTTAAGTCACTTAGAAAACGATGACATTTCTCTTCAGCATTTGGGATTAAATGAGAGGCATACCTAGAGAGTGTTGTGAATTCAGCCTCATACTATGTAATGGTCTTGTTGTCCTGTACCAATCTATTAAATTTGTCTTGCATTTGTCTTCTAGCAGACAATGGTATGTACCAATCTCTAAATACCTTGACAAACTCCTCCTAGGTCACTTGGCTGTTAGGTCTTCCTCCAAAAGTTTCTTCTAACTGACTTCTCCACCATATCTCTGCTTCCCCATTGAAGGCATAAGCAGCTAAGAAAACCCTTCTATCTTGTGGGCATAGCATTCCTTCCAATATCTTCTCAACCTTCATTAACCAATCCTCTACCTCTATGGGTCCACCTCCTACGAATGATGGGGGCTTCATATCTTGGAATAACTTTAAATTCTTATCCATCATAGTGCTTCCACTGCCTCCAGCTTGAGTCTAAGTACTCTTTATCATCTGAGTCATAGCCGTCATCATTTGTGTGAAAGAATCTAAAGTAGCATTAATGCTACTGCCTTGGGGCTCCATTACTGCTGGCATTTCTCTCCTGACCTCTCTAGTATTGTCATCAGTGGCATCAGGTTCAGATTCCTCAACCCTGAGATATAATGTAACAAAGCAATTTAAGCAATATATAGCACATGCATCTTATACCTACTCTAACCTATAGGATCATCCTTTTGACTCTTTTATAAAAATAATTATTTTTAAATCCTTTGCTTTGATACCACTCTTTGTCACAACCCGGCCCGATTAGCTCACAAGTACGAGGCAGGAACGAAGGTCGGACAGTAGGAATTAATAAAAACTTCACATTATTGAATAAAAGGACATCTTCAAAGCATAATGAAAGAGCCACTAAAGAATCTTCAAGTAATTTTTTTTTCATTTCTTCCTTTCAACACCTCAACATAAGAATTTAACATAAAGTTTAACAAAAGGTGAAAGGTGCCCAAAAATCAATTCCTTACATTCCATCTATAATCCTTCTAATCAAAACATAAAAATAACAAAACAAAACCTGCCACCCGTAGTCTCCTTACGACGGTACCTGATGGGAGGTCTATCCTCCATCTATTCTTTACCGGATCCTCTTGAAAAGTGTTCCACAACATGGGTGTAAATGGCATTCAAATAAACTTAGAATCAAGGAAAGAAAACTATAACATGTTTTGAGATCATAGTAAAAGAATAATCATCATACTACATTGTTTTGTCTAAGGAGATGCCTGTTTATACTTCAACCTTCAAGTTCTTGTTCCTTTCATAATCTTTTCATCATTCCTTTAAAAGCATTTATGCCTCAAATGATAGTCTCAAATGTATATAACATAGATATGAAATGTTCATAATATCTTCATATGTAAATATAACACTCGTCTCGGAAGTATCACTTGTATTGATCAGATACACAATTTGGCCATTCCTTTACCATTTGACTCATAAAAGTCTCATTTACCATTTGGCTCATAAGAGCCTCCTTTACCATTGCTCAAAAGAGCTCTTTTACCATTTGATAATTCCGCGTTAACATGCACATACACTTAATACTTACATATTCATAAGAAATGCTTATGTAAACTATTCATAAACTATTCAAGTGTATTTTTCCATAAGGATATGCATGCTTGCTATGCTTATATGTTTATTTGCATGAAAAAGAAAGACATGGGTAGTACAAGTAAATAAAAGAGCATAAGATTCATTCATAAGTTCTAATATTGCATAGAAAAGACTTGCATTTACTTCAAGTGTCCATAAACTTATATAAGGGAACATGAGTCATAAAGATATCATAACGAGTATAAAAAAATATCATTTCTATGTATTTGCATGAAATAAGAGTTTTCTAAATTTAAAAGAATGTCTATTTCACCTACCTCAACTTGCGCACCACTTCCGATAGCCCAATTAAACCTTTCCCTCCACACATTCAATATCTAAAAGAGACATAGAAAAATGCATAAGTAAACTAGTCCCTACACAACCTCCTAAATCCTTAATCTAAGATAATAAAGAGTTCAACCTAATATTATGTCTACGTTTTCGAGTTAAACCCCTCCACCATTCATGATATCTCTCACTCCCATTCTTTCTAAATTAGGATTTAGTTAAAATCTTGGATCTTATACATGCAAACATCCTTCCTACAACTAAATATTAATTAAAACATAAATTATTTTCGGATTATTTCAAATCAAAAATTAGGAAAACTTGCATTTCAAGTAAAAGCCGTAAATGTTTCGCTAAAACCCTTCCAAAAACTTTTTAGAACTATAGGGATAAAAAATTCTATGATTAGGGAAAAAACCCTAAATTTCAACACTCAAAACTTCTTAGAACCATACATTATTTTTTAATTAGAAACTCCCTTATGTCATTAGAAGCTTCTTTTGTGAAGGCATTTTCAAAGAAAAATAATTTTGAGTGAAACTTTAATTTCCAAAATTCGTATTTTTCATAAAAACAACTCTCATTAGGGTTTAAAAACATCTCTTAACCCTTCCTTAAACTTATCTCAAAGAAATATTGAGTTTTCTCACAACTCTAATTTCCTTCCCTTAGAGAAAACTCATAGAAAAGAAGAGAAATCTCTTGCAAAACACTTACTTTAGCTTTCTCTTAGATTTCCCTACAATTTCCTCCACGAAACGCCGTCGGAAACCGCCTCCTGGATCGCCGGAGTCGCCTCCTACCCGACGCCTTCTTTGCTTTTGTCCGCTCGGTTCGGGATACACGAAGGAATGGGGGACCGAAATGTTTCGGTCCCCTAATAAGGAACTTTTATTTGGTCCGGTGTAAGGATGCAGATGAACATCCGGTCGGAGGACGTAATAATTGTTCCCTAATAAGAGTGGGATTCTCTCATTATGAGCACAATGACCTCAAAGCCCTCACTTAAACATCTTTTCTATTCAAATGATACCAAGGGCAAAATTGTCATTTAGAACTTTACAAAAATTTTAACTCCCAAAATACTCAAAATTCAATATAGGTTCTATACATCATTTCGTTCAGAATTTTGCACTGTATTTTATAAAATTTATTGCGTTGAATTCCGATGACTTTCAAATTTTCACTTAAAACCCGTCGCGACGCATCGAAAAGCGTGCGAAGTCCAAAATTGCATTTTTGCGGGTTTTACAATCACCAAATTGGGAACTCCTCTTATCCACAAATTTCATGCCCTAGAAGCCAATGTCGACTGTTGTAATTTCATTCGATCATCTCACTCTTGCCCGTGATTCACTCTATCACTCTCTCGAGCTTTAAGAAGAACATAAGGCAGTACGAAAAAGCAAATTGTTGGGTCAGTTCAGTTGAGTCAACTCGGTCAAGATTGACATTATTGTTATTTTTTACACGTTACATTAACTTATACTACAGTTGAGACCAGATGTCAGTTGGAATGTGCTATTTTCAATAGGCATAAACATAAAATTGATTGATTGCTTCTCAAACTCCAGTGTTTGACCCATCTCAAAACTCTATCATTATGTTTTTGCATCAGTTTGGTATATCTTGTCTGCTACTATGCTGTAATTTAAAATCACTTTCAACTTCCTTTCAGAAGGTGCTCCATATCAGCAATCTCATGTACACTGGATGCTCTTCTTTAACAATTTGCATTATCTTCTGACAGACAATTTTAGTTTATTGGGGGGGGGGGAGGGAGTTGGGGGTGTTTACCTGCATAAATATAGTGACTTCAGTTTTCAGCCATTTATAATTTTTTCTGCTGCTTTAATTGCCATTTAATGTCTTGAAATCTTTCTTTTAATATGGATACTGCTTCTAATGCGGACTCTTTGCTTTTGCAGGCCCTTTATTAAGTCATTCATCCAAGGTTTTCTTCCTGGAATTGTTCTAAAGATTTTTCTTATCTTTCTGCCAATGATACTGATGATCATGGTCAAGTTTGAAGGATTTATATCTATATCATCTCTTGAGAGAAGAGCAGCAACAAAATATTATATATTTTTGTTTGTGAATGTATTCCTTGGAAGCATAATTGCAGGGACTGCATTCCAGCAAATCGAAACTTTCATTCATCAGTCAGTCAGTGAGTGAGTTTTCTGGCCCGCTTCCTACATTTAGAAAATAAATTATCTTAATAATATCTCTTTCTAAAATTTTTTTAAAAAGTTTATTCTTATTTTACCATGTTTTTACTATTTTTGTTGTTTTAAACTATTTGGTTTAAGTATTGGGAAAGCGCATGAATCTATGATAAGATAACAAGCATTTTGCAGCGCTTGCTTATTTCCTTCAAGTTTTTAATTCACTTTATAGGAATAATCTATGAACTCACGGTTTTTAAGAGAGCTAGAATAAGCATCTTCATTGGTCATGCAAAACTGATCATGCACGTATTTTTTTTAACAATCGGTATTAGAGCTGGTGTCTTAGGGGCTGTTTGGCAACAAGTGGAATTTAACTTTAGTAGGATTTAGTAAATCCTGTAAATCTGGATTTAGTAAATCCGAAATATGTTAAATCCTGAAAATTGTTTGGCATGTCAAATGTTAAATCCTATTAAATTCTGAGAAACTGTTTGGTACATATTTCAATATTTATGGTAGTTATGGATTTAAATGTGAAGAAAATAATTATAAATTTTAAAATAAATGTATAAATAAAAATAAAAATTACCGTGTTATGAATTTAATAACATATTATGTACAAAGTACTTATTAATTATTACTTACACTATTAATTATATACTTAATAATATATATTTTAAGTTATATTAATTAAGCTAATTATATTAATATTAATTACTAATGGTACAATTAAGTTAAATTAGATAATTATTTTATGCACTAACTATACAATTAGTTATTTAATTAATTTACTTAATTATTAATAATTTAAATTATATTAATTAAGTTAATCAAAAATAACATAAGGCGCCATTATCTTCTCTTTTCGTCGTTGCTGCTCGGCTTCGTTGCTTTGCAGGAGGTGTACAATGCAGGAGGTGTATAGATTGCAGGCGTCGCTTCTTCGGCTCCTTACTGGCTATTCGACTTCACTCCTACAACTTTCCCTCCTGTCCGAATGGAAGTTACGACATTTTGATCGGAAGCAAGAATAGGAGCTCGCTAGCTGTGAAGGTAACTTCATCGGCTAAATCCCGTTAAATCCACAGAACCGAGGGAATTAGTAAATCCGGGATTTAAGCCGTAAATCCCTAAATTCGGGATTTAACGCACGCACAAAAACCGCTTGGCTGGATTTAGCGTAAATTCAACTTAAATCTCAACATAAATCCGATACCAAACTGCCCCTTAAGGTTCAACAAGTGTGATGACAAGAATTTTGAGTGCTGGAAGATACAAATCTAATGTTACTTGAACCAAAAATATATGGATTAAAGGTTACATGTACCAAAAAAGCCACTTCTATCTCTCATTGAGTCAGATTGAAATCTCTTAAACAGATAGACATAGGTAGTCGACGTCGACTCCTCATTTGACCTCCAAGCCTTCTTCATCTCCGGCCTAAATCGAAGCATCAGCCGATCCCAAGCTCCGACTACACTCTACTGTGCCGAGTCGCCCTTGCTCCACAAACCTCTCACCTGACCTCAAGACCACAGTGCCGACTCCTTAAAGCCAAACACGTCAAACCCACGTCCGACCTCCTCCCTCCTCCCTCCAATCAGAGCTCCACATAATCCCGTCAAACCTCCACAGCCGAAGCCAAATCTCCCCATTTTCACGTAGAAGCCAAAGCCTATCCACCCCCCTCTTAGCCGAAATCCACAAATATCCTAACATGTAGCTTACCAATCGAGCCAGTTGAAACCAGAGCCGCAAGACCTCACACGCTCAGAAGCCTCTCTACCCCGTCAACGTCCGACCCACTGTGATGATAGGCCGAAACCTCTACTGCAGCATAACCTCTCCATCTAAACTCTTACCTAATCCCTACTGAACTTGGCTTCAGGTGTCCGAATCTCGACCTAGCCGAAGATCCTCCAGGAAGCTTACCCTGCTCAGGACTTCCACACAAGAGCTGAACTCCACCTCCTATACCTATATCCGAACCATTATGTTCACTGTGTAACCCCCACTTAATCGACCCTAGCCCAACACCTCATCTGGCCTTAAGCCTGAGCTCTCCAACCTGGCAAATTATTGGGTCAGGTGACTGAACCCATCTCCGCGTTCAGACGCCAATAGAAAGACGACATCTGGCAGCGATTTTTTTAATTTAAAATCTTTGCTTTATGTCTTGTCAGCCCGATCGACCTGACCCAGTCCACTTTATTTTCATTTTAAGCATTTGCCGCTCTTTTTTTTTTGCATTTTGAAACCCGCGAAGACGTAAATATTTATTGCTTTGGAAGAAAAAACGAGTTAGAAAATTGCAGAGAAGAAATGGAATGCTCAGCAAAGAGGGAGGTGGAAGAGGGCATGGAAGAGGGAGTGCATGAATCGGAAAGGATGCATGAATCAGAAGGGCTGGTGCATGAATCAAAATCGGAAGCTAGCTTAGCTGGAAATTCCTCTGGTTTCAACATATCTGTAAGTTTCAATCTCATGGCAAGTTGAAAAAATGAGTTAAAAAGTTGTAAACAGTCAGTTTTAATCTCATCCCCGTAGAAAAAAGGCGTAAGTTTCAGCTCATTAGAGTCTTAGGATCTTAGTTGTTGCGATTTTTAGGAAGAATAAATTTTTTTTTTGTCGGAAAAAAAAATCTCTAATGTTGTTGTTTAGCTTTCATTACTGTTTTTAGGATGAAGATGATAAAAAAATATATTTTTTGAGCTATACTTGAGCTATACTTGCACTATACTTTCTCTATATCTGCTCTATACTTGCGCTATACCTAAGCTATACTTGCGTTTTATTTGCGCTTTACTTGTGCTTTACTTGCGCTATACTTGCGCTTTACCTGTGCTTTACTTGCGTTATACTTGCGCTTTACTTGTACTTTTCATTAATTTTTTTTTATCATTTCAGGCTATTTATAAAGATGAGAAAGAAGCATATGAATATTTTTGCACTTATGCCCACGATAATGGCTTTAGCGTCCGAAAGGTTCATCACAGTTTTTGGCCAAATTCTAGGAAGATAAAATCGAAGGACTTTGTTTGTTCAAAAGCTGATTTCAAAAAAAGTATTGATCTTAATTCAAGAAAGATTCACTAGACCAGATGTCAGAACTGATTGTCCATCCATGGTGAGGTTTGTCACAGATGAAGATGGTTATTGGCATGTTAAAAAATTTATTGAATCCCACAACCATGAATTAGCTAGCCCAGCCGACCAACACCTTTTGAGATCATGTAGGAATGTTGTTGAGGAAAAAGCTTCCGTTCTAAAATCAATGACAGATGCAGGGATTAGAATCGTTAATACATATGCCTACCTTGCAGAGAAAGTTGGAGGATGTGAAAATGTTGGATTCTCTAAGATGGATGGCTACAATTTTATTCAGAAGGAGGAAAAAAAAGATTGAAATTGGTGACATTAATTCTTTGATTCAATTATTTAAAGATCGACAAGTTGAGGATCACATATTCGCATGGGATGTTCAATATGATGATCAGGATAGATTGTTAAATTTTTTCTGGGTTGATGACAGAAGCAGGATAGATTATGAATGTTTTGGAGATGTGTTGATTTTTGATACTAGTTACAGGCTGAACAAGTATAATTTTGTTTGTGCACCATTTATTAGTGTTAACAATCACTGACAGAATATTTTGTTAGGGGTTACTTTTTTGTCAGAAGAAATAATTAAAAGTTTTACATGGTTGTTTAAAATATTTGTACGAATAATGGGTAATAAATATCCAACAACAATATTCACTGATCAGGACCAAGCTAGGGCCATAAAAGTTGTATTACCTCACACTCGTCATAGATTATGCCAATGACATATCTTTAAAAAGGTTCCATCAAAAGTTTCTATCTAAAATAGCAATAATAAAGTTAAAGGACTCTTCTATAAGTGTATGAGGTGGTGTGATTTTGAGGAAGTGTTTGAGGAAGCATGAGATGAAATGATCAAGGAAGGGAACCTTCATAACCATGAATGGTTGCAGGATCTTTATAAGATAGGGAGAAAGTGGTCAACTGCTTTCAACAAAGATTGTTTTAGCATTGATATTTTATCAACACAGCGTAGTGAGTGTACTAATAATATGTGTCATGACATTTCTAAGCCAACAAGTTCATTAACTGATTATTTTTTTGGGTTGAAAAAGGTACTGATGAATTGACAACAAAATGAGCAGAATGAGGAGTACAAATGTAGTCAGTCTGATATTGTTCCCGTGATGAAGAATAGCTCAATATTAAAACAAGCTGCTCGATTCTAATAAAAAAATATATTTAATTTTTGAAAAAAAATTTATAAAGATTGTGGGAGAAATGAGTATAGATTTAGTCTCGACTGATTCTTCAAAGTTTCTAGTCAACTACATAGAGAAAAAGAACCAACGCCATCCTTGGGTTGTTCACTTTGATGCAACAGAAGGTAACATTCAATGCAGTTGTAAGAAGTATGAAACCATGAGATTGTTGTGTTCTCACTGTTTGAGGGTTTTTAAACAGTTGGATATGACTAAATTCCCTAAGAAGTACTTATTACTTTGTTGGTCAACAAGGGCGCGATAAATTTTTTATTCAGGTAACTTGCTTAATTCTCAAAGAAGTAATAACTTCCAAAGTGGTAGGGGATTCATATTCAGAAATCAAGTGAGCAGGTTTCCATATCAAATGAGCACAGAAGCTCAAGTGAATGAGGTGACAAAGGAGTTTATTTTTTCCTCAATGTGCAAGACATGTCTCAAAAATTATACTTAATTCTTGGTGGCAAGAAAAGAAATCAGAAGGATGTTGCTAGTTCCCAATGTGGAAGTGCTAATTTGAAAGATCCTTTAAAGCGTAACCTAAAGACATTTCAAATGCAAGACTGAAAAATCATTGGGAGAAGAAACGACTTAAGAGTAAGTTTTTAATAACATGTTAATTATTTAATTCCTTATATAAGACTAAAACTCTAGTTTCTAATAGATAAGAAACCTTTGGTGGGGGATAACCCAATGGATGAACCTTCTTCAACACAGATGAACTTTTCAAGTATGCCTGAATGTTTTAGTGAGGAATTTATAAGCAGCCTACCAACTAGCCAACCTGGAGCTGAATACATCAAATTGATGATGGATTTCATTTCTTTGGAGTTGGAATTTAATGAATTTGCATTGTAATAACATTTATTTGAAATTAATGATTTCATTTATTGGTTGTAATAAAATTTTTTATATGAATCATGCTTTGATTACTTATAAATTTAAAATCTGCTTTATTTGCGCTTTACTTGCGCTATACTTACGTTATATTTGCACTTTACTTGCGCTTTGATAGAAGTTACACCACAATCAAATTTACACATGATACACAATAATAAAAAACTATATATTAACATAATAAAATGTACATTTAAAATTAATGGGCAATATTTATAATATGTTACAGAATATTTACTTATTTGTTGTAAGAAAAAAAAAAATGCTAACTCTACCCTAAATTTTGGTATTTGCGTTTGCTAATCTTTACAAGCAATCCAGTCTACTTTCTTTCGTTGCACGACTTTCTTCATGTATTTACAAACGAACATTCCACAATCAAAATCGTTTGATTGAGTTGGAAGTCCACGAACCAGTTGTAAGTTCCATTTTATTATATCTGTTGAAAAGAATCCTTGGGTGTTCCCATGCAAATATTTTATCTGTACAAATAAAATCTTTTATAAGTATATTAGGTATGGAAACATAGTTATCTGGATTTAACTTAAAATATGGATTTCACTTACAACTGTATGACATATATTATTGTGTTCAGGATTTGATAAGGAATCATACATTTTTCAGACTTTTTCTGTCAATTTTCCTATAATAAGTACCCAATGCTTCTCGAAAATTATAGGTCGAACAATAAGTTTACATTCTTTAATAGAAACAGAATTAACGTGTTGAAGAAATATTTGATAATTCTGTTTGTAGAACTTGTATACCTGCAATAATTCAGTAATATAAGAAAAAAATGTGAAAATAGGATATAAATAATAATTATATTTACCATGTACAATGGAGAAATGTACAAGTAATATTGAAATTTATCTGACATTACCCTACTTTGCTCTAATAAAAAATAAGCAAAAGCATCAACATGGTTATCCGCTAACCAATCATTTGTGAGCAGAAAGTCAATATCTGCTCTTTTTATTTCTGTGTTACCAGATGAAAATATTACGTCGTCCCTACAAAAAAAATATGTTAAAGCGCAAGTATAGAACAAGTAAAGCTCAAGATAGCGCAAGTCAAGCGCAAGTGAACTTACTTTTTATCAAATTTTTTGAAACATTCATTCATAAAATTTTGTTGCTGCTTTGTTAGGAAAGTCTTCCCTGGATAATCCATAAATTGTAGTGCAGGTCGAAGCTCAATTTGTATATTATCATCCGAAATAGCTTCTTTATTCTTCTTTATTACATCTACTATTTCAAATTTTTATAATCTTTTTTTTTAATGATGTGCTTTGATGAACTCTATGTTGGTGGAGGCACATCTTCTTTGGCCAATGGTGGAGGTGGAGGAACATCTTGTATGGGTGGTTGTGGAAGAAGATCTTCTTTGGGATGTAGTGGAAGAACATCTTCTATTGGTGGTTGTGAAAGAACATCTTTGGGAGGTTGTAGAATAACATCTTCTTTAGGTGTTTCTGAAGGATGAACATCTATAGTTTTCACTGATTGGAGGCAGGAGTAAGAACTAGATATAGGCGGCTTTTCTGGAATATGATCACAATTCATTTGAAATTCAATGAATTTGTATTTCAGGGAATCTTGATCTGCTTAAAGTTTCTCCATAATATTTTCAAGACAATCCAATCTAGCACCCAAATTTTGTTCAATTTTATTCAACATCTTCTGAAATACTTCAAAATTTTTTTTCTGAACAGCCTCTAAATCTACAGTTCTTTTAATGGGTTGTTGTTCAGCAGAAGGTTGTGTGGTGTAAATTTTTTCAATTGATGGACGCGTAGAAGGTTGAATTGGCGGCGGAGGTGAACTTTCAGGTGGTTCTTTATGAGGAGAATGAGGAGAGGGAGGTGGGGTGGTGTGAATTTTTTTCCTTGTGGGTGACTGAATTTTCTGGAGTTGATGCCCTAGCCCGGTTTCCAGATTTTGTATAGCAATAATGTCAGCCCCGTATTTTTCTGCTTCTTCATTAGTAATATTCTCAAGACAAAAATAAATCTAAAAAAAATAAAAAAATGTATTATTTTCAGAAAGCGCAACCATAAATATAAATAATTTTGCATAATTTACACGTAAAAATTACCTCATTTTTCTTTAAAAAATTAAATAATTTTGCAACATTCTCTTGAGTAAAGTATAATTCAGTATACCCCTCCCATCTCAGAAAACGCAGTCTTAGTTCTAGATTGGATGGTTTATTCAAAAAAAAGTGTTCCAAAAATCAAATATTTATAATGTCAAACATAAAATATTAAAAGTTAACATTAAAAAGCTTTATGGATGGAGAATAACCAGTAGAACTGGAAACTTACTAGTAGAAGAGGAAAAAACCATTGATGTAACCCAATGGTCTTTGCATTTGAAACTTCTAAAAAATTATGTTGAATTCCTCGACCATGAAGTTCCTTATGCATGAAGCCCAATTAATAGAGTGAACTCACTTAAATTACTTGCAACAGATGTGAGCATTCTAAGAGTTATATGATTATTTAGTGGAAAGAAAAGATTAGATAACAAAAACATTATAAATGTCTTTAATTTTGTAGCATTATTAGTTAATCTGTCTAATTTTGATATTTTTATTTTAATTTCAGTTGTTAGAGGTCCAATTAGAGGATCAATCCTACATTTAATATCAATGCCTCTATTTAGGCATACCTGTCAGAAAATTTTTGAATATGTTACATTTAAAGTTAAAAAAATATATCCGTATAAATAATTACTTATTCAAAATATTACCTATCAACAAGACAACCTCGTCAGAAGTGAATTTCAGTAAATGACTAAGGACGATGAAGCCTTCATTAGCATGACTAAAAAATTTTAGAATCTCAAAAAGAAGTGGTATATACTGTTGTAATGTGGAGAACTTCAAAAAGTGATGAATGTTCAGATTCTTTAATGTCTGCTCAAGTTCATCATCAATAATCTCGATAAAGCATCACAATATTTTCGAATAGTGGTAACATAGCATCTAGAAGTTACTGGCCTTTGATACAGTATCTGTAAAAAAAAAAAAGTCAGATAAAAGCGCAAGTAAAGCGCAAGTAAAGTACAAGTATAATGCAAGTATAGCGCAAGTAGAGCGCAAGTATACATTTCGTAAACATTTTACTTCATTTGTCTCTTTCATTTACGAAGAAGGTTGAAATTTAGAAAAAAAAAATATTTGTACATCACATTGGACAAAAATGCCTTATATACAATTATTACTAAACCCTAAAATTTAACATAAAGTGTAAACCTTTTGTATTATTTGTTTAATCAATTTATGAAGAAGGTTGAAATTCAAAAAATAAACATTTGAACATCAGATTGAACAAACAATGCTATGTATAAAATTATTACTAAACCCTAAAATTTAACATATAACTTAATCACAACAAAAGCGCAAGTAAAGCGTAAGTTAGGTACAACCATACCTCTTTTTGAATGATGATCTTCTCTAATGTCGTTATCTACCGTCGGCGGGAAGAAGATATTGCAGAACCGAAGGTATTGGAGGAGTCCGAGAGCACTTACCAGAGCCGGAGTAGTAGTGAAAGTGTCGCGTGAAATGAAAAAAACGCGGCATCCATTTTTTTATTCCGGAATTCAAATCAACTGGTTACTGGGTCGGGTCGATTGGGCTGACAAGACATAAAGCAAAGATTTTAAATTAAAAAAATCGCAGCCAGATGTCGTCTTTCAATTGGCGTCCGAACGCGAACATCGGTTCGGTCACCTGACCCAATAATTTGCCCTCCAGCCATCTTACCCAACTTAGTTATATATATGTGTGTGTGTGTGTGTGAGGAAAAGAAAGAAGGACAAAAAAGAAAGGAATGAAAAAAAAGAAAGGAAAAAAAACGAAAGACAAAAAAAAAAAAAAGAAAAAGTAAAGAAAAGAAAAAAAAAATTTATTTCCGAACCTATATTCGAACCATTATGTTCAGTGTGTAGCCCTCCACTTAATCGACCATAGCCCAACACCTCATCTAGCCTTAAGCCCAAGCTCTCCAACCAAGCCATCTTACCCAATTTAGTTAGATAATTAGTTATATGTTTTATCTTATTTTTTAATGATTAATTATTATTATTATTATTATATTTACTATATGTATATATATATATATATATATATATATATATATATATATATATATATATATATATATATATATATATATATATATATATATATATATTTGTGTGTGTGCGTAAGGAAAAGAAAAGGAAGACAAAAAAAAAAGAAAAGAAAAAAAAAGAATTTTGCAAATTTAAGAAAACTCATTTCAACACTTGCAACACGACGAACGACCACTCAAGGGCGTTTTCTTAGCACGGTGGGAGAAAATTCGTTGAGATGCTAGCGATGAAGCGAGTAATCTCCTAAAGTCATATTTTTGATATTTGTGGTGCGCCGAGGGACCCATATGCATGTTTTTCTTTAACGTGGTGGGAGGAAACTCGGCACGACGCTTACAACGAGGCAGGCAAGTCTTGTGCGTGCTTTTCTTAGCATATCAGGACAAAAATATAAGTACCAATACACGGAGAAATAACTGCGCTTTTAAACATATATTTTTGAAGACACATGCGTGCCTTTCTCTGACATGGTGAGATTGAGGATTTTTTGCCTAGATGTCATCCGACGCCGCCCGTACACGCTTTTCTTTAGCATGGCGGGAGGCTGATCAGGATTAAGATTGCCTTGAATAATGCAATTTTGGAGCTTGTTATCAATAAAATCAACTCTTATCACAATTTGCTCAAAATTCCTGCTCAGCCTAGCTTCAAATTCTTAGAAGAGGTTTTTGCAGGTATTTTGGACAATTTTTATTATTTTCTCTTCAAGAATATCGAATGATTGAGGTGAATATGAAAAGTTTGGATGCTTAGGTGATTGGGGTTGGGGTTGTACGGTAGATTTGGGTTTGGGTTGCTGGGGAGATTGTGGGGGAATATGATGTTCAGGTGTGTTGGTTTGAATGAGAGAATAAGAGCTTGATGGATATTTCTTGATGCCCAGAAGATTAGCTTATTCAGGGGTAACTCCCTGGAGGTCAACAAAAATCTATGAAAAATTAATTTGTAAGAAAATTTGTCATCAAATAATTTCATTATTGCGTATATATACGCACTATATACGCAATAAAATACATAATATATACGCATTATATACGCAATATATATGCAATACATACGCAAGACATACGCAATAAATAAGCAATATATAAATATTTTCATAATATATACCTGTCTTCTCTTTAAATTAACAAATAATTTAGCTGTCTTCTCAGTATTATATACTATATCATCAGCCCATCGAAGGAAACGGGGTCTTCTCTCAAGGTACTTCGGGTAATGAATGAAAGTGTGCCCCAGGAATCAAATCTGCATAAAATGAAAGTAAATTTTAGCGAATCAATTAGTCAAATAAAATGTTAAATTAGAATTGTTTTAGCACTCATAATTAGCAGAGACACAAAATTATTGACGTAACATGCTGGCTTGTTCTTTGAGATCTTCATAGATTCATTATTAAATTCTTCAACCAGGCATTCCCAAATCAACCATGCCCAGTTAATTGATGAAAAATCATCAACATTATTTGATATTACTTTTAATAACCTAGGGATTTTGAAGTTAGGATTTGAGTCTTCAACATATACACAGAAAATAAGTAAAATATACGCATAATATACACATAATATATAAAGAATATATATAGAAAAAACGTAAATGATGAGATAAATATAATCTTTTACCGTTCTCGGAATGATTTTATTTATTTTTGGTTTCTTCAGCAAATACACAGTAAATACCAAAAAAATACGTAATACATTTTATTTCAATGTAATATTAACATACCTTTTCTTTGCTGGTGAATCCTTTCCCTCATTTGAGCAGAAGAGATTGCTAGATTTTTTTGCAGGAACCTCGAAGAACTGGAGCGAATGGCGGAAGAGTGAAAATGTGAAAATTTTCTGCCTTTCTCATCTTTTTATTTTTAATGTTGGACGGGCGGGCGGGTGTCTCTTCGCTGCAGTCGGTCCGAAAAGACTAACGAGTCGGGTATTAATTCAAATGAATATCCTAACTTTCCACGTATGCACGCCACGCGTAACGATTTTATTAGCATCCACACATAGCTCTGTGATCGGATTCCACACAAAATAATTTCTCCGGTCTCTGAGGCGTATTCACCATTTTCGGAAACGCACATATCCATTAATGTTTGTTTTATTATTTTTTTATATGTAATATAACTAGGGGTGTAAGTGAGCCGAGTCGGCTCGAGTTAGACTCATTTATGGGCTCGTGAGCCAAGCTTATCGAGCTCACGAGTCGAGCTCGAGCTTGAGTTCGAGCTCGTTTAGTAAATGTGCTCAAGTTCGAGCTTGAGTCGGCTCGGCTCGTGAGCTATCGAGCCGGTTTGAATAAATATTAATATTTTTAAAATAATTTTATTTTATTTATTAAATTTAAATATTAAAAAAATTAATAAAAATCACCTAGGTTTTATTTAAATGTTAAATATTTCATATTTTTTCTAAATTTTGACTAAGTTTTAAAATTCTCACATGAGTTTTAAAAATCCCGCTTGATTTTTAAAAATCCCTCTTAAATTTAAAAATTTTCGCCCATGGCTCGCGAGCCGGCTTGAGCTCGTTTATAGTGAGACGAGCTCGAGTTCTAGCTCGCTTTCCAACTAACGAGCTGAGCTCGATAAGGGCCTAAACTCGACTCGACTCGACTCGTTTGCACCCCTGAATAAAGCTAGCCTTTGAAAATGGGATCAAACAATAAATTGAAAGAATGAGAGATTACCAGTTCTATGATTCGATCTGAATTGAATATGATGATATGATAAATACTTATTATATTTAAATATTATAATAATGACACAAGTATGTGTAAATATATAACAAAAATTTAACATAATCATAATATGAAACAAATTGTAACCAGTCGGCTGAACTGCCGATTCGAACGGTTCGATGGTGGTTTTGTTCGGAACCGATTTTATAGTAAATCATAACTGACCAGCCAACCAGTTTGCAGTTCTATCGGTTGAACCGATCAATCTGATCCAAATTTTAAAGTCTTGTATTATACTTTAAAATATATAAAGGTTATCATAATATTTTACTATTTAATAATTAGTTTATCTTCATTGTAAATAATTATTTAGATTTTTACAAAATGGGATTAAAATTATTACATTGTTACATATAAAATAAGGATGACACAGACATGACAACGAGCTTCAAAACAATATAAGAGACTTGGACTCAAACATTATTAATGGAGTTATGTTAAATAAAGTTTCTAATAAATAAGACCTTTTAATATATAGTATAAAATTTTAAATTAGGTATAATTTTATACTTAATTATATAATTAAGTATAATGAAAAATTAAAAGTAGATAAAGTCACCCATTAAATTGATGATTAACAAACGACTTGCTACAATAACACATAATTTCAAAATATAATATTAATATTTTACGTGTTAGATATGTAAATAGTATGAAATTAAATGATATATATGTAAATCCCCTCCCCCTTTTTTTTACTGTATCTATTTTTTAAATTTGCACCAAGAATAAAAGATGAGGTGCTTCATTTTTATTTGCTGAAAGTAATTTATATGAGTCTTGTTGCAGGCTAAAATATACGCGACGATAGAGTTAGAAAAATTTGTCTTAGCCTTATATAGAAATCCAACACACAAACAGAATAAAAAATAAACTCCAAAATTTTTACGTGGAAACCCTGGAAAATGTAAAACCCATGGGGTCACACCCTAGTTGAAAGAATTCAACAAGTGTTTGCTTAGATTACAAGTGGCTAAATCGTCACTAAAATTGAGGATGATCATATTACAATAATCAACTTTTGGGTTGAACTTCAGTTACAAACAAAGATTAGAAATTCGGCAGTGGTCGGGTGGAAATCCGGCGCCAATTAACTGTCAGACAGAACTCCGGTGTCGGTCAGTTGCCGGGTGAAAGTCCGGAGGTGGTCGAGGAGGAGTTTGGTGGCAAGAAAGCTCTCTTCCTTCCCTTCTCTTCATTCTCTTCTCTTCTCTTCTTTCTTGGGTCTCTTCTCATGAGAAATGAGGGGCCTATTTATAATTTTCTGAGTGGCATGGCCAATAAATAGGAGGAATATCAAGGGCAAATTGGGAGTGGTTTGAATGGACTGCTGATGTTGAATCCCTTGATCATGGACCATTTGTTTGGCATTTAAATGCCCTAATGGTATTAGAATTTGACAATTTTGGGCTCGTTGAATTCGTCTTGTCGAGCCACTTGATTTGAATATAAGCATGTCACGTTTGGAAATCGTTTGGTAATCTAAATTATAGTTTAAACCCTCCGTATGCGCTTCAGGTCTTTTATTTGTACTCATTTGAGTTCGGATTGAGTTGAATTTGATGTCGTTGGGTTTATATTTCCGAGTCGTTCAGTTTAACTGTAAGTTTGTTGAAATTAGAGTTTAGATAGTCTCCTATTTAATTTTTGAAGTTTTTAATTTTCTTTGAGATTCGTGCCTCGATCAAGATAATTTTTTTAATGATATTTCAAGTCTAAGTCAATTATGTAATAATTTTCTATTATTCTCGTTTGGCGATGTTAATCTTGTATGAACGGTTGATTAAAAAATATTAATTATCAAGCACACTTTAATTTTCCTATGCATCACATTTGAATGGAATCTATGTTGCACCGATACAGATACGACGACACGGATACGACACGATACGGATACGGGACACGTCAATTCTTAAAAATATAGGATACGGGTACGACGCGGACACGACATCATAATTTATAAATCATACATAAAAAACAACAACAACATCATTTGTAGCCTTGTAGCTTATAATATCAAAATATAACTAAACATTAAATGTCTAGTACAACAACAAAAGCATAAACATAAATTGTCTAGCACATAAAGTTTCAACTATTCAATAGAAGGAATGATATGATTAGCTTCTGCAGTGGTTTGTCTTTGAACTTTTATATCATCTTCAATAAATATCATAGCTTTTAATTAAGGCTCATCAAGTGAAAGATAGTAATTTCTAATGTTCTCATATCATCAAGAGACTCAAATCCATCTCGAAAATGAGAGAACTTTGCTCGCAGTCGCGGAAGTAAATACGACGCATCTTTTTTTTTTTTGGATTTTTTATGTTTTTCAATGGACATGTGTATCGGATACGCGTGTCCTTTTGAAATTAAATAGTATTTTAATTGGATACGTCTTTGGCGTATCCGACACGTACCGGTGGAGTATCGGTGGAGTATCGGAGGCGTATCCGTGTATCGGTGTATCGGATGCAGCATGCCTTCATAAATAGGTGTATTGGTGCAACATAGAATGGAATTTTTCCAAGTCCCGAACTTGATTTAAATTTATTTTGGAAAAAAAAATTGCATAAAAATATTTTGATCAAATTCTTTATCAAAATAAATTTAATAAATTATTTTAAGATGAATTTATTAAAATTATAATGACTTCGAGATATATCGTTAACAACAATAACATCAAGCATTTATCCCACTATGTGGGGTCAATTACATGAATCTTTTTATTCATTGTGGAAATGCCCTTAAGAGTCAAATTCTCATTTAAATTTAAACTTTGAGATATATCATTATTAAATTTTATTTAGAATATATTATCTAATTATGTATAATTATTTATAGTATATCACACATTTGAATAAATATTTTTACTTATTTTCTATGCTAACATTTAATAAAATTGGATGATTTATTTTTAGATGGCATATTCATAAATATGAAATTTTATTGTGGTATATAAGTTAAAATTTCTTAAATATTAATTTTCTTTTTAGATTTCTAAAATAATTTAATTAAAAAAATATGTTATTATAGCAAGTCATCCATTTAACAGTCAATTTGCCATAGTGACAATTAACTAAATTATATTGTGTCAGCAGCTAATTCTCTCGTTTAACGGGCAATTTCTGTCAAATTTGAAATTGTTTTTACTATACTTAATTATAATTAAGTTTTAATTATTTATAGTTTAAAATTTTGTCTCAATATATAAGATTAATGATAGTCTAAGGTTTCATTTGAGACTATTTTCTTATCATTTAAAAAAAAATTTTAGTCAATATAGGTTACGACTGATCACTTTGGAGGTGAACAAAGAGTTTTTGTTTCCATACGTTTCTTTGTAGGAGATATCATCCCATTAATGTTCAGCAAGAATGGAGAGGCTTTTGCATGGCAAGGATGATGGCTCTTGGTTAGTAGTGACTTCTCAGTTAAGGGCTCACAATCAAAGTAGAGTGGTCGATTGTTCTACTGTTGTTGGTGGTCAAGCTTGATAATGGAGGACGACATCCTCAAAGAGAAATTATTCAGTGCAGAATTTAGATGTTGCTATCAATTCGGATGACAATAAAATTATGACCCATGGATAGCCTATGTGGCAATTGTCGACATGGATTGCTTAGTGGAATTTCAATGTGTCTTTAACACGTAATCCCTGACCACCTTATCCAAAATTCAAATACAGTTCAAATTAGGGTTACCACTTCTTTTTTTGAGATTTCTGCTGTGAATCTCCACATTATGTAAAGGTTTAGCAAAAATTTTCGGGTAAGCTGAGAAAGTAAGAAAGAACATAAAAGAAAATGTAGATGAAAATGGAGATTGACCTGAAGGAGATGTTTATTTTTACGACCAATTGATATTCTCAGAAGACGCGGGGGCTGAAAATAAGTATAAAGATGTTGAGGAATTAGAACAGTTCAAAGAAGTGTAGCCAGAGGAAAAGATAAATTTAGAAAATATAGGCTTCAACTTATCGGTAAAGTTCAAATCCCTCTAAGTCTTTGAAGCATTCATATTTGTCCACATTTCTTTATAGCATGGTAGAATTAATGCAAACAATAGTATTTTGTGCGTACATACTTCATATTTTGTGTATATGTACTGCGTATTTTGTGTGTATTTATTGCACACTTATTGCATATCTTATGTGTATGTACTGCATATTTTGTGCGTACTTATACATATTTTATGTGTATGTGCTGCGTTATTGATGTCAAGCTCATTTTGTGATAGGATTGAATCATTTTGGGATGGGATTGGTACACTTTAGGATTGGATTGACTTATTTTGGGATGAGTTTGGTACATTTTCTGATTGCATCGGTTTCTGTTTTTTTAGTTTAATCTTCCTCTTAAATTTTATAATATCTTTTACTGGCTCATTTTTTTCCTGGTTTATGGATCTTATCAGGTTCGTCTGTGGTTGGGAATTCTTGCTTTTCTGGGGTATGGATCCAATCAAGGATATCTTTTATGGGGGAGGCATATCTGATTTTTTTGGGCCTTGGAAATATTTTTATTTCTTATTGGAAGATGATGAGTAGCTAACAAGTCGTTTCTCAGGAAATAATTTGTTGTGAGCAATGTAATTATTGAGCTTGACATCAATAACTTCTAGTATTTCAGTTAGTTATTCAAACTTTCCGCTTAGCCTACCTTCAAATTCAAGAAAGAGTTTTGTGCAGGTTTCTTGGCAGGATTTGATTCTTTTTTCTTGGAGAAATTCTATTGCTTTAGCAGAAAAAATAAAGTGTGGTTGCTGGGAGATTGGTGAGGGTCTTGCTGAGGAGGTGGGGTATGATGGGGAGATTGGTGGGAGGTTTGATGAGTGGATATTTCTTAATGGGATAGAGCACTGTGTGATGGATATTTCTTGATATTAACCAGATTAATTTCAGCCTAAGTAACTCCCCGAAGGACATAAAAAATTTGCAAAAAACTTATATATTAGCAAATTCTTATTCTTCATAGATGTATTAATTGAAATTTGCTGTAAGATGTACCTAGCTTTTTCTTACATTAACAAATAAATTTGTGATCATCTCAGTAGTATACATAATATCATCAGCCCATCGCAGAAACAAGACTTTTTTTCAGTGTATATAGGAGCATGAATAGAAGTGTGCTCCAGGAATCAAATATGCATACTATCAAAGAAAATTTTAGCAAATGAATTATAAAAATTAAATAAAAATTAGAATGAATTAGTACTCATAATTGTATAGGCATAAAATTATTGATGCAACCTTCTAGCTTCTTATTTGAAATCTTGGTGGATGCCTTATTAAACTCTCCAACTAAAAATTTCTTAATCGACCCCGCCTAGTTTATTGACAATAACTCATATACATTATTTACTATTCGGTGAAGCAACCGAGCGGTTTTAAAGTTATTAAGTTGAAAAAATAAATTTGAATATAAATACATAATAAACATTCTCAACGTAGTCTCTAGAGGGTTTGCTTGATCAACTCAAGCATTTTCGCCTTAATTTTTAATGATGTAACTACCGTATGTGCTAAAAAAAGCCAGGATATTTCTTCACCTTTATTTGGCAGATCAATAAAAAGGGTCACTTCATCAACAGTGAAAGAAATAACATGCCCCTTTAAAATAAAACATTGCTTTGGAATATTTCACGTTGAGATCAGTTCATAAATAAGTGGGACATTTTGTTCAAATTCAGGAAATTGCAAAAATTGTATGATATTTAAACTCTTCAAGATGTCCACAACTTCATGAGAAATTTACTGAGCAAAATTAAGACGAATATATATCTGAAACATCAAGGTTAAAAAAAAGCAAAAAAGATAGTTAATAAAACACACAACATACTCATAAAATACGATAACATACGCACATTATAGCAGAGAGAATGCACAATTGTGGTGATTCAACAATCTTTATAGCTGCAATCTTAAAAGGCCATCAAACAAGTGACATAGATTCCTAAGATGACATTACACTCAAGATGTAATCAAATAACATTATCCAAATGTATTCCATCATTGGCAAGAACATCACAAAGAACCATAAGGAGAAGATACACAACATATGCATAATATACGCACAACATACGCAGTGGTTACGCACAACATTGGCACAAACAACTCATATTTTTTTTAAGATCCAAAGAATTTAATTATTAAAAGTTTGTTAGAGTTTAGGTTTCCGCATAAACCATAAATATAGAGAAAATACGATGGGTTATAACCAGCGTTAATAATTTTAAAAGTTTCGAAAAGGAACGCATATGCATAACATAAGCATAAAATACACAGTGATTACGCACAACCTACGCACAAACTACTCAGAACCTACACATAAAACATTTATCTATTTACTTTTTTGTTGTTTCTAAGATCCAAAGAGTTCATTTGTTAATAGTTTGTTAGGGTTTAGGTTTTAGCATAAATCCTAAAAATAGCAAAAATACGATAAGGTCATAACTAGCATCAAATATTTATGCAATTATTAAATATGAAATAAGAATAACATGAGTATAAAATAAGCATAGCATGAGCATAAAATACGCATAGCATGAGCATAAAATACGGATAACATGAGCATAAAATATGCAAGCAAATTACCTTTCTTTTTGCAGGTGGAGAAGGTGACGCCAGCGGAGAGAATGCAGGAACTTCAGAGATGAACGACGGATTGCAAGAAGAGAATGCAGGAGCTTCGGAGTAGTTTCTCTTCGGAGAAGGAATGCCGGATGTTGAAAACCAAAAAGGTGCCACTCAAAATGTGGAATTCACCCGCCATATTCACTTTTAACCTTTATTGGGGATTAAGTGTTGAAGCCACGTCGAAATTCCACTAAGCAATCCACATCGGCAATCGCTACATAGGTTATCCACGGGTCACAATTTTATTGGCGTCCGAACAGATAGCAACGTCTGGATTTTGCACCGAATAATTTCTTCTCCTGTAGACCTCCACCCAGACAGTCTTCTAAAACTTGTTTCAGAGATAATGTGGAGGCATGCATGTTACTCTTGTTTAATTGATCAACTGCGCTTTCTCATTGTTGCATCTTTAGGCCACTAAATATATTGTGGAAATTGTTATTGGTATTCCTGCATATCAGGTCATCGTAGGATCATTTACTTGTGTATATTCACATTGATGGTTGCTCGTTAGGATCCCCATCTATTTTGGCCGTTTAATGTTTAATGTTCTAGACTATGCATTACTTTCTACTGCTAATCTTCTTCTTTTTTTATTTGTGCTTTGTTTGATCCTTGATACCAGGGTACATTGATAGCTAGAAACTATGGAAGTTCAACCTTCCTACTTTTTTTTTTTAATAAATTACTTATTTTGGAGAAGAAAAATACAAAGAAAAGTGTTGCTGGTGAGATTTCTTTTGGGCTTTACAGTGAGGAAAGAAAAGAGGATAGAAAAGATAAGAGAGAAGGGAAATGTAGAGAAATAAACATGAGGAAATATTTTGGTTGTCGAATATTTTTTATCATATATTTATCTATGTTCTAATGGAACAATCATATCCCTCCACAGTCATGGATATAAGCGAATATCCCTAAATGACATAAAGCTTTCTCTTCTCATTTACTTTTTCCTTGTAGACATCTTTTCCCATTACTGTTCTCATAAGTGCGCTTTTCCTTAACAAATTTTGTTTTTAAATATTGATGCTAATTTTAGGGTAGATTACTTGGAGCTTTCCTTTTATCACATATAGTTGGTAATTAAGATAAATTATTTGAAAGTAGTTTAAGTCGTCTAATCTGTAGGCCATGGAAAAATCAATTTAGCATATACTCAAATTTTAGATATGGTTATGAACCTATTGTGTAGCAAGTTCAGGTCTCAAAATTTTGAGGTACTGGTATTCTAATGACAGTTTCAATGTGAAAATGCAGGTTTCCAAAGACCATTGGCATAGCAATTCCACAGAAAGCTACATTTTTTATAACATATGTCATGGTTGATGGCTGGGCTGGAGTTGCAGGGGAGATTTTAAGATTGAAACCTTTGATAGTATATCACTTGAAGAACATTTTCTTGGTAAAGACTGAAAAAGATAGAGAAGAGGCCATGGACCCTGGGAGCATTGAATTTAATGCAAATGAACCCAAGATACAACTATATTTCTTACTTGGTCTCGTATATGCTGTGGTCGCACCCTTTTTACTTCCATACATAATGGTTTTTTTTGGCCTAGCATATCTTGTTTTCCGACATCAAGTAAGCAATTTCTTCTCAGTATTGCTTTGTGACCTGAGGAATTTTTTTACTTCTTATATTTGCCTGCTTGGAAACTATTGACATTGTATGACTTTCTCATATTTGTCTGCTCGGAAACTATTAACTTTGTATGACTTTCTATTCAATCTAAAGCTGAATTTTTTGTTGCCTATCCCTTAGATATTTTAGGTGAATTTTTGTTTCTACAAAGTTCTGATTTTAGACTATTGCACCTGTTAGATGTCTCATAAAATGAATGGGAACCTAGACTTGGTATTTCAAAATGGAAATATTATTTGGTTAAAATATGAACCATGGACTATATTTTCCCTTCTTTGAGATGTCATTGTCCATAATATATATCAAAATGTTTTGCCCATTTATTTTTGTTTGTTTCCTCACTTAGACTAAGCATGATAAATACAACCATTTTGATAAAATGAAGAAATGTGTTTTTCTATTGCTAATGGGTGAATTACAATGATATGACTGTTTGTTTGCTTTAGTTTTATGATCACTTCAGATTGCATCATTCCAGGTTCTAGGAATAGAACCTCTTGAGACAATTATTGGGCATTTATTGGTGTTTGTGTTTAATTTAATCAGACCAACCCCGTCCAATATTTTTTTGTTTTAGAGAATTAAACAATATTTGGTAAGTTTGAAGCTTATAATACTGCTTTGCAGTTATTCAACATAATAGTATAATTCGTATATGATATATTTTAAAGAGATTATTCAAACCAAATTTTGCCAATAAACTAGACCCAGATATTGATAGACTTGGACTATAATCATTTTTTCAGCTTAGAAGTGCTTTGTGGTTGCATCTACGTAGAATTTATTTAAACTTAAACCAATTATTGTAGGTTGGTTTTGTAATATCCAAAGACCCAACTTTGGTATGTGCTTATATTTTTGTGAAAAGTTCTGTGAAATAATTATTTATTTAAAATAAAAGGATTCGTTATATAGTAGAATTAATATAATTAACTGAGTTTAAATTAACAGCCGAATAGATGCCTTGGGGAGGAGACTTTTGGAAGTCGGTTGAAGAGTGGGACCCACTCTTCTATCCTTATCCTGTAATCGTTTCATGGGAATGCTGCTGTTTTTGTTAAAGCAATGCAGAGAAATTCTGTAGATAGAAGCGGAGAAGTCCTATAGCAGAAGTGGAGAAGTTCTGTAGCAAGAGGCAGTGAAAGACTATAGCATATTGCGGACAAAGTGCTGAGTTCAACAGTGAATTCCTATAGATAAATTCATTGGATTAACTGAGAAGATCTCGGCCTGATGCAGGAATTACTATTCCTTGGTTCGGCACAGTGAATTTCTTCAGAATTTGGGGTGGCTGGAGACTGCGGTAGAAGAACAATTTAGTGAAAAACTGTAGCAATTAACAATGAAGAAAATTCAGAGATATCAGTAAAGGTATTTGAAGTTTTTTGGTAAATTCAATTTAGAAATTTTATCAAAGATTGAGAATGATGAATTGATGGAATTATAATTATAGTTTATTGTGAGCATAAGATCTGAAGAATATATGTGAAGTAAGAATCAAAGGAAAATCAAAGGAAGAAATCAAGGTATGTAAATTAGTTTCTTTAAATTATTTTTAAAGAAAGTTTTCAAGAAGTGTATATCAATCGTAATTGTAGGATTAATCAGATTTATGCAGAAAGAAAGTTTTGAGATAGTCTATCAAAGGAGAAGATTACATGGTGTAGAATTAGGAGAGAAAATTCATCACGAAGGTAAGTAAAGCAAAGATTAATGTTTAAATAAACTTATATGTTATTTTCATTTGTTTTGATTTAGAATGTTTTCTTCATACCTTTAAATATGACATGATGTTTATATCTTTGTTATGATATAATTCCAAGTCAATGTTTTGTAAGGTCATTGGAAAGTTTTCTAAAGTGATCTTTCTTGAGAAACTTATGTATATTAGCTTTACACAAGATATGTCAAGAATGACAGTGAAGACTAATATGATATGAATTATGAAAGAATGTTGAATACTAAATTAATGTAAAGTTTGGCTATGAATAATGTATACCTTATCATTGTAGTTGGGACAAAAGGGTTCCCATATCAGAACTACATGATAAGTGGGGCAAAAGGGACCCCAGAGAATTATGAAGCCTGCATAGCAGGTGGGGCAAAAGGGACCCCAAAAGAGGCAAAAGGGACCTCTATGTAATTCAATGGCGATAATACCAGGTTTACCTGGGCTCCATTGAATAATGTTATGAAAAATATAGCCAAATCTTTCACATAAAATTTATATTCAACAAAGATTCAAAAGATAGCAAAGCATAATATTGATTAAGACTTATAATGTTTCAATAATAATTTTCAAAGTTGTAATTATTCATGTTATATTATCTTAATTGCTAATTAATCCTGCATTATTTGCTGAGCCTCATAGCTCACCAGAACTTTCTCCTGGCTGTTGTTATAGGAAAGAGAAAAGAGAAGATTGACGCAAGCTAATTTATGCAAGTGTTTCTTCTTTTCATGTTAGGTTACCTTTTGTTAGTAAGTTTAATTTTCAAGGTATGAAAGCAAATTAGACATGTATTACTTTGAAATTATTTGGTTTTCCTTAGTGGCTCTGTACTGGGTTTTGGATGAAACTTGGAAATTGGTACATGCTTCCTTTATAGTATTAAATGAAGTTTATATGATCTTTTATATGAAGTCTTAATGTAATGAAATCATAATGAGATGTTTAGTGATGGAAATGTATGTTTATTCTTGTTACACTCTACCTTACTGTTAAGGGGTACTGTGGGGTGTTACAGGTTTGATAATATTGCTTTGTGAAATGATTGATAGGTTGTCAAAATGGGTTTTCGGGTCAGGTTCTTGTCAAACCCGAAACCAACCCGTCATCATATGACCCGACCCAAACCCGACCCATTTAGGGAAATGGGTTAAAATGCTGCACCCGGACCCGACTCGATCCAGGTTTGGATCAACCCAGATTGACCCGCCAACCCATTTAACTTTAATTTTTTTACTTCAAAATAAACTAATTAAATAAATAAAATTTTAAAAACTGCAATTTACAAGTTAAATAAATTAAAAATTACAAACCATAATTAAATAAATAAACAATTCAAATAAAAAATTACAAACCTCATAACAAGTTACAAACAACAATTTCACAAATTACAAATCATAATTTAGAAATATAGTTTTGATACTTTGATTGTTTGAAGAATTGGAAACTCTGAAGACCGGATGTCTTGGCGGGACCTACCTCATGGAGATTTAAGTTAATTGAAAAAAATGAGGTTAAATTGATATTATTACAGAACCATGAGAAAGTAGAAAGCTTGAGTCAATAGCTCAGATTAATCCTCCAAATAATTCATCAAGTATTGAAATATGAGTCAACAATGAACTTTTTTACTATCGCGGTATTGCCATCCAATGCGATATTTTGTATTATATTGTTATATTTAGTATCTATTTGATTAGAATATAACACATGTCACTTGGTTGAAATAAAATTTTCTTCAAATGACTCACACTCGGTTTAGAAGGGTTCTCATCATTACAACTCAGCTTTCAATTCTTTTAGAAACAACCCAACATCTCTTAAGATACATTTAGTTCTCTTATAATTCTGAACATGCACAACCTGTAGCCAGTAACAGACAAACCAAGGCAGTAGGTAGCAATGAAGGAATTACAGGAAAAACAACCCAACTGGCAGCAGTAAACACACCCATAACAACCAGTTGAATAATATATAGTAGCAATCGAGATTCTCAAATCTCAACAACTTAATAGCAGATATATCCATAAATATGAAATTAAAGAATATGTTAATATGGGGAAAATTTCACAATAGCAGAAAGTCCAACTCAAATATAAGTTGAATTCAATAAAAAATAGTTCAACTCAAATAGCAGAAAGTTCAAATAAGAATATTTACTAACAACAACCAACTAAATAATAGGAAACCAACCCAGCAAGGAAGCAACTCAGGATTATCTCAAATTCTTAAAGCAGACATCTGAAATTTTTAAAATAGGCAAAAAGAAATAGGCATGATATATCAAATTCTTTAAACAAATAATAAGTAATAACCAAATGAAATCATCCAACAACTAAACTTTCACCCTGCTCTCTATCACTTGTGTTCACATCCAAACTGAAAAATATCTTCAATTACAACAAGTTTGGGGTCAATTACTACTGCAACAAAAAGAAAAATAAATTTGAGCTCTAAATAATATTAAAGAAATGTAAATGTTCTTGAATATGATAAAGAAAGCATTATATTCTCCATATAACCAATCATTTGCAAAAACTAGTGGCTCAACAATATCATCTTTCAGTGCACTTCAAAATTGATCAAGAATTCTACCACTATTGTTGAAGGCACTTTCATATGCTATTATGGTAATTGGAATGCGTAGTATATTACGAGTCATAGCAGATTCATTAGGAAATCTATATTAGTTCCCTTGCTAGTATTTTAAAATGTCTAAATTGACATTCCTATCAAACTTTGGTTCATTTAGATAAATATCTAATTCTGATTTTCTAGGCATTACGACCTCCTGTTCAAATGAATCAAAATCCGATTTTTTGAAATGTATTAGAACTGTAAAAAAAATAAACAATGAATTTGTAATTAACAATTATAGTTATATAATATGTAGAAATTGTGACTTAATCTTTGAGAATGAAGTACTCTTTGAAGCAACACCTTGTAATATCTTAGATGCACATGAACATTGCCCTTACATATCATTCCCTCATAAATTGTAGTTAGCAAATAAGAAGATCAACTTAAGTTTGATCTTTCTTAATTTAAAGAGGTAATCCCTACTGTACAATCTCCGATAATACCACTTTACGAAAGTAATTTTGTATCTCAGATCTAAAATAATAGGTATTGTCAATAAATCACTTAATTTTGACCAATATTTCTAAAACTTAGCAATCATCCTTATTATCATTTTTTTGATGTATTGATGCACGTTTAACCTTTCATTTTTTTAGTTCTGCTTGCGCTGTAGAAGTATATGGGACCTATAAATTTATTATTAGGTACTTTGACCCGGAAATTAGATAAGTAATTTCATAGAATGGAGTCAAAAATTTGTAAATAGCTTTAACTTTCTCCCATTTAGGAGCTATTGAACATTTCTTGTAGTTTGAATCAATCAAATTTAAATGTTGAAAAGAACGTCGAAAATAAATAGCATTGTTAAGCATAATGAATGTGGAGTTCCATCTAGTTGGAACATCTTGTCTCAAATCTCTTCTCTCATCTAGACAACTTTGCGTAACACAATCAAGAAACTTTTGTTTTTTTGCTTGATAGCCTTTCATATACTTAGTGCTCTATCATATTTTAATAATTATACCATCAATCTCCTTCAAACCTTCTTGAACCACAAAATTAACACATGAGTTATACAACGATCATGAAAAAAATTATCATCACACAACATGTCACCACGTAAATTTAAATGATTCCTTAGATATTCAACTTAAACATTATTTGTGGAAGTATTATCTAAAGTAATACTTAAAATCTTTGATTCTAATTTTTATTTTGCTAAAAGAGACTGCAGCTTTTCAAACAAAGTAATTCTATCATGGGGTTGGTATGAAAGAAAAATTAATAATTTTTTTTGCATGTGCCAGTCATTATCAATAAAATTAGTTGTTAAACAAATAAACTCATCAGTATTTATAGAAGTTTATAGGTCTGATGCTAAGAAAACCTTGCTAGTAGTTTTACATAATTGTTCATTTATATTGCACTTCTCCTTAGTAAATAATTTTTTACAACCATTTCTAGCATTGTTCTTAGAAAATAATTGTAAATTCTGACAAAGATATATCAAGAGTACTCAAACTCCAACCCACTCAACACATTGAAAGAGCAAATCATGCATAATAATAGATGCAGTGAACAAGTCATGAAATTCTACGTAATCAAACTTATTATCGGATATAAACATGGAATAATCAAAATTGGTTAAAAAGATCAACTGTCCTATATCACACGTATTTCTTTTCTTGCAATTTTTAAGATGATGCGTTAGATTACCAGTTCTATTTTTGCTATCACATAAGTACTGCTACATTTCTTTCATTTATATTTTTATTTTCCATCTTTTGTATTAGGCACCATCTCAAAATGACCCCAAATAGCTAAAGTCATCCTTCGCCGCTTCTTAGTAAGTGTCCCCTCCTCATTACATAGATCTTTGGGGCCTCTATAACATTTTCAGAAGCCTAAACTTATTCATTTTCATTAAAAAAAATTTCATGAATGATATTGAAATCTTTCATCTAGCCAAAATATTAAAATATATTACAATGATAATTCTTAATCATTTCTTAAATGTCATGTTTTAAAAAGATACATTGACACATTAACTAAAAACTACAATCACAATTTAACACTTCAATAAATTAACTCTTTATGAATTGCCACATAACTACTTATCCAACATAATCATAACAATATAATATAATAATTAATTACATTAATTATTATTCTAATATATGTATATAACAATAACACAACAAATATTATAACAGTATTAGTGTATAACATATTAAATTCTTAACTAATTGAATGACATAACATATAAATCAAGTTAGAATATGTAAATCAATAACTAAAATTATAAATCACCCAAATAAATTATAACTAAAAAGCAAGTCACAGAATTATCACAGAAAGCTAGAGATCCAAGGAGATGAATGTATACCAAACTAGAACCAACCTCACATAAATTAGAATATTTGTCAAACTAGCTAATGTATGCCAAACTTTTTTGATTTTTAGACAACCCGAGATAATATTTAAGAGAACAACAAGTAAGCAAAAAATCCAAAAACCATAAACGAAACATTCCCTCTAAATGTAAAAACTCAGAAGTAGGTGAGTGAAAGTAACAAACTGACATTACAATATACTGATATATGCTCATAGATGAATCTTCTAAATCACCGTCAAGCAAATAGAAAAAAGAAATGAGATACAAATAATGGTGAAGAGAAGAGAAAGCAATGAAGAGAAGATCATGCGGTGAAGAGCACACGGTGAAGTGAGATGACTTACTAACTAGAGATCAAGATAAAACCAGAGATCTGATGAGACCTAAGGAGATGAAACCCTAGACGAAGTGGAGAAGGAGAAGAGACAAGAGCACGCAGTTTATATTTTGGTTTTTGTGAGATTGATTCTGTTTTGACATACATTAGATGATCTATGGCTTTATGTGACAGTTCTGTGACTTATTTTTTAGTTATGATCTATTTAGGTGATTTACATATTCTAACTTAATTTATATGTTCTATCATTCACTTAGGCTTCGTTTGATTCGGTTTATGCTTACATAAAAAGGAGTTTTAAAAAAGGAGGTTGAGAAAAAGCCGTTTAATAAAATGGAGTTTCAATAATGAGATATGTTTGACTAATATTTTTAAAAGTGCTTATTAATACTTGAAAGTAATTTTAAATTGTTTGTTTAGCAGTCTACATTTGAGATTTTATTATAAAAGGCATAATTCGCTTCCGAAACTCCGTTTTGTGACCGAAGAAGCAGATACGAAAAAGATTATGGAACCGCCGAAAAAACGATGTTTATTAAAAAGGAATTATTGTTAATCTTTGATTCCAAACAGTAAATACTGATTGATTTCGGCGTATTCAAACGGAAACGGAGAAAAAAAGCCTAATCAAACGAGGCCTTAGTTAAGGATTTAATGTGTTATACACTGATGCTATTGTAGTATTTATTATGTTATTATTATATACATATATTGGAATAGTGATTAATATAGTTAATGATTATGTTATATTGTTATGGTTATGTTGGATAAATAGTTATATGGAAATTTGCAAGAAGTTAATGAGTTAATTTGTTGAAGAGTTAAATTATAATTGTAGTTACTAGTTAATGTGTCAATGTGTCTTTTTAAAATATGACATTTAAGAAATGATTAAGAATTATTATTGTAATATATTTTAATGTTTTCGCTAGATGGAGGATTTCAATATCATTCCTGAATTTTTTACTATTGATGAAAATGAACAAGTTTGAGCTTCTAAAAATATATATTGTAGAGCTCCTAACGATCTATGTAATGATGAGGGGACACTTACTAAGAAGCAGTGAAGGATGACTTCAACAGTTTGGGGCCATTTTGAAATGTTACCTGATACGAAAGATGGAAAGCAAAAATATAAATGTAAGAAATGTGGCAGTACTTATGTGATAGCATAAATGGAACTGGTAATCTAATGCACCATCTTTAAAATTGTAAGAAAAGAAATATATGTGATATAGGATAGTTGATCTTACAAACCAATTCTAATTCTTTCATGTCTATGCCCAATAATAATTTTGATCGCGCAGAATTTCATGACTTGTTCACTACATCTATTATTATGCATAATTTTCCCTTTCAATGTGTTGAGTGGTTTGGAGTTTGAGCACTCTTAATATATCTTTGTCAGGACTTACAATTATTTTCTAGGAACACTGCTAGAAATGATTGTAAAAAATTATTCACTAAGTAGAAATGTAATATAAAGGAACATTTATGTAAAACTACTAGCAGGATTTGCTTAATATTAGACCTATGAATTTCTATAAATACTGATGAGTTTATTTATTTAACAGCTCTTTTTATTGATAATGAGTAGCACTTGCAAAAGAAAATTATTAATATTTCTTTCATGCCACCCCTCATATGATGGAATTATTTTCTTTGAGAAGCTGCGGTCTCTTTTGGTAGAATGAAAATTAGAGCCTAAGATTTTTAGTATTACTTTGGATAATGCTTCCACAAATAGTATTTCAGTTGATTATCTAAGGAATCATCTAAATTTACATGGTGGCTTGTTGTGTGATGGTGATTTTTTCATATTTGTTGTACATCTTATATTATTAATTTTATGGTTCAAGAAGGTTTGAAGGAGATTGATGATATAATTATCAAAATAAGAGAGAGCACTAAGTATGTGAAAAGCTCTCATGCAAGAAAATAAAACTTTTTTGATTTTGTTATGCAAAATTGCCTAGATGGGAGAAGAGGTTTTAGACAGGATGCTCTAACTAGATGGAACTCCACTTTTATTATGCTTGACAGTGCTATCTATTTTTTAGGTGCTTTTAAACATTTAGAATTGGTTAATTCAAACTATAAGAACTATCCAACAGCTCTTAAATGGGAGAAAGTTGAAGCTATTTGCAAATTTTTTGCTCCAATTTATGAATTACTTGTCTCATTTTCAGGTCAAAGTACCCAACAACATATTTGTACTTCTCATATATTTCTGCAATGTATGCAAAACTAAAAAATAAAATGTTAAATGGGCATCAATACATCAAGAAAATGGCAACAATGATGATTGCCAAGTTTGAGAAATACTGGTCATAATTCAGTAATATATTGGCAATAACTATTATTTTGGATCTGAGATACAAAATTACTTTCGTAGAGTGGTGTTATCGGAGATTATATGATGGAGATTACCTCTTTGAACTAAGAAAGGTCAAACTTAAGTTGATCTCCTTATTTGTTGACTATAATTCAAGAGGGAATGATGCATTAGGGTAACTTCCACATGCATCTGAGATGTTACAAGGTGTTACTTATGATTAAGTCATAATTTTTACAAGTTTTATAACTATAATTGTTAAGTTACAATTTTTTTTTATAGTTTTAATGTCTTTCCAAAAAATAGGATTTTAATTCATTTGAATAGAAAGACATAATACCTAGGAAATCAGAATTGGATATTTATCCTGATGAACCAAAGCTTGATAGAAAGGTCGATTTAGATATTTTGAAATTCTAGCAAGGGAACCAATATAAATTTAGTATATGTGCTTTGGCTTATGATGTATTATGCATTCCAATTATCACAGTAGCATTTGAAAGTACCTTCAGCAATAATGGTGGAATTCTAGATCAATATTAAAGTGCACTGAAATATGATATTATTAAGGCACTAATTTGTGCAAAAGATTAGTTATGTGGAGAACATGGTGCTTTCTCTATCATATTCAAGCATTTATCTTTCTATAGTATTATTAAGAGCTTAAATTAATTTTTTTCTTTTTGTTGCAGCAACAATTGACCTCTAACTTGATGTTATAACTGATGATATCCTCAGTTTAGATGTGAATACAATAGCAAGGTGAAAGTTCAATTGTTGGATGATTTCATTTATTTATTGCTTATTGTCTGTTATAAGAATTTGAGATGTCATGCCTATTGTTTTTTATTTATTTTAAGAATTTAAATATATGTTTTAAGAATTTGAGATAATCCTGGGTTGCTGCATTGTTGGGTTAGTTTCTTGTTATTTAGTTTGTTATTATTAGTAAATGTTCCAAGTTGAACTTTCTACTATTTGAGTTGAATTATCTGCTATTGAGTTCAACTTTTATTTTAGTTCAACTTTCTACTATTGAAAAATTTTCCCCATATTAACATATTCTTTAGTTTCGTATTATGAATATATTTGCTATTGAGTTGTTGAGACTTGAGAATCTCGGTTGCTGCAGTCTATTATTCAGCTGGTTATTATGGGTTTGTTTACTGCTGTCTGTTGGGTTGTTTTGTCTATAATTCCTTTACTGCTCCTTGCTGGGTTTGTTAACTATTGCCTGCTGCCTTAGTTAGTTAAGTACTAGTTACAGGGTGTGCTTGTTCAGAATTGTAAGAGAGTTAAATATATATTAAGAAATACTGGGTTATTTTTAAAAAGATTGAAAGTTGAGTTCCAATAATGAATTCTATTCTAAACTTATTGTGAAGTCATTTGGAGAAAAAATTATTGCACCTAGGTGACATGTGTTATCTTCTAATTAAATAGATACTAAGTATAACTGTATAATACAAAATGCTTCATTGAATGGCAATACTGTGATAGTAAAAAAGTTCATTGTTAACTCACATTTCATTACTTAATGAATTATTTATAAGATTAATATGAGTTATTGACTCAAGCTTTCTACTTTCTCATGGTTTTGTAATTATATCAATTTAAACATTTCTTGCAATTAACTTAAATCTCCATGAGGTGACCTGTCAGGACTTCCGGTCTTCAGAGTTTCTAGTTCTTCAAACAATCAAATTATCAAACTACATTTGTAAATTGTGATTTTTAATTTGTGAAATTTTATGTTTGTAACTTTTAACTTAATTAGTTAATTAGTTTTAAAGATGCCAGATGAGTGCAAAATGAGTGTGTTAATTCCTATTTTTAAGAATAAAGGTGATGCACAGGAGTGCAAATTATAGAGAAATTTAGTTAATGTGTCATACTTAAAAACTACGGGAGTGAGTTATGGAACGTAGGTTGCGGCGTGATTCTAATGTTTCTCAAAATCAATTTGGATTCATGTCGAGTAAGTCTACTATGGAAGTCATACATTTATTAAGAGGTTTTATGGAGAAATATAGAGGGAATAATAAGGATCTGCTGCATATGATATTTATTGATTTAGAGAAAGCATATGATAAAGTTCCAAGAAAAGTGCTATTGTGAGTTCTTGAAAAGAAAGGAGATAATAATGCTTATATTCAAATCATTAAAGATATGTATGCACGAGCTATTACTTTTGTTAAAACACAAAGTGGTTTGACCATATATTTTCCTATTTCGGTTGGATTATATCAAGGATCAGTCTTAAGCTCATATCTTTTTTGCTTTAGTCATGGATATTCTCACTAGACATTTGCAAGAGGATGTACCTTGGTGTATGTTTTTTGCTGATGATATTCTTCTTGTTGATAAGACTAGAGAGGGAGTTGAAGGTAAACTTGAATTATTGAGGTCAACCTTAGAGTCTAAAGGTTTTCACTTGAGTAGATATAAAACTGAATATATGAAGTATAATTTTAGTACCAATGGACCTAGTGAGGGGATTGTGACTTTGGGCGATCAAGTCATTAATAAGAGTACACATTTTAGATATCTTGGATATATTGTTCAGAGTGATGGTGAAATAGATGGCGATATTATCACCAGAGTTCAAGTTGGATGGTTGTAGTTAGGGCTATCAATATTTGACACAACACAAAAATCCAACCAAGACCTGACCCATTTGAAAAACGGGTTGGGTTCGGGTTCGCAGATTCAACCCGTTTGAAAAACGGGTCGGGTTCGGGTTGACCCGACGGGTTGCCGGGTAAACCAGGAAACCTGTTTAAAATGATTGCCCGACTGCCCGTGGACTGGCCTTAGGGTACCTGCCCGGCTGCCCGCAGAGTTACCCGCCCTATGCCCCGCTGCTGCCCTCGCGCCCGCCGAAGCTGCCCGCGCGTGCCTGCGGTCAGCAGCATGCTCGAGGCTGCCCCACGCGGTTGCCCGAGCACCCGCGTGCGCGAGTTCGTGCTTGCATAGGCGCGCTGCAGTACACCCTTCCAGCCGTGCACCAGCCGCCCCATCCAGCCACGCACCCGAGCGTCCGCGCACCCGCCGCGTCCCGCGCACCGCACCCGTATACCCGCCCACATCCCGCGCACCCTCCCGTGTCCCGCACACCCGCCGCCCCAGCCAGCCCGCATCCGCAATGCCATCGGCATTCGCTCTCGACCGCAACTTGTCCGGGCTGGCCTCCTTCTCTTGTCGGGTCGGGTCAACCTGGCAACCCGCCGGGTCGGGTCCGGGTTCGAATATTTGACCCGTTTACCTACCCAGGTCGGGTTAGGGTCAACCTGATTGAACTTGGGTCAGTTCGGGTTCGACTCGAACCCGACCAATGGCCCAAAATTAACACCCCTAGTTGAAGTGGAGGAATGCATCGGGCTGCTGGTTATGCAATAGAAGCATTAGTACTAAGTTAAGTGTTACATAGATACGGATGCTTAGGTAGATGAGTGGCTTTACTCTTAGAGATAGGATATGAAATGAGCATAAACGTGAAATGGTTGGAGTAGCTCTAGTGGAAGATAAGATTAGAGAGAGTCTCCTTAGATGGTTGGTCACATTAAACGAAGGCCTTCCGATGACCTGGTTAGGAAAGTTGAGGTATTAGATTTGACTTATGTTAAGAAAGGTAGAGGTAGACCTAAAAAAATTTGGTTAGAAAATATTAAAAATGATATTTTTTTATTAGATTTAAATAAAAATTTAACTTTTAACAGGAGACAATGGCGAATAAGGATTCATTTAGTCGATTCCACGTAGTGGGACAAATGATTGATGTTGTTGTGTTGTTGTAGTTTATTTATTTAATTTTGGTTTGTATTTTTTTTTACATTGTGGTTTGTAATTTTTAATTAATTTAACTTCTAAATTATGGTTTTTAATTAATTAATTAATTAATTAGTTTATGTTGAAGTAAAAAAAATAAAGTTAAACGGGTTGGCGGGTCAACCCGAACCCAGATTGGGTCGTGTTCATGTCCGGGTCGAACATTCTGACTTGTTTCCCTACAGAGTTGGGTTCTGGTCGGGCCATATGATGATAGGTTGGTTTCGAGTTTGACACAAACCCAGGGTTTTACACAAACCAGAGCCGAAAACCATTTTTGACAGCCTTAATTGTGAGGATATTGATATGGTGGAGATTGGAATGAGTAGGAGAGGAGAGTGGGCTATGATAGATGATGAGGAGGCTAGAAATGATGAGATGGAGGCATAGGGAAAAGTCTGTTCGTGAAATTTGACATGTCTAGAGATATGAATTTGCTTGATTTTAGGATCATAACATTGATATCCTTTGCATTTGTGCGAAGGTGAGTATCCAAGAAAGATACATGCCCGGGCTCGGGGAGAGAGTTTATGGTGAGCTAGGTGTTTGAGATGTGGGAAGCATAGACAATCAAATGTTCGTATATAAGTATAAGTACGGGAATGTCCATAAAGTAGTTGGAATGGTGCTTGGAGGTTACAAGCCATAGTGGTAAGACGATTGATGAGATAATTGGAATTGAGAATAGCTTCAGCCCTGAAGATGAAGGTTAGATGGGAAGCATGGAGGAGAGTGCGAGTTGTCTCGAGCAGATGACAATTTTTGCGTTCAGCGAGGCCATTTTTTCTAGTGTGTAGGGACAACTGAACTGATGTGTTATTCCATGGTATGAGAGAAGTTGCTGAAAGTTGGAGATGTTGAATTCTCCTCCGTCAGAACGGAGAGTTTTTATTTTAGAATTGAATTGATTTTCAACTAGGGTGAGAAACTGTTGGAATTTAGAAAGCATTTCGTCTTTGCTATGCATAAAAAATATCCAACAAAAGCGAGAATGATCATTGATGAATGCAACAAAATAACGATAACCATTGAAAGACAAAATAGGGGCCAGACCCCAAACATATGAAAGCATTAAAGATAAGAGTGAACTAACATGACTAGAACTATGTGAGAAAGATAATTTGTGATTCTTTTCCACATTATGATGAACATAAAATAGAATGAGAAGAAATGCATAAAGAAGGATGACTTTTTGCTATGATGTTCATGATTTGGGAGTTGGGATGGCCTAGGTGTCCATGCCATAATGAGCTAGGAGAGATATTGTTGTGAAACATTGTGACGAAGGTTGAGGAGTCATCACGGCTGCGACCATTAAGGAGAGTTTGATTGTCCAAGAGATCCTTGATGCTGAAGCCCGACGAATCAAAACAAAATGGAGCAATTGTTGTTAGATGTAAGCTTGTGTATAGAAAGAAGATTATGAGATAGAAAAGGAACATGAAGAATATTATAAAGAAATATAGCTTATGATTGGAATCAGATAGAGGAAATTCAGGTAGAGGGAGAATTCCTTAGCCTTTGTTGTGGATGGGTAGTGAACTTCCATTTGCAATGGAGATGTTGTCGGAGCCTTGATAAGGGATGTAGTGCTGAAGGTTGGTGGTGGCGTCCATTAGGTGAGTGGAGGCTCTAAGTCAAGAACCCATTCAATGGATGGATTGGATTGCTGCTGGAAGAAAAGAAGCACACGAGGTGACCAACTGGGTTGTGGTGCATATTACAAATTACACCGATGCCAGCAAGAGAGAGCCATGTGACCATATTTGTTGCAAATATGGCAGGTAGGACGCATGGCATGGGAAGCTGGTTGTCCATAACCGACAATGAACGACTGCTTGGGTGACTATCCTCTACGTCGAGAGGGGTAAGGCTGACTGGAGGAGAAGTAGAGACCTCGATTGATTGGATGAGTTGGTCAAGATGAGTATAGTGTTTCATTGTCTTTGAGAGGATTTGATTATTTGAAGAGTTCATTTTGTAAATTTATCTCCTCACTATAGAGGAGGGAATAGAGTACATCCAAGCTGATGGGATGAAGAGAGGTGTGGATGGATGTTTTGAAGGAGTTGTATGTTGTCGGAAAACCATTGAGAATATATAAAATTATATCCTTAGAGTCTATGTGGGAGCGCAGCAATTTTGTATGCAAACGCCTTTATTTGGTGAGATATTGAGTCATGGTGTTGTCTCCCATTTGGATGTGGTGTAATTCATTCTTCAGTTGAATTACACGAGACCGATTAGTCTATTAAAATGTGTTCCAAAGTACTCCAGATCGCATGAGTTGTTGTGAGATTGAGGATGTATAGAAGGATAGAGAGTGATATGGTGGAGAAGAGGGCTGAGACCAAGTTTTGGTCTATAAGATACCACAGATTGTAAATGGTGATGGCTGAGGTGGGTGAGATGATGGAAAGATCAAGCTTGGGTGGGCAACAAGTTTGACAATCAGGTAGCCATCAAATTCGTTGGCCAAGAAGAGCTTGTAGAATTGGAGATGCCATATGGACTAATTGTCATTTATAAGTTGAATGTTGACGATGAGTTTGATGTTGGACATAAGAAATTTAAGTGGAGCAGGTATAATGTATTATGCCATTGAAGCAGAGAGCGAAGTGGAAGATTGAGCACTAGATGAATCTTGATCGGCCTTTTCTTTGCAAGAAGGCAGTGAAGCTGATGTGAACAAACATGAATTGCAAGGAAATAATAAAATTATTGTAAAACTTGCTACTTTAAGATTGATGAGCCACAAAAATTAATTTTAAGAACTCTCATTTGACGTTTTTCTTTGGCATGCAGTCACAATGTTAGGAGAACAGAACAACTTAAAATAATATCAGAAAATTTTACAATAAAACTAAATGTACCGTAATAAGAATCAACAGGTTAATATTTAAAGCTTTTCACCTAGAGTTTTCTTTCTCACTCGCACTCGATAAGAGGCTTTAGCGTAGAGAGACTTTTAGCAACCCAAACGACGCCATCCAAAGAGTTAGGATGTCGATGGTCTTGATCCATGGGAAGGTAGCCGGAGAAGGAGAAGCAGTTGGACGTCCGACAAGTTGCCACTGTCCAGATGGTCGTTGTTTTTCGATCGTCTCGGCTAGATGAAATAGTATATGGTCGATTGAGTCTTATACGGAGTCATCAAACTCCAAATCAGGATCGAAGAATGGCAACTGAAGGATATCAGTTTGTCCTCGTGAATCGTACGTGAATCCGTGGTCGACTTCAGGATCGGCCATCCATGAATATGAGAGACTTCTTTATTGGGATCCCGGGAGGGGCTGGCGGCTTGTGAAGGGAGAAGGGAGGGGGAGGAGTTGGCGGTTGGAGGTCTCGGGTAGAGAGGGAAAGGTAGGGGAACGACTAGGGTTTAGGGCTAGGGTGGTGGGGTAAAGAACTTAGAAAATCTGAATATTATTTCAGAATTTTCAAAGAGAGGGAAATGGAATAATTTAAATTCCAAATTATCCCAAATTGGGCTATATGGGCTGGTGTCTTAGAAAGGAATTATGGAGGGAGTTTAATTAGGATTCAGGATTATTTGGAGAGAGAAAAGCCAAGGGGAGGGGCTGACTATATGAGGATGGGAGGAAGTGTCTGGATTCAATGTATGTGGTCCCTTTAATTTAAATGATGATTGAAATCAAATCTTTGATTTAATTTCAGATTTTGAGACATTTATGGGCTTTCGTAAAATAGTTTTATCAATAAGGAAAGTGCTTTAAATTCAAATTGGGCTATATGTTCAAATTAAAACTTTCTTAATTAATAATAGGTTATTTTAGGAAGGGAATTAAAGGGAACATTGAAGTGGAAATCAAGCATGTGGGCATTAGAGGCGAACGGCTTGGAGACCTTGGGAGGCCGTTGTCTTGGGGGCCTTGGGAGGCCGGGCGTGGGTGGGGTGGCGGAAAGGGGAGGGATTCTCAATTAGAGGAGGGAAGAGGGAATGTGGTGGTGCCGTCGTGTGGGAAAGGCTTGAAGGGAAGCCAGCGGGTGCAGGGAGGATAGGGAGGTGGCCGGATGTAAGGGAGGGGGAAAAAGAAAAGATAAGCCGTGAGTCTCGGACTCTTCTAAAGACTGACGAGTATTGCAATCACCCTCACCTAGGGTTCTATTTCTTCTCTCAAAGCTCTCAACAATGAAGAAGACAAAAGATCCAAGTTTTCATTCATCAAAATCATCCTCCCAAATACAATAGAAAGTGCCTTATATATAGGCCTCAATATGACAAAAGAAAAAGGACTAGAATGTCCATAGGGCTACAATAGCAAACTAACAACCCATACGGGTAAAATAGAAAAAAAACTGAAATATAAAATAAACAATACATAAAATGCATAAAAAATAAAGGCTCATGATCGTAGTTGTCGATCTCCGATGTCTCCTCTGATAAACGCGCCAGAATCTTTTGTTGATGTCCTCATCTGATAAACGCGCCAGAATCTTTTGTTGATGTCCTCATCAGAAGCTTACATCTCTGATACCATATTGAAAGGCAGAGTAGAGCAAAGAGAAACAGAGAAAGAAGAAAGTAATACAGAAATGAAACAGTGATTTTGTTTCAATTCATCATCTGTTACGATGCCTAAAGTTGTGTATATATAGTGAGGCGGAGTACAAGTTGTTAAGTGACATGTGCTGCTGATTGTGGCTGCACTACGCAGCCATGCACATTGTGATAGCCACCTGGGTGAGCACACGGTAGTAACTGTGCACATGCTGATTTATGATAACACTATTATCATGAAGTTCTTTAAATTGTTGAAGCCTTCAAATGACAGTATAAGGTGATAATGGCTGAACTAGATCATTTGCTTTCTTTTGCCCGTCAGGACTCATCCTAAAGATCGCATTACAGTTTAAGGTGATAAGTGCATCTTGATTCCTTAGATTTTTGCTTCTTCCCTTTTTTCTTTTTCTTTGTTTAAAATCTTCCTGACAAATAATTTGTTTAACTTTTTCAATGTCCATGGTTCCTTGGTCATTAAAACCTTCGGCTAAAACCAACGTTTTTTTGCTCTAGCTAAATCAAATGATTAAGTTTAACTATGTGGGATGATATTCAGATCATTCTTTATGCATTTTCAGCCCTCAGAAAAACAAGCACCATCCTTCTGTGGCCGTTTGTATTCTCTTGATTTACTGGAGTTTTTCTTAAAATTTACTTCTACTGTCCAAGATTCTGCTAGTAATTGTATTTCATTTATATTATTTTCTTCTTGATACTGATTGTAAAAATGTATGTTTAGATCATAAATGTCTACAATCAACGATATGAGAGCGCAGCAGCATTCTGGCCAAATGTTCATGGCCGTGTAATTGTTGCAATGGTCGCATCACAAATAGTTCTTCTTGGATTGTTAAGTACAAAAAAAGCTGCTAATTCAACACCTTTCCTTATTGCTCTTCCTGTATTGACGATATGGTTTCATAGCTTTTGCAAGAACCGCTATGAATCTGCTTTCAGAAAATTCCCATTACAGGTAATTCTAAGTTATCTTTATTTTTAAAATGGCTTCATGATCTCTTTCTTCTCTTTTTCTTAGTTCTTCAGTAACTTAAAATAAATTCAAACTTGAAAATTATTAGATTTATTTTATAATCAGTACTATATACGAAAAACTAATAGAAATTTATACAGCACATATCTGAAAGTAAATTCAAAAACTTTAAGACCCATCTTAACTACTAGATGGTCTGATATTCTGACCCAAAGTTTTCTAAAACAAAATTACTCTCAATGAATTCTTCTGCATTCTTTTAAGAGTTTACTATTTGCCATGTCTTCAAATTTTTCCACACTGAAAATATCTCTTAGTCCTTCAAATTTATTTCTTCAGTAGAACTTTTCTCCTACTCCACAAATGGACAAGTTCAGATAAAATAAATACTCGCTTCTTCTTTTTGCACAATCAAATGCAAATGAATGTTATATATTATAAGTCGAAAGCAGTAAAATTCTGTCAAGCAAAACCTTCATCGATAATGGCAGAAGTAAATGTTTGACTAGTCAAGCTTTTTATCAGTAGATCAGAAAAAACATGGTATGAAATCAAATGATTTCAATTTAGAGATTATTAACAGATCTGCTAAATAATTATAACTTGGTATTGCTGCTCCACTACTCTACCTACCGTATAACCAACCTTTGTGCAGACTTAATCTTGAACCTTGCTTTATTGCTCTTCATCAGGAACCGTAGGATTTTCATAGTATTATATACAAACTGTAATACAAAGGTTTAGATACACAACTTTCCATTACACTGTTACATTCGTCTTCTTCTCTTGTGTTCTTTCCTGTTGCCTTTCTCTGCTTAGGTGCAGGACAGATATCACAACATGGTATCAGAGCACGCCAACTTCTAATCCTTCCTTTTACTTGTTCTAATTGCTGGCAACGAATCTTCATCCACAGCATCCACCTTGCCGTCACAAACCACTGCAGAAGTACCAATTACTGCAGAACTAAAATTCCTAATGGCAAACGTCAAAACCATCCTCAATGTATAGTTGAATGCAAACAATCATCCAATCTGACGATCATAGATCTTCAAACTTTTTTGCAGTAGGCTTCTCTTGTTATTTGGACGGTTCCACACCAAAACTTCAACGACAAATCCTGCTATCGAATAACTCACTTATAACCAACAATGCTTACAATACCTGGATGCTTATTGAACAAAACCTTACCTCTGCCCCCTTTTTTCCATAATTTCTCCATCTCTTCTACCTTATGTGCTCAACCTTGAAACCTGCAAGACATTTGGTTTACCCTAGATCGACGCCTATAGTCCACAAACATATCCCATATACTTGAACTAAAAAATGAGTTGCATCAGTTGCAAATGAGAGACAAAACCATGATGCATTACCTCTCAGAAATTAAACTAATGATATATGCCATTCAAGATGTTGGTTCCACAATAGAACCAGAGGATATAAATCCTTTATACCTTAAACGGTCTGCCTCCATCATATAATGCCTTCAAAATTGCCATATGCACCAAATTACACCCTATCAAGATAATGTTGGGTGTATCTGTTGAAATTTAAATCAGATGTTTTATTTACATTTCTTCAATTTAAACTGTTTGTGGAAAAACAATTTCAATTTCCTATTAAAATACTTCAATCTGATCGCGGCGATGTCACCGCATCACATGCCCTTACACCCCTCAGCAAAACGGTTTGTCCGAGCGCAAGCCTCATCATCTTCTAGAAATAATGCGAGCTCTCTTATTTGATGCCAACATACCTCACAAATATTAGGTCGACACATTGTTAACATCAACATATCTCATTAACAGATTACCCTCAACTCTCTTAACAATCTTTCTCCCTATCAAAAGCTCTACGAACGTCCACCCGCATATGATCATCTTCGAGTATTTGGGTGTCTATGTTACCCATGGCTTCCCCCTATCAACCGTCATAAACTACAACCTTGTTCTCTTCCTTTTGTTTTCATAGGCTATGTCACTCAATCCAACGGTTACAAATGCCTAGATCCTCTTACTAATCAAATTTATATATCTCGACATGTTCAATTCTTTGAACATATCTTTCCATTCACAACTCCTACATTAACCCAGCCATCATTTAATCATCCCATGCCGGTATCCCCTCAACTCGGCTCCATTCCCCCACTTGCACTTGTACCAACTCCTCCCCTTATTAGTCGTGCCTCTGCCCCTAACCAAACTATGTACACAATGTGCCACTTCTTCTACGTCTCCAATACCCACTACTCCATCTCCTTCAAGAATTTCAAATTCTCTAACACCTCTTCCAGATGCTTTACAACCAATCATCCGCCACCCCATGGTTACATGCAAACAAACTGGCCACCTTAAACCCAAGCCAGTCTTAGATTTACACAATGTTCTTGTGCCATTATCCCTCACTTCCTTCACATAAGAAAATAAACATCCAGCTTGGCATGCTGCCATGTCAGTAGAATTTCAAGCCATACTACAGCAAGGTACATGGTCCCTCGTGCCAGGACATCCCAATCAGAATCTCCTTGGATGCAAATGGTTGTATAAAACAAAATTAAATGCATACATAACTCTATCACATCACAAAGCCAGACTTGTGGCCCAAGGATTTAAACAAGAATTTGAGGTAGACTATACTTATACATTTAGCCTAGTTGCCAAATTCCCTACTATTTGACTCCTCGTTGTTGCCACTACCTTGCATTGGCCTATCTATCATTTAGATGCATCCAATGCCTTCTTACATGACACCCTTGATGAGCAGGTCTTCATGAAGCAGCCCCCCGGTTTTCAAGATTCATAATACCCAAATCATGTATGTCGTCTCTACAAAGCAATCTATGGAGTCTTCGCCAATGGTTCTCCACCTTTGCATCTCATTTACTAGTCTACAACTTTACCCAGAGCAAAGCTGACCCGTCATAACTCCCTTTTCATAAAGGATCTATTTCCCTATACCTCCTGGTTTACGTCAACGATGTGCTTCTCATCGCCAATGATTAATCGGAAATTGATCGGCTACTTCAAAACTTGAACTCATCCTTCCGCATGCGAAACCTTGGTATAGTTTCTTATTTTATTGGCATCCAAATTTCTAGAAACAGGCATGGAGCGGAACTCCTCAACAAATCGGGCATGCTTCACTGCAACTCTACTCTAAGCCCTTTGCCATACAAGCTGTAGGCTCTAAATGCTGATTCACCCATGTTTCCGCAAGCACATCTTTACAAACAACTCGTAGGCTCACTTCAGTACATTACAATCTCTCGGTTGGACATAGCATTCACAGTGGAACTATTGCATATGCTCTCCCTATCACTGCCACTCCCTTACATCTTCATGCCCACGCCGATGCGGATTGGGCGGCTAATCCTACAGACCGTCGCTCAATCTCTGGGTTTTGTGCATTCCTTGTTGATAATCTTCTCTCTTAGTCGGTCAAGATGCAACCCACTGTTTTCTCGGTCCTCAACGGAGGTAGAATATCGAGCATTAGTTACTGTCGCAAGTGACGTCCTTTGGCTCCGACGATTACTCTCAGAATTTCATATTCCGCTCCCATGACCTACTCCAATTCATTGCGACAATTTCTTAGCACTTGCTTTGACAAACAATCCAGTATCACAACAGAGATAATACAATAATAATAAAAATATTTGCTAGAACAATTTTTATTGATGATGAAATAGAAATGCCTCCAACACATAATAATTTTATAGAAAAAATATACATTTTCTTGAAGAAATTTTCTGTTAAATTAATAACAAAATATTGAGAAATAAACTGCTCTGGTTGAAGTATTTCATGCCATAAGTCATGCATATTCACATCGCGTGAGAATGTATTCCATGTCAAATGTCATACGTTTTCAAGTCACATGAGAATATGTCCCATGCTACGTTTCCATTATTGAAATCCATCATGATTAAAGATTGATAGCCTAACGAGCAACCTGAGAGAAGATTCAGGTGAATAAAAAACTAGTATGAAACTTTCAGGGTGAATCATCTGCAGAAGTTTATATTTAGGATGACAAATACTTCAATGTCTTCCCAAATATTCTTTAGATAGATAGAATTTTGATTAACTGCAACTTTGGCATGAAAGCTAATGCTTCATCATTGAAATAATACCTTGATACACGCATCATCATCCTATAATAAAACAGGTACTTGATTAATACCTATAGCTTTAATTTTTTTCATGGAAAAAGATCTAATCAAATGGAACCGTCGTTTCTAGAAGCATAGTAAATGCTACTTATAATTATTACAATGGTGATTGTATAGAACTCTTTGTAGTTTCTCCTTGTTGGAAAATGACAGTAGTTATTAAAACTTTACAATAGTTATTTTTATAAATATTTTCCAGATTTACAGTTTAAATGAAGGAAAAGAAAATGGAAAAATGCATAGTGAGTAGAAATTATATAAATTTCTTAAATCCTATCTTCTTCCAAGATTTACTATGGGATCTAAATCAAAATTTAATAACTCCTTGGCATGATAAATACTGCATTTGATTAAGAGTCTGTTTGTGATAGTTTTCTTTCTGCTTCACTTTTTATGCTCTAACCACAATTTTATTAGACTACTATTTTCTCACTTATTTCAAAAATTTATGTATTAAAAAGCCGCTTTTTACAACAACTTTCAAAAAAGTTATTTTCTCACTATAATTTTGCAACCATCTTTATAAAAAAAATCAATTATCCCAAATAAGTTATAAATCTTAGTGAATCTTATTGCAAAAAATTTTAAGATTTAAGATTTAGAAGTAGAATCATGGTGAGGATAATTGATATAAATCTCTTAAAATCTATTTCTCCAAGATTACTAAATCTGGGATTGTTGACCCTAATACTAGTGTCGGGATCCACTTGACCGCGCAAAGTGAGTTTCAAAAGCGAAAGAGCTCGAAATCGCGCAAAAACTCACTCGACGCGTGTCGATTGAAAACCCAAAATCGTCGAGACGACCTCCGTTCGCGAAACGGACAGCGCCGATGCATCTGGAGCAACGGAAACAGCTAAGATCGACACCCATATTGATGGGGGTCAACGGTCGACGAAAATTTAAATTTTGGACGCGCGAATTGAGGCGACGACATATGCGAGCGACGACATGGCAAAAATCTCGATGCTAGATTTAAAAAATAATTTGTGCAATATAATTAAAAAATTTTTAGAAAAGAGGGAGAGAAAGAGAGTTTTTCTTTTTAAGTTTTTTTTTTCTTAAATAAAAAAATTTCAAAAATACCCTCACTTAAGCCCTAATATCCCTCATACTCTCCCAACCGCCCCCCCTCCTCATTTCACGATAGTTTTCACGCCAAGGAAGCCGTCCCCTCTCTTCCTCTTGCGATTCCAAGCTCTCAAAGCGGCCGACCTCCCTCCTCCCTCCAAGCAAGGTGAGCATTCTTCTTCTCCTTCTCCTTCTTCCTCCATTCTTTCTCCTACATTCTTCTTCTTCTTCCTTCCCTCTTTTTTTTCTTCTCCATTTTCTTACTTCCCTCTTCATCCCTCCATATTTCCTTTCATTTTTCTTCCATTTTTCTCTTCCCCTCCCTTCTCATTCCTCTCCTTCATCTTCATCTTCTTCCTCCACTACAATCTCAACAAACCTACAAAAACCCTAATCCTATTCTTTTTTTTCTTCACATCCACTCACCAAACCACCCACATCCCTTCACAAAAAATATTTTCCTATACCTTCTACACCCTCCCAATAAAAACAATTCACCATCCCTCACTTTCTCTCTCTAATCTAGAGAGAGAAAATTTTCTCTCTCTAAAATGAGAGTGAAATCTCTTCATGTATGGCTCCATTTCCACCCCAAGCATCTCTCCTCTCCATCATGCCTCCAAATTTTTTTCTAGAGAGAAAAATTACACTCTCTCTTTCTCTCTCCAAAATTGAGAAGAGAAGGGTTTTCTCTCTCTAAATCTCTTCTCCCACTTCCTTACACCTCCTAAACCCTCTCTATGCAAATTCCCTTCAAATTCCATCTTTCCCTCTCTTTCTCTCTCTAGAGAGCTCCCTTCTCTCTCCAAAAAATTAGAGAAAGAGAGATTTTCTCTCTCTAACCTCACTCCCCCAATTTCCTACACACCTTAAATTTCTTCCACCAAAAAGCCCCATCAAATCCTAACTTTCCCTCTTTTTCTCTCTCTAGAAAGAGAGCTCTCTTCCCCTTTTTCTCTCTCTACACTTTATTTTAAATAAAAGAAAGGCATATATAATTAATTTTATTGCACAAATAATAATAAAAAAAATTTAAATTGTGCATCGCAGGTTTCTCACCGTCGTCGCCTCGATTACTACACACCCAAGGTAAAAAGCCTAACACTAGTATTTTACATTTCTATGCATGAAATAAGTATTCATGACCGCTTTTTTTAGCGAGCGAGGAAACTTAAGTACCCGTGACGCTCTGAGCGAATGAAACTTGAACAAGACTTGGACAACATGGACTCAAATTTGACAACAAAGTTGAACTTGAAAATGAATCACATGGAATGAGACTTTAACTTAGCAAATACTCAATCAAATCAACACCAATGCTAAAGGCATAGATATTTCTAATGAACATCAAAATCAAGTGATAACTTTAATTTTTTAAATGCATTTGAAAGAATATTGAGATGAAAACATAGATTCGTGGTGGGCAAAGAAACTCCTACATCCCTATCATCAACAACAATCATACTCCAAGGAGATACAAAAAAAAAGATGCAAATCGTAAGTCAACAAGAGTCCAAACATTCAAATGAAAGTTATCTCATGAACAAGGAATGATAAACTAAAGCGATTCAAATTATTCAACCAAAGTGAGCGATATGGCAATATGCCTACATCTAAAGTTTCTCACAAGTGATGAAAGTCTTCATGCTAGATAAGGAATGAATATCAAATAAATGATGAATGTGAAGCTTATTATACATGTTATGAATCATCTTTGGAGACAAAGAATCTGCACGTTCAACTCATTTGCAAGTGACAAGAAGATGGTCACAAATACAACAACAATCATGCTTGTGGAAAGGGGTGTGGTGGTTGTAATGAACATCCCTATGTATTAATGAAGGAAACATAAAGAATATACAATGATTGTATAATGGATTTGATGGACTCTCCAAAGACATTGATAGAAGAACGGTGGCATATTCAACTTTTTGCCTACAATCAACATCGAAGTACAAGCAACTATATTCAACTTTGCCAGCAAGAAAATAAGAGGAGATTTGATTTCAAACAAATATGCAAAGTCTCTAAATGGTACTACAAAATGCATGCAAATAATGGAAGTCAATGTATAAAGGTTTATACAAGTCATAGGGAAGCCCCTACTACTGAGGTTGGTTATCTGGTTGATATGTGTGGCAGTCCTTACTAATACTAGAAGACACACAAGTAAATGTAACGGTCCACCAATCAAACACATCAATCTCCTGTAAGCAGAAGGGGTTTAATGACACTGCAAGAGACTCATACCACAACCAACATGTTAATTGAAACCAGAAAGGTTTTGCATGCAATGAATATAACAAGGTGACACATTTGGATGCATTCGAGTGAATATTAACATACAAGTGAAAGATTAGTTTATCAGTGCAAACAAGTGAAAATCAAATACAAAAGCATTACAAAATCATTTGAATGAGTAAGGCTTCATGATGAATAAAACACCAAGTATGATTGTCCGCATGAAGTGGCCAACAACAATCAGGAATTAGGTGTGATTCAGTTATAGGTAGATCCTGAAGAACTTTAGCAGTGATTTGGTTCTTCAAGTTGTGTCTAAGAAAGCTATCCACAAGCAAAATAAAGAAGACCTTCAACAAGGGCAAACTCATACGAGACAAAAGTAGGAGATTAGTTAGTGCACTACAATGCCCCTACAGAAAATAACAAGTAGTGCATGACTGTCTACCTGTACAAAGCAGCAAACAATTCAATCTACAAGCTGCTACAACATGCCACAGGATCCGCAACTTCTATACAAGCGGACATAAGGCATTTCACGAATATTCCAAAATACCTTCGCACATACACTGTAGTTTGTACACACTTAGGTACACTAAAAGAGGGTATACAATCAACACCCGCATGGACCCCGGCGAGCGTGTTATTGGTACACATGTGACGTCCAGGGATGCTGCGCGGGTTGATAAGTGAATTCAAGTTTGAACCCGATCCTTCTATATGAATCAAGATCAATAGGAGTTGACAGGGTTCGAATCTCTAAACAAATATATAATTGTGGGGACTGGTGTATTTGTTTTAATACATTAATATTGGGCCTTCAAGGCCTATAATCAAGAGAATTCACTAATAAAGACAAAAAGCCTACGAAACCCGATCCTCCTCAGCAAGCTAAATAGGAGTAGACAGGGTTTGAACCATTGGATAAATCCGCGGTCACGAATTTGACCAGAATATTTATTTCATACATTCATATCAGGCCTTCAAGGCTTTCAACAAAGAAAATTCACAAACAAAAACATAAAGCCTACGAGGAACCCAATACTCAGTCAATAGCTTGGCTGAGTTGACAAGGTTTAGTTCATAAGAGAAATGACCCCACACCCCGATGATGGCCGTGTTGTGAATCTCAACCGGAGGGATTAATCTCTCAGATATTTCAAAATGTCCTAAAATTTCTACAAAATCCAAATTCCACAAAAATTCAAAAAATCATTAAGCTCTAAGATATTTAAATTTGAAATCAATCATCAAAACACTTAAGGCAAAATCCATCCACCATCCGCAACAATTTGTCAGGGTGGACAAGCTAAAAACTACTTCAGCTCATATTGAGCTAAATGCCTAGTCGAAAATATCACTAGGATCTATTCTCAAACAATCTCCTGCCAATAAGGATGTGGTACGTGCCTCTAACCGGTGGTTTTGCCGTCAAATGACATCGCAGGATAAACGGTTATGACTCGGGGCCCTCTGAACTGAGTGGTTTTCCCGCCAAATGGCACCACGAAATACCGGTTATGGCCAGAGCCGATACGATCCTTATTGGCATCAAATCCTTTAGATATGAATCAATAGGATACGATTGACAGGGCACAAAACCCTCTGTCAGCTAAGGTGGATTCAAATTTATCCCCTTAGGCAAATATTCACCCCAGGTCTACAAGGTCCCCTTGGACGAAGCAACCCATGGCTGCCGACAAGGATCCTTCTGTCAAGTTGGGTCGACTACCTCCTCTAACTTAGTGGACCAGGGACCACGGTGACCCAGGACGACGGAACCATGGGATCTTGATCGGGTTCATCATCCATTCCCCCACCATCTGCTTTAAGTGTAAGATGGTGAAATTTCTAATTTTAAATATAAAACCATTTCAACCCAAATTTCCAAACATCCAAAGTTTCAAATATTTCCAAATCCATATATATTGCTGCTACTATATGCCAGATACTACGTATCTGATTGACGACTAGCCTTAATCGAAAGTTCTCTCTCGTGATCGAGAGGGGTAATTAACTATAGGGGTTTGCGCCTATAGGAAATCAGAACTCAGATCATAAAGTCCTCGCAAAATGAGGGCAAAATCTCTGGGTAGTGTCTTATCTACAAATCCATCTGCCTTCCAAAATTTACCCCGGAACTTGTTCAATTAAAACTCCCTCGTCGAATAAAAAGAAGAGCGAGCAAAGGCCGGGGCCGAATTTTCGGAGCCCACAGGGATTTATCCTAAAAAGGGTGGAAAACAAATTTTAAAAAGCTGTAAAATTTATTTGGCTCAGAACTATTTTTGATAAATTTTTAACAAACCTTGTAACCAAATGTCCCCTAATAGTACTTTTCAGGCTTTTAAGGTTCTTTGGAATATAAATTCGGATTACTTGTCCTTTTTAGAAAACATATTTATTTATTGTTCTTGTTTGCAAAGTTTTAACAAAACAATCAAACTATAAGGATTTTTATACAAAGACCCCTCAAAATGATAAATCCTTTTCTAGTATTCATGCTCCATTTTTTCTGCTTTCAATAACAGGAAGCAAAGATGAAAGATACACTGGAACGCACAAGGGAGCCTAACCTGGACTTGAAAGGCTATCTTCTAAATGCTTATGTCCATCCAGTATTCAAGGAGGTTGAAGACTATGAATCCTCTGTTTTTAATGAAGAAGACTATGAAAACGTACTGGTTCCTACCAAGCGAACATCCCGAAAAACTACACCAGCTCCCAGCAAATTTACTGGCTCATCATCATCTTCTCTCCTTGATGTTCATGAAGAATATCATTTCTGAATTTCTTGACATGATTGGAAAAAAAAAGGTTGTAGATATTCTGATCAAATTTTAGTTCTGATTGGTCTTAAATCCGTTGGATTTGCTTTGAATATGAAGAATCAATTAGAGTTTATATTAAGTTTATTTCAAAGCAAATTCACGACTTAAAAGATATATTCAGATAAAAAATTTGATCAAAATATATGAGCTAATTTTTTTCCTTTTGATCTTCATTCTCATTGAACATGACATGAAGTTCAGATCATTTTCTACAGAAAAACGTTGTGGCATGATATTCTTATTGCACTTATCTCAAAGTAAATTCAATAACTTTCATATGTATTCTGATAAAAAAATTTGATAAGAATTTCTCAAGCTGTTTTTTTTTTTAAATTTTCTGTACATCATCATCACAATGTAAATTTGATTTCGAACATTCGTCCTATGATGTTTTCCTGGCTATTGTTACACTGCTTAATAAAATGTTTAATTTTTTCTTATTAGAAATGTAAATTAGAAGATTCATAATGTCTGGACTTTAATATACATACTTATATTGAATTTTTTTTCATGTTTGTATTTATTATTTTGAATTTAAAATTTTTATGGTGGTTAGATCCGAGTTTTGTAATTGAGTTCAACTCTTGGTTTAATAGAAAGTGGAAGCAAGTTTTAAATATTTTTTGTTACTTCACTGAATGACAGCAATGAGTTCAAGATGATAGGGATTAGAGTAAGCTTTTGATTTTCTTTTACACATAATTAAACAATGTCAAAATAATAGTAGGAGTAATTAAACAGATAATTTTAGGCTATTTTTGTGTTAATAGAATAATTAGCATATAAATGAGCCAATTAATTAGGTTAATCATCATAATCACCACCATCATTAATTTTATACTAACTATTTAGGATGTGTTGGAGATGTTAAAACACCTTAGAAAATAGTTCAGATGTTAGTTTGTTAGTGGAATGAGTTGATATTAATATGAAAATACCAGGGTCAAAATATGTGATAAAATATAGCCAGTTATTCCCCCAAAATCTCCTAAAATTAGTAACACCATTGGAGAAATAAATTAGCATCTCTCTCTCTCTCTCTCTCTCTCTCTCTCTCTCTAATTGAGTTAGAATTTCAAATGAGAAAAAATGAAAGAGTTTATCCAAAATTTAGCGGAGGGCGAAATTTATGTGATTATAAGATAATATAAGAGTAAAATGTTAAAATTAGGAGGGACATATACCCTTGGATCCAACAATGATGATATACTAATGAGTTGTAGATCAAATGGTATGTTATATGATATACTGCTTGATTTTTTTTTCTTTTTATTCAAACGTCAGAAGATATCTTAGTTATAGCCAAATGAATTGTTGGCATATTCATGTAGGATGTTACAGCTTACTCTCAGCAAAATTCTTGGGGGGACATATTAGGCCATCTCCAACCGAAAAACTCATTTTCCACACCAAAATGCAGTATTACATTAAAATGCAATAATTTGTCTTCAATCGAACTCCATTCTCTAGCATAAAAAAATATTCTTAGTACATTTTTTCTCATACTTTATTAATTTTTTAATCATATATTTATATTTATCATTTTTTTAATTAAATATATTATAATTTTTTAATCAATTATAATTTTTTGAATTTAATCAAACTTGATATCCTTTAAATGTGCATGAGAACTTTATCTTAATTTCTATACCAATGTTGTATCTTAAATAAATTAATTACGTAAAAAATATTTTAATTTCTAAAAAATAATGGGTTTCTAAATTATTATTATTTCTTAATTATTAATTATAAAATTTTACACTTAAAAAATTAAAATTAATAACCAATATTAGCATTGCATTGTTCTCCCGCAACCAGTTAATGAATTTTTTTCGTATTCCATTGGAGCAATCAAGCGACGCGTTAGAAGCATTTGAAGTTTGGTTAGAGAAGGCCTTAAGAATACAAATTATTGGATAAAGGCTTGATCATTATAAATATTGTTGGCAGAATTTGGAACATTGATGCTCTTTAATATTTGAGAATTTTACAATTCATTGAAGATGGATGTGCGATACAATCAAGGTTTTAAAAATACAATCAACTAGTCAGTCCGATTGGTCCAACCGTAAACCGGTCACACACTAGCATGGTCAACTCTGAAAACCACTTCCACATCAAATTGGTGAAACAGTACCGATTCCTTTGAGTCGGCTGGTTCAATTGCCGCATCATTTAAAAAAACAAAAAAAGTATTACATTACAGCTTAAATATTAAATAATATTTGCAATTAAAAAATTAATTTATATTTAAAATACTTAATTTTAAGTTTGTATGAAATTCTTGTAATATTTTTTTGCACAAAGCAATATGAAGTATCTTCACATAGCTCCACAACTTCATATGAGTTATTAACATATAAAAGCGCAAAAAGCTATATAATAGCAAGAAGGAATTTTCAAGTGATGTTGGACTAAATAGATGAGTTATGGTTTATGAATCTTACAATATATATATTAATATTTTTAAATAGATTTTTTAAATAATTTTTTATAATGTGAAAAATATTTGTTTTTTAGTTAATAATAATTTATTTATTTATTTATACACTGTAATTTTTTTATCTATTTGTTAATGATAAATTATTTAACATAAATAATTTTTAGATGTAAATTTATAAAATAAATTTGGTATATAACCTATAGATGTAAAATATATTTAAAAATATAATAAAAAAACTAATAATAATTTATATTAAATTTATAAATTACATGTAAATTAAATTTGTATTAAATGTGAATTAAATTTAAAAATTAAATGTGCTTAAATTTAAAATTATAGAAACTATTGTTTATGTATGATTCTTTTAATCATAAATTTATATTATTATATGATTATATTATTATTATTATTTCATTTAAATAAGTTTTAAATAATTTTAATTTTTATTATATCAACCGGTTTAACCCCGGTTCAGTCTAGTCAAACCATTTAACCTTGAACCTCTCCTTCTTTCGATTCAATGTCTGGTCCAATTTTCACACCTTGCAATAATAAATGAAGTCGATACAAGTCATATCGTAACAAAGAGAGTGTTGAACTTCATATATGTGTAATAATCAATTAAAGAAAATTTAATGAGAAAGGCATTCGACTAATGTGACATCATGCACAATAAATTCAAAATGCCTCGATAATGATCAACTAATGCGACGTCATGCTTAACAAGTTTGAAATATCCCGACTGTAAAACTGTTTGCTCTGACTTGTTAAGGAAGACAAATTTATCAAAGAAGTGCCCTTCAAGCTCAACTCAATTGAATGATGGTGAAAATGATGATTTACAAGTGCGGCATTGCACGAAATCACCCAATGGTCATCTATTCACAAAATGGGTCGCATCACTGCTGCATTTGTAATGTCAAAGTAACCAGGAAAAGAATCTCTCACGATCATTTCATGTGAATACGATCAATAGACTATCTAAAAATGCACAAAGTCATCCGATTGTCATCAAGCTACAAAATAAACTTTATTGTTGCATATTTAACATCAAAATTATCTACACTAATTGTTGAATTCAAGTTTATCTGCGGGTGATACCTAACTTTACTAGTAGGACTGCCTAGAATGCATAGGAACATGTAAGTAAATGCAGATAGTGTAGAAGAAGAGAAGAGGAATACTAGTGTAATAGCACAAACTCTTAATTATCGAGATATTGTCCGCTTTGGCCTAAGGGCCTCACAATTTTCTCCTATTGGTGTAACTTCCCAGGAGTTCACCCATTTCAAGATTTATCCAAGATGAGCATGCTTAATTGTGGAGTTTCTTTAATGAAATTTTAACCATTATACCAAAAGATGTCTTGATATTTAAGAGTTTAACCTCTTCTCACTTAAGGGGTTTCACAATCTCTCTCACTTAAGTAGCTAACATCCTCGTTAGTATCTTTATCCCAGAATCATCCACTAAGAAGATAGAGTCTTAGAGGTGCCCCTTAAAAGTTCAAGTGTTGACTTCCTTCATGTAGCAATTTGTCCAATACAAAGCTCAAGAGGTGGCTCCTATGGCATAGCACTTTGTCTTATATGACACTTAGTTCCCATCTTCCAGCTGGTGTATTACTCTAATATTATTTGCAAAAGCTCAAACTCTTAACTATCGAGATATTGTCCACTTTAGCCTAAGGGCCTCAAAGTCAATCAAAATTGTGAAGCTCTGAAAATAAATTTTTGAGATTTTATAGTTTCTATCTCCAATTAGTGAAGCTCTGAAAATAAAATAAATAAAACATACTCATCAAAATTGTGCACATAATGTGAAGTAAATAAGCAAAATATTATACCAAACATACACGAGGTTATTCAATCGATGATGATGATATTTGGCTTAGAATTCTTATAGCTATTTTCTATAAGTTGGGAGCACTTGATCTAAACATCTTCCACCACTCATCTATATAATATAATATTAGAGAGCTTAATTAGTAAATAAGCATATATGTTAAAATATATATAAGCATTGACAATGAAAAGATAACTACCATATTGTATTTCCTTTGTCATTATTAGAGCAATTGATTTTCCAAAACTTTCAAAGCCATCTCAAAATAATTTGACCACTTTCATTGCAAGTGTGGGCTTATGACAAATGTCCTTATTTTTAAGCAGTTCAACAAGGCCTTGCGTAACTTCTGGTTTGTGATAGTAATTCTCCTTGTCGAACTAAAATTGAGGATTCATAAAGAATACTGTTGTATAGATGCCCTATCTTAATTGAGTATCTCATCTTCTTTTAACAATACTGGTGAATGGATTATATAATCTTTTAATATTTCTAAATATAGCTTTGATTACATTCCATGCCTTATACATTTCATCATATAAATATCCAAATGATGGTTTCTCATCTGAGTCAATAATACGTAATAACCTAAACAAATGACCTGTTATCTTTGAAATTATTAAATAATCATTCCAAAACTTCAAATCTAAGATTATAAGTAAAAATTGTCACCTTGGATGCTGTCCTTGCCTGCAAGTCCTCTATGAGAGGCATGCTGCCTAAGTCTTTTAAAATTAAATTCAAATAATGTGCATCACAAGATAACAAATATATATTATTGAATCTTTTATGTAATAACTCTCTTACTTTCTTATAATTAGCACATTATTAGTGACAAGCTAAACAATATTTTCTATCCCTACCCACTAATAACCTCAGTAAATAAGGAGTACAAGTTTGTAGCATCCTTAATAATATCTAACATATCCACTTATTTCAAAAAAAGAAACACCATGGGATAATAAATTATAAAATTTATTAATATTCTACTCCTATCATCAGTCCATCCATCAACTATGAGAGTACAACTTATGTCCTTCTAAATATTTTTATAGTTATTAATATGTAACCTACCCACTCCTCTTTATAATCCTTAAGTAGGTTAACCCTCATGTTGTGGTAAGTGGGGAGCTTATAACCATAACATATAACAATTGTAACATCCATAGCTTTTTATGCATATGATAAATTTAAGACATAGAAAGGGATGTAACAATTAAAAATCATCTTTCTACAGCTATGTCTGTATGGTGAGCTGCTTCCTTAGATACCAAGACACTTTTAATTGAAGGGTTGGAACCTGATTTTATTATTGAAGTAAAGATATGCTTCAAAGGATTATGATTTAGGTAGGCAAGAAGAATTCCTTCCTCTACTTCAGCATCTATTGGAAATGGTGTATTATCTAACTCCTCGTGTACTTATTATTTTCTTTTTGAAATCTCCTTTAAGTTCTCCTGCATTTGAAATCGAACATCATGTGGAACCTTCCTACAAGCTGTTATATTTCCCTTAACTCCTTCTAGATGTTGTTTCATTCTATTTATTTCCCCTCCCTTGTATGCAATACCACAATGCAAACTGATTTTATTGATATTTTTTAAATGTTATGATTTATTTTATGAATATTTTTTGTAATTTTTGAAGGTTTAAAATAATTTATTTGAATTTTATACTAAAAAATTGATTAAATTAATAATATAATATTAAATTATTATTTTAATGAAAATATGTTAAGTCACTTAAAGTCTAAAATATTTTAAAAGACTATCCAATTCATTTCAATTAATAGAGAAATGAAAAGAAAATTTAAGAGAGAATGTGCGGAGAAAGAAAAGAAAAATGAGATTTAGAGGTCACGATGCAATTTTTGTCAGTCGGGCCTATTGGAAAAATTACTCGTCTCATTGTAAGGAACATTTATCCTATTTTTGATTTCAAAGATTTTATATTTTTTATTTTTTTAATTAAATTTGTGTTTTTATTACCGAAAACACAAATAATTTTATATATATAATACTTTCACAGTGTAATTTTTTATATGCTATAGAGATTATGATTATGATCATTTTGAGTATATATTTTAGATTTTTCATCAAAAATTTGTGAAAATACAGTAATTTCTATCTGCCCGAGAATTTATTTTAACGTATACAAATAATAGTGTAGAATAATAAAAATCTTAAAATATAATTTTTATAATTCTTGGTATTTTGGTAATTTTCTGAAAATGTGTATTTTTGCCTAATATGATTCTTTGTTGTCTGCCGTTATAATATTTTGGCATCTTCTTAATTAAATTTAATTATACATTATTTGTTGCGAAGCATTACAAATTGATGTGGATAGATGCTTGAGTTATAGATGGTCACTATTACTGTTATAGTATTATGATAATAATATGCGTGTGTGAAACAAATAAGTAAATATTGGTTGACCCATTGGTTGGAGACTGATTGACCTGCACAAGATGGTGGGTCGATGGGCTTTCCTTTAAATAAAGTGGTTTGATATTATCCTCTATTAATTCACGTGATTGTTGACCTCATTTTTGTATGAGATCACTAGGACCAATCCAGACCCTAGGATCTATCTAGGACCCTAGATCAATCCAGACCTTAGGATCTATTTAGATCTTAGATCAATCCAAACTCAAATCTAAGGCCAAAGGTCCAAGTCCTGAAAGCATTTTCCATTGAATTTTTAAACACTTCAAAACCTAATCAAATGACATCTGATCAAGGGAGTGTGGAGGGGGATCTAGACCATTATTCCGGAGAGCTTGCACCTTAGTACCATCAGATTCAAGGCTCGTCTTGAGGGAAGTTTTGAGAAGAAGAAGAATTCCTTAGTGTCAAAGGGCCCGGCTACTCCGACGCACCGGGGAAGGTAGAAGTGATTTTGTAAGGGCTTCTCCGCCTAGCTGTGGGGGCTAAAGGAGAGACACTGAGTTTAGTGCAATACTCGGAGGGTGCCTCCGAGGAGTGGACGTAGGTCAAGGTTTGATCGAACCACTATAAATCTGGTGTGTTATTTCCTTTATTATTTTTGCACTTTCTTTTTCTTTGTGGTGAATTTTAGTTTGATTATGTTTTGTATTTTGATCGTAAAAGATTTTTAAAATACCAATTCACCCCCCTCTTGGTTAGCCTCGGGTCTAGTTCATAAGGGCTTAACATCCCTAACGAACTTTCACCCTTTAAGGCTTTAAATGGGTCACTTCAACCCATTTGACCTATCTAACCCATTCAAGCTCTCAAAGCCACCTCAAAACTTAAATCAAATCCACTCAAACTTATTTGGAGTCAAATCACACCAAGTTTGACTTGGCCAAACTTCAATTCATGGTCAAATCTCATTCTACATTCACTGACTTGCTCATATAGTCAATCAAACCCTTTAAACTCCTATCAAATCATTCCAGCCAGCACTCAAATACTCTCCCATATGCCACATCACCAGTCCACATGGAAGTGGACTAGTCAAACAGTCAAACCAATCCTTTAAATGGGTCAAACTTGGTCAAAACCCACCTTAAGCCTAATCCCTTCAATCCTTTTGAACTCAAATCACTCAACCAGCATTCAATACACCCTACCCCTTGCCACCTCATCAGTCTAAGTGGCATTAGACCAGTCAAATCAAGGGTTAAGAGGGGTCAAACTTGGTCAAAACCCCTCTTAAACCTAATCTATCCTAATCCAAATCATTTCAGCTATTGGGCCAGTCTCTAGAACATTCTCAGAGATCTCACTAGCCCTTAGATCAAGATCATAAAGCTCCCATCATTCCATGTGTCCAAATGGGGACCAAGGGGCCTTTTCACCTCATGTATCCTCTTGTCCTTTGATCCTCCAGCTCTCAACAGCTCCCTGGACAGGTGGAATGCATCTAGAAGCTCCCCCAACTAATCCCAGCCATTCATTTGGCTAGGGGATGTTTAAATAGGGTGTAAACCCTCATTTTGAGCCATTATTCTAACCTAACCTTTCTGTCTCCATCACAGCCTCTTCAAGTCCAGATCTCAGCATATTGGAGCTTCTCAAGTGTTGCTAAACCATTCCTGACCAAAACCCTACCGTTCAAAGCTCACCGGCGACCATATTTCGGTGAACTAAGACCATATCCCATCCAAGGCTTGTAGCGTGTGATGGGGAGCTTCTCAGGCAAGGTTTCTGAAGATGGATTAAGCGTGGACAGTCAACAAGCTCAGAAAACTAAAGATCTTCCGAATCCACTAGTTGGATTGAGGTAAAAACCTAAACCTAGTTCATGACACTTAGGTTAAATTAGTGTTCCATTAGTACTTATTTAATCATTAAAAAATAACTCCATTAATTCTGTTCATCTTATTAATTTATGTTTAAAATTTCAAGTAAAATCCTGAACCCGATTGAGAGAACGAGCCCAAAAACATTTCTAGGGCTCGGTTCGCAGACTTGTTTTGGTGTGCGGGATCTTAACCGTTGATCCTTTGATCAACGATTATGATCTAGCTGTTCCACAGTATTTTCAGATCGTGGATCAAATCTCATGGTTCCATGGGCGGTCTAGCTTAATCCGAGCCGTTAATCTCAAACCACATGAAATCAATGACTCGGATCCTTGCTTGCGTGGATTAGTAAACTACGTAATACGATCTGCGGTCGACGCGTGTTCGACAGCCGCTGCCAATCATTGGCGCCGCCTCCATGTTCCGATTGGACTAATCCCGCTCTGCCACGTATGCAGCCCGCCGCCAGAACCTGTATTTAATTTAAATTATTTTTTTTTTAAATTATTTAATTAATAGAAAATTCAAGAAATTAAGTAAAAATAAAAAATAATATTTTATATTAAAATATCTAGAAAATTAAATTTAAAATTATTTTAAAATATTAAATATATTTTAAATAATTTTAAAACACTTAATTTTAAATATTTAATTAATATTTTATTAAATAGTTTATTGAATATTTTTCTAATTTTCATTTTTTATATTAAAATATGTTAAATAATTAAATATTTTTTTAAAACTAATTTAATTTGAAGGTACATTTAATTTAAGTTATATTTTGAATATTTTAATTTCTTTTTATATATTAATTAATTATTTAAATATTACTTAATACTTAATTGAAATTAAATTTAAATAAATTTTGAAAATTTGACCAAAATTTATTTAAATCATTTTCAAAGTTTAGAAATATTTAAGACTTAATTTAGTTTAATTTAATAATTTAAATGTCTTAATTAACTTAAAGCTTTAAAAATTCAAAACAAATTCATTTTAAATCATAAAAATTCAAGTATTATATCAAACTTTTCATAAAGTTAAGAATTTTAATTTAAAACTATTTTCATTATTTTGATTAATTCAAATTATTTGAATATCTATAATATTTAACTAATACTTAATTAAATATTATATTAATTATTTTAAAATAAAAAATTTATTTTCAAATTACTTTGAAAATCAAAGTATCTCTCATTAATGTTTTAAAATAATTTTTGAAGATATTTATAATTATACTATTTTAAAAGTTTATATTTATATATATAGGTTTATTCTTATATATATATATATATATATATAGGTTTATTCTTATATGTATATATATATTAAAATCTTTTTTAAAACTATATTAATTTAAATCCTTAACATTGAGAGATCCCTTTGAAACTTTAAACTTTGATTGAGTTTGAATGAATAGAATTAATGGGGGTGATTAGTGAATAATAATATTTTGATTGTTCACTTATCTAGTCTTTAATTACATATTTTATGTTAATATTTGCATGCTTAGGGTGCACACACCACATAGTTTATGGCTCTCCTAGATTTGGGATTTGATTATAAATGTTATGTGTCCATCTATGTATATTATTCCAAGGGTTAGAGAAAACAATTGATTTAAACCTAGCTAACCTAGCGACATTAAGGACAACAATTAAGGATTTTATTTAGAGAACTTAGAAAATTTTCAATAATTAGGATACGTATCCTTTTGATTCAAAACTTTGAACACTTGAACTTAGTGACACTCTCAGTCCATAGAAAAATTTTCACTTATTTTTGAAACCATTAAGCCTCTTAATTAATTTAATTGAATTTAAACCCTTAATTAAGCTTTAAAATTTCACAAAATTCTAATAAATCAAATTTAAATCCAAAAAATACAAATAATACTTCAAACGGAACATAATTAAATCATTAATGAAATAAAAATAAAATCCCTTTGAGTTGATAGCAAATTGAAACTTAATTTAATTTTAAGTGGAAATTAATATTTAATTAATTTAATTAATTATAAATAATTAAAAATTCCAAAAAATTATCAGACACTTAGAAATCTTTCCTTAGGTCATTCCTAACCCTTGAAGTTGATTTCAAGGAGTTTGGAATTCATTTGAAACAAAATCAATAAAAGGCCTTTAATTGAACTAATTAAAAAAAAATCAATAAATTATCAAACTTCAAAAAATCATAACTAATTTTAAAAACTCCAAATTTAGTAAACTTAAAGGCATTCAACTCATAATAAAATTTAATATTTATTCAAAATATTAAACTTTCAGAAATCAATCAAAGTTAAAAAATCAACAATCTGGTCAAACTTAAGTCAAAATCAAGTCAAAACTTCAAACTCACATAACTAAATGTAGAAAAATCTAAATCCATCAAACTTAGTGTCTAACAATTTATCTTAAGGTCTAATATATTATAAAAATACTAACTTTCTAGAATTTAACCTTAATTAAAAAGTCAATTTTTGACCCCTTAATTAAATGATTAAAATAACCCAGAAAATTCTTAAAACTAAAAAATCACTTTAAAATTCTAGAAATATTTAATCAATCCTAAAACCAATAATCAACAAATCTTAATTAAAATTCATCAACTTTTAAACCTTAATCAACTTAAATTATTTAATTATATTGGGTACCACTAGGTAACGGGCCTACGAGGCTATTAAATTAGCCCCAATGAAGGTGAAATAAACTTCACGGTCTCGGTGAGTAATAAAGGTGGTATTAAAGGAATAATTAAAACCAATTTTAAAATTAATTTCAAGTCATTAAGATTTAAACTTAAATTAAATATTTTACTTAAGCCTTCCAACCAATCAAACCTCAAATAACTTGAACTTGTTTCCCTTTATAGGACATATCCAAACCGCATAGCCCTTTGCACCCACTTTAGATGATTTGCTAGGACAACCAACTCTAGTCTTAGGCTAGGCTGGTGTTTACCTTTCTGCAGTTGTGTGCCGTATTTTTCGTGGTTTTCACTACATACTGCTTGCTAGTTTAGAATTGGTGTGATTGTTTATTTATTTACTACACGTTGTATTGTGAGTAATTGAGCACTTTAAATTTCAAATATTAACTGCTTGATATTGATTTTAACTACTTGGGATTATATATATAACTTCTTATTATTATGATAACCCTGCAGGATCGAGTCTAAAATTTTATTTTTTAAATGTAATTTGATTATATCATAGTTGTAAATATTTAAAGTGATTTGAGATGGAATATTTATATCCAACTTGAATTCCAAAGAGAAAAAATACATTCCTAAAGGGGAGAGTCTTTTTCCATTTAGAAGATCAAGTTAGGATACAATTCAAATATCCAAAGAAGAAAGATAACACCCCATTCAAGGGGGAGTTTCTTTTCATTTGGATATTCGAAACCGATGAATTAAGATACTTGTGAGAAGACAAAGAAGTGGATAACAAGAAGAATCCCAAATCTCAAAGTCACTTGAGTCTTAGGAGTAGAATCTGGGTTGTTGTTAGTGGTGCCTGACCACTTTATTTTTCTGCAAATTCTGGGATGTAATTATAAGTGGCACTTGCCATATAGACATTCAATTTGAGTAATAAATTTAATTGATTTATCTAATTGATTGCGTAGTAGAACTACTTATTTTTCTAGTCTTTTTACCTGCATGCCGATTTTGATTTGACTTAGAATCCGATTGTAGGCTCTTAAGGACTTATTAAAATTTTTATACTTAAATCAAATTAAAAATTTTAAGTCAATATAGAAGCTCTAACATTTTAAGAAGTAAGCCCAGGACTGCCGGGAGTTCGCATACATAATTATTGCATTTTCTTTGCTTTTGCTAGGCACCTCCCCACTTGCGGGTTCTGGCAGACCACCTGACCTATAAGGGTGTAAATCTGTCAAAGAAAAATCTGTGCATTCTACTAGGATAAAATCTATTTTTTAAGCCTGATTTTAAAATTTCTTCATTTTAAATTTAAGCATTCAATCGAGTTAATTAGCATGCATCACATTAGATACAAATTAAATTGAGTCTAAATCTTAATTGTATTTATTTAGACATCAAATACCCGACATTAATTAAGGGGTTAATTAAGGATCTACTTTAGATGTCGACACTATTCCTTTAAACCCTTCTAAATAATGTCCCTACCACTCAACATTAAAAGACCAGACATATAATTTTAAAATGCTTAGGTGGTTTAGCTGGCCCCCAATCTAGGCAGGGGTAAGTCTAGATTTACACTGCATTAGCTAGGTTCAGGCCACTGATTTTTTAGAACCCACCTTAGACTTAGGTTCTGAGGTAGGCATGGGCTATAAGACCTCAACATCCGAGCATTGAATCCCAACCTTCTAATAAAATTGATCACTTAAATTTAAAATCTCTATCAATTAAATTTAAGCCCAACACTTAGGATAGGCTGAGGTGTTTCTGAAGAAATTTAGAATCTCAAAATACCTCCTATACTTCTTCCTTTGACTCCAGAAATAAGTGATCAACTTCGATGCAATCCCATTTAAAATTCTAACCCTTATCTCCTTTGACATCGAACTTTGAAAATCTTAAATGAAATTTTTATCGCTATTTTAATCGAGAGTATTTGTATGAAAACTCTAGTTTCCCCAATGATGCAATTAACTACAAGGGCTTGTGCTCGTAGGAGATTTAGAAGCCTAGATCAGATTTTCAGAATAAAAAATTTTCAAAACTCTAATTAATTCTCTTTGGGAAATACAAAAAAATGGCAATCGTTATCATCATATTCAAATAGTTGATAATAGATAATATCCTCTTTTTTGAGAAGATATGTTGCTTTATTATCATAATTTTGAATATAAAATTAATGATCCCTTTATCCAGATTATTTTAGTCAAATACTCAATTAAATATCATTTTGACCCTCCGGGATCATATGTGATTCTTTTCTTAGTTTGACTAAGATAATTAGGATGAATTCAAAATTTTATAATTTGAACTCATTAGGAAATGATATGTTCACCTCCCGAGATGATATATTATTCATAATGACGCGTTCTATTTTAAAATTCTTGAAATTAATATTTTCCCAAAGAAAATTAAACTTTATCAAAACTACATACATTTTTCAATCAAACAGTGATACAGTGGTTGGAAGTTATAAGGAGATTACTACTGTGTCAATGGGCAAAGAGTGACGACTCTATTTACTGAGTCAATGATTTACTAATACTAATACTAACACTAAAAAAACACCATGATAGATAGGACTTCTTACCTATTTAGTGTGACTACTAAAATATATATTTAGAGGTATTATTCTTATTATTATATGGATTTATTGTTAGTGCACGCATTTACTATTATTATATTATTCTACTGCTCCTACAATTAGATTATTATTATTACTAATTTAGATATTGATACTTTTCAATATTACTTATTCAATGTATTGATATTAAGCATGTGATATACTGAGCACATGATATAGAACAACTGGATAGCATGTGTAAACTTTTATATGATATTATGGCATTGATAAAATTTTGCTAGTCTTTACTGATATTTTGATTTAATGATTTATCTGATTTCTTTATTGATTAGTACTATGGATATGATGAATGTTTTATAGATTTGACACTTGTACTAATCTACTAGTTTATTGGCTTTCATACTTTAATATTTTATTATTTATAATTCTACTACTACTACTGTATTTGAGTTTTACTATTTCTGCATTGATTCAATAATCATATAAATATAATAATTATGATTTGACTTTTGACATGCATATTTCTCCTTTGTGGTGCTTTAATTTTAATTATAGGTTTTGGTAATATTCTGGGCTTTTTAAGCTCATTATATATGTTTAAATGTTTTTAGGTCAGGACAGACGAACAGGGGTGTGAAGTTGGTTAAAATTTTTTAGGTTCTATTTTTTTTTAATTTTAGCTATCCTTTTGTACTTAAGATAGAATAATTATGATATGATTGGTTAGATCTTGAGTATTATATATAATTTTTAGAAATAAATATAGATGTGTACATTGATGTTTTGAATTATAGAATTTGTTTATTACTAATATATGATATTAGATAGCTTTGGTTATTATTTATTTAAATGATAAATGAATAATTCTTCCAATTTAGATTTTGGAGCATCATAATTAGTATCATAACATAGTTATTAGAAGAATTGATTATTATCAGAGCTGTAGGATTAATTGAGGGTTAAGTTCAATGTGTAGATTATGATGGATTAGTTTACATGTATAATTTAATGACATGTGATAGAATGAACTGTATGACTGTATGATTTCTTGATGAATTTGTATTTGTATTTGATTTGATTTGTGATTTGATATGAATTTGGTTTATATCAATTTTATACCTAAATTCTTAAGGAAAATATTAAGGAAAATATTTTTTTAAGATGTGTAAATTATAATAACCCGTATTTTAACCTAGGTAAATATATTTTTTGGATTTATTATAACAATAAATTACAATCCATCTTTGCTATTATATTTTGATTGTATTATTTTTCTTATAATTTTTTTTTTTCATATTTTTTGGCACTGGTGAAAATCCTTAAGAATTTTGTACATATCGGTACAAGTGAGGATTTTAGGATAGTTAGGTCTCCAATTTGCAAACTAATTTCAACAATATTTTTTAAATATTACGATTTTCTATAATTTTTTAAGTCTTAAAATTATTTATTTTAGTTTTATACTAAAAAAATAATTAAATTAATAATATAATATTAAATTATTATTTAAATGAAAATATCTTAAGTCACTTAAACTCTAAAATATTTTAAAAGCCTATCCTATTCATTTGGTTTAACAGAGAAATGAAAATGTGAATTTAAGAGAGAATGTGAGGAGAGAGAAAAGAAAATTTAGATTTGGAGGCCGCGGTTCAATTTTCATCAATCGGGCTTGTTGGAACTTTTACTCGTCTCATTCTAAGAAATCTTTACCCTATTTTTGATTTCAAGGATTTTATATTTTTGGTATTTTTTGATCAAATTTATGTTTCTATTTTCAAAAAATGCGAATAATTTTATATTGGTAAAACTTTCACCGCGTAACTTTTTATATGCTATAGAGATTATGATTATGAGTATTTTGATTATTTATTTTAAATTTTTACCAAAAAAAAATTTTAAATACAATAATTTTTGTTTATCCAAAAAATTATTTGGACATCTATAAATAATAGTGTATAACAATAAAAGTCTTAAAATATGATTTTTACAATTTTTAGTATTTTAATACTTTTTTATAAATATGTATTTTTTTGTCTGATATGATTCTTTGTTATATACCATTATGACATTTTAACATCTTCTTAATTAAGCTTAATTATATATTATTTGATGCATTGCATTAAAAATAGATGTGGATAAGTGCTTGAGTAATACCTGATCATTATTTCTATTATAGTATTGTGATAATAATATGCGTATGTGAAACAAATAAGTAAATATTGGCTGACCTGTTGGCTGGAGACTGATTGACCTATATAGGATGGTGGGCCGACAAGCTTTCTTTTAAATAAAGTGGTTTGATGTTATCCTCTACTAATTCATATGATACACTAGTTGGGAGTTATAATGAGATTATTACTATACTGACGAGCAAAGAGTGATGACTATATTTATTGAGCCAATGGTTTACTAATACTAATACCAACATTAAAAAATATTGTAATAGCCAGGACTTCTTACTTGTTTAGTGTGACTACTAAAATATATGTTTTGATGTATCATTCTTATTATTATATGGATTTATAGTTACTACATGAATTTACTATTATTATATTATTCTATTACTCCTACCACTATATTATTATTGTTACTGATTTAGATATTAATATTATTCGATATTACTGATTCACTATAGTGATATTAAGTATATGATATATTGAGTACATGATATAGAATAACTGGATAGCATGTGTACACTTTTATATAATTTAATTGCATTGACAAGATTTTGCTAATCTTTATTGATATTTTGATTTAATACTTTATTTGATTTCTTTATTATTTAATATTATGGATATGATGATTGCTTTATATATTTGACACTCATACTAGTTTACTAATTTATTAGCTTTTATACTATTATATTTTATTATTTATAGATTCTACTACTAATGTATTTGAGTTTTATTATTTCTACATTGATTCAATAATCATATAAATGTAACTGTTACGATTTGACTGTTAGCATATATATTGCTCCTTTGTTGTGCTTTGATTTCAGTTATAGGTTTTGGTTACATGCTGAGCTTTTTAAGTTCATTATATGTGATTAAATAATTTTAGGTCAGGGCAGGCGAACAAGAGTGTGAGGCTTGTCAAGGTTCTTCAGATTCTTTTCTTTTATTTTAGCTTTTCTTTTGTATTCATGACGGAATAGTTATGATATAATTGTGTAGATCTTGAGTATTATATATGATTTTTGGAAATGAATATAGATGTGAACATTGATGTTTTGAATTATAAAATTTATTTTATTGTTTATTATTGATAGATGATATTAGATAGCTTTGATTGTTATTTATTTAAAGGATAAATGAATAATTATTCTAATTTAGATTCTGGGACATCACACACATTACAGTCAAACTTTCATATTTAATTTGTTATTTCATATGGGTGGTCATGCATTATGGTAAAACCTATATATTTTAATGGCATGCATTAATGAAGAAGTTCCAACACAATCCAAAATGTAGTGAATGTAGTCTTCTAGATATTTGAAAAGCAATTTAGAAGCAATGTATAAAATTGATGCTTTTAAAATCATAACATACTAGAGACTTGACATAGCAAAGTGTGATACAATAAGGTTATAAAGATTATATGATAAATGTTAGAGATAAAAAATATAAGAAATTGGGCACTATTGATTAATAATGTCATAAATTCTAGATTCTTCATTAGAATTACATCACTTTACATCAGGGTATGTGAGGAAATTAGTATATGTCAGACGCTTTAATAGGTGCTCTTTTGCTAGTTGATTTTAAGCCTTGTTTGATCTTTTTAGTTCTTTAGCAAAATTGTATAATTAAAGCTATAAATAAAACATGGCATAAAAACCTTTGGCCTATTTCAAAACACACCTTTAATATGAAAAAAATAGAAAAAATTGATAGCTTACCTAATTTGTATGTACAGATAGCTACAGCCGTGTAGGGCTAAATCTTTGAATAGAGCTAATGCATATGAGCTTGATGATGAATTAAGATTTTTGTAGTGTTGCTTACAAAACTAGGGCCTATTTGGATGCAGGATTTAGGCTAAATTTAGGCATGATTTGAGTTAAATCCTGTCAAACACCAAAAAAATGAAAAAAAAAAAGTAAAATCAAAGTTAAATCTCATGGTATGCCGTACGCTGGCGGTTGGAATGGTTAGATGAGTCCTTTGGCTTCTGCTTGTGGATGAAGGAGTTATTCGAACTCATGTTCTTTCTTAGAGTCTTCGAAATATCGAATATGAGAGGAATGCCATATTTAGGGTAGACGAGCAAGATGATACTTCCCTATATGGGTTTGATCATAGATGGATGGGCGAGATTCACCATATTTTAGAGGTTTCCCGATTCAATTGGGTTCTTGACCGATTTTTTTTTGGTTTTATATCTAACGGTTCTTTCAACCAACTGGACCACCCACCAGACCAGTTCGTTGTTGAACCAGTTGAACCAGCCGATTCGATCTAGTTTTAAAAACCATATTCCCAATTTTGTCTAGTTGGTGTAACTTTCCAGAAGGTCCCCTTCACATGATTTCTTTGGGATGGGCATGCTTAATTATAGGTTTTCTTTAATGAAATTCTAACCATTGTATCAAAAGGCACCTCAATGTTTAAGAGTTTAGCTTCTTTTTACCTAAGGGGTTTCACAATTAGTGATCTCAAATATGTAGAAAATTAATAGCTAGTCAATGGACCTCTTCTAAAGATTTTTTTTTTGCCATCACACATTATTTATAGGGCTTGTAAGGCTATAAAATGGGCCAGATGAAAAAAAAAAAGATTAAAAAAAAGGCGATAAGGATTACATGTACAATGCTACACCATACTATTCAGATATGTCTTCCTTTGATTTGTGAGAGAGTTAGGGTGGAGGATTAATTTTTTGGGTGAGTGAGACAATGTTCATATGGTATTGGTGAGCAACATAATGGGTGAACTCCATGATGATTGGCTCATTACGAGTTGGCATCCAGTTTGATGGGTAATATAGTGGCATATTGGTTAAGAGTTGTTGTCTTAAGTTAAGTCATGGACTGTCATGGGAGAACAAATGAGCATAATAAAGAAGTCAAGATTATATGCAATGATGAGTGTTGGTGGGTGATTAGCCCAATGAACTTAAATTTAATTTCACTAAAATTGCTTATAAATTTAAATCTTGATTGAGCGTGTGTTGTAGTGTTGTGTCTATAGAGCACTGCGTTGCTAAGCTTTTGGTTTTACAAGTGTTTGAGTGAGCGTAATAGCGATATGTCAATAGTGCCATGACTAGGGTCCAACAAATCATTCTTTTAACAAAAATATAAAAGAAATATCTATATAAAACCCTCATCATGTAATAATCTAAAAATATTTTTGAAATGATTTTTTTTTTAAATGAAAAATCTGAATTTCAACTCCGTGCCTTGCTGTAGAGGAAAGGGAAGAGAGAAAACGTTATTTGTGGCTTTTTCATCAATCAATGTTATTCACATATTTTTTGTATTAGTTATAAGTAGCTCAAATCTCATTTTAGTTTTTAATGATTTTGATTATTATATTAATTTTCTTGTATTGAACATAATAATATTTCCTACTGCATTTCGATTGTGGTATTTATATAGGTAAAAAAGGTTAGCTATTAACATTATAAAATGGGTTGGCTATTAAAACATAATACCTTATGCAGGAGGGTGGGCTGACAAACTTTTCTTTAAAGATGGTTTGTGATGTTATCCCGATCGTAGCCATTAATAGATAATCGATTACGCTTATAGGTAGAAAGTGACGACTCTTTACTGATTCAATGAAGCCATATGTAATGATAATTGATTAATTGAATAAGTGATCATTGATATGACTGATGACCAGCTGAGAATAAGTTGTGGTATAAGATGTTGAAAACACCACATTAAACTTAGATGTCCTACCTTGCTAAATTCATTGATTATTGTGTATATTAATAACATTGATGACATTGACATATACATTAATATCATTGATAGTATTTGATGCATTGATAATACATAAATAGATTATGCATATGAATAGATAAGATATATTCCTTTAATGATTTATGAATAATTTTAACACCGTTATTTTATTGATTTATTGAATTTTATTCTAATTATTATTTTTTAGATTCATTGTAGTGATTCCTTGCTTTTATTATTAATTATTTTAAATTTTATTGATAATATTTGGTTATTAACTACCTTTACTCCTATTAATTATATTAGAATACACACATCATATTGATTCTTTAGTCAGCTTTGGATTGCTACTGGGCTTTTGAGCTCATTATTTAGATTTTTAATAATTTCATGTCAGAGAATGAGTCTGGAACAATTGGAGTGAGGTTAATAGAGATCCTCATGTTTTCTTTAGATTTTATTCTGCATTTTCTTTTATCCTTCTGTAGTTAGGAGCTTGTGATAAATTAGTGATTGCAATGATCTCATGGCTAGTGTAAATAATATTTTATTAAATGAATAACAAAATATCTTGATATGTATGATTTTACTTGCTTTTACTATTTATTATTTATATTAATATTTTATAGAAGCTCTGGTATATTCTTAAAATGATAAATTGACAATTCTTCCAAATTTGATTATGGGGTGTTACAAATTCGTATAAAAGTGGTTGTTGAAAGAATTAACACTACAAGAAAACACACTATTACCATCAGATTTTCCATAGGAGAAAAAGACGCCAAAAAATGAGACAACAAAACCGACGGAATATACATCGGTATATTGTTGGCATACTTTTTGACAGAATTTTCACCGTAGGAATACCAACATAGATTTTGCCAGCTTATCATCAAAAAATTTATAAATTTTGAACAAAATTATGTCAATTTTCACTGGCCAAATTACCGACAAAAATTACACCAGCTTACTTAAACTTATGAATTTATACTGGCACATTTTTTGCTGTTGATCTTACTAATGGACAATCTACTAGAAAATGCGACGGAAAGGGCCCTATTTTTACCCCTATGCCGTCTTTCTTCTCATTTCTTCGCATCACTTAGCTGCCCCGAATGTGACTGGACTCTTGTGGACTCTATCGAACTAGAACACCATCGAATTCTCACTAAATCTACTAAACCTTGATGGCGACCATACCTCATCGACTCTGTCAAACCTCGAAACTGGTGTGACCCCAAAACCTTCATTGACTCTACCAAACCCTGAACACGATCAGACACTCGTCGAATCTGCTGAACTTGCACTGTTCTTCGCTTATCTTTGCTCGCATCTGAGAGCTACCCCAAATACGACCGCCCTCTCTGACTTTTGACGCCTTCAAGTAATCATTGATATCTTAACTAGTCAATTCTTAATGAGATGTTTTGTGCATGCATAACAAAGAATAAATGAACTATGATAAGAATGTTGTTTGGCATTTTTTTAACTTTAATTTCAATTTCTTTCTATTTTGAGTGAAAAATTATTATCTACTATTTAAGGAGTCTAAGGACTGAGCTTGATAGTCATTTAGTGTTGCATTATGCTTATCATAATCATTCCCATGCTCTCATTTACTTGCACTTACACTAAATATGCTCGTATTTAGCATCTTACATGGCATGTCCATCGTGTGCGTACTTGTACATCCCACTTATGAGTATTGAGTTTGCTGCTTGTGACTCCGCTATCTTTGAGCTTTAACTTTCCAACCAACCATGTGATAGCATTTGTCTTCATAGTTTAAGCTCAATTTTTTGTATTGTGTTGACTACGTAGATGTGCCCTTCACTTGTGTGAATTTATTGATGTGTCAATATGTCATTATTATGATTCTTGTATGATGAACACCTAGACTTTCACAACATGCCTATAAGAGTTAATGGTTATTTGTCTAGTTAATTATATATATACACTTAGGTTTATCAAGTAGCATATATATGAAGGTTGGAGTAGCTCCAATGGAAGATAAGATTAGAGAGAGTCGCCTTGGATGGTTTGCTCACATAAAATGATGACCTTTTGATCACTCTAAGACTTTGTATTTTTTCTAAATGAAGGATGCTTTGGTCACATTATCTAATATATCCATATTATATATATGTTCTATTATGAATATTAGAACTCAAAGAAGTTGGATGTATAATAAATTGGTGCAAGGATGAAAGACATTAATGGATGAGTTCATTAAAGGGGTAATGTTTTTCATTCAAATAGCTTATTAACTGCCCAAGTTTATCTCAGATAGAAAGTTTCATTGCTCATGTTCTAAAAATAAAAATCAGGTGCCCCTAAGCCTAGATGATGTAACTATTGATCTATATCATATAGGTTTCATTCTAGAATATTGGTATTGGACTTCTCATGGTGACTATGAACAATATTTTGATTATCGATAAGTGCTAATATAGCTGAGGAACAAAATATCCGACCTAATCATAAGGACTTAATTCATGATACAACTAGAGTAAAATTTGAATAGTATAAAAAAGAGTCACTAAATAAGGATACACAAAATTTTTATGATTTGTTTCATGCTTCTTAACAACCAATATGAAGGGGTGCACCACTCACTCATAGTTATCCATTGCTGTTAAAATGTTAAGCAACAATGCAGAATATAATATGCCCCACGAATGTTTTAATTATTTCATTGGATTGCTTAAGGAAACTAATCTAGTAGCTAACATAATTCCTATATATTTATATCAGACTAAAAAGTTGGGTTCTAAGCTTGGTTTAACATACATAAAGATATATTTTTGTGTCAATGGATGCATGTTATTCTATAAAGATGATCAATTCGAGATTGCATGTCGTTACTATAATGCACCAAGATTTAAACTAAAATTTATCATGACAAGAAAGCTGAAGGAAGTACCAGCCAGTAGGTTATTTTACTTACCCATAATTCCTAGACTATAATAATTATATACATCCATGAGATCTGCTACACATATAAGATGGCATAAAGAACATATCTCACAAGAAGATTTTATTACACATCTATTAGAAGCAGATGCCTAGAAACACTTTGATTATACACATCCCACCTTTACCTCAAAATCAAGAAATATAAGACTGGGTTTATGTGCAGATGGTTTTACTCTATTTAGCAAGTCTGCTTCACCTTACTCATGATGGCCTATAATACTCACCCCATACAATCTTCCACCAAAGTTATGTATGATAACTCCTTACATGTTTTCGACGTTTATCATTATAAGGCCACATAATCCAAAAGTAAAGATCGATGTATTTTTATAACTGTTAGTTGATTATTTAAATTTATTATGGAAAGAGGGAGTAAGTATATATGATATATCCACTAAATAAAACTTAATTATGAGGGCAATATTATTTTGAATAATTGGTGACTTCTTTGTGTATGGTATGCTCTCAGGTTGAAACACTTTTGGAAAATTAACTTGTCCATATTATATGGAATATACAAAGTCATTCACTTTAAAGTATGGAGGGAAGAACACTTTCTTCAACTGTCATCATATGTTCTTACCTACAGGTCATCCTTCTAGGAAAAATAAGGATGATTTTATTAAAAATAAAATGGTGATTTTGTAGCCTCCTCCTAGATTAAGTAGTGAAAAAATATTTGAAAGAGTAAGTTCCATTCCTAAAATAATGGATTCTCCAGCATTAGCTGTTTATAAATTTTTAGGGTATGGTGTCAACCATAATTAGACTAAAAGAACTATTTATTGGTCATTTCCATATTGGAGGATAAACATAATCAAACATAACTTAGATGTGATGCATATAGAGAAAAATGTCTTTGATAATATATTCAATACAGTCATGAACAATAAAGATAAATCCAAAGATAACATAAAAGCAAGAAAGAATTTAAAGGAGATTTGAAGGTAAAAAAACATTATAATTGAAGGGTGGTGGAAATAGAAAAATTTTCAAACCAAAAACTCCTTTCACCTTAGTTTTAGAGCAGAGGAGAGCTATTTGTGAATGGGTGAAGACTCTACGGGTATCTGATGGATAATCTTCAAATATAAGCAGATATATTGACATAAAAACTAGGGGATTGTTTGGTATGAAGAGTCATAACTATCATATCTTTATACAATGCCTACTATCAAATTCCTTTAGTTATTTGCCAGATCAAATTTTAAATCCCTTAATCAAGCTATGTATCTTCTTCAAAGATTTATGATCTTTAAAACTAAATGCAGGGTACTTGATTCTTATGAAGCAGCATATTTCTTTTATTATGTATAAACTTGAAAAGATATTTCCTATAGCTTTTTTTACTATATGGAGCATCTACCCGTGCATTTACTATATGAGGCTATAATTCGTGAACCTATTCGGTATCAGTGGATGTATCCTTTTGAGAGGTATTTGAATAAACTTAAGAAGACTACTAAAAATATGGCACATCTTGAAGGCTCAATATGCATATCATATTAATGTATGAGATAACCCAGTTTTGCTCGTATTACTTTGAAACAACATCACAATCAGCCAGAGCATTGCACCTCAGAATACATAGTACATCGCTAGCACTGTGCACTATTTAACTAATAGAGAGATACAGGTTGCCACATTGTATGTTTTCTTGAACTGTGATGAAGTTGAGTCATATCTCGAGCAAGTATGAATAAGCTTGCACATAAATTTATACATAAATTTATACATAAATTTATTACTTATAAATTTGATCTAAACATTTATGTTTATAGGAGTTTCATTGGTGGTTTGAATACAACAGAAGCAGTAGAAGTCCAAAACATATTGGAAATAGAATTTTCTAATTCGTTTAAAAATATGGTATATATTTCAACTATTCATTTCAATTAATATGTCTTTAATTAGTTAATAATCATACTAATAATATACTATACCTATTAACTAGGTGCACACTTAATGCAGTAATTTGTAGTATCATAGGCTACTTGATCTAGCTTGGGGACCAAATAGACCTGTGAAATGCTATCCAATATTTTTGGTTAATAGTTACAAATTTGAAAAAAAAAAATTAGTGTGAAGGAAGGAAGACAGAGTATTCTAGTGTATGTGTAAGAGGGAATTAAAACTTCGATATGGATGTTAAGCCCTTGTGAACTAGCCCAATGCTAACCAAGATGGGGGGAGGGGTGAATTGATATTTTAAAAACTTCTCAAACAAGAACACAATCTTAAACGAAACTAATAATCACCATAAGAAAATCAAAGTGTGGAAATTTAATGTGGAAAAGTAGTAAGAAAGAACACATAAATTTATAGTGGTTCAGTCAACTTGACCAACATCCACTCTCTAAAGCCTCTCCTCCGGGTATTGCACTATACCCAGTGATTCTCCTTTTGCTCCCACAGTAAGGCAAAAAATCCTATATAAACCTCATTTCCACTGACACCGGTGAGGCAGAGAACCCAACTCCTTTTGTTTCCTCTTGAAGCAGGTAGAGAACCCGACTCCTTTTGCTTTCTCCCAAAGTAGGCAGATAACCTTGATCAGTTGCTAAAGTAGACCTCTCTCAAACCTCCAAGGAACTAGGGATGATGATTAGAGAAGACGACTCAATTCCTTTCTTGGTGCAACCTTTGTGAAACCCCTCACAAAATCCTCTCTCACTCTCCCTTACTCTCCCTCTCCTCTTGGCTCTCTCAAGTCAAGACAACAACAAATGATTTAATCTTGGGTAAACAAGAGGTCTTATATAGAAGAGCTCTAAATTTGCTCTTAATTGCAACAAACTGATATTATCGTCCAGGATGATCGGTGGATTGTCCTATACGATTAGTTCAAATCATTGAGTATCATCCATAACATCATCCTAAATGCATTCCTAGATGATGGAAAATTAAGCTGATCGTCCCGGATGATTTCATGATCATCCTAATAATTAGTTTAAAATGATAAATATCGTTCAACACATCACCCTGATTGCATGTCTGGACGATGGAAAAATAACTGATCGTCTAGGACGATTATGGATCATCCCTGACGATTAGTGCAAAAATAATACACATCGTCTAAAATATTATTCTGGTTGTCTAGGAAGAAACTAAGGTTTGTTTTACTAATCGTCTCAGGCAATCTTGCGATAATCCCGGACGATATAATCGTTTAATTAAATCTTAATTGCTTTTCTTAATTACCACACTAATTTATGCATAATTACACTACATTATCCAGGAAAATGACATGGATGATATCTAACAATAAAATATGCCTAAACAGATCTGGCTGCTGATCTTTCTAATTTGAGCCTATCATCCCGAACGATGCCAATATCATCTAGGATATTTTTCTTAATTGCGATTGCCTTAACTAAGATGCCCTAATTAGGGTTTCTATTTTTAACTGATCATCTAATATGATTTGGTATCATCCTGGATGATGTGATCAAAATCAGAAAACTTTAAAACAGCCAGAATTCCCCCTCCCCAAGTGTGTGTGTGTGTAAGGATCCTTAGCATAAGGACCCACATTATTACAAATGACTTAAGAAAAGGTACAAGAAACTTGATGTACATTATAAGTTGACTCGGTCCTAGTCTACCCAATCTTGAGCTGACTTGATTTGTAATTGATCTTATGGACCTGACACATTAGTAGGCAACACAATCGTAGAAAAATAAGTGTTAGAAATATTTTCTATCATCAAAATTACAATTCCTGAATCGAGATTCACAATAATCTCCTCCTTTTTTATGATGACAAATAAGAAATAATTTAAATAATTAAAAAAAATTAAGAAGTTTAGATTTTACTAAAAATAAACACTAAATAGAAAATAGTACAACAAAATACTACCACTACTCTCCCTTTTGACATCACAAAAAGGAAGAGAAATTCTAGAGATGGATGTAGATGATCAGAGAAAGACAAAAAAATAAAAATAATAGTAAAAAAATAAAAATAAAATAATAAAAAAGATTTTAAAAATGACAAAAGGAACAAAGACAAGTGTTTTTTTTATCAATGTATGAATATGATAAATTCTTCATGTGATTGAATTAAAAAATTTATAAGAATTAATGAGTTAACATCGTCAAAATCCAAAAAAATGATTGAACTACCGATCATGTTAGCCCTAGCTTAGACTTCTCATATGGAAAACTGTCTTTTGGAAATAAAGATCTAACTTAGAAAAATCAATTAGATAAGAGAAAGAGATCCATTCAAAACTTAGTTCCAGAAAAATATTTTATAGAAAAATATACCAAAGTAATTAGTCAAAATCACAAAAGTCAAAATCAAGCCTTTGAAAGTATCAAGTGACACATAATATTTTCTAAGATTTAAAGGTTTGAAAGAGACAGAAGCTTACTTTTTATGGGCTCATTTTATGCCTCTTATCAATTGATTGGCTCACTTTATGCATCTTTTGATTTTTGATACACTTGGTGTATTTTTCAATTATTTTTGCCAGTCATTATGCATCTTTTTAGTTTTTCTTCTTTTTGGCTCATTTTATGCCCTTGTCATTCCTTTTTTTTGCAAGCTATATCTCTTTCAAAACTTTTAAATATTCTCAGTTCTGAGAACATATTCCATATATTAGAGAAGAAAAACTCACTCTCTAATATAAGAAAGAGTAAACCATAAAGCAGAATCAAATTCATATGATAAATACAACGACAAGATTACAAAAACTTTAAAGTGATTTAATGACTTTGAATATTATTTTTATAAGATAGATTATTGTAGCAAGATAGAAAAGATCTCAATCGCAAAGTCTAGCTATTAATTTGAGATAGATTTTTGTTTAGAAAATAAAATCACACCACTAAAAGAATTTAGAGGAAGGAAAACAATCAATGGTATTTCTCTCTTTAACTGATTTAAGGATGTTAAATATTGACTACAAATTTTCAAAAGCAAAAATAAGGCACAAATATCATTTCAATAGTTATCAAAGAAAAAAAAGAAGTAAATTAAAACTGCAGAAATGAAAACATAAAAAGAATGATAAAATAAACAAATAAAACTAAAGACAATAGAAAGAAAAAAAAAGCAATAAAATAAATTGAAAAATAAAAGTCATAATTTCAGAAAGCATTAAGTTTTTGCATTTATATCAATCACACCCAATCTAGTCCTTAAAATACTGAAAGTGTTGAAGGCCGTTGGTTTAGTAAAGATGTCAGTTAATTGATTCTAAGTTTTCACATGGTGTAACTCAATATCTCCTTTAGTCATATGGTCTTTAATGAAGTGTTGCCTTATGTTAATGTGTTTGGTTGTTGAATGTTGGATATGGGGAGAAAGTTAGAGAGAGAAGCTTTGAGAGAAAATTTGATTTTGCGGTTACTTTTTCAAATTTTGACTTTGCAGTTTTTCGCTCAAGCTAATGGTGATGAAGGGTTGCCGGCCACCCATCACCTGTGTCTCAGTGGAGGCTCGGTGTTTTACCATAGTTAATTCTCATGGACCAGTTCGATCATTTTCCTTGTCTCCTCCTGCATTCGGAGACATCCTACCAAGATTTGTTCAAGGGCCAAAAGCGAAACTACGTTCTGGAATGCCGTTAGTTATCAATGAAGGAGGATCAATTATGTCTCCCAAAAAAGCCCTAAAAGTTGAAGTAGGAAAAGGTGTGATAGCAGATAATTTGGCCGTTGTGCATTTGAAGAAAAGCATATTTCCTGGAATCATAGAATTGGTGAAGCTTCTCCATCATCAAAGTCATTTCCTAAGTTGGTGATAGAAGAAATACAAACATTGGTAAAGAACTTGTTCTACATAATGCCTCTGAAAATCATAATGGTGTAGACCGTGATTTGGGTCATGCTGTGGTAGAAGCAAAAATGATTTCTCTAGAGAATGTTGATACAGTAGGCAATGTGATTCAAGATTTGAATAAATCTGACTTGGAGAAAGTCCGAGAATGTAACAATGGAGATTTGGGATTGTGCAAGGAGTCATTGAATGAAGTTATAGAGAGGCCAAAACAAAATAACCAACAGAACATTTGGAGCAAGAAGGAACATATAAAGGTAGTTCATTTAGAGTTGGGAGATTTCATATCAGAAGATGGAGCTACAGTTAAACTAGATGAGGACAAGGTGATGGAAAGTTCAAGAAGGCTTCAAAACTCAATTGTGATCAAGGTTTTTGGAAGAAAAACTCCATTCCCTATGGTTAGTACTGAACTTAGAAGGCAATGGTGGGAAGTTCCATCTAACAATGTTAGGATTGGAATGGGTGCTATGTTCTTTCTATGAAAAAGAATCAATGGAGGCAGTCTACTCTAATGGCCCTTGGTTTGTAAATGGCAAGATCATTAGGATAAACAAGTGGTATGCAAACTTCAATCCGACAACCTTAAAAGGTTTGTGTGCCCCTACTTAGATAAGGCTTCCTAACCTCCCATTTCAATGTTGGGATGAAATCAACATATGCAGAATTGCTTCAATGGTTGGAAAACCTCTCATGATTGATGGAAATTTATTCTAATGGGGTAGGAGGGAGTTTGGAAGGGTTTGTGTTCGTCTCAATTTGGACACTAACTTACCCCTGGGAGTTTGGGTGGAAGGGAGCTCGGGCAAATTCTTTCAAACTATAGAGTATGAAAGGCTTCCAGAATTTTGTTTTTGTTGTGGGAAAATTGGTCACAAGAAGAACAACTGCTTGGAAAAACAATCAAATGAAACCATTGGTTCAAAGGTAGATGGGGAAACTTCAAAGGAATTGGCAGATGGCAGCTCAAATGTCAGCAATATAGCAAAGTATGTAGCTCCAAATGCAGAAAAGGCTAGTTATGGCCTTTGGTTTCAGGTCAATTATGGCAGGAAAAGAAGTTTTAAAAATATTAACAGGAATTCCCTCTCTCGGGACAATAAGCAAATTATTGGAAACAAATTAGCAGCTGGTAATAACCAGCCTATATGGAAGGCAATAGAAGCTGTGAAAACACCAAATATGGAGGATCCGGTTAACCATATAGATGAAGTCAACATTGATCCACAATCTAAAAATATCCAAACTTAGAACAAGGAGGTCCACCCAGAAAACAAAGATGTTAAAGGTATGAATGTTCATTCCTCTAACATTACCTCTATTAACAAATTTAGTATCCTGGAGGAATTGGTAGAGGAAGGAGAAATTACATCTTCAGAAGTGGTTGAGAACATGTTGTGTGAAGATAGGGGAGGATCAATCGAAGAATTAGAAGAAAGTAATATCAACAATAGATAATTGAAGAAGACCAATGAAACAAAGGATAGAGGATCCTCTACCACTAAGAGGAAAGGTACTAAACAGTTAAAAGGATTGGGTCCAATTAACATAACTCCTAGGAGTAGGAGGGCTGAAGTTGAAATCAAACATAAGTTAGGGTCATCATCCCCTCTTATTCAATGAACTCATCCATAGCATTTTGGAATTATAGAGGAACTAGGAAGAGAAGAGCTTCTCTATACTTGAAGGAGTTTGTCAAAGAACATGGGGTCTTTTTTATTGGTTTATTGGAAACCAAAATTACTTCTTTTGAAAAAAAAGATGTGGATCAGCTTATTGGATCTGAATGGGAATTTTTTCATGTTCCTTCAAAAGGGTTATCAGGTGGTATTCTTGTAATATGGAGATCAAACATTGCTTCATTTCAAGTTTTAGAATCCTCTTCACAATACATTATGGGGGATTTGGAGGTTCTTCATAAAGGTGTATGGAGGATAGCTTCAATTTATAGCAACAAGGATGTTTATGTAAGGAGAAGGCTTTTGAAAAGACTGGAATTCTTTGCCTCTAAGGAAGTACCTATGGTCATAGGAGGGGACTTTAATTGTACTCTTTCATGTGATGACAAGAGGGGAGAGAGAAGATTCAAACTTTCCCTTGGAACCAAAGAAATGAAGACCTTCATAGCAAACAATGACTTCCATGAAGTAGGATTTATGGGACCAAAATGTTGCGGATCAATAGTTTATGATTTTGATGATAGCAAACATTTCTTATTTCTCTACGATTGCCTTATGTACTAACGTTTCAGGTTCACACGATCGGACTGCAATTTGGAATCAGCTCAAGATTGGGTAGACTAGGTCTGAGTCAATTTGTAATCTTTTTCTTTTCTTGAGTCTGTTGTATTTGGTGTGGGATCTATTGATTTGTAACTTGGAAGATTTCCTGTTGTTCCTTATAAGATTTCTATTTTTGGTAATATCGGTCGGGACGATATTTATATCGTCCTGGATGATATGTCCAAAAATAGAAACCCTAATTAGGGCATCCTTATTAAGGCAGCCGTCATAAACGGATCGGCCTGGACGATATTCTCAATTCAGAAATAATCAGCCGCCATAATCAGTTTAGGTATTCTTTATTTTAGGAAATCATCCAGGACGATATTCCTATCGTCCATGACGATCTAATTCAATTATACCTAAATTGATTTGGTATTATTTGGAAATCATTAATGGCTAATTGATACGATCACATCATCCGGGACGATCTTAGGATCGATCAGGACGATGGCCTGGATGATTAACTTCGGCCAGAACCAAATCAGGGTGATGATCAGGACGATTAAAATTGGTTTTAAACTAATCGTCCGGGACGATCGTGAGATCGGCCAGGACGATATAACCAATTTTCTTCTGATCATCCCAAATCGTCCCAGGCCGTTGAGCTGAATTTGTACTGATCGTACAGGATGATATGCATATCGTCCTGGACAATAATGTCGGCAACTTGCATTAATGAGCTCGTTTTAAGAGCTTCTATTTAAGCTATGGCATGACAACTTTTGTGAGAGTCTTTGGCAGCCATTGTAGCTTCGTTCTTGTGGGGGAGACTTGAAGAGAGAGCTTGAAAGGGAGTGAGGAAAGGATGGAGTTTGAGAGAGGGAGAAGATCCTGTGAGGGGGGACTCAAGGGAGTGTGGAGGGGGTTCCACACGGTTGCTCCGGCAAGCTCGCACCTGAATACCGTTGGATTCAAGGCTTGTCTCGAGGGAGGTTCACCAAAGAAGAAGATCACTTTGGTGTCAAAGGACCCGGTGACTCCGCCGCACCGGGGAAGGTGGAAGTGATTTTGTAAGGGCTTCTCCGCCTAGCTGTGGGGGCTAAATGAGCTGTGGGTGCTAAAGGAGAGACACTTAGTTTAGTGCAATAGTTGGAGGGTTCCTCCAAGGAGTGGACGTAGGTCAAGGTTTGACCGAACCACTATAAATCTGGTGTGTTCTTTCCTTTATTACTTCCACATTTAATTTCCACACTTTGGTTTTTATTGTGGTGATATTGGTTTGAGTTTTGTGTTTTGATTTAAAAAATATTTTTTACAAATTCACCTCTCTCTTTTAATTAGCTTTGGGCCAGTTCATAGGGCCTAACATCCCTAACGAACTTTCAAGTGGTATTAGAGCACTTTCTAGTGTTATCTGAGCACTTTCAAGTGGTATCAGAGCCGTTTTCAAAAAAAAAAGTTTTTAAAAGCTTTTGATTTTCAATCCATGGCTAATTATAATGTTGCGGAAGGTTATTCTATCACCAGATCTCCTTTATTTGAAAATATGTCATTTGATTTCTGGAAAACTCGCATGTATATTTTCTTGCAATCGATTGATTTTCACATGTGGCATATGATTTTAACTGGTTATTCATCATCGTCACGTATTACTAATGGAGCTAAAATTGATATTTCTTTTAATCAATGGAATAAGGAAGAACAACTGAATGCTCAATTGAATGCAAAATCTTTAAACTGCTTTTTCTGTGCTTTAAATTCTGAAGATTTTATGTTAGTATCCACGTGCACTACTGGTAAGGAAGTTTGGGATAAACTATACACCATATACGAAGACACTAGTGAAATCAAGCAATCCAAGTTGAATTTGTTAATGCATGATTTTGAACTATTTTCCATGAAACCTTATGAGACGATTTTAGACATGTACACTAGGTTCAGTCAAATTGTAACATCATTGCATGCCTTAGGAAAAGAGTTTTCAAATTTTGCAAAAGTCAATAAAATTTTTCGTTGTTTACTTGAAAAATTTGATGCCAAAGTTGTTGCTATTTGTGAATCAAAAGATTTGAATGATTATTCTATTGATAATTTGATTGGCTCACTCATTTCCTACGAGCAAGGTTTGGGTCATAGACTTTTGGATGCAGATGAAACGATTATTCTAAAAACTGAAGATACGGAAAAAGATTGCTTAGTTGGTAACGAATGTAATGACTTGTCAAGCAAATCACAAAGCTCACCAAAACATATGCAAAAGTGAAAAAAGGTAAAAGTGGTAAGGATGTTCATATTTCTTCTAACGTTATTTGCTTTCGATGCAGGAAGATTGGACATATAAAAAATCAGTGCCCTAGTTTAAGAATTCTTCCCGCAAAAGAAAAGGGTAAGGCGAAGCTAAATTTAAACTGGGGAAATAATGAAAAGCAAAAATCTCATGGGCAGATCTGGTCTCTGAAGCATCGGACCAAGAAAGAGATAATGGTTAAATGCCTTATTTGTGTCTTTTTTCTTTTCATTTTTTTTTTTGTTTTTTTTATTATTTATTTATTTTTACTCTTTTTTTCTTTTTCTCTCATCATGTAGAAAATGAAAAAGAAAAAGGATTCATGTAGCCGACCCCACGTAGTGGGATAAAGGCTTAATGTTGTTGTTGTTGTTTCTTTTTCGTTAAATTTTTTTCTCTCATCAACACACACATTCACTTTTCTAAAAATGAAAAATATACTTCATGTTTTTTCTTGAAATCTTTGGTAAGTTGTGTCTGACTTCTCTAAAAATAGTAAAAAGAAGGAAACTCATTTTTTTACTCTCAATCTCTATTTTCTAAAAGAGATTATCCTACTTTTGATTTAAAATCTTTTTCATCTTTTAAATTGGTTTTTGAAATAAATTTTTTTATCTCCCTACGTTTTATTTATCACATAGTAATCTTTTGCAAGTTGTTGAATCTAACTCATAATTTTTTTAATCAAAAAATTTGCTTTGTCACTAAGATGGGTTTTCATTTGTTTTTAAGATTTAAGAAAGGGAGCATATTAAAAAAAAAAGGCCAATGATGCCAAAAATAAAAGATGCGCAAAAATGCCAAATTGAAAATATATAATACACAAAGTGTATCAAAAGATGCGCAGTGCGCCAACTAATTGTCAAGAGGCATAAATTGAGCCCACAAAATTAATGCTTGCCATTCTTATACTTCTTAAAAAGCTTAAGAAAACCCTTGATACTTTTGATATTTGAGTTTGAAAATCTTGATTCTTGATTCAACAATTCATGTATTGATATTCTATCAGATATATTTTATGGAAGGAGTTTTTGAAAAATGATTGTTTCTTTCTCTAATTTATTCCTTGATTTAGATATTGAATTAAAAAGTTTTTGAGTCTTTTTAAAGAACGTTAGTTTGGATTATCAAATTCTGAGTTTCTAACCTTTTCTGGGCTATGCGTTGTCAATCTGATTCTACTAAGTTTTTGATTAAAATCAAGAGCTAACTTTCTCATTTTAAGATTATTTATTTTTCACTAGATCAGGGAATGTTTTCATAGTTTGGTCATTTTGTTTTTGTTTGTGCCTTCTCTCTTTTTGATAATGTCAAAGGGGGAGAACGTACTTGTATCCTTTGTTTTCCTTTTAAGAATTTTAAAACAACAAAAATATTTTTTTATCTCCCCTATTTTTTTAAGTGTTATTCTAGTGAGGGGGAGATTAGGAGAAAATATTCCTTTTTGAAAATTCAAATTAAAATTGTTTGCCATCATCAAAAAGGGGGAGATTATTGCAGATCAATAGTTTATGATTTTGATGATAACAAACATTTCTTATTTCTCTACGATTGCCTTATGTACTAACGTTTTAGGTTCACACGATCGGACTGCAATTTGGAATCAGCTCAAGATTGGGTAGACTAGGTCTGAGTCAGTTTGTAATCTTTTTCCTTTCTTGAGTCTGTTGTATTTGGTGTGGGATCTGTTGATTTGTAACTTGAAAGATTTCCTGTTGTTCCCTATAAGATTTCTATTTTTGGTAATATCGGCCGGGACGATATTTATATCAGCCGGGACGATGTTTATATCGTCCTGGACGATATGTCCAAAAATAGAAACCCTAATTAGGGCATTCTCATTAAGGTAGCCGTCATAAACGGATCGGCTTGGACGATACCTGTATCGGCCAGGACGATATTCTCAATTCAGAAAGAATCAGCCGCCATAATTAGTTTAGGTATTCTTTATTTTAAGAAATCATCCAGGATGATATTCCTATTGTCCAGGACGATCTAATTCAATTATACCTAAATTGATCTAGTATTATTTAGAAATCATTAATGGCTGATTGATACGATCACATCATTCGGGATGATCTTATGATCGGCCAGGATGATGTCTTGGATGATTGACTTCGGCCAGAACCAAATCAGGGCGATGATCAAGACGATTAAAATCGATTTTAAACTAATCGTCCGGGATTATCATGAGATCAGCCAGGATGATATAACCAATTTTCTTTTGATCATCCCAAATCATCCCAGGCCATTGAGCTGAATTTGTACTGATCGTACAGGATGATATTCATATCATCCTGGAAGATAATGTCGGCAACTTGCATTAATGAGCTCGTTTTGAGAGCTTCTATTTAAGTTATGGCATGGCAACTTTTGTGAGAGTCTTTGGCAGCCATTGTAGCTTCGTTCTTGTGGGGGGGACTTGAAGAGAGAGCTTGAAAGGGAGTGAGGAAAGGGTGTAGTTTGAGAGAGGGAGAAGATCCTGTGAGGGGGGACTCAAGGGAGTGTGGAGGGGGTTCCACACGGTTGCTCCGGCAAGCTCGCACCTAAATACCGTTGGATTCAAGGCTTTTCTTGAGGGAAGTTCACCAAAGAAGAAGATCTCTTTGGTGTCAAAGGACCCGGAGACTCCGCCGCACCGGGGAAGGTGGAAGTCATTTTGTAAGGGCTTCTCCGCCTAGCTGTGGGGGCTAAAGGAGAGACACTTAGTTTAGTGCAATACTTGGAGGGTGCCTCCAAGGAGTGGACATAGGTCAAGATTTGACCGAACCACTATAAATCTGGTGTGTTCTTTCCTTTATTACTTCTACATTTAATTTCCACACTTTGGTTTTTATTGTGGTGATATTGGTTTGAGTTTTGTGTTTTGATTTAAAAAATCTTTTTTACCAATTCACCTCTCTCTCTTAATTAGCTTTGGGCCAGTTCATAAGGCCTAACATCCCTAACAAACTTTCACAAAATTCACATGGTGCAACAACAAGAAAGCGGTGGACCGAATCCTTGAGAGACTAGATAGATGCTTCCTAAACCCAGCTGCTTTAAGGTATAATAATCATTTTCTAGTAAGGCACTTGGCTCGGGTGGCTTCAGACCATTATCCGATCATCTTAAACCTTATGGTACAACAAGCAAGTAAGAAGATTCTAAGGTATGAGGATGTTTGGGCCTCTAACAAGGCTTCAGTGGCTGTGGTGGAGAAAGTTTGGAGGAAAAATTACAAAGGCAATTCAGCTAATGTTTTGAATTATAAACTAAAAAACTCTCTTAAGGCTCTTTTCTACTGGAGCAAGGAGAAGATGCAAAATTTATTATTCTTAAAAAAGGAATTGCTGATACAAATAGAGGATCTTCATTTGAAGGAGACTAATGAATGAGAATTATCGGAAGAAGAATGCTGGCTGCTGAAATCAAAGGTGGAAGAACTCAATTCTACACTTGCCCAGTTGGACACATTGTGGAGACAAAGGGCTAAGGTAAAGTGGATGATGGAGGGAGATCAAAATTCAAATTTCTTTCAAGCATATGCCTCAGCTAGAAGGAATTCCAACTTTATCCCTAAGATTAAGAATGAAGTAGGGGAAGAGGTGGAGGAATAAACTCTTATACAAAATGTTTTGATTGAACATTTCAAGGAAAATGGAGATATCGCTGCTGCAGTTTAGAAGATTGGCCAAGTACTTGGAGATGCCTTGATGAGGGAGATAGAAGCACGTTGAGCAAAGACTTCACGATTGAAGATATGGCATAAGTTGTCAAACAAACCGATAACAACATCTACCCAGGTAATGATGACATAACTTTCTCATTTTTTAAAGCCTATTGGGAGATAATCAAAATAGACTTATGGAATGCCTTAAAGAGTTTTTTTGAAACATCCTCTAGAATGGATCCTAAATGGAAGGAGACAATAATTGTACTGATTCCTAAAGTCACCAATCCATTTAACTCCCTCTAACTATAGACCAATTAGCTTATGCAATTCAGTTTACAAATTGGTGGCAAAAATTCTTACGAATAGAATGGCTCATATCATCCCTAAATTGATCTCAGAAGAGCAAGCGATTTCATCAAGGGAAGATCATTATCAGCTCATGTGTTGATAGCTCAAGAGGTTATGAATAAATTAAGGATTTCTAATTCCTCAAAAGGCTTTGTCTCCTTCAAAGTTGACATGGAACTAGCTTATGATTCTATGGGATGGCTAACCTTGGAAAAAGCTTTGAATTGTTTTAGTTTTCCATGGTATTTTTCTAAACTGATTTTAGAATGTATTCAAAATTCAAAATTCTCTATTTCAATTAATGGAAGCTTGTAAAATTAGATAGATGGACATTGTGGCTTTAGACAAGGTTGTCCATTGTCTCCATATCTTTTTATCCTTTATGCACAATTATTATCAAATACTTTCAAACAAAGAGGTGATTCATTGTGAGTTCGTCTTTGTGCAAATGTTCCTTCTATTTCTCACTTGTTATATGCAGATGATGTGATAATCTTCTCGGAAGCAACTCTAAAGGAAACCAAGGAGATAAAATCTATTTTGGGCAACTTCTACAATTGGACGGGTCTTTCCATCAATATCAATAAATCCTCTATGATTTTCAGCAAAAATGTAAGAAGAAGGAGGAAGAAGTCTATTGGCCGAGTGATGGGCTTCAAATCAGCAAAACAGTTATCTTATCTTGGAGTAAAACTTGCTATGAGAAGGTTAGTCAAAGAAGATTTTCTTTTTATTGTTGATAAAGCCTTGAAGATGACAAACATTTGGGGTGGAAGAATGATATCTTTGGCTGGAAAGAACTTACTAACTAAAATAGTTTTGTTATCTTTCACTACATTTCATTGCACTAACTCCCTTGCTCCTAAAAGTATTCTTGATGAAGTAGACAATATTTGTAGAAGCTATATTTGGAACAAATCTAATGGAAGGAACGATATACATTATGTCAATTGGTTTACTATGTGTCTGCTAACCAAATGGGGAGGTAGAGCTCTACACTCTTGCTCTACTAAAGTTGGTCCATTGAGATCCAAAATTGCATGGAAAAATAATGATGATAAAGAATCCTTTATTCACAAAAATTTTTATCCTAAGTATGGAAATCTGTTGGAAAAGTTAGACTGTAAAAATATGGGTTCTCCAGCTTGGTAAATCCTGATGATGGGAGGCAAATCGTTAAGGTCATTTATCAGATGGAGGGTGGCTAATGGGAATGACATTGACGTAGTCAATGATATATAGATCTTGGACAAAAGCATTAGCAAATGGCCAACCTTTATTACACCTCTAGACTACAGCAGATTTACAGTTTCCAACTTCTTCCACAATGGAAGTTGGGACGTGGAACACATGAGAAGAATCTTGGGGGAAGATTTAATAAGTCTTATCTTACAGACCAACATACTAAGTAGGTTGAATGAAGACACTATGGAACTTATGTACTAGAACAATGGAAGGTCATTATCTTCCATGGTTTTTGAAATTTTGGTAAATCAAATAGTACCGAACCAGTTTTGGAACTGGATGAAGAAAGCCAAGCTTAACCCGAAGGTGGAGACATTGTGGTGGAGGATTTCAACAATGGCCTTCCTACTCATGAATTCCTTGAACATAAAAGATTGCAAAGGGATAATCTCTGCTCGAGAAGTTGCAATGTAATTGAAGACAGAGATCATAATGTAGCCAAATGTGAGAAACTGAAGGAAGTACTTAAACAAATCAAGGAATGGGGTTTTGTATTCCAGGAATTTGAATCTTTGGCAGAGTGCTGCAAGTGCCTTTGAACTCAAACTCCCTTTTTGATTAATCTCTATTGTTCTGTGGTGTATTTAACTTGGAAATCAAGAAATAATTTTACACATAATGGGAAGGAAGATAGCTCTTTGATCATTGCTTCTACTACAATGAGCCATGCTTCAATTTCTGCTCATGGGATTAGAAGAATCTCGGGTATATGGGATGTCAACCAACCTTCTAGGTTGTCTAATCTTCATTGGCACCCCCTCCACCCAATTGGCTTAAAGTAAACGTGGATGCTGAATTACTTTCATCATATAAAGCTAGAATTGGAGGAGTTTTCCATGATCATAAAGGAAGATTCCTACTAGATTTTTGGAATCCATATATACATTTGGATATATCTGCTTTGGAATTATTGGCCACATAATCTATTAAGGAGATGTTGAAAGATTGGATGTTTAAATACAAGGGGATCATCATAAAGGGTGACAATATTAATGTCATGAAGTTCTTGAAGGAGGTCAAACAAAATGGAGATACAAGGCATGAAAATATTCATATTTTTAATGAGTTTAATAATGTCATTTTTAATTGTGTTAATAGATGTTGCAATAAGTTAGTGGACTTATGTGCTAACTATGGTATCTTGTCCTCCTTTATTTTGGATGATGTTAGTATGAATAAGGTTCCTCCTTTATTTATGTCTATGTTAAAGGAGGAATCAACGGTTATGAGTCATTAGTGTTGTAATAACTTCTTAGCTCTTTCTTTAATACTATTTGATGCATTTTCTTCAAAAAAAAAAAAAAAAAAGAATGTTGGATATGATTTCTTAGAGATGCAGATGACACTAGTGTTGTCACACAAGATTGAAATTGTGCGTACAGATAATCCTAAATTCAGAATTTGTTGCTTCAACTAAAGAACTTAGGCCACACAACTCCCTAAGATAATGTACTCAGCTTCAACAGTGGAAAGTGTAATAGAGTTTTATTTTTTATTGGACCAGTAGACTAAAAATTGTCCTATAAATTGGCATGTCCCATAAGTGTTATTTCTATTCACCCTATATCCTATAAAATTAGAATCAGAATATCCAATAATCTCAAAAGAAGTACTGTGCCTTGGATACCAGATTCCTAAGTTTTGGGTCCCTAAGAGATATATAAGAATTCTCCTAATAACAGTCAGATGGGATTCTTTAGGATCAGCTTGAAATCTAGCACAGAGACAAAAAATAAATATTATATCAGGTTGGCTAGCAGTCAGGTAAAGTAGTGATCCAATCATTCCTCTGTAATTCTTTTGATCAAAAGACTTTCCATTTGGGTCCTTATCCAACTGAACATTGGAAGTCATGAGAGTATTTATTGGCTTGGCTTTATCCATTTCATATTTCTTCAAAATGTCATTAATGTACTTTGATTAATTTAGAAAGATTCCATCATCCAATTATCTAATACTAAATCCCAAAAAGTAGAACAACTCTCCCATCATACTCATCTCAAACTCCTTACTCATTATTTTAGAAAAAATCTTCACATAGCTTTTTATTAGAATATCCAAAAAGTATACATCAATAAAGATTTGAATGATGAGTAACTCATCTCTTGCTTTCCTCAGAAAAAGGATGGTATCTATGCTCCCCTTAATAAATTCCCTCTCTAGTAAGAATGTGCTAAGCCTCTCATACTAAGCTATGGGTGCCTGTTTTTTAATTCATATAAGGCCCTTTTTTAATTTGAAAATATGATTTGGAAATTGGAAACTCTCAAAACCTAGGGGTTGCTCTACAAACACATCCTCTTTTATTATCTTATTTAAAAAGGCACTCTTAACGTCCATTTGGAAAAGCTTAAATCCCTTATAATAAGCAAAGGCTAGTAGCACTCTAATGGCTTCCAATCTAGCTACAGGGGCAAAGGTCTCCTCAAAATAAATCCCTTCTATCTAATTGTAACCCTTAGCCACCAATATTGTCTTATTCATAACCACCATACTAGAATCATTCATCTTATTCCTAAAGACCTATTTGGTTCCAAATATACTTTGCCCTTTTGGTCTTTCTATAAGCTACCAAATATCATTCATAACAAATTAATTTAATTCCTCTAGTATGGCTAAGATCCAAAACTCATCAGATAGGGCTTGATTGATATTGGTGGGTTCAGACATTGAGATAAAGATAGAGTGATTTACTTCCTTCATAAGTCCATGCATAGTCTTAACACTTTCATGAGGGTCTCCTAAGATCAGTTATTTAGGATGACTCGAAGAATATCTCCAATCTCTAGGCAAAGTGTGTGAAGGTTCTACCCTTTTCTCCAGGTTTACATTTTCTACTCGGTAATCTCACCTACTCCCTCTATGTTTAGGGGCCCTACTCTCTTCTCCAAATTTTCAACTCCTTGGGAAATCACTCCAATATTATCTTCATCCTCAACTCTAAACTCCTTAGGATAAGATTCATAAAATTCTACATGAGTAGTCTCCTCCACCACCAATGTCCTTTTATTAAACACCTTAAAGGATTTCCCAACACTTGAATATCCTAAGAACACTCCTTCATCAGATTTTGGGTCAAATTTCCCTAAGTGTTACTTCTCATTATTAAGAATAAAAATCTTACAGCCAAATATATGGAGGTGGGAAAGGTTGGCTGTCCTACCTTTAGAATCTTATAGGGTGTCTTATTTAGTTTGGCTCTAACATTCACCCTATTCAACACATGATAAGTTATGTTTATCTCTTTAGCCCAAAAGTATTTTGGAAGTGAATACTAAGCAAGCATGGCTCTAGCGGCCACAATTAAGGTCATGTTCTTCCTTTCAGCTACTCCGTTCTACTGAGGGGTCTTAGAAGCTGAGAAGTTATGGCTAATCCATTTATACTCACAAAAGTCTTCAAATCTCTCATTTTCAAACTCGTCCCCATGGTCAATATGGATGGCCAAGATCTCATAACCTAGCTTTTTTTGAATCTAAGTGGAAAAAGATCTAAACTCATTAAATGACTCACTCTTATGAGATAGAAATTTAATCCAAGTGAACCTCGAGTAGTCTTCAATAATCACAAATACATAGACTTTCCCTCCCAAGATGACAGTGCTAATGGGTCCAAATAAATCCATGTGAAGGACTTCTAAAGGCCTAGAGGTGCTAATATTCTTAATGGAGTGGAAAGAGGATTGGACTTGCTTCCCTAGTTGGAAGGCATCACACATGTGGTCTTTAGATAACTTAAGCTTGGGGACACCTTTAACTAGGTCTTTCTTGATCACTCTTTTAAGGGTTTTCATACTAGCATGACATATCCTCCTGTGCCAAAACCATGACTCATTAGTGACCGTTTTTAAGCAAAATGAAGCAGCACATTCAATATTATTTAAGTCAAGTATGTAAACATTGTTGATCCACTTTCTATGTAAAATAGTGTTATTATTTAAGTTGATAATGCAAGTATTTGCTAAAAAATTTATGATGAAGCCCTTATCGCAAAGCTGACTAATGCTGAGCAAGTTGTGTTTCAGTCCATATACAAGCAAAACAATTTCAATCAAAAGGTTCTTGGAGTTTCTGATTACACCTCAGCCCATCACTTTCCTAGTGGTATTATCTCCAAGATTAACCTTGCCTCCAGCCCTGGACTCCAATGAAATGAATTAGTTGGCATCTCCAATTATGTTTCATGAGCATCCACTTTCCAGGTACCACATGCTCTCACGAGGATTTTTGTGAGAGCACTCTTATAAAATCATCAAACATCAGATTTAGGAACCCAAACAAGTTTAAGTTTCTTCTTATAGAAAGAGGAATGTAATGCATGTGTGTTATGTTATGAATTATATAATTTGGATCTCCACATCCAACATGTGCTATGATGAATGATGCAAGTATATGAAATGTGTCCTAATACACCACATGAAAAATATCTAACACTAGGAAAAGGGTTTACTAATCTTCTCGGGTGATGATGTTTCTTTTTAAAGGTTTGTGATGCATGAAATGATGGTTTATCATTTTCTAAAGCTATGAGTTTTGCTTTTAATGAATCATGCTCAATGACTAACTCATAATACTTTTTATTTAACTCATCAAACTCATCAAGTAATACCATGTGATTGCTATTAAGTGTAGAGTGATATTTAAATATAACTTCATGCTATTTTTGTAAATTTAAAAACTCTAGTTTCAAACTAGCATGCGATTTCTTAAGTTTCTATATGATGCATGAATTTGTTCAGAAACTTCAAGTAGTTATTTGTAGGTTAATTCACATACCTCTCTTGGTCACTCTGACCAAGATGATCATCCACCATCAAGCACAAGTTTGTTGTCTCCTCTTCAGCTTTAGTCTTAGAAGAGTCCAATGCAGAATCTGCCGATAACATTTTTTGGAACCGCTTTTATCCTTCTTGAACTTGGGTTTCTCCTCACCCTTCTCCTTGCTTGGGTGAGCTTTAAGTGTAGGACAATCAGCTTTAATATGTCCCGACTTCCTGTATTCAAAATAAATCATATTATTAGAACTCTTAAAATTTTTACTACTCTTACCTTTATTCCACTTTTGATGGTGCATTTTCTTCTTCCTTAGATAGACTTTGAATTGCCTAGTGATTAAGGCAACATCATTGCTTTCAAACTCAGAAGAATCAGTGGCCATATCATTGGCCTTTAGCGCCATAATTTTTTCCTTCTTTTTTCTCACATGCATTAAGTTGTCTTTGGTTCACACCTTGCTCGTAAGAAATGAGTGATCCAAGTAAGTTATCATTAGAATAAGTATTCAAATCCTTAGATTCAGTTATTGTAGTAATCTTAGCATCAAAGAAAGAAGGCAAACATCTCAAAATCTTATTAATTTTTTCATAATTTATGAGTTCTCTTCCTAAGGCATGTAGTGAGGTGATAATTTGAGTAAACCTAGTATACATTTTTGAAATTAATTTAGAAGGTTTCATACAAAAAAGTTCATAGTCATGCAATAAGATATTCAATCGAGATTGCTTAACTTCATTTGTTCATTCATAAATAATACACAATTTATCCCAAATTTCTTTACTGGTAGCTTAAGTTGAAACACACATGTAATCTACCAATTTTAAAGCACATAAAAATAGTTCAAGTATTTTGCATTAAGTTGTGCTAAATTCATATCATCAAAAGTCTATTTAATAAAAAGAAATTCAGTTTTAATGCCATTAATTTCTCGTGATGGAGGTGAATAACCCTCTTTAACAAGCATCCACATACGATAGTCAATCAATTGTAAAAATGCAGACAAGTGAGTATTCCAAAAATTAAAAGAAATACTATGAAACAAAGGTGGTCAGGTAATATAATACCCTTCCGCAGTGTTATAATTACCGGAGTTAGCCATGGATCAAAATTCAAAAAGTTTTCAAAAACTTGATTTTATGAATCCTGCTCTGATAACACTTGAAAGTTCATTAGGGATGTTAAGTCCTTGTGAACTAGCCCAAGGATAACCAATAGGGGGGTTGAATTGGTATTTTAAAAACTTCTCAAATAAAAATATAATCTTAAACCAAACCATTAATCACCACAAGAAAATCAAACTACATAAATTTAATATAAAAAGTAATAAGAAAGAACACAGAGAAATTTATAGTGGTTCGATCAACTTGACCTACGTCCACTCACCGGAGCCTTTCCTTTGGGTATTGCACTAAACGTAGTGACTCTCCTTTCCACCGACACCAGTGAGGTAGAGAACCTAACTCCTTTTGTATCCTCCTAAAGCAGGCAGAGAACCCGACTCCTTTCACTTCTTCCTGAAGCAGGCAAAGAACCTTGATTAATTGCTAAAGTAGACCTCTCTCAAATCTCTAAGGAACTAAAGATGATGATCGGAGAAGATGACTCAGACCCTTACTTGGAGCAACTTTTATGAAACCCCTCATAAACTCCCCCTCACAAGATCCCCTCTCTCTCCCTTACTCTCCCTCTCCTCTTGGCTCTCTTAGGTCAAGATAACAACAAAAGATTCAATCTTGGGTAAATAAGAGGTCTTATATAGAAGAGCTCCAAATTTGATATTAATTATAATAAACCAACATTATCATCTAGGATGATCGATGAATCGTCCTATACGAGTAGTTCAAATCACTGAGTATCATCTAGAACATTGCCCTGAATGCATGTATAGATGATGGAAAAGTAAATTGAATGTCCTAGATGATTTGATGATTATTTCGGATGATTAGTTCAAAATGACAAATATCGTCCAATATATCGCCCTGATTGCATGTCTAGATGATGGAAAAATAACTGATCATCCAAAACAATTATGTACTGTCCCGGACGATTAGTGCAAAAATAATACACATCGTCTAGAACATTGTTCTGGTCATCCAGGAAGAAACAAAGGTTTGCTTTACTGATCGTCTCGGACGATCTTGCGATTGTCCCGGATGATATGATTATTCAATCAAACCTTAATTATTTTTCTTAATTACCACACTAATTTAGGCATAATTGCACTTCATCGTCTGAGATGATGTCCTGGATGATGTCCAAAAATAAAATATGCCTAAATAGATCTGGAAGCTGATTCTTTCTGTTCGAGCTTATCATCCTAAATGATGCTAATATCGTCCATGATGATTTGCTTAATTACGAATGCCTTAACAAGGATGCCTAATTATGGTTTCTATTTTTAACTGATCTTCCAAGATGATTTGGGATCATCCTAGATGATATGTTCAAAATCAAAAACTCTAAAACAGTCAAACTTTTTCCCCTAAGTGTGTGTGTGCAAGGTTGCTTAACACCAGGACCCACATTATAATAAATGACTCAGGAAAAGGTAAATGACACTTGACGTACATTTTAAGTTGACTTAGTTCTAATCTACCCAATCTTGAGCTGACTTGATTTGCAATTGACCTTGTGGACCTAAAATGTTAGTAGGCAAGGAAGTCGCAAAGAATAGAAGTGTTAGAAATATTTGTTATCATTAATATTATAATTCCTGAATCCAAATTTGTAACAGAAATACCTATATAAGTGATGATTATTAGTACTATGGGATATTACAAGAAATATTAGAGTTAAAATATCCTGGTTATGGGAATAATGTGTATCTATTCAATTATGAGTATTTTGATCCAGTATAGAATATAGGTACAAGAATACATCTGCTTTACGGTATAACAGAAGTTAAGCGGGGTAAGAGATATTCAAAGTTTGACCCATTCATCATTGCTAGTAAGGCAAGCCATGTTCATTTTGCTAACTATCCGAGTAGAGTATGCGACAAATAAGATTGACTCATAGTTATGAAGACCAAACCTAAGGAAGTTATTGAGAAGACTACATCAATATCACTAGCACATCAAGAAGAGTTTATGTCAAACTTAAAATATCTTGCTAATGATGTGTACAATAAAATTATAACTACTGAGAGGAGAGTTGCAGTTAGAGGAAGTAGATTTAAATATTGAGAAAAGTCATGAGAAATTTGATAGTGTTGTAGAAGTTTCATCATATGAAAGTGAATTAACATAAGGTAAAAGTTTTTTGACAATCAATTATGAATTAACAATTTATAGTAATAATAATTTTTATGTTTAATTTTTGCTTCCTTTCATTTATTTAATTATTATGTTATTTTATATTCATTTTTTTATTGCAATTTATGTTACTAATATTTCTTAAAAGTTTTATACATATGACTTCAAGTGATGATTGAAAGTTTGTTAGGAATGTTAAGCCCTTATGAATTAGCCCAAGGCTAACCAAGAGGGGTATGAATTGGTATTTTAAAAAGTTTCTCAATCAAAATATAAAGTCAAACCAAACCAATATTCACCATAAAGAAATATTATAGTGCGGAAATTAAATGCGAAAAAAGTAGTAATAAAGAACACAAAAATTTATAGCGGTTCGGTCAACTTGACCTACGTCCACTCCCCGGAGCCTCTCCTCCGGGTATTGCACTAAACTCAGCGACTCTCTTTTTTCTCCCACAGCAAGGCGGAGAAGCCTTTAAAAACCTCCTTTCCACTGACAATGATGAGGTAGAGAACCTGACTTCTTTTGCTTCCTCCTAAAGCAGGTAGAGAACCTCGATCAATTGCTAAAGTAGACCTCTCTAGAACATCCAAGGAGCAGGGATGATGACCGAAAAAGATGACTCAGATTCTTACTTGGACCAATCTTCATGAAACTTCTCATAAACTCTCCCTCACAAGATCCTCTCTCTCTCTCTCCCTTTCTCTCCCTCTCCTCTAGGCTCTCTCAGGTCAAGACAGCAGCAAAGGATACACTCTTGGATTAAATAAGAGATCTTATATAGAAGAGCTTCGAAATAGCTCTTAATTACAATAAACCGACATTATCATCCAGGACAATCTGAATATCATAATATACGATCAGTATAAATTTAGCTCAATCAGCCAGGATGATTTGGGATGATCAGAAGGTAAATTATTCATATTGTCCAGGACAATCATATATCGTCCTGTACGATTAGTTTTATCCATCGAATATCATCCAGCACATCACCCCGGATGGATATCTGGATGATGAAAAATATATTGTATCATCTAGGATGATCTTACGATCGTCCGGGATGATTAGCATAAAATGACAAATATAATCCAGATCATCACCCTGAATAGATGTCTAGATGATGTAAAAATAACTTAATTGTCTGGTTCAATCTCTCGATTATCTTGGATGATTAGTTCATTTCAATGCATATCGTTCAGAGAATCGCCCTGAATGGAACCAGGTCGATTATACATCATCCAATAAGAACTAAGGTTTGTTAATAGATCATCCAGGATGATCTGGAGATTGTCCAGGATGATATGATTGAGCAATCAAACCTTAATTTATTTTCTTAATTACCAAATTAATTTAGGTATAATATGCTGCATCATATTGGATGATGTCTTGGAAGATGTCCAAAAAAAAGATGCCCAAATAGATATGGCGGCTAATTCTTTTTTATTTGAGCCTATCATCCCAAACGATGCTAATATCGTCTAGAATGATTTGCTTAATTGCGGCTGCCTTTACCGGGATGCCCTAATTAGGGTTTCTATTTTTAAAGGATCGTCTAGGATGATTTTTGGATCATCCCTAACGATGTAATCAAAAACAAAAACTCTAATCAAATAGATATAATTTTTTCCCAAAGTGTGTGTGTGCAAGGTTACTTTGCATCATGATCCATAACTTTTATAATATACTCAAGAAAGGGTAAAATACACTTGACGCGCGTTACAAATTGACTCAATCCTAATCTACCCAATCTCGAGCTGATTCAATTTGCAATTCGATCTTATGGACCTAAAATGTTAGTAGGCAAGGCAGTCATAGAAAAAAATGAAATGTTTGCTATCATCAAAATCATATTTCTTAAAATTAGATTTGCAATAATCTCCTACTTTTTAATGATGAAAAATACAAAAATAACTAAAATAATTCAAATTAGTTCAATAGAAACAGTATGAAACTAGAAGTTTAAATTTTACTAAGGAACAACACAATATAACTAACCAACTTATAAAAAATAATACAAACTAGAACAGTACATTTACTCCCCCTTTTGACATCACAAAAAGGAGGGAAAAAGAAAAGAAACATAAACTACCAAACAGGAGTAGACCATAACAAGAAAAAAAAATAATAGCATGAAAACAAACTAAAAGATGGATGACTTCTAATCATCTAAAAGAGGTGGTGGTGGCAATGGAAAGAAACTGTAAAGAGTGGCAAATTGCTCTCCAAACCAGGCTATGTCCTGGTCGTGCAGGTGCTTCTAGTGAGCCACATAAGAGTCAAAGCGAGCAACATCCTCCACATGTTACTCCTCCTGTATAATAACGTAGGAGTCAAAGCATGCTTCCCACTAGTCAAAATGCTCCACTAGCTGATTCAACTATGAGTGCTAGCAGAGCAGAGTAGGTGCAGGAGCTGCCATCTCCTCAGCTCCCTCAGCATCCTTGTGCCCTGGGTGGAGATGAGTACTGTAAAGAAATGTGGAAGGAGTTGTTTGAGTAGAAGGCAGGATGAAAGTTTGGTGGGGCAGGATATTAGAGGTTGTATTTGGATTCTAGGACATAGGTAATTATGTGTCCTAAGGTAAGATACAGCTTTCTCCTATGTTCTGGATCTCTAATGCTTGTCAGGTGCTTGATCTATCAAAAAATTAGATCATAAGCATTAAATTCACGATGGGCCATGATGTAGAAAGTGGTGATCGAAAGGAGTGGAGTGATATGAATGCGATCACTAGCTTTCGAAGAACAGAAGTATAAAGGATATCTTGGATTATCTTAGCATCTTTGAGTAAGCTACTAGACTCTCCAACGTGATAGGAGGCATTGGTGTTCCTCAGAAAGTGATTGGCCAGAGCTGAGTCGTAGTCAGGATCTAAGAAAATATATGAAACTTGTCTCCAGTGGTGGATAACTATAGGAGCTCTTGACAGTCTTAATATGTAATTTTTATTAGATGTCTATTCACATAAGATTGAAGAGCATTGAAGGAGGAATTGATGCAAAGGCTAACAAAGAATTCAAATAGTAACTTCGAATTGAATGGGATGGTAAGAGTAAGGAGAAAAGTGAGGGAAGTGTGAGCTAATAAGTCAAAAATAAGATAGGAAAGGATGTGAGGGTTAATAGTCCTAGATACAGTGATCCCAATCATCTTGTATCACTGATAGGTGGCTTGGTCAGTCACCTTAGTGAAGCGAGGGTTAAGATTGGCCCTCGAGGAGCTTCTAGAAGGCATGTGGGAGCACTTTTCACCAGCCATGAACACAAAACTAGAAAAGGAATGAGAGATAAGATAGGAGGAAGAGATTGGGTGAGAAAAATTATTTATAATCCTCAATTTTTTAAAGAAACAAATCGATCATTCAGAACGATCGCAGAATTGTCCAAGACAATCAGGTACAATAATTGCATCCGGGATGATTGGTCAAAAAGGCGGTAATATCGTCCAAGACAATCAGATATTATCCGAGATTATAAGACGTTGGCAATCATCCAGAGGAGTCATTCTGGACGACCATTGAAAAAGAAAATCATCTGAGATGATTAAGTGGATCGTTCAGGATGATCAGTAATAATTGATCGTACTGGCTGAATTTAAAATATGTAAAAAATATGCCACATGGATCGTCCAGGAAGAACAGGTGGATCGTCTAGGATGATCACTAATAATTAAGCAAAACAATATAAAGATCATCCAGCATGAGGAGGATATGAAAGTTCGTTAGGGATGTTAAGCCCTTGAGAACTAGCCCGAGGCTAACCAAGAGGGGGGGGGGGTGAATTGGTATTTTTAAAAAAAATCTTTCTTAGATCAAATCACAATAAGCACAAACCAAAATCACCACTGAAAAAATAAGTGTGGAAAGTTAAAATGCGGAAGCAGTAAAAAGAACACAAGGGTTTATAGTGGTTCGATCAACTTGACCTACGTCCACTCCCTAGAGGCGCCCTTCAGGTATTGCACTAAGTTAGTGTCTCTCCTTTAGCTCCCATAGCTAGGTAGAGAAGCCTTTACACCCGACTCCTTTTCACCAACCCCCTTAGCGGGCAGAGAACCCGAACCTTTTGCTGAAGTAGACCTCCCAAGAACGTCCCAAGAATGAAGGACAAAGATCGGAGAAGACGACTTGGAACCTTGCTTGGAGTAACCCTTGTGAACCATCTCACAAACTCCCCCTCACAAGTTCCTCTCTCTCTCTCTCTCTCTTTCTCTCTCCTTCTCCCAAGGCTCTCTTAGTTCAAGACAACAGCACTCAAGGTCTCATACATGAGAAAAATTGAATCCTTTAAATAGAATTTCAAGAACCAACATTATCGTCCAGGACGATATGGACATCGCCCTAAACATCATCCTGGACAATCAGTATAAATCGTGGACTATCGTACTAAACATCACCATGAATGGGGGTCTGGACGATTCAAATTTAGCTTGATCGTCCCGGACAATTAGTTCAAATCAGAGGTAAATCGTCCAGAACATCGCCCTGAATATGATCTGGCCGATCTTGATCGTCCAGAAGCAACTAAGGTTTTTGAACTGATTATCCTGGATGATATTGAGATCGTCCAGGAAGATGTAATTGTATCAATCATCCTTAATTGCTTTTCTTAATTATCTGATCAATTTAGGCATAATTGTATCAAATCGTCTAGGACGATATACGATCGTCCTGGCCGATATCCAAAAATAAAGAATGCCTAAATAGATCATGTCGGCGAATTCTTTTTATTTTGAGCATATTATCCTGGCCGATACATATATCGTCCAAGACGATATCCTAATGACGGCTATCTTGACTAGGAGTCCTGATTAGAGTTTCTGCTTTAAACCTGATCATCTAGGACGATAAAAATATCGTCCGGGATGATGTGAGTAAAAACAAAAATTCTAAATCAGTAAGAAAATAATCACTCAAATGTGTGTGTATAGGGTTACTTAGCATCAGATACTTCCAAGATTACAATTGACTTAAGAAAGGGAAAAGAAAAGTTACAAACTGACTCAACCCTAATCTACCTAATCTTGAGCTAGTTCCATTTGTCATCTAATCTCTTGGCCCTGAAAAGTCAGTAGAAAAAGGACAGTCGTATTGTTTACTATCATCAAAATCATAATTCATGAAACCAAATCTGTAACAATCTCCCCCTTTTTTATGATGGCAAACACTCCGACGATTATTTCAAAAACAGCAATATAAAAATAAAAAGGTAGGCTTTTAAGATTCAGAATAAAAGTTCAAATATACAAACCTACTACTCCCCTTTTTAACATCTCAAAAAGGAGGAGGAAACTATAAACAAACTAAAGCAACTAGAACTAAAAGAAAAAATAAATAAACTACAGAAAATTGATGCTAAAACTAGAAAAATGAGGGACCTTGATCATCAGATGGAGGTGGTGGCGGTGGCTGCTGGAAGTAACTGGACATGGCAGCAAACTGAGAGCCAAACCAGGCTATGTCCTGTTCGTGCTGCTGCTGCTGGTGTGTTGTATAGGCATCAAAATGGGCTATGTCCTCATCGAGCTGCTGTTGCTGGTGAGTAACAAAACTGTCGAACCAGGCCTCCAACTGATCAAATCTCTCCACCAACTGATCTAGCTATGAGTGCTGGCGGAGAGGAGCAGATTTAGAAACAGGAGTGGGAGCCTCCTCCTGCTCGGCCCCCTGAGCTTCCTCATCCCCTGGGTGGAGACGAGTACTATGAAGGACTTTGAATGAATTGTTTGAGTAAAGAGGTGGTGGATGGTTGGGAGGAGCAGGATATTAAAGATTGTACTTAGTTTGTAGAACATAAGTAATGAGGTGTCCTAGAGCGAGATTGGGTTTCCTCTTATGGCCTGGATCGTAGATTGTTGTCAAATGATTAATGTATCGAAAAATCAGGTCAGTAGCATTAAACTCTCTATGGGAAATAATACAAAAGGTAGTCAGAGAAAGTAGAGGAGTGATGTGGATTCGGTCCCCAGCTTTTGGAATAATGAAAGTGCGAAGGACATGCTGGATTGTCCTTGCATCTTTGACTAAAGAGCTAGTTTCTCCAACATGAAAGGGTGTGTTGGTCTGGCGAAGAAAATGAGTTGTCGTGGACCAGTCAAAATCAGGATCTAAGATAATGGTATGCAACTTATCCCCAGTGGTGGATAGTTGCAACAGTTCAGCACAGTCCTGATATGTGATATCGACCGGGCGTCGATTCACATAGGAGGTCAGGGCTATGTAAGCAGAATTTATGCAAAGATTTGCAAAAACATTCAAGAAGAAGTTCAGAAGAAAAAGGGACTGCGAGGGTAAGAATGAAGCAGAGCGAGGTATGGATAAAAAGATCTTATACCGGATAAGAAAGGTAGGCAGGATTGATTGTTCTTAAAAGAGTAATGCCGCATTCCTTGTAACGGTGGTAAGCAACTTGATCTTTCGCTTCCCGAAAAAGAGGGTCTAGAGTGGCCCTCGAGGAACTTCTCGATGCCTGACGAACATGCTTTCCTCCAGCTATATTAAGAAAATAGTAAGCAAATAAGAGAGGAGAAGAAGTTTGAGGTGAGAAACAATGGCTGGAAGGCCTGAATTTAAAGAAACGGCCACATCATCTAGGACGATCATAGAATCCTCCAGGATGATCTGGATCAATTATTGCGTATAGGCCGATTGGTCAAAATACAGTCCAATCGTCCGGGCCGATCAGATATTAGACCGGACGATTAGACACAGGTGATCGTCCCGAGGGGTCAAGCCGGATGATCGTTGAAAAAGAAGATCGTCCAGGCCGATTAGGTATATCATCCAGGACGATGCTCAATAATTGATTGTACTGGTTGAATTTAAAATGTTTTAAATCTATTCCATGTGTATCATCCAGGATGAACAGTGGCTCGGCCAGGATGATTATCCAATAATGGATCGTCCAGTGCAATTTTAAGGATTTTAAACGTGCATATATGTGGATCATCCAGAACGATCCGGTGTATCGGCCAGGACGATGACCATAAATGCATAGGCCATGATGAAAATTGTATCGGCCAAGAAGATCAAGATGATTGTAACAGAGTTCGATCAGATTGTCCAGGATGATAAGGTATCGTCCGGGATGATGATTTACAGCAAGCTCAAAAAAGTTCACTATATAGAATTTTGAAGAGAATTTATCATATCATCCAGAACGATATAGATATCGGTCAGGACGATGTGATAAGAATTTGGAAACAAAGGAAAGATGGAGATGATCAGAGAAAGCCCAAAAAAAATATAACAAAATAAAAAGCTAAAAACAACAACAAAAAAACTAAAAACTAGCAAAGGAATGAAAAACAAAATTTTTGTTTTTTTATTTTTCTAAATTTTTTTGTTTTAGCAAAGCATCCATATGACAAATTTCCTAAGTAATTAAATTTTAGAGATTCAAAAGATCAAAGAGTTAATAATGTCACAATCTGAAAATGGTAGAATATCCGATCTTATTAATCCTTAGCTTACACTTCTTTTAGGGTAAAAATTATCTTTTGAAAACAAAAGGCCTAACTCATATCAAACTAATTGGGTAAAAAAAAGATCAGTTCAAAACTTGGCTACAAAAAAAATATCCTATAAATAATATACCAAAGCAATTTGTCTCAATCATATAATTTGAAATCAAGCCTTTGAAAATATCAAGTAATCAATGAATTCTTCTAAAATTTTAAAAGTTTGAAAGAGGGGTAAGCTTGTCTTATGTGGGCTCATTTTATGCCTCTTGTCAATTTGAATGACTCTCTTTGCGCATCTTTTGATTTTTGATAAATTTTTTAATTTGGCGTCATTACGCATCTTTCTGTTTTTGGCATTAGTGGCCTTTTTCTTTTTCTTTTTCTTGCAAGCTAGATCCCTTTTTCAACAATTCTTAAAATATAATTAGTTGTGAGTAGATCTTCTAGATATTAGAGAAGAAAAACTCACTCTCTAATATACGGAAGAACATACCACAAAGCAGACTCAAATTCATATGATAAGCGCAATGGCAAGATTTCATTTAATTTGAAAGATATATAAAAGCTTTGGATATTATAAATATAAGGTAGAGTACTGTAGCAAGATGAAAAGAATTTTAATTTTAAAAACCAGTTGTTAATTTGAGATAGAATTTTGTTTAGAAAAGAAAAATTATACCACTTAAAAATGTTAGATGGGGCAAAACCATCAACGGTGTTTCTCCCTTTAATCGATTTAGAGATGCTAATCATTGGCTATAAATCTCCAAAATTTAAGAAATAGAAAAATCATCACAAAGAAAGGAAAAAAAATAAAAATAACTAAAAAGAAACAAGCACAAAAGATAAAAAATAGCAATAATCAAAACATGCATTTCAAGAATTTATTAAGCAGCAAGTTTAAGCAATTATGAGCTGCGAGCCTCCATTTATCCAAGAATCATATTCTCTCACGAGGTCTTTGATGAGAGCATTCCTGCAAAAATCAACAACCGTCAGATTTAGGAACCCAAATGGGTTTGGGTCCCTTCTTATGAAAGGTAGAATGCAATGTATGTGTGTTATGCTGTGAATCAAGCAATTTGGGTCTCCACACCTAATGTGTACTATAGTGAACAGTGCAAGTATGTGAGATGTGTCCTAGCATGCCACATGAAAACATCTAACTCCAGGAAAAGGATTTCTTAAATGGTTTGGGTTATTATGCCTCTTCCTAGTTTTTGGCTTTAGTTCAAAAGTAGGTGTCATCCAATTTCCCTTAAGTGAGTCCAATTCATTTTTAAGCCTCAAGTTAGTAGTTTTTAAAGCATTATTATCAATCCTCAAGTTGCGCTCTATCTCTTTAGATTTTTTTAAATCAGATTTGAGTGAGGTGTGTGAAACTTTTAATACATCATGCTCATCAATTAATTTCGAATGCTTCTGGTTTAAATCATCAAATTCATCAACCAGGGCCATGTGATTTGAATCAATCGTAGAATGATCTTTGAGAATAATTTCATGCTCTTTTTATATATTCAAAAGTTCCATTAAACTAATATGAGTTTTCTTAAGTTTTTTGTATGATGCATGAATTTTCTCACAAATTTCGAACAATTGATCATAAGTTGATTTACATACCTCTTCTTCATCACTTTGATCAAGATTATCTTCCGCTATTAAGCACAAGTTTATTGTTGTTGCAAATCTACTTTTTCATAGCTTATGTTTTGATGATTGACAAACACTATCTCTCTTGGACTACTTGTTGCTTCTAACTTTTCAGAAATCAAAGATCGGACGATCAAGAGGAAGCCAAGTCCAGGATCGCGTAGGTTTAGGGTTGAGTCAGTCTGTAATTTTATTTTTCACCTTTTGAGTCTACTTGTAATAATAAAAAAGACTGATGCTAAGTAACCCTTCACACACACACTTGAGAGGCTTAGAAATTCTGTTTTTGCCCACATCGGCCCGGCCGATATTTATATCGTCCGGGACGATCAGCTTAAAACAGAAAATCTAATTAAGGATTCTTAATTAAGGCAGCCGACATTAACATATCGGCCTGGACGATACGTGTATCGGCCAGGACGATAAGCTCAAAATAGAAAGAGATAGCCGCCTTAGACAGTTTAGGCATACTGAATTTTAAATTATCATCCAGGACGATTCCAGGATCGGCCAGGACGAAATTACCAAATTATGCCTTAATTGATCAGGAAATCAAGGGAGTAATTAAGGATGATTGATACGATCATATCGTCCAGGACGATCGTGAGATTGGCCTGGACGATCAAGCCAAATTTTAATTGGCCAGGATTGTTCCCAGGGCTGTGCTCAGGACGATTTACCTCTAATTTGAACTAATCGGCCAGGACGATCGTGAGATCGGCCTGGACGATCAAGCCAAATTTCAATCATCCAGGAGTGTTCCCAGGGCTGTGCTCTGGCCGATCTTACTTGATTTGTACTAATCGGCCAGGCCGATGTCCATATCGGCCGGGACGATAAAGTCGGCTACTTGCAATTAATGAGCTCCTCTTGAGCTCTTCTATTTAAAGAGCTCTTCTTCAACGTTTTGAAGAGACCTTTTGTGAGACCTCGTTCCCTTACTGTTCCTCTCTAATTTGGATTTTCCTCCCAGAATCGTCCGGGATGATAGTGGGATCGTCCAGGCCGATCTACACTGTAGAAAATATCGGCCTGAAAATAGTCCTGGGAACCGTCCAGGACGATTTTTTTGGTCTGATCGTCCCGGGACGATTTGGCGATCGGCCGGGCCGATCTGCTTTATGATATATGAAAATCAGCTCGTTTTGCTGAGAGAGAAAATCATTTTAAAACAAAATATCTGTTTTGAGGAGAGAGAAAGAGAAAAGGAAAAAGAGGAAATTTAGTTTTGGAGGCCACGGAGCGCTTTTCGTCCGACGCCGCTGTTGGGAAAAGTGAAGATCTCGTGGTAAGGACTCCGAACCCTATCTCTGTTTTCAAAGATATTGAGTTTTGACCGAGTTATGATCCGTTTTGTGTTTTCGTAGTCGACTTTTCGACGTGATTTTGATTTGACACGACTTTCACCGCACAACTTTTGATATGTTATAGATATGATTATGACACACGATTTGAGTATTTTCTGCGATGATTTTACCGGTCGGAATTGATTCTACGATTTTAATCGAATAGAAAAATATCAGGACTTGATTTGATTTGATTTCTATAGAATAATAGTCTTGTATTGATATTATAGATGTTTTACTGTAATTTGGAAGAATTTGGAAATTGTGTCTTTTTGCAGGATTTTTGTGTAAATTTGACCGACTGCCGTTACGCTGCCCGATTTTCGTATGATTTCCGAATTTTCTGGAATTGATAGATTGAATTAAGATGTGTATGATTATTGATATGATTGTACTGGATTGATTTAATATTGATTATTGAACTGATTATTGATTGACTATTGATACTGGAACCCAAGTGGAACCTAGTTGAACGTTGGTGAAGATTGATATTGACCTGTACAGGATGGTGGGCCGACGGGCTTTCCTTTAAACCATTGATCATTGATATAACGATTGGGAGTTATAAGGAGTTTATATGCCGACGGGCGGCCGACGGGCAAAAGAGTGACGACTCTTATTGATAGACCAACGTACTACAACAGCAACGGATTCTACAACAGCAACATGACCAGTTGATTTTACTTGTCCAGTATATAGTATTGAATTGCATGTTTACTGTATTGATTTATGGATTCATTGTTTTATAGATTCCTGCTTTATCGACTTTGATTGGATTTACTAGATTGTACGATTTCATTGATTTCACTGATTGATTGCTGTGCATCGACATTGTGCATTGATATAGAAATGGATGAATATAGATATTGCATTGATAGCATGGACATGAATAGTATAGAATCATTGACACTGTTGCCTATAGATTCATTGATTTCTGCTTATAGATTCATTGTTACTACTACCTGTGGATTTATTGATCTTGCATATAGATATTACTGATTAGACCGCATTGATAGGATTTGATAGCGAATGATTTAACGGATTGATTGATTCGACGATTTGATTGATTTGACGGATTGACTGATTTTCTTCTGTGTACGGATTTCTTCGAGATTGACGTGAATTGATCGAGCTAGATTTATTGATTTGCCTGCTGCTGCATTGACTGGTTTTATTGACTATGGATTTCCGTATTGCATAGACTCATTGACCATCGACTGATATGATTTGATTGAATGACATGCATATTGATAGCATAGCCGTGCTTTGATTTCAGTTATAGGTATTAGGTGACCTGCTGGGCTTTGTAAAGCTCATTATATGTGGTTGACATTTTCAGGTCAGGGCAAGGGAGCAGAAGATAGAAATTGATCCAGATCTTCAGGTTTTTGTCTTTTGATTGATAGTGATTCTTTTGTACTCAGGATAGATTTCAGAACTGGTGATTGTAGTGTAGTTCCTGAGTATTGTACATGAACTTTTGAGTTTAAATCGACTTGTATATTGATGTTTTAAATATTATAGATGTTTGATAGACTGTTAATTGAAGGTTTTAGATAACTCTGGTAAATTGTTTGAGAAATAGATTGACATTCTTTCCAAGTTAGATCTTGGGGCATCATAAGTTGGTATCAGAGCAGTGTTATTGGAAGAATGGATTGTTACCAGAGTTGTAGGATTTGATTGATAAGTGGGTAGATTGGGTAGTTGTAAGTGCATCATTGGCATACATAATTGCATGTGTGTATCATGTATTCTGAATTGTGCAGGTGAAAAGCTATGGATCATCCAGCTGAATCAAGTGTACCGAATGAGCAACACAGTGCAGCCCCAGTACCTTCAGAGAGTATGATGCAGTTGGCTACTACGATTGCACATGTAATGGGGGATGCTCAGAGCAAAATGAGTGGGAGCAAAGAGGAAGAAGTGGATAGACACTTGCAGATGTTTCATAAGCTGAAGCCTCCGTTGTTTAAGGGAGGTGTGGGACCCCAGGCTGCTGAGGATTGGATCCTGAGGGTGGAAAAGATTTTTGATAGTATGCAGTGTCCGAGAAACAGAAAAGTACCCTTAGCTGTGTTCCTGTTTGAGGGTGAAGCGGAGAGATGGTGGATTGGACAGCAAAGAGAGAAATTCCAGGGGAAGACCAATGCTAAGATCACCTGGGATGAGTTCACTACAGTGTTCAGGATGTGGTTTGTACCGCCGTCAGCTCAGCGACAGATGCAGGAAGCTTTCATGAGATTGGAGCAAGGCTGCAAGTCAGTGATGCAGTACGAGGCCGAGTTTACTGCACTTGCGAGGTACGCTGCTCATCTGATTCCTACTCCCGAGGAAAAGTGCTATAGATTTCTACATGGATTGAACAGAGAGCTGAGGCATCCACTAGTACCCTTCCGGATACATGAGTTTTCTGAGCTAGTGGAGCGGGCCCGATTGATAGAGATTGATTTGGCGACACCGGTATCGAGGTACGAGGATACCAGGAGGAGGAGAGATGAGGTACGAAGGGATGATTCTGATAGAGATAGAGAGAAGAAAAGCAGATATGATAGTTCGAGAGGATCTGTATCGGGATCTGTACCGCGATCTGCATCGGTAGTATCGTCTGGTAGTTCTGGAGCATGTATTCACTGTGGTAAATGACATGCAGGTCGATGCTACCTGTTGACGGGGCAGTGCTTTCACTGTGGACAGCAAGGGCACAGAGCAGCAGATTGTCCTCAGAAAGGACTGGGTGGACGGACTGATTCTGGCACGGGTACAGGACAGCAGAGGACTATTGGCCCGAGGACTTACAGTGAGAGATCAGGGAACCGGATGGATGATAGATCTGTCAGAGATTAGAGAGAGACAGTTGCGCCACGACCTCCTGCACTTCCTCCAGTGGTGCCACGTGTTTACAGTCTACAGCATCATGCAGATCAACAACGTACGGAAAGTTCTACTGGTAAGATTGATTTGACTAACCGATTGATATTGACATTTGATCATGCATATTGACATGTGATTGATTGCATTGTGTGTTTGTATGGATTTCGACGAGTTTGGATTTGGATTTGGATCGATTTGTTTTGCGTTGTTTTTGTCTCGTACCTGTAGGGAAATGTCGGGACGACATTTTTCTAAGGTGGGGAGATTGTGAAACCTCGTTCCCTTACTGTTCCTCTCTAATTTGGATTTTCCTCCCAGAATCGTCCGGGACGATAGTGGGATCGTCCAGGCCGATCTGCACTGTAGAAAATATCGACCTGAAAATAGTCCTGGGAACCGTCCAGGACGATTTTTTTGGTCTGATCGTCCCGGGACGATTTGGCGATCGGCCGGGCCGATCTGCTTTATGATATATGAAAATCAGCTCGTTTTGATGAGAGAGAAAATCATTTTAAAACAAAATATCTGTTTTGAGGAGAGAGAAAGAGAAAAGGAAAAAGAGGAAACTTGGTTTTGGAGGCCGCGGAGCGCTTTTCGTCCGACGCCGCTGTTGGGAAAAGTGAAGATCTCGTGGTAAGGACTCCGAACCCTATCTCTGTTTTCAAAGATATTGAGTTTTGACCGAGTTATGATCCATTTTGTGCTTTCGTAGTCGACTTTTAGACGTGATTTTGATTTGACACGACTTTCACCACACAACTTTTGATATGTTATAGATATGATTATGACACACGATTTGAGTATTTTCTGCGACGATTTTACCGGTCGGAATTGATTCTACGCGATTTTAATCGAATAGAAAAATATCAGGACTTGATTTGATTTGATTTCTATAGAATAATAGTCTTGTATTGATGTTATAAATGTTTTACTGTAATTTGGAAGAATTTGGAAATTGTGTCTTTTTGCAGGATTTTTGTGTAAATTTGACCGACTGCCGTTACGCTGCCCGATTTTCGTATGATTTCCGAATTTTCTGGAATTGATAGATTGAATTGAGATGTGTATGATTATTGATATGATTGTACTGGATTGATTTAATATTGATTATTGAACTGATTATTGATTGACTATTGATACTGGAACCCAAGTGGAACCTGGTTGAACGTTGGTGAAGATTGATATTGACCTGTACAGGATGGTGGGCCGACGGGCTTTCCTTTAAACCATTGATCATTGATATAACGATTGGGAGTTATAAGGAGTTTATATGCCGACGGGTGGCCGACGGGTAAAAAGAGTGACGACTCTTATTGATAGACCAACGTACTACAACAGCAACGGATTCTACAACAGCAACATGACCAGTTGATTTTACTTGTCCAGTATATAGTATTGAATTGCATGTTTACTGTATTGATTTATGAATTCATTGTTTTATAGATTCCTGCTTTATCGACTTTGATTGGATTTACTAGATTGTACGATTTCATTGATTTCACTGATTGATTGCTGTGCATCGACATTGAGCATTGATATAGAAATGGATGAATATAGATATTGCATTGATAGCATGGACATGAATAGTATAGAATCATTGACACTGTTGCCTATAGATTCATTGATTTCTGCTTATAGATTCATTGTTACTACTACCTGTGGATTTATTGATCTTGCATATAGATATTACTGATTAGACCGCATTGATAGGATTTGATGGCGAATGATTTAACGGATTGATTGATTCGACGATTTGATTGATTTGACGGATTGACTGATTTTCTTCTGTGTACGGATTTCTTCGAGATTGACGTGAATTGATCGAGCTAGATTTATTGATTTGCCTGCTGCTGCATTGACTGGTTTTATTGACTATGGATTTCTGTATTGCATAGACTCATTGACCATCGACTGATATGATTTGATTGAATGACATGCATATTGATAGCATAGCCGTGCTTTGATTTCAGTTATAGGTATTAGGTGACCTGCTGGGCTTTGTAAAGCTCATTATATGTGGTTGACATTTTTAGGTCAGGGCAAGGAAGCAGAAGATAGGAATTGATCCAAATCTTCAGGTTTTTGTCTTTTGATTGATAGTGATTCTTTTGTACTCAGGATAGATTTCAGAACTGGTGATTGTAGTGTAGTTTCTGAGTATTGTACATGAACTTTTGAGTTTAAATCGACTTGTATATTGATGTTTTAAATATTATAGATGTTTGATAGACTGTTAATTGAAGGTTTTAGATAACTCTGGTAAATTGTTTGAGAAATAGATTGACATTCTTTCCAAGTTAGATCTTGGGGCATCACACCTTTGGCTGCTGCCTTGACCTGAGAAGACCTTGAGGAGAGAAAGAGAGAGAGGGAGAGAGAGAGGATCTTGTGAGGGGGAGCTTGTGAGGGGATTCACAAGGGTTGCTCAAGGATCGCTCTGCTTGTCTTTCGTCTGGAGTTTCTCGTCCGTGGAAGGGTCTGTAGAGGTAAGGAGTTTTGCTTTTGGTTGTGGTTCTCTGCCAGCTTCAGGAGGAAGCAAAAGGAGGTTGGTTCTCTGCCTTGACGGGGTGGCAAAAAGGAGTTTCTTGTGAGGGCTTCTCCGCCTAGCTGTGGGGGCTAAAGGAGAGTCACGTTTTGTAGTGCAATACTTGGAGGGTGCCTCCAAGGAGTGGACGTAGGTCGAGTCGACCGAACCACTATAAATCTTGTGTTCTTATTTTTTGCTTCCGCACTTTTAAATTCCGCATTTGGTTTGGTGGTGTGATTTGGTTTGTGAATTTATTTCTTTGTCTTAAGAATTTTTAAAATACCAATTCACCCCCCCCCCCTCTTGGTTAGCTTGGGACTAAGTTCATAGGGACTAACACCCTGAACGAACTTTCAAGTGGTATCAGAGCGGGATTCGAAAAATTAAGTTAGAAAACTTTTTGAATTTGATCCATGGCTAACGTAGGAAATAGAAACACTACTGAAGGTTATTCGATTACACGACCTCCTCTATTTGACAACTTACCTTTTGATTTTTGGAAAACCCGCATGTCAACGTTTTTATAATCTACTGATTATCGCATGTGGATGCTTATTCAAGAAGGTTATTCTCCACCTTCTCGTGAAATTAATGGTATTAAAACTGAAGTTGCTTTTACTGAATGGACTTTCGATGAACGTGATTTGGCTCAGTTAAATGCAAAATGTTTGAACTGTTTTTTCTGTGCTTTGAAATCTGAAGATTACATGCGTGTTTCAACTTGCAAAACTGGTAAAGAGATTTGGGATAAATTATGCATCACCTATGAAGGTACTAATGAAGTTAAGCAAACCCGTTTGAACTTTCTCTTGCATGACTACGAACTTTTTCGTATGAAACCTCATGAATCGATTTCTGACATGTACACTAGTTTTACTCAGATTGTTACTTCATTGCATGCACTAGGAAAAGAGCTTTCGAATTATGAAAAAGTTAACAAGATTTTGAGATGCTTGCCTTCGTCTTATGATGCAAAAATAACTGCAATCACTGAATCAAAAGATTTGAATACTTATTCCATTGATAACTTACTTGGCTCACTCATTGCTTACGAGCAAGGTTTGAATCAAAGAAATCTTGATGCAGGTGAGAAGAAAAAGGAGAAAACAATTGCACTGAAGGCGCACAAATCGGATTCTGAATCTTCCGGATCTGAGAGCGATGAAGTTGCCTTCATCACAAGGCAATTCAAAAGCTTTCTAAGAAAGAAACATAGGCATCATCAAAATTGGAGGAAATGTAAGGATCACAAATATGTTAAAGGATCTTCTGATGTTGTTTGTTTTGAATGCAGAAAACCTGGACATGTGAGTGCTGATTGCCCTACACTTCAAGATCAATCAAGCAAAGAAAAGGAAAAAGGTGAGGAGAAAGCCAAGTCAAGAAAGGACAAGAAGAAAATCCAAAGAGGATTTTGGGCAGAATCTGGTACTGATTCCTCTGAGACTGAACCAGAGGAAGAGACTACGAATTTGTGTTTCATGGGAGAAAATCAAAGTGATGAAGAAGAGGTATGTAAACCAACCTATGATGAATTGTTTGAAATTTGTGAAAAAATTCATGCATCATACAAAAAACTTAAGAAAACTCATGCTAGCCTAAAATTAGAACATTCAAATCTACAAAAAGAGCATGAAGTGTTTCTCAAAGACCATGCAACGATTGATTCAAATCACATGGCTCTTCTTGATGAATTTGATGAGTTGAACAAAAAACATTTGGAATTAATTGATGAACATAATGCATTAAAAGTTTCACACACCTCACTTAGTTTTGATCTTAAGAAAGATCTTGAGAAAAATTTGAGGATTGAGATTGATGCCTTAAAGAGAACAAATTTGAGGATTCAAAATGATCGGATGACTTCCACTGTTGATCTTAAGCCAAAACCTAGGAAGAGGCATTATAACTCAAATCATCTAAGAATCCCTTTCCTGGAATTAGATGTTTCTCATGTGGCATGCTAGGACACATCTCACACACTTGCACCGTTCATCGTAGTACTCATTGGGTGTGGAGACCTAAAATGCATGATTCACAGCATACCTTACCTGCATTACATTCTACTTTTTCTAAGAAGGATCTCAAACCTGTTTGGGTTCCTAAATCTGACTGTTGTTGAGTTTTACAGGTGTGCTCTCACCAAAGTCCTCATGGGAGCATAGGATAACTGGACATAAGGAGGCTTGCAGCTCAAAAAATTGCTTAAACTCGCTGCTTTATCACTTGCTTGGAACATTAGTTTTGTGTGTTTTTTTTTTACTTTTCTTCTAGTTTGTGTGCTCACTTTGTATTGATTTTAGTTTGCTTTATTTTTCATTTGTTTTGTTTTGTTTTGTTTTGTTTACTCACTGCTCTTTAATTTTGGCCTTCCATATGATTAGTCCTTTCAAACTTTTAGCTTTTGGAGTTTTTGGAGACAGTGATTTAGCTTTTCAAAATTGGTTAAAGGGAGTTTTCTGTTGATGTTTTCCCTCCTTCAGACTTTATTTAGTGGTATGATTTTTCTTCTCTAAAACAAAAGTCTAAACTCGGTTTAACCAATGGCTTGTTAATTAAGATCTTTTTCTTATCTTGCTACATTAATTTATCTTATGTATAATAGCCAAAGTTTTTCGTTATCATTCAAGCTATTGAAATCTTGCCATTGCATTTATCACATGTTTTTGATTTAGTGTTGTGGATTGTTCTTCCCTATGTTAGAGAGAGAGCCCCTATTCTCTAATATTTGGAGGATATACTCACAACTAAGTTTTTTTTAAGGGTATATTAAAGAATTTCTAGCTTGCAAAAGTTAAAAAGGAAAGAGGCCAATGAAGCCAAAATTGAAAAGAATGCTATATACACAAAAGTGTATCAAAGAATCAAAAGATGCTCAAAAGAGCAAATCAAATGACAAGAGGCATAAAATGAGCCCACTAAATGCAAGCTATTCTCTCTTTGATAAAACTCTTAAAACTTAGATAATTCATTAATTATGTGATGTTTTCAAAGACTTAATTTCAATTTCCATGATTGAGAAAAATTACTTTGGTTTATTAAATATGAGATATTTTCTTTGTAAACAAGCTTTGAATGGATCTTATTATCTCTATTAGTTTTTCTAAGCTGGATTTTTTAAAAGAATTTTGTACCCTAAAGGATGTCCGATCTAGGGTTAACAGAATCGGATGTTCTATCTTCTTCTGATTGAGATTTGTTAAACTTTCTGATCTCTTGGAACTCTAAAAGTTTAACTTTTTGAAAAAGAATTCTCATATGATGCCTCCATAAATACAAAAAAAATTTAGAAAAATTAAAATCCAAAAATATTCTTTTTTTTTTATTTTTCCTTGTGTTCCTTTTTTTATTTTTTTTTGTGTTGTGACTGTTTTTCTTTTGTTTTATTTTTTGAGAGTCTTGATCATCAGCCTTCACCTCTTGATTTCAATTTCTAGTCACATCGTCCTGGCCGATACCTGTATCGTCCTAGCCGATATGACAAATTCTGTTCAAAATCCATCTGCTGACCTATTTCTGTGCTTGCTATAACTCCTCGTCCCGGACGATTCTATATCGTCCTGGACGATTTGATCGAACTCTGGTGATAGTCCTGGCCGATAGTATATTTCGTCTGGCCGATGCATTTTATGTGCATTGTTCTGGCCGATACACTGGATCGTCCTGGACGATCCACATGTCAGCACGTTTTGATCTTTAAATTCGGCCTCGGACGATCCATTATTGGACAATCGGCCGGGCCGATCCACTGTTCGTCCTGGACGATACACGTGGCAAGCATTTTAAACGTTTTAACTTCGGCCGGTACGATCAATTATTGTGCATCGTCCCGGACGATACACCTAATCGGCCCGGACGATCTACTTTTTTAACGGTCGTTCGGCCTGACACCTCGGGCCGATCGCCTGTGTCTATTCGGCCTGGGCGATATCTGATCGGCCCGGCCGATCGGACCGCCTTTTTGACCAATCGGCCTGTACGCAATTATTGTACCCTATCGGCCTGGACAATTCTGAGATCGGCTAGGACGATAGGGCCGTTTCTTTAAATTCAGGCCAATTCCAGCCATTTTTTTCACCCTCTTCCTTCAACTCTTTTGTGTTTTATTGCTACCTCTCTCAAATGGCTGGTGGGAAACGTATTCGTCAGGCATCCAGGAGTTCTTCGAGGGCGACTCTAGACCCTCGATTCAGGGAGGCAGAAGATCAGGCTGCCTATCATCGCTACAAGGAGAGTGGCATCACCCTGTCCCGGATAATCAATCCAGCATATCTCTCATACCCGGTAATGGACCTTTTTGCCCACACCTCTCTTTGTTTTATACTCACTCTCGCCTTCCCTTTCTCTTCCGAACTTCTCGCTGAATTTTTTGCTAACCTACGCATTAACCAAACCTTCACAGTCATGACCTCCTATGTGAATCGACGCCCTGTCGAAATCACATATCAGGACTGTGTTGATCTTCTACAGCTATCCACCACTAGGGATAAACTGCACCAAATAGCCACTGATCCTGATTTTGACTGGTCTACGGCGAATCACTTCCTTCATCAGACCAATACACATTTCCATGTTGGAGAGACTAGCTCTTTGGTCAAAGATGCTAGGACAATCCAACATGTCCTTCGCACATCCATAATCCCAAAAGCCGGGGACCGGATTCACATCACCCCTCTACTGTCCCTCACTACTTTCTACATTATGGCCCAAAGAGAATTCAATGCTGCTAATCTACTCTTTCGCTACATCGATCACCTAACTACAATTCGCGACCCAGGCCATAAGAGAAAGCCCAATCTAGCCTTAGGACACATCATTGCCTATGTCCTTGAAACCAAATACAATCTCCAATACTCTAATCATCCTAACCTTCACCCTACCTACTACTCAAACAATTCCTTCACTGCACTTCATAGTACTCGTCTTCACCCAGGAGATGGGGAAAGTCGGGGGGTTAGAGAGGAGGAGGCTCCCGCTCCAATTCCAGATCCTGTCCCTCTCCACCAGCACTCACCCTTTGCTCAGTTGATTGAGAGATTTGATCGTTGAGAGACTCGGTTTGACGCCTACGTTGTTGCTCAGGAGCAGCAACACTCAGAGGACATTACCCGCTACGAGAAACACCACGCTGAGGATTTAGCTTGATTTGACAGTTTCGTTACTCAGCAGCAACAGCAGCATGACCAGGACATCTCCTGGTTCAATGCTCAGTTCACCACACTTGCCACCTACTTTCAGCAGCCACCTCCACCACCTCCATCTGATGATCTGGATCCCTCATTATTTTAGTCTGTATTTTGTGTTGTTTGTTTCATGTCTTTTTATGTGCTTGATAGTCTTTTTCTTGTGTTTCTAGACCCTCTTTTTGTGATGACAAAAGGGGGAGTAGGGTGTAGGAATAAACTGTTTGGTCTTGGATTTTGTAACCTTGCGTTGTTTTAATGAATTTTTCCTACTTGTGTTTGCCATCATCAAAAAGGGGGAGATTGTTGCAAATCTACTTTTTCATAGCTTATGTTTTGATGATTGACAAACACTATCTCTCTTGGACTACTTGTTGCTTCTAACTTTTCAGGAATCGAAGATCGGACGATCAAGAGGAAGCCAAGTCCAGGATCGCATAGGTTTAGGGTTGAGTCAGTCTGTAATTTTATTTTTCACCTTTTGAGTCTACTTGTAATAATAAAAAAGACTGATGCTAAGTAACCCTTCACACACACACTTGAGAGGCTTAGAAATTCTGTTTTTGCCCACATCGGCCCGGCCGATATTTATATCGTCCGGGACGATCAGCTTAAAATAGAAAATCTAATTAAGGATTCTTAATTAAGGCAGCCGACATTAACATATCGGCCTGGACGATACGTGTATCGGCCAGGACGATAAGCTCAGAATAGAAAGAGATAGCCGCCTTAGACAGTTTAGGCATACTGAATTTTAAATTATCGTCCAGGACGATTCCAGGATTGGCCAGGATGAAATTACCAAATTATGCCTTAATTGATCAGGAAATCAAGGGAATAATTAAGGATGATTGATAAGATCATATCGTTCAGGACGATCGTGAGATCGGCCTGGACGATCAAGCCAAATTTCAATCGGCCAGGACTGTTCCCAGGGCTGTGCTCAGGACGATTTACCTCTAATTTGAACTAATCGGCCAGGACGATCGTGAGATCGGCCTGGACGATCAAGCCAAATTTCAATCGTCCAGGACTGTTCCCAGGGCTGTGCTCTGGCCGATCTTACTTGATTTGTACTAATCGGCCAGGCCGATGTCCATATCGGCCGGGACGATAAAGTCGGCTACTTGCAATTAATGAGCTCCTCTTGAGCTCTTCTATTTAAAGAGCTCTTCTTCAACGTTTTGAAGAGACCTTTGGCTGCTGCCTTGACCTGAGAAGACCTTGAGGATAGAAAGAGAGAGAGGGAGAGAGAGAGGATCTTGTGAGGGGGAGCTTTTAAGGGGATTCACAAGGGTTGCTCAAGGATCGCTCTGCTTGTCTTTCGTCTGGAGTTTCTCATCCATGGAAGGGTCGGTAGAGGTAAGGAGTTTTGCTTTTGGTTGTGGTTCTCTGCCAGCTTCAGGAGGAAGCAAAAGGAGGTAGGTTCTCTGCCTTGCCGGGGTGGTAAAAAGGAGTTTCTTGTGAGGGCTTCTCCGCCTAGCTGTGGGGGCTAAAGGAGAGTCGCGTTTTGTAGTGCAATACTTGGAGGGTGCCTCCAAGGAGTGGACATAGGTCGAGTCGACCGAACCACTATAAATCTTGTGTTCTTATTTTTTGCTTCCGCACTTTTAAATTCCGCATTTGGTTTGGTGGTGTGATTTGGTTTGTGAATTTATTTCTATGTCTTAAGAATTTTTAAAATACCAATTCACCCCCCCCCCCCCCTCTTGGTTAGCTTGGGACTAAGTTCACAGGGACTAACACCCCGAACGAACTTTCAGTTGTCTCTTCCTCATGCTCAGTCAGAGGAATTAGATGCAGATTCTACCCAGAACGCCTTTTGAACTCTCTTCTTGTCCTTCATGAGCTTGGTTTTTTCCTCACCCTTTTCTTCGCTTGGGTGATCTTGAAGTATAGGACAATCCGCTCTGACATGTCCAGACTTCCTACATTCAAAATAAACAACATCAGAAAATCCTTTAGAATATTTGTTATCCTTATCTTTTCTCCAAATTTGATGATGCTTGTGATTCTTCCTTAGAAAGTTTTTGAATTGCCTTGTGATTAAGGCAATGTCATCGCTTTCAGACCCAAAAGAATCAGAGTTCGTGTTGTTGACCTTTAATGCCATAGTTTTCTCCTTTCTTTTCTCACGTGCATCAAGATTTCTTTGATTCACCCCTTGCTCGAAAGCAATGAGTGAGTCAAGTAAGTTATCAATCGAATAAGTGTTCAAATCCTTAGATTCAGTGATTGCAGTAATTTTAGCATCAAAAGTGGAAGGCAAGCATCTTAAAATTTTGTTCACTTTTTCATAGTTTGAAAGTTCTCTTCCTAAGGCATGCAAAGAAGTTACAATTTGAGTAAACCTTGTATACATATCAGAAATTAATTCAGAAGGTTTCATACGAAAAAATTTGTAGTCATGCAAGAGAATATTCAAATGAGATTGTTTCACTTCATTGATTTCTTCATAAGTAATGCATAACATATCCCAAATCTCTTTTCCAGTAGAGCAAGTAGAAACACGCTTGTAATCCTTAGACTTTAAAGCACAGAAAAATAGTTCAAATATTTTGCATTAAACTGAGCTAAATCTCTTTCATCAAAAGTCCATTCAGTAAAAGGCACTTCAGTTTTAATTCCATTAAGTTCACGAGAAGGTGGAGAATATCTTTCTTTAATAAGCATCCACATGCGATAATCAGTTGATTGTAAAAAAGTAGACATGTGAGTTTTTCAAAAATCAAAAGGTGGATTGTCAAACAAAGGAGGCCGTGTAATAGAATATCCTTCAGTTGTATTATGATTCCCAAAGCTAGCCATGGATCAAAATTCAAAAAAATTTCAAACTCAGTTTTTATGAATCCTGCTCTAATACCACTTGAAAGTTCGTTAAGGATGTTAAGCCCTTGAGAACTAGCCTAAGGCTAACCAAGAGGGGGGTGAATTGGTATTTAACAAAAAAAATCTTTCTTAGATCAAATCATAATAAGCACAAACCAAAATCACCACTAAAAAAATAAGTGCGAAAAGTTAAAATGCGGAAGCAGTAAAAAGAACACAAGGGTTTATAGTAGTTCGGTCAACTTGACCTACGTCCACTCCCTGGAGGCGCCCTTCAGGTATTGCACTAAGTTAGTGTCTCTCCTTTAGCTCCCACAGCTAGGCGGAGAAGCCTTTACACCTGACTTCTTTTCACCAACCCCGGTGCGGCAGAAAACTGACTCCTTTTGCTTCCTCCTAAAGCGGGTAGAGAACCAGCTCATTTTGCTTCCTCCTAAAGTGGGCAAAGAACCTGAACCTTTTGCTGAAGTAGACCTCCCAAGAACGAAGGACGAAGACCAGAGAAGACGACTTGGAACCTTGCTCAGAGTAACCCTTGTGAACCCTCTCACAAACTCCCCCTCACAAGTTCCTCTCTCTCTCTCTCTCTCTCTCTCTCTCTCTCTCTCTCTCTCTCTCTCTCTCTTTCATTCTCCCAAGGCTCTCTTAGGTCAAGATAGCAGCACTCAAGGTCTCATACATGAGAAAAATCAGATCCTTTAAATAGAATTTCAAGAACCGACATTATCGTCCAGGACAATATGGATATCGTCCTGAATGATCAGTATAAATTATGGACTATCGTACTGAACATCACCCTGAATGGGGGTCTGGACGATTCATATTTAGCTTGATCGTCCCGGATGATTAGTTCAAATCAGAGGTAAATCATCCAGAACATCACCCTGAATATGATCTGGCAGATCTTGATCGTCCAGAAGCAACTAAGGTTTTTGAACTGATCGTCCAGGATGATATTGAGATTGTCCAGGCCGATGTGATCATATCAATCATCCTTAATTGCTTTCCTTAATTATCTGATCAATTTAGGCATAATTATATCAAATTGTCCAAGATGATACACGGTCGTCCTGGCCGATATCCAGAAATAAAGAATGCCTAAATAGATCATGTCGGCAAATTCTTTCTGTTTTGAGCATATCGTCCTGACTGATATATGTATCGTCCAGGCCGATATCATAATGATGGCTTTCTTGACTAGGAGTCCTGATTAGGGTTTCTATTTTAAAGTCGATCGTCTAGGACGATATAAATGTCGTCCGGGATGATGTGAGTAAAAACAGAAATTCTAAATCGGTAAGAAAAGAATCACTCAAGTGTGTGTTTGTAGGGTTACTTAGCATCAGACACTTCCAAGATTATAATTGTCTCAAGAAAGGGAAAAGAAAAGTGACAGACTGGCTCAACCCTAATCTACCCAATCATGAGCTGGTTCCGTTTGTCGTCTGATCTCTTGGCCATGAAATGTCAGTAAAAAAAGGACAGTCATATTGTTTGCTATCATCAAAACCATAATTCATGAAACCAAATCTGCAACAGGATCATCCTGGACAATCATAAATAATTGAAGCAAAAGATGATAAGATCATCCAGGATGATAATGCAACTTCTAAGACGATCAGAAGCAAAAGAGTTAAATTAGCCGTTAGATGGAATTTCAAGAGTGGATTGAACAAATCGTCTAGGATGATATAAATGTCGTCCGGGGCAATGTGATAAAAAGTTTAAAATCAGAGGATGGATGAAGATGATAAGAGAAGGCCCAAAAATAAAAAAATTAACTATAATAGATAAAATTAAAATATGAAGAAGAAACAAAACATCAAAAGGAACAAAAAAATAAATAGGTTTTTTTTATCAAAGCTATAATATGATAATTTCTCCATGTGATTGAATTAAAAATTTATAAGAATTAATGAGTTAACATCGTTGAAATCTGAAAATGGTAGAACAACTAATACTGTTAGCCCTAGCTCGGACTTCTCTTAGGGCAAACCGTCTTTTGAAAATAAAGAACTAAATAAAAAAATTAATTAGATAAGAAAAAGAGATCCATTGAATACTTGGTTCTAGAAAAATATTTAATAGTATAATATATCAAAGTAATTAGTCACGATCATGAATTCCAAAATCAAGCCTTTGAAAAAAAATATCAAATGACACATGAATTCTTCCAAGATTTAAAAGTTTGAAAGAGAAGAAAGATTATTTTTGGTGGGCTCATTTTATGCCTCTTGTCAATTGATTTGACACACTTTACACATCTTTTGATTTTTGATATAATTTGTATATCTTTCTCAATTTGGCATCATTACGCATCTTTTGATTTGGCATTATTGACCACTTTTTTTTTGCAAGCTAAATCCCTCTTTTAAAACTCTTAAATACTCTCAGTTGTGAGTATATCTTTCAAATATTAGAGAAGAAAAACTCACTCTCTAATATAAGGAAGAATAAACCATAAAATATAATTAAAATCATATGATAAATACAACGACAAGATTACAAAAAATCTGAAGGAAATATAAAGACTTTAAACATTATATATATAAGATAGATTACTTTAGCAAGATTGAAAAGATCTCAAACGCAAAGTCTAGTTGTTAATTTGAGATAGAGTTTTATTTAGAAAAGAGAATTATACCACTAAAAGAAGTTAGAGGAAGGAAAACAAATAATGGTATTTCTCCCTTTAATTGATTTAGGGATGTCTAACATTGACTATAAATTTTCAAAAACAAAAATAAGGCACAAGATATCAATTCAGTAGTGATTAAAAGAAACATAAAACATATGAAGGAAAATAAAATAACAAAAGTGAATCATATGAAAGTACAACAAAAAATAAATAAAGAAAACTACAAAAAAAAAAGAAAATAACAAATAATAGATAGAATTCAGAAATCAGTAAGAATCAAGTTCATGCATTTATGTCAATCACACCCAATCTAGTCCTTAAAGTACTGAATATGTTAAAGGCTAGTGCTTTAGTAAAGATGTCAGCCAGTTAATTCTCAGTTGCCACATGGTGTAACTTAATATCTCCTTTGATCACATGGTCTCTAATAAAGTGATGCCTTTTGTCAAAATGGTTGGTCCTTGAATGTTGGATAGGATTCTTAGAAATGATGATGACACTAGTGTTGTCACAAAGGATTGAAATTGTGCCTACAGGTAATCTTAAGTCCAAAATTTACTGCTTCAACTAAAGGACTTGGGCCACAACTCCCTAAAGCAATACACTCAACTTCAACAATAGAAAGTGCAACAGAGTTTTACTTTCTACTAAATCAGGAGACTAAAGACTGTCTTATGATTTGGAAAGTCTTAGATTTGCTCTTTTTATTCACCCTGCATCCTGCAAAATTTGAATCAGAATATCAAATAATCCCAAAAAAAGTGTTGTGCCTAGAATACCAGATTCCTAAGTTTTGGGTCCCTACGAGATATCCAAGAATTCTCTTAGCTACAGTTAGGTGAAATTCTTTAGGATCAGCTAGAAATCTGACATATAGATAAATACTAAATATTATATCAGGTTGGCTAGCAGTTAGGTAAAGTAAATATCCAACATCCATCTATACTTCTTTTGATCAATAGAATTTCCATTTGGGTCCTTATCTAACTGAACACTGGAGGTCATGGGAGTATTAATTGGTTTGTCTTTATCCATTTCATATTTCTTCAAGATGTTCTTTATGTACTTCGATTGATTTATAAAGGTTTCATCGTCTAGTTATCTTATGCTAAACCCCAAAAAGTAAGACAAATCTCTTATCAAACTCATCTCAAATTCCTTACTCATTATTTAAAAAAATCTTCACATAGTCTTTTATTAGAAGATCCAAAAAGTATATCATCGATATAGATCTGAACAATGAGTAATTCATCTCCTACTTTTCTCAAAAAATGGGTGGTGTGTACGCTTCCCTTAACAAACTCCCTCTCTAGTAAGAATATGCTAAGCCTCTCATACTAAGCTCTTGTGCTTGTTTTAATCCATATAAGGCCTTTTTTAATTTGATAACATGATTTGGAAATTAAGAACTCTCAAAACCTGGGGGTTGCTCTATAAATTCATCCTCTTTTATTACCCTATTTAAAAAAGCACTTTTAATGCCCATTTGGAAAAGCTTAAATCCCTCATAATAGGCAAATGCTAGTAGCACTCTAATGGCTTCCAATCTAGCTACAGGGATAAAGGTCTCCTTAAAATCAATCCCTTCTATTTAGTTGTACACCTTAGTCACCAATCTTGCCTTATTCCTAACCACCATACGAGAATCATTCATTTTATTCTTAAAGACCGATTTAGTTCTAACTACACTTTGTCTCTTTGGTCTTTCTACAAGATCCCAAACATCATTCCTAACAAATTGGCTTAATTCTTCTTGTATGGCTAAGATTCAAAATTCATTAGAAAGGGCTTAATTGATGTTGGTGAGTTCAGTCATTGAGATAAAGGCAGAGTGGTTCACTTCCTTCCAAAGTCCATGCCTAGTCTTAACACTATCAAAAGGGTCTCATATGATCAACTCTTTAGGTTGACTCGAAGAATATCTCCAATCTTTAGGCAAGGTGTATGTAGGTTCAACCATTTCCTCCATATTTGTATTTTCTATTCCTTGGGTAATCTCACACACTCCTTTAGTGTTTTGGGGCTCTACCATCTTCACCAAATTTTTAACTCCTTGGGTAGTCTTTCCAACATCATCTTCATCCTCAATTCTACACTTCTTAGGATCATATTCATCAAACACTACATGAGTCATCTCCTCCACCTCCAAAGTCCACTTATTAAACACCCTAAAGGATTTCCCCACACTTGCATATCCTAAGAACACTCCTTCATTAGATTTTGGGTTAAATTTTCCTAAGTGTCACTTCCCATTGTTATGAATGAAAATCTTACAGTCAAAGATATGGAGGTGAGAAAGGTTGGGTGTCCTACCCTTAAGGATCTCATAGGATGTCTTATCAAGTTTGAGTCTAACATTCATAATATTCAACACATAATAAGCTGTGTTTACTGCTTTAGCCCAAAAGTATTGTGAAAGTGAATACTTAGTAAGCATGTCTCCAGCAGCTTTAACTAAGGTTTGGTTCTTCCTTTTAGCTACCCCATTCTACTGAGGGATCCTAGGAGCTGAGAAGTTGTGACTAATCTCCTTATCCTCATAAAAGTCTCTAAATCTCTCATTTTTAAATTCTCCCCCATAGTCACTATGGATGTTCAAAATCTCGCAACATAGCTTTTTTTGAATCAAAGTGAAGAAGGATCTAAACTCATCCAAAGACTCATTCTTATGTTACAGAAATTTAATCCAAGTGAACCTCGAGTAAGCATCAATAATCATAAAGCCATAAACTTCCCCCCCTAAGCTGATTGTGCTAATGGGTCCAAACAAATTCATGTGAAGGACTTCTAAAGGTCTAGAGGTGCTAATGTCCTTAATGGAATAGAAAGAGGATTGGACTTGCTTCCCTAGTTGGCATGCATCAAAAAGGTGTTCTTTGGTGAAATTAAGCTTGGGGACACCTCTAACAAGGTCTTTCTAGGTCACTCTTCTAAGGGTATTTATACTGGCATAACATAACCTCCTATGTCATAACCATAAATCATTAGCAATAATTTTTAAGCAAAATGAAGCAGCACATTCAATATTATTTAAGTTAAGCATGTAAACATTATTGATCCACATGCGTATTACAGTGAACAGTGTAAGTATGTGAAATGTGTCCTAACATGCCACATGAAAAAACACCTAATACCATGAAAAGGGTTTACTAAGCTACTCGGGTGGTGATGCTTCCTTTTAAAGTTATGTGATGCATGCAATATTGGTTTGTTATTTTTAAATGCTTTGAGATTTTTTAATTTCTTAAACTCTTTTTCTAACTCAGTATGAGATGACTTCAAGGAATCATATGTATCAGATAATTAAATATATTTTTTTAATGCATCAAACTCATCAAGTAATGGCATGTGATTGCTATCAATTGTATAGTGATCTTTAAGTAAAATTTCATGCTCTTTTTGCAAATTCAAAAACTCAAATTTCAAACTAGCATGTGATTTCTTAAGTTTCATATATGCTGCATGAATTTATTCATAAACTTCAAGTAATTATTCATAGGTTAGTTCACATACCTCTTCTTGGTCACTCTGACCAAGATGATCGTCTGCCACAAGCACAAGTTTGTTGTCTCCTCGTCAGCTTCAATCTCAAAGGAGTTCGATGTAGATCCACCTAGAATGCCTTTTGGAACCACTTCTTGTCCTTATCCTTTCTGAACTTGAATTTCTCCTCACTCTTCTCCTTGCTTGAGTGAGCCTTAAGTGTAAAATAATCATCTTTAATGTGTCCCGGCTTCCTACATTCAAAATAGATCGTATCATTAGAACTCTTAAAATTTTTGCTACCCTTACTTTTATTCAACTTCTGATGGTTCTTTTACTTCTTCCTTAGATAGCTTTTAAATTGCCTTGTCATTAAGGAAACATCATCGCTTTCAGACCCGTAAGAATCAGTGTCCATATCATTGGCCTTCAGCGCCACAGTTTTCTCCTTCTCTTTCTCACCTGCATCATTGTTTCTTTGATTCATCCCTTACTCATAAGCAATGAGTGATCCAAGTAAGTTATCAATCGAATAAGTATTCAAGTCTTTAGATTCAATAATTACAGTAATCTTTGCATCAAAGGAAGCAGGCAAGAATCTCAAAATCTTATTTACTTTTTCATAATTCATGAGTTCTCTTCTTAAGGCATGCAATGATATGAGAATTTGAGTAAACCTTATATACATTTCAAAAATAGATTCAGAAGATTTCATACAGAAAAGTTTATAGTCATGCAATAAAATATTCAACCAAAATTGCTTAACTTTATTTTTTTTCTTTTATAAGTAATACATAATCTATCTCAAATTTTTTTTACTGGTAGCACAAGTTGAAACACGTATGTAATCTTCATATTTTAATACACTGAAAAAATAGTTCAAGCATTTTGCATTAAGTTGTGCTAAATCCCTATCATCAAAAGTTCATTCAGTAAAAGGAAGTTCAATTTTAATGCTATTAATTTCATGAGTTGGTAGTGAATATCCATCTTTAACAAGCATCCACATGCGATAGTGAATTTATTATAAAAATATAGACATGCTAGTTTTCTAAAAATTAAAAGAATATTGTCAAACAAAGGTGGTCGGGTAATAGAATACCCTTCTACAGTATTACATACAGGAGTTAGCCACGGATTGAAATTCAAAAGTTTTCAAAAACTCGATTTTATGAGTCCCGCTCTGATACCACTTGAAAGTTTGTTAGGGGTGTTAAGCCCTTATGAACTAGCCCAAGGCTAACTAAGAGGGGGGTGAATTGATATTTTAAGAAGTTTCTCAATCAAAGCACAAACTCAAACCAAACCAAAATTCAACTCAAATAAAAATCAAAGTGCGGAAATTAAATGAGGAAAAAGCAGTAATAAAGAACACATAAATTTATTATTGTTCAGTCAACTTGACCTACTTCTACTCCCCGGAGCCTATACTCCGAGTATTGCACTAAGCTCAGTGAATCTCCTTTTGTTTCACAGTAAGGCAGAGAAGCCTTTACAAATCTCCTTTCCACCAACACCAATGAGGCAGAGAACCCGACTCCTTTCGCTTCCTCCCGAATCAGGAAGAGAACCTTGATCGATTACTGAAGTAGATCTCTCTTGAACCTCCAAGAAATAGGGACGATGACCAAAGAAGATGACTCAGATCCTTGCTTAGAGCAACCTTTGTGAAACCTTTCACAAACTCCCCCTTACAAGATCTTCTCTCCCTCTCCCTTTCTCTCCCTCTCCTCTAGGCTCTCTCAAGTCAAGACAACAACAAAGGATACACTCTTGGGTAAAATAAGAGGTCTTATATAGAAAAGCTTCAGAATAGCTCTTAATTGTAACATACCGACATTATCGTCCAGGATGATCTGAATATCATCATGTACGATCAATACAAATCTAGCTCAATCAACCAGGATGATTGGACGATCAGAAGGTAATTTATTCATATCATCCAGGACTATCGAATATTGTCCTGTATGATTAGTTTAATCGATCAAATATCATCCAACATATTACCCTAGATGGATGTTTGGACAATGAAAAATTTGTTGTATCGTCTAGGATGTTTGCACGATCATCCAGGACAATTAGCACAAAGTGATGAATATCTTCCAGAACATCACCCTGAATGGATGCCTGAACAATGTAAAAATAACTTGATCGCCTGGGCTGATCTCTCGATCCTCCAAGACGATTAGTTCATTTCAACGCATATCATCCAGAGCATCGCCCTAAATGGAACCAGGTTGATTATACATCTTCTAGGAAGAACTAAGGTTTGTTAATGGATCGACCAGGATGATCTGGAGATTGTGTAAGATGATATGATCGAGCAATCAAACCTTACTTAATTTCATTAATTACCATATTAATTTAAGCATAATTATGCTACATTGTCCAGGATGATGTCCTGAATGATGTCCAAAAAATAAAAGATGCCTAAATAGATATGGCAGCTGATTTTTTTTTTATTTGAGCCTATCATCTTGATTGATGCTAATATCATCTAAGATAACTCGCTTAATTGTGACTATCTTAACTAGGATGCCCTAATTAGGGTTTCTATTTTTAACAAATCATCCAGGATAATTTTTGGATTATCTCGGATGATGTGATTGAAAATAAAAAAACTCTAATCAAATAGATAGAATTTTTTTTCCAAAGTATGTGTGTACAAGGTTACTTAGCATCAGAATCTATAATTTTTACAATAGACTCAAGAAATGGTAAAACACACTTGACATATGTTACAAACTGACTCAGTCCTAATCTACCCAATGTCGAGCTAATTTGATTTGTAATTCGATCTTGTGGACCTGAATGTTAGTAGGTAAGGCAGTCATAGGAAAAATGAGATGTTTGCTATCATCAAAATCATATTTCTTGAAATTAAATTTGTAATAACAATGATCCTCAAAGAGGATTGATAAAGAATATATTTGGTAGGCCCATGAAGAAGGTAACTGTTGGCCCATCCAACAGGCCTATATATATAGATTGAGGGCACCTCTTCATCTCAGCTTACTACCTAGAATCAGCCTAGCTTGCCTTTACCTATTCTTGCAGCCAATAGCAATTTTACTCATCAGACCCACGCTTTCCTCCATCGGATGTCACGTAGAGTACTCCTTTCTACCCCCACTACCCACCCCCACCTTCTCTTGGTGGCTCTTCTACATATCCATATCTACCATTATCTCGCCATATTATCCCCCACCACCACCTCAGCCTGCTATAAGTGGACCTTCCACCCTAGCTGCAATAGAGTAGGCGATAAAGGGTCGCATGTTGATTGAACCTGATGGTGACAAGTATATACTAATTATATTTTAAACATGCATATAAAATTGAATAAATTTTTTGACAACGAACATATTTATTTCAGGTTTCATTCATCAAAGCAACCAACGCATAAAATACGGGATATAATACGAAGCAAGTATAATGCTCCTTATGTTTCTTAGAAGAAAGTCCTAAAAGAAGTAAGAGACATAATTTAGATTGTTTGAGGTTAGTTATTATATAATTATGTTATGTATTATATCTTATTTTCATAAGCTAATAAAAATATATATATATTTTTATATATTTTTAAATGCTGAAAGATTTTTGTTGGCTGTCATAACATAATGATAAAATTAGAAAGAATTTTAAGAAGTGTGGATTGACTTGCAAGCAAGACATGTTTACATACATTAGAAAGTCAGGTGAGTGACCACTCTGGATTGGTGAGAGTGTACTGAGTTGAACAATGCTTGGGTTAGCCCAAACTATAGTAGGAGGAGGGATCAAAATAGACAAAATAAAGCTTTTGATATTAGGGGCATTCCCTTCATACCAGGCTTTATGTTCCATATACTGAGCACATAAGACATTTGGTAAGGAATTTAAATTTTTTTAATAATTTACTTTAATATGAATACTAATATATATTTATTACAGAAAAAGGTGATGGGTAGAGAATCGACCCCTATTGAATTACATGTCATATCCATAAACGGTAGGAGGACCAACAATGGGTTGATGAGAGAGCGAGAAGAGCCTATGTAAGTATATAAGTTTATTTTCTTATGTCATATATAAATTGCTTAAATTTTTATTAACTTTCATAGGAGGAGTATACAAGGCTTTGAGAGAGCTAGGCTACAACAGGCGAAGTTTCTTCTGGTGGAGAATATTCTGACTATCACATATAGTCACAAGTGGTAGGAGGAATGCATCATGATAGAATATATAGTTTAGTCTTGCAAGCCTATATATACGAGGGGTAGACATCTGGTGGCTCCAATTTCTCTGCAAATACCTAGAAGTTTTTACATACCCAACAAATAGCTGCCCTTACAGTCGAGCTAGAGTACGTAAGAAAAGCATAAGCTGATTTACAGATGTAAATGCATCAATAGATGGATATGTAAAGGTAGATGCATATGCAACAAAGTTAAATGTTAGAGGAAATGTAAAAGATGAGGGAGCAGATGAGTGGGAGGAGTACAACATCAGCAGAGGAGGAGGCTGAATAAGAGTATATATTATTTATTTTAATGATGTGGATATCTATAATTATGTATTTTTAGACTTGTTTACTTATTTGTTGTTTAAACATCTTGACTTTTTTATTATTTAATATTTTTTTGATGATATTCTTCTTATTTTTGTTATTGTGTATATATTATATTCAATAATTAGGTGATGTTCTTGATTAGAGGTTTATGTTTGAATGTATATAGTATTGCATTTCTTTCTATGCAGATTATATTGAGGAAATTAGTTTCAAAAGAAAGAAGATTATTATTTTTATTTATGCTACAGGTTTCTATCGGATTATCCACTGGAAACACTGTCGGTAATACGATAAGATAAAAATAAAATGAGATTTCTTACGTATATTTATGTCAGAAGTTCTGACATATATTTTGACGGTAAAGTCCATCGATACCAATTCAACGGCTTTTAGGCGGCGGATTATCCGACGATAATTCCATCATACAATTTCTGCCAGAATTGCCGACGAAAACTATGCCTAAATATGCCGAAAAAAGGCACTAGTTTCCCATAATATTTTGCTAGAATTTTGCCGAAAACACTGCAAGTAACATTTTCGGAGAAAACTTTTTAACAATTTAAACTTTCCGATGCGCTAATTACCGTCAGATTATTTTTCGCCAAAAAATCATTGGAAAGCTCATATTTCTAATTGATTTTGATTGTTAACAGCTGATTTAGTCTGCTGGTAACAGGGCATTTTTTTATAGGGTAGATTGTAACTAGAGATATAAAAATTGATTTATGAGTGTAGTAGAAGTTGGGTATTATAGATTCATCATTTTTGTATTTAATTGGTTGAGTTTGATAAGTTTTAATTCGTAATTTATTTTGATTTGATTTAAGTTTTAGTTTTACAAATTTTTGGTATTGATTTTGCACCCAAATCTTTAAGGAAAATGTCAAGGATGATATTTTTCTAATGTGGGTAGATTGTAATAATCTATTTTTTAAAATGAAAAATCTAAATTTCAGCATCGTGCTTTATAGAAGAGGAGAGAGGAAAGAGAGAGAAGGTAGTTTGGGGCTTTTTTGTTTGTCAATTTTATTCAGAGATTTCCTCTATTTATTGTAGTAGCTCAAATCTCAATTTGTTTTTAATTATTTTGATTATTAATTTTTTGTATTAAATAGAATTAATTATTTCCCATTCCATTTTGATGTGGCATTTGCATACGAAAGACTAGTTAACACTATAAAATGGGTTAACTATTAAAACATAATATCTTATGCATAAAGGTGGCTGATGGACTTTCCATTAAAGATGATTTGTGGTGTTATACCGGTTGTAGCCTATAATAGATGACCGATTATGATGACAGTAGAGAGTGACGACTCGTTATTGATTCAATGAAGCTACCTGTAATGATAGTTGATTAATCAAATATGATAATTGATTAATTGGATATGTTATAATTGATATGATTGATGACTAATTGATAATTAGATGGGGTAAAAGATGTTGAAAACACCACATTAAAGCTATATGTCCTGCCTTGCTAAATTATACATTGATATTTGCATATATTGATAGCACTCATGACATTAACAAATATATTATATCATTGATAGTATTGAATACATTGGTAATACATAAATAGATGATGCATATGAATTGATAAGATATGTATTTTAGCATTTATGAATAATTTTTGCATCGTTAATTTACTAATTTATTAAATTTTTTACCAATTATTATTTTTTAGATTCATTTTAGTGATTCCCTTCTTTTATTATTAATCATTTTGAGTCTTATTGATAATATTTGGTCATTAACAATATTGATAGCTAATGATTACATTAGACTAAGCATATCATATTGATTCTTTAGTCTTTGCATTGAAAGTTTTAGTGAGTTTTAGATTACTAGCTGGCTTTTGAGCTCGTTATATGGATTTTTAATAATTTCATGTCAGGCAATGGGTCATGACTAGCTAGAGTCAGGTTGGTAGAGATCCTTAGGTTTTTCTTAGATTTTTTTCTACATTTTCTTTTATTCTTTTATAATAATGAACTTATAATAGATTAGTGATTATAGTGATCTCCTAACTAGTGTAAATGATATTTTATTTTAGCAAAATATCTTGATGTATTTGAATTTAGTTGATTTCACTAGTTATTATTTATACTGATATTTTAAATAAGCTATGGTATATTCTTAAAATGATAAATAGGTAATTCTTTTAAATATGATTCTAAGGCGTTTCACATCACCTCAACCCCTCATCCATTTCATATGCATGCAAGGTGAGAGAAAAGAGAGGAAAGGAGAGAAAGGAAGAGAGCAAAGGAGGAGATAGGAGAGAGGATAGAGGAGAGAGGATAGAGGAGAGAGAAAGTGAGGATTAGAGTAACTATTATAAATTGTTTCAAGATATGTGACTTATTTTATTTATACACTACAATATTATCATAATCTTATTATAGAATGACACTAATTACCTATTGTTATATAGATCATGATATTTTTATTGTTATGCTACATGCCTAAGTGTTTATCATTTTACTTTAATAGATAAGTGTTACTTATTGGGTTCTATTTATCAAATTCACTATTTGTAAAACTTTCTTATAATAGGATCTACTGAAGTGACTGGTGGACTATCACCACATAAGTAGGCTTATTAGCATTAGGATCTCATTTGATGAGATAACTTAAAGTAGTAGTCTTATTTATATTTCTTTTGGGATGGATTGCTTTATATCTACAATTATTTCTTTGGTTTCCCTTTTCATATATTATCATTCATTCTTCATTGATGGCTTTTGTTATGATTTGCATTAATGCAGTAAAATATTAGTTTATTTTTTCATTACTATTATATCTTTTATTTATATTATTTAAATATAATTTTAAAGTAAAAATATATTTCATATCTCTTCATCATATTCAGTGTTGTTAGAGTGTACTTTCTTTTAGAGTCGATTTAAAATGACTTTTGTTTGAATAAGAACTTTTCAATATTTATGAATAAGAATCTATTGGAGTTGAAACTTTTTAAATATTAGAACTCTTAAGCATTAAAGCTCCTCCTATTTATCATGTAAGCCATCTTCTATATGATATATTGTATTAAACTTCTCTCAAATTACTATAAGATTCATCATTTACAATACATAACTCAAATTAGCAAACTTATTTCAATTAAGCTAGATCTCATAGTTTACCTTTCTCATAATTTTCATTTAAAAGAATCATGTATTCTATAAGTTTAATTTATCTCTACGCATGTATAAAAATTTTAATTTAGAGCTAATTTAATAACTTTCTCTAATATTGTTAATATTTCAACATGATATGTCGTAAAAAATTAATCAAGATCGGGCATGAATCTCGAGGCAATTTAAGATGAAAACTTCTAAAATTAAATTCGAGACCATCTGAACTCCGATTTCAGCAAACTTATAGTCAAATTGAACATCTCAAAAACATGAACCCAATGACCTCAAATTCAACTCAACCCAATCCAAGCCTAAATGGGTCCAAAACAAATATTCAACGGGCATTTGGAATGTTCAAATAATAAATTGGATGACCAAATGATTTCCAAATATGACATTCTTATAGTCGAATTATGTGGCTTGACGAGATGAATCTAATGAGCCCAAGATTTCTAAATTTTGATATCATTGAGACACTCAAATACTCGATAAATAGTTTATAATTAAGGGAGTTGATATCAGTCATCCTTTCAAAACACTCACAACATGTCCTTGATTTTCTCTCTATTTACTGGCCTTATCACTCCAAAAAAACTATAAATATTCACCTCATTTTTTATTGAGGGGGACCAAGTAAGAAAGAGAATGAAGAGAGAGAAGGAAGAGAAATCAAAGTTCTCTTGTAACCAAACTCCTCCTTGACCACCGCCTAGCCATACTTCCATCCAACCACCTATTATCGCTAGACTTCCACCTGACCATCAGTTTTCATTAAACTTCTACCTAACCACCAACTATCATCAAACTTATGTCCGACAATTAGTCATTGCCAGACTTCTTCTCGACCACCAGCTATTATTGAATTTTCACCTGGCTACCAACTAACGTCTGATGATGGTGGGGGGTAATATGGATAGAATGGAGAAGCATGTGTCTGATCTGGAGAGGGGAAGTGAGGACTCGTCGAGGGAGGAGGGAAGTGGCCAGGGAAGTATGGAGGTACAACATGAGGTGGATCTAAATGTCCTTGACCCTGCTCTAGGGAATGCTGCTGGCTCTTTTTTAAATTTTTTATAATTAAAAAAGAGTAAAAAATATAAAAAGAGAAAACTATATATATATATATATGTGTGTGTGTGTGTGTGTGTGTGTGTGTGTGTGTGTGTGTGTGTGTGTATAAATAATTTTTAAAAATATTATTATTTATTAGTTAACCGCAGCCAGCCCGTTATGTTTGGCAAGCCAAGCGGCACTATAATGAACTGGCATGAATGTGAGAGTGTGGGCAGGCGCGCGGGCACGCGGTGGTAGTGGCCAGCCCTCTAGCCAGTCGGCTTGTATACCAAGTTGTATCTTGGTCTAATTTTTTTGCTCGAATAGTTCAATTCGATGTTACAGACTTAATTTTTATACTTCTAGAGCTAATCATGAACTTTGTAGTCACGGCCCAGTTATTCTCAAGTTTTAACTAAGTGAAAAATTTCTCATAAGTTATAACATATATATTTGGACTTCTAGGGCTTTGATGTCCAAAAATAGGTGGGCCACTGATATATCATCAAAAATTAATTGTGATCATGCATGAATCTTGAGGCAAATTTAATTTGAAAAATTCTAAAATTAAATTTGGGATCCTTTGTCCTTCAATTTCATCAAACTTATAGTTGGACTGAACATCTCAAAAATACAAACCCAATGATACAAAATTCGGCAGAATCGAAGACCAAATGGGGCCAAATTGAAGACCTAAAACACATTTTGAAGGTTCAAACCATAATTGGATGACCAAATAATTTCCAAACATGACATGCTTATAGTCGAATTAAGCGGCTAGACTAGATGAATCAAATGAGTGCAAGATTATTGAATTATGATATCATCAAAATACTCAAATTCTCTATAAATAGTTCATAATCGAGGGAGTCGATATCAGCTGTCCATTCAACATGCCCTTGATCTTCTCTCTATTTGCTGGTCATGCCACTCCCAAAAAACGATTAGAAGACCCCTCATTCTTTATTGAGGAGGGACTAATTAAGAAAGAGAAAGAATATAAAGAATAGAGGAAATGAAGAAAATTTAAAGTTCTCTTGCTATCAGACTTCTCCTCAACCACTGGTCGGCCACTGACTATCGCACGAATTTCATCGGACTTCCGCTCGAGCACTAGCAGTTGCCAGAATTTTATCCGACCACTAGCTATCACTTAACTTCCTCACAACCACCAGATGTCACCAGACTTCTTCCTGACCACCAGCTATCCTCGGAGTTCTGCTCGACCACCAGCTATCGTCGGACTTTCACTCAACCACCAGATGTCATTGGACTTCTGCCTGGATACTAGCTAAAACTAATTCTATGCTTGGCCATCAACCATCATTAACTTTTATCTGACCCTTATTTATCACTTAATTTCAACCCAATGATAGACTATTATAATTTTATCGTCCTCAACTTCAAAGACTAATCAATCATTTATAATCTATTCAAAACACTAGATGATTCATTTTAACTGGGTGTGGCCTTGTGGTTTTTCCTTTCCAGGTCTTTCACATAAAACTTTCTGGTGTTTCTATTCTCTATGTTTGTGAGCTAGATACTCATGCAATGCTAAGATGAAAGATTTTCCTACTTTATAACCACAAATATTCTAACCCGTAGCACAAGACATTATATAATTATTATTTATTATGAAATAACATTATATTATAGGAATTTGTCGTGGAACCAACAAGAAATTAGAGTTTCATTTAGGACAACTTTCTTATTGCTTTCTAAAATATTTTTCTAGTAAAAACATTTTTTTAAGTAGAAATGTATGTATTAAGAAGCTGCTTTATAATGCAGTAAAAAAGTCACCTCAAACGAAGTTTAAATTTGAAAAAACAAGTTATGTTATACACATTATATTTGTGAATTTTCTTGTATGTTATATGTTAAAATTTTGATGAAAAGATATTACTCTCACATTATATCCAATTGAATAAAAAATCATGATAATATTCTATATTTAAGGAGAAGTTTTAATAGTGCCTTCATTAATATCTCATCAAAAAATTATCTTGATCGAGCATGAATCTCGAAGCAAAATCAAGTTGAAAAATTTAAAAATTAAATTGGCGATCATCTGAATTCTGATTTCAGTAAACTTACAATCGACCTGAACAACTCAAAAATGCAAACCTAATAACACCAAATTTGACTCAGTTCGAGCCCAAATGAGTCTAAATCAAAGACCTGAAGCACATTTGGAACGTTCAAACCATAGTTTCGATTACCAAATGGTTTCCAAACATGACATGCTTATAGTGGAATCGAGCGGATTGATGAGAGGAATCCATCCACTATAGGAAAATCACTCATTACCGGCGGTTTGTTCTAACGGTTACTATTAGTTTTCTGACAATTTTGTAAAACACCAATGGCTTGTCGACGATTTAAAAACCACTGGTAAAAGCTGCGCCAGAAACCTTTTCCGGTGATGTTTTTCCAATGGTTTTTTTCATCGGTGGTTTACCAATGGTTTATACCACCGGTTAGGTTCCAGCGGTCAAAGCGCCAGTGACCGCCAATTTTATTACCGACGGCGTACCGCCGTTCAATAGCCGAAATAATTATCATCGTTATTATAGCATAGCCCGTCGGTACACCGCTGGTGATTTTACCGGCGGCTTATCGGTGGTCAAAACTGAAGGAATTGCGGGCGGTGAGACCGCCGGCGTGTCGCCAGTGTATCGCCGAACACCGTTGGCATACCGTCGGTATTTACTGCCTATTATAATTTTTCAACAGCTTTAATTAGCTGTCCGGTATCGAAGTTTCCGACGGCCAAACTACCGGTTAGCCACTGGAAACCTATAGTATTTGAAAAAAAAATTGACAGCCTCCCCTCTATTTTACTGATTTTCACCCTAAACTCTAAACCTGCACAAAAAATATTACAATTTTCACAAATTTGGGCAACATGCCACTATAGTCAATCACAATAATTATCGCAAATATATTCATTAAAACAAATCAGTAAGTGAAACCAAATAAGTTCATAACTAAGTTCATAAGTTTAACCAAATAAGTTCATAACTAAGTTTAATAAGTGAAACAAAATAAGTTCATTACAATAAGTTCATCATAAGTTTATCGAACAAAAAAGAGTACTAATCCTCCTCTATATCCTCGCTGTCATGTTGTTGTTCTTGCTCTTGCTCTTTCTTCTTTTGATTTTCATCTCTGTAGGATCACAGCTCTGCTTTTATCTCATTTTGAACCTTTCTCATCTCTTTTATCTCTCTCATCAGCGATGCAACCCTCTGGCTTACACTTTCTCCAGCTCCACTAGGATCATAAAATGTTAAGGTGGATGAACTGCCCTCATAAGCATAGCCTTGCGAACCCAAGCCATATACCCTCCCCCTCTGTCTTCCTCTAATAACATCTAACCATATATGATACTCAGAAATCTAGGTTGATCCTGAAGATGATCCCTCACCAGTGGACGGACGACTTCCGAGCTCGTACAAAATCATCCTGTGAGAATAAATTCATAAAATATATTGATATTAGAATGAGTTTTATTATAATAAATTTATATTCTCAAACTCCAAAAAATTATACTCACATGAGCCTTTTTAGCATTTTCATCAACTTACTGATGGTCAGCTTGATGTTGGTGAGTTCTCGTATACAACTCCAGCGGTGTTGGCTCCCGACTAAGAAGCTCTTTCTAAATATATAAGATATAGTTATAATAACAAAAATATATGTAATAAACTAATTTAAAGCTTTTACCAGTCATCGTCTATGTTCCGTATGAGGAACAGATCCACCAGTATGAAGAGAGCTTCCTTAACCCCCATAGTCAGATGCTATGTTCTGCTTATTCTGCTCTCTTATTTTTATGAACTAAGGGTCGCCCAAGCTTTACTCAGATCTGCCCATACGCCCTCTCCAATCCATATTGGATGATACCCAAACTTTCTAATGTCCGTGAACATGTCCCTAAGATGGGTCGCTCCTCTCTTCTCAAAATTTATTCTGATCCTCTTAGGCAACCACCTAAATTCTTTATGTAAAAAAGTATAGGTATAACAAAAAATATTAATACAAATTAAATCAAATATTTAAATTCATGCTAAATAAGTATACCTGAAATTCTCCAAACCACATATCCCTAATTTTCTTTGGGATCTTCTTCCATGATAAGTAAGGAGCATCAAATTTATTCTTTATAATATCTCGAATCTTATGAGTAGGTACAGGAAAAATGCCTATTACCGGCAGTTCTAACAGGCGGTTTATGGACCGCCGGTGTTACCGGCGGTTTGACTGCCGGCTTTTAACGGCGGCCTAACCGATGATTTTGGTACGTTAAGCCGCCGGTACTAGCGGCGGTCCATAAACCGCCGGACATCAATATGAACCGGCGGTTTAACGGCGGCCTGGACCAACGTTGATAAGTTATTTTATACCGGTGGTCCGGACCGCTGGAAAACCGCTGGTAAATGCCCTAATACTCCCAGACCCGCAACTCATATTTCATTCTTACTCTTTCCTTCTCTCTCATTTCGGTCGCTCTGCCGTCGCCTCCGCTCGTCCGACCGCCACCGACGAAGCTTCTCCGATCACCGCCGACGAAGCTTCTCCGACCGCCGACCCAGATCCGACCGCCGACGATTAAACTCTGACGTCCGACCGCCGACCCAGTCCGACACCAAACCGATCGCCGACTTCCAATTTTCAACCCTAGATTTGTATTTTAAGGTATTTTTAATGGTTTTTCTTTGATTATTTGTTCTCACTAGACATTTGCAAGTGTTTGAGAAATTTTGGATGATTTAGATAGTAATGCAAGAGATAATGTTGTAATCATTTGGGTAGATCTAAATTTTTTTAGGGTAGATCAACTTTGTTGATTGTGACTTTGAGTTAGAGCAAGATAGGAAGAGAGAGATTGAGGGAGAGAAAAGAGAGGGAGAGGAAGAGAGATCATATATGAGAGAGCAAGAGAGAGAGAGAGAGAGAGAGAGAGAGAGAGAGAGAGAGAGAGAGTAATGCAAGAGGTAATGTTGTAATCATTTGGGTAGATCTAAATTTTTTTTTAGGGTAGATCAAATTTGTTGATTGTGACTTTGAGTTAGAGCAAGATAGGAAGAGAGAGATGAGGGAGAGAAAAGAGAGGGAGAGGGAGAGAGATCATATATGAGAGAGAAAGAGAGAGAGAGAGAGAGAGAGAGAGAGATAAAAGAGAGGGAGGGAGAGAGAAAGAACAAGAGCTAGCATTGAGATGAGGGAGAGGGAGAGAGAGAGAACAAGAGAGATAGATAGATAGCAAGTGTTAGAGAGAGCGAGAGATCGAGAGGGAGAGAGAGAAAAGAGAGGGAGAGGGAGAGAGAAAAGAGAGGGAGAGTGAAAAGAGAGTGAGAGGGAGAGAGAGAGAGAGAGAGAGAGAGAGAGAGAACAAGAGAGAGAGAGAGCGATAGATATAGAGAAAAGAGAGGGAGAGTGAAAAGAGAGTGAGAGGGAGAGAGAGAGAGAACAAGAGAGAGAGAGAGAGCGATAGATAGAGAGAAAAGAGAGGGAGAGTGAAAAGAGAGTGAGAGGGAGAGAGAGAGAACAAGAGAGAGAGAGAGAGAGAGAGAGAGATAGATAGAGAGAAAGCAAGAGCGACTAGAAAAGTAAATCCACTCATCCACCAAAACATCCTAATCCACTCATCCACCTAAACATATCTGCAACACTTAACTTAGTATTATGCTTGTCATTTAATGGCCAACATTCGGCACCATAAAGCATTGCATGTCTCACCATCTTATAGAATTTTCCCTTAAGTTTGAGGGGGAATTTTCTATCGCACAACAAGCCCGATGCATTCCTCCATTTCAACCATCCAACTTGAATTACTCTGATAATATCCTCATCTATTTCACCATCACTCTGAACAATAGATCCATGATATCTAAGATGTGTACTCTTATGAATGACTTGGTTGCCAAAAATTACACTCCATATATTTAGTTTTAGATACACTTAAGTGAAAACCTTTAGACTCTAAGATTGACATCCATAATTCAAGTTTACCTTCAACACCCCTCTCTAGTCTTATCAACTAGAAGAATAGCATCTACAAAAAGCATACACAAAGATACATCCTCTTGCAAATGTCATTGAAAATTAATGCCCTTTGCTCTGGAGATCAATTTCACAAAGATGAGGATGTTTAGGTTGAGAGATATTATATAGCAACTTTCTTGGGTTAATGCCCTTTTCTCGGAGATCAATTTCATTGAAAATTAAACTATGAGTAAATCCACTCATCCACCTAAATTATAACACATTTGCACATGCATGTATTCTAATAAATATTTTCATAACTATGTAGGGTGACGTTTGCTTCAACGTCCAAATGATTATCCAAGAAGAGAGATATTCGATGTATAACAGATTATTGCCTGGTCGAAAAGGATTGACAGTTGAATTTGTAGAGGGAGTTAAAACTTTCATTCAAGTTGCATCTCAACTGCCTTCCTTTCAGTTTGATAAAATGTTTAGATGTCCATGTTCGAAGCATAAAAATCTAGCATTTCTCAAGCCCGATGATGTGAAGCTTGATTTATATCGTAGGGGATTTCTTCCAAACTATTGGATTTGGACATCACATGGCGAGTACGAGCCAGATAGAGATGCTCATGCTGGTTCATCTACAGCTTATGAAACATTTGATGAAGATCAAATGAGTAGACCCTATGAAGACCTTATTTTTGATGTAGCAGGTCATAATTTAAGGTCTAATGTGGAAGAGCCACCAAATGCAGAGACACAAATATTCTTTGAGTTATTACATTTAGCTCAAAAGCCAATTTGGGAAGGTTGCAGTACACATTCAGAATTATCCGTTGCACTAAGGATGCTAAGTATTAAGAGTGAGTATAATATTCCCCGTGAGTGTTTTAATGACGTTATTGGTCTTATGAAGGAAACTAATCCAGCTGATAACTTAATTCCCTCAGACTTATACCGAACAAAGAAATTAGTATCCAAATTGGGTCTCACTGCTACACAGATTGATTGTTGTATCAATAGATGTATGTTATACTATAAGGATGATGCAGCAGAAGTTATTTGTCGCACCTGCAATGCTCCTCGATTTAAGCCAAACTCAGGAAAACAACGTCGTCCAAAGAAAGATGTGTCATATTCCCGTTTGTTTTATTTACCAATCATTCCAAGACTTCAGCGACTCTATGCATCAATGAGTTCAGCAGGCCATATGAGATGGCATAAGGAGAAAATAGCAAAAAGTGATGTTCTTTATCATCCATCAGATGCTGAAGCGTGGAAACATTTTGATCGAGTGCATCCTTCATTTGCTGCTGAACCCCGCAACATAAGATTAGGATTATGTACTGATGGTTTTGCTCCCTATAGTCAAACAGCTACACCGTACTCTTGTTGGCCAGTTATATTAACACCATACAACCTTCCACCAGAGATGTGTATGACTACTCCGTTCATATTCTTAACTCTGATTATACCTGGAACACATAATCCGAAAGCAAAAATTGATATCTTTTTGCAACCATTAATTGATGACCTCAAATTATTATAGGAAGAAGGAGTGCTCACATATGACATATCAACAAAACAAAATTTTTTCCTTCGAGCTACTTTGCTGTGGACCATCGGTGATTTTCCAGCTTATGGTATGTTGTCTGGTTGGAGCACAGCAGGGAAATTAGCATGTCCTTACTGCATGGAGAACGGTAAAGCTTTCACATTAAAACATGGAGGAAAAAAAACTTAGTTTGATTGTCATCGTGTGTTTCTACATGCTAATCACCAGTTTCGAAGAAATAAGGAAGTATTTGTTAAAAGCAGAATTGAGCGATCACCTCCTCCACCCAGATTAAGTGGTGATGATATACTACAGAGACTTTCCGACATTCCAACAATTATTGATTTTCCAATGCTATCAGAGTCTAAATTTCCGAGTTATGGTGTTCAACATAATTGGACAAAAAAAAGTATTTTCTGAACATACCTTATTGGAGAACTAATTTGATAAGACATAACTTGGATGTTATGCACATTGAGAAGAACTTCCTGGATAATATTTTTAATACAATTATAGATGTTAAAGGTAAGAGTAAAGATAATGTCAAAGCAAGGATGGACATTAAAGAGTTTTGTCAGTGAAAAAATCTGGAGTTAGTAACAATAATTGACGGTAAACTAATGAAGCTCAAAGCTCTGTACTCTTTCACATTAGAGCAAAAAGGATCGATATGTCAGTGGTTTAAAGGTTTAAAGATGCCTGATGGCTATGGATGAAATATAAGCCGATGTGTTGACTTAAAATCTGCAAGGTTATTTGGACTCAAAAGTCATGATTGTCGCATAATTATGGAGGTTCTTCTTCCGATCATAGTCTGCATGTTACCCGATTACATATCAAATCCATTGACAGAGCTTAGCATTTTCTTCAAAGATTTATATTCATCTAAATTAAGTGAAAATGCTTTACGGAGGTACGAGGATAACGTACCAATCATCCTCTGCAAGTTAGAGAAGATATTTCCCCCAGGTTTTTTTGATTCTATAGAGCATCTTCCAGTCCATCTACCTTACGAAGCTAGAGTTGGTGGACCTGTACAATATCGTTGGATGTATTCTTTCGAAAGGTAAATTTGTTCATATTTTTATTAAGTCTTTAATATTTTTGAATTAGTTGAGATAATATATTTTTATTAACTTCATGATGATTGTAATTGTTTAATAGATATTTGAACAAGTTGAAGAAATATGTTAAGAATAAAGTACGACCAGAAGGATCAATATGTGAAGCATATTTGTCTCAAGAAACAACTCACTTTTGCTCCTACTATTTTGAGCCCCATGTAAGGAGTACAAGAACAAAAATTGGTCGTAACATGAACTTCGATGTAGAAGAATAATCACATGCTACAATATCAGTATTTAGAAGGCAAGGAAAGTCCAGTGGCAAATGTGTTGAAAGATATCTCAATGATTTAGAAATAAATACAGCGAATTTGTATGTACTACTGAACTGTGAAGAAGTTGAGCCAATCTTAGAGTAAGTTCTTGCGTAATGTTAATAATTAATTAGTAATGTTTATTTAAAATACTAAAGTATTATTTGCCACCAGGTCTTTCGTAAGCAATTTGCCTTTAATAGATTCAAGGGATATTGAGCAAGCTGTTGCAAATGAATTTCCAACTTGGTTCATATCATATGTGAGCACATTTTTTTTATAAATTTAAATCTTATTTATTATAAAAAAATACTAATATTTGAAAATATTTTTAGGTACAAAACCCTGATAACAAATGTTTCGATAAAGGTTTGCAAGCATTAGCATGGGGTCCAAAGCGAAAAGTTAAAACTTGGCCAATATATATAGTGAATGGGTTTAGATTTCATACCAAATCGTAGAGTGAAGGAAGAAAAATTAAAAATTGTGGAGTATATGTTAGAAGGAACACTCATGAAGAAGATGAGTGTGATTATTATGGTATTCTGAATGAGGTCCTTGACTTGGAATACCCAGGCGAAGATGAGAACTTTGTATGCTTATTTAACTGTCAATGGTATGATCCAGTACAGAATAGAGGCACAAGGGTTCATCCTGCGTATGGTTTAGTAGAGTTAAACATAGTAGAAGATACGGGAAGTTTGATCCATTTGTGTTAGCAAGTCAAACTATTCAAGTTTATTTCAGCAAATATCTCAGTGGTCGTAGAGACAAACAAGATTGGCTAGCTGTCATAAAAACAAAAGCACAGGGAATAATTGATCAACAATACATTGTAGCAACTGCACATCAAGATGATGAGATGTCAAGTTGTAGGCCTGTTGAAATTGAGGAGATGACAACTACAACCTCTACTATTGAAATGGAGTTAGAAGATGTGAATAGTTCAACTAGTTCAGGCGAAGATGAGAACGAGGATGAAAGTAAAGATACCCTTGAGAGCAATGAAAATAGTTTTGATGATTCTGATTAGTTTTTTGTAATTTAGAATTATAGAATTTTAATGTTTTTTAATATTTTGAATAATACTTATTGAATTCTAAAAAATAAAATTGTTATTTGTCAGCTTGTATTTATTAACTACTTTATTAACTGCTCTTTGTAATTCATTAACTGCTTCTCGTAATTCATTACCTGCTTCATTAATTTTTTCCAATGCTTTAGTAATTATTTTTTTTTAATATTACAGATGGCTTCAGGCGACAATCCTCCTCGTAAATCATTTGCTTCAAAATTCCGCCGTAAGAAGATTACTGCTAGCAGACCCACACAGGCTAAGGTAGGTGAGGGACCTTAAGTTCCACCAGATCTACCTACACCATCGCCACCACCTGCCATGAGCCAGCAGCATTCCCCAGAGCAGGGTCAGGGACATTTAGATACACCTCCTATTGTACCTCCATACTTCCCTAGCCACTTCCCTCCTCCCTCGACGAGTCCTCACTTCCCCTCTCCAGATCAGACACATGCTTCTCCATTCTATCCATATTACCCCCCACCATCATCACAGACAGCTGGTCCATCCACTAATCCCCACCCTCCTTACCCATATTACTACCCCTATCCAATGCAGCATGAACAGGGTGGACCATCAAGACCACCAGAGGTTGGCACTAGTCCACCGGCAGCAGTAACAGATAAGCGTCAATACATTGAGCCTGATGGCAATAAGTAAGTTCAATTTAAGTTATTAAGTTATTTTTATTTTGATATATTACATGTTATTGACAAAAAAAGTCACTTGCAGCTTCAATCCTTCAAGGCCACCTATACATATGATCCGGGATATAATAAAAAATAAATATGATGCTCCTTACTTATCCTGGAAGAAGATCCCAAAGCCAGTTAGAGAAATGTGGTTTGGAGAATTTCAGGTATGTTTTTTTGGTATGATTTCAAATATGTGATTTAATTTATACTTATCTTTTTTATATTGCCTAAATTTTTACAGAAAGAATTTAGGTGGTTGCCTGAGTACAGCACGAGGATCGGATCAAATTTTGAGAGGAGAGGAGCAACCCACCTTAGAGACATGTTCACGGACATTAGAAAGTCCAGGCAGCATCCTAATTGGATTGGAGAGGGCGTTTGGGCTGATTTGAGTTGTGCTTGGGTGACCCCTGAGTTTATAAAAATGAGAGAGCAGAATAAACAGAACAGAGCCTCTGACTGTGGCGGTTTAGGAAGCTCTCTTCATATTGGTGGATCTGTACCTCATACGAAACATAGGCGTCGCCTGGTAAGTATTTTGAATTAGTTTATTACATATATTTATGTTATTATAATTATTTCTTAAATTTTCAGAAACACTCCCTTTGTCGGGAGCCAACACCACTGGGGTTGCATACAAGAACTCATCAACATCAAGCTGACCATCAGTGGGTTGATGAGAAGTTTAAGAAGGCTCAGGTGAGTAAAATTATTTGGAGTTTTAGAATAAAAATTTATTTTAATAAAACTAATTGTAACTCGCAGGATGATTTCGTACGAGCTAGAGAAAGCCGGTAGTCCACTGGCGATGGATCATCTTCAGGATCGGCCCACATTTCTGAGTATCATACATAGTCAGAAGTTATTGGTGGAAGACAGAGGGGAAGGGTATATGGCATGGGTTCACAGGCTTTTGCTATTGAGGGAAGTTCATCCACCTCTACATTTCATGATCCAAGTGGAGCTGAAGAATCTATAAGCGAGAGGGTTGCAGCGCTGACTAGAGAGATTGAAGAGATGAGAAGGGTTCAATCTAGAGAGATTGAAGAAATGAGAAAAGTTCAGAATGAAATGCAAGCAGAGTTGCAATCCTACAGAGCTGAAAATCAGAAGAAGAAGGAGCAAGAGGAGCAGCCATCTGCAGACAGTGAGGATACAGCTGAGGATTAGATATTTTTTATGTTTGATGATTGTATTTAGAACTTATGAACTTGTGATAACCTTATGATGAACTTACTTGTGAACTTGTGATTGTAACATTTATGTTTGATGATTGTAATCTTGTGAACTAGTAATCTTAAAGTCTAAACTTGTGATTGTATTTAGAATTTATGGTTCTGATGAATATAGCGGCGTGTTGCCCAAAATGTATTGCTCTTTCTGCAGGTTTAGACTTTAGGGTGAACCTCCCTCAAATAGAGGGAATACTGTCATTTTTTTTTTGCAGGTGCTACAGGTTTCCGGCGGTCAACCGGCGGTTTGGCCGCTGGAAACTACTATACCGGACGGCCAATGCTAAGCCGCCGGTAATGTCATTACACCGCCGGTATTAAACCGGCGGTTACCGATGGCCGCCGGCGGTGTTATCGTGGACATCCGGCGGTTGACACCGTCGGTAATACCGACGGCTACAACCGCCGGGTACCACCGGTAATTTAACCGACAGTCTACCGGCGCTTGCCGGCAGTTTAGCGAACACACGATGCCCGCTTTAACCGCCGGACGACCGTTGGTAATATGATCGCCGGTTAGCCGTCGGTCAACTAACCGGCGGCGTAACGGCCAAAAAACCGCCGGTTGAAAATCCGGTTGTCACCGGCGGTATAAGCCGTCGGAAAACCGCCGCCTAAATAAACCGCCGGTAAAAGGCCGCCGGTAATAGTTTCCTACGTGATTTTTACCGGCTGCTTGAATGCCGTCGCCAAGCCCCCGGTAAATAGGAAAATCGCCGGTTTAGCTATAGTAACCGCCGGAAAAAACCGCCAGTTTTTGGCATTTTTCCTGTAGTGGTGGCCTTGCAGGATTGAAGCTGCGGGTTAATTTCTTTTGTCAAGAACATATAATATATCAAAATATAAGAAACTTAACAACATAAACTGAAATTACTTATCGCTCTTAGGCTCAATGTATTGATGCTTATCTACTGCAGCTGCATGATCCCCAGCACCAACCTCTGCTGGTCTAGATGGTCCACCGTATTCTGGCTGCACCGGATATGGGTAATATGGATAAAATGGAGTTATATGTGCCTGATCTAGAGAGAAAAAGTGAGGACTCGTCGACGGAGGAAGGAAGTAACCAATAAAGAGTGGTGGTATAACAACAGATGGATCTGATCGACCCTGACCCTGCTCACTAGGGGATTGCTACTAACTCTTACGTGATGATGGTGATGGTATAACTAGTGGAACAACTCTCTCTCCCTCACTTTTATCATGCTGTTTAGGTCTATTAGGATTAACACTAAACTTTTTTCGAAAAAACTTTGAAGTAAATGACCTACGTGGAGGATCGTCAACTGAAGTCATCTACATTAAAAGAAGTAATTAGTAAAATATTATAATATATAAAAAATAAAGAATATAGAATACACATTAATGAATTATAAAAATAAAAAATTATAGAATACAAAATAATATTTAATATTTTTATTACTCAGAATTCAAAAAGTACAATTATATAAGTACAAAAACTATTCAGAAATATTACAAAAACTATAATTGTACAATTCTAAATTATAAAAATGACAATTCTAAATTACAAAAACTATTCAGAATCAGAAATATTTTTATTGCTCTACAGAGTATCTTCACTTTCATCCTCATTCTCACTTGATGAGCTAGTTAAACTATTCACATCTTCTAACTGTATTTTAATATTAGGGGTTTTAGTTGGCATCTCTTCAATTTCAACAAGTCTATAACTTGATATCTCATCCTCTTGATGTGTAGTTACTATAACATATTGTTGATCAATTCCTCATGCTTTTATTTTTATGACAGCTAGCCAATCTTATTTATACCTACGACCACTGGAATATTTATTGAAATAAACTTGACTTGTTAACATAAATGAATTAAACTTCATATATATTATACTATATTTTATATCTATTAAACCAGACACAGGATGAACCCTTGTGCCTCTATTCTGTATTGGATTATACCATTGATAGTTAAACAAGCATACAGAGTTCTCATCTTTGCCTGGGTACTTCAGGTCAAGAACCTCATTTAGAATACCATAATAAATATACTCATCTTCTTCATGAGTATTTCCTCTAACACATACTCCATTATTTTTAATTTTTTTTCCTTCACTCAACAATTTGATTTGAAATATGAACTCATTCACTATATATATTAATCAGGTCTTTACTTTTTGCATTGGATCCCATGTTAGTGCTTGCAAACCTTGATCAAAATAATTGTTATCAGGGTTGTGTACCTAAAAATATTTTTAAATATTAGTATTTTTAGTATTAAATAAGATGTAATTTAAATAAAAATTTAAAAATTTATGAGATCACAGTAGATTTGAATCAATTTAGGAATTCATTTACAACAACTTGCTCAATATCCTTAGAATATATTAGAGGCAAATTACTTACAAAATACCTAGTGATAAATCATCCAAATAATATTTTAGTATTTTAAATAAATATTACTCATTATACACATTATGGAAGAACTTACTCTAAGATTGGTTCAACTTCTTCACAGTTCAGTAGCACATATATATTCACTGTTTTGATTTCTAGATCATTGAGAAATCTTTCAACACATTTGCCACTGGGCTTTCCATGACTTCTAAATACTGATAGTGCAACCTGTGATTATTCTTTTACATCGAAGTCCATGTTATGGCAAATCGTTATTCTTGTACTCCTTACATGGGGCTCAAAGTAAGAGCAAAAGTGAGTGATTTCTTGAGAAAAATATGCTTCACATTTCGATCCTTCTGGTCGTGCTCTATTCTTAACATATTTCTTCAACTTGTTCAAATATCTATTAAACAATTACAATTATCAAGTTAATAAATATATGTTATCAACTTATTTAAAAATATTGGAGACTTAATAAAAATATGTTTTACCTCTCAAAAAGATACATCTAATGATATTGTACAGGTCCACCAACTCTAGCTTCATAAGGTAGATGGACTGAAAGATGTTTCATAGAATCAAAAAATCCCAGGGGAAAAATTTTTTCTAACTTATAGAGGATGATTGGTATGTCCTCCTCACTCCTTCGTAAAGCATCTTCGCTTAGTTTAGATGAACATAGGTCTTTGAAAAAAATGCTAAGCTTAGTCAATAAATTTGATATATAATCTGGTAACATACATACTATGATTGGAAGAAGAACCTCCATAATTATTTGATAATAATGACTTTTTAGTCCAAATTATCTCACATATTTTAAGTCAATACATCGCTTATGTTTGATCCATAGCCACAGGTATTTTTAAACCTTTAAACCACTAACATATTAATATTTTTTACTCTGATATGAAAGAGTAAGGTGCTTTGGGCTTCATTATTTTACCGTCGGTTGTTGTTACTAACTCTAAATTTTTTCGCCGGTAGTACTCTTTACTATCCATCATTACTTTGACATTATCTTTACTCTTACCTTTAATATCCATGATTATATTAAAAATATTATCCAGGAAGTTCTTCTCAATTAGTTAATTTTCCTACTATGCTCCAATAAGACAGCATACCATCAGTTAATAAATTGCCAATGGTCCACAGTAATGCAGCTCTAAGGAGAAATTTTTTTTATTGATATATCATATGTGAGAACACCTTCTTCCCATAATAACTTGAGATCATCAATTAATGGTTACAAAAAAATGTCAATTTTTACTTTTGGATTATGAGGTCTAAATATTATAAGTGTTAAGAACATGTACGGAGTAGTCATATACATCTCTAGTGGAAGGTTGTATGGTGTTAGTATAATTGGCCAATAAGAGTACGATGTAGCTGCTTGACTATACGGGGTAAAATCATCGATACATAATCTCAATTTTATGTTATGCGGTTCAACAGCAAATGAAGCATGCACTCGATCAAAATGTTTCCATGCTTCAGCATCTGATGGATGCCAAAGAACATCACTTTTTGCTAATTTCTCCTTATGCCATCTCATATGGCTTGTTGAACTCATTGAAGCATAGAGTCACTAAAGTATTGAAATGATCGGTAAATAAAATAAATGGGAATATAAAACATCTTTCTTTTGATAACGTTATTTTCCCTAGTTTAGTTTAAACCGAGGAGCATTACAGGTGCGACAATAAATTTTTGTTTCAACATCCTTATATTATAACATACATTAATTGATACAATAATCAATTTTTATAGCAGTGAGACCCAACTTTAATACTAACTTTTTTGTTCGGTATAAATTTGAGGGAATTAAATTGTCTGTTGGATTAGTTTCCTTGAGAAGACCAATGAAGTTATTGAAATAATCATGAGGAATATTATACTCATCTTTAATACTTAGCATCCTCATTGTAATCGATAATTCTGAATGAGTGTTGTAACCGTCCTAAATTAGTTTTTGAGCTGCATGTAGTAACTTAAAGAATTTTTTAGTTTCTGCATTTGGTGGCTCTTCCACACTAGCCCTTAAATTAGGATATACTACATCAAAAATAAGTTCTTCATACGGTCTACTCATTTGATCTTCATCAAATGTTTCATAAGTTGTAGATGGACCGACATGAGTATCTTTGTATGGCTCGTACTCAGCATGTGATGTCCAAATCCAGTAGTCTGGAAGAAATCCCCTACGATATAGATCACGCTTCACATCATCGGGCTTAAGGAATGCTTGATTTTTATGCTTCGAACATGGACATCTAAATATTTTATTGAACTTAAAGAAAGACAGTTGAGATGTAACTTGAATAAAAGTCTCAACTCCATGTATAAATTTATCTGTCAATCCTCTTCGACTCGATAATAATTTGTTATACATCTAATATCTCTCTTCTTGGATAGTCATTTGGACGTTTAAGCAAACGTCCCCCTATATAGTTATGAAAATAATTATTAGAAGATATGCACACTGCATAAGTGTACGTGCTATACTTTTGAACTAGTGTGCTTTACTTGAATTGGAATGCATTGTAGGTCTCACAACCATCTCATATGATATTTATTGATTTAGAGAAAGCATATGATAAAGTTCCAAGAGAAGTGCTAGTTCTTAAAAAAAAGGAGTAAATAATGCTTATATTCAAATCATTAAAGATATGTATGCAGGAGCTATTACTTGTATTCAAACACAAGGTGGTTTGACTAAGTATTTTCCTATTTCGATTGGATTACATCAAGGGTCAACCTTAAGTCATGGATGCTCTCATTCAAACATGATGACGATGCTTAGGTCTACCTCAATCTTTCTTAACATAAGTCAAATCTAATACCTCAACTTTCCTTACCGAGTCATCAGAAGGCCTCCGTTTAATGTGACCAAACCATCTAAAGTGACTCTCTCTAATCTTATCTTCCACTGGAGCTACTCCAACCTTATCACGTATATGCTCATTTCAATTCATATCCTATCTCCAAGGGTCAAGCCACTCATCCACCCAAGCAAAAATAACTTCAAAATTTTATGGTGTCAAATTTTGGCCATTAAAAGAGAAGCATAGTACTAAGTTAAGTGTTATAAAGATGAGGATGCTTAGGTCTACCTCTACCTTTCTTAACATAAGTCAAATCTAATACTTCAACTTTCCTTACTAGGTCATCAGAAGGCCTCCATTTAATATGACCAGACCATCTAAAGCGACTCTCTCTAATCTTATCTTCCACTGGAGCTACTCCAACCTTATCACGTATATGCTCATTTTGTATCCTATCTCTAAGGGTCAAGCCACTCATCCACCTAAGCAAAAACAACTTTATAATTTTATGGTGTCGAATGTTGGACATTAAAACATAAGCATAATCTAAGTTAAGTGTTGTAGAGATAATGATGCTTAGGTCTACCTCTACCTTTCTTAACATAAGTCAAATATAATACCTCAACTTTCCTTACCGAGTCATTAGAAGGCCTCCATTTAATGTTACCAAACCATCTAAAGTGGCTCTCTTTAATCTTATCTTCCACTGGAGCTACTCCAACCTTATCACGTATATGTTATTTTCGTATCTTATCTCTAAGGGTCAAGCCCCTCATCCACCCAAGTAAAAACAACTTCAAAATAAAAAAAAAATTAACTTTAATGTAACCCAATTCCTCTTGACATTGTCCAAAATAAAAAACAACTTCAAAATTAAAAAAAAAAACTAAAAATGCAAACCTCGGAGGCCAGTTTCACGCACGAGCAGGGAGCGGGGAGAGATCTTCGACCTTATAGTGGGGGCGAGATCTTCATTTGGAGGACCTTTTCGACAGTGAGAGGGACCTCGTCGGTGGCCGGAGGGCGCGTCTCGATCGCGAGAGGGCAGAGGAGACGGGTTCGAATGTCGCGTAGGAGAGAGAGGATCAAGGGATGAAATGAAATGGAAGGCTCGGGACAGCTTATTCTAGGGCATTTTCCGACAGCTTTTCAGTGGTTTGGATCGCCAAAAATAATTTACTTAACACCGGCGATTCATGCCGCCGGTAACACACCAGTACGATTTAATGCCGGCAGGTTAACTAGCTTTTTTTTACCGCAGCTATTGTCGACGGCTTTAAATTACGTAACCGCCAGTCAGACCACCGGTAAAATTTGGCTGTCAAACCGTCAGTTAAGCCACTATTATAACTGGCGGTTGGAGAATCGCCAGTCCAGATCGTCAGTAATTGATGAATTTCCTATAGTGATCGAGCCTAAGATTGCCAAATTCTAATATCATTAAGACATTAAAATACCCTATAAACAGTCCATAATCAAGAGATTCAACATTAGTCGTCCATTCAAACCACTCCCAATTTATCCTTAATCTTTCTCCTATTTACTGGCCATGCCACTCTTAGAAAACTATAAATATACCCCTCATTCTTCATTGAGAGGATGAGAAAGAAGTGACCCAAGTTATAAGAGAATGAAGAGAAGGAATAGTTCTCTTGCCATCAAACTCCTTGACCATCTCCCATCCACCAACACATGCCAGAATTTTGCCTGTCGCCGAATTTCTACTCAACGCTTAACTTCTCCCCGACACCAGACTTTCGTCAGACTTCTACCCTACGTCGAACTTCCACCAGTCATCCGACTTCTTCCCTTCGCCAGAATTTTGTTGGACTTTTACCCGACGCCGAACTTCTGCCCATCACTAGACTTTTGTCATACTTCTATCCGATGACGAACTTCTAGCTATTATCGGACATATACCCGTCTCTATACTTTCATCGAATTTCTACCTGATGTTAGAGTTCCGCACGTCGTCGAACTTATGCGTGTCGCTAGAGTTTTGTCAGATTTTTTCCTCGACGTAAGAGTTTTGCCCATCACTAGATTATGCCTATCACCGAATTTTCATCGAATTTCTACTCAATGCCAAACTTCCACCCATTACCAGACTTTTGCTTGCCACCAGAATTTGTTAGACTTCTACCCGATGCTAAACTTCCATCGTCACCGGACTTATACCCAATGCCGAACTTCCGCCCGTCACCAGAGTTGTTCTCGTCGTCGAACTTCTACCCAACGCTGAACTTTCGCCTGTCACCAGACTTCTCCCCATTGCCAGACTTCTACCTAACGCCGAACTTTTGTCTGTCGCCTGACTTCTATTCGTCATTGGACTTTCATCGGACTTCTACCCGACATCAAACTTTCACCTGTCGCTATAATTTTGTCGGACTTCTAATCGATGCTAGACTTCTGCCCATCACTGGATTTCTACCTGACGTTGGACTTCCACCTGACTACGATTCTTCCAACCTCCATCGTCAGACAACGGTCTTTATATATCCATCGCCCTCCAACTACGGTCCTTCCAACCTTCATTGCCAAATAATGATCATTCCAACCTTCGTCGCCAGAAAATGTTTTTTCTGACCTCCGTCACCCACCGACGATAGTCCTTCCGACCAAACAAACAAGTTAATAGTGATGATTCATATTTCCTCCATGTAACACACTCTATATGATGTATATTTGTTACATCAAGCCAAGACATTCCCTTCAATGAAGAGCCTCATTTGTGATTAACTGCAAATACTAGTGAATTCATTCAAATTGAGCTAGACCCTGTGGTTTTTTCATTTTTTAGGGTTTTCTACATAAAAAATCTTAGTGTCTCTTATGAATGATACAACCTTTATTTTTATATGTATGTGTGATGGATCTTCATACAAAACTAAGGCTTCGTTTGGGACTGCTTTTTTATTGCTTTCTAAAACGGAGTTTTAGTACAAATTTTTTTATTTTTGTACTAAAACTCCATTTTAGAAAGCAATAAAAAAGCCGTCCCAAACGAAGCCTAAGACATTAAATTTTATACTTCTCTATTTCCGCGAATACTCTTGGATGCAACAATCATTTTTTAATTTTAGTATATAAATTTAATATAAGTAATATTCAATTTCAAGATCTTAATACCATCATACAATTTTACCAACTAAATTATCAAACTCACAATATCATAAAAATTCAAAAAAAAAAACACAAATTCAAATTTGATTATCATTAATTATCAAATAAATAAATAATTATTATTTTTAATTTATATTTCCTTATTTTCTATTAACAAAGGGATTTTTGCAATTATATGATAATAATAATTTAAAAAAAAAGCTTCACTTTCACACTCGCCACCGAGTCTCGTCGTCATCGCTGATTCAGCCCCGCCGAGTTTCCGTGTCCTTCAAGGACTTTGAGGGCTATAAATAAAGGGATCTAAGGTCTACTCCCGAGTTTTGAAGCCATCGTCGAGCTCGTCGATTTACCAAATTTGCTACCCTGGTCTCATTCATCTCGTTAAAGAGCACAGATTTCGATCTCTGAGAGAGAAAGAAAGAGAGAGTGTTTGTGTTTGTGTGAGATGGATTTCGAGCTAAGGGCTGCCCGGGATAAGTTGGAGAGAGAGCAAAGAGAGAGGAAAGAGAGGGCCAAGGCAAGGGCGGAGAGAGAGAGGAAGGCTAAAGAAGAGGCCGCTCGCCGCCGGGAGGCCGTTGAGGCCGCCCACCGTGCAAGAAGGATCGAAGTTGAGAATGCTCGTCTCAAGGTTCGCAACTTCCTCTCCTTTCTATATTTAGTTCGAAATTTCTTTCTCTTCAAACTGTTGTGTTTGGGCGTGGTTTATAATTATTTGCTGTGATCTGTGGCTGTTTTTCGTTTCCCGGCTTTACATGTCTGTACGTGTGTCAAGCGGCAGTAGCTTTCTTAGGGTTCCGTGAGATGATTTTTTTGAGTGGTTTGATTTAATTGGGTGAGTTATCTGGATTAGTAGATCTTTTCCAGTCCCGATAACTTTTCGTCTCGGCTGTTGAAGTTTCTCTGGTCTTTTGATTCCTTATTCTGATATCGGTCTTGGGAGTTGATTTATGAACTACTTAAACAGAACGGCTTCCTCCCTGGTTATTATAGGGATCAATTCTTAAATGACCAGAATTTAGATTCCTGATTAAATGGAAAGGCTTCCTCCCAGGTTATTATAGGGATCAATTCTTACCAAGCAATCAGCGTTCGCAATAGAAACATGTCTTTACACAACAAGATTTAATGCGTGAGGGACTAAAATTCATCCACCAAGCAATCATGATTGCTTGGTGGATGAATTTGATTGCTTGGTGGATGAATTTTGGTCCTTCTCAAATTAAATCTTTTTGTGTAATGAAATGTTTCTATTGCAAATGCTGTTTTCATACTCAATGTTTTCTAGCATTTCTATTTGATTTTGGTTACTTACAAGAAATATTGTAAATCCCCCTAATGTTAATCTTGACACCAGTGTTTCATTGAGCTAGACTGTTCTCGACACACTTGAAATTTCTAAGTTATTGTGGGTTTCCTGCCAAGATGTTTGGTAACTGGGTTGGGTTTTCATTTATTTTTCTTTAGTAATAACAAAGATGTTTTTCCATCTTTGGAAGTATCGAAGCGACCTTCTCTCTACCATAATTTCTCAGCTGACCTCTTTCTATTTATCTATTTGGCACAGGAAGAACAACAATTGGCGGAAGCCCTGCTTATCGGTAATGGAATTGTGTTTTCACGAACACTTGAAGCTCTTCAGTATATTGGTTATGGAGATAAGATAAAGTTACCGCCATCATGTTTTACTGAGTTATCTGATAAAGGAGCTTTGGATAAGGGACCCATGTATTTTAAACTTTCAAGAATTGATAGGCAGGCTTCTGTAGAACCTAATCTTTCTAAGGAACAAGAGCCTGGAACAACACATTCTGGTGTTTTGGAATTCACTGCAATGGAAGGATCTGTGGAGCTACCTCCACATGTTTGGAACAATTTATTCTCTGATGAAATTCCGGAGGTGCCTATAATTGAAGTGTGCTACGTAAGCTTGCCTAAAGGATCTTATGCTAAACTAAAACCAGAAAGTATGGGTTTTTCTGATATTCCAAATCATAAGGCTGTGCTTGAAACTACTCTTCGGAAGCATGCGACACTTTCTCAGGGAGAGGTTATTATTGTTAATCAAGGGGAATTGAACTATAAGCTAAGAGTTCTTGAGCTAAAACCTGCATCAAGTGTTTCTGTTCTAGAAACTGATATTGAAGTTGACATTGAGGGACCTGATTCTATGTTGGATGAGGTTGAGCATCAACCTGTGCTTCTGCCACTTGCATTTGGAAAGGCTGAATCTGGAAGAGTCAAGGAAGGAAAGTTTACTTATTATAAATTCTCCTTAGATGAAAATATCCACGAGAAAGTTGCATCTGGATGCATGAATATTGAGGTCAAACTCGAAGTTGATGCATCTGATGGGGATATTGATATATATGTTTCTCGCCATCCTTTGGTATTTCCTACCCAACACCGTCATGAGTGGTCATCTAATGAAATGGGTTCAAAGACTTTGATGCTAAGTTCAAAGGATGCACACATGGTGGCAGATACTTATAGCATTGGTGTCTTTGGCTTCAAGGGATGGGCAAGATATAAGATATCTGTGTCTCTTAAAGAAAACAACATCCCAAGAGTGAGCCGGACTGCCAGTGCTTCGTCTCAAGTAGATGTTGATTCAGTAAAATGTCGAAATTGCAGGCACCACATTTCTAGTCGCACCATTTTACTTCATGAGGCATACTGCATCAGGCACAATGTTATTTGTCAGCATGATGGCTGTGGTGTTGTTCTGAGGAAAGAAGAGGCTGCAGACCATGTGCATTGTGTAAAATGTAGAAAAGCTTTCCAAATTGGGGAGATGGAAAAGCATATGAAGGTATTTCATGCGCCAACCCACTGCGCATGTGGGGTGATTCTAGAGAAGGAAGAAATGGTAAGAAACTATAATACTTTCTTGTTTCTCTGTTCAAACCTTGCTGCACTGTTAGTGACTGAGAGGCCATAGGAATGTGCATGCACTTAGCTTTTTGGAATAAGAATTTCTTTCGAATGCCATTTTATATCTTGAGTAATACCAGTAGGACTCTGCATGCACTAAGTTCCCATACCTTAATTTTCATGATAAGCTTTTTGCAATAAGAATAAGATTTTCAAGCCATATATTAAGTTTACTTGTATTTTTTAAATTAATAAATTGATGTAAGCATTTTATTTTATTTTTACTGATGTCTTCTTAAATTATCATGTGAAAGGACAAAATTATTTCAATACTAAATTACATAAAAATAAATAATATTAAGGCTTACATGCATTATGGATATATAAAATAATAGAGGATTTAGTACATATCACTAAAAACTCACTCATTTATATATTTAACATCTAAACTTCATTATTTACAAAATATAACACTTAAACACTTAAACTTTCATTAATGAACAAATCCCTCGAGGCCCCAATGATGAAGGAAGGGCTATAGGATGATGAAGGAAGGGCAACAAGATCTCGTCCGTTTGGGAACCACCGCAATGGAACAAGGAAGTTGCAACTGAATCTTGCTCGGATGCTTTTGGGTGTGGAAGGCACGACTCTCTGGCACTCGCTAAGTGTTAAAGGACACTCAAAAGAAAATATATAATAAGATAACTGCCTGCCAACTTGCAACAAAGCCCTCCCTCTGCCTCTACTCATGCCTTGCCTTTTTTTATACTTCTTCCAGTTTTTTTCTAGCATTTGTGTACACTCAAGGGAAGATATAAATTAAGCAATGTGGGCATTGATATTGACCAGATCAAGGTTCTTCAGTTCTTTTCAAAGTTTTGAGAGATACAGGAAGGGCTTTTATGACTAGAAAAATCATTAGAAAAACTTTAAGGGATTTGAACAAGAAAGTTGTGATAGGACGAGGAAGCTGTGTCAAGATGAGGAAGTCACGATGGGACCAATGGCTGTGATGAAATGGTAAAGGAGATGATAAGGAGTTTGTTATTTTTGATGTTATTTAAAATTTTGGGTGTTGTGTGAGCAAATAATGAAATATATTTGTTAAATAAGTATCATGGTGATTTTTTAGTGCTATTTATAAAAATCCCCCTAAAAGGATTTTTAAATTGGCATTATTTTTTGAAAAATTTTCAAATAATATATTTGAATATATATGTATGTAAAATCCCACTCGAAGTGTAGCTTCAACTATCATTAACTAAAACTATTGGATACATATTAAATATCATTAACTAACATTTGGTGGACTTCTCATTTCATAATAATTTAATCATTTGACAAGCATATGAACAAAATAAAGATTATCATTCAACAGAGAATAAGTACTTAAGTCTAGCATCACTTATGTATTTCATTAATTAAACTATTAAATGCACATGTACTATCATTTACTAATTATATTTATTTCAACTCATTTGACAGATTTCACAAAATGTAATCACAATTATTTTCTCATGCAATCAAATCTATATGTTGAGAAAACTTTGATTTATGTTATATGTTCAAATGATCTTAGAAGTTTTGGCAATTGACGAGAATATAAAAATTTTTCTTATTCCTTCAGAGTATTTGAAAAATGGAGTAGAGAAAACACTTTTTTTTTAATTAATACCAAGTATTTGAAAGAAGGCAATATAAAATAACGAAATCAAAATAAGTAGGGGTGGAGCCATAAATTTTTATTAGTGGGGGCACAAATTGATGATCTTCAAAATACTCTTTTTTTTTTTTTTGATGATTTCTTTTGATTTTCTATTTAATAGTTAAAATAATATTTTAATCTTCTAAGAATATCAATATTTATTTTTAATAAATAATTAAATTTTATATTCTATATTCTATTAGTTGTATTATACAAAAATATATGATTATCTTATTTCACTTTAAATATTTAGATGTAGTTATACAAAAGAAATTATAACACACACATACACAAAATATATATATATATATATACATACATAGGCGGAGGGAAGGGGGGCACGAGCCCCCCCCCCCCTAAAAAAATGAAAAAAAAAATCTAGAGATAAAATCAAGTTGGAAACTTCAAAAATTAAATCAGAGACCATATGAACTCCAATTTCAGCAAACTTACAATCGAACTGAACGTCTCAAAAATGCAAACCCAACGGCACCAAATTCGACTCAGTCCGAACCCAAATGACTCCAAATCAAAGACTCAAAGCATATTTGGAAGATTACCAAATGGTTTCCAAACATGACATGCTTATAGTCGAATTGAGCGGCTAGACGAGACGAATCCAACGAGCCTAAGATCGCCAAATTCTGATATCTCTAAGACATTTAAATGTCCAATAAACGTTCCACTATCAAGAGATTTAAGATCGACCGTCTATTCAAATCACTACCAATTTAATTTCCTATTCATTTACATTTTTTTTCTGGGTTGATATTAGCTTAATCCTATATTGATTCGATCTTAAAGAGATTTTATGATTTGTTTTTGTGCGATGGGATTTTTAATATCACGTATTTAGTTAATATATTGAACTCGTTCTAGCAGTAATCAAATGATTTGATGATTGGAAGTCATTTTGTGAAGGAAAAAAAATAAACTAATTCACTATCAAAGTTTTATCATTTTTAAAACTGACTATTTTGATCTCAAGTCCGAATGTAAAAAGTTGAAGGAAAATTAAAAAATAATAATTTAGGCCCCCCTAAATACATTTTCTGGCTCCGCCACTGTATATATATATATATATATATATATATTAATGATGCAAACTTTAGATCATGATAACAAATGAATTAACTTTTGTCAGATTTAATTATAATTTAAGTAAAAAATAGTACATATCTTGCTTTGATTAGCTCGATTTCTTGATGGATAAAGTACTATTTTTTTGAAACTAGAAGTTCCGGCTTCGATCCTCAACAACAACTCCTTTTCCTTTCATAATAAAAGATATATTTTCAAAAATAAATTATTGTGGATTTTGGGCCTTTATTGCTTGCATGTTGTGGGCTTTTATCGGCTAGTGAGGGCCCATGCCCCCCGAGTTCCTACTGTAGATCCGCTCCTTAAAATATGACAAAGTTCCTACAATTATAGATATAGAAATCTTTTTATATACGATCTGATTGAGATTCCTAATATGCTTTTCACACCCAATCTAGTTATTGATTTCCTTGGCCGGGATTGATGACTATGATTTTCTATCTTGGCGTGAATTCATAGGATTTTTTTTTTCTTGCATGAATTTGTGAGATCTTGAATTTCTTCCTCATAAAAACTTGTGGATTCCAACACTCCCCTTTAAGCTAGAGAGTAGATGTCATCCATCCTCTGTAGGTGATGATCTAATGAAACATTCTCAACTTACTCCTTTAGTTAAAGCATCTGTCACTTCCTTAAGACATAAGATTTGTAGAGTAACCCTTATTTAAGTTTTTTTTTTATTAAGCGTTTATTAATCTTAATGTGTTTTGTATGATCATGTTGAACTAGATTATTGTTGATTTATTATCAGAATACAACTATGTAAGTCATCCCACTTGATTTTTAGCTCATTTAAGATACTTTTAGCTATAATAATTCATAATTTTCTTTGGCCATAGCCCTTAAATCTTATTTAACACTAGATTTAGCCACCGCATTTTATTTTTTTTCACTTTATATTACTAAATTTCTTTCAAGAAGTGTGCAAGAACTTGATATTGATCTTTTGTTCACTAATGATTCCGCATATTATGCATCTATCTAGGCTTCTAGTGCGAGTTTGCTAGTCCTTTTGAATGAAACTCGTTTACCTTGATTAACTTTTAGGTAGTGCAGCTCATGATAGACAATTGTAGTTTAGGCTCCCTCATGTCATGCTTGAATTTGTTATATTGAGTATGCAATGTCTGGACTAGTATGAGAAAGGTAGACAAGCTTTCCTACCATTCTCATTATTTAAGAGATCAGTTACATATTTTTGTAGGAAAATGAAGTTACCTTTCTTTTAGTTTGAGTTTTTTATTCCAATAAAAACATTTTAGTCTTTCAAGTTCCTCTAGTTCAAACTCCTTGATTAAACACTATCTATCTCAGATTTTGTTTTACTTCTTCATTATTTTTGATAGCAATGATATCAACATAATATGAATGTTTTCATTCTCTCTGTCACTGAATGCTTAATGAAGAGGGTATGATCTCTTTGATTTTGTTTGTATCATATTCCTATTATTATTTTATCAAATATTTTGAACCAAGCTTTAAGAGATTGCTTTAATCCATATAGGGCATTTTTCAGTTTAGATGCCCTATCGTCCATTCCCTTCCCAATAAATCCCAATTTAAATTCCTTCATTTAGATCCTCACGCAAGAGGGTATTCTTTGCATCATACTATTAAAGTTGCTAGCTGAAGTGGGTTACTTGAGATTACATAATTCCTTCCGTGGTTATTTTTTCCATAGGGCAAACTTCTCTTGATAGTCAATTACATTTGCCCGTCGTAACTTTTAGCAAACATTCTTTTCTTTATACCTCTCAATAGTGCCATCAGCTTTCTACTTCCAAGTAAAAAAGTCATTTTCATCCTATTATTTCTCTTAGGCTTATTAATAACTCTTATGTGTTGTTTTTCTCTGAGCATAAATTTCCTTTCTAATAACATTTCTTTACTCCTATCTTTGATAATGCATGTTTGTGACAGAGGAGTTTAAAATGGTGGGAAAATACTCCTTGCTGGTGTTCCATTCGTAACCACGCAGTCTTTTGTTGCATCAATTTTCTATTACACGACCCGTTAGTACTTTAGGATTTGAGATGCAAAGTGACAAATTGTTTTCCTTATGAACTCTCTTATAGCAGTTATACTTGGTTTGGTTATAAGTTTTTTATCATCTTATATTGTCTGTCATTTTTTCTCACTGCTGTTTCCTTTTATGACAGGTCCAACACCAGTCTACAACCTGTCCATTGCGCCTGATTGCCTGTAGGTTCTGCGGCGACATGGTCGAAGCAGGGAGCATGCCAGTTGATGCTCGTGACCGGCTCCGAGGACTCTCAGAACATGAAAGCATCTGTGGTTCGAGAACTGCTCCTTGCGATTCATGTGGCCGTGCCGTCATGCTCAAGGAGATGGACATTCATGTTATTGCTGTGCACCAGAAAAGCTGAAAAAAATATACTTCCAGGTTTCTCCATCCCTCTTTTGAATCCTTATTATAAATGCAAACCCTTGCATGAAAACTTCTGAAAAATGATTGTTGGAATCCAAATGCTGCAGAGGAAGAAAATATTTAGGATGTTAAGATGCTGGATTTGAATTATTTTCATCTGTTTGTAGCTCTGTTTATGTTTGGTTCATTATATGGGATTATTGGCATCTGAAAGCTGGGGTATTTTCAACTTTTATTTATAAGAATGGCGAATGTCATTAGATTTGTTAATGAAGATATAAGAGTTATGAATTTTCTTATAAATTTTGTTACCATTGTCATAGTAAAAATTGCAATGATGATATCAGGACGTACCGACATAGTCATTAATTTTTTGAATGATATAAATACCATATTAAATGTTATTAACTAAATTTAATGTATATGATGGAACATATAAAATCAATTGATGTTATCATGATAACTTGACCATGCTATTTTATTGCTTAGGGTGCATTTGGAGCAACTACAACTCTTTGTAAGAATAGCTTTCTGATGAACCAATTTAATCGTTCGACTATTAGAAAACATCCCGATTTAGTCCGAATGTTAAAAGTAATAGCTAAAATTAATATGAATAGTTAAATGTGAGGGTATTTTGAATATTATCATGTATGTAATATTATATTATTTTTTGTATTTATTATATTAAAATAATTCAAAAATCATAAGGGAAGTTAAGTAACTAAATAACAAGAGTGATAATTAATATAAATGTTTAATTTTGTATTTATTTTAATATGATAAATGATAAAATATATAAAAATAATAATATAATTTCACATACACTTCAACACCCAAAATGATTTCACATTTAACTATTCAAATGATTTCACATTTAACTATTAGAGTTAACTTTAATTATTACTTTAAGATTAAATTGAGGTATTTTCAAATAGTTTGGAGATTAAATTAAGACATTATGAGCTAAATTGAATATTTACTAATAGTTGAGGGACTATCGTAGACTTTTCAATGCTATTGTAGGTATCATTAAGTTTTTTTTTTTTTAAATATAATTGGACAACTTTTTCATTGTTACTATATTGTAGCAAATTTGTTTATAAAAAAATGCTTCTCATCATATGATTTTTTAAAAGCAACAAAAAAAATTATAGTCAAATAAAATTGTGTCAGCTATCTAAAGTATAATCGTGAAAAAATTGTTCCAAACGTCACGCTATGTCAAATTTCCCATTCATTTTTTAATTTGCTACTTTCAAAGAAGAGTAACTTAATCTTTCTGCCATTGTTTAAAATCTGCTGTTTGATGCTAAGAACTAGTTTGCAGAAGTTTTTCGGTTCATTTTCTTCATTGGAAGATTTACATTCCAAACATTAGAAAGTGTTGTTTGATATTTTTATTTGTGTGTGTGTGAGTGAGAGAGAAAGAGAGAGGAGAGAGAGAGAGAGAGACAGAGATTAAAATGAACCGAAAAACTTCTGCAAGGGTTTTAATATTTGTTTGAGACGGCTTTCTTACTGTTTCTTAAAGTAGTTTTATAGTATAAAAATTTTAATATTTAAACTAGAAAGCTATTTTAAGAAGCAATAAAAAAGATATCCCAACTGAAACCTTAGTCTATGATGATTATTTAAAAAGTTAAGGTATTAAAATGAGATTTTTAAATGGTTAGGATTATTTTGGCCATTTATAAAGAATTAGGGGTTCATTTTGATTTTATTATAATAGCTACAAGAGTATTTTTCTCATTTTGAAGGGCTCTTATTTTGCAATAATCCTCAAAAATATTGATTATATGAGCTTAGTCATTATTCATATTCTTATTGAAATATATATATAAAGAAGATAGAAGTCACATTATAATCAAACATTATTTTTATTCTCTCTATTATTTTTTTAATTCTACAATAATAAAAAATAACATAATTAACACAGAATATTTATTAACAGTAAGAGATAAATTGATAAAGGAGTCATAGTGGCCTTTGATACTGTTAGGTTGATTTGATTGATAGACACTTGCAAGTAAGCACTTTTTTTTCATCTGTTTGGAGAAATTATTATATGCGGAGTCCCGACGGGAGAATTGGTCAGATTTGCTTAGTATTTGCCTAGTGTTTGTAAAATACTCAATAAATATTCAATTGTGAGTATTTGTTGAGTATACTCATAGATTTTGTAAGTATTTGTTGAGTATTTATCGAGTATTTACTAATTTGTTGAGTATTTACAAATATTCAACAAATCTGGACGATTCTACCGCCTGGACTCCGCACATAATAATTTCTCCATATGTTGACTCTACATAAGGCGATAAGTTAGATAGGCATTAAGTACATATGCAAAAAGTATGATGAACTTTCTAGCAATATTGAGAAATGGCTACAATATTCCCTTGTTGTTTAAAAGAGTAATTAAAGTAAGTTATTTGATATATATATATATATATATATATATATATATATATATATAAGTTAATACATTATAAAAAAATTGGCTTGATTAAATGCCAAGTTAGATGCACATATTAATTGCAAATTTTTAAATTTATTTCATGAACATCCAACTCTAATATCAACAAAATTATGGACAAATAGTTTAGTTTGATAAGACGAACACGATGCATCAAAAGTGATTAGATTTGAGTCAAAATAAGCTAAGATCAAGAGGTTAAAACATTGTTAGAAATTTTGAAATATTAATTGAAAGATCAAATGACTTTTAAAATTGGCATGTTTACAATCAAATTGAGTGTATTGATGTGATAAATTCAACAAGCCCAATGTCACTCAATTCTGACAACATTAAAATATTTAGATGCTGAACGAAAGTTTTATGATTAAGAGAATCAATGCAGGTTGTCCAAACGATTATTTTTTTTATTTTCTCCATATTTATGTGGCATATTACTCTCAAAATTTTATAAATAAACTTCTATTTTCTACATAAAAAGGAGCATTGATTAGATATTCAAAGGAGCTCGAAGGCTTGAAGAATCTGAAAACTCCAATTGAGCATCACTGTATCCAACGTTCACCGGCTGATTGATGTGGTTGGACCTTTGCTTTTTTATTCAAATAAGATCATTTTGATTTTTTTTTTTTTCAATTTTATCTAAACAAAAAATCCCTATTATAGGAGGGGAGGCTAACGACTAGGAAGGTTGGATTAGATATGGTGAGGATGGAGGGAATAAACCTTATCAGCCATAGCTGATGTTATCCATGGTGGAGATTATGAACATTGATGTAGGTGTTCATGGTAAGTTTTGAGCTTGTTGGAGATGACTAAAATTAAGGTACGTCAATAACGGCATTCTTCAACCTTAGTGGTGATTACAAGCATCAATATTGGTATTGATAGTGGTTGGTGGCCTTCTTTGTGACACCGATTGTTACATGTTTTGATGTTGTTGTCGATAGATAGTATCATTGGGTGATAGTGTTAGTGTTGATGATAGACATAAACTTTGTTGGCAATAATGGACATCAATGTTAATGTCATCTTATTAGTGATTGTTGATTCATGGTGGTAAAGTAGGAAAAATTGTGCATCTTAGCGTTGTACGAGTATCCAGTTCACAAACAAAAATAGTAAAAACACAATAAAGTTTTTACATGAAAAACCCTGAAGGGAAAAATCACGGGACTACGCTCAATTGAAATGATTCCACTAGTATTTGAATAGATTACAAATAATTGGTTAGTCCTTAAGACTGAGGACGATCATATTACAACAGTCAATCGACATGTTGAAATCTTGCTATGAACAGTGATCGGATAGAAATCCGACAGCGTTCGGTGGACAAGCGGAAATACGTAGTTAGTTGGTGGCCAGTATGAAGTTCAGTGATAGTTGGTGGTCGGGCAGAAGTCTGGAGATAGTCTGACGATAGTTTGTGGCCGGGCAAAAGTCTGGTGACAGTGGTTCCTCGGGTGGTGGTCGAGGAGGAGGAATCTAATGGCAAGAGAACTCGAAATTTTCTCTCTTTCTTGCTTGGGTCTCCTTCAATGAAGAATAAGGGGCATATTTATAATTTTTTTGGAGTGACATGATCAGTAAATAGAGAGAAGATCAAGATCATGTTGAGAGTGTTTTGAATGGACGTCCAATATTGACTCCCTTGATCATTGACCATTTATTGAGCATTTGAGTGTTTTAATGATATCATAAATTGACGATCTTGAGCTCGTTGGATTCTTCTAGACGAGCTGCTCAATTCGACAATGAGCATATCACTTTTAGAAGCTGTTTGGACATCCAATTTATGGTTGAACTTTCCAAATATGTTTTGGATATTTGATTTGGATCAATTTGGCCTTGAATTGGGCCGAATTTGATATCGTTGGTTTCGTCTTTTCGAGATGTTCAGTTCGACTGTAAGTTTCCTGAAATCGGAGCTCGGATGGTCCTGAATTTAAGTTTACAAGTTTCCTCCTCAATTTTGCCTCGAAATTCGTTCCAATTTGTTGTTTTAATTATTATTTTATTTATTTAAGCATGAATCTCAAAAATTAATCATATTTGAGATTCATGCTCAAATATGATTAATTTTTTATGATATATCAGTGATGAAGGACATCGACATTAATGTTGTTGATGGGCTTTGGATGCTAATAACAAGAGCTTTATAGTCTCACCGTTAAAATCCTTCTTAAGGTGTCAGGTGATGGCAAACAATGCTCTGGATATTGGGTGACCTTTGGTCTCATCAAATTCATTTAATTGAGATGCTCATTTCAACTGTACACAAATAATTCAGATATCTTTTGGTTCTTTAAATAAATTGATGATGTATTCAATTATACATAAGTGCTTGATTTAGATCTAGTCAAGTTTAGAGCATTCAAGGTATCATTTGGTTCATCTTATGGAGAATTGTATTATGACTATAAATTTGTTGAAATTAGAATTTGAATTATTTTTTAAGTTGATTCCATAAATTTTTATTTGGAACATTTAGGCTTTTTGAGGACTAAAAAATCATGCCATGATTTATGCATAATTAAATGAAATTTTTGGTGGCACAAAAGTTGCCCCTTTTTAGATAGCAAACTAAGTGTTGGAAAGTTATTCTTATCTTGTAATTTTTTGGAAAGTACAATTGCAATTTTTTGAAACTATTCTTTAAATGTCAGCGTGGACTTCTTAAGCTTGGTTTGGGACTGTTGCGGGCTAGAATATTCATGACGATAGAGTTATAATTCTATGTCTTAGCATTGCACGGATATCCGGCTCACACATAGAGAACATAATATTTGTTACGAAAAAACTCGGGAAAGGGAAAAACCACGGGGCCTGGCCTAGGTGAAGATGATTCCACTAGAATTTGAGTAAATTACAATGGTCTGGCTCATCCTTGAAGACGACCAGATTACAAATAGCAACTGAGAGTTTTGCAAAATTCCAACGTCACTCCAATGTCAAGTGGTGATTCGGCAACACTTCAGTGTTAGGCGGTGGCCCGACAGTGGCACTTCAGCGTCAGGGGGTACTCCGGTTTTAGGTGGCACTTCGACATCCTTTGATGGTCTGGTGGTGGTTCGACATAACTCCGTCGTCCCTTGGTGGTCCTGCGGTGGTGCTAAAAATCTTCGGCGTCCCTTGGTGGTCCGGCAATGGTGCGGCAGAACTCCGACTTTCCTTGGTGGTTCGGCAATAGTGTTGCAGATGTCTGACATCCCTTGGTGGTCCGGCGGTGGTGCGGCAGAACTCCGACGTCCCTTGGTGGTCCAGCGGTAGTGCTACAGAACTCTGGCATCCCTTGGTGGTGCGGCAGAACTTCAACGTCCCTTGGTGGTACGGCGGTGGTGCGGCAGAACTCCGGCGGTGGTCGAATAGGAGCTAGGTGACTGGAGTTTTCTTCCTTCTTCTCTCTTGGCTTCCTCCTCCTTTCAAAAGGAAATGGGATTCTTTTTATAGAATTTTTGAGTGGCATGGTTTGTAAATAAGTGGAAGATCAAGGGTAAATTAGGAGTGATTTGGATGGACGGCCGATCTTGATTCCTACGATCATGCACCATTCAATGGACCTTTGACTTTCTTAATGATATCAGAATTTGATTATCTTGGGTTTGTTGGATTCGATTAGAAGCATATCACAATTGGAGACCGTTTGGTAACCCAAATTGTGGTTATATCTTTCCAAAAGTGCTTCAAGTATTTGATTTGGACTCATTTGGGCTCGGATTGGGTTGATTTTGGTGTCGTTGGGTTTGTGTTTCTGAGACGCTTAGTTCGACTATAGGTTTGCATAAATAAGAATTCAGAGGATCTTCAATTTAATTTTTGAGGTTTCCAACTTGATTTTGCCTCAAGATTCGTGCTCAATCAAGACTAATTTTTGGTGACGTATCAGTTGCCCCTCTATTTAGCTTTGTACGAAGATCCAATACACACAGTTAAAAAGTGCATGTACATCATTTACTAGAGATACCAAAATTTTAATGTGAAAAACCCCTAAAATGGGGGAAAACCATGGGGCCTAGCCCAGTTTGAATGAATCCACTAGTATTGCAGTTGATTACAAATGTGATCCTTCCTTTGGGGAATGCCTTGACTTGATATACATCTTATAGAATACATTACATGATGAGAATATAAAGAATCACTACTGATGTGTTTATTTAGTCTAAAGGACTATAGTTGGTGAGCGACGTAAGTCGGAAGGATCATTGTCAGCAGACGAAAGAGGTCGAAAGGACTGTAGTCAGTGGGTGACGTAAGTCGGAAGGACCGTAGTCGACGGGCGATAGAGGTCGGAAAGACTGTAGTTGGTGGGTGACATAAGTCAAGAGAACCATAGTCAGCGTGCGACGGAGGTCGGAAGGACTGTAGTCGGTGGGCGACATAAGTTATAAGGACCATAGTCGGCTAGCGATAGAGGTCATGGTCGGTAGTCGACATAAGTCAGAGGGACCATAGTCAACTAGCGACAGGGGTCGGAAGGACTGTAGTTGGTGGACGACGTAAGTCAAGAGGACCGTAGTCGGTTGGTGACGAAGGTCGGAAGGTCCATTATTTGATGACGGAGATCAGAAGGATGGAATCAGTAGAAGTCCAGCTATGGATAGAAATCCCACTTTGGATAGTTACCCGGTGAAGGTCCGATAACAGGTAGAAGTCTAGTGTCAGGTAGAAATCTGGCAAGGAGCGGAGATCCGTCATTGGGTAGAAATCTGATTTCAGTTAGCGATCGGAGAACTCTGGCACTAGATGCTATTTAGGAAAAACTCCAGAGTCACAAAGTTCCGGCGTCACTGGAATGTCGAGCGGAATTCCGACGTCCCGTGGAAGTCGGGCGGAATTCTAGTGTCACTTGGAAGTTGGACAGAATTTCAGCGTCACTTGGAAGTTTGGCAGAATTCTGGCATCCCGTGAAAGTCGGGCAGAATCCCAGCGGTGGCCGAGAAGGAGTTTCTTCCCTCCTAATATTCTCTTCTTCTTCTTACTTCTCCTTGCTTGGGCCCTCCTCCCCCTCTCAAGAGAAAAGAGGGCCTATTCAGGGGCGGAACCACTGCCACCTTAGGGGGGGCAATTGCCCCCCCCCATCAAAAAAAAATTTTTTTTTTTATAAGAGTAAAAAAAAAAAAAAAATTATAGGAGAGTAAAAAAAAAATTTTTGCCCCTCCTAAAATTTTTTTTTGCCCCCCCTAAAAATCTCTTTTATCCTATTTTGCCCTAACATATCTATATATTTCTTCACATTTAGTTCTAATATTCTCTTTCATGCTTTTCATGACTATTTAATTACATTTTTTTCTTTATTTTTCTTGCTTAATTTTTTTAAAAAAAAAAATTGTCGTAATATATAGATATATAATAATATTTTTTTAATATTTAATTATTTTTGTGTTGTATTTTGCCCCCCCCTCAAAATTGAAGCTGGTTCCGCCCCTGGGCCTATTTATAGTTTTTTATGATGGCATGACCCGTAAATAGGAGGAGGATCAAGGGCAAATTTAGAGTGAATTGGATGGACAGCAGATATTGAATCCCTTGATCGTGGACCGTTTGTTAAACATTTGATGATCTTAATGATATTGGAATTCAACAATCTTGGGCTCGTTGGATTTGTCTCATCGAGCTGCTCGATTCGACTATAAGCATGTCATTTTTGAAAGTCGTTTGGTAAGTTTGCTGAAATCAGAGTTCAGATGATCCCAGAATTAATTTTTGAAGTTTCCAATTTGATTTTTGCCTTGAGATTCGCGCCCGATCAAGATAATTTTTCGATGATATAACAGAAATAATTCCAATATAAAACCAATTGCATTCACCTTTTGCTTATGAGAATTTTATTAAAGAATTCTTCGTAGTTTCTTTGTCACAGTGAATACAGTGATAAGATATTTACCTAAGAAACAAAGGAATAAAGGTGAAATAAGAAATTGACCCCCAAATAACCTAAAGATAAGGTAATCCGATTGAAGCATGCATGCACGATGAAGAATCAATATTAAAAGGAAAAAAATGCTAAAATTATTAAATATTATAATTAGGGGTGTAAGGAGTCAAGCCCACTCGTGAGCCAGCTTAGACTCGGCTCGATAAATGGCCCATGAGCCGAGCTTGATGAGCTAACGACTCAAGCTTGAGTTAGAACCAACTAGATTCATTAGCTCATAAGCCAGCTTGTTTAAAAAAAATTAATATAAAATATATTTGAATTATATTAGGATTCAGGATTTTTAAGTACAAAATAGTTATATCTAATTTTCTTATATTAAGTGAACTATATTATTTTTCTTTTAATTTTCTATTCTTTTATTATTTTATTATAATATTTGCTTAAATTATAATTGTTTTCTCTTCTTTATAATAAACGAGCGGGCTTGTGAGCCATTTCTAGCTTCAACTTAAACTTGATTAATTAATCAAGCTCAAATCAGTAGCACCGACTCGAGCTTTTCTTGACTGGTTTACAGTACCCCTAATTATAATCTTATTATAATTAAAAAAATATATATCACTCTAAGCTATCTCAATATTTAATATGAGGTCCAGAGCTCTACTACGAGGAGTCAAGTGGATAGAACTTCGCATGGAGAATAGAAACAAAGTAGATCATGGAAGAAAAAGTGAAGATGAAGATATTCTTCAAAGCTCTCCTAAGAAGTAGCAAAGCAACTGAATATTCTCTCACCGACCTTATCCTGTTGTCAATAGTGAAATATATCGATCAGTTACCCATGAAAAATAAAGGAGTAAATAAAAACAAAAAAGAAATTAATTTATTTCCTTCTACTTATATATGCATTACAAATTCACAAGAGCTCTGCAGTACTTCAACTGACCAACCTCTGTCAATCTTTCTCTCCAAGTAAATATAGAGAAGATGAACAAGTTTCAACTTGTAAAAGCAACAGTTCTCCTTCTCCTTCTCCTCGTCATTCCTTTTGTGTCCTCCTCTATGAGGCCTTCCTACCTCTACTTCCTCCTCAACATCTTAATCCTCTCTCTTGGTATTGAAGCTGGCTTTCTCGCTACCATTTCTAACCCTCGCGATGAAAAGAAGCCAGCGAAATCGTCATCCCTTGCCGTCGAAGTTTTTTTGCCTACGAGTGATGGCGGTATCGAAACTGGGGGGATGAAAGAAGTAGCAGTCATGAAGAAGCCGGCGGCGATGGCCGAGAAGATAGTGGCAAGTGCAGCAATAGCAGTGAACAAGTTGAAGAAGTGCCCATCAGTTCCTAGCCTTTTTTTCATTGGTAGCTACGAGACTGAGGAAGAGGAGGAGACGAAGTCTGAATATGAGCAGGAGGAAGAAGAAGAGGGGGTAATGGAAGCAGAGTTGGGAGATAAACTAAGTGCTCAAGAGCTGTTTTCTAAGGCAGAGATGTTCATTACTAACTTCTACAAGCAGCTGAAGATGCAGAGGGAAGAGTCTTGGAAGAGAATTCATGGCTTTTATCACAAGGCTTTTTAGGGAGAAAGCTTTGAAAGTAGTGCACGCCTACATGCATGTCATTGCTTATGTGTTCAGAATATTTAGTTGGTCAGTTGGTCTTAGTAGGCTGTTAGGATTCAATATATATGAAAGTGGTGGTTGATGTTTTTAAGGTCAAAATATGGTTTATTAGCTATGGCTTGATTGGGATTAGTGGATGGGTGAAAGAGGGATATAGGGAGGAGAAGCCAATCTATTTTCTTTGGTGCCTCCAATTCTTTCTTTCCTTAAGTCATTTGTATTTTATAATATTTCTTATTTATGATTTACTTGGCTAGATTTAAGGTTAACAAGTGGTCATCATAGGATAATTATTAAGGGGAAATTAATCAAAGATTATGGCTTCGTTTGGGACTACTTTCTTATTAAATTTTAAAGTAGTTTTTTACGACAAATTTTTTTGAATTAAATTTTTTTGTACTAAAAAATTACTATAAAAAACAGTAAGAAAGTTGAAGTTGCCCCAAACAAAACCTTCATTGACTGAGATAAAGTTTAGCCAGAATTAAGAGTGAATTTTAATTTTAATGAATCTGAGTACTGTTATTTTCAATGTGATTACTAAAATAATGAATTTAGCTAAAGTTTAGCAAACCAGTAGCTAATTAATGATCTTATTTGAGCTTTGAGCAATCAAACTCATCATCTAAGCAATCAAATTCATAAATTTTGACTTTTATTATTAGTTTGGATTGAAAAAAATATATTTTTAAGTTTATAAACAAAACAAAAAAAAATTGTGTTCAATTGCAGAATCTTATGTAAATTTCCAAAATTAATTATTTAAAATATGCTAGTTGAAAATATCATGTTGCTTAATTTACATAAATCATCTATAAAGTATAATCTTGATTTATCAATTTATTCTTTTAGGGTTGTCTAATTTACATTACATTAGCTTTGCGACAATTAAGACAATACACTTTACTATTTTGTTATTATTTTTTTTAATTAAGAAAAATCTCATAATAGTTTCTAGATCATTCATGTATGATCAATTTAGTCCCAAAGTATTATGATGTTTCAATTTAGTCCATTGACTATGCAAAATTGTTTCAAAATAGTCTCTCATGTTGTAATTGTGATGTATAATTGATTCCAATTTAGTCCCTTGACTTTTCAAAATGTATCCCAATTTAATCCCAAAAGGAATCATTTTGGATCAATTTTGTATAACGGGGATTAAATTAGAATAATATTATACTTTGAGACTAAAATGATCATATATGAATAGTGGAAAAGTTATTTTGAAATTTAACCCTTTTTATTATGCCTTAGCATTGTGTTAGAATATTCTTCTTGGAAGAGGGAGATTTTATCATTTTACCATTGAATGAGAAGCCCCCCACACACATAAATAACTTAAGGCCAGCTCCATCACTACAAAAAAATCATCGAATACCAGCAAAATTTTTATGAAAAAATTTCGCAAGAAATTATGTCGGTTTTTACTCCTGTTGCTTTTTCCGTATGATTACCCACCATTGATAAATATTTATTTTTGACCAAAAAATTTGCGGAAAAGGCTCTGTTTCGCCCCAACACACATTGCTTCATCATTTTCACATTTTTTTGCCCAGAGACAAAGCTGATGGGTGCTCTGCCCCCATTTGTCGATCCAAGTGATTTCTTGTTTATTTCTGTCCATTTATTCAAGATTAAGAAAGTGAAAATCATTATTTTGACTCGGTTCATTTTTAATACAATTTGAACTATTAGAACTCGTGTTATTTCGAGTTTAGAGAGTTTTTTTTTTTTTACTCAAAGTTGTATAACTTCATAGATCGTGTTACGTAGTAAATATTTTTCATGTTTAGAGAGATTTTTATTCATTTATTTTGGTACCAACGTAATACTATGAGAATAACATGTGGTCACAAGCTATTGGAGGGAGATAAAAGAAACGGGCATATGGATTAGGTTCTCAGGCATATGCATATGAGACTAATATACATCTACCTGATCAATAACTTTTGGTGATATTGGAGTTGATGATATCATCGACTAGAGGGTTGCTGCTCTCACCAAAGAGATATAAGCCAAATGCTAAAACAACATATTGGGATATAAGCAGATCGAGCTATGATCATACTTAAGCCAAAATAGAAAGAAAAAGGGTCAGTAGCCTGAGCATGAATTAGAGGAGAGTGAGATGGAATGTCACACTCCATGATCTATATTAGAAGAATTACATCTATTAACTAGAGCTTATCAATGAACAACGGAAAGAAACATGATTATATTTTGTCTAAAATTGCATATAGAAAAATTATATATGTTGTCTAGAGCCTCTTATCATAGGATCCTTATCCTTTCTTAATAACATATAAAATCATGTAATGAGCATATAACCCACTAAGTAACTAAAATATTACAACTGAAATTAAAATAAAATAAAAGAGAATAATATGCTATAAATCATATAAAAAATATATGCATCAATATCTATAATAATTATCTGTATTAATTTATCATTATATAGTTTATCACATCTCAATCCATTACATCATCAGTCACATTATCAATAATAGTCAACAGTATTAATGCTAGTAATAATATTAGTATCATGATTAATAACATTAAATAATCTTAATGATAGTAAATATTATTAGTATCAGTCATAAGATCAATACAATATTTATAGTAGCGTCCATATCATTATTCAGATATTATTTTTTTTACATCAAGTTATAAGCAAAACTTATTATTCAGATATTAATGAGTATATTTTAAGGGTATCTTGCTCATGCACTCATAATTCTCAGTTAGTGCATCACGTGGATCAATAGGGTATTATCACAACTCAACTCGATATGACCCAAAACTTTGCCATAAAATCTCTATTGTTGTATTTTAGTTAATTTTTATATAATTTTTTGGACACTGGTGAATTTCCTTAAAAAATTGGTACTTCTTGGTACAAGTGGAAGTTTTGGGACCATCTTGTGTCCATTTTACTAACTAATTTATTCAAAATTTTCTAAATAAAATGAGCTATTTTATGGATATTTTTCTACAATTTTTGGAATCCCTAAAATAATTTCTATGAATTTTATACTGAAACCATAACATCTCTATTATTGTATTTTAGTTTTTCTAATTTTGTCATAATTTTTGGGCACTGGTGAATTGTCCTACGAAATTGGCACCTATCAGTACAAGTGGAGGTTTTAGGGACTTTCAGGTGTCCATTTTGTAAACTTATTTCACCAAAATTTTTTAAATAAAATGAGCTATTTTATAAATATTTTTCCATAATTTTTTAAATTCCATAAAAAAATTATATGAATTTTATACTAAAAATTAATATAATTTTATTATTATAATTTTATTTTATATAAAATCTAAAAGCACTTATATTCACTGAAGCCATTTTAGGCCATTTATTTTAATAGAGAAACGGTTGGGAGAAATGAGAAAAAAAAAAGAGGAGAGAGACAAAGGAAGTTGGGTTTTAGAGGGCGATTTTAGTTTATCGGCCCCAGTTGAAAATTTTGCTCATCTCGAGGTATGTTACATTTTGCCTATTTTAGACTTCAATAATTTTGTATTTTTTATTTTTTTATCAAATTTGTATTTTCGTTATAAAAAAATGAGGATAACTTTATTTTGATAAAATTTTTACCATATAACTTTTTATATGTTACAGAGATTATGATTATGAACATTTTGAGTATATTTTAAAAACTTTTTTTCTAGGTGATTTTAAAAAAATAGTAATTTTTACCTACTAAAAAATTTATTTTTGCATCTAAAAATAGTGATTCAATTCAATTAAAGTTTCATAATGAGATTTTACATAATCTCTAGTAATTTAGTTTTATTTATAAATTATGAATTATTACTCATTAGTATTTTTATTGCCTAACGTTACATTTTGGCTTTAAGTGACTCTTGAATAAATTCATGATTGTTGTAAGTAAAATGCAATTTTCAAAATTTTGAGTTATAACATGTATCATGGAAAGTTATTAAATCATGTATCTGATATCATTCATATTTATATTTAAAATGTAATAAAATCATATCAAGTTATTAAAAATAATCAAATCTATAACATATCCAAACTTGCATGGTCACTACAGGAAAAATTAATAGTTTTGATGGCCAAAATCCACTGGAAATGGACATTATACACTAGGAAAATTGACTTTCAAACAGTAAAATGCACATAAAAAATATATTTTTTATAGAAATAAATCTGCCGGAACTATTTTTAGTGGAATCACTAATAGATTTATGGCAAAAATGTACTCTCATAAATGACGGTTCCATGTTATTGTTTCCGACAGTATTTCCACTGGCCATTTCGGCTGAATATAGATGTCAGAATTACTGGCGATCAAGCTCTCAGTTATTTTCGCTGAGATAATTGGTGGGTCTTATCGATGTAATAGCTATCAAAATTTTTGGTGGAACTATTACATAAAAAATGTTATAACTATTCGTCGTATCGTCGTTACCAATGGATAATCCATCAAAAATCCATTAAAAATCTATACCAAAAATAAAAAATAGTCATTCCTCTTAAATATTATACAACACAACAATTCTATAAAATATACATATATCATACTCATATTTCAACTTCAAACAAAAAGACTAATGTTATATGAAATAAGACATTTGATCCTACAAAAATATTAAGTAATTACCAAATAGTTCTAAAATAAATATCAAATTTATTACACAATAAAAATAGACCATAAATTGTACAAAAACATAATAATAAAATACCTAGTAATAACAAAAAGTCTAATCATAATTTGTTTTGTAATTCTCCTCCTATGTCGATGCTAGCTATTTTCCTTTGTGCTACTCTCTCATTCTCTATAACTCCTCAAATATTTGACTTTTGCTGCATATGCATTTGCATTTGTATGTCAGCTTGTGATTTTTAGACTTGATTTGGCTTTGATATAAGGGTAACCACATGTTGGCTATACAAAGTATCTCTGTTGCATGCTGAGAAGCTGGAACAACCAGAGGTTTATGTGTAGGCTTGCGAGCCTAATCCATAAACCCATCCTTTATGCATTCCACCTACCACTTGTAACCAAGTGTGGTAGTCAGAATAATCTGTAGATCCCACAAAGGAACCCTCACCTGCTCTAGTCTAGCTCTCTCAAAGTTGTGTATACTTTTCTTATAAAAGTTAATACAATATTAATCAATTTACACATTACACTTAAAATATTAAACTTATATATTCATGTAAGCTCTCCTTGTTCACCCATGAACTCATATTGAGATCCTCATGACGCTTGTGGTATGACTATGCAACTCAATAGAGGTCGATTCTCTAACCACCAGCTCTTTCTACAATAAACTTATATTAACATTCATAACTAAATAAATTATTTAAATATGTTAAAATTCTTACCAAACATCGTTTGTCCTCAGTGTGTTGAATTAAGCCCCTAGAATGGAGTGAACTACACAGCCCAAAATGTCAAAAGTTCTGTTCTATCTATTTTAGTCTCTCCTTCTTATATAATTAAGGATGTCCCAAGCATTGGTTAGCTCAGCCCATACACTCTCACTAGTTTAGAAATGTTGCTTGCCTAACTTCCTAATATTTGTAAATATATCTCATAGGCGAGTTGATTGATGCCTCTCAAAAATTTTTCTAATGATATTATTGTGTTCAGGAAACTAGTAAAAAAATTTCTATATATAAAAATATAAAATATAAAATATTTTTGTTAGTTTAATTAAAAATATATAATTTAAAATGTTTTTGCTAATTAATGACTAACCTTAAACTCCTTGAACTAAAAGTTATGCACTTCCTTTGAGATTTTCTTCCAAGGAACATAAGGAGTGTCAAACCTATTTCGTATGATGTACCATATCTTATACATAGACTATTACGATTGATAAAACATGTACAAAATGTATTAGGTGAAAAAATATTTCTCAAACTATCTTAGCAGTGTTAAGAATATCCTTAGTACATACATGTTAAGACTGTACTCAGTCTAAAAAAATATTTATCAACCAATAAAAATTATTACAGTCTAAGAATTATGGGTAAATAAAATATCCTACTGATTGGTACCTCGTTGTACTTTCCTATTTTTCTAAATTTTAGTTTAAATCTTGGTCCATTACAATGGAGACATACAATCTCTAATATATCATCTTTATCATATAATTTGCATCCATTAACATAATAATATATTTTTATATATGTCAAACCAAGTTTGAAAATCAATTTCTTAGTATGATATAAATCTATATGAATTATATTATTTGTCGGGTTGGTCTCCTTAAGTAGCCCAATAAATTGATTAAAATATTCATGGGAATATTATATTCTATTTTTATGCTTAACATATTCACAACAATAGATAACTGTGAGTGAGTATTGCATCCCTTCTAAATTGATTATTAAGAAGCATGCAACAAATCATAGAAGTTTTGTGCATCCTTATTTGATGACTCTTCTATATATTATTCAAATTATATCCAAGTTGCATTATAAACTAAGTCCCCGAGGGTTCAAATATTTTCTTCCTCAGCTATATATATTAGAACTTATAGATATGCCACATCGATAATTGAAATATAGCTTATACTCACCATGTGAAGTCCAATACCAAAATTTTGGCACAAATCCTTTGCGATATAGATCAACAGTTACATCATCTAGTGTGAGGTGCACTTTATTTCTATTTAGAACATGAATAATGAAATCTTCCATCTGAGATAAAGCAAGGCAGTTGACAGGCTGTATGGATGAAAAAAATCACATTAACAAACTCATATGTTAATATATTTCATCCTTGCGCCAATCGGTAACACATTCAATTTCTTTGATTCATATTATCCATAATATGAAGAACTAATCCTACACATAATATGAAGTTATTAGAGATTGGAGTGGCATCTATTGAAGAAGAAATTATTGAAAAATAGGCTTTAATTGATTTGAATATGTGCCATGAAGGATAATAAATTCCATTATATGAGTTGATAAAACTAATGTCAGAGAATTCTGAAGGAAAATAGATAGAATTAGAGTTACTTGGATAGAATTTAGTTTGATTTGAAAATCGTATTTTCTCTTAAAATGAATAGACCTAGCTAGAGTAAATGTAATTTGGCTAATGAATATAGTGAAATATTTCAATGCACATGATATTTAATTTCTTTTATTTGATAATGAGTTGTATGAATGATTTATAGAAGCTTTATAATAATCTTAATTTTTTAAAATAATTAAAAAAGAAAAAAATTTGAATTCTTGTTTAAATTCTAATGTTGTAGAGGGAAAGATAAATTTATATTTTTTCTTTAGATGGCTATACTGCTTGTTGAAAATTGTTTTGATTGAGGTAAGTGACTTTAATCTTATCTTTATTTTTAAAGATTTCAATTTTGACTATTTAATTCTCCTCAGAATTATTTTCTCTATATTTATTAAACTTTTACCATAACTTTTTGTACTGATTATCCTGAATATTTTTACTGCAACATTTTTGAATTTCACCTAGTAAAATAAAAGTTATTGAATTTTATATAATTTATATTGTACAAAAAATAAGTATTTTATTTAAGTATATTATCGATATAAGCATTGAGAATGAAAATATATATGTGATTGGATAATAACTAGTCATTATTATTTTTATTATAATGTGTTTTAAAGATAAGTAAAGAGTGGTTAACCTATTGGTTAGAGATTGGGTGGGCTATATAAGATGGTGGGCTGATGAGCTTTTCTTTAAATACTATAGTTTGGTGTTATCCTCTACTGATTTACATGATAAATAATACAATGATTGGGAGTTATGAGTTATTACTGTGCCAACTGATAAAGAGTGATAGCTCTATTTATTGAGCCAATAATTATTGATTATTGATTATCAAATATTAAAAAATATCATGATAGCCAAGTCTTCTTACTTGTTTAAGTGTGACCATCGAATTGATATTATAGATTTATTATTATGGTTAACCTATTATTTTTATTATAATGTGTGTCAAAGACAAGTAAAGAGTGGTTAACCTATTGGTTAGAGATTGGATGACCTGTATAAGATGGTGGGCTAACGAGTTTTCCTTTAAATATTATAGTTTGGTGTTATCCTCTACTGATTTACATGACAAATAACACAATGATTGGAAGTTATGAGTTATTACTGTGCCGACTGATAAAGAGTGACAACTCTATTTATTGAGCCAATAATTATTGATTATTGATTATCAACTATTAAAAAATATCATGATAGCCATGTCTTCTTACTTGTTTAAGTGTGACCATCGAATTGATATTATAGATTTATTATTAATATATAATTTTATTGATATTATATTTATTTATTATCATTGTACATATTTAATATTAGTTTAGTGCTTTACTATTTCTTCCACTAATTTTATTAAAGACACTGTACTGATACTATTGTCGATATAGATGTCGATGCTATTTGATACTACTACTAATTCACTATTACTATTATTATTATTAATTCACTATACTACTACTAAGTATATGATATATTAAGCATGTGATATACTTATTAGCATATGATTAAAATATTAATTTAATAGTAATATAGAATAACTGAAGAATATGTAATAGGGGTTTACTGTATTAATTTAAGTTTGACAATTCTTTATTGATGCTTTAATTTTTACTACTTTATATAATTACTTTACTGATTAATAGTACTGATAAGATGATTGCTTAGTTCGATACCCATATCAATTTACTGATTTCCCCACTAATTTATTAGTTTTTATACACTATTATTTTATTATTTATAGATTTTACTATTATTGTATGTAAGTTTTACTATTTTTATATTGATTCTTGATTATATGACTATCTATTATGAATTGATTGATGATATACATATTACTTCTTTATCATGCTTTTAATCCATTTATAGGATTTTAGTATAACCTATTGTGTTGTTTAGCTCATTATATGTGGTTTAAATAGTTTTAGGTCAGTGAAGTGATGAAAGAGTATGAGATTGATTAAGTTTCCTCAGGTTCTATTTCTTATATATATATATATATATATATATATATATATATATATATATATATATATTTATATATATATATATATATATATATATATATATATATATGGATATTTTGAATTATATAATTTGTTTCAACTATGTATTACTAATATATGATATTAAATAGTTTTGATTGCTATATAATAAAAGATAAAAGAATGAATTCTTCCAAATTATATTCTAGGGAATTACAATTATCCTCAAAGTATTATTATTGGAAGAATTGAAATTCAAAAGAATGAATTCTTCCAAATTATATTCTAGGGCATTACAATTATCCTCATAGTATTATTATTGGAAGAATTGATTGAATTGTTACTAGAGCTATAGAAAATTAATTATGAGTCAGGTAGATTGCATAGATTAAGGTGCATTATTTTGCATCCATAATTGATTGCATAAGTGAATGATATTTGGTTGAATGAACCATATGATAAGAATTGATTGAGTTTTGATTCATGATTTGATTTTCAATTCAATTTGAGTTTTAATCGTACGATTTTTTTATATAAATTTTTCTGCCCAAATCCTTAAGAGAAATGTCGAGAACGACAATTTTCTAAGGTTGGTATATTATAATAATCTGAATTTTTAAAAATAAATAAAAATAAAAAATTTTGAATTCCTGTTTGAATTGCATTGAGTAGAGAGAAAGATAAATCTAAATTTTTTTATCTTTTGATCGCTTTTCCGCTTTACAAAAGTTGTTCATATCAAGTTAGGTGACTTAAAAAAAATGATAACAAATTAAAAAAAAAAATAAGTTAGGTGACTTTAATCCCATCTTTGTTTTCGAATATTTCAATTTTAACTATTTAATTCTCGCTAGAACTATTTTCTCCAGATTTATTAAATTTTTTTCACGCAACTTTTTATTCTAATTATCCTAAAAATTTTGATGTAATATTTATGAATTTCTCCTTGTAAAATAAAAGTTATTAAATTTTGTATGATTTTTATTGTATAAAAATTGTGTATTTTATTTAAGCATATTATTGATATAAGCATTGAGAATGAAAAAAAATATATGTGATTGGATAATAGTTGGTTGCTATTGCTTTTATTATAATGTATGTAAAAGATAAGTAAAGATTGGTTGTCCCATTGGTTGGAGATTGATTGACCTGTATATAAATGGTGGGCTGATGAACTTTCTTTTAAATAATATGATTGGATGTTATCCTCTACTGATTTACATAATATAATGATATAGTAATTAAGAGTTATACGGAGTTATTACTGTGCTAATGGGAAAAGAGTTACGACTATGTTTACTGAGCCAATAGTTACTCATTATTAATTACCAACTACTAAAAAATATCGTGATAGCTAGGACTTCTTATGTGTTTAAGTATGACCATCAAAATGCATGTCACAGATTCATTATTACTGTACAATTTTATTGATAATGTATTGACTTATTATCATTATACATATTTATTGTTACTATATTGCTTTTCTATTACTGCCACTGGTTTTACTAACAACATTGTGCTGATACTATTACATATACGGACATCTATATTATTTTTAATACTACTACTAATTTATTTTTATTGATTCATTATTTTAATATTGAGCATATGATATACTAAACACGTAATATACTGAGCAGCATGTGATTAAAATACTTATTTGATATTGATGTAGAATAAATGAATAACATGCATATATTATTATTTGATTTTATTGCATTGATCTAAGTTTGATAGTTTTTTATAGAAGCATTGATTTTATCACTTTATATGATTACTTTACTAATTGATAGTATTGATAATTGCTTAATTTGACACCAATACCAATTTACTATTTTCTTCACTGATTTATTGGCTTTTGTACCATACTAGTTTATTATTTATAGATTATATTGCTACTACACATGAGTTTTACTATTTCTGTTCTTATTATTGATCATATGATAGTTACTGCTATGAATTGGCTAACGATATGCATATTACTTATTTAACGTGCTTTGAATCTAATCATAGAATTTTAGTGTAATCTACTGGGTTGTTTAGCTCATTATATGTGGTTTAAATAATTTCTGGTCAGTGAATAGTTTTAAGAGTATAGGGCTGATCAAAATTCTTCATGTTTCATTTCTTTTATTTTAGTTATTCTTTTATACTCGAAATTGGGATAAACATGATATTATTGTATGATTCCTAATTATTGCATATAATTTTTGGAGTGATGAATACATATATACATTAATGTTTTGAATTATAGAATTATTTCCACTATTTATTACTAATAGATGATATTATATAGCTCTGGTTGTTATATAATAAAACATAAAAGAAAGAATTATTCCAAATTAGATTCTAGGGCATTACAAGTTCTTGTTGATGATTAAAAATATAAAAATAGATAATTCTTTCAAATTTCATTCTAGGGTGTGACAAAACCACTAGAATTTCTAACATACTGAACCATCAATAATTTTGATAGTATCCGTTCATCGATATTGCCACATGAAAATATGCATATGACTTAAATCATATAGGAAACTCTTTTTTTGTGGCGCTAGTTTCAAATATTGGCAAATAATTAACAAACCCTCACTTTGATGAAATCAATATGAAGCAAGAAAATAAAATAAAATAAAATTCATAATTGTAATAACATCATAGGAAAAACTTACTCTAAGAAATGCTAAACCTTTGATTTATTATGAAGAACACAATGTAGCAGCCTTCATCTCTTTATCATTCAAAATTATAGGCATGTAATTTTTTTATTCCTTATCATGAATATTAAAATTTATAATGATGATTGACTTGTTTCTCCTACATTCACATCTCTACTATGAACAACTCTTGCTCTATAGCTTCAACATTTGCTTCAAATTAGTGAGAGTAAAAAGTGTCGTCTCTTGAAATAGATATGCTTCATATAGGGAACCTTCTAGATGGCATTTAATCTTTATTAATCTTATTTAAATATCTATAGTATTTGAAGCCTATAAATAATATATAAACATAAACTACTAAATATATCTTAATATCTCTCAATCGGATACATCCATCAATTTTGAACATGACCACCAACTCTTACCTCGTAAGGTAAATGTGTGATCAATGCTCCATTGACTTAATGAAACTTTGAGGAAATATCTTATGTAGTTTGTATAAATTATTGAGATCTTCGCCACACTTCTCATTAAGGCCTTATCATTTAAGCATGTGGAGCATAAGTCTTTAAAAAAAATGCTTAGTTAATTAATAAATTTGATAATACATTTGATAAATTATTAAATGTGGTAGGCATCAAACACTCCATGAAAATATGACAATTATGACTATTCATTTTGAATAACTTTCTTGATCCCCACTCAATATGGACGATGAAATTAACTTTCTACTATATTATTTAAAAATATATATCTTTATTTATCCTGATTGCATGTTCAATATGTTGAAAAATATGATCACGATAAAACTATACATTTTTTCATCCATATTTTAGTGTAAATGATTACTTAATTCCATGTAATATGAGCAAGGCAAATTTGCTATAATGCTCCAACTTGATAACATCTCATATGCTCAACAGACTCCAATCATCCATAGCTATGTTACTTTCATCTAAAAGTTTAGTTTACTTAAAATATCATATGTTAATACACCATCATCTCACAAAATCTTCACGTCATCATTTAATAGTTCTAAGTATATATCAATTTCAACTTTTGTATTACATAATCCAAGTATGATAAGCATGATAAATGTATACAACGTGTTCATGCATAAATCTTGTGAAATATTATATGATGCAAGTATTATTTAGCATGAATAAGATGATGCATTATAACTATATGCAATAAACCATCAATGTATGATCAAAGTCTAATATTTTGTGGTTTGATTGTGAATTGTAAATGTATAAAGTCAAAGTGCTTCCAAGTATCAATATCAAATGGATAAATCAGAACTTTTTTTTTTCAAATTCTTTTGTAATGTCATCTCACATGACCAGTAGAGCTCATGAATACATAAAGTCTTTGTAGATATGCTATAATGGATAAATAAAATAACCTACTATATAGGATTTCCTTCTACTTCCATTTTTCAACTTCTTGGTTTGAATAGAGATTTTTATCAAATCATTCTAGTAATATAACATACAATTATTATTGTAGTAATTTATTTTTTATAAACTCAAACCTAATTTAGAAGTTAACTTCTTCATTATGTATAAATTAGCTAGTACTAAGTTATTAGCTGAATCAATTTTTTTAGTAGTCCAACAAATAGGTTGAAATATTCTCTTGACATATTGTACTTTATCTTAATGCTAAGCATCATAACTATGGCTAATAACTCATGCATGTACAACCTTCCCAAAGTGGTTGTTGTGTTACATGTAATAGTTCATAAAACTTCTAGGCTTTGATGTTAGGAGCGAGGTTCTTCTATATTCTGTAAATTGTAAGACACACTCATCAAAGACTATATCTTCGTATCTCCCAATGTTTTCTTTATTTTTTATTGTATAGCTTATTGAAGCATCATATTGAGAGTCAATATGTGGCTCATACTTTTCATGTGATGTTTATAGCCAGTGATTGTACTTGTTAAGTAAGACTACTATCTTTGAATGGCCAAGTCTTAAATAAGTTAATTTGACCCTTTTTGAATGAAATTAAAGGGTTTTTAATGCATTTTAATGCCTCCTTAATAACTCAAAATTCAAACCATGGCCTAAATAGCCTGGTTTCCCACCTATTTGACTCTTGATCTCATCTCCACCGTCCAAGAGAGGGATGGAAGTTTAAATAGTGAAATTTAGGTCTTTGAGAGGGGCTTTTGGACTCTTTCTCTTTCTCTAAGCCACCAGAGTTCGTGAGATTTTGTGTGGAGACTCCCTTCAACCCCCCACACCTTTCCTGGCCTAGATCCACTGTCAAATCCCCACCGGTGGCTATCTTTCGGCGAGATCGAGGTTAAAACCTCCCAAGTTGATTTCCTGTCGATCGAGGGCGAATCGGAGCTCAAGTTCAACTAGGAAAACATACAAGGACAGTCTGCAATCTCAACCGTACAAAGATCTCCCGAATCCATCCATTGGATTGACGTAAAACCTAAACCTTAGCTATAGCACTTAGATCTAAATAGATTTTCATACACTGTATTTTAGATCGTGAGAAAGGGCCCCCATGATTGCTCTTCGTTCATTGAAACTTTGCTTAAAATTTCATGGCATTTGGTTTAGCCATTTGAGATAACGAGGCGATTATCCCTTAGGGTCTCGGTTCGGGCGTCTGCATGCGTGAGACAGAGATTGGGTCGTTGATCAGGCAATCAACGATGGATCCTGCAATGTTTCGTGGTCTCTTATGACCTTGGATCTGACCCGTAGTCCGTGTGTTAGGTGGATCAATCGTCTGGCTCGATCAGAGCCATTCGCTCGAAACAACGAAGCATCAGACAGTGCGGAGGCCAGCTGACGTGGTTAAGTGAAGACTGTCGCAATGCAATCATTGAGCGCAGATCGCAAAGCTTATCCCGCATTGCCACCTGGCTAACCACCGCCGCCGCCAATTGTGTTTTAATTAATTTTAATTATTTCTTAAATTTTTTTAAAAAGTTCTCTTCTAAAAATCATAATAAATTAAATATAAATCCTAAAAATACATACAATATATCGTTTTATTCGTAATTAAATTTCCTTCAATTTAAAATTAGTTTCATTTAAAAATAATGTATATTTATTTAATTATTCAAAAAATAGTAAAAAATATTTGTTATTTTATTTTATTTATAATATTTATTATTATATTATCCTTATTATTATTTTAATTATAATATTACTAATTATTATTATTTTAACATTTTTGTTTCTATTTTATGATTATTATTATTATTATTATTTTAAAACATTTTCAAAACTAATTATTATTGTTTTGAAATTAAAGGTATTTTCAATACTTATTATTATTATTATTATTTTAAGGTTAAAATTATTTTCAATATTTTTCATTATTATAATTATCATTTAAATTACTTTTTATGTTAAACTTTCTTTATTACTATTATTTTCTTATTATTATTTCTATTATTATTATTATTATTATTATTATTATTATTATTATTATTATTATTATTATTATTATTATTATTATTTAAAAATATTACCATTATTATGTTAATAGATAGCATTAAATTTCAGAAGTTTTATTATTTTAAGTTAATTTTATTTAATAATTACTTTAAAACATTAATTATTTTAAAATTATTTTAAATGGCTTTTAATGCAATAATTTTTAAAAATTCATAATTTGTTCATTTTAGATCTTATTTTAGTATATAATACCTTAAATTTTTTAGAAAATTATGAACTTTATTTTATATTTATAAGTATTTTAAAATTACTTATACTTTAAATCCTAATTTCGGGAGATCCACTCCAATGAAATTTTAAACACTAGGCTATGCATATGAAGAACAATCATGAGGGAGTGGATTAGTAAATGATTGAGTCTCAATCATTCACTAATCGCCTAATTTAGCGTACTTACTTTTTTTATCGTAGTTTGCATGTGTAAGATGCACGAGTACTTAGTTTACGCTCTCCTAGATCTAACGACATTGTGTGTTTACTGTTTTTGTGTACTCCATGCATTGTTACCTTGAGAGTTAGTTCAGAACTTGATTTAAATCAACTCAACGTAGTGACACCCTAAGGACAATAATTAAGGACTAGTAAACTTAGAAGAATTTTTAGGAGCTAGGATAGATCCCTGATTAATATGAAAACTCTAACATTTAAACTTAGTGACATGTTGAACCCCCCAGAATTTTTTAGGAATTTTTTTTGGGACTCTTTAGGCCACTTAATTAACCAACCCTAATTTACCAGATAAATAGGGCCCGATAACTCTTAAAAATTCTAATAAATTTATTTTAACTTAGAAAAATACATATAATAGATGAAATTGTTCAAAATTTAGTTCTTAACCTGAGATAAATAGGGCTCCTTAGGTTGACCTTAATCTGACCCTTAATTTTAACTTTAATTAAAATTACTATTTTGCCCCTATTAGATAATTAAAATTTATTAAAAATTCTAAATTTTTTCCAAACACCTGGGAACACTTTCTTAGGTCATTCCTAACTTTTGGAGGTGATTTCAATCAGTTTGGAACTGATTTGGAGCAAAACCATAAAATCACCCCTAATTAGGCAGTTTTAATAATTCCTTTAATTACCCAAAACTTGTAAAATTCATAACTTTGCATAGGAAAGTCTAAATCTAGCAAACTCAAAGCCTAACTACTCATGTTAATGTCTAGTATTATAATTAAAACCCTAAACCTAGCCTATTTCTTATAGTGACATTTTGGACTCCCTTAGCCTAACACATAGGAGGACTTAAGACTTTTCAAAATTGGATAATTTAATTTGAACTTCAAATATCATTACCCCAAGTATTAAAAATGAATCAACAAACTAAATTGACTAAAATGAATCATAATTCACTAATATTTAGACTTTAATTAAAATTTCCTTTTTCGGCCTCCAACAAATCTAAACTCTAGGTAACATTAACTAACTACCTAGTTTAGAATCTATCCCAGCCACACAGACCTTTACACACACATAGAATTGTTTGTTAGGACATCACTTCTAGACTTAGGCTAGGCCAGTGTTTACTTTTCTGCTATGTGCCAGGTTTTTCGTGATTTTACTGCATGTTGTGTAAATTAATTGTTCTGTTTGCTTAATTTTACTGCACTGTTGATTGATGTAATGTGCGTTAGATTTACCCCTATATTAGGTATGATATATATATATATATATTTACTTTTATTGTAGATGGCCATGCTCATGCAATGCTAAATAAAAGGGGGGCAACTGTCATGATTTATACTAATAATGTTTGTGCAGGTGCTTCAGAATTACTTAGCCCCACTAAATAAATGAGGGCTAAGAATCATTAATAATAACTGCAACAAGTGCTCCAGAAACTGCTTAGCCATCCATAATTAAGAGCATGGCCAAGTGTGATTGTGATATGTACTTTCATTTTCATATAAACTGATTGTGTATATATCAACTGCTTGAGATTTTTATTAGGATAACATTACAGGAGAGTCTAGAATTTTCTGTTTTCATTTAATGTAATAATTTGTAATATTGGTGAGAGTTGTGAAAGTATCTTTGAGTTAGGATATTCTTATCCAACTCAAATTCCAAAATAAGAATGCATCCTCAGAGGGGCTCAGGATGGCTTTAAATATCCAAAGAGAAAAGGTAATACCCCCTTTGGGGAAGAATTATCTCTTCATTTGGATATTCAAGCCATGATGAATCCAAGGAGTCCAAGGAGAAGAGATCCAAAGAGTCTAAGGAGGAGAGTTCTAAGGAGTCCAAGGAGAAGAAATCCAAAGAAAAATGAAGACATGAAGACTTAATATCCCACTTATAGTCATTTGCGTCAGTCATAGGCTTAGAAATCTGGGTTGTTGGCAGTGGTGTCTGACCACTTTACTTTTCTGCAGACCCTGGGTTGTAATTAAAGGGCGTTGGCCTATGGACATTTACTTGATTAGTTTGATCATATTGATCTGTTTGATTGATATTGATTGCCTCTATGGTTGCCTGTTTTTCCTAGTTTATTGGCGAATTGTATATAGCTTTTATTTTAGCATGGATTCCATTAGGCTCTTTAAAGACTATAAAATTTTTTCACTCACAATTAATACTTAAAATTTTAAGAATTAAATAACATAGAAATTTAACGACCTAGGAAATAGCTAGAATCATCCGGGGTCACATGCATATCAATACATTCTTCTTTCTACTTACTTTGAGACACTTTCTCGCCTGCGGGTAGAGTCCGGATAATCTGGCCTATGAGGATGAGGTGCTGGACCTGGAGAAGTCTAGTGTCCTTCTAAAAATTATTTTTATATAAGCATATTTTTAAAATCTAAAGCATATCTAATTTGAATCTTCAACCAGCATGCATTGCAATAGAAACAAATTTAATTAAAATTTAATTACATTAGTTAGGAGCATTTACCCCACATAAGTATAAGGACAATTAGGAAACCTTTTAGATGTCGACTTTAACTTCAAAAAAGTATACCACCCACCCATCTTTCATAAAATGACCTGACATCATGGTTTTAAAGCGATTAGGTGATTAGCTGGCTCCCCAATTCAGGCCGGGATAGGTCCAGGTTTTGCATTGTATTAGTTAGGACACGGGTGTCAATGTTGTTCGTAGAACACTAAACCCAATCTAGATTTATGATTCAAGGCTACTACATTTGGTCTTGTAGTACGCCTAAATAGTGGGTAGGTCCCTTCCTTTTAGGGACTATAAATCCTACTTATCTGGGTCATATGGATGACACCACTTTCATCTTTCTCTCATGCATGTGTTAATTGCCTGACTTTTATTTTCTCTAGTTTCTTGTCACTACCTTAGTCCTTCTGAATGCTGATATGAACTCTACATATTAACTAAGCCATTTGAGACCTTTCTTCCCTTTGAGTAGGACTTATTACTCTATGCCCTTGTGTCAATCCCATTTTGGATAGGATAATGTATGATCCTTAATCGAGAGTCTTCTCAGGCCCCGGTCTGAGATATAATTAACCACGGGGGCTTGCGTCCATGTGAAACTGAATTTCACATCTACTAAATCCCATCCGAGCTGATATATCGGGTGGGGGAAACCCATGATTGTGATCAAGCCATGCATATTATTACCCATCGAGGTGCATAGGCGAGAGCCACTATCCTTCATGGCTAATCGTATGTAGGGTCTAATCTGCCCTTCTATTAGCCCGTTTACGAGGAGCGCGGAGGCCCGCGATCGTCTCTATCCCTCGGGGTAGGTGCACCCCTCTGTAATCTTGCAGTCGTAGTACTGCTCTTTTGGAGGTCCACATATGGCATCTAATGTTTATGTAAGTTTCTTGATAAATGTTCATTAAAAGGCTAATCAAAACATGAACACTAGTTGTGCATGTGAGTATATAGATTTTAAGCATATTGAAAAAATCCTCATAGGAACTTAAGCAAGCATATACTAACAACATATGTAATCTGATGCGGTCATCCATCAAAATATATATGAATACTTGTTTTAAGAAAATACTAAATTTCTTTTGAACCGATTTACATAAATACATGTTAAATCATTATGATGCTCTAGAACACATACCACATTGTTTTTCTTAGATCTTCTCTCTTTAGAAGATTGTAAGCACAATTATCTTGCCATGGTGGTTTGATCTCTTGAACTATGATAAAGTATAATTAATCTATAAATGCATGACTATACATTATGGATTTATTTTTATGACTCCTCTATAAAGTATCTTCCTTATATTATAATGCATTTAGTGCTCTATTTTATGCATAGTTTCTAATATTATGTGCATTATATGAAAGAGTGTGTACTTTGCTTGTTAGACTTGTTTCTATATGCTTGATATATGATTGTACAATTCAACTTTTGGGAGTCTTCTAGTATGTTTTGTGCACTCTTTTTCAAATGTTTTGAGCTTTATATTTGTTGCGTCCAGGAATATTCACGGTGGTAGAGAAATATGAAGTTTAACATCTTAGCGTTGTACGAAGATCCATTACACACACAGACAAGAGAAAGGGTGTAGCATTCATAAGAGACACCAGAGTTTTTACGTGGAAACCCCTGATAAGGGGGAAAAATCATGGGGCCTGGCCCAATTTAAATGAATCCACTGTGTTTGTATTCAATTACAAATTAGGCCCTTCCTTGGGGGGAAGGCTTTGATTTGATGTAGCAAATATACATTATATAAAGTTCATTACACGGTGGAAATTGGAAGAACAAACATCGAGCTAGTTGGCGGGATACGAAGTTGGAAGGACCGTAGATGATGGGCGACAAAGGTCGGGAAGATCATTGTTTGGAAACGAGGGTCAGAATGACTAAAGTCGATAGAGGAGGTCGAAAGTCAAGTGATGGGTGGATGTTTAGCGCCGGGTAGAAGTCCGACGAAAGTCTGGCGATGGGCAAAAATTCGGCAAGGGGCGAAAGTCTGGCGACGGGCAGAAGTCTAGCTCAGGTAGAAATCTGATGATGATCAGCAGTTGGCTGGAAGTCCGGCGGTGATCGGCGGCCGGGCGGTGGTCCAACGAAGGTCAGGCTGAAGTTCGGTGGTGATTGGCGGTCGGCTAAAGTCCGGCGGTGGTCGGCGTCTGAGGTGGAAGTCTGACAATTGGTGGCGGACGGGAGCTGGTCCGATGACCGTCGGGTTGAAGTTCGGAGGCGATCGGCGGCCGGGTGGAATTCATGCGATGATCAGCGACTGGACGGTGGTCTGACGAAGGTCGAGCTGAAGTTTAGGGATGATCAGCGGCCGTGTGGAAGTCCGACGGTGGTCGACATCCGAGTGGAAGTTTGATGGCGATCGGCAGCCAGGCGGTGGCCTGGCGATAGTTGGGCTAAAGTACGGCAATGGTCGGTGGACGTGCGGTGGTCCGATGATGGTTGAGTTGAAGTCTGGCGGTGATCAGTGGCCAGGTGAAGGTCCGGCGGTAGTCAACATTTGAGTGGAAGTTCGGTGGTGGTCGGGGACCAGGTGGTAGCTCGACGATAGTTGGGCTAAAGTCCGGTACCAGTCAGTGTTCGGCGGCCAGGTGGAAGTCCGACAATAGTTGGCAGACAGGTGGTGGTCTGATGACGGTCGGGTTGAAGTCTGGCGGCGGTCGGCGGCCTGGTGGAAGTCTAGCGGTGATCGGCGGCTGGGCAGTGGTCCGATGAAGGTCAGGCTAAAGTCCGTCAGGGTGGAACTCTAGCGATGGTCGGGGGCCGGGCGGTGGTCCTATGAAGATTGTACTGAAGTCTGGCGATGGTCGGCGGCCGGGTGGAAGTTCAGTGGTGGTCCGATGACAGTCGATGTGGGTTCACCGGTGATGGTGCAGAAGCTCTTGAAGTCTTAGAGCTCTCTCCAATCTTTAGCCAAGGCCTCCTTCATGTAGATTGTGGGGGTCTATTTATAGATTTTTATGAGTGCCACACCCCGTAAATATAGAGAAGATTTGAGGCGGTTTCGGAGTGCTCCATTGGATGGTTCGTATTGATTCCCTCGATCTTAGAGAGTTTTTTAACTATTTATGTGCCTTAATGATGTTGGAATTTAGCAATCTTAATCTCATTGGATTTGTCTCGCCGAGCCGCTCGATTTGACTATAAGCATGTCATATTTAGAAATCATTTTGCTATCCAAATAATGCTAAGATCCTTCCAAATGAGGTTTGGGCCTCCAATTTGGACTCATTTGGGCTCGGATTGGACTTAATTTGGTGTCATTAGGTTCTTTTCTTTGAGACCTTCAGTTTGACTATAAGTTTCCTAAAATTGGAATTTTGATCATACCAAATTTAATTTTGAAAGTTTCCAACTTAAATATCCCTTGAGATTCATGCTCGATCAAAGCAATTTTCGGTTACGTATCAATATTGAATTTTAAGCTTTATTTTACATTTTTCTCTTATGTAATTGCATTTAGGGTTAAATTATAAATGTATAGATTAGGAGACTCAAAATCACAAACACACTGATGATCATAACTTCATTAAATATTAACTAAAAATCTTTCATTAAAAAAAAATTAAACATTAACTAAAAATCTTATAAGATCATTGATGATTTCAAAAAAATTATTATTTCCTTATGTTAATGACTAGTTAATGCTAAGTTGGCATTGAATTACAACAAATTAGTATTTTAGCACATGCATGCCTTCCCAAGGTGAAATTATTACGTGCGGTCATCGGATGCAGTCTGAAGGTGAATCAGGACCCGCCTCATCAATATTTTGTTGTGTACTAAGGCTATGTACCGAATAACATGATGCATCCTATTTCGACTTCGAACCGTTCGGTGACCGCATGTAATAATTTATCATTCCCAAGATTTAAAAGACCCCTTAGAAGCCTTTATGATCAGCACACAACCATTCAAAACTAAAATTCTCATTCTTTACATACTCTTCTCATTATTGTTTGCTCAAAGTAAGGATTTCTTGCGAGAATTTAAATTCAAATAAATTCTAAAATGTTCATTGCACATCCAACCTATCCTTCTCTTGATATTTTAGACTCTATATCAACTACTAATTAAAAATGCTATGTTAATTATTAATTATGTTAAAATTTGATTATAAAGTGCATTGCATATATTTAGATTTATATAATAATAACTAAAATTATAAAATAATACAAAAAGTATGATTGTTAAATAATAAAACATTTATATAAAAAAAAATTGATATAAATATATTAAAATGGGCTAAAAATCATTAAATTTTCTTTAAATTTAGAATAATATTAACTATTTATATAGATTATTAATTTAAACATAAATTTAATAAATATTAAAATTATTTTTATATAATTTATATCAAAATATTCTAATATATATTTTATATTAAATAATGAGGTACACCCATAACCTCAACTAATTGATTAGATATATAGCTTATTTTAATTTATTAATTGAGAACTTTATTAATCAATAGGTCTTAAATTCTAAGCTCATTCACTTTACTCTCAAATGTAAATAAAATAAAATAATAATAAAATAGAGAAAATAAAAATAAAAAACAGTCCGGTTAGATTTGTGTGGCCGGAAACACAGCTGAGCGTGCAGCACCGCAGCAGCTCTCGACTCTTCAAATTTGGTATTGCAATGGTTGTGCAGGGGAGTTTGAGAGGCGGTATCCATGGCGTCCCCAGCAGTGGAAGGGAAGGTGACGACGGCGCTGCGAGCTGTATTCCGACGGGTCGAAGGGGCGGCGAAGAAGGCCGGGAGGCAGCCGGAGGACGTGAGAGTAGTGGCTGTGGGGAAGACTAAACCGGTCTCCCTAATCCGGGATCTCTACGATGCAGGCCACCGCTGTTTCGGCGAGAACTACGTCCAGGAGTTCATACAAAAGGCGCCTCAGGTGATCTCTTCTTCTTTCTCGCCTGTTTTCGATGAGCAAATAATTGGGTTTCCCCTCGGAACTGACGGCGTGATTAGGGATCGAGTTAACTTATTGTTTGGAAATAATGAGCTTGTGTCTTAAATAATTTTGGGAATTTCGCTAGGAATTTCATTTATAGCATTGCGTGCTATGAGAAATTTAATTTGATCGGGCACATTTGAATAAAAAATTTTCACATTCAAATGCAGATTCCTATATTCTTATTTTTGGCAAATTTATAATCCAAATGAATGCCTTGACGAGGCAAACCTGATGACTCTATTAGTAGTTCAATCAAAATTTGAATATGCCCGAATTAAGCACTTAAAATGCAATAGAGGGAATAATCTCTAATTTCAGCAAACTTATAATCAAATTAAGGCGCTAATTGGAAAAATCTTTCTCCAATTTTCTATTTTTAAATAACTCCCCCAGTGATTTTTGTATGTTTGATTACCTAAGGTCTACATGGCTTCTTGCTTCTCTCTTCTTGGACGGGCATTACTCTTAATGATTTTTGTTTTCTAAATCTAATGTATTTTATTATTACTTTTTTAAAGATGATAATCTTATGTAACTGCAAGATCATATAAGTATTTTACTGACTAGTAATAAAGTCATGTTGCTTAAACAAAACATTTTTGTTCATGAAATAGCCACCGCTGCTTTTTCCATATGCTTGCCAAACACCAGAACCATTATTGTTGTTGTTTCCCATTGGCTAGCTTGAATCCATCTGTATTTCATTTCTTTATCGTGGCCACTGCCACCAGCCTCTGTTCTTATTTTCATTGCTAATGTCACCTCGGGAACCATCTCCGTGAACAAGGCTCCAGCCATCGCCAGGTCTTTTACAGGATAAGTCTATAACCTTGTTTCACATAACACAATGATTACATTCTTATTACAGCATAAGCCTATAAAGTTTGTTTTTAGTTTATTCATTTCATCCTCACTTGAAATGAGAGATATGAAACTAGTTCTTTGGATAAAGCTGTCTTCATATTGATTCTCGCTGTATGGACATTGAACTTATGTCTTGTTTGTTTACCTTATGCATATTGTATTTGATGATGCTTCGTACTATTTTGCAGCTTCCTGATGATATCAAATGGCATTTTATCGGGCATCTTCAAAGCAACAAAGTCAAACCCCTTCTAGGTATTGGTAATGTTAAACACGTTTGAAGCATTGCATGGATTATCCAGTATAAGTAAGCTTTTCATTCTGAAAGGTCATTTTGGTCTTGGGACAGCCCTATCAAGGATTTTATAGTTTACTGAAAGTTAATGACCGGAAGTTATCTTCCTTTTTTTCTCATTGTTAATAAATTGCTGCATATAAATTTGCACCTTTACATTCCCTTTTATTTTGTGTTTCTTTTGCTTGCCAAAAATGTTTGCTTTTAATTATCCATTCGTACGAAACAGCTCATATGTGATGCTTTCATATAAAGGTCATTAATAGTGGTTGATCGAGCCTTCCAAGTTCAAGCCAAAGGATGTTTGTTTAAATTGCTTTTGCATTAACCATACTCATTTAACCATGAACTTGTAAAAAGCTGAAATTCACAGCTGGATTTTTCAACATCTCCGTAAAAAATGATAAAAACCTGATTTCTGCACAAATGATTGTGCTATTGCACTATTGCTTCTAAGAATTTTGAACTATGTCCTGCCTTTATTTTTTGTCTATATTGGAGAAATTATTGGATAATTGAGAACCATGATTTGTCAAAGGAATAGCTTCTTAGGCAATAGAAAGGATAGTGCATCTATCCCGTTTTCCTCTAAATTAGATATGTGAATAATAGTTTATTTATTTGATGTAAGTACAGCCTGAAGATATTGTAAATGTTTGAGACTTCAAAGTATGGCTTGTTTGGTTCATTGATCTCTTGGGCACTGTGTATCTTGCTGATGTGCTTGCTTCAGTGTCTTTTCATGCTATCTATTCATATGTCAGCGTAACCCACAATATGGATAATATATGGATGTCTACCATACTAATGATCTTCACACATCGCCCAAATCAGCACGGGCAAAGGCGACGAAAGTGACGATCGACGAGCGCGATCGTCAACAAAGCGCGTCACTTCACTAAACTATTCGAACGACCTCCAATCACCGAACGGATCTCACCGATGAGATCAAAATGTTGAATTTAGCCATGGGAGGACCCCATCTCAACCGAATTGAATGATGGCAGTCAAAATCAACAAATTATAGGCGCAATGACCCGATGTTGCCTGAATGACGTCCGTTCGCAAAATGGATTTTGCTGTTGCGTCTGGAACATCGAAATATCCAAGAATGACTGTTATATTGTATGTGTCATTTGAATGAGCAAAAATGTGAATTTTGCGCAAGTTTCGAGACGACGACACACAAATTAAGATGCACAAAAATCGAGGAATTTTATTCTAGCACAAATCCCCAAAATCCTGCTTAAATCTTGCTCAAACCTAACTCAAATTTCTACTATTCGGCGTCGTCGCCTCTCGCGATTTCTGCACATATCCCACGATTGCTGCTCTGCTCTCATTGATAAAATGAGAAATGGTTAGAGCCTTCAGCACTTCTTCCTCACGCGAGAACATCCTAAGCCCTTCTCTGTTCGATTTCTCCAAATGTTCGACCTACAGCCGATCACGATCCCACCTCCTCACAGTCAAAACCCATCACAGAAGAGAGTTTACCCTCTCTTACTTGAGAGTTTGAGTGTGATTTGATCCTCCATGCATCCAACATCATTGCCTCGACATAGACATCGTCTCTTGACACCGCTATCGTTGCCTCTTATGCAAGGTATAATGCTCTCCAAACTAAAAAATCCTCCAAATTCCATTTTTGGAGCTTGTGACGCAACCAACGGACCACCTATGCACACTTTTTTAACGCAGTGGGAGGGAGCTAGAACGATGCTTGCAACGAGGCGGGTGAGCTTTGTTCGTGCTTTTCTTAGTCTAGAAGGTCAAAATTTAATTACCCATGCATTCTTTCAGGCTGGTGAAAAAAAAATGTAAGTTTTCATACATGTATCGCTGCAACCCATACATGCCTTTCTTGGTGTGGTGGGGTAGAAGACCGTGACTGCGGTTCCACCCGACACATACCATGCACATCTTTCTTGACATGGTGGGCAGGCCTAAACTCTCAAAAATTCCCCTAATAGGGGAGACGCTGAGAGGCTGGCGAAATTTGAACTAACGATACACATGACTTGAACAAATCACAGGGAATAAAACTTAAAATAATAAACAGGTAATTGGACTTTAAACTAATAAATGCATGATCACAACAAAAACACAAATGCTAAATAACAGTCCGGATCATTCAAATGAGCGTCAATGATTAAACAAGGGATTTATGATCTCCAACATAATTCACCTGCGAGTAATGAAAATTGAAGTGGATGTATAACTTAATTGCAAGTAGTGTTAACAAGGCTTGCATCGCACAACAACATACTTGCATAAAGCAGCAAACGACCCACAGCGCGACGCAACGATTCACCTGCAAATAGAAGCAGAGAATTTGTAGTAAAAATTACAAATCACTGATGGATGATTTGTGATGCATCACACAGCTCGCTTACAAGATGAAGCATGCTCCTACGGACTGCATACTGAAGAAAATGACAACATGCAGAAGATGAAATGAGCTGAACCATGCTGCTGATGCACAACAAATGATACTAAATGTGCAGCTAAATAGCGCCACATGATCCGCAACATTCGTATAAGCGGGCAGAAGACGTTTACAAGCTCTTGAACAGAAACTTGTGCATTTTCCAAACAATCATCATCTGCATAATCAACCATATTTAGATATTTCAAAGAACACCCTTCATGCATTGAAGTGCACACTGACTCATTTAGGATATGCATATGCATTTTGCAAATGCTTTGAAAAGCATGTAAAGTGCACACACACAAATGCATTGTGTAAGTACACTGCCCAACCATGCAATGTGTATTATGCAAGCACACTATCCAACATACAAGATGTATTGTGTAGCAACATTACTATACACTGGCATGAAAATACATCAACACTGCATGAAAGCATTTGAAACATTGCATAAATGTATTATGCAAACATACGGGCAGCACATGAGTGCATCATACACACATGCAAATGCATCATACATTACGTTAGAGCACTAAGCCACCACACACGTCATACAAACATATTAAATAGTGTGCAGATGCATATTGCAGCATACATGCAAACACACAAATACATATGCGAGTATGTCAACATGCAGATAAGTACATGAGTGTGTATGTGAATATACAAATATGTCATATAGACCTCCTGCATTGCATACAAATAGCTACCATGTAAATGCATTGTGTAAAATGCATTTGAATGCATACATTCGCATGAGCCCCGACAAGTGTAATATATATACACATGTTATGTCTGATGATGCTACATAGGTCAAAAATGAATTTGAGTTCAAGTTCAATCCTCCTCTTTCAACGGACCGGAGTTGACACAACTGAACTACTGAATAAATACAAGGTCATAGTGATTTTATACATTCATATTAGACCTTCAAGGTTAATTACAATAAATGTTCATTGCTAAAAGCATAAAACTCTTGATTCTCAATATCCGTATGATAACTCACAACATCAGTAATTGAATCCAATTGTTTGTTAGTGGGAGGTTAGAGTTGACACGGTTCAAATGACAGATATATGACCTATTTAAAGATCCCCGATGATGGTCGTGTTAAATGTTTATCACAACCGAATGGGACTCTACACTTTCAAATGCCACCAAATATTTTGAAATACAAAAATTTTCAAATGATTACAAAGGCACCATGATGATGATCGTGTTGATAGAAAATCTCAATCGGAAGGACCTCAAATATTTAAAATACCTCCCAAAATCTTATAAGATACAAGTATCTAAATTGACTTTAATGTCACCTTGATGATGACCTTGTTGAATGCAAATCTTAATCGGATGGATTAATTTTCACATACTTATCAAAGATCTAAAGCTCCACATCTATTAATAATATTAATATTTAAAATCAAAGTTTAATCATCTAATAAATTAAAGCAAAATACATCCACTCTCCACAACAGTTTGTCGAGATGGATAAATTTGAAAATTACTTCAGCTCACAAAGGGTGAATGTATAATCGAGAATATCACTAAGATTTATTCTTAAATCATCTATTGCTAGTAAGGACATGACACATGTCCTCTAACTAGTGGTTTTATTGCCAAATGATACCATAGATAAATGGTTATGATCGGGACCCTCTGACCGAGTGATTTTGCCACTAAATTTTACCATTAAATTACAATCATTTTCAGAGCTCATATGTTCCCTAACAGTTTTAAATCCTTGAGTGATGAATCAAGATGATATAATTGATAGGGCATAAATCTTTTTGTTAGCTAAGGTGGATTCAAATATATCCCCTTTGGCAAAACATTCACCTCAAATCTATAAGGTTCCCTTGTACAAAGCAACACATGGGTGCCAAAAAGGATCCTTCGGTCAAGTTGGGTCGACTACCTCCTTTGACTAAGTAGACTAGGGACCATAATGACCCGAGACGACGAAATTATAGGATCTTGATCGGTTTATCATCATTCCCCCCACCATCCACTTTAAGTACCAGGTGATGAATTTCTAAATTTAAATATTAAGTTTCACATCTAAAATTATTGTTACTATATGTCAAATACTATTTATCTATTTTGTCGAGAGGGATAATTAATTATAGGGGCTTACGCTTATAGGAAACTTGAATTTAGATTATAAAGTCCTTACAAAATGCGGATGAAATCTCTGGGCAATATCTTATCTAAACCCCAATCTACCTTTTAAAAATTTACCTCAAAACTTAAATGTTAAAACTCTTCTTGTTCGCCCATAAAAAAGAAAGGGGCCGCGGAGAGGCCGAAACACGAATTTTTGGAGCCCACACATACCATATGCAATTTTGACATTTAGATGACCCTAATAGTTCAAACAAAAAAAAGGTGAGATGGCCTAATCCAAATCAATTCATAGCACTAGACCTAATACACAATGAGAGACGAATTTCTTAGAATCAAATTTGATCTATTGTAAATTTCTTGTCCTCCACAACTCATCCTTAGTGTGGTTTGTTACATGCCATCCTAACTACACTATGTGTCTTGCCTGATGCTCGTCGAATGCGGTCACCTTTGCTCTCACCGCCCGCTAGAGCGACCTTCAGCGTGTGTGGGGTGTCTCGTGTGTGCTCAATCATCACGAATTTCTCATCGCTCACGCTTGGATTATTTTCTTTGGATCCCTATTAGTGCATCTCAACATGCCCCCATCTAGAAGTGTTTGCATCATTCTTTCTTCGCACTTGACGCTTGCTTGTCTTCACAAGTTCAACTTCATCCTTCTAAGCTCATCTTAGGGCATTGTTGCTTTGTGGGGGCTAGCTCCTTAGGGTAACACTTGCTCTTATGCAATCTCAGTACTTGGCACACTAGACACTATAGGAAAAACGACAAATGGCCGTCGACAAATGACTAAAATTCATCGGTAATTAGCTTTTTTGATGAATTTTTCGATGGAAAATCTTCTGCCGGTAAAACACGCGTTGGAAAACAAACATTGACGAAAAAAATCCGCTGTAAATTTTTTTGGCGGGCAAAAATTGCTACCAGAAAAATTAAAAAAAAAATTGTTCAAATTCTGCCCAAGCGGGCTAGCCCACCGCATACGAACCCACTACTTGCTAGAAAATGCACTACCCACCCGCCCGTGCCCGTTGGGCTTCTGCTCCCACTGCCTATCCTCGTTCACGCTTGCACAAGGTTTGAACTCCGCTCATTCAGGAAGATAATCCAGTGCCCAACCATTAGGCTGCAGAGCAAAATCTGTCATAAAAGCTTTTATTTTCTATTTAAATTATAACTTATAGAATATTAAAATTAATAATTAATTAAAATTAATATTAATATTTTTGAAATATAGTTTAGTTTTTAAAACATGAAATATAATCTTTGCTAATATTTTTTAATACTCATTAATATTATTTTTAATTAAATAATAATCAAAACATATTATATTTTATTGAAGATTATTTTTTAATATTATTTTATAATCATTAAATTATATATTAATATTATTTTTATCAAGGTTTAAAATTGCGCAATATGAGGCTTGTCTTGAGGCCCGCCTTTGCGCAATTCCAGCAAAAAAACGCCTTGATGCTTACGCCTCGAGTTTTTTTATGAGGCTTGAGCCTCAACTTGGTTGAGGCCCGCCTCGCCTAACTGCCATGAGTCTTACGCCTCATGCTATATATATTAAAACTTACATAAATCTTGAAGTAAATGCCTGACATTGGACTCTATAGGAGAGGAGGAAGGGGAGAGAGCAGTTCATCATAATGATGATTCAAATGAATATCCCCTTAGTGATAACAGTGATGATGACTTATGAATTCTTATGTGATATGTCATTGCTATTTATTTTTGGAAATTGGAATTATATGTTAATGAAAAGAATACTGGAATTTGGGAAAGATAGAATTTTGAGTTGAACTATATTTCATGTTGTCTTAATATTGGGATATTTTGATTTCACTTCATATCTGATGTATTTTTATGTTTTATATTATTCACTCATTAGTATATAAAAAATTTATCATTTTATGTTTACACAATCTTTTGATTTTGAGGCTTACGCCTTAAAACGTCTTAAGGCTTACGCCTCGCCTCACGAATGAAAAACGCCTCAATACCCGAATACGCAATTTTAAACATTGATTTTTATTTAAGATTATTAAACAATAAGTTTTTTTTATTCAAAAATTTTTAATTTTCTGTTGGAATTAAAATTATTTAACAATACTTAATTAATTAATTAATTAGTCAACATAAACTAAATAATTTAACTTAGCAATTATTATTAAAACTATTTATTTAATTTATAATTATTTATTATAATTATTTTCTGAAAGATTTAAATTCCATCGAAAATCTGCTGGAAAATCTGTTGGAAATATTCCGACGAAACTTTATGTCGAAATTCTATCGGAAAATCCGCCGAAATGTTCGATGAAAAATTTCCTCTAGAAAGTCCACCTGTAATTTGTTTTTTTCTTTAGTCAGAGGGCCTCTTTGCAGTCTTGATTGGATTCACTACTTATAAAAGTTTGTTCATCAACTACTATTTGATGTCATACTCTTCACTTCTCCTAACTCAGATCGTGGCTTAGCGTCCTTGTAATGGTTTCCATCACATGCCCCTCAGGTCAATTCTCTTGTCATGATTGTTCCTTTGACTCTAAGGGTGTCAAAATCTGGCATTATCCGAAATCCAATCCGAATCTGATTCAAAAAATTTTGGGTTCGGGTCAACCCGTTTTTCATACAAGTCAGGTTCGAATTTGAGATTTCAATCCGTTTATAAATTGGGTCGGATTCGAATTGACCCCACAACCCAAAATCAATCCGGCAATCTAAAAATTTAACCCGCTTCGTTGCTCGAGTTAGGTCGATCCCGTCGGCCATACATGCTTTGCAATTGACGCTGGCCATGCCCTGCACCACGCCGGCCTGCCCTGCACCTGTGAAAACCAAGCAAATGTCTTCTTTATGAAGAAAACCAAGCAAAGTTCCTCAAATTTGATTTGACGAAGGAGAATCATTAATGAGTAGAGGTAGTTCCGAATCACTTGTGATGAGCAAATGTAGTTCCGAACCCCTTGGGAATCGCCGGCTCAGGTAGATATTGTGGGAGAATAAAGGAATCGAGCAGATCGGGAAGATAGAAGTCTTGATCTAGCATGAAGCTCCACGGATTCCGGCTGGCGACCTAGACAGAGAATGAGAGGGAGGCAGATAGAGATTGAAAGGGACCTTATCTTGAGCCATGCCGTCGGGACGCTGGTGATCGAAGTTCATGCCATCGAAAACAAGAGGACAATAACACAGTGGAGGCGACGAGGCCAAGACGGATGCACATGTTAGCTTTGCCCAGGATGGAAACAAAGTCAACGGACGCCTGAACTTGGGTTCGCATCTTACAAACGAGTTGCGTGTCAGGTCGGATCAACCTAGTAAACTGTGCGGGTCGGGTCCGGGTTGAAAATTCTGACCTGTTTTTTAAACCATTTCGGGTTGACCCGTTTAGAGCCGGGTCAACTCGGATTTGACCTGAACCCGACCCGTCAACCCATTTTGACACGCATATTTGACTCCATTGTCTCTACTACCTACCCATCATGTTATTTCTCCTATCATGGATATTCCTTTGTTGCCATTAGTACAAGTGGCCTAACTCCATTGCGGTTCTTTTTGTAATCTGCTGTCCTTCAATTTATCTTGATGTTAAACATTCCTTGATCCTTCAGAGATGTTTTGGGTGATTTATAGCTTCGGGATCTCAACAAGCTTAGATTAGCTAATTTTTATAATTTATCATCAACTGTCATATCCTCGTCACAAACAATCCTCCATATTTTAGGTTAAATTCTTTTTTTCGCTAATTCAGATTTCAGAGATCCAAATTATCTATCCCTTTTTCCATATCTATAGTAGAGTTCTCAATGGGATGATGTCCCAATCTTAAGACTATCTGTGCATTTATATCAGAGCTATTCCATCTGTCTCAGTTTAATCATGTACATAAAATTTGAATTAAACTATGGATGGTATTATTGAATCGGAGCCTTCAGAACTTATCGTACAAAAATAATTCATGTGAAAAATAACATATTTTTTCTGCATCTAAAACCATTGTTTCAAATCGTCTAGAGGAGTTAGCCCTTGATCTCATTACAATTTATTAGTATGTTGATGCCACTAAGTCTGAGCAGCCTTCTCATTCAGATGGTAGCCTTCCGACTTTTGAAGCCCAATTAGATAGGATGTTTTAAATCCTATTATCTAGTAGGGGCCAAAATAAGAATAAGAAATTGTCCTCATGCTCCAATATTCACTAGGCTACAAGCGAGGAGGGATGTATGAGAGCTTATCATGGATATCTTCACCTACAAATGGATAGAGTGTACTTTGTCATATTGCCATCCTTAATTATCTTTTTTGCTTTTACATTGTTCTTTGCCAATTCACCGTAATTGTTGCTTGTGTACTCATTTTGTTATCTGGTGGTAATGTTTCGCAATAAAAAAATATATTAAGAAAAGCTTGGACATTCAAATGACCCTCTAGATAGTACTAGCATTTATAGAACAATTATCCAAAATGTTTTTTATGATGAATAGTGGGGGAAAATGGAGAAAATTGAACTTTCCTAAAAAGACGCTTCTCTACTGTTTATTTATTCTTTATTTTTTTGTCATCTATTGGAAATGTCCCTCACAAATGAAGCGAAGTTACACTTTCTTGGTGAGCGTCATTGCATGTCCTCCCCAAAAGAATTGGCCTACAAAGATAAAAAAAATTTATTCCATAAAGCCTTTTTCTTCTTGCTGGTGGACAAACGTAAAGTCCGCTTCTTCTTCATCTTCTGAGAAACTTCCACATTTTGTGGACAATGGAGTTTGCACTATCATTGCATGTCCTCTCTAGAAGAAATGGCTCACAAAGAGATTTTTATTCCAGAAATGTTTTTTGTTATTGATAGTGAACAAATGTAAAATTCTCTTCTTTCTCGTTTTCTGAGTAACTTTCACATTTGTGAACAATGGAGTTTTCACATCAGATAAGCTAACATACTCTTAAGAGTAATGGCATTCTTTCTACTTGTAAAAGCGTAGACTTTATGTTGTGTTATTTTCATCTTAAGTTTCTAGAATGGAAAATATTTGGTTTGCTATCTCATCATGTCTTTTGCATAACATAGATGACTCGTGAGATTTGATTTCTGCTTCTAGCATGCTGCAATTCAATGCTTAAAATAATTTTGATGTACATCCAGGATTTGAATTTAGAAATTTAACAAAAGATTATTCAAGTATGACAATTGCAAATTTAATCTTGTTCCCAATTCAAGCTTTTCGGAAATCTTAGTTGTTAACTACTGTTAGGCAAGCACTTACACCTAAATTAGCAAGACCAAAAAATAACAACTTCAATAAACGTAAAGCAAATGAAGAGGCCAACTTGAATCCCAAGGTTAACAAAGCGATTGTCTCACCTTGAGGCCGCTCTCAATTACCTACTCCTAGGCTTGTTGGGAGAAGAAGAACCACACGATGGATGAGATCACTCCTAGGGCGAAGGTGCCGTAGATCCGTAGGGAGGAAGAGGTTGGCGCGGGTCGTGGAGGTGTTGCAATGCGACGTCCTTCAACGATCCAAGTGTAAACTGAAAAATGATCGTCGACGGTCTCTATGAGAGTGGGTACGATCCGGGCCAAATACTCCTCGACGGTGTCGTCGAAGTCGAATCCGACGTCAAAGAAAGGAGACCGGAGGATGTCCACTCGTCCGTGGTCGTCGTATTCAAACCCGAAATTCCATTTGGGCACCTCCATGTGTTCTAGCCGGGAGCCGATGGAGCATGCTGAGAGGAGAAACAAGAGGCCACCAAGTTATGAAAGGGTGCCTGATTGCTGTCGTGGGAGGAAAGGTTTGGGCGGGAGAGCTCCAGCCAAAGCCAAAGGGAGTTCGGGTAATGGAAACACACCTCAGGCCACGACTCAGCTCTAATCAATTTGACATTCCACGAGATTGACGAGCATGAAAATTAGAACTCACAAAGAGATCTAGTCTCCTCCGGCGAACTCACTAAGAGATCGTGGAGGGGAGGGGGAACTCACAAAGAGAACAATGATCAAATTTCATTTCATCCAAAAACTAACTAAATACAATGATACAAGCCTTTATATATAGGCTTACAGAAAAATAAAAGCATAAAGTCGAAAATGCCCTTGGGCTACAATAAGTGAAACATCCCTCATAGGGGTACAAACGGAAACATAAAATAACTAATAAAAAGACTAAAGCATCATAGATAAAGGCTCTGAATCAGGGCCGTCGATCGTCGTCCCCGGCGATGGTACACATGTCGAAATCTGATGCCCTCATCAAATTTTGTATTTCCAAAGTGATACAATAAAACAGGTTTAATGATTGACTGCTCAATTTATTGATTGTCTGGTGCATGTATCCACAAAATAAGCCAACTTCTAAATGTTCTTGTAACATTCTTTCTGCCTTACGTGTTTGCCCTTATGGTATTTCTTCACTTACCTTCTGCTTGGTTAATGAAGCTTTTCCTTTTTACAGCTGCAGTTCCTAATCTGGATATGGTTGAGAGTGTGGATAATGACAAGGTGAACATAAAGAATACTTGTATGTGTTGTCTGAATGCAGAAAATTAGTTCTTCTTTTACCTGTAAACCTCAGGCCGTAACTTCACCCTTTCTAGGTTACGAGGGTGAATTTTAGGTGCTTATTCTACAACTAGGATTATGATACCATTTTGACATGAAAATCTTTTATTGGTCCTACCAATTCAAAGAATGGATGAAAATTCTTGGGAGACTTTCCTAGGATTGATTTATATTTTGTATAAATCTGTACACAACATGCAAAAGAAAAATCTCTAATTTATATATATACATGACAAGAATTGAGCGATCAGAAATTTTTCTCAGGTGCATGGTGCATACAAATTTATACAAAATAGAAATCAATCCTTGGAAAGTTCCTAGCATGAAATTATCTAATTCCAGAAATATATTTAAATAATCAAGGATTGATACAACACCAGAATAGCATATCAGGAATAATCCTGAAATGTTATCTTTTTCTTAAGTTCTTTCCTTCGAAGTCACTACTTGTTATTGTAATATCTACTATAGGCTAATGTGTAGAGACTCCCCGTGAAGCCTTGTGCTTTCACAAGCAACATGTGGTGTTGTTGACTCTATGTGTAGCACATATTGAGCATTATTTTGACAAATCTTTTGGAGAGTTACACACCATTTGTTTTGTACGAGTCAAACCTGGTGATGCCTTCATATATATTTCCTTCCTCCAAATCGTCATACGAGAAGGTTGTTACTGATAAAAAAACTCTAATAGTGTTTGTCTTAGCAACAGGAGCAAATGTGTCAAGGTAATCAATCACATAAAGCCTGGCAACCAATATTGCTTTGTGATGTCCTGGCCAGGAGCTCTAAGTACCCATGTAGGGACAAATGGTTGGATGTAACTTTAAAGTTTTTTAGACTTTCTAAATAATATAACAATCTAAAGCAACTTTTTGTTCTATTCATAAAACTTCAAATGTCACTGAAAGGCCACTAAACTAAAAATTTTCATTAAAAATTATAGCAATATAAAAAATCTTTTTCCTGTTCATAAAACTTCAAATTTCACTGAAAAGTCACTAAACTTAAATTTTCATTAAAAATTTTAGCTTATTTTAATCAATTCAGTTTATGCATTTCGGTTAAATCTATAAATTTTAATTGATATTATCTTTAATGCCTCCTAATTAAATAATTAATTAATTCAATAGGTCTTTACAATCTGTCCCTCTTATAAAATTTCATTCTTTAAATTTACATGTTATCTTTAGTTAAATTATAATAAAATCTATTTGATATATAATTATGAAACAAATTTTCATAACTGAAACTTTATTTAACCATCGTTGAATCCTTAGCTTAGGTAACTTATGACCATTTAAGGTAAGGATCAATTTGTATTGAACATTAAAAAAGGATTCATATACAATAACACTCCTCTACAAATCTAATGTATGAATTTGAACTCACATCTTTATTATCTCGTGTTAAACATTACTAGCTCTTGATATATACTATAGCAAAATAATTTGAACTTAAATCCATTAGGCATAAGTGTGTTAGACCGGCCTAGGAGGGTCCGACCGGTCCAGGAGGGATTGGCCCAAGTCTATTCCAAGCGGAAGCCTGGTTCAGCCCAGGCCTAGCCCACCCACTTGGGGTGGGGTCCACGCATTAAGGAAGAGAGAGAGAGGGGCGGGTGAGCGAAAAATTGAATTGGAGGGGCTATTTGGACTTTTTTACTTCGTATTGTTTGCTTTTTATAGTTATTTTCATCCTAGGGTTAGTGTTATTTTATGTTTGATTGAATTTGTATTCTCTTAGGGTTTGCTTGGGCTCTAGCCGCCGGAATAGGAGAGCCGGTTCTTCCTCTCGAATTGAAGATCCATTGTATTTTATTTGTTTTTTCTTCCTTCTTTCATCAATTTTCTAGTTTCCTAGTGTTTTGTCATCAAATTTCTCTTGAGTTTTGTTTTATCTTGCTGAAATTCCAAATTTCAGCAAAGATTCTTTCAATTTCTGCAACTATTTCTCATCAAATTGGTATCAGAGTGCTTTCTTGGGCATGAAAATAAGTTATATTCGTCATTTTTGCGATTGGATCCTAGATCTAATTATGGCAGCAAAGAAGATAGAGGCTTTTAAGGGCGAGATGGAACAACTCAAGGCTGGATTAGAGGAAAAATAAACTAGGGTGGAGGGAAGACTCTCAACCATTGAGAACTTCTTTGGGATCTTTGAAGAGATGATGAAAAAGATACTTGAGATGCAATCGAAAGCATCTTAGGGTGGAACCACGAGGAAAGGAGATCCAGGAGGACGACGAAGATTTTGATAGTGTTTTCCATCAAGGACCGCCACGTGGGGCCCCGTTGGTGGGGAGATTGGGGTACTCCAAAGAGAGGACAACAAGGAGGGAAGTCGATCCCTTGTAGAGACTACCCAAGCATGGGGAGAAGTGGAATGGAGAAGGTCATGGTTACGGGGAGCCATGGAGTCAAAATCAGCCAAGGGAGGAATGAAGGGAATCACACCACCACTACACCGGATGAACCAATTAGGGAAGAAACCATCGAGTATGGATGCGAGGGCAAGGAAGCTAAAGATGTTGGTCTTTGAAGGGGAGGATGCTCAGGATTGGGTGTACTGGATGGAACGTTACTTTGCCATCAACGGGCTGACTGAAGGGGAAAAACTCATGGCGGCAGGTCTATGTTTGGAAGGGAAAGCCCTAGCCTAGTTCCAATAGAGGGAGGCTACGTATCTAATTTACTCATGGAGAGAATTGAAGGAGTGCTTGTTGGAATGTTTCCAAGCCATTCGGGAAGGAGACCTCTTAAAGATCTTCTATGCCCTAACTCAGAAGGGGAGAGTTATGGAGTATCGGGAGAAGTTTGAGCTGCTATCGGGGAGACTGAGGGGAATATCATAGGAAGGATTTGAGGGGAATTTCATGAAGGGGCTTATGGAGGACATACGGGCAGAACTCCATGTACTAAGGCCTAGGGGCTGAGGGAGATTGCATGCAAAGCATAACTACTTTGGAAAAATTCAGCTTAGGAAATTGCATAGGGCTGTTTCATTATTGTTGGAGAATTTTTGTATCCTCAAACGGATTGCATATTTTATAATCGAGTACGGCATAAGAACATGATATATTACCCCGAAGGATAAAGATATCATTTCCTTATGGACTCAATAACAAAATTTACAATTATTTAACAGAGATTCCCCCACTCGATGTTTGGTCGAGCGGGGTTTATTTATTTCTGGGGTACAGACGTCCCACAGGGGCAAGCCCCTATGGTTAATTACATTCCAACTTTGATTTGGGAAAACTTTTGATTAAACTAGTGGTTTTGCTTATTTGGAAGTCATTCGAATGTTCGCTAAAATTTGTTTTGTTTTGAAATTCGTGAAAGTCTTAATTAAAGGGTTTTGATCCTTTAGGAATTTCAAGGATGAGTTGATCAACTTAGAATTAGATTTTGGAATGGGAGCCAATGGAAGGTGAAGTAGGAGCACTTGATTCTGAGTAAAACTCAGAGGTGCTCAAACTATCCTATGTTGGGCTTTACATTTTAGCAATCTAATTTTGGTTTAAGTTGGCATTTTTATTAGAAAGTTAGGACTTACATTCCAACAACATATGTTGGAGGGATTGCCCGAAAGATAAGGACTTGTAGGGTGATTTGGAATCAACCCTTGCCTCGAACCCTAAGACTAAGGTGAGGACTACCGATAGGTAGTGCCTCGAACCTAGATCTAACGAGTGCAAAGGGGCTTACAAACTACACCTCACAAGAGGTATAGCCTGCCCGACTTTTGGATTTATTGTCCCGCCTGGAAGGGACTACCAGCTAACCCTCCTAATCGCTTTTAAAACCATGTCATCCGGTCTCAATGCAAATGTAGAGTGGTAGGGTTGTTTTTATTTAGAATGTAGGTCTTACAACTTGGCTTTGAGGCCAAGATGCCTATGCATGTAGGTATGCATATGCTGACTCATAAAGAAAAAGACTTTTGTTATCTAGTCCTTAAGTGAGGGCTTTCTATATGCAACATGCTTGGGCTATGCATGATTGTTTTAATTTTTTTAGAAAACTTAGCTCCTTGAAGGGAGCCATGCAAGACTTTCTTACTTATTAGAAAATTGTGGAGCCTAAATCAATTTTTAGATTGATTACATTTTAATGGGTAGAAATCTTATTTTTGTCCTAAGAGCCTACCGTAGCAAAAGTCCAAGCCACTCCCAAGCAAAGCAAGGAAAGAAACCTAGGAAAAAGATGCATTTCTATTGCACAACCAGGTAAACAATCAAAGCATGCTTTTATTTATAAATCAAGTACAAGGAATGAAAAGAGTCCACATTATTACAACCAGATTTGGCAGCTGAGTTGCCTGCCATTATACAACCCAGTCAAATTTACAGACTCTACTTGTGGGGTTCTTCAGGCTCTTGACTTTTGAATGGACATTAGGCTTCACCTTTGGCAGGCACATCCTTCTCGTCCACTTCATTCTTTTGCTCCAAACCCCCACAAGTTTGATACAATTACAATTCTATCAAATACATGTTTGAAAAGAAAAGAGACTCAAACCTGCAGTAGATTAGAAGCAGTTTATATAATAAAACATTACATCCAGAATTTTGCTTGGCACTTATAATGCCAAACACTTGCTTCTACCCTATTGGCCATATCTTTGGGGGGTTTTGAGCAGCGCCTGTCATGCAAGCAGTTTATTATTATTTATGAGCGCCTCCCTTTTAGATATGGCCACCTGCACAGAAAAGCATTTATATTTTTCTACACTAACCACTTAAGGGCAAGTGCCCACAACGCAGACAATCCAAAAGTCAATCACTCCACAACATCAATCACATGCGCACACAAAGAAAAAATCCTAATCCTAGCATGCCTAAGGGGTTGTGCTTCTAAGTGTGTGAGGTCTGTGTGGTATGTCACACTAAGGGTCTTTGATTTTATTTTGGAATGAAGATGTTTAATCTTTATCCAAGGGTGATTTCACTTTAAGTTGTTTGTGACTTAAAGATTTTATTTGATTTTTAAGTATTTTATATTTAGGAGGGTTATGAAGAAAACCCATAAAGTAACCACATGTTTGCTTTTGGGCAAGCCTGTTACTTATGAATCCTAAGATACAATGATGTAGGCATCTCGCCTTTTGGGGGAGATGCTTGATCATTGTATCAAAAGAGAACCTAAGTAATTTTTAGGTGTTTTTGGAGTTCTCTTAATGTTTGGGTAAGAGAAGTGTCTATCTAATAGGGTAAGATAGACTTGCCTAAGGAGCTTCACTTAGGACTGGGTGAAATTCATCCAATAGGGTAGATTAAACTTCAACAGAAAGAACAACTCCTAAGGAACATCTACAAGTTTAGCATTTTTAAAAGTCATAGGAGAGATCACTCAAATTTGGGTTGAATGCAAGAGAGCACTTAGATTTTGGGTCTAAGGAAGGTATCCAACATGTAGCTTTTGGGCTACATGTGGATGAATTCTCCTTAGCTTTTGGAGCTAAGAGGAGAAAGATAGAGATCCAACATTTAGTTTTGGACTAAATTTAGGAGAACTCTCTCTAGCTTTTGGAGCTAAAGAGAAGAGAGATCTCCAACAACTTTGGAGTTGAAGGAGAGAAAACCTATAGCTTTAGGGCTAAGATATTACATCTTTTAAGGCTTTTGGAATCTATAAAAGTGAATAGAGATTAGTAGCTTTGAGGCTACAAATCAAAAAGATGCCTCCTTGATTTGTTGTATTCAAGAAGTTGGGTTTTATTTGCTTAATTTGGATTAAGCAAATAAAGTTGAATCACTTATTGAGTTTGGTTCAATATATGAGAAAGATTTGTAACTTTGGGGTTACAAATCAAGAGGGATTATCATTGAACTTTTATGTTCAATGATAGACATTTAATTTGCTAAGTTCAGATTAAGCAATCATAAGGAAACGATGCATAGTTTTGGCCTACACATCAAGGATTCTTTGGATTCTTGAATGTCCAAAGAGAGGAATTCATTCACCTAATTTGGGTTAGGAGAATGGAAGAAAGCTAGGAATTTCTCCTTTGCTTGATATGAAATTATTTGTTGAATTTGGTTCAACAAACAAATGATTTTGAATTGAATTACTTGTTGACTTTAATTCAACAAATAGGTGACTTTCATATGTCTAATTCACTCAACATGGGTTGAATGGATGAGATCTTCATACAACTCTTGAGTTGTAGAAAGAAAGGGAACTTTTCTACAAATTTGGTTTGTAGAGAAGAAAGGGAGAAATGCAACTTGGAGGTCGCAAAGTGTAAGATCTTCCTTGAACATTTGGCGTTCAAAGAAGGGGATTCATCCTTCCAATTTAAGTTTGGGAGCATGAAGACAGATTTAAATACTCTCCTATAATCTTGACTTGTAGGAAAGAGGGAGGAAGATGCAACTTATGGGTTGCAAGTCCAAGAACGTTCTTTGAACCTTTGGTGTTCAAAGAGACGTACACATTCTCCTAACTTTAGAGTTCTAGGGAAATGAGATGATTTTCCTACAACTTTTGGGTTGTAGAAAAGAGAAGCAACAAGCAAATTTTGAATTGCATGTTGAAAGGTATTCCTTGGACATTGAGTGTCCAAGGAGGAGCATTCATTTGCTTAATTAGTGGCTAAGCAAATGAGGAAGACTAGGATTTGAATCCTATGTCCAAAGGATTATTCATTGGTTTATGTTCCAACAAATAAATTATTTGAGAAGCTTCCTACAACTTTGAGGTTGAAGGAAGAAGATGGTTTGTTGGTTTTATGTTCCAACAAAAAGATGAATAGCTTAGAATTTGGTTCCAAGCTATAATGATTCATGTACTCTAACACTTGGAGCTTCAAGAACGCTCCATGATTGTACATGGGAGGATAAAAGAAGATTCATTTGTTACTTTCATATCATAACAAGGAAAGGGTTGGACTTAGGATTTGGTCCTAAAGCCTTGGAGATTCATGTGATAGAACACTTGGAGCCTTAGTGGGGCTCCAAAATACTTCACATGGAGGGAAAAGAGTGCTTGGAAGCAAGCTCTCTATACTTGTTAAAACTCATGCAACATAGAGCTTAGAACTTTGAGGAAGTTCTAAGCATCAAATTTGGAAGTGGATGTGCATGAGAAAGAGAATAATTCCCCTGTATCTTTTAGAGTGTTTTGGACTCAATTAGGAGAGGGAAGAATCGATTTCCTAAGGATTGGGGAGACGTTTCTAAACCAATTTTGGCATGATTTAGAAACTTGGATAGATGAGATTTATCCTTATGACTTCTAGGAAACTATGACTTCTAGGAAACTTAAGATCGAATTTGATATGATCTAAGAAAGAACCTAGAAATGTATGCATGTGTAGATGATTCTCTAGATCCGGGAATTTTAGCAATCTCACCTTAAACATTCAATTTTGGAAATAATAAAATAGGGTTAAATAATTCCAAAACATGAGAGGTCATGGGCCTTTGAGGGTCCATAATATATCTCAAGTTCATTTCTTTGAATTAAATAAGCCTATTTAATTATCTTCTAAACTTTCAAAAGCTAAGGATTGCAATCCAAATCATGCAAACTAATTTAGTTAAGTATGCAAATATTTGGCTTGGAGATATCCACCATTTGTCTTTCATTCCCAATTTGAAGATGTATTAAAAGCGAATTCAAATAATTTCTTTTGTCATGGGATTTGAAACATGAACTTGAAGGTTCATGAAAGACTCCACTATTTGTTTGCAAGCTTCAAAAATCAATTGAATTCACTTTCTTGACATTCAACAAATTCGGACAAAATCACAAATGTTAGCAATGCAATTCCCAAATGTCTAAGTTAATTTCGTCATAACTTACAATTTGCTAGAGGTGACATGCATGCTACAAGATGTGAGAATCCCTACACATTGTCATTCAAGGTATGGTTGAATGACAATACTTAGCCTAATGTTTGATCGTAGGCGAAGGTATTAGGCACAATATGATGCATAAACATACATTTGAGAGGTGTTGGATAACAATCCGGCATCTTTACACGCATCGAAATTCTCTCCGGGCCCTCACATGAGAGCCAACAAATGGAAATCACCAAATTTCCACTGTTTTTGCGAAGTGGACAGCCAACATAGGTTTTGGGGAAGCAAGCAAATGAAGTTTCTAAGGGACCTATGGCTTCGGGACGTCATCCACACATCAATTGGCCTTGGGGGACCCTAGGTTTCACTAAGTTTTAGGATTTTACCTTCCCCGGTTTGTCCTAGCGCTCCAATCCAAGCTCCAAGCATTGTCCAAGCTTCCTTGAATGCTCCAAGCTGCTGTCCAAGACTTTCCCAAGGAAGAAGACCGCTGTCCAAGACTTTCCGGAGGTCGCCGTCGCTGTCCAAGCCGCTCCGGAAGATAGGTTTGCTGTCCAAGCCTTTCCGGATGACAAATATGCTGTAGAAGACACACCAAACTGCTGTCCAGAATATTCCAACCAATGTTTAAAATTGCGTATTCGGGTATTGAGGCGTTTTTCATTCGTGAGGCGAGGCGTAAGCCTCAAGGCGTTTTGAGGCGTAAGCCTCAAAATCAAAAGATTGCGTAAACATAAAATGATAATTTTTTTATATACTAATGAGTGAATAATATAAAACATAAAAAAGCATAAGATATGAAGTGAAATCAAAATATCACAATAATAAGACAACATGAAATACAGTTCAACTCAAAATTCTATCTTTCCCAAATCCCAATATTTTTTTCATTAACATATAATTCCAATTTCCAAAAATAAATAGCAATGATATATCACATAAGAACTCATAAGTCATCAGCACTGTAATCACTAAGGGGGTTTTCATTTGAATCATCATTATGGTGAATTGCTCTCTCCCCTTCCTCCTCTCCTATAGAGTCCAATGTCGGACATTTACTTCAAGATTTATGTAAGTTTTAATATATATAGCGTGAGGCGTAAGCCTCATGCCAGTGAGGCGAGGTGGGCTTCAAGGCGGGCCTCAACCAAGTTGAGGCGCAAGCCTCATAAAAAAAATTTGAGGCGTAAGCATCAAGGCGTTTTTTACTGGAATTGCGCAAAGGCGGGCCTCAAGGCGAGCCTCATATTGCGCAATTTTAAACCATGATTCCAACTGCTGTCCTCGCTGTTTGGAGGTCGCCGGAGGTGGTTGCTTGCTGTCCAAATGCTCCAAACAGCAGTTTTCATTGTTTGGAAGCCTCCGGAGGCTGCGTGGCTGCTGTCCAAGTCTTTCCCAAGGAAGAAGGCTGCTGTCCAAGCCTTTCCCAAGGAAGAAGGCTGCTGTCCAAGCCTTTCCGGATGTCGCCGTCGCTGTCCAAGCCGCTGTGGAAGACCCCTTTGCTGTCCAAGGCTGTCAAGCCTCTAAACCACTGTTTGGGAGGTTTTAAAGGCTTGCTTCGCTGTTTGGAAACCTCCAAATTGCCACGGACTCACCGGAGTTGAAGGAGAAAGGGGGAGAAGCCACAAACTTTGCTGATTTTTGAGAAAAGAAGTGAATGGAGGGCTTAACCTTTGATTTGCTTCTTGAGAATGAAGAAAAAGCCCTCAAATCTCCAACTCCATCATCCCTTTTTTTTAGAAGAGCCGCATGCAAGGAAGAAGAGACTTGGCCGGCCCTTCCTCTTAGCTAGGTCGCATGCAAGAGGCCACCGTCAGCCTCTTCTCCTCACTTGGACGGGCTGCACGCAAGCAAGGGGAGCCGAAGGCTCCCCCTCTCCTCTCCACTCTGTCTGGGACGGAACCACACGGGGGAGCCGAACGCTCCCCCTCTCCCGATCTCTCCTCTTTGTGTTGGGGCGGAACAAAACGGGGGAGCCGACTGAGCTCCCCTCTCTCCCTTTCGTCTCTTAGAGGTGCACAAGGCACCGCCCAAATGGGCCAATCCCCTCTCACGCATGAAATGAGGGGTTTTAGGGCAGATTTTGGGAGGAAATCTGAGCCATTGATTTCAAACTTTGATTTGAAAATTAAATTCAGCCCAAATTGAGAAATTAGGGCTGAAATTGAGTCCGGATTGGACTCGACCCGAACCGATTTGGTTCGGTTTGGGTCCGATTGGGTTCAACCAATTTAATTCCATAAAATTGAACTTGAATCGATGTTGAATCACGTCGAATTGGGTTCTACGACGCTCGACGGGGTTTGAATTGATTTGATTTTATTTTAATTAAATTAAATTGGGTTTAATTTAATTAAATTTGAGTTTAATTCGGATTAATTTTGCCTCGACGATGATTGATTTATTTGATCGAGCGCGATCGAGCTTTGTCGGGTTCGATCGGGGTCGAGTCGATGCGAAAATATTCGTCAACAATTATATCAAGCAATATTCCTATTTCTGGCAAACCAACCCTATAATTAAATGCACTGTTGAATATTCAGCATTTTTCAGATATTTAAAAATAATTGACAGCTTTTCGACAATCGAAATCATAAAGATAAGCTCTAAAATAAATATTGTTAACTTGTTGCAATAGATCAGTTGATTTTTCAATGAAAACAATTAAACGGATGACTCAGTTTTTCAACAACCACCTGCACGTTGGGACATGGCCGAATGAATTGGACGTTCTGGTTGTATTGGCAAAGTCCTTTTTACAATAGGACGTCGTTTGGGCGGTGACGCGCATTAATTTCCTTGATTTGCTCGTCGTTGCCTCAAGACTCGCGTGGATCTTCTCGCGCAACTTTGTTTGAATAAATTTGTAATTCTTTTGAATATTGACGATGCTCTGAACGCAACAGTACAGTTCGTTTTGCGATTGAAGGTCGTTTGGTTGACATCATGCGTCATTTTGGGGCGTCGGTCGCCGATTTTGACAAGTCATACTCAATTTGATTGTGAGGGGCTTCGACTTGGAAAACTTCGACGTTATGGTCGCAACCTCATGATCCATTTGACGATTGGATGTCATTTGATCCTTAAAGCGATGCTTCGCGCTGACGCGCACGTCATTTTTGTTGCCAATTTCGCTCATTTACACATCTAATTTGATACATAGGTCAACATTCTTGAAATAATTTTTTGGAACATCTTATACACATCAACTCAAAATAAAATTTTTAATAGACCTAAATTCAAGAGAACTTATGAATAATATTAATTTATCATGGTTTGGAAGACCATCATCTTATAATAATTTGATAATAGGTTCTCATTTTCTATTAAGAATATAATTAATAAGAAATAAATATTTTTATTTAAATAATATTGATTTTAAAATATGCTTCTATCTTCTTTTTTTCTATTTTTTAACTTATCTAACTGTATTATATTACAATCAATTGTTTCCAGCCTAGTTGAAAAATAAATATTTTTCAAAAATAAAAGAAAATAGACATGATTTTTGTGTGAAGTTATTTTCTTTTGCCCTAGTTAATTTAATTGAATTGTTAATATCTACATATTAGGAATTAATTAGAGTTGAATAAACTAAAGAAGGATTATTTATTGTTCCTTATTCTAATTGAGGATTACGAAGTGTTTGAGAAATAGTTAAAGTAAGTAGTAGGTATAGTATTTCTATTTTAAATTTGATGTTTTTTTCCTGCAAACCATTTTGAATTTTCGGTGGTCAGTGAGAGCATCTCAACCTCTCTGTTTTTCTGAGATAGCATATACTTTTCAAAACAAAGGTATGATCTATGAAACATTGCCATCACCATTAGCCTTATCCCAACTATTTCGGGTTGGAATTTGAATTGTAAAACATGCTAGATATAATTGCTATATTCTTGTAGAAATGTTGTTGTAGATCTTTCACTTGTAAGATAATAATACAGCAACAGGTATAGAAGCAGTAGAGACAATAGCATAAATAAGCTTTCCATTCTTCATTTGTTCATTACTACAGTATTTAGTGTATATATGGAGCCTGTGTGTATACACGTTTATGGAATATGTGATACATGGTTTGTTAGGAGTGAGTGGTGATGCGGTGTGGAGTTTGTTATTGACAGAGAGTGTGTCAATGGTAGTGGAAAGTTATGCTAATACTCCCCCGCAAAGTGATGGGTCATATTGAACCGTCAATTTGGAATGCAGCTACTGAAGTCTTTTGATAGAGAGAGGTTTGGTGAAAATGTCTGCGGTTGCTGATTGGAGTGAGTCTCATATGTTTGGCTTGAATGTGATCATGTATGAAGTGGTGATCTATTTCAATATGTTTGATTCTGGCTTGAAACACCAGATTGTTTGCAAGAGCAATGGCGGACATGTTGTCACAGTTGAGTGTGGTTGGTGTATCTGTACGAATGTTGAAATCGTTGAGTAACCATCGAAGCCAAAGGATGTCTGATGTAGCAGCTGCAATTGCTCTGTACTCGGCTTCTGTCGAGGATTGAGCTATGGTATGCTGTTTTTTAACACTTCAGTAGATGAGAGTTGATCCTAAGAAAGAGCAGTAGCTTGATGTGGACCGCTTGGTGAGTGGATCGCTTGCTAGTCAGCATCTGTCATGGATATTAGCTGGAGCTGTTCGGAAAATTTGGGAAGATTGAAGTGTGACGTTCCCTGGATGTAATGTAGCAACCTTTTTAAATGATGAACGTGTTGTTGTTGTGGAGCATGCATGTGTTGGCATAGAACATTAACCGAATAGGCAATGTCAGGTCTGGTAATGGTGAGGTATTGAAGTGATCTAGTAAGTTGTTTGTAGATGAGAGGGTTGTTGAGAATAGGATCAAAGAAGGTGTTTATAGTTGGTTTGGTGGAGTTCGGGTTGGATATAGGTTTGCAGCAGGTTAGACTAGCCTGTTGAAGCATGGAATTGTCATAGTGAGCTTGTGAGAGGAAGTGTGAGCTGGAATGGGTGTGAATGTTAATACCAAGGAAGTTATGAGCCATTCCCAGATATTTCATTGTGAACTTTTGGCTGATTTGTGCAATGAACTGAGAGACAGCCGCAGGATTGTTGCCAATTAGCATTATATCATCGATGTAGATTAGAAGGTAGATTTAGATGTTGTCTTTGAGAAGTGTAAGTAGAGAGTGATAAGATTAACTATGGTGGAAGCCTAGAGAAAGAAGATATGTGGAAAACGTATTAAACCATTGTCTTGGAGCTTGCTTTAGGCCATAGATGGCCTTTTGCAAGATACATACATTGTTGGGATGGAGACTATTCTCGAAGCCTTTAGGTTGGGACATGTAGACTGTTTCATGTATGTCTCCGTGGAGAAAGGCATTGGCTATATCCATTTGATGCACTTGTCATTTGTGATGTAGAGCTATGGTTAGAAATACTTGAATGGTCGACATTTTGGTTACGGGACTAAAAGTGTCATGATAGTCAAGACCGTGTTCTTGATGATGACCTTGAGCCACTAATCTAGCTTTCGAGCGAGTGATAGTACCATTCAAGTGATATTTGATGCGGTAAGTCCAACGACACCCAAGGATATTGGCTTTGGTAGGAAAGGAAACCAGTTTCCATGTCCCTTGTTGTTGTAAGGCTAGAAATTCGAGTGCCATTGCTTCTCGCCAATGAGGAGATTTAGCAGCCTCCGAATGGGTAGTAGGATCAGAATTGGAGATGGGTTTATTGAGTTGGAGTTTGTGGAGCAGATTGAATATTGGTCTCAGTTTGAGGGAACCCATTTGAAGTCAATTTATCATGGGATGACGGGCTTGAACAGTGTAAGTAGGTGGAGGAGATGGGGGGATGATGGATGGAGTGGGTGATAGCTGAAACGTTGGAGAGTTGGTAGAGAGTGATGTTGACTGAGATGGTATAATAGAACTAGTATTGGCGGAGGTGGAAGACAGGGTTGATATGGGAATGAGAAGGGACGGGTTGACAGCTGGTGGTTGGGGTGATATAGTAGTTGACGGTAAGGCCTTTGATTTGGAGAAGGGAAATGAGTCTTTTTCAAAAATAACTTGCTTGAAAATGATTATTTTGTTGGTGGACAGGTTAAGGCATTTTTAGCCTTTATATGAATCATAATAACCAAGGAAGAGACATTATGGAGCTCGTGGGGCAAGCTTGTAGTGTTGGGAAGGTGGCAATCATGGGTAGCAAGCACATCCGAATGTCTTGAGGTGTGAGTAATAGGGATTTTGATTGTAGAGGAGCTGAATTGGAGATTTATGTTGTAGGGTCACTGAGGACATGCGGTTAATGAGGTGCACAACCGTGAGAGCTGCATTATGCCAAAAATGGTAGGGAAGATTGCCTGTGTAACAATGTCCGAGTTGTTTCAATGATGTGCCTGTTTTGCGCTCAGCTGTCCCATTTTGCTCTGGGGTATAGGGACATGAAATTTGCTGGTGTATACCATGATCCTGAAGAAATGAATGGAGCTCAAAATTTATAAATTCAATGCTACCGTCCATTCTTAGACATTTAAGTTTGTAAGGTATTTGGTTTTCAATAAATGTCTTGAATTGAATTATGATTTGAGTGACTTCGGATTTAGCACGCATCATGAAAAGCCAGGTAAAATGAGAATAGTTGTCAATGATAATAAGATAGTATCTATAGCCTTGAGAGGAAAGAGTTGGGGATGGACCCCATACATCTAGATTAAGTAGTGTAAGTCTCTGTTTTGTGTGGAAATGATAGCAAGCACTTGACTGTGTGGATTACCAAGTCAATTAAGCCACCAGAGTGAGGAAGAAGATGTAGCCGAGAGCGCGGATATAGGAGTGATGACGGGGAGGAAGTACAGACCATTGTGACATGGGTCTAGAAGGATTTCTTGAGTCTTTAGATCCTTGATAGAAAAGCCGGAGGGAGACAAAACAATGGAGACATTGTTATCGTTGGTGAGGTTAGAAACCGATAACGGATTATGAGAAAGATTTGGAACATGGTAGATTTGAGAAAGTGATAACTTATGATTTGGAGTGGGTAAGAGGCATGAACTAGAGTGTGTTATCGGAAGGTTTTCTCCATTGCCAATAGTGATGTTGTCCACGTCGTGGTAGGAGTTCGGCTGTGGAATGTTATCCAAGGAATGAGTAAGATGTGATGAGGCTCCTTAATCAATGAATCAATATACCTGTCCTTGGAAGAAGGTGAAGAGTCTGTGACCAGCGCTTTGGGGGAGATCGACTGTGAAGGTGGAGTATAGTTGGCATTCATACGATGCCAGCATTGCAATGCGGTGTGACCCCGTTTGGTACAGATTTGACGTATGTTCGGGGAGTTGGAACAACCACCTGTATTAGGATTGTTAGTGAACCTGCCTCTGCCATGACGTCCACGGCCATGAGAAGCATATAATGTCGTATTGGGCTCAGCTGAAGGATGGTCGCAGGATGATTCTGCAGCTAAATTGATCTCCTTAGTAAGAAGATAGGAATAGAGTTCGTCAAGATTGAGTGGCCCTCTTTTGGTACGAATCGCGGTCTTAAAAACTTGATATGTAGGTGGTAATCCATTGAGTATATACAAGATGATGTCTTATGAGTCCACATTTGAACCGACTGCGGGGATATTGTCGACTAAGGTTTTGATTGCAGTGAGATACTATGCCATTGAGAGATTTCGCATGGAGATATTATATAACTCATTTTTCAACTGAATAACTCTGGATCGATTGGATGTTTGGAGCCGCTATTCGAGGGTATACCAAATGTCAAAGCAGCCTTCAGATGAAGAACATAAGGTATGATTGAAGGTGATATAGTGGAGCATAGGGCTACTGCTAGGTCCTGATCTATGAGAAGCCATTGATTGTATGTTGGGTTTGTAATTGTGTGTGGGCTCCGAAAATTCGGTCCCGGCCTCCGCTCGCTTTTCTGTTTCGGCGAGGGAGTTTTAACTGAATAAGTTCCGAGGTAAATTTTGGAAGGCAGATGGGTTTGTAGATAAGACACTACCCAGAGATTTCGCCCTCATTTGGTGAGGACTTTATGATCTGAGTTCTGGTTTCCTATAGGCGCAAGCCCCTATAGTTAATTACCCCTCCCGATAACGAGAGAGAACTTTCGATTAAGGCTAGTCGTCGATCAGATACGTAGAATATACGTGTTATCTGGCATATAGTAGCAGCAATGGGTTTGGAAATGTTTGGAAATTTGGAATTTGAAGGGTTGAGAGATTGATATTTAAAACTTGAAATTTCACCATCTAGCACTTAAAGCGGATGGTGGGGGAATCGATGATGGGCCCGATCAAGATCCCATGGTTCCGTCATCCCGGGCCATCGTGGACCCTGGTCTACTTAGTCAGAGGAGGTAGTCGACCCAACCTGACAGAAGGATCCTTGTCGGCAGCCATGGGTTGCTTCGTCCAAGGGTACCTTGTAGACCGGGGGTGAATGTTTGTCTAAGGGGACAAATTTGAATCCACTTTAGCTTACAGAGGGCTTTGTGCCCTATCGATCATATCCTATTGATTCATATCTCAAGGATTTAACGCCATTAAGGAACGTATTAGCTCTGGCCATAACCGGTATCTGTGGTGCCATTTGGCGGCAAAACCACTCGGTTCAGAGGGCCCCGGGTCATAACCGTTTACCTGCAGTGCCATTTGGCGGCGAAACTGCCGGTTAGAGGACACGTACCACGTCCTTATTGGCAAGAGATTGTTTGAGAATGGATCCTAGTGATATTTTCGACTAGGCATTTGGCTCTTTGTGAGCTAGAGTAAATTTCAATTTGTCCGCCTCGGCAAACTATTGCGGAGGGCGGATAGATTTTGCTTTAAGTGTTTGATGGATTTATTTCATTTTAAATATTTTTGGGATTTTTGGAATTTTGAGATTTTTGGGTATTTTGGGTGAAGCTTTGGAATATTTGAAATGGATTGTGGATATTTGGGAGACATTTGAAAATATTTGGGAAAACCCCTCCGGTTGAGATAATCATTCAACACGGCCATCATCGGGGTGCTCGGGGTCATTTCTCTTTATGGATTGAACATTGTCACTCTGTCGGGTTATCGACAGAGGATCGGGTTTCGTAGGCTTTATACCCTTTGATAGTGAATTCTCATTGTTGTAGGCCTTGAAGGCCTAATATGAATGTATTAAGACAAATATGACGGTCGCCACAACCGTATATTTGTCTGTTGGTTCGAACCCTGTCGACTTCTATTGACCTGTATAGAAGGATCGGTTTCGAACCTGAATTCACTTGTCAACCCGCGCAGCATCCCTAGACGTCACGTGTGTACCAATAACACGCTCGTCAGGGCCCATGCGGGTTGAGAATATATTTCCCCCTTTAGTGTACCTATGTGTATACAATTTATAGTGCACGTGCAGGGAGTATTTTTTGGAATATTTATAGACGCCTTCTGTCTGCTTGTACGGATGTTGCAGATTCGATGGCGTGGCGTAGCAGCTTTTTGAATTGAGTTGTTCGCTGCTTTATACAGGTAGACTGTCGTGCACTATTTGTTGATTTTTGTAGGCAGATCATAGTGCACTAACTAATCTCCTGCCTTGCCAATAGATGTCGCTGTCTACGATTTTCTTGCATCATTCTTGTAAACGGCACATTATAGAATCTCCCTTTTGTTTCATTCTTCATTCATATTTGTAGGAGAGTTCATCATACTTATAAAATAATCAGTGCCACGACTTGTGAGCACAATCACTATATCAGTTACAAATTTTAGGTTGCTCGTAAGGGATCCACCATCCATGCAATATTTCTACTGCTGTTGTTTTGAGGTGGATTCATCACCTTTTATATGCTTATCAACATAGACTGCTGAATGAATTGTATTCATCAATAGTATCCCTCTGTATGTTGATTGATGACTTGTATTTGCTTGTGTATCTCTTAGTAATTATGACAACCGTTGTTTGTATCCATGAGATATCAAATGTCAATTATAGGGAGTTGTTACTTTCACATCTTAGCCATTGTCATCACTTATGAGCAGGATAATGTGTTAACCTCAACTATAGGGTTGTCGGCTACAAAGAAGCTTTAGCCTTTTACTATTCGTTATAGATCATCACCCGTAGGAGCATTCTTGTGTATGTGGTAACTCCCTCATAATTAATAATGATCGTTAGTATTTGTCACCATCTTCTATCTCTTATTTGTAGAAGATCTTCCATACTATCGATACATAACATATGTAGCTATACATGCAAAAGAGGGTGATAGATTTATTGGATGTTGAATGGTGATTGATTATAGGAGTATTATAACATCCGTATCTATTGATAATCACCCGCCTATATTATTGTGCATGAGACGCATTTTTCATCACAAATAGTAAATCTTTATATTCACCACGATCTTTTATCTTTTTCCTATAAAGGATACACCACACTAGTGATGCACTCACTATCATTGTTCATAAGAAATCATTATAAGAGCGAAGAATTCCCCTTGTAGTAGCTTGTAGGAATTTACACTTGATGTGCCAATCAATCACCTACTGTTTGCAAGGGATATATATGTTTGTATGATAACTTAGTTGCATTCATTCACTTCTTCATGCATGTTGATTGTCGTTGCTTGCAGATTTGATTGCATGATTGACATAGATGTTATTTGCATGAAGTTCAATTTTGGAGTTTTGCTCATCACCAATGATATTCAGCATTTTATTGATGTTACTTAGAAACATCTACTTGCACTTTGACATTCATCTATCCAATGTCAATTTCTCAACTATTTGATCCTTGTTCATTTCAAATTTCATGTCATTATGAGTTCAGGTCAACTTGAGTCCAACTCAAGGATTCTCCCCAACCTCACCAAGAGTTTGCATGTGTGAGATTTGGAACATTGTTCTCCACCAATCATTGTAGTTCATTAGGTTAGAGTATTTCATGAATCATTTTGAAGAAATAAAAATTCAAGTCTTTATAGACTCCGGTCCACATACAAGTTCACCTCTTTTTTTGTTTGTTTTGAGTTTATTATCCAAGCTCATATATTTTATTACACTTGAGTTCAAAATATGTTTCATGAGGTCCAAAAATTGATCCAAGTCCTTGTAGCCTCGTTGAGTTCAAATGAGAGTCCAAGTCTTGCTCCTTTGATGTTCAAATTGGTGTTCAAAATAAGTTCATAAGTCATCTATTTTAAGTTCAAGTTCATTTGCAATGTCCAAACCAAGTCCACTGTTTGTTCTAAGTCCTTGGATATTCGATCCAAAATTCGGCAGCCTCCCGGCGTCTCCCCCGTTTAGGGGAAAAACCAAGAGGCAACCATTCCCATCGACGCTACGTGAGCGCTTCAGGTAGGTGTCAAAAATGACACCGCGGTCGCGAAATATTTTTTTATCCCCGCCTGCTACGTGAGCATTAAAGGGTTTTTTAAGTTTGTTTATTATAAGAAGAAAACAGGCGTTAGAAAAAACACAGATTTCCCCCCTCTGCACCACGTGGGCGTTCGGGGGTACTTATATGAAAATGAAATAAAGACATTTTTTTTTATCCCCTTCGCCGCAAGCGTCGCACCGGTTTCCCACCCTAAACGCTACTTGAGCGCCTCGGGGGTTTGCCGGCTCGTTGCAAGCTTTGAAGGGGGATTCTTAAATCGTCGCGAGCATCGCACCGGTTTCCCACCCTAAACGCTACGTGAGCGCCTCGGGGGTTTGCCGGTCCGTTACAAGTATCGAGAAAAGAACCTTTTCATTTTTTATTAATAAAATAATTTTTTTTTTACACATATAAGAGATATATTATATAATAACAAATTTATTAATATATATATATATATATATATATATTATATTATATAATAACTGATTTATTATATAATAATAAATATATTAATATAACAATAATTATATTAATATATATGATACTATATAATAGCAGGCTTACTATATTATATATATATATATATATATATATATATATATATACATATTAATAACTAAAAATAAATATATACCTAGATAACTAAAGGATCGGGTAGAGGGAGCTTGCGGCTAAGGCAGAGAGGGAGATTGGAAGAAGAGGTTCGGGTAGAGCAGGGAGGCGTCGGGCAAGAGGGATCGGCCAAGTAAGAGGTGCTCTCTCTCTCTCTCTCTCTCTCTCTCTCTCTCTCTCTCTCTCTCTCTCTCTCTCTCTCTCGGAGGCCGGACGAAAACGGCAATGGGGTCGGGTGAGGAGAAGAGGCCAACGGGTTGGATCGGGGAAGGTGGAGTTCGGTTTCAGCTAGGTGGAGGTAAAGCTGGCTTCGGCTACTGAGATGGGAGGATGAGTTTGGCTGGAGCCGAGTGGGAGGAATGGGATCGGGAGTAGGAGGTCGGGTGTTGAGCAGTCGGAGAGGGAGGTGAGACGAGGTCTGCGGGAGGAGTTGGATGCGGCTTGGAGTTCGGCACAGTGAGGTTTGGTCGGAAGAGAGCAGAGATGACGGGATGGAGGCGTCGAGTTTGGAGCGTGGAGAACGAGAGGTATCGGGAGGAGAAGCAGCGAGAGAGCAAAGGCTCTGGGTTGGTATTTAACGAAGTCTGGAGTCGTTCGATCGAGGCGAGTCGCTGTTTTTGCGCAGGAAACACGGAGAAATGATGGATTCGACACTGATGTACAGTACCTCGGCGGAATTTCGGGGATTTGGACGGCTTCTCGACGGATACGAGGATTCCAACCGGGATTTCTTGCGGGATTTCGGGATCTCTTCGATCGAACGAGGTATGCGGATTTTTGTTCTCTTGGTTATTACATGGAGGTCAACATTGTGCTGCCATCGGGTTGTTGAAGAAGACGATGAGAATGAGATGCAGCAGAGCTATCAAGATGACTGTCAAATACATTAGCTCTTAGTAGTTTGAGGTTTTGTGACCTCTATACTGAGTAGTTGTCATTGGATAGTGATGCATGTACAATGCTCTTGATATGGGAGAGAAGAAGCTTGAGGGAGGATGGAATGGGCGGCAGATCCGAGGACATGACAGCAGATTGATCTACGGTTTGCGAAGAGGATGATGGCGCCATTGTCGGAGTAGCTGAGAGAAGACTTTCCTCAACCCCGCTCTGATACCATATAAAAATGTTGTTGCAGATCATTCACCTGTAAGTTAATACTATAGCAGATATAGAAGCAGTAGAGAATAGAAGAAATAAGCTGTCCATTCTTAATCTGTTCATTACTACAGTACTTAGTGTATATATAGAGCCTGTGTGTATACACGTGTATGGCAGATGTGATACATGGTTTGTTAGGAGTGAGTGGTGATGCGGTGTGGAGTTTGTTATTGACAGAGAGTGTTTCAGTGGTAGTGAAAAGCTATGCTAATAAATCTTAGAATGGCACCTCCCTCTAAGAAGAGCTATGTTTACTGTTTAAGAACTCCAGATATCTAAAGCTGAATATGATTTGCTTCTTTCTTTCTTGTTAAAGAATGCAAGCCAGATTTTTCAAGGTAGGAAACTTCTGGAACTATGCATATTTGTACTGACGATTAGATATAGTTAATGGTGAAAACTGGATTCTATAGTCGATTTATTTCAGCATAGGTTCTTCATGAAACATATCCTTAACAGGTTTTTTTTAATCTTCAGTAAAGTTTTTGGGCAGGATTACATGACATGATCTCGATATAACATCACCACATTAGCCTTTTTCTCTTCCGGTGTAATATTACTTGTAACCTGTGACTATTTTCCTTCTTATTTTAAATTCTGAGATAGCAGCCTTTCTTCTTGACTTTTTATCATTTTGAAATGTTTGTTATTGGAAGCTTATTACGTATGGAAACGGGCGACGATTTGGCACCAGATATCTGGAGGTGTGGAAAGAGCTGCTGTGATAAGCGGAAAAACCATAAAAAAACGACGATTGCTCGTGAAGGTTTCCACAGACGCTTCCTTCCCCACCTTTAGTCCTCCTTCTCCGCCAGTACTTTCCTCTCTGGGGAACCAATCTGATCCGTCTCCAAATAGATCTCCCTGGTTGTGACTTATTGGAAGCTTATTACGTATAGAGAGTATCCTATTTGAATTCCAAATGCAAAATGTATAACTTCTGGTAATTACATCCAAACCTCTCGTGCCAGGTTAAATGTATTTCCCTCTATTTAAAGAAAAAAATACTCCTTAGATCTATTGAATTTATTTAGATGGCAGAGGTTATTATTTCTAAATTTTCATCCAAAACAGTTTTAAGACCTCTAATAAATAGTTTAATGCCATTACTTTATCCTATACTCATCTCAACCCCCCCCCCCCCCCCCCCCCCCCCTCTCTAATTTAAAGGAGATGGGGATTTGCAGCGTTTAATTCTTCATAATTCTTGGAGATGAGGTCCTTGGAGTTTTTTCCAAGGGTTGTAACAGCTACTAACCATACTTTCAAGTAATAACAATTGTTGCTTACTTGAGCCTTACCTTCCCATAACACAATAACAAAATGCCTTTATTCTCACTCTCGCTTTTATAGCAAACCTTCTCATAATGCAACAACAAGCCTTTATCCCACTACGTGGGGTTGGCTAAATGAATCTATTTTCTCCATTGTCTTTAATAATCAAATTCTCACTTAAATCTAATATAAAAAAGTCATTTTTAATACTTTCTAATAAAGTTTTTTTAAGTCTATCTGTCTTTCTTAATAGAGGACGGATCTAATACATTTACTCTCCTAACAGGATCATCAGAAGGCTAACGTTTTATGTGACCAAACCATCTAAGGCTACTCTCTCTAATCTTATCTACCAACAGACCTACTCCAACCGTTTTAAGTCTATGCTTTTGCATTCTGTCTCTCAAGTGTAAAGCTACTCATCCACCGGAGCATCCTCATCTTTGCGAAAAAAAAGAAGAAGTGGTTTTGAATATTATTTCCCTCACTTTCACCTTTATAAGACATAAGAGAGAAGTTGATATATTAGCCAGTTTACATATGAATAATCAAATAAATATTTCAGTTCATTTGAAACTGCTTTTCTTTTAGTAGCAAGATTCATTATTAGGGTTTTGTTTGGTACAACTCTCTTACTATTTTTTAAAGCATTTTTTTGGTATAAAAATATTTTAAAATAAAATTTTTTTACAAGAAAGCTGCTTTAGAAAGTAATAAGAAAGCTGCCCCAAATAAAGCCTAAGTTAAAGCAATAGCTATAGCTTACTGTCTTCTTATGTTTCTCACTCTTGAGCTTTATGTTTGTCTGTAGGATTTTCTCTCTATGAGTTCAATAATCTTCTGGAATGTGACTCTGGTGCTTTGTTTTTTCGCAGATTGCCAATCATCTTGATCGAATTGTTGCTAATTTGGGAAGGAAACCTCTCAAGGTTCTGGTCCAAGTAAATACTAGCGGTGAAGAATGTCAGTATTACAATTCATAATGGCTGCTATAATTTCCATGATAATTTGTTGAAAATTGAAATCACATTCTTGTCTAATTTAATGGTAAAAAAGCAACATGTTGGGGTAAATAGGTGAAATCTAATTTCAATAGAGAGTGAAAACTAACAAAGAAGGTCAACAAAAGATCAAAGCGCAAAAGCACTCGAAGAATTTTGTAGTGTCACTCAATTGATGATTGTGTCCTATTGTTATTGTTGTAGATTTCATTATGATTTGATTACAGAGAATTACAGTCCTAATTCCTCTTATACAAACATAAGACAACACCCCCCACTAGAAAGAAAAATATCTCAACCAATGGCCAACGTTGTTGTTTTTTTGTCCAATGGCCAACGTCGTTAAGCTCATTTTCTTCTAGAAAAAATTAGACTCCACAATTTCAAACTATCGTTTTTAAGTGTATGATTAAAAGATTTGAGCACAATTGAACTTTTTTATCAGTAGATTCCTTCAATTATCATGATGGAGAGGAATTGAACTGTAAAAAGTATAATTGTTTCATTTTTATAAGCAGTTAATGAAAGTAGTACAACAAAGTGCAACAATGAAGAATTGTCAATTGAAAATTAAAAATCACAAAATAAAATTAAAAATAATATAAGAAATAGGAGAAAGCATCCTTCAATAGGAAATTTGAGGTAACCCTCATTTGCAGTGTCTTGCATGAAGCTTAGTGAAACTTAGGAAATGATGATAATTTTTTTTTCTTTACCTGCTTATTGAACATAATTTATAACCTCATGTCCACCAAAGCATGAATACTCTAAAGAATCCTATCTGAATTATTAGGCTACTATGAAATATGATCATTGATATCTTCAATAGAAGGAAAAACATGAAGATCTTACATATTAGGAGGATCAAGATCAATGTTCATGCATGTAAATAAGGAGCTGATCATACTTTGGGGCTAATAAGGGTAGGCACACAAGGCTTAGTTACCATGAAAAGATGTAGAGTTAATTCCAAAATTTGTGTGCAAGCCTGGCCTAAAATAATAGGTGCTAAGGATATCAATTCGAGTTTACATATTGGGTTTGGGTTCACCCTAAAATGACTTAGCACAAGTACAATCAACACTAAGTCACTAACCCAAGGCATTTTCTAAACAAATCAAAAATTTCAGCTCGAACCTAACTCAACCAAGCCCGAAACCAACTCAACACATCACGAATAATATTTAAACTGTGATGGGTTATATTTAACCCATCTTGAAATGAACACAATTATCCAAATTGGGCAAGCCAATAAAAAAAAAAGAGAAATAGAAGTTAGAATTTAATGAGTTTTTCATTAAAAAAATAATCAAATGGTTAAATCTTTTTTTTTCAGCTTACTCAAACTCTACAAAACCCTATCCCAACCCTTTTTTTTTAGTTACTTAATTTGCCCCAAACCCCAGTCAAATCTTATGTTGGTTGATTGAACTCTGAATTTTTTCATGTCGATTTTGAGTTGGTTTCTCGTATCGGGCCTAATATTGATGGCCCCTAATAAGAAATGCAACTATCATATTTGAAGATGGAAGCTAATCATCTTTATACTCCCCTGATGCATGGACTTTTGCTCTTCCCAGTTCTAAATGTGCATTGAAACATTCAAAGTAGTTGCGTTGAAAATTTTTGTGAGAACTATAGAAAAGTATACCTCAAATTTCACCTCCTATCTATGCCACAACACGAGGAACTAATTCACACCTTCTTTAGAGGAATGATAACATGTAAATATTTATCAAAAATAGATCCAAAAGAGAATAAGGTGGATTGATTGAAGAGGCATAGAAGAGGCTTAGAAAAGCAACCCATGCGAGAGTGATAGGTGGCTCCTAGGATGAGTCAATTCATGGAGACCATTTTAATATATGCTTTCGATAGCCATTCATATAATATGTTCACCGTGAAAAAAAAGTTTAGTGCAATCTACTTCTAAAGCTACCAACAAAGCTTAATTTTCACAAATTTACAAATAATCTAGAAATTGGGTCACCCAAAGCAAATTTGCCAACACTAGAGAAAGATGGCGGACTAACTAGGTCAGAAATATCAACTTTAGTAAAAATAGGTGCAAGTTTGCCAAGAAAAACAGATGGCTGCTTGTGTGAGATGCGAAAATGGCTATAAAAACAAATCAAAATTATTTGCTAAAGAGGATTAAATTTCTAAAACCTTCAAGTTGACCCAAACCCAACCCGAATCTTACAGGAGTTGACCCAAATCTAATTTTTCATGCTAGTTTTGAGTCGGGCTTTGTCTCGGGTCGAATATTGACACCCCTAGTGAGAGTTGCAACTATCACATTTGAAGGAAGAATTTGATCATTTGTATGCTCCCCTTGTACTTGGATTTTTTATTTATTTTTTGTTTCAAATAAGTCTTTAAATGTTCAAAATAATTATGCTAAAAAAATTTGCAAGAATAATAAGACAGTATGCCTTCAAATTCTACCTTTAATCAATCCCACATGATAAAGAGTAGACTAGCTAGCTAGCTTTTAATCAATCCCACATGATAAAGAGTGGACTAGCTAGCTAGCTTAGAAATATCACCAAGAGCAAGTTTGCCATGACGTTGTGCATAATCTCCAGATTGGGTTGCAAAGAAAATTTACTCATAATAGAGAAAGATTGTGTGGACTATACACTTGAAGATCTCAAAAATTTCCTAACAATCTTTGAAAAACAACAAGAATTCTCCACAAAAATACGCACAAAATCAGAAAATCATTAGGTAATTTGTATTATTTGATGAATAGAAATGGAAAATACCAAGATACAATTAATCCTCTATTCAAGAGGAGGATCTATCTCTCCCAAATTTCTAGACGTCGCTAGGCCTAGAAACCTAAACCTACGAGTTCTCAAATTTTAGTCAAATTCAAGATGCCCTAACTTTAGGAAAACAAATTATTTAATGTATATAATTCAAAAGGAAATCTCTAAACAGTCCCTACATTCAAATTTCCCTCTTAAACTTCTCCTAAAACCTTCCTAATTTGCTCTTCTTGCTCCGTTCGGTTTGATCGGCATGGAAAGGAGGAAGAGTCCGCCTCTTTTGTTCATAAGCCTGTCCAGTATGGACCGGCCGGACCAGTCCAGTGGACCGGTCTAACAATACTCCCCTCCTAAAGACCTACATTGTCTGCAAGGTGGGAAGACAACACCCCCCTCCATTCTTTCTTCATCACAAATGGTAAGAACCTGAAGAGTTTGTTCTTTACACCTGTGCCCCGGCGTATACCTCTCGTCACATTTGAAACATAGCCCATTCACCCTTTTCTCCTATAATTCCGTTTCTGTGAGCTTATTGAAGTTGTCCCCCAGTCTTACTCCTACAATCTTTGGAGTCCCCCGAAGAGTACCCGGTGTCAACTCTTTGGGTGCCAGAAAGGTGTTGGTCCTTCTGTTTGGACCTCCTAGGCTTCTGCCTCCCATCTCTCTCTCCAGGTGCCTCTGATCCTCCACCAATTGAGCTAGCTCCATAGCCTCTCCTAAGTCACGAGGCCTCATACTCTAATCGTTGCCCGAATCTCTGGTGTTAGTCCCTTCATGAAATTTTTCTCTAGCACTGTCTCAGGAAAGCGGTCCAATTGGCTACTGACACATCCTGTGTCAAGGCAAAGAACTGCTCGTAGAAGTCTCCTCCCTTTCCAATTTGGAAACATTCTACCAAGCAATCCTTGAACTCCCTCCAACTCTGTCAAACCAAAGCCTTCCCTTCCAAACATAGGCCCGCTGCGTCAAACTCTTCTTCTCCGTCAACCCATTGACGGTGAAATATCTTTCTACCTTATAGATCTACCTGTGCGCATCCTCCCCCTCAAAGATTAGCATTTTCAGTTTCCTCACCCTTGGATCGCCTCCGGTCTATCTGTTTCCTCCATAATTTCTAATTCCCCAAGGGGGTGGTTCCCTCGATATTTGCCAATCAACTCTCCTCCGCTCGCACCCAAACCTTTCATCGCAATCACACCTTCTTCATTCAAATTCAACGCCCCTTCGATCATATTCAACCCCCTCCTTTCAAATTCGACATCTCTTTGATCATAATCAAGTCCCTGCCTTTCAAATTCATCCACTCTTCTTTCAAATTCAATGCCCCTCCACTCATGCCCAACCTCCTCACGCCTCTCCCCATTACCTCTTCTTGACTCCTCCCTAGGTATAAGCTCTATGGGAGGCATTTTTTCTGTTCCCTCCAAATTATCCTCTTGATATTCCTTCATCTGATCGGCTTACGGTTTTTCCCACTTCCTTGGCTGTTGGCGACTTCCCTCACCTTCGACGATGATATTTTAGTTTGTCCCTCAAGCACTTTCTTCAACATCTTCTCCAGAATGAAAAATTTCGAATCGAACTTATCATGGATGGCTGAAATATTCTTTTTTTATATTTGAAACTTGAGTTTGGAGATCTGAAATTTTATATTTTATTTATCTGATCTCCCCTTCCAATACTTCCACCTTTCTTCCAACCATGGGAAAACTTGGATTTAGGCTCCAATAGCAAAGATACACAAGTTTGACACGAATCTGGCCTCCCAAACAGCAAAAACAACAAGATCGGAGAGGAAAATGTAGCAGGAATTTGCGAGGAAACTTTAATTTTTTCCCAGGAAATTGCTTTGTTACCAATTTGATAGGAAAACACTTGAAAATCTCAAAAATTTCCTAACAATCTTTGGAAACAATTAGAATTCTCCACAAAAATCTGCACAAAATCAGGAAAATAGTAGGTAATTTGTATTATTTGATGAAATAGAAACAGAAAATACCAAGATACAATTGATCATCCATTCGAAAGGAGAATCTATCTCTCCCAAATCTCTAGACGTAGTTAGAGCCTAAAAATCTAAACCTACGAGATCTCAAATTTAAGTCAAATTCAAGATGCGTTAATTGTAGGAAAATAAACTATTTAATGCATACCATTCAAAAGGAAATCTCTAAATAGTCCCTACATTCAAATTTCCCTCCTAAACTTCTCCCAAAACCTTCCTAATCTGCTCTTCTTGCTCCGTTCGATTTGATCGACATGCAAAAGGCGGAAGAGTCCACCTCTATTGTTCGTAAGCCGGTCCGATATGGACCGGCTGGACCAGTCTACCAGACAAGCTAGTTGAGAAATATTAGCTTTAGTAAAAATAGCGTAGGTTTGTCATGAAAAGTTGATGGCTTCTCGTGTTGAGAACATGAATTATGTTGAAAAAATAATAATAATAAAGCGAAATGACATACACCAATAACAAAATCACATAAGGCTGTGGGCTGTAAAGTCAAAATAGAAGCAGTCACCTGTGCTTTGTACGTAATTTTAGTCGTAGGGGACACAATGGCCACCTAAATAGATGGCAGCAAAAGAAATTATAACTCGAGAGGCAACCGATGCAGAGGGAGGTGGGGATTGAGTCAAGAGTGGATATAGATATTTCAATTACCTGCAAGATCAACTCAGGATTTTTTTTAGATGACTTTTTTATTGCTTTTTAAGACAGAATTATAGTACAAAAATTAAAATTTTTGTGTTGTCGTCCCAACGAAACCTCATTCGTGTCGCTAACACCAGTGATTGTGAACTTAAAAATGGTCGTAATGAACAGAGAGTTGATAAATGTAAGAATGGTAGAAACAACGGGGATGCAATTCACAATGAAGGCGATAGGCCAAAGAATAGTAGCCCTTGAACCTAGATATCATGCGGCATCAACGTCTAAATGAAAATCCTAGAGGGAATGCAAGATTGGCTACATAGATCAAGGAGACCCAAGGTAGTCTGACACAACCGCCAATGAGGGAGGCTTCGCAAGAGTTGGCCTCTGAGATGTGATGTGGCAAAGGAGGTTCACTCAGGAGAGAAGCACACACGAGCGAGGCAACAACCAATGAGACCAAGAGCCCATGCAGATGAGGCTGCAGCGAGCGAAAAAGAGCACACACAAGGAACCTAGCGACCATGGCTGAGGGTTACTAAATGATCTATGTGGGGGCAAGAAGCAGGCGGGTGAATGAAACTTGTTATAGATGAGGATGTTGGCTTTAATTGTTTCCTTTTTATATTCGCCAAAGTAAGTTATTTGGCAACTGAATTTTTTTCTGGGCATAACGTGCAGCTAAATCTGGTGTACAACCTTCAGATTGTGTAGCTTTGGCCAAGCATGTGAAACTAAATTGCCCAAATCTTGTATTTTCTGGACTAATGACCATCGGGCGGCCTGACTACACCTCAACTCCTGAAAATTTCCAGGTGATCTCTTCAAATAGTAGATTATTTTATACCTTTCTTCTAATGATTTTGTTTGCATGAATCTGGGGAAGTAGGTATTGTCTTGTTGCAAGGATGAAGTTTGCGAAGAGCTTGGAATTCCTGATGGCCAATGTGAACTTTCCATGGGCATGTCTGGTGACTTTGAGAAAGCCGTGAGTCTAAACGTAACTGTTATGCTCTTTTTGGATTTAAGTGAAGGAATAAATAATGAATTATCATTAATTTGTTAATTGCTTATATATTATATATCTATATCTGTTCATTTAAACATTGCAACATTTGTATTTTCATTTCCTGAAGCTCATATTCCCACTTATCAAACCACAACCTTAAAATATTTCGATAAAAAAAAAACATATCTTCACAACTTTATTTTTTTTTCACATTGCTGCTCATTTTTATTTGCCTGTAACTTTTTCATCAAATTTGAATATTTTATTATAAAATGCAACTTTTTTATCGCCAAATTTGTTAGAGCACAGTAATTTTGTGAAAAATATTGTCAGTTTTTTTTTTTATTAATTGCAGCATTTAAAAAAATAGATTACAAGTTGGATGCTGGTCACTAGACCCACTAGGATAGGAGCATATGAGCACAGAATAACATACTTTAATGTCTGCAGGTTGAAAATAGCAATATCTTAAAATATATATTTTTTATTATAATAATTCTATAATTATTTTTACAAATAATTGTAGTTCCCTCAAATAGACCCTGAGATTAAAGATTCAGATGTGAACCATCAGAGGACTATAAGAGTAGCATATGAGCACAAATTAACATAATATATTCTGATTTTCTGCAGATTGAAATGGGCAGCACCAATGTGAGAATTGGATCAACTATATTTGGACCAAGGGAATACCCAAATAAAGAGAACCAGTAATTACAACTCTTAGTGACGTGGCATATTTTCGGAAGTCCTAGTATTTCTAAAGAGTTGATAGAATGAGACATCATTCATCTCTTTCTTCTTCTAGTGCTTATACTTTGACTCTACAGAATCATTCATTTGTGTAATATATTTATTGTATTCTTTCGTTCGCAAATTAAGAAATTCATTCCATCAATTTTTTCTTCTATTGCCATCGATGGCAGCTCACAAAATTTAAAGAAATCATTGCATTAAATTGCAGACAGAAATGTTAGCTTGAGAGACTACAATATACAAATTCAATTCATATCATTCTTTCCAAAACCAAAAGTAGTCTGCAGCACAAGTTTTTTTTTTCTTTTTCTGGATTGTAGTAGGTTTAAAGAACCTGATGCATTTGCATTAGTATTTCATTTTACCAAAGCTGGGTCTGGAACTATAATGTCTACGTCATCGAAGTCAGGGTGATGATTTAGCATTAAGGTTTGTTCATTGGCCAAATGCAATAGACAGATGAAAAATAAATGTGGTGAAATATCCTTGTGTGAATCTGTAGGGGATGTATCACGTAGGCGATGCATTACCTGCTTAAGAGAAACGGAATTCTGGCTTGCCTCCTGCTTAAAAAAATCAACAAAAATAATAATTCCTCAGTAACAGAACTTGATATTCAAGGATAATGAAATTTGCTTGGAATTTCCAGTAAAAATGTTGAAAGTTCTATGAAAAAAAAAAGAGTAAAATGATAATATTCCATCTAAAAATTAACATCAAATTTCAGATTGATGGCGTTTAGAGCCTTCTAATTCTACGAGCATTGCCTGATTTCTTTGCCATAAGCTGTGGAAGAAGAGAGCTATATTTTGAAAATCTAAATATAAATGGGCATCATAGGCTCTATAATGGTGTTAATAGCTTTGTTAAATTTATTCTATAAGCTGCTTAATCAGCCGTATGGATAGGAGGTACAAAGCTTTCCAGAGAAAGAAGTATAAATGTAACTTTGAAAAAAGGAAAATTCACAATAAAGAAATAGGCATTGCATTTCGATGAATGGGGTTGAAAAAGAATATTTGGCAATTCATAAGTTTGATTGAAAAAGTGAGTATGCAATGGATGAGATAAAAGACCATGTATTATAAAAATAATGATGCTGCCAAAATAAGATGAAGTTTCAAAGGGAGGTCTAGGGATATAAGGTTTTTTTTTATTTTTAATTCCCTTCACTGTATCTTAAATGGTATGAAATATCGAATCAGACACAAAATTTAGAAATTTTGAAGTTTTGAAGTTTTCCAAGCTTCAAAGTGCATCATGGAGCATATGCTTCACATTATGAAGTTTGAACTTAGGTTTCATTTGGAACAACTTTCTTACTGTTTTTTAAACCGTTTTTATTTTTAATTCCCTTCACTGTATCTTAAATGGTATGAAATATCGAATCAGACACAAAATTTAGAAATTTTGAAGTTTTGAAGTTTTCCAAGCTTCAAAGTGCATCATGGAGCATATGCTTCACATTATGAAGTTTGAACTTAGGTTTCATTTGGAACAACTTTCTTACTGTTTTTTAAAACGGTTTTTTAGTATAAAATTTTTTTTGTGGATGAAGCTTTAATGCCACAAATGCTCTGATGATCACTGTGATATAGCTTATTTTTTTATTATGTCATTTTTCAAACATGGTTCTACAGTTGTCATAATAACTATAAATGATCCATAACTAAAAAAGACAACTGGCCATCTTAAAACTTACCTTTATTTTCTACAAAATAAATAGAAACTAATTAAAAAATAACCTTATACTTGTTGATCATTGAATTTGCACAAAATTGATTAGAGTTTTCCTCAACATAAAATTCCTGCAATTAGAAAAGGTGATACAAGCCTCTCTACAACTTCATTTGGTCCTATTGACGTCACTTCCCAATGCTACATGTGGTTCTTTTGCTCCAGCAAATAGTCAGCTTCCATTATCTTGGAGGTGAAAATAGTTCATTCCAGCGAGAACGAGGCTATAATGTGGGATCTTGTGGCTTTTATGTGATTTCAATGGGCTTTTTGTAGCTTCTATGTTATTTTTATCTATCATACAATGGAACTTCTATTATGTTAGGGATTTTGGCGGCTTTTCCATATCAATTTTGTGCATGATTTATGACATATGACAATTCTTTTTCTTTTTTTTTTTCTATGTATATGAAATTCTAGAAATTTTTGTAATTATAAAGGTTTTAAGCATGGACAACTCATTATGCTTTAATTTTTAATGAAGTTCTAGTTAAATATGCTACTATCGATACTGCGGAGAGCGAACTCCTTTGTTCATGTGAGATAAATGACGATCTAAATGAGAGGGCATCCCTTGTACAAGTAAATGCTTGATCGTTTTTTTTTTTTTGAACTTTTTTCTTTCTATTTACTCCTTTTATCTTAAGTGTTGTTAGGGATTGAATATGTGATTGATTTCAAATTCAATACAATCAAGATCCTGTATATGCATGGTTTTATGATCATATTTTTCCTATAGTTTTCATCACAAGTGATGAATATGAAATTGTAATTGGCCTCAAGATGTTCAGGCTAGGGCACATGAATTGTACATGTTTGAAATTTAAGTACGAGAAGGAGAGATGCGCAATCAATATAAAATCAACCCAACACAAAAGCATCAAATTTTAAATGATTTGTCCTAGAGACATACATCTAATGTAGGGTACAGAATTTTTATCTAAGAATAAAGTTATAAGATTGTGCAATATGAGTCTCTCGTGATTTTTTAAACCGACGAGAGGTTACAAAACAAAAAAAGAAAGACAATAATGACTAAGAGGGTACTTGGAGATCCTAGGGTATTCAAAATAACCTAAGTTGATCCTAAATCAACCTATGCATAGCATTTGCACAACAACAAGTATCCAATAAAATGAGATATTAGCCAGCAGGCGGTAAATGGATGAAGAAACACACAATCGATGTAGTAAAATGTCATGAGGTTGTTGTGTTGTGTTAGAGGTTGCCAGGTGTTAGCCACGCAAGATCAACTACTAGAGATGTGAAGGACAATAATCAGGTCGGCTAGAAAAGCTTGAGGCTATTCAAATAAGCTAGGTGAGATCATCGGAGGATCGAACCCTTAACGTAGGAGGATCAAAAATTAAGATCCGCCAATCATTTCAGATCCAATGGGATTGTAAGAAGGATGGAAAAATCCGAGTGCAACAAAACTGCAGCTTTGAGATAACCAAGACGAGAGTGTATGATGCGATCACCAATCCTATTGAATCAATGAGCTGGGATGACTAACCTAGGTTGATCTTAAGCCGAGACAGGATAAAAAAGTGTCAGGTAAAAATCTGTGTATTCATTAAATATCTGTTTATCATCATATCCAGTGCACCTAAAACCATCGAAGCAGCCTGACCGAGTATAATCATTGCAACTGCACACTTTCAAATACCTTTGGTTATTTAAAACAGAATCCACACTCTAGAAAACCAAATGTGCTTGTTCTATTGTGTTTCTACTAATTAGTTTTTTGAAAAATAAGCTAAGCATCCAGATTAAGATTTCGTTTGAGACGAATTTTTTATTGTTTTTTTAAACAAAGTTTTAGTAAAAAAATTTAAATCATTCCAAACGAAGCCCAAACCCATTCATAGGATAACCACTCAAAAAATAAGGATGCAATCATAGATATGCGAACATAACGTTAATATAGATATGGATGCAAATGCTTTTGCAGCCACTCAAGACAAAACAGAAAACGAAGGGAAAAAAGGAGAGAGAAAAGACTTTACCAGATCAAACATCTCAGCTGATGAGCGTATGCTTGTCCAAAGTGTCTCTTTCAATGCATGTACATCGACTTGTTTCGATACTTTGTCATATTTTATATCTACTTTGTTAACCTGACAATAAGAATATGAAGGAAAATAAGCGTGAGCACAAAGATAAAATTTCTATTAAGTTGGGGAACAATTACAAGATAACAAAACAAAACACACCGTTCAAATGACTGTCAAAAAGAAATATTCTTTAACAAAATGTCATATAATTCAAATGAAAATAGAATTCTCCGTAGGTACTTTACAACACATTTGACGTGGTGTCATCATAAGTTACAGTATGGTTTGTTAGAAAGAGAAAGACTCCATCTTAAAATGTAAGGTACAATCAGACATAATTAAAGGTACGGATAAGGTTAATGAATGCTATGGCGTTCAAATTTCAACTACAATAGGGATGGTCCTCCGCTAAGCTACGAGAAACGTAAGGTATGGTCTAAGAGGTTCCCTATTTTGAGAAAAATATCTTTTAGGATAATCCAATGACTATATCGTGATACTTAAACTGGTTTTCACTTTGCACCTCCAATACGCCAATCAAAACATCCTTAACTTTACATTTCATTCCTCACACTTTATCTTCTCGCATGCTTTCTTTTCTTTACATGCATAGTTATGGGTTGCCAATACATTATTGAAATTAATCAAATCAACTACAACTTTAAATACTTGTATAATTTGCTTTTTAAACAAAACTAGCATTCCCATTCATGCATGTCACTTCTACATAATCAATAAGACCAAAAAATTACATTTCATATATTTCATTGTGTTTGCGTGTCCTTCCTTTGTTTACATTGCATTACATCTGCATCATATCTTTTGATTAAGAATGTCTGAAGTTTAAAATTCACTTAATAATCGTTCATATTTTAGACTCAAAGATGGATTGCTAGTTTGCTCCAAATTAATTTGATTAAATCAAAAGTAAGAGTGAGGATTCATTAATGTGCTGTTTTTTTTTTCAAAATGAACGCAAAAGAAGCTTTTTGAACCAAAAGGAATTATATTTTTATATAGGAAGCTATAATGCACAGATACGAATATAACATAATATGAGATGTATCAATTATTGAAAATGTAGGACAGAATTTTGAGTTGGACACAATATTATAATTTTTTTAATCTTAAAAATAGCATATAAAAATTAAATAAGTCATAATTTTAAAATGCACAATTAGAGGCCCAACTCAAGGCTAGCCTCAACACAATTTAAAAAAAAAATGTTATGGGTACGCCTCAATTTTTCCAGATGAGGCATGCGCCTCAGTTGGGTTGAGGCATGCCTCGAAGCAATGTTAAAGAACTTAAGAATTGAAAATTATAGTTTAAACCATTTTAAAATTATAAAATTATAAATTTTGTATATATAATTAAACAAATTTACTATATATAAATAAAATTAAATTTGAGAAGAACTACACAAACTGAAAGTTCTAGACAGATGGAGCAAAACCTTAACACTCGTACCCAATCTTGCTATATCTCCATCACAAGTTAACCGTCAACACCTCTCTTCCAACACCTCTCTTCTTATTGTTGGAATCTCATTTCCTTAGTTTTATTATGAGGGAAAAAACAATTAATTATAATGATGATTTTAATGAAGATCCCCTAGGTGTTGAGAGAGGGGAATTCTAAATTCATAAATCATTATATTAGACTATTTGTTTATATTGAACTGTGAGTGAGAGGCACATTATTTAAGTAGTATTAATTGTAGCATTATATTGCTTTTCATGGTCTTATTTTAACATTTTATAGTCTTAATTTAATATCTTACTTTGATGTTACTATGATACTTATTATTCATATTTTTTATTAATTTAATAGTTTAATATGGAGGTTTACGCCTCAAAAGATGTTAATCCTATAAAAAATCAAATCTTAAATCTTAAAGTCCTCACTAATGAGGGTAAAAGCTCTGACTAGTGTCATATCTCTAATAAATATGCTTTTCGAAAATTTATCCCGGAACATAAATTCGTGAAAACTTACCTCAAATCATACATATTGGTTGAAGCAACCAAATTTTTAGAGCCCACAATAGCCTAGATTTGATAAGGGTGCCAAAGAATTACAAGAGAGAGCTTTCTTCTTTGCAAATTAAAGAAACCAATAAATACTCGATAAAATCATATATAGAGCATCCTTTTTTGCACCTTTCCGCTAGTTCAAGAAAATAGGAAATAAAAAAAGATTCTAACTCCTAAATATTGAAATGACATCATTATCTCTTGAAGAACTTCCCTCTCTCCTCATCTCCACTCTCTTCAAATTAGCCACACTTACCCCCACCCCACAAACAAAAAAAATCATTTGATCTTATTGCTTTTTATTGCCCAAATTCAATCCACAACAATTAGAAAAGAGCTTAATTAATTCAAGGAAGGCCTTAATAGAGTTGGAAAAAACAAGTGGAACAAATGAACCTATCCTCAAATGACTTCCTCTATATCAAACTAAGAATGATATGAGAAATGGTGCATAAACCAAGTTAGCTCTTTTTTTTTTTAAGTTAACACATAAAATAACTCATCAGATAGCTGGCGCAGTTGTTTTCGAATAACATCTAGAAACTCAAGCTTGAAGACTCACAGGTCGATTCTATGGTTGACTTTACTTTTCTATGGTTTATATATATATATATATAATTTATTGAGTGCGCATTATAAATGTAAGCTTTTTCTTGGGTTTCTTCATTTATTTTGAGTGAGAGTGACCTAAACATGTGATATTTGATAGGTTCTTAAGACAAAATTTAAATTTTTACCAATTAAAATATAAACAATCTAAAATAATCATAGGTTAACCAATTTTCAAATTAAAAAAAAAATTGAATGACTCGCTCTAATGAGCCAAGTTTTCAAAAACAAAATGATCATACATGACCAGTATGTTATGAAGAAAATTCTCACATCAAAAATTATTTTATGTGTAAGCCTAGAGTTCGGGCATACTTAACCTCAAGTGAGGTGTAGGTTTGTAAGTATCTTGCATTCTGTTAGACATAAGTTCAAGGTACTATCCCTCAATAATCTTTACCTTAAATCTAGGATCCGAGAATGATGTTGACTCTAGTAGCCTTATAAGCCCTCAAATTACAAGCATTTCCTTCAACTTATGTTGTTGGAATACAAAACTCAACTTTCTAAATCAAATTGATTAACTCAAACAAAAAATTAATTTTAAAATGTAAAACTCAACATAAGATAATTTGAGCATCTTTGAGTTTCTCAAAATCAAGTACTCTCATATTTTTCTTCCTTTAAACATTCTTAAAAATCTGATTTAAAGTTGATCACATCTCCCTTGAAATTTTCAAAGACTAAATATTTGAACAAGAATTTCTCGAACTAAAAAAATAAATGTATTAGCCAATATTTTGATGACTCTAAAAAAATCATTAATTTAATCAAAAATATTTTTGAGTAACAAATACTTGAGATGTAATTAACCATAGAAATTTTCGAGAATAAAATAAATCTTATTCAACCGAATATTCAATAGGGGAAATTTTCTATAACAAATACAACAACAACATCAAGCCTTTATCCCACTACGTGGGGTCAGCTACATAAATCTTTTTTCTCCATTTTGTCCTATTAAAAGTCAAATTCTCATTTAAATCTAATAAAGAAAGGACATTCCTAATATTTTCTAACCAAGTCTTTTTAGGTTTGCCTCTACCTTTCTTAACATAAGTTAAATATAATATCTCTACTCTCCTAACCAGGTCATCGCAAGGCCGCCGTTTTATGTGACCAAACCATCTAAGGCGACTCTCTCTAATCTTATCTTCTACTGAAGCTACTCCAACCTTTTCACGTATATGCTCATTTCGTATCCTATCTTTAAGGGTAAAGCCACTCATCCACCTGAGCATCCTCATCTCTGCCACACTTAACTTAGTATTATGCTTCTCTTTTAATGGCCAACATTCGGCACTATAAAGTATTGCAGGCATCACCACCATCTTATAGAATATTCCCTTAAGTTTGAGGGGTACTTTTCTATCACACAACAAGCCCAATGCATTCCTCCACTTCAACCATCTAACTTGAATTCTGCTGATAATATCCCCATCTATTTCACCATCACTCTGAACAATAGATCCAAGATATCTAAAACGTGTACTCTTATTAATGACTCGATCGTCCAAAGTCACAATCCCCTCACTAAGTCTATTACTAATAAAATCACACTCCATATATTCCGTTTTAGATCTACTGAAGCGAAAACCTTTAGACTCTAAGTTTGACCTCCATAATAGGGGAAATTTTCTGTTAAAATAAAAAATTATGAGTTTTGTTATATAGTCCATAATAAAATAATAATTTTATCATTTGGAATAATATATTATTTTCTATAATGTGCTCGATCACAAAATATCTCAATCAGTGGATAGATGACAAAATTTCACCAATAAGTATTAAAATCCTAAGGTTGTGGTCAATCACAACATGACTTCAAAAAGCTCGATATTAAGTAATTTAAAAATAAAAGGATCCCTTTGGTAAGTTCAGATGGAGGTATAGATTAGAAAAACAAATAGACAAGATGTAAAAACTTCTAAAACTTTGTAGGTAATTTTGAGTACCAAATTTTTTTTTTAAAAAAAGACGATTTTAATACCAAAAAAATTTAAAGAATAATCATTATAAATGATATAATTTTATATATGAATATATATAATTATTTTTGCATAATAATTTCATCATAAATATTTAATAGCATGGTTCATTAAGAATAACATTACAAAAATAATATTCTGTGAATTAATTATCAAATTATATTTGTTGATAACTATTATTGAGAAATTTTTTTAAGAATTATGCCATTTCGTAAATAAAGGAAGATGGAAGCAATGATGTCATCTTCTCAATTTTTAATATGATGCCATATGTCCATTGGAAGTGTGTAGAACATTGATGAGATGTATGGTTAAGATTAAATCATATTTTGGGTGTGAGATGAATTGCCAAATATTGAATCTTCCACCTCATATTTCATATGGTGATGTCATGCTTCCCCATTTAAATGTAGGATTTAATTGATAGTGAGATAGTTATCAAAGTGATAAGGATAGGATTTAATGATACCAAAATAACATCATTATATGTTCTATAAAAATTTGAGAAAAGAGCATTTAACGTAAACATGTTATAACAATCTTTATTAAATATTGCATTCAAATGTAAGAGTGGGTTAGGTGCAAACCTGTCTTGGCAGACGAACAAGACTTCCTGGATCATCTATATCACTATTAAAATTTCCATCATCACACTGATCATTGTTGACACTTTCTTTGTCCCACGATGCACCATCATTTGGTTCTCCCGGTTCATCTAAAGTCAAGTGACATAGTACAAGCTTTCAAGAAGTGCTTTCTCATATTAAATTGGTGAGAAGTTTAAACTCTATCAAATTTCATTCAACTTAGTCCGTGATGGAAAGATCAAAGCTAGACTCTCCAAATGTAAGTTGTTGGACAAATAAAAATGTAAATGAAATTACTATGGGCAAGTAGCTTCAAAAAACAGCATTCAAAAAACATAATTCAACTTTCTTTTAAAAAATATAGAAGCTCCTTTTTTTATTAAGCTATCATGAAAAGCAAGCAAATAAGATATTCAATACATTTTACTCCAAGAAATACATAGCAAACTACAATGATGTTAGAGCCAGACAATCAACTCAGAAATAAAAATAATGTCAAGCACACAGTTTTGAGCACGTTTTCAACGAACTGAAAAAACGAATGGTGAAAATTGCAGTGTAACAAATTCCAAACATAGTATCAAATCTGTCCAAAATTTGCACTGAACTTTAATGTTTCAAGAATTGGTGAAATTATATACCACAGATGTCTACTAGAGTTTTGAGGCGTAGGTTAGAATGACTTCATTAACACCCAACGCCACTAGGAACTATTTCTCCATTGTTCATTAACTACCAACACCACCAGGAACTATTCGTCCATTGTGCTTACTGTTGACCTGCGTGTAAAGAACAAAAAAGAAGAGCAGCTCACCTCGTATCTGTCGAGGAAGTCCAGAAAATCAGCGGATATCCCGCTGAATTCGGCGCCGAAGCGATCTTTTCCCGGATTTCTGGCAAAATAGCTCGTCGATCGCGCCATTCGCGTCGTTAAATAGAGGCCGGAGCCCCCGCTCTTCCCACGCTTTCTCCCACGACGCTCCTGACTTCCTCTCCCACGACTAACCTTCTCCACTGCTCGCTGCTTCCTTTCCATTCGCAAACCTCCCTCGACTCCAGCTTCTGCTCCGACTCCAACCTCAAGACTGAACTCCACTGTGCCGCCCTTCTCTCTGTGCCGACCTGCTCTTACCCGCCGAACTCCAAGCAGAGAGAGAGAGAGAGAGAGAGAAAGAGGGAGAGATCATTCTCCTTACCTGTGCAACCCGACACCCCATCCCGTCACCTTCTCCACTGCCGACGCCTCAAGCCCTAGCCGAACCTCCTCTCTTCCCGTAGCCGCCTCCTTCAACGATTCCTCCTGAATCGAAAGTTACAACATTTGAACGGAAGCAACAAAGGGAGTTCACTGGTTATGAAGGTAACTTTCTCCCTTATACATGCTCGTTCGGCCAAATCCCGTAGACCCGCTGAACCGTGAAGGGAGGAAAGGGAGAGAGGTTATGTAATTTTTGATTAAAATTAATGTTGATTAATTTTAATCAAAATTAATAATAATTATTAATTAATTTTAATTAGTCTTAATAAAAATTTTATTTTTAATTAATTATAATTAATTTTAATTAACTGAAATTATTAAATTAATTATAATTAATTTTAATAAATTAATTATAATGAATTTTAATTAATTATAATTAATCTTAATTAAAGTTAATATTAATTAATTATGATTAATTAGTTTTTTTACTAAATATTAATTAACATTAATTATTTATAATTAATTATCTTAATTAATTATAATGACTTTTAATTAATTAAAAAAAAAAGAAGAAAGAAAGCTCCCTCTTACCTCGGCATGCGCGTCAGGCCGGCAAACCACCCATGCACGCTTTTCTCTAGCGTGGTGGGAGGGAACCCGGTGCGACGCCAACGACGAGATAGGCGAGTGACTCCTCGATCCTCGTGCCGACACCGACGAAAGCTAAGGTATAACACTCCTAAACTCTAAGCCTTTGAAAACCCATTCCCGGCGCTTGCAACGCGGCGAACGACCAACTCATGCACGCTTTTCTCTAGCGTGGTGAGAAGGGAAATTGTTGCGGTGCTTACGACGGGACGGGTAATCAAAACCCCATTTTCGGCGCTAGTGTCGGACCAGAAAAAACCAACTCATGCATGCTTTTCTCTAACGTGGTGGGAAGGGAACCTGGTGCGACGCCTACGGCGAGGTGGGGTCAAATATAAAAATTGCTTATTTTAAACTGGTGCCCGCAACCCATGCACGCCTTTCTCTGGCGTGGTGGGGAAAACAAATTATTACAGCCGCGGTGTCCTCTTCTGAGGGCACCTACCGTGCAGGCTTTTCTCTAGCGTGGCGGGAGGCCCAGTTTTCCGTAGTTTTTCTCTAAATGGGGGGGAGACGCCGGAAGGCTGCCGAAATTTCGGGTAAATGCAATTCGTACTTGGAACCATATGGAGCTTTACTTGGACATTGATTGGAGCATCAAATGAACTTAACTTGGGCATAATTTAAGATAAAATCAAGCTTAATCGAGTAATCTTGTAAGGAATGAGAACTTGATTCAAACTTCATCAATAATGAACTCATATTGAATTCGGACTTGAACTCTACAGCAAGGGGCTCGAATTGAAGAGGCTCATATGGAGCATGAACTTTATTTGAACTTATGGAGGACTCTCTTTGAACTCGAACTGAACCACAAAAGATTTGAATTTGAACTCAAGAAAATACTTGAGTTGGGCTCAAAGAAATTGAATTTGAACTACTTGAATCGAATTGAGAATTCAAATTGGATCCAAACAAACTGAATACTAATAACTCGAACTTGATGGAATGGAACTCAAATGATTTGGACCTGTTTTGGACTTGGATTGAACTAGCTCATTGGGCTCAAAACAAAGTTAAACTCAATAGAACTAAATGCAAGGAGATTTGAGTTGAACTTGGGCTTGATTGGAGCAATAGCCAAGCATGATTGATGGTTAAATAGACATCCAACATATGCATTTTATTCATAAGCAAAGACTAGTTGGAAAATGAAACAATGTACTTGCAATCAAAATATGAAGCTCTCAATTGAATGTGGAAGGACCTTCATGTTAATTAGAATGCAAATGTCATTAAAACAATAATTATCTATAAATGAAAAGTAATTCCAAGCAATGCTTGAGGATGGATAAATTCTCTAGCTCTCATTCTTAAGCGTTGATCATGCAACAAGGATCAAATGGAGAGATCCAATAATATCCTCATGCTTACAACACAAAGTCTTCAATGAGTATTCGTCATTCCAATGGAGAAGCCAATTCATCATGCAAGATTCAATCTAATCAAATGAATTGAATCATATAAGCAATGGAGGCTTATGTTGAATGAAATTTTCAATGTTGATTAGTAATGACTTGCAATGCTAGAAGATTTATGATAGACATTTGCAAGATCATTATAGCAAGAACATTATAACATTCCCGTAGTTGACATCAAGGTACAAATAGATATTAAAATGCATGTGAGAGATGCAACAATTTGTCAATCAATAGGCAAGGAAGAGTTGGTGATGAATGCAATTCACCCGATGATTAGTGCTAACTTACATATAGACACAACAAGCCTATGAGTGTTGACCAGTGATAATTAATGAGTGTTATGATACTCCTACAATCAATAACAATCCAGTGCTGATCAAATGCAGTGATTTCCCACAAGCAAAGATGGTCAAATTGTTGCAAGTGCAACCATCAACAGACCGTCGTGGAGGATTCATCATATGCACTAAATGTCGTATACGAGCAGAATGCCAAAAGACCACAACAAGTGTAAGCTCCTACGACCAGAAAGCAGGAGATTCGTTAGTGCACTACAATCCACCTGTAGAAAATAACAAATAGTGCACGACAATCTACCTGTACAAAGCAGCGAACAACTCTATTCAGAAGCTGCTATGTCACGCCACCGGATCCGCAACTTCTATGCAAGCGGACAGAAGGCATCTACGAATACTTTCAAATACCCCCGCACAAGTGTACCATAGTTTTTATACACATAGGTACACTAAATAGGGGTATATAATCATAAAACCCGCATGGGCCCCGACAAGCGTGTTATTGGTACACACGTGACGTCTAAGGATGCTGCGCGGGTTAACAAGTGAATTCAGGTTCGAAACCGATCCTTCTATACGGGTCAATAGAAGTGGATAGGGTTCGAACCAACAAACAAATATACGGTTGTGGCGACCGTCATATTTGTCTTAATACATTCATATTAGGCCTTCAAAGCCTATAATAATGAGAATTCACTATCAAGGGCATAAAGCCTACGAAACCCGATCCTCTGTCGACAGCCCGACAGAGTTGACAATGTTCAATCCATAAAGAGAAATGACCCCGAACAACCCGATGATGGCCGTGTTGAACGAATATCTCAACCGGAGGGGTTCCCAAATATTTCTCAAATTCCTCCCAAAAGTCTATTCAAAATCCAAAAAATCAAAATTCCATCCAAAAACCCACAAAAATTCACAAAGCCCAAAATCCCAAAAATATTTAAATTTAAAATTCAACCAATCAATCACTTAAAGCAAAATTCATCCACCCTCCGCAACAGTTTGCCGGGGTAGACAAATCAAAGTTTACTCTAGCTCATAAAGAGCCAAATGCCTAGTCGAAAATATTACTAGGATCCATTCTCAAAACAGTCTCCTGCCAATAAGAACGTGGTACGTGTCCTCTGACCGGCGATTCGCCGCCAAATGGCGCCGCAGGATAAACGGTTATGACAGGGGCCCTCTGAACCAAGTGGTTTTGCCGCCAAATGGCACCACGAAATACCGATTATGGCCAGCGTCGTTACGTTCCTTATTGGCATAAAATCCTTGAAATATGAATAATAGGATATGATCGATAGGGTACAAAGCCCTTTGTTAGCTAAGGTGGATTCAAATTTGTCCCCTTAGACAAACATTCACCCCCGGTCTACAAGGTCTCCTTGGACGAAGCAACCCATGGCTGCCAACAAGGATCCTTCTGTCAGGTTGGGTCGACTACCTCCTCTGACTAAGTAGACTAGGGACCATGATGGCCCGGGACGACGGAACCATAGGATCTTGATCGGGTCTATCATCCATTCCCCCACCATCCGCTTTAAGTGTAAGATGGTGAAATTTTAATTTTAAATATCAAACTTCTTAAATATCTTTACCCAAATTCCAAACATCCAAACTTTTCAAATTCTTTAAACCCATGCTGCTACTATATGCCAGATAACACGTATATTCTACGTATCTGATCGACGACTAACCTTAATCGAAAGTTCTCTCTCGTTATCGGAAGGGGTAATTAACTATAGGGGCTTGCGCCTATAGGAAACCAGAACTCAGATCATAAAGTCCTCATAAAATAAAGATGAAATCTCTTGGTAGTGTCTTATCTACAAACTCATCTACCTTCCAAAATTTACCCCTAAACTTAATTCCGTTAAAACTCCCTCACCGAATAAAACGAAAAGCGGGCAGAGGCCGGGGCCGAATTTTCGGAGCCCACACTTACATAGTACATAGGTGGTATTATGGGAAAACTTTGTATAACATTAAAAGCGTATCATAATCAAAACTTATTGAAGCAAGGTAAAAAATTGATAGCAGACAATGAGCATTCTTGTTACAAATTGATGCTTCCTAATAGAGGTTCAACAGCATAACAAACGACTATAAATCTATGAATGCAAACAGTTTTCAAATATTGCTCTCAAACCGCCAACCATTGAGGTTTACAATTTGAATTAGGTCAAAATCAGTTCTAACTTATGAGGTAATCTAGATGACCCTGTTTATTTGAAATTAATAACAAAAAGGTTAACAGTCTAATACCACAAAACCTCAGGCACAAGTGATGCAATCAATAATTTGTGATGCAATCAAAAATTTGGGAGAGGGTCCCAAATTTTTTATCACAAAAGAGATTATTGATTGCATCAATTTGGTATCAGAGCAAGTTAGGAAGTCCTAAGTTTTGGTTTGTCAAGTTTAGTTTGTCAAATTTTGTTTTAGTTTGTCAAGTCAAGTTAAGTTTTGTAAGTCTTGTAAGTCTTGGTGAGTCATAGTAGTTGTTGTATGAGTCTTAGTGTCATGTTAGTTTTGTTTTGAGTCAAGTTGTATGTCTTGGTATCATGTAAGTCTTATTTTGTGAGTTTTTCAAGTCTTGTAAGTTTTGTTTGTGAGCTCTAGTGAGTTTTGGTGTGTCATGATAGTTTTGCGTAAGTCTTGTTTTGTGTCTTCCTAGGTTTGTGTCTTAAGTCTTGTGTCTTTCTAAGTCAATTTGGATAAACATCAAGGGGAAAACAAGCAAGAAAGTAAATCAATGGACCTCACCACAAGAAAGTTCTTTTGACCCGATTCAGATCAAAGCTTTTCAAGATTCAAGTGCAGCTATACTCAAGTGCCAAAATTTTTGAAGCAAAAAAAAAAAATTCAAGAACTAGATGCACCGTCCTTAACTCCTCCAAAGAAAGTAAAAGCCAACTCATCGGGAAATGAGTTCTCAAGAAGGGGAGTCTGATGTAGGCAAAGATTGGGTCAAATCAAAATCAAAATTTAATGACCTTTGGACTTCTAGTGGTTCTTGGTTTGGACCTTTTAGGTGCTTTGGTGTTGAGCTATTTTAAGTGTTAGCTCATTCTTTTGAGCTCTTGGTTAGCTCATTATGAGCTGAAGTTTAGCTCATTTATTTCAAGGTTAGTGGAAACTCATTATGATAGAACTTTTCCCTTCCCCTTCCCCTTCCCCATGCAACCTTCTCGATTTGCTCCTTGCCTTTTCATTTTTTTTTTTGGTTTGCTGCTTCAGATTCCTCCCCATGTAATGTTGTCTCCTCGGTTTGCATCCTAGTGGCTGTCCCGTGGTCCCCCTTTCCCTGTGTTTGGCGTTGGCTCTTCAGATCCCTGACTGGACTGCTTTCCCATGGCATTTGGGGGTTGTTTCCATTGCTTTGGGTGCTCTGTTTTCAGTGCAATTTTGGGGGCTGCTGTTGGCCTTTCATCTCTCTCGTTTTAAATAGAACATGAAGAGATTTTGGGGTTGTTTTTGGACAGAATTTGAACAGCTTTATGGGGACTGATTTGGTGGCTGTTTGGGGGGGAATTCCAAGAGACTTTTCATTATTTTCTGTGCAGTTTTTCTGCTGAATTTTACTATTTCTGGACTCTTGGGCTGCAGTTTTGGACAGCTGGTTGGGTTGTTTTGGGTTGTTCATTGGTGATCTCTTGACCTTCTAAAGTGTCTGTTTAGTTCCCCCTCTCTTGCCTATATATAGTAGATGTTTTGGGTTGATTTATATATGTTATATGATGTGATTTTTGGAAAGAAACCTGAGGGTTTGTTGTTTGGAAAAGCTTGCGAGCTTTGTCCAACGTTTCTTCTTTTATCTCTTGGGGAGACTTGCGAGTTCTTCTCCACCCTTCGTCTTGGCTTCTAATCTCTTTCGTCTCTCCGCAAGTGTCATTCCATATGTATCATTCTTCTCAAAGTGAAGCAACTTTAGGGTGTCATCAAGTGATTGAGTCAAGTTTGTAAGTCGTTTTACTTTTAAAAGTTTGTAAATCATTTTATTTTATTAAAGTAAAGTTGTTTTAGTTCAATTGTCGTATTTTGTATCCTTTTGGGTATTTTAGTGAGTTTCTTTTATATAGGAAGTATAATCTCTTTTGTGATCAAAAATTTGGGGCCCTCTCCCAAATTTTTTATTGCATCACAAATTATTTATTGCATCAATTTGGTATCAAAGCAAGTTAGGAAGTCCTAGGTTTTGGTTTGTCAAGTTTAGTTTTAGTTTGTCAAGTCAAGTCAAGTTTCGTAAGTCTTGTAAGTCTTGGTGAGTCATAGTAATTGTTGTATGAGTCTTAGTGTCATGTTAGTTTTGTTTTGAGTCAAGTTGTATGTCTTGGAGTCATGTAAGTCTTATTTTGTGAGTCTTGCAAGTCTTATAAGTTTTGTTTGTGAGCTCTAGTGAGTTTTGGTGTGTCATGATAGTTGTGCGTAAGTCTTGTTTTGTGTCTTCCTAGGTTTGTGTCTTAAGTCTTGATTCTTTCTAAGTCAAGTTGGATAAACATCAAGTGGAAAGCAAGCAAGAAAGTAAACCAATGGACCTAACCACAAGAAAGTTCTTTTGACCCGATTCAGATCAAAACTTTTCAAGATTCAAGTGCAGCTACACTCAAGTGCCAAAATTTTTGAAGCAAAAAAAAAAAATTCAAGAACTAGATGCACCGTCCTTACCTCCTCCAAAGAAAGCAAAAGCCAACTCATCGGGAGATGAGTTCTCAAGAAGGAGAGTCTGATGTAGGCAAGGAATGGGTCAAATCAAAATCAAAATTTAATGACCCTTGGACTTCTAGTGGTTCTTGGTTTGGGCCTTTTAGGTGCTTTAGTGTTGAGCTATTTTAAGTGTTAGCTCATTATTTTGAGCTCTTGGTTAGCTCATTATGAACTGAAGTTTAGCTCATTTATTTCAAGGTTAGTGGAAGCTCATTATGATAGAACTTTTCCCTTCCCCTTCCTCATGCAACCTTCTCAGTTTGCTCCTTGCCCTTTCAGTTTTTTTTGGTTAGCTGCTTCAGATTCCTCCCCATGTAATGTTGTCTCCTCGGTTTGCATCCTAGTGGCTGTCCTGTGGTCCCCCTTTCCCTGTGTTTGGCATTGACTCTTCAGGTCCCTGACTGGACTGCTTTCCCGTGGCATTTGGGGGTTATTTCCATTGCTTTGGGTGCTCTGTTTTCAGTGCAATTTTAAGGGCTGCTGTTGGCCTTTCATCTCTCTCATTTTAAATAGAATATGAAGAGATTTTGGGGCTGTTTTTGGACAGAATTTGAACAGCTTTATGAGGACTGATTTGGTGGCTGTTTGGGGGGAATTCCAAGAGTCTTTCATTATTTTCTGTGCAGTTTTTTCTGCTAAATTTTACTGTTTCTGGCCGTATTTCTGGACTCTTGGGCTGCAGTTTTGGACAGCTGGTTGGGCTGTTTTGGGCTATTCATTGGTGATCTTTTGACCTTCTAAAGTGTCTGTTTAGTTCCCCCTCTCTTGCCTATATATAGTAGATGTTTTGGGTTGATTTATATATGTTATATGATGTGATTTTTGGAAAGAAACCTGAAGGTTTGTTGTTTGGAAAAGCTTGCGAGCTTTGTCCAACGTTTCTTCTTTTATCTCTTGAGGAGACTTGCGAGTTCTTCTCCACCCTTCGTCTTGGCTTCTAATCTCTTTCGTCTCTCCACAAGTGTCATTCCATATGTATCATTCTTCTCAAAGTGAAGCAACTTTAGGGTGTCGTCAAGTGATTGAGTCAAGTTTGTAAGTCGTTTTATTTTAAAAGTTTGTAAATCATTTTATTTTATTAAAGTAAAGTTGTTTTAGTTCAATTGTCGTATTTTGTATCCTTTTGGGTATTTTAGTGAGTTTCTTTTATATAGGAAGTATAATCTCTTTTGTGATCAAAAATTTGGGGCCCTCTCCCAAATTTTTAATTGCATCACAAATTATTTATTGCATCAATTTGGTATCAAAGCAAGTTAGGAAGTCCTAGGTTTTGGTTTTGTCAAGTTTAGTTTGTCAAATTTTGTTTTAGTTTGTCAAGTCAAGTCAAGTTTTGTAAGTCTTGTAAGTCTTGGTGAGTCATAGTAATTGTTTATGAGTCTTAGTGTCATGTTAGTTTTGTTTTGAGTCAAGTTGTATGTCTTGGAGTCATGTAAGTCTTATTTTGTGAGTCTTGCAAGTCTTATAAGTTTTGTTTGTGAGCTCTAGTGAGTTTTGGTGTGTTTCTAATAAGTCTTTAAATGTTCAAAATAATTTGCTAAAAAAATTTGCAAGAATAATAAGACAGTATGCCTTCAAATTCTACCTAATCAATCCCATGATAAAGAGTAGACTAGCTAGCTAGCTTTTATCAATCCCACATGATAAAGAGTGGACTAGCTAGCTAGCTTAGAAATATCACCAAGACAAGTTTGCCATGCGTTGTGCATAATCTCAGATTGGGTTGCAAAGAAAATTTATCATAATAGAGAAAGATTGTGTGGACTATACACTTGAAGATCTCAAAATTTCCTAACAATCTTTGAAAAACAACAAGAATTCTCCACAAAAATACGCACAAAATCAGAAAATCATTAGGTAATTTGTATTATTGATGAATAGAAATGGAAAATACCAAGATTACATTAATCCTCTATTAGAGGAGGATCTATCTCTCCCAAATTTCTAGACCGCGCTAGGCCTAGAAACCTAAACCTACGAGTTCTCAAATTTTAGTCAAATTCAAGATGCCCTAACTTTAGGAAACAAATTATTTAATGTATATAATTCAAAAGGAAACTCTCTAAACATCCCTACATTAAATTTCCCTCTTAAACTTCTCCTAAAACCTCCTAATTTGCTCTTCTTGCTCCGTTCGGTTTGTCGGCATGGAAAGGAGGAAGAGTCCGCCTTTTTGTTCATAAGCTGTCCAGTATGGACCGGCCGGACCAGCCAGTGGACCGGTCTAACATACTCCCCTCCTAAAGACCTACATTGTCGCTCAAGGTGGAAGACAACACCCCTCCATTCTTTCTTCATCACAAATGGTAAGAACCTGAAGAGTTTGTTCTTTACACCTGTGCCCCGCGTATACCTCTCGTCCATTTGAAACATAGCCCATTCACCCTTTTCTCCTAAATTCCGTTTCTGTGAGCTTATTGAAGTTGTTCCCCCAGTCTTACTCCTTACAATCTTTGGAGTCCCCCGAAGAGTACCCGGTGTCAAATCTTTGGGTGCCAGAAAAGGTGTTGGTCCTTCTGTTTGGACCTCTGGGCTTCTGCCTCCCATCTCTCTCTCCAGGTGCCTCTGACCTCCACCAATTGAGCTAGCTCCATAGCCTCTCCTAAGTCACGAGGCCTCATACCTAACGTTGCCCGAATCTACTGGTGTTAGTCCTCATGAAATTTTTCTCTAGCACTGTCTCGGAAAGCGGTCCAATTGGCTACTGACACATCCTGTGTCAAGGCAAAGACTGCTCGTAGAAGTCTCCCCTTTCCAATTTTGGAAACATTCTACCAAGCAATCCTTGAACTCCTCCAACCATCATCCATCCCTCCACTATATCAAACCAAAGCCTTCCCTTCCAACATAGGCCGCTGCGTCAAACCTTCTTCTCGTCAACCCATTGACGGTGAAATCTTTCTACTATTAGATCACCTGTGCGCATCCTCCCCCTCAAAGATTAGCATTTTCAGTTTCCTCACCCTTGGATCGCCTCCGGTCTATCTGTTTCCTCCATAATTTTATTCCCCAAGGGGGTGGTTCCCTCGATATTTGCCATCAAACTCTCCTCCGCTCGCACCCAAACCTTTCATCGCAATCACACCTTCTCATTCAAATTCAAAAGCCCTCGATCATATTCACCCCTCCTTTCAAATTCGACATCTCTTTGATCATAATCAAGTCCCTGCCTTACAATTCATCCACTCTTCTTTCAAATTCAATGCCCCTCACTCATGCCAACCTCCTCACGCCTCTCCCCATTACCTCTTCTTGACTCCTCCCTAGGTATAAGCTCTATGGGAGGCATTTTTTCTGTTCCCTCAAATTATCCTCTTGATATTCCTTCATCTGATCGGCTTACGGTTTTTCCCACTTCCTTGGCTGGTGGCGACTTCCCTCACCTTCGACGTGATATTTTAGTTTGTCCCCTCAAGCACTTTCTTCAACATCTTCTCCAGAATGAAAAATTTCGAATCGAACTTATCATGGATGGCTGAAATATTCTTTTTTTATATTTGAACTTGAGTTTGGAGATCTGAAATTTTATATTTTATTTATCTGATCTCCCCTTCCAATACTTCCACCTTTCTTCCAACCCTGGGAAAACTTGGATTTAGGCTCCAATAGCAAAGATACACAAGTTTGACACGATCTGGCCTCCCAAACAGCAAAAACAACAAGATCGGAGAGGAAATGTAGCAGGATTGCGGAGGAAACTTTAATTTTTTCCCAGGAAATTGCTTTGTTACCAATTGATAGGAAAACACTTGAAAATCTCAAAAATTTCCTAACAATTTTGGAAACAATTAGAATTCTCCACAAAAATCTGCACAAAATCAGGAAATAGTAGGTAATTTGTATTATTTGATGAAATAAGAAACAGAAAATACCAAGATACAATTGATCATCCATTCGAAAGGAGAATCTATCTCTCCCAAATCTCTAGACGTAGTAGAGCCTAAAAATCTAAACCTACGAGATCTCAAATTTAAGTCAAATTCAAGATGCGTTAATTGTAGGAAAATAAAACTATTTAATGCATACCATTCAAAAGGAAATCTCTAATAGTCCCTACATTCAAATTTCCCTCCTAAACTCTCCCCCAAACCTTCTAATCTGCTCTTCTTGCTCCGTTCGATTTTGATCGACATGCAAAAGGCGGAAGAGTCCACCTCTATTGTTCGTAAGCGGTCGATATGGACCGGCTGGACCAGCTACCAGACAAGCTAGTTGAGAAATATTTGCTTTAGTAAAAAATAGCGTAGGTTTGTCATGAAAAGTTGATGGCTTCTCGTGTTGAGAACATGAATTATGTTGAAAAAATAATAATAATAAAGGAAATGACATACACCAATAACAAAATCACAGATAGGCTGTGGGCTGTAAAGTCAAAATAGAAGCAGTCACCTGTGCTTTGTACGTAATTTTAGTCGTAGGGGACACAATGGCCACCTAAATAGATGGCAGCAAAAAGAATTATAACTGAGAGGCACCGATGCAGAGGGAGGTGGGGATTGAGTCCAGAGTGGATATAGATATTTCAAATTACCTGCAAGATCAACTCAGATTTTTTTTAGATGACTTTTTTATTGCTTTTTAAGACAGAATTATAGTACAAAAATTAAAAATTTTGTTTGTAGTCCAACGAAACCTCATTCGTGTCGCTAACACAGTGATTGTGAACTTAAAAATGGTCGTAATGAAACAGAGAGTTGAAATGTTAAGAATGGTAGAAACAACGGGGATGCATTCACAATGAAGGCGATTGGCCAAAGAATAGTAGCCCTTGAACCTGATATCATGCGGCATCAACGTCTAATGAAAATCCTAGAGGAATGCAAGATGGCTACATAGATCAAGGAGACCCAAGGTAGTCTGACACAACCGCCAATGAGGGAGGCTTCGCAAGAGTTGGCCTCTGAGATGTGATGTGGCAAAGGAGGTTCACTCAGTGAGAGAAGCACACACGAGCGAGGCAACAACCAATGAGACCAAGAGCCCATGCAGTGAGGCTGCAGCGAGCGAAAAAGAGCACACACAAGGAACCTAGCGACCATGGCTGAGGGTTACTAAAATGATCTTGTGGGGGCAAGAAGCAGGCGGGTGAAAGAAACTTGTTATAGATGAGGTGTTGGCTTTAATTGTTTCCTTTTTATATTCGCCAAGTAAGTTATTTTGGCAACTGAATTTTTTTCTGGGCATAACGTGCAGCTAAATCTGGGTACAACCTCAGTTGTGTAGCTTTGGCCAGCATGTGAAACTAAATTGCCCAAATCTTGTATTTTCTGGACTAATGACCATCGGGCGGCCTGACTACACCTCAACTCCTGAAATTTCCAGGTGATCTCTTCAAATAGTAGATTATTTTATACCTTTCTTCTAATGATTTTGTTTGCATGAATCTGGGGAAGTAGGTATTGTCTTGTTGCAAGGATGAAGTTTGCGAAGAGCTTGGAATTCCTGATGGCAATGTGAACTTTCCATGGGCATGTCTGGTGACTTTGAGAAGCCGTGAGTCTAAACGTAACTGTTATGGCTCTTTTTGGATTTAAGTGAAGGAATAAATAATGAATTATCATTAATTGTTAATTGCTTATATATTTTATATCTCTATATGTTCATTTAAACATTGCAACATTTGTATTTCATTTCCTGAAGTCATATTCCCACTTATCAAACCACAACCTAAAATATTTCGATAAAAAAAACATATCTTCACAACTTTATTTTTTTTCACATTGCTGCTATTTTATTTGCGTAACTTTTTCATCAAATTTGAATATTTTATTATAAAATGCAACTTTTTTATCGCCAAATTTGTTTAGAGCACAGTAATTTTGTGAAAAATATTGTCAGTTTTTTTTTTTATAATTGCAGCATTTAAAAAAATAGATTACAAGTTGGATGCTGGTCACTAGACCCACTAGGATAGGAATATGAGCACAGAATAACATACTTTAATGTCTGCAGGTTGAAAAATAGCAATATCTTAAAATATATATTTTTTATTATAATAATTCTATAATTATTTTTACAAATAATTGTAGTCCCTCAAAATGACCCTGAGATTAAAGATTCAGATGTGAACCATCAGAGGACTATAAGGTAGCATATGAGCACAAATTAACAATAAATATTCTGATTTTCTGCAGATTGAAATGGGCCGCACCAATGTGAGAATTGGATCAACTATATTTGGACCAAGGGAATACCCAAATAAAGAGAACCAGTAATTACAACTCTTAGTGACGTGGCATATTTTCGGAAGTCCTAGTATTTCTAAGAGTTGATAGAATGAGACATCATTCATCTCTTTCTTCTTCTAGTGCTTTACTTTGACTCTACAGAATCATTCATTGTGTAATATATTATTGTATTCTTTCGTTCGCAAATTAAGAATTCATTCCATCAATTTTTTCTTCTATTGCCATCGATGGCAGCTCACAAAATTTAAAGAAATCATTGCATTAAATTGCAGACAGAAATGTTAGCTTGAGAGACTACAATATACAAATTCAATCATATCATTCTTTCCCAAACCAAAGTAGTCTGCAGCACAAGTTTTTTTTTTCTTTTTCTGGTAGTAGTAGGTTAAAGAACCTGATGCATTTGCATTAGTATTCATTTTTACCAAAGCTGGGTCTGGAACTATAATGTCTACGTCATCGAAGTCAGGGTGATGATTTAGCATTAAGGTTTGTTCATTGGCCAAATGCAATAGACAGATGAAAATATAAATGTGGTGAAATATCCTTGTGTGAATCTGTAGGGGATGTATCACGTGGCGATGCATTACCTGCTTAAGAGAAACGGAATTCTGGCTTGCCTCCTGCTTAAAAAAAATCAACAAAAATAATAATTCCTCAGTAACAGAACTTGATTTCAAGGATAATGAAATTTGCTTGGATTTCCAGTAAAAATGTTGAAAGTTCTATGAAAAAAAAAAAGAGTAAAATGATAATATTCCATCTAAAAATTAACATCAAATTTCAGATTGATGGCGTTTAGAGCCTTCTAATTCTACGAGCATTGCCTGATTTCTTTGCCATAAGCTGTGGAAGAAGAGAGCCTATTTGAAATCTAAATATAAAGGGCATCATAGGCTCTATAATGGTGTTAATAGCTTTGTTAAATTTATTCTATAAGCTGCTTAATCAGCCGTATGGTAGGGGTACAACAGTTTCCAGAGAAAGAAGTATAAATGTAACTTTGAAAAAAAGGAAATTCACAATAAAGAAATAGGCATTGATTTCGATGAATGGGGTTGAAAAAGAATATTTGGCAATTCATAAGTTTGATTGAAAAGTGAGTATGCAATGGATGAGATAAAAGACCATGTATTAATAAATAAGATGCTGCCAAAATAAGAAGAAGTTCAAAGGAGGTCTAGGGATATAAGGTTTTTTTTTTATTTTTAATTCCCTTCACTGTATCTTAATGGTTTGAAATATCGAATCAGACACAAAATTTAGAAATTTTGAAGTTTTGAAGTTTTCCAAGCTCAAAGTGCATCATGGAGCATATGCTTCACATTATGAAGTTTGAATTAGGTTTCATTTGGAACAACTTTCTTACTGTTTTTTAAACCGTTTTTATTTTTAATTCCCTTCACTGTATCTTAAATGGTATGAAATATCGAATCAGACACAAAATTTTAGAAATTTTGAAGTTTGAAGTTTTCCAAGCTTCAAAGTGCATATGGAGCATATGCTTCACATTATGAAGTTTGAACTTAGGTTTCATTTGGAACAACTTTCTTACTGTTTTTAAAACGGTTTTTTTAGTATAAAATTTTTTTTGTGGATGAAGCTTTAATGCCACAAATGCTCGATGTCACTGTGTATAGTTTATTTTTTTATTATGTCATTTTTCAAACATTGTTCTACAGTTGTCATAATAACTATAAATGATCCATAACTAAAAAAGACAACTGGCCATCTTAAAACTTACCTTTATTTTCTCACAAATAAATAGAAACTAATTAAAAAATAACCTTATACTTGTTGATCATTGAATTTGCACAAAATTGATTAGAGTTTTCCTCAACATAAATTCCTGCAATTAGAAAAGGTGATACAAGCCTCTCTACAACTTCATTTGGTCCTATTGACGTCACTTCCCATGCTACATGTGGTTCTTTTGCTCCAGCAAATAGTCAGCTTCCATTATCTTGGAGGTGAAAATAGTTCATTCACAGCGAGGAACGAGGCTATAATGTGGGATCTTGTGGCTTTTATGTGATTTCAATGGGCTTTTTAGTAGCTTCTATGTTATTTTTATCTATCAATACAATGGACTTCTATTATGTTAGGATTTTGGCGGCTTTTCCATATCAATTTTGTGCATGTTTATGACATATGACAATCTTTTTCTTTTTTTTTTTTTTCTATGTATATGAAATTCTAGAATTTTTGTAATTATAAAGGTTTTAAGCATGGACAACTCATTATGCTTAATTTTAATGAAGTTCTAGTTAAATATGCTACTATCGATACTGCGGAGAGCGAAATCCTTTGTTCATGTTAGATAAATGACGATCTAAATGAGAGGGCATCCCTTGTACAAGTAAATGCTTGATCGTTTTTTTTTTTTGAAACTTTTTTCTTTCTAATTTACTCCTTTTATTCTTAAGTGTTGTTGGGATTGAATATGTGATTGATTTCAAATTCAATACAATCAAGATCCTGTAATGCAGGTTTTATGATCATATTTTTCCTATAGTTTTCATTCACAAGTGAATGAATATGAAATTGTAATTGGCCTCAGTATGTTCAGGCTAGGGCACATGAATTTACATGTTTGAAATTTAAGTAGAGAAGGAGAGATGCGCAATCAATATAAATCAAACCAACACAAAAGCATCAAATTTTAAATGATTTGTCCTAGAGGACATACATCTAATGTAGGGTACAGAAATTTTTATCTAAGAAATAAAGTTATAAGATTGTGCATATGAGTCTCTCGTGATTTTTTTAACCGACGAGAGGTTACAAAACAAAAAAAGAAAGACAATAATGACTAAGAGGGTACTTGGAGATCAGGGTATTCAAAATAACCTAAGTTGATCCTAAATCAACCTATGCAAGCATTTGCACAACAACAAGTATCCAATAAAATGAGATATTAGCCAGCAGGCGGTAAATGGATGAAGAAACACCAATCGATGTAGTAAAATGTCATGAGGTTGTTGTGTTGTGTTAGAGGTTGCCAGTGTTAGCCACGCAAGATCAACTAATAGAGATGTGAAGGACAATAATCAGGTCGGCTAGAAAAGCTTGAGGCTATTCAAATAAGCTAGGTGAGATATCGGAGGATCGAACCCTTACGTAGGAGGATCAAAAATTAAGATCCGCCATCATTTCAGATCCAATGGGATTGTAAGAAGGATGGAAAAATCCGAGTGCAACAAAACTGCAGCTTTGAGATAACCAAGACGAGAGTGTATGATGCGATCACCAATCCTATTGAATCAATGAGCTGGGTAATGACTAACCTAGGTTGATCTTAAGCCGAGACAGGATATAAAAAGTGTCAGGTAAAAATCTGTGTATTCATTAAATATCTGTTTATCATCATATCCAGTGCACCTAAAACCATCGAAGCAGCCTGACCGAGTATAATCATTGCAACTGCACATTTCAAATACCTTTGGTTATTTAAACAGAATCCACACTCTAGAAAACCAAATGTGCTTGTTCTATTGTTGTTTTCTACTAATTTGTTTTTTGAAATAAAGCTAAGCACCAGATTAAGATTTCGTTTGAGACGAATTTTTTATTGTTTTTTTAAACAAAGTTTTAGTAAAAATTTTAATCATTCCAAACGAAGCCCAAACCATTCATAGGATAACCACTCAAAAAATAAGGATGCAATCATAGATATGCGAACATAACGTAATATAGTATGGATGCAAATGCTTTTGCAGCCACTCAAGACAAAACAGAAAACGAAGGGAAAAAAGGAGAGAGAAAAGACTTTACCAGATCAAACATCTCAGCTGATGAGCGTATGCTTGTCCAAAGTGTCTCTTTCAATGCATGTACATCGACTTGTTTCGATACTTTGTCATATTTTATATCTACTTTGTTAACCTGACAATAAGAATTGAGGAAAATAAGCGTGAGCACAAAGATAAAATTTCTATTAAGTTGGGGAAACAATTACAAGATAACAAAACAAAACACACCGTTCAAATGACTGTCAAAAGAAATATTCTTTACAAATGTCATATAATTCAAATGAAAATAGAATTCTCCGTAGGTACTTTACAACCATTTGACGTGGTGTCATCATAAGTTACAGATGGTTTGTTAGAAAGAGAAAGACTCCATCTTAAAAAGTAAGGTACAAAACGACATAATTAAAGGTACGGATAAGGTTAATGAATGCTATGGCGTTCAAATTTCAACTACAATAGGGATGGTCCTCCGCTAAGCTACGAGAAACGTAGGTATGGTCTAAGAGGTTCCCTATTTTGAGAAAATATCTTTTAGGATAATCCATGACTATATCGTGATACTTAAACTGGTTTTCACTTGCACCTCCAATACGCCATCAAAACATCCTTAACTTTACATTTCATTCCTCACACTTTATCTTCTCGCATGCTTTCTTTTCTTTACATGTCATGTTATGGGTTGCCCATACATTATTGAAATTAATCAAATCAACTACAACTTAAATCTTGTATAATTTGCTTTTTAAACAAAACTAGCATTCCCATTCTGCATGTCACTTCTACATAATCAATAAGACCAAAAAAATTACATTTCATATATTTCATTGTGTTTGCGTGTCCTTCCTTTGTTTACTTGCATTACATCTGCATCATATCTTTTGATTAAGAATGTTGAAGTTTAAAATTCACTTAATAATCGTTCATATTTTAGACTCAAAGATGGATGCTAGTTTGCTCCAAATTAATTTGATTAAATCAAAGTAAAGAGTGAGGATTCATTAATGTGCTGTTTTTTTTTTCAAAATGAACGCAAAAGAAGCTTTTGAACCAAAAGGAATTATATTTTATATAGGAAGCTATAAAGCACAGATACGAATATAACATAATATGAGATGTATCAATTATTGAAAATGTAGGACGAATTTTGAGTTGGACACAATATTATAATTTTTTTAATCTTAAAAATAGCATATAAAAATTAAATAAGTCATAATTTTAAAATGCACATTAGAGGCCCAACTCAAGGCTAGCCTCAACACAATTTAAAAAAAAAATGTTATGGGTCGCCTCAATTTTCCAGATAGGCATGCGCCTCAGTTGGGTTGAGCATGCCTCGAAGCAATGTTAAAGAACTTAAGAAATGAAAATTATAGTTTAAACCATTTTAAATTATAAATTATAAATTTTTGTATAATATATTAAAACAAATTTACTATATATAAATAAAAATTAAATTTGAGAAGAACTACACAAACTGAAAGTTCTAGACAGATGGAGCAAAACCTTAACACTCGTACCCAATCTTGCTATATCTCCATCACAAGTTTACCGTCAACACCTCTCTTCCAACACCTCTCTTCTTATTGTTGGAATCTCATTTCCTTAGTTTTATTATGAGGGAAAAAACAATTAATTATAATGATAGATTTTAATGAAGATCCCTCGGTGTTGGAGAGAGGGGAATTCTAAATTCTAAATCATTATATTAGACTATTTGTTTATATGAACTGTGAGTGAGAGGCACATTATTTAAGTAGTATTAATTGTAGCATTATATTGCTTTTCATGGTCTTATTTTTAACATTTTATAGTCTTAATTTATATCTTACTTTGATGTTACTATGATACTATTATTCATATTTTTTATTAATTTAATAGTTTAATATGGAGGTTACGCCCAAAAGATGTTATCCTATAAAAAATCAAATCTTAAATCTTAAGTCCTCACTAATGAGGGTAAAAGCTCTGACTAGTGTCATATCTCTAATAAAATATGCTTTTCGAAAATTTATCCCGGAACATAAATTCGTGAAAACTTACTCACAATCTACATATTGGTTGAAGCAACCAAATTTTAGAGCCCACAATAGCCTAGATTTGATAAGGGTGCCAAAGAATTACAAGAGAGAGCTTTCTTCTTTGCAAATTAAAAGAAACCAATAAATACTCGATAAAATCATATATAGAGCATCCTTTTTTGCACCTTTCCGCTAGTTCAAGAAAATAGGAAATAAAAAAGATTCTAACTCCTAAAATTGAAAATGACATCATTATCTCTTGAGAACTCCTCTCTCCTCATCTCCACTCTCTTCAAATTAGCCACACTTACCCCCACCCCACAAACAAAAAAAATCATTTGATCTTATTGCTTTTTATTGCCCAAATTCAATCCACAACATTAGAAAAGAGCTTAATTAATTCAAGGAAGGCCTTAATAGAGTTGGAAAAAACAAGTGGAACAAATGAACCTATCCTCAAATGACTTCCTCTATATCATAATAAATGATATGAGAAATGGTGCATAAACCAAGTTAGCTCTTTTTTTTTTTATGTAACCATAAAATAACTCATCAGATAGCTGGCGCAGTTGTGTTCGAATAACATCTAGAAACTAAGCTTGAAGACTCACAGGTCGATTCTATGGTTGACTTTACTTTCTATGGTTATATTATATATATATATATAATTTATTGAGTGCGCATTATAAAATGTAAGCTTTTTCTTGGGTTTCTTCATTTATTTTGAGGGAGAGTGACCTAAACTTGTGATATTTGATAGGTTCTTAAGACAAAATTTAAATTTTTTACAATTAAAATATAAACAATCTAAAATAATAATAGGTTTAACCAATTTTTAAATTAAAAAAAAAAATTGAATGACTCGCTCTAATGAGCCAAGTTTTCAAAAAACAAATGATCATACATGACCAGTATGTTATGAAGAAAATTCTCCACATCAAAAATTATTTTATGGTAAGCCTAGAGTTCGGGCATACTTAACTCAAGTGAGGTGTAGGTTTGTAAGTATCTTGCTTCTGTTAGACATAAGTTCAAGGTACTCCCTCAATAATCTTTACTTAAATCTAGGATCCGAGAATGATGTTGACTTAGTAGCTTATAAGCCCTCAAATTACAAGCATTTCCTTCAACTTATGTTGTTGGAATACAAAACTCAACTTTCTAAATCAAATGATTAACTCAAACAAAAATTAATTTTAAAATGTAAAACTCAACATAGATAATTTGAGCATCTTTGAGTTTCTCAAATCAAGTACTCTCATATTTTTCTCTCCTTTAAACATTCTTAAAAATCTGATTTAGTTGATCACATCTCCTTGAAATTTTCAAAGACTAAATATTTGAACAAGAATTCTCGAACTAAAAAAATAAATGTATTAGCCAATATTTTGATGACTCTAAAAATCATTAATTTAATCAAAAATATTTTTGAGTAAAAAATACTTGAGATGTAATTAACCATAGAAATTTTCGAGAAATAAAAAAATCTTATTCAACCGATTATTCATAGGGAAATTTTCTATAACAAATACAACAACAACATCAAGCCTTTATCCCACTACGTGGGGTCAGCTACATAAATCTTTTTTCTCCCTTTTGTCCTATTAAAAGTCAAATTCTCATTTAAATCTAATAAAGAAAGGACATTCCTAATATTTTCTAACCAAGTCTTTTTAGGTTTGCCTCTACCTTTCTTAACATAAGTTAAATATAATATCTCTACTCTCCTAACCAGGTCATCGCAAGGCCGCCGTTTTATGTGACCAAACCATCTAAGGCGACTCTCTCTAATCTTATCTTCTACTGAGCTACTCAACCTTTTCCAGTATATGCTCATTTCGTATCCTATCTTTAAGGGTAAAGCCACTCATCACCTGAGCATCCCATCTCTGCCACACTTAACTTAGTATTATGCTTCTCTTTTAATGGCCAACATTCGGCACTATAAAGTATTGCAGGCAATCACCACCATCTTATAGAATATTCCCTTAAGTTTGAGGGGTAATTTTCTATCACAAACAAGCCCAATGCATTCCTCACTTCAACCATCTAACTTGAATTCTTTGATAATATCCCCATCTATTTCACCATCACTCTGAACAATAGATCCAAGATATCTAAACGTGTACTCTTATTAATGACTCGATCGTCCAAAGTCACAATCCCCTCACTAAGTCTATTACTAATAAAATCACACTCCATATATTCCGTTTTAGATCTACTGAAGCGAAAACCTTTAGACTCTAAGGTTGACCTCCATAATAGGGGAAATTTTCTGTTAAAATAAAAAATTATGAGTTTGGTATTTATAGTCCATAATAAAATAATAATTTTATCATTTGGAATAATATATTATTTTCTATAATGTGCTCATCACAAAATATCTCAATCAGTGGATAGATGACAAAATTCACCAATAAGTATTAAAATCCTAAGGTTGTGGTCAATCACAACATGACTTCAAAAAGCTCGATATTAAGTATTTAAAAATAAAGGATCCCTTTGGTAAGTTCAGATGGAGGTATAGATTAGAAAAACAAATAGACAAGATGTAAAAACTTCTTAAAACTTTGTAGGTAATTTTGAGTACCAAATTTTTTTTAAAAAAGACGATTTTAATACCAAAAAATTTAAAGAATAATCATTATAAATGATATAATTTTATATATGAATCATATATAATTATTTTTGCATAATAATTTCTCATAAATATTTAATAGCATGGTTCATTAAGAATAACATTACAAAAAATAATATTCTGTGATTAATTATCAATTATATTTGTTGATAACTATTATTGAGAATTTTTTTAAGAAATTATCCATTTCGTTATAAAGGAAAGATGGAAGCAATGATGTCATCTTCTCAATTTTTAATATGATGCCATATGTCCATTGGAAGTGGGTAGAACATTGATGAGATGTATGGTTAAGATTAAATCATATTTTGGGTGTGAGATGAATTGCCAAATATTGAATTTCACCTCATATTTCATATGGTGAGTCATGCTTCCCATTTAAATGTAGGATTTAATTGATTGTGAGTAGTTATCAAAGTGATAAGGATAGGATTTAATGATACCATAAATAACATCATTATATGTTCTATAAAAATTTGAGAAAAGAGCATTTAACGTAAACATGTTATAAAACAATCTTTATTAAATATTGCATTCAAATGTAAGAGTGGGTTAGGTGCAAACCTGTCTTGGCAGACGAAACAGACTTCCTGGATCATCTATATCACTATTAAAATTTCCACATCACACTGATCATTGTTGACACTTTCTTTGTCCCACGATGCACCATCATTTGGTTCTCCCGGTTCATCTAAAGTCAAGTGACTAGTACAAGCTTTCAGAAGTGCTTTCTCATATTAAATTGGTGAGAAGTTTAAACTCATCAAATTTCATTCAACTTAGTCCGTGATGGAAAGATCAAAGCTAGACTCTCCAAATGTAAGTTGTTGGACAAATAAAAATGTAAATGAAATTACTTGGGCAAGTAGCTCAAAAAACAGCATTCAAAAAACATAATTCAACTTCTTTTTAAAAATATAGAAGTCTTTTTTTATTAAGCTATCATGAAAAGCAAGCAAATAAGATATTCAAATACATTTACTCCAAGAAATACATAGCAAACTACAATGATTGTAGGCCAGACAATCAACTCAGAAATAAAAATAATGTCAGCACACAGTTTTGAGCACGTTTTCAACGAACTGAAAAAACGAATGGTGAAAATTGCAGTGTAACAAATTCCAACATAGTATCAAATCTGTCCAAAATTTGCACTGAACTTTATGTTTCGAATTGGGAATTATTATACCACAGATGTCTACCTAGAGTTTTGAGGCGTAGGTTAGAATGACTTCATTACACCCAACGCCTCTAGGACTATTTCTCCATTGTTCATTAACTACCACACCACAGGAACTATCGTCCATTGTGCTTACTGTTGACCTGCGTGTAAAGAACAAAAAAGAAGAGCAGCTCACCCTCGTATCTGTCGAGGAAGTCCAGAAAATCAGCGGATATCCCGCTGAATTCGGCGCCGAAGCGATCTTTTCCCGGATTTCTGCAAAATAGCTCGCGATCGCGCCATTCGCGTCGTTAAATAGAGGCCGGAGCCCCCGCTCTTCCCACGCTTTCTCCCACGAGCTCCTGACTTCCCTCCCACGACTAACCTTCTCCACTGCTCGCTGCTTCCTTTCCATTCGCAAACCTCCCTCGACTCCAGCTTCTGCTCCGACTCCCTCAAGACTGAACTCCACTGTGCCGCCCTTCTCTCTGTGCCGACCTGCTCTTACCCGCGAACTCCAAGCAGAGAGAGAGAGAGAGAGAGAGAGAAAGAGGGAGAGATCATTCTCCTTACCTGTGCACCCGACACCCCTCCCGTCACCTTCTCCACTGCCGACGCCTCAAAGCCCTAGCCGAACTCCTCTCTTCCCGTAGCCGCCTCCTTCAACGATTCCTCCTGAATCGAAAGTTACAACATTTGAACGGAAGCAACAAAGGGAGTTCACTGGTTATGAAGGTAACTTTCTCCCTTATAATGCTCGTTCGGCCAAATCCGTAGACCCCTGAACCGTGAAGGGAGGAAAGGGAGAGAGGTTATGTAATTTTTGATTAAAAATTAATGTTGATTAATTTTAATCAAATATAATAATAATTATTAATTAATTTTAATTAGTCTTAATAAAAATTTTATTTTTTAATTAATAATTAATTTTAATTAACTGAAATTATTAAATTAATAATAATTAATTTTAATAAATTAATTATAATGAATTTTAATTATTATAATTAATCTTAATTAAAGTTTAATATTAATTAATTATGATTATTAGTTTTTTTACTAAATATTAATTAACATTAATTATTTATAATTATTATCTTAATTAATTATAATGACTTTTTAATTAATTAAAAAAAAAGAAGAAGAAAGAAAGCTCCCTCTTACCTCGGCATGCGCGTAGGCCGGCAAACCACCCATGCACGCTTTTTCTCTAGCGTGGTAGGAGGGAACCCGGTGCGACGCCAACGACGAGATAGGCGTGTGATCCTCGATCCTCGTGCCGACACCGACGAAAGCTAAGGTATAACACTCCTAAACTCTAAGCTTTGAAAACCCATTCCCGGCGCTTGCAACAGCGGCGAACGACCAACTCATGCACGCTTTTCTCTAGCGTGGTGAGAAGGGAAAATTGTTGGCGGTGCTTACGACGCGGACGGGTAATCAAAACCCCATTTTCGGCGCTAGTGTCGGACCAGAAAAACCAACTCATGCATGCTTTTCTCTAACGTGGTGGGAAGGGAACCTGGTGCGACGCCTACGGCGAGGTGGGGTCAAATATAAAAATTGCTTATTTAAACTGGTGCCCGCAACCCATGCCGCTTTCTCTGGCGTGGTGGGGAAAACAAATTATTACAGCCGTCGGTGTCCTCTTCTGAGGGCACCTACCGTGCAGGGTTTTCTCTAGCGTGGCGGGAGGGCCAGTTTTCCGTAGTTTTTCTCTAAATGGGGGGGGAGACGCCGGAAGGCTGCCAGAAATTTCGGGGGTAAATGCAATTCGTACTTGGAACCATATGGAGCTTTACTTGGACATTGATTGGAGCATCAAATGAACTTAACTTGGCATAATTTAAGATAAAATCATGCTTAATCGAGTAATCTTGTAAGGAATGAGAACTTGATTCAAACTTCATCAATAATGAACTCATATTGAATTCGGACTTGAACTCTACAGCAAGGGGCTCGAATTGAAGAGGCTCATATGGAGCATGAACTTTATTTGAACTTATGGAGGACTCTCTTTGAACTCGAACTGAACCACAAAAGATTTGAATTTGAACTCAAGAAAATACTTGAGTTGGGCTCAAAGAAATTGAATTTGAACTACTTGATATCGAATTGAGAATTAAATTGGATCCAAACAAACTGAATACTAATAACTCGAACTTGATGGAATGGAACTCAAATGATTTGGACCTGTTTTTGGACTTGGATTGAACTAGCTCATTGGGCTCAAAAACAAGTTAAAACTCATAGAACTAATCAAGGAGTTTGAGTTGAACTTGGGCTTGATTGGAGCATAGCCAAGCATGAATGATGGTTAAATAGACATCCAACATATGCATTTTATTCATAAGCAAAGACTTGTTGGAAATGAAACAATGTACTTGCAATCAAAATATGAAGCTCTCAATTGAATGTGGAAGGACCTTCATGTTAATTAGAATGCAAATGTCATTAAAACTAATTATCTATAAATGAAAAGTAATTCCAAGCAATGCTTGAGGATGGATAAATTCTCTAGCTCTCATTCTTAAGCGTTGATCATGCACAACAGGATCAATGGAGAGATAATAATATCCTCATGCTTACAACACAAAGTCTTCAATGAGATTCGTCATTCCAATGGAGAAGCCAATTCATCATGCAAGATTCAATCTAATCAATGAATTGAACAATAAGCAATGGAGGCTTATGTTGAATGAAATTTTCAATGTTGATAGTAATGACTTGCAATGCTAGAAGATTATGATAGGCATTTGCAAGATCATTATAGCAAGAACATTATAACATTCCCGTAGTTGACATCAAGGTACAAATAGATATTAAAATGCATGTGAGAGATGCAACAATTTGTCAATCAATAGGCAAGGAAGAGTTGGTGATGAATGCAATTCACCCGATGATTAGTGCTAACTTACATATAGACACAACAAGCCTATGAGTGTTGACCAGTGATAATTAATGAGTGTTATGATACTCCTACAATCAATAACATCCAGTGCTGATCAAATGCAGTGATTTCCCACAAGCAAAGATGGTCAAATTGTTGCAAGTGCAACCATCAACAGACCGTCGTGGAGGATTCATCATATGCCATAAATGTCGTATACAGCAGAAATGCCAAAGACCACAACAGTTAAGCTCCTACGACCAGAAAGCAGGAGATTCGTTAGTGCACTACAATCCACCTGTAGAAAATAACAAATAGTGCACGACAATTACCTGTACAAAGCAGCGAACAACTCTATTCAGAAGCTGCTATGTCACGCCACCGGATCCGCAACTTCTATGCAAGCGGACAGAAGGCATCTACGAATACTTTCAAATACCCCCGCACAAGTGTACCATAGTTTTTATACACATAGGTACACTAAATAGGGGTATTTAATCATAAAACCCGCATGGGCCCCGACAAGCGTGTTATTGGTACACACGTGACGTCTAAGGATGTGCGCGGGTTAAACAAGTGAATTCAGGGTTCGAAACCGATCCTTCTATACGGGTCAATAGAAGTGGATAGGGTTCGAACCAACAAACAAATATACGGTTGTGGCGACCGTCATATTTGTCTTAATACATTCATATTAGGCCTTCAAAAGCCTATAATAATGAGAATTCACTATCAGGGCATAAAGCCTCGAAACCGATCCTCTGTCGACAGCCGACAGAGTTGACAATGTTCAATCCATAAAGAGAAATGACCCGAACAACCCGATTGATGGCCGTGTTGAACGAATATCTCAACCGGAGGGGTTCCCAAATATTTCTCAATTTCCCCCAAAAGTCATATCAAAATCCAAAAAATCAAAATTCCATCCAAAAACCACAAAAAATTCACAAAGCCCAAAATCCCAAAATATTTTAAATTTAAAATTCAACCATCAATCACTTAAGTGCAAAATTCATCCACCCTCCGCAACAGTTTGCCGGGGTAGACAATCAAAGTTTACTCAGCTCATAAAGAGCCAAATGCCTAGTCGAAAATATTACTAGGATCCATTCTCAAAACAGTCTCCTGCCAATAAGAAGTGGTACGTGTCCTCTGACCGGCGAGTTCGCCGCCAAATGGCGCCGCAGAGGATAAACGGTTATGACGGGCCCTCTGAACCGTGGTTTTGCCGCCAATGGCACCACAAAAATACCGATTATGGCCAGGTCGTTTACGTTGTTCCTTATTGGCATAAATCCTTGAAATATGAATAATAGGATATGATCGATAGGTACAAAGCCCTTTGTTAGCTAAGGTGGATCAAATTTGTCCCTTAGACAAACATTCACCCCCGGTCTACAAGGTCTCCTTGGACGAAGCAACCCATGGCTGCCAACAGGATCCTTCTGTCAGGTTGGGTCGACTACCTCCTCTGACTAAGTAGACTAGGACCATGATGGCCCGGGACGACGGAAACCATAGGATCTTGATCGGTCTATCATCCATTCCCCCACCATCCGCTTTAAGTGTAAGATGGTGAATTTTATTTTAAATATCAAACTTCTTAAATATCTTTACCAAATTCCAAACATCCAAACTTTTCAAATTCTTTAAACCCATGCTGCTACTATAAGCCGATAACACGTATATTCTACGTATTCTGATCGACGACTAACCTTAATCGAAGTTCTCTCTCGTTATCGAAGGGGTAATTAACTATAGGGGCTTGCGCCTATAGGAAACCAGAACTCAATCATAAAGTCCTCATAAAATAAAGATGAAATCTCTTGGTAGTGTCTTATTACAAACTCATCTACCTTCCAAAATTTACCCCTAAACTTAATTCCGTTAAAACTCCCTCACCGAATAAAACGAAAGCGGGCAGAGGCCGGGGCCGAATTTTCGGAGCCCACACTTACATAGTACATAGGTGGTATTATGGAAAACTTGTTAACATTAAAAGCGTCTCATAATCAAAACTTATTGAAGCAAAGGTAAAAATATTGATAGCAGACAATGAGCATTCTTGTTACAAATTGATGCTTCCTAATAGAGGTTCAACAGCATAACAAACGACTATAAATCTTGAATGCAAACAGTTTTCAATATTGCTCTCAAAAGCCCAACCAATTGAGGTTTACAATTTGAATTAGGTCAAAATCAGTTCTAACTTATGATGTAATCTAGATGACCCTGTTTATTTGAATTTAATAACAAAAAGGTTAACAGTCTAATTACCACAAAACCTCTAGGCACAAGTGATGCAATCAAATATTTTGTGATGCAATCAAAATTTGGGAGAGGGTCCCAAATTTTTTTATCACAAAAGGATTATTGATGCATCAATTTGTATCAGAGCAAGTTAGGAAGTCCTAAGTTTGGTTTGTCAAGTTTAGTTTGTCATATTTTGTTTTAGTTTGTCAAGTCAGTTAAGTTTTGTAAGTCTTGTAAGTCTTGGTGAGTCATTAGTAGTTGTTGTATGAGTCTTAGTGTCATGTTAGTTTTGTTTTGGAGTCAAGTTGTATGTCTTGGTATCATGTAAGTCTTATTTGTGAGTTTTCAAGTCTTGTAAGTTTTGTTTGTGAGCCTAGTGGTTTTTGGTGTGTAATGATATTTTTCGTAAGTCTTGTTTTGTGTCTTCCTAGGTTTGTGTCTTAAGTCTTGTGTCTTTCTAAGTCAATTTGGATAAACATCAAGGGGAAAACAAGCAAGAAAGTAAACAATGGACACTCACCACAGAAAGTTCTTTTGACCCGATTCAGATCAAAGCTTTTCAAGATTCAAGTGCAGATACTCAAGTGCCAAATTTTTGAAGCAAAAAAAAAAATTCAAGAACTAGATGCACCGTCCTTAACTCTCCAAAGAAAGTAAAGCCAACTCATCGGGAAATGAGTTCTCAAGAAGGGGAGTCTGATGTAGGCAAAGATTGGGTCAAATCAAAATCAAAATTTACTGACTTTGGACTTCTAGTGGTTCTTGGTTTGGACCTTTTAGGTGCTTTGGTGTTGAGCTATTTTAAGTGTTAGACTCATTCTTTTGAGCTCTTGGTTAGCTCATTATGAGCTGAAGTTTAGCTCATTATTTCAGGTTAGTGGAAACTCATTATGATAGAACTTTTCCCTTCCCCTTCCCCTTCCCCCATGCAACCTTCTCGATTGCTCCTTGCCTTTTCATTTTTTTTTTGGTTTGCTGCTTCAGATTCCTCCCAGTTATGTTTCTCCTCGGTTTGCATCCTAGTGGCGTCCCGTGGTCCCCCTTTCCCTGTGTTTGGCGTTGGCTCTTCAGGTCCCTGACTGGACTGCTTTCCCATGGCATTTGGGGGTTGTTTCCATTGCTTTGGTGTGCTCTGTTTTCAGTGCAATTTTGGGGGCTGCTGTTGGCCTTCATCTCTCTCGTTTTTAAATAGAACATGAAGAGATTTTGGGGTTGTTTTTGGACAGAATTTGAACAGCTTTATGGGGACTGATTTGGTGGCTGTTTGGGGGAATTCCAAGAGACTTTTCATTATTTTCTGTGCAGTTTTTCTGCTGAATTTTATGTTTCTGGCGGATTCTGGACTCTTGGGCTGCAGTTTTGGACAGCTGGTTGGGTTGTTTTGGGTTGTTCATTGGTGATCTCTTGACCTTCTAAAGTGCTCTGTTTTAGTTCCCCCTCTCTGCCTATATATAGTAGAATGTGTTGGGTTTTCGCAGATTGCCAATCATCTTGATCGAATTGTTGCTAATTTGGAAGGAAACCTCTCAAGGTTCTGGTCCAAGTAAATACTAGCGGTGAAGAATGTCAGTATTAACAATTCATAATGGCTGCTATAATTTCCATGATAATTTGTTGAAAATTGAAATCACATTCTTGTCTAATTTAATGGTAAAAAAGCAACATGTTGGGGTAAATAGGTGAAATCTAATTTCAATAGAGAGTGAAAACTAACAAAGAAGGTCAACAAAAGATCAAAGCGCAAAAGCACTCGAAGAATTTTGTAGTGTCACTCAATTGATGATTGTGTCCTATTGTTATTGTTTTGTAGATTTCATTATGATTTGATTACAGAGATTACAGTCCTAATTCCTCTTATACAAACATAAGACAACACCCCCCACTAGAAAGAAAAATATCTCAACCAATGGCCAACGTTGTTGTTTTTTTGTCCAATGGCCAACGTCGTTAAGCTCATTTTCTTCTAGAAAAAATTAGACTCCACAATTTCAAACTATCGTTTTTAAGTGTATGATTAAAAGATTTGAGCACAATTGAACTTTTTTATCAGTAGATTCCTTCAATTATCATGATGGAGAGGAATTGAACTGTAAAAAGTATAATTGTTTCATTTTTATAAGCAGTTAATGAAAGTAGTACAACAAAGTGCAACAATGAAGAATTGTCAATTGAAAATTAAAAATCACAAAATAAAATTAAAAATAATATAAGAAATAGGAGAAAGCATCCTTCAATAGGAAATTTGAGGTAACCCTCATTTGCAGTGTCTTGCATGAAGCTTAGTGAAACTTAGGAAATGATGATAATTTTTTTTTCTTTACCTGCTTATTGAACATAATTTATAACCTCATGTCCACCAAAGCATGAATACTCTAAAGAATCCTATCTGAATTATTAGGCTACTATGAAATATGATCATTGATATCTTCAATAGAAGGAAAAAACATGAAGATCTTACATATTAGGAGGATCAAGATCAATGTTCATGCATGTAAATAAGGAGCTGATCATACTTTGGGCTAATAAGGGTAGGCACACAAGGCTTAGTTACCATGAAAAGATGTAGAGTTAATTCCAAAATTTGTGTGCAAGCCTGGCCTAAAATAATAGGTGCTAAGGATATCAATTCGAGTTTACATATTGGGTTTGGGTTCACCCTAAAATGACTTAGCACAAGTACAATCAACACTAAGTCACTAACCCAAGGCATTTTCTAAACAAATCAAAAATTTCAGCTCGAACCTAACTCAACCAAGCCCGAAACCAACTCAACACATCACGAATAATATTTAAACTGTGATGGGTTATATTTAACCCATCTTGAAATGAACACAATTATCCAAATTGGGCAAGCCAATAAAAAAAAAAGAGAAATAGAAGTTAGAATTTAATGAGTTTTTCATTAAAAAAATAATCAAATGGTTAAATCTTTTTTTTTCAGCTTACTCAAACTCTACAAAACCCTATCCCAACCCTTTTTTTTTAGTTACTTAATTTGCCCCAAACCCCAGTCAAATCTTATGTTGGTTGATTGAACTCTGAATTTTTTCATGTCGATTTTGAGTTGGTTTCTCGTATCGGGCCTAATATTGATGGCCCCTAATAAGAAATGCAACTATCATATTTGAAGATGGAAGCTAATCATCTTTATACTCCCCTGATGCATGGACTTTTGCTCTTCCCAGTTCTAAATGTGCATTGAAACATTCAAAGTAGTTGCGTTGAAAATTTTTGTGAGAACTATAGAAAAGTATACCTCAAATTTCACCTCCTATCTATGCCACAACACGAGGAACTAATTCACACCTTCTTTAGAGGAATGATAACATGTAAATATTTATCAAAAATAGATCCAAAAGAGAATAAGGTGGATTGATTGAAGAGGCATAGAAGAGGCTTAGAAAAGCAACCCATGCGAGAGTGATAGGTGGCTCCTAGGATGAGTCAATTCATGGAGACCATTTTAATATATGCTTTCGATAGCCATTCATATAATATGTTCACCGTGAAAAAAAAGTTTAGTGCAATCTACTTCTAAAGCTACCAACAAAGCTTAATTTTCACAAATTTACAAATAATCTAGAAATTGGGTCACCCAAAGCAAATTTGCCAACACTAGAGAAAGATGGCGGACTAACTAGGTCAGAAATATCAACTTTAGTAAAAATAGGTGCAAGTTTGCCAAGAAAAACAGATGGCTGCTTGTGTGAGATGCGAAAATGGCTATAAAAACAAATCAAAATTATTTGCTAAAGAGGATTAAATTTCTAAAACCTTCAAGTTGACCCAAACCCAACCCGAATCTTACAGGAGTTGACCCAAATCTAATTTTTCATGCTAGTTTTGAGTCGGGCTTTGTCTCGGGTCGAATATTGACACCCCTAGTGAGAGTTGCAACTATCACATTTGAAGGAAGAATTTGATCATTTGTATGCTCCCCTTGTACTTGGATTTTTTATTTATTTTTTGTTTCAAATAAGCCTTTAAATGTTCAAAATAATTATGCTAAAAAAATTTGCAAGAATAATAAGACAGTATGCCTTCAAATTCTACCTTTAATCAATCCACATGATAAAGAGTAGACTAGCTAGCTAGCTTTTAATCAATCCCACATGATAAAGAGTGGACTAGCTAGCTAGCTTAGAAATATCACCAAGAGCAAGTTTGCCATGACGTTGTGCATAATCTCCAGATTGGGTTGCAAAGAAAATTTACTCATAATAGAGAAAGATTGTGTGGACTATACACTTGAAGATCTCAAAAATTTCCTAACAATCTTTGAAAAACAACAAGAATTCTCCACAAAAATACGCACAAAATCAGAAAATCATTAGGTAATTTGTATTATTTGATGAATAGAAATGGAAAATACCAAGATACAATTAATCCTCTATTCAAGAGGAGGATCTATCTCTCCCAAATTTCTAGACGTCGCTAGGCCTAGAAACCTAAACCTACGAGTTCTCAAATTTTAGTCAAATTCAAGATGCCCTAACTTTAGGAAAACAAATTATTTAATGTATATAATTCAAAAGGAAATCTCTAAACAGTCCCTACATTCAAATTTCCCTCTTAAACTTCTCCTAAAACCTTCCTAATTTGCTCTTCTTGCTCCGTTCGGTTTGATCGGCATGGAAAGGAGGAAGAGTCCGCCTCTTTTGTTCATAAGCCTGTCCAGTATGGACCGGCCGGACCAGTCCAGTGGACCGGTCTAACAATACTCCCCTCCTAAAGACCTACATTGTCTGCAAGGTGGGAAGACAACACCCCCCTCCATTCTTTCTTCATCACAAATGGTAAGAACCTGAAGAGTTTGTTCTTTACACCTGTGCCCCGGCGTATACCTCTCGTCACATTTGAAACATAGCCCATTCACCCTTTTCTCCTATAATTCCGTTTCTGTGAGCTTATTGAAGTTGTCCCCCAGTCTTACTCCTACAATCTTTGGAGTCCCCCGAAGAGTACCCGTGTCAACTCTTTGGGTGCCAGAAAGGTGTTGGTCCTTCTGTTTGGACCTCCTAGGCTTCTGCCTCCCATCTCTCTCTCCAGGTGCCTCTGATCCTCCACCAATTGAGCTAGCTCCATAGCCTCTCCTAAGTCACGAGGCCTCATACTCTAATCGTTGCCCGAATCTCTGGTGTTAGTCCCTTCATGAAATTTTTCTCTAGCACTGTCTCAGGAAAGCGGTCCAATTGGCTACTGACACATCCTGTGTCAAGGCAAAGAACTGCTCGTAGAAGTCTCCTCCCTTTCCAATTTGGAAACATTCTACCAAGCAATCCTTGAACTCCCTCCAACTCTGTATGGGTCATCGCATGTCCCTCCACTAATATCAACCAAAGCCTTCCCTTCCAAACATAGGCCCGCTGCGTCAAACTCTTCTTCTCCGTCAACCCATTGACGGTGAAATATCTTTCTACCTTATAGATCTACCTGTGCGCATCCTCCCCCTCAAAGATTAGCATTTTCAGTTTCCTCACCCTTGGATCGCCTCCGGTCTATCTGTTTCCTCCATAATTTCTAATTCCCCAAGGGGGTGGTTCCCTCGATATTTGCCAATCAACTCTCCTCCGCTCGCACCCAAACCTTTCATCGCAATCACACCTTCTTCATTCAAATTCAACGCCCCTTCGATCATATTCAACCCCCTCCTTTCAAATTCGACATCTCTTTGATCATAATCAAGTCCCTGCCTTTCAAATTCATCCACTCTTCTTTCAAATTCAATGCCCCTCCACTCATGCCCAACCTCCTCACGCCTCTCCCCATTACCTCTTCTTGACTCCTCCCTAGGTATAAGCTCTATGGGAGGCATTTTTTCTGTTCCCTCCAAATTATCCTCTTGATATTCCTTCATCTGATCGGCTTACGGTTTTTCCCACTTCCTTGGCTGTTGGCGACTTCCCTCACCTTCGACGATGATATTTTAGTTTGTCCCTCAAGCACTTTCTTCAACATCTTCTCCAGAATGAAAAATTTCGAATCGAACTTATCATGGATGGCTGAAATATTCTTTTTTTATATTTGAAACTTGAGTTTGGAGATCTGAAATTTTATATTTTATTTATCTGATCTCCCCTTCCAATACTTCCACCTTTCTTCCAACCATGGGAAAACTTGGATTTAGGCTCCAATAGCAAAGATACACAAGTTTGACACGAATCTGGCCTCCCAAACAGCAAAAACAACAAGATCGGAGAGGAAAATGTAGCAGGAATTTGCGAGGAAACTTTAATTTTTTCCCAGGAAATTGCTTTGTTACCAATTTGATAGGAAAACACTTGAAAATCTCAAAAATTTCCTAACAATCTTTGGAAACAATTAGAATTCTCCACAAAAATCTGCACAAAATCAGGAAAATAGTAGGTAATTTGTATTATTTGATGAAATAGAAACAGAAAATACCAAGATACAATTGATCATCCATTCGAAAGGAGAATCTATCTCTCCCAAATCTCTAGACGTAGTTAGAGCCTAAAAATCTAAACCTACGAGATCTCAAATTTAAGTCAAATTCAAGATGCGTTAATTGTAGGAAAATAAACTATTTAATGCATACCATTCAAAAGGAAATCTCTAAATAGTCCCTACATTCAAATTTCCCTCCTAAACTTCTCCCAAAACCTTCCTAATCTGCTCTTCTTGCTCCGTTCGATTTGATCGACATGCAAAAGGCGGAAGAGTCCACCTCTATTGTTCGTAAGCCGGTCCGATATGGACCGGCTGGACCAGTCTACCAGACAAGCTAGTTGAGAAATATTAGCTTTAGTAAAAATAGCGTAGGTTTGTCATGAAAAGTTGATGGCTTCTCGTGTTGAGAACATGAATTATGTTGAAAAAATAATAATAATAAAGCGAAATGACATACACCAATAACAAAATCACATAAGGCTGTGGGCTGTAAAGTCAAAATAGAAGCAGTCACCTGTGCTTTGTACGTAATTTTAGTCGTAGGGGACACAATGGCCACCTAAATAGATGGCAGCAAAAGAAATTATAACTCGAGAGGCAACCGATGCAGAGGGAGGTGGGGATTGAGTCAAGAGTGGATATAGATATTTCAATTACCTGCAAGATCAACTCAGGATTTTTTTTAGATGACTTTTTTATTGCTTTTTAAGACAGAATTATAGTACAAAAATTAAAATTTTTGTGTTGTCGTCCCAACGAAACCTCATTCGTGTCGCTAACACCAGTGATTGTGAACTTAAAAATGGTCGTAATGAACAGAGAGTTGATAAATGTAAGAATGGTAGAAACAACGGGGATGCAATTCACAATGAAGGCGATAGGCCAAAGAATAGTAGCCCTTGAACCTAGATATCATGCGGCATCAACGTCTAAATGAAAATCCTAGAGGGAATGCAAGATTGGCTACATAGATCAAGGAGACCCAAGGTAGTCTGACACAACCGCCAATGAGGGAGGCTTCGCAAGAGTTGGCCTCTGAGATGTGATGTGGCAAAGGAGGTTCACTCAGGAGAGAAGCACACACGAGCGAGGCAACAACCAATGAGACCAAGAGCCCATGCAGATGAGGCTGCAGCGAGCGAAAAAGAGCACACACAAGGAACCTAGCGACCATGGCTGAGGGTTACTAAATGATCTATGTGGGGGCAAGAAGCAGGCGGGTGAATGAAACTTGTTATAGATGAGGATGTTGGCTTTAATTGTTTCCTTTTTATATTCGCCAAAGTAAGTTATTTGGCAACTGAATTTTTTTCTGGGCATAACGTGCAGCTAAATCTGGTGTACAACCTTCAGATTGTGTAGCTTTGGCCAAGCATGTGAAACTAAATTGCCCAAATCTTGTATTTTCTGGACTAATGACCATCGGGCGGCCTGACTACACCTCAACTCCTGAAAATTTCCAGGTGATCTCTTCAAATAGTAGATTATTTTATACCTTTCTTCTAATGATTTTGTTTGCATGAATCTGGGGAAGTAGGTATTGTCTTGTTGCAAGGATGAAGTTTGCGAAGAGCTTGGAATTCCTGATGGCCAATGTGAACTTTCCATGGGCATGTCTGGTGACTTTGAGAAAGCCGTGAGTCTAAACGTAACTGTTATGCTCTTTTTGGATTTAAGTGAAGGAATAAATAATGAATTATCATTAATTTGTTAATTGCTTATATATTATATATCTATATCTGTTCATTTAAACATTGCAACATTTGTATTTTCATTTCCTGAAGCTCATATTCCCACTTATCAAACCACAACCTTAAAATATTTCGATAAAAAAAAAACATATCTTCACAACTTTATTTTTTTTTCACATTGCTGCTCATTTTTATTTGCCTGTAACTTTTTCATCAAATTTGAATATTTTATTATAAAATGCAACTTTTTTATCGCCAAATTTGTTAGAGCACAGTAATTTTGTGAAAAATATTGTCAGTTTTTTTTTTTTATTTGCAGCATTTAAAAAAATAGATTACAAGTTGGATGCTGGTCACTAGACCCACTAGGATAGGAGCATATGAGCACAGAATAACATACTTTAATGTCTGCAGGTTGAAAATAGCAATATCTTAAAATATATATTTTTTATTATAATAATTCTATAATTATTTTTACAAATAATTGTAGTTCCCTCAAATAGACCCTGAGATTAAAGATTCAGATGTGAACCATCAGAGGACTATAAGAGTAGCATATGAGCACAAATTAACATAATATATTCTGATTTTCTGCAGATTGAAATGGGCAGCACCAATGTGAGAATTGGATCAACTATATTTGGACCAAGGGAATACCCAAATAAAGAGAACCAGTAATTACAACTCTTAGTGACGTGGCATATTTTCGGAAGTCCTAGTATTTCTAAAGAGTTGATAGAATGAGACATCATTCATCTCTTTCTTCTTCTAGTGCTTATACTTTGACTCTACAGAATCATTCATTTGTGTAATATATTTATTGTATTCTTTCGTTCGCAAATTAAGAAATTCATTCCATCAATTTTTTCTTCTATTGCCATCGATGGCAGCTCACAAAATTTAAAGAAATCATTGCATTAAATTGCAGACAGAAATGTTAGCTTGAGAGACTACAATATACAAATTCAATTCATATCATTCTTTCCAAAACCAAAAGTAGTCTGCAGCACAAGTTTTTTTTTTCTTTTTCTGGATTGTAGTAGGTTTAAAGAACCTGATGCATTTGCATTAGTATTTCATTTTACCAAAGCTGGGTCTGGAACTATAATGTCTACGTCATCGAAGTCAGGGTGATGATTTAGCATTAAGGTTTGTTCATTGGCCAAATGCAATAGACAGATGAAAAATAAATGTGGTGAAATATCCTTGTGTGAATCTGTAGGGGATGTATCACGTAGGCGATGCATTACCTGCTTAAGAGAAACGGAATTCTGGCTTGCCTCCTGCTTAAAAAAATCAACAAAAATAATAATTCCTCAGTAACAGAACTTGATATTCAAGGATAATGAAATTTGCTTGGAATTTCCAGTAAAAATGTTGAAAGTTCTATGAAAAAAAAAAGAGTAAAATGATAATATTCCATCTAAAAATTAACATCAAATTTCAGATTGATGGCGTTTAGAGCCTTCTAATTCTACGAGCATTGCCTGATTTCTTTGCCATAAGCTGTGGAAGAAGAGAGCCATATTTTGAAAATCTAAATATAAATGGGCATCATAGGCTCTATAATGGTGTTAATAGCTTTGTTAAATTTATTCTATAAGCTGCTTAATCAGCCGTATGGATAGGAGGTACAAAGCTTTCCAGAGAAAGAAGTATAAATGTAACTTTGAAAAAAGGAAAATTCACAATAAAGAAATAGGCATTGCATTTCGATGAATGGGGTTGAAAAAGAATATTTGGCAATTCATAAGTTTGATTGAAAAAGTGAGTATGCAATGGATGAGATAAAAGACCATGTATTATAAAAATAATGATGCTGCCAAAATAAGATGAAGTTTCAAAGGGAGGTCTAGGGATATAAGGTTTTTTTTTTATTTTTAATTCCCTTCACTGTATCTTAAATGGTATGAAATATCGAATCAGACACAAAATTTAGAAATTTTGAAGTTTTGAAGTTTTCCAAGCTTCAAAGTGCATCATGGAGCATATGCTTCACATTATGAAGTTTGAACTTAGGTTTCATTTGGAACAACTTTCTTACTGTTTTTTAAACCGTTTTTATTTTTAATTCCCTTCACTGTATCTTAAATGGTATGAAATATCGAATCAGACACAAAATTTAGAAATTTTGAAGTTTTGAAGTTTTCCAAGCTTCAAAGTGCATCATGGAGCATATGCTTCACATTATGAAGTTTGAACTTAGGTTTCATTTGGAACAACTTTCTTACTGTTTTTTAAAACGGTTTTTTAGTATAAAATTTTTTTTGTGGATGAAGCTTTAATGCCACAAATGCTCTGATGATCACTGTGATATAGCTTATTTTTTTATTATGTCATTTTTCAAACATGGTTCTACAGTTGTCATAATAACTATAAATGATCCATAACTAAAAAAGACAACTGGCCATCTTAAAACTTACCTTTATTTTCTACAAAATAAATAGAAACTAATTAAAAAATAACCTTATACTTGTTGATCATTGAATTTGCACAAAATTGATTAGAGTTTTCCTCAACATAAAATTCCTGCAATTAGAAAAGGTGATACAAGCCTCTCTACAACTTCATTTGGTCCTATTGACGTCACTTCCCAATGCTACATGTGGTTCTTTTGCTCCAGCAAATAGTCAGCTTCCATTATCTTGGAGGTGAAAATAGTTCATTCCAGCGAGAACGAGGCTATAATGTGGGATCTTGTGGCTTTTATGTGATTTCAATGGGCTTTTTGTAGCTTCTATGTTATTTTTATCTATCATACAATGGAACTTCTATTATGTTAGGGATTTTGGCGGCTTTTCCATATCAATTTTGTGCATGATTTATGACATATGACAATTCTTTTTCTTTTTTTTTTTCTATGTATATGAAATTCTAGAAATTTTTGTAATTATAAAGGTTTTAAGCATGGACAACTCATTATGCTTTAATTTTTAATGAAGTTCTAGTTAAATATGCTACTATCGATACTGCGGAGAGCGAACTCCTTTGTTCATGTGAGATAAATGACGATCTAAATGAGAGGGCATCCCTTGTACAAGTAAATGCTTGATCGTTTTTTTTTTTTTGAACTTTTTTCTTTCTATTTACTCCTTTTATCTTAAGTGTTGTTAGGGATTGAATATGTGATTGATTTCAAATTCAATACAATCAAGATCCTGTATATGCATGGTTTTATGATCATATTTTTCCTATAGTTTTCATCACAAGTGATGAATATGAAATTGTAATTGGCCTCAAGATGTTCAGGCTAGGGCACATGAATTGTACATGTTTGAAATTTAAGTACGAGAAGGAGAGATGCGCAATCAATATAAAATCAACCCAACACAAAAGCATCAAATTTTAAATGATTTGTCCTAGAGACATACATCTAATGTAGGGTACAGAATTTTTATCTAAGAATAAAGTTATAAGATTGTGCAATATGAGTCTCTCGTGATTTTTTAAACCGACGAGAGGTTACAAAACAAAAAAAGAAAGACAATAATGACTAAGAGGGTACTTGGAGATCCTAGGGTATTCAAAATAACCTAAGTTGATCCTAAATCAACCTATGCATAGCATTTGCACAACAACAAGTATCCAATAAAATGAGATATTAGCCAGCAGGCGGTAAATGGATGAAGAAACACACAATCGATGTAGTAAAATGTCATGAGGTTGTTGTGTTGTGTTAGAGGTTGCCAGGTGTTAGCCACGCAAGATCAACTACTAGAGATGTGAAGGACAATAATCAGGTCGGCTAGAAAAGCTTGAGGCTATTCAAATAAGCTAGGTGAGATCATCGGAGGATCGAACCCTTAACGTAGGAGGATCAAAAATTAAGATCCGCCAATCATTTCAGATCCAATGGGATTGTAAGAAGGATGGAAAAATCCGAGTGCAACAAAACTGCAGCTTTGAGATAACCAAGACGAGAGTGTATGATGCGATCACCAATCCTATTGAATCAATGAGCTGGGATGACTAACCTAGGTTGATCTTAAGCCGAGACAGGATAAAAAAGTGTCAGGTAAAAATCTGTGTATTCATTAAATATCTGTTTATCATCATATCCAGTGCACCTAAAACCATCGAAGCAGCCTGACCGAGTATAATCATTGCAACTGCACACTTTCAAATACCTTTGGTTATTTAAAACAGAATCCACACTCTAGAAAACCAAATGTGCTTGTTCTATTGTGTTTCTACTAATTAGTTTTTTGAAAAATAAGCTAAGCATCCAGATTAAGATTTCGTTTGAGACGAATTTTTTATTGTTTTTTTAAACAAAGTTTTAGTAAAAAAATTTAAATCATTCCAAACGAAGCCCAAACCCATTCATAGGATAACCACTCAAAAAATAAGGATGCAATCATAGATATGCGAACATAACGTTAATATAGATATGGATGCAAATGCTTTTGCAGCCACTCAAGACAAAACAGAAAACGAAGGGAAAAAAGGAGAGAGAAAAGACTTTACCAGATCAAACATCTCAGCTGATGAGCGTATGCTTGTCCAAAGTGTCTCTTTCAATGCATGTACATCGACTTGTTTCGATACTTTGTCATATTTTATATCTACTTTGTTAACCTGACAATAAGAATATGAAGGAAAATAAGCGTGAGCACAAAGATAAAATTTCTATTAAGTTGGGGAACAATTACAAGATAACAAAACAAAACACACCGTTCAAATGACTGTCAAAAAGAAATATTCTTTAACAAAATGTCATATAATTCAAATGAAAATAGAATTCTCCGTAGGTACTTTACAACACATTTGACGTGGTGTCATCATAAGTTACAGTATGGTTTGTTAGAAAGAGAAAGACTCCATCTTAAAATGTAAGGTACAATCAGACATAATTAAAGGTACGGATAAGGTTAATGAATGCTATGGCGTTCAAATTTCAACTACAATAGGGATGGTCCTCCGCTAAGCTACGAGAAACGTAAGGTATGGTCTAAGAGGTTCCCTATTTTGAGAAAAATATCTTTTAGGATAATCCAATGACTATATCGTGATACTTAAACTGGTTTTCACTTTGCACCTCCAATACGCCAATCAAAACATCCTTAACTTTACATTTCATTCCTCACACTTTATCTTCTCGCATGCTTTCTTTTCTTTACATGCATAGTTATGGGTTGCCAATACATTATTGAAATTAATCAAATCAACTACAACTTTAAATACTTGTATAATTTGCTTTTTAAACAAAACTAGCATTCCCATTCATGCATGTCACTTCTACATAATCAATAAGACCAAAAAATTACATTTCATATATTTCATTGTGTTTGCGTGTCCTTCCTTTGTTTACATTGCATTACATCTGCATCATATCTTTTGATTAAGAATGTCTGAAGTTTAAAATTCACTTAATAATCGTTCATATTTTAGACTCAAAGATGGATTGCTAGTTTGCTCCAAATTAATTTGATTAAATCAAAAGTAAGAGTGAGGATTCATTAATGTGCTGTTTTTTTTTTCAAAATGAACGCAAAAGAAGCTTTTTGAACCAAAAGGAATTATATTTTTATATAGGAAGCTATAATGCACAGATACGAATATAACATAATATGAGATGTATCAATTATTGAAAATGTAGGACAGAATTTTGAGTTGGACACAATATTATAATTTTTTTAATCTTAAAAATAGCATATAAAAATTAAATAAGTCATAATTTTAAAATGCACAATTAGAGGCCCAACTCAAGGCTAGCCTCAACACAATTTAAAAAAAAATGTTATGGGTACGCCTCAATTTTTCCAGATGAGGCATGCGCCTCAGTTGGGTTGAGGCATGCCTCGAAGCAATGTTAAAGAACTTAAGAATTGAAAATTATAGTTTAAACCATTTTAAAATTATAAAATTATAAATTTTTTATATATAATTAAACAAATTTACTATATATAAATAAAATTAAATTTGAGAAGAACTACACAAACTGAAAGTTCTAGACAGATGGAGCAAAACCTTAACACTCGTACCCAATCTTGCTATATCTCCATCACAAGTTAACCGTCAACACCTCTCTTCCAACACCTCTCTTCTTATTGTTGGAATCTCATTTCCTTAGTTTTATTATGAGGGAAAAAACAATTAATTATAATGATGATTTTAATGAAGATCCCCTAGGTGTTGAGAGAGGGGAATTCTAAATTCATAAATCATTATATTAGACTATTTGTTTATATTGAACTGTGAGTGAGAGGCACATTATTTAAGTAGTATTAATTGTAGCATTATATTGCTTTTCATGGTCTTATTTTAACATTTTATAGTCTTAATTTAATATCTTACTTTGATGTTACTATGATACTTATTATTCATATTTTTTATTAATTTAATAGTTTAATATGGAGGTTTACGCCTCAAAAGATGTTAATCCTATAAAAAATCAAATCTTAAATCTTAAAGTCCTCACTAATGAGGGTAAAAGCTCTGACTAGTGTCATATCTCTAATAAATATGCTTTTCGAAAATTTATCCCGGAACATAAATTCGTGAAAACTTACCTCAAATCATACATATTGGTTGAAGCAACCAAATTTTTAGAGCCCACAATAGCCTAGATTTGATAAGGGTGCCAAAGAATTACAAGAGAGAGCTTTCTTCTTTGCAAATTAAAGAAACCAATAAATACTCGATAAAATCATATATAGAGCATCCTTTTTTGCACCTTTCCGCTAGTTCAAGAAAATAGGAAATAAAAAAAGATTCTAACTCCTAAATATTGAAATGACATCATTATCTCTTGAAGAACTTCCCTCTCTCCTCATCTCCACTCTCTTCAAATTAGCCACACTTACCCCCACCCCACAAACAAAAAAAATCATTTGATCTTATTGCTTTTTATTGCCCAAATTCAATCCACAACAATTAGAAAAGAGCTTAATTAATTCAAGGAAGGCCTTAATAGAGTTGGAAAAAACAAGTGGAACAAATGAACCTATCCTCAAATGACTTCCTCTATATCAAACTAAGAATGATATGAGAAATGGTGCATAAACCAAGTTAGCTCTTTTTTTTTTTAAGTTAACACATAAAATAACTCATCAGATAGCTGGCGCAGTTGTTTTCGAATAACATCTAGAAACTCAAGCTTGAAGACTCACAGGTCGATTCTATGGTTGACTTTACTTTTCTATGGTTTATATATATATATATATAATTTATTGAGTGCGCATTATAAATGTAAGCTTTTTCTTGGGTTTCTTCATTTATTTTGAGTGAGAGTGACCTAAACATGTGATATTTGATAGGTTCTTAAGACAAAATTTAAATTTTTACCAATTAAAATATAAACAATCTAAAATAATCATAGGTTAACCAATTTTCAAATTAAAAAAAAAATTGAATGACTCGCTCTAATGAGCCAAGTTTTCAAAAACAAAATGATCATACATGACCAGTATGTTATGAAGAAAATTCTCACATCAAAAATTATTTTATGTGTAAGCCTAGAGTTCGGGCATACTTAACCTCAAGTGAGGTGTAGGTTTGTAAGTATCTTGCATTCTGTTAGACATAAGTTCAAGGTACTATCCCTCAATAATCTTTACCTTAAATCTAGGATCCGAGAATGATGTTGACTCTAGTAGCCTTATAAGCCCTCAAATTACAAGCATTTCCTTCAACTTATGTTGTTGGAATACAAAACTCAACTTTCTAAATCAAATTGATTAACTCAAACAAAAAATTAATTTTAAAATGTAAAACTCAACATAAGATAATTTGAGCATCTTTGAGTTTCTCAAAATCAAGTACTCTCATATTTTTCTTCCTTTAAACATTCTTAAAAATCTGATTTAAAGTTGATCACATCTCCCTTGAAATTTTCAAAGACTAAATATTTGAACAAGAATTTCTCGAACTAAAAAAATAAATGTATTAGCCAATATTTTGATGACTCTAAAAAAATCATTAATTTAATCAAAAATATTTTTGAGTAACAAATACTTGAGATGTAATTAACCATAGAAATTTTCGAGAATAAAATAAATCTTATTCAACCGAATATTGAATAGGGGAAATTTTCTATAACAAATACAACAACAACATCAAGCCTTTATCCCACTACGTGGGGTCAGCTACATAAATCTTTTTTCTCCATTTTGTCCTATTAAAAGTCAAATTCTCATTTAAATCTAATAAAGAAAGGACATTCCTAATATTTTCTAACCAAGTCTTTTTAGGTTTGCCTCTACCTTTCTTAACATAAGTTAAATATAATATCTCTACTCTCCTAACCAGGTCATCGCAAGGCCGCCGTTTTATGTGACCAAACCATCTAAGGCGACTCTCTCTAATCTTATCTTCTACTGAAGCTACTCCAACCTTTTCACGTATATGCTCATTTCGTATCCTATCTTTAAGGGTAAAGCCACTCATCCACCTGAGCATCCTCATCTCTGCCACACTTAACTTAGTATTATGCTTCTCTTTTAATGGCCAACATTCGGCACTATAAAGTATTGCAGGCATCACCACCATCTTATAGAATATTCCCTTAAGTTTGAGGGGTACTTTTCTATCACACAACAAGCCCAATGCATTCCTCCACTTCAACCATCTAACTTGAATTCTGCTGATAATATCCCCATCTATTTCACCATCACTCTGAACAATAGATCCAAGATATCTAAAACGTGTACTCTTATTAATGACTCGATCGTCCAAAGTCACAATCCCCTCACTAAGTCTATTACTAATAAAATCACACTCCATATATTCCGTTTTAGATCTACTGAAGCGAAAACCTTTAGACTCTAAGTTTGACCTCCATAATAGGGGAAATTTTCTGTTAAAATAAAAAATTATGAGTTTTGTTATATAGTCCATAATAAAATAATAATTTTATCATTTGGAATAATATATTATTTTCTATAATGTGCTCAATCACAAAATATCTCAATCAGTGGATAGATGACAAAATTTCACCAATAAGTATTAAAATCCTAAGGTTGTGGTCAATCACAACATGACTTCAAAAAGCTCGATATTAAGTAATTTAAAAATAAAAGGATCCCTTTGGTAAGTTCAGATGGAGGTATAGATTAGAAAAACAAATAGACAAGATGTAAAAACTTCTAAAACTTTGTAGGTAATTTTGAGTACCAAATTTTTTTTTTAAAAAAAGACGATTTTAATACCAAAAAAATTTAAAGAATAATCATTATAAATGATATAATTTTATATATGAATATATATAATTATTTTTGCATAATAATTTCATCATAAATATTTAATAGCATGGTTCATTAAGAATAACATTACAAAAATAATATTCTGTGAATTAATTATCAAATTATATTTGTTGATAACTATTATTGAGAAATTTTTTTAAGAATTATGCCATTTCGTAAATAAAGGAAGATGGAAGCAATGATGTCATCTTCTCAATTTTTAATATGATGCCATATGTCCATTGGAAGTGTGTAGAACATTGATGAGATGTATGGTTAAGATTAAATCATATTTTGGGTGTGAGATGAATTGCCAAATATTGAATCTTCCACCTCATATTTCATATGGTGATGTCATGCTTCCCCATTTAAATGTAGGATTTAATTGATAGTGAGATAGTTATCAAAGTGATAAGGATAGGATTTAATGATACCAAAATAACATCATTATATGTTCTATAAAAATTTGAGAAAAGAGCATTTAACGTAAACATGTTATAACAATCTTTATTAAATATTGCATTCAAATGTAAGAGTGGGTTAGGTGCAAACCTGTCTTGGCAGACGAACAAGACTTCCTGGATCATCTATATCACTATTAAAATTTCCATCATCACACTGATCATTGTTGACACTTTCTTTGTCCCACGATGCACCATCATTTGGTTCTCCCGGTTCATCTAAAGTCAAGTGACATAGTACAAGCTTTCAAGAAGTGCTTTCTCATATTAAATTGGTGAGAAGTTTAAACTCTATCAAATTTCATTCAACTTAGTCCGTGATGGAAAGATCAAAGCTAGACTCTCCAAATGTAAGTTGTTGGACAAATAAAAATGTAAATGAAATTACTATGGGCAAGTAGCTTCAAAAAACAGCATTCAAAAAACATAATTCAACTTTCTTTTAAAAAATATAGAAGCTCCTTTTTTTATTAAGCTATCATGAAAAGCAAGCAAATAAGATATTCAATACATTTTACTCCAAGAAATACATAGCAAACTACAATGATGTTAGAGCCAGACAATCAACTCAGAAATAAAAATAATGTCAAGCACACAGTTTTGAGCACGTTTTCAACGAACTGAAAAAACGAATGGTGAAAATTGCAGTGTAACAAATTCCAAACATAGTATCAAATCTGTCCAAAATTTGCACTGAACTTTAATGTTTCAAGAATTGGTGAAATTATATACCACAGATGTCTACTAGAGTTTTGAGGCGTAGGTTAGAATGACTTCATTAACACCCAACGCCACTAGGAACTATTTCTCCATTGTTCATTAACTACCAACACCACCAGGAACTATTCGTCCATTGTGCTTACTGTTGACCTGCGTGTAAAGAACAAAAAAGAAGAGCAGCTCACCTCGTATCTGTCGAGGAAGTCCAGAAAATCAGCGGATATCCCGCTGAATTCGGCGCCGAAGCGATCTTTTCCCGGATTTCTGGCAAAATAGCTCGTCGATCGCGCCATTCGCGTCGTTAAATAGAGGCCGGAGCCCCCGCTCTTCCCACGCTTTCTCCCACGACGCTCCTGACTTCCTCTCCCACGACTAACCTTCTCCACTGCTCGCTGCTTCCTTTCCATTCGCAAACCTCCCTCGACTCCAGCTTCTGCTCCGACTCCAACCTCAAGACTGAACTCCACTGTGCCGCCCTTCTCTCTGTGCCGACCTGCTCTTACCCGCCGAACTCCAAGCAGAGAGAGAGAGAGAGAGAGAGAGAAAGAGGGAGAGATCATTCTCCTTACCTGTGCAACCCGACACCCCATCCCGTCACCTTCTCCACTGCCGACGCCTCAAGCCCTAGCCGAACCTCCTCTCTTCCCGTAGCCGCCTCCTTCAACGATTCCTCCTGAATCGAAAGTTACAACATTTGAACGGAAGCAACAAAGGGAGTTCACTGGTTATGAAGGTAACTTTCTCCCTTATACATGCTCGTTCGGCCAAATCCCGTAGACCCGCTGAACCGTGAAGGGAGGAAAGGGAGAGAGGTTATGTAATTTTTGATTAAAATTAATGTTGATTAATTTTAATCAAAATTAATAATAATTATTAATTAATTTTAATTAGTCTTAATAAAAATTTTATTTTTAATTAATTATAATTAATTTTAATTAACTGAAATTATTAAATTAATTATAATTAATTTTAATAAATTAATTATAATGAATTTTAATTAATTATAATTAATCTTAATTAAAGTTAATATTAATTAATTATGATTAATTAGTTTTTTTACTAAATATTAATTAACATTAATTATTTATAATTAATTATCTTAATTAATTATAATGACTTTTAATTAATTAAAAAAAAAAAGAAGAAAGAAAGCTCCCTCTTACCTCGGCATGCGCGTCAGGCCGGCAAACCACCCATGCACGCTTTTCTCTAGCGTGGTAGGAGGGAACCCGGTGCGACGCCAACGACGAGATAGGCGAGTGACTCCTCGATCCTCGTGCCGACACCGACGAAAGCTAAGGTATAACACTCCTAAACTCTAAGCCTTTGAAAACCCATTCCCGGCGCTTGCAACGCGGCGAACGACCAACTCATGCACGCTTTTCTCTAGCGTGGTGAGAAGGGAAATTGTTGCGGTGCTTACGACGGGACGGGTAATCAAAACCCCATTTTCGGCGCTAGTGTCGGACCAGAAAAAACCAACTCATGCATGCTTTTCTCTAACGTGGTGGGAAGGGAACCTGGTGCGACGCCTACGGCGAGGTGGGGTCAAATATAAAAATTGCTTATTTTAAACTGGTGCCCGCAACCCATGCACGCCTTTCTCTGGCGTGGTGGGGAAAACAAATTATTACAGCCGCGGTGTCCTCTTCTGAGGGCACCTACCGTGCAGGCTTTTCTCTAGCGTGGCGGGAGGCCCAGTTTTCCGTAGTTTTTCTCTAAATGGGGGGGAGACGCCGGAAGGCTGCCGAAATTTCGGGTAAATGCAATTCGTACTTGGAACCATATGGAGCTTTACTTGGACATTGATTGGAGCATCAAATGAACTTAACTTGGGCATAATTTAAGATAAAATCAAGCTTAATCGAGTAATCTTGTAAGGAATGAGAACTTGATTCAAACTTCATCAATAATGAACTCATATTGAATTCGGACTTGAACTCTACAGCAAGGGGCTCGAATTGAAGAGGCTCATATGGAGCATGAACTTTATTTGAACTTATGGAGGACTCTCTTTGAACTCGAACTGAACCACAAAAGATTTGAATTTGAACTCAAGAAAATACTTGAGTTGGGCTCAAAGAAATTGAATTTGAACTACTTGAATCGAATTGAGAATTCAAATTGGATCCAAACAAACTGAATACTAATAACTCGAACTTGATGGAATGGAACTCAAATGATTTGGACCTGTTTTGGACTTGGATTGAACTAGCTCATTGGGCTCAAAACAAAGTTAAACTCAATAGAACTAAATGCAAGGAGATTTGAGTTGAACTTGGGCTTGATTGGAGCAATAGCCAAGCATGATTGATGGTTAAATAGACATCCAACATATGCATTTTATTCATAAGCAAAGACTAGTTGGAAAATGAAACAATGTACTTGCAATCAAAATATGAAGCTCTCAATTGAATGTGGAAGGACCTTCATGTTAATTAGAATGCAAATGTCATTAAAACAATAATTATCTATAAATGAAAAGTAATTCCAAGCAATGCTTGAGGATGGATAAATTCTCTAGCTCTCATTCTTAAGCGTTGATCATGCAACAAGGATCAAATGGAGAGATCCAATAATATCCTCATGCTTACAACACAAAGTCTTCAATGAGTATTCGTCATTCCAATGGAGAAGCCAATTCATCATGCAAGATTCAATCTAATCAAATGAATTGAATCATATAAGCAATGGAGGCTTATGTTGAATGAAATTTTCAATGTTGATTAGTAATGACTTGCAATGCTAGAAGATTTATGATAGACATTTGCAAGATCATTATAGCAAGAACATTATAACATTCCCGTAGTTGACATCAAGGTACAAATAGATATTAAAATGCATGTGAGAGATGCAACAATTTGTCAATCAATAGGCAAGGAAGAGTTGGTGATGAATGCAATTCACCCGATGATTAGTGCTAACTTACATATAGACACAACAAGCCTATGAGTGTTGACCAGTGATAATTAATGAGTGTTATGATACTCCTACAATCAATAACAATCCAGTGCTGATCAAATGCAGTGATTTCCCACAAGCAAAGATGGTCAAATTGTTGCAAGTGCAACCATCAACAGACCGTCGTGGAGGATTCATCATATGCACTAAATGTCGTATACGAGCAGAATGCCAAAAGACCACAACAAGTGTAAGCTCCTACGACCAGAAAGCAGGAGATTCGTTAGTGCACTACAATCCACCTGTAGAAAATAACAAATAGTGCACGACAATCTACCTGTACAAAGCAGCGAACAACTCTATTCAGAAGCTGCTATGTCACGCCACCGGATCCGCAACTTCTATGCAAGCGGACAGAAGGCATCTACGAATACTTTCAAATACCCCCGCACAAGTGTACCATAGTTTTTATACACATAGGTACACTAAATAGGGGTATATAATCATAAAACCCGCATGGGCCCCGACAAGCGTGTTATTGGTACACACGTGACGTCTAAGGATGCTGCGCGGGTTAACAAGTGAATTCAGGTTCGAAACCGATCCTTCTATACGGGTCAATAGAAGTGGATAGGGTTCGAACCAACAAACAAATATACGGTTGTGGCGACCGTCATATTTGTCTTAATACATTCATATTAGGCCTTCAAAGCCTATAATAATGAGAATTCACTATCAAGGGCATAAAGCCTACGAAACCCGATCCTCTGTCGACAGCCCGACAGAGTTGACAATGTTCAATCCATAAAGAGAAATGACCCCGAACAACCCGATGATGGCCGTGTTGAACGAATATCTCAACCGGAGGGGTTCCCAAATATTTCTCAAATTCCTCCCAAAAGTCTATTCAAAATCCAAAAAATCAAAATTCCATCCAAAAACCCACAAAAATTCACAAAGCCCAAAATCCCAAAAATATTTAAATTTAAAATTCAACCAATCAATCACTTAAAGCAAAATTCATCCACCCTCCGCAACAGTTTGCCGGGGTAGACAAATCAAAGTTTACTCTAGCTCATAAAGAGCCAAATGCCTAGTCGAAAATATTACTAGGATCCATTCTCAAAACAGTCTCCTGCCAATAAGAACGTGGTACGTGTCCTCTGACCGGCGGTTCGCCGCCAAATGGCGCCGCAGGATAAACGGTTATGACCGGGGCCCTCTGAACCGAGTGGTTTTGCCGCCAAATGGCACCACGAAATACCGATTATGGCCAGCGTCGTTACGTTGTTCCTTATTGGCATAAAATCCTTGAAATATGAATAATAGGATATGATCGATAGGGTACAAAGCCCTTTGTTAGCTAAGGTGGATTCAAATTTGTCCCCTTAGACAAACATTCACCCCCGGTCTACAAGGTCTCCTTGGACGAAGCAACCCATGGCTGCCAACAAGGATCCTTCTGTCAGGTTGGGTCGACTACCTCCTCTGACTAAGTAGACTAGGGACCATGATGGCCCGGGACGACGGAACCATAGGATCTTGATCGAGTCTATCATCCATTCCCCCACCATCCGCTTTAAGTGTAAGATGGTGAAATTTTAATTTTAAATATCAAACTTCTTAAATATCTTTACCCAAATTCCAAACATCCAAACTTTTCAAATTCTTTAAACCCATGCTGCTACTATATGCCAGATAACACGTATATTCTACGTATCTGATCGACGACTAACCTTAATCGAAAGTTCTCTCTCGTTATCGGAAGGGGTAATTAACTATAGGGGCTTGCGCCTATAGGAAACCAGAACTCAGATCATAAAGTCCTCATAAAATAAAGATGAAATCTCTTGGTAGTGTCTTATCTACAAACTCATCTACCTTCCAAAATTTACCCCTAAACTTAATTCCGTTAAAACTCCCTCACCGAATAAAACGAAAAGCGGGCAGAGGCCGGGGCCGAATTTTCGGAGCCCACACTTACATAGTACATAGGTGGTATTATGGGAAAACTTTGTATAACATTAAAAGCGTATCATAATCAAAACTTATTGAAGCAAGGTAAAAAATTGATAGCAGACAATGAGCATTCTTGTTACAAATTGATGCTTCCTAATAGAGGTTCAACAGCATAACAAACGACTATAAATCTATGAATGCAAACAGTTTTCAAATATTGCTCTCAAACCGCCAACCATTGAGGTTTACAATTTGAATTAGGTCAAAATCAGTTCTAACTTATGAGGTAATCTAGATGACCCTGTTTATTTGAAATTAATAACAAAAAGGTTAACAGTCTAATACCACAAAACCTCAGGCACAAGTGATGCAATCAATAATTTGTGATGCAATCAAAAATTTGGGAGAGGGTCCCAAATTTTTTATCACAAAAGAGATTATTGATTGCATCAATTTGGTATCAGAGCAAGTTAGGAAGTCCTAAGTTTTGGTTTGTCAAGTTTAGTTTGTCAAATTTTGTTTTAGTTTGTCAAGTCAAGTTAAGTTTTGTAAGTCTTGTAAGTCTTGGTGAGTCATAGTAGTTGTTGTATGAGTCTTAGTGTCATGTTAGTTTTGTTTTGAGTCAAGTTGTATGTCTTGGTATCATGTAAGTCTTATTTTGTGAGTTTTTCAAGTCTTGTAAGTTTTGTTTGTGAGCTCTAGTGAGTTTTGGTGTGTCATGATAGTTTTGCGTAAGTCTTGTTTTGTGTCTTCCTAGGTTTGTGTCTTAAGTCTTGTGTCTTTCTAAGTCAATTTGGATAAACATCAAGGGGAAAACAAGCAAGAAAGTAAACCAATGGACCTCACCACAAGAAAGTTCTTTTGACCCGATTCAGATCAAAGCTTTTCAAGATTCAAGTGCAGCTACACTCAAGTGCCAAAATTTTTGAAGCAAAAAAAAAAAATTCAAGAACTAGATGCACCGTCCTTAACTCCTCCAAAGAAAGTAAAAGCCAACTCATCGGGAAATGAGTTCTCAAGAAGGGGAGTCTGATGTAGGCAAAGATTGGGTCAAATCAAAATCAAAATTTAATGACCTTTGGACTTCTAGTGGTTCTTGGTTTGGACCTTTTAGGTGCTTTGGTGTTGAGCTATTTTAAGTGTTAGCTCATTCTTTTGAGCTCTTGGTTAGCTCATTATGAGCTGAAGTTTAGCTCATTTATTTCAAGGTTAGTGGAAACTCATTATGATAGAACTTTTCCCTTCCCCTTCCCCTTCCCCATGCAACCTTCTCGATTTGCTCCTTGCCTTTTCATTTTTTTTTTTGGTTTGCTGCTTCAGATTCCTCCCCATGTAATGTTGTCTCCTCGGTTTGCATCCTAGTGGCTGTCCCGTGGTCCCCCTTTCCCTGTGTTTGGCGTTGGCTCTTCAGGTCCCTGACTGGACTGCTTTCCCATGGCATTTGGGGGTTGTTTCCATTGCTTTGGGTGCTCTGTTTTCAGTGCAATTTTGGGGGCTGCTGTTGGCCTTTCATCTCTCTCGTTTTAAATAGAACATGAAGAGATTTTGGGGTTGTTTTTGGACAGAATTTGAACAGCTTTATGGGGACTGATTTGGTGGCTGTTTGGGGGGAATTCCAAGAGACTTTTCATTATTTTCTGTGCAGTTTTTCTGCTGAATTTTACTGTTTCTGGCCGGATTTCTGGACTCTTGGGCTGCAGTTTTGGACAGCTGGTTGGGTTGTTTTGGGTTGTTCATTGGTGATCTCTTGACCTTCTAAAGTGTCTGTTTAGTTCCCCCTCTCTTGCCTATATATAGTAGATGTTTTGGGTTGATTTATATATGTTATATGATGTGATTTTTGGAAAGAAACCTGAGGGTTTGTTGTTTGGAAAAGCTTGCGAGCTTTGTCCAACGTTTCTTCTTTTATCTCTTGGGGAGACTTGCGAGTTCTTCTCCACCCTTCGTCTTGGCTTCTAATCTCTTTCGTCTCTCCGCAAGTGTCATTCCATATGTATCCTTCTTCTCAAAGTGAAGCAACTTTAGGGTGTCATCAAGTGATTGAGTCAAGTTTGTAAGTCGTTTTACTTTTAAAAGTTTGTAAATCATTTTATTTTATTAAAGTAAAGTTGTTTTAGTTCAATTGTCGTATTTTGTATCCTTTTGGGTATTTTAGTGAGTTTCTTTTATATAGGAAGTATAATCTCTTTTGTGATCAAAAATTTGGGGCCCTCTCCCAAATTTTTTATTGCATCACAAATTATTTATTGCATCAATTTGGTATCAAAGCAAGTTAGGAAGTCCTAGGTTTTGGTTTGTCAAGTTTAGTTTTAGTTTGTCAAGTCAAGTCAAGTTTTGTAAGTCTTGTAAGTCTTGGTGAGTCATAGTAATTGTTGTATGAGTCTTAGTGTCATGTTAGTTTTGTTTTGAGTCAAGTTGTATGTCTTGGAGTCATGTAAGTCTTATTTTGTGAGTCTTGCAAGTCTTATAAGTTTTGTTTGTGAGCTCTAGTGAGTTTTGGTGTGTCATGATAGTTGTGCGTAAGTCTTGTTTTGTGTCTTCCTAGGTTTGTGTCTTAAGTCTTGATTCTTTCTAAGTCAAGTTGGATAAACATCAAGTGGAAAGCAAGCAAGAAAGTAAACCAATGGACCTAACCACAAGAAAGTTCTTTTGACCCGATTCAGATCAAAACTTTTCAAGATTCAAGTGTAGCTACACTCAAGTGCCAAAATTTTTGAAGCAAAAAAAAAAAAAATTTTCAAGAACTAGATGCACCGTCCTTACCTCCTCCAAAGAAAGCAAAAGCCAACTCATCGAGAGATGAGTTCTCAAGAAGGAGAGTCTGATGTAGGCAAGGAATGGGTCAAATCAAAATCAAAATTTAATGACCCTTGGACTTCTAGTGGTTCTTGGTTTGGGCCTTTTAGGTGCTTTAGTGTTGAGCTATTTTAAGTGTTAGCTCATTATTTTGAGCTCTTGGTTAGCTCATTATGAACTGAAGTTTAGCTCATTTATTTCAAGGTTAGTGGAAGCTCATTATGATAGAACTTTTCCCTTCCCCTTCTTCATGCAACCTTCTCGGTTTGCTCCTTGCCCTTTCAGTTTTTTTTGGTTAGCTGCTTCAGATTCCTCCCCATGTAATGTTGTCTCCTCGGTTTGCATCCTAGTGGCTGTCCCGTGGTCCCCCTTTCCCTGTGTTTGGCGTTGGCTCTTCAGGTCCCTGACTGGACTGCTTTCCCATGGCATTTGGGGGTTGTTTCCATTGCTTTGGGTGCTCTGTTTTCAGTGCAATTTTAAGGGCTGCTGTTGGCCTTTCATCTCTCTCGTTTTAAATAGAACATGAAGAGATTTTGGGGTTGTTTTGGATAGAATTTGAACAGCTTTATGAGGACTGATTTGGTGGCTGTTTGGGGGGGAATTCCAAGAGTCTTTTCATTATTTTCTGTGCAGTTTTTCTGCTAAATTTTACTGTTTCTGGCCGGATTTCTGGACTCTTGGGCTGCAGTTTTGGACAGCTGGTTGGGCTGTTTTGGGCTATTCATTGGTGATCTCTTGACCTTCTAAAGTGTCTGTTTAGTTCCCCCTCTCTTGCCTATATATAGTAGATGTTTTGGGTTGATTTATATATGTTATATGATGTGATTTTTGGAAAGAAACCTGAAGGTTTGTTGTTTGGAAAAGCTTGCGAGCTTTGTCCAACGTTTCTTCTTCTATCTCTTGAGGAGACTTGCGAGTTCTTCTCCACCCTTCGTCTTGGCTTCTAATCTCTTTCGTCTCTCCACAAGTGTCATTCCATATGTATCCTTCTTCTCAAAGTGAAGCAACTTTAGGGTGTCGTCAAGTGATTGAGTCAAGTTTGTAAGTCGTTTTACTTTTAAAAGTTTGTAAATCATTTTATTTTATTAAAGTAAAGTTGTTTTAGTTCAATTGTCGTATTTTGTATCCTTTTGGGTATTTTAGTGAGTTTCTTTTATATAGGAAGTATAATCTCTTTTGTGATCAAAAATTTGGGGCCCTCTCCCAAATTTTTAATTGCATCACAAATTATTTATTGCATCAATTTGGTATCAAAGCAAGTTAGGAAGTCCTAGGTTTTGGTTTGTCAAGTTTAGTTTGTCAAATTTTGTTTTAGTTTGTCAAGTCAAGTCAAGTTTTGTAAGTCTTGTAAGTCTTGGTGAGTCATAGTAATTGTTGTATGAGTCTTAGTGTCATGTTAGTTTTGTTTTGAGTCAAGTTGTATGTCTTGGAGTCATGTAAGTCTTATTTTGTGAGTCTTGCAAGTCTTATAAGTTTTGTTTGTGAGCTCTAGTGAGTTTTGGTGTGTCATGATAGTTGTGCGTAAGTCTTGTTTTGTGTCTTCCTAGGTTTGTGTCTTAAGTCTTGATTCTTTCTAAGTCAAGTTGGATAAACATCAAGTGGAAAGCAAGCAAGAAAGTAAACCAATGGACCTAACCACAAGAAAGTTCTTTTGACCCGATTCAGATCAAAACTTTTCAAGATTCAAGTGCAGCTACACTCAAGTGCCAAAATTTTTGAAGCAAAAAAAAAAAAAATTCAAGAACTAGATGCACCGTCCTTACCTCCTCCAAAGAAAGCAAAAGCCAACTCATCGGGAGATGAGTTCTCAAGAAGGGGAGTCTGATGTAGGCAAGGAATGGGTCAAATCAAAATCAAAATTTAATGACCCTTGGACTTCTAGTGGTTCTTGGTTTGGGCCTTTTAGGTGCTTTAGTGTTGAGCTATTTTAAGTGTTAGCTCATTATTTTGAGCTCTTGGTTAGCTCATTATGAACTGAAGTTTAGCTCATTTATTTCAAGGTTAGTGGAAGCTCATTATGATAGAACTTTTCCCTTCCCCTTCCTCATGCAACCTTCTCAGTTTGCTCCTTGCCCTTTCAGTTTTTTTTGGTTAGCTGCTTCAGATTCCTCCCCATGTAATGTTGTCTCCTCGGTTTGCATCCTAGTGGCTGTCCTGTGGTCCCCCTTTCCCTGTGTTTGGCATTGACTCTTCAGGTCCCTGACTGGACTGCTTTCCCGTGGCATTTGGGGGCTATTTTCATGGCTTTTGGTGCTCTGTTTTCAGTGCAATTTTGGGGGCTGCTGTTGGCCTTTCATCTCTCTCATTTTAAATAGAATATGAAGAGATTTTGCGGCTGTTTTTGGACAGAATTTGAACAGCTTTATGAAGACTGATTTGGTGGCTGTTTGGGGGGTAATTCCAAGAGTCTTTCCATTATTTTCTGTGCAGTTTTTCTGCTGAATTTTACTGTTTCTGGCCGTATTTCTGGACTCTTGGGCTGCTGTTTTGGACAGCTGGTTGGGCTGTTTTGGGCTATTCATTGGTGGTCTTTTGACCTTCTAAAGTGTCTGTTTAGTTCCCCCTCTCTTGCCTATATATAGTAGATGTTTTGGGTTGATTTATATATGTTATATGATGTGATTTTTGGAAAGAAACCTGAGGGTTTGTTGTTTGGAAAAGCTTGCGAGCTTTGTCCAACGTTTCTTCTTTTATCTCTTGGGGAGACTTGCGAGTTCTTCTCCACCCTTCGTCTTGGCTTCTAATCTCTTTCGTCTCTCCGCAAGTGCCATTCCATATGTATCATTCTTCTCAAAGTGAAGCAACTTTAGGGTGTCGTCAAGTGATTGAGTCAAGTTTGTAAGTCGTTTTAATTTTAAAAGTTTGTAAGTCATTTTATTTTACTAAAGTAAAGTTGTTTTAGTTCAATTGTCGTATTTTGTATCCTTTTGGGTATTTTAGAGAGTTTCTTTTATATAGGAAGTATAATCTCTTTTGTGATCAAAAATTTGGGGCTCTCTCCCAAATTTTTTATTGCATCACAAATTATTGATTGCGTCAACTAATTTCTTGCTTGCTTTCTTGCTTGCTTTCCACTTGATGTTTATCCAACTTAACTTAGAAAGACACAAGACTTAAGACACAAACCTAGGAAGACACAAAACAAGACTTACGCACAACTATCATGACACACCAAAACTCACTAGAGCTCACAAACAAAACTTACAAGACTTGCAAGACTCACAAAATAAGACTTACATGACTCCAAGACATACAACTTGACTCAAAACAAAACTAACATGACACTAAGACTCATACAACAACTACTATGACTCACCAAGACTTACAAGACTTACAAAACTTACAAAACTTGACTTGACTTGACAAACTAAAACAAAATTTGACAAACTAAACTTGACAAACCAAAATCTAGGACTTCCTAACTTGCTCTGATACCAAATTGATGCAATCAATTATTTGTGATGCAATCAAAAATTTGGGAGAGGGCCCCAAATTTTTTATCACAAAAGAGATTATACTTCCTATATAAAAGAAACTCACTAAAATACCCAAAAGGATACAAAATACGACAATTGAACCAAAACAGCTTTACTTTAATAAAATAAAATGACTTACAAACTTTTAAAATTAAAACGACTTACAAACTTGACTCAATCACTTTACGACACCCTAAAGTTGCTTCACTTTGAGAAGAATGATACATATGGAATGGCACTTGCGGAGAGACGAAAGAGATTAGAAGCCAAGACGAAGGGTGGAGAACAACTCGCAAGTCTCCCCAAGAGATAGAATAAGAAACGTTGGACAAAGCTCGCAAGCTTTTCCAAACAATAAACCCTCAGGTTTTTTTTTCAAAAATCACATCATATAACATATATAAATCAACCCAAAACATCTACTATATATAGGCAAGAGAGGGGGAACTAAACAGACACTTTAGAAGGTCAAGAGATCACCAATGAATAGCCCAAAACAGCCCAACCAGCTGTCCAAAACAGCAGCCCAAGAGTCCCGAAATACGGCCAGAAATAGTAAAATTCAGCAGAAAAACTGCACAGAAAATAATGGAAAGACTCTTGGAATTCCCCCCCCAAACAGCCACCAAATCAGTCCCCATAAAGCTGTTCAAATTCTGTCCAAAAATAGCCCCAAAATCTCTTCATATTCTATTTAAAATGAGAGAGATGAAAGGCCAACAGCAGCCCCCAAAATTGCACTGAAAACAGAGCACCAAAAGCCATGGAAACAGCCCCCAAATGCCACGGGAAAGCAGTCCAGTCAGGGACCTGAAGAGCCAACGCCAAACACAGGGAAAGGGGGACCACAGGACAGCCACTAGGATGCAAACCGAGGAGACAACATTACATGGGGAGGAATCTGAAGCAGGAAACCAAAAAAAACTAAAAGGGCAAGGAGCAAACCAAGAAGGTTGCACGGGGAAGGAAAAAGTTCTATCATAATGAGCTTCCACTAACCTTGAAATAAATGAGCTAAACTTCAGCTCATAATGAGCTAACCAAGAGCTCAAAATAATGAGCTAACACTTAAAATAGCTCAACACCAAAGCACCTAGAAGGCCCAAACCAAGAACCACTAAAAGTCCAAGGGTCATTAAATTTTGATTTTGATTTGACCCATTCCTTGCCTACATCAACAAGGAGGAATGGGAGCCAAAGGGCAAACATACATGGACTTGACATGGACGGAAAGGTAAAGAACCGAGTATTAATGTAATGGAGGAAGATTCTAAGAGAAACCAACATGCGTGCATGCCTATAAGTGTAATGTGAAGTGGTGTTTATATATATATAAGAGGAATAACCAGCAGGATTTTCACCCAAGGTGAAAAAAGAAGCGAGGAAATAAGAATGAAAGAGAATGGTTAAGCGAGTTTCTAATTATATAGGCTAAACAATATTTGAGAGTGCACGTAAATTTACAAAAGCTGTGGAGGTCGGATCAGCACAGGACTGCGAACAAGGTGTCGATCAGGCAGAGAGAGGTTGATGGTTCTCAGCCTGCGCACAAGCCGGCTCTGACCGTGAGGGAGTTATGCCAGATCGAAATAACTAGATAGATGATATTCAGCTAGAATCAAGTGCATCTAGGCGTGGGGAGCTCAACAGGGAAGGTCAGACGATCGTAGTGGGGTCAATCGAGGAAAGACGAGCAGGGATCGGACATAGGAGGTCTGTTGGGTCGATCTCTCTGCGTGAAACAGAGAGAGATGAGGGAGAGATTGTGAGGTATACTTGACCTGCGGTTGGATCGGGCTGGTTGAAGTGGAGGATCGGTCGGACTTTGGGTGAAGGGCTGCGAGACGATTTTGAAGAGAGTTCGAGAGAGGATCAAAAGGGCTGCGTAGATCGGAGCAGTTGCTTGTGTGCTGGAAACAAAGCCGAAGGCTCCGCTTCTTCTCCCTTTTATCAATTGAGAGCAGAACGTGGAAAGAGCATGGAAAGAGCGTGAGCAGCGTCAACACAGGATTCGCAGAAAGCGACACAGTCCGTTCAGCAATCGAAGGTCGTTTGAGCATTTAAGTGAAACGTTGCACCTGCCGACCGTTGCTCGATTGCCGATTTTGCCTCGTTTTTGGCGTGTTTTAGTGTATGGGTCAACAGCTACATGCCCAAGGATAACAAGGGTGTGCGCTTTGAAAAAAAATTGACAAATTGTCGATAAAATTTTTTTAATTTTAAGAAAGTAAAACTTGAAGAGTATTAAGACAAAAAAAGAGATTAAGGGCTATAAATCTTATAATAGAGAAGCCAATATGAATGATGATGAAGATAGAATAAATAGTACTGAAAAATTATATTATTGCTATGCTAAGCATGCTACAAACTTAAAGAGTTTTGTATAATTATTTCAAGGCAATCTATTTACCAAAAATTTCGAAATATAAATACAATGGAATGCAAAAATTCACAATTTTCCCCTAATTACTTTAATATGATTATCACTTCCCACTCTACCAAAATATTTAACATATTTAAAATCAGTTTTTGAGTGATATTGTTATTTCTTAGTTAGATCCTATTTAAGTTGGCAAGCACCTAGTGACATAGAGTTGGGCAACTCCTATAGCCTTGAAAACACCTAATGCTTTTGATTACATTGATGTAAAGCCATATTTGTAGAAAAAATATGACGTAGGAAATGAAAAATAAATAAGTAAATAAACAAAACCAATGTCACCTCAAAAGCTTCAATGCCAAATAACAGATGGCAATGAAAGGCATACCGTGTAATTTTCTTGATTTCTTGCCAAAGCACTACAAAAAGATAAAAAGATTTAGTTAACACAAAAGAAGTAATGATAAAATCCTATGAATTTATATTATGGCCTCACCATAACCTCCGGAAGAAGAAATAGCTTTGCAAGACTTTCAGGCTTGTAATGACAGTCTTCTGGAAGTAAAATGTTGCAGGATGCTCTTTTGGTTGGTAAGAGCAAAGACTTACGATTTTTTGGTGCGTCGAAGATGTTAGGAAACTCCATATCAATTGATTTTGAGAAATCAATATCAGTGGCTAATTTTTTTACTTTTGCTTTTTTAGTAGTTGTTTCTTGTTTTTCAACAGAACCTAAAACTTGTTCTGAACCTACAAAACATTCACAGTTAAATTTGGAGCACCACAATGATATTGTTGGTAGTTAAAACTTGTAAACTTCTAGGTGACCTTTAGATTTCTTGTATTTCCAATAATCTGGACCAGCCCAAGCATTTGTTTTAGAAGTGAAGCCTAGGCCAAAAGACAAGAAATCAGCAATCTCGTCAACTCTGATATTAGTGTCTAGATCTTGAAACGAGTACTCTGCAATGTCCTGCATTAGTAGCATTTACTTTGTTAATGATCAAAATGAAGAATAAAAACAAAAATTCAACTGCCAAAAAATTGGGACAAGGATTATGATGATGATGAGTTTGCATTGCTACTAATGATAACATATATGCATTGATGATCAGATGGGCTAACCAAATTGCATACCTCTCTATTACTGGAAAAATCTACATCTGCACTTCTTGAATTATCATCAACTACGCTTATATGATCATCGTTATCAGAAACATCAGGACAAAAATCGCCCTCCAAGTTGGGATAGTCAACATCATCTGTCTCGCCATGGCCAATAGAATGTTCCTCAACAGAGAATTCATTGTGTAACCTATGGTTTTTGTCACCAAATTGGTCCATAATGTCCCTCAAAGTGGGTGAAATGTCGGCCTTTTTAGACATATTAATCATCATCAAGTCAATATACTCTGGAAATGGAAGCAAAAAACTAGGTCAATGATATCTAATTAAAAACCTGGAAGACAACCAATAAATGTATTCATACCTTTAGCAAATGACAAGTCGATCATATCAGATTGGCCACTCTCTGTATCATTCAAGATACACTTCTCAGGTACTTCAAATGAATCAAAGAGAACACGACAATTGCCACATATACCAAGGTTGTTTAGTAATAGACCCTTTGCACCACCTTCATCAAATTGGGCAGATGTCTGATGGTAAAGAGGATCCACGGTGAAAGCCACTGTTCAAACATATAACATCAGAGTGAGCCAGAGGCATCAAAAGGTTTGTAATCATAAGTGCCATGACATCTTATATTACCATCAAACTTCCTTATGTTTAGTGCCTCAAAGGATGTTTCCAATGTTGATAAAGGCGACAACTGCAAGAAGTATAAAACTCTAATTATAGACAGAAAATATGAAAAAAAAAAAATTTTTTGAATGTAAGGTTGGAGTATGCAATGTTTAAAATTGCGTATTCGGGTATTGAGGCATTTTTCATTCGTGAGACGAGGCGTAAGCCTCAAGGCATTTTGAGGCGTAAGCCTCAAAATCAAAAGATTGCGTAAACATAAAATGATAAATTTTTTATATACTAATGAGTGAATAATATAAATCATAAGATATAAAGTGAAATCAAAATATCTAAATAATAAGACAACATGAAATATAGTTCAACTCAAAATTCTATCTTTCCCAAATCCCAGTATTCTTTTCATTAACATATGATTCCAATTTCCAAAAATAAATAGCAATGACATATCACATAAGAACTCATAAGTCATCAGCACTGTCATCACTAAGGGGTTCTTCATTTGAATCATTATTATGGTGAACTGCTCTCTCCCCTTCCTCCTCTCCTATAGAGTCCAATGTCGAGCATTTACTTCAAGATTTATTTAAATTTTAATATATATAGCGTGAGGCGTAAGCCTCATGCCAGTGAGGCAAGGCGGGCCTCAACCAAGTTGAGGCGCAAGCCTCATAAAAAAAACTTGAGGCGTAAGCATTGAGGCGTTTTTTACTGGAATTGCGCAAAGGCGAGCCTCATATTGCGCAATTTTAAACCATGGGAGTATGTATGGTATACCTTTCTCTCAATATCTTTCCTGGAAAGGCTTTCTTCTTGCTCAGTCCTATCATTCACCTGGTTTCCTTGAGCTACATTCTCTGCAAAGATAAGGTTTGTCAGTGTGCTTTTAGAAGTTTGAAAAGTTGTAATTATTGAGGTAGCTCCATTTCAGAGCCAAACTTGTGCGTATCCATGGAAGAAAATGGAGAAGCAATTTCAAATACAAACAAAAAAATTCAATCCGGGCAGTAGGCCTAAAACATAGGATCTCGCTAATAATGCCCAATGTGGTTAAAGAAGTATGCTCAAAACAGAAAATTATAGTACAAACAGATTAATCCATTACCTAAACATGGCACCCAGATACACAATGTCCCGAAACCTATAAGCAAAGATAATAAATTACCATTCTCATGTTCCCGGCCAACCCTATTGATCCCCCCAAGGACCTTATAAGCTTCAGAATGCAACGAATCAACTCTCAGTGAGTATATCTTCACCCCAGCTTCCAGAGTGCAGCTTGCCTTGGACCAAAACAACTGATTCAATTAACATAATCAACCAAATTTCTAAGATGCATCCTAGCGGTATAGACAAAAAAGGGATGGCTACCTTCTGGAAATTGGTTTCAGCATCGTCCACTTCATGTTTAGTTTGGATGATCTCGCTAAGATGGTCTATGAGGTTCAGCTCCCATGTGTTCTTCTGATTAATCTTCTGCTTGAAGAAAAACAACAATAGATAAAGTGGGTAGCGAAATAAGTACCCTGGACAACACGAAATGAAACCCTAGGGATGAAAAGTGTAGGGGCGCAAACATTCTCGCTAGCGAGCTTGAGACAATTGTTGAGCAGATCCATGATTTGTTCGTGGTTGAGGAGGTTGGAACGGAAAGGAGGGGAGGCAGGGCCGACGGCGACGACGGACTTGCGGCGAATAGACGCAATGCGAGCGGCGCGGGCCTGCGCCCGCTCAAGATTATCATCGTTGGATTCCAGTGGAAAAACATTAAGGGTAGGAGAAAGGAGACGGGAGGCCGTCGGATTACGTGCCGTCTGCCTCACCAGATTCTCCGTGGAGATCGTCGGCGTCGCTGTTTCTTCTTCTATTGGCAACATTACTAGCAATATTTGGCCTTATAATACATTCGACTTGGCTTCCGATTTCTTCTCCGTCGATGACGCGAGCAAAGCACGACTGAGATCTACAAAGAGTTTCAACTCGCCGGAGAATTCAAATCTCTCTCTCTCTCTCCGCGAGTGGAGTTTTCATTTCTCTTCTGCCCCGCCTATTTCAATCCGTTTGAACTGAGTGTTTGTTGGGCGCGCATCGCGACGAGATCTTATTTATCGTCAGGTTTTTATAAGATGCACGAATATTAGTGCACTAGGTAAGGCGAAAAGGCATGATGTGTTTTACATTTTATTTATTTATTTAATAAATGAGTATTATATAGATCATCAATCAATTTTGTATATTATATTATTTTGAGGTAGATTAAATACTTTTAAAATTTATTTTGATTAAATTGTAATCAACCAAATTTTCAAGATTATTTTGAATAAATGATCGATTAGTTATTTATGAATGTATGCAATTTTGAGAAATTTTTCTTGTTAAAGAACTACCTTTTAGCCAAGGAAACAAAAAATAATAATGTATGCAATTGAAAATTTTAGCATTTAAACACATTGATTGTCATTTTGGTATGCCTTCTTATGAACCATGTTGCATGACAAGTAGGGGTGTCAATATTTGACACGACACGAAAACTCGACCAGAAAAATTTGGGTTGGACCCGACCCGATTTCAAAACTGGTTGGGTTCAGGTTCACGGGTTCAAACCCTTTGAAAAACAGGTCGGGTTCTGGTTGACCCGGCGGGTTGCCGAGTCAACCCGCGAACCTGTTTAACTTAAACTGCCCTCGCAGCCCCGCCTACTCACCCACCCGCGCTCGTCGCACGCACATGTCTGCGCGCACAGGCTTTAGCCTGACCTCGTCCGCGCATTTTGGGTCTCGTGTCGAGTCAGGTCAACCCAGCAACCCGCCGGGTCGGGTCCGGGTTCGGATTTCCGACCCATTTATCCACCCAAGTCAGGTGAGGGTCCACTCGTTTAAACCCGGGTTAGTTCTGGGTTCGACCCGAACCCAACCCGTGACCCGAAATTGACACCCCAAATGACAAGCATCATTTAGCTCATTTAATATTTTACAATTTTGCATTTTATGTTGTATTTTTAAGTATTATGATTAATATGTATTAGGGGTGTAAGTAAGCCGAGCCGGCTCAAACTCGGCTTGCTAAAGAGCTTGCGAGTAGAAATTATCATGTTTTGAGTTCGAGCTCTAGTCTGTAATCAAGCTCAGTCTGACTCAACTCGTTAGCTCGTTGAGCTGCTCAATTTTAAAATATATTATTAAAAATTTTAAATATACCATTTTTATTAAGACTTTTTTAAGATACTAAACATTCAAGCTTCATAAACGAGTCGAGTTCGAGCTTTTCAATTGAGTCAAGCTCTAGCTTTTTAAATGAGCTCGAGATTGATTTTTATATAGCGAGTCGAGTTTGATCTCATTAAACGAGCTCGAGTCAAGCACGATTTTGAGCTTTTTATGAGCGATAATGTCAATACTCGTCTCGACTCGACTTGTTTATAGTCCTAATATGTATTATTAATCATGCCTTTTTTATTTTATTTATGTCTTATACCTTGTCGTTTATACCTTAGTGGATTTTTCCTTTTTGAGTTTATTTCCTCAAACACACACATATTATATTTATGTCTATAAAATCATTAGATAATATTTCTTATATAAAAATAAAAAAATATTATCAAATGATTTTATAGTAATTAATTATGCATCATTGAAAGGAGAATTTATAGATTCTTTTCTTTATCATATTCTTGAATGTGATTAAGATTTTAAGTTGTTAGTTGGTTTAATAGTGATTTAATCCATTGATAAGTTACAATAGTTGTAAGGTTTTATTTACATTTTAATAGATAAATAAGTGTTATTAAATTTAGATTCCATGATGTAATTATTAAAAAATATTTATATTTTTTTGGAAATAATTCTAAACTTATCATCATACACATCATATTGGGTTACAATCATATCCTTCCAAGTTTCATGGACAACCTGACATAAATATACTAATTGATGAATGTTAATTGCTCCATTTCGCACATATAGAGAGATAGCAATCAAGTTGTTATTTGTTCTTATATCATGACATCCATAGAATATTTTTCTACATTGGAGGCATTAGTCTCCTCGAGATTATTTTAGAGAATTATTGATAAAAATCAAGCTAACGGTTACAAAAGTCATCTTCAAATTACTGTTGGAAAGCCTACACGCGCGCAAAGTCAAGAAGGTGGAGAAGAAGTTATTGGGATGCCAGCCTAACTTTGGGCCCACGAGGACCTAAAAGGGCCTGTCAATAATAGTCTTGTTGGATCATTAATTGTTAATCTCCTTTGAGTGATTGAATAAATATTTTATAGAATTATTTTAGCCAATTTTTTAATTCTTTTCTGAATTTTGATAGTTGAAGGGATTTAATGTAAATTGTAATAAATTTGCCTATCTAAAGGCATTAGGAATGAGAAATAGATAGATTTTGATGGATCAAATTAGTTAATGTTTCCTTAAGTGTGGCTACCCTTTGGGACCCTTCTTGGTGTCTCCAAGAATTCCCCTTTCTCCTTCATCCATCCCCTCAGTCGCAAGTTTTGCTTGGAGTATCCAAGAACTGAACCTCCCTCCCCCTCCTTTATTCCATTGGTTCCCTGCTGATCTCAAACAGCAACTCTCCTCCTTCCTATCTTGAACTCTCCAAGAATCCATTCTTCCTCTTAAAAGTCTCAGCCGAGTCCCTCATCTCCCTTCCAGTTATGTCGCCAATTCTCAGGTGTTGCCTTGGAGTTTCCAAGAACTGCACTCTCTCTTCTTCCCTCTTGAATTCAGTCGTTATTCTACTAGGGAATCTTCCCACCTCACTTTCCTTGCCGCTATCCACAGCAACACCTAACTGCCAGGTTCGACCAACCTTCCTTCTGCAAGAATAGCAACAAAAACCATCAATAACAACCCAATACTCCATCTTCTCCTCAGAATTCTTTCCCTAGTCCATCTACAACCTTCTGCTTAGTCCAAGCCTTCAAGAACAACAACATTCCTTCCCTATTTAGCCTAGAGATCCATTCCAAAGGCTATATACAGCCTTTTTCTCAACCTAAAATTCAAAATCAGTAGTTGTCCACCTATTGTAGTGGTTGTTTTCAACCATATTAATCACATGATTGCAATCATTGTTTCCAAGAAACCTACTAAAGCTAATGTTCTCAGGTAAACTGCTCCAACGTAGGGGAATTTTTGGTTCAAAGGTTTTTCGTGTGTGTGTGTTATCCTTTTATCTATTCCTCCTCTCCTTATGCTATTGATATATGTTATCAACAACATTAAAAATAGATGTAAACGAGTGCTTGCATAAACTACAGTATGCCTCACATATAGAGCCTTTTATGTGAGTTTTGTTTTTATTATTATTATTTTAATATTATTTATAAATTTACAATAATATTTTAAATGCACCATATACAATGCATTCTTAATAATTTTTTTTTGAGATATTATAATGTTGTTTATCTTTGAAATTGGTATTTACAATGATATTAAACAGTGCCACCGACTATTTCATGTAGCTAGATTCATCAATAAGTGTTTTATCGAGGTGAAGAAAGCATTGAAAATATCATTTCTAATATACTCAATCTATTTAGAATATTCAATTCATTATGCACTAAAGAATATTTCTTCAAATATGTAAGAACATTTCCTTCAAATATATCTTAGTTCAATTAACTGATTCCAAAGTGCTTATAATAAAGCAAAAAAGGGATAGTTAGCAAAAAAACAATTCATAAATATATGATTATCATAACTCTTCATTCTAATTAATTTTTCTTACATTATATCTACACACACGTTTAAATGTGATGCAATATTCATTTAACATCTTTAAGAATTGAACTCATTCACTCACCTCTTCTTTGGTATAATGTGAGCATATATTTAGTTTGAGGCTTTAAAATATTTAAATTGCCCAATTCTTGCAACTCCAAGTCTCTTCATCTATAGAATTCATTCCAATCCATCCTTGTTCTCAAGTTGTTGACCTTTACTTTTTCTCTTGTGTCTATCATAGTATTGAATATATTGTCAAAAAATGTTCTTAATATGCTTTATATCTAAGTTATTTCATGTTAAAGTTGCCTTTATATATAATAAACCTAAAAAAATACTTAATTTTTTCTAATTATGTTTAACGCCATATATAGGAGCCTATAATCTCTCAACATTGTGAGTTAATAATCTTTTATATTGTGCTAACATTTTATGTTAATTGAACTTTACACAATCTTTGTGGGGGCTCAATTTATCCACTATATTATTATGGAAAATATCATTATTTTATTAAATTTATGGTGAACAAGCGATTACATGTAGTCATAATCAATCCATGCGTCTTTATTGCCAATTTTTAATATCAACTCACTTTTCAAGCAATTTCATTACCACCAAATATCTTTGTTTTTTACATCATATTTATATTAAAATGTAAATCATAACCCTGACTATCTTGATTTGTCCACCTCACTTAGCTTAGGTGTCATATATATAAGGTTATGTTGGAAACTTATCCACATTTAATTATTTAATTTCTTTGAAATGGGTATCATATGCACCCATTTAATTAAGAAATAAACAATATACTCATGCTTCTTGGATTAGTTGACACTAACACAATAAATAAAATTAGGATTGATCAAAGCATTAGATTGCATAAGATTTTATTTGTTCATATGTACTAAATTAAACTTCAATATAAGCCAAAATTTGTAACTTAATTAAAAATTTACCTAAGATGAAATGGACCCAAATCCTAGCCTTGGAAAACCCTATGACCAATATTAGTCCAAATAGTTAGTTAGAGTTTTCTCTATGTTAAAAAAAAGCTACCATGGGTTGGTATAGTCCATGTTAATCCATGAAAACCCGTTATTGATCCAATTTGTAACTTAAATATATACACTAAGCTAATTAAAACCTAATTATGGTTTATTTCTTAGAACCTAAGCTATCCTATGGACTTGTAGATTCAACCAAAGTCAATTATAATCCACACATGATGAAATATGATTAGTTTAGTCCAAACCTAGCATAAGCTTGGAGCAAATTTATTGATGAATCCCAAGCCTTACATTTCACATTTGGTCATTGTATTAGATCCTAATGAACCTCACAAATCCATTTGGTTAGTTATGTTGTTGCAATCTGGGAACCTGATCTTGTATTTTGATGATTATAAATATTATTTGATGTTTATTTTCTTATTCATGCATTATATATTATATATTTTTCTTGTATGTCACTGACTTTTTTAGGTACAACATACACCAAGCAGCATTGAAGAAACAAGGCTCAAAGACAGTGTAGTTTCAATATAATAGCCAATATGTATATTGACCTCATTTTTGTATGAGGTCTCTATAGGATCCTAAAATCAATTCAAATTCAAATAAATTCATATCTCAATCTATCTAGACTTCATTCAAATTCAGATTTCAAACCCTCCAGATCAATATAGATCATAGGATCTATCCTGGCCCTAGATCTATCCAGACCTTAGGATCTATTTAGACCTTAAACCTATTTCAATCCCATATCAATCTAGGCCTTAAAAATCCTGATTCAATTCAATCTTCATCTCAAATCCATTGAGATTTCACCCATTCAATCTATCAATCAATCAATCATATATTATATTCAAACAATCAAACCTTAATCATCTCAATCCAACATTCAACATATATTCAACTTTGAATCACCTATTGCAGCCTCACACCACAATCACCCAGCTTAATTTACTATCTAGCATAGTACACTGACTACCTTTGACCTCAGTCAAGGTCTATATCTCTTCACTAGGAGTCTCCTGCACCAAACCCATCATTTTCAAATCCTTGAATCAATGGCAAATCAATATGATCTAATTGAGCTAGCTCAAGTGATCATATACAATATTGATCTCCAACTCAGTTCTAAACGATCTCTGAATCTCACTAGAAACTTTGAAAGAAATTCTCCTAGTGATAAGGACCTGACTAGTCATCTCGACCCAATCAATAGTTGACTTGGTCAACTAAACCCAAGTTTGATCAAACTTGACCTATTTAGCTCAAATCACTTTATATAATCAATAAAGCTCTTAGAATTGTTCCATTTGATACCTTGATTACCCCTAAACCTATCTTGAGTCAAGCCATAGTTTCTTTGACCAAGTCAACTCATAATGGCTTGGTCAAACCTCCTCTTCATGTATGTAAATGCATTCAAACCTTAATACTTGAACATCAAAACCCTTCTAATGCCTCCCATCAGCTCATCAAGTCTTTTGGGATGCCATGTCAGCTGATTGGACCTGTTGACTTGTCAAACCAGTCAACAAATGGTCAAAAAAACCCATTAAATGGCCAAGCCCTTTGCTTAAGCCTAATCCTTCCTAATTCAAAGTACTCCAGCTATTTAAAAAACATTCCAGAACCTTCCTAAGTTGCCTCTCAACCCTTTGATTGAAATCAAAGGGTTTAAATCAACCCCACATGCTCTAGTGATGACAAGGACACCTTTCCACCTAGGATGTCCTTGTGTCCTTTTGATTCTCTACTCCTAACAACCCCTGGACATGTGTCTTGATCCTAGCAACCTACCAAATGCATCCCAGCCATCCAATGGGTCCTAGGTCATTTAAATTGGCCAAAAGAGGCTAAATGAGTGACATTCTAATCTCCACCTTCTCTCTCTACACTCAAGCTCTCCAGACGATTTCTCTTTTCATTTTGGCTCTCCCAAATCTCCTCTATATTCCCCTACCAAAAATCCAGCGATTTAAGGCTGTCGGCGGCGAGATTCTGGCCAAACCGAGCCTAAAGACCGTCCCAGGCCTGTAGCTCGAGATCCAGATCTCCTCAGCCCTTGAAGTCTTCTTGAGAAACAATCTAGGAAAATCAAGGAGTTCAACAAGCCCTCAAGCATCAAAATCCATCCATTCTATCAAAGTAACAAGCTAACCCTAGCTAGATCTACTTAGGTTTAAATAACTTTTCATGAAGTGATTATTTAAACGAAAAATAAGTTCCCCATTGTTCTATTCCATCATATAAAGCTCTATTTAAAATTTCATTAATTTTGGTTTAGTCGTTTTCGAGATCGAAGCCTTCTTCATCATTGAATCTCGGTTTAATAGTTATTTAAACTGGGTACTCTCTAGGTCATTGATCTCATGATAAACGGCCTTGATTTGGCTTTTCCGCGGCTCTGTCTAGCCATAGATCCGATCCCACTCTTAATATCCCCATATGGCTCAATCAGAGCCGTTCCTTTCATACGGTGGAGGATCGAACAACAACGGAGGATCGCTAACTCGTTTAAGTGAACGACGTGGGGCCGCAATCATTTGGTGATGATTAGGGTGGCAGTGCAATCATTTTCAATGATTGGCCATCGCCGCCTTTTTTGATCCAGCCAACAGGATCACACCACCTGGCCCGCCGGCGTCGCCGTTTCCTGTATAATTAAAATAAATGATTTTAAATCCATGTAAATAACAGAAATTCAAAAAATCATAATAAATAAAATATAAAACCAAAAAATATGTATAATAGCTCATTTTCTTCAATTTTGCATACCTTTTATTTTAAAAATAAAATTAAATAAAATTTATGAATGTATACAGAGTTATTTAGCTTTGATTATTTTCAATATTTCATTAATAACTTTTTATATATTTATTAAATTGATACCAAATTTAAATTGCATGATCTAGAGAGTTTTAGGGGCATCCACTAATTTTCTTGAATCTATTTGAACTATATTTTAATAGTTATTAAATTTCAAAGTGTAAGGGTGCCTATATATTATATGTTTTAAAATTAAAACTATAAATAAATCTAAATTCCTTTGCATGCATTTAAGCAATCATTAGGACTTTTAAATAGAGCTTTAATATCAACAAATAAATTTAATGGGGAATATTCAATGGTTTAGAAAGCAATATCATCATCATTGTCTTTTGATTGAATTTTCAAATACTAGGGTTATCACTTAATCCTAATGCTTGGAAATTCATCACTTCATTTCTTTTCCTTAGATGTAGTGCACTATACTCATGATTGCTATGTTTTGGTGTGATAATAATTAGTGTCCAAGGGTTAGAAGAACTTGATTCCTATCCTATAATCTAGTGATATTAAGGACAACAATTAAGGTGTGTCTTAGTAAACTTAGAACAATCTAGGATACACTTCATACATCCCTTTTGGGATGAACCATCAACTTAGAAAACTAGTGTCATAGCCCCTTGATCTAATACACATCGATTTGACATTAATCAATCTTATAATAACTAGTAGATCTAAGTGATCCTTCATTAAGGGTCTTGTTTTTGTTTCAATAAATCCAAATAAATTAAATAAAATTCCTAAAAAGTTAAAATCAATCTCAATAAACTCTAATCAACTAAAATCAAACTTACAATCCTCAAAATTCAAAATAAAGGCCTAAATCTCATTAAACCTAAATCAACCCGTAATTAACCCTTAATTAAACTTTAACTAAATAAATTATAATAATCTAAACAAAAAATATTTAAAGATTCAAATATATTCTAATAAACCCTGAAATAAATAAATAATCAATCTAAAATCAAATTTGAACTTAAATCCAATTTAAACTCTAATTGAATTCTTAAATACCCTTAATCAAACATTAACTGAATAAATATATCAAAATTCATATAAAAATCAATAAATATAAAAAATATAAAATAAACTCATTTAAAATCAAATAAAATCAGAAACATATTAATTTTAATTTAACATAATTTTCTAATTAACAATCCATTAATAATTCACTAATTAAGCGATTCCTTTAATAATTAATTAAAAATACTAAATAAATTCTAAAATTCATCAAAAATTTAAAAAAAAAACTAAATAAAAATCATAGAATAATATCTTGAATTAAAATAAAATTTTAAATAATTTTTAAATATTAACTCATTAATAATTCATTAAATAACTCATTTTCTATTAATAATTAATTTAAAATAATAAATAAATCCTAAAATTCATTAAAATTTATTTTAAATCAAATAAAATTCAGATTTTAATCTACCTAATTTTAATAAAATTTGGTAATAAATTTTCTAATTTAATTTCATTAATAAATCACCCATCTTTAATTAAGATCATTAAAAATTCAACGATTAATCAAAAGAATCTAAATATTATAATAAAATCCATAAGAATTCAAATTAAATTTTAATTCATTTGAATTAAATCAATTTGATAATTTGATTGGTTAGAGATTCATTCTAACCAATTAAATTTGATTATTGATTTAAATCAAAAGGATTAAGGCTTCTATGTCTAAGGCTTGATTCCTTTTGGAGGGCTTTAGGCATTTTTGATTTAAAGGGCCTTTAATACACTTAAATAATCAAAAGATCTCCTATGTATTGTGCATGGCTCCTTTTAGGAAGGCTTTAATACATTTGGATTTGGAGATCTTCAAACCCTTAATAATATACCGACCTTATACGACATACTAGATTCCTTCTGGAGGGTACGTGGTATTGCATTTGCAAGGTCCCTTTCTCTCTCTCTAATAAAACTTTAGGGACTCTCAAAATGCGCACTTATCTTCTTTATAAGACTAGTGTTTATTTTGAAAGTCTTAGGACTTATAAATTGATGACTTCCTGCACTTAAGGAGTTATCAATCTATAAGTTCTTTAAAACTAAATCAAATAATTTTAACATCTAAAAGTGGAATAATTTAAAATTCAAATACACTCTACTTAAACTTCAATTAAATTCTCATTTAGCCTTCAATAAATAAACTTTAATAATACAAGCAATTCAAACATAAATTCCTATAGGACATATCCAAACCACACGACCTCTTTCACACACTTAGATGCTTGCTAGGACTACCAACTTTAGCTTAGGCTAGGCCGGTGGTTTGTTGTGATTTTATTTGTGGGTGTCTTGCCTAGAGAGCACCTATGTTTGTCAGCTTACTTTCCTATAAATCATAGCATATATATTTATTTTTTGTTAGTGCACCAAAGTGCGGAGTGAATAAGTGAGGGCCGTGTACTTTACTTTTATGTCTTTACTTTCCTGCATATATAACTGTTCACAACACACTCATACCTGCATTTACTTTCCTGTACTTACCTATAATGTAGAATGTTCTTAGGATCTGATGTACTTATAAAGAGAAATATAATGCTTTATTTTCTTAGATCTGTTGTATATAGATTGAGTCTGTAAAATATCTTGAGTCTGTAAAAGAATTAAAAGTAACTACTTATACACATATAGATGGGGCTACAAAAAGTAATATCCTCCACCAGGAGGATGTTCTTTTTTTTGGAATTCCATAGAAGACTTGGAGCTTGAAGACCATAAGAAGTTACATTTAATCCTACTCTCTTATAGGCTTAGAACTCAAGTTTGTTGTCGATGGGACCTAACCAACTTTACTTTATTGCAGACCCTGGGATGTAACTTGTAAATTTGATATTAATAAAATCAGCGCTTTCATATATATATATAATTATCTCATGCATCATCAACACACGAGTAGATTTTCAGTTTTTGTAAGCATATTCTACTGCATTCGATTTAAAATTCTTTAATCATTCCTTGATTCCTAGGATAGAACTACCTTAAATCTTGCATTCATCGGTGATTTGTTGTGATTAAGATTATTAGCTAGTAGCCCATTCTAGGCAAGTGGTAAGTCCAGAATGTATACACTCTTCTCATTGCACATTCTTTCCTCTAATCAACTCTAAATCTTCAAATTCAATGTTAGAAATTATAATCTAAAGCCTGAGCATGAAAATTTAGATTAGCCCAAATATTTAGTTAAATTTGTATATATATTTGAAATTAATTAGTCTTCATTTAAATTGAGAGTATTCTCTTATGAGATATAATTAATTATAGGGGCTTGCCCCTATATGGAGTCTAGATCCCAGAATAATCTAAACCCTACCCTAGTTTTCTTTCTAAGGTAGGGGAAAGATCTATGAACGTAGATCCTACTTTATCTATATTTTAAAGTTTATTTCCACATTCAAAGGATAGGTAGATAATTGATCTGCTTTTACAGGTAGGTCAAATATCTTCTATATTTGATTATGGAAATAAATTCATAATTCATTAGTCTAATAGAGTCGATAGGATAATATTGCTTATCATCCTTCAGGATGATTTGTATATTTCCTATGCTGCACCTGATTAGAAGAATGAATTATAATCTTCCTTTTTTTTTAAATCAATAGAAGGACATTAGTCTACCCTTCGGGATAGCATAATATCTGACTATGTGAATTTAATTGAAAGAAAACATTAAAATACAAATAAAGCAAATTGCATGAGAACGGAAGAACATGCCATCAGAAAAATTTCTCACAATGTATTTTTTGAGTATGAACTTTTACTTTTCTTGATTTATTTTTGCATTATGTGCATGTTGGCTAAGCAATTGTGCACACACACAATGGAGAGTAATAATAAATATTTTATTTATTTTTTTGTTAATTATAATGTATGATCTAGATTATAATGTATAATATGTTCAAATAGAAATTAATTAAAATATTTAATTAAATGAAATTAATTAATTATGGGTTATAACTAATTGTATTATATGACTACTACATTATATATGACTATAAGCTATTTTGAGAAACCCCGCCATCGAATCCTGGTTATTTAAATTAGGCAAATTTGAATCATGAGGATTAATGAATTAAATCATGCCTAATCTTCATTAATGTTCATATTGTTCAATCATATATCATAATGGATGATTAATAGAAAGCTCTTCTAGATGAACTTGGTTCATCCTAGATGATCTATTATTTTCTTCAACCAATTATATTTTATCATATTCATATTGTACATTACGATTAGAATACCAAAAATTGAAAATTAGGGTTTTTGAGAGCCTAGTATATAAATTCTTGATATAACACGAGGGAAAGAGTTTCAGATGCATCTTTCTTCTGTGAGAGAGCTTGGAGAGGGTCTACAACATGAAGGAGGGAGATGAGGTGAAGTTAAGAGAGGGAGAGTACCTTGAGGGAGTCAAGGGGTGTGAGAGGGACAAACTATTGCTCCAGCTAGCCTGCACCTTAGGTCCTCTATTTGTGTTTTTGTGGAGCTCTTAGAAGAGATCTTTATGAAGGAGAGCCTTTAGAGCAAAAGAGTCTTGCTAGTCAAGGAGGCTAGGGATCATCACCTCCATTGGGCTAGGAAGATAAAGGAGGGATCGACATCTCCGCTGGAGAGAAGAGATAAAGGAGGGATGGCATCTCTTCCAGGATTAGAGGTAAAAGGCGAGATTAACATCTCCATTAGGTCAAGAAGGCAAAAAGAGGGACAACATCTCTGCTAGGCCAAAGAGGCGAGAGCAGGGAGAATCATGCTCAGAAGAGTCTATAAAGATCATTCTATGCCTAGTCAAGGGAGAAGAACATCTTCACCAAGCTATGTACTAAAGGAGAGTCATAATTAGTGAAATACCCACAGAGGAGAACCTTAAGGGAGTAGATGTAGGTCAATTTGACCGAACCACTATAAATTTGTTTTGTGTATTTTTACTTCTATGTAGTTTACCTTTCTTATAATTTAATTTACTGCACTCTGGTTTAACTTTGATTATCTTTGTGAAATAATTTTGGTTGAATATCTAATCTTTGGTTTAAAATTAAAGATAAACAAGAAAAGAAAAATATTTATTTTCTAAAAAAGTTATAAAAAAAAACATATTTGCTTTTGAATTTAGTTTGAATACCTTATTTTCTCAAATACTTTCCATATTATATTTTAATCTTGTTTTGATTTTAAAAGCAAAAGATTTTCAAAAAGTACTTATTGTTTTTAAAATACCAATTAACCTCCCCTTTTGGTGTGTCATAAGCACTTTCACATGTCACATCCTAAATCCAATGTTTCACTATGGGTCAGCATAAACACAACCTAGCCCAAACTTTAATTTAGGATTGCTAGTTATATAAAAAAATGGTTTAATCAAGAATTTTATCAACATAATTTTGCTTGTGATAAGTAAATTGCATCAAAATAACCTAAATTGGCTATCAGACTGACCTAGCCTGCACTTTAACTCAAGCTAACCTAAATGGGTTAAAGAGAGCCAAATAATAAATCCAAGCATGCTTATTCTGAATAAATACTTATATTGAGTCCATGTTCATAACCTTTAGCTATTAATGGACCTAACCCGGTCCATTTTAACCAAAACTAACCCACTAAATTCAAGTTAGATTAAACTAATATGTTAAATCCAAAGCTTATAACCATAATCATTACCTTTTCATATAGCACATATTATTAGTAATAATACTCATAATAAAAGGATATATTTCTTAAAATTTAATATTTAATAAGTATGAACTATAATATGTTTTATAACTATTAGGCACTATACCCACACAACTTTGTTTTTAATTATGATTTTCTTAATTCTATGGTGTAACTCTTGTTCTACATAAGTATATGTATCGTGTCAAGTAATAAAGTGATAATAAGAGTATCATTCCCATAAGGATCGAATTTTTCTAAAATTACTTTAGTACTGCTTAGTAAAACTACTTTATTTATCTAACTAGTTGGTTCACAAAAGGCTTGCATAATAGTTGTTTTTTCCAAATGTGTTGTGAATCAGAGTATAAGTACTCCTCGTCTATATCTTGCACATTGAAGTATTAGCTAGGATTCCTACAAACTAAAATTTTACTGTCCTTAAAATCCATAACCCCAACTCCATATGTTTATGCATGGCAAGGTTATGTTTTAAAAACCTTTAATTATTCTTCTACTCCTCTGTCGAGGCTCTAAATCACACTATATTTTAAATTTATGCTCGACCTATACATAAACTAATGAATTTTGAAGAAATTAAAAAATAATGTTAAGTGATTTATAAAATAACATGCATACTCTATGCAATACATGATTCTTAAATTATCACAGTTCATATTAAAGAGTTTAGTCACACATGGAGATATAACTAAACATAATAAGTATTTTCATTTCACTGTGTAAAATAAAAGTACAAACTAGAGATTATGGATAGAAATAACTTGGATAAGTAGTACAAAATCTTTTTCACTCATCCTCTTAATCCATACTGGTATAAAACTCACACACATATACAAAACAATTATTTCTCGCCAGAAGTATCATCTCACACTCACTCACACAAATGTCCCTCCAAGTTGTCAACCTTATAACATGACACTAAGCATCATATTCATAGAATTTCAAAATAACTAAACTAGCACTGTGGCGATGACTTTGTGGTACTACGGTGCTACTAAACCCTCTTGTTGATTCATCACTCATTACATCTCTCATTACAGCGTTGAGTTAATTTTGATAAAATGTTAACATAGTTTATGAATAGAAATATAAGAATTAAAAGAACATTCATTATAATAGATGCAATTTTAACGTAGCAGCTTTGTTCTTATTAAATTTTCCCAAATTTCAAGATATTATTTATCCTCAAGTAATTTATACTATATTGGGATTAAATATCTTTTGCTTGAAAATATTTTTTTTTAAAAAAATAAAACTAATAATTTAAGTATTTATAATATACATAAGTTAGAAGATTTTATAATAAATAATTTATAATAGTCCATTTTTTTATTCTTGATTAATATTCCTTCTAAATTAAACTCCAAAGGGTGTAGGTGAATAATTTTGAGAAAATTATTTAGGGTTGATAATTTGTTTTTGGATTCAATGGAATTACAAGCTTTATTAATACAACCTATAAGCTTTTTTATAAGTATTATGGTTCAAATAATTTGCTTTAGGAGTATAGAAATGGGGTTAGACATTATATTTACTAATATATATATATATATATATATACAAGTTGTCAATCTTACTAGGAATGCATCCATAAATTAGTATCAGTTGAAGCTCAAGTCAAAAAGCATCCTAATACTTTAAATCAAATAGGACAAGGTAAGTGAACAAATACATATGTCAGTGCACTAATGAACTTCCAAGTAAACTACACACACAACTAATCTCTAAATATATATTATTTAATTCTAAAATTAGAAGTCAATCTTAAACATAGACTGATAGTGGATAAGTTCAATTCAAGCAATAAAAAGGATGATTACTTAGGCAAATTATTTATGATTTTTAAATTAATATTATAACTTTGATCATTTCAAATAACTTCCAAATCGTGATGTATTATCTTACATTTTAGTAATATAAAATTATCCATTTTTATTTGGGATATTAAGCTAAGGACTAGGAGATTACACCATTCTTTAAGTACAAGGAAGAGCTTAAGTTGGGAAAAATTATTATATGTAAATTGTGTACCTTTATTTTATAAATTTAGTGAAAATCTATTATTTTAGTTATGTTTGTGTAGGAAATATTTAGGATAAGACAAAAATTCATAAGTATTGAACGAGCACCATAGCACCCATAGATTTTGTGTCACAGCATTATCATCTAAAACCCCTAGCGCCTAATTCAAACATTCCAACATTGGTCGTTCTAGAATTTAAGAAAAATTTAACATCCCAACAAAGCCAAGGTTAGCATTAGAATGCTTCATAGCATAAAAGTATTAGATATTTGTCCTGCAACACTTTATTCTCAAGAAATTGAATGTTACTGCTCCAAGCTTCACAATACCTCAATGTTGAATTACACTTTCAAGCATCGCAGCGTTGAACTTTTACAATGCCCTAATGGAGCAATTACCAAAATGAGGAGCTATGCTAACTAAGCTAAAAGATGCATCGATTCAACCAATAAATGCACTAGTTTATCTAATGGATGGGTCGAGTCAGCACAACGTTATAGCAGAGAAAGCCTAACTATACTTAGGCGCTAGTTCAGTTTATAACACGATAGTGCCAACACTTCGAGCACTACGACACCTGAGACCATTTCTACAATTGTTATAAATAGTTTTTTAGTTCTTTTGTTGATTAGTTCTGTCATTTTAGTGTAGACTTATACTTGAGTTTCTTTCTTTAGTTCCCCCATTGATTAAAGTCTATGGGAGGCTAGGGAATGACAATATACTTTCATTTGAAGATGCTAGCCTGTATTATGTGAGCAATTATGTTCTTGGAGGAAAGAAGAATGTGGAGAATATCAATATATCCTTCATAGTGACATTTTTTCTTTATTAATTATCTTGTGTCTTTTTTTTATATGAATAAAATGAACATGTGTTTGCTTTTGCTGTTATCCATGCCTTGCTAAATATATGAGTTTTAGGCTAATGATGTGAATACATAATATGAACTAATGTATACTCTTGTGCCTTGAATTAATTTATAGATATTTTTAATATCTCCTATTCTTAATTTAATGCATACAATGTCCAAGTGTGTAGTTAATATCTAGTGTGATAGATTATATTGACGAGAGAATAATTAAATAAATAGGAGCATTAAAATAGAATATTGACATACCTAGACATATAATGTTAAACCTTCTAGGTTATATGTAGATATTATAACTATAGGAAGGCTATAAACCGCTCTTTCCACCCCTATAAGCTCAACAGAGATTTATGGATCATATACTCTGATCCACATCTAAAATTAAGAGTCACACTAGGAAAAATATGTTGTTTTGTATTCATTAGTCCAAAATATTTTATTTTCATTAGTAAATATATTTTTTTAAGTCTCCATTAAGTGATAAAACCTAAAAAATAATTGCTTTCCATTTAGTAGGATAAATCATTCATATATATTAGATAGTACTAGTTTAATTACAATTAAGATGAACATTTTCTTGAGAGATCGACGCTCTTATCTATCACTTTATTACTAGATAGGCATGTATACTTGCATATCTAATATGCTTTCATTTTTTTTTTATATCAAAGGATACCTAAGCATATTTGTATTGCACTATAGCTCTGTGTGTAGTTCACTGTAGACCCATCAAGTTTTTGGTGCTGTTGTCAGAGAAATAATGTGAATATTATAATTTTAAACTATCTTATTAAACTAATATATATTTATACCTACTAGTATCTTGTATCTTTATTTTATAGTTTTTGTTAAAATGTTTAAAAAAGAAAAATTATTATTTATCTTATTTTCATTATTTACTTTTAGTGTGTTATTATTGCATGCTTAGTAGATCTAGTAAGGAGCCTTTATTGATTGATTCTAAGAAAAAAAAGGATCCTTCAAAAATTCAAATAAATAAAAAGATTTTAGAAATATTTAAACCCATATAGGATCAGGACCATCCTACACCTCTTAAGGTGTATGTTAATCCCGTAGTAGAAGAAATCTATCAAAGTATTAATAGATATACTATCCAGACCAATAACTTTGAATTGAAACTTATCATAATTCAGATGGTTCAAAATTTCTAGTTTGGGGAACTCTTGTTAAGGATTCCAACCTTCCTTTAACTAGCTTCTTAGATATCTTTGTAATATTTAAGTATAATGGTGCCAATGATGATGCTATTAGACTTTGATTATTCTAATTTTCTCTAAGTTGCAAATCTAAGATATGATTGAATTCCTTGGCCCCTGGCTCTATAACCATTTGGACTGAGTTTGCACATAAATTTCTAGCTAAGTATTTCCCATTTTCAAAAACCATCAATTTTAAGAATGATATTACATCTTTGTCCAGTTTGAAGGAGAGTCAGTTTAAAAAAGTTGGAAGAGGTTTAAGGAAGTGTTTAGTAAATTCCCTCATCATGCTTTACCTGATTGGTTAGTTATTCAAAATTTTTGTAATAAATTTGAAAGATCTCTTAGGTCAAGTATAGATGCAACAACTGAAGGATCTATGATGCTCGAGCCATTTAAGGAAGACTTTAAATTATTTGAGAATACAACTATAAATAATTTATAGGGCCCTTCTGATAGGGTGAATCCTAATAGAGTAGTAGATGTAGAATAAGATGCATTATTTATTTTGATTGATCAAGTAGCTATTATATCTAAGAAATTAGATATTATTGGAGTTAATTCAAGACCAGGATCACCTATACAATTAGATAAGCATGATTTGAATTTTATTAGAGATAATAATGCACTAGGGATTGAGATTGTGAATTTGATTGGAACATAAAATAATCCCTATTCAAATACTTATAATCCAAGTTGGAGGAACCATCCTAATTTTAGTTAATCAAATAATAATTTTGGTTGCAAAAATTAGTAGTATACAGGTCAATCTAATGAAGAAATAATTGGAATAATTCTTAGTAACATAAATTAAATCATAGACCTTCGTATCCCCTAGATTTTAACAGAAATAATCAATTCACAAAGAGAAAAACACCATTGGAAGAGATTGTAGTCTAGCTAGGAACCCAGTTATAAAGTTAGGTTGCATCAGTAAAAAACTGTGAAAATTAATTAGATAGATTGTAATATCTTTTAGTAGTAGACCTCATGGAACTTTGCCCAATAATACCGAAATTAATCCAAAGGAGATGGGAAAGAGCATAGTGGATACTCTTAAAAAGTGGTGGTGATTTATTACGGACAAAATAACATATCTAGGCAAGTCTGACTAAAGATTATAAATTTAGCATTATTTAGAAAGCTTCCCAATTTTGTTTACGTGTTTTTATGCTTTGATTTATATTTTATATTATGTATGTGTGTTGTTTTATTTGTGAAAGTTTTGCTCATCAAGCACCGCAACATTCCAAAATAATATCACAACACTGAAGTCTTAAGAAAATTTTTTGGTTTGCACCACCACACTGATATATTAGTGAACATCACAATGCCATTATTCCTTATTGAGCACCTCGGTGCTATCCAATTAAGTGTTGTAGCATTTGGTTTATTATTTCTATAGTACTGATGATAGTGCAGTTAATATATCATACTTTCATAACTTTTTCTATAATATTAAGGAGAGAGAAAGATATATGTATAAGTTAGCCAAACAAATAGATAGGAGCAGTAAGGATTTAATTCAAGTGAAGTGTATTAAGGATGAAGATCAAAAAATACTTTTCTTAGAAGAATATATTCAACAAAGGTGGATGAGATATTTTGCTAAACTTTTTAATGAAGATTGTGAAAATAAGATTGACTATAGTGACCTTAGCGCCCTAAATGAAAATAAAGATTTCTGTTTTTATCGGCGTATTAGTAAAACTGAAGTTAGAGAGGCTTTAAAGAAAATGAAGGGTGGAAAAGCTATTAGACCTGATGATATTCCAATTGAGGTGTGGAAATGCTTGGGAGATGAGGGGATTTCTTGGCTTACTAAACTTTTTAATACTATTTTGAAGACTAAAAAGATGCCAGATGAGTGGAGAATGAGTGTGTTAATTCCTATTTTTAAGAATAAAGGTGATGCATAAGATTGTATGAATTATCGAGGTATTAAGTTAAAGTGACATACTTTAAAACTATGGGAGCGAGTTATGGAGCATAGGTTGCGGCATGATACTAAGTTTTTTCAAAATCAATTCGGATTCATGCCGGGTAGGTCGATTATGGAACCCATACATTTATTAAGAGGTTTGATGGAGGAATATAGAGAAAATAAGGAGGATCTACATATGATATTTATTGATTTAGAAAAAGCATATGATAAAATTCCAAGAGAAGTGCTATGGAGAGTTCTTGAAAAGAAAGGAGTCAATAATGCTTATATTCAAATCATTAAAGATATGTATGTAGGAGCTTTTACTTGTGTTCAAACACAAGGTGGTTTGACCAAGTATTTCCCTATTTCAGTTGGGTTACATCAAGGATCAGCCTTAAGACCATATCTTTTTGCTTTAGTCATGGATGTTCTCACTAGACATTTGCAAGAGGATGTGCCTTGGTGTATGCTTTTTGCTGATGATATTCTTCTTGTTGATAAGACTAGAGAGGGAGTTGAAGGTAAACATGAATTATGGATGTCAACCTTAGAGTCTAAAGGTTTTCGCTTAAGTAGATAAAAAACGGAATATATGGAGTGTAATTTTAGTAGTAATAGACCTAGTGAGGGGATTGTGACTTTGGGAGATCAAGTCATTAATAAGAGTACACGTTTTAGATATCTTAGATATATTGTTCATAGTAATGGTGAAATAGATGGGGATATTATCAGTAGAATTCAAGTTGGATGGTTGAAGTGGAGGAATGCATCGGGCTTGTTATGTGATAGAAATGTACCCCTCAAACTTAAGGAAAAATTCTATAAGATGGTCGTGAGGCCTTCAATGCTTTATGGTGCCGAATGTTGGCCATTAAAATAGAAGCATAATACTAAGTTAAGTGTGGAAGAGATGAGGATGCTCAGGTGGATGAGTGGCTTTACCCTTAGAGATAGGATACGAAATGAGCATATACGTGAAAAGGTTGGAGTAGCTCCAATAAAAGATAAGAATAGAGAGAGTAGCCTTAGATGGTTTGGTCACATAAAAAGGCGGCCTTCCGATGACCCGGTTAGCTGAGTAGAGGTATTAGATTTGACTTATGTTAAGAAAGATACGGGTAGACCTAAAAAGACTTGGTTAGAAAATATTAGGAATGACCTTTCTTTATTATATTTAAACGATAATTTGACTTTTAATATGACACAATGGAGAAAAAGGATTCATGTAGCCGACCCCACGTAGTGGGATAAGGGCTTGATGTTGTTGTTGATGTTGTTACTTTCATAACTTTTTCATTATGATGCTTTATTAAGCATCATCACAATGCTTTTATCAATGCCACAGTGCAGTTGTTAGCACTGTAGCATCAGGTCAAAATCATTATTATGTAAAATAAAGAACCCTGATGGTAGTCTTTATTAAGTGTCGTAGTGTTAATGTGTGTCAAGCACCGCTACATTTCTCTAGTCAAAAAGCTGGTGCTTCATTTTCTAAAGCCTGCAAAGTAATGCCATATGTCTCGTACCACCACAGCATGTGTATGTTTGACTCTTTATCTTTATATATATATATATATATATATATATATATAGCATCGTAGCATTAATATATTGAGCATTGTAGTGCTTGTGATGTTTATAAATAGGATGTGCATGTTTCGTATTCTCTTTACATCATTTATACTTTCATTTCCTCATATTTCTGCATTTTCCTTGCTTGAGCTTTATGATCAATAACCCCAAAAATATTTGGAAATAAGAAGAGTGATTCATTTTCTTACAATAATAACATATTCATCTCTACTGAGGCTAAGCAAAGGTATGGGGTGATAATAGTTAATAAATAGTTTATTCATGAGATAGGCTTTCAGAACCTAGGTGGGAAGGTAATGTAAATGATAGTAAATCGATGTTGGGAGCAATTGTGTGAGGAATCCTATGCTACAGCGGTTAATGTAGTGAGGGAATTCTTTGCTAATGGGAAGGAGACTATGGACATTAGGTGTTATATGAGAGGTAAGTGGGTATTATTTTATCTTATAATGTTTAATCATCTTTACAAGCTTAGAGATTTTGAGTTTTATGAGTACACCCCTTTTTTCTAGAATTTATGATTATGATGAAATTTTGAGAGTTTTTTGTGAGCCTCATAGTGGAGCTGCATGGAAAAAGTGGGAGGATAAAATTATTAATTTTCCTGCATCTTATTTAACCCAAATGTCAAAGCTTGGCATTATTTCATTTCTGTCTATTTATTACCAAGCAAAAATATTTGCAAGATAGCTAGAGATCGTGATGTACTTAATTATGATATTTAGGTTAGTTACACTACTGTTGTGGAAAAACTTAACCATTCTTATTTAAGTTACATTATCATATACACTATTTTATTGGGCTTGGTGTATCCTTTTCTAATTTGTGCTTTGTGTGTTAATGATGGTATGAGCGAAGATCCTAGTGAAGAACAAAATTTTCCAATTTCAGCCCTCAGCAAAAGAGAATTTAATAGCTTTAAAACACTAGGTGTAGAGGAGTGTGGTCCTAGTGAGCCTCATTTGACGAGTAGGCCCTACAACAACAATAGTAGGAGTTTTAGGACTCCTAAATCTTTAGTTGAGTAGGTGATTAAGTTGAGGGAGCAGATAGAAAATGTGTCTAAATTCTGTAAGGAGAGTAGAGAATGACAAGGTCATTACTTGGGTATGTAGGAAAAGCATTACCACTACAAAACCAAATTTAATGAGTCTTTAGTGGGGATGTTCAGGAGGAGCCCCTTTGTGGAGAATTTGGACTAGCTACCTTTCCCTACAACTATAGAATACTAACCTTTTATTTGGACCTAGCTTGAGGATGATGTTGATAAGGAGGAGGAGGAGAATCATAATTCAAAGTGATAATATTTATTTTTCTATTGTTTTCTTGATATGGTTATTCATGGTAGGCTTGAGAGAGAGAGAGAGAGAGAGAGAGCTGGATGTTGCTACTTTTATTTGTAGTTTATTTTTCTTTTTATGTTCTTTTGCTTGGGGGGTTCACCGGTATGTTATGATCATGTTGTCATAATAGTGATGTTGAGGCTATGAGAGACATTGCTATTATCTGATGAGAATATATCTAGTGAATCTTGGATGGAGATGGATTAGGAGAATATTACTTCATGCCCTAGTTTTCTAGTGTTTATCCTTAGTAGTTGTAATAGAGTGCCTTTGAGCTTATTATTATTCAATGAAAGGCATGTTTATTTTATGTTTAGTTTTTATTTGTTCTTGTACAATTTGTTATTTCTGTTTCATTTACATTTGGCTATATTTTTATTATACATAAATATTGGAAGTTATGCTCTATATAACACTTGCACTTTGATTGCTTATTTAGCCAAAATAAAAATAGAAATTTAAATTTATATAAAATTAAAATAATAATAAAACCTTAGATGATAATTTGAATGAATAGAGTATAGTAATTCATATTTTGAAAATCTTAATAATTAACTAAGGAATATCTTTTAAGTTATTAACTTGCCTTAAATATTAGAAGTTATACATGATTGCACTAACTACTGCTTTTGAGATTGAATAATTAAATTTAGGGAAAAGAAGTGTGTAGCTTAGATTATGAAGATCATAGTAAACTTAAAAAAATAGAATTACTGATCTTACTAAATCCTAACATAAAATCAATTAGGGTTGTTGGAAGGATAAAAGAAATTTGATATTTTAAATCATTAAAATGTACTCCAAGTATAAAAAAGCGATAAAAAATTAAAAAAAAATTAAAAAAAAAAAAGTTAAGAAAGAAATAAAAAGATGAGTACATCTAAAAATTGGTATCAGTTGAAGATCAAGTAAAAAAGTATCATAATACTTTAAATCAATTAGGATAAGGTGAGTGAACTAGTAATATGATAGTGCACTAATGAACTTTCAATTTAACTATAAGCACAACTAGTCTCTAAATGATATATTATTCATTTTGAAATAAAAAATCAATCTTATACATACAATTGTAGTGGATATGCTCAATTCAAGCAACAATAAGGATGATTACTTAAGTTATTTATTCATGGTTTTTTCAAATTAACATTACAACTTTGATTATTTCAAATTACTTCTAAACCATGATGTATTATCATATACTTTAATAGTTTTAAATTATCAATTTTTATTTGGGTTATTAAGATAATTGATAGGTGGTTACACCATTGCTTGAGGACAAACAAGAGCTTAAGATAGGGGAAATTTGTTGTGTAAATTATGTACCATTTTTTGGTTAAAATTTAATAAAAATATATTATTTTAGTTGTGTTTATATAAAAAAAGGATCTAAGAAGGTAAAACTTCAAAAGATTTGAATGTTTGCCGCAGCTAGGGGTGTCAATTTTGCATCACAGGTCGGGTTCGAGTCGAACCCGGAACTGACCCGGGTTCAAATGGGTCAACCCTAACCCAATATGAGAATGTAAATGGGTCAAAAATGCAAATCTGGACCCAACCTGTCGGGTTGCTGGGTTGACCCGACCCAACACGGGACAACAAAACGCGTGGATGTGGGTCGAAGCGATCGGGTGCTCTTGGGTGCGCTCAAGCAGGTGCGCGCGGGCGAGCACGGGTGCGTGAGGGCAGGTGCATGGGCACGCACAAGCGTGAGCGAGGGTAGCCCAAGCCCGAGGCATGTGCGTAGGTACTGGCAGGGGCGAGAGCGTGCTCTGGCAGGTGCAGGAGCGTGCGCTGGCAGGCGCATGAGCGTGCGCTGGCAGGCGTGGGCAGCCTCATAGGCGGCACATGGTGGACTGGTAGGCACGGTTGCATGGGCAGTTGGGCGGGCAGAGAGTGGGCAGCCGGGGCAGGTTCGCAGGCAGGCGAGGCAGTGCAGACAGTTGATTTTAAACGGGTTTACAGGTTGACCCGGCAACCCGTTGGTTCAACCTAAACCAACTAGTTTTTCAAATGGGTCAAATTCTGGAACCCCAACCCGACCCATTTTGAAATTGGATCGAGTCAAACCCAAATTTTTTGGGTTGGGTTCAAGTCAGGTTTTCATGTCATATCAAATATTGACACCCCTAGCCACAGTACCTACATATTTTGTATTGTAATGTTGTTATCTATAACACCCCAATGCCTAGTTCAGATATTGCAGTGCCAACTGCTTTAGAATTTAAGAAAAAGTCAGCATCCCGACTGACACAAGATTAGTGTCGCAACACTCCATAGTATAATAGCATCATATCAGCATAATGGAACTTAAATCTCGAGAAATTTAATACTAGAGAGCCAAGCTTCATGATGCCACAATGTTGGGTTGCACTTTTAAGCACAACACTAGACTTTTACCACACCATGATGGAGTAGTTGCCAAAATGAGGATTCACATTGACTTAGCTGAAAGACGCATTAATTTAACCAACATACACACACCGATCCAGCCAATAAATGTGTTGAGTCAACACAACATTTCAGTGGAACAAGCCTAACATCATTGAGGCACTAGTTCATTTTATAATGCCATAGCGCCAACACTTTGAGTATCGCGGTGCTTGAGGATATTTCTTTACTTGATATAAATATTTTTTCAGTTATTTTGTGAAGGAGTTCTATTAATTTTCGTTGGAGTCTTTTAGTTTTGAGTTTCTTTCTTTAGTTTCCCCTTAGAGTAAAGTCTAAGGGAGGATAGGGAAGGGAAATATACTTTTATTTGGAGATCATAACATGCAAGCAATTATGTTGTTAGAGGAAGAATGAGTGTGGAGAATATAAATTAATCCTTCTTGATGACATTTATCTTTGTTAATTCTCTTGTATCTTTTTCTTATATGAATGAAATAAATATGAGTTTATTTTTGGTTTATTCATGCCTGGTTATATCTCTGAGTTTTAGGCTAATGATTTAAACGCATAGCAAGTACTAATATAGACTTTTATGCCTTGAATTAGTTTATAGATATTTTTAATTTCTCTCATTCTTAAATTAATGCATATAATGGTTATATGTGTAGTTAATATATGGTGTGATATATTACCTCAATAGAGGAAATTTGGAAGAAATAGGAGTTTTGAAATGGAACATTGACATACCAAGATATAAAATGTTAAACCTTCTAAAATATATGGAGACATTATAATTTTAGGAAGGTTATAAACCTCCCTTTTCTCCCCTATAGGCTTGACAGAGATCTAGGGATAAATATGCTCTAATCCACATCTAAAATTAAGAGTCTCATTAGAAAAACTATATTAATTTGCATTCATTAGTCTAAAATTCCTTATTTATATCAGTATCTATTTTTCATGCAAATCTCTATTAAGTGAAAAAAACAAAAAAAAAAATAACCGCTTTTCTTTAGTAGGATAGATTTTCCAACTATATTGGATAGGCGTAATTTAATTACAATTAAGCAGAACACTTCCTCGTGTGATCAACACTCTTCTCTATCATTTTATTACTTAATCAGTATGTATACTTAGTCATCTAGTGGGATTTCATTATTCTTTATATCAAAGGATGCCTAAGTATGTTCATATTGCACTCTAGCTCTAAGTTTAGCTTACCACGGTCCTCATCACTTAATGTTGAGGCGCTACCCAGGGAGCATTGCCATGCCAAGTCAAGAGCTGCAACACTGAATTGCTTAGCACCATGGTGGGTATTGTTAAAATGATGTTATGAAGGTGAATTTTTATGTTGATCTAATAGCACCACAACACCATCAATCCATTATCACGACACAAGTTCAATTATTTTATAATGTTATAAATAATAAACTTAGTGTTCATGTTAAATGTTGGCACTTTAGAGAGATGTGTGTGTGAGTGAGTGTTAGAAACTATTTTTGGAGGAGAATTAGATCTTGTTTACCTATTTTGAGTCTTATATTAGTTTGGATTAAAGAGAAGTGCAAAAGAGTTTATACTACTAATCTTGGTCATTTTTAACTTTTAATCTCTAATTTGTATTTTATTTTGTAGTCGGATTTTATTTTGTTAGTGAAATGAAAATGTTTGTGATGTTTAATTATATCTCCATGTGAAACTAAACTATTTAATATGAATCTATGATTATTTAACAACCTTATATTATATAGAGGAAGCAAATTATTTATTTAATTACTTCAATGATGTTTTCAATTCCACAAAACTTCATTTAGTTTATGTAAAGACCATACATAGACTTAAAATCTAGTGTCATATAGAGCCTCAATGGTGGAGTAGAAGAACAATTGAAGGTTTTAAAATATAATCTTATCATAACTTAGATAAATAATGGTTAGGATTATAAGATCTTAAGGAGATATTACAACTATAGTTGGGAGAAATCCTAGACAATACTCCAATGAGCTTGAAAGAGATGTGGAGTATATATGCTCAAATTTATAGCAAAATTAGGAAGAAAACCACTCTTATACAAGCATGCACTTTTAAATATCACGATTTTAGAGATTTTAACAATTAGGGAATTAACTTTTGCAACTTGTAGCATTTTTACTTTAATTAGCACAACCTCTTTTGAAGCATTTAGCTACATAATAGAGTAGTTTCATTAAATAGTACTAAAGTGAACTTAGAAAATTTTAACTCCCGGTGGGAATGATTCTCTTATGATCACTTTATTACTTTACATGACACATGCACCTTCATAGATTAGGATTTGTACCTTACCAAATTAAATAAAATTTAAAGGTTCAAGTAGTGTGTGTAAGTAGCATGCCAAGTTTTTTATTCCATTACTAGGGAATTCTTGAGAAATTAATTATCTTATTGTACATTTTATATTGTTGAATAAACTAATAATTTAATATAGTTTTTATTTTTTTTTTACCTACTTTATGTTGCCACTGCTTATTATTTCTTTAATAACTAATGAGTGTTTTACATATTATGTATTATTATGCTTAATGTTATATGCGTAGTAATAAACAATCACTATAAATTTATTTGAAGTTGAAATTGAAAAGAAATTTAAAATAATTTAAAAGTTACAAAATTAAAAAAGGACAAAAAATAGTTGAAAAATTCCTAATAATGATCAAATTAGACTACTTAGGGAATATGCTAACCTTATGATCGAAGGCATTCATCAAAGCATAAATAAACCTAGCATTCACGCTAATAATTTTGAACTAAAACCTTTAATAATTTAAATGGTACAAAACTCTTAATTTTAGACAACTCCAATAGAAGATACTAATATGCATATATTTAATTTTCTTGAAATATGCATGACCTTTAAATGCAATGGTTTTTTTTTATGATGTCATTAGACTTTGGTTATTTCATTTCTTACTTAGGGATAAAGCTAAGATGTGGTTAAATTTATTACCCTAAGGCTCAATTACAACACGGAATGACTTAGCCCATAAATTTTATCTAAATATTTTCTCCCATCTAAAATTGCTAAGTGCAAAAATGATATCACATAATTTACCCCATAATATGGTGAATCCATTTATGAGTCATGTGAGAGATTTAAAGAACTTCTTAGGAAGTGTCTTTATAATTACCTCATTCATGCTCTTATAGGTTCTCTTAGATTAATCATTGATACTAGTTGTGGTGGTTCTCAAATGTCAAAGCCCTTTTATGAGGCATATGCTTTTATTGAAGAGATGGATACCAATAAATTTTAATGGCCATTTGAAAGAGTTAATCCTAGGAAGGTAGTTATTGTTTATGATTCAGATGCTAAACATTAGTGAAGATAAGCGCTGGTGGATGGGTCACTAGGAGAAAAAGTTCCAAGGAGGATGAACTCCCTAATTAGTTGGGAGGAGTTTTTAGATGTGTTTCAATACTGATTAATACCATCTTCTAAATGATAGTAGATGCAAGAGACATTTGTTAGACTGGTTCAGAGGAGTAAGATTATGATGTAGTATGAGATAGAGTTTATATATTTGGCTAAATACTCTTCATTGCTAATTAGCACTCTAGAGGAGAAGTGTTATAAGTTTTTTAGAAGAGTTTGAGATAGTATGAGGAAACTATTGGTTTTATTTCATTTTTTTTACTGATTTTGAGTTGGTAGAGAGAACCTATTTGATTAAGGATAACCTGGTAGCTACTCAATAGTGTTGGACTACTAGTATAAAGCAATTTGGAGGTAAGACTTTTTATTGTAGTTTATTTAAGAAAAATAGTAGATTTTGACCTAGAGAGTCCCTATGAGGCAAATATAATGTTGGTAGTAGTTATTAGTAGGGGGATTGTTATTGATTATGGGAGTTTTATTAGTGGGACACCTATGTGTTAGAGTAATGGAAGACGTTATCTTGGCCAGTGTTATTGGATAACATTATAGTGTTTTCGGTGTGGGAAGGCTATATATATGCTTGTTGAGTTTCCACAAGTAGTAGTTAATAGAAAATTTGAGTCCATATCTGAGAGTTCTGTTAAAAAAGTATGGAGATTAAGAATAATACCCTAACATTCATTTGTTGAGGGCCCTCTTGGTAGCAACATTGGTTCTGATACTATGGTGAGCTTAATAATAAGGATATAACTCCAAGCTCATAGATTGTTTAGTTGTTATATTGCACCAGCTCTAATTTAGGCATGTATGTATATTCTAACTCAGAATGAGGCTCAAAATGCTATAGATATTATGACAATTATCACATATTTATGATCATCCATGTCATATTTTATTTGATTTTTGTGCCAATCATTTATTTTATTTCTGAGTGTAATTTGGATTTGCAACATTTGCCTTTAATATTTCTACCTTTTTTCCTTATATGTCACTTTACTGACTGAAAAAGGTATGGTATATATATATTGTAGTATGACCCCCATATATATATTTGATACCTAAAGAGCTTCAAAAGTTAACAGTGTAGCTTCAAAAGTTGGTTGATATGGGATATATCCATCCTAGTGTGTCTCTCTAAGGAGCACCTATTTTATTTATAAATAAAAATATAGTATTATGCTTATGTTTATTGATTAAGGAGTTGAATAAAGTCAATATCAAGAACAAGCATTATCTACCTTGGATTGATGATTTATTTGATCAACTTGTTATGTTCTACAAGATTGATATGTAATTTTGTGATTATCAGGTGAAAGTGAGAGAGGTGGATGTGATGAAGTCTATTTTTAATACTAGATATAGACATTAGGAGTTCCTATTCAGGACTTTTGGGTTGACTAATGCATTAGTGGTTTTCATGGAATTGATGAACAAGGTGTTCAGAAACTATTTTGATCAGTTTATGATGGTATTTCTATATAACATTTTTATTTTTATTTCAGAGGAAGATCATGCTAGGAATTTGAGAATTTTTTTGGAGTCTCCAATACAATATACAATATTAATTATATGATAGGTTTTACAAGTATGAGTTCTGGTTGAGGAGCAATTCTTTTTTGGGGAATGTCGTGAGCAACACAGGTATTTTTGTATATCCTCACAATATTTAGGCTATTGCAGATTGGCCATGACCTACTATTGTATTTAAGGTATGCAGGTTTTTAGGTATGGCTAGGTATTGTTGGAAATTTATGAAAAGATTTTCTTAGATGTTTGCACCTTCGACAAGATTGACTCAAAACTTAGTTACATTTATTTGAACACCTAATTGTTGAAAATTTTAGAGATTGAGGAATTATTTGACTTTTACTTTTATTCTAACTCTTCTATCTATTACGAATGGATTTAAAGTATTTAGTGATGCTTCACTTAGAGGATTAGGAAGTAACATGTAGCATAATAAGTTTAAAAAAATATGTTATAAGGTAGTTGAAGCCACTTGAGAGGAACTATCCAGTACATGATTTGGACCTTATTACTATTTTACTTGCATTAAAGATCTAGATATATTATTTGCATAGAGTTAGGTAAAAGATGTTTACTAATCATCAGAGTCTGAAGTATATATTTATTCAAAAGAATCTAAATTTTGATGGGTTGAGCTAATTAAAGATTTTGATTTGATTATTCATTATTAGCCTTATAGGGCTAATATTATGGTGGATGCTTTGAGTGGGTGATATTCTAAATTATCACATATGTAGCTAACTACTGATGAATATCTAATTTAAGATATAGAAAGGCTTCAGTTGGAAGTGATTCACCTATTGATCATGACTATGGTATATTAGCTTTGATGATCATTATCTAATAGAAAGGATTCAGGGATATCATGAAGTTGATTTATCAAAGTAAATCTGGTAAAAATTTTGAATTATGGGTATTTGATTCTAGTAATATTTCTTATAAGAACATATTGTAGGCTCTGAGTTTTGGAGATTTAAGATCAGTTATTCTACATTAGGTAGATTATTCATATTATAATATTCATCCAAGAAGAATCAAAATAATGATCTAAAAAGTATGTTTTGGTGGTCTAGATTGAAAAGGATATAATAAATTTTGTATATAAATTTTAGATCTATCAATTAGTGAAAGCAGACCATCCGTGAATGGGAGATTTTCTATAGCCATTGCCAATTCTAAAATGTAACTGAAAAAAGGTAATGGTATGTTTCATTATGTTTTTTCCCAGGTCAAGGCAGGGGTATGTGTTATTTGGGCTATAGTGGATCGTTTAATAAAGTTTTATCATTTCAGTAAGATCCAATAGTCTAATTTTATGGATAGGTTGGCACATGTATATGTTCGTGAGATTATTTTATTACACATGACATTGAAGGTGATTAATTTTTATAGAGATGGCAATTTTACTTTCTAACTTTGGAGAGGTATTCAACAAGGTTTAGGCTTAAAATTACATTTTAGTATGATATTTCATCTGTAAACTAATATAACGTCTAAGAAGGTTATCCGGATATAAGAAGATCTTCTGAGAGGTGTTTTGGACAATGGTTGCAATTGGAAAAACCACATCCCTCTGATCAAATTTTCTTACCATAATAATTTTTAATCTTGTATAGGTATAGCCCCTTATGAAGTTGTATTTGATATAAAATATCAAACATAACTATCTTGGATAGAGGTAAGTGAGAGGAATTTGATTGGGCCAACCTTAGTTGATGGCCCTATTAAAAAAATCTATCTGATTAGAAATAGAAATAATATTGTGATGCTAAGCACCATGCAGTGGAATTCCAAGTAGGAGATTTTATATATGTGAAGCATTAGAAAATTCAGAAGAGAAGGTAAATTGAGTCTAAATTACATTGGACCATTTGAAGTCACTAAGAGAATTAAAAAATCTACCAATAAGTTACAATTTCTAGATTATATGTCTGAAATTCACAATGTATTCCACTTGTCATTTCTGAGGAAATGGATATATGACTTTAGAAATTGTGTGTTTACTAAAGAACTTGATGTACGTCTGAATCTACTCTCCAAAGAAGAACTAAAGAATATTCTGGCTTATGAAGTTAGGAGGTTCAGGAACAATCACATGCCAATGATTAAAGTTTAATGATATAGTATAATTAAAAGAGAGGCTACTTAGAAGAAGGAATATGAAATGAAATAGTTGTATCCCATTTTTTTCCTATGATCTTAGCTCAGAGTTTTGAAATGTCGAGGATGACATTTTTTGAGGAGGGGAAATTGTAACACCTCTAGATTTAGTATTTAGTTCAACCAATTTTGATCAGATTTAAATAAGGTAAGTTGTTGAATTTTGATATTAGAACCCTTCTATAAGTGTCTAGGAATATTTTGGGTACATGTGAGAGTTTGCATTTATTCTGAAGCTGTTCCTTGAGGAATCATGACGTTGGGTTCAGTGGCATAGCACCACCTGCACTTTTAAGTTTCTCAACACTTAAGCACGCAGCGACTGCGACGGTGCCTTAAAACTTGTAGTGTGGCATTGTAGCCAACATAGTGGGGCGCCATAGCACTAGAAATAATTTTAATATTAAAATATTTAAATTCACTATTCCATTTCATTTAACTCTTTTGGGAAACTTATGTCAGTGAGAGGAAGGATTCTAGAGAGAGAAAGTATATTTCTTATAACTATGATCTATTTTTAGCATACGACCCTATTTTGAAAGTTATCTAGATTAAGGTAGGTGATATTTTGCCTATCTTAGTTTTAAAAAATATGTTGTTTTATTGAATTTTCTTATTAAGTTTATATTTTCATAGCAAAAAATGGGGATAATTGTACACCCATAGAACTTTCATTATGTCACTTTTTGTAAGTTGTAGAAACATCAATTTTGAACATTTTAGAACTTTTCTATAAATTTTACACTAGATAATCTGGAATGTGTGTTATTTTAATTGATTAGAAAATAATTCTAGACTCAATAAATAGGTTGTAGTATAATTAAAATCTCAAAATAGTCTTTTAAAAAAGCCTTAGTAATTTAGTTAAATTGTTAAATAACATATATATGTTTAGTAGGCTTTTCGTTGCCTACCATTATAGCATTTTGTGAAATTTTAAAATATGCTTATTTTGTTTTAATTACTACAATAAAATGAGTTATATGCTTTACTATTTAAAAATGAGAAATTAAGAGGAAATGGGGTGAACATAAGGAATTTTGTTTAGATGCATATAAGACATGTTCTACTGCCTACGGGCATGTTCTCATGGCTAAAAGTTATATTTTGGTGCCTACGAGCATGTTCTGGAGCTATAAGTACATTCAATTTTGGTAATGGGCATGGAGTGTTATAAAGAAGAACTATGTTCTTATTGCTCATAGATATGAATTGTCAGTTTATTTACTACCCTGAAATAAAATTAAAAATTTTTATTGCAAGTATGATTCCTTTTAGTGAATTTATTATCTTGAAGTACTTTCATAATTCATCTACCTATTTTAATAAATAAATTATTTAGAATTTTAGATTAGTTTAAATGTGGCATGCTAAGCTACGTTAGCTCACAGATGTTTTGCTTTTTATTTTTAGGATTAGGGAAAGAGAAGGAGACAGTCAAGTAGTAGTTTCAGGATCTGATCTAAGTTTGTATAGGTATTTCCTCTTTTAATTTTTGTATAGTCATGGTTAGTCTATTATATTATATTTTGATGAACTCTGGTTGGTATCCATGTATTGCAATGTAATTATTGCATCTACATTTTAAATAGGAAATGAAAATTTTATAAATAAGATTACTTATAATGCTAGGATTTATTAGTAACTCTATGGGTTATTGTTTAATTCAAAGTTTATATTGGAATAAAATTTTAAAATTTTCAAAATATAGATCTTGGAATTTGCCTGTTGCAAGCCAACAGATAGGACATGCTCAGTTTGTGGATCTTATCGAGTATGATTGTGACATTTTATTAAAGATTTTTAAAAACTTAACAATTCTCCATGTTATTTGCTCAAAAAAAAAGCACCTTTTAATTTTAACTTTGATTATTTAGCTTCATTTGAGAAGTTGAAGATGTGCTTAGTTACGGCACCTATCATTATTTCACCTCAAAAGTCTCTTAATTTTGAATTGATGTGTGATGTTAGTGACTATGCCATTGGAGTAGTTTTATGAAAAAGGTTTGAAAAGAAAATTTATGTCATTTACTATGGTAATAGAACTCTAAATAATGCTCAAATTAATTATACATCAATTGAAAAAGAAATGCTAGCAATATTATTTGCCTTTGAAAAGTTTAGATCTTTCTTAATCGATACCAAAGTAATTATTTTCACTTATCATTTTTTCATCAAATACATGTTAACAAAGAAAATGTTAAACCTGAATTAATCAAGTAGATTCTATTGCTACAGGATTTTGATGTAGAGATTCTTGATAGGAAATGATATAAAAATTAGGTTGCTCGTTATTGAAAATTAGAGCGGAAAGATTTTAATCTTAATGATAATGATATTAATGAATTTTTTTCTTGACGTAAACCTTTTTCATTGGATTCTTTGAGTATGCCTTAGTATGCTTATATTGTGAATAATGTAATACCCACTGACCTGTCTTACATCCAAAGGCATAAATTCATACATGATGCCAAATTGTATTTATGGGATGAGCCTTATCTATTTAGAAAGTTTACAGACCAAATTATTAGGTGGAGTGTCCCTTAAAGTGAGATAGAACCCATTATTAATCAGCTTCATGATTCTGAATTTGGTTGGCATTTTGGAGGGTTTAGAATTGCTTCTAAATTCTTTAATTTGAATTTTATTGGACAACCTTTTTAAGCATGTAAAAATTATGTTAAAGAATATGATAGATGTGAGAGGGTAGGAAAAATTTTTAAAAGAAATGAGATTCACATTAAGTACTTGCTTGAAGATAAAACTTTTTTTTAGGGTGTATACTTCAAAGGTCTTTTGCTCAATCCCTTGGAAGTTAATATAGTTTGATAGTTGTTGACTAAGTCTCTAAGTGGATAGAAGGAATTGAAACTCCTAAGACTAATGCTGAGGTAGTCATTAAGTATTTAACAACACCTATATTTACCAGATTTAGAGTGCCTAAAGTTAACATAAGTGATGGGGTAGTCATTTTTGTAACAAGAGAGTTGAAAATCTAATTTCCAAATTTAGAATTAAGTATATAATAGTAATTGATTATCATCCCTAAATAACTGGTTAAGCTGAGATTAGTAATCAGGAGATTAGGAGAATTTTAGATAAAACTATAAGTCTAAATATGAAAGATTGGTCATTGAAATGTATCCCTATAAGTTAATTTTTTGAAAAGCTTGCCATTTTCCCCTAGAGTTATAGTACAAAGCTTTCTAAGCAGTCAAAGAAATAAAATACAATCTAAAGGACGCTAAAGAAAAAAGCTTATACATTTGATTGAAGTGGAAAATTTTAAAAATGATGCCTATGAGAATGTTAAGTTATATAAAGAGAAAATTAAAAAGTGGCATGATCACAAGCTTATTAAGAAAGGATTTGAGCTTGGATAGGAAGTATTGTTGTATACTTCAATATTAAAATTATTTCCAAGGAACCTTAAGTCTAGGTGGTTTGGACCATTCATTGTTATAAAAGTATATTAATATGGAGCTATTTATATCAGGGATCATAAAACCACCCAAATTTTTTAAGGTTAATGGTCAAAGACTAAAATCTTTTTTTAGAGGAGATGTTGATCACCTTAGAAGTTCTATAGAGCTCGCTCATTATGGATAAAAAATTGGTATAGTATGGCTAAAGACTATAAACTTAGTATTGCTTGGAAGGCAACCAAATTTAGCATCCTTGTTTGTTTATAGAACTTCATGTGTATTTGGAATTATAATTATGGTTAGAAAACCTTTTAGTTAGATTCTATCTGAGTCTTATCAATTTTGTGTGTAGCCTTAGTTTAGTGAGTTAGGATTTTATTTTAAAAAATTCAACCTACAGCTGCATTACGACACTCTGAAGCACCACAGTGTTGTATGAATTATTAAAAAAATAAAATAGGATCGATTGTGCCGCAATGCTAAAGAATCTAGTGGCACAACACCAAAATGCATTCTAGATCACCACATTGTCATCCATCTAGCACCGTGACATTAAGTATTTTAGTCATTTTGATTAGAGTGAGTGCCACCGTGTTGTACTCGGTGATGTAGGGATATGTCAAAACATTAATGGGGTTGATGAAGCATCATGGTGGTGGTCACTTCGAGCGTCACATCTTTTCCACATGTCAAGGACCATGATTGTCTCCTGTTTAAAAAGCTTTCCATTCTAATTTCCAAATCCATTATTGTAGCAATACATATCCCTAGTAGCACATCATTTGTACCCTTTTTGACTAGATAGTCTTAATGCACTATAGTGCTACACAAGCTAGTGGGGATTAGTTTATGAATTGGATATGAACTATCACTTTCATTTTCACTTGCACTCTTACATTCTTAGAGCCTCCTTATGTTTTTGTTTTAGATCTATATTGTAATATCCACTATAAGGAATCCATTTAATTTATATTAAAAATTTTTAATTTTATTTGATTAGTTATTATAAGTTTTTGAGTGTTTAAGGGGGCCTTGGATAAGTTAAGAATCGGATTGGAAAAGAAAATTTGTAGTCATCAACTTGCTCTATGAGGGCCACGACACCAGGATGGGACGCACCGTGGTATTGAGCTCTAGGATAAAGGGGAAAATAAGTATGCGTTATGACATCAGGTGATGCCACTGCGATGATAAGTCTTAAATAAATAAATTTTGAGAGAATCTAAAAATTATTTAGGAGGATAGCGGTGTTGGGGAGTTGTGTAATTTGATGTTAGTATAGATTAGTATTTTTTAAATAATAAAATATCTAAAACTTTTTTCTCAATTCAATTCCTCCAACCATCTTTCTCGAGAAGAAGATAGAAAAAGAGGTTGGAAGAGAGGATTAATATCTATGATGGATTAGGATAAAAAGTCTACTGGGAAGTTATGCTCATTATATACCTTATGTTATTTTAAGGAAAGGTAAACTTCCAATAGAGTAAAATGGTGTAAAATGGTGTAAAAGCAGGATCTTCTAAGTCTAAGTGTTTAAGGTACCATTTGGTAATCTAGCATTTAATCATTTCAATGTATAAACATTCTTGCAACAACAACATTAAGCCTTTGTCCCGCTACATGGGGTCGGCTACATGAATCCTTTTTTGCTATTGTGTACAGTTAAAAGTCAATTTCTCATTTAAATTTAAAAATAAAATATCATTTCAAATATTTTCTAACTAAGCCTTTTTAGTTCTACCTCTACCTTTCTTAACATAAGTAAAATCTAATACCTCAACTTTCCTAACATATTCATTGGAAGGCCTCCGTTTAATGTGGTCAAACTATCTAAGGTGACTCTCTCTAATCTTATCTTCCACTAGAGCTACTCCAACCTTTTCATGTATATGCTCATTTTGTATCCTATCTCTAAGGGTAAAGCCACTCATCCACCTAAGCATCCTCATCTCTACATCACTTAACTTATTATTATGTTTCTTTTTAAATGGCCAATATTCGGCACCATAAAGCATTGCAAGTCTCACCACCATCTTATAGAATTTTCCCTTAAGTTTGAAGGGGTCTTTTCTATCGCACAACAAGCCCGAAGCATTCCTCCACTTTTACCATCGAACTTGAATTTTGCTAATAATATGCCCATCTATTTCACCATCACTCTGAAAAATAGATCCAAGATATCTAAAATGTATACTCTTATTAATGACTTGATCGCCCAAAGTCACAATCCCCTCACTAGATCTATTGCTACTAAAATTATACTTCATATATTCAGTTTTAGATCTACTCAAGCAAAAACCTTTAGACTCTAAGGTTGACCTCCAAAATTCAAGTTTACCTTCAACTCCCTCTCTAGCCCTATCGACAAGAAGAATATCATCAGCAAAAAGCATACACCAAGGTACATCCTCTTACAAATGTCTAGTGAGAACATCCATGACTAATGCAAAAAGATAAGGACTTAGGCTGATCCTTGGTGTAATCCAACCGAAATAGAAAAATAGTTGGTTAAACCACCTTGAGTTTGAAGATAAATAATAGCTCATGCATACATATCTTTCATGATTTGAATATAAGCGTTATTAACTCCTTTCTTTTCAAGAACTCTCCATAACACTTCTCTTGGAACTTTATCATATGCATTCTCTAAATCAATAAATATCATATGTATATCCTTCTTATTCTCTCTATATTTCTCCATCAAACCTCTTAATAAATGTGTGGCTTCCATAGTATACTTACCCGGCATGAATACAAATTGATTTTGAGAAACATTAATATCACGTCGCAACCTACGCTTCATAACTCAGTCTCATAGTTTTAAAGTATGACACATTAACTTAATTCCTCTATAATTCACACACTCATGTGTATCACATTTATTCTTAAAAATAAGAATTAACACACTTAATCTCCACTGATTTAGCATCTTTTTAGTCTTCAAAATAGTATTAAAAAGTTTATTATGCCAAGAAATATCTTCATTTCCTAAGCATTTCCACATCTCTATTGGAATATCATCATGTCCAACAGCTTTTCCACACTTCATTTTCTTTAAAGCCTCTCTAACTTCAGATTTACTAATTTGCTGATTAAAAAAAATCTTTATTTTCATTTAGGGTGCTAAAGTCACTAAAGTCAATCGTATTTTCATAATCTTCATTAAAAAGTTTAGCAAAATATCACATCCACCTTTGTTGAATATCATCTTCTAAGAAAAGTACTTTTTGATCTTCATCCTAATACACTTTACTTGAACTAAATCCTTACTACTATTATCTCTTTATTTGGCTAACTTATACATATATATTTCTCCCTCTTTAGTATTTAATCTATTATATAAATCATTAAAAGCTAAGCTCTTTGCATCACAAATAGCTTTCTTAGATTCCTTACGAGCCTCTTTATAGCTTTCCCAATTATCCAAATTTTTACATCTAAATAAATTTTTATAACAAATCTTCTTTTTTTAATATTTTCTTGTACATTTGGATTTCACCACCAACTTTTTTTTTGTTAGTAGCTTTTCCCTTCGAAACTCCAAGCACCTCTTTTGCAATAATCTTAATATCACTAGCCACTTTTTCCCACATAACATTAGCATCCTCATGCACAGATAAAATCTTAAGATCTAAAATCATACTCTTAAAAATACTTTTGTTAATATTCTTTAAATGCCCCCATTTAATTCTAGAAAATCATTTTACTTATTTTTTATTTTCTGTCCCTTTATCTTGAAGTCCAAAACTAATAATCGATGTTTGGTACATAAATTTTTACTCGAGATAACTTTACAATATTTGCAATCTAAACAATCTAATTTTCTTATAAGAAAATAATCAATTTGTTTTTACTATATCCATTTTTATAAATGATAAGATGCTAACCTCTTTTCTAAAAGAAGGTATTAGCTATTAAAAATCATAATCTAGAGAAAAATCTAATATGGTCTTACCACCTTCATTTGTCATTCCAAACCCATGGCCATCATGAATACTTTTAAAATCAACTACCTCTCTACCAACATATTCATTTAAATATCCTCCAAAAAAACTCTTTCTTTATGAGGTATCATTTATATTAATTCTTCTAAGTCATTTAAAAATATTAATTAAGAACACATATCCAATCTACTTGAGGAGCACAAACACTTATAATATTAATAATCTTAGCATTATCTCTAATTTTATTAATATTTATAATATTATCTTTTAAACTCTTATCTATAATCGCACCTACACCATTTCTAGTATGACTCTTACCTGAATACCATAATTTAGATCCTAAATTATCAATCTTCTTATACTTCTCTCCAACCCATTTAGTTTTTTTAATGCACTTAATATTTATATTCTTATGAATCATAATATCTATTAATTCAATTATTTTTCCTATAAGGTAACATATATTCTAAGTTCCTATCCTAATTTTAGTTTCAAGGACTAGCTTCTTTGCCCACATCCATCCTTAATATGGGGATCCTTATCTATTTAACACTGCACCCACCTTGTACACTTATCATTGTATTTAGGCCATACAGCATGTCACTTCCAGGGGACGCCCTAACATTAACATAATTTTTTAAAGGATTCATGTCATGATTGTTCGACAAGTTTTACGCTGGTTGTCGACTACCCAATGCGGCTCCACTTTTCTAATACAGGACTTATGACTTGGCAACAATAGTGTTTGTATTCATTTCTATGAGAAAATAACAGACAAAATAGAGGAAAGGGGAAAATTTTACCCATAGAGTGTTATCAAGAGTGGAGTCGAGTGTGATCAAAAGTTGATTTTAGTGGTGTGCTTTGAAAAAAATAAGAAAATTGATAAGATATTATGAGAAAATTAGGAATATGTGAGTGTTAATGTGTTTCAGAGTCGACAGATTGAAGACTGAGTAGGCGAGAAGATGACCTAGGAAGCAATTACCTAATTGCATCATAAAAAATTATATATTCTCATCTCATATGATGCACCACATAACTTACCCACCCTAGATTTTACTGACATGTACTGATTTGAAAGGCTCAATGGGTAATCAAGTTGATCCCACCCTAGCTTAAACTTGATCTCATTTTCTTAACGAGCTCAAAAGTTAACTCAAACTCAAGCTTGAGACTTAACAAGTTTGACATATGAGCTCATTAATGAGTCAAACTTGAGCTACCTCACGGATTGGCTTAACTCATTTTAACCCCTAGCTGCAACATAAGAGTGTGAAAAAAATTGAAGGAGAACTTAGTGGTGCCACACCAGATTGAGCGCAATAATGCTGAAACACCTAACAATATCGTAGGAGATAGTTCATCGGGTAGACCGATGTGATAATTGGTGAACTGGCGTGCTAGTCCAGCAACATTGTAGTGTCATCAAGCCATTGCTACATTATTGATTCAAAAATTTGTATATAATATTATATATAGTAGACTTAGTATTCATGTTAAAGATTGGCACTTGGAAAAATGTGTGTGTGTGTGTGTGTTTGTGTGTGTGTGATTATTTCTAGAGAGGAATTACCCCTTATGTACCTATTTTGAGTTTTATGTTAGATTGGATTAAAAAGGAGAAGTGCAAAGGATTTTGTACTACTAATTTAAGTCATTTATATATTTAAATCTACATTTTATATTTTGTTTTGCTAATGAAATAAAAATATTTTTGTTGTTTAATTGTATCTTGATGTGTAGCCAAACTCTTAAATTTGAATATGTGATTATTTAAGAATCATGTATTACATAAAGTAGGTGTTTTACTTATTTAATTACTTAAAAACTATTTTTAATTCCTCCAAACATCATTTAGTTTATGTATAGATCGTTCATAGATTTAAAATCTAATGTGATCAAATGCCTTGACAAAGGAGTATAAGAATAATGAGATGTTTTAAAAAACAATCTTACCATAACCATTATTAAGTTGTCCCCATATTTTGATTTTAGATTTTAAATTTTAAACGAATTGAATTTAAATGAGAAAGACTGAAGAGGTGTTTATAATTTGGGCTTATGCTTAGAGTGAGTTGCGAGCTAACAATCATAATGCACAATCAATCACCTTACAAGTAATACATGATTGGCTGAGCTCTACACTAATAGATCAAAGGATGAATCAATCTCTAAAATGAATAACTTAAAATATGAGGTATTTTAACTTTAAGTTCAAATGACACTAGTGAGAAGTCTCACTAAGAACCCAAAATTTTATCTTAATTAATTTACCTAACTAAATTTTCAATCCACCAAAATTTCTTAGAAAATTCAGCTGCATAATGACCCTATACAAAAGGAAAAGCATAGCATCTTCCTATCATAGTTAAGACTCTGCTATCTTGCCCATATTGGGCATAAAAGTTTAACTTAATGTATATTAAATAAATAAAATGTGTCCATGTTTACATGTATAGTGTAAAGGGATTAGTTATATGGTATTCAGTATCGTATCATCCTAGAACTAGTATATATGTTCCTATAAACTCTAGAACATATACATTAAAAGAAACCTATAAGAATTTATACTAGATAATGCAAACTACCACCCATATGAATGTAACGCATGAAGCAATGTAAAAAAAAAAAGATGGAATATAAAATGCAAATTATTTATTAATTGATTTGATAATTTACAACATACTTACACTATACATAAAAGAAAGGTGTCCAGGCTCCACCACAATAAACCTGGGTTTCTAATCCTGCCATATATATTGATTCAAATATACTTACCTATGGTCTTCAAGCTCCAAGTCTTCTATGGAATTCCAAAAGTGAGTATCCTCTAAAGGAAAGGATATTATCTTTCAAAGCCCCATTTATATATGTCAAAATATGTAAATTTAAATCTTTTACAACTCACGATACTAAGCAACTCGATCTATATACATTTTACATTTACAACAAGTCATATATGTATACATCATTCCTAGGTACATTCTAATTTGACTCTTGTAGGAATTTAAATTCAATATGAAAGCATATAAAATGTTAGGAAATTCAAAGTAAAATTTTATAGTTGCAAAAGATAAATGTACAAATCTTAAAATTTCTTAACCTATGATGTTTAAAAATACTTACTTGCATAAGAGTAGCTTCTTCCTAATGTTACTGTGAATCAAAGCATAAGTACTCATCATCTATGTTGAGCTTGTTGGAGAATTAGTCAAGATTTCACAAAATTATAGTTTTACTTTCTTCTTAATATCTAATAAACCTAACCACCACTAGTTTATGCGTGGCAAGATTAAGTTTTTAAAAGATATAGTTTATCTTATACTCCTTCCTCAAGCCTTTAAATCACACTTAATTTTAAGTTTTTACATGACCTATACATAAATTAAATAAGTGGAGGAAATAAAAATAGCATTAAGTAATTTATAAAATAACATACCAACACTATGCAATACATAGTTCTTAAATTATCATAAATTTAGATTAGAGAGTTTAGCCACACATGGAGATAGAATTATATAGAATAAAGTTTTTCATTTCACTAAATAAAATAAAGGTACAAAGTAGAGAATAAGAACAAAAAATGACTAGAATAAGAAGTATGTACTCCTTTGTACTCCTCTTAATCCACACCAGTATAAGACTCGCACACAGGTACAAAAAAGCTATTCTCATAAGAAGTAGCCTATCAAACTTACTCACACACACGCAGACGCACAACTCTCCAAATTGCCAGCTTTCTAACATTAACACTAAGCCATATATTTATAGTATTTTCAAAATAATTGAACTAACTCCACGACAGTGTCTTGGTGGCACTACAATGCTACATAATTGTCATGTCGGTTCACTACTCATCACATTGGTTAACCGGTTCAACCATTCCAACTATCTTTCATCATAATGTTGGGGAAATTTGGAGTTACAACACTCCTTGGATAGTGCCTCGACACTAAGTTAACCATCACTGAGTTCTCTCCACAATGGTACATAACTAGTGGCACAGCAGTGCTAGGGAAAGTTATAGCAGCGTAATGCTGGATCTACGACATTGTTGTGCTAAGTCAATTTTGATAAATTTTAACTTATTTCTGCATAAAAACATAAGAATTAAAAGCATAATAATCATAATATATAAAATTTGGACTTAGAAAAGTTTCTCTTATCAATCAACACTTCAAAAGCATGTAGGAAACTACATGTGCAACTAGATGCTGAACCTAAAGGTCTCGCAAGAAACCTCCATCCTAGTTAAATTGCATAATTATAATATTGTTATTACTACTATTGTTTCCACATTCATAAAATAGTTTGCTCATAATATTTCATATAAACTCTCAAATGAATTACACTCTTTAGTGCTCTTTTTTAATCATACATGACACCAAATTTTAATATTCATGCTTATGGAGCAATCCATGGAAAGTACATCACAACTTGAGGTGAAAAGGGTGCTTAACGGAAGAAAGCATAAAAATAATAGGACTAAAACAAGGTCTAATTTTTCTCTAGATTACATCTTAACTTTATTTCTATATCTTCATCGAATAGCATGGGTAAAGAACTTACCAAAAACTAGAGTATTGGTGGTGTATTATATATAAGCTTCAAGGAATTATGACATATTTGTTATAATTTTTGCATGGGGGAGTTTCTTGATAATGACGTTAATTTGCTTACTCTCAAAAAGTTTAAAATCACATATCCATTTCATAACATGAAGAGATATCTTACTATATCTGAGCATTCAAATTTTTTATAAAATTTCATATCACTATAATCATATAATCACTTATCTGCATGAGAGTCATCTTATTATCTTTAAACATTGGAATTTTCTAGTTTTATTTTAAGAAATAAAGCTACAAACCAAAAATACTTGAGCCATTTGATCAGATTATCAATAATTCATTAAATTTCCTATTGGTATTATAATTATTATTCTTTTCTATAAGATGGTAGTGAGGCCTGCAATGCTTTATGGTGCCGAATGTTGGCCATTAAAAGAGAAGCATAATACTAAGTTAAGTGTGGAAGATATGAGGATGCTCAGGTGGATGAGTTTCTTTACCCTTAGAGATAGGATACGAAATGAGCATATACTTGAAAAGGTTGGAGTAGCTCTAGTAGAAAATAAGATTAGAGAGAGTTGCCTGAGATGGTTTGGTCACATAAAACTGTGGCCTTTTCATGACCCGGTTAGGAAAGTAGAGGTATTAGATTTGACTTATCTTAAGAGGTAGAGGTAGACCTAAAAAGACTTGGTTAGAAAATATTTGCAATGATCTTTCTTTAGCAGATTTAAATGAGAATATGATTTTAATAGGACATAATAGAGAAAAAGGATTCATGTAGCTGACCCCACGTAGTGGGATAAAGGCTTGATATTATTGTTGGTGTTGTAGTCATTTACTCTCTCAAGCCTCTTATGCCAAATATCTCAAAATTATATCTTCATTATTGGTGGAAAAGGTTTAAGATTCCATTAGCAAAGTATAACTCATTGTGAAGCCAAATCATGAGTTGGTAACATTTCCTCGCTAGAGTAAAACCTCTCTTGATCATGCACCGACAAGCAAAACCTAGCTATTAAACTCTCAAAGAAAAGAATATAGGTTGTGACCCATCAATATCTATGTGAAGTGATACAAGTAAGGAAAAAAAAAAAGACAATGTTTGAAATGGATGAACTCAATTATTAGCAAGCATCTCTATTTAACATGTCATGTTAAAACCTAAGATAGCTAGTCAACACTAGTGCATGGAAGAAGATATTAAGGTGGGATACTCATGACAATGTAAAGGTAGCATGAATAAACAATTATTATTATTCGAATACAATTTACAACATAAATATATACAAATAATATTTTGATGAAAGACATATCAAAATCTCCAAGAAGGAAAGAATCAAAAGAAATAAATATTCAAAAACACATTATCACAAAATTTCATTTAGAGAAAAGGTGGGGATGAAATATTTATTATTGCATAATTGATTGATACAATACTTAATTGAATAAATTCTTGATAATAAAATATCAAATATTATATTTTTGCATTGGAGGTTTAATAAAAGGTTAATGGAGGGGAGGATAATTGACACCAAAAGTGTTAGCACTTTGATGAGGAGTTGCGTTCTCTACTTTGAGTGAGTTTAAAATTATCCTTTTAGATCCTCACACAAATGATACATGAATATCTCGATCTTTGGCTTAGATTTCTAATATTTTCCTAGAATATTAAAGCATTCTTCCTTTATCCATCCACAAAATCTTATATCATAATATAAGATCATTTCTAAGCTTAATTTAGTTTAAATAGGAACTAATCTTAGCCTTAGAATAGGCTAGATTAAAAAAAAAACACCTTAAAATAATCATAGGATTTCCCTAGTTTAGAACTGACCTTAGGATGGAATTCACCTTAATAAGCTTGCTCTTAAACAATCTTTAGGCAAACTATTTCTATGTTCAACCTTGATTCGCCTTAATAGGCACAATCAATGGTCATAACCAATATTCTTCTGATTTTATTTTATTAAATTAAAACTTCCTTAGATGATTAATATGTAATTAGACCATTATGAACCTCTAATCAAAACTATGATTAATCATTTTTATCATAAAAGGTCAAACATAGCCCATTTCATAAATTTGATCCAAGTGAGCTTAGAACTTTAAAATTTCATAGCTAATGAATCCTGAATATCTAATAAGATACTCCATGTTTATTAAAATTCTTGAATACCAAATGGCTTCTTGGGTTGGCATATTGATTATACCAAAACCAAGGTGATCCAAATATTTCCCTTTAAGGATCAACTTGACTAAATCATAATTAGCTTGCAACATGGCTAAGCAAAGTGGATCTTGAGCACATGATTATATTTCCTTAAAGGGAAAGAATCCTCCCAAAGAAAAAAAATTCATCAATTGGCCCAATTGATCTCAATTGAGCCTCGATTAATACAAATGGTTCAAATGAGCCAAAGTAGTTTTACACATCAAATCAACCAAGTTATTGGACATGGAGCCTCTATTGGATGTCATAAACTTGGCCCAATCTTGGTCAACTTGAATTGGCTATTTATTTAATATAGTTTGTTAATATGTCAAATTCACCTATTAATGAAAGAAATTACAATCCAAAGTGGTTTGGCTTGATTGAATAACCCAATTTGGCAAAACTAATTAAGAGTGTATCTAAACAAGGATGTTTAGAAAGATAAAACTACTTTGAACCAACCTACTTAACCTACCCAAATAGGTTGATTTCACAAAATAGACTAACTTATCCCATTTAGGCCCAAATGGAATTAAGTGAAATCAATTTTACTTAGGAGGTGAAAGTAAATTGAATTATGTTTTTTTTTTCATTTAAAAGCTAACATAGATGTTAACTTCCCTAGCCTTATAAGGGGCATTTAACCCATAAATATCCATGCTTTAATAAGGGTTAAAAAGGATTAGCATTAGTACAAATGGTCAATAGGATTCTTCCAACACCAAGGCTCAAACATTATTATACTCTCTTTCCTAACATCTCCCTTACCTTTCACTTGGCTTGAAAATGATAGGTGGCAAAATTGGGGATCAAGATAACCATGGAAATCTCTATATATATGGTTGGTCATAGGTGATTTGAAAAGATAAAAAAGTTTAAAAAAAAAAAAATTCCATCTCTTATTCTTCAAGGAGAGCTTCAAAAAGCTCCCAAGAACTCTGTTGACCAATTATAGCTAGCTCAAAGCTCCTAAATTATTCTAGAGACCAAAGTCCTCCAATAGGCAAATTGGTTGTGGTTGGCCCCATGCATTTGGTCATCCTAGGGTTCCGATCTCTGAAAGGGCTAATAAACTATTATACTGTAATGGTTTATACTTTTTAACATGCATGAATTGAGATCTCCTCACTTGGTGTATAATAGAGGTAGAAAAACCCAAGGTACGGAAAATCGAATGTGATAACAAACCGAAAGAATTAGAGGTTCATGGTTTGATCAATCGAACTAGATGATATAATAAATAATAATATTATTAAAATCAATAAAATTAACATCATAATATTGTAATCTAACCTTAAACATAAATCCATCATATCATACATATCAAGTATCTAAACTAAGAATGAGTTGGAAGTTTAAAGTCACACTTTATGTTATATATTTAGATATGATTTATACATATGATATAATATAATCATTAATATAATATAAATATATGAGCATTTAATAATATTTATAAAATTTTAAAAAATTATAATATAAATTTATAAATATAAATATCATTTAGAATAATATATTTATATATTTATAAAAATAGTATTTAATATAATATATAAATTTATAATATTAAAATTTTATATTATTAATTCTTATAATATAGATTATGACAATTTTACAATACACATAGTCAAATTTTGCAACCCAATTCATAGTCAAATTTTGCAGCACAACTAAGCCAAAATTCACATTCTAATTCATATAATATTCATACAACTTTTTTAATCCACATCATAGAAAGAGTTTGAGGTAGTTGTCTTTAACCCTTTATATAATGTGAATTACACACTTTTTACTAAATGTCTTGGGTGAGATATGTGAAATAACATGCATACATAAATTATGGTGTAATTAATCATCATATTTAATAAAAATATTTTAAAAAGTTAAAAGAATTTTATAATATATATATATATATATATATATATATAATTTTAAATTTAATTTAAACAAAAATAAATTTTTATAGAACTGGTTAGTTTTATCCAACCCGCATTGGTTCAACGATTCACCAATTTAAGTGCTAATTTTTGCCGGTTCAATCCAGTTTGATGTGAAATTGGTTTTTATGCTAGATCGGATCGGACATCTGATTGATTGATGGTTGAACCGACCAATCTGGTTTGATTTTTAAAACAGTGGAAGTACCCTCTTATTTTTCCAAATGATCAATTTATTGTTGGGTGGGCTCAATATCTCAACATGCATCCCATGAGTTTATCTTAATTTTCTAAGTATACTCTAATTTATTGGGATTTATTTGAGACCAATTCTTATTTTAACAATTTAAATACACAATATTTGTATTATATAATTAAAAATATATACTTGAAAGTTTTCTAATTGCTTATACGAAATTTTATCAGTTTAAATGTTGCCTGCAAAAGTCATTAAGCTTAAAATTACATTTTTAATTTTAAAAATACTAATTTTCTAAAATTTAAAAATATGTTGACTAATAAAAAGATAGTTGTATGCATTTAACTCAATAAATTAAATTTTCAAGTTTAAAATGATGTTTGAACATACTCCAAATTATTTGGATTTTCTTAATTTATTCAATGAATTCTTTAAGTATTATAATTTTCAAAATAATTATGAAAATTATTTAATAATTTAAAAAAATATATTTACATGGTATATTCATTTTATATTCAGAAGCATGTGATCAAGATCCTGTAAGCATTAGAGTAAATGTGATAAGTGTAAATTATATATTAATTTATGTGTTTTATTTTCAATGAAAATATATTGTTTTAGTTATTTTTATACAATAAAAATAGAAAAATGGCAGAAAATTCTAAGTAGTCTGCAACGCCATGGTATTTGATGAAAGAAAGCCACAACATCCGACAAAACAATGTCGTTGTGTCACATTCAATATTGTCGAGGCATCACAATTGGACATTACGACGTCGAGTTCTATGTTTACAAGCACTGCGTCGACAACACATAAGTGCCGCAGCATTACCAGAACTGTGACATCAAAAAGTCAGCTTGGCAGTGTCAGATTATCTGTTTACAAATGTCGTGACATCATAATTTCTCACGCCTTGGTGCCATTTTTGCATCTTGGGTGCCATAGAGCTTGAATGTCAACAACATTGTGGCGTTCTAGCTATAACTTCTAAGGGCCATAATCTCTCAGTAAAAAGATCAGACTATTCACTAAATAGCTGATCCACATCAACGAGCATCATGGCGGTGCAAAAGCTTTAGTGTCGATGCACTATTTCACTTCAAGGGTGCTGTGGAGCCATTATTTCAAGCGTTGTACCACCAAATGCATTTTCTTTTTTTTTTTATAAAGAGTTATAATGTTATGTTTGTAGAGGAGTTTGACCACTTGTGTAACATTCAATACCTTTTAGAGTACTTTGTTGAACTTATTAATTATGAAGTAGGTTGTTAGACCTAAGCTTATGTCCCAACGGCTAACCAAGAGGGGGGGGGGGGGTTGAATTGGTAATTAAAAAAAAAATCCTCTTAAACCGATTTAAATTTAGTGAATTTTTAAAAACAATTTTTCAAACACAAACAAAAACAGAAAGAAAATAAAAAATAGTGAAAAAATAAAAGACACAAGATTTATAATAGTTCGATCAAACATGACCTACATCCACTCCCTGAAGTCTCCCACTTCAGGTATTGCAATATTACCACAAGTGTCTCTCCTTTTGCCCACACATCAAGGCGGAGAAGCCTTCACAAAAACTCTCTTTCACCACTACCCGGTGCGGCAGAGAACCTTCATCCTTTTACACCTTCCAAGTGTCAGCAGAGAACCGTCAGCTGTTCACACTCTCCAAGTGTAGGTAGAGAACCTTCATCCTTTCACACTCTCCAAGTGTAGGCAAAGAACCCTTCGTCCTTTCACACTCTCCAAGTGTAGGTAGAGAACCTTTGGCTATTCACACTCCTCGAGTGTCAGCCGAGAACCGAATCTTCTTAAAAGATCTTCTCACAAGAAATCTAGAAGGATAAAAAAAAGAGTGAAGTAATCACAAATAACAAACAAAGATCCTTACCTTTGAGTAACCAGTGAACTCTTCACTCTCCAGTAGTAAGAACTCTCCTTCAAACACTCTCTCTCACTCTCTCCTTCAATTTCCCTTCAGTATGCACGAAGACCAATTGACAAAAATATTGCATGACAGTTTTAAGTGGACCTTTTATAAGAAAGACACAAAAAATAGTCCAAAAACTACAATTTTTCAAATATGTACGTTCATGATCGTCCTGTACGATCTCATTTCGTACGTACGAACAGTGTAAAAACTATTGTGTATGAACTCAATGTACATTGGCACAAACTGTCTTCGTACCCGATCATCGTCCCGTACGAACATGGTTTGTCCGGTACGAGCAGTTATTCTCAAGGTTTGTTCGAACAAAAATGCAGGACGAACCACAAGTTTAAAGAACATAGGACATCATCCTAGGATGAATGGGTTAGTTCTTTTCAATGAATAGTTCAAGAGCATAAGTCCAGAGGACATCGTCCGGGGAGGAATGGGTTAGTTTGTCTAGATGAACAGTTCAAAGCACAAGTCCAGAGGACATTGTCCTGGGATGAATGGGTTAAATCATCTAGACGAACAGTTCAAGCACAAGTCCAGAGGACATCATCCTGGGATGAATGGGTTAAATCATTTGGACGAATAGTTCAAAACATAATTCCAGAGGACATCATCCTGAGATGAATGGGTTAAATCATCTGGACGAACAGTTCAAAACACAAGTCCAGAGGACATCGTCCTAGGACGAATGGGTTAAATTATCTGTACAAACAGTTTAAAACATAAGTCCAGAGGACATCATGCTGGGACGAATGGGTTAATTCATCTGGACGAATAGTTCAAAATATAATTCCAGAGGACATCATCCTAGGATGAATGGGTTAAATCGTCTGGACTAACAGTTCAAAACATAAGTCCAGAGGACAACGTCCTGGGACGAATGGGTTAGAATTGTTCGGATGATCAGGACCTATAAAAAATTTCGCTCGCTCTGTTCATTCCATTGCACTTTGGGGAGTATAACTGACCAGATCATCCTGTATGAACATGGTTCATAATGTACGATTAGTATTATAAAATTATGAATTTTTAAATCTCTCCCCCGGTGTGTGTATGCTAAGTTACTCAAATACAATCACACTCTCTCATATTCAAATAAAAGAAAAATACATACTCTAAGTTATAAAACATTCTAAGTATATCTTGATTTGAAGTCTTCAATAATCTTGAGTATGATTTCCCTGAAATGTTAGTACAGACAAGAGCAAAACAAATCTTTCAAAATGTGTTAGGAGAAAATAATAATCAAAATAATAATATTTGGAATCATCAAAACATATAAGTTGCAAGAATGTAAAACATGCAAAGCTAAGTAGCAACTCTCTCAACATACTTCTCTAGTTTCCTCTTAGAGTAAAATCTAAGAGAGGCTAGTGAAGTATAAGACACAACCATTTAGAGTATTTAGCATGTATTTCTTGAAGACATTCTATTAGTTAGGGGAAAAGGAGTGTAGAGGAGATACATTGATCCTTCATGGTGATATCACTCTTTTGTACTTTATAAGCCATAGTAATTAAGTTTATTTTATATGAATTAAGCTTTTATAAGCCTAATCACTTTAAAACTAAAATGTCAAAGATAGGTTAGGCTATAGTTACTTTAGGAATTGAGACTTACAACCTAGCTACTAAGTTAACTTACACGGACATCAGAGCTAGGCAATATTTCTAGCTAAAGCAATGCTTTATTTTATTATTTTATATTATCCTTAATGGGATTTTAATTTTTACATATTTTGTTTCTTAAATATTATTTCTAGTTATTTTTATTTGCATATTTTATTTTATAGAAAGAATTTTGAATTTAGAAAACATAATCATCAAAAGAAAATCAAGCACTCCTAAAATCAAGATCCCATTTATTTTGGGATATTATCTTTAATGTTCAAAAAAAATCTCTACTTGGGCCTTTAATTTTCTCTCATTTGGGGGTAGGTTAGTTTTGATTAAGAGTGTTCTTTGTTCCATCCTCGTATACTTATTTCACACTTTATCTCCTACTAAAAATATTTACACTAGACTTGAAAGGATTTTTAACAAATTCCTTTCGGTGGTCAAAGACAGTAAATCTACTATTTTATGGGCATCTTGGAGTAGATGTTCTAGTGTCCATGATGAAGGTAAGCTGGTTTTTAAGAATTTAAGTGACATGGCCATTGGTTTTTCTTTTAAACTTTGGTTCAGTTTGAGGGCTAAAAATAGCCTTTGGTCGAAATTTCTGATTGTTAAATATTGTATTGGTGGGCATCCTCATAATTGTTCTATATGAAACGGGGATTCTTTCAATTGGAAAAGGCTGTGTTCTATTAAATGGGATGTTGAAAATTTCATTCAATGGAGTTTGGATTGTGGGGACATCTTTTTTGGCAAGATAACTGGCTTGGTTTCTCATCTATTGATAATTTATTTAACACTCATACCACTAGTACTTGTAAAGTGGTTGATTTTATTCAAGATGGTTCATGGAATTTAAATTATCTTGCTGACATGGTTCCTGGCTTTGTCATTAACCTTATAGTGAAAGTGCCTCTTCAACTTGATAAAAAAGATTGTATTTTATTTAATAAGTCTAATGATGGCATCTTCACGTGCAAAGAGGTGTGGCATTCTATCAGGTCTATTCAACCTAAATCTAAGATTTTCTTTTCATATTGGCAAAAAGGTATCCCTGCATCTTATTCTATTCTTTTATGGAGAATTTACAACAATTATATTCCTATTGACACCATTTTAAGGAAGAAAGGTTTCTATATTATGTTTAAATATCAATGTTGTTATCATATTGAGAATCTGGATCATGTGTTTGCTAATGGGCCTATTGCTCTTAAAGTTTGCCTTTGCTTTGACAACTTGTTTTCCACTTAGTTTTGTAAGAATTATAACAACATCATTAATATCTTACATGATTGGGTGGTTCCTATCAAGAAGCATATTTGAAATGTGTTACCCACCATTATTTGTTGGTTTCTTTGGATGAGTAGGAATGAGGCTAAGCATGAGAATATTAATATGAATGCTTCGTCCATTATCATTAAGATTAAGGATAAAGTGAGATCTTTATTTATGGCTAAGTTGATTACTTTAGATTTTTTTTTAAAATTGCTATGAAACTGCTGAGCAGTTTGGCTTTTTGGATGCTAGCTCTAATAGTCTTTTCTCTAAAGATATTTTAGTTAAATGGATTAAACTACATATGGGTTGCTATAAACTTAACACTGACGGTGCTTTAAATAGATCGAAAGCTAGGTGTGGTGGTATCATCCGAGATTTCAATGGAAATATTGTAGTTGCTTTTGAGGGCCCCTCTGAGTTTACCACTGCTATTATGGATGAAATTTTGTCTTTAAAGTATGGTTTACAATTATGAATTTCTCTTGGGATTACTAATGTTTAGATTGAAATGGATGCTAAGATTGTTATTCATTTTATTTCTGGGACCAATTATGTTATTCCTTCTTATTTTTATATTATTAGGGAGATGAAACAGTGTTTATCTTTTATTCACTTCTCTATAACTCACATTTATAGGGAAGGAAATGCTATGGCTGATTTTTTAGCTGATTTGGGTTGTAGTTTGTCTGAGTTTAGGGAATATATGGGTTCCTCTATTCCTGCTAAGCTTGTGTGCCTTGCTAGACTGGATCATTTGGGCATACCTTATGTTAGAACTGTCTAATTTTGGTCTTTTGGGTTATTGATTTTTTAATTTTATTTGGGTTTTGCTTCTCGTGTTTGGTCTGAACTTGTTTTTCTTCTGGGTTTGCTTTTTTGATCTCAATTGTAACCTTATTTGCAAGTGTTGGAATGGTTCGACTGTGGCTCTTTGGATCTGTTAGATCCCCATTTATTATATATGTTGGTCGGGTGATTTTGTTTTGTCATTATTTTGGCTTGGCCTGAGCTGCATCCGGAGGAATATCTATGATAGCCATTTCTTTCTTTACTGCAAGTCGACTAGCTGGACTGATCCGTATGAGATTTCTATTTTATGGGTTCATTCATCTGTTTCTTATATGTGCTATCTCGCCCCCATACATATGTTAACTGATTGTATGGTTTCCACCCATGATCATAACTGGTTTCTGTATTGGGGGATTCTGGTGAATGAGTTTTCCAATGGTTTTTATCATTATTTTGTTGGGTCTGTGAGAGCCTAGGTGACTCCTAGTACTATCGTAACTTTTACTCAGAGTTGGAATGGCAATATTTATTGGTTTGACATTATGTGTTCTTGCGATTTTAATTGGTTATTGGAATTTAATTCGTCTGTTTCTTACATGTGCTATCTCAGCCCCATATCTATGTTAACGGTTTGTATGGCTTCCTCTTAGCATATCTGGGTTTTGTGTTGGGGGATTCGGGTGAACGAGTATGATAGTGGTTTTTCTCATTTTTTGCTGGGTCTGTGAGGGCCTGGGTGGCTCCTAGCACCAAGGTTATTTCCAGTAAGAGATTGAATGACAATATTTACTGGTTTGACAAGGTGTGTTCTTGTGAAGTTAATTGGTTATTGGAATTTATAACAAATTATTGCTATATGTTTAACTCGAGGGTTGCTGCTACTATGCATATTTTCTGTTATAATTGTGTTGGTTTTTGCAGTCTTATTCTCCTGCATGTTGAAGGGATCAAGGTTTATGGAGATAAGCTGGATATTTTTTTAGGAAGACGGTGCTGAAAGTGTTTTCTTTCTCCTTCCTTTTTTGGGCTCTGTCCAATGGATGACCTATAATGTTATTAGGTAATTTTGTAAATTGCAGAACGGGGAACCATTGGCTCTTAAGTTTTCTTTTGATTTGTTTTGTAGCTCTTTCGAGCAGTAGTGAGCTGAAGGTTCCCCTTAAGGACTTTGAAATCTGTTTTTCAATTAATGTGTAGACCCTCTTGTGGATTTCCCCTATTAAAAAAAACAACTATGTTTTATATATCACATTAGTTATTTTTTTGTGTATAAGTGAAGAGTTTTGAAATGTCAGACAAGTCTTGAATTTTGGTTAATTTATTTCCTTGCTAAGGTTTCAAGTCAAAATTCTAGTAAAAATCTTTTAATGAGGGTGCAACTAGTGAATTAAAATTTGCAATATAATACAATATAAAAATAGAATATAAAATTAAATAAGTTAAAAACTGACAAGAAAACATCATGGCTTGGAAGTATAAAGGCAACTTCCCTTTCAGCCATCTAGTATGTGTTAGGCCATGCACACCTCACTTCATTTCTTATTTGTTTATTTCATTTCAATTTTGAATTTATTTAATTTTATATAGGGAAGCTTGTAATTTAACATTTTAGTAATTTAAAATTTTATTTGGACTTGTTTATTATTATTATTATTATTATTATTATTTTATATCATTTTCTAAAGAGTTTGTAAGAAAAAGAATTTTATTTTGATTCGATGATATTTTAATTTTGTTATTTTATTATTATCTATATTTTTTTAGACCTTATGGAAATTTATATCGCACTTTTTTATTTTTATAATGACTTGTCTAATTTATAGGTCATTTATGTGTTTGATTATTACACCTTGGATTTATTATTTTTTATTTTAGGTTTAAATCACAATCTCCCACTAGGCTTAAATAATTCTTATATTCAAGCCATTAAGGATATGCGTGTATGAGTTATTGCCTTGGTTTTCTATTTTTGTTGGATTACATCAAGGACCAACCTTAAGTCCATATCTTTTTTGCTTTAGTCATGGATGCTCTCACTAGACATTTGCAAGAGCTTGTAACCTAGTGTATACATTTTGCTGATGATATCTACTTATTGATAAGACTTGAGAGGGAGTTGAAGGTAAACTTGAATTATGGTCTTCTACCCTATAGTCTAAATATTTTCATTTGAGTAGATCTAAAACTGAATATATATAGTGTAAAAATAGTTATAATAGATCTAGTCGGGGGATTATGATGTTAGGCGATCAAGTCATTAATAGTGATACACATTTTAGATATCTTGGATCTATTATTTAGAGTAATGGTGAATAGATGGGGATACTTCTAGCAGAATTCAAGTTGGATGGTTGAAGTGGAGGAATGCATTGCACTTGTTGTGTGATAGAAAAGTTCTCCTCAAACTTAAGGGAAAATTCTATAAGAGGGTGGTGAGATTTGCAATGTTTTCTTGTGCAAAATATTTTCCATTAAAAGAGAAGCATAAAATTAAGTTAAGTGTTGCAAAGATGAGGATGCTAAGGTGGATGAGTGACTTTACTTTTAGAGACAGGATATGAAATGAGCGTAAATGTGAAAAGGTGGGAGTTGCTCCAGGGGAAGATAATATTAGAGAGAGACGGCTTAGATGGTTTGGTCACATAAATTGGCGACCTTCTCATGACCCAGTTAGGAAAGTAGATGTATTAGATTTAGCTTATGTTAAGAAAGGTATAGGTAGACATAAAAAGTCTTCGTTAGAGAATATTAGAATGACCATTCTTTATTAGATTTAAATGAGAATTGGACTATTAACATGGCACAATGGAGAAAAAGGATTCATGTTGCGTACCTCATAGAGTGGGATACAGGCTTGATGATGATGTTGTTGTTGTTTAAATATTTTTAAAAGCTATGAAATAATTCTTTGATGTCAGTGACAACCTTTGGAATAGTTCTTAAAAATTTTAAATTATTTTTAATTTTTAAATTTCTTATGAAATTTAAATTATTTATTGATTAAAAGTTACATATTATTTAAATTAATTTTAAAAATTATGAGAAATTTCTGAGAGGTTTGAAATAAGATTTATTTTTAATTTTAAATTTAATTTGATTTAATGATTTTTTTATTTATTTATTGTTGAAGTTTCTCACGTAGGTTCAAAATAACTTCATAAGAGTTACATAAAAAATTTGAAGACAACTTAATTTTTTTGAAATTTATTATGATTCATTTAATTTTTAAGATACTTTATGATAAAAATTATTAAAACTTGTCTTATTTTTTTCTTATTTTATTAAATTTTTATTTTCCCTATTTCCGATGATCATCAAGAGTTCATGAAATTTTATTTTTAATTCTTATTGTTTTATTTATAGTTTTAACTAATTTTAATGTGTTTTAGATTTTTAATAATTCATTAAAATTCTACTTAATTTTTCTTCTGAAAATTTAGAATGAATAATTTCAATATTTAAGAGCGTGAAATGATTTGAAATTATTTTTACTAAGTTTCTTATTGATTTTATTTTTTTTTAATTTCTTTTGTATTTTATGTTTTTTTATGAATTATTGAAGTTTCCTATGCAAATTTCTCACTTAAATGACATCAAGTATTTAAAAAATTAAATCTAAATGTTAACTATAACCTCAAGATCATTCCATTAACATTTCAAGTCATTTAGAATTAAAATTAATTTTCTACAAAAATATCTTTTGTTTATTTTTATATATTTTGAATGCATAGAAGGCTTATTTTCATTTTTTATATGAGAAATGGAATTACTATGATTTTCTGGATTAAATTAAATCCATGAAACAAGGTTTAATTAACTCGGGCTATGTCAATCAAGCACTTTACAAGTCACATCATTTGATTGTTTTCTATTATTAGCGACAAGTCTCGCATAACACTTGAAATTAATTCCAACTATTCAATCTTAGATCGAACAATTCAGATCAACCCAACCAAATCTCCATTCTATTTATATGAAATGGATAATGAAGTCATCATCTTCATCCTACCACTATTAACAAACGCTACAGAACTTTATAAAATACAAAGATTATAATCAATGGCATTTTATTTGGTTAATTGTCACAAGAGAAGGTCTCGTAGATGTTTAGGGAGATGACATGCTTCGTAATTTATCAGAAATTGTAATTTTAGGTCAAAAAAATTTTTGAGGACTCAAACACAAATTTTCGGACTAACACGTCACTAAAAATCATCATGATCATGCATGAATCTCAAGACATTTAAATTGGAAACATCGAATGTTAAAATCAGAACCATCCAAACTCCAATCTCAGTTAGGGGTGTCAATTCGTGTCATCGGGTCGTGTTCAGGATTAGACCCGACTTTGACCCGGGAAATTTTGACCCAACCCGAACACGTCCCAATTTTAGTTTCGGGTCATTTTCCTTGACCCGATCCCGACCCGGCTCCGGTTCGAGTCAACCCGACCAGACCCAAAAGCTATTAGATGTAATTAAAATATAAGATTTAAACAATTAATTTGCACTTGAAATAATGAAATTGCAATGTTACATTTCTGATTTCTCTCATAAAACAAAATAAATAAGTTTGAATACATTATTATATGATTGCAATTTACGAAGAAATTGAAATTACATCTTGTAGACTCATACAAACGTTACATACCTACGAGACTCCAACTTAAAGATGTCATTAAAGTATTATTCCTCTAACCTCTTACTATTCAACTTGAATTAAGTGCAAAACAAAGATGGTTAAGACTTAAACACTTAAAAATTAAAACTTTTAAACAAATAAAAATTATAAATAATGAGTTAGTATAACTAAAAAGCTTTAACAAATAGCTCAGTAAAACCCTTCAACTCATTTAGCAACTATGAAGTGAGTGAATAATGTATATTTGATTTTTCTAATTCTCTATTACAATCCAAGGCAACATTTTGCATTAACTTAATGTATTATCTTTAAAATAATAAAGCATCTCAATATTTGCTCTTGATATAAGCTAACACAAATGCCACTGGCTGTAATAGTAAATAGTATTTACTCTAACGCCCGATGGATCTCACTTTTGGTTGAGAAGGTTTTTCATCATTTCTTGAGATTTCATAGCTATACACTTTACCTTAATTAATCAAGAAAAATCTTTAGTCCAATGAAGCAAAAGCAAAACATATAATCTACGGTCCAGCTGGCAAAACCAGAAAACAGACATTTAGACACCAGCAGGTTAATTCAGAACAACATAAAAATTGAAACATATAAACTTATAATGAATGCCAACATATAATCTTCAGTCCAACTCCAGCCTCCATCAGACAAAACAGCCAAAGAGACACCAACACCAACAGGCAACAACATGTTAATTACCTAAATAAAAAATGATTAAAATATATTAACATATACAGAATGCCAATATGGCAATATATAATCGCACTCCGGTTGCAGCGGGCAAAACCGCAAAAGACTGAAAAGCCTCAAAAGGTCCAGCTACAGCAGGTTATTAACTTAATTTAGAACATCATAAAACAAAAACATATATTGAATGCCAATTACCTAAGTCTCAACGAAAATACATATAAATATCAAAGCAAGTTCTTCTTAGAAGTTAGAACTTCCAAGTCCCAACAGAATAAACTACAGTACTTTTTTAACTGAACAGTTGCCAACTTCACTGCTAACAAATGATATATTTAAGTTTATGATGTCCTCTATTACACTCTCAAGTTAGGGATCATTTACAACTACAAAGAAAATATGTAATTCTATATTAATACAAAGTTATGAGGGAAAACATGTTCATAAGCAATCTTAAATAAATTGAATTATTACCATTATCTACATATAACCAATCTTTACTGCAAACTAAGGCTTCAACAATGTCATGTTTTAAAGTGCTTCTATAGTGATCCAATACTCTACCACTATTACTGAATTCACTTTTTGAAGCTACTATGGAAATGGGAACAGTTGCCATCTTATACCTAGGATCTAAGATAACTGCTATTGCCAAGATATCATTGAAATCAAACCAGTACTTATCACATTTTACTAACATACTTGTTGCAATATTTTTGATGTAATCAACACCATAAGACCTTTCATGCTTAAGTGCCGCATAAGCCATAGAAACACAAGGGAAGAAGAGATTTGCAGAAGGATATTTTGTGCCAGAGAAAGCACAAGTAATCTCATAAAATGGAGCTAGGAACTTGCAAATACTCTCCAACCGCTCCCATTCAGTGTTGTTAGGGCAACATTTGAAATAGAGTCAAGTAGTTCAAAATGCTGAAAAGCTCATTTGTATTAAATAACATAATCAAGCATTATGAATGTTGAGTTCCACCTTGTAGGTACATCTTGTCTTAATCTTTTCTTCGAGTAAATATAGCTTTGCTTTACATATTCCAAAATTTTTTGCTTTTTTGGCTATGAACCTTTCACATATTTTATACTTTCTCTAATATTAGCAACAACGAAATCAACCCCCTTCATTCCCTCTTGCATAATAAGATTCACAACATGAGCACAACATCTTATATGAAAAAATCACCCTTACATAATAGTCCGTTATGCAAATTTAATTGATTCCTTAAGAATTCAACATAAACATTGTTAGCTGATGTGTTGTCTAGAGAAATACTAAAAAGTCTATTCTAAATTTTCTATTCAGTTAAAAAAGAATGCAGCTTCTCACACAAAGTAATACCGTCATGTGATGGTGGCAGGAAACCAAAATTAATTATCTTTTTTTTTTCAACAACCAATTGTTCTAAATGAAATGAACAGTCAATCAAATGTTACAAAAATGATTTCAGTAGTAGTACCAAAAGAATAAGGTTTTCAAGGTTCAATGGTTCATCTGGAGTGGAACTAGATGATGTAATAAATATTAAAATTATTTAAAAAATATTTAAATGATATAATAATTTTACAATAATGTAAATTTATTACTAATAAATAAATAAATTTCATACACAAATAATATATTATACAAATTTTAAATTTTAAAATATCGATCGTTTAATTTAATTCACATTTAACATAAAATTATATATAAATTTTTTATTAATTTATTTATAATGTGAATAATATTTAATTATATATATAATTAAATATTATTCACATTATAAATTAATTAATTAAAAATAGATGTTAAAATATGTAATTTATGTGTTTTGAATTTGAAAGCTTTAACTTAGTTACTTAGTCCTACATCACTTGGGCATTATGTTTTAATATTATTTATATAACTTTTTTTGGTTCACTTGAGTAAATAAATTACATGGGATGGTAGGGTCAGTGACAAAGCTTGATTGATGCTTATTTGATGAATAATTATCATCAATTGGGCACTATATGTAAATATTATTTATATAGTTGTTTTGGTTCACATGAGAAAATCAATCATAGGGGATGGTAGGGCCATGTGATAAAGCTTGATTGATGCTTATTTGATGAATAATTATCATAAAAGTTTAATGATGATTTAAAAATAAAATAATTCATTAATTTAAATATTATATATTAACTTTATTAAATAAATTTATTTAATTATATAAAAAAATTAATTAAAAAACTTGCCAATTTTTGAAAATCGGCATCAATTCATAGGTTAACTAGTTGAACTGCTAGTTCAGCTTGGTTCAGGCCGATTCGATGCGAAACCGATTTTGGAAATTTATCGGACCGACCTGCTGATCCGATTTTGTTTTTAAAACCTTAGTCACCACTGTTCACCATTAGTCGTTGGCCACCATCGTTATTGTTGATAATAGATGTTCGTTGCTTGCCTATGACATTGTTGATCGCCTCAACCCAATCACTTACTCATCATCATTGCCATTTGGCCCCAACATCTTTCGCTAGAAGCCTAACATTGCTAGCCATCATATTTGGGCTTTACAATGCATTTATTTACTTTAAATCAAATGTAATTTAAATCAAATATAAAACAAATAATTATTTGTGTTAATTTTACACTCATATAATTAACTCTAGATATTTTAACTAAATTCCATTCCTTTTACATTATATTATTTCACTTTAATCTGTATTTCTTTTTCAGCTAATCCATACCGGTAGGAAGCTCTTTTTGAAATATAATTTTAATAGTTATTAGACTTTAATGGTGGAATAAATAATATCTTTGTCTCTTAACTATTTAATAATAAAATAATTTTTTTTGGGTGTTTTCTTAATTAAAATATGATTCTCAAACATTTATTATTCTAACTAATTAAAGGAGGTTATAATAAATTAAAGAGTACCTAATTGATACGTTACAAAAAATCGCCTTGGTCAAACTTGAATCTGAAAGCATATATGAGTCGACAACTTCTAAAATTAAATTCATGGCCATCCTAACTCCAATTTTAGTAAACTTATAGTCAAACTAAACATCTAGAAGATATGAACTTAACAAGACCAAAATCAGTCTAATATGAACCCAAATGGGTCAAAATAGGAAGATTCAAAGCATAAATTGGATAATAAAATGATATCCAAATATAACATGCTTAAGTCGAATCGAACGGCTCGACGAGACATATTCAACGAGCCTAAAAACATTGAATTCCAACATTATTAAGGCAATTAAATACTAAATGAATGCTCTATGATCGAGGGAATCAATATGAATTGTCTAATGGAGCACTCAATATTACCTTGGATCTTCTTCATATTTATAGAGCATGTCACTCGAAAAAATATATAAATAAGCTCGTGCTCTCTTCATTAAGGGACCTTTGGCCGGAGATTCGAGAAAACTTTGAGGCTTTAAGGATCCTAAAGACTCACTCAAACACTTCTATCATTAATCATGGGGCCACCACCCCTCCGACGACGATCGCCAAATCTTTGTCAGGCTGCCATCGAAAAATCACTCCGACCACCATTGCCGGCTAACCACGGTCCCTTTGACCATCGTCGCCGCCCGACTACTATCCCTCTGATCTCCGTTGCTTGCATATTGCTGTCCCTCAAACCTTGGTCACTTGCTGACTATGATCCCTTTGAACTCCGTCGCCCATTGACGGTCTTACCAACTGAATGAACATGTTAACACTATCTTGAGAATCACTCTCATTTCAGTAGATTCTTCTAACTTCTACCATGTAATGTGCTCGATAAGAAACAATAAACACTGATAAAATCATTGTAATTGCATTAGACCTCATGACTTTTTCCTTTTTCTAAAATTTTCACGTAAAAATTTGTCTTTTATGACTCTTGCACCTTCTATTTTATCTGTCTGTGTGCTGAATCTTTTTACAAAGTTTAGACACTACACTCTATATCTAACTACCATCACGAATGTGCAAGAAGTCAACAAAAATATATTAGATAAATTTGTTTGATGCTTTTTAATTTTAAAGTTAAATATTTTTTATTTAAAATATAAGTTTAAAAAATTGAGAATAATTTATCAAAAATAAATCTGCCATTATTTATTTTATTTGAATTTAAAAATTTTATTGTTGCATTACAACACACATATATGTAAACCGTAAATCTGGAAAACTAATCGAGCACTCTCCTTAGTCGGTACGCTACTGCCATTCTTACCGGCCCTCTCGCCGTGTCGCTCTCAAGTCATGTTTCTTCGAGTAAGCTGGGGTCTGCTCTCATTCGCTCGCTAATTCAGTTAGGGCTCCTCGTTTCGCTGCAGAGCGCTACTTCCTCCAACTGGTATTCACCTTTCATGTTAACTTCATATTTAAGATCGTCCACTTTTATTTGTTTAGTTTTTATGCTTGCATGAGACTCAGTGAAAGCCCTAAAACTGGGAGTTAGACTGGTTTTTAGTGAAGGAATGTATGCGAGAAACCTTACTCACCGAATAAGGGCTCTGCCCATTGAAAAGAGAGTTTTGTGGTTTTCATCTCATTGCTTCATGGAAATTTCTCTGTGCCCAGTCTTCTTTGTTGACAGCTTCTGGTTTTATGTCTATTGGAAGCTACTGAATGCGCTGATTTAATCTTTTTTTTTTTTTTTTTTTTTTCAGGTATTGGATGGTGTATTAGTTGCTATTTGAGAATGCATATAAAGAAGGTGAACTTTTATCAGTCAGTTCGGATTTTGGAGTAGATTAATCCAATTTTGTCTGATTATTGGTCTGAGTTTTAGTTCTGTTTTCATGTGTTGGTTCATGTTGTTATTTTTCTAGATTATTATTGAAGGATTTAAGAGTTACAAGGAGGAGGTATCCACGGATCCTTTTAGTCCGAAAGTTAACTGTGTTGGTAATGTGCTTATCTTTATCTTTCTTCTGATCTTATATTTTAATATTCATGTATATTGCTAAGAAATTTAGGATTTGCAAAATTCACGTGAATGAAAGTTTTGGCTGAAAATTGATACAAACAATTGTGCAGCTTCATGTAACACGTGCATGATTAGAGATTGTAACCCTCTTTAAACCATCACAATGATGAGGACTCAGGAGGAAGAGTACTTGGGTGATATTTCTCTTGATATCGTTACTAACGATCTAACTTTAAAGATTTGATTGAGTAATAATTCTTTAAGCCTATAACATGGGATAAAAAAGGTAATCATTCTTTAAGCCTATAACATGGGATAAAAAAGGTTTATGGAAATCCTCAATCAAACCTGCAACTCAAAATAAATTGAAAAGTGTATGCTTTGGCCTAGCTGGCTGATAAAATGGAGGGTAATCTAGATTTTAAGGTTTATGTTAACGTTAAATTCCCTTCATGAGGATTGGAGCATTGCTTGCAACTATAACTTCTTTTCCTTCAATACTCATGCACCTACATCAATCCTCAATTCTTCAGGTTTCTCATAACTGGAGAGATAAAGTGAGGAGCGAGATAGCCTGCCTCAATGAGGTTGAAAAGGTGGTGGAAGGCGATGAGAGAAAAAGGGGGGTGGGGATGGAGACAGCCTTTGGATATTTGAATAAATTCCATTTAGGTTTGGAAAGAAATGCATTAGGCTTACATGGTCTTCCCATTTACAACGGTTCGAGATAACAATCTAAAAACAAACTACAAACAAACTTCCAATAAATACAAGTATTTGTTAACCACCTAATGATTGGAGGTTGAAAACTTAGGAAACAGCCATTTTTGGATAATGATGAGATGGCCACTCCTATGGTTATTCTTTTGGTGGTTTATTGACATGGCACTCCTTGGTGATGTAGCACTTGATGATGTGGCACTCAATTGTGGAGTAGCATCTTAACATATTGAATTGTTGTCTTCTAGCATTGTTGACATTTAGACGTGATATAGTTTTGTATAGGTCCTTGGAGCCTTAAATCACTTAACCTATTGGGTGGGTTTTCTCAAAGTAGTTGATTTTGGTGGAATTCACCTTAGTGGCCATCTACAGAAACCATTTTTACTAAAATCCTCTTTGATAACATGTTAATGTAGAATGCTTGTGTAGAGGAGCTTATCCATCTACATGTGTTGTTAGCTATATTTTGTATATCACAGTAATATAACAACATTGCCAAAGGAATCATACTTTAGTTCATGGTTTTCTCAATCTGATAGAAGATAAATGCGTATTTCTAATGCTAGGTAATTAATTAGATTACAATTCAATTTCTTAAAGTTATTTTACCAATTATAAAAGAAATGGCGAAATCCCTTTTTATGTTTTGGTTGCTTTAAAAATGCAATGCATTAAATTTTTTTTTGGTCTTGGAAACGACATGGATTGTGGAATGGGATGGTGCGAATGGTGGCATGGCTAATTGCCTAGTTGGGTCATTGGTGTCAGGTTAGGGATGACAGGAATGAACACTGGGACAATAGGCATGGTGTCGGCAAGACGATGGTGTATGGTAGGGGACAACTTTGGTCACATGGATGGTGACATTGGGTTAGGGTCGCCGACGGTAGTTTTGGGGTTGATGTTGGCTGCTATTCAATGAATTTGGAATTTGCCCGATTCAGGTGAATTCATAATTCCTCCAAAAATGATCTATCTAGGGTATTTCAAACTCAGAGAAAATATTTTTCACCTATTTTATGTCACACCAAGCTCCTAAAAATTAAAACACATGCATTCCTTTTGCTTTAAATCCCTAGTACACCAAACCAAAAAAAACCCCAAAAGTATGGTCAAAATCTTGTGTAAACCGCGAACAATTGAATTAGAAGCTACAAGAAAATATAAGTTTCTTGAAAAATAAACATTTCAATTCACCTAGTTTATTACTGATGCAAGTAAAAATTTGGGAAGGGCTCCAAATTTTTGCAAGCAAAATAAACACTTTCTAGGATAAAAGAAATTACATGAAAATACCCAAAATGACACTTTTTATAATAAAAGATGACTTACAAACTGTTGACTCTTATAAACGACGCAATAAAGACAAACAAATTAAAGACACCTAAAGTTGCAATTCCATCATTTGAGAAGAAGGATACATGTGGGGTGGTCCCTTGTGTAGAGAAGAAGGGGATTAGAAGCAAGACGAAAGGAAGGAGAAGCTCGCAAGCTTTCCTAGAAGGAAGAAGAAGAGAAGTTGGACAAAGCTTGCAAACTTTTCCAAACAACAAACCCGCAGGTTTCTATTCCAAAAATTACATCATAACACACATTTAAAACAACCACAAACATCTCTATATATAGGCACTAAAAGGGTAGCCAAACATCCACCTAAAGCTTCATTTAAACCCAATCAACTAAGGGGAAGAGGAAGGGCAAAAGGCTGTCCAAATACTGTCCAAAAACAGCTCCCAAAATGCTAGCATTTATTATAAAACAGCAACAAAAAACTGCATAGGAAATAGGGAATGAAAGGCCAAGGGTTGGTTCAAAACAACACCTCAAAAGCCCACCCAGCAGCTGGATTGAAGAGACACGGGACATGCAACTAGCAGACATCCCAACGGGCAGCAGGGAGCAGAACCGGCAGAAGAAATCCCAACAGGCAGCCAGGTAAAAGAGAGCAAACGACACAGCAAAGGTGCAATGAATCCAAATTTGGGAACAACACAAATAATAGGAAACCAAAGGGCAAAAGACAAGGGGGAAGAACCTAATAAATAAGATTAATGAGCTAGATTTAAGTAGAGAACTAGTAGCTCACCAATTTTACAATCCAAAATGTTTTGACCCCCCCTTGCCTACATCAAATTATCCTCCGGTTGAAAGAATTCATCTCCTGATGAAGCTTGAGTTTGCTTTGAATCTTGTCCTGAGGCTTCCGAAGAATGATTGCATGGACCATGACTCATGACTCAAAAACAAAACTTACATGACGCCAAGACACACACGACAACCATGCTCTGATACCAAATTGATGCAAGTAAAAATTTGGGAAGGGCTCCAAATTTTTGCAAGCAAAACAAACACTTTCTAGGATAAAAGAAATTACATGAAAATACCCAAAAAGACACTTTTTATAATAAAAGATGACTTACAAACTGTTGACTCTTACAAACGACACAATAAAGACAAACAAATTAAAGACACCTAAAGTTGCAATTTCATCATTTGAGAAGAAGGATACATGTGGGGTGATCACTTGCGTAGAGAAGGGGATTAGAAGCAAGATGAAAGGAAGGAGAAGCTCGCAAGCTTTCCTAGAAGGAAGAAGAAGAGAAGTTGGACAAAGCTCGCAAGCTTTTCCAAACAACAAACCCGCAGGTTTCTATTCCAAAAATTACATCATAACACACATTTAAAACAACCACAAACATCTCTATATATAGGCACTAAAGGGGGAGCCAAACAGCCACCTAAAACTTCATTTAAACCCAATCAACTAAGGGGAAGTGGAAGGGCAAAAGGCTGTCCAAATTCTGTCAAAAAACAGCTCCCAAAATGCTAGCATTTATTATAAAACAACAACCAAAAACTGCATAGGAAACAGGGAATGAAAGGCCAAGGTTTGGTTCAAAACAACACCTCAAAAGCCCACCCAGCAATTGGATTGAAGAGACACGGGACATGCAACCAGCAGACATCCCAACGGGCAGCAGGAGAACCGGCTGAAGAAATCCCAACAGGCAGCCAGGAAAAAGAGAGCAAACGGCACAACAAAGGTGCAATGAATCCAACTTTGGGAACAACACAAATAATAGGAAACCAAAGGGCAAAAGACAAGGCGATCCTAATAAATAAGATTAATGAGCTAGATTTAAGTAGAGAACTAGTAGCTCACCAGTTTTACAATCCAAAATGTTTTGACCCCCTCTTGCCTACATCAATTGCATACACACATTTATCATTCATGTTTAATTCGGTAAAGCATTGTCCTGTCAATGGAACTAAATATTCACAGGTCAACTTCCCAATAACTTTTATGAAACCTGAAAGTTGAATGCCAGTTTGTAAGTTCAAACAAGCAAACTTGATAACAATATATGCATCCAAATAGTTCATGAAATCATCTTATGATGCAGGACTAATTAGATGACATGCTAATGGATTCATTTAGGCATTGCACAACTATTAGATTAGAACAATTTCGGAACAAAATTACTAGCAATTCTCAATGTCAACTAAAACAAATAAAGAGACGCTTTGCGTAGGCTAAATCACATGCTCCAAGCTTTGAAAATTTCAAGATAAATAAAACAATGGAAACAATGCAAAATAGTAGTTTTCAATTTAATCCCTAGTCTAACAACGAGATTAGGATGCAGAGAAGGTACACTCAATAACCTATGAATGACTAGGCTTAGCAAGAGCACATGGAGGAGACTTTCGCAATTACAATCTAACCAATAGAGAACTTGGATTTAGAAGAAAATTGAATGCAAGGGGAAAAGGGTAAAACCTTTGCTTAAGGATGATCTCTTCCCAATGATGTCAGCAATCTCGGACTTTGTTGTAGAGAAAGAAGTTTCTCTAATAAATGGCTAGGGATCTTCTTCCAAGTGTTGATCTCAAAACCTGAATTTATGTTTAGGTTTTGCTCCAAAAATCTGAGAGAATTCTCAGATTATTTGGTGTAATTAAAGAGGCTTGGGAGAAAAGAGCTCAAAGCATCCAAAAGCTTAGCCTCATGAGAGAAGATGGAGGCTGGAGAGGAGGGGAGACGGGTATGGGAGGGAGGCGGGTGTTGGGCGGCAAACAGAGAAAAGAAAATAGGGAAGGTTTGATGTATTTCTTAAAGTGACGTGATCACTTAGGCAATAAATCAATCCAGGCAAGGTTTAGTAGGCGGCCAAAAGGGATTTATGGGTGATTTCACATTATTTCCTAAGTAATAGATGAGATTAGGAAATAATTGGAAAAGAAATTTAATGAGGCAAAGGGGGGCGGCGGCGTACAAGGGCTAGGTGATTGATTTGTAAGAGCAATTATGGATTTCTAATTTAGGAATTAGATTTAGAAAAGAATTAATTTAAACCCTCAAGAATTTAAATTTTGAGATTAGATTTAAATCAATTACTTTCCTAAAATAGAATTAATATATTAGGAAATATTTTGAAATTCAAATGTTGGAAATTTCAAATTCAAATATATTTTCTAACATATCAAATCCATAATAGGAAACAAATTAAGGAGAGTAAGAGGGAAGGTGGCCGGCGGGTTGTGAAGAGGTGGCCGGCGGTGTTGTGGGGACAAGGAGCTCGGATCAAGTGAGGCCGTGGGGCTTGGGGAAGGAGTAGGGGTCGGGTGAGGTGGGGAGGCGTTTGACGAGAGGAAGATGAAAAGATAACGAGGAAAACCACGAACCCGACCGTCTCCAAGGTTGGTGGGTGATGCGCCAATCTCCCTCTCCAAGGGATCTCTCCAAAGCTCTCCAAGAACTCTCAAAGGCTCTCAAAACACAAGTGCAGGAAGAAATCTCAATAATCATTCATTCATTGCCTTGAAAATAAAACAAAGGGACTTTAAATAGCCTCATACAAAAGACTCTAACTGATATGACACAATTGCCCTTAGGCTTACACATGACCACTCCCATACAAAAGGGTACAAAGGGAAAATAAATAAACACATAAGCAAATAATAAAATGCATGAAAATAAAATACATCGATTCAAAAATATAACGAATCGATCGTGGCCGTAGATCGGCGGCCACGTTGCTGGTAAACTTTCCATGATGATCTGATGTCCCCATCATCTTATCATTGACTACTTCAAAAGAAGTTCAACCTTGCTCAATATACTTTGAAATTGGCTAAATAATAACCAATTTCAATATCATAACTTAATCATCTTATACATTATTAAAACTAACTCCTATTTCATTTATACTCGATTTCTTGAGCTTGCTGTTTATTTGCTTAGAGAAAAGGATTAAGATGGTCTCTTGACTCCTTATGTAAGATTAAAATAGTCCCAACTATGTTAAATGACGATTTTGTCCCTCAATTCCTTAAAGAAGAACCAAAATAGTCTCATCGTTTTTAAAGACTTGAGGGACCAAAATGATTATTTAATATAGTTGGGGATCATTTTGATTTTTTATAAAGAGTCAATGGACCATTTTAGTCCTGTTCACTGTTGGCTTATGTCATTCATCATTCAGTCTCAAGTTAAAGTTATGCATGCAATAAATTTAAACCTTTGCTGTGTAATTCTCTTATGTTCTACATCTTGGTGGAATTCCTAGATGACTGTGCACAAACCTTTTTTGTTTTCTTCTTGAATATACTGCGATGAATTTTATGAACTATAGATGCTCACAATCTTCTATCACACATTTTGTTACTTTCTCAGTTGGTGCCAATGGATCTGGAAAAACCAACTTCTTCCATGGTAAATATGTTTTAACTGCACTGGTCTAGAATTTGAAGCTAGTGTGTTTTCAATTTTGAGGATGTCACTCTTGATTTATTTTTTTCAATAATGGTTTTTGATTGGACACGTGTTTCAGCCATACGTTTTGTCCTCAGCGATCTCTTCCAAAACTTGCGCAGTGAAGATAGACAAGCACTTCTCCATGTATGCAAGATAATTTAATTTTACCATTTTTTCTCACTGTGCTGTTAAACTTTAATAGTGACTTCATTTGGCTGAGTGATATAATCAGGAAGGTGCAGGCCACCAGGTCATGTCTGCTTTTGTGGAGATAGTATTTGATAATAGTGACAATCGTATACCAGTAAGTTCTTCCTCACGATATTTGTTTTGAGTTTAATGAAGCTTCTTCAGTACAGTGCTATTAATTTTCAGTAAAATTGCAATTTTACATTAAATCTATATTTCTTTGTTCCATAGTGTAGTCTTAACTTAAATGAATGGTCTTGGTAAACTAGTAATGCCTCATGTTGTAAGAAATTTTAGTTACCGTTAAACCCGGAGTTACTAAATATTTATTAGGTCTTCTTCAAACTGCACATTTAACATCTGTCATAACCATCATCATCTTCATATTATAGCTTGACACTAACTCTTTAACTTTATTACATTTTGCATCTTCTGGCTGAGGCTTCGGCCTGGTTTGTGCTTGTCTCAGCAAACAGTGAAATAGCTATTGAAGTTGAATTACTGTGATTTACTTATTGCATCCATAATATCTGCATGCATATGTAATTTGTGTGGAATGTCAATATGCATATGTATGAGTTTGTGCACTCAGATAGGGGAATATTTTGTTAAATTTTTATAGGCTGGCTTATGTGAAGGTGAGGCTAGTTGAAAGCTCTCTTTAAGATATGCTTGGTTATTTTTATTTACTTTTGTCAAGATACTCGCACCTTTGGCTTTTGATGTCAGCTTGATGGTTATATTGATACTTGAGGGCATTTTTAGAAATTTTCATTAAAGCTCTTATTCGGTGAGTGCTTTAAAAATTTTTTTCTTAAATTTCGCATTAAGATTTTTTTTGAGGCATTTTATAAAAGCTCAAAACATTGATTACTGCTGCATTCTCAATATAAAATAACCACCACCCCTCGCCAAACCGAAAGACCATGTGTGAGGGTATGGGACACTTGTAGCTCTAATTATTTTTTTATTATCTAGATTATTATTAAAGTTGGCACAATGGAGAAAAATGATTCTAGTCGACCCCTCATAGTTGGATAAAGGCTTGTAGATGATTATTAAAGTTCTTAATTTAAACTAAATAATAACTCAATTATATTTTATTAAATTATAAATTTAGTTTCCTATTCACGTAATTTTTTGTTTGATGATGTCTCAGCTTCGTAAACATAGCCTACAATCTGAACTGGGGTTTTCAGAGTTTTTCTATTAGAATGTATTGAGCACAGATTCTCAAATATATTATATTTTCTTTGTTTGAGCTCAGTTAACTTATTCCATTTGTCCCTTCTATATTAACTGGCTACACTAATTTCATGATTGTGTCCTACTTTTAGGTTGATAAGGAGGAGGTTCGGCTGCGTAGGACAATTGGTGTCAAGAAGGATGAATATTTCTTAGATGGAAAACATGTCACGTATATTCTTTTCTTTGTCCATTTTCTAGTGGCGTGCTGTACAATTTTTGTATGCAATAAAAATAATCATTCTGGCTGTGGATTTCTACAGGAAAACTGAAGTGATGAATTTGCTGGAAAGCGCTGGCTTTTCTCGGTCTAATCCATATTACGTTGTTCAGCAAGGGAAGGTATAAATTTCACGGTTTGCTGATTTGATATTTTTGGTTGCTGGTATGCCAAAATGGTAGACATGACATACTTGATGAATTTATACAGATCGCATCTCTTACATTAATGAAAGATTCTGAGCGTTTAGATTTGCTAAAGGAGATTGGAGGAACACGTGTATATGAGGAGAGACGGCGTGAGAGCTTGAAAATTATGCAAGAAACTGGCAAGTTACCTGTTATGTTCATAGAGAGTTTCATTTGATATGAAACATTTCTCAATTGCTAATTTTCACTTTTTGGTTCTGTTATTTTGTTAGGCAATAAACGAAAGCAGATAGATCAGGTTGTTCATTTTTTGGAGGAGAGATTGAGAGAACTAGATGAAGAAAAAGAAGAGCTGAAAAAGTACCAGCAACTTGACAAGAAGATTAGATCACTTGAATACATCATTTTGGAGAAAGAGATGGATGATGCAGCTCAGAAATTGAGGGAGGTCAGTTATCTTGAAATGAAAAATAATATCAGGTTCACTTGACAATTATAATTGAATAAAGGGTAAATTCCTGACTCACCTAATTTGGCAGTGATGAAGGCATTTCCAAACTACATTTTGGATTTCTATTTTAGAATTTAAGAATGTTCTTTGAGCATATTTGAGCTCCTCTAATTTATTTGATGTTCTGCTACTTGGCACATATTTTAGTTCATGAATATTTCTGGTGATATCTTAAATTTCTATGCCTTGCTTGTGTCGGGTGCTTGCCGTGCTGCTGATGTTAGTGGTTGACCTTCCATAGCAGAACATAATGAATAGAGGAGAAGAGTGATGCATGCAAATTTCAATTTATTTTAGTTTTTCATTTTAATTTGAATGCTATAGTTTTTTTGGTTTTTATTATGCTATCCTATGATGGAAAACATCCAATGATCATGAGTAGGTTGTGCTTGGGCTTGGCAAGCTTTGGGTGTGCTAGCTACTTGGGTTCTTTGGTCTTTGGGCTGCTTGTTGGTTCTCGGGTTGGGCCTTGGATGCTCGGGTTTGGGCTGTGTTATTTTGGGAGCTGCTTTGTTTTAGCTCATTAATGCTTGAGCTAATGTTTTAGCTCATTATGATGATTATTTATCCCACTTTTTAGCTTGTTATGTGTAGTGAAATCTTGCCCTTTCCCCTTCTCTATGGCTCTCGGTTTTCCTGCTTGGTTGCCTGTTCCGATTCCCCTGGCCTTCCGTTCCTTCCCCCTTGGCTGCCTTTTGCGGATTTCTATGCGGTTGTTTGGGTGCTGTTCTGGATTGAATTTTGGCCTTCCATTTCCCCTTACCTGATTGGTTCGGTTGGATGTGATTTGATTGTTTGGCTGCCCCCTTTTCTCCTATAAATTGGAGGTATTTTGAAGCATGTAAGGTTGTTGAATATTTGAGCAAAGTCTCTTAAAAACTTGAGGGTTTCTTCTTTGGAAAAGCTTGAGAGCTTGTTCCATTCTTCTCTTCTTCTTGGAAAAGCTTGCGAGCTTGTCTTCCCCTTCGTCTCGACTTTTAACATTATTCTTCTCTCCGTAAGTTCCACTCCACTTGTATCTTTCTTTTTGAGCTATTGGAGGTGTTTGTTGGTTGATTTGGTAGCATTTGCCGGAGGAGTTTCAGTGGACGTTGGACCTTGTAGCTGTGGTGGACCCTTGGTTTGCAAGCCCTTAAGCACTTCTTTTATATTGCCTACTTTTCGTTGCATGTGAGGAAATCACTTGCCGGTTGTTCTGAGGATAGTTGTTTTTATTTTTTTAATTTTGTTTCGTTTGTTTGGCTTTCGTTTGTTTTGGTGTTTGTTTGGATGTTATCATTCTAGTTTTGAATTGAGTTATGTTCTACTAGTCCTGATGTTCTCCTCTTTTGTTTCTTCCTATCTAGCTACCCACATCAAAGAGTTCCTCCAAATCAGGTTGTTCTATATTGCTTCCAAAATATCAAAAAAAATCAAATACCTCTTTCATGTTTCCACATCATAGAGTTAATAGCTCGGGGCTAGAGATTTAAGAAGAAGAAAGTTACTTTTGCTGCTGCTATGGGTTGATCGAGCATACTTAGGGTTGTCAAAATGGGCTTTCGGGTCAGCTTCGGGTCAAACTTGCAATTGACTCGGGTCCAAATGGGTTGACCTGAACACAACCTGGTTCGGTCGAAAATTCAAACCTTGACCCGACCTGCGCAGGTTACCTGGTTGACTAGACCCGCCAACTCAGAACACATACTACGGAGTTCGGTCGCTAGTGTGGGTCCGCGGAAGGGCTGGCTGGTGATGAGTGCGGAGGGTGGAGTCCAGACGCGAGCCCTGATCTACCGCGAGCCCGGGTCCGCAGGGGAGGGCTCGTTAGCGTTGTGGAGGGCGGAGTTTGGATGCGAGCGCGGGTCTGCTTGGGAGGGTTTGCTGATGCTTGACACTGCGGTGCGGAGGGTGGAGTCTGGATGCGGGATCGAGGGCTACGGCTTGCGGGTGGGTATGACTCGCAACTTAGAGTCCGGGTGCCTCTGAGTCATTTTGGGTTGATTTTGGATTTTCGGTTCAACCCGAACCTAACCCGGTTTTATAAACTGGTCGAAAAATTGAACTTGAACTCGACCTGTATAACAAGCGGGTCGTGACCCAAACCCAGAATTTTTTGGTTCGGGTTTCTGATCGGATCAAGTTTTGACACTCCCTAAGCATACTTTCTTGCCTGTTTTGATTGTGTGTGTGTGTGTGTGTGTTTTTTTTTTTCACTTGTATGAAAGAATAGTTGATGGGGACATCAGAGCATGGAAAGTGCATAAGAGGCGTAGCTGTCGATTTATGACCACGTTCGAGTTGATGTAGTTTTGAGTCATTGTCATGTATTTGTCTTTTATTATTTATGTTTTATTTGTTTTCCCGTTTTACCCCTTACTTAAGGGAGATCGTATGTAAGCCCTGAGGGCATTGTCGTCTTTCTTATTTTGAGTCCTTTTTGTACGAGGCTATTTATAGCTCTCATGTTGCTCTTCTAAAGGGGATGAATGAATATTATGAAAAATTTCTTGCACTTGTGTGTTTTGAGAGTTCTTGGGAGAGCTTTGGAGAAATCCCTAGGGGGAGAAAACGGATCACCCACCAACCTTGGAGACGGCCGGGTTCGTGGTTCTACCTTCTCTATCATTTTCCTCCTCCTTCCTCCCATAACTAGCCGCCGGTTTTTGAAATCCCTCCCCACCTCTTTAAGCCGCCGGCCACCCTCCAACTTTCACTCACCATCGGGTAAACCCAATTCCTTCTCCACCTCACCCGACCAACCCAACGTCACCTTCACCCCACCGAAATTTCTCCTTCCAAGCCCACCTAGCCGCCGGCCTCATCACCCTCCTCCCTCCAAAATTCAAATCACACATTGAATTCTTTCCATAATCTCCTCTTAATTTGGAAAGGGTTTAATTTCAAATTTCAAAGCATTTTGAATTTGAAATTTCTTTCCTAATTTAAGAGACCTATTTTTGGAAAGTTCCTAAATTAAGTTCAATTTGAATTTTGAATTGAATTGGATTGAAGTTCACTCCTTCCTTATTTGATTTTCCAAATCAAGGAATAGTAATTGCTTCTCTCAAACCCCTTCCCTCTTTGGATTTTAAATTAAGTGGGGATGAGATATTTCTTTCCTAACTTAATTAATAATTTAAGTAGGCATTAAATGCATCATTAAACCTTTCCCTCTCTCTACTTGTTGCCGGGTTTCGACAAAGTTGAACCTTCAAGGGATCCACGACAAACTTCTTCAACATCTCACTACTTGCTATCGGGTTGTGATAAGGGTAAACTTCTTCCCCCTTTTTGATTACTTTCATAATCCCCTAATCTTGTTGGTGATGATGATTCATAAGGAGCCGAGCTTCACCTTTGCCTAAGCTTAGTAAACGTAGGATTAGACACACTTTCTATGCTTCTAATCTAATTGTTAGATTAGAGATTTTGTTGAAAGCTATTTACTTTGCATGTTATTGAATTTCTACTTGTTTGTAATCAAGTAATCAAAAAGGGGGGCAACGACGACGTCTGTAGATCTACTTGTTGCCGGGTTTCGACAAAGTTGAACCTTCAAGGGATCCACGACAAACTTCTTCAACATCTCACTACTTGCTATCGGGTTGTGATAAGGGTAAACTTCTTCCCCCTTTTTGATTACTTTCATAATCCCCTAATCTTGTTGGTGATGATGATTCATAAGGAGCCGAGCTTCACCTTTGCCTAAGCTTAGTAAACGTAGGATTAGACACACTTTCTATGCTTCTAATCTAATTGTTAGATTAGAGATTTTGTTGAAAGCTATTTACTTTGCATGTTATTGAATTTCTACTTGTTTGAATATCCAAGTGTTTGGCATGTGGCTTAGCCTAAATGTAGGCACCCATCTTTTGTTTTTTATCGTCGTTTTGATTGCTAATAGTGGTAATCTTACGTGCTTAATTCAAGAAATCGTGCAAATTCTTATTTCATTCATTTTAAGCATTTAGTTCTACATCAATTGTGTGCTAGGTGGTTGGGGTCGGGTTCGGGTTGACTCAGAAACCTCTCCTGCCAGCTATCGCGCTTGCCTCGCGTCCGGACTCGGCAGTCCACATTCTCGCGCCTCCCTCTGGCCTCCTTAGTTCGCACCTAGACAGTCAGTCAGCCAGACCCGCACCGCACTCGGCAGCCTCGGCCGCTTGCCTCATGTCGGTACTCCACAGTCCGCACCCATAAGGCCAATTGGCCTGACCCGTACCACGCTCAGCTGCTCGCTTCGCATTTGGACTCCACAGTCCGTACCTAGAAGACATAGTGCGTTGCGTGATCTAGCACGGCCGCACCTAGATCCCCCTCGCACAGCTCCACAATCCGCACCACAGCGAGTGTACCGCATCCAGGTTCATGGGTTGGGTCTGGCTCTAAATTTTTGATCTGTTTATAACACCGGGTCAAGTTCGGGTCATGCCGTTTTGATCCGGGTTAATTCTGGGTTCGACCCGAACCTGATCCAAAAACCCATTTTGACCCCCCTATGGATAGTGTTGATTGAAGAGGATGTGTGTTTGGGTGGTTTTGGGGGGGTGGGTTCCTGGGAGCTATGTCCCACCATGTTCGCTTGTGATTGTAGACTTGTGAAGGATATGCTTGGTTACTTTGTGGGCTGTAGGTTATCTTGAGACTTGATCTTTTAGGTTGCATTCCCTCCATAAGTTCATCTCCTTTTCAAAATATAGTTGCCATGGTAGCATGGCTGTTATATTTGTAGTTGAAATCCACATGATTGCATCACCAACTGCATCGATTGGGAAACTTAGAATTTAGGTTTTGAAGCTCATAATTTGTCATTTTGAACCATCAAAAGCTTGAATCTTCACATTTTGATCATGTGGGGATTTCAACCTGTTTTTTTTTTATTATTTGATATCTATTAGCAAGAAGATGAAAACTGGGTCTTCTTTTTTGGTTTTCTGTAAATGTGAATTCCTAGTTTTAGGTTTAATTCTTTCCGCTTCTCCGCGTACATTCCCCTTCAGTCCATGCAAAACTTTTTATCTTGCATGTGAATAAAGTTTTAGTTTATGTTTGAGATTTAGATTTGACTACAGAACTTACTGTTTATAATTGTGCTATGTGGTTAAAAGGTCATTGTTTTACATTAAAAGATGTCTTAGACTTCTTTTTATAAAGGGGTTAGCTTACTCTTATTGCAACATATTGCTTTTTGACAAAAGAGGCAGTCTTGGCGTTTCTCTGACATTTTCATTGTTCAGCAAGTTTATTAACCATATCAATTTGCTTATGTACTCTAGATTTACTAAGGTTATTGTGGAATGCCTCCTTATTATCATTAGTTCGTGTACTGTTTCCTTTACTTATGAATGCATATACTATATTCTAGTTTATCTTTATATTTTGTGGGAATCAATGCATCCTTCCTTTTGCAGATAGAAGATGCACGAACTACCGTTTCGGAGAAGTCAGCTAATATGCACAATAAAATTCTAAAGAACCATGATAGGGTGAAGGAGTTAGACAAGGACTTCAAAACTTTTTCAAAAGCTATTCAAGGTCTCAACAAAGATAAAGAGCTGATAGAGAAAAGGCGCACTGAGGCATTAAAGATCCGTACTCAGCTTGAGCTTGATTTGAAGGACATTGAAGAGAGAATTTCTGGGGACATTCGAGCGAAGGTTTGTTTGGCGTGGCACTCAAGTGCCTTATAGATTCCAATATTGCTGGTTTTTTACTTAGTTACCATTTGTTGACAGGATGATGCTGCAAGACAGCTTAAGGGCCTGAGAAAAGAAATTCAGGATTCTAGAAATGAACTTAATACAATTAGGCCGTTACATAATGAGAAAGTTGCAGAGGAGGAGGGCTTCATAAAAGGGTAATTTTCATTTAAGCTTGGTTAGTCAATTTAGCCTTTGCCTTCACTTCAGATTTGTCTGTTGGCAATCAACTGATCATCCTTTCTTTTTATGCTTCAGCATAATGGAGTGTGAGAAACAGCTTAGTATATTATACCAAAAACAAGGGCGTGCTACACAGTTTGCTAGTAAAGCTGCTCGAGATAAATGGCTCCAAAGAGAAATTGATGATCTGCAACGTCCTCTCTCATCTCATTTGGGGCAGGTGATTGCTTCCATTCTGCCATATTGCTTAATTAATTGTTAATTATACATAGCTCATTTATTATTTCCATGAAGAAACGGCTTGGTGCAGTAGTGAAGATCTACACTAGTTTCTAGGTGAGTTTGGGCTGTTGATACAGTCAGATACAGTCATTTTTGGATTGCAGAGTAGAGAGGAATTAATATTGAAATGCCTCAGACTTCAGTAACTGGCGAGTGCATATGAAAAGTGTAACTGGCGACTGCGCATGAAAATTGCACTGCATTTGCGCTTAAGTTGGCACTTGCAAGCATTGCTTAGAAAATATATACAGGCTATTATATGCCTTTTGCAGTCTTTATGTTTATTTCTGGCCTTCCTACTAAATTTTGTGAGCATAATTAATTAATTATTGAGATAACTTTTAATGGTATGCCAAACGTTTGCAAATAAATTTGGCTTCTTAAGGACTGAACATGGGACTTTTTCCAATTATACATCCATCTTGTGTAGTACATAATAATTTATAACAGTTATAGCAGTTTGTATTGAGTCCCTTTGTTATAGCAGTTTGTATCCATAGATTCACAAGAAAACATAAAATGGTCTAAACAATTGTATTGAGTCCCTTTGTTACAAACATTCATCTTAGAAGGCCTTCATGCCTTAAATACACTTTATCGACCAAAGACTTTACAAATACATAATTTATGCTATTATCTAAATTGAGTATCTATTACAAAATCTCACTTGTTTTCGTATAGTTTGTTTACTCATCAGCTGTGCTTTCTTACACTTCATGGGAAATTCATAGCTCAAAATATAAACATGTTTTTCATTTATAACATCACCACAGCATATTGATTGGATATTCTGTAAGGCTTAGGCAATGAATGTGTACGGATCAGTAAGCATAGGAAATTCTGTCCATCCATTTTCATTGTCAGCATAGTATAATAGTTAAGTAGGCTGAAAATTTAACATGATGAAATATGCAGACTTGATATTTGCATATACGGCAATTTAACAGATAAAGAAAGGCATGACTTGTGAATAAGCGTTCTGGCATTTCTTAACTGTGTTCAATGCGATACCTTTCATTATTTCATTTACTTGACAGCATTTCATTTAAAGAGGAATAAATGAATAATCATAAAAAAATTAACAATCGAATTGTGAGTGCAAAATTCTTTGGCATGTTGGTAAACCTAGTGGCTCACGAATCTCCAGGTAGGTATATGGGTCCGCAAAGTATCCTACCAGGTAGGTATATGGGTCCACAAAGTATCATGCTAACACACTCACTTCCCACCAATTTGGAGTGGTGCTTGCACCCGCCAGAGAAGGAATTTGTCCCTATCATGCACAAAGCTATCGGGAGTTGATGCCATAACATTGATGGGTTGCTATCCTCATAAAGAATTGCATGCTAGTGCTAGTATTGCCTTCCAGGCCAATTACACATGAAGTCAAACATCCACGCAATACAATTTATCTACACATGCATTGGAACACATTGTATTAAATAGTGAATGTTTATTCCTCATTTAGCATGTTCAATCTCCCAAAAATAAGAACATCATTGTCTAGATAAATAACAACAATATTAAGCATAATTATGCACATATTTGTTAATAATGAATAGCGCATCACAATGTAAATATCCCGTAGAGTCATAGTACAATGTGACATGTGCTATTTCAAGAATGGCTTGAAATACTAAAAAAATATGAATAATTTTTTATCCAGAAAGATACTATTTAATGTCATTTAAATAGAACATAATATTGTCTTAACATGTTAAATATATAAACCAAGTCCCATGCAAATTTAGTACTATTATCTAAATTTTATAGTAGTATCATAAGTATTCTTGCCATTGCATGATTCTAGTGAAGGCCAACGGGTTGTTGGAATAAGGAGGTGAAGAAACAAGAGTAGGAAATATTTTCAATCAACATGAATTGGACATGAGTAAGTATATTTTGTTGATCTAAATAAACGAATTGAAACCATTCAAATCCTATATCAAAAATATTTTATCCATGACATAAACTTTAGAAGTCATCTTTCATACAAACTCTTTTTTTCATGCATTTAAGAGTTTAACATTAATGAAAATTGAAAAAACTTACAATAAAACTCATATCTGCAAGTTTGAGCGTGAAGCATGACCGTGTAAGAATAAGAAGTCATTTCAATTGGAGTTAAATTTTGAGGAGATTGATGAGTGTTTGGATGATAAGAAAAAAAATTTAGTGAACATGATTAGAGTATTTTATCCACAAACCACGATTAAAATATGACCCATGTAAGAAGAGAAAAGTCATTTCAGTCAGTCAGAAAGTATTAAGGAGATTAATGAATGTTTAGGTGACTAAGAAACAAAAATCCAAGGAAAATTTCTAGACTATCATATCCACAATCCATAGAGTAAAATAAGTTCATGTTAAAAGAGGAAAGTATTTCACTTAGAGGGAAAGTTTTGGGAGACTAACGAATATTTAGATGGCTTATTAAAAAAAAAAATTAAATGCAAGGGGCATGGCTAGCATATTAGGGAAGTATTACGTAGAAATGAATATTTACTTTTTTTTAATGAGACAAAAAAAAAAAGGAAAAAACATATAATAAGCTAAATGTAAGGGTAGAGATGTCCCTAATTAGTGCATCAACAATGAGATATAGCCTTACTCTTATAAAAAAAAAAAAAAATACAAAGTAGCCACATAACGATTCTAGAAGCTCGGTCAAGAAGATTAGCATGCACTATTTGAGCATGCCAGGTAAAATCTTGCATTTGAAGGGGGAATAAAAATTGCTACTTCTTGCAAATATTCAATTTTACTAATCAGGGGTTAAAATGGGCACATTTTCCTAAGAATTGAGCTTAGCAAAGAAAATAGAAGCATGCTATGTCGAACCTCCAAATTTTTTTAATTATACAACTAATTTAAACAAATCAATAAACATAATAAAAGATAATGAGGTTGAAAAATAAACAGTGCATATCATTTGCGTTATAGTGCACCTATGGCTTGCACATAGTGCACATTATTTTGTTTTATTGTGCCTTCAAATGGTGTAGTGCCAGAGGCATTGTGCTATGCCATTGCATGTATGATTACAAATCCGAGTTTAAGGATTATGTACCATAATATTGCTTAAATAAATCATAGTAAATGTTGATATCTAATTATTAACATGCTTAGTAAACTTCTCAATAGTAATAACATTACATTCTATTGAGTTATATCAAGAGTAAAGCATTATTAATCTTTTTTTTTTCCTTAATAAAAATAGGCTCCTTAATTCAATTTAGTTTTTACCTCTCAAACCCTTGCAAAACTTGTAATGATGTAAATTTGACCTTAATATATCGTTATTCAGACATAGGGCTACACAAGGTGTTTGCGCAAAACTAAACCACTAGATTTTCTTTCTATCACGATACAAATTAACTAGCAACTTAGTTATTAAATTAATTACTCTTAAGGATTATATTTATTTATTTTTCCAGCCATGCATATCTTTACCAATATTAATACATGTATGTGACATCTTGGTGGGTGAATTCTTTAAGCCTTTACCACATACATATGCCAATAAACAATCGTACACCTGTCTCTATATTTATATGCATGTGGATTGCATAATTGGTTTAGGAATGATATTCATTAGGACTACATGCTAACGGGGATTCTCTCACCTTTTTATTTCATCATATAAGTCATATTCCTCATTTCGTTCTCATGTTATACTGATGTTTGGATGAGTACAATTTTGTATTAATGAGAATGAGGGGGGCTAGGGTTATTTTTATGCTTGAATATTGTTTTCTCTAGAGTTCTTGGGTGTTTGGCTCTAGATTGCTTGTCTAGAAATTTGGGAGAGAATGATCCTCCTCTCGAATTGAGGATCACTTGTATCTTGCTTTGTCTTTGTTTGGCTTGATTCTCTTATTGCAATCCATCGTTTGGGGGCTGTTTTCCGCCCAGATTTTGCATTATTCTCGCTGTTTTCAGCAATTAGTGATAGGTTTGCTTGCGAACTCAAGTATTTCCCTTAGGTTACTTGCGAACTCAAGTATTTCCTATCATAATCTAATTAACACACTTTCGCAAGAAATTGAGTAAAATGAAATTAAGAAAATGATTAGATTTACCATTTCAAGCACCGTAGTTAATTCTCATATCAATTTAGTCCTGACAGGCACCCCTTGCATAGCTTTAACCCTTATCTTTATGCATTTTATAATTTCTAAACTCATTATGGGTTTTTTAATTTATTTAAATTTCTCTAAGAAGCAAAGTTGAAGATCCTCTTCTAGCAGCTTCCTTCATGTCATAAGCTTCCAGTCATTAAGTCCTTTGTCCTCATCTCTCCATCTTTTTCGATTCTTTCCCAGCCCCCATACTGTTGCTTCTTTCTGCACTTGTTGTCTTGCAATTGCATTCCCCATTTCTCTTCTCCTTACGTCTCTTCTCTTGATTGCAGTCTTTCTCCCATCATGCTCTATTTCTCTTTGTTATTACTGTGTTTTCTCTGCACTATTTAATTGAAACCTTAGTAATCCTGTTTGGGATTAAAACCCTATTCAACCATCTCTAATGTTAATGTGCTGGGTTGTGTCATATCAACGGGTCTATCCTTGCCTCAAGCTAATATCCAAAATTCACCATCCAATTTAGTTGCAATTCTTCATTTAGTGGGCTATAGGATGAAGCTGCACAACTAATGAATAGATTCTATAGAGGTTGTCCACTCATTCAGATAGACTTAGGCCTACACACATGTAACTAATATAATTGTATAAAATTCATAAAAGATTATAAAGTGTATATTATTTATGATTTATCCAAATATTGATTTCATTTAATCATGATGACACTTAATTAGCAATTAATTATACCTAGTTAAATTAATGATCTTTTGGTCATTATGTAACCAGTTTGGCCTATGAAATCAAGTATAACTTATCTCATTTTATTTCTATTTTCTTTTTATATCCACCATAGGTCTTTTCACAATTAATATTTATCTTTATCTTAATTGTTTTATTCACCAATTTTGCTATCTTTTTTTTTTCGAAGTCTCAAATTTAATGTAGTTAATCTAATTTTTATTTTAGATCTAGTTCACCATTTCCAATTTTTTACCACAATTGTATTTAAAAGTGTAAATCACAATATACTAAGTTTTGGTATATCACTTTAAGGGCATTTGTCCTAGTAATGTCTTGCTAGCTGCTTATAAGAATCAGGTTAAGTCTGTGCTTCTCTTACAGGGAACTCCATAACCCTAGAAAAATTGAAATTCAGATTCATTTAATGAATTTTGGCATAAGTTTTATGATTAATTATTGACCTTACCTTTATCATCTAGGCTAGGGATTTGCGGTGGTTTTGTCTAATAGATGCATAACTTTTTTTATTGCAGTCTCACTCTCTGGAAATACCTTGGTTTTTTGTGTAAAGTTGAGTGAATTTGGTTTGTGAAATTGAAAAGTTTTTTGTAAATTTAAAGTTGTTCAAGAGCTTAAACATTTTTTTTTAGTTTGATGAATTCTTCGTCTTTCTTTCAGTATTCTTTATCTCATGTTTAACTTTCTATTTACCATGCATGTATGGTAAAATGGATCACGAAGATTACTTGAATCCTTTGCTCAATGATGGTTGGTCTTTTTTTGTTTCCAGGAGAAGAAAATTCAAGAAGAAATCCAACAGCTTAAAGATGAAGAGAACAAGATGGATTTCTATATTGAGGAACAAAGAGCTGAATCAAAAAGGCTAGAATTGGCCATTTCAAAGATCCAAGAGGAGTTTAATAGGTTGAGGATACAAAGGGATGAACTTCAAGATAAAAGAAAGTATGGTCTTGTCTTTTACATGTGTTATTTTTGCAAATTCATCTTACAAATCCTGAGCAAGTTTAATGCCTTATCAGGTCATTATGGAAAACAGAAGGAGAACTTTCTGCTGAAATTGATAAGCTTAGGTCAGATCTTGTGAAGGCCAAGAAGAGTTTGGACCATGCTACTCCTGGTGTGAGTTTCAATTCTTTTCAACATGCTTCTACATAAATCATTCAAAATCTCAATTTTTACTTTAGTCAGTGCTATTTTTTTTTGCTTTGACGTATCCATGATTTTAGCCATATTGTTTGTTCTATGCATTCTCTGATAGTCTCTGCTCCAATTTGATCAGTTGAAAATTGTGCTTTCAGGTGATTTATACGTTTTAATTTGAGAATATTGGTTTATACACATTTTTTCCTGTTTATGTTTGGGTATACTGGTTTGCACTGCTGCAATGGTGAAATCTAGGCGATATTAAGTTCGGTTTCTTCTTTATTCTCACTGATTGTTTGATTCGAAGTAGTGTCTTTCATGGTTCCTAGAAGATCGAACTGTCAGGTGAACTGTCATCCTTTATCAACTAACCTGTGTGGTTAAATGAGCACGATTTCTAAATTAAGAGTACGCTGCTTCAACAATCTTAAATTGAACTTGTAAAAGGAATGTAAAGAGTGCCGGTTTGTTGTAGCCAATAGTATCTTCGTTTCTTGGAGACGCAAGTTACTGCAACAAGAGTTGCAGCTTTAACAAAGTCAATGGAAAAATCTAGGCTGGATTTTAATCTAGTATTTTTTTTTTCTACCCCTTTTATCATTAGGCTGTTAGCTGTCCACTTGTATAAGCTTGCAGAGTTTAAGGTTATATTTTTGAATAGAGTTAATTGGATCAAATTAGATAGATTGGGTTTTAGTAAAGTTATACTTGGTTAGGCTTGAAAGGTGCATGAATTGGATGGTGTTTAAGAATCATAATTGAAGTTGAAGTGATGCATAAAGCCTCGTGTATCTATTATAATCAATTAATGTTGATGTTCCTGACTTTACTAGTTCGATTATGCTTGATTTGTTGAAAAATCTAGCAACGTGTGATATGGATCTAAAATTGGGGTGTGCAAAAAATTCATGGAACTTATAGGAAGATGCTAGTATAAAATGATTATTTAATACAGGATTATGAGCTTTTTTGATCTAATCGAGAGGCAATGACTATTTTAAATCAATTAATGTTAATTATTCAATAGAGGAGGGAGGGAGGGAGGTTGTATTATATCTATTGTTTACTTGGGGGGGGGGAGATTGCACTGTATCTATTGTTTACTTATGAATTCAATAGGCTTTATATTCAGGAGATTAGCAAGTTTGCAATGCGGCTTTATTATGGGAGGGAGGGAGGAGACTGCACTATATCTATTGTTTACTTATGAATTTAATAGGCTTTATATTTAGGATGGGAGCAACTTTGTAATGTGGCTTTATTATTGGAGTTCATGCTTTGTTTGTAGAGTAGACACTCTTGAGGAAGATAACTTATTTGGACTTGATGGGTAGTTGCAATTAACATCTAATGAGGCTCTCCTCCAAGCACTTGACCAAGTCTGACGTACCCATATGCATTTGAGTCCAAGCCTAAATCGAGTCAAGGAGATGGATCAATTGTTTTAAGGGGTTTGAGTTTGACCAAGGCTCAACTTGAATTTTTTATTGCGTTATGAACTTAAATCACACTCATGTAGTCAAATTAGAAATTTAATAATGGTTCCTCAATTTTCACATTAGAGTTGATTTATTTTGACCAAACCATCTTGTTTTCTTCAAGAATTTTAGCTTACATTAGTGAAATCAATAGAGGCAATTAACCAAATCAAGAGTTTATTTGACATATGAAAATCGATTGACCTGATCAAAGAGTTGGTAGGCTAATTGATTAGGTAGTGAGTGTGCGCTAGGTCAATTGAGTTAGTTGATAAATCAGTTGGCTAGGAGGCATGATCAAAGCCTTAATATCAATATAGGTATTAATTAGATTGACCAAATCAACCCGAACTGGATTGGGGTTACTTTGGGGTTGTTGGCATACCTAGGGTTTGACTAGTAACTCTAGACTCAGAATGGTTGAACATGTCAACTCAGACTATTCTACCTTCATTGATGCCATATGATATTAGCTTGGTGGCCTGACTAAGATTGTGTCGAGTCAAGTAGGGCTACAAGCACGGGGGTTTGTCCATTAGTCTAGGAATGTTCTGGTTCTCGCACAAGCATACTTACTCAATCAGGGGCTATGATCAATTAGGCTTAACCATAAATTGGCTATGGGTCGATATTCCTTTAAGACTTTGTAGAGGTCAATGTGTGTGGTGTATGACTACAATATGTCATATTTGTTGTGTTGATTGATTGTCTTTTGTGATTTTTGTCATATAAGCTATGAAACCATGGTGTTTAGGTTTTTATAGACTGGACTGCATTTTTGTCATTGAGCTTAATCTGTATATAGTTTCGAAATCTTGGAAAGTATTAGGGTTTTTAATGGTCCAAATCTTTTCTAGAAAGGGTTCAGGTGACCCCTAAATTTTAGTCATGGCTAAAGGTTTTAAGTAACCCATAATTTTAATCGGGGCTAATAGGACTTTCTTTGTGCCTTGCTAAATAATTTCTGAGCACTATAAGTCAATCAAGTAACGCATTTGTGTCATCCGGATTATCGAACTAAGCTGCATCCCACTTGATCCTATGTGATGAATCATTAGGGTTATCATTGTATTTGTGAAGAGGGATTTTTGGATGGCGTCAGGTGTGTGTGTTAAAATGATAGTCATACTTATTTATCAAGTAAAGCGGGTAAGTGCCCTGACTAAATGGTTAAGATACACTGTATATTCTTCTGGTGGGCAATGTGTGATAGAAATGTGGGTCTGAGGGATAGTGATGTGGTCGAGTGGGAGGATAGTGCTTTTGTGAACATCAAATAATTTTTTTGTCGTTCTTTGTTTCACAATTTTGTTATTTTAGCTTTTAGAGGTGGCCTTAAAACAGAAAGTGGCATCAAATTGTTTTTCAAAATAGTCAATTTTCTTGATTTACAAAAGGTTACTTTCTCGCTAAAATAACGATCATCAAGAGTTTCAGCAATACTGTCTAAATGCCGAAATTCAGCAATGAATAGCAAGCGTAATAATGCAGCAAACATCAAAAGTTCAAGGGCATGTAGAATCTTGGCTTTTAAGCTTAATGCAGCAAAGCTAAACAGTCTTCAGAATTGAAAAACACAAAAGTAAAGGTAAATGGCTAACAATTTACTCAAGAAAGGACAAATTAAATTGATATAAATTATATTCAAGTTGGTATCAGTTTGAGATAAAGTTAGTGAAGCATAAAAACTTTGAGGTGGAGGGCTGTAAGTTTAGTGGAATGTTGCCGTTTATGATGAGTGAGGACCAATGATAAGAGGTCTAACTAGGGACTGAATGACTGCCTAATTCGAATTGCCTCAGAAATTAACAAGACCAAAGCTACTTCAGAGTTATAATCACCCAAAAGCAAAACATCGAACCAATGCCACCTCAAGTGATATGGATGATAGTGCCAGAACGACGGGATCTTTGCGCCTTCAAGAACTCTTGATTGTTATGGCTTGATGTAACCAACTGGAAAGACAGTTTGTTTGGCAATACGAGTGGGAATATCCAAAGGCTTTTTCTTTTGTAATGCAGATGATCAAGCTTTGATCAAGAAGAAGCCTGCAAACCACTGATGAAGCCATATAGGGCAAATTCCGCAAACATGTACACAGAGTGACAAGAATATCAAGCTAAGGACAGTAAGCATAAATAATTCCAGCAAAACTTCTAGAGTTGGAATTCAACAATGTACATCGAGCTTAATATAACAAACATCAAGATTAAAAGTGCATGTTGAATCTGAATATTCAAGCTTAATGCAGCAAGCATAAGTACGGAAAGAAAAATAAAAAAAGCATGAAGCACCAACCGAGCATGTTCACTACAAACATCTTCAGCTAGCTTGTAAGAATGCTATCGGATTAAGGAAAACAAATTGAGCAGATGCACGTCTCGGGCAACTAGTTGATGCAAAGTGAGCAAATTGAGCAGTTTTATGCAAAGCAAATGATACCAGATTCAATAAACAGCCTAGTTGATGAAAAGGGCTGAGAAATGATAATAATAATTGGTTTGAGCATAAATGGAGTCGTTAAAGCAGTAATCAGACAAATGTAATGAGCAGTTAGCTTTGATACGAAGAGTAAACATAGAAAGCGATCAAATAGTGAGTTTATACAGCCATCAAATTGTGGTGAGAACATTCAACTGAGAGCTATCAAACAGTATGCAGGCATATATGAGGAGTTTTTGCAGTAAGAAGATGTATTTGTGTTGCTAGTTCTTGGACAAGCGGTAAGGAGCAATCAAACATTTAGAAGTTATGAAATAGTCAAGCATTATAAGAGGTATATCGTATGCTGGAAAACCAGCGCTCATGTTGTGAGCAAGCATGATTGGCAGGAATTAGCTGTTATTAAGAAGAAGAGAAGGGGAATATGCACTTTGATTCGTTTGGAGCTGCTGGTACAAATTGAAATAACTTCATCTCCATATTTTATATTCCGACATATGCTGATGTTTTGAGTGTGGATGAATAGGGGTGAAAACGAGTTGAGTCAAGCTCGAGCCAGACCTAAATCAAGCTCGAGTCCCAAGCCAAACCTCGAGTATGAACTCAAGCTCGATCTCGAGTTGAACTCAGAAAATGAGCTCAAGCTCGGCTCGTGCCACTGCAACGAGCTCGTCGAGCAACTCGATTTCGCATTCGCTTACTCCTTGCATCCCGCGTTCGAGTGATTACACCTTGCGTCCAACATATGAGCCTGACCTCGCCCGAGCTCAAATTCTACCTGTGTCTGAGTTCCGAGCCCTCCCGTGTCCGAGCTTCGATTCCGTCTGCGTCCCTCATCCGAGCCCGCCCTGTGATCCCGCCTTCTCACCCCTGCGATTTTGCGTCTTAGCCCGCTTGTTGCCCCTCGTGATTTCCCATTCGAGCGAGTAATCAAGTCGAGCATTAGCTGGCTCAAACTCGAGCTTGATAAGCCAACGAGCTCAAAATTCTGCTCGAGCTCGAGCTTGAAACTCAATAATCTCAACTCGCAAGCTCATTAACGAGTTGAGCTTGAGCTAGCTCATGAGTCGGCTTGGCTCACTTGCATTAGAAATTATTCTATGCAGTCACCAAACGGTGTTCAGAGGTAAATCAGGATGCGTCACGTCATTTTTTTTGCTTGTATCGATGTTGTGTATCGCTGAGCACCGTGTGATGTAGCGTATCCTGATTCGCCTTTGGACTGTCCAGTGACCGCACAGAATAATTTCTCGGAACCCCCTATGGATGAGCGTTCAAAGTGGTGGTTGATTGGAGCTTGGATTGGGCTATTGGAGAGCTTGTTAAGGGGGTAATGACCTGGTATTTGGAAGAAGATATGGGGAGTTTAAAGATTTGGGGGGGGGGTGGCTGAGGAAGTTGACTCATAGGAAGAGGGGAGGGAGCCATTTGAATTTAATTGATAGAAGGTGTTTGATATTCAAATATCTTTTCATTTCATCATTGAAGAGCTCCATACAATGAGTGGGTTACATAGAAGTGTGTTGGGTTATTTTGACAAGTTTTGTCTAGAAATTTATTTAATTGCCCAATTAGACCACTTTAATGATTGGATGCATAAAAATACGTAATGGTTATGAAGGGTTGGTTATCTTGCTTTCTTAAACCTCATTCACAGAGCATGCCGCACATTTTCTTTTCAATAAGAAATATGAATTCCAAATAATCCTTTACCAAACAAAGCCTTCCATTTAAAGCTCATTTACTTCTATCCTTATGCCATCTTATTAGTATATTCAAAGTTCTTTTTAGTTTGTCCTTCAACTCTATTTTTTTAATAGAGCAAAATATAGAGCATCAATACTTATACGGAAATTGGACCAGGTTTTAGATTTGCCAACATTAACTGTTGGTGAGAAGAAGATAGAATCAGGTTGGTGATGCGAGTTCGTGGGAAGCGGATATGGGTTTGGATGGAGTTGGGGTTTGAGCTGGGCAATGAATTTAAGATGTGAAGAGCATAATTTGTTGGGTATTGCGAGTCTAGCTTGGGATCTAGACCAATATGGAAGGGGTTCTTGAGATCTGTGAAGATCAGCGTTGGAGTTGAGTTTGGCGGTGTTGATTTAATAGGTCATAGGCTGAATTTGATGAGATGCGGGTGAACAATGAGGAAATGAGGTTCAGGCTAAGTAATTTTTTTTCTGACTAGGGTGGAGACATATACGTGAAAAGATTGAAGTTGTTCCAGTGGAAAGATAAAATTAGAGAGAGTGGCCTTAGATGGTTTGGTCACATAAAATGACGGCCTTTCAATGACCCTATTAAGATATTAGATGTATTAGATTTATCTTATGTTAAGAAAGCTAAAAGTAGACTTAAAAGGATTTGGTTAGAAAATATTAGAAATGACTTTTCTTTATTAGATTTAAATGAGAATTTGACCCTTAACAAAACACAATGGAGACACAATAGAGAAAAAAGATTCATGTAACCGACCCACGTAGTGGAATAAAGGCTTATTGTTGTTGTTGTGTGGAGACAAGATTTTTGATATGGGTTTGCATGAAGTAGAATTTAGGTTGAATTTGGCGTGATCGACGCCAAAATGTGGGAGATGATGTGGATTCGGTGCAATGATATATATATATATATATATATATATATATACTCTAGAAAATGGGGGGATTGAGGAGGAAGAAGAGAGTATCACAACAAATGGAGATTATTCATTTCATTGATTGACACCCTAATATTTCGAAGGTGTATTTATCGCATTACAATGACACAAGGATGCATTAATGGTCTATTATGCACTATAATACTTATAGACCTATGAACACTAAGATCTATTATAACCTATTAAGCACCCAAGGCTACACAAGTATTATTAAACTACCTATTATTGTTGATTAACCCATATAAACCATTATAGATTCTTAACAAAATCCATCATATTTCTAATATTTGGGCCTATTTTGCCAGTCATATTACATAATTCAGAATTCTCGTGGAATTTTGATGAATGTATTTAACAATCTGAAGGATATCAGGGATTATAAAAAGTCTTATATTTGGGCCTATTTTGCTGGTCATGTTACAAAATTCAGAATTCTCGTGGAATTTTGATGAATGTATTTAACAATCCAGGGATTATAAACATTTCGTTTTTATTCTTTTGAAATGATTTGAGAAGCTAGTAATCTTTTTTATTGTAGAGGTTGGGTCCAAATCGATATATTATGGCTGTTATGATCTCGTTTTAGTTTTTGCTTTTTAATTTAGTCTCCTTCTAATTAGATGAACAAGTATTTTGTGCTGGATACTTAGTTTTTAGCCTTCCAGTCTATTACTTTTTCATGGAGTAATAACAATGTCAAGCAAGCAGTAAGCAGCTGACATATTTAACTAATTTAATATAAACATTTTTCGTAATTTCTTTAATACCTTCACCGCTTATTTCCCTTAACTCTCCAAGGTGTAGTTTTCATTTTTTTTTAATGCTGCTCATCAAAGATAATTTGCTATAATTAGAACCAAATGCTGCTATTTACAGAACGAATGGTATGAGTGGATTCATAAAGCTACAAAATAATTAGGACAAGGCTTAGCTGATGCGTATATATGCTGCTTGTTTTCCCCTATTTCTTACTGGTGAATTTCTGTTTTCAATAAATTCCTGTAGCAGGAGAGCATTGGTATTTAGTCTTACATGTTAGAAATTTTCAATGAATGATTTAATTACCTTCTACATCTCCTTAGAATAAAATCACTTTGCTTTTCGTGATGTTTTTTAGATGTTTGCTCAAAGTAACATTGTATTCTACTTTTTTTTTTAAAAAAAATATAGGATACAAGAAGGGGACTGAATTCAGTAGACCGATATGTCAATGATCACAATATCGAAGGAGTTTTTGGTTCGCTATTAGAGTTAATTGAATGTGATGAGAAATTCTTTACTGCTGTTGAAGTTACTGCTGGAAATAGGTATCCTTTTTTTGGGTCTCTCTGATCATTATTTTTTTAGTTAGAAACCGTTCATGTTTATATTTGATAAATTTCTTTGGATTTATGGAACATATTTCGTCAAGTTTCAAAGTTAACTACTTATTTTATTATTTTTGTTATTTTCAGCCTATTCCATGTCGTGGTTGCAACAGATGACATTTCTTCTAGGATTATTAGATACCTTACTTCGGAGAAAGGTGGGAGAGTGACATTTATACCCTTGAACAGAGTGATTGTACAGCGGGTAAACTATCCACAAAGCTCAGATGTGGTGCCCTTGTTAAAGAAACTAAAATTTCGTTCCGACTGTTCTGCAGCATTTCAGCAGGTATGCTTGATTCCTTATATCACAATATACTAAAATTGCCCAAAGTTTTACCATTGTTTGATTTGCCCTCACTAGTATTGTCTTCATCAATACTTAACTAATTACAATTCCTATGTGGTGTTCAAAAAGAGAATCAATTGTGCAGGATTGAGCTAAAACTCGGATTAATTAAAACTGTTGTTTTTTTTAACACGAATCATAATTTAATGGTAATTAAGTTGAATTCATTTAATATTTTGAATGGATGTTAGCTTGTAAGGAGACTACTTAATTTAATCCCTTTGTTGGCTTGTCACATGCAATTTGATTATGTCAAGGGAAGAGAGAGTTTGTATCTTATTCATTTTGTTATGTAATTAAAACAATTTGCCAAGGTACAACTAAATAAGCATACTCCACTAATTATATATGGAGTAGTTTTCTAATAATAATATTTATTATACGAATAACCCCCTTAATCTATAGCATGCATATTAATTCTCTTAGCTTGTTAAATAATTGAAAAAAACTGAAGTGGACCCAAAGCCTAGGTAAATATAGCTACTATATGCTATGTTCGAAACTTGGGCAATGATCTTCTCTGATAGCACCACATTCCGAATAAAGTGATAGTTAATCCTAATATATTTTGTCCTTTCATAGAACACGAGATTCCTAGCAATATGGATGATAATGTGATAATGTGATTGTTATATTTTAAGTTGTGTAATAGAAAAGTTAAATTCTTTAATGAGTCTTAACACACATCATTCATGTGTAGTGTGTGCCATGAGTTTGTATTTTATCTTAGTGCTTGATATGACTACCATTGGTTGTTTTTTACTTTCCCTATGACTAGGTTACTTTCATTGAATATGTAGTACTTAGATGTGGATTTTCTATTATCAAATGATCCAATATGGCCAGTATAAGAAAAAAACTTCTATGTTAAGATGTCCTTGTTTAGCATATAATTTTCATTTACATGGCGACTTCTTAATATATATGAGGATGAGCAAATTCCCAATATATTTATTTGGGAGTTTGTATATGTTGACTCATAACCCCTACAACAAAGGAGATATATGGTGTGGACCCTTAATATTGAGATGTGCTTTGACAATTTTTTTTACTGTCTATATTTTGTGTTACGACCCGACTCAGAGACTCGAATTAACGAGGCGTGAACAGACGGTTGGACAATTGATTAAAATTTTAAATTACTAATTAACATTTCCAAAGCAAAAAGAGTCACTAAAACCTTAAAATATATATAAATACATTTCTCTTAAAGCGCAGCGCCTATGATACTTATTTTCTTCTCTTATGCTCATTTTAGTAAATTGAATTATATCTGAAAATATTTTTCAATAAGAAGAGTGAGTCATAACATAACTTAGCGAGTAATTCATACTTATAAATTATAGTAACCCAATGCATTAGGAATAATATGCATGATTATTTCAAAACATAAAATAATTTCATTTAAATTCATTTCGAACATGACCATCAATATTATACATGTTACATATTTATCTATATATTTATTCTTTTTCGTAAATAATACAACTGTCATAGGAGCCACTGTCTAAAATAGTATCAATGAAGATATTCATTTTTTTTCCATAATATTTTTCATTTATTTGCATGGGTACATTGCATCCCTAGTCAGTATCATAAGGGGTTGTGCTCATGCACATGCAAGCATAGATCATATCATCTACATTTTCAGATAATTTCATATTAACATATATAAAGCATCATGACATTGGATGAGTGACCTCTCCATAATATAAAAATTCAAGGCTTTTAGTTTAACATAATCAATTGTCTTTAACAAAAAAAAAACATTAACATTAAAAAAATTAAATAATAACAATATTTGATGAAACATGTGTAGGAGAAGTAAATATCATTATTGTAAATTAGAACATGAATACTCACCTTAGGTATCTTGTTTCTTCACTCTTACTCCTTGCTTCAAGGTCAATAGATTTTCACCTATATAAAATTTTTTTTATTAAAAATCTAACTTAATATTTTAAAATTTCTTCTCTTTTTAAATGTACTTTAATTCTTAAAATAATTATAGAGTATTTCACTTATTAAGATTTCGTTTATTATTAAAATTAAAAATACATGTTGTGCTCTCTCTCTTACTCTCCAATTAGTTATTTAAAGCATCTAATTGATCAATTTCTAAAAGTGCTTATTTTATCATTAAATTTTAAATTACTAATAAAATTTACTCTCCTCTTTCTAGATAAAAAATATTATTTAATTATTACTATTTTCTAAATTAAATTTCTATATTAGTTTATTTATCATATATCTCTTAACTTAATATTCTCATTTATTTCTATTTTAATTTATAAAATCTTGTATGAATTTATATAATTTACTCTTTTTTTAATATATATATATATATATATATAAAATTTTATCATTGATCATTTTAATGAAAAATTATAATCTAATTATTACCATTATCTAACTGATATTTTAAATTTTCTAAAATAAATAATAAATAATTTTAATATAAAATTTTTATTTTAATATTTCTTAAAAATTTTCTTATAATTATCTTTTATTAAAATTCTAATTATATATATATATATATATAACTTCTATTTAAAATTTTAATTTTCTTAATAATATTAAAAATAAATCTTATCTCTTGCTTGATCTCTTATGCTTGCCTTTCTCGCTCTACCTCCCCAAAGCACGACCCTTCTCTCTCAGTCATTCACTCGTTTGTCGCTCAAGCTCTCTCGATCTCACTACATCTCTTCTCTTATTTATAGAGGCGAAGCCAACAATGGAACGACCCTAACCCTTCGACTTCCACTACACCAAAAGACGAGAATGAGCTTTTTGCCTTTATGCGATTTGGTTCATTCGACTTCCGCGACCCCGAACATCTTCTTCATTTTCCTCAACTTCTACAATTTCTTCAACTCCATCGGCTTCTAGGTGACGCGAAGTCACACACGGATGATTCCTTTAACTCCTTCACATTCTTCGTATTCCAGCGGCTTTAAGCAACATAATGGTCTCTTCCGCCTCCTTTGACTTACTAGTCTTCCTCGCCTTCTTTGAATTCTTCACGATGAAACCCCGAGTACGAAATATTACATTGAGTGTTTATGGGAGTGTTAGTAAGTTTTGTTACCTAAAAGATCATTTTTTATCAAAAAGGTTCATGGCATTTTTCATCAAAAAGGTTCATGGCATTTTTCTTCTGAAACAAGGAAGCTCCTTTGCTATAGGCAAATGCTATTCTTTAAAAATATTGAGAGCAATCAACATCTTGGATTATAAAACATTTTGGTAGATAGCATTTGGTTGTATAAGCCCATTTTTTGTTTAATTTATGCAAGTATAATGTTATTGATGCAGTCGAAGATTATCATTTCATATTTTGTATTTTATATATGTTTTAGACTTTATGTAATTTTTTATGTAATATTTTTTCTATGTTTTTTGTGTGCATGTGATGGAAAACAACCCATGATCATGCTTGGTTTTGATGCTCTTTGGTAATTTCTCTTCTTTGTTTTCCATTCTTGATCTTGTTCTTTTTTTTCTTTATTGGCTTAGTGGAAATTTATTTTGGGCTGAAATTTCCTTAATGGGCTTGGCCCATTTCATTCCCTTCCTCTTGGTTGCTTGGTGTTCCATGCTTATTACGGTTTGTCTTTTGCTTGTGTCATGTTATTTCCCATGCAGCTGGTGTTTTACTTTTGCTATTTTGGAATTCCTGCAGCTGCTCATTCCCCTTCCTTTGTGCTGTTTCCAAGTTTTGTGTTGACTCCTATTGGCTATTTGGGGTGGCTCATTTAATGAATTGGGTCGTCGTGTTTGAAACATCAAAATTGCTAAAGGAAAACCTCTCGCAATCAAATCGAGTGAAGAGAGTAAAAACGATAATCTATGAACACAACCTTGTGCGAAATTGCTTGAATTTTGTCTGTTGTGAAACAGGCTGTGCCTGTGTCCAAAACATTCATATTACCTAGAAAGGACATCCATATTGTATGAGTTGTCGCACGAGCAAAATTTGTTCGCGTTTAAGAGGCGTCTAAACACACAAATTGAGATGCACAACTAACGAGAAATTGTACTAGGAATCTGTTCACATTTCCTTAAACATTTTATACAATTTTAATTAATTTATAATAAAAAAATAAAAATATATAAATGTATAATTTTTAAAAAAATAAAAATATGTATATACCTTATCCCATTCCCTTATGCTCAAATGCTGCTCCACGCCTCATCTCGTTCCATGTGTCTTAAAATAATAAAGTTTAACTAAAATTTAAAGCCTAAACTAAACCCCCTTGTCTATCTCACGTATGACGTACCCCAGTCTAAAATGTTGCTCTCCCCTCACGTGTGACAGTAAAAATCACACATATACTCCTTGTTCGCATTCCTCATCAAACCACCTGCTCAGCCCTTCTCCAACTCCTCTTCACTCATCCCTACATGTAAGATCACTCAAATGATCTCCTATCGCTTGTTTGTTGACGAACTGACCACCAACTACTTGATGCAACCACACACAACTCGCAACCCCTCTTCCTCTCTCTCGCACACAGCTTGTCGTTCGGCCTCCAGTATACAAGAAACTCATCTCCACTTAGCCTCACCTAGCATTAGCCTGCAAACCACCCTTTTCCCAATATCCATCTACAAAATAACAAGCCGCTGTCGGCCACCCTATCTCTTGTAGCTCCCTATTCAAATTTCAATAGTGACCACTCGATCTCTCAGACTGGCACTTGCCAGCCAACCTTTCAAACCCATCCATCACACCCTATCCAATCGTTATTCTGCTTCCAGCTACCATTGTCTAACCCACCTACCCTATCTATCCTTTTTTTTTTTTCATTTAAAAATAAATATAAAGTACCTACCCTATCTATCCTTTACCTTCTCCAAACCACCTAACCCTAGCAGCTTACTTTTTCTTCACTTGCTGCTAGCCACCAACCCTCTTGCAACTCCTAAGCTCTCTCCATACATAGCCACTTGTTTCCCACCTCTCATCACACATTGACCCAAAACCGACCTCCACCAGCATTCCCCATGTCACATTCACTCACTCTAACCCTCTCGTTATTTTCCCTCTAAACATTGAGAGATTTTCTCTCTTCAATCCATCTCTCTCTAATTGTCTCACTGTATCGAAATGGAGGGAGAAAGTCCTCTCTTTAGTCTGTCTGCCTCTCTCTCTCTATATGTGTGTGGGTGTGTATATATATATATATATATATATATATATATATATATATATATAAAGAAAAAGCAATGAAAAAGAATTAAAAAAGAAAAAGATAAAAAAGAGGCGTTCTCACCCTCATTGACTCTTCGTCATGTCTGTCACTTAACATGCTAAGGTATAAACTTTTAAACCAGTATAAACTCGAAAATCCTGTTAGCGACATGCTCAGCATGACAAGAGAACCCAATATACTTTTTATAGCGCGGAAGGGAAAACTCGTACGCGATGTTTGTGATGCTAAGGATAAGCCTTGTATGTAGTGTTTTTTAAATCAGACCGGACTGGCTGATTCGTCCGGTTCAGTTGTTAGTTTGGTCAAGTTGGTAAATCAGATTTGCATAGAACCGGTGCGAACCTGTTTGAACCGTCGGTTTCAACTAGTAAATTATCAAACTGGTTCATGTTTGGTTGATCTGGCTAGTTCAATAAATATTTTTTTTATTTAAATAAAATTTTTAAAACTTAAATATATATTTAAAGGCATATACTTATGCAAATAAATTTAACGAAAATATAAAGCTGCTAGCTTGCCACATCATGCAGCTTTATTTATTGTTTATGGTTTATGCTATATACTCTATATAAAGAGAAACTACTAGTAATTCTCCTGTGATGTGAGACTAAAAACCTATGAGAATTCTGCATGAGTTAAACTATCTAATTCCTTGGAATGTAAATTTGGGTTGAGAATACGTATAATTTATTAAAGTTAGGAACATAAGTTTTTTATATTATATTATTATTCTTATAAAAAATTCTATTTATATTATTGAACTTTTTTTTAATTTTAAGATCTATTTATTATGCATATAATTATATTTGTAATATATATATTTCACATTAATGGTCAATCGAGCTTTTAATAAGCTTTATTTTAAACCTTAATTGAGCTTAGTCATGAGCTTTAATCAAAGTAGTTGTGTATTTTTGGTTAAAATTTTAATTATTACATTTTTAATATTATATTTGAATAAGTTTAGTATTTTCTAAATTATCCGGTTCAAGCTCCGTTGAACCATTGAACCGTGAACCTCTTTTTCTTTCAGTTTGGTGTCCGATTCGATTTTTGCAACCTTTCTTGTATGCTTTTTTCTTAATGCGTGGATAAATTTTAAGTACTTGTATGTGTCTTTGTTAACACGGTGATGAAAAATTGCAAGTCTTTAAATAGGTACCCAAAGACCCTTACATTCATTAATTGGCTCGTTGGGATAGAAGATTTTGACCAACCATACTTTATTTTTCTTAGCATGATGGATAGTTCTAGCATTCCTCGATGATGCTCTACTACGCGGGGGAGATGTTGGGAGGCTGCAAAAATTCAGACTGTACGGATGCTCGGAGAATCGTACTTAAAATTATGGATTAAATAAAAAAAAAAAACTATTAAGAAAAATTTGCAAAATGAAAACAAAAGCATTGACTGAAAATGAACTTATTGGGAACTTGGAACAAACGCTCAAATGTCCGCTTGCAAGCACATTATCTCCCTGCAACTGCTAAGACCCTCAAGGACTCGCTCTGCATTGCAATGAATTGAAAATGAACTGAATACCCTATCAATTTATAGAAATGAAAAGATGTTGTGTGGGTCCCGCCTGTCTTAAAATTAACTCAGGTATACAATTCTATTTTATGTTAAAGCTGAATGAATATAAAAACAAAATCTAACTTGCCTTCAACACCACTAAATGCACAACACATACATAAGCAAACAAAAAATGTACTTTGAACTTTAAAATGAAATACTACAATGACAAACACATGCAAATAATCAAATTTGAGCATTTTAAAATCTCGTATGCATACAAGTATAACTTTAAAATTCAAGTGCGTCATCCCACGAAAGCACAATAGTTTCGAGAAGCATGCAACAACATTGAGAAGCGTGTAACAACCTTGTAGCACAGCTATATCCTCAAGTAATGTGTAACAGGCTCGCTAAGCATATTATTGCCTCAAGTGCATACTATCGCCTCTAGGAGCGCTCCACAACCTCGAAAACCACACAATTGCACTAAAAACATACTATTTAAATAATAAATTTTAATTATATTTAAAAGCATGCGCGTATGCTTTGCAATTGCACCGAAAGATATACAAGGGCCTCGTGTAAGCGTAATGAAAAACGTTCAAGCAAATTGCAAGTGTGGGCAATGCTTCTGACTTTTGTCTTAAACAATAAATTGGAGCGATCATACCTAACCCTATATATATATATATATATATATATATATATATATATATATATATAAATAATTAGCATGATCAAACCTAACTCAATCACAAGGCCTATCAGTTTTGGGTGTTAGAGGATTTTCTAACCAAGGTTTGATGGAGTTTAAATAGTTACTATGTATGGTAATTGGCCAAGCTGTTTTCTCGGTTAATTGTTGATAGTTTAACTTAAAATTTTAAGTTCATCTTAGCTGAATGTTAATTAAAAATTTTTAATCCAGCCTTGATTTTTTGATGAAGGCTTTAAAGTTTTTGATGATGACATTGACTAAAACTATTTATACCGTTTATTATCAGGTATTTTCCAGAACAGTAATCTGTCGGGATTTGGATGTTGCCACAAATGTCGCTCGAGCTAATGGACTTGACTGTATTACATTGGAAGGTGCATAGCCAAAAAACTTGTAATGCTACAGAATGGAATAAAGCTTTCTTTCTTCTTGTTGAATACTTGACTTCTAAACATATGATAGGAGACCAAGTTAGCAAGAAAGGTGGTATGACAGGAGGATTTTATGATTCTAGACGGTCAAAGCTGAAGTTCATGAATATTATAAAGCAAAGCAAAAGCTCCATTCTCAAGAAAACTGATGAGCAAGATAAGATTTCCAGGCAGCTTCAGGATATCCTAAGAGGGGTTTTTTTCTACATTTTTTTTAAAATTTTACATAAACACGTTTTTATTCATCAATTTGCAGATTCATTTAGGCTTTTGTTTAGACAACATCTTCTATGTGCTCCATATTCATGCTATTTTGGTTCATTTACATTGACAAAATGAATTGCATTAAGGATGAAAATCAAAAAACACTTTTATTCGAAGAGGATATTCAACAAAGGTGGATGAGATATTTTGATAAGCTTTTCAATGAAAATTGTGAGCATACGATTGATTTTAGTGACCTTAGCATCCTAAATAAAAATAGAGATTTTTATTTTTATCAACATATTATTAAAATCTAAGTTAGAGAAAGTTTAATGAAAATAAAGTGTTTAAATGCTATTGGATCTGATGATATTCCAAAAGAAGTGTGAAAATGCTTAGGACATGAAGGAATTTCTTGGCTTACAAAAATTTTCATTATTATTTTAAAGACTAAAAAGATGCTAGATGAGTGGAGGAGTGTGTTAATTCCTATTTTTAAGAATAAATGTGATGCACAAGAGTGTATAAATTATAGAGGAATTAAGTTAATATGTCATACTTTAAAACTATGAGAGAAAGTTATTGAACATAGATTTTCGGTGTGATACTAATGTTGCTCAAAATCTTTGGATTCATGCCGAATAGGTTTATTATGGAAGCTATACATTTATTAAGAGGTTTGATGGATAAGTATAGAGAGAATACGAAGGATTCACATGTGATGTTTATTGATTTAAAGAAAGCATATGATAAAATTCCAATAGAACTGCTCTGGTGAGTTCAAGAAAAGAAATGAATTAATAATATTTATATTTAAGTCATTAAGGATATATATGTAAAAGTTATTACTTGTGTTCAAACTCAAGGTGGTTTGACCAAGTATTTTCGTATTTTAGTTGGATTATATCAAAGATTAGCTTTAACCCCATATCTTTTTTTTTAGTTACGGATGTTCTTACTAGGCATTTACAAGAGGATGTACCCTGATGTATACTTTTTGCTAATGATATTTTTCTTGTTGATAAGACTAGGGAGTGAGTTAAAGGTAAACTTGACTATGGAGGTCAACCTTATAGAGTCTAAAAGTTTTCATTTGAGTAGATCTAAAATCGAATATTTATAGTGTAATTTTAGTAGTAATAGATCTAGTGGATTGATTGTGACTTTGGGTGATCAAGTCATTGATAAGAGTACATGTTTTAGATATCTCAGGTCTATTGTTCAAATTGACGTTGAAATAGATGAGGATATTATTAGTAGAATTCAAATTGGATGGTTGAAGTGAAGGAATGCTTCGGGTTTGCTGTGTGATAGAAAAGTATTACTCAAACTTAAGGGAAATTTCTATAAGGTGTTGGTGAGACCTACGATACTTTATGGTACATAATATTGGCCATTAAAAGAGAAGCATAAGATATATGTATATGCTAATCAAACAAATAGATAGGAGTAGTAAGGATTTAGTTCAAGTGAAGTGCATTAAGGATAAATATCAAAAAGTAATTTTTTTAGAAGAGGATATTCAACAAAGGTGGATGAGATACTTTGCTAAACTTTTCATTGAAGATTGTGAGAATGCGATTGACTTTAGTGACCTTAGCACCCTAAATGAAAATAGATATTTTTATTTTTATCGGCGTATTAGTAAAACTTAAGTTAAAGAGGCTTTAAAGAAAATGAAGTGTGTAAAAACTATTGGACCTGATGATATTCCAATAGAGGTGTGGAAATGCTTAGAAGATGAAAGGAATTTCTTGGCTTATTAAGCTTTTTAATATTATTTTGAAGACTAAATATGCTAGATGAGTGGAGAATGAGTGTGTTGATTCCTATTTTTAAGAGTAAAGGTGATGCATAATATTGTGCAAATTATAGAGGACTTATGTTGATGTGTCATAACATAAAACTTTGGGAGAGAGTTATGGAGCATAGGTTATGATGGGATACTAATGTTTTTCAAAATCAATTTGGATTCATGCCGGGTAGGTCTATTATGGAAACTATTCATTTATTGAGAGTGTTGATGGAGAAGCTTAGAGAGAATAAGGAGGATCTACGTATGATATTTATTGATTTAGAGAAATCATATGATAAAGTTTCAAGATAAGTGCTATGGAGAGTTCTAGAAAAGAAAAGGGTTAATAATGCTTATATTCAAGTCATTAGGAATATGTATGCAGGAGCTATTCCTTGTGTTCAAACACAAGGAGGTTTGACCAAGTATTTTCCTATTTCAGTTGGATTACATCAAGGATCAACCTTAAGCTCTTATCTATTTTCTTTAGTCATGAATGTTTTTACCAGACATTTGCAAGAGGATGTACCATTGTGTATGCTTTTTGATGGTAATATTATTCTTGTCGATAAGACTAGAGAGAGAATCGAAGATAAACTCAAATTATGGCCGTCAATCTTAGAATCTAAAGGTTTTCCTTTGAGTATATCTAAAATCGAATACATGGAGTGTAATTTTTGTAGTAATAGATCTAGTGGGGGTTTATGACTTTGAGCGATCAAGTCATTAATAAGTGTACTCATTTTAGATATATTGTGTCTATTTTTCAGAGTGATGGTGAAATAGATGAGATAAAGACTTGTTGTTGTTGTTGTTCTTACATTGATACAATTTTTTGCTTTGGTTGAATTTCATCAATTTCTTATACAGGAGTGGCCTGTTTCCTTTGAATGCCTATCAGTTTACACTTTCAGCTATACGCAAGCTTTAGGATTTTGCTTGATGGTTGAACTTATAGTTTGGAAGAACCTTATATTGATTCATCTATTGGACCACTTTGTGTTTACTTAATGCATCCATCTTGATAATGTTGATGAGTTTGATTTTTGATTTTATGCAACTTAGAGCATAAGTTCTTGAATAAGTTCATATTTATTCATATAGCGCAACAAGATGATTTTGCTTGATTCATACAACTTAAACCTTGCTCATGATTTTGATTTATGATTTTAAACCGACACCTGGGTGCAGTCTCAAATATGCAAGGGTTCCCACATCATGGACGGATGTGGGAAAAAAAGCTAGTACATGAAATTAAAATTAGGACATGAACTTGAAATATAAGTACCCTTACAGAAAAATTAATGAAATTAATAGATATTATATTCATAAGAAAATAAATATTCTATGCATTCAGAAAACCAAATGGGTTGGAGAGAAGGCTAAGGAGATTGATAGTTTAGGATTTAAACTATAGTATTCTGGTAAGAGTCATACTAGAAATGTTGTAGGTGTGATTATAGATAAGAGTTTAGAGGATGATGTTGTAAAAATTAATAGAATTGTAGATAAAATTATAGCTTTAAAGATTATTGTTGATGCTATGATTATTAATATTATAAGTACGTATGGTCCTCAAGTGGGTTTAGATATGAGTTTAAAATAAATTTTGTAATAACTTAGAAGAATTAATATAAAATATATCTGTTGACAAAAAGAATTATTAGAGGAGATTTAAATGGACATGCTAGTAGAGAGTTAGATGATTTTAAAAGCATTCATAGTGGATATGAGTTCGGAGTGATCTTATGATTTTGTAATTGTTAATATTTTATTTAAAAAAAAGATATGAGCATTTCATCACTTATAAGAATGGATATAATAAAACTTAGATTGATTATTTTCTTATAAGAAAAATAGATTGTTTAGATTACAAAGATTGTAAAATTATTTCAAGTAAAAGTTTATGTATCCAACATCACTTATTAGTTTTAAACTTTAAGATGAAGGGTAGAAAATAAGAAATAAAGTAGAACATTATTCTAGGATTAGATGGGGGAATTTAAAAAATATTAAAAAAATATTTTTGAGAGTAAGTTATTACACAATGGGAAAAAATAACTAGCGATATTAAAAATGTTTCAAAAGTTATGCTTGAAGTATCAAAGGAAAAATCTCCTAATAGTAAAAATTGTTGGTGGTGGAATCAAAATGTGCAAGAAAAGAAAAAAATAAGAAGATTTGTTATAAAAATTGGTTTAAATGTAAAAATTCTGATAATTGAGAAATATATAAAGAGACCCCTAAGGAGTCTAAGAAAGCAACATGCCATGCAAAGTTTTTTTCATATAATGATTTATATAATAGATTAGATGTAAAGGAGGGTGAAAGATATATGTATAAGTTTGCCATACAGAGAAAAGAGTAGTAAGGATTTAATTATTGTGAAGTGTATTAAGGATGAAGATCAAAAAGTGCTTTTATTAGAAGAGGATAATCAACAAAAGTGGATAAGATATTTTTATAAACTCTTCAATGAAGATTATGAGAATGCTATTGATATTACCGACCTTAGCGCCCTAAATGAAAATAAAGATTTTTGCTTTTATCGACGTATTAGTAAAATCGAAGTTAGGGAGGCTTTAAAGAAAATGAAGTGTGGAAAAGCAGTTGGACCTGATAATATTCCAGTAGAGGTGTGGAAATACTTAGAGATGAATGAATTTCTTGGCTTATTAAACTTTTTAATATTATTTTGAAGCCTAAAAAGATGCCAAATGAGTGAGGAATGAGTGTGTTGATTCTTATTTTTAAGAATAAAGGTGATGCACAAGATTGTGTGAATTATAGACGAATTAAGTTAATGTGTCATACTTTAAAACTATGGGAGTGAGTTATAGAGCATAGGTTATGGCATGATACTAACATTTCTCAAAATCAATTTGGATTCTTGCCGGGTAGGTCTACAATGGAAGCTATACATTTATTGAGAGGTTTGATGGAGAAGTGTAGAGAGAATAAGGAGGATCTACATATGATATTTATTGATTTAGAGAAAGCATATTTGATAAATTTCCAAGGGAAGTGCTATATAGAGATCTGGAAAAGAAAGGGGTTAATAATGCTTATATTCAAGTCATTAAAGATATGTATGTAGAAGCTATTACTTGTGTTTAGACACAAGATGGTTTGACCAATTTTTTTTCCTATTTCAATTTGATGCAAGCAAATGCAACTCTTCCTAGGAACTAGAAAATACACCAAATACTCAAAAAGACACTTTTTATAATATAAAGGACGCTTCCAAGCTTAAAATAAAAGAAAAGAGACCTTACAACTCTTATGACAAACATAAAACCTAAAACTGCTTTTTATCCGTCAAGAAAAAGGATACAAGTGGCGCCGAACTTGCGGATAGAAGAAAGATATTAGAAGCGGAGACGAAGAAGAGAGGAGATGCTTGCAAGCTTTCCTAGAGGAGAAGAGAGTATGGAACAAGCTCGCAAGTTTTTCCAAAGAAAGAAGAAAAAACCCTCAGGTTTTTCACTCCAAAAATCTCATCATAAGCTCATTTTTTATGCTTCAAAACATCTCTAATATAAAGGCACAAAAGGGGAACCAAACAGCCACCTAAAACTTCATTTAAAACCAATCAATTAAGGGGAAGTGGAAAGGCCAAAGGACACCACAAACAGCCCCCAAAAATTGGACAGAAAACAGGAAGGAAAACCATGGGAAACACAGCCAGGGAGCCATGAGAAAGCAGCCAGGGAGGGACCCGAGGAGCCTTGCCAAGAAACGAGACAGGAAAACACGAGAAAAGCAGGCAGGGAGAAAACCGAAAAGGCAACCAGCCCACAGCTTTTATTCACAAGGAAGAAACCAAGGAGACATAATAATGGGAAGAAACAGCCAAGGGGGAAGAACCAAATTCACTCCAATTAATGAGGTATCATTAGATCTAGCATTAATGAACTAAAAACTCAGTAGTTCCCTAAAATTCAGCCATAAATCAAAGCAGCCAAGGTCCATTCCGAGAACAACAAGTAGCCCAAAGACTTAAGATGTTAAGACCCCTCCTTTGCCTACATCAATTCTCCTCCGGTTGAAAATGCTCATCTCCCGATGGGTTGTCTTTAAAATTTTGGAGATCCGGCATTTTAGATTCATGAATCAAAATGTCATACCTTCGTTTGATGATTTCTTTTTCTCGTTCAAATTATGTCAGGAGTTGAAGTTTCTTCGCTTCAAATCTTTTGGCACTTGAGTGTAGCTGCTCTTGAATCTTGATAAGCTCGATCTGTATCGGGTCTAAAGAATTTTCTTGTGGCGAGATCCATTGGCTTTTAGGAATAGATTCTTCAAAATCTTTTGGCTTACTTTCTTGCTTGATTTCCACTTGATGTTTATCCATATCGACTTAAAATAAAGGAAAACCCAATAAAAACTTAGATTCACTTGACACCACTGACTCACATGACACACGACAACTGGTATAACTCACCAAGACTCACTCGACAAGCTGGGATTTGCTAACAAGCTCTGATACCAAATTGATGCAAACAAACTCTTCCTAGGAACTAGAAAAATACACCAAATACTCAAAAAGACAATTTTTATAATAAAAAGGACGCTTACAAGCTTAAAATAAAAGAAAAGACTCCTTACAACTCTTATGACAAACATAAAACCTAAAACTGCATTTTTATCTGTCGAGAAGAAGGATACAAGTGGCGCGAATTTGCGGATAGAAAAAAGAAATTATAAGCCAAGACGAAGAAGAGAGGAGAAGCTCGCAAGCTTTCCTGGAGGAGAAGAGAAATATGGAACAAGCTCGCAAGCTTTTCCAAAGAAAGAAGAAAAAATCCCCAGGTTTTTTACTCCAAAAATCTCATCATAAGCTCCTTTTTTATGCTTCAAAACATTTCTAATATATAGGCACAAAAGGGGAACCAAACAGCCACCTAAAACTTAATTTAAAACCAATCAACTAAGGGGAAGAGGAAAGGCCAAAGGAGATCACAAACAGCCCCCAAAATATGCACAGAAAACAGGAAGGAAAACCACGGGAAACACAGCTAGGGAGCCACGGGAAACACAGCCAGGGAGCCATGGGAAAGCAGCTAGGGAGGGTCCTGAGGAGCCAAGCCAGTAAACGAGACATAGGAAGTCACGTGAAAGCAGCCAGGGAGAAAACCGAAAAGGCAACCAACCCACAGCTTTTATTTACAAGGAAGAAACCAAGGAGACAAAATGATGGGAAGAAACAACCAATGGGGAAGAACCAAATTCACTCCAATTAATGAGCTATCATTAGATCAAGCATTAATGAGCTAAAAACTAAGTAGTTCCAAAAATTCAGCCATAAATCAAAGCAGCCAAGGTCCGTTCCGAGAACAACAAGCAGCCCAAAGACTTAAGATGTTAAGACCCCTCCTTTACCTACATCATAGTTGGATTACATTAAGGATCTTCCTTAAGCCCATATCGTTTTGCTTTAGTCAAGGATGTTCTCACTAGACATTTGCAAGAGGTACCCTAGTGTATGCTCGTTGTTGTTGATATTCTTCTTGTTGATAAGACTAGGTAAACTTGAATTATGGAGGTCAACTTTAGAGGTTAAAGGCTTTTGTTTGAGTAGATCTAAAACTGAATATATGGTGTGTAATTTTATTAATAGTAGTTCATGTGGGGGGATTATGACTTTGGATGATCAAGTCATTAATAAGAGTACACATTTTAGATATCTTGGGTCTATTATTTAGAGTAATGGTGAAATAGATGGGAATATTAATAGTAGAATTCAAGTTGGATGGTTGAACTGAGGAGTGCATCGGGCATGTTGTGTGATAGAAAAGTCTTCCTCAAACTTAAGGGAAAATTCTATAAGATGGTGGTGAGACCTGCAAAGCATTATGGTTCAGAATGTTGGCCATTAAAAGAGAAGCAAAATATATAGTGTTGCAGAGATGAGGATGCTCAGGTGGATGAGTAGCTTTACTCTTAGTGGCAGGATGCAAATTAAGCATATACATGAAAAGGCTGGAGTAGCTCCAGTGGAAGATAAGATTAGAGAGAGTCGCCTTAGATGGTTTGGTCACATAAAACGACAGCCTTCCGATTACCAGGTTAGGAAAATAGACGTATTAGATTTGACTTATGTTAAGAAAAGTAGAGGTATACCTAAAGTACTTGGTTAGAAAATATTAGAAATAATCTTACTTTATTTGATTTAAATGAGAATTTAACTTTTAATATGTCAAAATAGAGAAAAGGATTTATGTAGCCAACCTCACATAGTGGGATAAAGACTTTATGTTGTTGTTGTTATTTTAAATGTAATGAGCAACTATAATTTGATGAATTTTTTCTCAAAAAACTCAGTTACCAACTAGGCGGAAGTTCATGAATCTCTGAATTTTTACTTAAGGTGATGCACAAGATTGTGCGAATTATAGAGGTATTAAGTTAATGTGTCATACTTTAAAACTATGGGAAAGAGTTATGGAACATAGGCTGCGGCGTGATACTGATGTTTCTCAAAATCAATTTGGATTCATGCTGGGTAGGTCGACTATGGAAGCCATACATTTATTAAGAGGTTTGATGGAGAAATATAGGGAAAATAAGGAGGATCTACATATGATATTTATTGATTGAGAAAAAGCATATGATAAAGTTCCAAGAGAAGTGCTATGGAGAGTTCTTGAAAAGAAAGGAGTCAATAATGCTTATGTTCAAATCATTAAAGATATGCATGCAAGAGCTATTACTTGTATTCAAACACAAGGTGGATTGACCAAGTATTTTCCTATTTCGGTTGGGTTACATCAAGGATCAGCCTTAAGCCCATATCTTTTTGCTTTAGTCATGGATGTTCTCACTAGACATTTGCAAGAGGATGCACCTTGGTGTATGCTTTTTGCTGATGATATTCTTGTTGTTGATAAGACTAGAGAGGGAGTTGAAGGTAAACTTGAATTATGCAGGTCAACCTTAGAGTCTAAAGGTTTTCGCTTGAGTAGATCTAAAACGGAATATATGGAGTATAATTTTAGTAGTAATAGACCTAGTGAGGGGATTGTGACTTTGGGCGATCAAGTCATTGGTAGATATCTTGGATCTGTTGTTCAGAGTGATGGTGAAATAGATGGAGATATTATCAGCAGAATTCAAGTTGGATGGTTGAAGTGGAGGAATGCATCGGGCTTGTTATGTGATAGAAATGTACCCCTCAAACTTAAGGGAAAATTCTATAAGATGGTAGTGAGGCCTGCAATGCTTTATGATGCCGAATGTTGGCCATTAAAAGAGAAGCATAATACTAAGTTAAGTGTGGCAGAGGTGAGGATGCTCAGGTGGATGAGTGGCTTTACCCTTAGAGATATGATACGAAATGAGCATATACGTGAAAAGGTTGGAGTAGCTCCAGTAGAAGATAAGATTAGAGAGAGTCGCCTTAGATGGTTTGGTCACATAAAACGGCGGCCTTCCGATGACCCGGTTAGGAGAGTAGAGGTATTAGATTTGACTTATGTTAAGAAAGGTAGGGGTAGACCTAAAAAGACTTGTTTAGAAAATATTAGAAATGACATTTCTTTATTAGATTTAAATGAGAATTTGACTTTTAATAGGACACAATGGAGAAAAAGGATTCATGTAGCTGACCCCACGTAGTGGGATTAAGGCTTGATGTTGTTGTTGTTGTTGTGTGTTGGGTTTGCTGCAAGTTTGAGGTATTGCCGCTTCCAATCCTTGGAGCGGGTAAAGGGGAAAACCATTTTTGAAAATGTGTTTGGTTCATTTGTCCCTTGACATACTGTCTCTCTCATGGGCAAACTGCACTTGTTTCATGTACAGACACTTTGATAAATTCAGAATAAGGTTTGGAGGGCATGTGCCATGTCGATGTTATCGAGGAAAATCGGCTTGCTGAGGCGTGCGTTTAGAGTACAAAATTATTCTATCCCACAAACAAGCTGTTTAAATTTTCTTGCGTTCTATTATATTGTGTTTTGACCTTCCATTTTGGGAAGTTTTTTTACCATGTTCTCCATTGACTTCTCATACATTTAGATAGGGAAATTAACGATCTTGTCAGTAGACAACAGAGAATAGATGCTGAACGGGGTCATATGAAGTCAGAATTGGAGCAACTTAAACTGGATATAGCTAATGCTGTTAAGCAGAAGCAATCAATTTCTAGATCTCTTGAGAAAAAGGTGTTTAAATGTTCTTGCTTTGTCTTTTTGGTTTGTGGAAGGCTTCCAGCTTTTTATTATGCCGTTCAGGCAGATATTTGTAAGTTCCCATCTGTTTAGCGATAACATTCTCATTTTACATGTAGGGAAAACTGCTAGGAAATGCTCTCACGCAGATTGATCAAATCAGAGCTGGCATTGCAATGAAACGAGCTGAAATGGGTACAGATCTTGTTGACCAACTAACACCAAAAGAAAGGGATCTTCTTTCCCGGTTAAATCCGGAAATAACTGAACTAAAGGAGAAGCTTTTGGCTTGTACGACAAGTAGAGTTGAGGTATGTGAATTTATCTTTCTTAATGATATTAGTTTTTCATCTCACTTAATATTCTTAGTAAAATAAAATTAATGAACAAAAGTTCTACAGATTGAAACAAGGAAAGAGGAGTTGGAGACTAATCTTTCAACAAACCTTGTTAGACGACAACAAGAGTTAGAGGCAATAATTTTGTCAGCAGATTCTGGTACTTTACCTATGGAAGCTGAGCTCAAACGCCAGGAATTAGAAGATTCAAATGAAACGGTTCATGAATTAATGAAGCAGCTCAACCGTGTGATTCCTATTCAAACTGATTGCAACTTTGTAATTATTTGACATTGTATATGCCTTTGTAACACTTGTTGGCATATATGCAGAGGCTTTACATAGCATAGATGAATTTGCGAAGAAGATAAAAAATAATAGGAACGAAAAGGATCGAATTAAGGTAATTGATGTGATATAACTAAAATTCTTCTTTTAGTTGCTGTTTGAAATTCATGTAATTTCTAACGTTTGGCAGGCCACTGAAGAAGAATATGAGCGTACACTTCAGGACGAGGCAAAAGATCTGGAGCAGTTACTCAACAAGAGAAATTTACTTATGTCAAAACAAGATGATTGCAAGAAAAAAATCCGGGATTTGGGTTCATTACCTTCTGATGCTTTTGAGAGGTACTTTTTTTTTTACTTTAAGAATTTTTGAGATTATCTAAACTCATCATCTTATTGTAAGGTTGAAATTAAAGACATAATTTTATGCATTGTTCTCTCCTCAAGAATGTTAGTGTTTATGCCTAAATGTTGTTCATTTTCATGTGTTTTGAATTCATGATAAATTGTTGCATATTTTTTTACTTACTAAAAATGGTTTAGTTTAGCTTTCATGTCATATAGCATGTGTTGAGTTGTATCTAAATGATAATTTATAATCGACAGTTTATAGGATCAGCGAGTTCAGGATGTATGAAATATGATGTATATATGTTTTAAAGCATTCTAACTTGTTTGGTGTATTCTAATATGAAGTTTCACTTCACAGATCTTGCTAGTAGTTGATTTATTATTTTTTTATGTCTTTTGGCTGATATGGACGCAATGTGGGACATAGAACATAGTCTGCTTGTTCATTTGTGCACATAAGTTTATAACTGTTACTTTTCAACCTCATTTGCTTATGCCTTCAGATTGTACCTCTCTTCAATTCTTTTGAATCAGCATTTTCTTTTTATCCAATTAATTAATTTAACAGTAGAAATATTTTTCTGTTCCATTCATTTCCATTATAGCTTTTAGGTAGTTATTGATTTTTTCATTCCTCAACACTTCAAGCCTCTTGGGAATAACTTCAATTATTCCAAATATGTTCCCCAATTTCTCTAATCTTGTTTATTTTGTCATTTCACTATTGTGAGGTTGTGCTCTTATTCCATTGTATAGTTGATTGCGCATGAAATAATATTTTTAAGTTTTAGCAATGTGAAAAAAACATTGTAATATCAAACCGATTGTTGCTTAAGAATATCTTGACTGATAACCTCAGTGTGGCACAGTGAAAATGTTTAAAAAAATCTTGATAAAATCAGTGAGGATATGTTGAGAAATGATTACATTGGAGCGAGTGGAGGAGCATTATGATTATGGCAAAGTAATGTAAAGCAAAACATGCTTTGGTTTGGTACAGTGATCGAATTAATCTTAATTAAGAAAACAAAAGATGATAGGAGGTAAATCAAAGAAGTTTTTGCTTGAAGTTATGTAAAATATATTTTATTATAATGTTCTTGCTGCATCTTGTACATAATTGATATGAAATGCAAAAAAAGATTTACGAAGCTAACTAATAGTTAAGATCGTAGTTCTGATGTCGTATGAAATTTAAGTGGAAGCTATATCAATTTATCATGATAAAGGGCATGTTTATTTATGTGTATATTACACTTCTGCATTCATGCATATGATCACATGGTTGAGTTTACTATTAATAATTCTCAATGAATAAATGAGGTAACATGGTTTTCACTTATGCTAATTTTTTAAGTTGAGTTCTCTTGTTGATTGTGTGATATTATTAACCAACCTCTTAGGTTGCGTTTGGGACTATGATGCACGGACACGGACACGACACGACACGGACACGGGACACGGCTTTTTTTTGAAAATATAGGACACGGGTACGGCGCGGACACGGCAATACATATATATATATATATATATATATATATATATATATATATGTAATATCATATTAAAAATGACAAATAATAATAAATGAATGACATGATAACTTGTTTAGCTTATAATATAAAATATTTAGTACAAAATATCTAGTACAATCACAAAAATATAATCAAATAATCACTTACTACAACATCAGGCATTCAAGCTTCAACTACTAGGATTAGCTTTAGAGGTTTGTTTTTGGCCTTCAATATCATCATCATTGAATATCACTACTTTCAACTCTGGTTTAACAAGAGAAAGATTTGTATTTGTGTAAAAAGAGAGGAGATGAAAATACCTTCACTGCCAAAGAGAAATGAAAATGAGAATATTCGATGAATGGGTATTAAATGCAGACGTTGATTTGGTGTTGTGGATATGAAATAAAAAATTTAGTTTAAATCTCGCCAAATATAAGAAATTATATTTTAAAAAAAATATAAAATATTTAAGATACGCGAGTCGGACACGCGTGTCCAATTTGTTTTTAATATTTTTTTAATCGGACACGTTTTCGGCGTGTCCGACACTTGTCGGAGGAGTGTCGTGTCGGACACGGTGTCGGACACTGCACGCCTCTTTGAGGAGAAGTGTCGGTGCATCATAGGTTTGGGATAGTTTTTTCACATCATTATTTTACAGATTGATTTCACTTAAGTTTTGCTGATTTTTTTTTCTGCTGATCTTTGTTAATTTTGACGGTAAGGAGACTTTCATAATTATATTTGCTAGAATGTGATAATTATAAGAAAGTTGTTGTTCAACTTTTTCTAAAGGAAAAAAGCCTATAGAACAAGAAGCTATTTTAAAAATTTACTTTTTCAACAACAATTCCACAATTAATTTTACATTTAGGCATATAGCTTCATTGTAGCTTAATCGATCTCAAATGGAATCTTAAATTTTTTTTTCATTATGTTCTAAAACAAAGAAGTTTTCATATTTCATTTTTTGCAAGTGCTAGGGACTTCAATATCTGACCTTTCACCGTACAAAAGAAATTATTCTACTTCCATTTTTTTTCCCGCCTGATGCTAGATGACCTTAAATTTTGATCATTTCTTTATACTAAAGGTATAAGAAGAAAAACATCAAGGAATTAGTAAAAATGCTTCATAAGTGCAATGAGGAGCTAAAACAGTTCAGCCACGTTAATAAGAAAGCACTTGATCAATACATGAACTTCACGGAACAACGAGAACAGCTGCAGAACAGAAGAGCTGAACTTGATGCAGGTGATCAGGTACAAGAATTTGATGACGAACAGCATGCAATGTCCATAATGCGCTCCATTGTAATTATGGTTGACACTTGACAGTTCTTTCACATGAATTTAATGCTGCAGAAAATACGAGAACTTATTTCTGTTCTGGATCAGCGGAAGGATGAATCTATTGAACGCACTTTTAAAGGAGTTGCCAGAAATTTCCGTGAAGTATTTTCAGAGCTTGTACAAGGTGGGCATGGGTTCTTGGTAATGATGAAAAAAAAGGTTAGCGCCTATAATATATCTTTTCTGTTTTACTTATTTTAGAATATCTTTTTAAAATTGTTCCCTTTTTGAACAATCATAAACGTGATTTAGACATTCTTATATTAGTAAAGTTTTCTTGTTGGTAAGTTTGATGATCCTTGATTCGCATTCTGCCTCAATGCTTTCTGAGAATTTGTAGTTAGCAATGTACTTTGAGGTGTATTTTAGTTTATTTCTAGTTGCATACACCCGGGTAATGTCTCAAGTATCAGACTGAGAAAATTGCACATACCCTTAGATATTGTTGTAATCATGTTTCTATTTATGTGCATTGTTGGATATATGCTTTGCTGTTGAAGTAGTGAGCTGTATTAATACCTAGTGAAAAGGCTTCAGGTTTAAATTCATATCTTGCAAATCTCACGAGTTTGCATCATTCTGATAAGGGATGAGCTTATTCCAAGTCTTGTGGTTGTGTATCAAGCCAATCGGTAGATAAAAGTTGGTTTAGTAATGAAAATGAATATTAAGGGCTAGGTTATTAGTTTAAACTCGCTAAAATATTCGATCAGGGCTGGTGTTTAAATTTAATTTCACCAATATATTCCATCATCTTTCATTTCTCTTTGCTTATTACAAATAATACCCTGGCAACAAAATATCTTTTTATGACACATTGGTTAATAATTATTTTTTCTTGTAAGAAATAAAATTTGGTGTTGGAATGCATTGAGGAGAAATCTCTTTATTTTAGATTATTCAATAGACAACCCCTCTATTATAGTGGTGTCTACACAATGTGCGATGGTTCAACAAAATAAACATTTTCCATTAAGTATATATGTAGGTTAACACTCTCCCTCAAGATGAAGTATATATGTATCAAATTGTTTTAGCTTGCTACATAGTATGGAAAATGGAAGTGGACCAAAAGTCTTGTGTAAATATATCTACTAGATGTTCTGAACGGGAAATGTGAGGAGTAATGATCCTCTTTGATAGCACCACATCCCTAACATTTTGTATTGTTCTTTCATGGATCATGAGATTACTGATAATATATATTGGAGCAATTTAAGACCATTGGTTGTGCAAGAAAAAACGAAATTCTCTTAGTAGGGTCATAACCTTACATCATTTCACATCTAGAGTGAGTCATGAATCGAAGAACTTCCCTAGCACATGAATTGGCTATTTTACTTTATCATATTACGAAGTTACCTCCTATGAAAATGCAATACCGATTTGTGTATTCTATCATCAAGTGATCTAACATATCTAACATAATTGTCATTAAAAAAACTTCCACGTGAAAAAGCCCATTCTTTGCATATAATAGTTTTTTCACTAGTGGCTTCTTGATACCTACGCATGCAATATATTCCCAATGTTTATGGTTGGGAGTTTCCATTTGTTAACTCATAACCCTTATAACAAAGGAGGTATTTAGTTTGATTACAATAAGATAAATCAATTTGTGGACAAACCTCTACCTCCTCAAAATTTCTTTTTTATTGAGAACATTTTGAGTGTCAATGAGAGTAAACCCCTCAATCTTTAAGAAGACTGTTAGCATGCTCTCTTGAGATAAGAAAATTCTTGTTATGTTATATGCAACTTCAGTTTCAATAAAGTATTTGGGACTAGCTTGATCATTGGTTGAAAATATATATATATATATATATTTTAAGATAGCTTTTCATTTCAATAACTCCCTCGTTGTGAGTGGAGTGTCATTCGGTTAAACTGCGAAGATAAAAACACCAATTAAAATCTATTTGGTGAAGATGCATTGATTTTTTATGTGGTGAAGGCCAATCTCAAAAAGAACGTTGTCGAACTTATCGAAAAAAATCTGAGGATTTTTCTTTATCTCGAGCTTGAATGCTTTAGTCTCCCCTTGAGCAATTTACCCTTATGATTGAGTTATATAAATGGCATCAGCGAGATCACTATAGAAGAATTTGTTACTCGCGTGTATTTGTAGCAATGTTTAGCCTTGATTGATGGCTATATATAAAAGAATTTAGTTGGAGTTGAGCTTAGCAACTAGGGAGATGTTAAATTAGTGGATCCCATAGGTTTTAATAAGATATTTAACAACTTGTCTTACATTGTATCTATTAACAGATCTTCTTGATTAAAGTTTTAGCTACCCGTTGGCATATGATTGGTTTTTTTCCTTGAGTAGGGTAATTAGATTCCATGTATGTTGATTCAATCGGAAAAATGTTTTATTATCCATTGTTTCTTTCCTCCAAAAATTCTTCAGTGCTTCCTTGTGTTTCTTGGAAATAGAAATTGATTCCAAATTAAAGGAAGATGCCATAAACTAGGGGGAAAGATGATCAAAGGACATTAGAATGAATAGGATGGTTAGTACACTGTCATACAACATTCTGAAGAGTAGGAGACACATGAAGATTAAAGAATTGTTCAAGTTGCATGAAAAAAGTAACGAGGAAAAGGATCTTTTACAAAAATAATTTTGGCTCTAAGATAATTGAGAAGTTGTTTATTGACTAGTTGCTTTCCATCTTACCAAAATTTTTATCGCCACAATGATAGGCCGGTTCATCCTGAACCGGCCCAAAGGCCAGCTCAATATTACAGGAGGTGGAACAAGGGGTTCCGCCCCCTTTGATTCTGCCAGTTGTGGCGCCCGCATGGAGAATTTGGGGAAATAGGAGTGGGCGGCTAGGGGAGAGAGGGAATTTTTGAATGAGAAATATTTGAATTAGGGTTGCATTAGGAAACTAATTGTATTATGAGAGGGGGATTGCTCTAGGGTTAGTTTTCATGCTTTGTTTTGTTCTTCTCTTAGATTTCTTTGGCAACTTGGGCTCTAGGCATCTTGTCTAGAGATTGGGAGAGAACGGTCCTCCTCTCGAATTGATGATCATTGTATCTTGCTTTCGTGTTTGCTTGGCTTTGCTTTCCTTAGTGCAATCTATCATTGTGGGCTGATTTCGCTCAGAATTTGCCTATTTCTCGCCGTTTTCCCTCCAATTAGTGATAGGTTTGCTTGCGAACTCAAGTATTCCCTTAGGGCTACTTGCGAACTCAAGTATTCCCTTAGGGTTACTTGCGAACTCAAGTATTTCCTATCAAATTGGTATCAGAGCGAGTCTCGGGACTGGTGGACGGTTGTTTTCAACGAATTTCAACAGCTGTTTTTGCCCCAAAAAGAAAGAAGTTGCTATTTTTTTTACTCCAAAATCTGGTTTTTGTGAATCTACAAAAGCTGGGTTGTGATGACGGCCAAAAAAGTGGATGCTAAGAAGAAAGACTTGAAGGGGAGATGAATCAAATTAAAACGACGACGGAGAAAAGGATTTATTCCATGGAGGGACAAGTTGCCGACCTCCGAGATATGATGAAAAAAATGTTAGAGATTCAAAATCAAACAGCGGCTTCAGTGGCTAAAGGGGTGGAAGTAAAGAATAAGAAATCCGAAATCCGTAGAGAGGAATATGAGGTGGAGATCGTGGAAGGGGAAGGAAGAAGACCCCATATGGAGCCTATTTTATTCTATGATTGGCTATGTATAGTTTCAAATGGGTTCTTAAGTGAACCAGTTTCAACTATGATCGGGCCTGGATTTGGTGGTGTCGAACATGATTGTCATTTGCTTGATTGTCGATGAAGTGTGGATGTCTTGCAGTTAAAGTGAGAAGAGCAGAGGAAATGACTATTATATCATTAAGGGATGCAGGGAGCATAGCCTCGATGGGGTTATGCAATGTGGAAGAACTGCTTGCTAGCTTTTGTATTTGAGGAAATTAGAGAAAATAACAGAAGAGATTTGATTATAGCTCGTCCTTAGATATGTCATTGAGGAATAGAGAGACTTTAGGCTTTTTATGCTTAGAGATTTCTATTTTTAACTTCTTCTGAACAGGTACAAAGCTCATGGTTTTAATTTTATCAATTTTATATATCATTTTACGGAAATTAGAGATATCATGATTTTTCTCACTTTTTCATACCAATGACCCGGTTAGGAGAGTAGAGGTATTAGATTTGACTTATGTTAAGAAAGGTAGAGGCAGACCTAAAAAAACTTGGTTAGAAAATATTATGAATGACCTTTTTTTATTAGATTTAAACGAGAATTTGACCTTTAATATGACACAATGGAGAAAAAGAATTCATGTAGCCGACCCCACGTAGTGGGATAAAGGCTTGATGTTGTTGTTGTTGTTGTTTCATACCAATAGCTATCGGATTGAATGGGATTAACTCAAATTATTTCATAATTTGATTGAGCCAACTAACAAAGCTACTTATCATATTAGATAAGTTTCTGGAACAAAAACTATTATTTGTTAAAATTATTGAATAAGATTTAAAGGAGGAAAATAAAAATTAGATGATCAAAATGAACAAATATTGTGGGTAGGATCAGGTTAATGATGATGAATAGTTTCGCTCAAAAAATGATATTGATGGATAGTTGAAGAAAATGCATAATGTTGCATAATTTGGTTCAAGTGGGATGTTTATATAAAAAAGTTATGGAGGTATTTGAAATTTTTAGCAACATGGTTAAGAAGGATTTTTAGTGACATTCTAATGACTAAATATGATATCAAATGATTGAAAGAGAAATTTAGGAGATATAGAGAAAGAAAAATCTTGTGTTTTGCAGCTCAAGTTGTTAGGGGAGAGGATAATGTGATAAAATCTAAGTGTTAGATTAGATTGATTTATTTCCATGAATATTTAGGAAGGATATAGTAGCAATATAATCCTATGTTTATATTGATAATGAAAAGGCTAGATAGAACACTGAGAATTGACTTGGATACATCAATAAAAAGATGCTAAATATATGTAGAAATTTTGAAAGATATATATAATAGAGCATGAGGTAGCATTAAGCATTTGTGGTTGACCAAAGAGTTTTTGGTGCGATTGAGTGCATTAAAGATCAATATTAATTCCTTATGTTTTGTCTTTGATTTTGAAAGATGTTTACAACAAATATTCAAGATAAGGCACAATGTTGTATTCTATAAATTTTTGAGAGAATATCTTTCTGAAGTTAATGGAAAATTAAAACAATGAGAAAATTTGTAGAAGTTTAAGGTGCAAGATTATTTGAACAAAAGTTGACTATATATTATGCATTCTTGTTGGATTTAAGATTGATGATTATCGTCAATTGTGTTAGAAATCTAATGATTCATAAGCTTGATGCATTTAAGTGCTTTTGATGTGTTATATAAAATAGATAAATATGTGGCTTTAGGTGTTAGAATTGAAGTTGGTTGGGTAAATTGATGAAAGTGTCTTAGGGGTATTATCATCATTATCATTTGACTTATCCTAACTATTTTGGGTTAGATTTGTAAATTCTCATATTTCTTTTATTTTGTCGCCAAGTGTTTGTGGGAGATATGAAAGTCTGTTATTTACAAATCATTTCGAAAAACTTTTAGCTATGTTATTTTAGATTTACTCCACTTCCATAACTTTTCAATATGATTTTTCTTAACCCATCTACCAGATCAATTTTCTACCCTCTGGTATACCTGTCCAAACCATATAGTCCTGTTTTTAGTTACCTTATCTATCTTCAACAGATGTCACTCTAGTCATTCCTCTTAAATAATTATTTTTTTAAATTAAACATTATTTTTTTACCCCATATTCATTTTAACATATTCTTATTTCCATCATGCCCAAAGTAGTTGTCAAGAACTTTTTTATCACCCAACATTCGAATCTACATAATATTTTCAGCCTAATTATAGTTTCTTAGATTTATTGTTGGATCTTGTTGATATCATCTTATCGCATAATATTCTAAGCTTTACAAATCGTTAGCTCTCAACAAAAAATAATTGAGTTAGGAGGGTCATAGACACAAATTACTAATTAGTTGATGTAGGCCTATTGATGATGAGGATGATGATAAGTCTGCGGTTGTGGAGATTCATAAAATTGTCTTCACTGACCTTTGTAGATCTTAACAATTAACACTAAAGTTTTTTGCATTTTCTTAAATGATAAAAGATTCTCTCGATTCAACGCATCTAGTATTCCTCTAGAATTGCTTTTATTTTGTGGTGTTTAAACTTTGTTCACATTTTGGCTTCTGCTTGCGTAAACATTTCATTTTTCTTGTATATGTGATAATCTTTTTTTGTGAAGGAAGGTGAGCCCCTTGATGATGAAAATGATGAGGATGGACCTCCCAACACGGATCCTGAGGGAAGAGTGGAGAAATACATCGGTGTCAAAGTAAAGGTATGTATTGCTGAATCGTATGGTTTGTTGGGCGGACACACATAGGAAAGTACTCGAATTTCAAATAGAAAGTCTGTAAAATGATCATCACTATTGTTTACCTCTACAATATTTAAGAAATATTCAGCTTTCTTGTTATTTTAGTTTTATTATGGGCTGGCTGTGCATTATATAATTTGATATTCAGATTAAATGATGTTGTGAATTAAACTAACATTTGATTTTTGGAAAAGAATATCATTTTATCACATTAACTAAATTTTTTAGGACAATCTTCCAAGTACTTCGTTGAAATATAAAGTGTTTTGTATTTGTTTGAATGTAACGATAATCATTGACCATTTTGTGCGTTTTGGTAACCAAAAATTCTGTAGTAGTTTTAACGAGATAGGAAAAAATCGCATTTCTTATTAATCGAACCAGAGGGCCCCTTTGTCTCTCTCTTATTTATTTATGTGTATATATTTGAATAGAATGCTATCCTTTTTAGTAGAGTCTCATTTTCCCTCTTATTTTTGTTTCAGCTTGTTTCTTAAACTTAAAATATTAAAAAAAAAATAATCAATACCGTCAAAAATAGCAGGTCAAATGTGAAGTTTCATGATTTAGCGATAAATCAGCATATAATAAATGGTGAGATAAATGATTTATGAATTTAAATGACATTATTGTTATTTTACAATTTCCTGAACAATTTAGATACATATGCTTCAAAACAATGCATTCAAGTAATATTTCCAAAACATTGCCCAACATACATTTATTTATTTTGTTTGTTTTATGGTTAAGACTTATGAGTTCATAGAAAGAGTCAAATTGGTCTCTAAGTTATTCTTACTTTTATATTTATATGTGTTATCTTGAAAATAAATCTGGTGGAGATTATTCTCTTTCCACTTCAAAATATTAAACTACCCGTATACAATAACAACAACAATATCAAGCCTTTGTCCCACTACATGGAGTTGGCTACATGAATCTTTTATTTGTCACGACCCGATCCGGCTAACCCGAATTAACGGGACGGGAGCAGACAGTCGTACGGAAAACACTATAACGTAAATCATAACAATTTCATTTAACTTCTATAACAGAACATGAACATCATCAACACATAATAAGAAATAACCACTAAAAACATCAACTGAAAGTTTTTCCAATTTGTTTCTTCCAACCATTAAAAAAACGGACGAGACGTCCGCATTGAGCGCCTCAAGTCGAGGCGGAAGTCATGCGTATCGGGGCTTATGCCTCGAACCATCCAGCGAAGCCTACAATTTTTTTGCACGAGGCGTACACATTAGAGCGTAACGCCTCAAGGCAATACAAGGCACTGCATTGAAATTTTTTCTTCAGTATATATGTAAATACGAGAGCTGATTCGTGTTCGCGTATAAGATTAGGGCTTCCTGTGAGAATTGAAAGGCGAACTGGAGACGAAGCCATGAGGGAAGGAGACGAAGCTGTGATCGAGTGCAGGAGACGAAGTCGGAAGGAGCAGGAAACAAAGTCGAAAGAAATAATGGTTTTGAAAGCAAGAAACGAAGTCGAAGTTGTGAGTGCAGGAAACATTCAGGCCTCGGATAGGTCAAAAGAGCAGGTGAGCGGTGTTGTGGGCCTTGACTTTGATGTGCAGTAATGAAAGCTTGAATAACTCCTGATTCAGCTTTCTTTCATTCGTCCGCTCAGTACATGCTCGGTATTGCTAGGTATCATTTGGTATCGTTAGGTACATGCTTGGTACCGAGCCAGTACTGCTCGGTACCGAGCAAGTATATGCTCGGTACTGAGCGGTACATGCTCGGTAACACTAGGTACATGCTCGGTACCAAGCTAGTACCGCTCGGTACCGAGCAGTATATGCTTGGTAGTGCTAGGTACATGCTCGGTATCTTTCCAAACAAACAACTTACGAACTTTAAAAACAAACAGAATTTCAAAAATATTCTTACTGTAAAATTTTGTTCCTGGGATGCTGCCCCCGGAAACCCCCGCAGGGGCGCTGCCCCTTGACCCCGCGACTTGACCGGGTAGGTCGAATCCCACCAGGGGGAAGCGCCCCCTTGGACCCCCGGCAGACCAGTATATTGTTGTATTCATGTTGTCTTATTATTGGTAGTACAAATAATTGTTAAAGTATGTTCTATTGTTGATTTTGTGTTGTGATTTCTTTGCCTGTGAATAAATAAAAATCTTGTATATATCAATAATTTAATGTTGATTATTTATTTCTATAAATTATTAGCATGATTAGTGGCACAAGAAGGAAAGATCCTGCAAGAAAATATGGAACTCAACTTGAAGTGTCAGGCGAAGGTGCAAAGAAGGGATATGTTTACATGAAATGTAATTTCTGTGAGAAACACATAACTGGTGGTATCAAGAGGTTGAAGGATCATCTAGTATGCACTCATGTCAATGTGCGACAATGTGCAAAAGTACCTGATGAGGTGAAAAAGGAATGTACACATTATTTAAAGAAGTTTGCCTCCACAAAGGAGGTCACATAAAAAAATATGAAATAGATGATACGAAACTCTTCTTACTATGGATCACAGCATGAAGGTTCCAAGAGTGGAAGCTATCTAGTTTCTTTTAACCGAGGCACTCGGGGTCCCATGGATAGATTTATGATAAATATTGATGACGATGATAACATAAACACTCAGGATCTTCAGCCTCCTACTGCTAAAAATGAACTCAGGAACAAAGTTTGTTTGGATATCGCCAGATTCATCTATGAAAATAGATTTCATTTAATGCTGTTAGGAGTCCTTCATGGATCAATATGTTACGATTTGTTGGAAGCTATAGAAGATGGCTACAACTTAAAAACATGTATGAACTGAGAACTTGGATGCTGAATGAGGATGTCAAGACAACTTAAAAAATGATGGATGATGTTAATAAGACTTGGATTGAGATATGAGTCACAATAATGTCAGATGGTTGGTCAGATATTCGACATAAAAATATTATTAATTTCTTGGTCAACAATTCATATGAAATAATTTTTCTAAAATCAGCAGATGCTTCAAGTTTTGTAAATGATACATAATTATTGTTTGAAATATTGGATGAAGTTGTTGAGAAAGTGGGTGATGCTTTAGTAGTACAAGTTGTTATTGATAATGCAAGTGCATATAAAGTTGCAGGGAGTGTTAATGGAGAAGAGGCCCTCACCTTTACTGGACTCCTTGTGCTGCACATTTTATTGATTTAATGCTTGAGAGGTTGAGACAGCTGTCTCAGCATAAATCAGCCCTATTGAAGGCCAAATTCGTTAGTAAGTTCATATACAATCATTTTTGGGTACTCAATTTGATGAGAAAATTCACGGACAATAAAATTATTAGACCTGTTGTTACAAGATTTGCTACTGCATATTTAACATTGTAGAGATTTAAGGAGTTAAGGAAATCTTTGGAAGCTATGTTTGTTTTTGAAGAATGGGATAAAAGTTCATGGACAAAAAAACAAGAAGGAAAACATGTAAAAAAATTGTTATGAAAGATGATTCATTTTGGCACAGTACAAATTATGCTTTGAAGACAACAACACCATTAGTTAAGGTGCTTAGAATGGTTGATCGTGAGAGGGCCCCGGCTATGAGATTTATTTATGAAGCAATGAATAGGCTAAAGAAGACATCGCAAAGATTTGGGATGTCAAGAAAGATCCTACAAAGAAATATTGAATATTATAGATGAAAAGTGGGATCGTCAATTACACCAACACTTGTATGCTGCTGCATACTATTTAAACCATCAATTTTATTATGATAAAGATTTCATGTTGATAAAGAGGTAAAAACTGATTTGTATGCATGTATGAACAAACTTATTTCTGAAGAGACTACCTCAAAGTGAATGATCAACTTGAGAAATTTATTTTGAAGAAGTGAATGTTTGGATTTAGAGCAGCATAAGCATGCTACAAAACATGATCTTCTGATATGTTTATAATTTGTATATTTATAATTTTAATTTTAATATTTATGTTCAAGTCTTCTACTTCAATCAATATTCATAAAAATACTATTCATTTTCATGTAAAACGTTGGTGGAGTCAGTTTGGAGATGATGTTCTTGAATTGAAAGCTTTTGCAGTTAAAGTTCTTAGTCTAACATGTTCGACTTCTGCATGCGAGCGTAATTGGAGCATCTTCAATCAAATTAATACTTAGAGAAGAAATCGATTGACGACAAATCGAATGAACAAACTAGTTTATATTATATTTAACAAAAAATTAAAAGATAGACATCTCAAATTACAGAAGCAAGGAAGCATTAATAATGAAATTGATCATTTACTTATTGATAATTTACAATCTGATGATAATGGGTTACTCCTAAGAATGTTGATGTTTCTGAAGTTGAAGCAGAAGGAGAAACTCATGGCAATGAAGACAGTGGAGCAACTACTCGTGTATATAAAGAAAGAAACAAAGTGAGATTGAAGCTTCAAAAAAATTCAAAGGTATTCTTAAATATAATGAATTATTTTTTATGTTATTATTGTTTCATTCTAGAGCTAATGAAATATTAACTGATATAGGGGATAAAGGAAAAATATTATAGATGAAGAAGAATTTGAGGATGATTTTGACATTAATTATGAAGATTCTTCTGAAGACAATCAAAGTGATAATGAGCTTGCATTGGGTCTTGATCCTAAAGGAATATTTTATTTTTAAGTGAGTTTATTTTAAAACTTCTTTTTCAGTAATATACTAATATTATCTTAGAACAAATCATCAAATTCATAATTGACATAATATTTTGTTATTTTTTGTCATTATTCATAATTTAAATTATTTTATTTTTATCATTTTTGAGGCTTACACCTCGATCCGCCTTCAGACTTACGCCTCGCATCGCTTAGCTAAAATGCCTCGATTCCCGATTTTGTCTTTTAAAAACGTTGGTTTCTTCTAAACCACAATAACGTAAAATATAAACATCAAAATCAACATAAACTCCAACAGATTTCACAGATACAAACCACTAATTCAAATTCATAACAGAAAACATAAAACCTTTCTTATTGAGGTCCTCTATGACGGTAGGTGTACTGTCGTTTTGATGCCATCACTTTCCAGATGATTTTCCTGAAAAAGATTCTACAAGAAGGGGTGAGCTTATTCACTCAGCAGGTAATTTATATTTTTCATTAAAAAAATTGCTTAAAAGTAAAATAAAATATCTTTTCATAATAAAATATTAAACAACGATCAAACTTGCATAAAGTCATAATATTACTTATAAGAAACCTTTTTATAAATTTTTCTCAATCATAAACCTTTCACTTAATATTTTTACTCAAACATCAACTTTCATATTGTGTAGAAAATATATAAAAATCATATTATGCATGATGTTTATTATATCACCCGTCTCAGAGGTGCCCATAAATTTTGTATTGATCATGTACATATTTTTATATCATTTGGTCATTTCTTTACCATTGACTCTAACAAGCCTCCTTTATCATTTGGCTCTTGCGAAACTTTTTATTATTTGACTTTTTCAATCCCCTTTACCATTTGGGCACTCCGCATCATCATGCATAGTCTTATATTATAATTTATAATTTATGTTCAGTCAATCATATGCGTAATGAGAGCAATTGTAAATAAAAAATTATCCCTTTAAAACATGAAAATTTTGAATCTAAGCATAGTATGAAAGCTCACTAACATCATAAAATAAAAAACTTGAACATATTATTTGTCAAAAGTAAAATTTGTAAATCATATAACTTAAAAATTTCAACTAATTGCATTGAATAAAATAACAAAGCATAAATATAAAATTTTTACAATAAATATGAATACCTACTTTCACCCAAGCACAGTACGTCCTTAGTGTCGCTGACAAGTTTCGATCCCTTAAAATCACCACATAATAATCACATAAAATAAAGGTCAACTAAAATTATTCCCTAAAACTTTAATTAACTTCCCACTTGTCTAAACCCTTCGTTTATCCTTGATTGTCCCTTACAACGATTAATAAAATTTACATTATTTAATTTTAATTGTTGGATTTATTAAAATTCTTATTTTTGAAAATCCTAAATCCTCAATTTTCATCAATTTAATATGCAAAAATTGTTCCTAAACATATCTTGATAATTACTTTATTTATTTTCGGAATTTAATTAATTATAAAATTAAGAAAAATGAAATTTCTTAAGAAAACTCAAAATTTTGTTTTAAAAATATTCCTAAGACCCTTAGAAACCATTTTTGTAAAAACATTTTAAGGAAATTCAATTTTAGGTAAAAATCCTGATTTTTTTTTCCAAAAATTCTCCAAGAAAATTTTATTTCTATTATTAAAATACTTCCCTTGACACTACTGTTGCCAGGTCCCAAGTCCTGAATGAGAAAAGTGGAGGGTTGCGTTAGGTAGTCGACAGTCAGCGTAAAACTTGTCGAATAATCATGACATGAATCCTTTAAAAAATTGTGTTAATGCTAGAGCGTCCTCTGGAAGCGACGCGCTGTATGGCCTAAATATAGTGACAAGTGTACAAGGGCCGCTGTACCGGCGCCGGGTGTTGTGTTAAATAGGCAAGGGTTCACACATGAAGGATAAATGTGGGCAAAGAAGCTAGTCCATGAAACTAAAATTAGGATAGGAACTTGAATATAGACTCCTTTACAGAAAAATTAATAGAATTAATAGATATTATGATTCATAGGAAGATAAATATTTTGTGCATTCAGAAAACTAAATGGGTTGGAGAGAAAGCTAAGGAGATTAATAGTTGATGATATAAATTATGATATTCGGGTAGGAGTCATACTAGAAATGGTGTAGATGTGATTATAGATAAGAGTTTGAAGGATAATGTTATAAAAATTAACAGAATTGGAGATAGAATTATACCGTTAAAGATTGTTGTTGATGCTAAGATTGTTAATATTATAAGTGTTTATGTTCCTCAAGTATGTTTGAATATGAGTTCAAAATTAAAATTTTAAAACGATTTAGAAAAATTAATACAAAATATATCTCTTGAAGAAAAAGTTTTTATTGGGGGAGATTTAAATGGGCATGTTGGTAAAGAGGTAGATGATTTTAAAGCATCCATGATAGCCATGGGTTTGAAACGATAGATGAATGTGGTAAGACTGTATTAGATTTTTCCTTAGCTTATAATTTCTTAATAGCTAATACCATATTTAAGAAAAGAGATGAGCATCTTATACTTATAAAAATGGATATAGTAAAACGCAAATTGATTATTTTCTTATAAGAAAATTAGATCGTTTAGATTGTAAAGATTATAAAATTATTTCGAATGAAAATTTATATACCCAACATCGATTATTAGTTTTGGACTTTAAGATAAAGGGGTAAAAAATAAAAATAAGGTAAAACGACTTTCTAGAATTAAATGCGGGTATTTAAAGAATATTAATAAAAGTATTTTTTAAAGTAATATTTTAGATCTTCAGATTCTGTCGGTGCATGAGAATGCCAATATTATGTGGGAAAAAATGACTTGTGATATTAAGAATATTGGAAAAGATATGCTTGGAGTTTCAAAGGAAATAGCTCATAATAGTAAAAATAGTTGGTGGTGGAATCCAAATGTGCAAAAAAAGATAAAAAAAAATAAGAAGATTTGTTATAAAAATTGGTTTAGATGTAAAAATTCTGATAATTGGGAAAGCTATAAAGAGGTTTGTAAGGAATCTAAGAAAGCTATTTGCGATGCAAAAAGTTTAGCTTTTAATGATTTATGTAATAGATTAGATACTAAGGTGGGAGAAAGATATATGTATAAGTTAGTCAAACAAACATATAAGAGTAGTAAGGATTTCGTTCAGGTGAAGTGTATTAAGGATGAAGATCAAAAAGTAGTTTTCTTAGAAGATATTCAACAAAGGTGGATGAGATATTTTGCTAAACTTTTTAATGAATAATGTGAAAATTTAATTGACTTTAGTGACTTTATCACTCTAAATGAAAATAAAGATTTTGTTTTTTATCAGCGTATAACTAAAATCGAAGTTAGAGTGGCTTTAAATAAAAATAAGTGTGGAAAAGCTGTTGGACATGTTGATATCCAATAGATATGTGGAAATGCTTAGGAGATGAAGGAATTTCTTGGCTTACTAAACTTTTTAATAATATTTTGAAGACTAAAAAGCTGCCAGATCAGTGGAGAATGAGTGTGTTAATTTTTATTTTTAAGAATAAAGGTGATGCACAAGAGTGTGCGAATTATAGAGGAATTAAGTTAATGTGTTATACTTTAAAACTATGGGAGCGAGTTATGGAGCATAGGTTGAGGCGTGATACTAATGTTTCTCAAAATCAATTTGGATTCATGCCGGGTAGGTCTACTATGGAAGCCATACATTTATTGAGAGGTTTGATGGAGAAATATAAAGAGAATAAGGAGGATCTACATATGATATTTATTGATTTAGAGAAAGCATATTATAAAGTTTTAAGAGAAGTGGTATGGAAGATAAGATTAGAGAGAGTCGTCTTAGATGGTTTGTTCACATTAAACGGAGGCCTTCTGATGACTCGGTTAGGAAAGTTAAGGTATTAAATTTGGCTTATGTTAAGAAAGGTAGAGGTAGACCTAAAAAGACTTGGTTAGAAAATATTAGAAATGATATTTCTTTATTAGATTTAGATGAGAATTTGACTTTTAACCGGATATAATGGCAAAAAAGGATTCATGTAGCCGACCCACGTAGTGGGACAAAGGCTTGATGTTGTTGTTGTTATTGTTAAAATACTTCCTTAATCCTTAAAAATTTCGTAAAAAAGTTTTGAAATAAAACGCAATTTTTTAAAAACCCTGAATTTCTTCTCAAAAAATCTTGAGATTGAGAGATTTGTTTTATATAAATCATACCTTAAGATTCCCCTCATCGTCCTCTTCGATATCCATTAATTTTATCGCGAGAAAATTGTCGTCGGAGCCACCCGGCCGAAGCCACGCCTGCCCTTGTCGTCTGCTTATTCTTCCGCTCGGTTTGGTCGAAATATGCGAATGGGGGAGAGTGGGGAGGGTTCGGTTTGATATATTAGGGAGAAAGGGGGTTGCCAAATGACCGTTATACTCTTACACAATTATGTCATTTTATTTGCTTAAGAGTAGTTTGGGTATTTTTAGGCTTCTAAAAATTCTCTATCCTAATTTAAGTGAAATTTGATACAAGTTCTATATACCAAATTGATCAAAATTTTGCGTAGAATTTTATAAAATTATTGCTGTCAAATTTCATTAATTTTGAATTTTCACTTAAGTTTCGTCGCGACGCATCAAAATGCGTGCGATGATATACGATCATCATTTTCGGGTTTTACAATTCTCTTCTCCTAATAAAAATTTTATCCTCGAAATTTAAAAGCAATTCTAGTAAGTAAAGACATACCTTAGGCAAATATTAAATGAGTGTGGAAAGCTGTACTAAAAGTAAGCATTGTACCCATAGCTTTCTGAACTTTCTTCCACAATCTTGATGTGAATCTTCCATCCCGATCTGACACTATAGTCTTTGGTACCCCATATAATCTGACAATCTCACAAACATATAGGCTAGTTAATTTCTCAACTGGATCAGACTCTTTGATAGGTAAAGTGTGTAGACTTAGTCAACCTATTAATTATCACACATAAAGCATCACATTCTCTTCTTTATCTTGGTAAACCAACCATAAAATTCATAGCAATATCTTCCCATTCCCACTTAGGTATAAATGTGGGCTATAGAAATCCTTCTAGTTTCTGATATTCCAGTTTCACCATCTAACATGAAGTACACTTTGATACAATATATGACACACTTCTCTTCATTCCTAGCCACCAAAAAACCTCTTTTAAATCCTGATACATTTTATTACTGCTTGAATGGTATAATTGCAATAGTGATCTTCTTGAAGGATTTTATTCCTTAAGTCACCAATATTTGGGATACATAATCTGCCTCTATAACGTAGTAGTTCTTCATCATCAAGCTCAAAATCTTCAGTGTGTCCCACACTAAACATATCCAATATATTCTTAAAATCTGCATCATGTGGCAAAACTTCTCGTACCTTTTCTGGAAAAGTTGATTTGATAATAGTTTGATTCAACATTATAATTTCTGCATTTTTGGGTTGAACCACTGAAATTTTGAATTTTTCCAATTCCTTTATCAATTATTGATGCTAAGTAATCATGCAATTTGCACTACCAGAATTTGTTTTGCTCAAAGCATCTGCAACTACATTTGCTTTACCCGGATGATACTAAATGTCCAACTCATAATCCTTAAGAGTTCTAGCCATTTACTTTGCCTTAAATTCAGTTATTTATGTGTGAAGATATACTTCAAACTCCGATGGTCAGTAAAAACTTTGCACCGTACTCCGTACAAGTAATGCCTCCAGATCTTTAAGGCAAAAACTACTGCAGCTAACTCCATTTATTGGGTTGGATAATTCCTTTCATGATTCTTCAATTGCCTAGAAGTATAGGTAATGACTCTTCCATTTTGTATTAGTACACAACCCAACCCTTTATGCGAGGCATCACTATAAAGCTGAATTCCATATGACCCTGAGGGAATAGTCAGCGCTGGAGCAGTTATCAAACACTGCTTTAACCTCTGAAAAGCTTCTTCACACTGAGTTGTCCATTCAAACTTCATTGCTTTTTAAGTTAATCTGGATAGTGATATAGCTATATGTGAAAACCCGTCAACAAACTTTCTGTAGTAGCCTGCCAATCCCAAAAAGCTCCTAACCTCAGTCACTGTAGTTGGTCTTGGCCAATCTGCTATTGCTTGCACCTTATGCTGATTTATAGATATCTTCCCATCAGTGATCACATGCCTCAAAAAAGTCACTCTTCAGCCAAAATTCACATTTGGAGAACTTAGCATACAATTCATTTCCTCTGAATGCCTGTAACACAGCCTTTAAGTGATTTGCATGCATCTCTTCATCTGGGGTGTAAACAAGTATGTCATCTATGAATACTCACGAATAGATTTAAAAATAGCTTAAAGATTCTATTTATGAGATCCATAAATATTGCAGGAGTATTTGTCAAACCAAAAAGCATCACTACAAACTCATAATGCCCGTATTTGGTACTGAAAGCTGTCTTTACAATGCCTTCCTCTCTAATCTTAAGCTGATGATACCCTGACCTCAAATCAATCTTTGAAAACACTGAAGCACCTTCCAACTAATTAAACAAATCATCTATCATTGGGAGAGGATACTTATTCTTCACTGTCAAATTATTCAACTCTCTGTAATCTATATAGAGTCTTAGGCTTCCATCTTTCTTTTTCACAAAAAAAATAGGAACACCCCAAGGGGAGGTACTAAGCCTGATGAATCCCTTCTCAAGCAACTCTTGCAGTTGTTCCTTCATCTCCTTAAGTTCTTTTTATTGCCATTCTGTAAGGAGTTTTTGCAACTTGTTCGGCTCCTGCCACCAATTCAATAGAGAAATCTATTTCTCTACTTGGAGGTAAGCCATATAAATCATCTGAAAATACTTCTGGAAATTCCTGAATAATTGGGATATCTTTCAGCTCTTTCTGCCTTCTCCTCCTTAACATAGGCCAATAAGACTTCATATCCTTTCTTTAATATCTGAAAGCCTTTAGAGATGACACAAGCACAGATGTTATCCTTTTATCCCATTTAAATTTGAATTTTCTCTCTCCTGACATACAAAACTTAACCTCCTTTTTGTTATAATCTATAATCACGAAATGACAAGATATATAATAAATCTTTGCCCAAAGATTATATCAAATTCAGACTGGCAAAACAATCAAATCTGCTTCTAAGTTTTCATCACCTATTCTCAAGTTCACTTGACAACTCTTATCTGTTTTCATTTGATTTCCATTTGGCATTAGAACTGACAATGATTTCAACATAATTGTAGGAAGCAAATTTGTAGATCTAACAAACTCTTTCGAAATAAAGGAGTGTGACGCTTCAGTATTAAATAATACTCTAACATGTCTATCACACATAAAGATTGTCCCTAATCATAAAAAATTACAATATTCAATTATAAGACATAATATTTATTATTCGTTCATTTCATATAAAATATTTCATTGACAAATACTTAAACAGGAGATCTCTTAGCTTCTTGTTAGGACAATCCATAGAGTCAAGACTGAATATTCTGACGAGTCTGACCTTGAGAAAGAACATAAGCTGTAGACTTCACAACTCTTGATCTGTCAGCTGTTCTCTGAGTATTGTTGCCTGACTTGACCTCTGTAGCAGATCTCTGTTCCAAAAAAGGACAAGACTTTTTTATATGTCCCGGCTGATGGCATCAGAAACAAGTATTAGTGCCAAAGTGGCACTCTCCCACACTTGCTGCATAAGGTAGCAGTTGAAGTACTGATATCAGAATTGTTGAATTTGGGCTTCTTCCAAGTAGACACCCCATATTTAGAAGACTGAGCAAATTGAGAGGAATTTGATTTGCCCTCCATCTTCCTTTTCTGAAAATCACTCCTCTTCTGAGTTGCCTGCATGTCCATCTCAATCCTTCTGGCTCTTTTGACCAAAGTGGAATAATCTTCAATTCCAAAAGGAATGAGAGATTATCTTATTATGTTCTTTAGTCCAGTCAAGAAGCAGTGGTACTTCTCTTCAAAATTATGTATTAAGTGAGGGGCATACTTGGACAACATTGTGAACTCTGCCTCGTACTGAGAAACAGATCGATCTCCCTGAACAAATCTGTTGAACTTATCCTGCATATGTCTTCTAGCTGACATGGGTATATACCAGCCTCTGAAGACTTTCACAAACTCTTCCCAGGAGACTTGATTTTTGAGTCGCCCTCCAAAAGTTTCTTGCAACTGATTGCGCCACCACCTTTCTGCCTGACCATCAAAGACATAAGCACCAAGTATCACCCTCCTATCCTCTGGGCAAGGCATGCCCTTCAGAATTTTCTCTATGTGCATCAGCCAATCTCCAGCCCTATAGGTCCACCACTTGAAAATAATGGAGGCTTCGTGTCTTAAAACAAATTCAAGTTCTTGTCCATAGAACGACTTCCACTGCCACTGGTATGAGTTTGGGAGGTCTTTATCATCTAAGTCATTGTTTCCATCATCTGAGTGAATGACTCCATAGCGTTGTTATCATTATTCCTCTAAGGTTCTGCTACTTCTGGTAGCTCCCTCCACTTCCTCACCATCAATGTCATCAGTGGTATGCTGCTTAGAATTCATTTTCTTGAGATAAAATACAATAATCATAAGGCGAATAATTCATAAATTTTACGTTTCCTGCTTATTCTAAGACACATACAATTCTCCTATAGGCTCTTTCATTAATCAGTATTAAACATTTGCTCTGATACCACTCTTGTGACGACCCGACCTGGCTAGCCCGAATTAACGGGGCGTGAGTAGACAGTCGTAGGGAAAATACCATAACATAAATCATAACAATTTCATTTGACTTCTATAACAGAATATGAACATAATCAACACATAATAAGAAAGAGCCACTGAAAATATCAATTGAATGTTTTTCCAATTTATTTCTTCTAAATCACAATAACTAAAAACATAAACATTAACATCAACATAAACTCTAACAGACTTCACAGATACAAATCACTAATTCAAACTTATAACAGAAAACATAAAACCTTTTTTCCTGAGGTTCTCTACGACGGTAGGTGTACTGTCGTATCGATGCCATCACTTTTCAGATGGTTCTCCTGAAAAAGATTCCAAGCAGGGGTGAGCTTACTCACTCAGCAGGTAATTCATATTTTTTTATAAAAAAGTGCATAAAATCAAAATAAAGCATCTTTTCATAATAAAATATTAAGTGACGATCAAACTTGCATAAGTTCATAACATTACTTATAAGAAACATTTTCATAAATTTTCCTCAATCATAAACCTTTCACTTAATATTTTTTCTCAAACATCAATTTTCATATTGCATAAAAAAATATAAAAATCATATTATGCATAATGTCTATTATATCACCCGTCTCGGAGGTGCGCATAAATTTTGTACTTATCAGATACACATTTTCATATTATTTGGTCATTCCTTTATCATTGGCTCTAACAAGTCTCATTTATCGTTTGGCTCTTTCGAACCCCTTTACCATTTGACTCTTTCAAGCTCCTTAACCATTTAGGCACTCTGCATCATCATGGACAGTCTCATATTATAATTTATAGTTTATGTTCAGTCAATCATATGCATAATGAGAATAATTGTGAATAAAAAATCATCCGTTTAAAACATGAAAATCTTGAATTTAAGTATGGTATGTAAGCTCACTAATATCATGAAATAAAAAACTTTAACATGTTATTTGCCAAAAGTAAAATTTTTAAACCATATAACTTGAAAGTTTCAACTAATTGCATTGAATAAAAGAACAAAGCATAAATATGAAATTTTTACAATAAATATGAGTATCTACTTTCACCCAAGCACAGTACGTCCTTAGTATCCCTGACAAGTTTCGATCCCTTTAAAATTATCACCTAATAATCACATAAAATAAATGTCAACTAAAATTCTTTCCTAAAACTTTAATTAACTTCATACTTGTCTTAACCCTTCGTTTATCATTAATTATCCCTTACAACAATTAATAAAATTTACATTATTTAATCTTAATTTTCGAATTTATTAAAATCCTTAATTTTTGAAAACCCTAAATCTTCTATTTCATCAATTTAATATGCCAAAAATTTTCCTAAACTTATCTTGATAATTACTTTATTTATTTTCGGATTTTAATTAATTATAAAATTAAGAAAAATGAAATTTCTTAAGAAAACTCAAAATTTTGTTTTAAAAACAATCCTAAGACCCATAGAAATTATTTTTGTAAAAGCACTTTAAGGAAATTCAATTTTAGGTAAATGCCCTAATTTTTTATTTCAAAAAATTCTCCAAAAAAATTTTATTTTTATCATTAAAATACTTCCCTAATCCTTCCTTAAAGATTTTGTAAAGAATTTTTGAAAGTAAACACTTTTTTTGAAAAACCCTAAAAATTTCTTCTCAAAAAATCTTGAGATTGAGAGAGCTTCGTTTTATATAATTCATACCTTAAGATTTCCCTCATCGTCCACTTCGATATCCACTAATTTCCTCGCCGGAAAATCGTCGTCGGAGCCACCCCGCCGAATCCACTCCCGCCCTTGCCGTCTACCTATTCTTCCGCTCGATTTGTCTGAAATATGCGAATGGGGGAGAGCGGGGAGGGTTCGGTTTGATATATTAGGGAGGAAGGGGATTGCCAAATGACCGTTATACCCTTAAACAATTCCGGCATTTTATTTGCTTAGGGGTAGTTTGGGTATTTTTTAGGCATCTAAAAATTCTATCTCCTAATTTAAGTAAAATTGGATACAAGTTCTATGTATCAAATTAATCAGAAATTTACGTAGAGTTTTATAAAATTACTTCCGTCGAATTTCGTTAACTTTGAATTTTCGCTTAAGTTTTGTCACGACGCATCGAAATGCTTGCGACGACCTACGATCGTCGTTTTCGGGTTTTACATCATCTCCATTGTGCTCTGTTAAAAGTCAAGTTTTCATTTAAATTTAATAAAGAAAGATCATTTCTAATATTTTCTAACCAAGTCTTTTTAGGTCTACCTCTACCTATCTTAACAAAATTCAAATCGAATATCTCTACTTTCCTAAGCGGATCATCGAAAGGTCGCCATTTTATGTGACACAACAAACCCGATGCATTCCTCCACTTTAACCATCCAACTTGAATTCTACTGATAATAGCCCCATCTACTTCACCATCACTTTGAACAATAGGTTCAAGATATCTAAAACATGTACTCTTAACAGAGCACAATCCCACACTAATTGCTTGATCGTCTAAAGTCACAATCCCACACTAGGTCTATTACTACTAAAATTATACTCCATATATTCAGTTTTAGATCTACTCGAGCGAAAACCATTAGACTGTAAGGTTGACCTCCATAATTCAAGTTTAACTTCAAATCCCTCTCTAGTCTTATCAACAAGAAGAATATCATCAACAAAGAGCATACTTCAAAGTACATCCTCTTGCAAATGTCTAGTGAGAACATCCATGACTAAAGCAAAAAGATATGGGCTTAAGGCTAATCCTTGATGTAATCCAACCGAAATAGGAAAATACTTGGTCAAACTACCTTGTGTTTGAACACAAGTAATAGCTCCCGCATACATATCTTTAATGATTTGAATATAAGTATTATTAACTCCTTTCTTTTCAAGAACTCTCCATAGCACTTCTCTTGAAACTTTATCATATGCTTTCTCTAAATCAATAAATATCATATGTAGATCGTCCTTATTCTCTCTATCTTTCTCCATCAAACCTCTCAATAAATATATGGCTTACATAGTAGACCTACATGGCATGAATCCAAATTTATTTTGAAACATTAGACTACCCGTATACTAATTTTAAATGCTCGTGGCAACATATTTTACTTTTAGGGAAAACATTTGAAAACTGAAAGATGATATGACTTTGTATTTCAATATTGAATGCTAAATCTTAGTTCTTTTATTTGTTTCAATTATACTAACAAAAAAACGGCTGCATTGCTAACAAATACAGTATTGTTTTTTAAACAAGAGCATATCTAGAACTAAAATTACAATAAGTTGGTCTTGTATAAATAGTAAATGTTGATGTCATAGATACTTATTTTTCAATACTTTATGAATCTAAAAATTGCTCATGCACGCAAACTTGTGCACATATGTGCATCCCATACACCGCACAGATGCAAACACATGTATGCATACTTACACACATGCACACCAATGCATGCAGCATGTATTTTGACATGGACCTACGCACAGCTTTTTATGCAAGTTTTTGCACATATATACCAGTGCATGCTAAAGGAAGTAACATCTTTAATCTCTTTGTATTGAGCATGTGTCCAGTTTTGAATTTAAATTCTTAGATATTTTATTCTATTAAATTTTAATTTATTTTGAATTGCTTAGTATTCAGCTACTTTATTTAATGGCTAATTATGATGCCTAATGATAACAACAATATCTTAAAATGTTACATTATTTGTATTTTAGTGTATATTTGGTTGTCAATCCATCAAGCACCGTAAATTAAATTTGTTCCTCTACAATTTAACTTATTATTATTATTATTATTTTATCATTTCTGGTAGCATAGCAGGATTAACTAATGTAAATATATTACTTATGTGCGTACGTGAGTCCATATATATATATATATTTCATTGGAAGGCCTAAAGCCTGACATACGGGCAAACTTCCGATTGTTGAGGCTGAGAGGGCTGAGGGAGACGATGGAGCTATCCTAGATGGCGGAGGATCGGAGATAGATGGAGAGGACAAGTAGGAGCAGCGTCATGGGAGGCTCCTATAGGATTACCTTGACTTCACTATCATCGAGAACCCAGACAGTGTCATTTTAGCGGGAGGCATTACGGGAAAAGAGTGGGGGAGTTTGCCTCGAGGCTAACTTCAAACACCTCACAGAGGTGGAGGTGCAAGACAAGAGCGAAGGGTTTGTGCTTCCGATGTGATGAGATGTACCAGGCTATCAGTGCAAGGATTACTCCCCCCAGCTCCTTATGATTTGTGATGATGAGGAGATCGACAACGAGGAGTTGCTAGAGGAAGCTGATGTAGAGGAGAGCACCTCCACCTTGATATGACGAAAGTGTCCCTTAACTCAATGGTGGGATTTACTCCAAATTACACCATGAAGGTGAGGGGATAGATTAGGGAGTGGCTAGTGGTGGTTTTAGTGGATAGCGGGGCTTCTCACAACTTCATCTCATGGATGAGGTGGAATTGAAGTTGGTGGATACGGGGAGCTTTGGAGTCATGATGGGAATAGGGAAGGTGGAGAATAGTAGGGAGATTTGCAAGAGGTTGGTGTTGACACTCCAAGGCTTACAGATAGTGGAGGATTTTCTTCCCTTAAATTTGAGAAGCATTGATGTGATCCTAGGTATAAAGTGGTTACAGACGATTGGGAAGACGAATGTGGAATGAAAATCTTTGACTATGGAGATTCAAGTGGAGGGAAATAGGATGGTGTTGTGAGGAGATGCCATCTTGTGCAGAACCATGGTTTCACTTAAAATCATGGTTAAGGCTTCGTACCATTCAGCGGCACATGCCACCCTTTTTAGGATTCTCCATGGGAAAGATTACCTTATTTGATATATTATGGGCATAGCACTACACCGGTATTCAGTGTAGATCAGTATTTAGCGGAGAGGGACTTGATATTAGCAAAGCTAAAGGGACATCTATTGAGGGCCCAACAAATCATGAAGCACAGGAGTAAAGTACACTTCGACCTATGAGACATGGTTTTCTTGAAGCTGAGACCCTATCGGCAGAAGACATAGCCAGGAGGAGGAATGAGAAATTGTCCTCACAATACTTTGGGCCTTATGAGATTTTGGAGCGCATTGGAGAAGTGACCTATTTATCGAGATTATCACCTTCGTTAGCATTGCTCACAACTGAGGCGCGCGACAGGAGATATCACACACCGTCTTCACTACTCCTGACTTTGATAGAAGACATGAAGATTATTTTGGAGCCCCAGAAAGTAGAAGGGTTGCATCGAGGGGAGACAGGTGCATGGAAGTACTAATCAAGTGGAAGGATTTTCTAGAGTATGAAGCCACATGGGAGCTATGCGAGATGATCAGGAGACAGTTCTTATCCTTCCACCTTGAAGACAAGGTGTGTCTTTGGATGGATGTATTGATATGTCTGTGGGTCCCATCAGGCTGGCCCAGCCTAAGCCGAATCAGCCAATTGGCTGGGTGGAATCAGGGGCAGCAAGAGGGGGGGGGGGGGGGGGGGGGGGTTTCAACCCACCTTGTGGAGCTCAGGGGTGCTCTTATTCATTATGTAAGGAGGAGGAATCAAGAGGGAGCTATTTAAGAAGGTTTAAATTGTGTTTTTTGTGTGTTATGGCTGTTTAAGGGGGAGAGTCTAGGGTTTTCATCTTAAGTGTGCTAAGTTTATTTTTCTCTTTTGGTGAAGTTTCCTAGCGGCGGCTATGGTTTGTGGGAGAGCCGATCTACCTCTCGAATAGTGTAGAACAATTAAATATTTCGTTATTGTTGGAGTAATAAAAAATCAGCCCCCCTTATTTGTGTTCTTGCATTTTCTTTTTATCTATTTTGTTGTATTTGCTTTCAAGTCGCATCAAATTATTTTTGTCTTAATGTCCAATTTGTTATATTCAGAATTGTAAGTTTTTTTCACAAAACAAATGATGATCTTCTGCTTAGGAACTGTGATAAAGAAATTAGCTCGCTATATATTTATCTAGAAGCTTATTACTTTTAATAAGCTGTTTAGAAACTTATTGTTGTTTTATTTGGATTGTATAATTTTAGTCATATTACTTAGGTGTCACTTTCTTTCTGTTTTGTTGATAGGTATCATTTACTGGTCAAGGAGAAACTCAGTCAATGAAACAGCTTTCTGGTGGTCAGAAAACTGTAGTGGCGTTGACATTAATATTTGCCATACAGCGCTGTGATCCTGCTCCATTCTATCTCTTTGATGAGATTGATGCAGCATTGGATCCACAATACAGAACATCTGTTGGCAGTATCCTTTAAAGATATCTTGTAATTTGTTTTAAGATTTCCTTCTGTATGCCTCTTCATGGATTTTGCACAAGTTTCTTATCTTGGAAATATTTGTTTTCTGCTACTGATAGCTTTCTGGAATGCTTAGTTGATGATGCATGTATCATTTTGGTAGTAATGTTTCTCTTAAAACTTCACCTGCATGCTCAAAATACGTGCAGCAGCCACTTTAACTAATTTTTTTCCCCGGTGAAACCTTGTTTTTTGTCGTTTTGTAGATAATTTGGTCCGGAAAAATTAATTTTATTTTTTGTTTTCTCATCCTTCCATATTTGGGCTTCTGATTCTCGTCCCACGTAATTACAAGTAGTCTAGCTATGGAAATAGTTGTTAGACCTGGAAATAGTCTATTGTTGCCTCCATTGCGATCAAGCTCAGTATTTTGGGTCATGTAAACTTTTAATTCTTGCTCATAGAAATCAATGTTTCATCATGTGTTACTCCGCTTCACTTAAATGTTTTAAAGATATGATCCGTCGTTTGGCTGATATGGCAAATACTCAGTTCATAACGACAACATTTCGGCCAGAGCTAGTGAAAGTTGCAGACAAGATATATGGTGTTACTCACAAGAACAGAGTCAGCCATGTTAATGTGGTTTCCAAGGAAGAGGCTCTTGATTTTATTGAACAAGATCAGAACCACAGTGCTTAATCAGGTTAATTCTTTCAGACTTCGTTTCTATTCTATTAAAATATATGTTGATTGCTAATGAATTATTTGATATTACCTTGAAAGAAAACCTGACTTATAACTTGACTGACAGGTTTACTTTTACCTGATCTATTAAGCTGCTGTGAGTACGAGCAGGTATTAACATATCTTTAGTTTTTATTTCTTCGTTCAACCTTCAGTGATATTTGTCAATTTGTTGTATATGTTGATTTACTTTGGAAGTAATATATACTTGGCATTGTGATGTTTTATACTTGTCTAAACCAATTATATTAGTGTCAATAGATAGAAGTTGGGCAGCTTTTTATTGCAAATATACTTATAATTATGCTAGCTCGAGCAAGATGCCGATCTCAGTAAATTTGTACTAGATGTGAAGAATGTTCGACTAGTTATTTTAGGCAATGGAAGATTTTGACAGTCAAAATTAAAATGGTATTCTTTTGATTTTTTTTTTGTTTGTGTAATTACATAGATAATACTCAATACCTTTCCTATTTATAAAACTAATATCTATGGGCCTCTATTTATAATAATACACAAATTTCAATGACCACAAGAAAATCCTAATCCTATTTTTCGCTTGCATTACACTCTTAATTCTTTGGTTGTAACATATATAAATACATGAATTCGGCAGTAAATTAAGTCCTAGTTTTGTAATCAAAAGAGTTTTCAGTTGTTTGTGGTACTCTCTTGGATAGCTTGTTAAAACTCAGGTCCCTTCAAAAGTGTTTTTTATGATTACACACAAATCTCAACAGGATGATTTGATGCAAATTGAACCTTCTTGATGTTTGTTGTAATTTATGTATCTTTGAGGGGGTTTTGGGTGACTCAAACTTTCATGGGATGATTTGTTGTAATTTGATTCTTGTTGTGATGGCTTTTTGTTACCCTGATCACCTCAGGATGGTATGCGAAAGGAATTTTTATGACCAGAATCTTATTGAGATGGTTCGTTGTAAGCCAAATATTTTCGAGATGGGTTTTTTTTACTAGGATTATCCTGGGATATAAGCATTACCAGTATGGTTTGTTATAATTTGAACTTTTCTAACAGGAACTTTTGTGACTTGTTCTTCTCCCGGCTGATTTATTGCAAGTTAAATTTCTATTTTAGGTTCTGTTTGGGGTGATTTTTACTACTTCGTAAAGTAATTTTTTAGTACAAAAATTAAAAATTTTATACTAAAAATCTGCTTTAAGAAGTAGTAAAAAAGCCATCCCAAATGAATCCTTAAGTGGTACTTGGAGAATTTTAACATAAAAGTTGTGGCGTTATGGCTTTTAAGTTTTGCTAATCTGAATCAAACTCAATGAGCTAAATTGGGTTACATATTTGGGTTTTAGTGAATTGGATCCAATATGATGAAGTAAATTGATGTTGGGATATTTAGGTTTCAACAACGGGTTACATTATATTTAACGTTCACCTAGCTATGAGTAAAACTCGCGATGGAACAATATATGCAGGCAACATAATATATAGATTATTGGATTATAATATTTAGAACCTACTTGGTGATCTAAATTAAGATACAAATTCGAGCTGTGATGAATCAAACTAGCCTAGTGAGCTAAATTAGTGTTAGGGCAATTTCGAGATGAATTTGATCTAGCTTGGTTAGCTAAATTGTTTACCAGTTGAATTTGATGGTTAGTTTTGGTGGCATGGATTCAGCTTGATGAGCTAAGGAATGAATGGGGAAAAGCTCAACATAGAGGTCCTTGTGTTATGGTTTGCAACTTAGAAGTCAAGGCATTGCAACATTTAGGTTTTATATTATTTTTACTAGTCTCAATCGTAATAATTTGATCAACCAAATGTAAATTTGGATTTGGGTTTCGGTCATTTGTACTGAACTCGACCAGCTAAGTTAGGATCATTAAAATTAGATTGCGATGACCAAAATCAAATTCATTAAGCTAAATTAGGACAATCTATCTTAGCAAATCCCAACTGATCAGAGGATTTCTATATCATTATCCTTAACCTTAGGCTTTCCTAACTAGCTTTAAGAGTCCTTGTGGTTTTACTTCAGACTAACCTCGAAATTTATCAATAGACTATTTATCTCACTAGAGCCTTATTGATCAATGTATTCCTACATCCATATACCTAACCCTAGTTGTCCATGGCTAGTCTCAAGAGACCATTAGCATGGGTCTTATCATTTGCATGGTACTTCAATTCATTCATCTTCCGTTGTAGTGGAAGATACCAAATGTGGTGATTGGTACCTTATAATTAGTCTTTGTATTCTCCCTCCTTTCCATGCTCTAATATAAATGTTGATGAAAGTCACTCGTATCATTCATGTAAACACTCTAATCATTACATGACTAACTATTGACATTTCTTCTGCAATTTTGAAATTTAGATTTTGTTTAGGACAGTTTATTTATTACTTTTTAAAATATTTTTAAAAAGCAGTAAAAAAGTTATCCCAAATGAAATTTTAATGTTCTTTTTTTTTTCATCAGATGCTAACCAGAAGATAAAAAGGAATATGGCCAAAGTGATTGTAGCAAGGGCAACCCGAGGATATCAAAGAAAAAGTGATGGCACGAGCCATCGTAAAAGGAACCCTGTACAAAATAAACAACTATCGTAAGGACATGGCCATAATAATATCAATAATATAGTGTTAGGTCTTATAAACTATCTTCTAAGATTTGTGAAGCATTTTGAGTTCTAAAGAAAGGCCTAAAAAGAAAGCATAACTATGTATACATGCTAAAATTAATGAGTTTTATAATGGATGGATGATTAAAAAGGAAATTTTTCTCACTCAATGCGCGAAACTAGGGTTTCATTTGGGATGGTTTTCTTACTACTTTTTAGTTCGAAAATTTATTGAATTAGAAATTTTTGTATTAGAAAAAAACAGCAAAAAACCTAGCTTAAATTAAGCTTAAATAAGCTGAGGTTAGAGAATAGAGTATTGCATCTATAGATCTACTAAGGTGCAACTAGAGGAGGGTCTCATTAATAGCAAGTGTTTGATCCCATGTGAGATAAGTATATAGGAGGGTCTCATTAATAGCAAAAATTTGCTACCAAATTACTCCTAAGAGGTGAATTACCTTGAGGCTAAAAGCAATAATTCATCGCTCCCGTTAGAGAGGGAAGATTTCAAATTCATCGCTCTCTGTTTTTCATCCGTCTTTTCTGCAGTCACTCAGGACATGGTGGTGGATGACTGTCGGCCATCATTGGACTCCTCAATGAAGGCTAGACCTAATGGCAGATTACCTGTTCTGAACAAAATTAAAATTGATAGATCGGATGGAAGTTTTATTTTGGATGCGGATAAAGCATGAAGAAGAAGATCAAAAGGTATGTTAGTGATAAGCGAAAATGCTTGCTTTAGTTCTAATAAGATTACTCATGTTGAAGGAAAGGGAAAGGATGTTTCTCTGGATCTTGAAATTTAAACACCTCGTGTTTTAAAAACGATTGGACTGTCTCCTCGTGTTTTATAGACAATGAGGCTTCTTCGTCAGGGATGAATATTTTTGTTCATAGATTTGGAAATTCAAATGCAATCCCTGGCAACAGTGTGATAAATGTGAATTCCCTAAATTTTGAGAACAAAAATATTTTTCCAAATGCCGATAAGCATTCTGAGTTTTTGATGGTAAAGTCATCTTCGTTTAAAGTCAATACAATATTACAAATGGATGATCAAATGAATGTGAGGAATGTTAAGAATATCAATCCTGATAATGCATGGACCAAGAAGCCCTATATAAAATTAAATTTTACTCAAGGTGAAGATGTGTTGATGGAAGATAGGAAGGAAGTGAAACTGATTAAGGATTCTGAAATTAAGAATGATAATATTCTTAGTAACTCTTTGGTATGCAATGTTTTTGGAAGAGAATTGTCATCTCATATAGTAGCCTGGGAACTTAGGCGCCAATGGGCACAATTTGACCAATTTCACTTCACTACTCTAGGAATGGGTTGGTTTTTGTGTTCCTTTAAAACAACTGAAGCTCTAGAAGGTGTTCTCTCAGGAGGCCCATGGTTTGTGAATGGTCATATTGTTGGTATGGATAGATGGTCTCTGGAGTTTTCTTCTTTAACAATGAAAAGACTTACATCATCAATCTGGATCAGAATGCCTCAACTACCCTTACAATGTTGGGATGAGAGCAATGTAGCAAGGATTGCTTCTATGGTGGGTGTTCCATTGATGTTGGACGGTAACATATTCCAATGGGGGAGAAGAGAGTTTACAAGAGTGTGTTCGTGTGAAATTAGACCAACCACTCCCCTTGGGTGTTTGGGTGGAAGGTATTGCGGGAAGATTCTTTCAAAATTTTGAATATGAGAGAATTTCAAATTTTTGTTTTGAATGTGGAAAGATTGGAAATGTTAAGAATGAATGTAGGAAGGGAAGCATGGTTACAAAAAATCATAGTGAAGGAGATAGTAAACAAGCTCAAGACTTAGAGCAAGAAAATGAGTAGAACATAAATTATGGGCCATGGGTGCATGTGAATTACAAAAGAAACAAGACTAAATTTGTTTCTAATGAGAGGCCAATTAAGAAGATCTTCATGAAGAAAAATCCAAACATTACTGTTATGAAGGAAACAGTTAAAACTGTTGGTTTGGAAATCAATGAGAAGGAAACAAGTGTGAATGTGGAAGTAGAGAAGGAAATTCTAAGCAACACAATTGTTGAAGAAGGTGAAATTATCATGGAAAATGAGCAGAGTAATAAAAGTGAGCTAGTTGATGTGATGAACCCATCTAATGAGGAAATTGAAGGTGAATGTGATGATAATTCTACACCTATTATTTATACTACCGAAAGTTCCCAGAAGGAGGCAATCAAATTTATGAATGAAGCAGAAAAGAAAATAGTTTTGGATCGGAATAAAGAACAAGGAAACATAATACTACAGAAAATGAACAAAGCATTAGAAGAGCATGAATAAATATCTAATTAAGGCAAGGGCAATGGAGATGAGAACAAAGGAACATATGTGAATGGGAGGATGGGAGTATGTAAGAAGAATCCTAAGCTATCTACTAGCAATGTTAAGCTTGCTAAAGAAGTGAAAATGCTTGGACCAATTAAAGGTAATCAAAGAACTAGAAAAGGAGGAGGTGTTGAAAAGGTTGGGGGCTCATCCCCAAATCACTCTTAAATGTCTTCCATAATATTTTGGAATTGTAGGGGAGCAAAGAAGAAAGAAGCTTCCCACTACTTGAGGAGTTTGATAGGAGATAATGATGTTTTCTTCATTGGTTTTATGGAAACAAAACCTAAAAGATTGGAAAAAGATGGAGTTAGAAAATTGGTAGGGGATGACTGGGAGTTCTACCAACTTGTTGCTAGTGGAATTTCAGGAGGTGTTTTAGCATTGTGGAAGCATAGAACTACTTCGTTTACTGTTCTTGATTCATCCAACCAGTGTATAATGGGCAACCTGACCACACCAAGGGGTCTTTCAATGAAGGTATTCATTGTTTATGGCAACAAAGATTTATATGAAAGAAGGAAGCTATGGAGATTGATTGAGGACAATATGAAGAGTGAGGAACATTGTATTGTAGGGGGTGACTTCAATACTTACAAAGCATGAGAAGAAGGGAGGAAAAAGATTTCTATTCTCCCATGGCCTCAAGAGATGAAGGAGTTCATAACCAATAACGACTTTCATGACATAGGCTTTATTTGACCTAAATTCACGTGGTGCAATAATAAAGGACTGTCTAGAATATGGGAGAGGCTTGACAGAGTTTGGCTAAACTCAAAATCAATTGTGGACATTCCTTCTGCAGTCATTAAACACCTACCTAGAGTGGCATCAGATCATTGCCCTCAACTCCTTCAAATTTCTAATATGAAGATGTTCATGCCCAGATAAATCAGATTTGAGAATTTGTGGTGTTCTTATGAGGCCGCAAGGGGGATCATTGCAAATGCTTGGAGGAAGAAGGATCATGGAGAGGCTGCAGGTCCTTAAAAGAAAAATTAAAAGATCTCTCAAAAATATATACTATTGGAGAAAGAACAAATTTAAAGAACTCACTATAAAGAAGCAAGAGTTACAAAATGAGATTTTGAATTTGCAAGAAGAGGAGGCTATGGAGGATGGTTTGAACCCGGAAAAGCTACTTAAACTTAGAAGTAACGTGCATGAACTCAATATTACTTTGACTAGAATGGCAACATGGTGGAGACAAAGGTACAAAAAGTCAATGGATGGAAGATGGAGAAAAGAACACACGATTCTATCACTCATATGCAACAGTAAGAAAGAAGAGCAATTTGATTAATTAAATTGTTGGAGCAGATGACTCAATGGAAACTAACTAGGAAGCTATCCATGCGGTAGTGGAGAACTTTTCAAAAAAATGGAGCAAACGTAATTGTGCTATGGATTATTGGCCGTTGTTTTACAAATGAAGATTGTCTAAAAGATGAGTTGAAAGAAATACTGAATACAGATTTCACGAAGGAAGACATGCTTAACACTGTTATGAATATGAGCAACAATAAATCACCTGGTATATACGGGCAACTGCTTGCTTCTTTAAATCATGCTAGAGCAGTGTAAATGGAGGCACTTGGAATGTCATTAAAGGATTCTTCATTTCAGGAGATATGCCATATTACTGGAAAGAGACGCTAGTGGTACTTATTCCTAAAGTCTCAAATGCTTATGAATGATCTAAATTTAGACCAATTTATCTATGCCAAACCATTGATAAAATGGCAGCATGTATGATTCTTAGCAAACTAAAAATGTGTCTCCCTAATGTTGTTTCTGAGTATCAAGGTGCATTTGTTTCGGGAAGAAGCATATCTGATAACTACCTACTTGCTCAAGAGATCGTGAACAAGATGAGGTTCTCAATAGCTAAACTAGGATACATGCTATTAAAGCTTGACATGGAACAAGCTTACGATAGCATGTGTTGGGAAACACTAAATCAAGTTATGAGGAAGTTGGGATTACCAGAGAGGATAATACATCTGTTAATGCAATGTGTTAGTTATCCTAAATATTCGATTAATATAAATGGGAAAAGAATAAATTTGATAAGTGCACAATGCTGTTTTAGACAGGGATGTTCATTATCACCAAGTTTGTTTATTTTGTGCTCGGAATTACTATACATGGCTCATCAAGAAAAGTTTGATCAATTTGGCATCAGATTAACCGCTAATGGTGAAAGAGTAACGCACTTACTATTTATAGATGATGTGCTAGTGGTAGCTAAGGCCAATAGAAGAAATGTTATAACTTTGAAGCAAATCTTCAATGATTACTGTGGATGGACATGACAAAAAATTAACTCACAGAAGTCTATGGTACTCTATGGCAAAAATGTCACAAAGAAGAGGAAAAGAAAATTAAGCAAAATCATGGGAATAAATGAAGTTAAGGAGTTCAATTATCTGGGAATAAAGTTGGCGCAAAGAAGATTGAAAGCAAACGACTTCAACTACACTATAGAAAAAGCAATGGATAGATTGAATTCATGGGGAGCTAGTGGATTTCTATGGCAGGAAGAATGTTGTTAATCAAAACAGCATTTTCTTTTATACTCTCATACCAAATGGTACACTCTTTAATACCAAAAAGCATTTTGATGACAATTGATAAATTATGCAGGAACTTTTTATGGCACAAGGGGAATGGGAAACAAGGACTGCATTATAGAGCATAGTCTACTTTATTCTTGTCTACTAACTTAGGAGGATTTGGCATCCTAGGAGCAGCGGATAGGCATGGTTCATTGAGAGGTAGACTAGCATGGAACTTTCTACAAAATTAGAATTCTCTCTTAAATAGAGTATTGAAAAAGAAGTATGGTAATGGCATTTGGGAAGAAGGAATTAATAGAAACTCCTCTCTATCTTGGCGAATAATAAAGGAAGGAAATCATCTAAAACCAATAATAAGATGGAAAGTGCAAAATGGAGATAAAATTCACATTATAAGTGATGCATGGATACTTGATAGAAGACTGAACACATGGCTGGCGACATGTAATGCAAATGAGCTTCATGATAAGAAAGTTTCTTTCTTAATTAAAAAAGATGAAACTTGGAACAAGGAGAAATTGAATACATACTTCTCTGAAGAATTGGGACAGTTGATTCTACAAACTCCTATCGAAAATGAAGAAGTGGAAGATAAGGTTGAGCTAATCAACACAAACACAGGTAGATCAATAACCTCTGTCTTATGAAGCCAACAATCAAGAACAAGGTAGAAAGGTGAGAAACATAAAATAGATGAAAAAGATGAAAGTAAATCAAAGGGAATTTTTATTTTGGTGGAGATTATTGAATGATGCTTTACCGACCAATGTATGGTTATCCCAAAGGGGATTACTTTGCAATGGAGATTGTCCTAGAGGATGCCAAATTCCGGAAGAAACAGAGCATATTGTCGTAAGTTGCTCTAAATTAATTGAAATATTGTAAAGATTGAGACAAAGGGGGATCAACGTTCCTATGATCCAAAATCTGTCGCAATGTGTAGATGAACCAAAGAACAGAGGAAGAACGAAATGTGGTATGGCCAGAATTTATGTTTCAGCGGTTTACCATAACTTGAAGTTTCGAAATTTCTCAAAGCATGGCAAAACAATTCCTCCTACAGCATACATAGCGGCTGAAATATTATCTAATTCTTGTTGACTACATCCAGCTCCAATCGAAAGGAACTGGGATACCAATCAGCAAATGCTATCTAAAACTTGGTGCCCCCCACCTGAAGGTTGGATCAAATTGAATATTGATGCGGCAGTCTTACCATCGAATGCGGCATGAATTGCAGGAGTTCTAAGAGATCATAAAGGGAGAATGATGTGTGCTTATGACAAAAAATTGATACATTGGGATATTGCTTTTTTGGAGCTAAAATCTATAGTTATTTTTGGAAACTTCATTCAAGGTTGGATGAGCGCATATAAAGGTATAATTATAGAAGAAGACAATGTAAATATCATGAATAAGCTCCAAAACATGATAAAGACGAAATCATAGAAGAACAATAAAGCTCAAAGGGTGGACCTCTCTTTTCTTGAAGGTTTCAACAATATCATTGTTAATTTTGTTCCAAGAGATTGTAATAAGGTGGCAGATTATTGCTCCCATGTTGCTTTATTAGGCAATTTTTATTAGGAAACCTTTTTTAGAAACAGAACTTCCATCAAGCTTTGTAGACTTAATTAGGAAGGACTATGATAGATTTATCTTCCTTTAGTAGTTTGTAACTATATTTTTTTAGCACTAATGCAATTTGCATCTTTTATTAAAAAAAAATGGATGAGTTCATTAAAACATCACAATTGATGAGGTTGCGGGTATATGAGAGAAGAGAGAAGTAAATGTATCACAATGAGTATAGAAGTTTAGCTCCCCTCATGAGAATTCTTTAAAGGCATATTGAACCTATATTTGTCATTGATTTCTCCTGGTTTAAATAGGAATTCAAATAGGATTTATTTATTTTTGGGGATTAGCATTTCCTTCTCATGAGGTGATAATAAAACAATTATGATCATTGATGTTAAATACATAATGGGTATATAATAAAACTCTTTATTATTAGCTTCATTTGTGTTTAAATTTTAGGTATGATGGGAATAACCATAAGGGTTTCATAATATAATGTTATAGAAATTAGGTCAAATTAAGATATATTATGATAAAGCTCATGTGTATATCAAAGGAGATAAATATTAAGAGATTAATAATTCCTTGGAAGTGGTAAGAGAGTAATATATCATACAAATTTGGATGGAATAGAATTAGTGAGTTATCACAAACTCTATAATTAAAAGGGAAAGCTCCTCTAACTAGACTAACATTACTATTGGGGGTTAATGTGTTGATGAATATTTAACTAAATAGCTTACACTCTAGAATAATTATATAGAGAGGCACACATATTTGACTTATGTTGTTCGTAGAGGCTTCTATCTTTAGCTGATAAAGTAGTCCTAGAACAAGTACAAATTGGTTTTGTAGGACTATTCATTTGGCCTTTAGGAAGATGCATTTTATGGAACTTTCAATATGAATCTTAAAAGATTAAGAAGCTTAATGAGTGTTCTTATATTTTTTCTTGGGTTGAGAATGTTATTAGACCATTCTAAATATATTTTAGAAAGTGATGTTAAAATTTTTATGAGATTAGGGTTTCGTTTGGGACAACCTGCGTCCCCTATCTCTTGCAGCTGCCATGAAACCTGGTAGGAAAAGAAATGTTAGGCATGATAAATAATATTAATATTCAATGACACTTACAAAATATAGTAATCTAAACAACGAATAAAAAACTAATGACTTATTCAAAACAATATCACATAGAATTTTAACAAAAATTTAATTCAATTGACAAATTAATCACATTTATATACAGCAACAACAACAACATCAAGCATTTATTCCACTATGTGGGGTCGGCTAAATTAATCACATTTATATAAGCAAAAAAAAAATCATACGTTAAAATTAATATTTTTAACAAATTAGTAGTTGAAAGTGAGCATAACTAGCATTTTAAATGTATGGAAAGCATTCTTGATATGAAAAATAAACAACTAAAAGCTCACCTAGTAGGATAAGTTGCATTGTTATGTCCTATTGAGCCACATGCACCACATTTTCTATTACTTATACCTCTTCCCTCGTCCATTGTGTTTCTAAAACGATTTATTCTAGGTCTCCCAGAACGTCTTCTAAAATTTTGGTATATGAGTGGGTGTATGGCACTTGCTGGATCATGCTGAGCCCAAGTGGATTGTTTTGGAATATTATGAAATTGACCAACATAAGCCATCTTGTAATTGTCTAAGCTGTAGTATTGTGAGACGTAAATGTAATGACTTGGCCTTAGCATTGATATGCAATTAACTACGTGTGCACACGAGATATGAAATATAATACTCTTCTCACAACTACAAATGCAATTTTCATTGTCTTCACAAACTCTTAATTTGTTTACAATTACACCTTCTACAGTGCCGACATTCATGTAACAATAACGTTGAACCATGTTATGGATCTCTTGATTCATATCAACATTCACTTCATCCAAATGGTATTGTGTGTCATCATCACCATCATCAGGAACTGGATCGCTCGATCCACTACTCATTGTTTCGTAACCATCATCAATATTGACCGATGGTCCCTCGAAAGTTCCTGGAATGTCACGGCAAAAACTTCTTTGTTGTTCACTCCATCACATATATCATATTTTGTTAACAAGAGAAAATTTCTCAGACAATAATAGTTTATGAAATACACATTAAAAATTCATAAATAAAAACTTACTCAGGACATTGCGGCATGAAACTTGGATTGTTCGAACTGCCTTTTGTCACCTCATCAAAATTATATGTCTCATGCACTTAAGATGCTATTTACTCAACAACTAAATTTTGTGCAACAATATCTTCGACCTCTACATAAAGTAGAAGTATATGTCCAATTACATGTGATAACACAATTTGACATACCTCATCATCCTTGACAGCTAAAACTATAAACTCATTTCCTAAGGGTAGATGACAAATCAAGTTTGTTGTGTACTTCGACGTATCATATTTAAGGACTTTTAGAATCATAATCTTCAGTTGCGCTAAGTTCATCTTAGTAAACACTTGCAAGGACCGGTTCCTCCCCCCAAAATATGTTGGTGAATATCTATCATCTAAAGACAATTGTCCATCATACATAAGGACAAACGATGCTTTCCGTCCAGACATTATGGAATACTACGTATCGATAATGATATCCTATACAAAATTTTATTTTTAAAAACTTTGTAACATATCTTTAAAAAAATTATAACATTTACATAGTAAAAAAAATAAAAAATAAAAAATAACATGGTTTTGCAGTCACATTACTCCACTACGATGTCTGTATTATAAAAAATAATTTTCTTTTAGAAACAATATATATATATATATATATATATATATATATATATATATATTCTTTTGAAAAATATATTTAAAATTTTGATTAAAATATATATTTTTAATATTAACTATAAATATATGTTACTTACATAAAGTCAAAATATTACACTTTCTAATAGTCTGCCATACAAAATTTAGCTTGGATCTATTACTTATCATAATTTTTTTCGAATAAATATTTTTTTAAAAAAACTTCAAATTGATTATTACTAATACAAATCTACCCAAACATTATATCCCTCAAAATAATATCATTCTACATTTACCCAAACAAATCATAGCAACAACAAAGTATTATCCACAAATCAAAGTTATCTTCAATCTTTCGCAATGAAAAAATACATCTCACACACAAATCTTAGGTTTAAGCACTAAATCACACCTAAACTTTCAACATAATACACTCTAACGAAGAAGGCTACTAAAGGAATGCAATTTAAACAAAAAAAATTAAAATAAATTACAAAGAAGCTTACCCGTCGGCTCTAGTCTTGGATCGCGAACTCCCTTTCCTGTCGGCTGCTCTCTATTTGCAAATTTAGGGCATGAACTAGGGAATCAGGAAGGTAAAGTGAAATGGGTAAGTCGCCCGTTTAACGAACAATTATTACGTCCTCCGACCGGACGTAGAGGAACGTCCGGTCGGAGGCAAAATCCCGCCAAAAAATGAGTTGTACTGAGCAAATACCAAGCAATACCAAACAATAATGAGGAATACCATCATTTGAAGACCCAATACCGAGTTATACCGAGCTATATCGAGCAACACCGAGTTATACAAAAGTTGTATCGAGTTTTTCCTAGAAAAAACTCGGTACTACTCGGTATTTCTCGGTACAGCTCGGTATAACTCGGTATTGGTCTTCAGAGAGCGGTATTCCTCGTTATTATCAAATAATACCTAGTTGTACCGAGCAAATACCGAGTTTTTTTGCGGGATTTTGCCTCCAACCGGACGTTCCTCTACGTCCTTACACCGGACGTAATAAAAGTTCCCGTTTAACGGGCGACTTTGGCGGGTTTTAATTTTTTTTTTAAAACGTTGGTTAATCGCTTAATTATGATTTAGATGATACTTAGTTTTAAAAATTGCCCTCATAAAAATTTCCTTATTTTAAAAAGCTTTAGAAGAAGTAACTTATGAGCCTATTCATCATCGCAAAATATTTAAATCAGTTTAGAGCAGTTAAATATAAGAAAGAAATAAAGCATGAAGTATAGTGGGGAAATAGAAATTGTGATTGCGATTTGAAAAATATAGTAATAAAGTTGTCCCTAATGAAGCCTAGGTTTTATAACAATTTAAAGAAAAAAAGATAATTTTCATGGTTAAAAAATAATTTTCCTTAAGATATAAATATATTATATTAATAAGGAAAGTGCTTAACTAAAATTTCTTAATTTTTTTTAAATAATTTAAATGGATTTCTATGTTCTATTGTTTTTTTTTAGGAATTTTTATGCGTTTTTTTTTTTTAATTACATGGACGATGCATTAAACAATAAGTAAGTTAAACTATAAAATTTTAAAATTCTAAAAGTTGTGTTTATGTGCTAGGAGCAACATACTAAAGCAATAAATATAAAAAATTTATAGTTTATATGCATTTTTATCTTTTTAAAAATATTATATTTTCTATAGAAAATTGAAAATAAGCAATATGAATTATATATATATATATATATATATATATATATATATATATATATATATATATATATATATATATATATATATATATATATATCTTTTCATGGTTCGAGAATAGTGAGGTGATACTAGAAAAACATTCTTAAATTTTTATAAATTTCCATGAATTTCTATAAATTTTAAATGAGTGAAAATAAATAAAATATGTTTAAATGTTTTTTTAAAATTTTATTGAAACATATCTAGTTGATGCCATGTTAAAGTTATATAATTAAATGAATAATTCAATGAATTTAAATAGTTTAAATAATAATAATAATAAAGAATTTTATAAATTATGAAATTATATGCAACTCAACCTGATTTGTTGGTTGGGAGCTTTCGCTATCAATAAAGAGTTTTGGATTTATAGCTTATATATGTGATGTATTTGTGATTTTGACTTAATTGTTTCAGAAATCCCAAAAAAATTATGAAATTATTAAGATTAACATGTAAAAAAATGATTAAGATTAAGATTAATATGTAAAAAATGTAATAGAATTTTCAAAACTAATAAGATTGATTTCATATTTGTTTGTTAAATTTATAATTTATAATTCTTTAATAAAATTCTAAAGGATTAACTAATTCACTTTATCCCCATTCTGTAGTATTGCATGATCTAGGTTATGAAATGGCTAAGAAATCACATCCCAATGACTTCTCCTAATTTGCTACCATCGCCAAGTGAATGGGAAAGGGTAGTGAGAAGTAAACAAGGGGGTTGATAATGAATATATAGAGAGCAGGTAAGACAAAGTAAATTTGCATTTCTTTCTCCTTGATCGATTAACATAATTATAATAAGCTAAACTCTTAACTGTCAAGGTTATGTCTACTTTGGCCTAATGAGCTCACTGTTTTGTCTCGTTAGTATAACTTCCTAGGAAGTCATCCATCCCAAAATTTCTCCGCACGAGCACACTTAATTTTGGAGTTTCTTAATGAAATTACAACTATTATACTGAAAGGCACCTCGATGCTAGCATGGGTGACCTAAATGTTATAAAAGATCAAGTGCTATCTCATAGGGGTCAATATCTTGAATCTTATATAAAATAAAGTTATACGTGACGGAAGCCACCACTTGAACTTATAGGGGCCACCTCTATAAATTCTATCTACCTGGTTGATGATTCTAGAATAATCCTAAAATCATCCACTAGACAAATATGACTCTAGAAGTGGCTCTTACAAGTTCAAGTAGTGGCATCTGCCATGTAGCACATTATCCCATATAGGGTTCAAATGGTGACACATATGGTGTAGCACTTTATCTTGTATGACACTTAATTCTCATCTTCATGTTAGTGTAATAGTTAACTTTTTATTAAAAAACTCTCAAATCAGGCATACTCGTACGGGAAAAATTCTTGGAATGGTGACCTTCTAGGAAGCTCCACAAACAAGATAAAACCTATTGTGGTCCAAGAGTTGAATCTTGTGTTTTGAATATTATAAATATTATTGGATAATTATTTACTTATTCATGCACTATATATTGGATTTTTTTTTGTCACTAATCATTTTAGGTACAACATTAAAGAATTGAGACTCAATATGATGTAATGTCAATGTATAAGTCAGTCTGTGCTTAACAGAGTCTGAAATTTTTTTATTTTTTTGAGTCATTTTATGTATTAGGTGTATGTTGACTAAACAATCATGCACACACACACACACAAGGAGAAGAAAAGTTGAATATTTAAATTTTTTTGTTAATCGTACTATACGATATATTCAAAAAAATTAATTAAATGAGATTAATTAATTATGGGCTATAAGTAATCATACTATACGACCATCACTTCATATAGGACAATCACATATTTTGAGAAACCCTACCGTCGAATTCTGGTTAATTAAATTAGGCAAAATTTGAAATTTAAAATTTGAAAAGATCATATTGTTCAATCCATATCATATTGTACCAACATTAATTAAAATTGCCTAATTTAATTTTGAGGATTAAGGAATTGAATAAGATCTAATCATCATTAATAATAATATAGTACAATAATATATTGTATTATACGATTCACCTGAGAACTCGCTGGATGATCCTTGGTTCATCCTGAATGATCTGTGATTTAATTGAAATAATCATAATGTATGATATGTGCATCGTAGTATACAACCAGAAAGCTTAATACTTAAAATTTGGATTCTTTAGAGGCGACTTTATAAATTCTTGTTATGATTTTAGGGTAAGAGTTCTTGAGCAGTTAGAGGCGTTTTCATCTTGGGAGAGAATTTGAAGAGTCCACTTCATAAGGGAGAGGTGAGGTTGAAAGAGGGAGTTTGCCTTGGCGGTGTCATGGGATGTAAGGGGATTCACATGGTTGACTAGTTAGCCCGCACCTTGAGTCCTCTAGTTGTGTTATTGTGGAGCTCTTGGAAAGGAGCTCTAAGAAGTAGAATCTTTTGTGCAAAAGGCTCATAAGTCGAGGAGGCTACGTATTGGAATCTCCATTGGAGCAAGGAGCTGAAAGGATGGGCAAAATCTCCACTAGAGCGAGGAGCTGAAAGAAGGGACAATATCTTCACCGAAGCAAGGAGCTAAAAGGAGGAACGACGTCTCCATCGAGTCAGAGGTTAGAGGAGAGAGATTCTTCAGGTTCTGAAGAGTCTGTAAGGACATCCCCGCCAAACACATTGCTAAAAAAGCGTAACTTAATGAAAATACACAAAGAGGAGAACCTTTAGGGAGTTTTCAACCGAACCATTATAAATCCAGTTTGTGTACTCTTTACTTTCTTGCAATTTATATTTCGTACTTTGATTTTACTTTTTCTTATCTTCAGGGGAAATTTCTAGAGTTTAGGTTTGGTTATCTTTGTAAAAAAAAATTATAAGAGATAAATCTCTGATTAAAATTTTGGTTTGAAATAAAAAAAATAAAATAATAATAATTCATTTATTTATTTTCCAAAGTTAAAAAAAACAAAAAAAAATCCTATTTTCTTTTTTTTAAAATATTATATTTTCTTAAAAACTTCCACATGTCATATTTTTATCGTAAGCAAAGGATTTTTTAAAATATCAATTCACCTCCCTCTTGATGTACCGTAAGCACTTTCAAAATTGTGAGGTCATTAAGCTCAAACGGACAATATATCAATAATTAAGAGTTTAACTTCTTTATACTTAACATGTTTCACACAAAGTAGCTAGCCTTGGGTTTAGGAAACTAGAGGATTAAGGATGCAACGCCAAAATAAGAACATATCATAAACTCCAACAACGGAGTATTATCATCATTAACATCACATATTTTAACACAACAAAAACAATAATGACTTAACAAACTCTTTAATTTTGGATTTAACAATGTTTGCAATGTACTACACATCCCATCTTCACTTAGGTGGAGCTTTCTCATGGTACTTAAGTAGCATGGGATCGGAAGAGATTCAATTCTCCCTCCAAAATATCAAGGCTAACCACTCTGAGGGATATCAAATTGATTGCAATTATTTAAAGCACTCCTTCCAGATAGAGCTTAAGTAATGTATTGAGACCTATGTAAGGGCTCTAGGTGGTGATGTTACCAAATGAACATAATTCAAACTCATAAGTTCAAAAGATAAATACAAATTTAAATTTGAGTTGACCAATATATTTAGAAATTGGGCTCGCATTTCACTATAATTATACTGAAAAATCCCAAAAAATGACTTTTGACTTTTAAGAAAATCAGCCTTAAATTTTAGATTTACGATGAGACAATTGTTGAAATAATATCTCGAACATAAGTCTATTGCAATCGCAAGTACATGACTTATAACTTAAAACTTGATATGAATTTAAGTAAGTTTGACCATTATTCTTACAATCTTTCCTAAAACAATTACCATGTAAAGATACCCAAGATCTAAAGAAATCATAACATCATAGTATTTAAGCAAATGCTAGATATGTCTAAGCTATTTTAAATTTGAGAGCTAGGTCTTATGACTTAGCCACAAAAAGGTAAATAATATGACCATATTTGTACAAATGCTAACTCAACAATATAACCATATTCTTATATTTATAATATTGTTAACCTTTAAATTCCTTTCTTTTGATAATAATGTCAAAAGCAAAAGCTTATGTACAAGACGTAAAGTACTTATAATTTTCATAAAATATATAAGCATATTTATAATTGAACCTCCAAAGGCTATAACAAAATAAATTAGAGATTAAATACTTGGATCTACTTTAACATAAATCCAATATGAATTATTTATATATTTCACTTATCACAATGCAGATCTAAAGGCTTTAAACCCTTCCGGATCTTCTTTTTTTTTATTAGAGCATCCTGACACAAAAAATTTCCTATGTTAATAAGCTCTAATAATCTTGGTGTGAGATGAAGTAGATATAGTTAATATCTTAAAAAGTAAAATAATGCCTAAGGATTATAAATATGAAAATAGCCTAATAACTAAGAACTATGACGGACCGATGTTGTGCTAGAGAAGATATGTTATTCCTAAGATGACACAATCATAAAGTGTCCTTATTGATAAAATTGAGTGTAGAGAAGCAAAGATAAAGAAGATGTAGCCACCTCAAATTTGCTTTATTTGTGATAGATTTCTTACTGCTTTCTAAAACAACTTCTTAGTTTAATTTTTTTTAGTTTGTATTAAAAGCACCATATTATGATTACTTATTCATGCACTATATATTGGTTTTTTTTTTTTTTGTCACTAATCATTTTAGGTACAATATACACCGAGCAGCATCAAAAGTTTGAGACTCAATATAGTGTAACGTTAGTGTATAAGTTAGTTTGTGTTTAACAAAGTCTGAATATTTTTTATTTTTTGAGACATTTTATGTATTAGGTGTATGCTGACTAGATAATCATGCTCACACACAAGGATATGAAAAGTTGAATATTTGATTTTTTTTCTGTTAATCGTACTATACGATCTATTCAAACTAAAATTAATTCAAATATTTGAGATTAATTAATTATCGGTTATAAGTAATCTATTGTACGACCATCACTTTGTACAGGACGATCACATACTTTTAGAAACCCTGCCGTCGAATACTGGTTAATTAAATAAGGCAAACTTAAATTTTAAAATTAAAATGATTGTAATATACGATCCATTTCTACTATACAAACATTAATTAAAATTGCTTAATTTAATTTTGAGGATTAAGGATTCTAATCAAATATAATCATCATTAATGATTATATAGTACGATAATATATTGTATTGCACGATTCACAAAAGAACTCATTGGACGATCTATGATTTAATTGAAATAATCATATTGTATGATATGTGCATCATACTATATATCAGAAGGCTTAATACTAAAAATTAGGAGTTTTAGAGTCCACTTTATAAACTCTTGTTATAACTTTAGGGTAAGAATTCTTGACAGTCAGAGGCATTTTCTTCGTGATAAAGAACTTGGAGAGTTCACTTCATAAGGTAGACATGAGGTGAGGTTGAGAGAGGGAGTTTTCCTTGATGGAGTCAAGGGATGTGAAGAGATTCACACGGTTGATTGGCTAGCCTGCACTTTGAGTCCTCCAATTGTGTTTTGGTGGAGCTCTTGGAGAGGAGTTCTAAGAAGTAGAGTTTTTGATGTGAAAGATTTGTTAGCCGAGGAGGCTAAGGATTAGAATCTCCATCAGAGTGATGAGCTGAAAGGATGGATGGCAGCTCCGCTAGAGCGAGGAGCTGAAAGGAGGGATGACATCTCCACCGAAGCATGGAGCTAAAAGGAGGGTGGACATCTCCTTTAGGCTGAGAGGTTGAAGGAGGGGGATTCTTTAGGAATTGAAAAGTCTTTAAAGGCTTCTTTGCTTAGCATGTTATTAAATGAGCATGACTTAGTAAAATACCTAAAGGGGTGGACCTTTGGGGAGTAGACGTAGATCTTTTTCAATCAAACTATTATAAATTTGATTTGCGTACTCTTTACTTTCTTGCAATTTACTTTCCAAACACTAGTTTTACTTTTGATTATCATTGTGAAAGATTTCTTAAGTTTACGTTTGGTTATCTTTGTAAACAATTTCTTTAGTTCACTTTTGATTATCTTTGTGAAAGAAATTTATGGGTGATAAATCTCTGATTAAAGTTTTGGCTTGAAATTAAAAGATAAGATAATAATAATACTATTCTTATATTTACTTTTTAAAAGTAAAAAAAAAATCTTATTTGATCTTTTATTTTTTATTTAAGTATTTTATTTTTTCAAAAAGCTTCCACATATCATATTTTGATCTTAAGCAAAAGATTTTTTTTTTTAAATATCAATTCAATCTATTGTAAACTTGATTCAAGCACTGTGATTTTGAAGATAATAAAGATCATTGTGTCTGATGTTACTTTCTCTTATTTTGGTGATATTTTGTTTTGTTTTTTTTTTTTGCACTAACGTTTTTGGAAATCAGTCCACCGTTCATTTGTAATTCTGATTAGCCCAAGACTAGGTAGACAAGGGTTACAATATGTATTTTTTAATTTGTGTTATATTTTTTCTTTTTTTGAGTCGTATCATGTAATTGGGTGGATATCATTGCTGAGTAACCTTACAAACACATAGGGGGAGAAAGAAAAATATTTTTGCGAGAGTTATTTTTTAAAGAAATTCATATTATACTATTTTAGCTTCATATTATACAACCCTGTTTTGTACTATACAATTTGAATTTGTATTGTACAATACATTATTGTGATGCCCCAGAATCTAAATTGAAAGAATTATTTTGTTAATCTTTTAATAAATAATAATTAGAGTAATCTAATATCATCGATCTATCAGTAATAAATAATATAACATATTCTAAAATTTAAAACATCGAAGTACACATCTATATTCATTCCCAAAAATCTTATACAATATTCATGATCAACACAATCATATCATAACCATTATGTTCTGAGTACAAAAGAATAACTAAACAAAAAGCAGCATAACCTGAAGAACCTGACCAGCTCATACTTCTACTTCCTTGCCCTGACCTGAAATCATTTAACAATATATAACGAGCTTAAAAATCTTAGGAGGTCACCAAAATCTATAACTGAATTCAAAGCATGATAAAAGAGCAATATATAAGTTAAGGATCAAATCATAGAAGTAGCACTTATATGATTATTTAATAAGAGCAAGAATAGTAAAACTCAAATGCAATAGTAGTAAAATTTATAAATAATAAAATACTATAGTACAAAAGCTAGTAAACAGTATGAATGTCAAAATCATAAACCAATCATATCTCTGTAATCAAATAAAACATTAAATAAAAAAAGACTGTCAAAATCAACCAATGCAGTAAAATCATATAAAAACGTACACATGATATCTAAACTTCATATATCACTTGCCTTATATATCACATGCATATTATACATACTGTGAATTAGTAGTATCAAATAGTATCAGTGTTTATATCAGTAATAGTAATAATCAAGTGGCAATATTAGTAGAATAGTAATATAATAATAAATTTGTACAGTAATAATAAATCCATATAATAATGAGAATAATGTCTCAAGAACATGCATTTTAGTAGTCATACTAAATAAGTAAAAAGTACTAGCTAACACGGTATTTTTCAGTGTTAGTATTAATGTTAGTAAAATGTTGGCTTAGTAAATAGAGTCATCATTTTTTGCCCGTCGACATAATAATAATCTTCTTATAACTCACAACCAGTGTATAATGTGAATTAGTAGAGGATAACATCAAACCATAATATTTAAATGAAAGCCCATCGGCCCACTATCCTGTATATTGACAATCAGCCTCTAACCAATTGGTTAATCAATCTTTACTTGTTTGTTTCACACACGCATATTGTTATTACAATACTATAACAATAATAACGATCATCTATTACTCAAGCACATATCCACATTCATTTTTAATAAATTATAACAAATAATACATAATTGAGCTTAATTAAGAAAATATCAAAATATTATAATGGTAGACAACAAAGAATCATATTAGACAAAAATACACATTTTAAGAAAATTATCAAAAATATCAAAAATTGCATAAAATGATATTTTAAGACTTTTAATATACTACACTACTATTTTTAGAGGTCAAAATAAATTTTAGAGTAAACAAAAATCATTGTATTTTTCAAAATCACAAGGTGAAAAATATCAAATAAATATTCAAAATGCTCATAATCATGATCTCTATAACATACAAAAAGTTACACGGTGAAAGTTTTGTTAATATAAAGTTATTCATATTTGTCGTTAACAAAAATACAAATTCGATCAGAAAAATATCAAAAACTCAATATCTTTGAAATAAAAAATAGGATAAAGGTTCCTTACAACGTGACGAGCAATTTTGCCAGAGGCTCAATAGACAAAAATTGCACCGCAACCTCCAAAACCTACCTTTTCTTTTCTCTCTTAAATTTATTTTTTTTCTATTAGCCGATTACTTAGAGTGAGTGAATGGCTTTTAATTGAATATATTAGCGCTTTAAGATATTTTTTATTAAAATAATAATTTGATATTATATTATATATTTAATTAATTTCTTTTAGTATAAAATTAAATAAATTATTTTAGGACTTCAAAAATTACAAAAATTATCTATAAAATAAATCATTTTATTTATAAAATATCAATAAAATCAATTTGCAAATTGGATACCTCATCGTCTTGAAATTCTTACTTGTACCAATAGGTACAGATTTCTTAAAGATTTTCATCGGCGACAAAAATTACAAAAAAATTCATGTAAGTAAAATACTATGATAAAAATATTATAGTGAAGACAGATTGTAATTTGGAGTTATAATGACTCTAGAAAAAAATTGGCAAACTCAAAAATACGGGTTATTACAACTACCCACCTTAAGAAAATATCGTCCCCGACATTTTCCTTAAGGATTTAGACACAAAATCAATAAAAACTAAATTCGTACAATCAAAACTCAAATCAAATCAAAATAAACTCAAAACTCATCAAAAATTATAGAGTCAAAGAGTTCATTCTATCACATATTATTCAATTATACATGCAAACTAATGCACCTTAAACTACCCATTCTATCCTACTCTTAATCAATTCATACAGCTCTGGTAACAATTAATTTTTCCAACAACTATGCTCTGATATCAATCGTGATGTCTTAGAATTTAAATTGGAATAATTATTTTGTTAATCTTTTAATAAGCAATAATTAGAGCTATGTAATATTATCTATCGGTAATAAATAGTACAACAACAACAACAACATCAAACCTTTATCCCACTACGTGGGGTCGGCTACATGAATCCTTTTTTCTCCATTGTGTCCTATTAAAAGTCAAATTCTCATTTAAATCTAATAAAGAAAGGTCATTCCTAATATTTTCTAAACAAGTCTTTTTAGGTATACCCCTACCTTTTTTAACATAAGAAAAATCTAATACCTCTACTCTCCTAACCGGATCATTGGAAAGGCGCCGTTTTATGTGACCAAACCATCTAAGGCAACTCTCTCTAATCTTATCTTCTACTGGAGCTACTCCAACCTTTTCACGTATATGCTCATTTTATATCCTATCTCTAAGGGTAAAGCCACTCATCCACCTGAACATCCTCATCTCTTTCACACTTAACTTAGTATTATGCTTCTCTTTTAATGGCCAACATTCGACACCATAAAGCATTTCAGGCCTCACTATCATCTTATAGAATTTTTCCTTAAGTTTGAGGGGTACATTTCTATCACATAGCAAGCCGATGCATTCCTCCACTTCAACCATCCAACTTGAATTCTACTGGTAATAAATAGTACAACATATTCTAAAATTTAAAACATCAATGTACACTTTTATATTCTTTTCAAAAATCATATATAATACTCAGAATCTACATGATCATATCATAACCATTATATCTTGAGTATAAAAAAATAATTAGAACAAAAACAAATAGAACTTAAAGAACCTGACCAGCTCACACTCCTGCTCCCCTGCCTTAACCTGAAATTATTTAACAATATATAATGAGCTTAAAAAGCCAAACATGTCACCAAAACATATAACTGAATTCAAAGCATGGTAAAAAAGCAATATGCAAGTTAAGGATCAAATCATAGAAGTAATAGTTATATGATCATTGAATAAATACAAGAATAGTAAAATTTCAAATATAGTAGTAGTAAAATTTATAAACAGTAAAATACTACAGTACAAAAGCAATAAACCAATTCAAGTGTCAAATGTATAAATAAATCATATCTCCCTAATTGAATAAAACATAAAAAAAAATAAATACTATCAAAATCAATCAATGCATTAAATCATATAAAAATATACACATGCTATCTAAACCTCAAATATTACGTGTTCAGTAATATATCACATGTATAATATATGTACAATAAAATAGTAGTATCAAATAGTATTAATATGCATATTAGTAAAAGTAACAATATAGTGGCAGGAGTAGTAGAATAATATAATAATAGTAAATCCATGTAGTAATAATAAATCCATATAATAATATGAACAATATCTTAGGAACATGCATTTCAAATCACACTAATAAGTAAGAAGTATTGACCATCATGATATTTTTTAGTATTAATATCAATGTTAGTATATCGTTGGCTCAGTAAATAGAGTCATCACTCTTTACCCGTCGGCATAGTAATAATCTCCTTATAACTCATAACTAGTGTATCACATGAATTAGTAGAGAATAACATGAAACCAAGATATTAAAAGAAAGCTCGTCGGCCCACCAACATATATAGGTCAACCAGTCTCCAACTAACGGGTCAATCAGTCTTTACTTGTTTATTTCATACCTATATAATATATCACAATACTATAATAATAATAGCAACCAGCTATTACTCAAGCACATATCCACATTCATTTCTAATACATTGCAACAAATAATGCATAATTGAGTGTAATTGAGAAGATGTTAAAATGCCATAATGGTCGATAATAAAGAATCTTATTAGACAAAAGTACACATTTTTAAAAATTATCAAAATATCAGGAATTATATAAAATAATATTTTAAGAGTTTTACTGTATTACACTATTATTTTTAGAGGTCAAAATAAATTTTGGGATAGACAAAAATTATTGCATTTTTAAATTCATAGGGTAGAAAATCTCAAATAAATACTCAAAATGCTTATAATCATTCTTTATAACATACAAAAAGTTATGTGGGAAAAGTTTTGCCAATACAAAGCTATTCATATTTTTTTATAATGAAAATACAAATTTGATTAGAAAAATGTCAAAAACTCAAAATATTTGAAATCAGAAATAGGGTAAATGTTTCTTACAACGAGAGGAGCAATTTTTCCAAGAGGCTCGACAGACAAAAATTGCACCGCAACCTCAAAACCTAGCTTTTCCTTACTTTCTTCTCTTTTTTCTATTAAATTCCTTTTTTATCTTTGTTAGACGATTGCTTAGAGTGAGTGAATGACTTTTAATTTAATATATTAGTGCTTTAAGATATTTTTAATAAGATAATAATTTAATATTATATTAATTTAATTAATTTTTTAGTATAAAATTCAAATAAATTATTTTAGGACTTCAAAAATTACAAAAAAAATATTCAAAAAATAAATCATTTTATTTAGAAAATATTGGTGAATTTGGTTTGTAAATCAGATACTATCCCAAAATTCTTATACTGATAGGTGTAGATTTCTTAAAGGTTTTTGTCGGTGCCCAAAAATTACTAAAAAATTCATAGAAGTAAAATACTATAGTAAAAATACTATGGAGAAGATAAATTGTAATTTGAAATTATAATGACTTCAGAAAAATTAAGCAAAGTCAAAATACGAGTTATTACAATTATGCTCTATCAAAACCCTAGCTGATAGAGGTTAAGAAGATACTAATTATATGCTGATCGTACCATACGATTTGGTTTATACTGTACGCCATAATTAAATCTTTCTTAATTAATCCCTCGATATTAGGCAATCAAATCATGAATAATTATTATGATCCATCGTATTATATGATATAGTTCATACTATACAATTACCCGTATACAAAATTGGTCATCTCATGGATCGTACTAAATGAAATCCATAATTTTTGTACTAATCGTATCGTACGATGTCCATAGTACTAGAAGACCGCCCGTGTACAAAGTTGGCCGTCCTAAGGATCATCCCAAATGAACATAAGAAATTTCTACAATTCGTACCGTATGATATTTTGATTGTATTGTACGAAATGTTATGAAAGTTAAACAACTCATATGAATGATCTTGCTGGATGAGTCTAAATTACACTGATCGTACTATACAATATGTGTATCATACTGTATAAATAGAAGATGGATCTTTTGAAATTTAGTATTTTTTGAAGTCCACTATTTAAGGATTTCTAATACTCTTATTAAAAGATCTTTTACTGTTGGGTTAACCTAAGTGAGAGCTTAGAGAAGGAAGAGAGGAGAGATTTGAGAGAGAAAGAGAGAGATCCTTATGTGGGGGAGTTGTGAGGGATTCCCAAAGTTTGCTCCAAGTAAGGTTTCCACCATCTTCGTCAGACTTCTTCCTTAGTTCTTAGTGGCTTTGGGGAGACTTTCGTCAGTATTAGGTCCAAGGTTCTCTGCCTACACCAAGAGGGAATAAAAGGATTTCAAGGTTCTATGCTACTCCAAGATGGAGTGAAAGAATTTTTAGGTTCTCTGTCTACTCTAGGAGGGAGTAAATTCAAGGTGCTGTACCTCATCGGATCGGTGAAAAAATTTTATAAGGGCTTCTCGGTGTTATTGTGGGGGAAAAAGAAGAGACACTACTTTTAGCGCAATACCTGAAAAGGAGGTTTCAGGGGAGTGGACGTAGGTCAAGTTGATCGAACAACTATAATTTTGGTGTGTTCTTTCTATTTATTTTTCAGCTTTTAATTTCTGCATTATTTTGCAATTTATTATGTGTTTGAAATATCTGATTTTTGTTATTGTGAAATTAGTTTTACTTCAACATAAATTATTTATTTTAAAATATTCAAAAAATTTCAAATTTTTTTGCCTTAAGAAAATTGTTAAAATAACCAATTCACCCCCTTTTGATTAGACTCAGGCTAGTTCTGTAAGGTTTAACAACTTTGACAAACTTTCACACCCCTCTCTTAGTGTACTATAAGTACTTTCAAAACTGTGAGGCCATTAGGCTCAAATGGATAATATCTCGATAATTAAAAGTTTAACTTCTTTCTACTTAACATTTTTCACACAAGTAGCTAGCCTTAGGTTTAGGGAATTAGAGGATTAAGGATGCAACACCAAAATAAGAGCATATTATAAACTCCAACAATGCATCAATATTATATATAATTATTATTATAATTCAAATGTTTTTGAAGTGATTTTTTTAAATGAAAATTCTAAATTTTAGCACCGTGCCTTGTCGAATAAGAGAGAGGAAATATAGAGAAAGTTGTTTGGTGATTTTTCATCCATTTATTTTGTTAAGAGATTTTTTCTATTTAATGTAAGTAACTCAGATCTCATTTTAGTTTTTAATGATTTTAATTATTATATAGTTTTTTTTATAATGAACAAAATTAATTATTTCCTAATGCATTTTGATTGTGGCATTTGCATAAGCAAGAAAAGCTGGCTGTTAACACTATAAAGTATGCTGCTATTAAAATATAATACTTTGCACAAGAGGATGAGCCAACAAACTTTCCTTTAAAGATGTTTTGTGGTGTTATCCTGTTTGTAACATGTAATAGATGATCGATTATGCCGACGGGCCTCTTTATCAATTTAATGAAGTAAAATGCAATGATAATTAATTAATTGGATAAGTGATAATTGATATGATTGATGACTAACTAGGAATCAATTGAGATAAAAGATGTTGAAAATACCACGTTAAAGTTGAATTTCCTGTCTTACTAAATCATATATTGATGCATACATATATTGATAACACTGATGATATTGACAGATACATTAATATCATTGACATTATTAGATGCATTGATAATAAATAAATAGATGATGCATATTAATAGATAATATATATTCTTTTAGTGATTTATGAATGATTTTTGTATCGATATTTTACAGATTTATTGAATTTTATACCAATTATTAATTTTTAGGTTTATTGTAATGATTCACTATTTTGATTATTGATTATTTTGAGTTCTATTGATATTATTTGGTCATTAACTGTTATTGATTATATTAGGTTGAGTATATCACATTGCTTCTTTAGTCCTTGCATTGAAAGATTTAGTTAATTTTGGATTACTATTGGGCTTTTGAGCCTTTTATATAGATTTTTAATGATTTCAAGTCGGGAAAGGGGTTAAAACCAGTCGAAGTAAGATTGTCAAAGATCCTCAAGTTTTCTTTAAATTTTAGTTATGTATATTTGTTTATTCTTTATAGTAGAGTGATCTCCTGACCAGTGTAAATGATATTTTATGTGAATAAATATCAAAATATCTTGATGTATATGATTTTAGTTGTTTTTATTGGTTATTGTTTATATTGATGATTTATAAAAGCTCTGGTATATTCTTAAAATGATAAATAAATAATTCTTCCAAATTTTATTTTGGGGCGTTCCATCCTATGATAATTATGGGATGGGTGACCTAATGAGAATTTACACAAACATGACAAAATCATGAGGCTCTTAAGCTAAAGAAGACAATACATCAATAATTAATAGTATGGACTGTTACAAGTATCATCATTAACATTACATATTTTAACACAACAAAAGCAATCAAGACTTTACAAACTATTTAATTTGGGATTTCACAATGTTTGCAATCTACTACACATCCCATCTAACCACTCGGAGGGATATCAAATTGATTCTAACTACTTAAAGTTATCCTTCTAGACAGAGCTTAGATAAAGTATTGAGACCTAGTTAAGGGCTCTAAGTGGTGATGTTAGTAAATGAACATAATTCAAACTCATAACTTCAAAACATAAATAGAATTTTGAACAACTTAGAAGAAAAAAAAATATTTTCAAAATAATGAATAAAAATGCATAAATTTTGAATTAGGGTCTATGTTTCTAGAGATTTTCCATCATCCAATATGACCGGCTATAAAGGGAAAGACTCACACTCCCATAAAATTAAAGTCCTATGATTAATTATATCCCATGAGGATTCATGTATTGATAATTTTTTTTTTATATTGATAAATATTCTTATGATTTCAAAGTTTGTGTGAAGTATTTGAAATTGACATTTTAAAGAAAAAGATTTGCTCAACTTTTAGAAGAGAATTTTACAAAGATGTCTAAGAAGAAATTGATATTTAGTATTTTAATACTTCAATTTAAATTTGAGTTGACCAATATATTTAGAAATTGGGACTCACATTTCACTATAATTATATTGAAAAATCCAAAAAAGAACTTTTTGACTTCTAAGAAAATCAGTCCCAAATTTTAGATTTAAGGTAATACTTTTGTTGAAGTAATACCTCAAACTTAAGTCTAATACAATCACATCTAAATGACTTATAACTTAAAACTTGATATGAATTTAAGTAAGTTCGACCATTATTCTTACAATCTTGCATGAAAATGATTACCATGTAAACATACCCAAGATCTAAAGAAATCATAACATCATAGTATTTATGCTAGATATGTCTAAGCTATTTTAAATTTAAGAGCTATGTCTTATGACTTAGCCACTAAAGCTAAGCAATATGACCCTATTTGTACAAATGCTAACTCAGCAATATGATCATGTTCTTATATTTTATAATATTGTTAACCTTTAAATTCATTTCTTCTGATAATAATGTCAAAATCTTATGCACAAGATGTAAAGTACCTATAATTTTCATAAAATATAGATGCATATTTATAATTGAACCTCCAAAAGCTATAATGAATAAATTTGAGATTAAATTCTTTGATCTACTTTAACATAAATTCAATATAAATTATTTATATATTGCACTCATCACAAAGTAGATCTAAAGACTTTAAATCCCTCCGGATCTTTTGTGTTGATTAGGGCTTGTTGACACAAATTTTTCCCTATGTTAATAAGTCATAATAATGTTGGGGGTGAGATGAATCACATACAACTAATATCTTAAAGAGTAAAATAATGTCTAAAGAATAAAACTAAGAAAATGACCTAAAAGCTAAGAACTATAATGTGCCGATGTTGTGTTCGAGAAGATATGTTATACCTAAGATGACACAATCATAAAGTGTCCTTATCGATAAATTTGAGTGTAGAGAAGCAATGATAAAAAAGATGCGGCCACCTCTAATTCACAGGTAGGCATGCTCATGCGACCTCAACTTATTTCTAATGACATCTCATATAAACACATTATGATCTTGAACAATTGAGTAGTAGAAATGAAAAGCAACAAAATGATACTTGATGATAAAAGTAGCTTAAGGTTTTCTTTGTGACAACTTTTTTATTTACTCTAAAAACAACTTTTTAGTTTAAAAATTAAAATTTTTATACTAAAAAGTTGATTTAAGAAACATTAAGAAAGTTGTCCCAAACGAAGCCTAAATATAACCTAACTTAGGCATCATTTGTGATAGATTTTTTACTGCTTTCTAGAACAACTTGTTAGTTTAAACTTTTTTACTGTTCTTTAAAACAACTTATTAGTTTAAATTTTTTTAGCTTTAAAAAATTTTTGTACTGAAAAATTATTTTAAAATGCAATAATAAAACTATCCCTATTTATATTATATTACTATTAAATAATTTGGTTAGTGGTTTCAAAATTAATTCATTTAAATTTTGTATCTTAAAAATATTCATATGTATTTAATTTCTAATTTAAACGAGCTTAAACAAATATTAATTCAACATAATTCCGGGCATTCATCGAGTGCATTCGTTCACCACAGTACTACCGAAGCCATTCGCCACGACCCTTCTCGGCGCATCCACCGCGCCGTAAACGCGATTGAAGGAGAGCGATAATCAAGCCAGACACCGATATACGAGGGAGAAATTATCTAGGAATTATTATTAAGCGATATATCTGCCGGGTACGCACCTGAAGGGATTTCGTAGTTGATATATTCACATCACGAAGGTGAGTTTTTACGGCAATCGGCGATTTCTTTACGATTTGATTGGGCACCGCTGCTCGATTTCTTGGATCCTGGTAATTATTTTAGCTCATCATACTCTGGTGCCTTTCTTTATAGGGATCCTGTGGAAATTTGGTTTCCCGGCATCTGTGAATTTCTGTTTTAAGGGCATTCGTAGAGCGTAGGTTGTTCGATATCTCCAATTTTGCTTCTGGATGATCGAGGACTGTAATAGGTTCGACGCACTTTTTTGTTTGTGAATTGTTTTTTCGGTTGGCTTATGGTGCTGGCTTGAAAAAATTGTTGATTTTGACATAAGTGTAAAGTGCTGGGTTTTGTTGAAGTTAGGATGTTGATAATTTGGTTTTTGAGGGATTTGTGAATGGAAGCGTGGGGATAGAATTTGCTCATCCTCATTCCTGGCTTGTTTGTGTTGTTTATTGAGCCTTGCTTCAAGTTATGCACAGTTAGGGTTGGTCTTGAATTTTCCTGCAAGATTTGTGCAAGTAAAAGGTGTTCTACCATTTTTCTGCTGGGGAGGAAATCGAAAACTTATTTTGGTGAAGTTGTTTGTGCTTTATGTTGGTATCAGGTAGGGGTTCAGAGATGAACTCCACCATGGATGAGATCAATCTGCTGCGGCAAGCTGCTCAGCGCCATCAATTGGTAATGAGGGGGATGGGGGAAGAAATTGACTTAGAAATAGGGCCAGGAGATGATGATCCTTCATTTACTGGCACACCACTTGTGGGTGTACCTCCACAAGAATGTTCTGTTGAAGAACAAGAAGACCACAAACAGCTCCTTTCGGGTTCTCAGGTGCCGGTTGAAGAGCTGCAAGACCTTGGGAAAATGCCGCAGGCTAAAAGAAAGAAGAAAGTAGTGAAGAAGTGGAGGGAAGAGTGGGCGGACACATATAAATGGGCTTATGTAGATATTCATGAAGGCACAACTAGGATATTCTGCTCAGTTTGTAGAGAGTATGGAAGGAAGCATAGGCGAAACCCTTATGGAAATGAGGGAAGTAGAAACATGCAAATGAGTGCATTGGAAGAGCACAATAACAGTTTGCTTCATAAGGAAGCTCTTAGGCTCCAAGTGGCATCAAAGGACAAGACTCTACCTGTAGTTGAGAGACCTGTTTATGTGAAAGGTAACATCTTTTTTGACGTGTACTTTCATGTTGAAATTTCAAGGCCAGTGGAGATGTTACTGTTTTGCCACTAAGTAATTATTGCTGCAATGGTTTTTCCAATTATTGGCTGTTATGTTTGTGTTGTGTCTTCTTAACAATCTATACAATTATAGCTGCAGTACGAAAGATGCTTCAATTTGCATTTATCAAGTCGTTGAATGGAAACTTATGTATATTATTGCTACATTCTATGTACTTTCATTTCTAGCTGCACATTATATGTTCAACAAGTTTGTTGCTTGTTAATTGCCCATCTACTCAAACGCAGTTACATGTGAACACATATTTGATCATTTGTGATTTTTACTATTAGAAGGCCAAGTCTTTGTGTGAATATTGGGTACTTGAATCAAAGGTATTGGACAATATGTTAGATTTATCAACTCTCATGTAAGTGGCAGGAGATTTTTAATGAAGCAACAAAATGGTAGAATTTTATTTTTCATTTTTTTCATCCTCTTCAATTAAACCATAGCTTTAAGGGGTCAGATTTGACTTCTAAAACCCATTGTAATCTATTCTATTTGCTGATTCTTAAAGTTTGGATTGTTTATCAAGTCAGCAAATTTACTATTTTTGAACATATGGTTTCATTTTTCTTGTGAAACTGATTTTTGGTCATTCTACACTCATCGCAAAATTATAGCTTTAATGTCAAAAACTGCTGGTTCGATTGTTGAATCCATCTTAAAGAGGGATCCTCATGAAGTTGAATTTTTACAATCAGTTCAAGAAGTGATAAACTCTCTGGAGCCAGTGCTTTTGAAGAGTTCTCAGTAAGTTTATCTGATAAAGATTTTACTTTGACTACTTTAGTCAGGGGATACATGCTTTCTTTTTGACACTTAAAATTGTACTATGCCCTTCATCTATGTATAAGGTATGCCCATATTTTGGAGCGTTTGTTAGAACCAGAGCGAATGATCATTTTTCGGGTGCCTTGGGTTGACGATAGGGGAGAGACACATGTAAATAGAGGCTTCCGTGTGCTATTCAGTCAGGTGTTGGGTCCATGCAGAGGTGGTCTCCGATTTCACCCATCTATGAATCTTAGTATTGCCAAATTCATAGCTTTTGAACAGGTATGTTTTGTGTTTCAATTTGGGAAAATTTCCTTAATTATGTTGTTTTGAATCAGGATATCTTATTAGTATTATTTACTTTGCTTGGTAAGTATTTACTAGCACACATTTTGCTGATAGATTTGATTTATATTTTTGGTTTCTATTTTTTTTTTACATTGATGATTATGGTGGTTATTAATCAGGGACATCAGTATGATTCAAAGTGATATGGAAGCCTTAGGTGTTAGTATTTGGAATTAAAAAATTAATAGAGGACTTTGGTCGCACTTTGCTTGAGATAGTTTGGTTATCAATCTTTTAAGCTTCATTTTGTAATGCTATTGTTTTTGCTTGTTATGTAAATAGTTACCTCTATGTTGATTAGATTAGAGCTAAGATTTTAGCTCGAAGTTCAAAATGAATCAAACCAGAAGAGCTAAACCACGATCCAAATTTTGAATATGTATAATCTTCAAGCAAATTTTATGTTGGGTCTAGATCATATTGATTTAATTTGCGATAAACTTGAAATATACATAGTATGCATATATATATATATATATATATATATATATATATATATATATATATATATATATATATATATATATATATATATATTTTGTATATTCATATTTGTGCACATATGTACATGGGTATTATAAATATATGAATATGCTTATTCGGCATTAAAAAAAAAATGAAAAGGGAAAAATAAATTATTTGAGTCGGCTCAAATTCAACTTGATATGAGCCAAGTTGACTTGAAATTGAATCATTTTGATCCACAAGCCAATTTTGAGCCAGCTTATATACGTTCGAGTCGGGACTAGATCAAATTGAAATTTGATCTACACTACATGAGATGGGCTGCCCTAGTGTATTCTCCATGGTTGTGAAGTTGTGAAGGGGAATATGCATGAGGGATGAATTTTAATTATGCATTTCCCTTATACTAAAAATTTTGTTTTTGGCTGCTTTTTGGTAAGCATCTTAGGGCCCATTTGGGGAAGCATTTTCTTTTTTTTTGCTTTTCATAAAGTTATCACAATTTTATTTGGCTACACCTTTTTTGTTTCTTTTCAGGAAAATTTTATGGTGGGAAGTAAGTTTTTTACAACCCTTTCTTCTTAAGTGTGGTAGCTATAAGAACATTGTTTCATGATTTTCTCTAAAAGTAAAAATTTATAATACTCATATTAATTTTTTAAAAATATACTTTCCAAACAATAGTTTTGTAACAGCATTTATAGAAAAACAAAGGGACCCTTAGACTCTATGCTTCACTACATTAACTTTTAGTTTTCTAATTTAGTCTATTAGATTCTTCTAACTTGTGTAATTCAATATTGCTATTGAACTATGTTCATAGCAACTTGTTATGAAAGTAATAAATTATCTCATAATTATAAATAATATTCAAGCAAACTATCTAATGGATTTTTTTTAAATCTTTTATTAAATATTTAATATTAATATATCATCATCAACTATAATTTTGAGCGTGGTGTTTCAATGAAATTAGGAATGTTTGTTCACTAAAAGTCAAAGAAGTTATCATTTGATACTCCATATAATGAACTTTGTAAAAGGGCTAAATTATTAGATGTCCCTTGCAATGCACGAAATATGAGAATACATAAACGATATATGGTGCAACCTTTCCTTTTTAAGCTCAGAAAAATATCATAACTACAAGCTAACAAGTGAAGTTCTGTTTTTCACCTAAATTAAATGAATATAAAAAACAATGCAATGCACTATGAAAGTACAAGGTGATATACAAAACAATCTTTTCCCCTTCACAAGAAGAGGTTGAAAGAACAATAGTCTGACATCTTTGTAATGTGAAGTCTTACCCCCTCCCCCGTACTAAAAAAAAAGTGCAGAACCATTAACTATATTCTGTAGAAAATTATCATAATGAAAATGAAAGAACTCATGAATAGAGTTCTCTTAAGAATTACCATCTTCTTCTCTCCGTGCCGCAAGGAAATATATTTCAAACAAAGGGATATCTTGTTTAACCTAAAGAGTGTATTATCATCCTGCACTTTCATCATCTCAGTAATAATAAAAGCCAACTATTTCATTAAAAAGAAAAAAATTATGTAGAAAAGTACTTACTAATATGTACTCCTTATGCCTAAAATTCCTTCTCATATTGACCAAGCTTGAAGTATTATATTAGAACAAAAGAGGAAAAAGAGGGGCTCAAATGGGAAAGATAAAAAGAAGGGAAATGAGAAGAACTTGTTCTCATCTTGAACATTTTAAATGTTAAAGTTATAAAAATAAGAAGAAAAAGAAGAATTAGTGTGAACTTCTCATTCATTGTTGTTCCTGTCGCCAACTGGGGTATTTATAGAATAAAATATAACTCACTAACTATCATTATTAACACTAATTGCTTGAAAGGCTTATATTCTAATCATAGATTCACAATTTACTAATACTGCTTATATTGTGGATTTATTGCCTTCATTCCCTTCCTACAGCGATCTTAACCTCAAGATCAATTTTGCAAGTCGTTTCAATGGAGTTGGTTGCCATCCATTCAACTACAATCTCTCAAGTGGGTTTTGTCATGTGCTCTAGGCTCCCAATAAAGTTGCAAAGGAAACCAATGAACACATAAGTAATTCCTAGTTTTCATCCAATAGAAATGGTAGGCATGATACTCCAATTGGAAAATTGTGAAAGGATGGATATTGAAGGTTAGAGTCTTGAAGGTGCGGGATTGGGAAATTTGGCTACGGCAATTTTGACCTCTGGCAATGGAGTTGGTGGCAAGATCTTGAAGGTCGGAGTCTTGAAGGCGAGATCCCTTTGATGAGAGATGTTGAGGTTTGGATCGACGACTTGGCGAAGCAGAGGATTACAATGTTTTTGGGTGCTTCAAAGGAGGTGTAGTGTCTATGTGGCTGCGAGGTTGCCCTTCCAGTTATTGTAGATGACACAGAGCAATGGGTAGTGGTGAATGTCAAGGTTCAGCGGACTAGAGAAATGTGTCTGCTCTAACATTAAATATGGACGTCAGAGTTGAATCTTAGTGACTATGAGTATTGGGAATGAAGTTGCTAGCATATTTTGATTGTCTTGATGACAACAACAACAACAAGTTTTATCCTACTACGTGGGGTCGGCTACATGAATCCTTTTTCTCCATTGTGTCCTATTAAAAGTCAAATTCTCGTTTAAATCTAATAAAGAACTTTGGCAAAATGCGTGAATGGTGGAGGAAATTCCCTAGTTGAAGAATATGAAAGTTCTTGGAAAAAAATGTAGATCATGAAGGTGAAAGATGCAATGGGGATGCGTTTCTCAGTGAAAGTTTTGGCCTGGATGCAACCTGAAATTTAGTGGAAGGTTTAGTGATGATAGAAGCAACAATAAAGTTATCTCAACCTGATCCCATATTGGAATTTTTGATCCTTTCAAACTCCCACAATCAGAAGAACAGAAGAATTTGATACAAGAAGGAAGAACTTATTCGTTCTTTGTTTTATCTCATTGATTATAGAATACAAATATAACTCACTAACTAATCATTTTCTTCTCTATATCTTAAAGAGTTTGTTAAATTGCATAGCGTTTTCTTTTTGGGTTTGGTAGAGACTAAATTGTCATCTTTTGATATAAAAGAAGTTAAATTACTGATTGGAGATGGTTGGGAATACTTCATTGTGCCTTTAGACGGGTTATCGGGAGGTATTATTGTTTTATGGAATTCTCATTTGGCTGATTTTTCATTTTTTTATTCTTCTTCTCAATGTATTATTGGTGATCTTGCAATTACCAATAAAGGAACATGGAGGATTGCTTATGTGTATGGAAACAAAGACATGTATAAAAGGGGGGAACTTTGGGAGATGTTGGAATTGCATTCTACAGGTGATCATCCTATGGTGATGGGTGGAGATTTCAATTGTCTCACTTCTAAGGAGGATAAGAGAGGAGGAAAAAGGTTTCAGTTTTCTCAAGGGCCTAAAGAGATGAAGGTTTTTTTAGCTAATAATGACTACCGTGAGATTGGATTTATTGGCCCAAGGTTTACTTGGTGCAATAATAAAACTGGAGGGGCTTGTATTCTTGAAAGATTGGACATGTGCTTTCTTAACTCTGACTTTAAATTCATCAAATAATTTGGTTGTTAGACACCTGCCTAGAATAGCTTCCGATCATTGTCCAGTTATTCTTAATTCCCTTGATTTTAATCCGGCGGCTAAGAGGATCATTAAATTCGAGGATGTTTGGGCATCTTATCCGGCTTCTTCAACTGTGGTTAAGAAGGAATGTAACAAATCTTATTTGGGTAATTATTCTCAAATACTGAATTCAAAATTTAAAAGAGCTTTAAAATCTCTGTTCCATTCAAAATTTAAAAGAGCTTTAAAATCTCTGTTCTTCTGGAGTAAGGCTAAGTTAAAGAATTTCAACCACTTGAAAGATAGCTTGATGGAAGATATTTTGAAGCTGCAAACCAAGGAATCAGATACTAGATTTCTATCAGAAGAAGAATATTGGATTTTGAAAGCTAAAGTGAAGGAACTTAACTCAACTATGGCTCGGTTGAATGCATGGTGGAAGCAAAGAGCAAAGCTCAAATGGATGGTTGAGGGTGATAGCAATTCAAAGTTTTTTCACTCTTTTGCTAGTGCAAGTAGAAATTCTAACAACATTGTTAAAATAAAGGATGAAAATGGTAACTTGATGGAGGAGCATGATCAAATAGAGGAGGTCCTTTTACGGTTCTTCAACCAAAAATGGAGACAAAGAAGCTGTGTCTCGGATGGATGGCCTTTGCTTATGAATAGTTTGAACGATGATGACAGAAACATGTTAGAAAGGGACTTCTCGGTGGATTAGATTGAGCTGGTTTTAAATCAAACTGGAGGTAATATTGCATCCGGTTTTGATGGCATATCCTATTCATTTATCAAAGCTTATTGGAATATCATCAAAGTTGATTTTTGGAATGCTTTAAATCAATTTCTTTGTCATGGTGGCTGAATAAATGTTGGAAAGATACCTTAGTAGTTCTCATTCCTAAAGTAAACAATCCTTTGATTCCATCGAATTATAGGCCTATTAGCTTGTGTAATTCGGTCTACAAGGTGGCGACAAAGGTGATCTTGAACAGATTAATATCTGTTATTCCTAAGTTGGTTTCGGTGGAGCATATGGCTTTTATCAAGGGTAGATCTCTTTTGGATCATGTGCTGGTTGCTCAGGAAATGTTCCATAAATTCAGGTATTCTAAATCATCCGATGGACTTGTTTCATTTAAAATTGATATGGAGCAAGCATATGATTCCATGAGTTGGTATACTCTTAAAAAAGTTTTGAACTATTTTGAATTTCCTTCTAAATTCTCAAAGCTCATTTTGGAGTGTGTTGAAGAACCGAGATTTTCATTGATCATTAATGGTAATTTATCAGAATGGATAGAAGCCAGGAGTGGTTTCCGTCAAGGTTGCCCTTTGTCCCATCTTTTTTTCATTCTTTGTTCCCAACTTCTTTCCAATGCTTTTGCTCAAACTTGAATTGGGATTAGCATTAGTCCAAATGGCCCAAGTATATCACACTTATTATATGCAGATGATGTGATGATTTTCTCTGAAGCTACTAAGAAGGCGGCAATTGAGATTAAAGGCATCCTGACTAAGTTTAGTAAATGAATTGGGCAATGTATTAATGTTAACAAATCTGTCATTCTTTTTGGTAAGATTGTTAATAAAAGAAGAAGGAAATCCATTACTCGTATCATGGGGTTCAAAGAAGTTAAAGAATTTTCCTATCTTGGTATAAAAATTGCTTTAAGAAGATTGGTGGTTGCTGATTTTCAATTTATCATTGAAAAATCACTAAGAATGCTCAACATTTGAGGTAGTAAATTCATTTCGTTGGCTGGCAAATTAACCTTGGTTAAGTTGGTCCTTCTGTCTTATCGGACTTTCCATAGCACGCACTCTCTTTTTCCAATAAGTGTGCTTGAGGAAATTTATAAGTTGTGTAGGAGCTTCTTATGGAACAAGTCAAATGGAAGATTGGGTATCCATTATGTTAGTTGGTTTGATTTGTGTAAACCTTTGAAATGGGGAGGCGGTGGTTTGTATTCCTCTACTTCTAAAGTTGCTGCTTTAAGAGCTTGATTGGCTTGGTATTTTTTACAAAATAAAGATTCACTTCTACACAAAGTATGGCACCAAGGTTGAAGCTGGAGACAATAAGAAAGGATTATCATCTTCTTGGAAACTAATATGTGATGGTAGAAAACTACTTAATCCTATAATGAAATGGAACATTGCAAATGGATCATCTATTGATGTATATAGAGACAACTGGATTTTGGATAAATGCATCAACAAATGGCTGTAGCGCCTCAAGGTGATGATGTATTGTTGCTGAACAAGTTTATTGTAAACAAAACCTGGAATGTTGATGAGCTGCTGAAGGTTTTTGTACATGAGCTGGTGGAGTTAATCCTACAAATCAATATCAAAACAGAACCTCGGGATGATGAGCTGGAGCTTATTTTCCAGAATTCGAGTAAGACAATCTTTGGAATGATTTATGAAACTATGCAACAACAACAAGAAGAACCAATATATCGGAAATGGATTAAAAGATCTAATTTGAATCCTTGTGTAGAAGTCTTATGGTGGAGGTTATTTAGAAATGCAATTCCAACTTGCCATTTCTTATCTTATAGAAGGTTGCAAAGTAATGAGATCTGTCCAAGGTGTTGGAATGGTATTGAAGATGTGGAACATGTAGTTGTCAAATGTAGCAAATTGAAAGAAGTGCTCTTACTGTTAAACAATTGGGGATTTGGAATTCCCTTGTTTGACAGTTTTGAAGATTGCTGCACTTGGATGGAATCTATTGCCCAACATAATTGTATGCTTCTCAACTTGTTTTGCAATGTTGTGTTTCTTTGTTGGAAGGCTAGAAACAAATTCATCTATGAAGGAGTTGAAGATAGTGCAAATGCAATCGCTGCAAATGCTGTTAGCTATTCTTCTCTTTCAATTTCTTTTAACATTAGCTGGGACATATGGGATGTTAACCACTCTATCAGACTGTCTAATATTTGGCATCCCCCTCCACCCGATTGGTTAAAGATTAATGTAGATGCTTCACTTGGTTCATCTTATAGAGCTGGAATTGGAGTGGTCCGTGACTGCAAAGGGAGATTCTTATTGGCTTTTGGAACATCTTGCATCCATTGAGACATTTCTCAATTGAAACTCTTAGCTATCAAATCATTGAAAGAAGTTATTAAAGATTTGATGTTCAAATATAAAAGAGTAATCATTGAAAGTGGCAATTATAATGTAATTAGGATTCTCCAACATGCTTTGCTTGATGGCTTCAAGGAGATTGAAGACTTTGATTTCTTCAAAGATTTCAATTATGTTATTTTTAAATGTATAGATAGATGTAGTAATAAGTTAGCAGACATGTGTGATAACTTTGCTCTTATTAGTAATTTCATTTGGGAAGATTTATGTTTGAATAAGATTTCTCCTTCGTTCTTTAACTTGTTAAAGAAGGAATCAACTTTGTAGTTTGCTTATTTTGTTAAAGGCATTTATCAAGGTTTAAAATTGCGTAAATAAGCCTCGTGGCGGTTTACGTCCGTGAGGCGAGGCATAAGCCTCGAGGCGGTGTGAGGCGTAAGCCTCACAGACGCAAAATTGCGTAAATAATAATTTAAGGATTTTAGCAGGTAAATAATAACAAGATTCTATCATACAATAAAAACATCTAAATGACAAGTGGAATTAGTGGAAATTAAGAAAAGAGATGCAATAAAATCATGTTTCAAAGTACAAAATCACAAAATTATAGTCTATTAGAACTCCTAAAGTACAATTAAGAAGGAACATATAAAATCCAATCATATCCCATCGCTGAATGTGTCTTCAAGGGAATTTTCTTTACCAATTGTATCTATAATGTCATATCTTCATCATCTTTAATGTGACTCACATATCTTCATCATCTTTAATGTGACTCACTTTTCTCTTTCTTATTCAATAAGAATGATCATTATCATGTTAATTTGCTAACTTGATATAAATATAATGAAATAGCATATAAGAAGTTGTGGAATACCTTTATTTGGTTGTTGTGCTGCAGAGCTAGTGGATGTGTGTGGTGTGGTACTAGTGGATGTGCTCACTTGATCTGCTTCGCCCCTCAAGACATCCACACTTAGATCCTTTAGCTACAAGTTTGATAATGACAAATCTGTCTCTTCATCTATGAACCACTCATTATCAGATGACACATCATCACATACCAGCGGGTCCTCATCATCCTTCAACCCCTTATTCCTCGATCTCTTATCTCTTAACGTCTTGTTATGCTGAATATATACAAGGGAGTTCATTCTGAGTGTTGAAAGCCGATTTCTTCTCTTTGTTTGCCCTTGACTATATGTACTCAAGTTTCGCTCACACTCAGAAGAAGAACAAGTGAGGCTCAAAACTTTAATAGCAAAACTCTATAACTCAGGGGTGGAATCACCAAATTGAATCCACCATTCAACTATTTTCAAGAAAAATGATAATCAGAACATGATAAAGTGTTTTGCATTTACAAAATGCGCTCTTTTCAAAAAAAAAAAAATCATTTTCTTAACACTAATTGCAAGAATGATCTATATGCTAATTATAAACTCATAGCATTATTAATCATCTTTTAAGTAATTATAACTTATGTTACGGATTCACAACATACAACAATCTTGCCCTCAAGGTCAACTTCCAATTCAATCCAATGGGGGTTACGGCCATCCATTTAGCCAGAATCTCTTAAGTTGGTCATTCATGCACTTGAACAATAACAATAATAAAGCAGCAAAACAAAAAATTAGCTAGATGTATTTCTCCTAATTCATCCATTGGTGACCATGAAGACTATGATCGTCTGTCTGGGCACAATTCTTGTTGATAGTCTTGTGCATGGATTGCATTGTTATAATCTTTTGCACATCCGACTCTTTGCTTTCCTCTTTAGTAATTGAACTTATGAGTCTATGGTTGGCATTCCGTAAAGGTTGATCTAAGAGCATATTTGGTGATTTCAAGATGATGGCCAATGATCATAGGAGTATGTTCGATGACCTTCAAAGGATGGTTTAGACGTTGGAGAATTTTTTTTGTTTGAAAGAATTCCAAGAATTCAACTATTTGTTCAAAGAGGTAAGTGGTAGTAAGAAAATGCTTGCCCATTCATATACACCTAGGCAATTAAAAAACATTATACATTGGATAGATTGTAGTAAGAAAAGTATTGATCTACCTTATGAAGCCATTCCTATGGATTATCTTCATTTAAACAAAGAATATCTATTTTAATGAAACTTGAATTGCTCATCAAACGTAGTGCGGCCAAACAACAAGGTCAAGCAAATATTGTCAAATCTTGCTTACTGAATATTGCGTTTTGTATTAAAATGTTGAGGCGATCTGCTAAATAGGAGCAAATTCTTACTAGAATGATTGAATGACTTTTCTTGATCTAATGCACGATAAGGTATTGTTGTTCCAGGTGTGTGCAAGTTCGTGAGAAGCAAGAAACACAATGTTTTGTGTGAGTTCTTGACTTATTGAACAGGGAGCAGAAGATTTCATGGACAGGCTAGTAAGATTTGGGCATGTGCTTGTCTTAGTGTGACGTGACACAAATTACGTGGGGTTCTTGATGAAGATAGATGAGATTTCGAATATCTGGTTGAATATTCTAAACACTAGGAATGAAACAAAACTGAGGTCATTGATTTGTTCTCAGATGATGACTTGTCACAGGATTCGATGGTTGTGAAATTGGTTAAAATCCAATATAAGTAGTTGACACAATACTCAAGTTGGGAGATTGTAAAGGGTGGATATTGAAGGTCAGAGTCTTGAAGGCAAGATCTCTTTGTTGAGAGACGGTGAGGTTGGGATCGGCGACATGGTAAAACAAAGGATTGCAATGTCGCATCCCGTAACGACTCCTCTCTGCTGACCATAAGGCATAGTAGAGGCGGATATAAGTTAGCTGGTTGAATCTACCACCAACGTTCATTTTGGAACTCTACTCACATAATAGAGCGAGTAATAAACTCAATTACCAAAATGACCCAAACACATCATATTATACAATTCCTAACACATTCAATAAATTAACGTAGTTCAATTTTCACGGAAACATCCCCAAATATTTTCATTCATTTAACTATAGAGCTTCTAATAAACATCAGCATTTGCAGTTTTATCATATACATTACTTTATGATGTTTCATATTTTACAAGCAAAACTAAGCACAAAATATATACTAGTTGATTTAAAACTTAATTTTCACGTAGGCTCAACTTTGTTTCTCTCTACTGAAATCTTCTGAGCTATGAATCTCAACAAGATGCATAACTTGAATACAAAATTTAAATGTTAAAAGACATGAAGCAATATTATATTGTTAATTATAAATTGAATTTAAGAATTAAAAACGTGATTATAGACTTGTCTAATACGTTTCCTGTAATCTGATAGGAAACACTTGTAGATCTCAAGTATTTCCTATCAATCTTCGTAAAACAATGAGAAACTCTTCCAAACTCCAATGAAAATAAGGGAAAATAGTAAATATTATTGCAAGAAATCAACTAACGGAAGAAAACAACAAGATACAAGTGACCTCTATTCGAGAGGAAGATTGATCTCTCCCAATCTCTAGACGAATCTAGTGCTCAAAACCTAAACCTAAGAGATCCCAAAATTAGCCAAATCAACTTGGAGGATATGTCTTGCCCTGAGAATATAAGGATTACCTTTGCTTCTTATGCTTTTAATGGTGAGGCAGAAAGGTGGTGGCAAAGCCAATTATAAGATACATTTGGAGGACGATCTAGCAGTCAAGTCTCATGGAGAGAGTTTTTTAAAGTGTTCAGAGATTGGTTTGTACCAATGTCAGCCAGAAGATAGATGCATGATAAATTCATTAGGCTTGTACAGAGTGATAAACTTATTATGCATTATGAGGTCGAGTTCACCATGCGATCCATATATGCCTCACATTTGACACCTAATACAGAAGAAAAGTGCCATCGTTTCCTATCTGGCTTGAAGGATATTATTAGATAGATTTTGTTTCCTTTTGGCATTAGGGATTATTCTACTTTGATAGAGAGGGCTCGAAGGATTGAGTTAGACTTGCAAGCTACTCAAAGGAGAAGAGACATTCAGAAAAGAAAGAATGAATACATGACAAAGTCTACTTAATCTGTTCAGTCTGGAAGATCCACTTGGAAGAAGTCTAGACCCAACACTTCAGAGAACATCATTCCTATTTTATGTAATAAGTGTGGGAGGGCAGATAAAGGTGAGTGCCTCTCTGGAACCAATATCTGTTACTGGTGCCATCAACCAGGACATATGGCAAAGGCTTTCCCTATTTTGGGACAAAAATCTGCCATAGAGGTCAGGACATGTATTACTCTTTAGAGGACAGCTGGCAGACCAAGAACTGTGGAGTTTACTACATTAAACTCTATCTCAAGGCCAAGGTTTAAAATTTCGTAACTGCGCCTCGAGGAGGTTTTCGTCCGTGAGGCGAGGCGTAAGCCTCGAGGCGGTCTGAGGCGTAAGCCTCACGAACACAGAATTGCGTAAATGAAAAATTAAGGGTTTTAGCAGAAAAATAATAGCAATAGTGGAAAATAAGAAAGTAGATGTAATAAAATCATGTCCCAAAGTACAAAATCACAAAATATTAGTTTAACAAAACTCCCAAAATACAAAAAACATATAAAATAAAATCATATCCCATCACTAAATGGGTCTTCAAGTGAATCTTTTTCTCCAATTGTATTTATGAATGCCATGTCATCTTCAACATGACTCACTTTTCTCTTCCTTGTTCATTAAGATAAAAGATCATTATCATGTATTCATGTTCATTGCTCACTTGACATAAATGTAATGTAATTGCATATAAGAAGTTGTGGAATACCTTTACTTGATTGTTGTGCTGTAGAGCTAGTGGATGTGCCAACTGCAGTACTAGTGGATGTGCCAACTTGATCTGCTTCACCCCTCAAGACATCCACACTTAGATCTTCTAACTGTAAGTCTGATAATGGCAAATCTGTCTCATCATCTATGAACCACTCATTATCAGACGACACATCATCACACACTAATGGGTCCTCAACACCGTGCCGTAGGGATTGTTGACAAGGATGTTAATCAAGCTCCTGCTCTTCATGTCAGACCATCCATCTGACATAATAGTCACACCAGTCTCAATCCATGTCCTTTTAATCTCCTGAATGCTCCGCTCTGTGTTTTGCAGCTCCTCTTTTAAAATCCATATTCGCAACTCATACATGGAAGGGGCCTTCAACCCTCTTCCATACAATCCTACAGATCGCAACATACTGAAGTAGGCAGGCGATGTAGCAACATTAAATGATATTGCATTCTAAAAAAAAAACCTCCCAATGTCCATGCAAACCTGTCGCCGACCCTCTCTAGTACCAGCTGCAGGGATCATCTTTGCTTCTCCTCTATCGGCTCCTGGAGTAGTCATATACTGATCCATAGGACCCCGTGCACCTCTACTATGTATAGTGGAGGAAGAGCCCTTTCCACTCTCGCTCCCAAAATAAGTACTATGCTCGACCCTTTCATCAAATTGCTCATGTTGTAAGTGTTTAGCAGTGGTAGTTTTCTTCATGTAAGCACTTATTTCTTCCTTCACATTGTCCGGCACTTTTGCACACGGTGCTACATTCTTGTGAGAGCATGATAAGTGCTCCTTCATGCGAGTTACTCCGCTCTTCACAACTTCCTCACAAAAATTGCATTTTAAATAGACATAGCTCTTCTCTCCGCCGCCAATGTCAACTTGTACACTATATTTCCAAGAAGGATCCCTCCGCAATGACGAAGACCCCTTTTCCTTGCCTCTTACCATGATCCCTAATGAAAGAATTGAAAATCACACAAAAAATTTCAAAAAATCTAAAATTTCTTTCACTTCAAAAATCTAACCAAAAAGTAAAAAAAAAAATCAAAAATCGTTTGTGGACTTCTCCTACAAGGCGGCCGGACACTTCAACTTCATCGGAGAGAGGCGGCGCCGGCGGGAGAGGCGGCGGGAAGGATGGCCGACCGGATGGGCTCCTCAGTTTTTCGCGATCTGGAGCTTAGGGGTGGAAGAATTCGGGAATCAACTGGGCCGATCGGGTGTGGGGGAAAAGGAGGAGTTGTTTTAAGTTGGTGGGCCCTTTTGGCTGAGGCGTACGCCTCCCTCAAAATTGCGCAACAGAGGCGCGCCTCAGCCAATGTGAGGCGTACGCCTCAACAAAGGCAACAATTGCGCACGACTCGAGGCGTTTTTGGCAAGAATTACGCAGAAGGCGCGCCTCTTATTACGCAATTTTAAACAGAGCTCAAGGTCAAACTCGTCAACCTGTTTAGTTGAGGGTTTATGATTTATCCCAACAAGAGGTTAAGGACTCTCCTGATGTTATTACAAGTATGAAATTTATTTAAATGTCAATAAATTCTTTTATGATATATGAGTAAAGTGAGCATTATGTTATGTGCATGATATCAGAGACAATCTTTTTGTGTAACAAGCATGTTAAGGTATTATTTGATACGGGAGCGTCGCACTCTTTTAGTGTGAAGAAGAAAGATGGAAGCTTAAGGCTCTGTATAGATTACAAAGAATTGAATAAACTGAGTGTAAAGAATAAATATCCTCTCCTGAGAATTAATGATTTGTTTGATCAGTTGAAGGGTGCCTTTGTATTTTTCAAGATTGATTTAAGATTAGGATATTATCAGCTCAAGATTAAAGAAGAAGACATAACAAAGACAACATTCTGTACTAGATATAAGCATTACGAATTTGTGGTGATACCTTTTGGTCTTACAAATGCCTCTGCTTTGTTTATGGACCTCATAAATTGAATTTTTAAGTCATTTTTAGATCTATTCGTGATTATTTTCATAGATGATATTTTGGTATACTCCTCTGATGAAACAATTCATGCAAATCACTTAAGGGTTGTGTTGCAAGCATTAAAATGGAATGAATTGTACGCTAAGTTCTCTAAATTGAATTCTGGTTAAAAAGTGAATTTTTTGAGGCATGTGATCAGTAATGGAAAAATATTTGTTGATCAACATAATATACAAGGTATATCAGATTGGCCATGACTAGCTACAGTGATGGAGGTCAGGAGCTTTTTGGGTTTAGCTGTCTACTACATAATAGTTGTTGAGGGATTTTCATAAATTGCTATGCCATTATCAAGATTGACTCAAAAGGCAATGAAGTTTGAATGAACAGTTTAGTGTGAAGAAGCTTTTCAAAGACTGAAACAGTGTTTGATGACTGCTCCAGTGCTAACTATTCCTCTTGGATCAGATGGATTTCAGCTTTATAGTGATGCCTCACATAGAGGGTTAGGATGTGTGTGATGCAGAATGAAAGAGCCATTATCTATGCTTCTAGACAGTTGAAAAATTATAAAAGAAATTATCCAACTCATGATTTAGAATTAGCTGCAGTGATTTTGTCCCTGACGATTTGGAGGCATTACTTGTATGGGGTAAAATATGAAGTTTTTCATGATCACCAATATTTAAAATATATCTTCACACAGAAAGAGTTGAATTTAAGGCAGAGAAGATGATTGAAACTTATTAAAGACTATGATTTGGATATCTAATATCATCCATGTAAAGCAAATGTGGTTGCAGATGCCTGAAGTAAGAAAACTTCTAATAGCGCCAATTGGATGATTACACAACAGCATGAATTGATAAAAGATCTGCAAAAGCTAGAAATTTCAGTAGTTCAGCCCAATGATGCAGAGTTTATGACTTTAAATCGGATGATTATTCAATCAACATTGAAGGACAAGATAAAAGAAGCTTTGACACAAGATGTAGAATTTGAGAAAATCTTAGATATGATGAAGGCGGGTCATGTGAAAGAGTATGAGTTTGATGAGGATAATTTACTACGGTATAGAGGCAGAATTTGTAACCCAGATATTGAAGACTTAAGAAAAGTTATTCTTCAAGAAGTTTACTATTCAAGTTATACCATTCATCCAGGTAGTAACAAAATGTACCAAGATTTGAAAGAATGCTTTTGGTGGCCAGGGTTGAAGGAAAGTGTAGTAGAAGTGGTGGCTAAGTGTACTGCTTGCCAAATGGTTAAAATAGAATACCAAAATCAGGAGGATTTTTACCGCCCTCAACTATACCTGAATGGAAGTGGGAAGATATAGCCATAGATTTTGTAATTAGTTTACCCAAAATCCCGAAATGACCATGATACTATATGGGTGATAACTGTATGACCATGACCAGGTTGACCAAATCGGCACACTTCTTACCTATCAAACAATCATATACTGTTGAGAAATTTGCAAGCTTGTATGTTAATAAAATTGTCAGACTTCATGGTGTACTAAAATTGATAGTATTAGATCGAGATGGAAGATTCATCTTCTAACTGTGGAGAAAGGTTCAAGAATCTATGGGTACCAGACTTACATTTAGTATAACTTCTCACCCCCAGACTGATGTCAATCAGAAATAACAATTTAGACTCTAGAAGATTTTCTCAGACTTTGTGTACTTGATTTTAGTGGCAAGTGGGAAGCACATCTACCACTAATTGAGTTTGCCCATAATAACAGTTTTAAATCAAGTATATGTATGGCCCCTTATGAAGCATTATATGGGAGATGTCGAACCCCTTTATATTGGGCTGAAATTAGGGAAAGAAAGATAATTGGTGCTAACTTGGTAGATGATGCTACAGAAAAGATGAGACTGATCCGTGATAGATTAAGGCTGTTTAGAATAGTTAGAAGAAATATTATGATGCTAAACATAGATCAGTTAAGTTTGAAGTTAGAGAATTTGTGTTCCTCAAAGTTAGTCCAATGAAGGGCGTAAAAGATTTGACAAAGTAGGAAAGTTGAGTCCAATATATATAGGTCCTTTTGAAATTGTAGAAAGAATTGGAAATGTCGCCTACAGGTTGATCTTGCCAACTCATATGAGTGGAGTACATAATGTATTCCACATTTCTTCTTTGAGGAAGTATATTTCAGATGAAGCTCAGAAGATCAATACTGAATTAGCGGACATTCAACCAGACCTGGCATTTGTAGAAGAACCTGAGAAAATCATAGATTATGATATTAAGCAGCTTCAAAACAGAGAGATATCTTATCTTAAAGCTATATAGAAGCATAGATATGAAAAAGATGCCATTTGGGAGGAGTCAGAAATGAGAAAAAAATTACCCTGACCTATTTGACTAAGGTATGATTTCATAATCTTGTTTTTAAATTTTAAGGACAAAATTTGTATTAGGAGGGGAGAATTATAAAACATGAAAAATATCAATCGTAGGTGTCACATGCATTTCAATACGCCACAACGAAATTAGGTGAATTTTCAAAGTCGTTAGAATTCGACTCAATTAATTTTATTAAATTTTACACGAAATTTTGATCGAAATGATATAAAGAATGTGTACCTAATTTCGCATCAATTCAAAGTTAAAAATTGGCAAATGTTCCCTTACGTGTAAATTACCTTGATAGCCCTCATAGCTCTTAAGAGGGGTTTTAGGCCTACACATGCGTAAATTTTCTCCCATTTCCCTTAAAGCCTTAAGGGACCGAAATATTCGATCCCTTCATGCGTTCGGTCGAAATTGAGAGGGGGTAAACGAGAGAAGAGAGGCGGCGGCAGCGACGACGGTTTTCTAGCGGTCTTCTTGGGGGAAATTCAAAAGGAAGATTACCTAAGGGATTTCTCATTCTCCTTGTAGATTTCTTTAGGAGAGATTTTAGGGTTTTCTAAAAACTTGAAAAATTAAAAATGAAAGTAATAGGGAATGTTAGGGAAATGATTTTAACCACAATATTTAAAATTTTCCCAAATTCTTATAAGATTTCAAAATTAGGGTTTATTTCAATTTTCTTTTTCTTTCAAAGTGTTTTTGCAAAAGTGATTCTTAATAACATTAGATGGCTTATTGTGGAATTTAATTAAAATTTTATGAAAAATTTTCCAGTTTTAAAAATTAGAATTTTTTTAATCATGAAATTTTTTTAAGTATTATTGTTTCAAATTGATCTAGGAAGGGTTTTAATGGTGCAAATTAGAGTTTTTGCACAAATTTTTATTTTTATAATTTCTAATTTAAATAAATTCAAAAATACTTATATTTTAAATAATAATTAAGTGTTCGGGAGGTTTTTACATGTATATATCATGAAATTAATGAAAAGAAGGTTTCCAAAATTAGGGTTTTGAAGAAAAAATCCGAAAATAGAAAGTAAATTAAATTAATTTGAAAATGGTAAAAGGTTAATTTAGGTAATTTAAGAAAACATTAGGGTTTAATTAAAGTCGAAAAACTAATTTATGATAATTAGCAATGCGTATGTTCTTATGAATTAGATATTAAGGAAGTATGTGATAATCAATGTTATATATATATTTAGATATTCTAGGTGGTAGAGGAAAGTCCTTTATAGGGCAAATGACGATTTTCTCGCAACGGTAAGGTAGGTAAAATGTGATTTTTTTAATTTCAGATAATCATTTTCTTTTTCAAATTTTAATATCCTTTTTTTAATGTCATGTGATTAGCATAGCATGCTTTTAAATGCACTGTACCTTTCTTAAATATATATATATATATATATATATATATATATATATATATATATATATATATATATATATATCTTAATTATCATGTATCTTATTCATGTGGATAACTTAGTATGCCTTAAATACAATGTTGCAATTGTGTCTTTCTCATGTGATAATTGTGGATAGTTTACAAAGCTCATGTCTCCTTTAATAAGTATTCATGTAGAAAAATATAGGAGCATTAGAACATATGTATGAATGATGTGTTAATATCCCACTATATATACATATATAATGATTGAATGTATATGTTGATGCGGAGAATCAAATGATAAAGGGATTCTTCGGAGCTAATGGTAAAGGGGCTTTTCCGAGCAAATGGTAAAAGAATGACAAATTGAAAGTGTACCTGATCAGTACAAAATAAAATGATACTTCCGTGACGGGTGTATAAGAATATGTTACTATGTTATAAACATAAAAAACATCAAATGAATCATGAAAATGTATAATGTAAAATGTTTCAGGCTTATGCAAATAAAGAAGACATAAAAGATGACTTTGAGACATGTTCACTCTAATTAATATATCATGACAAGTTTATTGTTATTTTAATTAGATGTATTGGCATGTATATTTTACTCTTTACATTACTTTTGATTTAATTGAATAACATCTTACATACTGAGTTGTGATCACCTAAATTGTGAAAAATTTTCAGGAGAATATTTTATTCGTTAATGACGGATAGACATCCGTATATTTACTGTCGTAGGAAGATGACGGGTGACAGGTTCATTTTTTGGTATTTTTAATGTTTTGTATTAGATGGATGCACATGATAGCATATAATAGGTAGACTTTTGGACATCCATTTATGTAATGAACTTTTATGTGCATGTTGATTTTTAATTGAAAAAAGAGAAGAAAAAAATGTTATTTAAAATCTTTAGTAGCTCTTTCTCTATGTTTGGATATGTTACTTGAAATATTTTTAATTTTATCGTTAAACTTTCGTTCCCGCCTCGCCTATGTGAGCTTATTAGGCCGGGTCGTGACAGATAAAGTTTAAATAATGAAAGAAAATTACTTACAAACCCTAATGATGACCATGTTGAATGTGAATTTTAATCTGATGGATCTTTATCTTTTAAATGCCCTACAATCTCAAAAGTAATCACTTAAAGTCTCAAATTTAATAAAATTATAAATATGATATCCATCAAGGTTTAAATATTTAAATATGAAATTAAATACATACATACTTAAAGTAAAAATACATCCATCCTCCGTAAAGTTGAGGTGGATAAATTTGTAAATCACTTCATCTTACAAAGAGCTAATATTTAGTCGAGAATATTATTAAGATTCATTCTCAAATAATCTCTTGCTAGTTAAAACGTGGCACATGTCTTCTAACTTGTGGCTTCACTATCAAATGATACAACAAGTAAATAGTTATGACCGGGACCCTTTAACCAAGTAGTTTTGCCTTCAAGTGATACCATTAAATTACGGTCACTATTAGAGCCCATATGTTTCCCAATGACTCTAAATTTTTTAGTATTGAATTAATAGGATATAATCGATAGGGCATGAAGTCCTTTATTAGCTAAGGTGGGCTCAAATCCATCATCTTAGACAAACATCTATCCCAAGTCTACAAGATACCATTAGACGAGACAACCCATGACTACCAGCCACGGTTTAAAATTGCACAATAAGATGCGCGCGACAGCGCAATTTCACCCATTTATACCTCAAAGCCCATGTAATGAGTTGGATTTGAGGCGTATGCCTCAAGTTTACTGAGGCGCGCCTCGCGTCACAGTTGAGAGGCGTACGCCTTTAAAAATTTAAAAAAAAAGCTAACCTAATATATATTTGTTCGGTTCGGACACCCCAGCATCGAAGTTATTCCGAGTGAAAATTTATGTACCCAATATCGATTATTAGTTTTGGACTTTAAGATAAAGTGGTAGAAAATAAAAATAAAGTAAAACAATATTCTAGGATTAGATGGGTGCATTTAAAGAATATTAATAAAAATATTTTTTAGAGTAAGGTTTTAGATCTTAAGATTTTGTCTATGCATGAGGATGTTAATGTTGTGGGAAAAAGTGGCTAGTGATATTGAGAATATTGCAAAGATGTGCTTGGAGTATCAAAGAGAAAAGCTTATAATAGTAAAAATAGTTGGTGGTGAAATTCAAATGTGCAAAAAAATATTAAAAATAAGAAGATTTGTTATAAAAATTTATTTAATTTTAAAAATTTTGATAATTGGGAAATATATAAAGATGCTCGTAAGGATTCTAAGAAAGCAATATGTGATGCAAATACCTTAGTTTTTAGTGATTTATATAATAGATTAGATACTAAGGAGGGAGAAAGATATATGTATAAATTAGACAAACAAAGAGATAGTAATAAGGATTTAGTTCAAATGAAGTGTATTAAGGATGAAGATAAAAAAATACTTTTCTTAGAAGATGATATTCAACAAAGGTGGATGAGATATTTTGCTAAACTTTTTAATGAAAATTGTGAAAATAAGATTGACTGTAGTAATCTTAGCATCCTAAATGAAAATTAAGTTTTTTATTTTTATCGACATATTAGTAAAATCGAAGTTAGAGACGCTTTAAAGAAAATGAAGGGTGTAAAAGCTGTTGGACATGATGATATTCCAATAGAGGTGTGAAAATACTTAGAAGATGAATGAATTTTTTAGCTTACTAAACTTTTTAGTACTATTTTTATGACTAAAAAGATGCAGATGTGTGGAGAATGAGTGTTTTAATTTCTTTTTTTTTAAGAATAAAGGTGATGCACAAGATTGTGCGAATTATAGTGGAATTAAGTTAATATGTCATACTTTAAAACTATGGGAGCGAGTTATGAAGCATAGTTTGCTGCGTGATACTAATTTTTCTCAAAATCAATTTGGATTCATGCCGGGTAGGTTGACTATCGAAGCCATACATTTATTAAGATGTTTGATGGAGAAATATAGAGAAAATAAGGAGGATCTACATATGATATTTATTGATTTAGAAAAAAAACATATGATAAAGTTTCAAGAGAAGTGCTATGGAGAGTTCTTAATAAGAGAGGAGTTAATAATGCTTATATTCAAATCATTAAAGATATGTATGCAGGAGCTATTACTTGTGTTCAAACACAAGGTGGTTTGACCAAGTATTTCCCTATTTCAGTTGTATTACATGAAGGATCAGCTTTAAGCCCATATCTTTTTTCTTTTGTCATGGATGTTCTCACTAGACATTTGCAAGAGGATGTACCTTGGTGTATGCTTTTTATTGATGATATTCTTCTTGTTGATAAGACTAAAGAGGGAGTTGAAGGTAAACTTGAATTATGGAGGTCAAGCTTAGAGTCTAAAGGTTTTCGCTTGAGTAGATCTAAAACGGAATATATAGAGTGTAATTTTATTAGTAATAGACCTAGTGAGGGGATTGTGACTTTGGGTGATCAATTTGTTAATTAGAGTACATGTTTTAGATATCTTGGATCTGTTGTTCAGAGTGATGGTGAAATAGATGTGGAGATTATCAGCAGAATTCAAGTGGAGGAATGTATCGGGCTTGTTGTGTGATAGAAAAGTACCCCTCAAACTTAAGGGAAAATTCTATAAGATGGTCGTGAGGCCAGTAATGTTTTATGGTGCTGAATGTTGACCATTAAAAGAGAAGCATAATACTAAGTTAAATGTGGCAGAGATGAGGATGCTCAGGTGGATGAGTGGCTTTACTCTTAGAGATAGGATACAAAATGAGCATATACGTGAAAGGTTGGAGTAACTCCAATATAAGATAAGATTAGAGAGAGTCGCCTTAGATTGTTTGGTCACATAAAACGGCGGCCTTCAGATGATATGGTTAGGAGAGTAAATGTATTAGATTAGACTTATGCTATGAAAGGTAGAGGCAAACCTAAAAAAACTTGATTAGAAAATATTAGGAATGACCTTTCTTTATTAGATTTAAACGAGAATTTGACTTTTAATAGGACACAATGGAGGAAAAGGATTCATGTAGCCGACCCCACGTAGTGGGATAAGGGCTTGATGTTGTTGTTGTTGGTTCAGATCCCCCAACCCCCGCGCGATCTTCCGTCATTTGCCGAAAACAACTTTTCTCCCTTCTTCTTTGAGCGACCTTTTTGCCTCTTCGTTCGGCGTCGGCTTCCTTCCACCGTGAGTTGCTCTTCATCTATTGCTTGGAGTTATCTTCTATCGCGAGTTGGGTTGGAGTCTCCTACGACCAACCGCTGAAAGCTCTTCTTCTTCTTGGTTCCATCTATTACCTTATTTTTAAATACAAGATCAGTTTGTTTTGCCATAAGAACCTCCATATTCTGCTGAATAAGATTTTACAATCAGTCTGTCTGCTTGGTACTGCTTGGTATCGCTCGGTATCGCTAGGTACATGCTCGGTACCACTCGGTACATCAATGTTTGGGACCACTAGGTACATGCTCAGTACCGAGCAGGTCAAACCCTGCCAGGGGGAAGGGCCCCCTTGGACCCCTGACAGACCGATATATTTTTATATTTATTATCTTTAGTAATAGTTGTTAGTGTTAGGATGCTTTTTTATGAATGCATGCTTTGTATAAATTTTCTTACTGTAGAATAAGTGAAGCATTATGTTTAGGGATTCGATATATTGTACTAATATATTCTTCTCATAAAGGATGGTCAGAAGTAAGGATAAAGCTGCATCAGGTCATAGAAAAGATCCAGCATGAAAACATAGCACTTAGGTGGATGGAGGGGGAAGTGATAAAACATATATCTATCTAATATGCAATTACTGTGATAAAGTTGTGAACTGTGGTGTGACTAGGATGAAGGATCACCTTTCAGGGTCTTACATGAATGTTGCTCCATGCTCCAAAGTTCCTGATACTGTAATGGATGAGATAAAGTCATACATGAATAAGTTTACCACGTCAAAACATCTTGCACTGAAACAATTTGAGGACAGAGTTAATGTTGGCTCTTACTACAGGAGTGAGCGCAACGTTAGGGATTCATCTTCTTCGATGAAGCCCATTTCATCTAGGGGTGCTAGAGGGTCTATAGATCATTATATGGTGAACACATCAGAAGATAAGCCTCCTACTATACAGAAGATGGTCCCATAAATTGCAAGGGAGGCACGGAGAAGAGTGTAAGAATATAGGCAGATTCTACTATAAAAATGCAATTCTATTTAATGTTGCAACATCACCTGCCTATTACAACACGATTCGTTCAGTTGGAATATTTGGGAGACGGTTCAAATCTCCAACCATGTATGATTTGAGAACATGAATTCTGAAGGAGTGGAAAGTACTGATAAAAGCATTGAAGAAATTAAGAAGATTTGAGCCCAAATAGGAGTAACAATTATGTCAAATTGGTGGTCTGATATTAAACATAAAAGTCTGATCAACATTCTCATTAATAGTCCTTATGATACTGTATTTTTAAGGTCAGTTGAAGCATCTGATCGGGTCAAAGATGCTGAGTTCATATTTGGATTATTAGATAGCATTGTTGAGGAGGTTGGAGAACATTTGGTTGTACAAGTTGTGACAGATAATGCAAATGTTTACAAGGCTACAGGTAACAAACTTATAGAGAAGAGGAAACATCTGTACTGGAGTCTTTTTGCTGCATATCGTATAGATCTGATTCTTGAGAAGCTTAGGGAGTTACCTCAATATAAGAATGCATTTATTAAAGCAAAAAAAAAAAAGTTTATTTACAACTACTCTTGGGGTCTAGCTCTTATGAGAAAATTTTTAAAGAAAGAAATTTTAAGGCCAGCAGCAATAAGATTTGCCACCGTTTACTTGACCTTAGAGAGCATGCTGGATGCTAGACAACCTTTAGAGGCTATATTCACTTCTACACAGTGGTTGAGTTGTGCTTAGACAAATTTGAAATATTATTGATGATAGGTGTGAGCTACAACTTCACCGGCACTTGCATGCAGCTGGTTATTAGCTAAACCCTCAGTATCAATATGCAGAGAACAAGTCTACAAATCCTGAAATAAAATTGAGATTGTATCATTGCATGGATCGGCTAATAAGTGATGCAACTGAAAGATCAAATGTTAACATGCAATTGAAACCTTTTAGGAACAGAGAAGGCTTTTTTGAATTACAACAAGCAAATGATACAATTGCCAAACGATGTCCAGGTAATTTTATTTAGTGTTTTAAATATTTATTTAAAAGTTATTTTTTTTCGCACTAATTAAACTCTCTTATATAAATATTAGTTGAGTGAAGTATTCAATTTGGCGATGGGACTCCAGAATTACAACATTTTGCTATGAAAGTTTTGGGCATGACATGCTCTTTATTTGGCTGTGAAAGAAATTTGAGTACCTACAAGCAAGTACATACAAAGAGGAGAAATTGCTTGTCCACATTGAGGCTGAATTCACTGATGTACATTATGTACAATAGGAGACTCAAAGATAGGAATTTGAAGAAAAAAGAATTAATGGATGATAAAGATCACTTGCTTTGCGAGGATGTGACATCTGATGATGAGTGATTTGTAAATGATGAAGTTGAAGTGATGCCATCTGAATAACAAGATGAAGATTTAAATGTTGATTTCTTTGATGATCTTAAAGCATCTACATCCACCATAACTCAAGAATAAATCAAAAAAGGTATATAAATAATATAGTTTTTTTAGACTTTTATTAATGTATTACATTATTATTTATTTTGAGATTGTTCAAAAATATTTAGGGAAGAGGAAGATAACTGATATTGAGGAAGGACCTGATTGAGAGACATTGGACTTTATAGGAGACGAGGAAGGGGAGAGAGCAGTTCATCATAATGATGATTCAAATGAAGACCCCCTTAGTGATGACATTGCTGATGACTTATGAGTTCTTATGTGATATGTCATTGCTATTTATTTTTGGAATTATATATTAATAAAAAGAATACTTTGATTTGGGAAAGATGGATTTTGAGTTGAACTATATTTCATGTTGTCTTATTATTGAGATATTTTGATTTCACTTTTTATATTTTATATATTATTTAATATTAGTATATATAAAATTTATCATTTTATGTTTACGCAATTTTTTGATTTTGAGGCTTACGTCTCGTCTCACAAACGAAAAACACATCAATACCCGGTTACGCAATTTTAAACATTGCTACCAGCAAAGATCTTTCTGTTAGGTTTGGTCAACTATATCTTCTAACTAAGTAGATTAGGGACTGACATTTTAGGATGACAGAATCATGAGATCTTGATCGGGCATGCCATCATTACCCCATCACCTACTCTAAGTGTGCTGTGATAAATTTCAAATCTTAAAAACCCCCAAATCCAATTTTAAAGCCTTAAAGCTGCTGCTATTATACGTTAGGTGCTCAATGCCTAGCTAACAACTAACCTTAATCAAAATTGCTCTCTCATTATGGGGAGGAGTAATTAACCATAGGGGCTTGCATAAGCACCAAGCCCCTATGGGAAATAAGATCCCAAATCATAAAGTTATCACAAAATGAATGTAAAATCTATGGGTTATTTTTTATCTAAAATCTAATCTGCCTTATGAAAAATTATTCTGGAATCTAAACTCATAAAACTCTCCTTACCAACAAACGAGACACGGAGAGGCCGGGGGGTGAATTTTCGGAGCCCATAATTATCAAAGCTTTATTTTATATGCAAAATATCAAAATGACTTGAGGCATAAACATCAAGCCTATAAGAGCTCTTTTATCTCCAGAACTGACTGTCTGTGGAACTTCAATCTCCCTTAAATTAATAACCCAACAACAACAACATCCTTTATCCCATTATGTGGGGTCGGCTACATGAATCCTTTTTCTACATTGTGTCCTATTTAAGAGTTAAATACTCATCTAAATATAATAGAGAAAAGTCATTTCTAATATTATCTAACCAAGTCTTTTTAGATCCACTTCTTTCTTTCTTAACATAAGTCAAATTTAATACATCTACTTTCCTAATCGGGTCATCAGAAGGCCGCAGTTTTATGTGACCAAACCATTTAAGGCGACTAACTCTAATCTTATCCCACTAAAGCTACTTCAACCTTTTCACATATATGCTCATTTTGTATCCTGTCTCTAAGAGTAAAGCCACTCATCCACTGGAGCATTCTTATCTATGCAATACTTAACTTCATATTAAGCTTCTCTTTTAAAGGTCAACATTCTACACCATAAAGCATTGTAGGTTTCACTACCATCTTATAGAACTTTCCCTTAAGTTTGAGAGGGATTTTTCTATCACACAACAAGCCCGATGTATTCCTCCACTTTAACCATCCAACTTAAATTCTATTAATAATATCCCCATCTATTTCTCCATCACTCTGAACAATAAATCCAATATATCTAAAATGTGTACTCTTATTAATGACTTGATTGCTCAAAGTTACAATCCCCCCGCTAGATATATTATTACTAAAATTACACTCCATATATTCAGTTTTTGATGTACTCAAATGAAAGCCTTTAGACTCTATGGTTGATCTCCATAATTCAAGTTTACCTTCAATTCCCTCTCTAGTTTTATCAACTAGAAGAATATCATCAACAAAAAACATACACCAGGGTAAAACCTCTTGCAAATGTCTAGTGAGAACATCCATAAATAAAGCAAAAAGATATGGGCTTAATGCTGATCCTTGATGTAACCCAACTGAAATAGGAAAATATTTGGTCAAATCACCTTATGTTTGAACGCAAGTAACAGCTCCTACATACATATCCTTAATGACTTGAATATAAGCATTATTAACCCATTTCTTTTGTAGAACTCTCCATAACACTCTTTTGGAACTTTATCATATTTCTTTCTCTAAATCAATAAAAATCATATGTCGATCCTTCTTATTCTCTCTATAATTCTCCATCGAACCTCTCAATAAATGTATAGCTTTCATAGTAGTCCTACTTGACCTGAATCCAAATTGATTTTGAGAAACATTGGTGTCACGCCGCAACCTATGCTCTATAACTCTCTCCCATAGTTTTAAAATATGACACATTAACTTAATTCTTCTATAATTCGCACAATTTTGTGCATCACCTTTATTATTAAAAATAACAATCAACACACTCATTCTCCACTCATTTGACATCTTTTTAGTCTTCAAAGTAATATTAAAAAGTTTAGTAAGCCAAGAAATTCTTTCATCTCCTAAGCATTTCCACACCTCAATTGGAATATCTTTTGGTCCAACAGCTTTTCCACACTTTATTTTCTTTAACGTCTCTTTAACTTTGGTTTTACTAATATGCCAATAAAAATAAGTCTTTATTTATATTTAGGATGTTAGGGTCACTAAAGTCAATCACATTCTCATAATCTTCATTGAAAGTTTAACAAAATATCTCTTTCACCTTTATTGAACATTCTATTTTAATAAAAGCACTTTTTGATCTTTATCATTAATACACTTCACTTCAATTAAATCCTTCCGGCTACTTTTTTGTTTAGCTAACTTATACATATATATTTTGCTCTCCTTAGTATCTAATCTATTATATAAATCATTAAAAAATAAAATATTTGTATTACAAATTATTTTCTTAGACTCTTTACAGACCTCTTTATATCTTTCCAAATTATTAGAATTTTTACAACTAAATCAATTTTTATAACAAATCATCTTATTTTTCATCTTTTCATGTACATTTTGATTTCATCACCAACTATTTTTACTATTAGTAGTATTTCCCTTTAATACTCTAAACACATCTTTTGCAACATTCTTAATATCATTAGCTACTTTTTTCACATAACATTAACTTTCTCATACAAAGATAAAATCTTAATATCTAGAATCTTACTCTAACAAAATATTTTTTAATAATATTCTTTAAATACCCCCATCTAATCCTAGAACAATGATTTACTTTATTTTTTTTATTTTATGTCCCTTCATTTTAAATCAAAAATTAATAAACAATGTTGAGTAAATCAGCTTTTACTTTGAATAACTTTATAATATTTGCATTATAAACGATCTATTTTTCTTTTTAGAAAATAATCGATCTAAGTTTTACTACATCAATTCTTATAAGTTATGAGATGCTCATCTGTTTTCTTAAATAAGATATTTACAATTACCAAATTATAAGCTAAATAAAAATATAATATGGTCTTTACCATCTTCATTCGTCACTCTAAAGCTACTATGATTGCTTTTAAAATCATCTATCTTTCTACCAACATGATCATTTAAATCTCCTCGGATAAAAATTCTTTCTTCGAGAGCTATTTTTTGTATTAATTCTTTAAAGTCATTCCAAAATTATAATTTTGAACACATATTCAAACGTACTTAAGGAGCATATGCGTTTATAATATTAATAATCTTAGCATCAACAATAATCCTTAAAACTATAATTCTATCTTCAATTCTATTAATTTTTATAACATTATCACACCTAAATCACTTTTTGTACGATTCCTTCCATAATATCATAGTTTAAATGCTAAATTATCAATCTTCTTAGTCTTTTCTTTAACACATTTAGTTTTCTTAATGCATAGAATATTTATCTTCCTATGAATCATATTATTTATTAATTCCATTAATTTAACTGTAAGGGAACCTAAATTTTAAGTTTCTGTCCTAATTTTAGTTGCTTGGACTAGCTTTTTTACCTACATCTGTCAATGATGTGGGAACCTTTGCCTATTTAACACTGCACATGGGCACCTTTGCAGCGACCCTTGCTTGCTTGCTGCTTTATTCAAGCCATACAACACGTCGCTTCTAGGAAATGCTCTAGCATTAACACAATGCATTAAATGATTCATGTCATTATTATTCGATAAGTTTTATACTGGCTGTCGACTACCTAACGCGACCCATCAATTTTCTTATATAGGACTTGGGACCTCACAATGGCATGTTAAAAAAAGAAAACATACTTGATAACTGAAATCATAAACTTAAGCATAAGAAAGTTGAAATTCAAAGTTGCATATCTCTGTGTTCTCATATTCAAGTCTAAATTCAACATGGAACCACAACAAATTAATCTTAAAAATCATTTTCAAACAAATTATTCAAAGATATTTGAGTAAGCTATCTGAATCAACTTGTTGCATCCTGGAATATTAGTGGCGGTAGAGAAATATAAAGTTTAACATCTTAGTGTTGTACAAAGATCCAGCATTCACAGAGATCAAAAAGAGAGGATGTAACATTCATAAGAGACACCAGAGTTTTTACGTGGAAACCCTTGAAATGGGGGAAAAATCATGGGGCCTGGCCCAGTTTGAATGAATATACTACTATTTGCAATCGATTACAAATGAGGCCCTTCCTTGGGAGAAGGCCTTAGCTTGATATCACAAATGTACGTCATATAAAGCGCATTACATGGTGGGAGTTACAATAATCAACATAGACATGTTTGTTTGGTCGGCAGAACCATAATCGATAGGATAGAGGTCGGAAAGATCGTAGTAAGCAGGAGACGGGGGTTAGAAAGACCGTTGTCGGGCGATGAAGGTCGAAAGGATCATAGTAGGGGATAGAGGTTGAAAGGACCATAGTCAACAAGAGACAGGGGTCCGAAAGACCGTAGTTGGCAGGAGATCGGGGTCAAAAAGATCGTTGTCTGGTGATGGAGGCCAGAAGGACCGTAGTAGGTGACGGAGGTCGGAAGGAACATAGTTAGCAGGAGATCGGGGTTAGAAAGACCGTTGTCTGGTGATTGAAGTTAGAAGGACCGTAGTAGGCGATGAAGGTTGGAAGGACCGTAGTCGACAGGAGACAGGGTCCGAAAGACCATAGTAGTAGGGTGGTACTCTGGTAGAACTCTTGGCTTCAGGTGGTGGCCCGGCAGAAGTTCAGGCCTCAGGTGGTGGTCCGGCACAAGTACGGGCCTCAAGTGGTGATCCGGCACAAGTTCGGGCCTCAAGTGGTGGTCCGACAGAATTCCGGGCTTCAGGTGGTGGTCCGGCTAAACTTCGGGCTTTAGGTGGTGGTACAGCAAAACTCCGTACGTCAGGTGGTGGTCCGGTAGAAGTTCAGACCTCAGGTGGTGGTCCGACAGAAGTTCGGGTCTCAGGTGGTGGTTCGATAGAATTTCGAGCGTTAGGTGGTGGTCCAGCTGAACTCCAGGTTTCAGGTGGTTGTCCGACAGAACTTCGGGTCTCAGGTGGTGGTCCGACAGAACTTCGGACGTCAAGTGGTGGTTTGGTGGAGCTCAGGGCCTTAAGTGGTGGCCCGACGGAACTCTTGGCGGTGGTCGAGGAGACGCTAGGAGGCAAGAGCGATCTCCGATCTCTCTCTCTTGCTTTCTTGCTTGGAGCCCCTTTTAAGGAGGATGGGTCTATTTATAGATTTCCTAGAGTGGCATGGCCCGTAAATATGAGGAAGATCAAGGGTAAATGGGGAGTAGTTAGGATGGTATGCCTATTTAAATCCCTTGATCGTAGAACGTTTGTTAGACATTTGAATCTTAATGATGTCGGAATTCTGTGATCTTGAGCTTGTTGGATTTGTCTCGTCGAGCCGCTCAATTTGACTATAAGCATGTTATGTTTGGAAATCATTTGGTAATCCAAATTGTGGTTTGAACCTTCCAACAACCCTTCAGTCCTCAATTCGTACCCATTTGGGCTTGGATTGAGTCGAATTTAGTGTTGTTGGGTTCATTTTCGCGGGACGTTCAGTTCGGCTATAAGTTTGCTGAAATTAGAGTTCAGATGGTCTTTAATTTTTGAAGTTTTCAACTTGGTTTTTCCTTGAGATTCATGCCCGATCAATATAATGTTTTTAGGATTTATCAAAACTTATTCAAAATTTCTTAATATTATTCGAAGAGGCACTTAGTTAAGCACATTTTAATCTCATGTCATGCTAACAGTTTCATCAACTTCAAAATTGGGGCTTATCAAACTAGTAACGTACTTTTCTTTTTTGTATCTTATTAAAATTCTTTCTACATTCTCCTAAAACAATTAAAGCTCTATGAATTGGAGATATCTCCTAAAACAATTAAAGCTCTATGAATTGAAGATATCTCCATTTTAGAATGGAGCTTTATCCATTATCGCACATGATGCCAGTCAATACTCATAGTTTAAAAATAAATTCCTTTAAATTTATGTTCTCTATCCCACCCTCTCTTTTATTAGAGAACTTCTTTGTTTTTCATGGAGATTTGCTCCTTCTGTTGTTTTTCTCTCTCTTAGGGACTTTTAATAATTGTTCAAAAACCTGAGTCTTCCATTAAATAAGCTTTAAAAATAAAATTGTCAAAATTTTGAAAAGGGTTGCAACTCAAATGGAGCCCTTCTTTAATTTGATAGTATCGAAGAGAATTTTATCATGCAGGAATTTCATACAGGCATGCACACAATTGAGATCTTCCATTAAATTTTATCTCATCCTGTTGGAACTTTGAGACGCTAACCAATAAGAGAATATGCACACATACTATTGAGTTGTACCAATAAATTATTTTGATGGAACTTTGAAACCCTAACCAGAAAGAGTGTAGTAGGTTCAGAAAGAAATGTTATAACATAGGTTCATTGGTAGTTTTGATTAACATTTATGGATAGTTGTTGACCAAATAATAATAAAATAGAAAATAAATGAAAAAAAAGCTGTTGTTGTTATGTTTCGCTAAACGACGCATTCATTCGACAATAGGATCAATAAAAAGACCTAGAATGGAACAAAACTTATGCTCTATTCTCGTTTGCAAAGTTTAGCCTTCGTGTGAGAGACTGTCCGCATTTCTGACTGTCTCCCATAACTCCTAGAAACCCTTCACCGGCCTGTAATCCACACCGGATTGTGCTCCCTTGTTTATCTACTCTTCATGTGGATCGATCTCTTGTGGCTACACCTCTCACGCGCGTGTGAGCGACTCACACGAGATTGGAAAACCTCCCAACCTTCTCCCGTCCGATACCTACTCGCCGGAACCAAATCTGTCGATTCCTCCTATTCGCGAACGTCTGCTCCAGTCCGACCCTATCCAAGTGAAACCTATGTTGGATGTTCCGTCTCCATCTCCCACAACCTTCAATCCGACCCACATAGATAAGCAACCTCCACTTCACATTCGCCTTCAACCCACGCAAACAACCTTAGGCTCTCGACCTGCTCCTGCTTCCACTCGCTTGTCGCTTGTCTCCACACGAACTTGCCCCCAACTTCCGCTTTCGTAGTTTAATTCTGCTTTGAATCCTCCGCCTCTACTGATATATGCTCCACGTACGTGAACAATTCACCTCCTCCGCTCTGATTTCCGAATCCCTTATAAGTTTTGTGTGAGCAATCTACTCTTTCCTTTATCCAATACAATTCACACTCACCAACTGTCGTGAACAACAACCAATTTTCATCTGTAACCGAGCCTAATACACGTGAAATTGCTACAGAGCATTTGCTTATATCTGTTTAAGCCAGTATACCATTACTTATACTCCGAGCAATCTTAATTGAATGGAAATGTAATTAACTAAATAAAATTTACATGCAATTAAATGACTTTTTTGCAATAAATCAACAATTATTTGTCAGCACCGACAAATTACAAGACCCGCGCATGGTTTTTTATCCGAGCAAATAGTTTGAAATTTGAAGACTCACAATGTTGCTTTTTAATCTGGGTGGATAGTTTTAATTTTTTGAAGACCCGAGGTGTTGATTTTTAATCTAGGCAGATGAATTTAATAAATGGAAGACCCTGCGTCATTGATCTCTAATCCGGGTGGGAAGAAACAATGACAAGTGCTGTCCTAACCTCCCTGCGAAGAGAGGGGATGTCGATAGGCTGTCGAAATCGTTCAAGAAAACCATTGGAGAACTATTGGAGTTTTAATTGATTAATTAAATTAATTAGGAAGGGGACACTAGCAGGTTGTCGAAATCGTTTCAGAAAACCATTGGAGAACTATTGGAGTTTTAATTGATTAATTCAGTTACTTAACTCTAGATTCCTTAATTTGATTTATTTGATTAATTCAATTAAATTATTAATTAGAAATTAATTAATTGATATGATGATTTAGTTGAAATTAACTAATTGAAATGATTAATTAATTAAAATTATTAAATTGAAATTAATTAATTGAAAAATAATTGATTAATTGAAAAGTAATTGATTAGTTAAAAATTAATTGAAAATTTGAGAGCGGCCAATTAATTAATTGAAATTTGAGAGCGATTAATTTAAAATCAAAATAGTTAGTTAGTTAGTTTATTTATTTAATTAATTAATTGGAATTTTAAACATAAATAATCTAATTAATTGGTTAAATTAAAAATCAAAATTTATTAATCAATTAATGTAAAACTTTTGAAATTCCTTTTAATTAATTAAACATAAATAATCTATTAATTTCAAATTTAATCTGAAAATCTAATATAATTATTAATTATTATATTTTAAAATAATTTTTATTAATTGCTTGATTATTTAATTAGTCAATTAAAATATTAAATTAATGAAAAAATTAATTAATTAATTAAATTAGAGCATGATTTAATAATGTGTAGAGATCCTTTTTGATAGGTGAGGGTTTTGTTTAATAAAAAAAAGAAAGAGGGGTAAGAGCAGTTTTCACTTGTTAACATGTATAACTCAGCACTGCTCTCCAAACCCTATACAAAACTCTCCAACTCATAAACACATTGTTCTCCAAACCCTATACAAAACTTTCCAACTCACAAACACTCAACAAACTCAACACACCTACAAACTCTCCAGCTCAAAAAAAAAAAAGAAGAAAAAACTCCCAAATTCTCAAACTCTGCTCTCCACAAACACTACAAGCTCTTTAAACTCTGAATCAACACAAACTCCTACAACAAGCAAAGAAAGTTCATTAGCATCAAAATTAAATTAATAACAAAATAAATGCTAAAACAGAAAAAAAGAATAGGTGTTACGCTAAGTTGTATATAGATAGTAGAACGGGTAGAACAAGCTACTAATAAAGTAACTATTAGTCTACGACACTGAAAAAAAAGAGCAAAGTACTTAGCAGAAATACTGGTGTCATACAATAACAACTGTTGGGTAGTAAGTGTCGAGCTAGTAATCAATTGAAAATCACAGTCTAGTGTTAAGCTAACAAACAACTGTTGTCCACTCAAACAAATAAACAATTAAATCTCTAGACAGCCTTGCTTATATGGCTAGTTTATAAGGCCCAAAATTAGGCTACTTCTATAGGGAAGCAGTAAGACCTTTCATAGCCAAATAACTAGATAACTTTCCATCCTACTTAAATAACTATACAACTTCTAATGGGAGTCGTGAAACCTATTATTCAAGAAATTTCTAAATGAAATATCAAACCCTCAAACAAACGAACATCTTAATTTAAAGCATTATGTTGTAAGACTCTTTTATGCAACTTTCAAAGGGAATATGTAAGACCTACTCAAATAATTGAACCCTCAGGTAACCTTGCTGTAGAGCTAGGTTGTAAGACCTGTTACCGGGAAACTCTTAAATAGAGCTTAAGTTTTACTCCAAATTAAAGCTACAGACAAATTATAAGGGAGTCTAAGACCTGTTAACCAAAACAATTGGGCAGCTTTGTCTATAGAGCTAGGTTGTAAGACCTGCTACCGAACAACTTCTAAGTAAAGTGTAAGACCCATATTTTAAGAAATTTGGTAAATAAATTGCAATAACCCTAAAGCCCAAATTATCAAATTCAAATTTAACAAAAAGTTTAGTCTATAAGTCTAGATTGTAAGACCCACTAATGAGCTACTTCTAATAGAAGCTGTAAGGCCCGATTTACGAGCTACTTTCAATTAAAGTCATAAGTCTTGACCCAAATTCAAATATTCGGGTACTTCTAATAAAAGTCGTAAGATCCATTTCAATTCAAACTAATGGGTAAATTCTAAACAAAGTTATAAATCCCAAACCAAATTAAATTTTGGGTATTCTAATAGATGTAAACCCCAAAGCCTTAATAAAATTGAAATTTACATCTAACCACATTAGTTAACTCGGGATCCCTGAGATGAGGTAACCCATGACTGTTAATTAGATTCTCTTGATACTACGGTCAATTATTATTAGTATTGGTAGACTGAAACCTACGATATACTTGGGACGACGGAACCAGGGGATCTTGATCGGGTTTATCTTCATTTTCCCCATAATTGAGACAAACATTTAAAATTTATTCATCCTTAAATTGAGAGTTCTCTCTTACTATGTTAAGAAGGTAATTAACTATGAGTGTTTGAGCTTATGAGAAGTAAGGATCTAGATTTAATTAAACCCTGACACTACTCTCAGGGGAAATCTAATTAATTAGAATCTGACTTAAGGGGAATGTAATCATGTCTGCAAAGCGGGATTCATGCCAACGCGTCGTTTTTTTTGAGCCAACAATAGCATCAGCAAAGGTAAACCTAATCAGGCCAGCAGAACTAAACTGGAATTGGAGAGCTATTATTGTGGAAATTAGCTGCAAGGATTCACAATGACATGGCCATCCATGTCTATTGTAAATATAATTAGCCTCTAGATAGAAATCGAAATTAGAAAGCCTCCTTTTATTCTTATTTTATTGAGACACCTTTTCCTAGGAGGAACCCTTGGAGTGAACATGAGTTGATGCACTGGCTTTCCGCTTGTGGAATGGTTCAAACAAATGATTTTATTAGTACTTGTTTGCATTGTTTAACTAAAACGAACACATCTTTTGTTTTTTCTCTTTAAGACGATGTTTTGAATCTAAATAGGTGTGAAAACTATCTATGTACTGATCTATGGATCAGTTTGGACCCGTATATCAAAGTTGATTGTTTGACTCTTGAGTGCTTCCTATTGTTATGTGAAAGCCTACACTTTGTGGGTGAGTATTCTAATTGATAAGACTTAATATTTATGGTTATGATCACTTTATTCGAAATTTTATGAACATTACCTTAATATTGTTCAATTAAGCTAAATAGTGGTGAGTGAGACTATTAAAAGAAAGAAATGAAGAGATACCCCTGCTTCGATGAACACATTTTTCTTTGGATTTCCAGCTTATTGTCAAACCCACAAGCATTTTGGTAGTAATGTTTTTGTCATCCATTTTTGCATTAAGTGAAGGCAGTGTTGTTGAGAAAGCTATGGGTAAGAGGTAGTACAGTATAAGGGAGACCATTGCTCGTTACACCAAAATTGAAATATGTATATGGATGTTGATATCTAGAAATTTTCTCTGGTTGGTTGGTGGTCACATTATCAAATCATGAAATCCTTGGGTATGTGCTTTGATGTGTTGTTGCGTTCCTGTACTTGACAATAGCATTATTGATGGGAAGGCTGCTACGAGGTTTCAAGGTTTGTTGAAGTGGTGGTGGAGGCTTTATGGTTGGTGCAAGGCTATGGAGGGTAGTGACTAGTGTTTAGTTTAGGGGTGTTTTTTTGGTTGAATCTTTTTTGCAGTGGATAGTTATTTTTATTTTTAATTTATGGAAAAGGGTGAGAATCTCAAAATTATAGGTTTGAGATGTTAGCTAACTATTGACAGTGATTTTAGATCAATTGGAATTGTATATAGGAAGTTATGATTTATTTTATGTGAACGGGTCACCAGAGGTGGGCAGAAAGAATTAGGATTTCGTAGTACTATGACTTGATTTTTGTGAGGGTTTACGTGATGTAAGACTTTGAGAAGGTTTCAGGGATATAGGAGAACTAGAAACAAGAGAGAAAATGATATGTTATGGCTCACAAACTTTGACTGTGGTTGATTTGCAAATCAATCCAAAGCTGGCGGCATTAATTACTTGCAGACAATGTTTTGCAAGAGATCATGTTTTTTATTGAATCAATGGGGGTATAAAGAGTACCGAAAGTGTTGTAGGAAGGGAGGAAAACCCTCTCGGAATTATATCAAAATTATTCTGTAAAATTCTGTTCATATAATGACAGTCCCTCAAAATCTCCCCTTATTTGAGAATAAATGATTCTACTCAAATTTATAGTATTCAATCAAATATTTGATTATTTCTTGTAAATATTTAATTTGGGCTGACTGATGTGGTTCTAAAGCAAGTTTTTACAATTAAAATATTTCCCCATAATCATGTATAACTATCGCCCATTGTAAGTACAATTAATTGTTATGATAATGGGCATTTCAAACTGATTTAATAAGATGCCTCCTCGCTTGTCCTACTTTACTTTTATGCTGGGTGTGACTTTTAAAAGTATCTAGAGTTATCCAATTGAAGGCAGTGAACCTTTTTTTTATATTAATTTCATGATAAATGGCCTTCCATTGATGAATTTGTTGATGGGAAAACATGGCAATAAATATGGGTACATGACAAGTGCAAGTAAACTGGGTTGTTTAAATTGCGAGGCTTTGCCAGTAGGGTTGTTTCTGCTAAATAAGCCCAGTATCATGATGATTGAGCAAAAACTAAATCTGACTTTTGAATGATACAAATGGTAGAAGAATAAAGTTGATATTAAATAGGACAGGGTTAAGATGAATGTGTAATAAAATTTGAAATACAGAGTTCAAGACAACTCTGACATAAGTAGGGATCAACAATTTTTTATTATATCATTAAAAAGGTTAGATTGAGACGGTTTGAGTGTATATTATAAGCTGAAGAAACACATCTTCAGCGGAAAGCCAAAAAAAGTGGGAAAGGACTAGGAAGATTGAGGCAAACCTAAGTAACTGGTTTTTAGTTGTTCAAAGAACAATTGGCTAATCTAGAACAGAAACGAAATGCTTTTACAGGATTGAATATTGTTGAAGTCTGCACAAGCAAAACCTAAGCATTTGACATTAAATCGCATTGCTGCTTCTTTTGCTGTTCAATACAGTAGGAGCATTTGTTTTACTTCGTGAAATTTGTTGTTTATGAACTTATCTCTTTTGTAGACCATGAAGAATGCCTTGTCACCATACAAGCTTGGAGGGGCTGGGGGTGGGAGTGATTTTGACCCAAAAGGAAGAAGTGAGAATGAGGTATGTACTTTACCAGTTAATGCATATTGAATAAGGCCATCCTCTACAATAGAATTCTTATTCATGTTGTAGATAATGCGCTTTTGTCAAAGCTTTATGGATGAGTTATATCGGTACCTAGGACCGGATCAGGTAACTATTAAATCACTGAAAATTTTTCTTGGCTCTTTTCATCAGTAGATAAAAAAATTTCACTATAACTATCAAGCTATGGCTTAAATCTAGAAATATGGTTTCTTTTTTATGGTTAGGATCTTCCTGCGGAAGATATGGGGGTCGGTCCTAGGGAAATGGGATACCTCTTTGGGCGGTATAGACGTCTTGCTGGCAATTTTCAGGTATTTTGACCCTGTTAAAATGCCGTAATGCAGACTAAAAATAATATTTTTTTATAGAGGCTCCCTTTACTGTGTGTGCTATACTTATATTCTTTTATTAATTTACTATGATGATGGTTCAATCCCATTTTTTTTCTTTATTGTGAATTCCACTCTTGCATATAAATAAACATCAATATTATGCAGTCTCTTGAAATTATTTAATAATAAGTATTTTATTTTGCTTTTTGTTCTCTGAGTCTGTTAATCCTCTTCACTGTGCTAGAGCTAATAGTTACCAGCTTCCTTCTTTCACAATGAAACTCAATAAACTAGATCTTTCTTCCCCTTTGAGACCTTGATGAAGAATTGGATTGTGTTAAAGAAAATATCAAGATAGTAGCACTGCCGATCATATTCATTACCAACCTGAAGATATCCAAAATCTAGTTATAATAAACCTAAACTAGATAATAACATATTTCTTCGAAGTTAAGAACCTATATCCTGATTATCATAGCTTTATTAGCATTGGTTTTTAAGCAAACAAAATTTTCTTGCTACAGATTCTGAAATATAGATGACTAGCATAATTAATGCTTTTTCAGAAGGCATAATGCTTGCCTGATCATGATGTAAACAGGTTAATGCAGATAGCTTAATTGGCCTTTTTGTGATCATAGGTAATCTGTATTCAACCATTCTCCCCCAAGTTTGGTTGCTTTTAATCTGATAGATAGAGCTTATTATTCTAAGGTTTTGTGTATTATATTAATGAGGAAGACTACCATTTTATAAGCTACATGGAGATGTGGTCATGTTAGGATGAGAATCTAATGTTGGATAGCTTCCTAATTTAAAAAAAAAAAGAAGATAGAGCTTGTCATTCTAAGGTTGTGTGTACTATATTAATGAGGAAGTTTACCATTTTATATGCTACATGGAGATGTGGTCATGGTAGGATAAGAATCTAATGTTGGATAGCTTCCTGAAGTTCCAACAACAACAACAACAACAACAAGCCTTTATCCCACTACATGGGGTCGGCTACATGAATCCTTTTTCTCCATTGTGTCCTATTAAAAGTCAAATTCTCGTTTAAATCTAATAAAGAAAGGTCATTCCTAATATTTTCTAACCAAGTCTTTTTAGGTCTACCCCTACCTTTCTTAACATAAGTCAAATCTAATACATCTACTCTCCTAACCGAGTCATAGCAAGGCCGCCGTTTTATGTGACCAAACCATCTAAGACGACTTTCTCTAATCTTATCTTCTACTGGAGCTACTCCAACCTTTTCACGTATATGCTCATTTCGTATCCTATCTCTAAGGGTAAAGCCACTCATCCACCTGAGCATCCTCATCTCTGCCACACTTAACTTAGTATTATGCTTCTCTTTTAAAGGCCAACATTCGGCACCATAAACCATTGCAGGCCTCACTACCATCTTATAGAATTTTCCCTTAAGTTTGAGGGGTACATTTCTATCACATAACAAGCCCGATGCATTCCTCCACTTCAACCATCCAACTTGAATTCTGCTGATAATATCCCCATCTATTTCACCATCACTCTGAACAATAGATCCAAGATATCTAAAACGTGTACTCTTATTAATGACTTGATCGCCCAAAGTCACAATCCCCTCACTAGGTCTATTACTACTAAAATTACACTCCATATATTCCGTTTTAGATTTACTCAAGCGAAAACCTTTAGACTCTAAGGTTGACCTCCATAATTCAAGTTTACCTTCAACTCCCTCTCTAGTCTTATCAAAAAAGAAGATAGAGCTTGTCATTCTAAGGTTGTGTGTACTATATTAATGAGGAAGTTTACCATTTTATATGCTACATGGAGATGTGGTCATGGTAGGATAAGAATCTAATGTTGGATAGCTTCCTGAAGTTCCTATGAAAATTAAGTGGTAGATATGTACATAAATGCGTCACATTTTATTTTTGGAAGTTAGTTGTGAGATTTGGATTGTATGTTTCAAATAATATATTGAGATGTCATTTGAAAGTTAACTTATTTTAGGTTTGATAGCAATTTATCGTTATAGCAAGTGTTTTGATATCTACTTATATCATACAGATTTGGCTTTGCCTTTGGCATTAGAGTATCAAATGCATATGGTCAACTTTGATAGTTTGGTTCATAGAATTCTAAATGTATATGATTATCAGCATCTGTTAACCTACTCGCGTTGAATTCAATGACAACAGCAAAAAACGGGTGCAATTTTGTGAAAAATTAATTCAAAATGTCTTGCTAGCATAAAACAAAAAAGTAGTCAAACATCTATCGTTTTGCAAAGTGGACTATACCGTTGTATCTGGAATCCCAAATTGTACGAGGTCCCCTCTCATTGCTCGAGCTGTCGCACTACAGGAAAATAAATTGACATGTGTGAAAAGAGAGAAATTTATCATAGCAAGTGGCAAAATTCATCGGAGAGTCTGCGAACGTTTGTTAATATATGTATATTTTAAAAGAAACTGAAAAAATGATTTTTAAAAATCATTACAAAATATGAAATATGAGACGAGTCTTGGGAGAGAGACCTGCATTATCAGGATCCTTAAATGGCGTAACACGGTGACAGATTTTCAAAAGTTAAAAAATATTTGCTCTTATGTAGAAAATTTAAAGTACAGGATATGGGGTACAATTTTTTCTTAAAATTTATTTGTATTTATGTAATCAACCTAATTTTATCTTTTGGTGAATGTTGCATGGAAGCTTCCTAGACCTAGAAACAAAAAACAAGATGCATGTTAATTCAACAATAGGGTTTGAGAAAGATATGATCTCAAGTTGACCTCATTTCAACATTTGTTCAAGGTGTTCAATCTAATCTTTAGTTGAACTAGGCATAGTTTAGGTTTTCTCAATTTGGCTTTGATTCGAGTCATGTATGATACTTTAGTTAAAGTTTTGTTCTGAGCTTTATTTGAGTCGTAATCGATTCAATTTTCAATTTGTTTTTATATTTTGAGATATTGTTACTTTATATGTGTATATTTGTGTTAATAAATGATATTTTAAATTGTTCTTAGTACTTTAGTGAAGGGATTTTTGTTATTGTTCACATCTATAATATCGTTTTAGATGATCATAGCTTATCGTTTTATGTGAATTATTAATCCTTATAGTGGTGCTTATGGTGACTTAAATATCTTGTATATTCATACCAGAACTTCCTGAGATTTGCGTTTTTTACCTGGGGTGTTATCCATACTTTTTAAGAATTTTGTTATCCAAATGGTTTAGTTCATATGGTTTTAAGTAATTCTTGTCTTTATCATCTTTAGTTTTCGCTGTTATGCTTATGCAGGGAAATTTTACAGGGCCAAAGATTTTCTGGTCAGGTTCTAGCCTGCGAACTGAAGCTACAGGATATGGATTGGTATCTTATTATGCTTCTCTTCATAGATATATATTTATCCACATGTATACAAGAAAGAAATCAGTTATATAGGGGCTAATAAGAGATATTTTGATGATGATAAATATATATTGATTTAGTCATGTTGTGAAGCAACAATTCAATCGCAAATTCACGTTCCTCTTATTGTTGATTTTCGTGTAGATCTTATTCACATACAATGCATTACTCTTACAGTTGATCTCGCTGTAGATCTTATTCACATGCAATGCATACTGCATAAAATTTTATGTTTCATTTTTATGTCTGTTTGTTTCTATTTTTTCTTCTAAATAAATTGTTTATTAATTTTATAACATAATTAAATTTAAAATTGCTCTTTAAATCTAGATGAAATATTAAAAATTTATTCTTAAATGCAATATGTTTAAGTGATGCTTTTGATATTAAAATTTTAAATTTTCAACTGAGGAAAAAATAAGTAAAATTTCTATAGTAATGATATTTTCAAATTTCAATGCAACTCTTTTAAAAATGTTTTAAAAAGACAGTTTCAGCACATCTTGAGTGACTAATATTCTTTGACTCCATTTTTAAATTGTTTTATATCCTAATTTGGAAATTAAAAATTTTACTAAGAGATGGATAGCATCCAAGGATTTCAAATTTTAAATTTTTTGAATGACATGCTTTCCATGTCTTCTAAAATTCTGATTTTGAAAATTCTTGAATATACAAAATATGAGAGGACCATCACCATGGAATTGTTGCATATTATGCAAATGCAGAAATTAATTTTAGATTTTCTGCTGCTTTTATTAGTTCTCAGGCTCGGTCCCGTGCTCAAAATGCTTATTCTCTTTGCAGGTTTTCTTTGCACGGCTTATACTTGCAGATATGAACAAGGAGCTTAAAGGATTAAGGTCTTCTAATCTCATAGGTTATACATGACATTTTAGATTGTTAAGAAACATGCAAGACCATACAATAAACCCATATATGAGGATTTTAACTGCAGTATTTTCCCCGCTGTTACTGTAGGACTGGTTACCATTTCATATCATCAGTCTAGATAATGTGTAAAACTAGCAAGCAATGCCGTCTGAATGAGAAAATTTAGCTAGATAATTGTTAAGGATCTGCATTTCCATTATAAAAGAGTAAATGAAATTAGTGTTTGGACATCTTGCTTATATATTGTTTGGGGTATTTCATGTGTACTTGAAATAATAATAGAAGTCTCATTTAAATCTAATAAAAATGTTATTTCTAGTACTTTCTAACCAATTATTTTTAGGTCTACCTTTACCTTTCTTAACATAAGTTAGATCTAGTACATTCACTTTCATAATTGGGTCATTAGAAATTTGACGCTTTATGTGACGAAGCCATCTAAGATGACTCTCTAATCTTATCAACGAGAAGAATATTATTATCAAAAAACATACACTAGGGTATATCTTCTTGCAAATATCTAGTAAGAGCATTCATGACTAAAGCAAAATGATATGGCCATAAAGTTGATCCCGGATGTAATCTAGGGGTGCAACCAAGTCAAGGCGACTCGCGAGACGGCTCGGACTCGACTCAGTAACAGGCTTAATGAGTCAAGCTGATCGAGCTCGTGAGTCGAGATCGAACACGATTTCGAGCTTAATGGCTTATCGAGCTCGTTACATGCCTCATACTCGACTCGTCGGCTCGACAAGCAGCCTGCGGAGGTGACTGGGCGAGAAAATGAAATATCGGTTGCTGCATGCGGGAGGATGGATCGAAGGTCAGGTGGGAAAACCAAAATGACGGACGAGCTTGGGATGATGGATCTCAACGGCGGATGCGATGATGAGCTCGTGATGATGGATCTAGATGGCGGAGCCTCGGGACAATGTCGAACAAGCTCGTGATGACCGATCTCGACGGTGGACGCGATGACAAGGTAGGGATGATGGATCTCGACGGCGGAGCTTCACAACGGACACAACGATGGCGGACCTCGGGATGCAGCAGATGCGACGATGAGCCTACTCTGGATGAAGCTCGACAGCGGAGCTTGGGACTGAGCTCGACGAGCTGCTCGACATGAGACGAGTCGAGCTCGAGCTCGGATTTTGAGCTCTACTCGAGTTCGAGCTCAAGATTGAGCTCGATATTTGGCATGTGAGCTCGACTCGAACACCCCTAGCTCAAGGTTGACTCGACTCGTTTTCACCCCTAATGTAATCCAATTGAAATAGGAAAAATATTTGGTCAAACCACCTTGCGTTTAAACACAAGTAACAGCTTGTGTATACATATCCTTAATGACTTGAATATAAACATTCTTAACTTCTTTCTTTTCTAGAACTCTCCAAAGCACTTCTCTTGAAACTTATCATATGATTTCTGTAAATTCATAAATTTCACATGTAGATCTCCTTACTCTCTCTATACTTCAACATTGAACCTCTTAACAAATGCATAACTTCCATAGTACACCAACCCGACATGAATTCAAACTAGTATCACGTCATAATCTATGCTCAATTACTCCCTCATAATTTTAATGTACGACTCATCATCTTAATTCCTCTATAATTCGCACACTATTGGCATCTCATTTATTCTTAAAAGTAGGAACTAACACACTCTCTCCACTCATTTGACATCTTTTTAGTTTTCAAAATAATATTAAAATGTTTATTAAGCCAATAAATTCCTTGATCTTATAAACATTTCTACACCTCTGTTGGAATATCATGAGATCCTACTGCTTTTTCACACTTCATTTTCTTAAAAGCCTCTCAACCTTTAATTTTACTAATATGATGATAAAAACAAAAATCTATATTTTGATTTAGGGAGCTAAGGTTACTAAAGTTAATCATATTTTCACAATCTTCATTGAAAAGTTGATCGAAATATCTAATCCATCTTTGTTAAATATTCTATTCTAAGAAAATACTTTTTTATCTTCATGATTAATGTACTTCACTTGAATTAGATCATTACTTCTATTTCTTTACTTGACTAATTTATACATACATTTGTCGCGATTTGTAGTATCTAATATATTATATAAATAATTTAAAACTAAATTATTTGCATTGTATATTACTATTTTAGAGTCCCTGCAAGCCTCTCTTTATCTTTCCTATTTTTTTTAGCTTTTATATTTAAAATAATTTTTATAGAAAAACTTCTTATTTTTGACATTTTCTAGTACATTTTGATTCTACCATCACCTGTTTTTACTATCAGGAATGTTTCCTTTTGATTCTTTAAGCATATATTTTGCAACCTTTTTAATATTATTATATACTTTTTCTCACATAACATAGTTTCCTCATGAACAACTCAAATCTTGAGATCTTAAATCTTACTCTTAAAAATATTTTTATTAGTATTCTTTAAATGCCCTTGCCGACCCCACGTAGTGGGTAAAGGCTTGATGATGTTGTTGTTGTTGTAGTATTCTTTAAATGCCCTTATATAGAAATTTTCTTAGCTCTCTTTTTTTTTGAGTGCCAACTTTAAATGACAATGTAAAATAGAAAGTTCAGCCCTTACATTCTTTTATTAGAAGTAAAGATAAAGAGAGCTACTTACCCTTATATAGGAAAAAAATGAAATCAAATATATGTAAATTCAATTTATGTCACTTAAACAATTATATGCTACTGCTGCTTTTAGCTTCTGTCAAATGTCTCTCAAAAAAGATTTCTTGAAAATTTGTCTTTTGATAAAGACATTCCACAAAATTCTCACTTATGGTACGTGTCACTTAGTTAAAAATTACATTGTGGTTGAATTATTATAAAAGATGTATTAAATTTGGTCTGTGAAATAATATACAATATGGGATAAATTAAGGTTTCTTTTTGAAAGACAAATGCTCATCACCTCAAATTGTATGAGTTCTGAAAAGGACATAACATGGCAAATTTAAAAAATGGAAGGAAATTTGATATATCAAGAAGTAATTTATTAAACTATTTACCAGTGCAACACTGAGGGGGCACTGAATGGAATCAAGAGACGAGCTTTCGCTTTACAAAAGTCTTAAATCTATCAGCCGAGGAATATTCTCAAAATTTTTAAACCAAATTTATGTACAATTATATTTAAATTGAATAGTAAATATTCAGTTCAAGTAGGTTAAAAAATGAGTAAAATAGTTAGCCATATGTTAATTCTCTTGGTGCACATTTCAATTCCATTAAGCTTCAGATGAATTGATGCGACATGTCAATGTAGCACTCTTACTTTCTCCGCATATTCTTTTCTTGAATAAATACAGTAAATGACTTTTACTACTTGTTATGCTGTTAAGCTATTATTTTAAACTTGATAGAAAGTCTAGGAAAATAACTCCCTTGCCACATGAATTTGCACTTAAAGAATGGCTGCTTGGTGCTTTATAAAATTCCTCCTTCGCAAGAAATTTTTTTCCACCTGATTATATATATAATAGGGATAAAACTTCCATTGTAATGATTTTAAAGAGTAAATTTAGGCAGATCAAAATTTAGCATCTCCTCTAGATTTTAGTTAATGAAACTAAGAGAACATGCTTATGTAAAATTTTACATTTTCATGAAAGATTATTCAACAAAATAGCAGGACTGAAAAACCGTGAATATTCATGTGGGCTACCTATATATAAAATGTTTACCCTTGATTTTAGCAAAATTAGTATAAAAAGTACAAATTATATATTTTTTGTAATAATTGCTACATCATGCAGCCAAGAGTTTGTGCGAGTTGGAAATGAATATGCTTTCCTAATTGCAGAATATCATTCATAATTTATTTAAATGCTTTAGAAGGTTCGAAGAGTAAACAACATCATAGTTGATCATAATATATTTATCATATGTTATCATTTTGATTAGATTTGTGTGCTTGACCTGATTCTTGATTTCCTTAGACACTTTTCATTTAGCATAAAAATTTTGTACTCTACTGTAGTGTTCTTCATATGCTGGGATTGTAATATTGGAGTTGAGCCAAAATCATCATCTCTATCAAATAACTTGCTGATCCACAAGGAGTATAAAACTACTTTTTTGGAAAAAGTTTTTTGATGAGAAACGCTTGAAATTGTCAATGAAGCCGTACTTAGGCTATTTCATGTGTAGCTGAATGTCGCTCTTTCTTGAATTCGGATGGTGATAATGAAATCGTAATAGTTATGCTGTCAACAGTTGCTACTATACTAAAAGAAGAATAGGTTATTTTCAAATCTTTAGCAGCATTTTAATCCTTTTTTCTTTTTGATAAAAATATTATTCATCATTTTCTTCATTAGCTTATCCTAGCTATTTGGGGTTTGCTCTATGAAACCATTTCCATTCATTTATATTTGGTGCTATACGAGGCATTAATTCAATTCTGCCCCAAGTTTTGCTCACAATTTTAATTCGTACCACATATGATGTACTATTTATCTTTCTAATTGTTTAAAATTAATTTAGTATGCTCTTCTTATTAGTCTACCATCCATTTTGTATATCCGCATAAGTCCTTTTTTTCCCATTATTCAAACCTTAGACCTTTATTTTAGAGATCAAAGACAATAGAGCATTAGTCAATGTGTTATAGCTATCACCCATAAATAATCATATCTCACTATATTAGTGTTGTTATCTCCATATATTTATTTTAATATTCTCATTTCTATCACACCCAACTTTGGCTATTGCACAGCAATTAAAATTGCAATTTTATGAATTTTATGTTTAAATATTCATTATATTATATTTTCTTATTGTACTCGAGCATTTTTTTATTCTAACCTTTCAACTTTGACATTATAGTTTATGTCATTTTCTTTATCCTCATTTTATTATGATATTAGATCCAATATAATTAGACCTACCATGCTTAGATATTACTTGAGCTTTGTTGGGAAGGAAGTAAACCATCAACAACAACAACAACATCAAGCCTTTATCCCACTACGTGCGGTCAGCTACATGAATCTTTTTTCTCCATTGTGTCCTATTAAAAGTCAAATTCTCGTTTAAATTTAATAAAGAAAGGTCATTCCTAATATTTTCTAACCAAGTTTTTTAGGTTTGCCTCTACCTTTCTTAACATAAGTCAAATCTAATACCTCTATTCTCCTAACTGGGTCATTGGAAGGCCGCCGTTTTATGTGACCAAACCATCTTAGGTGACTCTCTCTAATCTTATCTTCTACTGGAGCTACTCCAACCTTTTCACGTATATGCTCATTTATTATCCTATCTCTAAGGGTAAAGCCACTCATCCACCTGAGTATCCTCATCTTTGCCACACTTAACTTAGTATTATGCTTCTCTTTTAATGGCCAACATTCAGCACTATAAAGCATTGCAGGCCTCACTACCATCTTATAGGATTTTACTTTAAGTTTGAGGGGTACTTTTCTATCACACAAGCCTAATGCATTCCTCCACTTCAACCATCAAACTTGAATTCTACTGATAATATCCCCATCTATTTCACCATCACTCTGAACAATAAATCCAAGATATCTAAAACACATACTCTTATTAATGACTTGATCGCCCAAAGTCACTATTCCCTCACTAGGTCTATTACTACTAAATTACACTCTAATATTCCGTTTTAGATCTACTCAAGCGAAAACCTTTAGTCTCTAATGTTGACCTCCATAATTCAAGTTTACTTTCAACTCCTTCTCTAATCTTATCAACAAGAAGAATATTATCAGCAAAAAGCATACACCAAGGTACATCCTCTTACAAATGCCTAGTGAGAACATCCATGACTAAAGCAAAAAGATATTAGCTTAAGATTGATCCTTGATGTAACCCAACCGAAATAGGGAAATACTTGGTCAAACCACATTGTGTTTGAACACAAGTAATAGCTCTTGCATACATATCTTTAATGATTTGAATATAAGCATTATTAACTCATTTCTTTTCAAGAACTCTCCATAGCACTTCTCTTGGAAATTTATCATTTGCTTTTTCTAAATCAATAAATATCATATGTAGATCCTCCTTATTTTCTCTATATTTCTCCATCAAACCTCTTAATAAATGTATGGCTTCCATAGTCGACTTACTCGGCATGAATCCAAATTGATTTTGAGAAACATTAGTATCACGCCACAACCTATGCTTCATAACTCGCTCCCATAGTTTTAAAGTATGACACATTAACTTTATTCTTATATAATTTATACAGTCTTGTGTATTACCTTTATTCTTAAAAATAAGAATTAACACACTCATTCTCCACTCATCTGACATCTTCTAAGTCTTCAAAATAGTTTTAAAAAATTTAGTAAGTCAAGAAATTCCTTCATCTCCCAAGCATTTCCACACCTCTATTAAAATATTATCAGGTCCAACAGCTTTTACACCCTTCATTTTCTTTAAAGCCTCTCTAACTTCAATTTTACTAATACGCTGATAAAACAAAAATCTTTATTTTCATTTAGGTTGCTAAGGTCACTATAGTCAATCTTATTTTTATAATTTTCATTAAAAAATTTAGCAACATATCTCATCCACCTTTGTTGAATATCATCTTCTAAGAAAATTATTTTTTGATCTTCATTCTTAATACACTTTACTTGAACTAAATCCTTACTGCTATCTCTTTGCTTGGCTAACTTACACATATATCTTTCTCCCTCCTTAGTATCTAATCTATTATATAAATCACTAAAAGCTAAGGTCTTTGCATCGCATATTGCTTTCTTAGATTCCTTAAGAGTCTCTTTATATCTTTTCCAATTATCAGAATTTTTAAAATTAAACCAATTTTTATAACAAATCTTCTTATTTTTAATCTTTTCTTGCACATTTGGATTCTACCACCAACTATTTTTACTATTAGGAGCTTTTTCCTTTGATACTCCAAGCACATTTTTTGCAATATTCTTAATATCACTAACCATTTTTTTCCACATAACATGAACATTCTAATGCACAGGTAAAATCTTAAGATCTAAAATTTTACTCTAAAAAATATCTTTGTTAATATTCTTTAAATGCCCCCATATAATCCTAGTATATTGTTTTACTTTATTTTTTATTTTCTAGTCATTTATCTTAAAGTCCAAAACTAATAATATATGTTGGGTACATAAATTTTTACTCGAAATAACTTTACAATCTTTGCAATCTAAACGATCTAATTTCCTTATAAGAAAATAGTCAATCTGTGTTGTACTATATCCATTTTTATAAGTGATGAGATGCTCATTCCTTTTCTTAAATAAGGTATTAGCAATTAAAAAATTATAAGCTAAACAAAAATTTAATATGGTCTTGCCACCTTCATTTGTCATTCCAAAACCATGGCTACCATGAATGCTTTTAAAATCATCTACTTCTTTATCAACATGTCCATTTAAATCTCCTCCAATAAAAACTTTTTGTTCAAGTGGTATCTTTTGTAATAATTCTTCTAAGTAATTCCAAAAATTTAATTTACAACTCATATCCAATCCTACTTGAGGAGTATAAGTACTTATAATATTAACAATCTTATCATCAACAACAATCTTTAAAGCTATAATTCTATCTCAAATCTTATTAATTTTTATAACATTATCCTTCAAACTCTTATATATAATAACACCTATACCATTTCTAGTACGACTCCTACCCGACTACCAAAGTTTAAATTCTAAACTATCAATTTTCTTAGCCTTATCTCCAACTCATTTAGTTTTCTGAATGCACAAAATATTTATCTTCCTATGAATCATAATATCTATTAATTTCATTAATTTTCCTGTAAGGGACCTATATTCCAAGTTCATATTCTAATTTTAATTTCATGAACTAGCATCCTTGATGTGGGAACCCTTGCCTATTTAGCACTGCACCCGGGCGCCAGTACAGCGGCCCTTGCACACTTGTCACTGTATTCAGGCTATACAGTGTGTCACTTCCAGGGGACGCCCTAGCATTAACATAATTTCTTAAGGTATTCATGTCATTATTATTCGACAAGTTTTACGCTGGTTGTCGACTACCTAACGCAACCCTCCACTTTTCTCATCCAGGACTTAGGACCTGGCAACGACAGTGTTTAAGGAAGTAAACCATGTAACGAAATAAATAAGAAATAGAAAATTACAGTGTAAAGAAAAGAACACTAGGATTTAACGTGGAAAAAATTTAAATTGGAAAAAAATCACGATCCACACCACCACAATAAATATACTTTGAAAATTGGTAGAAATAGTACAGATATATCTTCTCTTCCACTTTCTCCTTGTCTCTCTTCTCTCTTATGCCATTCTTATACAAGAATAAATAAAGAGAGAGACAACAACCACCAAGGGATGCAACCCTGAATAAAAAATGAGAAAAAAATAGCTCTGTTCGCCTCGCAGTACCGTGTCGCTCAATTCTCTGTCTCCTGTCTGTATGTTAGCTCCACAATACTTGGGTCTGGTGTGCCATAACGCAACTGGCAGCGCCTTCACGTCAAGGTTTGGAGCGTCGTAGTGCTCTGCTCTCTATCTTTTTCCAGCAAACTATGCAGTGCTGAGCGCTCTTGTACACAACATTGGCACTATACAGACAAAAAAATCGAGTGCCAATGCATTCAAACCCAAGTTTGGGGAACCCCTTACATCCCCTAGCGAGCTTAGCAAACTGAATTGAGGTCCGAGACAATAGCACAATTCAATTGATCAACATAATTAGATTTAACATAGAATTAACCCTTCTCCCAATCTGTAACACCAATCATATCACCTATAGTGTGACTCACCCTTATTATCATCCTTCATGAAGATCAATTGAAGCTACACATAGTTTCAGTTTATCAACTGTCACCGTCTTCATTAGTATATGTCTACAGGATTTTGGGTCATGTGTATTTTCTCCAAAGATAACTGTCCGTCTTCCATAAGTGATCTGATGAAATGATACCAAAGATGGATGTGCTTCATCCTGACATGAAATGCAACATTCTTTGTTAAATAGTACTCATGCTGTCACTATGCAACTTCCATTTTTTCCCCTTGCTAAGTTCAGCCATGAAACTTTATAACTATATTATCTTCTTGTTAGCCTCAGTGATAGCAATATACTTAACTTCTGTGGTGGAGTGCACAACATATTCTGTAATTGTAAAACGCAACTCATTGAAGTCTTTCCCATAGTAAAGATATAACCAGTTATGCTTCTTCTGCTATCAAGATTTCCAGCAAAGTTAGAATCTACACACCTTTCTAGATCAATCCTTGCATCTTCAAAGCAAAGAGCTTTGTCAAATGATCCTCTCAAGTACTTAATAATCCACTTAACTGCCTCCTAATGAAGCTTGCTTGGGTTGCGCATAAATCTCCTGACTAGTCCCACTGCATATGTTATATATGGTATCGTACAAATCATAGCATAAATCAAACCTTCAACTGTTAAATCATATGGAGTCCTCTCCATTTGTTCTTGCTCGGCTTTATATTTGGACAATTGTTCCTTAGCTGAAAGTGACTATCCAAGTGAGTGCAAATTGGCTTAGCCTCAATCATGTTGAATCTCTACAGTATCTTTTCAACATACTCTGTTTGAGACAACTTCAATATACCTGCACTTCTATCCTTTTTAGTTCTCATATTGAGAATTTTTTTTGTTGGATCAAGATCTTTCATTTCAAATTTCATTGATAACTGCTTCTTGAGACATCTTATCTTTTTTATATCTGACCCTGCAATCGACATGCCATTTGCATACAAAAGCAAAATAAAATAATAGTTATCAAAATATTTAAAGAAATAACAGTGATATGCCTAGCACTTCATATACCTATTATTTGATATAAACCTGTCAAATATCCCGTACCACTATTTTGGTTCTTGCTTCCGCCCATATAGACTCTTTTTGATCCTAGAAATCAGATCTTCATTATATGTGACCACATATCCTTGAGATTGCACCATGTATAACTCTTATTCAAGTTCATTGTGAAGAAATGCTATATTTACATCCATCTGCTCTAGATGTAAATCTTCCACTGCTATTATGTGATGTTGAAGATTTCCTACTTTACAACAACAACAACATCAAGCCTTTGTCCCACTATGTGGGGTCGGCTACATGAATCATTTTTCTCCATTGTCATGTTAAAAGTCAAATTCTCGTTTAAATCTAATAAAGAAAGATCATTTCTAATATTTTATAACCAAGTCTTTTCTAGGTCTACCTCTACCTTTCTTAACATAAGTCAAATCTAATACCACTACTTTCCTAACCGGGTTATCAGAAGGCCGCCCTTTTATGTGACCAAATCATCTAAGGCGACTCTCTCTATTCTTATCTTCCACTTGAGCTACTCTAACCTTTTCACGTATATGCTTATTTTATATCCTATCTCTAAGGGTAAATCCACTCATCCACCTGAGCATCCTCATCTCTGCAACACTTAACTTAGTATTATGCTATCTTTCTCCAGTGACTTCTCAATTTTCTCTATTGTTTTCTGAATTTGTCTGTTGTTTGTTGAAATTTCTGCTGGCTTTTCTCTTTTATGTTGTCTTCTCGTATTCTTGTTGCTGTTTGGTCTTCCGTAAGTGTTGTTGGCTTTCCCTTATGCTTGTTATTTTTCCCCATGTTGTTGTTCTGTTGATGGCTGCTCGTTTTCCCTACTATGGATGCTTGATTTACTCTTTGCTGATTCCTATGCAGGAGGCTTTAAATGTGGGATATTTTGGTGGATTTTAGTGGGCTATTATTGGGGCACATTTATGTGATCTATTAAATGTTATTCCCTCTTATTTCGCCTATAAATTAGGGTTGAATTTTTTTGTGAGAGAGTGACATATGATGAATATTTGGAACGTGAAACCTGCGGGTTTGTCATAGCTTGTGAGCTATCCTCTTCTACCTTACCTCTTATATTTCATCTTTGACGTCTATCTATTATTCTCTCCACGGTTCTTATTCCACATGTATATTTCTTCTCAAAACTTTCATTAGTCATAAGGTGTTGTGTCATGTTTAGTGAAAGTTGTAATAGTTGTTATGTTCTGTCTTATTGGAAGTTGTAAGTGGTGTTGTGTCCTGTTTCAATGTGAGTTCAAAGTGGTGTGTTGTTTTATTTTATGTGTTTGTTTTTATCATTTTGAAAGGAAGTTTGTAATTTGCATTCCTAGAACCAAGGTTGTTCTTAGGTTGTATTAATTTGGTATCAGAGCTTTATGTTGTCGTGTGAGTTTTGTTTTTTCTTTTAAAAAAGGACAACCATCAACAAGTCGAAGTTCCAATTCAAGATGTAATTGAGTATGCAGGTTGTGAAGTCAGCCATCTATTCAACAGATTCTAGAGAATAACTTTCCATCAATAGAATGGGTTCCACTTCATGTATTTCTATTGACCTTTTTTTCCCTCTTGACCCCTCGGTTTCTTAGCTACCTCTCAGTTTTCCCATTGTCCACTCATTATCTCTATTGTCTTCTCGTATACCTGCTGCTGTTTGATCTTACGTAAGTGTTGTTTGGTCTTTCCTAAGTACTATTGGGTCTTACCTAAGTGTTGTTTGTTCTTTTCTAAGTGTTGCGGGTTTTTCTTATGCTGGCTATTTTTCCCTATGTTGTTGTCTTGCTATTTTCTTGTTGTTGGCTGCTCATTTTCCCTACTGTGGCTGCTCGATTTCCTCTTTGTTGTATGCAGGAGGCTTTAAATGTGGGATATTTTGGTGGTTTTTAGCGGCTATTTTTGGGGCACATTTATGTGATCTATTAAATGCTATTTTCTCTTATTTCTGCTATAAATTGGGGGTGATTTTCTTTGTGAAAAGAGAGAGGGATTTTTTCTTCTCTAAAATTATTGTCAGTTTTAAGTTGTCGTGTCTTGTTCTATTATAAATTATAAGTGGTGTTAATAGTGCTTTATTGTTATGTTTGTTTGTGTTAATTAAGGTTTATGTGAATGAAAAAGGAAGTATATTTATATTTGCATTCATAGAGCAAAGTTTGTTATTAGGTTGCATCATTATGCTTATCATAAGTCAAACTGTAGTCATCTTTATCATTGGAGAGAAAATTTCAGTGTAGTTTACTCATTTCTTCTGTTGAAAATTTTTAACTACAAGTCTGACCTTGTAGCGCTTGTTACCATCAGTTTCTTCTTTCAACCTATAAATCTACTAATTCTGCAACGCTTTCTTGTCATCTGGTAGTTGTGTCAAATTCCAAGTCTAATGCAACTCAAGTGAATGCATCTCATCGTTCATGTCTTGCTCCCATTTATTTGAATCATCAACTTGAATGGCCTCATCATATCACTCTGGTTCACCACTATCTATAAGTAAGAAATAGTATAAGGAAAATACCTTTGTATTGGCTTTAAGATTCTGCTGGATCTCCTAGTTTTAGTAATAGGTATCTGAGAAACTCTGTGCTTCATTAGCTTTGTCTTCTTGATCATCATCATCCTCTATTTCAATATATTTGGAAGAATCAATAAGAGTCTCATTTCTATCCTTGTACATTTCATTTTCATTAAATTTAACATCCCTACTCCTGATGAATTTCTGATTCTGGTAATCACAGAATTTATAACCAAATTCATCTTAGTCATATCCAATGAATATACACTTGGTAGATTTTAAATCAAGCTTACTCCTAGATATTGTATCAATATGAACATAGGATGAACAATAAAAAGTTTTGATGTGAGATAAACTTACCTCCTTGTCAGTCCAGGATTCCTCAAGTAACCTCTTATTAAGAGGAATAGAAAGACCACGATTGATTAGATAAATAATGGCATTTACTACCTCTAACCAAAAATATTGCATGCAACCTCAAGCTCCTGACACACTTAGTGATAGTTTATCCATGCACCCTGCAACACTATTCTGCTGTGGTGTTCTTGGAATAGTGAACTCATGCTTGATCCCATTCAAAGCATAATACTCACTTCTTATCATGATGCTGAACACCATTATTTAATATGGACATTGGAGCTTTAAACCTGTCTCAATCTCAACCATGACTTTCCACTTCTTGAAAATATCAAACACATCTGATTTGTATTTTAAGAAGTATATCCATACCTATCTATTATGATCATTAATAAACATGACAAAATAGAGAGAACCTCCAATAAAAGAAACTGATGCAGAACCTTATATATCAATATGCACTAACTCTAGTTTCTTTGACTTTACTTTTGAACTAATTTTTGAGAACTTTCATTTGTTGTTTGCCATATACACAATCTTCACAAAAATTAAAATTTAGAGATTTTAAACAGTAAGTTTTCCTCTAGTAAGAAGTCAATGTATATCTTTCTTACTCATATGATTAAGTCTTCAATGTCAAAGACCTCAATCAACATCTAAATCAACTACTTCAATATACTATGATCTTTTATTGATAACATGCAAGGCTCCTTCAACACTGGCACGTGTTATAACCATAGAACCTTTTATCATCTTTCACTTTAAGCTGACTCATAGAAACGAAATTCATTTTCAGACAAGGAGCATGCCTAACATCCTCGAGTCTTCAAGTTAACCTATCTGGCATTCTGATATCAACATCTCCATATCTTATAATGCTATAAGACTCTTCCAGATGCACTTTTGCCCAAATCACCTTCTATGTAGTTCTTGAACACCTTGTTAGGACTTGCGTGAAATGAAGTACCTGAATCTGTAACCCAAGATCCAGAATTATCTAGAGACAAAATCAGAGAATCTGATTGAAACTCTTCTGTAGATACATTTGCAAAGTGTCTTTTATCTTGACCCCCACCACTAGCCTTATTTAGAATTGTATAATCATTCTTCAAGCAACCATTCTTTCCATAGTTCCAACACAGATTTTCCTCTACATGAAGTAGAATTTTCTTTCTTGGATTTAGATCTCCCTCTATTTGGATTTCTCTCTAAACCTATTTCTCTTGCTTCAACATTTAGGGCATAATTTGAAGATTCACCATTTGCCTTCCTACAAACCTCTGATATACAACTTCTTCTAATATAGGAAATCTTCAATTTGCATCATCTAGAATGCAAAGGTCGAACTGTTGAACTTGTCAATCTTGAATCTTGCTTTATCAATCATTACTCCCACTCAAACTGAAGAATGTGATTCTGATACGAATTGTTGGAAAGTAAATCATGCAACGAAACAAACAAGGAATACAGAATTGTAGTGGAAAGAAAAGAATATCAGTATTTAAAATAGAAAAACCAAAAATCGGGCAAAAATCAAGGAGCCACACCACACTAAGAAATCCACTATGAAAATTTGGAGAAATAGTATAGATCTCTCTTCTCTCTCACTCTCTCCTTGTCTCTCCTCTCTCTTGCACCATTTTTACCCAAGAATAAACATAGAGATACACAACAAACACCTAGGAATGCAATCCTCAATTGATGTAGGCAAGGGGGGGGGGGGGGTTCAAATCAAATCATAATATTTGATTTTTGACTTCCCTAGCTCATTAATGTCTAGTGAAAGATTAGCTTATGATGAGCTAATGTTTAGTTATAAAATTAATGTTTGGGAGCTAAAAAAAAAGAGAGAATGATATGTGATTTTTGGAATCTAACCTGCGGGTTATTGGAAAAGCTTGCGAGCTTTGTCCGTTCTTCTTTCTCATCCCCTCCGGAAATCCTGCGGGCTCTTTCCACCCTTCTTCTTGGCTTCTAATCTCTTTGTCTCTCCGCAAGTGCCACTCCATCTGTATCTTTCGTCTCTAAGTGAAGCAATTTTAGGGTGTCGTCTTGTTTAAGTCTTTATTTCTTAAGTTTGTAAGTCCTTTTCTAAGTGTTGTTTGTAAGCGTCTTGTAAGAGTCTGTATGATATAAAAAAGTTTGTTTTTGTCTAATTCGTTTAGTTTTTATGAGATCTTGTAGTCTTCTATTATCTAGGAAGAGTTTCTTTTGTTAGCAAAAATTTGGGGCCCTGCATCAAATTGGTATCAGAGCAAGTTAGGAAGTCCTAGGTTTGTGTTTGTCAAGTTGAAGTTGTCAAATTTTATTGTGAGTTTGTCAAGTTTTGTTGTGTTGTGTCGTGAATCTTATTGTGAGTCTAAGCTTAGGTTGATTTTTTTTAGTCTTTTTTGAGTCTGTCAAAAAATGGAAAATAACAAAAAATAGCTTCATTCATGGAGGAGTTCAATCATGACAATCCTGATGTCCCACCCCCGTTGGACAGATGGATTCCTACAGAAGGTGATTCAACGGTTCCACTTCAAGATCGACTATACAAGCTTCAGTATCACATGTTCCTATGCGATCAAAAATTCGAAAAGTACAAAAGATATCTACATTATAAAGTACAAAAGATATCTACAACAGCAATTTGAAAAGGAACAGGAATAAATTTTGAAGAGATTTGGAGAGAAACTCGAAGAACTGGATGAGCACTATTCACCTCCTCAAGGGAATCAACAACCAACTCATCAGGAGCTGAGTTCGCAAGAAGGGGAGTTTGATGTAGGCAAAGGAGGGGGGGGTCAAATCAAATCATAATATTTGATTTTTGATTTCCCTAGCTCATTAATGTCTAGTGAAAGATTAGCTTATTATGAGCTAATGTTTAGTTATGAAATTAATGTTTGGGAGCTTAAAAAAAAAAAAAAAGAGAGAGAGAATGATATGTGATTTTTGGAATCTAACCTGCGGGTTATTGGAAAAGCTTGCGAGCTTTGTCCGTTCTTCTTTCTCATCCCATCCGGAAATCCTGCGGGCTCTTTCCACCCTTCTTCTTGACTTCTAATCTCTTCGTCTGTCCGCAAGTGCCACTCCATCTGTATCTTTCGTCTCTAAGTGAAGCAATTTTAGGGTGTCGTCTTCTTTAAGTCTTTATTTCTTAAGTTTGTAAGTCCTTTTCTAAGTGTCGTTTGTAAGCGTCTTGCAAGAGTCTTTATGATATAAAAAAGTTTGTTTTTGTCTAATTCGTTTAGTTTTTGTGAGATCTTGTAATCTTCTATTATCTAGGAAGAGTTTCTTTTGTTAGCAAAAATTTGGGGCCCTCTCCCAAATTTTTGCTTGCATCATCAATAAAAAATGAGAAAGAAAATTGCTCTATCTGCCTCACAGCGTCGCGGTGCCAAGTTGGATCGCCGCGACCCTCAATTCTCTCTCCTATCTGTATTACAACAATGTAGTGCTGGGGTCTGGTGCACCACAGCGCCTTAAGCAACGTTGCCACGTTGAGATTTGGAGCGTCACAGCGCTTCACTCTATCTTTTTCCACCAAAATATGCAATGCTAGAGCGCTTTGGTACACAATGCTAGGGGTACTGTTCGAAAAAAAAAAAATTCAAGTGCTAGGGGAGAACCCCCCCCCCCTACAACCACCCAACGAGCTCAATAAATTGAATTGAGGTCCGTGGCAATAGTACAAACTGATTAATCAACACAATCATATTCCATACAGAACTAACAAGCTTATAACAATATTAATTGATAATTATCAATGGTGATTCTAAAAAAGATGGATATTTAGTTTCTATTTTTGTTCTATTATCCTAAACCATTCATGTTCTTTGAGTTTCCTACATTGTACTAACTTTTCACTTTAAAAGATGCATCACGTATCATAATTAATCAAATTTTCTCATAGTAGTTATCTTGTATATGCATCTTGATAGCAGTTATGATGTAGAGCAATGTGGCGAGCTAGAGATGGGGATATTGATTTGAGGGATTAAAAAACTTTTTAATATAGGAAATTTAATTAAGGGAGGATTTTGAATTAACTCCTAATTAAAAAAATTCAAATTAGCCTGATTTGACGGCGCTTCCTTAAATAACTTATCTTATTTTAGGAAGCAATTTCAAATTCATATAGATTGGAATCTGAAATTTAAAATTTCCTAAATTAAGATTCACTCAATATGGAAGGTAATGAATACCCAATTTGAAATTGTGGAGGCAATGTAAAGAGAGATTTAAATTTGAATCTTCTCCAAAAAAAGGAGAGAGGGAAGTGGGCCAGCCCCTTAATGAGGACTTAATTGGATGATAAAAACAGGGTTGTCAAGTTAGGCAATTTAAATTTGGAAAGGATATTTAAATTATCTCCCACTTAAATTCAAATAGACATGATTTGAGGGACTTTCCTAATTTAGGTTTCCTCCCTTAGGAAATAAAATTAAAATTCAAATTCAATTGAATTTGAAGTTAGATAGTTTCCAAAATTAAATGGAGCTATTTTAGGAAAGGTTTGAATGCTGAATTTTGAATTTGGAGCCAAAGGGAGGGGGTGTTGGCTGGCGGCTTTGGGAATGGGATTGGGGTTGGCAGTTGGTTGATGTTCGGTCTTGGCCTTGGGTGGAGGGTCTCGGCCATGGTAGGAAATGCAAAGGGGGGTGACTGCTAGGGTTGAAGAGGGGAGGGAGGTTGGTTACGGGTTTGGGACAAGGTGGTTAGCAGTTTTGGATGAGGGCAGAGGGTTAGGTGGGTCTCGGTCAAGGGAGAAAGAGGGAGTTAGGGGCAGCGGCTAGAAGAAAGAAGAAGGGGAATTAGATAAGAAGATAAATCACGAGTCCGGACGCTTCCTGAGGTTGATGGGTAATATTTTGCCCTCACCTAGGGACTTCAAACCACGTGCCCAGACGCTTCCTACGACTGGTGGCTATTGCGTTGCCATCACATAGGGACTTCAACTCTTATAAGAACTATCAATGCTCTTAAGAACAAAGTGCAGAATTTTCTCTTAATAATCATCTATCCCCTCAAAAAGAAGATGAGGGGCCTTTAAATAGCCAAAATGCAATAATAAGACAATTGACGAAAGTCCCCCTGGGGTCATATAGGCCTACTCTCTCATGAGGGTAAAAACAGAAAAATGCATAAATAAATCAAAATACAAATAATAACTGAAAATAAAGTTGTACAATCATGACCGTCGATCTTCAGCTTCTCTGATAAATTTTCGTGGTTGGATGTCCTCATCAAATTATAAACATCTTGATGGCAAATATAAAAGAATATAGACATGTAATGCAATCCTACCTTGATTGGAAAATCTTTGATTATTGGAAAACTGCTTTTAATGTTAGGAATTGTTGTGTCATGTGTGTTTTATAACTTAAATGTACTTTGATAGACTTTTTTTCTCTTTAAAGCCTACCAAATCAATTCATTTGAAACCTGATCATGTCTTCTATTGATCCATAGCAACTCATATCAAGATCATTTTGTTGTTGTTTATATTATTCATCAAGAATCTAAGAAAAAAACTAATCCACATAGTTGATTTTTTATGGCATAAAGTTGAATTGATACTTTACAAACATGATTTGAGACTATTTTCCTTAATCCTTTACATAACTTAATTGTATGACTCATAAGCTTGAAACTCCTCTAATTACCATATGGCTGATAATCTGCTTTGTGCTCGACAAATTGGCACTAAAATGTTTTCTTTAATATTTCATGAAAGGAATTTGTTGCCCTTGCCCTAAGTACTCTACTATACTCATTTAATCTATATGAGGCTTAAATTTCATATTTCTCTAATTACGATATATCTGACTATTCATGTGCTAAAGAAAACTCTGAAATGTTTTCTTTAATATTTCATTAAAGGAGTTTGCCGGCCAAATTATGCTACTTTCTTCCATAATTCATTTAATCTCTAGCTCATTTGGTCCTAATTCTGTACTTTTTCTGCATCTTTTTAAAAATTAACTTATAATTTTTTTATCAATCTACATAATATTTCATAATCCTGCTAATTTTATTCTAATTTTTGTATTGATATTCACATCTAATTATTTCTCTTATTAGCATTTTGATGTTGTCTTGAACCAAGTATGGAATTCACAATTGCAGATCTCACTTTCTATGATGATTTTGTGAACTATTGTATAAAATTATTCAACATTGCCTCATGATCATGTCGCAGTTACATTGATGATGGTCCCAAACATCTGACAGTTTCGATGTTACTGGAGTTTTCTTGTGACATGATGCCATTACATAACATAAACATCAGAATTTCTCACTTTATTATTTATGCTTTCTCCATTTAACTTGGAAACAATCATCTTGGTTTGAATATATCTTAAATGCAATCGTGCTTGCTTAGATGGATATCTAATTCTAAATAACAGATGTGTTGTGAGTGGTGCTGGGAAGATAGCAATGCATGTCCTCGAGAAGCTTCTTGCTTGTGGTGCTATACCCATCACAATCTCAGGTAGTGTTTAGCACCTGATTAAAGCTTTACTATATAAGGGAATAATGTTTGGAGGTAGCTCTGTAATGATTTAAACTCTTGCAGTTGTATGTATTCATTTTCTATCCGGTAATGAACTTTCTTTTATTTTATTGTGTTTACTGGATCTTTTGTTAATGCTTTTGTTTCTTATTCTTTTATTTTATTGTGTTTACTATATCTTTTGTTAGTGGTTTTTTTTTTTTTTTTTGAACTATTGTTAGGTTATGGTGCATCTTCACAAGTTTAAATTGTTACATCTATGTATAAAAACTGATTCTAGGTTGTCCCACGACTCTTGTTCTGCACTTTCATGGTTGTTGTGGATGAGCTACCATCAATAAAGCCAAAGATTACTAGGGCTATGCTACAATACGGATGTGGGGATTTGGGTACCTTCCAAAAACTATGAATCGAACACATTTTAGGGGCATATTAATGAATATTAAAATGTCACTAAGAATAAATTAGAGAAGGTGGCATGATATAGAGAAGAAAAGAGAGATTCATGAGCAAGAGAGTAGGACACATAAATTGGATAATTCTTAGGAGAGGGATGGGCAAATAATGAAGAAACTATAAAAAATGATAAGTGAACTTGTTTACGAGAGAAGGTGGAACTAAAAAAGCCTAAAAAAATTGAAATATGTAGTCTTGTTCCTGTCGTATCTTAGTCACCTTCCTCTCCCTTTTTTTCGGCAGAGAAATTAATGGGGCACTATGGGCTTTAAAAGAAACTCAATTGGGTTGCGGTAGAAGGTTAGTTGTTACCGATCAACATATTTTATAAGCATATGAGAATTAATGGAAGACATGTTTTATTTACCAGAGATTTCCCCGAAGTAATATAATAGAACTAATTAGAGTTTATTGAGTTTATTTAGTTTATGGGGTTTGGGATTTTCCATAAAAGCAAACTCTTATGGTTAATTAAAAATCTCAAAAACTCAATTAAAGCCAATGCCTGGTTCTTTCCTATTGCATGCACACAGGGAATCAAAAGCAGAAATTGAAGGAAATAATTACAAATGAATGATGCAATGCATGCCAAAGTTTAGCTAGATTTCTTACTTCTCTAGGAGATTAGGGATTTCCAAGCTTAGCCAAAGTTCACAATGATTGAATTCTTACCACAGTAATAAAAATGTGATCAACATTTTAGATTTGATGCTTTTATGTCTCATCTGACTCATTTTAGAATGCGAGTTTTACAGTTACTTTAGGGGTGAGTTTAAGACAAAAACCTAAATTTCAATATCACATTGTGATAAAGCCATGAACTTAAAATTTATTTTAGGGACGTAGCGCTCTATTATGTTACAAGAGAGTTTCCCAAGGAGGGTCTTACAATAGCAACCCTACCTAGACTAACATGTTCGGTTTGGGGTTGCACAGTATTATTCTTATGCTAGTAAATATTTCTACTATGGATCTTACTATCAAGAGGCTTGATAATTTGGTCTTATATCTTTTCTGAACCAAAAGCACGAATTAACCCTCCTACCTGAATTATATGCAGGATAAGCTGATTGTTATTTTTTGCAAGTGAGACTTGCAATGATTCCTACCTAAGCAAGAGTGTGGGTTTGGATGCAAAGATTAATGCAATTTTCTTTGATAGTTGTGGGCTCTAAAAATTTGCGCCCAGGCCTCCCCTGCTTTTCTTGGGAAGAGTTTTAACATATTAGGTTCCAAGGTAAATTTTCAGAAGGCATATTGGGTTTTAAATAAGACACTACCAGAGATTTCGCACTCATTTTGCGAGGACTTTATAATATGGGTTCTAGTTTCCTATTGGTGCAAACCCATATAGTTAATTACCCCTCCCGATAGTGAGAGAGAACTTTCAATTAAGGCTAATCGTCAAACGAATACATTGTATCCATAGATACGTGATATCTGACGTATAGTAGTAGCATTGGGTTTAGGTATTTGTAAATTTTATATTTAAAATTAAAAATTTCACCATCTTGCACTTAAAGCGGATGGTAGGGGGACTGATGATGAGCCTGATTAAGATCTCGTGGTTCCGTAGTCTCGAGCCATCATGGTCCCATATCTACTTTGTCAGAGGAGGAAGTCTACCTAGCCTGACAGAAGCATTCTTGTCGGCATCCATGGGTTGTGTCGTCCAAGGGTACTTTGTAGACTTGGGGTAGATGTTTGTCTAAGGAGATAAATTTGAATTCACTTTAGCTAACAGAGGGCTTTGTGCCCTATCGAGTATATCCTATTGATTCATATCTCAAGGACTTAACACAATTGGGGGGCATACGGGCGCTAGTCATGATCGTAATATATTGGTGCCATTTGGCAGCAACCACCTGATACAGACGGCCCCAGTCATAACCGTTTACCTGCGGTGCCATTTAGCAGCAAACTCATGGTGTAGTGCCATTTGGCGGCAAAACCACCAGTTAGAGGACTCGTGCCACATCCTTACTAGCAAGAAACAGATTGAGAATTAATCTTAGTGATATTTTTAATCAGACGCTATCTCCTTTTTAGTTGTAGTTTTTAATTTGTCTACTACCTCGGCTAACGTTTGCAGAGGGTGGATTAGTGTTTGTGCTTTAAGTGTTTGGTGATTAGTTTTAATTTTAAATATCTCGAATTTTGGATTCTTGGAGTTTTGAATTTTATGGGCATTTGGGTAATATTTCAAATATTTGTGATCCCATCCAGTTGAGGTTTACATTCAACACGATCATCATCGCGGTGTTTGCGGTTATTTCAAAATATTTATATTTTATGGGAGTTTGAGGGCATTTGAAAATATATGAATCTCTCCGGTTAAGATTTACATTCAACATGACTATCATCGGGGAAATTCATGGGTTATATTTTTGTTCATTGAACTTTGTCAACTCTGTATGCTTTGCCTACAGAGGATCGAGTTCGAATCTAAATTAATTTCTTAGACCGCGCGACCTCTTCGGACGTCACGTGTGTATTGACAACACGCTCATCGGGGTTCATACGAGTATATGCTGTTGGAAGCATTTCGCACGATACATTCACATGTGTATCTTATACGGTTTTTGAAATGCAATTGTTATGTCAATTGACACACCGTAGTGAAACTGGTGGGGGCAAGAAATATAGAGAGCCTATACCCCTCGCCCACACGGGAGATTTGTGTCCTTAAACCGACGACAACCCACTAAATCACGAATGATGATGACTAGGATGAGGAAGAACAAATTCTTACATTTCAAATTAAACTAAAAAGAAGAAATTAAAAGACTACAAACGATGATCTAACAAACTCGAATCGAAAATCAAAGACACTCTAAAGTTGCTTCACTTAGAGAAAAGGGATATAGGTGCAGTGGCACTTGCGGAGAGACGAAAGTGGTTAGAAGCCAAGACGAAAGGTTGGAAAGAGCTCGCAAGATTTCCGGAGGGGATGAGAAAGAAGATGGACAAAGCTCGCAAGCTTTTCCAATGAAACCCGCAGGTTCACATTTCCAAAAATCACATATCATTCACTATCTTTAAAACATTACAAGCCCCTCATATTTATAGGTATGAAAGGGGAATACAAAAGGACACTAATAGTGAATTCACATTGGAATTCTAAACATCACAAACATTAAAACCCAAATGCTTTTCACGCAAAAATAGCACAAGCCCAAGAATCGAAGGAGCAGCCGCGGGAGACAAGGAGGCCGCACGGAACCAAGGCGCCACAGCCACGGGAAACATCCTAGGCTCGGAAAACCAGCAGCCGGCCGGAAGTCCAAGGGGCAAAGGCACAAAAAACTAATGCTCATGGTGGAAGCCAAGGAGCCACACATGGGAAATAACATATCTTGGAATTCGAAAGGCCGGTTTGGAATTCCAAGGGACAAACATAATTAAAGACATAAAACAATAAAGAGTACATTTAATGAAAGATAACTATGAACTAAAATGTTAGCTAATAATGAGCTAACTCTTAGTTCAATAAGTGAACTAAAGACCAACTCATAAATGAGCTAAAATTTCAGCTCAATTTTGATTGAGCTTGTAAACTCGAGGGAGGCCAAAATTGATTTATTTTGGACATGAGTTGACCCCCCTTTGCCTACATCAGAAACCCTATGCATATGCATGAGAACGATTTTTGAAGTATAATTTTAGTGTCAAATGACACTGAAGTGAAACCCTCTGCATATGCAAGAGGACGATTTTTGAAGTAAAATTATAGTGTCAAATGATGCACTGGAGTGAAACCCTCGGCATATGCAGGAGGATGATTTTTGAAGCACAATTACAATGTCAAATAATATATTGGAGTGAAACCCTTTGCATATGCAGGAAGAAAATATTGGAAGTGCAATTACAGTGTTAAATGACATACTTGAGTGAAACCCTCTACATCCTACCAATGCAAGCAAGAGGCCATTTTGGAATGCAATAGTGATGTCGGAATGACACGCTAGAATGAAATCCTCGGCATCGTACCGATGCATGCTAGGGTTCTTTTTGGAGTGCAATAGCAATGTTGAGGCAATATGTTAGAATGAAATCCTCAGCATCCTATAAATGTATGCGGAGAGGTTATCTTTGGAACGTAGTAACAATTTCAAGTGACATGCCCGTATAATGCATTCTACAAGTTATGACACATGCATATGGAACATATTATCATGCAAGTGCAATGCATATATAATGGGGCATTTTTAGAATATTTGCATGCGGTGCAAGGGGTGTCCGGATGTATAGATGACTATTAGGGCTAAATGCGCGGAATTTTATTTTGGACTTTGTTGACGCCTTTTGTCTGCTTGTATGACTGTTGAAGATCCGGTGGCGTGACGTTGCGCTTTAGCGGTCTTTAATTTTTTACCATCGATTCCCTAGTTTTGCTTACTGGTGCATCTGAATTCCATTAGATACCTCATTGTTCTGATGTAAGCTCCCTTTCATCATTCTTTGAGAGATTAGACCCACATATCAACTGATTCTTACTTAGATTGGGTTAAGACATCTAAACGACATGAGGTCATTTTTGTGAGAGATAAGGTATCATAAGCTGATGAGACCAAAGGTTTGACTTATGTATCGTTGGCTCTCCTTGTTTTCAGTTAGCAATAAGGTATTCTCCTCGAAGCATAAACAAGGCAAAGTGCCAGGTCATCTATAATGTCTCACTGACATTCTAGTATCTGATATGCACATCGTACATAGAAGCTTCTCCTATGACTCCAGGATAGTGTACTCGAAGGGCCTGTTCTATGTATTTATGACACATATATAGGATGCTGAGTTACGAGGGGCTTGATCTCCGAGTCTTCACTCGAATGACGCGGCATATTTTTGGGAGCTCCAGCATTTCTTAAGAGATGATAGAATGAGACGTCTTTTCTTCTTCAACTGCTCATTCTTTGATTCTATAGAATCATTGATAAAATCATTCAATCTTGTGTTACAATGTTGCAACTAGGGCTTTCTGCTGTTAGTAGATTAGCGAGTTCCCTGTAGCATCTTTCAAACACTTGCAGTTGCTAGAAGTATTTGGTATCTCTACATATATGATAAGATGAAACACCTCTTCAACTGATTATTCTTTGATTCTACAGAATCATTTAGCTATGTATACTTAATGTCACATTCGGGGTCTTCTTTTGATGACGTATCAATGGGCTTTCCCCATACATCAAGTCGCCTTTATTCCCAACTATCCTTGTCAAGGTCTTTGAGGTTATCAATTATAGGACTTTAAATTTACTTGATCAACAAAACTTTCAGCTCTGATAGAGTGAACACGCTTCTGTGTTTATAAGGGACTCTACCATACTCGTAGCATCTCAATTATCGTTGCTTCTAATTGTTGTACGTATTTGTGTGCACAGGGAATTCGTCATACTCACTATATAGCTGTTGTTGTTATCCACAAATAGATCATATTAGCCGCCTATGCTCTCATTCAAATTAGTGCGTTCATCTAATGTTGCATCACCATTGACTGCATGAATCTCCTCGCATTTGCATGCTGCGGCAGGCTACTGGATGAGTTGCATTTATCATTGACCTCTACACATATTGATTAATGAATTACCATATCCACTGTCGTCATTCATTAGCAAATTGGTGCATTCGCTTATCAGCAATTGACTGTTTCTTGTAGGTGGGTTATTCCCACTCTTATCCTTCTTTCCTTCATTTCTAATTAGACTGTATTCTTCGCATATGATTGTGGATAAATCATCGTGTCATTGTCTCTTGCAGTTGCCTATGGACCAACCACTGCATGCTCTTCGTAATCAAGCGACAATGATTACTTTGCATTTGCTTCAAAATTTTTGATCGTCTCTTGGTTGGAAATTCATTGCATGATTGCTCTTTATAGCTTGCATGGTTAAATGTGCTTGTAGGGTACTATTGTTGTGGACTACATGGACACTCTAGTGTTTATTGCATGCTACATGTACTTGCATCATATCCACTCACTATTCAAAAGTAGTGTTTATGTACTTGTTGGTAGTAGCATTAGTTGCATGAGTTATTGACGTTGACTTCAAGGCATTGCTGTATTCAATGCCTTTTGCTTGCTATTATTTTCTTTTGCTTTTTTATGCATTATGCGGTCGACTGTTGTTGCTTGCAAGTATAATGCACTTAACTGTATGGGGACTATTGTAGGAGTATTACATTTATCATGCTATTATTCATCATGAGTTCCCTGCTTGTTCACTTGTACTTGTTTGAATGCATTAAATTTATTATTTGAAATTTGCATTTTAATTTTGATTGCGCATTTTAATGTTTAGGTTCCAATTCTGCATAATTTAGTTCAAGTTTGGTCCCCTATCGTTCATAGAAGTTCCATGCGCAGTTGTTCAAGTTCAGTGCTTATGTTCAAGTACAGATCCTCTTTCACTTGAAATTTCGGCACCATCCTGGCGTATCCCCCATTTGGGGGAAGTGTGGGGAGCTAGGTCTTCTCACCATGCTACAAGAGCGTGTATAGTAGGTGTTGTGCGACACCGCGGCCAGAGTCTTCAATCCCACCACGCCAAGAAAGACGTGTATGTGTCTTTAGGGTACCTGTTTGAAATGCACAGTTGTTTACCCTCCAGCAATGAGGCACGTACTGGTACTTAAAGTTGTCCCCGCCACGCTAAGAAAAAAAGTGTGTATAGGGCCTACCCGCCTTGTCACAAGTGTCGCACCGGGTTCCCTCCTACCATGCTAAGAAAAGCATATATAGGTGGTTGCCCGACGCGTCACGCGCGCTCTGAGGATAGGTTTGGATCTTTATACCTACGCAGGGGTCAACGGCAGTGACATCGTCGATGTTGTCAACGTCGTCGATTGTGTCAGCTGTGTTAGGGGTGTTGGCATGCATATCAAGGCACATTTCTTTTCTCTCTTTTTTATTATTAATTATAATTAATTATGTTTAATAAAAATTAATTATAATTAAACTACAGGAATTGAGCAGGATTTATGATAAATCCTTTAATCCTGTTAACATGATTTATATAGTATTTGAATAGGATTTATGCAATATTTGAGTTGGATTTAAGTAGAATTAGGGAATTGTTAAATCTCATAGCGAGCAAAATCCTCTGTTTCCCTCTTTTTGCCTTAAATCCAGGGTTTGTTAAACCCTCTAATTCAGCGGGTTTACGGGATTTGGAAGAAGAAACGTGTGAGAGGGAGAAAGATAGGTACCTTCGCAACAAGCAAGCTCTAGTTGTCGTTGTTACTTCCGATTGAACAGACGAACAGTGAGAAGACGTTGAGTGGTCGGAAGGTCGGTTCGATTTGTGTGGCTTCGACGGTTCGAGGTTAGGTTCGACGGGGTAGATCGGGGGCTTTGGGTGTGACGAAAGGTAAGGGAGGAGGTTGGGTGTGCGGCTAGGGCTCCGGTTGGGGTTGAAGCTTGGACGTGGAGCTTGCAGAAGGAGCTTCGACAGAGCAGGGGTTGGCGAGTGGGAGTTTTGTGTGAGAGGAGCTTTGTGTGCTTTGCGGGTTCGGAAGAGGTAGTGAAGCTTAAGGCTTCATTTCTCCCATCTTTTAATGACGAGGTAGGGAGACATGCTAAGATCGTGCAAGATGCGGCGTTGACGTGCATCATGTGGAGCTTGACGTACCAAGGGCTTCGTCGGACGTCTAAACAGGTACGTGATTTTTTTTTTTTTGGTCATCGGATACTGGCCAACAATAGTTTTCCTATTGGTGAACATTAAATACATGCTGACTGACAAGTTTTGCATATGCTGTTAATCAGATAGGATTTGCTAATAAACAACAAATCTTTTTCCAAAATTATCAGTAGAATAATTCATCATATCCACTTTATAGCCTTTGAGAGCTTGTTCTGTTTTTGATGGAATATGGATGATCTAGTTCATATGTTTTGAAATGATTGAGTGGTTGAGTTTTTTTTTCTGTTTGAAAAAACTTTTGAATGCTTTTAGTTCAATTGTCCGCATTATATTTAGACCTAAGAGCTTAGTCGTAATGATTGATTTTCAGCCCACTACGCAACTTTTATATGAAAGCTGTAAACAAGAAATGTGCCGAATTTAAATTACATTTCTCTCATTGCTAAATGGCTATTTTCTTTTGAGCTTTGTAATATGCATCCCATACACTAGGTATGCAGGTGGGTTATGCTTAAAATAATACATCCCAAGCATAGACATATAAACGATCTTTGATTTGTACCTGCATGCGTAAAGGTCTTATTTTCTATAAATTTTATTTAAGCCTGAGCTCAAGATTTGTACCTGCATGCGTAAAGGTCTTATTTTCTATAAATTTTATTTAAGCCTGAGCTCAAGATGACCTATAACTTTCATTTTATTGTGGAGTGTAGTGTGTTCTTATGTGGTTTGCCCACAAATGAATGTAATAGACTGCAATTGCTTAAGTTTTTAATGTTTTAGGATTGCAAGGACTTAAATGATTTAAGATTTAGTTTAATAAGATCATTTAAAAATACTTGAATTTAATTTTGGTATTTCAAAGTATTTGACTTTAATAGGGTCTATCATGTCATTTTTTTAAACAACAATTATTGAAGAGTTTTGAAATTTTGATTTTAAAAATATTTGAATTTTGGATCTATTTTAGAAGCTAAGCTCTTTTGACCATTGCAGTATATGTTTCAATGTTACCACCTTATAACATCATACAGTACATTTTAATTCATTGATGAATGCTTTCCCACTATGAATATGGCGTGTTGCACAAGGCTAACTACAGATTTGCATAAGTTACTCAATTTTAAATTGACACAATTTATGAAAATTAGTTAATTTTTATCAAAATACAAAGTATATTATCAATATTGAAAATTGAACATAAACTATATGAAATTCAAGGAAATTTAATTTATTTAATTAGATGCATTTTAATGTGATTTTCCTTATTTTTCTTCTAAGTGATAAGACAAATTATTATTGTCATAAATTTCCATTGAAAGGGTTTTAGATTTGTAAATTGTTGAAAGATGGGTGAAATTACATCAAAATTTGATAGATGAATCAAATAAAGATGCACTTTACATTTTCGAAATTCGTAAAATTAATTTTAAGTTATATAATAACTTATAATGAGATTATATAGGACAAATGCTCATGACTTTATAATCAAATTAAGATGTACATTAACGAATGTGTTTTGAAAATATATGAATTGGACTAATTAAATTAAAATATGATTAGTGAAATTACTCTAGGTTTTAAATAATAGTTATTTTAGATTCTTGAATTTAATACAAATGACATCATAATTTGTAATGAAATCCATTAAACAATAGAAATTTATGTTTTTGATATTTTTCAAAACTAATTAAAGTTATTTGGAAATGCCTTTAATCAACGTTTAAAATTGCGCAATAAAAGGCGCGCCTTGAGGCGCGCCTCAGCGCATTTTCGACCAATTAAGCCTCAAAGCCTACGCAATAAGTTTAGTTTATGAGGCTTACGCCTCAAGTTTACTGAGGCGCGCCATAAGGCGCGCCTCGCCTCATATATTTAAGGCGTCGCCTTTTTAAAATTTAACCTAATTTATTTTTTTTCAGTTCGGACCCCCAGTTGCCGACGTGGCGCGCCTAGTGAAATGTCGACGTGGCATCAACATTTAAACCCTTGTAAAGGTCGAATGGCGGAGTCGACGTTTCGATTTTCAAGTTACAGTAAACTTTCGAACTTTCAAGCATTCACCCGGAGGAATTTCAAGCATTCTTCACTCAGTTTCTTCTAAGATGGTGTCACCCCCAAAGAAAAAGGTAACTTAATGCTATGTTTTCTATTTCGTATTGCGTATTTTGTGGTTATGCTATGCGTTCGCGTTGAAGGGTCTGAAGATCTTTCGATTTTATGCTTATTCTATGCGTATGCATGGCTTCTCGAAACTTTTTAAATGTTTGATACTGTGATGCCATCGTGTTATCTCTGTATTCAGGTTTATATGATAAATTTATGTTGAGATTTGAAACATAAAACCTAACCAAATTTTAACCATCGAGTAAATATGCGTAGGCTGTGCGTACTCAATGCGTCTTTTGTGCATACACAATGCGTACACGTTGCTTACTTAGTGCTTACACTATGCGTACTTTATGCGTGCGTATAATTTGCTGTATGTTTCGTGCAATGTGCGTGTGATGTGCGTAATATATGCGTATGATATGCGTACACTGTGCGTGACCGTTGCTTATATTATGCGTATGTTGTGCTTGTTTTGTGCGTATCTCATTTACTTATTTTTAATCTATCATTTTTTACAATTTTCAGACATATGTTCGTCCAATTACCTATAGATGCTATGTTTCTTCGTTTCGAACAGTCTGTGATAACTTTGCTCGGCAAATTACTCCTGAAGTCAAGGACAGATTGAAACATTTAAAGATGATACAGTTTTTGGAATTTCCTGGGTTTGAGCAAAATGTCCCTCTTATTTATGAGCTGATCTCAAGGTGGGACATTTCAAAACAATGCTTTGTTATAAAAGGTCAACCCATTCCTTTCACTGCTGATGAAGTGGCCCTTCTCACTGGTCTGCCAAATAAAGGAGAAGAAATATCCTGGCATTCCTTAGCACATACTTCAGTTACATCAACGGAAATAAGGAATGACATGATGGAGTTGAACAAGCAAACCCCCCCGGAGACTATGTTAAGAACGTTTATCATGTATTTATTTTCAAATTTACTTTTTCAACTTAACAACTTCAAAACCCCTCGGTTGATCCAAAGAATAGCAAATAGTCCAGATGTTTTTTTGTCAATAAACTGGGCTAGTTCAATTAGGGAGTTTTTAGTTGGAGAGTTTAATAAGGCAGCCTCCAAGATTTCAAATAAGAAGCCAGCAGGTTACATCAACGGTTTTGTACCTCTGCTAATTGTGAGTGCTAAGTGCTAACTGCTAAATTCATTCAAAATTTTAATGGCTCAATGTGAGCGCTAAAATTTTCTTTCATCTTATGCAGATTTGGTTCCTGGAGCATACTACTATTCATGCTCCTATGCATTCTGACAGAAGGCCCCGTTTTCTTCGATGGGCTGATGATATTGTATATACTACAGAGGTGATCACTAATTTATTTGCTAATATAAGAAAAAGTCAGATTTGTAATGTCCTACAGGCAGTCAACCAGGAAGAAATGGATATGGTTAATGTCGATAAATATCCACCAGACTGCCCTACATCCCCTCAGCAAGACCCCCACCAATCTCCCCAATCTCCCCATCATACCCCACCTCCTCAGCAAGACCCCCACCAATCTCCTCAGCAACCACATTTAAGTTTTTCTGCTGAAGCACTTCAGTCTATACAAGAAACAATCATGAAATCCTGCCAAGAAACATGCACAAAACTTTTTCGAGAATTTGAAGACAGGCTGAGCACAAAGTTTGAAGATCTTACTGAGAGAGTTGGAGTTATTGAGGTCAAGCTCAATAATTACATTGATCAGAGCAAAGTAGTTCCTCAGAAAAGATCTATTAGCTACTCTTCATCTTCCAATAAGAGACAGAGATCAGATATCCAACCCCACAGCCCCAATGAACCAAATGAGCCAATCCCAGCAAAAGATCCAATCCCACCAAAAGATCCAATCCCAACAAATGAGCCAGTCCCAGCAGAAATGCAACTTGTTCCATATACAAAACCAAATGAACCAATACCAGTAGATAACATTCAAATAAAAACTGTAACTTATGTTCATGCAACTGAAATAGAAAATTACAGAGGACTTATGTGTTTGACTTCTGAGAAGAGAAATTTTGTGTTAGAATGTTTGAAAAAATACTCTAAAAGGTAAAAAATTGCAAAATTTATTTTTGTTTGAAGATCTATATGCGTATGATATGCGTGTTGTATGCGTATGATATGCGTGGGTTGTGCTTATTATATGCGTGTGGTATGCGTATGATATGCGTGTGTTATGAGTATGATATGCGTGGGTTATGCTTATGAAATGCGTATTTATATTTTTTTTTTTTTTTTGCAGGGACGATAGTATCTTGTTTGTTATTAACAATCTTATTTCCAGATCTGAGATTGATGACTTATTAAGCGACAGTTGTTTAGGCAATGAACATGTAGATATTTTTGCCTATCTCTTAGATGAGAAGTGTAACCTTATGCCAGACAAGTACCATAAATTTCTATACATCTCTCCAATCTATTGGGTTAGTAACTTAGTATTCAATTTATCAGTTTAACTATTGGATTAGTAACTTTGTATCCATTCTTAGTTCTTACATTTACTCACTTGCACTTGCAGGATAACAAAGGAAGGGAGAAATAGTCCAAATTGCAAATCGACCACATAACCGAGCTTTCTGTTTCTTCAAACAACATTTTATTACAACCAATCATTGATTCTAATCACATTACCCTTCTGGTTGGTTTGCTGAAAGAACATAAGTGGAAATTTTATGACTCATTGGTCCACCGCGTCAAAGAGCATAGGCTTGTTGTTCCAAAACTCGTAAGTGTTAGTCTGTCAGATACTTAGGTCATTAGATGAACATAAACTCTTCAATTTTTAAAAAATTTATAGAACTAATCCTTGCTCTACGTATATTTCAGGTTAAAGGCCTATATTCTGACACGAAAGGAGCTTTTGATAGTGATATCAGAAAATGGAAGCTTTCTACCATTAAAGGAATACCAAAACAGCAGAACTCTTTTGATTGTGGAATGTATGTCTGTAAATATATGGAAAGAATAATTCTTGAAGGCAACACTGATTGGACTGATAGTACAGATTGGCAACAAGACATGCCAAAGTATAGGGCAGAGTTTGCATATGAAGTATTTTGTAAAACGTTGTCAAAATAACAGTTTTTCATTCTGTGTATAAATGCTTCTGTGTATAAATATTTTTCATTTTGATTCTGTGTATAAATGCTTGTGTATAAATGTTTTTCATTCTGATTCTGTGTATAAATGCTTGTGTGTATAAATGTTTTTCATTCTGATTCTGTGTATAAATGTTTTTCATTCTGATTCTGTGTATAAATGCTTATTTAAACATAATACGCACAACGAACGCATATAATAAGCATAATGAACTCGCAACATACGCATTACGAACGCATTAGAGTACGCATAACGCACGCATGATACACGCAGAGATAAACAGTAAATTTTATTTTCAAAATTCTATTATATATTTTATGAGCCTTTAGACAGGTATGGTTGGGAGGATAATAGGGTAGGTTGATTTTTTATGAGCTTTTATTACTTACTATTGCTCAACATTCATTGTTCTTCTATATAATGCGGGACCACTTGAATATATCTTTCAATTCTGTGTATAAATGTTATTTACATTGGTTTGAGTAAAAAATTACATATTAAACATAGAACGCACAACGAACGCATAACATACGCATAATGAACTCGCAAAATACGCATTACGAACGCATATAGTACGCATAACGCACGCATGATACACGCACACATAAGCAGTAAATTTTATTTATAAAATTCTATTAAATATTTTAATTAATATATATCTTTGTTTGTAAATTACTTACATTAAAATGATGAAGAAATAAGGAATATATGATGTTTATGGCTCTTGTTAGATTTGTATGATTTCATTTTCTAATCTTGAACATGATACTTGAACAAGTACAAATGGTTTATGGCTCTTGTTGGATTGTATTTAGGGAAGAGGAATAAGGAATATTATGTTTGGAATGGAAGTTTGTGTTTGGCAATTTCGTTCAAAGATTAGTGTTTGAATTTCTTATTTGTTTTAAAGCAAAAAAAAATAATTTTATAAATGATTTTGAAATGTTTTTACATAGTACACACAACGAACGCATACACTACGCATAACATACGCTTAAAACACGCACAACAAACGCATAAATTACGCATTTAGCACGCATAAAACACGCACACATTCTATTAATATATTTTTGATTACTTACATTTAGTATGGAGTATGGACTGAGGGGCCGTGACATGAATAATAATTTTCGTTAGCTGTGGACTGACGGGTGGCAGATATGGTTGGGAGGATAATAGGGTAGGTTGAGCCTTTATTTACAATTTATTACTTACTATTGCTCAACATTAAATTTTTCACTATATAATGCGGGAACGTTTGCCTTATGGCAAAGTGTCAGCCTTATGGCAAAGTGTCAAAGCAAGCTTCTCTTGTAAAAAATCTTACCTTCTGTTGTCCAATATAAATCACCTTGACAACCAAGCCTTCCATTCATTACTGCGATACTTATCTTCCTCCCATGAAATTGATACCAATAACTTGTAAACTTAAACCTCTCTAACCTGACCAAGTTGATGTTGTTGTCTTGTTGAAGATGTACATTAGGGTCTCTTGTAAAATTGTATTTGTTATAAATGTTTTTTTAATTTGTTCTGATATTTTTTATATTGTACATAGTCATTAAATGTTTTTTTTTCTCTTTGACTTCATCTTTTATTAAAAATACGCAATGTTGACGCAGAGACCACGCACAAAAAACGTATGGTGAACGCATAGTTTACCAATATATAACGCATAAGATACGCATAATGTACGCACAATAAAATAATTAACACTCCCAGTACTCAAACAATACCTAGAAAATCATGTTTTATTAACTATTAATACAAAATTATACATAAAATTACATCTGCTCCAAAACACGCAATGTGCACGTAGAGTGTACGCACAAAATATGAATAAAAATGCATAGAGTACGCAGTGTTCTGCTTTATCGACGGCTCGACATTATATAATACTGAACACATCCAGCACGCATATTAAACCCTAAACTTATTTGGCTTGGAGGTTTCTTCTACTGCGAGACTGTGAGTTGGGTTGCTGTCTTCTCCGTCTGACCAGCGTACGCTTCTGTCCGAGCCTCCGAGGCTGCTGTCTCCTCCGACCTGCATCAGGTCATATAAAAGATTAGTAAGAACTCGTTTGCTTCCTAAAATTTCTCTCATTCAGGATGGTCAAAAATAAGGATAAGGTTGCATCAGGTCATAGAAAAGATCCAGCATGGAAATATAGCACTCAGGTAGATGTAGGAGGTGATAAAACATATGTCTATCTGAAATGCAATTACTGTGATAAAGTTGTGAAAGGTGGTGTGACTAGGATGAAGGAACACCTTTCAGGCTCTCACAAGAATGTTGCTCCATGCTCCAAAGTTCCTGATGCTGTAAGGGAAGAGATAAAGTCATACATGAATAAGTCTACCACATCAAAACATCTTGCACAGAAGCAATTTGAGGATAGAGTTGATGCTGGATCTTACTACGGGAGTGAGCGCAGCGTCAGAGATTCATCTTCTTCTATGAAGCCCATTTCATCTAGGGGTGCTAGAGGGCCTATGGATCATTATATGGTTGACACATCAGAGGATAGGCCTTCTACTACACAGAAGATGGCCCCAGAAAATGCAAGAGAGGCGCGGAGAAGAGTGTGTAAGGATATAGGCAGATTCTTCTACGAAAATGCAATTCCATTTAATGTTGCAACATCACCTGCTTATTACAACATGATTCGTTCAGTTGGAGCATTTGGGAGAGGGTTTAAACCTCCAACTATGTATGATTTAAGAACATGGATTTTGAAGGAGGAGTTGGAAAGCACTGATAAAAGCATTGAAGAAATTAAGAAGACTTGGGCCCAAACAGGAGTAACAATTATGTCAGATGGGTGGTCTGATATCAAACATAGAAGTCTGATCAACATCCTCATTAATAATCCTTATGGTACTGTGTTTTTAAGGTCAATTGAAGCATCTGACCAGGTCAAAGATGCTGAGTTCATATTTAGATTATTAGATAGCATTGTTGATGAGGTTGGAGAACATTTGGTTGTACAAATTGTGACAGATAATGCAAGTTCTTATAAGGCTGCAGGTAATAAACTTATGGAGAAGAGGAAACATTTGTATTGGACTCCATGTGCTGCACATTGCATAGATCTGATTCTTGAGAAGCTTGGGGATCTACCTCAACATAAAAATGCACTCACTAAAGCCAAAAAAATAACCAAGTTTATTTACAACCACTCTTGGATTCTAGCTCTTATGAGAAAGTTTTCGAAGAAAGAAATTCTAAGGCCAGCCGCAACAAGATTTGCCACCGCATACTTGACCTTAGAGAGCATGCTGGATGCCAGACAACCTTTAGAGGCTATGTTCACATCTACACAGTGGTTGAGTTGTGCTTGGGCGAAGAAGGCTGAGGGAAAAGAGATTAGAAAGATTGTTTTAAATGACAGATTTTGGCAAAGTGTCTTATATGCCATTACAACCACTAGACCTTTGGTTCATGTTTTAAGGATGGTGGATGCTGAGAAGAAGCCTGCAATGGGTTTCATTTACAATGCTATGGATGAAGCCAAAGAGATGATTGCCTCCAACTTAGGAGGCAGTGAGGGAAGCTTTAGGGAAATTTGGAATATTATTGATGATAGGTGGGAACTACAGCTTCACCGACACTTGCATGCCGCTGGCTATTACCTAAACCCTCAGTATCAATATGCAGAGAACAAGTCTACAAACCCTGAAATAAAGTTGGGATTATATCATTGCATGGATCGTCTAATAAGTGATGCAACTGAAAGATCAAATGCTGACTTGTAATTGGTACCTTTTAGGAACAAAGAAGGTTTTTTTGGATTACAACAAGCAAAAGATACAATTGCCAAACGATCTCCAGTTGAGTGGTGGATTCAATTTGGTGATGGGACTCCAGAGTTACAACGTTTTGCTGTGAAAGTTTTGGGCTTGACATGCTCTTCATCTGGCTGTGAAAGGAATTGGAGTACCTACAACCAAGTGCATACAAAGAGGAGAAATCGCTTGTCGACATTGAGGATGAACTCACTGGTGTACATTATGTATAATAGGAGACTCAGAGATAGAAATTTGAAGAAAAAAGGATTAATGGATGATGAAGATCCTTTGCTTTGCGATGATGTGGCATCTGATGATGAGTGGTTTGTAGATGATGAAGTTGAAGTGATGCCGTCTGAATTACTAGATGAAGATTTAAATGTTGATTTCTTTGATGGTCTTAAAGCATCCACATCCACCACAACTCAAGAACAAATCAAAAAAGGTATATAAATAATATAGTTTTCTTTTCTTAAACTTTTATTAATGTATTACACTATTATTCATTATGATATTGTTCAAAAATATTTACTATTTAGGGAAGAGGAAGATAACTAATAATGAGGAAGAAGAAGCTGATTGGGAGATTTTGGACTCTATAGGAGAGGGGGAAGAGGAGAGAGCAGCTCATCATAATGATGATTCAAATGAAGACCCCCTTAGTGATGACTGATGAGTGATGATAATGCTAATGACTAGTGAGTTCCTAACTTCTTATGTGATATGTTAATGTCATTGCTATTTTTCTTGTGCATTTTTATGTTTTATATATTATTTACTCATTAGTATATACAAAATTTATTATTTTATGTTTACGCAATTTTGCGATTTTGAGGCTTACGCCTCGCCTCACGAACGAAAAACGCCTCAATACCCGAATACGCAATTTTAAACCTTGCCTTTAATATAATATTAAGAGTTTTCAAAAATTTTAAATTTTATTTATATTCTACAATTTTATAGAAACATGAACTATATGTTTTGTTTAACGTGATAGTGAAATTGATGGGAATATTATTAGTAAAATTCAAGTTGAATGGTTGAAGCAGAGGAATGCATCAAGCTTGTTGTGTGATAGAAACGTACCCCTCAAACGTAAGGGAAACTTCTTTTAGATGGTCGTGATATCTGCTATGCTTTAAGATGCAGAATGTTGGCCATTAAACGAGAGGCATAATATTAAGTAAGTGTTGTAGAGATGAGGATGCTGAGATGGACGAGTGGCTTCACTCTTAGAGACAAAATGCTAAATAAGTATATATGTGAAAAGGTTGGAGTAGCTTCAATGGTTGATAAGATTTGAGAGAGTTGCCTTAGATGGTTTGGACACATTAAACGGCAGTCTTTCGATGACCCGGTTAGAAGAGTAGATGTATTTATTTGGCTTATGTTAAGAAATATAGGAGTAGATAAATATTAGAAATAACATTTTTTTTTAATTTAAATAAGAATTTGACTTTTAATAGAACACATTGGAGGGAAAAATCCATGTAGCCAACCTTACGTAGTTAGATAAAGGCTTGATGTTGTTGTATGAACTATATGTATTTAATTCAAAAGTAATGAAAATAATTTTAGAAATCAATGAAATTGTATTTATATATTTTTAGGAAAATCTTTCCCTAATTTTCCAACTATTTGAAATCATAAAAATGTTTTTTTTTTACTCTGATGGAATTGAGACATTTAAAATATTTTCATATTATATCAAAATTGAATTTTATTTATTCAATTAAGGGTAATTTTTTTAAATTTAGCAATTTGTTTATATTGTTTATTTTTCTGTAAAAAATTATGATATATTCAATTTTATTTCGATTTATGAAAACCCTAAAATCCCTTTATCCAAACAGTATGTTGATTATGCACTTAGTTGGATAAACATATTCATTTTATTTAGTTGGTCAATATTGCATGACCATGATTTAGTCCTGTCTCAAAAGACATGACCCAATGATTAGGCCCTAATTGGATTTGGAGCTGATATGGTGTTGGGGCCAGAGGATGGGCTATAAAGCAATAGACGAGTGATGTTGATCGTCATTTTAAATCAAGGAGTGTGGTATGAGTTAAATGAGAGGTCTAAGCATGCAAATGTGTTGTGTAGTACCCAACTACTAGTGTGACTAAATCTCCACATGTTTTAGAAAGGCTTGATCGATGGTTCACTTGTTGTCTTCTTTAACTATATAACCCGAAAAATATCAATTATAGGAATTTTCTTAGTGTTGACCTCCATGCTATATCCAAAGGAACAAAATAGAGAAGAAGGCAAAGTAGAAATACACAGCATACCTCTGCTTCCTGGATCCCGTGAATCCTGCCGAAGTTTCGCCGAGGTACTGTACATCAGCGCCGAATCAGTCGCTTCTCCGTAATTTCTGTTCAAATCCCGCCTCGATCCTTCTCCCGTCGCCTCTTTAATAGCCGACCAAATGAAGCTTTCTCGCTCGCTCCTTCGCTGTTCCCGCACGACTCCAACGCCACAGAAATCCCAAACTCCCGTCGCTCTTCCATATACGTGAAACCTCGCAGCTCCTTCGAAGTTGTTCGGCCCAGTCCCGCCGACGATCTCCCGACCTAACTCTTATCTTCTGATCCCTGCTCCTCCTCTTTTCCATAGTCCCGACCCAAGCCAGTCGAACCCTTGCCTGTGCCAACGTCCCGTACAAGCCGAGAGAGAGAGAGAGAGAGAGAGAGAGAGAGAGAGAGAGAGAGAAGCTCTCTTACTTAGCCGTGGCCCCCACGACCAGAGCCGCTCGACCTCCTCTCCAACCTCATCTCTCCAGCCGAAATCCCCCCTCCTGTGGGATCCAGCTCCCGCAACCAAGGCCCTCAGCTCGACCCCTCTTTAAAACCGAGCCCTATACCTCTTAATCAAAACCCAAGTCCTCCATCCGATCCAGCCCTTGCCTTCTCCCTATAGCCGAACTCCACCTACAGCCAATCCCTTTGCTATCATCAAGCCGGCAAACAGTAAGTTAGGGATTATTTCTAATATTAGTGGTAGTTGTTATCATTAATATTATTTAAATTATTATAGTTTTCTTGTATTATTATATTCTTTATATCAATTATGGTTAATCGAACTTAATTATAATTAATTATTTTGATAATAATTAATTATAATTAATTTTAATTATAGTTAATTATTTTTTATTTTAATTAATTACTAATCATTATAATTAATTATAATTAAAGTTAATTAATTATAATTGATTAAAGTCAATCATAGTTAATTATACTTTAATTTAATTAATTATTAATAATTATAATTATTTGGTTTTAATTATAATTAATTAAGATTAACTATTTTTGATAAAAAAAAGAAAAGCTCACTTTTCCCTCCTCTCGCCTCTAGCCAACACCGTCAACCCCGCGAAGTTATGAATTTCCTAAACTTAGATTCTCGACCTCGGAGTTAGCGGCAGACCGGAAAATTGCCCATACACGCCTTTATTGCGCGTGGTGGGATGGGACCCCGGTGCGGCGCCTATGACGAGGCGGGTAATCACCTTAACCTCGAGAGCCTGCTTTCATCGTTTGTGGTGGACCGGAAAACCGCCTATTCACACCTTTATTGCGCCTAGTGGGATGGGACTCCAGTGCGGCGCCTACGACGAGGCGGGTAATCACCTAAAAACCCTACTTCAATGTTCGTGGCGGATCGAAAAACCGCCCATGCACGCCTTTATTGTGCGTGGTGGGATGGAACCCCGGTGCGACGCCTACGGCGAGGCGGGGTTACTCATAAGTACCCCCGAGTGGGGGGGAAAGCAAACTGTCTTTTTAAATAGGTACCGTCAAAGTCCCCATACACGCCTTTATTGCGCATGGTGGGAAGAAAGATCACGGCCGCGGTGTCCTCGTCTGAGAACACCTACCATACACGCCTTTATTGTACGTGGTGGGAATGCCCAGTTTCTCGTAGTTTTCCCCTAAACAGGAAAGACCCCGAGAGGTTTCCGAAATTTTGGGTGATGACGAGACTGTACCTAGACTCATTCCAACTCAACAGTGGACTCGGACTTGTGAACTTTAATGCAATGAATTCAAATCTAAAACAAATCCAAACTTAAATAAATCACAAGGACTTGAATTTGATTTTGAATGTCAAGTGAACTATAACTTAAGCATGACTCAAGGAGCTAAGAATTGAACATCAAATGAACTTGAGTAGAACTTGCACATGATTTGAATATTTGAACTCAAACTCAAATGAAAAGTAGAGGACTTGAACACTCATAAAGATTTAAACAGTTTGAATTTGAGCAAAAACTCAATGTAACTACAAGGGACATAGAACTTAAATTTGATGCAAGAAATTTGTAAGACTTGAATCGTATGCAGAAGAACACAAATGGAAATCGTGGCAAATTGAGAACTTACAAATGCCACTTATTCATAAATGATGGGGAAATTCTATATAATCAAGTTTTGAGATAAGCAATGAATGATAAACAGATGCCATTCATAACAAAATAGAACTTAATTGGAATTGAACTCGAGCAAAGAGTTTGTACTTTGATTATAAAGGACTTGGACCCGAATTCAGAAAGGAACTACAATGAGCCTAAACCAAACTAGAACTTGAACTTCAGGAGACTTGAATAATCTATAAAGAGGATGAAATAATTGTAACATCCCACATGCAAGTGGAGGGATTTGACATGCAAGCAAATATCGGTCTCTTATAAGCACAAGGAGATTAGCACATAAGTGAATGTGGCAAGTGGGCAGCTAATACATGTGAAGCAATTAACAATGAACACAATCAACCCGATGGTCAATAATGATCTGCTTATAGACACATCGAACTCTTATGGATTATTGAAATTCATATGTCATGAATTCAACGAGTCACTAACAAACATGAATGAGAGGGTTGTAGTGAGTTTAACCCACCTACGAGTCATTCATATAAGCAAATACATCCTACGAGCAAAATGATTCAACATGCAATGAACGTTATAATACTCCTACGATCAGCAATAAACCAATGTTAAGCAAATATACTAGCTCCTTATAAGCAAGAGTAGATAGTATATGGCAAAGTGCAAATATTTACGAGGGCATAGGAGATTCATAATATGCACTATATCACATTTAAAAGTAAACGCTGGATGAAATGTAACAAATGCAAGTATCTACGGGCTACTATAGAAGACTCGTAATACTCCCAGTCCATTGTCCATGAGCAAGATACAAAGTGAATATATTAAGTGCAAGTGAGAAATTCATCGTGCATACAACAAGCTATTTACAAGCATCTACCAATAAGGTAGGAGATCAGTTAGTGCACTACAATCTACCTGTATAAATCATGCAAGTGGTGCACGACAGTCTACCTGTATAAAGCAGCGAACAATTCTATTCGGAAGCTGCTATGCCACGCCACCGGATCCGCAACATCCTTGTAAGCAGACAGAAGGCGTCTATAAATACTTTCAAAGTGTCCCCGCACGTGCATTGTAGTTTGTATACACATAGGTACACTAAAAGGGGTAAAAGCAATCATAAAACTCGCATGGGTTCCGTCGAGAGTGTTATTGGTACACACGTGATATCTAGGGATGCTGCCGGGTTATTAAATTTGAACCCAATCCTCCTTAATAGGTAAGCAGGAGTAGACAGGGTATAATTATAAAATGCCTCCAAACACCCGCATGGGCCCCAGCGAGCGTGTTTTGAATATACACGTGACGTCTGGGGATGTTGCATGGGTCGATAAGTGAATTCAAGTTCGAACCCGATCCTTCTATACGGATCAATAGGAGTCGACAGGGTTCGAACCTTTAAACAAATACGCGGTTGTGGCAACCGGTGTATTTGTTTTAATACATTCATATTAGGGCTTCAAGGCCTATAATCAAGAGAATTCACAAACAAAGGCACAAAGCCTACGAGAAATCCGATCCTCGGTCAACAGCTTGGTCGAGTTGACAGTGTTCAATCAACGAAAGAGAAATAACCCCAAACACCCCGATGATGGCCATGTTGAATGTTTATCTCAACTGGAGGGGTTCACAAATACTTTCAAATGCCTCTCAAAAGTCCATTCCAAACATCCAAAAAACAAAAAAATTCCAAAAATATTAAAAAAAAAAACCCAAAAATCTTGAAATCCCGAAATCAAAAAATATTTAAAATTTTAAATCAAACCATTAAATACTTAAACCAAAATCCATCCACCCTCCGCAGTTTGCCGAGGTGGACAAATTCAAATATAACTTTAGCTTGCTTAGAGCCAAATGTCTAGTCGAAAATATCACTAGGATTCTTTCTCAAACAATCTCCTGCCAGTAAGGATGTGGTACGTGTCTTCTAACCGGTGATTTTGCCGCCAAATGGCACCGAAGGATAAACGGTTATGACCTGAGAACCTTTGAATCGAGTGGTTTTGCCGCCAAATGGCACCATGAAATACCGGTTATGGCCAGATGTTGACCCGTGTAATGTAAAGAAACAAAAAAAAAAAAAAACCTCACCTACTCTCTGCCCTTGCACGTCATCGCCGCCCTTCGCACGATGAAGCCACGCTCGACGTCGCATCCCCCACGTCTCTCGCACGATGCGCTCGCATCGTTAAAATGCTGAAGGGGCGAGGCCTTCGGCCTCTTTCTCCACCACGATCACTCTCGCTTTCACTCTCTCCCTCTCCGGCTCCTTGTGCTGTTCGACTTCGCTGCTTTGACGACGTTTCCTTCCTGTTGAATCGGAAATCGGACATTTGATCGGAAGCAACTCGAGAGCTCGCTCGATCCTTCCTGGCTGCTCGACCCTTGCCCCAGCAACGACTTTCCCTTCCCGTGGATTGGAAGTTACGGCATTTAAATCGGAAGCAACAACTGGGAGCTCGCTATTGTGAAGGAAACTTTCTCCCTGTTGCACGCTGTCCGACTCCGCTCCTTTGGCGACATTCCTGTCGGGATCGGAAGTTACGAAATTTTGTTCGGAACCCACAACAGGAGCTCGCCGGCTGTAAAGATAACCCTCTACCTTTCGTGCGCTTCTTCCCTCTCCTCCGAAGCCGCTCCCTCCTATAGGATCGGAAGTTTCAACATTTGATCGGAAGCAAGCAAAGGAGCTCGCCGACAGTGAAGACCGACATTTTGATCGGAAGCGAGACAGAGCTCGCAAGCCGTGAAGGTAACTTTCTCCCTTTGACGCGCTTCTCGGCCAAATCCGAACAGAGAGATAGTGAGAGGGAGAGGGATTTTTGTAATTTAATTATAATTATAATTATAATTATTATAATTATTATTAATTATAAATGTAATTAGTTATAATTAACTTTGTTTAATTATAATTAATTATATTTATTATAGTTAATTATAATTACTTAATTTAATTATAATTTATTATTATTTTTAAATGATAATTAATTAATGAAATAATTAGTTATAATTAATTGATTTTAATTATAATTAGTTATTCTAATTAAATTAATTATTATTAATTATAATTGATTATAATTAATTAAGTTAATTATGTTTCTTTTAATATAATTATAATTAATAAATGTTAATCATAATTAATTATAATTAATTAAATTTAATTATAATTAATTATTTTAGCTATTATTAATTATAATTAATTATTATAAAAAAAAAAAGAAGGACCCTCCTCCCGCCTCGGTCTACGAGCCTACACTGCCAGTCCGCCGGACTTCAAGGTATAAGTTTTGAAACCTTGGCTCTATCTCTTACCTCGTCCCGCGTGTCGAGTCGGCGGTCTGCCTATACACGCTCTTGTAGCGTGGTGGGAGGGGCAACCGGCGCGACACCTACGACAAGGTAGGCGAGCGACCTTTGGTTTCGGATCTTGCCTCGATTTCCGTGCCCAACTCCCGCCGGACTTCAAGGTATAAGTTTTGAAACCTTGGCTCTATCTCTTACCTCGTCCCGCGTGTCGAGTCGGCGGTCTGCCTATACACGCTCTTGTAGCGTGGTGGGAGGGGCAACCGGCGCGACACCTACGACAAGGTAGGCGAGCGACCTTTGGTTTCGGATCTTGCCTCGATTTCCGTGCCCAACTCCCGTCGGACTTCAAGGTATAAGTTTTGAAACCTTGGCTCTATCTCTTACCTCGTCCCGCGTGTCGAGTCGGCGGTCTGCCTATACACGCTCTTGTAGCGTGGTGGGAGGGGCAACCGGCGCGACACCTACGACAAGGTAGGCGAGCGACCTTTGGTTCCGGATCTTGCCTCGACTTCCGTGCCCACCTCCGCCGGACTTCAAGGTATAAGTTTTGAAACCTTGGCTCTATCTCTTACCTCGTCCCGCGTGTCGAGTCGGCGGTCTGCCTATACACGCTCTTGTAGCGTGGTGGGAGGGGCAACCGGCGCGACACCTACGACAAGGTAGGAGAGTGACCCTCGGTTCCAAATCTTGTCCTCGACGCCGACACCGCCGACACTGCTACGCAAAGGTATGATGTTCCAAAATCTCATTCTCGACGTTTGCAGCGGACCGGAGAACCACCTATACGCGCTCTTGTAGCACGGTAGGAGGGAGCCCGGTGCGACGCATACGACGAGGTGGGAGAGCCCTATACACGCTCTTGTAGCGTGGTGGGGAGTCACTGCTGTTCTGGGAGTTACTGCTGTTCTACTGTACGGGTACTGTTGAAGGCCCCATACACGCTCTTGTAGCGTGGTGGGATGAAATTTTGTACGGCCACGGTGTCTAAGGACACCTACCATACACGCTCTAGTAGCGTGGTGGGAAGGCCCAGCTCCCCTATTTTCCCCCAAACTTGAACAATACGAAGGCCTTCTTGGACAACAATATAGAAGACCTGTACTCGAACAAAAATACACAGAACTTGAACTAAAATAAGTAGAGGACTTGCACAACGAGCAGAGGACTTATTGATTTGAACCTGAACAAGACTCAAATGATTTCTAAAGATCAAAATCAAATAAGTCAAATCAAATTGAACGGAAATTCAAGTCAATTCAAACACAAAATGGAATGTACAAGAACTTCAGAAGATCCTGAATAAGCACCTGAACTCAAAAGATTGCAGGGGCACTCGAATTTGTACTCTGAGCTCGGACTATACAACACCAAGTGGGACTTATAAACTCAACGGACTCAAATCCAAAAGAAGCTGAAAATAACCTTGCATTCTGAGCTCACGAGAACTGGATTGGGAAGGGTTCATACTTGAGTCAAACTCGACACCAATCAAACTACAACACCTCCTACGAATATTTCCTAGAAGTTCGTAGCAGGTACAACGGTCTCCAACAAGTCAATGCACTATACTTGTAAGAAGCAATGGACAGTTGTGAGGTGTACGAATACTACCCATATGCAGCGATCAAAGATCTGCCCCTACAAATCAAACTACCACCTGAGATTGGTGAAAGGTGGTTTCAATGCAAAAGCGAGGGCTCTCCTACGAAAACTACTAAGAGGTCGTAGCGGCTACAACCAGTCCCCTGCAAATGACTACAAACAACTTGTGGATAACAACAGTGTATTGAAAGTACAATGAATCACTGTGGACACAAGTACGGATATCACCTACGACAGTGGTGATCAAGATCTTCAAGCATGTCGGGTACAAAGGCAACCCGATGTACGAAAAGGACACCTCCTGGCAAAAGGAAGGAAATGTTTGAACAAATTAGAACCAAACTTCCTGGTGTTTTAAAGTCTCTTTTTGGTTCTATAATTAAGAAGAAAACAGTTCGGGTGCCCACAAACACCAGAAATAACATGTCCGCTATACTGAAGATCTAAAAAGAGTTCTTCCCAAATCAGCAGTCAATGACTCTAAAGTCCGGAAAGTCCTTCCCCGTGATTGAGAAAGGGGGAGTCAATATCAAAATCCAACGCCATCGGATCCGCAATATTCATGCTAGCGGACAGAAGGCGTGTATAGGCTCTTAAATGAAATGTTGTGTATCCAAAAGGGCAATTTTCTACACAACTATAAATATTTCAAAATACCCCTGCACGTGCACTAAAAACTGTATGCACATAGGTACACTAAAAGGGGTATATAAAAAAATAAGCCGCATGGGCCCCGGCGAGCGTGTTATTGGAACACACGTGACGCCTAGGGATGCTGCGCGGGTCGATAAGTGAATTCAGGTTCGAACCTGATCCTTCTATACGGACCAATAGGAGTCGACAGGGTTCGAACCATTAAACAAATACATGGTTGTGGGGATCAATGTATTTGTTTCAATACATTCATATTAGGCCTTCAAGGCCTACAATCAAAAGAATTCATTAAATAAAAGGCACAAAGCCTACAAGAAACCCGATCCTCGGTCGACAGCTTGGCCGAGTCGACAAGGTTTAATCAACAAATGGAAATGACCCCAAACACCCCGATGATGGCCGTGTTGAACGCTAATCTCAACCGGAGGGGTTCACTAATATTTTTAAATGTCCTCCAAGCTCCACCAAAAAATCCAAAATTCAAAAAAATCCCAAATTCCAAAAATATTTAAAATTGAAATAAATCCATTAACACTTAAAGCAAAATTCATCCACCCTCCGCAATAGTCTGTCGGGGTGGACAAATTCAAATAAACTCTAGCTCACAAAGAGCCAAATGCCTAGTCGAAAATATCACTAGGATCCATTCTCAAAACAATCTCCTGCCAATAAGGACGTGGTACGTGTCCTCTAACCGGCGGTTTTTGCCGCCAAACGGCACCGCAGGATAAACGGTTACGACGACCCGGGGCCCTCTGAACCGAGTGGTTTTGCCGCCAAATGGCACCACGAAATACCGGTTATGGCCAGAGCCAATACGTTCCTTATTGGCATCAAATCCTTGAGATATGAATCAATAGGATATGATCGATAGGGCACAAAGCCCTCTGTCAGCTAAGGTGGATTTAAATTTGTCCCCTTAGACAAACATCCAACCCAGGTCTACAAGGTCCCCTTGGACGAAGCAACCCATGGCTGCCGACAAGGATCCTTCTGTCAGGTTGGGTCGACTACCTCCTCTGACTAAGTAGACCAGGGACCACGATGGCCCGGGACGACGGAACCATGGGATCTTGATCGGGTCTATCATCCATTCCCCCATCATCCGCTTTAAGTGCAAGATGATGAAATTTCTTATTTTAAATATCCAATCTTTCCAATCTCAAATCCAATTCCCAAACTTCCAAACATTTCAAATATCCAAACCATTGCTGCTACTATATGCCAGATACACGTATCTCTATACGTATCTGATCGACGACTAGCCTTAATCGAAAGTTCTCTCTCGTGATCGGGAGGGGTAATTAACTATAGGGGCTTGCGCCTATAGGAAACCAGAACTCAGATCATAAAGTCCTCGCAAAATGAGGGCGAAATCTCTGGGTAGTGTCTTATCTACAAACCCATCTGCCTTCCAAAATTTACCCCGGAACTTATCCGTTAAAACTCCCTCGCTCAAATAGCAAAAAGAAATCGCGCGGCGGGGAGGCCGGGGCCGAATTTTCGGAGCCCACACCAGAGCCAATACGGTCCGTAGTGGCATCAAACCCTTGAGATATGAATCAATAGGATATGATCGATAGAACCCCTCCTAGGGAGAGACTATCATCTGCTATGATAACTGAAAGGAGAGGTTATCGACGACAAGCTCCACGCGGTGAGCATCGGGGCGTGACACCTGAACCGTATGTTCGGGGATCCGCCGCCGAAAGGTCCCGGTGGAAAGGGAAACAAGTATGGAGGCCAAAGCTTCGAAAAGAAGAGATGATTGAAGGAAGGATTAGTTCGGGTGTGACATCCGGAGCTGTCTCCCGGAGATCTGCCCCTGCCAATAGAACTCGTCAGAAATGGGTACAAAAGGAGGCCCATAATGACGACAACTATAATGACAGTCAACATCCTGTAGAGTCTTCCAGGAGATCCTGTCATTCTCCTACTTCAGCCAAAGAGGAAGTTCATTTCGATCGTAGTCCGCAGATCGAAGAAGTAATCATTCCAAGTCAAGAGCCTGAAATTCAGTGGCGACGCCGCTCAGAAATTCAGATACAAGAAGATGAAGAAGAATATGGGGATGAAGACACTATGGAGCTCGAAGTGGTTCATATGGTCAGCCACGTTGATGTTGAAGATGATGATGGTGATGAAGAAGACCAGCAATCACAGCCGCGCATACGTGTTTATCGACGTCGCCACAGGGCCAGATCCATTGCCAGCCGAAGTGCTCGCTCCTCAGAAGAAAGAGATGAGGAAGAAGAAGAGGTCGGAGAAAACCCCTTCGCTGGAGAAGATATCACACTCGCTGAAATGAGAAATCAAATGAGGCGACAGATGCGAAGGAAAGACAGAGAAATATCTCAGTTGAATGATAAGATGACTGAGATGATGACTCAGATGACGGCGATGATGGAGATGATGCAGAAGACCACTTCTGTTGGTCCTACACCGGCTCAACCCGTCAACCAAGCTGCTAATTCTCAAAATCTCCAAGCGCCTCAAGCCTCAGGAGTGAAAGGTGTACCTGAAGGTGGCGATAAAAGTAATGATCCAATCCGCCAGCGCACTCCACAAGATGTGGCGAGTGCCTCTGAGCCTGTAACTGCGTCACAGCTGGAAGGCTTGATTAGTGAAAAGATCAAGGCCATTATAGCTGCTGAACAGGCGGAGAAGTTGGTAGGAAAAGGTCGTCCGTACCCAGCAGAGTACGATCAGGTGTCATATCCAAAGGGATATTCTATGCCGAAGTTCAATATCTTCGATGGAAATAAAAATCCCAGACAACACCTGGCGCAATTCAAAGCTACCTGTGGAAATACAGGAGGCAATGATGCTTTGTTATTCAGGCAATTCGTGAGCAGCTTGAGTGGAACTGCTTTCGAATGGTATGCTGAGCTGTCAAATGATTCACTGAAGACCTTTGCAGAATTAGAGGCCTTGTTCGTGAAAAGATTTGCCAGTGCAATAGAGAAAACTACTATCGCTGATCTTGCTCTAGATAAAAGGAGAAAAGATGAGTCAGTGACGAAATATATAACACGCTGGCGCAATCTCAGCATGAAGTGCGAGCAGCAGCTAGAAGAAGAGCATGCAGTCCAATTGTTGATGGGGAACATTGATGATAAAATGCAGCCCTTCCTGTGCATGGCTTCAATCACCACCTTTCAAGATCTGCTCGACAGGGTGGCGAAGTTTGAAAAGTTAAACTTGTCAAAGTCTGAAAGCTTCCCTGATAAATCCAAAAAGGCTAAAGCTCCTGACACAAGAAAGAATGAGGTATACTCTGCATTCCCTCCCAGACCTGATAAAGGTAAACGGGTAGTGTATAATGTGGATAAAGGAAAGCAGCCTATGCAATATGAAGAAAAACCAAAATAGGTTTACAATCCAATTCCTCAACCAAAGCTGGTTCTTGGAGGAAATGACAAACCTCGAGCCTTTCCTGGTGGAGGAGAGCGCCAGAGGCAGACTGCAGGAGCTGGTGATAGAACGTTCCCCTCCCTCAAGGAGAAAATGAATAAAGAATATTCGTTCAAGAGGGAAAGTGTTGCCAAGCTATTCCGACAAGCACTCAAGAATGGTCTGGAGTTGCCAGAATGCAAAAGACCTGAAGAGTCCAAACACAGTGGCGACCCAAACTACTGCCCATATCATCGGGTAGTTAGCCACCCAATTGAAGATTGTTATGTCTTCAAAGATTGGTTGGAAAAGATGTACAAAAGGGGAGAGTTAACATTATCAGATAATGTGTTAGTTCGTCCTAAAAAGGAATCCACCCGGGTGGTGACATCATCTTCCGTACTCCCGCCTAAAGAAACAACAACAAAAGAATCTGTCCAAAAGGAACAATGGGAGACTGTGATCTCCAAGAAGACAACAAAAATGCTGAAACAGCTAGAAGGAGTTCCTGGTGTCAAGTGGAAGTCTCCTACTGAACCGGTACTGAACTTAAAATGGTTGCCTGTGTCACAAGCATCCACCTCTAAGCAGCAACCTGGCCAAGCTAGCTCGTCAAAGTCTGACAAATTAAAATCAAAGTCTTCCAAGAAGAAAGTCAAGCTGAAGAAGCCTGAGGCAAAGAAGACTGCAACTCAAAAGGCTATTGATAGTTTGGGTGAATATTACCAGACTGTCAGGAGACCTGTCAAGCTCGGTGATTTTATGAAAGAGCTTAAAATAGATGAAAAGAAAGAAGAAGATGAGGCTGAATCTCTTCCTATAGAAACATGCCGAGTCATCTTTACAACATCAGAGGTATTAGATAGAGAGAAATACGCTGAAGAAGCGGCCCCTGAGTTCTGTCTAATGGTATCATCAATGGAATTCAGTTCAGATGATCTGTGTTTTCCAGATGATGAAGATTCAGACCCAAGCATAGCATCGCAAATAAAGCAGGTGAAATTGGGAGACGATTTCGAGTCTACAGATGAATCCCTAGACACAACAATGGCTGACTCTGAAGAAAATGCTTCATCAAATAAGTCTGAATCAGATGAGGTGGCCCAAGTACGGTTGAGAAGTGGAAAGGTATTACCGCCTCCACCAAAGAAAGGGATCCCTAATAAAGATAAGGGCAATGAGATAATTATCAATGAAGATATTATCCCCGAAGATCCTAAGAAGAAAGACATTTTATCCAAGGGGATAGATTACAATATCTTATCCCACTTGAGGAAGATCCCAGCACAACTCAGTATATACGACGCCCTCTTGATGTCTAAAGACCTTCGAGAGACTTTGATCCAAGCTCTCAAGGACCCTGAAAGATATGAGGCATATTTTGCTGAGCGTAACTTGACGGAAGTCTTGCAAGCTCGAAATGAGCCCCTCATCACTTTTGCTGAGGATGACATGATGCTTGGGACGGCAGATCACAATCGCCCATTGTATGTTACGGCAGAGAGCGACGATATGATGATCAGCCGAATTTTGATCGATCCTGGATCTTCCGTAAATCTCATGAGTCTTAAAGCGCTGAGATCCCTCTGCCTCGATGTGGAGCATCTTGGCCAAGATAAGTTGATGGTACACGGCTTCAATGAGAAAGGGCAGAAAACCCTTGGTTCGTTTATGCTTCCTCTTGTATTTGGGGAACTCCATACAGAAGCCAAATTTCATGTGATTGATGCGGACACCTCATTTAAGGCGCTACTAGGTCGTCCCTGGTTGCACGAATATGGCGTTGTCCCTTCGACATTACACCAGTGTATGAAATATCTGAAAGAAGGAGAAGAATTCAGAATTTCTGGTGATATTCAGCCCTTTGCAGTACATGAAGTAACAGTTTATGAAGATGCTAAGTACTTCATGCCAAAGAAGCAAAAGTCGTCAAGTTCTCTTGAGGCTAGAGCATCAAATTCTAAGGCTGCAAAGAAACCTAAACAAGAAGGTGAGAAGAAGCGTGTAGGGAGAAAGAAGGCGACGCCGACTCTTCCTAAATCACCGATCATTCCCAAAGAAAAGAAACATGTACCTCATCTTGGGAGCGACACGGATGAAGATGACGTTACTCCTGCCAAATCTCGAAAAATATGCCGGTCCACGGATGAATGGAGCAGGCAGGTTGAATTTTCAAATGATGATTATGACTACGACTCAATCTACATGAACTCGGTGCAGAGTGTGTTCTCCAGAAGAATAGACAGTCTGTCAATTTCAGACAGCGTACTCGTAGTCACACGTGTTCCCATGCAACATTTCAAAGAACTCATTTCACGCGAGGTGCATAAGATTGAAGAACTCTCCACTCTTTATCTGCCTCCCCTGAAGAAGGGGACTGCACTAGGGAATGTACTATATTCCACCGGAGTTCGTGAAGAGGAGAATCATGACTGGGATTGCATGCTCCTCGACTCCGAGGAATTATTTCCTACGAGGTTACCCAAGTTCAATACCAAAAATATTCAAAGAATGCTACGAAAGCAAATCAATATTCCTACTACCAAACGACAGCTCCGTACAAGTCTGGGCCTCTGGTATGGGAGGAATCCACGTCCGCTACGACGAAAGGATATAGATGCATATAAAGGCATTGGATTCATCAAACGAAAATTCCTCCGGAAAGAAACTTGTCAAGCAATTACATGCGGAGAAATCAAATCTGATAATGATGAAGATGAGGTATATGAAGCCAAAGCTTATGATGATCAACCAGTAGAAGCTGAGCCTGCACCAGAAGAACTGGAAGATGGTGGACAAGCTGCTACGATGGACGAGCTCAAAGAAGTAAACTTGGGAACTGAGGAAGACCCTCGCCCAACCTTTATTAGCTCTCTTTTGCCAGAAGATCAAGTAAAAGAAGTGAAGAAGCTCCTCTGTGAATTCAGGGACTGCTTTGCCTGGACATATGCTGAGATGCCCGGTTTATCCCCTGAAGTAGCAGTTCACAGATTAGCCATCAAACCTGATGCAGCACCTATCAAACAAGCTCCAAGGAGAATGAGATTGGAGATTGAAGAGCAGGTGATCACAGAAACAAAGAAGCTCATAGAAGCAGGCTTCATTCGTGAAGAAAAATATGCTGACTGGATTGCTAATATCGTCCCTGTAAAGAAGAAGAATGGCCAGATTCGTATCTGCATCGACTTCAGGGACCTCAACAAGGCATGCCCGAAAGATGACTTTCCGCTTCCAGTGTCAGAGCTTCTAGTTGACAACACTTCCAACTATGATTTGTTCTCATTTATGGACGGATCGTCGGGCTACAATCAAATCAAAATGGCGCCTGAGGATGAAAAGCACACATCATTCAGAACACCCATCGGCATTTTCTGCTACACAGTCATGCCCTTTGGCCTGAAGAACGCGGGTGCCACCTATCAACGGGCGATGACTCGTATATTTGATGATTTGATCCATCAAAAGGTCGAATGCTATGTAGATGACTTGGTCATTAAAAGTATGGATCGAAAAGACCACATTGATGATTTGAGAATTGTGTTCGAGAGAATCAGAAAGTACGATCTGAAGATGAACCCTCTCAAGTGTGCATTTGGGGTATCCTCAGGGAAATTTCTGGGATATGTTGTTCGACATCGAGGCATCGAAGTCGACCCCAACAAGATCAAGGCAATCATGGAGATGCCACCTCCAAAGAGTCTCCGACAACTCCGTTCCCTACAAGGACAACTGGCTTTCATTCGGAGATTCATATCGAATCTATCGGGTAGGTGCCAGCCATTTTCAAAGCTGATGAAGAAAGATGTCCGATTCAAATGGGACGAAGAGTGCCAAGAAGCGTTTGACAGCATTAAAAGATATCTGTTAAGTCCTCCTATTCTCGCGGCGCCAATCCCGGGGAAGCCTCTTATACTGTATACAGCAGCACTAGAAGAGTCCCTCGGAGCATTATTGGCCCAGCATAATGAAGAAGGCAAGGAGAATGCACTCTACTATATCAGCCGGAGGTTGATAGGAGCAGAAATCCGCTACTCTCCAATCGAGAAGCATTGCTTGGCTCTGATTTTCGCAGTTCAGAAGCTCCGCCATTATATGCTATCTCACAAAATCACCTTGATATCAAAGATCGATCCGCTGAAGTTCTTGATGACAAGACCAGCGTTGACAGGTCGTTTGGCAAGGTGGGCAGTGATACTCCTGCAGTTTGATATCACATATGTACCACAGAAAGCAGTAAAAGGGCAGGTGTTGGCAGATTTTCTCGCTGCACATCCTATTCCTGCAGATTCTCCGCTTAACGACGATCTACCTGACGAGCAGATCATGAATGTTGAAGAAGAGGAGATGCTACGAGTATGGGAAATGTACTTTGATGGAGCATCGTCAATCAAGCGTGCTCGGCCTCCAAATCTAGAGAAAGCCCAAGCCGGAATCGGACTCATTTTCGTGGCGCCCGAGGGAGGCATAATGAGATTCTCATTCAGCTTGACTGAACCTCGGACCAACAATGAGGCTGAATATGAAGCCTTAATAGCCGGATTGGAGATTGCAATCGATGTCCGAATCCGAAATCTCCATATTTTTGGTGATTCTCAACTTGTTGTAAATCAAGTACTGGGAATTTACAAAATCACCAAGTTCGAGTTGGCCTGTTATCACCGGCGAGTTCTTGAGCTTATGAAACAAATTCCAATTGTCAAACTAACTCAAGTTCCCCGAGGTCAAAATGGCAAAGCTGATTCCCTGGCAAAATTGGCTAAAGAAATGGCGAATATGGATGACGAATGGCCTATAATAATTATGGTGCACAATCGGCGAATCCTAGAGCCAGCTCTACTACAATTCCCGCAGGCAGAGGGAATACCAAATTCAAGCCAGCAGGATGCAACTCCGGTTGATCCTCAAACTCCCCAATCAGTTGATCTTGAAGATCAGTCTGAAGAACAGCAAGTTCCTAAGAAAAGGCGCAAGGCCAGTCAAGCTTTAGAATCATTGTGGTATTGTCTAGATATTGAAGAAGATGACTGGAGGCAACCTTTCATTGACTACTTCAAGGAAGGTAGACTACCAACAGACAAATCAATAGCTGCTCAAATCAGAAAGAGAGCACTACGATATGCATTTGCCAATAACACATTGTATCGACGTGCTTTCGATCAAATGTGGCTAAGATGCCTAGGGACTCGAGAAGCTGACAAGGTGGTAGCAGAAGTTCACGAAGGACTTTGTGGAGCGCACCAATCAGGTCCCAAGATGGCAGTAAAAATTAAAAGAATGGGTTACTATTGGCCGACCATGGTCAGAGATTGTATCAATCATGCTAAAAAGTGCCATGAGTGCCAGATCCACGGTGATGTTATACATCAACCGCCAAATCCACTGCACCCTACAATAGCATCCTGGCCATTTGAATGTTGGGGTACTGATGTTATTGGGCCAATAGATCCGCCGTCATCAGCAGGACACCGCTTTATCTTGGCAGCAACCGACTACTTCTCAAAGTGGGCAGAAGCGGCTCCATTCAAAGAAGTTACATCTGAGCACGTGATCAACTTCTTCACCCACAATGTTGTTTACAGATTCGGTGTGCCACGCCGCATAATATCAGACAACGGAACTGCTTTTAAGAGTACAAAAATCTATAAGTTCGTTGATCGACACAAAATTGATTGGCGGTACTCTTCCATTTATTATCCAAGAGCAAATGGCTTAGCTGAAGCCTTCAACAAAACACTGGTGAAATTGTTAAAAAAGATTCTCTCTAAGAACAAAAGAGAGTGGCATACGAAAATGGCAGAAGCGCTATGGGCGTATCGCACAACCTATAAAACGCCGACCAAAGCCACTCCTTACTCTTTGGTGTTCGGAGTTGAAGCAGTACTGCCACTAGAAGTTGAACTTCCATCCCTTCGAATTGCCATCCAGAATGAGCTGACTCAAGAGCAAAATGCTCGGTTAAGAATGGAAGAGCTCGATGCCCTCGATGAAGTCAGGTTGCAAGCTCAGCAGAACTTGGAGATCTACCGAGCAAGAATGACAAAATCTTTTGATCGAATGGTGCGTCCTCGATCATTTCAAGAAGGGGAATTGGTCCTGGTGCAGAGAAGACCAATCATCCCGCACAGAAAAATCGGTGGCAAATTCATATCCAACTGGGAAGGACCTTTCGTCATCGAGAAGGTATTTCAAGGAGGAGCTTATCAACTGATCGATCTGAATGGTCAAAGGCCCATGCCGCCGATCAATGGCAGATACCTGAAGAAATACTACGCATGAAATATTGTGCTTAATGTATTGTGTTTTCATACATTATTGTTAGCACATGCATTTTATATTTTGAAATTCTCTTCTATCATAAGAACGCATTTCAAAATTCCCCTATTAGACTGGGGGCATTTTAAATATTTATTCGGGTCGACATCGCGCTGCGTGCCGAGATCCCCAAATAAACATTTAAAATTTCAAAATTCCAATTCTATTTTGCTCTAAAATGTCCCTGCAAGACAGGGGGCATTTTAAATATTTATTCGGGTCGACATCGAGCTGCGTGCCGAGATCCCCGAATAAATATTTAAAATTTATCAATTCATATGTTTTTTTGTGCTAAAGAATACAAAGATCTTCTTTTTCAAAGTATATGCAGGTGATCTCTCAAAGATCGAGACACCTTCTCCAACAAACCAAGACTCAAAAGTCAAGAAAGAGACTTTTGTAACTACACGCTCCTACAAAATCGAGCCGGAAAAGCTTGAAGTCTTTCAACAGTCTGAAGCTTAAGGTTCGAATGGGTGTAAAAGGTCGGATCCAACAAGCCCAAATATGGCCGGATCACTGGCAGCTCCGTCTACTCAACCAGCCATAAGAACGGCCGTAGTAGCGGGACCCCCACTTCGTCAACCCGTCAGTAGGGACTAAAGAAAGAACGAAAGCAAATTTGACTCGACCAGTTCAAGTGATCGTAGTCTACAAAATTCTCCAAAATGACTGGAGAATCAAAGTTCCAGTGGAAGAATGAGTCTCGAGCAACTACTGAATGTTCGTAGGCTCCAAAATCTAAAACCACGAAGGATGACTCCAAATCTGTCAACTTCAGCAAAATCAGCATTGGGAAGCACAATTCCCATAGCTCAAGTCTGAAGCCTGAATGGGTGTAAGAGGTCGGATCCAACAAGCCCAAATATGGCCGGATCGCTGGCAGCTCTGTCTACTCAACAAGCCATAAGAAAGGCCGCAGTAGAGGAACCCCCATTTCAGCAACCAGAAGACGAAGAGCTGTCAAATCCCAGCTCTCCCGATCTGATGAACTCAAGTGATTCAGATTAAAGTCTTCTCAAGTGGTTAAAGATCAAGATACTACCTACATTCGGTATTATCAACTGAATCTGAAACCTGCAAGTCCTTCAACAAATCCGTCAAGCACAAAGCAAGGATCGAAGGAACTTTTCTTCAACAAGTCCGCCAAAGCACAAAGCAAAGGACCGAAGAAAACTATCCCAAAGTTCAAGAAAAGCCTATGGCTGAACTAAGTGGATTCCGTCATCAATAAGTCCGTTATGCACAAAGCTCTGGACCGATGACTTTTCGCCACCGACCTAGTACAAACCTATCGGTTTAGGTCACCGGCATCTACTCATTCATCAAGCCCGCCAAAGCTAGAAGCAAAGGGCAGAAGGAATACAAATCTTCTGACAAGTCATCAAAGACAAATCAGACAACCCTTCACCAAGTCCGCAGCACAAAGCACAGGACAGAAGGAATCAAAATCTCAGGGCTCTAACAAAAGCTGCAGAATGAGCATCCCGGATGATATCTACAAATGTCCCTAAAGACTGGAGGCATTTTAAATATTTATTTGGGTCGACATCGCGCTGCATGCCGAGATCCCCAAATAAATATTTAAAATTTCAACAAGATATCAACCATCTATGGATACATTCAAGAGAGCAGTGGAGAAAGAAATTTAGTGTGACATCCAAGCAAATTTTGGAGATCCACTAAAAGATAGTAGTGTGATATCCAAACAAATTTTGGAGATCCACTAAATGAAAACCCTAGTGTGACATCTAGAACAACTATCTAGAGATTCACAGGGTCAATCAGCATACAACAAACGTGGTTCGCTCCAGACACGTACCACATTTGTTGGGGGGCATTTGTTGACCCGTGTAATGTAAAGAAACAAAAAAAAAAAAACCTCACCTACTCTCTGCCCTTGCACGTCATCGCCGCCCTTCGCACGATGAAGCCACGCTCGACGTCGCATCCCCCACGTCTCTCGCACGATGCGCTCGCATCGTTAAAATGCTGAAGGGGCGAGGCCTTCGGCCTCTTTCTCCACCACGATCACTCTCGCTTTCACTCTCTCCCTCTCCGGCTCCTTGTGCTGTTCGACTTCGCTGCTTTGACGACGTTTCCTTCCTGTTGAATCGGAAGTCGGACATTTGATCGGAAGCAACTCGAGAGCTCGCTCGATCCTTCCTGGCTGCTCGACCCTTGCCCCAGCAACGACTTTCCCTTCCCGTGGATTGGAAGTTACGGCATTTAAATCGGAAGCAACAACTGGGAGCTCGCTATTGTGAAGGAAACTTTCTCCCTGTTGCACGCTGTCCGACTCCGCTCCTTTGGCGACATTCCTGTCGGGATCGGAAGTTACGAAATTTTGTTCGGAACCCACAACAGGAGCTCGCCGGCTGTAAAGATAACCCTCTACCTTTCGTGCGCTTCTTCCCTCTCCTCCGAAGCCGCTCCCTCCTATAGGATCGGAAGTTTCAACATTTGATCGGAAGCAAGCAAAGGAGCTCGCCGACAGTGAAGACCGACATTTTGATCGGAAGCGAGACAGAGCTCGCAAGCCGTGAAGGTAACTTTCTCCCTTTGACGCGCTTCTCGGCCAAATCCGAACAGAGAGATAGTGAGAGGGAGAGGGATTTTTGTAATTTAATTATAATTATAATTATAATTATTATAATTATTATTAATTATAAATGTAATTAGTTATAATTAACTTTGTTTAATTATAATTAATTATATTTATTATAGTTAATTATAATTACTTAATTTAATTATAATTTATTATTATTTTTAAATGATAATTAATTAATGAAATAATTAGTTATAATTAATTGATTTTAATTATAATTAGTTATTCTAATTAAATTAATTATTATTAATTATAATTGATTATAATTAATTAAGTTAATTATGTTTCTTTTAATATAATTATAATTAATAAATGTTAATCATAATTAATTATAATTAATTAAATTTAATTATAATTAATTATTTTAGCTATTATTAATTATAATTAATTATTATAAAAAAAAAAAGAAGGACCCTCCTCCCGCCTCGGTCTACGAGCCTACACTGCCAGTCCGCCGGACTTCAAGGTATAAGTTTTGAAACCTTGGCTCTATCTCTTACCTCGTCCCGCGTGTCGAGTCGGCGGTCTGCCTATACACGCTCTTGTAGCGTGGTGGGAGGGGCAACCGGCGCGACACCTACGACAAGGTAGGCGAGCGACCTTTGGTTTCGGATCTTGCCTCGATTTCCGTGCCCAACTCCCGCCGGACTTCAAGGTATAAGTTTTGAAACCTTGGCTCTATCTCTTACCTCGTCCCGCGTGTCGAGTCGGCGGTCTGCCTATACACGCTCTTGTAGCGTGGTGGGAGGGGCAACCGGCGCGACACCTACGACAAGGTAGGCGAGCGACCTTTGGTTTCGGATCTTGCCTCGATTTCCGTGCCCAACTCCCGTCGGACTTCAAGGTATAAGTTTTGAAACCTTGGCTCTATCTCTTACCTCGTCCCGCGTGTCGAGTCGGCGGTCTGCCTATACACGCTCTTGTAGCGTGGTGGGAGGGGCAACCGGCGCGACACCTACGACAAGGTAGGCGAGCGACCTTTGGTTCCGGATCTTGCCTCGACTTCCGTGCCCACCTCCGCCGGACTTCAAGGTATAAGTTTTGAAACCTTGGCTCTATCTCTTACCTCGTCCCGCGTGTCGAGTCGGCGGTCTGCCTATACACGCTCTTGTAGCGTGGTGGGAGGGGCAACCGGCGCGACACCTACGACAAGGTAGGAGAGTGACCCTCGGTTCCAAATCTTGTCCTCGACGCCGACACCGCCGACACTGCTACGCAAAGGTATGATGTTCCAAAATCTCATTCTCGACGTTTGCAGCGGACCGGAGAACCACCTATACGCGCTCTTGTAGCACGGTAGGAGGGAGCCCGGTGCGACGCATACGACGAGGTGGGAGAGCCCTATACACGCTCTTGTAGCGTGGTGGGGAGTCACTGCTGTTCTGGGAGTTACTGCTGTTCTACTGTACGGGTACTGTTGAAGGCCCCATACACGCTCTTGTAGCGTGGTGGGATGAAATTTTGTACGGCCACGGTGTCTAAGGACACCTACCATACACGCTCTAGTAGCGTGGTGGGAAGGCCCAGCTCCCCTATTTTCCCCCAAACGGGGGATATGCCGGGGTGCTGCCGAAATTTTCACTGAAATGTACAAAGACTTGAACAATACGAAGGCCTTCTTGGACAACAATATAGAAGACCTGTACTCGAACAAAAATACACAGAACTTGAACTAAAATAAGTAGAGGACTTGCACAACGAGCAGAGGACTTATTGATTTGAACCTGAACAAGACTCAAATGATTTCTAAAGATCAAAATCAAATAAGTCAAATCAAATTGAACGGAAATTCAAGTCAATTCAAACACAAAATGGAATGTACAAGAACTTCAGAAGATCCTGAATAAGCACCTGAACTCAAAAGATTGCAGGGGCACTCGAATTTGTACTCTGAGCTCGGACTATACAACACCAAGTGGGACTTATGAACTCAACCGACTCAAATCCAAAAGAAGCTGAAAATAACCTTGCATTCTGAGCTCACGAGAACTGGATTGGGAAGGGTTCATACTTGAGTCAAACTCGACACCAATCAAACTACAACACCTCCTACGAATATTTCCTAGAAGTTCGTAGCAGGTACAACGGTCTCCAACAAGTCAATGCACTATACTTGTAAGAAGCAATGGACAGTTGTGAGGTGTACGAATACTACCCATATGCAGCGATCAAAGATCTGCCCCTACAAATCAAACTACCACCTGAGATTGGTGAAAGGTGGTTTCAATGCAAAAGCGAGGGCTCTCCTACGAAAACTACTAAGAGGTCGTAGCGGCTACAACCAGTCCCCTGCAAATGACTACAAACAACTTGTGGATAACAACAGTGTATTGAAAGTACAATGAATCACTGTGGACACAAGTACGGATATCACCTACGACAGTGGTGATCAAGATCTTCAAGCATGTCGGGTACAAAGGCAACCCGATGTACGAAAAGGACACCTCCTGGCAAAAGGAAGGAAATGTTTGAACAAATTAGAACCAAACTTCCTGGTGTTTTAAAGTCTCTTTTTGGTTCTATAATTAAGAAGAAAACAGTTCGGGTGCCCACAAACACCAGAAATAACATGTCCGCTATACTGAAGATCTAAAAAGAGTTCTTCCCAAATCAGCAGTCAATGACTCTAAAGTCCGGAAAGTCCTTCCCCGGTGATTGAGAAAGGGGGAGTCAATATCAAAATCCAACGCCATCGGATCCGCAATATTCATGCTAGCGGACAGAAGGCGTGTATAGGCTCTTAAATGAAATGTTGTGTATCCAAAAGGGCAATTTTCTACACAACTATAAATATTTCAAAATACCCCTGCACGTGCACTAAAAACTGTATGCACATAGGTACACTAAAAGGGGTATATAAAAAAATAAGCCGCATGGGCCCCGGCGAGCGTGTTATTGGAACACACGTGACGCCTAGGGATGCTGCGCGGGTCGATAAGTGAATTCAGGTTCGAACCTGATCCTTCTATACGGACCAATAGGAGTCGACAGGGTTCGAACCATTAAACAAATACATGGTTGTGGGGATCAATGTATTTGTTTCAATACATTCATATTAGGCCTTCAAGGCCTACAATCAAAAGAATTCATTAAATAAAAGGCACAAAGCCTACAAGAAACCCGATCCTCGGTCGACAGCTTGGCCGAGTCGACAAGGTTTAATCAACAAATGGAAATGACCCCAAACACCCCGATGATGGCCGTGTTGAACGCTAATCTCAACCGGAGGGGTTCACTAATATTTTTAAATGTCCTCCAAGCTCCACCAAAAAATCCAAAATTCAAAAAAATCCCAAATTCCAAAAATATTTAAAATTGAAATAAATCAATTAACACTTAAAGCAAAATTCATCCACCCTCCGCAATAGTCTGTCGGGGTGGACAAATTCAAATAAACTCTAGCTCACAAAGAGCCAAATGCCTAGTCGAAAATATCACTAGGATCCATTCTCAAAACAATCTCCTGCCAATAAGGACGTGGTACGTGTCCTCTAACCGGCGGTTTTGCCGCCAAACGGCACCGCAGGATAAACGGTTACGACGACCCGGGGCCCTCTGAACCGAGTGGTTTTGCCGCCAAATGGCACCACGAAATACCGGTTATGGCCAGAGCCAATACGTTCCTTATTGGCATCAAATCCTTGAGATATGAATCAATAGGATATGATCGATAGGGCACAAAGCCCTCTGTCAGCTAAGGTGGATTTAAATTTGTCCCCTTAGACAAACATCCAACCCAGGTCTACAAGGTCCCCTTGGACGAAGCAACCCATGGCTGCCGACAAGGATCCTTCTGTCAGGTTGGGTCGACTACCTCCTCTGACTAAGTAGACCAGGGACCACGATGGCCCGGGACGACGGAACCATGGGATCTTGATCGGGTCTATCATCCATTCCCCCATCATCCGCTTTAAGTGCAAGATGATGAAATTTCTTATTTTAAATATCCAATCTTTCCAATCTCAAATCCAATTCCCAAACTTCCAAACATTTCAAATATCCAAACCATTGCTGCTACTATATGCCAGATACACGTATCTCTATACGTATCTGATCGACGACTAGCCTTAATCGAAAGTTCTCTCTCGTGATCGGGAGGGGTAATTAACTATAGGGGCTTGCGCCTATAGGAAACCAGAACTCAGATCATAAAGTCCTCGCAAAATGAGGGCGAAATCTCTGGGTAGTGTCTTATCTACAAACCCATCTGCCTTCCAAAATTTACCCCGGAACTTATCCGTTAAAACTCCCTCGCTCAAATAGCAAAAAGAAATCGCGCGGCGGGGAGGCCGGGGCCGAATTTTCGGAGCCCACACCAGAGCCAATACGGTCCGTAGTGGCATCAAACCCTTGAGATATGAATCAATAGGATATGATCGATAGGGCACAAAGCCCTCTGTTAGCTAACGTGGATTCAAATTTGTCCTCTTAGACAAATATTCACCCCAGGTCTACAAGGTTCCCTTGGACGAAGCAACCCATGGCTGCCGACAAGGATCCTTCTGTCAAGTTGGGTCGACTACCTCCTCTGACTAAGTAGACTAGGGACCACGATGGCCTGAGATGACGGAACCATGGGATCTTGGTCGGATCTATCATCCATTTCCCCACCATCCGCTTTAAGTGCAAGGCGGTGAAATTTCTATTTTAAATATAAAATTTTCCAAACACCAAAACTTTCCAATTCTCAAACCCAATGCTGCTACTATATGCCAGATAACGCGTATTTTCTACGTATCTGATTGACGACTAGCCTTAATCGAAAGTTCTCTCTCGTTATCGAGAGGGGTAATTAACTATAGGGGCTTGCGTCTATAGGAAACCAGAACTCAGATCATAAAGTCCTCGCAAAATGTGGGTGAAATCTCTGGGTAGTGTCTTATCTACAAACCCATCTGCCTTCCAAAATTTACCCCGAAATTTAATTTCATTAAAACTCCCTCGCTGAAGAAAAAGCATAGCAGTGCGAGCGGAGGCCGGGGCTGAATTTTCGGAGCCCACACTTAGGGAGCTATAGGATTCATCTTATCTTCTCTCTATCTCAGAGAGCTTTGTGAGTGGGATGGTTCTAATATACTAAGTTATGACATGAGGGTTTTGATACTTTTCCTAAATTAGAGAGTTGAATGCTTTAGCTTGGCTTTAGTTAAGGTTCATTGATTGCTGGATTGAGCCAACATTTATGCTTAACCTAGGATGCCAGCCACCACCTCGTTTTCCTTCAACAAGGTAGGCTTGGGAAGGTATTTGAAGGGTTGAAAATCAATTTCTTAGGTGTTAGAAACCTTTGTTAAAGGCTAATGGCTTGGAATTATCCCAACAAATCTGAAGAAGTTAGGGTTTTTCCATATGCAATTAGATGCTTTGATGTGTCATGGAACGCACTTATTTGTTAGAGGGATAACCAAAGGTAAGTCTTGTGATGAAGAGCGAAGGTATTGGTTAATTCCATGAGTCATATATAAGAGAGGTTCAACTATGAATTAGCTTGTAAGATCCATTTGATTGAAATAAACCAAGGGTTGTGAAGTTTCTGGAGTTTGAGTAAGATTGAAAAAAGTGAGCTAAAGCTTCAACTATGCTTGGCTTGAGGTAATTTCATGAGTTATGTAGTTTGAGCTAGCTCTAGGCTTGTGTTAGGCTAGATTTGGTGAGTCTTGAATTTGGTTAGTCCACTAGACCCTAGGTTTGATCCTAAACTAGATCTAGGCTTATTTAAGGTTCTAGTCAAGGTTAGGTTATAGGAATTAACTGACTTGGGTGCAATGGGAGTAAATTGAGCTTACTTGCATTCATTTGGCCAATCAGGTAAACTGAATGCTTGGGTTGGATTTAGGTTATTCTGTTAGGCCTCCTTTAGGTCTATGTAGGCTCAATTTGGTCCATTGAACCTTTTAAGATAGTTTGGGTTAGTCATTGAGTCAATTAGCTTCTCCTTTGGTTTTATTGGGTTTAATTGACCTAATAAGTTTAGGTTTTGGGTTGACCATTAAGCCATGACACAGGCCATGAGTTCACTAAATGCAATGAACTTCCTTAAGACCACATTAGGCTCATTTGGGGTGTTGACTGGAGTCCTTAGGTCAATTGACTATTGATTTGGTTTTGATTAGCCATCTAGGCTAACTTAAGCATATTTTAGTTACTAGGCTAATTAGGATCAATCTAAGTTAAATGGGTTAGTTCAATTGATTAAGTTTGGGTGATTGAATTCAATTTGATGATTTGAACTAATTTAGGTGATTGGGTCTTCAATTGTGTTTATTTGAGTCAAGTCAATCATTTAGGCGAACCTAGACTAGGACTGGATTCTTGAAGCCTCTTGTAGTTAAAATATTCATGATCCATTTTAACGATTTAGCTTAGTTAAATGTATATTAGTCTAATTGCAAAACTTAAGCTAGCATAGCGTCATGCAGGTCTAGGTCAACTCACTCAAGGTTTAGTTTTGACCTTGAGATGTGATTAGGTGAATTCAATTGATTTAGGTTTTGACTAATTGAAGGTGTGAGCTTAATTTGTTGAAGGGTTCACCTAGATTCTATCTAAGCTCATCATGGACTAGGGTTTGGCAAGCCATGATTGGACAATTGTTTATACTTGGGAGAGCTAGCTATAACAGGTTATCTAGCTTAACTAGGTCGCATTAATCCACTCAGGGGAACTATTAATTAGATAAAATTGGCTCATCAAGCTCACTAGGCTACACCTTTGACTAGTCTAATGCTTACTAGTTACTAGAAGTCAAAATTAGATGAAATCCAGTACACTAGATGTTATATAGGGTACAATGGACAAGGATTAGGTTAAATTCATGGCAATTCTAATTGTGGCATACTTTTATGACCTTTAGGCTACCTTAGAAAACTTTTCAAATATACTACCAGGCACTATACCATTGATTTTAGTACTAAGGATTACCTAGACAATGACTGACGTGGGTGGGTGACTATCCTAGGGCTTTGGGTTACCTTTCGAATATCTAAACTAATAATAATCATCAGCCAAGCAAGACTCTTCATCATCCGTGTTCTTAAAAGTAGAACCTCATCTATGCTATAAAAATGAGATCACAAAACACAACCCAACATGTTCAAACATGTTTCCATTAGTGTGGGTATAAGACATTGCCACAAGGTATTTGTAATTTGTGTAATAATAAGAAATAATATTATTGCATTTAAGTTCTAATCAATTCAACATAAAAATGTTATGTTCTATAAAGCCCAAAGCATATTTGTATGTGAAGTATGCAAAAGTATAAATGATAAAAAATTGAAAAAAGTGTAAGAAAATTTAGAACAAGATTGGGAGAGTTTTAGCATATTAGGAATGATATGGGTCATCCCCTATTTATGTCAAAAAATTGTCAATATCATGTACAAGAAGATGGATTGAGAAGTATCCAATATTGACTGAAATTTTCAAGTGGTAGAAATTTTTTATAATTAAAGAATAGAATGCTCCATTTAAAGATTAAAATCCAAAATGTTGTCAATTTAATCTAAGAGTGTCACATTTCTCCAGTTTGGTCGCTTGACTATACAAAATTGTTCCAAAATGATCTCTCGCATAAAAATGTGATAAATTGATCATAATTTAATTCATCGACTATACATGATTGATAAATTTAGTCCCTGAGGGACCATTTAGGATTAATTTTGTATTGTCAAGATATTGAATTGGAGAAATGTGATTGTAGACTATATTTGTGAATTATTAATAGTCCGGGCCATTATTTGATTTTATGTGATGGATATGATATTTTGGGGTGTCCATATGTGCATGTTTATGAAAGTTATTTGATTAAGTTGAAATGACACTCTTGAAGATTTAATGCTTCATTGACTATAGTCATGTATTTCATTAGATTTCAGGGCTTCTGATTTCTTCTATTCATGGGTATGAAGAAATTTATGAGCAGGCAGCAATAGTTTCCCTTTTTGCATATAGTATGAAAGCCATGACTTGTATGTCCATTTGTTTTGGAGTGTAAATCGTAGATACACATTTGAAGAAATTAAGGCTTCGTTTGGGACAGCTTTCATACTGCTTTCTAAATAGCTTTCTAGTAAAAAATTTCGAAGTTCAAGAATTTTTTGTACTAAAGGTTGTTTTAGAAAGTAGTAAGAAAGATATTCCAACCAAAGCCTAAGATGCTCTTTTTGTATGATGTTTTAATATAGGATTGCTGTATTTCTGAGTAAAGGTCCAAAATGGACCCAAAATTTTGAGGCCCATTTTAATTTGATTTTTTTTCGAGTACTCAATATAGTCCCTCAATCCATCAAATTTGAGCCAATTTGGTGTTGTCAATTTTATCATTTATTTTAGATAGAAATAGGTGGAGGAAATTTTCCATTAGGGCATTTTGATCTTTATAGGATCATTCTCACTCCATAATACTAACTTGGGCTAATTGGATTGAAAATGCCCACATAGAAAGCCTTGCTCCACTAATTTTCGTCCATAAAAATAAAAATAACTAAGTTGATGGTAGGACCAAAGTGCCACATTGAGGGAATAAATTAAGCACTTTGAAAAGCCTAGGACTAAATTAGACACAAATCTAGGATTCATTTTGGTTACTCGCATATTTCAAGCTTCTTGATACACTCGGTGCACTCTAAAGACTAGCCAGGGAGAAAACTAAGTAGGAAGCACTAGGATTAGCTATAAGGTAAAGTTTGATTGTTTAATTTGATGCGTAATCATCGTTTGTTTTTAATGAAATATCTATGTAATCCTTGGATTCTTTCCTTAGTTTTCTTTCTAGAGCCTATTATATTATGTCATTCCTTGCATTCTGCTGGAAGTTTGGTTATCTTGTATGAACATAATTGTGTAATTTCATGCTTAAGGATTATTGTTGTTTCTTAGCAGATTCCAAAGGCTATATTGTTGATGATGATGGTATTGATTTTGTAAAATTTTCACACCTTAGGGACATCAAGGCTCAACAAAGAAGCCTGAGGTACAAGCTTCCTTCATGTTCAGGGTAGACCTCCAACATCAAGGCACCAACTTCATAACAGCAATTTTTATGTTTGTATTTCGCAGAGAGTATCTGAAGTCTTATCCTCGGGCCAAATACTTCGATGATGCAAAACCCTGGCAAGAGCCCTGTGATGTAGCATTTCCTTGCGCTTCACAAAATGAAATTGATCAACCTGATGCTGTTGCTCTTGTCAATGCTGGTTGCCGCATACTGATTGAAGGTGTATTTTAGGCATAGACAAATTATATTTGATTTTACAGTCGTTTTCTTATTGCCAGGAACAATTCTTTCACTAATTAATTATATATCTCATTTGTCTTTTGTTGTTTCGGTATTGCCAGGAACGATTCTTTCACTAATTAATTATATATCTCATTTGACTTTTTTTTTGTTTCGGAAGAGCAGGTTCAAACATGCCTTGTACTCCACAAGCTATTGATGTTTTGAAGAAGGGGAAAGTTTTGGTTGCTCCAGCGAAGGCAGCAAGTGCTGGAGGGGTATGCTAATCTCTCTTTTAGTTTGATTCTGATTACACATGATGTAAACTTTATTGATTGAGAACTTCATCATCTCCTCCTTTCTTGAAATAACATGTTTTCTCTTAGACATAATTTCTAATTGATATATTATTGAATTTGGAATATTGAGAGAGAGAGAGAGAGAGAGTGGACACTTCGCCCAATACCATTTAATGCTTGATCTACATACATTGTATGTGGACACTTCTCCTACCTCTCCATATGGCCGGACCCCTCTCTCACCTCCTCTCTAATTGGCCGGACCCCTCTCTCACCTCCTCTCTAATTAATGCCTCTCTATTAAGGCCCTCAATCAACTCCAATCACCACTAGTAACCTCCGGCCCCCATCCCTCATCAAATCCCAATTAATCCCTTCCCAATTAAGGTGATTTGAAATTCAAATTTTCCCTCCACTTCCCTTTTTTTTTGAAATCTGAAATTAAATTCAGATTTTAATTATTCAATTGACCCCTTCCCCCATGTCCGTTCCACATCAGAAACTTAATATAAATAGTTTACTATTGGAATATTGAAATCACAAGATTCTTTTGTTTTCCCAAAGAAAACAATAGCACATAGGCCTTCCAAAATGCTTTCCTATGTTTCCATCGTGAATTGACTAATCTGCAAATTCAGCCATAGGGGTGACTTAATGTAATTCCTATTGCCAATTCTAATAAGAACATCCATGATTAAAGCAAAATGATATGGGCTTAAAACTGATCCTTTATGTAATCCAATTGAAATTGGAAAATACTTGGTCAAATCACCTTGTGTTTGAACACAAGTAGCAACTCTTGTATACATGTCCTTAATGTCTTGAATATAAGTATTATTAATTCCTTTCTTTTTTAGAACTCTCTAGAGCACTTCTCTTGAAATTTTATCATACATTTTTTTCTAAATCAATAAAAATCCTATGTATATCCTCCTATATTTTTTCAAACCTCTTAACAAATGTATAACTTTCATAGTATATCTATCCAGCATGAATCCAAAGTGATTTAAGAAACATTAGTATGAGAAGGGAATTAATGTTTTTTGTTAATATTTTAATAACTGAATCTTTATCTTGCTCCCAAAAACTGCTTATTCTTTAGTTTATTTTATTTTATTTTTTAAGTTCCTTATCACATCTCCTATTTCTATATCCACCATCCTTTTAATGTCATATGTACTAGGTTATTTTTTATACCATGTTTTTTTTAGTGCATTAACCTTTCAGCTAGCATGAATTTCTTTCTATACACGATTTTAAGGCCTAAGATTTACAATTGATTTTGGAGATGCAAGCTATCTTGCATTGATCTATTCCCTTTTGAATTCTCCATGAGCTGCGTGCAATCATTAATCTCTCATAAAGTTCTGATTCATGGTTTTCTGCATTAACCTGCATTGATTGTATCCTATTGTTCTTATTGATGTATGGTACATTCTGGTTGTACTTACAATAAAAAAAAATATCATAGGACAGATCTGAAATGATAATCTTTATATCTAGCTGAACTAAACACATGGTGCAATGCGTTTAACATACGTTGCATTCGATCCATCGTCAGGTATGATGGAATTCCTAAACATTAGGATCCAAAACCCAAGTTTGTTTTGGTACAGTAAGTTAAATTTTAACCACCATATTTTACTTTGAGTCTAATGTAAAACTAACCTACCTTGCAATCATTGTCAGCTGATTGGAAATTTAGCAATTTTGTTATGTTCTGTATCAAATTCTTCAATATTTATGGGTGCCAAATTTATACACTTTTGGCTATTCAGTGAAGTTGGTTTCTCTTGGATGTGAAGATCTTCGTTCTTCTAATTTTCTCTGGGGATGTGATGATCCTGTTCCGGTTCTTCTTTTCTTTTCATTTCTTTCTTTTTTCACTCTTTTAGTGAGTATTTATTTGAGTGATTAGATTTATTTAATCCTGGTAGGTATGCTGGTTATCAACTATGTTCATGTTCCATAATTCCGTTGCGGTTCTTCTGCTTGATTTTGAAAACCTTGTGGTTATTTTTCCTTTGAGATCTATCATATGATCGCACATTTTGGATTTTTTTATTTATATGAATCTTCATGTTTTACAAATAATTGCATCTTTTATCAATTTGATTCCACATGAATCAGTGCATGCTCCTTTTTCTACAGTTGTTTTACATTTTTTTGATTAGTTGCTCATTAGGAATTTCATTAGCATTGCACATTCTATTTAATATTGCACGGCATCTCAAAAAATTTTAGATAGTATTGTATCGCTTTGTCTATTTATGCTCCATTACCGTTATTTTTCAATAATTGCTATTTATATGGTGTAGATATATTTGATTAATTGTGTTTGAGAACTGTTCAATGTGGTTTTCTTAGTAACATATGATATACAAATTTTCGAAACTTTTGAGATTGCTACATTTCTTTGGATTCCTAAGCTATTTTTAGTGATTGGCTTTCAGGTTGCTGGGGGAGAACATGAGCTAAATCATGAATACAATTTGATGCATTGGTCTGCGGAGGACTTCGAAACTAAATTACAGGTAGCTTCACTAATTTCCTTACTAATTTTTCTATATTCATTTTAATATTTTCACTTATACCACACTCAAGTTATTTATTAGTGTTAGTGACTTTTCTTTTTTAATTTTTTTTTTTAATTTGTGCTAGTGACTTATTTTACTTTTATTGATTTTTAGGTCTTTATGATTTATCTTTCTCAGCGTAGTATTGCGGCACTTTTTCATTTTAATAATCTAATTTTAACTTTATCAACTATATCATTAATGATAATGCTAGTTAAAATTCTATTATTCATTGAGTTATAGAAACCATTTAAATTTATATTCAAATTTATGTATCTTGGTATTCAGGACATGATGAAGCAGACATACGAGAGATCACTCAAGGCTTCCAATGACTACGGTATCTTGAAGGATAGCCCGGAGTAAGTATTCATAGTGCTTTCTACACTTTTCAGATAGATTTTCTTCAGTTACTCTCATCTCAACACTCTCAAACGATCAATAAATTTAATTGCAAATTTCACTTTGGTCCCTCACTTTTTGACAAAACCACTCTTTGGTTGCATTTGAAAATGGAGCCAAAGTTGATCTACATGTATAATCACCAAACGATCAAAGCGTTAAGGATGTTGAAAAGGAAAGGGGGGGCATAGTACAGTTTTTTCATAACTTGAGGGATCTAAAAGTGAGGATGTTGATTAATGTTTTATCTACTTTTATAATCATTAGAGCTCAAATGTGTGAAAGGTTTAGAATCATAGGGGTAAGTATAAGGGATCAATTTTGATTGTCTACATTTTAGATTTTGCTTGGGACAACTTTTTTACTGCTTTCTAAAGTAGCTTTTCAGTGAAAAAAATTTTTGGGGTATAAATATTTGTATTAGAAAACTATTTTAAAAAACAGCAAGAAAGTTGTCTCAAACAAAGCTTTATTGAAGGGCCAAACTGGAATTAACATTAGATTTAATCATTAAATGATATAACTTTGTTATAGATCCATATGAGCTCTTGATCAAGCTACTTATGACTAAGATCTCATTCTATGAAATTATGACATTACTAATAATCAATAGTGACATGAAATTAGGCTACGAGTAAGAAGGGAATCATAGTGAAACATTTCCTAAAACTCGTTGAAATTTTTGTTAAAAATGAAATGCCAAAACCTAATTTATCCTCACTCAGTGCATCATTTTATTAATATTCACACTTTAAGATTTGAAACCTGACAATTATTTCTTTCCTTTTTTATTCCCTTCCCGCAGAGCTCTTGTTCATGGTGGAAACATCTGTGCTTTCCTCAACCTTGCACAGGCTATGAATGACCAAGGCTGCGTTTGAATAGAATCTGGCTCAACTTCTCCATTAATGGTAGGTCAGCCAAGCTTACTTACAACTTTAACATATTAAAGATAGCTGCTATCCAATTCCTGCAGTTGGCCTTTTTGGTGGCTGAGTCTTCAGTGACATAGAAGCAGCTCGCATTTCATCTGATGCAATTTCATCACTTAGTAGATTCGCCATTCACTTTGTACTATCCGCTGTTGTTAAAGTAGAAGTATTGAGCAATAAATTTAATCATTATTCTATTGGGTAACAAAGCCACCTATATTGAGGTATTAATAAATAAGAATGTTTTGAAAAACTCTTGACATGTATTGTAATTTATGTTCCTTTGTGTAATTTCTGTTTTTTTGCCTTCTTACTCTTAATATGCAATTTTGGTACTTTTATTTGAAAATAACAATATAATATATGGTCAAAGTTGAAATATCTTATTTTATGGGTTGTTTGTTTCATGTTATGTAGCTAAAAATGTAATTTAGATAATGGTATTATTTATTAAATAAATTAATTTCATTTAGTGTTTTTTTTTAATTCAAATTTTATTGTTTTTTTTTTCAATTTTGATTAAAAGTAGATATTTTAAAATTTTGATAACCAAAATATTATATTTGTTGTAGATCAATGTAAATAATTTTGGTGTAATAATTAAAGTTGTTTAAAACTTCATTGTCATAAACATGAATATACTATCATAGGAAAATAAAATAATAAGCAAATATAATTTTAGCTTTTATATTTTAAAATATATCTAATTATTGGCAAGGGCAAATATTTTGTGAATTACACTAAGATACATGACTCTCAAATATCAGTGCATTGAATATGTTTTGTGCTAGAATTAGCACCTATTATAAGAATGATTGAAATAGTTGCCCCTTTATCAAAATTCCACATCAACTTTCATTCAATTTTGACTAATGATTGATGTCCTCATCTTCTTGTTCTTGTTATCAGTAACAATGTTGATTCTCCATCATCATTTGATGATAACTCAAATATCTTTAAATTTCACCAACCACATGTGGGCTCCGAAAATTCGGCCCCGGCCTCCCCGCCGCGCGATTTCTTTTTTTATTATTCAGGCGAGGGGAGTTTTAACGGATAAGTTCCGAGGTAAATTTTGGAAGGCAGATGGGTTTGTAGATAAGACACTACCCAGAGATTTCGCCCTCATTTTGCGAGGACTTTATGATCTGAGTTCTGGTTTCCTATAGGCGCAAGCCCCTATAGTTAATTACCCCTCCCGATCACGAGAGAGAACTTTCGATTAAGGCTAGTCATCGATCAGATACGTATAGAGATACGTGTATCTGGCATATAGTAGCAGCAATGGATTTTGGGATTGGATTTGAGAATTGGGTTTTGGAAGATTTGGGAAAATTTTATATTTAAAATAGAAATTTCACCATCGTTCACTTAAAGCGGATGGTAGGGGAATGGATGATGGGCCCGATCAAGATCCCATGGTTCTGTCGTCCCGGGCCATCATGGTCCCTGGTCTACTTAGTCAGAGGAGGTAGTCGACCCAACCTGACAGAAGGATCCTTGTCGGCAGCCATGGGTTGCTTCGTCCAAGGGGACCTTGTAGACCTGGGTTGGATGTTTGTCTAAGGGGACAAATTTGAATCCACCTTAGCTTACAGAGGGCTTTGTGCCCTATCGATCATATCCTATTGATTCATATTTCAAGGATTTGATGCCAATAAGGAGCGTATTGGCTCTGGCCATAACCGGTATTTCGTGGTGCCATTTGGCGGCAAAACCACTCGGTTCAGAGGGCCCCGGTCGTCGTAACCGTTTATCCTGCGGTGGCCATTTGGCGGTCAACCGCCGGTTAGAGGACACGTACCACGTCCTTACTGGCAGGAGATTGTTTGAGAATGGATCCTAGTGATATTTTCGACTAGGCATTTGGCTCTTTGTGAGCTGAAGTAATTTTTAGATTTGTCCACCTCGGCAAACCGTTGCGGAGGGTGGATGGATTTTGCTTTAAGTGATTGACGGATTTATTTCATATTTAAATATCTTAGAATTTGGGATTTTTGGAATTTTGGATTTTTGGGTAGAGCTTGGATTTTAGGGACATTTGGGATGGCATTTGAAAATATTTGAGAACCCCTCCGGTTGAGATCTTCGTTCAACACGGCCATCATCGGGGTGTTTGGGGTCATTTCCATTTGATTGAACCCTGTCGACTCGACCAAGCTGTTGATCGAGGATCGGGTTTCTCGTAGGCTTTGTGCCTTTGTTTATGAATTTTCTTGATTTTAGGCCTTGAAGGCCGAATATGAATGTATTGAAACAAATACACTGATCGCCACAACCGTGTATTCGTTTAAAGGTTCTAACCCTGTCGACTTCTATTGATCCGTGTAGAAGGATCGGGTTTGAACTAGAATTCACTTATCGACCCGCGCAGCATCCCTAGGCGTCACGTGTGTACCAATAACACGCTCGCCGGGGCCCATGAGGGTTATAATTGTATTTATCCCTTGTGTACCTATGTGTATACAAACTACGGTGCACTCATGTGGGGGTACTTTAAAATATTTTGTAGTTGTGTAGATAACTATCGTTTGGATGCACACAACTTTTCATTTGAAAGCTCATACACGCCTTCTGTCCGCTAATACGAGTGTTGCGGATCCGGTGGCGTTGAGTTATAGATTGTAGACGCCTTCTGTCTGCTTGCATGAGTGTTGCAGATCCGGTGGCGTTGGATTTTGATATTGACTCCCCCTTTCTCAATCACCGGGGATATTCTTCTGGACTTTGAAGTCCGTTGCTTTGCTTTAAAAAGATCTATTTTCAAGATCTTCGGTGTATTGGACTTGATATTGACTCCCCCTTTCTCATTCATCGGGGATATTCTTCTGGACTTTGAAGTCCGTTGCTTTGCTTTGAAAAGATCTATTTTCAAGATCTTCAGTGTAGTAGAGTTTTTCGTACATCGAGTTGCCATTGTACTTGAAATACTTGAAGATCTTGACCACCAATGTCGTAGGTGATATCCGTACTTGTGTCCACAGTGATTCATTATACTTTCAATACACTGTTGTTATCCACAAGTGGTTTGCAGTTATTTGCAAGGATTCGTACTTGTGCCCACAGTGATCCATTGTACTTTCAATACACTGTTGTTATCCACAAGTGGTTTGTAGTCATTTGCAGGGACCTGTTGTATCCACTACGAGCTCCTGGAACTGTTCGTAGGAGACCCATTGTTTCCTACATCATGCCCACCTGTCACCAATCTGAGGTGGTTGTTGATTGTACTTGTGCCCACAGTGGCTCATTGTGTCTACGAGGTACCCACTGTTGTTATCCACGAGTGGCTTGTATATATTTGCGGAGACCCGTTGTATCCACTACGAGCTCCTGGAATTGTTCGTAGGAGACCCATTGTTGCCTACATCATGCCCACCTGTCACCAATCTCAGGTGGTTTGATGTCTGGATTTGTTTGTAGAGTACGAGTCTTTTTATTATTGGTCTCCCATATTGCCTTCTCAATCAACAGGCATTGTAGGAATTGTTGTAGGAATTCTTGCATCGAGGTCTTACAACATACTTTGTGTCACTACTGAACGTACGAATGTCCTTGTAGTTTGAATTCCCTCGTGTGTGATTTGATCTTTTGTCCTTTTGAATGCAGGTCCTTTATCATTCATATCAAGTTTCGGTCTAGCTTGAGTTCAGTTTGTGTTCCTTGCTCTCCACATCTCGTTCCAATTTTGATTTCAGAGTACGAGTTCAAGTTGATTGTTCAGAGTCTTCTGAAGTCTTTGCAAGTTCAATTGAATGTTCAAGTTGACTTGAGTTTGGTTCAAGTATGATTTCATTTTATTTGAGTTTGAATTTGAACTTTTTAGAAATCATTTGGAGTTTGTTCAGGTTCAGGTCCACGAGTCCACTGTTCATCGTATAGGTCCTCTGCTCATTTAGTTCAAGTTCTGTACATTTCTATTCAAGTACAGGTCTTCTGCATTATTGTCCAAGAAGGTCTTCGAATTGCTTAAGTCTTTGTGTATATTTCAGTGAAAATTTCGGCAGCACCCCGGTATATCCCCCGTTTGGGGGAAAATAGGGGAGCTGGGCCTTCCCACCACGCTACTAGAGCGTGTATGGTAGGTGTCCTTAGACACCGCGGCCGTACAAAATTTCATCCCACCACGCTACAAGAGCGTGTATGGGGCCTTCAGCAGTACCCGTACCAGAACAGCAGTGACGTACCAGAACAGCAGTGACTCCCCACCACGCTACAAGAGCGTGTATAGGGCTCTCCCACCTCGTCGTATGCGTCGCACCGGGCTCCCTCCTACCGTGCTACAAGAGCGCGTATAGGTGGTTCTCCGGTCCGCTGCAAACGTCGAGGACGAGAGTAGAGTTAGAAATTTATACCTTGAAGTCCGGCGGAGGTGGAAGAGGCTCGAGGACAAGATTTGGAACCGAGGGTCACTCTCCTACCTTGTCGTAGGTGTCGCGCCGGTTGCCCCTCCCACCACGCTACAAGAGCGTGTATAGGCAGACCGCCGACTCGACACGCGGGATGAGGTAAGAGATAGAGCCAAGGTTTCAAAACTTATACCTTGAAGTCCGGCGGAGGTGGGCACGGAAATCGAGGCAAGATCCGAAACCAAAGGTCGCTCGCCTACCTTGTCGTAGGTGTCGCGCCGGTTGCCCCTCCCACCACGCTACAAGAGCGTGTATAGGCAGACCGCCGACTCGACACGCGGGACGAGGTAAGAGATAGAGCCAAGGTTTCAAAGCTTATACCTTGAAGTCCGGCGGAGGTGGGCACGGAAATCGAGGCAAGATCCGAAACCAAAGGTCTCTCGCCTACCTTGTCGTAGGTGTCGCGCCGGTTGCCCCTCCCACCACGCTACAAGAGCGTGTATAGGCAGACCGCCGACTCGACACGCGGGACGAGGTAAGAGATAGAGCCAAGGTTTCAAAACTTATACCTTGAAGTCCGGCGGAGGTGGGCACAGAAATCGAGGCAAGATCCGAAACCAAAGGTCTCTCGCCTACCTTGTCGTAGGTGTCGCGCCGGTTGCCCCTCCCACCACGCTACAAGAGCGTGTATAGGCAGACCGCCGACTCGACACGCGGGACGAGGTAAGAGATAGAGCCAAGGTTTCAAAACTTATACCTTGAAGTCCGGCGGGCTGGCAGTGTCGGCTCGAGGATCGAGGCAAAGGGGCAAGCATTTTTCTTTTCTTCTTTTTTTTTTGAATTAATTATAATTAATATTAATTAATTATAATTAATTAAGAAATTATTTTTAATTAATTACTCATAATTAATTATAATGAATTAATATAATTAATTAAAATTTATTAAAATTAATTAATATCATTAATTATAATTAATCCGTAATTAATTATAATTAATTAATATTAATTAGATTTTAATAAATTATAATTAATTGAAATTAATTAATGATAATTAATTTTTATAAATTATAATTAATTAAATTAATTCTAATTAAAATTAAGTATACTTAATTAAATTAGAACTAAATGTAATTAATTATAATAATTATAATTAATTAAAAATAATAACAGTAATTAACTAAAATTAATTAAAATAATTATAATTAAAATTAATTTTAATTAAAAAAAAAAATCTCTCCCTCTACCTCTCTCGGTTTGGTGGATTACGGGATCTGGCCGAGAAGCACACGAAAGGGATTAAGTTACCTTCACCACCAGCGAGCTCCCGTCGTTCTTCCGATCAAAATGGTGTAACTTTCGATCTAATAGGGAGGGACGACGTCGATCGAGCGTGCAAACGGGAGAAAGTTACTTCACTGCAAGCGAGCTTCCTGTCGTTCCTCCGATCAAAATGTCGTGGCTTCCGATCCTACAGGCAGGGAGAGTCGTAGAAGGAGCAATGTCGGACAGCCACGGATGAGCCGAAGAAGCAGCGAAAGGAAGAAAGTTAACTTCACAGCCGACGAGCGCCTGTTCTTGCTTCCGATCAAAATGTCGGGACTTCCGGTCCGACTGGAAGGAGAAGTCAGTCAAAGGAGCGAAGTTTGACAGCACGAAGGAGGCGGAGAGGCACTTGACAGCCGGCGAGCCCCTGTCTTGCTTCTGATCAAGCTGTCGTAACTTCCGATCCGACTGAAAGGGTAAGTCGTCGTCGGAACGAAGTCGTCCAGCCACGAAGGTGTCGGAGAGGGTGCGTGAAAAGGGAGAAAGTTAACTTCCCAGTCGACGAGCCCCTGTTGTTGGTTCCGAACAAAATGTCGTAACTTCCGATCCAACTGGAAGGGAAAGTCGTTGAAGAGGCGAAGTCGTTCGGCCACGAAGGAGCTGAAGATGCGACGAGAGGGAGAAAGTTTCCTTCACAATCGGTGAGCTCCCGTCCCTACTTCCGATTAAAGTGTCGTAACTTCTGATTCGCACAGGGAGAAGAGAGCGAGAGCGAGAGTGAGAGAGATGTCGGGGGAGAGAGTGCAGTTTCGTTTCTTCGACCATTTAACGACGCGATTGAATCGTGCAGACGACGTGGGGAGAAATGACGCGAGGCGTGGCGACGACGTGCGACGAGCATAGTAGGTAGGATTTGATTTATTTTCTCTTTCTTTTTTTTTTTTTTGCTATTAACAGGTCAACACCACAATTACAATAAAAGTTTTCCATGATATGTTTCTATTGTATTATATCAACATTTTTTTAGGTTATGGGAAAGGGTGTTCTTTTTAACTCACGCACTTTGGTGAAACAATTTTAGATTAGTTAGTCCCTATGATTTTTTCTCTTCTTGGGCTTTTCTTATTAAACAATCTCTCATGACTATTGTTCTTAACTTATCTATATATTTATTGCATTTTTATATAATATTAAACATAAACTTGACATTTTTCAAAAAAAAAAAATCCAACATTATACAATTTGGCACATTCTACGGGAAGTTAGTCAAGACCATGATACAACTCTTATTATAACCTCAAAAATATGTTCAAGTTAATATTTCGGGTACAAATGTAGTTAGATAATTTCTCTCTATCTCTCACTAATATGTTTAGGAGACCCCACTCCACATAAAATAATGTCCAAAATATCAAGGTGATTTTTTCCTAGTATTAACAATGTTTTTAAAGATTATAACAAAATTGTAATTCTTTGGAAATCTTAAAGTTGAGTATCGTGGAGGTAGATCAAATTTTTTATAAAAAATATCAAATCCACTTATTTTCATTTTATTAAATCATTTTAATCCTTAAGAGTACTACCTAGAGAGAGAAAGAGAGTTTTTAGAGAGAAAAAGCTAATTTCAAGTGACTTTAATCCATTCTCTGTTGTTGGACCAGTTCAGAAAGTTGTATGGATTGAGGTAAGTTATATATTGTATCTATCTCAATTTTAAAAATATGAAAGATTTAGAATTTTTTATTTAAATTAAAATTGTAGCGTAAAAATGACAACAACTTTACATTTGCTAAACTTTCGTCGTGCAAATTTTTGTATATTATATATATGATCATTTTGGACATTTAGGTTTTTTTATAGAAATTTTTTATTGGAAAGTTTAAAAACTATTCTATTTTTGCAAATTAAAAAATAATTTATCCTAAAAAAATATATATTATAACTAAAACATTAAAATAGTATTTTGAAAAATTCCTGGTAATATGGTGAGATTCTAAACGGTGATATTCTGCTCAGTTATTGAATTTATCGCATACTTATAAAGCATTATGTGAATTTCTAAAATTAATCCATTTATTTCTTTTATTACAATTTAATTTCTTATGTGTTTATCTTATTTAAATTTGTGATTATAAGGACTTTTGATGTTAGAGAAAATTTTGATGAGTTGAATGCACTTGGAGTTATAATGGCCTAAATTTTTGAATATTTAATGTGTTAGCATTTGGGAGTTAGAAGAGCTTTTTTTTTTTATATGCTAGTTCAGGGGAGTCATAAGGGCTTAAATTCTGATATCTATTTTTGAAAAGAGATATAAAGACATGAGGGAAATTTTTTATTTTTGACTCTAATATATAAAGAAGTTATTTATTTACTATCATGCCAAAGTTATTTATTTTTGGGAATTTTTTATTATTTTTAATTAATTAAATTAATTAATTATTAATTTCATGTAAAATTAAATTAAAATTAAAATTAAAGTCTAATCAAAGGGCTTTTAATTTTCTTTGATTAATGATTGAAGTCTGGAAAGTTTGATATATTATTTGTAATTTTTGGATTTAATTTAATTTTTATAATTTTTATAGGTTTTAATGCTTAATTAAGGGCTTAATTTTGAATTAATTAAATAATTAGCTTAATGATTTTTAAAATCAGTGAACATTTTCCTTAAGGTAGGGGATGTCACTAAGTTTAAGTGGTTGAAGTTTCATCCCTATTAGATGCACATTTTTTATTTTTTAGATTTTTTTTCTAAATTCCTAAGACACAACCTTAATTTTTTATCCTTAATTTTCTCTAAGTTAAGTAGGTTTGAAATCGATGTTCTACTAACCCTTGCACAAAAATGAATAAAGTGCAATCACACTAATCAAGAATCCTAGAGCTAGGAGGAACCTAAGACAAAGTGTAAGTGCATCATATGAAAGAAGAAGATAAGGGTAATACAAGTAACTAACAAACTTGATTAGTGAACAATTAGGATATCATTGCTCACTAGTTATTCCCTATTAATTCAATCCAAATACATATAATCTCTATTTAATTTTTCAATCAAAAGCATAAAGCATTCAAATGATTTAAAAAATATAAATTAAACTTAAATTTTCAAAATAATAACTTAAAATATAACATTTGGAATTTTTTTTTTAAATATCATTAAAATGATTTTTTTAAAAAATTTTGAAAATTCATTAAATATTAATTAAAATATCATTAAATATTTAAAATTATTTAAATATATAAAATATTTAAAAATAATTGTAATGTTAAATCAAAATATTTTAAATTATGAGAATTTTGATATATTATATGAAATTTTGGATGAAATTTGAATTTTTAAAATTTTTTCAAAAATTCCAATAATTAAATATTTTTAAGATAATTAAAAATAATAAATATTCAAAATAATTTAATTATAAAATTAAACTAATTTTGATATACTCTCTAGAAATTAGAAAACCAATTTAAAATAAATTTCTAAAATTTTGGAAATATTTGAATTTAATTTTGATTAAATATTGATTAAAAAGACCAAATATTTAATGTTTGAAATTAATTTTTATATATGAGCATATTAATATATGACCAAATTTTTAATTTTAAATTAAAGAGATTTAAAATATGAGCAATTTGATATATTACTTGGAATTTTTGGATGTAAAATCAAATTTTAACAAATTTTTGAAGTTTTCTAGCTTTTAAAATAAATTTAAATTAAGTAAAATCCTTTTTAAATGAAATGGAAGCGCGACGATGGCAGGAGGGACATCTGGCGAGTTCAATTTCATCAATCCAAACTACGGGCAATGATTGCCTATGGTGGCATTAAATGCCGATGATTGCGCCGCTGACAATCATTGATACTTAATGCATGGCAGCGGTTGGGGGGTCCACACGCTTTCGACTTAATCAAGTCAGCTCACATAGATAACGTCTGATCCTTCATTATTTTGAGTCAAAGGCTTAGATTGAGCCAGATGGGAAAATAGGCTGTGGGATCAGATCCGCGGTTGAAATTCCAAACGAAGCTGCGGGATTTCAACCATTGATAGATAAATCAACAGCTCAATTCCCTGCATAGCTCATGCAATTCGAAACTTAAGCCCTCGAAGCCAAAATTGATTCATTCTTTGAATATACTCAATCGATTCATGTGAAATTTTAAACAAATATTAAGCTAATGAACATAAATTATGGGGAGTTAAAATCAAGTCAAAAAAAGTTCTTTCACAAAGTTTTTTTTCTTTTCATGAAGTTAATTAAAGTTAAGTGTTCCTGTCTAGGGTTTGAGGTTTTACCTAATCTAGCCATTGAATTTTGATGGTTTAAGGGTTCTCTAAGCTTGTAGTCTTTCCATGCAACTTTTCCTAGTTGAACTCGTGGTCTGAAAAGCTCTGAATTTCCCGCTTATAGCTTTGGATGGAGTTTGACTTCAGTTCATCGGAGGACTCGCCACCACCAACTTTGATTGGTGATTTGAACTTGGGAAATATTGAGGGAAGGCTGGAGAACTCAAACGAAAAGATCTTAGGGTTTGTGAGATCTTGAATGGTGAGAGAATGTTAAGTCGAGAGTGAGTCTCATTTTATGTCTTTTGGCCAATTCAAATGCCTGCAGACCAAATGGACGATCCTAATTGATTTGGAGGGTTGTTATGATGTTGTTAGATGTCTTGGAGTTATTAGAATGGCAGGGGATCAAAGGACCAAAGGACATAATTTGTAAAGCTTTTTGTCCTCTTCTAGCCCTTTAGGACCACTAGGGCTATGCTTAGGATCTGATTAAACTAAGGATTTAAAATAACTTAAGAACCTTATAGAGTGTATTAATATTGTTGGAATGGCTTAGAATGAAGGAGATCAACTTGAGTGAGGAGGATTTGACCACTTATGACCCATTTAATTGTTTGATGACTATATTGACTAGCCAACAATCAAGTGAACTGCTGAGGTGGCAGAAGGGAGACTGTTAAGTACTGGTTGGGTTGATTTAGCAATTGCTTGGAATTCAAGGGTTGGAGTTTGAATGTGTAGATGAATGTTTGACCACATGCCTTAGGTTGAGTTGGTCAAATTCATTTGGATTTGATTGGCTAATGAGTAGGACATGTGTAGGCTATGATTGGGAGTTGATTTGAAGCCTAATAAAGGTTAAAAAGTTTGAGTTGATTATGGTTTGACCATACGTTGATTGGTCTGACCAAACATGAGACTTGTTAACTAAGTCAACTGATGAATTGGTCAGGGTGACCAGTCAAGTCCAAATCACTGAGGGATGTGTTCAAAGGATTTTGATAAGGTTTGTAGTACATTTGGAGTTTGATTCAAAGTAAAAATAGGTTAAGGTTTGGTCTAGTCAACTTAGGTTGACTTGGTCAACCATGTTGACCCATGGTTAGGGTTTGGGCTCAATAAGTTTGATTTAATCAATAGAGTCTAGTAGAGGTGGTTTCTTGGATTAAAAAAGTCATTTCAGTCAAATTGACCAATTGGGCCCTTTAAGGGGTCCTTTGATCAACCTAGGTTGACTTGGTCAACCAGATTTACCCAGGGCCTGGGTTTAGTATTAATATGTTTAAAATGATATTTTGAGTTGAATGGAGGTGGTCTCAAGGGCTAGAATGGTCAGTTGGATCAAATTGACCATTTATGCTCTTAAGGGGCTATTTGGTCAATCTAGATTAACTTGATCAATCTAATCAATCTAGGTTGACTTGGTCAATCAAGTGGCCATGGTTTGAGTCCAATGCACTTCTAATAATATTTTGCTTGCATTAGAGGAGATTCTAATTTTTGATTTGACTGGACTATGTCAAAGTTTAAAGGAAACTTCATTTTTGCCCTCAAGGGGCATTTTGGTCATTTTGATAAAGTTTAAAGAAAGTTGGGGGTTCAAACTGGGTTCAACAATATATATATATATATATATATATATATATATATATATAATAATGATCAACATATCATAATTAAGGGTCTCGACGTGATTAAAGTTCTTGGGGAAGGTCACAAGGTCAAAATCCACTATGTGGAGGGTCTAGCGTCATAGGCAATAAAATTTAAAGGTTTTACAAGCTTTATAAATAAATTTAATTTCTTAGGCTAAAGGTTTCAAATTGAGCTAAAATTACCAGGTTTAACCCTACAGACATGTCTAATTAATATGCAATTGGTAGATAATGAACCAGGGGTCATTTGGCCGAGTTTTGAATATTTTGAAAAATCACTCAAAAGGACTTTAAGGACATTGGCCTTTTAGCTATGGATTTGTTCTAGATTTTTCAATTTGAGCTAGATTTTGGATTTGATTGGTTGAACTTAAATTATCTATATTAATAACAATCACATGGATGATTGTAAATGACTAGATATGATTGAAATTTAATAGAAGGATGGATTGACTAAAGTCTGGTTGACTGAGGTTTGAATGATTAAAGTATGGATTGTTTTAGAGTTGACTAAAGTCTGGTCTTAGGATTTGAATTGAAATCTAGATTGAGATCTAGAATGATTTGGGGTATGGGTTGATCTGGAGTCTAGATTCATCTGGGGTCCAGATTTATCTAAAGTCTAAATTGATCTAGGTCTGGATTGATATGGAGTCCAAATTGATCTAGGGTCTGGATTGGTCCTAGTGATCTCATACAAAAATGAGGTCAACAATAGTCATGATTATTTATTTCTTTGCTCTATTCTGATATGTAGCTATGTATTGTAATGTATATATTTTATTGTATTTATATTTTTTTAAGATAAAAAAGAAAAGAAATTTATGGATGAGTTTACTTTATAGTTAATTAGAAGTTAATTTATTGCACTACAGTCTGTTTTAATTTTTAAAATTTTTGAAAAGTCTCCAAAATTTAGATCTTAGGTTTGGTATGTCATCATCCAATATGCATAACCTATTATATATATGTAAGTTATATTAATTTGGGTTGTGACATTCCTTTTTTGGTATCAAAGTAATGGTTTAGATGATTAATTATAAAACAAAGTTATATGAAAGGGTTTGTGATCATAGGAGGTAGTTTTGTGTAATATTAAGCATTCATTTCTACTTGTTTTTATGTGAATGTCTATTCAGTTGTATGCCACTCGAGTGATTGACTAATAGATTTTCAAGACCATGCTATGACAGATGGGAAGAGTACTAGTTAGACATCATCAATACAGAGTACTGCTCTTGCTATTTGTTCTAATTTGATGACTCATTTTGTCAGTCTAGTAACACAGTTGATCGGTGAAACCTATAATAGAAAGAACTCTTTTGTCTGATTTGATGATGTAGATAATCATTTACATATGTTTTTGGTGTGAAAGCCTCCGAGGTTTGAGACGGTTAGAGCAATAAAGGACCAATTAATGAGATTACAGAAGAATTTTAATGGTATGTAATGTTCATTTGAGAGTAAGGTGCCCCTGATTATGTTTTTGTTAGATGGAGAGGCTAAGCATTAGTGGTTGGGCCAGTAAAGGGAGAAGTTTTAAGGAATGTTGAATTCCCTGATTAGCTTAGAGGAGTTCACAAATATTTTTTTATCAGGGTCATTTGTACCTCCATCTGCACGTTAGTAGATCAGGAGACATTTTTTAGACAAATCAGGGGAGCGTGATTGTTATACAATATAAGGTCAAGTTTATTACATTAGTTATGTGTGCTTCACAGTTGGTTAACACTTCTAATAAGGTGTTATATGATTCTGAGAGTTCTCTGAGATAGTCTGAGGAATTAGTTCCACTTCACATTATTAATTTCTCTAAGTTAGTAGAGATGGCCTATTTGGTTGAGAATAATTTATCATCTATTCAGTAGTTATGAGCTGTTAGTAGGAAAATGTTTGGCAATGAAGCTTCCAACATTTTTATTTATTTATTTATTTATTTATTTTGAAGAAGAAGAAGAATAGTTTCAAATATATTGATTCCAAGAGAGGTGGATCATCAGTTTCATCTTCTATTGGTGTGAGCATTGCCAATTCTGAAGATTTTAGTGTGGCACCTATATGTGGGAGTTATGGTAGAAGAAGCATGGGTCAATGTTATAGGATGATAGGTCAATTTTTTGTTGTGGTTAAGTTGGACACATATAAGTGTATTAAAATGGGTTTTCGGGTCAGGTTTGGGTCCAACACAAAAATGACCCGCTACCAATTGTCTCAACCCAAGCATGATCCAATTAAGGAAATGGGTCATAGAATTAGACTCAAGCTTGACCTATTTAAAATTCGGGTCGACCCGAGATGACCTACAGACCCAGGCGAGGGAGACTATGAGTGCGACAAGTGAGTGATGGCGAGCAGGCAAGGGTGAGCCGGCCAACACATGCAGCTTGAAGGCAAGTGCGAGTGCGTTGTGCATGATAGAGGTCTTGCATCGGTTGGCGGGTTGATTTCAGGTTTTTCAATTGACTTAAACTAGACTCGAATTTGTAACCACTCGGGTATAAAACCCAAACCTGGTCTATTTATTTAAACAAGTTGACGCAAACCCAAAATTTTTGGGTCTAGTTTTCGAGTTGTGTCAAATATTGACACCCCTTACATATAGTAAATGAGTTCCTATATATATGACCTAATCAACATTCTGAGCCCAAGTCTAAGAGTTTTATTATACCAATAGGGAGACTAAATATATTTCTTCCTAATGTGGTTATCAATGAATCATTTAGTAGAGGTAGTGATTTTAATTATTTTATAATAGGGAGACCATCTTGGAGCGATAAGAGATAGCTTGGTAATTCTATTATTTTAGCTCATGTTCATACGCATGTATATAGTTGACTCAATATGAGGTTAGAGATGCTCTAGATGTGGTTATAGGTATGGCTTATATTTTTTATGTGACTTATCATATTTTATTTAACTATGGAGCTAATCATTTGTTTACTTTTTAAAGATATTTTAATTTGCTACACTTATCTTTCATATTATTACCTAATTTCTTGTTTGTTATTTTACCGACTAAAGATGGTATGGTAGCCAGTAGGGTATGCTTCTATGATATATATATATATATATATATATATATATATATATATATATATATATATATATATATATATATATATATATATATATATATCTGTGTGTGTGTGTGTGTGTGTGTGGCGCGTGTGCGTACGCATGCGCGTGCGTGTGTTGGTAGCAAGAGTTATTTATTTCAAAGAATTAGAGGAGCCATGTCATGTTTGATATTTTTTGTGTAAGTGGATAAGTTGTGGAAGAAAGGTTTTATGATATTTATGGCATCTATTTGGGATAGGAGCATGGAATCTAGATCTTTGCATGATGTCTTAGTAGTGAAAGAATTTTTTTAATGTCTTCCCTGAGGCTTTAGCGAGTTTGCCACCTAAGAGGGAGATTGAGTATTATATTATTGAATTTGCAAGTGCCGCTCTAATATCCAAGGCTTTATATATGATGGCTACTAAGAAACTTTAAGAGTTTAAGTTGCAACTTCAGGAGTTAATTGACAGAGGTTTTGTGTGCCCTCGTATGTCTTTGTGGGGAACACCTGTTTTGTTGTAAAGAAGAAGGATGGTACTATGCATATTATGAGATTATAAAAAATTGAATAAGATAATAATTAAGAATAAATATCCTCTACCAAGGATTGAGTGTTTGTTTGATCAGCTTACAAGATCATGTATTATTGTAAGATTGATCTGAGAAATGAGTAGTATCAAGTGAAAGTAAAGATAGAAGATGTAGTGAAGACTACATTTAGTATGCGATATGAATATTATGAGTTCTTACTCTTGCCTTTTATGGTGACTAATGCACCTACAATCTTTATAGATATGATGAATATGATGTTGAGGAAATATCTGGATAAGTTAGTGATCATATTCATAAATGATATCATGGTTCACTCAGCTTTTAAGGAAGAGCATGCATCATATTTGAGGATTATTATAAAGATATTGAGACAACATAAGTTGTATGCAAAAAAATTTTAGGTGTGAATTATGGATGAAGTGTATCTCATCTCTTTGGTTCATGGTGAGTAGTGCTCATATTTCTGTAGATTCCTTATTAGTCCAAGCTTACTACGGTATCTAAGGTACGTAGTTTTTTAGGTATGGCCGATTATTACAAGAAGTTTATGAATGGATTTTCCTATATTTATGCTTCTCTGATAAGACTAACTCAAAAATCAGTGACTTTTATTTGGACAACTAATTGTGAGGTGAGCTTTCAAAAGTTGAAGGATTATTTGACATCTCCTCCTGTTTTGACTATCCAGTCAGATATAGATGGATTTTATATATTCAATGATGCCTCACTGAAGGGATTAGGATATATTCTGATGCAAAATGGGAAGTTCATAATATATGTGATGTAGTGGATTGTTGGAAGACTCGACCTGCTAGAAGGATTTCGTTTTCCCAATCCAGAGAAGAAGAAGAACAAAGCTTCAAAGCTTTAAAAAAGAGATAATATGCATTCAATGCCTTTCCCTACTACAATACTTCCTTATATAAGCAAAGTAGAACACTCTAGAAGATACTTGTAAGAAGCACATAACAAACTAATTAAAATATGCCTAAGGAGCAATTTAGTTAAGATGCTCTGCATCATTCTCCCCTTGCGTCAAAAAGGGCTCGACTCCGTCAAGGCGTGTTGTAGAGAGGGAGATAGGTGTAGAATTTATAATCAATCCTCCTGGGTCGAAGACTTTGAATGCAGTTGAAATTTTTTTTTCCTATATCCCCATTTGCTTTCACAGTCATGAATTTGATTAGAAATTCAACATCAACAAGTTGACCAACCAGACCAATGCCAATGGATTCCTTCAATGATTTCTTCAGAAACCTCATTGCTTTTCCAGCCTCCTTCGCAATCTCTGATTCAGTAATACCCATAGAAATTCCAATGTTATCAAGTTTGAGGGTATGTGCATCATTAACACCATCTCCTGTAATTGCAACAACATTGCCCGTTTCCTGCAGGAGCCTCACAATTTCTAGTTTGTGCCAAGGCTCAACACAAGGGAAAACTAAGTCTATAGGCTTTGACAAAAGTTCAAGTTTCTGATTAATAAGAAGACTAGTAAATTTTTTATCGGTGAACCTTCTCCACTTGACACCTTCCAGGTTACGAGCCAATCCAATTTCATGACAAACTAATTCTGTAGTAGAGTCGTTATCTCCAATTATAACAATTACCTTAATCCATGTTCCTCTACATTATTCAATTACTTTATAAACTTCAGCACGAGGAGGATCTCTAAGATCAGCAACACCAACAAAGATTAAATTGTTCTCAATTTCATAGTATTTGTTTGGATCAAGCTGCTTCTTGTGTGCAGGATGACTGTCTGTGCAGTCATTTTTATATGCAAAATCTAAGCAGCATAAGCCTTTTGAACTTATCTTATGAACTTAAAGAAGAATCAGTTGCCTATATTGTTTGTCCTGAAATATTAAATCAAACATAGCAAGGAAATCATTAATACCCAACTGCCTGAAGTTATCAGCAACATTACATTGAGCAGATTGTCAGCATGGCATTGGATCAGCTTTGTATGTGGCCTTCACATCAAGCATTTGTACACCTTCCTTCTCTTGCACAGATCCTGGACTCTTGCCAGGAAGGCTCCCCTGCCCACCAATTGTTGTGAAGGAAACGAGATCTGAACTGCTTTGGAGTTGTGAGGGAAACAAGATCTGAACTGCTTTGGAAGAACTAGCGCTTGCATCAACAGGACCAAAATGCTGTAGAGAAACTTGGGTCATGAACCCAAAAGGAGAAAGACCACCGTACCATCCTAGAATTTGCATTGGCAAGGGCAGAGATTCCACAGTTTTCTCTGTCATAGGCTCAGCTCTTTCACCTCTTGGCTGCTGCTTCTGGGCATGGTGTTTACTGGCGCTGGATCCTGCTTTGGCTCTGGCACCAGCAAAATCTTTGTCTTGCTTTTCCAGATCGAGTTGCAGATCAAGATCTCTCTCCTTGCCGGCTTACTTCTTTGATTCGTCAACAATTTCTTCGGGTTTTGCCTTAGATTTTTTTTTTCATCTCTATCTCAACATATTTGTGCTCAGCAACGAAATTCAGGATTGGGTCCAGGACGGATTACTCTCGACATGCGGAAGTGAGGGCGGGAAGTTCGGGTGAACTAGGACGAGTGCAGGCTCTCGGAATGCCATATGAGTCGTAATTGGAATAATTGTCCTCGGCAGCAGCAGAAGAAGATGAAGGTTTTGAAGAGCCTATGGAGCGGGATTACTCAGCAATCTCGAGGGTAGAATCGCGTTCGATGCCAGGCATGGAATCATGGGTTGAGTGTTGCGGATGCGGGAGCGGCAAGTCGTGCACTTTAGCGGTTGGATGCCCGATACGGGAGTGGCGGCACACAGAAATAGAAGTTTAGAGTTGCGCTAGATGCAGAGTCGGTCATTGATATTGTTCAGGATCACCGATCTAGCGTTCAAGCGGGAATGAATAAGCTCCGACATGCTCTAGATGGCGGAAGGAATCGGAAGCGAAATCAGAATAAGCTCCGATGCAAGACATTGGGCGTGCGAGCAGATCTGAACGGGATTTGGCGTGCTTGAGCGGAGGGGGTTCGCGCCACCAGAGCGGGAGTTCAAGCGGAGGGTAGTAATCAACCACGGTGGGTATATTGCGGGATCGATGGCGTTGGCATGAAGAGGATGAGAGGAGCGAAGAAGAAGAAGAATACCTTGGTATGGTTGCCGACGACATTCGCATCTTCCTTATTGCCCGAAGGTTTTTGTCAATCCGATCAAGGTTTCTGTCTACCCGATCGAGTGATTCCTTCGCTTGAGCATGATAGAAGGCGATCCGGCTTCAAGCATTGTCGACAGCCCACTTTCCTTGGCGTCGATCGTCGTTGACCGCTAATCTTATTCTGCGGCTTCGATCGTCATCGACAGCCGACCTTCTTCCGCAGTCCATCGATCTTCGCAAGCTCCAGGCTCTGATACTAACTGATGTAGTGGATCGTCGGAAGACTCAACCTGCAAGAAAGATTTCATTTTCCCAATACAGGGAAGAAAAAGAATAAAGCTTCAAAGCTTTAAAAAGGAGATAATATTCATTCAATGCCTTTCCCTACTACAATACTTCCTTATATAAGCTAAATAGAACACTCTAGAAGATACTTGTAAGAAGCACATAACAAACTAATTAAAATATGCCTAAGGAGCAATTTAGTTCAGATGCTCTTCATCAATATGCTTCTAAGGAGTTGAGACCTTATGAAAGGAATTACCCGCCACAAGATTTTAAACTTGTTGATATTAAATTTTTCTTAAACATCTAGAGGCTTACTTATATGGAGTTAAATGTGAGATCTTCACTGATCATTAGAGTTTGAAGTATATATTTTTATAGAAAGATTTTAAATGGAGACATAGAAAATGGCTTGAGCTAATTAAAGATTATGATATGATTATATATTATCTTCTTGGTAAGGAGAATGTAGTGGTAGATACTTTGAGTATGAAGTCTCCTAGAATACCAAATCTTCTACTTACCTCTGAGGATCATTTGATTCAGGATATGGAATGATTAAAGTTGGAGGTGATCGCTCTTGTTGGCTAGGATTCTAGTATTCTAGCTCATATGATTATCCAACTGTCTTTGGAAGAAAGAATCCATGAAATCCAAAAGTCAGATATAGAGTTTCTAAAGCTGACTGATGAAATCATGTTTGATAAGAAATCTAAATTGTTATTATCTTATTACGAAGTCATCTTCTAAAAGAATAGGTTGTGGGTTCCTATTTTTAGGAATTTGAGGAAAGAGATTTTGTAGGAAGCACATTATTCAAGTTATACCATTCATCTGAAAAGTGGTAAGGTGTATAGTTATTTGAAAAGTATGTTTTGGTAGTTTGGGCTAAGAAATGGTTTATTGCCAATGTTAAGCCTGCCAGCCAGTGAAAGTAGAATATCAGTGATCAGGAGGTCTTTTGAAACTAATACCTATTCATAATAGAAATAGGAATAAGTGACAATGGACATCACTATAATGTTCATCAGATTGAGGCAAGGGCACTATGTTATTTAGGTTATAGTGGAATGTCTGACAAAGTTTGTGCATTTTATTTTGATCTAACAGAATGGTTCAATGGATAGAATGACACATATAAATGTATGAAAGATTGTCCAACTACATGGGGTACCAAAGGTGAAAGTTTTATTTTATAGAAATGACATATTTACCTTCAGATTGTGTACACTATGACTGATATTTAAGAAATGACAATTGAGAAGCTTCCTCTTTTTCTTTCATCAATTTAATATGGCTACCAGTTTGCCTTCCCAAAACATTTGGTGGCAGTCAAATACCTAAACAAGTGGTATAAATAGGGATGTAAATGAATAGAGTGTTCAACAAGGTGCTCATGGCTTGACTCGATAAGAGCTCATTTACGTTCGTTTAATAAGCTAAACGAATGAGCTTGAACACGTTTGATAAATACTCGATAATAAAATTAATGAGCTTGAATAACTTGTCTTTCGGTTCGTTTATGTTCACGAACAATATTATTTAAAGCTCGTGAACAAGCTCGAATAAAGCTCGATTAAGGCTTGTGTTCCACTCGAATTAGCTTGAAATAAATAAATTGTTTTAAAAATAAATAACATAAAATTAGTTTAGCTAATTTTATAAATTATTTATATAAAAATAATTAAATTTCTCGCTTCTGATTTGCTTCTCCTGCTTCCCATTTCCCATTCCCGCCTCCCGTGTTCGGCTCGCCTCAGCAATCTACATTTTCTCTCTCTTCCCATGTTTGGCTCGCCTCAACGCCTCTACATTTAGTCTCACACTGATATTGAGTGTTTGAATTTGCTCTATAAAAGAAAAATATGTAAATAGAATTTGCAAACCATAGTGCCAACGGAAGGCGGGTTTGCTTTAACAGGGAGCTATTCAATTGAAAATTTTATTTTGTTAAACCAGTGGGGGCTCATTTGCTTATTATTAGGCTAAACAAACAGCTCGATAAGCCTAAAATGAACCGAGCTTGAACAAAAACACGAGTTGAGCTCGAACAGGTATTTTCTAAACGAAGCTCGAGCTCAAAGAAAGATCAAGAAAGCTCGAATCTTATCAAGTCAAAGTTGAGCAAAGTATGGACAAACGAGCTCGAACATGCGGACCGGTTCATTTATAACCCTACATGTCAACATGATGGAGGTGGGTCCCCATCAACATCAAGCAAAAAAAATCTGCCAGTATACCCATCACTCCATGGCAACGAGGGAACAATTATTACTCCTCTAACCGGACGTAGAGCTACATTCGGCCGCCAATAACATGTCGCCACGTGCTCTTACTTTTTACCGCGCGGCCCGACTACTTGACCCGGAGCGGAACCCGGGAATGCTATGTTCGCGATTTTCCCGGTATTGATCGGTATTTCCTCGGTATTTGCTAGGTATTGCTTTGCAAAAATGAGAAATACCGCTCTGTGAAGACCAATACCATGCAAATACCGAGTTGTACCGAGTTTTTTACAACTCGGTACAATTCGGTACAACTCAGTATTTGCTCAGGATTTGCTCGGTATTGCTAGGGATTTGCTCGATATTGCTAGGTATTTGCTCGGTATTGCTAGAAAAAACTCGGTACAACTTGATATTTGCTCGATATTGCTAGGTATTTGCTTGGTATTGCTCGGTATTGGTTATTGCCGAGCAAAATCGACCAATACTTAGCAATACCGAGCAAAATTGCCGAGCAAAATCGACCAATACCTAGCAATACAGAGCAATCTTTCCGGGTCGGGTTGTCGGGGCACGTGGTAAATAATAAAAACGCGTGGCGCGATTCTACTAGCGGCCGAACGTAGAGTTGCGTTAGACGGACCAAATAAAAGTTTGGCAACGAGGAGTCCAGCACATCTACGCCCGTAAGCTCCCTTCCTATCTGGGCACAGCTGCTGCCGCCTACTCGTCCAGGCCGGCGATTCTTGCCGCCGTTGCTGCTTCATCGCTGGCCCGCCTTCCAGCCACTTTCCAAGCCCTTGCCACCGGCGAAACTTCCTCTAGCTGCACCTCCACCTTCTATTCAGTCGCCGCCGGCTTGCCAACCCGCCGCCATCTTGTCAGCCCGGTCTACCAGTTCCCGTCGAGCAAAACAAGCTGCTGACGACCGTCCATCTGCTACCTTACCTCCATATCGCCTCTACCACCAGCTCTCGGTCCAAACTCTCCCTTCCTTCTCTTCTCATGCAAACACAGCACCCAAAACCACACTCTCGCTCATCTCCCACAATAAGCGTGCCAATGGTCTCAACAAGTCATTCTAACGAGCAAGGTATAAACTCATAACCAGAGAATCTATGGATCTATCTAAAGTCATATTTGATCACGTAAAATGAGAAAAATTAGTCTGTATTAAAAAAAAATCCATTTCAACCATTCATTTCAGCATACACATGAAATCATCCCAGATAATAAGTTCATGTGAGCATGTTCCATGCACCCCCCAAATTTTTAATCAGAACAAGAAGCTATGTGTCCTTATCTTCATGATTGTCAGCAAAACTAAATTATTGAGATCATCTTAGCTAAGGAAAATATCTGAGTTTCATGTGAACTGGTATTTCAAACATATATATTAACATAAATGGATTTTGAAATATTCTGTCAACATTCATGGATGATGTAGATCGATTCTAGCTAAATCATTGAACTTAGGTTTGTTTGGGACGGATTTTTTACTGCAGCTTTTTAGTATAAAATTTTTAATTTTTAAATTAAATTATTATTTTAAGAGCAATAAAAAAGCCGATCCAAACGAAGACTAATCTCTCAAATACATTTGTCAAGCTCATTCACAGGTATGGCACTATATGCAATGATCTCATTGCATTGATTGGATTAGCATGCATGCATTGCTTGTATTGTCATTTCAAATATGCACATAGCATCGCTTTGTTAAAATTCATTGCATTAATTTATTTGTCGTTTGTATATATGACGAGTTTCATGCATTTTTGAGTTTCATTGCCGACAAAATTTTTGGCAGAAAAATTCCTTTGCAATATCCGGATGAATTACCTGCTGAAATTCTACTGGTAATTTTGACGGATTTTTTGTGGTAATTGTTATTTTATTTCCGTCAGAAAAATCTCATTAGAAATCTGTCAGAAAAGGTCATATTTCTTCCCAACCCCTCCTCCCTTTCCCATATCACAATTTTTTCTCTCCTTAAAAGCTTTCTCGGCCTCTCCATTGCCCGGCTCCATTCAAGCTCATTCTGCATTGTTTGGCTTTGTTTCTTCGAGATTTGAAAGGTAAAACTTCATCTATTTAATCATTTTTATTTTTTTTAAGATTTCATTAGTTAGATTATGTTAAAAATAAGTTATAGTTATGTTTTAGGAAACTTCATTTTTCTTTGATCCTTTGAGGAATCATGCAGATGGATGGCATCTGGTTTTATTAATCCTTAACAAATACTCATTAAAAATTTAATCAAATATCATAGCCTAAGATTAATAAAATCAAGTGAATTCACGGACCTTAGTTTTTACTGCTTACAATCAGATTTTATAGGTATGATGTTCATGATTTTTTTTTAAAAAGTGAGCTAGACAGTTATCATAATGTGTTTGATTTTTGGTTCACATACGAGTGATTTGAATGAAGAAGCAGCTAGCATAATTATTATCATTTGTTCTATAACATTGTTATTACATTTTATTTTGGTGCTCTAGGAAGATATTAGCGGATTTTATTTTGTGCTCTAGGAATAATTTTAGCACAAAATAAAACAAAGATGCTTTCTGACGGCATAATATGATGAAAATATTTTTGGCTAAAATTATTCCGTCAGAAAGCATTTTTTAACTTGTGTTTTACCGATAGAAATGATTCCGCTGACAATCCGTCGAAAATTATAATTCACGACGAAAATTCGTAGATTTTGGGCATATTTGTCCGCCAAAAATCGCACATTTTCCTTTAGTGTTTGTTTATATATGGGTCATCGAGATGAGCTCTCGGGCCTAAGAAGAGTCTCTCCTGGTTCGGTGAGACATGTGCATCGACCACAATTCGCTTCTCAGTTATGATTTAACTTCTACAACTTGTTAAGACCTTAACGATTAGTGTGCACACATATTATGGACTGCTCTTTACTCTTCCACCCATATGTATTTACGTTAGGGCAAGACCGGTATTCTAGTCTCACCCCATAGGTGAGAGTGGCCCCATTGATAGCCCACACTTTACAATCATGCGATTTGGGCCTTGTCAATCCGAATCTCTTCCCTTCTGTGAGCCACAGAACATTTGGATTTTACTACCGCCAGTTTATGAGCTTTCTATTCTTGCATATAATATGACATGTCTATTGAGATACGAACTTTGGACATTTGGGAGAGTTTATGAGCTCTTAAAAAAAATTGTAAAGTACACAAAAATATAAAATAAATGATTGTTAAGACCCAAATATATTTGAGATTCAACCTCCTCCTAATTTGTATTAAAATCCATAAAATTCTAATTTTAAAAGATGCTTAGCTTAGTCATTTGGGGCTCCTTCAACCCATTTAGGCTTTAGCTTTCATTAGTGGACTATGTGACTTAGCATTTTCTCTATCATCTTAGTTCTAGGAGACCTTATATCTAGGCTAGTAATTTACCTTGGGTAATTCTATATGATGCTTGGATTATCCAATGACTCTCTTATGTGGCTCTAGCTTTCTCCTTAGACGATTATTGGTGAACTAAAGACCTTCCCATATATCAATTTTGGTGACCTTAGGCTCCTTCATAGGACCTTCATACCCTTTTTTTATCATAACTTCTGTTAGTTGATTATAGGTGATCTTATAGCCTATTTTTCTCCCAAGTTAATTAACAAGATGTCCTTGATGATTTAGGATTAGCTTAGGCTCAATATGATTTATCTTATTTAGACTATAAGTTTCTTGGATGACCTCCTAGATTTTTAGCAACTAAGTTAGTTGTAGGCCAACCCTCTTAACTTTGAGAAAGAAATGACCCACTTCAGGTTGGACCATATTCATTCTTATGGTCTTTTAAAAATCATAGAAGATTAGAAATAAGAAGCTTAGGATGTTTGGGATGGGGATTAAACTCATTCCTTAGCACCAGACCCTCCACCTTTAGCTTGTATCTTAGGAAATGAGAATGAATTCTCATCCTCTCTTTTAATACCTTTCACATGCCCTTTACCTTAGCTTAAAATTCAGGACTAGGAGATGAATTACGAGATGAATTAAACCATCTTCTGGCTCTTTAAAATAAGATTTTAAAAGTCAACCGGTCGGTCCAACTGGTTGAACCGGGAATCCATTAGCCAGATGATTTAATAAATTCTCAAAATCGGTTTTGCTTCGAACTAGCTTAAACCAGTTAATTGGTGCAGGTTTTAAAAAATTGGCCAATTTTTTAATTAACTATTTATATAATTAGATAATTTAATTTAATAATTTAATATAAAATATTTAAATTAATGAATTAATTTATATATTTTAATTTTAAAATAAGTATTAAGTTTTTTTTTATAATTATTTGTCAAATAAGCATCAATCAAGCTTTATTATATAGCCCCACATTCCAATTTGACTTCTTTTCTTATGAGAAGCAAAAAGCTATAGGCAATGTTAACATATAATGCCTAAGTGATATGGAACTAAATAACCAAGTTAAAACTTTCAAGTTCAAAACACATACATTATATTTTTTAATATCTATTTTTAATGTGAATGATATTTAATTTTTAACAAAGTATATTTAATTTGTTATCTATTTGATTATATAATATAAAATTTGTAATTATATCTATTTTTTAAGTTATAAATGATCTAAAATGAATTTATAGCTTTAATTTTATAATGTAAATTTTGTATATAGTTTATAGGTTTAAATTATATATAAATATATATTATAAATTAGTAATATTTTTATACTAATTTTATAATGTATATGTGAACTAATTTTATGTTAAATATGAATTAAATTTAAAGATTAATATATTTCAATTTAAAATTTCTATAAGATTTTATTTATGCATGAAATTTTTTTAATTTTTTTGTCATAAATTTACATTATTGTATAATTATTATATCGTTTAGATGCTATTTAAATAACTTAATATTTATTATATCATCCGATTCGATTTCAGTTGAACCATTAAATTTTGAATCTCTCCTTTCAATTTTTTGCCGGCTCATATTTTCACAATCTTGCTTTAAAACAATAGTCTAAGTATAGTTTTGAAGGCCTTTATGATGACATTTCCCATTTTCGAGTGGGGTACATGCATCAAACTTAGGGTCTTTATAACCCTTAAGATATTAAAAACATAATAAATTGATATTAAATTAAAACCATCCCTGGTTAATAAATTCAAACAAAATTTAATCAAACTTATAATTTGAATATCGCATGCTTAATTAGATTGAGAACCTTACTGACTTAGCACACTTTAAATTGTGTGATATGCATCATAGGACTAGGGTGTAGTTAGGATTTTTTTTTTTTTTCATATTGTGATGTGTTGTGATGTTTTTGTATTGTTTTGGTTTATTTCTTTATTGGTTTATGATTTGATATTATGTGCACTTGCCTTTAAGTGGTTATGATAGAAAATATATATGTTATTTTACTTTACAGGTGATCATGCCTATAAAGGAGCAGTTGAATTTAATAAATATGCAAAATTTATTTTGCTTGCATGTGCTTTTATAATAAGCTCAAGCCCTAAATAGGCATAGCCAATAAAGGCTAAGGATATAGTTTGCCATTCATTCATGTCAATCATTTTATGATATGTAAATATATATATTTTATTGTGTTATCTTTATCTTCTCTTATAAAGGCAATATGTATTTCTTATCATGTACCTTTAGTTTATGAAAGCTATGTAGATATGTGGGCAATTTCAAAAGACAGGAGGCCAAATGATGATGTGGATAGAAGCATTCAAGATCTCACATATCATTTTATTGATGTATAGTTCTAGGCTAAGTTATAATTATGATAGAGCTCAGCTACCCTTATTTTTTCATTTATAGTGGTGTATTGCGGAACTCAGTTTTATTTCTACCTTTTCATTTATTATTTTATTCAATGATGATTGGTGTGTTTACTTTGATTGCGTACTAAAACTATATGTTTTTTCATAGGTTTCTCTACTTATTTTGCTTGTTGATAGCCTAGACTTGTGTCCTTGCTAGGCTTTTAGGATATTAAATTTTCTACCTTAAATAACAAATTAACCTAAAAAATGATCATTCATGTATCAAACTTAAAGGAAAAATGAATGAGCATCTTTAATTGAGAGTATTCTTAAACCCTTCATCCAAGAAATAATTAATTGTGGGGGCTTGCACCCATGGGAAACCTAGTTATCAATAATAAAATAAATCTTATTCAATACCATGTGTTGTGTATGATAAATGTCTGGCACATTCAGTTACATATATTTTTCTTTCGAGATTGTGCATGAAATTATCTTTTATTCTTTGGGATAATACAATTCCTTCTCTACAAGATACTCAAAAGAGAAATGCATGTGTGATCAGTCTGCTCTTCTATTTATTCTCATGTTCGAGCATAAATGCCAACGATTGTTTATATCCTTTAGGATGTTATGATCCATTCCTTTATGATTCCCTTTCGAAGACCCATAATGATCGTTCTGGGCATTTAAATATTTTTTTGAAAAATTTTCACTGGGTAGTTTAAAAAGCGGGCTATTTTGACGAATTAGAAAATAATTCTGATCGCAGAAAATAATATTGTAGTATAACTAAAACTTCAAAATAGTGTTCTGAATATTCATTGATAATCTGGTGAAATTTTGACACTATGAAATTATACTCAGTTGTTGAATCAGTTGGCTATAGGTAAAATATTATGTGAATTTCTTAAATTTATTTATTTATATTTTTTAATGTAATGCAATTTTATATGTGTTTATCTGATTGAAATGTGTTATTCTGTGTTTTTGATATTGGGTGAAGGTGAAATATGTTGAATGCAGGAGTTATAAGAGCCTGAATTTTTTAATATATAATGTGCTCAGCATTTGCAAGTCATAAGGGTCACTTTTCTGATATGCTAACATGGGGGAGTCATAAGGGACCTCACTTCTAATATCTATTTTTGATAAGAGGTATAAGGGCCTGAGAAAAATATGTTATTTTTTGCTTTGTTATATGAAGTACTTATTTACTTTTAATACAAAGTTCAGTTAAATTCTATTAATTGCTATCACTATTTTGTTCACAATAATATCATGATGATAACTACTTTCAAATTTCTACTTGTATAATAGGTTTATTATTAGAAATTAAGATTGACAAGTGTGACTTGTTGAGTGTGTTGACTTGCACGTATTATACATTCTTTTTCAGGTCAGGGAAAAGGTATGTGCTGGTTGAGTAGTTAAGATTGCAAGTTCTGATATGTTTGAGCCAGTCTATGTACTTTTTAGTTTATAAATTTTTGTACATACATGGTTATTTATTTCTTTGCTCTGTTTTTATTTGTAGTTATGCACTGCAGTGTATAGATTTTATGGAATATACATTTTGACAATGAATTGGAAAAAAAATTTATGGATGAGTTTACTTTTTGTTCAGTTGAAAGTTAATTTGTAGCTCTATAGTTTGTTTTAAATTAAAGAAATTTTAAAATTCTCTATAACCTAAATATTGAGCTTGGTTCGTGTGAAACCCCTTAAGTAAAAGAAAGCTAACTCTTAAACATCGAGGAACCTTTTGGTGTCATGGTTGAAATTTTCTTATTTCGTAGTTAATCGTGCTCATCCCAAAACAATTATAGGATGGGTGACCTACTGTAAAGTTACATCAATAGGACAAAATTGTGAGGCTCTTCGGTCAAAGCGTACAATATCTCAATAGTTAAGAGTTTAGGTTGTTATAAATGATATCAAAGTAATACACCAACCGGAAGAGGGAGCTAAGTGTCATACAAGACAAAGTGCTACACCATGGGAGCCACTTCTTGAACCCTATATTGAACAAAGTGCTATATGATGAGAGCCACCACTTGAACTTGTAGGGGCTACCTCTAGAGTCCTATCTTCCTGATGGATGATTCTAGGATACAAATGCTAACGAGGACGTTAATTACTTAAATGGGGGAGATTGTGAAACCCCTTAAATAAAAGAATACTAACTCTTAAACATCAAGGCACTTTTGGTGTAATGGATGGAATTTTCATAAGAAATTATGCAGTTAAACGTACTCATCCCAAAGCAATTCTAGAATAGGTGACTTACTGGGAAATTACTCCAACAGGACAAAGTCGTGAGGCTCTTAGACTAAAGCGGACAATATCTCGATAATTAAGAGTTTGGGCTGTTACAATTTGTCACCATCCAATATGATATGACATGTTATATGTCTATGGGTCATATTAGGTTGAGTTGTGAGATTGGTTTGTTGACCTCACAAATCTCATATCCAATAACATCTTAAAAAGATCACTTGAATATATGTAAATATAAATTAATAATAATGCAATTGAATATCTATCATTCTACTAAATATAGCTTGTCATAACTACAACCATACTTGATAATGGTTGAGGAAAGTTCTAATAAATAATGCTAAATTCTATTATAATAAATTTGAGAGTCTTAGGACAGTCAAGTGCAACCAATGAACTATATGATTATGATTTATCTAAATTTCTAATAGTATAATAGATTTTAATGCATTAAATTATATATAATAGGCTTTATGGACCCCTTAAAGGAATTTATATTTCTTTTATCTCCAATTTACATCTTGGATTATATAGTATGGAGATCATTTGTTCGTGCTAAGTGGTACATTCTTAATTATGTGATGAGATAGTTTGGAGAACAACCATAAACAAATATTGAGCCAACGGATCCCAATTTCAATCAAGTTGATAGTAGAAGCAAAGCATGTATTTGTCAAATCTAGAATTTCAGAATTGTAGGTTAGCATATGATGTGAATCCTATAATAATTCTTAATAATAACAATTATGTAATAGCTTGTTATCTATATGGTATACATATTGGGCCCTATTATATTAGCTTCAAGTTGAGCCATAATCAACTATAACTTATTATTATATGGCACTAGTATAATGACTTTATTTAAGTATATTGGTTTCTTAGTTAAGTTTAATATTTATTTATATGTGCAAGATTCATGGAGAATTTATATGACCATTCTATGATAGTAGGAGTGTCGAAACAGGTTAATGGGTCGGGTTCGAATCCGATCGGAATCCGATCAACTAGAACCTGGTCTGCTAGTAACCCAAATTATCCAAACATAACCCAATAACCTATTTTGATTTTTTTAAAAAGAATTATAACTTTTTAACAATTATTTTTTTATTAATTAATAAAAAACTATGACATTCATGACAATAAATCAAACATTTTAAGAAAAATAATAATTTAAACGAATCATTTCAGATCAAAATCGGGTTGGCGGTTCAACTTGAACCCGACCGATTTAATAAACGAGTCAGAATTTTGAATTTAATCGGGTCAACCCGAACTCGAATTTTTCAGGTCAGATTGATGGGACTGGTCATTTTTTGACACCTCTATACAATAGTGACATAGGAGATACAAGCATAATGATGCTTGCCATTAATCCATTCATAGCAAGCGGTAGGGGAATATGCATATGTGACTACAAATAACATAAAGGCCCACCTTCCATACAAAATCATCTTAATGCAAGTTCATGAAGGGCTCCACACACACACACACACACACACACACACACACACACACACACACATATATATATATATATATACAATAATATATATTACAAAAAAATTATTTTAAAATAATTGACCTATAATGGATGAGCTTTAATAGAGCTATACTCTTATTATTTGCTTTTAAAATAAAAATAAATAAAAAATACACTAAGAAAATATGCTTCTAAAATATAAAAATGATAAAAGTGATCACATATATGCCTTGATAAATCCTAAGAATTTATTTCTTCAAAATTTAGGATTTATAATATCATGCAATTAAATTAAAAAGTTAAAGCAATTAGATAATATATAAACAGAAACTTAGTTTAAGAAAACAAAAGACAAAATAAATAAATTATCTATAAAAGCATAACTCCTTAGTGTTTCTTGGGAATAATATCATGAATTTCTTCCCACACTATAATTTTAACTCCATAATCTTAATGCCTTAATCAAGTTAATTAACAAGTTAATTAATCAAGATAGACCTATCTAGCTTAATTTAAAGCTAACTACATTAATTAAATTCTTATAAACCAAATTTGACCCCACAATAACTAATTAAATAATAAGAGTGAAGAGATAAGTAATTAACACTTGCTAAAGCCAACTCCCATAAAGATTTAATAAATTCATCATTCAATAAAAAATTGATTGAAAAATGAAAATAGATTTCGTCAAATGAAAATTCTAGCTTGAAAATTTATTTAGGGCAACAAATGAACCGAGAGTTCGACAAGCTACTCATTGCTCGACTCAGTTACAGCTCATTCATGATCATTTGTTTAAGTAAACAAACAAGTTTGAACAATTTTTAAGATACCCGTTGTCAAATAAACAAGTTTGAACAATTTTTAAGATACTCCATTGTCAAATAAACAAACTTGAACAATTATATGTTCAACTTGTTTATGTTCATGAGCAATATCAATTAAAGCTCGTAAACAAGCTCAATAAAAAGCTGGATATAAGGCTCATCAAGAAGCTCGGTTAAATCTTTATTTTGTATATTCTCATATGTTTTTGGTTTTCTTAAAATAAATAAATCTTTTTTTATAAAAAAATAATTTCATTTTTATGTCATGTCCTTTCAAAAGAATGAATTTGTTTAATAACAGGGGTATTTGTTAATGTTTCCTTGATTATTTGTTTAAAGTGTTTATGAACAAGCTTATTTATAATAAGAATTATTTTTTAAGCTCATTCATTTAAGAACAGGCTTATTTGGCAGCTTAAAAATATTCACTATATATATATATGAAAGTTTGTGAGTAAACAATGGAAGTTTATTAAATCGAGAGTAAGTCATTCTCTCTGTAAGTACTTGTTAGGTTTATCGCCATCAAACAATGGAAGTTTGTGAGTAAACCTTTATTCCTCTTTCATATAAATAAAAATTTATTCAATATCCAATAAAATCAATATTAAATTATGTTTTTTAGTAAAAATTTAAGATAGATGGTGCATTTAAGTATTATATCATTGGTTTCATTCCATAATAAGTGTTATTTCAAGTTTTAAATCATTTATATAAACTAGTTGCACATATTTAGTGAGCCATTGCTTTTCAAGGAGTATATATGTGATATCCATTGTCTGAAATTCAGGTAATTCTTCATTAATGATTGCTAATTTTGAGTTAATAGTAATTATAAGTATATATTAAAATGTTGAATGTGATAGAAATAACCAAGGCTTGGGGTTTGAGGGGTGAAAAATCAAATTTTTTTTATTTTCCTTTGAAGGTAGCGCGGTGCCAGCCTTGGTGAGGCCATGACATGGAGCTCTTAGGAAAATCAGGAGAAAAGGTAGTTTTGGTTGAGTGCAGCGGCAAAGACCTTACTAATTATGGGAGAATATGAAAGATTCTATATGGGTGCTGTGGCATTGGGAATTCGGGCGTCGTGACAAAAGACCAACCTAGTGCTTTTTAATTATCAAAATATCTCATTCCATTTTGAAACCCCATTAGTTTAGCCACCTTATTGAAGAAGAAAAGAAAGGAGAAGGCCAGAAAGAGAAAAAAAAAGCAAGTGTTTTGAAAGCCAAACTTTGAAAATCGTTCATCTAGGTAGTTGAAAAATTTATTAGACCCAAGGTCGACAACTTATATCCTATTTCTGATTTTAACTCCTAAGTGTTTATAAAGAAATATGCTTTTAAACATGGCTTTCATGTGTTTGTGAAAGCTTTTACCGTGTAACTTCTAGTATATTGTTATGTTCTCCATTATAGACAGATTGATCGTAAGAATGTAAAATTTTACTGATCGGCTCGTTCTGTATGAAATTATGATTATTCTAAAAAATGATGGCATTTCTAAATCTTAGTACAGCTAGTAAAGTGCATTAATTTATCATTTTACACATCATCTATGAAATTTGTAAAATTTTGAAAACTTTATATATGCACATGACTTTTTAAGCTTTTGATAAAATTGGCTTTAATTTATATACATGTTTTAAATTTCTTAGTTATATATTGCATTTGCATTATCACGCATTTCTTCACATTATGGAGCTCTATTGTAAGGAAAAATAAGTATCGTTGGAACTCTTTGATTTGGGCCCAATGTCGACATATCTCTGTGTTGAGTTACTCTATTTTGTTCTGACTTTGAAATGGCTATGCTTTGCACCTGCTTCAGGAAGGTGGGAGGTGAAAGTTGGGAGTTATAGGTGGGCATTAAGTCATCCATTCTACATTCATTTTTATATGAAAAGTAGAATACTCAAATTGTAAAGTAAATGGTACTTTTATTATTATATTTATTTTTATTTTAAAATGTGAAGTGAACTCTATTATGGGGGGAGGGTGGCATACTGAGTTTCATACTCACCATGTTGTTTATAATAATTCGGATAAGGGTAAGAGGTTTGTTGAGTAGATTGAGCCTGATAGGAAATAAGAGGTCTTATTGTGAAAATGTACACATATTTTTGTAGTTTAGATTGTATTTTAGTTTTATTAAAATCATTATAATCTAGATTATTTTGAATATCGTATATACTCTGTAGATGAGCATTCTTTATGGTTTGAGATGATAGCTAGCTCTGGTGAAATAATAAATTACAAGAGTATTAGCAAGTAAATAAAAAAAGTAGGTTTAAATTTCTCATTTAGATCATGGGGCGTTACAATATACTTGTGTAGCTGATTTATAATCCACTTTATGTGCAGGATAAATGAGTTGAGTTTTACTTGGTGTTATTGGTCGAATCTCAAATAAATTTGGAGTTCATGTCGCTCACTTAAGAATAACTATTATTTACTATGAGTTAAATATACCCTTCTATCATAGAGATGTAATTCATATTACCTTTATTAAGTTATTAGATATTTGGTAGGATTTTGAGTCTTCGTTGTTATTCAGCTATTTATTTATGCTACTTGTTTATCTCTTATATTGATCATAAGAAAATATCACATAGTGTAGGCACTTTTGCCTTGTTATGTTGTATAATTCTTGTGCTTTGGAAAAACCTATTCCTTGGGCATTATACATATTTAATACAATATTTATTTCTTGCAAAATTCATATTTTATTATGAGAAGAACACTATTAATATAGATTTTCATATGAATGTTAGCATAAAAACTCATTATTTATAGTTTACATACAAGTAATCATAAGCATAACATGCTAAGAATATGTGACCTTTTTATTTATACAATGTTATATGACTTTAGGCTAATAGCTAGATTATGTGCTAGTACATAATTTTTTGTACTTTTTTGCTCATATTGCCTACCTCATTACTTTGTCAGTTATGCTTTAATAGATAAGAATTATTTGCTGAATTTGATTTATCAAACTCGATCATGTTAAATTTCTCTTAGAAAGTTATACCAATTCTCTTGAAAGTCAATCACCATGAGAGTGGATTGCCTTGCAGTGGCATTTTAATTTGATGCTTTCATGTATATGTGATAATTTTATTTGTATTTCTTTTGAGTTTGGGTAATTTTAATTTTAAGTTGTCTTTTTTAATTTAGTTTTAATTATTATTGTTCATATTTCCTTTTTATCTTCTTAATCATAATTTTTTTAATAAAATGAAATGTTAGTTTACTTTATATATCAACTTCAAGTCATGTCGACTCCAGTCCTTTTGAGGTAGATGAAACTTAAATATTTGACCGATTTTAGTGTCGTTTGGTTTGTCTCTTCGAGACTTTCAATTTGACTATAAGTATGACAAAATTGGAGTTCAAATGCTCCCAAATTTAATTTTGGAAGCTTCCAACTTGAATATGCCACAAATTTCATGCCTGATCAATGCAATTTTTGGTGATGTAACAATCACAAAACATATTTTTGATCGAGCAAGAATATCGATGCATATTATATTGAAAACCTCTAAAATTAAATAATGTACCGTATGAACTCTGATTTTAGCATATATTAGTGGAATTAAATGTTTCAATGAGATGGACTCAAGTGACATAAAAAATGTTTCAATTCGGGCCCAATTGAGCCAATTTAAGGGCCTAATACACAATTTAAAACTTCATGACATTAATTGGATGGTAAAATGGCCTCCAAATTTGGAATGCATATAGTTGAATTGAGTGGCTTAATGAAACGAATCTAATGAGTCTAAGATCGCATAAATCAGACTAAATTTTTTATGATTAAGAGAATCAATATGAGTCGACTGATTTAGTGTTTCGAATTTGCTCTAGAATTTCTCCCTATTTATGTGGTTATCCACTCTCAAAATCTATAAATAAACATTCAGTCTTTGTATTATGGGGAGGCTTAAACCCTTGGCTAGAGATTCAAGTAAACTCTAAAGCTTGAAAAATCATGGAGCTTCTCGACCACCATCATTAGCAAACCCTTGTGACTTGATCGCTATCACCAGACCTCCGTTTGACAGATGCAGCCATTCCTTTTCTAGGCTAACACCACAGACTTTCTTTAACCAACCATCGACATTAGACTCTCATCCACCAACAGTGATTATCAAAACTTTGCCATCCAATTATCACCATAGGATCTTTTGCTGGCAAACCATTATGCTAGGACCACCGTCACCTGATTATGGACTTTCTGGCTTATATCACCCACCAACTATGGTATCCTCTGAACATTATATCATTGCCTGACCGTGGTCCTTCTAACATTTATCGCCCATTAACTACTTTCCTCGAACAATGAACATCTAATTAAAACCCTTCCTACCTCTGCCACTCAATTATGATCATTTGACCTTTGTTGCTCAACTAAAATCCCTTCAACCTCAGTTGCCTAATTTCAGTCTCTCCAACCATTGTCAGCTAACTATGTTCTCATATGACCTCTCTGACCATCGCCACTAGATTATGGCCTCATTGACCTATGTCTCCATACTACAGTCCCTTTGACCTCCCTCTCCTTGCTATGGCCCCACCATTTTTTTTGGCCCAGCTACAGTCTTTTCAACCATGTCGCTTGACTATGGCCCCTCCAACCATAGTCGCCTGATTGCAGTCTCCATCATCCGACTTAGGTCTCCCGACCACCATTGCTAAACAATAGTCTTTCTTGTCATTGTCGCCCGACTATGGCCTCTTCAGACAACTATTGCCTGACTATGTTCCCACCAACCTCATCTCCCAAATTAGTCCCTCCGACCTCCATTGCTCGATTATGGTCCTTCCAACATTTATTTCCCCAAACAACGACACTACTAACCTCTATTACCATTCGATTACTATCCTAAAACTACCATTGCCCTGTTATATTCCTTGAATAATCCTCGCCCTATGGCCACAATCACCTTACTATGGTTTTCAGAACATTATCAACTAAATATAGTTTTCTAATAACTGTCATTGAGCTATTATCCTTTTAACCTCCATCACCCGTATACTATAATCTTCTAATTTTTTACACCCACCAACTGTAGTCCTCTAATCGCCATTGCCCGACTACAATTATTCCACAACTCTCATCGTTTAATTATGATCCATGGACCATTGCCGTCCAACTACTATCTTCTAACCATCATCACTTAATTACAATCATCCAAACTTCAATGTTATAACCAGTATCATCTGACTACTCCAATACCTATTGACTTCATCACCTTCTATCACTAATAATGTCAATATATGTTGTCACTTATAAGATCGATGCACAGTATCGACATCAACTCTAACTCTAAACTCTAGCACTTGGATATATGCTGAATTCCTGCTAGGGGGCTCTTTCAACTTCAACCATTTAACACATTCTTTACATCATATCAATGGCATCCCTCGATGAAGGCTTCACTTGTAATCAAATGCAAATACTAGTAGAATCATTTTAAATGGGCTAGATCTCATGGTTTTTAACTTTTCTAATTTTTTTACATAAAACTCTGGTGTTTCTTTCAAATTTTGCGTTTCTTATATTTTGGTAATGCTAGGATTTTAAACTTTATATCTTTGTATTGCCACAAATATTCCAACTCGTAACAATAATATTTAATTTTCACGACTTCATCCAATAGAATATCAAAGTCAAATTCGTTGTCCTTAGTTCAATGCAACATATTAGATAACTAATCGATGAATGCAACCTGCAAATCTTTTTTTTTTAAATCAATAAGTAATTGCATTTCTATTGACATCTTACAAGAGTATGACATTAAGATATTTTGTCGGAAAATTTGATCATGATGAGTTTTAAAATTTTTAATTTTAATTTAAAATTAATATTGATATATCATCAAAAAATTATCCTAATCGGTCATGAATCTCGACGCAAAATTAAGTTGGAAACTTCAAAAATTCAATCGGACCGATTTCAACATTATATTTATATATATATATATATATATATAATATATATATATATATATATATATATATATATATATATATATATATATATATATATATATATATAGTTTAATATATATATAATATTTATAATGACTATAATATATGATGTAATATTTATACTTTTAATTGTATATATCATTAATTCAGTAGATGAGACCTTAATTTTTTTTATTAAACTCTCTTAAATTATCTTCAAAATTCTCATCATAAGCTCTTTTTCTTCTTATATTATTTCAATAGCGTGATCAAAAATTTTTTTTATCAAAGGAGATTAGCCTAATAGTTTATAAATCAATCCACTAAAAATAATTTATAGGGATTAATATCTTTCTTATTTATATTTAATGGTGTTAATCCAAACTCTTTTATGATATATTTAAACATATACCATTGAATTCAATAATTAAATAAAATTTTCTTTTTTTATTTAAAATTTAAAATATGAATTCATATTAATTTATTATTTATCTAATTAATAGTTCACTTATTAAAACATACAGTAAAAAATATTTTTTTTGGGAAATGTAAAAAAATAATTTTTATTTTTTGAGATGTAAGTAACGGCTATAAGGGGGCATTTCGGTAAAACGACAGCAGCGAGAAATAAAACTAATTTAAGAGTGTGACTGTGGCAGAGGACGACCGATCGGACTCTCTTTCTTTCTTTTCTGCTTGAAGCGTCGAAGGGCTTGAAGCTGAAGGTTTTAGGCGGAAGGCAAGAAATCAAAGAAGCGACTCGGTCTCTCTTTGCGCTCAAATCACGCCGGAAACGATGGTGTGGCTGTTGTGAGGAATCGAAGGTTGGTGGGCTGCTAGGGTTTTCTCGCAAACTCTCCGTCCTCCTTTTACTTAATTGTTTTTGTTGTTTTTCTGCTCGTCGGCTCCTGCAAACATGCCAAGGTTAACTTATTATTAAACTTTTTTTTTCAGTTTCTGTGATTTCTTTCACTTCTTCCCGATTTGATTTTGTTCGCTGAAGCCGCTCGCTGCAGCCTACAGTCTCCCGTGCTCCCCACTCTCGTCAAATTATAATTTTTTCTTCCCCTTTTAAGCCTAAATTCCTACTTCAACTTTTTATAGGGTTTGCAATTCGTTTATCTCTCTCTCTTTTCTCCCATGGACGCATACTCTTCTTTTACATACCTCATTTCTTTCTTAGTTGTTGTCGTTTTTCTTCCTGGCAGAAATTACTGTGTCGTCGGCACCACTGATTCTCCGATTGGCTTCTTCTCATGTCTGATAGTAGGTTGCTCGTCCTCCTTTCCATTTCTTTTCCTCTACGGTGTTCTTCTCCTCTCTACAGTGTTCTTCTCCTCTACTCCTCTCTGCTTCCTTGATTTGCATGAGAACCATTACCTCTTAACTGATTTCCTGAAAAACAAACTGCGTTTCAGGGTTAGCCTTTTTCTTATGATCAATAAGTAGTATCAATTTTCGGCAATAAGTAGCTTATCAGGTTCTATTACTAAGCTCAGGCAGATCTCCTTCCTACAAGAATAGTGGGCACAACATAAAGAATTGGGATGCCTTAGAGTTTTTATTGAGTAAATGTCCAAGATAGTTCATAGACTTGTAGGTGCATCTATTTTAGTCTCAAATTCTTCTAAATTTTAAATTTAGTTCATCAAAATATCAAAATTTAATCAAATTGGTTCTATTGTCAATTTGCCTTTCCTTTGATCATTTACTAGGTTCTTATTCAAGATTTAGAATTTTCCTTTTATTAAGAATTTGTAATGAGAAATTAACATTTTCATTATTTTTTGCATAAATAGGGATTTTTAATATCAGATGGGGAAGGCATTGATAGGATAACCACGCTTGCTCATGCCAACTATACTTTCTCTATCCAGGCCGGAAGTCTAGCAGGAATTGACATGGTTAGTTAATCTTTTCTATCACAAAATTCATAATACCATTATATCATCACAAAATTCATAATAGCATTATATCATGGGTCCTTAAAACTTCTTTGTTTTCTCTCATCTTGGTTTTGGAAAATGTTTCAGATAATGATTCCATTTGACTATCCTGAATTCTTCGAAGACTTGACCACTCTTGTAAATAAAATCATCATTCCAATGAGCAGAATTAATGATGCTGTTCGAAGAATTCTTCGGACAAATATAAAACACGGTTGAATTAACATATTTTGATCAAATTTTAGTTAAGATGATTAAATCTATACTACTATTAAAGTGTCGCTTATGAATCTTCCCACATAACATCCTAAACGTTCATTGGAAAACCTTAAACGAATCTCCATCGTTAATTTGTTTTTACTTTTTGTATTTCTTCATATAATCCCATCTTTTGAAATGGCGCATTCCATCTGCTCACAGCCGACCTAATGTCTAGCTTTTCTTCGGACCTAATATGATTTATTTTAGACTAGTGTTGAGACCCCCTTTGTCTACATCAGTATCTAAATGTTGTGTTTTACCCTATCCTTCTAAATGTACAGTCTAACTCTCTCTTTTACTAGTAAACATTGGCAAAACTTTCTAATTTCTATTTTACCCCAATAGAACTAATATCAGCACCATATAATAATAATAATAATCTTTATTTAATTCTTGTCCCTCTCATACCCCAAAAATTATCGCATAACATTTAGTTTCTTGATTTTATCAGCAAATTTTATTAGTGCTACAATAAGTCTTATCTTAGTTTTTTTATGTGCCTTTTTTTTCTTTCACATCTTTCACCCTTAATCACAAAATCTGAATGGCAATACTTTGTTATTAGAAATATAAAATGTATAAAAAAGTTTTCATTTAACAACTTTAAATGTGAGAGAAAAATTGGGCTTTTGCCCCCCCTCTCTCTCTCTCTAGATGAGAGGCTAATGTTAAATGATTGGTTCTTAACAAACATAATGTTGTTATAAAAGCCATAAGATCACTCAAGTGTAGTAAACAAACATAGATGAAAGAATAAATAATATTGGGTTCTATAACACATTCTAGTAGAAAGAAAAGTAGTGATTGGGTATATACAACCTGATCTTGAACCTAAGATATGAGATATTAGCTATTTTCCCTAGTCCTTACCTTGTTATGATTGTGGTCCTGATGTTGATACTTCACTAAGACTCGTGCTCATACCTTGGTTTCATGCAGGGTTTTCATAACTATAAGTATATAATATAAACTAATAAGTATAGATGTATTCATGCAAAATATATGATAGCATGCACAAATATAAATATATCACATGGCATGTATTGTGCCAAAAGGTTGCTCAGCAAGTTGCACTTGATCTAGCTCGATCTATGGCTAAATGGGTTTGGATGTGATCGAGCACTTGCTCTAGCTCTATCTATGGCTAAATGGTTTGGATGTGATCGATTCTCTTAGAATTTCCTGCATGCATGAGTTCTAGAGAATTCTCTTGTCAAATGGGAATATAGGGATGATCAATGATGATAAAATGAGTTGGAATGATCTGGATGGATCTTTTAGGATCTAGATCTTGTCGAGAGACATGGGCTCGACTAGTATCCACTAGGAATTGCATTGAAACATCATGATCTAGCCTAGAATGCATCAACTGATCATAGTCAACTCACTCTAAATGGCCAGGCGTAGGGTCACTAGATGAATTTCAATTGGTTACGAGTCAGATGCCAACGAATGTAGCTTAATTGAAATAGACTCAGGTCATTAAGACATTTATTTTAAAGGTTTTTAATATTATTGTTGGAGGATTGAGAAGAACTGAAGAAGGGCAGATATAAGTAATATCGATTGAAGTTTTTTTACAGTGATTTGAGCAGAGTAGATAACACATCTCTAGGGCTGTAAGAGAACCAAATGTTCGACGAGCTACTCGCTGTTCGGTTCGATTAAAGCTCGTTTGTTATCGTTTAATTAACTAAACAAACAAACTTGAACAATATTTTAAATACTCGGTTCTTAAATAAACAAACTTGAACACTAATGCGTTCGGCTCATTTATGTTCGCGAACAACATCATTTGAAGTTCGTGAACAACCTCGACATTAAGCTCGATAAGAAGCTCGATTTGTGTTCAATTTTGAACTCATGATTAGGCTCGATAAAAATAATTAATATTTGCCTATAGAATTAAAAAAAATATAAATAATCATTGCCTTTGTTACATAGACAATTGCTTTTATTATAAATGTGTTTTTCATAGATATGTTCATGAACATGTTTGTTTGATAGTTAAAAAAATTCGTTAAATATGTTCGCAAACAAGCTCGATAAGCACTAAACGAACGAACATGAACTGAACATGAACCGAACATGAATTCTCATTAATTTAAATGAACCAAACATGAACACAAACAATAAAGCTCGAACAAACATGAACCAAACTTGAACAAGCTGATATTAAATGAACACAAACATGAACACTCACATACTCGACTCGGCTCGGTTCGTTTGCATCCCTACACATCACGTAGCACTAATCATAAATTAATGGAAATTGTGGATTCATGAAGATGACCCAAAATAGTTGGAATAAGGCTAATGTTGATGATGATGATTGTATGGAAGGCAAACTTGTTGGGGAGGATGCACTTTGTCCATTGGTTTGTTGACCTCTGTATAAAATCCATAAGAAACAAAGATGGAAATCCAGCATACATACCTCAAACCCTAAGGATCCACGAAATTTGCTGAAATCCCGGTTGGAATCCTCGTATCCATCGAAAAGCCGCCCGAAATCCCGCAAGAAATCCCGTATGCGTACCGAATCGGCGCTGCTCCGGTTGATTCTCCGTGTTTCCTGCGCAAATCATGCGACGAGTCCTCGATCCCGCTCTCGTTCTCGTTGTTAAATAGCGACCCTTCTCGGCTCTTCTCCCGTTCGCTACCCACACGACCCCCAGCTCCCGACCTCACTGCCCTAGTCCGACGCCGGAGCCTCCTTGCCCGACTGCTCCTCTCCAAGCCGCAGAGAGCCCATCGATTCCCTAGCCTCACCCGACTCCACCCCATCCCGATCCTCCCGATCTGACCAAGCCGAGAGAGGAGAGAAGAGAGAGAGAGAGAGAGAGAGAGAGAGAGAAGAGAGAGAGAGAGAGAGAGAGAGAGAGAGAGAGGAGTCTTCCACTTACCCGCCTCCATCCCATCCGACTTCGCTCCGACTCTCCCTTCCTGAAGGGTGAAAGTTACGGCATTTTGATTAGAAGCAGTAAAGGGAGCTCGCTTGCATGAAGGTAACTTTTTCCCTTCCATACCCTTCTTCGGCCAAATCCCGTAAGCAAGCCAGAGAAGGGAGAGGAGGGATTTTATTTGATTTTATTTTTATTATAATTAATTATTATTTATAATTAATTATTAATTAAGTATAATTAGTTAATTATAATTAATTATAACTAATTTTTAATTAATCATAACTATAATTAATAAATCAATTATAATTAATCATCATTAATGATAATTAATTATTTGTTAGTTATAATTGTAATTAATTATTATTGATTAATTAATTATAATTAATTATAATTGAAATGAAATGCAAATGCAACACCTTCCCTCCACTCTCTTACTTCGATGTTCATGTCGGACCGGCAAACCACCTAAGCACGCCTCTATTGGCCGTGGTAGGAGGGAACCCGGTGCGACACCTACGACGAGGTAGGCGAGTGACCCCTCGATCCACGTGTCAACCACTACAACCCCGCGGTGGTATGAACTTTTCTAAACTCAAAAACCCAACTCAATATTCGTGGCAAACTGGAAACTGTCCTAAGCACGCCTCTATTGGCCGTGGTAGGATGGAACCCGGGCGGCACTACGGCAAGCGGGGTCACTTATAAGTACCCCCCGGGCGGGGGAAATCAAAAACTGCTTATCAAAAATGCTTTTTATAAAACCCCATGCACGCTTTATTGCGCATGGTGGGGAGAAAACAAAAAAATGCAACCGCCGCGGTGTCTCACCAACACTAACCGTGCACGTCTCTATTGACGTGGCGGGTAGGCGGCCTCTTGGTTTTTCCCCTTAACGGGGGAGACGCCGGGAGGCTGCCAAAATTTTGTCTGAAATCAGACAAGGACTTGAATAAAAAATGGACTTACAAGTGGACTTGATTGCACTCGAATGACATGCAAGAACGACAGAGGACTTGTGCTTGGACTTTTAAACAAGAGCTAATGACTTAAAAAAAGGAATTGAACTCAAAAAAAAAATGTATTCAACTGAAGTCAAGCTTGGACCAATTGTGGACATGACTTGATCTAGAACAGTAGAACTTGATTTGAGCATTAAGCCAAAAGGCTTGGACTTAAAAATGATACAAGGGACTTGAATATGAAGGACTATTTAAGACTTGAGTTGGACTCAAGTTGAGCCGCATTTGAACAATAGAACTTGATATGGGCATAAGCAAAAGAACTTGCAAGCTTAAAACTTATAAGCTTGAAATTTGTAATCTTGGACTTGATCAAGCATAGTGGACCTGAACATGAATTTGAACTAAGGAATTGAACTCAAATAAAACTTGAGTGAACAAAAGACTTGAATCAAGTCTGATCAAGGATCAAACTTGTACATGGAACTTGAATAATAGCGAAGCTTGAGTTTGGATCATAACAATAAACTCTTAAAGAATTGTCATTCCATTAGGAGTTGTAAAATCAAGAGGGGTGATCCATTTGAATTTCATCCAAGAAGCAAACATTCACCCGTGAAGTCATTACAAGCTTTGTATAGCTTATTTGAGCAATCATAATTAGCCTACAACGATCATCTCAAACGAATGAAGGAATGTAATGTCGTATCAACAACAATTCAATCCCAAGAAGATATAATCACGAAGTAGATCAAATGCTAATGAATGATTTAATGACTAATAACTTATGATATCAACAATGACCGGCTTGTAAATGACAACCATTCATGTACAAGCATAGGTTAAATTGTGGTGGACAGGGTAATCGCCTACAAGCAAGGATGTGAACCTATCATATATATAAACACTTATTTACAAAAGCTATAGAAAGCTTGTGGATATTCAGGAATGACTACAAATGATGAGGGGAATTATTGACCTACAGCATTTGAACCATAACAAGGGAATACCACCAAGCAATAAGATTCCAATGCCACAAAATCAAGATGCTGAGCACATAAAATTATAAAGTTAAAATCTTATAGATAGGTAGTGTATAATAACAGAACATAGATAGATGAGATCTTCTAAATATGCAGAACTATAACCAGTACATATGAGCTTGCAATAGACTGTCATATGCACTAGAAATCTTCTACGAACAATATGCAAGATAACTACAACATTGTAAATATCCACGGGCCACAACAGAAACTCGTAGTACACCCAGTTTATTGTTCTACGAGCAAGATACAAACTATATCAAGTGCAAGTATTACAAGTTACAGTGGAAAATTCATCGGAAAACAACAAGCTATCACAACCCAAGACAGGAGGCTCGTTAGTGCACTATGACCCGCCTACGAAAAACACAAATAGTGCACGACAATCTACCTGTATGAAGCAGCGAACCACTCTATTCAGAAGCTGCTACGCAACGCCACCGGATCTGCAACATTCACAAGCAGATAGAAGGCGTCCACAACTACAATGCCACACCACCGGATCTGCAACATTCATACAAGCAGACAGAAGGCGTCCACAACTACAATGCCACGCCACCGGATCTGCAACATTCGTACAAGCAGACAGAAGGCGTCCACAACTACAATGCCACGCCACGGATCTGCAACCTCCGTACAAGCAGACAGAAGGCGTCTATCCAAGAACACCCCCGCATGTGCACTATAATTGTATACACATAGTACACTAAAAGGGTAAATACAATCAAATACCCATGGGCCCGACAAACGTTTTATTGGTACACACGTGACGTCAGGGATGCTGCGGGTTGACAAGTGAATTCAGGTTCGAAACCGATCCTTCTATACAGGTCAATAGAAGTCTACAGGGTTCGAATCATTAAGCTAATATAAAGTTGTGGCGACTGGTATATTTGCTTTAAAACATTCATATTAGGCTATCAAGGCCTATAATAATATGAATTCACTAATAAAGGCTCAAAGCCTACGAAACCGATCCTTCTATACGGGTCAATAGAAGTCGACAGGTTCAAATCATTAAGCAAATATAAAGTTGTGGCGACTGGTATATTTGCTTTAAAACATTCATATTAGGCCTTCAAGGCCTACAACAATGAGAATTCACTATCAAAGGGCATAAAGCCTATGAAACCCGATCCTCTGTCGACAGCCCGACAGAGTGACAAGGTTCAGTCCATAAAGAGAAATGACCGAACACCCAATGATGGCCGTGTTGAATGCAGATCTCAACCGGAGGGGTTCCCAAATATTCACAAATTCCTCTAAAAGTCCACCAAAAATCCACAAAAATCCCAAATATCCAAAACTTCAAAAAATCTCAAAATCCCAAAATCTCAAAAATATTTAAAATCTGAAATCTATCCATCAAAAACTTAAAGCAAAATCCATCCACCCTCCGCAACAGTTTGCCGGGGCGGACAAATTAAAATCTACTTTTGCTCACAAAGAGCCAAATGCCTAGTTGAAAATATCACTAGGATCCATTCTCAAACAATATCTTGCCAGTATGGACGTGATACGTGTCCTCTAACCGGCGGTTTGCCGCCAAATGGCACCGCAGGGTAACGGTTATGACCCGGGGCCCTCTGAACCAGTGGTTTGCCGCAAAAGCACCACGAAATACCGGTTATGGCCAGCGCCGATACGCTCCTTAATGACATCAATCCTTGAGATATGAATCAATAGTAATGATCGATAGGGCACAAAGCCCTGTATAGCTAAGGTGGATTCAAATTTGTCCCCTTAGACAAACATTCAACCCCGGTCTACAAGGTCCCCTTGGACGAAGCAACCCATGCTGCCGACAAGGATCTTCTGTCAGGTTGGGTCACTACCTCCTCTAACTAAGTAGACCAAGGACCACGATGGCCCAGGACGACGACCATGGGATCTGATCGGGTCTATCATCCATTCCCCCACCTCCGCTTTAAGTGCACGATGGTGAAATTTCTATTTTTAAATATTAATCCAAACAACCAAACTTTTCAAATTCCCAAATTCTCCAACTATTTCCAAACCAATTCTCAAATTTCTAAATCCAAACTCATTGCTGCTACTATATGCCAGATAACACGTATAATCTAGTATCTGATTGACGACTAGCCTTAATCGAAAGTTCTCTCTCGTGATCGGGAGGGTAATTAACTATAGGGGCTTGCGCTTATAGGAAACCAGAACTCAATCATAAGTCCTCACAAAATGAGGGCGAAATCTCTGGGTAGATGTCTTATCTACAAACCCATCTGCCTTCCAAAATTTACCTCGGAACTTATTCAGTTAAAACTCCCTCGCCGAATAAGAAAAGCGAGTGGAGGCCGGGGCCGAATTTTCGGAGCCCACAGATTTCTGGTGACTCCGCTGGGGTTTGGTTTCTCTTTCCATCTTTGGCTAGTCGTCTCAGAGCTATAGTAGTAGTAAAAATCAATTTGAGCTTAAAACTCAAAATGATCATTCACAAAAAATTTTCATTGAGATAACTTGTTTAGCAGTATTTTAAATTTATATTATTTGAATTGTTCGCTAATGTTATCTTCTCTCTTATTTTGTTTCTGTGGCAAGTCTCTGCATTTTGAAAGTGCGGGGTGATGTATCAGATTCTGATTACTAACCCTTGCCTTTCATTTATGCAGATGGATCTACAGAACACCCCGATGACTGTCCAACTGGGACAAGGAGCCAGAATTCAGCTAGCGAATGCTATTATTGAGACCGAAAACACCGGAGCTACCATCCAGTTTGGTAGCGTTGACTTCCCAGCGATTGCTGCAAAGACTACCGCCATTCCTGTGAATGGCAGGAATGCTGATAAGCCTGCCAGGAGGCCCCATTCTACTGAAGCTGTCACCCGTCGTGTGCATCTGCCAGCACAACGACCTGTTGCTGAAAATACTCGTGATAGAGTTTCTGTATTCGAGAGGCTATCACAGCCTGAGGTCCTTACCACCAGAAGAATTGTGAATGGTGGAAAAGTTTCAGTGGTGACTGCAAACACCACCACTCTGTCAACCAGGTTATCTGCACCTGGGAAATACGATGCTGAGGCCTCCTCATCTAGAGGAAGGCCTACAAGGAGGCAAAGAAGGAAGATGAACGCTGAGCTCCGAGCTCAACATCAATAACTGCCGATCCATCCCTCCAATCTGTCGGCCCAAGTGCCTGAAGCCAATGTTCCTACCCGGAATAAATTTTCTGATTTAAAATGGGTGAAAAGGAATAGCTCCATTGGGAAGCTAAAAAAGTCTTTCTGGGAGCAACGACGTGAAGTCCCAGCTCCTCCAAAGAGAAAAGAACCTGAAACTCTCTCAGCCCGGGTCTATCGGGTCCTGAAGACTGTAAAGGAGAAAGATCTGAAAAAGAAAAAGTTTCAACGACCTTTAGTGATCGAGACTAGAAGAACCCCGCCAAGGGAGCGTCTGTCCTTTGCTGCGGAAGGAAGAGAAAGAAGATATACCCCACGCGGTGAACATCGGGGTGTGACACCTGAACCATATGTTCAGGGATCCACTGCTGAAAGGTCCCGGTGGAAAGGAAAACAAGTCTGGAGGCCAAAGCCTCGAAGAAATGAAAAGGAAGATAGAAGAGAAAGGAGGACTGATCAGGGCGTGACATCTGGTGAGGCTTCCCAGAGATCCGCCCCCATCTACAAACAACGTCAGAAGTGGGCCCCAAAAAGGACCCATAATGACATTCCTCCAGACGGTAGACACATTGGAGAATCCTCCAGGGGATCCCGTCGCCTTCCATCCCCTCCAAAAGAAGAAACCAACTTTGATCGCAGTCCACTGGTTGAAGAAGTCCCCGTGCCTAACCAAGAGCCGGAAATCCAGTGGCGGCGCCGGTCGGAGATCCGAGTACTAGAAGAGGAAGGAAATGTGCAAGGTGGAGACAACATTGAAGAAGAGGAATTCCTTGAAGAGGATGAAAATATACAAGAATACCTTGAAGGGGACGAAAATATTGAAGAAAACATTGATGAATTTATGGAGGAAAATTTAGAAGAAAATATTGATGAGTTTCTAGAGGAAAATCTAGAAGGAGAAATCTAAGAAACAAATGACACTCTGGACATGGAAGTTGTCTATATGGTGACACATATAGACATCGATGATGGTGCCAATTATGATGACGTTGAAGATGAAGAGCGTTGGCAACCGCCACTCAGGCAAGTATACCGTCGTCGTCGTAGAGAAGGGTCCACCAATGGCAGAAGTCGTCATTCTCAAGAAGAAGAAAAAGTGGAGGAAGTAGATGAGAATCCTTCTGGTACCAAAAATGTCACACTTGCTGAAATACGGCGACAGATGAGGCAACAAATGAGAGCCAAAGACAGAGAAATCTCTCAGTTGAATGAGAAGATGACTTAGATGATGGCTCAGATGGGGGCAATGATGCAGATGATGCAGAGGACTACCGCTGTTGGTGCCATGCCCAATCCTCCTGCGGATCCTCCAAATTTTCAGATGCCTCAAGTCTCGGGAGTACGAGGTATTCCTGAAGGTGGTCACGAGGCTCATAATGTCATCCGTCAGCCCACTCCACAAAATGTTGCAAGTACTTTTGAACCTGTGACCGCTGCACAGTTGGAAGGAATAATCACAAAAAGGATCAGGGCTATTATAGCTGTTGACCAAGCAGAAAAGTTGGTGGGCAAGGGTCGTCCGTATCCTGCTGAATACGACCAAGTACCATACCCGAAAGGGTATTCGGTCCCAAAGTTCAACACTTTCAATCGTAATAACAACCCCAGGCAGCATCTGGCACAGTTTAAAGCTACCTGCGGGAACACAGGAGGCAATGACGCCCTACTCTTCCGACAATTCGTTAGTAGTTTAACAGCGACTGCTTTCGAATGGTATGCTTAACTGCCGAATGATTCTGTGAAGACTTTCGCAGAATTAGAAAATATGTTCGTGAAGAGATTTGCTAGTGCAACGGAGAAAATAACGATCGCTGATCTTGCTTTAGATAAAAGAAAAAGAGAAGAATCAGTGACCAAATATATCACTCGTTGGTGAAACCTCAGTATGAAGTGTGAGCAACAGCTTGAAGAAGAGCATGCCATACAGTTATTAATGGGCAACATTGATGACAAGATGCAACCCTTCCCGTGCATGGCTAAGATAAACACATTTCAAGACTTGCTCGATAGAGTGGCTAAATTTGAGAAGCTGAATTTCTCCAGATCAGAAAATCACTCTGTTAAGTCCAAGAAAGCTAAGGCCCCAGGTGCTAGAAGGGGTGAGGCCGACTCTACGTTCTTCTCCAGAGCTGATAGAGAAAAGCAGGTGATTTACAATGTAGACAAGGGCAAGCAGCCGATGCAATATCAAGAAAAGCCCAAACAGGCCTACAACCCCAACCCCCAATCGAAGCTGATACTCGGGGGCAATGATAAGCCACGAACTTATCAAGGTGGAGGAGAACGTCCGAGATAAGTAATAGGAACTGGTGATAGAATGTTCCAATCCCTCAAAGATAAAATGAATAAAGAATATTCATTCAAGAGGGAGAGTGTCACCAAATTATTTCAATAAGTGTCGAAATCGGGTTTAGAACTGCCTGAATGCAAGAGACCCGAAGAGTCGAAGCACACTGGTGACCCAAATTATTGCCCATACTATCGAGTACTCAGCCATCCTATTGAGGATTGCTACATCTTCAAGGATTGGCTTGAAAGAAAATATCAAAGAGGGGAGCTCACATTGTCCGACAATGTGTTATCTCACCCTAAAAAGGAATCAACTCGGGTGGTCTTGTCCTCTTCCGTACCCTTGGTTGAAGAAAGAAGAAATGAAAAGAAGCAAATTCAAGAAGAACAGTGGGAAACTGCGGTCTCCAAGAAGACTGTGAAGATGTTGAAGCAGCTTGAAGGAGTTCCAGGCGTAAGGTGGAAATCTCCTATTGAGCCAATGATAGATTTGAAGGCACTGTCGGTTGTACGACCTTCTACTTCAAAACAGTTTTCCAACCAAGTTGGCACTTCAAAGTTTGGAAGGGTGAAATCATCCAAGAAGAAGACTAAATTGAAGAAACCCAAGGAGAAAATGACTGCAACTCAGAGACTTATCGACAGTTTGGATGAATACTACCAGACTGTGAGGCGACCTATCAAGCTTGCTGACTTCATGGCAGAGCTTACAATTGAGGAAGCTGAAGAAGATGATGAGAGTTCTCTTCCAACAGAAATATGTCGGGTCATCTCGGTGACACCGAGTACTTTGACAAAAGAGGAATACACAGAAGAAATACCCTCTGAATCCTGTATGATGGTTTTGCTAATGGATTACAGTTCGGAGGAGGATTTGTATTTTCTAGAAGGAGACGAATCAGACCCAAGCATAGCGTCTCGGATGGGACATGTGAACTTGGGAGGCAATTCTGAATCAACAGATGAGTCCCTAGATGCGACGATGGCTGGCTCTGAAGAAAATGTATAGTTAAATGACTCTGAACCGGAAGAGATTGCTCAAGTGCAGTTAAGAAGTGGCAAGGTACTACCACCTCCACCGAAGAAAGGGGTCTCTAATAAAAATAAAGAAAAAGAAATAGTTATCAACGATGATATTGTCTCTGAAGATCCTAAGAAAAAGAAAACTCCAACCAATTGGATAGATTATAATATCTTATCCCATCTAAGAAAAATCCCAGCACAACTCAGCATATACGATGCTTTGGTAATGTCTAAAGACCTTCGGGAGACTCTGATTCAAGCTCTCAAAGATCTCCAAAGATATGAGGCATATTTTGCTAAACGTAGTTTGACTGAAGTTCTACAAGCTCGTAATGAGCCATTCATTACTTTCTCTGAAGAAGACATGATGCTCGGAACTGCAGACCATAATCGTCCTCTGTATGTTACTGCAGAGAGCGATAAGCTGATTATCAGTCAAATCCTAATCGATCCTGGATCCTCCGTCAATCTGATAAGCTTGAAAGCACTGAGATCCCTCTGCCTTGATGTGGAGCACCTCGGGCCAGATAAGTTGATGGTGCATGGTTTCAACGAAAAGGGCAGAAAACACTGGGATCATTCATGCTCCCTCTTGTATTTGGAGAGCTCCACACAGAAGCTAAATTCCATGTAATTGATGTGGATACTTCATTCAAAGCGCTGTTAGGTCGTCCTTGGTTGCATGAATATGGCATTGTCCCGTCAACATTACACCAGTGTATGAAATATCTCAAAGATGGAGAAGAATTCAGGATCTCTGGTGATATTCAGCCTTTTACAGTTCATGAAGCAACAGTTTATGAAGATGCACGGTATTTCATGCCAAAGAAGCAAAAGTCTTCGAGCTCCCTCGAAGCTAAAACATCAAATTCAAAGACTACAAAGCGACCTGAACGAGAAGGTCAGAAGAAGCAGATGGGAAGAAAGACAGCGGAGCCGACTCTTCCTAAAGCGCCGACCATTCCAAAAGAAAAGAAATATGTGCCTCATCTTGGGAGTGATACAGATGAAGAGGATATTACTCCTGCTAAATCTCGGAAAGTATGCCAGTCCACAGATGAATGGAGTAGGCATGTTGAATTTTTAAATGATGATTATGACTACGATTCTATTTATATGAACACGGTGCAGAATGTGTTTTCTAGAAGAATTGACAGCCTATCAATTTTCGATAGTGTACTCGTAGTCACGCGTGTTCCCTTACAACACTTCAAAGAAATCATTTCGCGTGAGGTGCATAAAGTTGAGGAACTCGCCACCCTCTATCTGCCTCCCCGTAAAAATGGGACTGTGCCAAAGAATGTGTTATATTCCACGGGAGTTCGCGAAGAGGAGAATCATGACTGGGATTGTATGATCCTCGATTCCGAGGAATTATTTCCAACGAGGCTACCTAGGTTCAATACAAAAAATATTCAAAGAATGCTACGAAAATAAGTCAATATTCCTACCACCAAGCGACAACTTCGTACAAGTTTGGGCCTCTGGTATGGGAGGAATCCACGTCCACTACGATGGAAGGATACAGAAGCATATAAAGGTATCGGATTCATCAAGCAAAAATTCCTCTGGAAAGAGATTTGTCGTGCCATCACATGCGTGGAAATTGAATCCGAGAATGGTGGTACCGAAGAGACATACGAGACTGATGATTATGATGAATAGCCCGTAGAAGCCGAGCCTGCACCAGAAGAGCTTGAAGATGGTGGACAGGAAGCCACTATGAACGAGCTAAAAGAAGTCAACTTGGGGACTGAGGAAGATCCTCGCCCAACCCATTAGTTCTCTCCTACCAGAGGATCAAATAGAAGAAATAAAAGAACTTCTCTGTGAATTTAGGGACTGCTTTGCCTGAACATATGCTGAGATGAATGGCTTATCCCTTGATGTAGCGGTTCACAGATTAGCAATCAAACCGGATATAGCACCCGTCAAACAAGCTCCAAGGAGAATGAGATTGGAGATCGAAGAACAGGTGATTGCTGAAACAAAAAAGCTTATTGATGCAGGCTTCATCCGAGAAGAAAAATATGCTGATTGGATTGCTAATATTGTCCCTATAAAAAAGAAGAATGGACAGATTCGTGTCTGCATTGACTTCAGGGACCTCAACAAGGCATGCCCAAAAGACGATTTTCCACTCCCTGTATCAGAACTCCTGGTGGACAATACGTCCAACTACGACATGTTCTCCTTTATGGATGGATCGTCAGGATACAATCAAATCAAGATGGCGCCCGAAGATGAAAAGCATACATCATTCAGGACACCATCAGGATTTTCTGCTACACAGTCATGCCCTTTGGCCTGAAGAATGCTGGTGCCACCTATCAGCGGGCAATGACGCATATATTTGATGATTTGATACATCAGAAGGTCGAGTGCTATGTAGATGACCTTGTCGTCAAAAGTCTTGGCCGAAATGATCACTTAAAAGATCTTAGAATCGTATTTGAAAGGATCAGAAAGTTTGATCTGAAGATGAATCCTCTCAAATGTGCATTCGGGGTCTCCTCCGGTAAATTCCTGGGTTATGTTGTTCGTCATCGAGGCATAGAGATCGACCCCAACAAAATTAAAGCGATCACGGAGATGCCACCACCAAGGAACCTTCGACAGCTTCACTCGTTGCAAGGACAACTGGCTTTCATTCAGAGATTCATATCAAATCTATCGGGAAGATGTCAGCCCTTTTCAAAGCTAATGAAGAAGGATGTTCGTTTCAAATGTGATGTAGAATGTTAGGAGGCGTTTGATAGCATCACGAGATATCTGTTGAATCCGCCCATCCTAGCAGCGCCAATTCCGGGGAAGCCTCTTATACTATATACGGCAGCACTAGAAGAATCCCTTGGAGCACTATTGGCCCAGAATAACGAAGAAGGCAAAGAAAATGCGCTCTACTACATCAGTCGAAGGTTGATTGGAGCAGAAAGTTGTTATTCTCCTATTGAAAAGCATTGTTTGGCGCTGATTTTTGCAGTTCAGAAACTCCGCCATTATATGTTATCCCACAAAATCACGTTGATATCAAAGATCGATCCGCTGAAGTTCTTGATGACAAGACCAGCGTTGACAGGTCGTCTGGCCAGGTGGGCAGTATTGTTATTGCAGTTTAAAATTACGTACATGCCACAAAAGGCAGTGAAAGGGCAGGCCTTAGCAGATTTCCTCGCTGCACACCCAATCCCGGCCGATTCTCCACTAAATGATGATTTGCCCGATGAGCAAATAATGCAGGTCGAAGAGAATGAAAAGTTATCGTTCTGGGAGATGTACTTTGATGGGGCATCATCTATCAGACCTGTCCGACCTCCAAATATTGCAAGAGCCCGAGCCGGCATCGGTCTCATTTTCGTAGCACCCGAGGGAGGTATAATGAGGTTTTCATTCAGTTTGACTGAACCTCGAACCAACAACAAAGCTGAGTACGAAGCTCTACTAGCAGGGCTAGAGATTGCGATCAATGTCAGAATCCAACATCTCCAAATCTTTGGTGATTCTCAACTTGTGATAAATCAGGTTCTTGGTATTTACAAAGTTGGCAAAGTTGAATTGGCACATTACCATCGGCGAGCCCTTGAGCTTCTGAAGCAAGTTCCAAATGTCAAAATGGCTCGAGTTTCTCGAGGACAGAATGCCAAAGCAGATTGTCTGGCCAAATTAGCCAAAGAAATGACGAACATCAATGAGGAGAGTCCTATATTCATTGGAGTTTACACTCGAAGAGTGTTGGAACCTGCTCTACTACAATTTTCGAGGGCAGAAGAAGTACCAGATTCAAGTCAGCAAGATAAAACTCCAGTTGGCCCTCAACCTCTCCATCAGATTATTATAGAGAATTATCCAAAAGAGAATCATGTGGCCAAGAGACGTAAAGCTAGTCAAGCTTCAGAATCGTGGTGGCATTGTTTAAATATTGAAGTCGAAAATGATTGGAGGCAGCCATTCATTGACTACTTCAAGGAAAACAAACTCCCGACAGAAAAGTCTATGGCTGCACAAATCCGAAAAAGGGCGTTGAGATACGCATTTGTTAATGATACATTGTACAGAAAAACCTTTGATCAAATGTGGCTAAGGTGCCTAGGGACCAAGGAAGCTGATAAAGTGGTATCAGAAGTCCACGAAGGACTTTGTGGAGCACATCAGTCAGGTCCCAAGATGGCTGCTAAAATCAAGAGAATGAGTTACTATTGGCCGACTATGGTCAGAGATTGTATCGACCACGCTAAGAGGTGCCACGAATGTCAAATCCACGGTGATGTTATACATCAACCTCCAAATCCACTACACCCAACAATAGCATCATGGCCATTTGAATGCTAGGGCACAGATATAATTGGGCCAATAGATCCACCGTCTTCAACAGGACATCGCTTCATTCTAGCAGCGACAGACTACTTCTCCAAGTGGGCAGAAGCAGCTCCATTCAGAGAGGTCACATCTGAGCATGTGATCAATTTCCTTACCCATAATCTCAGACAATGGTACTGCATTCAAAAGTACAAAAATTTACAAGTTCGTTGATCGGCACAAAATCGATTGGCGATATTCATCTATATACAATCCAAGGGCAAATGGATTGGCAGAAGCCTTCAACAAGACACTGATGAAGTTGTTGAAGAAGATCCTTACCAAGAACAAAAGAGAATGGCATACGAAGATGGCAGAGGCACTATGGGCATACCGTACAACCTACAAAACTCCAACCAAAGCCACCCCGTATTCTCCAGTGTTCGGTGTTGAAGCCGTATTACCATTAGAGATTGAACTACCGTCACTCCGGATAGCAATTCAGAATGATCTCACTCAAGAGCAGAATGCCCGCCTCAGAATGGAGGAGCTCGATGCACTTGATGAACTCAGATTACGAGCTCAACAAAATCTGGAAATCTACCGAGGAAGAATGGCAAAGTCCTTTGATCGAATGGTGCGTCCTCGATTATTTCAAGAAGGGGAATTGGTCCTGGTGCTGAGAAGACCAATCATCCCACACAGAAAAATTAATGGCAAGTTCGTATCCAATTGGGAAGGCCCCTTCGTCATCGAGAAAGTGTACCAAGGAGGAGCTTATCAGTTGATCGATTTGAATGGTCAGAGGCCTATGCCGGCAATCAACGGTCGACATTTAAAGAAATATCACGCATGAAAATTTCATATCTGATGTATTTTGTGATAATCAAAATTTTATATGCATATTTATTAATGCATGTTTGCTCATATTTTGAAATTCTCTTGTATAGCAAGAATGCATTTCAAAATCCCTCATCAGACTGGGGGCATTTTTAAATACTTATTCGAGTCGACATCGCGCTGCGTGCCGAGATCCTCGAATAAATATTTAAAATCTCAAAGATATAAAGCCTATCCGAAATGTCCCTGCAAGACAGGGGGCATTTTAAATATTCATTTGGGTCGACATTATGCTATACGCCGAGATCTCCAAATGAATATTTAAAATCTCAAAGATTCCAAGTTTATTTCATTCTAAAATGTCCCTGCGAGATAGGGGGCATTTTAAATATTTATTCGGGTCGACATCGCGCTGCATGCCGAGATCCCCGAAAAAATATTTAAAATTATCAATTCAAATATTCTTTTGTGCTAAAAGAATACAAATATTCGTTTTCCAAAGCATATGCAGGTGGTCTTTCAAATATTAGAGACACCGTCTTCTCCAACAAACCAAGACTCAAAGGTCAAGCTTAAGGTTTGAATGGGTGTAAAAGGTCGGATCCAATAAGCCCAAATATGACCGGATCACTCGCAGCTCCGTTTACTCAACAAGCCATAAGAACGGCCGTAGTAGTGGAACCCCCACTTCGTCAACCCGTCAGTAGGGACTGTAGGAATAACGAAGGCCAATTTGACTCGACCAGTTCGAGTGATCGTAGTCTGCAAAATTCTCCTAAATGACTGGAGAATCAAAGTTCTAATGGGAAGCTGAGTCTCGAGCAACTACCAAATGTTCGTAGGCTCCAAAATCCAAAACCATAAGGGATAACTCCAAATCTGTCAACTTCAGCAAAATCAGCATTGGGGAGCGCAATTCCCATAGCTCAAGTCTGAAGCCTGAATGGGTGTAAGAGGTCGGATCCAACAAGCCCAAATATGGCTGGATCGCTGGCAGCTCCGTCTACTCAACAAGCCATAAGAAAGGCCGTAGTAGAGGAACCCCCATCTCAGCAACCAGAGGACAAAGAGCTATCAAATTCTAGCTCTCCCGATCTGATAAACTCAAGTGACTCAGATTAAAGTCTTCTCAAGAGGTCAAGGATCAAGATACTACCTATGTTCGGTACTATCAACTAAATCCAGAACCTGCAAATCCTTCAATAAATCCGTAAAGCACAAAGCGAGGATCGAAGGAATTTTTCTTCAACAAGTCCACCAAAGCACAAAGCAAAGGACCGAAGAAATTATCCCAAAGTTCACACAAAGCTCAAGGCTGAACTAAGTGGATTTCGTCATCAACAAGTCCGCTATGCACAAAGCTCTGGACCGATGACTTCTCGCCATCGACCTAATACAAACCTAAGGGTTTAGGTCATCGGCATCTACTCCTTCAACAAGCCCGCCAAAGCAGAAGGCATAGGGCTGAAGATACAAAAATCACCTAACAAGTCAGCAAAGACAAATTAGGCAATTATCCATCAATGTCTGCCACACAAAGCATAAAACAAAGGAAATCAGTATCTCAATCATCTATGGATACATCTAAAAGAGTCAAAGAGAAAGTGAGATTAGTGTGACATCCAAACGAATTTTGGAGATCCACTAAAAGAAAATCGTAGTGTGACATCCAAGCAAATTTTTGGAGATCCACTAAATGAAAGCCTTAGTGTGACATCTAGAACAAATATCTAGAGATCCACAAGGCCAAACAGCCTACAACAAACGTGATTCGCTCTAGACGCGTACCACATTTGTTAGGGGGCATTTGTTGACCTTTGTATAAAATCCATAAGAAACAAAGATGGAAATCCAGCATACATACCTCAAACCCTACGGATCCACGAAATTTGCTGAAATCCCGGTTGGAATCCTCGTATCCATCGAGAAGTCGCCCGAAATCCCGCAAGAAATCCAGTTTGCGTACCGAATCGGCACTGCTCCGGTCGATTCTCCGTGTTTCCTGCGCAAATCATGCGACGAGTCCTCGATCCCGCTCCCGTTCTCGTTGTTAAATAGCGAACCTTCTCGGCTCTTCTCCCGTTCGCTACCCACACGACCCCCAGCTCCCGACCTCACTGCCCTAGTCCGACGCCGGAGCCTCCTTGCCCGACTGTGCCTCTCCAAGCCACAGAGAGCCCGTCGATTCCCTAGCCTCTCCCGACTCCACCCCATCCCGATCCTCCCGATCTCACCAAGCCGAGAGAGAGAGAGAGAGAGAGAGAGAGAGAGAGAGAGAGAGAGAGAGAGAGAGAGAGAGAGAGAGAGAGAGAGAGAGAGAGGAGTCTTCCTCTTACCCGCCTCCATCCTGTCCGACTTCGCTCCGACTCTCCCTTCCTGAAGGGTGAAAGTTACGGCATTTTGATTAGAAGCAGTAAAGGGAGCTCGCTTGCATGAAGGTAACTTTCTCCCTTCCATACCCTTCTTCGGCCAAATCCCGTAAGCAAGCAAGAGAAGGGAGAGGAGGGATTTTATTTGATTTTATTTTTATTATAATTAATTATTATTTATAATTAATTATTATTTAAGTATAATTAGTTAATTATAATTAATTATAACTAATTTTTAATTAATCATAAATGTAATTAATAAATCAATTATAATTAATTAATAATTACTAATTATAATTATTTAATTAATTATAATTAATCATCATTAATTATAATTAATTATTTGTTAGTTATAATTGTAATTAATTATTTATCAATTAATTATTATTGATTAATTAATTATAATTAATTATAATTTAAATGAAATGCAAATGCAACTCCTTCCCTCCACTCTCTTACCTCGATGTTCGTGTCGGACCGGCAAACCACCTAAGCATATTGGCCGTGGTAGGAGGGAACCCGGTGCGACACCTACGACGAGGTAGGCGAGTGACCCCTCGATCCACATGTCAACCACTACAACCCCGCGGAGGTATGAACTTTTCTAAACTCAAAAACCCTACTTCAATATTCGTGGCAAACTGGAGAACTGTCCGAATCACACGCCTCTATTGGCCGTGGTAGGATGGAACCCCGGTGCGGCATGTACGACGAAGCGGGGTCACTTATAAGTACCCCAGGGCGAGGGGAAATCAAAAACTGCTTATCAAAAATACTTTTTATAAAACTCCATGCACGCCTTTATTGCGCGTGGTGGGAGAAAACAAAAAAATGCAACCGCCGCGGTGTCTCACCAACACCAACCGTGCACGTCTCTATTGACGTGGCGGGTAGGTGGCCTCTTGGTTTTTCCCCTTAACAGGGGAGACGCCGGGAGGCTGCCGAAATTTTGTCTGAAATCAGACAAGGACTTGAATAAAAAATGGACTTACAAGTGGACTTGATTGCACTCGAATGACATGCAAGAATGACAGAGGACTTGTGCTTGGACTTTTGAACAAGAGCTAAATGACTTAATAAAAGGAATTGAACTCAAATAAAAAAATGTATTCAACTGAAGTCAAGCTTGGACCAATTGTGGACATGACTTGATCTAGAACAGTAGAACTTGATTTGAGCATTAAGCCAATAAGGCTTGGACTTAAAAATGATACAAGGGACTTGAATATGAAGGACTTATTTAAGACTTGAGTTGGACTCAAGTTGAGCCGCATTTGAACAATAGAACTTGATATGGGCATAAGCAAAAGAACTTGCAAGCTTAAAACTTATAAGCTTAAAATTTGTAATCTTGGACTTGATCAAGCATAGTGGACCTGAACATGAATTTGAACTAAAGGAATTTGAACTCAAATAAAACTTGAGTGAATAAAAGACTTGAATCAAGTCTGATCAAGGATTCAAACTTGTACATGGAACTTGAATTATAGCGAAGCTTGAGTTTGGATCATAGCAATAAACTCTTAAAGAATTGTCATTCCATTAGGAGTTGTAAAATCAAAGAGGGTGATCCATTTGAATTTCATCCAAGCAAGCAAACATTCACCCGTGAAGTCATTACAAGCTTTGGTATAAAGCTTATTTGAGCAATCATAATTAGCCTACAACGATCATCTCAAACTGAATGAAGGAATGTAATGTCGTATCAACAACAATTCAATCCCAAGAAGATATAATCACGAAGTAGATCAAACGCTAATGAATGATTTAATGACTAATGACTTATGATATCAACAATGACCGGCTTGTAAATGACAACCATTCATGTACAAGCATAGGTTAAAGACTTGTGGTGGACAGGGTAATGCGCCTACAAGCAAGGATGTGAACCTATCATATATATAATATCTTATTTACAAAAAGCTATAGAAAGCTTGTGAATATTCATGAATGACTACAAATGATGAGGGGAATTATTGAACCTACAGCATTTGAACCATTACAAGGGAATACACCAAGCAATAGAAGAGTTCCAATGCACACAAGGAATATCCATGAGTGAAACATGAAGAATATATGTAGAGCTACAATTCAGGATGCATATTATATAGAAATGGTGTGATGAATCTTCTACAAGTATGAAATAGAAGTTTGTAGTAAACACCAGTACATATGGAGCCTTGCAATAGACTTGTCATATGCACTAGAAATCTTCTACGAACAATATGCAAGATAACTACAACAATTGTAAATATCCACGGGCCACTACAGAAGACTCGTAGTACACCCAGTTTATTGTCTACGAGCAAGATACAAACTATATCAAGTGCAAGTACCTACAAGTTACAGTGGAAAATTCATCGTGAATACAACAAGCTATCTACAACCCAAGACAGGAGGCTCGTTAGTGCACTATGACCCGCCTACGAAAATCAACAAATAGTGCACGACAGTTTACCTGTACGAAGCAGCGAACCACTCTATTCAGAAGCTGCTACGCAACGCCACCGGATCTGCAACATTCGTACAAGCAGACAGAAGGCGTCCACAACTACAATGCCACGCCACCGGATCTGCAACATTCGTACAAGCAGACATAAGGCGTCCACAACTACAATGCCACGCCACCGGATATGCAACCTCCGTACAAGCAGACAGAAGGCGTCTATTCCAAGAACACCCCCGCACGTGCACTATAAATTGTATACACATAGGTACACTAAAAGGGGTAAATACAATCAAATACCCACATGGGTACCGACAAACGTGTTGTTGGTACACACGTGACGTCTAGGGATGCTGCGTGGGTTGACAAGTGAATTCAGGTTCGAAACCGATCATTCTATACGGGTCAATAGAAGTCGACAGGGTTCGAATCATTAAGCAAATATAAAGTTGTGGCGACTGGTATATTTGCTTTAAAGCATTCATATTAGGCTATCAAGGCCTACAATAATATGAATTCACTAATAAAGGCTCAAAGCCTACGAAACCGATCCTTCTATACGGGTCAATAGAAGTCGACAGGGTTCGAATCATTAAGCAAATATAAAGTTGTGACGACTGGTATATTTGCTTTAAAACATTCATATTAGGCATTCAAGGCCTACAACAATGAGAATTCACTATCAAAGGGCATAAAGCCTACGAAACCCGATCCTCTGTCGACAGCCTGACAGAGTGACAAGATTCAGTCCATAAAGAGAAATGACCCCGAACACCCCAATGATGGCCGTGTTGAATGTAGATCTCAACCAGAGGGGTTCCCAAATATTTCTCAAATTCCTCCTAAAAGTCCATCCAAAAATCCACAAAAATCCAAAATATCCAAAATTCCAAAAAATCTCAAAAACCCAAAATCTCAAAAATATTTAAAATCTGAAATTTATCCATCAAAAACTTAAAGCAAAATCCATCCACCCTCCGTAACAGTTTGCCGGGGTGGACAAATTAAAATCTACTTTTGCTCACAAAGAGCCAAATGCCTAGTCAAAAATATCACTAGGATCCATTCTCAAACAATACTTGCCAGTATGGACGTGGTACGTGTCCTCTAACCGGCGGTTTGCCGCCAAATGGCACCGCAGGGTAAACAGTTATGACCCGGGGCCCTCTGAACCTAGTGGTTTTACCGCCAAAAGGCACCACAAAATACCGGTTATGGCCAGCGCCGATACGCTCCTTAATGACATCAAATCCTTGAGATATGAATCAATAGGATATGATCGATAGGGCACAAAGCCCTCTATTAGCTAAGGTGGATTCAAATTTGTCCCCTTAGACAAACATTCAACCCCGGTCTACAAGGTCCCCTTGGATGAAGCAACCCATGGCTGCCGACAAGGATCCTTCTGTCAGGTTGGGTCGACTACCTCCTCTGACTAAGTAGACCAAGGACCACGATGGCCCGGGACGACGGAACCATGGGATCTTGATCGGGTCTATCATCCATTCCCCCACCATCCGGTTTAAGTGCACGATGGTGAAATTTCTATTTTTAAATATTAAATTTCCAAACAACCAAACTTTTCAAATTCCCAAATTCTCCAACTATTTCCAAACTCAATTCTCAAATTTCTAAATCCAAACTCATTGCTGCTACTATATGCCAGATAACACGTATAATCTATGTATCTGATCGACGACTAGCCTTAATGGAAAGTTCTCTCTCGTGATTGGGAGAGGTAATTAACTATAGGGGCTTGCGCCTATAGGAAACCAGAACTCAGATCATAAAGTCCTCACAAAATGAGGGCGAAATCTCTGGGTAGTGTCTTATCTACAAACCCATCTGCCTTCCAAAATTTACCTCGAAACTTATTCAGTTAAAACTCCCTCGCCGAATAAGAAAAGCGAGTGGAGGCCGGGGCCGAATTTTCAGAGCCCACATGGTTATGAAAGTTTTATTGGGTACATGATTAAGCCATAGTGGCTTGTTTGTTGAATTAGTGAAATCTTCTTACAATGAATATCCATTTTAGATATTTAGGTATGCTTGGTATCATGAAAGCAGGTCTAAATCATTGATTTATCTAGTTTTATCTCTGGAGGTGTCAGGTTTGAGCTAGGAAAATCAACTCTTTGCAAATTCAGGAATGAAACCGTGTGCGTTAATTTCTTTTCAAATCTTGTATTAGCAGGATTGTGAGAGCACCTGGGTATGCCATTTAAGTATACTTGGTTTTGTGGTTTAGCAACTAAAGAGAGTTTGCAAGAAAGGAGATCTATCAAGATGTAAAATAGATATTAGGAAATAACTTTGTTGGTTGAGCTGAAGTGCTTCCCTTGATCCGTCATATGGTATGATTCTTTAATGCTGCACTTTTTTGGTTTGTTGTGCCCATGAAGGTTTCTTAACTTTCCTGATCATCTATTGGTGAATCAAGATGCCTGTGTTAACTTATTGATTAGAAAATGATGAATAGGTGGATAAGTGCGTCTTATTATTGATAAGGTTATGTGATAAAAATTAATCCGATAGGATATCTGCTTATTCAAAATAATAGGGTAGTTATTGGGTTTAGGGTGCTGAGTACTAAATAGAATGTTTATGAGGAAGGAGACTAGGATAATCAACATAGCAAAGTAACAATTCTGGAATGATCTACATTATGAAACCAGGCAAGCCCAATGTTATTCATTAGGTTTTTTGCTTGATGGATTCATCAAAATAAGACATTTAACCTTAGCGGAAATTTTTAAAAAACTTGAAAATCAGTATCCATTTTGCAATTGAATTACCATATATTGTGAAACGTTTTTCATTCGATTGGACATTTCGGAAGATTGTTTGACATCAAGGTTTTTCATAATCTAGGATAATATTGTGCAAAATTGTATTTTTTGTTGTTAGGTAAGACCATTATAATTTGGATTCTTGGCCTCTGGCTTTCGAGTTGGTATAATGGAGAAATTATTAGGTGCAGAATCCAGATGTAGAGATACGTCCGAACATCCATTTAAAATTTGACACATGGAGTGTACTTTGGTTGCGCTTTTTTGTGCGTTTAACTTGGGATTTAGTTGTACTTTAGCTGCGCTTTGACTGCTCTTTTGTTGTGCTTTTTGACCTCGCTTTATCTGCGCTTTGACTGTGCTTTACCTGCACGTTTGTTGCACTTTTGGTGCGCTTGGCTTAAGTTCCGTGGACACATTAAATATATAAAATAAAAAATAAATCCAATTGAATATCCACGTGTCCACTCCACATATCAACATTTTATTGGAGTTCAGACGTATCTCTACATCCGGACTCCGCATCTAATAATTTCTCTGGTATAATGATATTGATTGGAATTTCATGTATTAAGTTTTGTCACCTGTTTAGATGCTAATTTCCATTCCACTGGTGTTGCGAATGGGATTGCCAAGCAATGAAGATGAAGAGTTTATGTGCTCTTGAGGATTTTAGGATCTGGGCAATGGGGTTTCTGCTAGTTCGAAGGGCTGTGATAGGACAATTTTGGGCTGACATCTGCAGCAAGACTTAGGGTAAGTGATGGAAGATATGCAGAGTTTTGGCGGGGGCTTATAACAGATTAAATAGAGGCTTAAAAGGTGGCACTATCCTTTAATGGGGACAGGAAGGCATGGTGTCGGTTGTCGGATTTTGGGAGGAATAAAGGGAAACGATTGTGAGGGATTCAGAGGATAAGAGAGGTAGAAGAACAACAAGAAAATGAGAGTGAGAGACCATTGGGTGTTTAGTTGAGTGGTATTCCCTTACATCCAAAGTGGAGATATGTGGTTCTATTCCTGCACTTTTCAAAAAAAAAAAAAAAAAAAAAACTAGAAAACAAGAGAGCGAGAAACAGCAGACTCGAGGAAGCCTAGAAGAAGGAAAAGGAATTTGTGAGAGACCAAAATGTGAGTGAGTGGAAGAAGTCAAGTTTTGATAGTGAGAGAGGTAGAGAGAAGTTTGTGTCTGTAGAGCGGCTTTAGGAAGAGGTGTATTATGAGAGGCTTTTGAACAGAATGATCCAATAATCTTCATTCAATGAATAATAATAATTCTTAGGATCTTATTTATAAGTAAATATCCCCTAGGGATCATTATTGAAAAATGATTATTTTGAAAATCGGATTGGACCGGCTGGTTTAACTGAGAACCAGTAGGCTTGTTGGTTTGGGCTAATTTTAAAATTAGTTTCGCATTAAGTCGGGTAAAATCGGTTCAAATCGACAATTTGAGTGGTGAACTGTTGGACAGGTCTCGATTTCTTAGAACTATTATGTTTAATTGCTATATTATTTACATAATTAATTAAATAAATTTAATATAAAAATTTAAATTAAACAAATGAATTTAAATTTAATATATTTTAATTTTAAAATGAGCATTAAATTTGTATATTGCTCATTTGTCATACAAGAATCAACCAAGTATTTTCACATGATTCTATCATCTCATTAACTTTCTTACTCATGTAAACTAAAAAGTTATATAAACAATATTAAGATCATGCTCAAATGATATGGGACTAAATAACTAGAATGAAGTTCTCAAGTTTATAACTTATATATTATATATTTTTTAAACATATTTTTAATTAATTTTGTATAATGTGAATAACATTTTTATAAGTTTAATAATATTTAATATTTTTTCTATTTATTTATTTATACAGAATAGAATTCTTCATTTCCTAGTTTTAATCCAATTATCTTTTCCTTTAGGTTAGGATTCTTCATTTCCTTAGAATTAGACGTGCTAGTGGTGGACAATGCCCTTTGTGACACCATATTAGTTTAATCCAATATTATTTTCCTTTAGGTTAGGATTCTTCCTTTCCTTAGGATTAGACGACGTGCTAGTAGTGGATAATGCCCTTCGTGATTTCACCCTAGTTTAATCCGGTTTTCTTTTCCTTTTTTTTTTTTTGGATTCTTCCTTTCCATTGGATTAGACCTATTAGTTATATTCAATGCCCTTCATGACACTATACAAGTTTAATCTAGTTTTCTTTTTAGTTAGGTTATGATTCTTCCTTTTCATAGGATTTTACATGCTAGTGCTGGATAATGCCCTTCGTGATACCGTCCTAGTTTAATCCAGTTTCCTTTTACTTTTTGTTTGGATTCTTCCTTTCCGTAGGATTAGACCTGTTTGTCATGTACAATGCCCTTCATGGCACTTTACTAGTTTAATCTAGTTTTTTTTTTTATTTAGTTTAAGATTATTCCTTTCCATAGGATCTGACATGCTAGTGGTGGACAATGCCCTTCTTGGCACCATCCTAATTTAATCCAGTTTTCTATTCGTTTAGTTTAGGATTTTACCTTTCATTAGGATTAAAAGTGCTAGTAGTTGATAATGCCCTTCGTGGCACCATCCTAATTTTAATCCGTATTCTTTTCCTTTAGGTTAGGATTCTTCCTTTCCATAGGATTAGAAGTACGAGTGGTGGATAATGCTCTTTGTGACACGATCCTAGTTTTAATCAAGTTATCTTTTTCTTTAGGACATGATTCTTCCTTTCCTTAGGGTTTGACGTGCTAGTGGTGAACAATGTTCTTTATTGCATCATCCAAGTTTAATTCAATATTCTTTTCCTTTCGGTTAGGATTTTTCCTTTCCTTAGGATTAGACGTACTAGTGGTGGATAATGCTCTTCGTGGTACGAACTTAGTTTAATCTAGTTTTTTTTCTTTAGGTTTCAATTCTCGCTTTCCGTAGGATTAGACTTGTTAGTTATGTACAACGCCCTTTGGGGCACCATACTAGTTGAATCTAGTTTTCTTTTCATTTATGTTAGGATTCTTCTTTTTCATAAGATTTGATATACTAGTAGTGGACAATGCCCTATATTGCACCATCCTAATTTAATCCTATTTTCTTTTCATTTAGGTTATGATTTTTACTTTCTTTAGGATTAGACGAGTTAGGGTTGGATAATGCGCTTCGTGGCACTATCATATTTTAATCCAATTTTTTTACTTTAGATTTTCATTTTCCTTTCCTTAGGATTAAAAGTGCTAGTGAAGGATAACGTCCTTCGTGGCACCATCCTAATTTTAATCCAGCTATCTTTTCCTTTATGGTAGGATCAATATTTAAAATTGCGTAATTAGGTATTGAGGCGTTTTTTATTTGTGAGGCGAGACGTAATTCTCAAGGCATGAGCCTCAAAATAAAAAATTGCGTTGAGTGCAAATAAATGTTAAAAGTAAATTTTTTACTTTAGATTTTCATTTTCCTTTCCTTAGGATTAAAAGTGCTAGTGAAGGCTTCGTGGCACCATCCTAATTTTAATCCAGTTATCTTTTCCTTTATGGTAGGATCAATATTTAAAATTGCGTAATTAGGTATTGAGGCATTTTTTGTTTGTGAGGCGAGACATAAGTCTCAAGGCGTGAGCCTCAAAATAAAAAAATTGCGTTGAGTGCAAATAAATGTTAAAAGTAAATTTTTATATAATACCCAAATCATATGTTAAAAGATGATATATTATTTTTCTATTGAATTATGAAGTAACACAATAATATATGAAACAAAAAATTGCATATGACGTAAAGTGGATAGTGATAAATTGCATGAAATATAATTGAAATACAAATATTTCATGAGCAAAAAATTATTAAATAAAGATACTATATAAAAATATCATATAACATTAAGTTCAATAACATTTAATTTCTAAAAATGTTGAAAAGGTAGCAACAACTAGAAAATCATCTATATTATCATCGCTGAGGTGATCTTTTTTTTAGTCATCATTATCACAAATTGATCTCTCTCCTGTCTCGTCCTGTTGAGTCAAATGCCTCCCAATATGCTTCTTTTTTATTTATTTCAGGCATCTTCTACTTGCATAAATGTTTTTCAATAACATAGAGATGAGATTAATACTCCAAAATTTTTAGAGGGGGTGGTAGTGTGCGTCTTTCAAGTGATTCTTGACGGCGGCTATGACGGTGGTGTCTATGGCGAAGGCGACGGGCTCGAGGTTGAGGCATTTGAGAGGAAGCCATACATTTATTGAGAGGTTTGATGGAGAAATATAGAGAGAATAAGGATGATCTACATATGATATTTATTGATTTAGAGAAAGCATATGATAAAGTTACAAGAGAAGTCTTATGGAGAGTTCTTGAAAAGGAAGGAGTTAATAATGCTTATATTCAAATCATTAAAGATATGTATGCATGAGCTATTACATGTGTTCAAACACAAGGTGGTTTGACCAAGTATTTTCCTATTTCAGTTGGATTCCATCAAGGATCAGCCTTAAGTCCATATATTTTTGCTTTAGTCATGGATGTTCTCATTAGACATTTGCAAGAGGATGTACCTTGGTGCATGCTTTTTGCTGATGATATTCTTATGGAGTTGAAGGTAAACTTGAATTATGAAGGTTAACTTTAGAGTCTAAAGGTTTTCACTTGACTAGATCTAAAACTGAATATATGGAGTGTAATTTAGTGGAAACAGACCTAGTGAGGGGATTGTGACTTTGGGCGATCTAGTCATTAGTAAGAGTACACGTTTTAGATATCTTGGATCTATTGTTCAGAGTGATGGTGAAATTGATGGGGATATTATCAGCAGAATTCAAGTTGGATGGTTGAAATGGAGGAATGCGTCAGGCTTATTGTGCGATAGGAAAGTACCCCTCAAACTTAAGGGAAAATTCTATAAGATGGTGGTGAGACCTGCAATGCTTTATGGTGTCGAATGTTGGCTATTAAAATAAAAGCATAATATTAAGCTAAGTGTTGCAGAGGTGAGGATGCTTAGGTGGATGAGTGGCTTGACCCTTAGAGATAGGATACGAAATGAGCATATACATGAAAAGGTTGGAGTAGCTCCTGTGGAAGATAAGATTAGAGATGGTTTGGTCTTATTAAATGGAGGCCTTCCGATGACCCAGTTAGGAAAGTTGAGGTATTAAATTTGACTTATGTTAAGAAAGATAGATGTAGGGCTAAAAAGACTTGGTTAGAAAATATTAGAAATGATCTTTCTTAATTACATTTAGATGAGAATTTAACTTTTAACCGGACACAATGGCGAAAAAGGATTCATGTAGCCGACCCCACGTTAGTGGTATAAAGGCTTGTTGTTGTTGTTGTTGTTGTTGTTGTTGTATGTTAGGATTCTTTCTTTCCTTTGTATTAGAAGTGCTAGTTATGGAACTATACTAATTTAATCCAGTTTTCTTTTCCTTTAGGTTAGGATTTTTCTTACTTCATGATTATACATGCTAGTGGTGCCTAAAAACCTTTGTAGTACCATCCTAGTAATAATACAATTATTTTTTTCTTTTAGGTTAGCATTCTATTTTTTCTTTAGAATCATACGTGCTAGTGATGGATAATGCCCTTCGTGGTACCATCCTACTAGTTTATTCCAGTTTTCTTGTTTTAGGTTAACATTTTTTGTTTCCTAAGGTTTAGATATTCAAGTCGTGCATAGATTCTTATGTGGCACCATTCTACTTTATTCCAATTTTCTTTTTTGTAAATTAGGATTCTACATTTTCGTAGGATAAGACGTTCTAGGGATTGGCAACACCTTTCGTGGCACCATCCTAATTTATTCCAATTTTTTTTGAACTTTAGGTTAGGATTCTTCATTTCCTTAAGATTAGATGTGCTAGTGGTGGACCATGCCCTTCGTGGAACTATCCTAGTTTTAATTTTGTTTTTCTTTCCTTTAGGTTAGCATTGTTTTTTTCCTTAAAATTTGACATGCTAGTGGTGAATAACTCTCATCATGGCATCAAACTAGTTTAATCCATTTTTTTTTTTTACTTTTGGTTAGCATTCTTCCTTTCCTAAGGATTAGACGTATAAGTGGTGGATAACGCCCTTCGTGGAACCATCCTAGTTTAATACAGTTTATTTTCCTTTTAGCTAGGATTCTTCATTATCTTATGATTAAACATGCTAGTGGTGGATAATGTCCTTCATGATCCATCTTAGTTTAACCCAGTTTTCATTTCCTTTAAGTTAGGATTCTTCATTTCCTTAGGATATGACGTGCTAGTGGTGAATAATGCCCTTCGTCGCACCATCCTAATTTAATCCAATTTTTGTTTCCTTTTAAGTTATTATTTCCTTTTCCTTAAAATTAAACGTACTTGTGGTGGATAACGCTCTTTCTGGAACCATCCTAGTTTTAAGCCAGTTTTTATTTCCTTTAGATTAGAATTTTTCCTTTCCTTAGGATATAACGTGCTATTGGTGGATAATACCCTTCAAGGCACTATCCTAGTTTATTCCATTTTTCTTTTCCATTAGATCAAATTCTTCTTTTTCACATGATTAGACGTGCTAGTAGTGGATAACGCCCTTTGTGGCACCATCATAATTTAATCCAGTTTTCTTTTACTTTGGTTAGGATCATTTTCGTAGGATTAATAGTATTAGTGGTGGATATTACCTTTGTTGGCACCATCCTTATTTTAATCCAGTATTCATTTCCATTATGTTAGGATTCCTCCTTTCCTTAGGTGGTGGACAATGCCCTTCGTGGCATAATCCTAATTTAATTCAATTTTCTTTTTCTTTTGGTTCGGATTCTTCCTTTTCTTATGATTAGACGTGCTAGTGATGGAAAATGCCCTTCGTGGCACTATCCTAGTTTAATCCAATTTTTCTTTAGGTTAGGATTCGTCCTTTCCATATGATTAGACATTCTAGTCATGTACAATGCCCTATGTGGCACCTTACTAGTTTAACCAAGTTTTCTTTTCATTTAAGTTAGAATACTTCCATGCCTTATGATTAGATGTGCTAGTGGTAGATAATGCCCTTTCTAGTACCGTTTTAGTTTAATCTAGTTTTCTTTTTCTTTTAAGTTAGGATTCTTCCATTCCTTAGGATTAGTTGTACTAGTGGTGGATAACACCCTTCGTGGCACCATCCTTTTTTAATTCAATTTTCTTTTCCATTAGATTAGAATTTTTCCTATCCATAAGATTAAATATGCTTGTGGTGGAAAATGCCTTTCGTGGAACCATCCTAGTTTAATCCAATGTTCTTTTTCTTTAGGTTAGGATTATTCTTTTTCTTGGGATTAGACATGCTGGTGGGGGATAATGCCCTTCGAGGCACTATCATAGTTAATCAAATTTTCTTTTCCTTTAGTTTAGGATTTTTTCTTTCCTTAGGATTAGATATACATGTGGATAACGCCCTTAGTGGCACCAACCTTGTTTTAGTCCAGTTTCTTTTTCCTTTCCTTTAGGTTAGGGTTCTTACAAGGCACCTAGTATGAAACAAATTCTGCCTTTGGTTACTTTCTTCCTCTTTAACCTACATATTGAGAACTCACCTAGAAATCAATAAATCTCCAACTACTGATTTTTCCTCATTATCATCATCCTCTAAAGATGGTATATCATCATCAACTTCTACTTGGGCATTTATCACCACCCCTTTTGTTTATGTGTTGGCATGCTATGCTCCTCACCCTGACATTCAAAACACTTAATATCATGTGTTTTAGAGCTTAAAGCCTCAATGTTACCTGAAGTAGTAGCGGTCTTTGAGTTGGTAAGCATAGAGGGTTTAAATTTTGGCTTATCATATATGGTGCATCAAGCCATAAAAGTTAGAAAAAAAAGCTCAAACGAAAAGGATTGGGTAGGAGGGGGCAGCCTATACACTACAAGCTCTTATCCTTGAAATACTCATCCACACTCTTAAATCCTTGAGTTATACTTTGCAATTTTTTTGTACAATCCCCTATAAAAGTGACTAGGTATAAAGCACTTCCTCATCGACTACTGGAAAAATATCGCTCAAGCTAAAACTCCTTGTTTAGCATGATGACTGGAATGCATGTTACTGCACTACTTGTATTATTCTATTTTATTGTTCTTCTACTATTGTAGTATTTTACAATCACTGCCATTGATTTTATGGATACTGATATTATTAATGATTCACTGTCAGTATTACTACTACTAATTCACTGTTTATTGATTTATGATTATGGAACACATGATTCCTATACTGAGCATGTGATATAAGATACTAAGTGGATACTAATATAGAATGATTAAACCGCATATGTATGCTGATTTAAATGTATTATATTGTTATGGATTATGAGAGTTTTCATAGATGTTTCTGGTTTAATGATTTATACGATTTCCTTACTGTTATGATGTATGATTTGGGAATGATTATTTACGGCTTATTTGATTCGACGTTTTTACTGATAGTTTATGCTACTGATAAAATAAATTGGATAATGGTCATTGATAAAAAAATTCCTTTAAATTTGATTCTAGGCTATGGCAATTTGGTATCATGCAGTTGTTGGAAGAATTTAATTGAAAACCAAAGCTATATGAATTGATTGTGCATCAAGCAGATTAGATATATTAGGATGTATTATTTTATATTTATAATTGATTGCATGTGTGAATTAATCATATAAGACTTTTGCAAGCGAATAGTTGAAATGTTGAAGATTGTCTATTAAGGATAGAGAAGATCTTTGATAGCATGTAATGCCTAAATAATCAAAAGGTACTATTTGTAGTGTTTCTGTTTGAAGGAGAGGCTTAAAAATGGTGGATAGAAAAGAAACAAGAGAAATTTTAAGGGAAAACCTATGATGAGATCACTTGGGAAAACCTATGCTGAGATCACTTGGGTGAACTCACTATAGTACTATTTGTATTGTTTCTGTTTTAAGGAGAGGCTTAAAAATGGTGGATAGGAAATAAATAAGAGAAATTTTAATGGAAAACCTATGCTGAGATCACTTGGGTGAACTCACTACAGTATTCAGGATATAGTTTGTACCTCCTACTCAATAACAGATGCAGAAAGCTTTCATAAGACTAGAATTGGGATGCAAGATAATGATGTAGTATGAAGCTAAGTTTATTATATTTTCTAGATATGTTCCTCATTTGATTCACATTGCTGAAAAAAAAATGTTATAAATTTCTACTAAGACTGAATAGAGAATTGAGACATCCATTAATACATTTTTAGATTCAGGTGTTCTCTAAGTTAGTGGAATGGACCAGACTGATAAAAATGATTTGGCAATACCGGCATCTAGGTATGATGTGGATTCCATATATGATGTGAGCAAGAGAAGGACCAGAGATGAAACAAGCGGGGATAGAGAAAGTGTTATTGATAAGAATAGTAGATATAGCGAATTTAGGAGATATGGATTGATAACTTCTACTTGTAGCTACGTTGAATGTATTTATAATGGAAGAAGACATTCAGATCAGTGTTACCTTCTAGCAGGAAGATGGTTTTTATGCAGATAGTAAGGACACATGGTAATAGATTATCCTCAGAGAGGATTTGGAGAAATAGTTAATTTTATAGCAGGACAGTCTAGGCAGACTGAAGGATAGAGGACTGCAAAATCAAGAGCATATGGTGAAGATATATGAATAGGGATGATGATAGAGTTTTTAGTGGTAGTCAGACGAATTCTATTGTACTAGGCTGTGCATAATTTATAGTATCATGAAGATAGACTACGATCTGAGTGTTCATGGAATGAAATTTATTTTGAATGATTAATTGATATACCATTTCATTTCATAAGTGAATGACATGAGATTGAATAAACTGTTTGAATGTATGATATGTATTGATTAGTGATTTGATGTGATCTTTTAATAAACTTTGGATTTAATTTTAACTTGATTTAGATTTTTTATGGAATTATTCGGAACGGGTTTATTTTATATCAATTTTGTGGTTGAATCTTTAAGAGATGTCAGGAATGATACTTTTCTAAGGTGTAGGTAGTGTGAAACCGCTTAAGAAAAAAGAAGTTAAATTCTTAAACATTAAGGCGCCTTTTGGAGTAATGGTCAAAATTCATTAATAAACTCTACAGTTAAGCTTGCTTATCCCAGAGAAATCTTAGGATGGGTGACCACCTGAGAAGTTACATTAATAGGATAAAAATGTTAGGCCCTTAAGCCAAAGCGGACAACATCTCGATAATTGAGAATTTGGGCTGTTACTAATGTATCAGAGCAATATACCATCCAGAAGATGGGAACTAAGTGTTATACAAGACAAAGTTCTATGCCGTGGGAGCCATCTCTTGAACCCATAGAACAAAGTACTACATGGTAGGAGTCATCACTTGAACTTGTAGGGCCACCTCTATAATCTTATAAGTCTGGTGGATGATTTTGGGATAAAGATACTGATAAGTACGTTAGTTACTTAAGTGAGGAAGATTATGAAATTCCTTAAGTATAAAGAAGCTAAACTTTTAAACATTAAGGCGCCTTTTGGTGTAATTGTCAGAATTTCATTAAGAAACTTTATTGTTGCATGCTTAGCCTAGAGAAATCTTGGGATTTATGACATCCTGGAAAGTTACACCAACAAGATAAAATTATAAGGCCCTCAAGTCAAAGTAGACAATATCTTCATAGTTAAGAGTATTGGTTATTATAGCTAAATTATAATAGCACAATTTTTTAAAAAATAAAATTTAAATGAATATCTGAATTTCAGTTTGAACTAGAGTATTGCAACACTAGGGGTGTAAATTTTGGGTTACGGGTCGGGTTCGGGTCGAACCCTGAACTGACCCGGCATTATTCGGGTCAACCCAAACTCGTCAAGTTTTTGCATACAGGTCAATTTTGCGGACCCGAACTAGACCCGCGTCGGGTTTGAGTCAACCTGACTCGACCAGACCCGCTATGAGTTCGACAGCGGCACGCGATGAACTTTTCGGGGTTGACAACGTCCGACAGCAACACAGGCAGCCGGCGTTTAGCAGCAGCAACAGGCAGTGCCGACGAGCTGCGTGGGCAGCGGCAACGCGCGGTGCACTCGACCGCGGGTCTGTGACAACGACTGGGTAGACGCATGTCACGCAACTAAGCACTGGCGAGCTGCCACTCTGGGTAGTTGAATCGCGAGCAGCCGAGCACTGCCGTACTGTGCAGACGCGATGCACTTAAGTCCATATCTTTTTTTCTTTAGTCATGGATGTTCTCACTAGACATTTGCAAGAGGATGTACCTTGCTGTATGCTTTTTGTTGATGATATTCTTCTTGTTGATAAGACTAGAAAGGGAGTTGAAGGTAAACTTAAATTATGGAGGTCAACTTTAGAGTGTAAAGGTTTTCTCTTGAGTAGATCTAAAACAAAATATATAGTGTGTAATTTTTGTAGCAATAGACCTAGTGAGGGGATTGTGACTTTGGGCGATCAAGTCATTAATAAGAGTACACGTTTTAGATATCTTGGATCTATTGTTTAAAGTGATGGTGAAATTGATGGGGATATTATCAGTAGAATTCAAGTTGGATGGTTGAAGTGGATGAATGCATCGGGCTTTTTATGCGATAGAAAAGTCCCCTCAAACTTAATAAGGGAAAGTTCTATAAGATGGTGGTGAGACCTGCAATGCTTTATGGTGCCGAATGTTGGTCATTAAAAGAGAAGCATAATACTAAGTTAAGTATTGCAGATATGAGGATGCTTAGGTGGATGAGTGGCTTAACCCTTAGAGATAGGATACAAAATGAGCATATACGTGAAAAGGTTGGAGTAGCTCCAGCGGATGATAAGTTTAGAGAGAGTCTCCTTAGATGGTTTGATCACATTAAACAGAGGCCTTCCGATGACCCGGTTAGGAAAGTTGAGGTATTAGATTTCGCTTATGTTAGGAAAGGTAGAGGTAGACCTAAAAAGACTTGGTTAGAAAACATTAGAAATGATCTTTGCTTATTAGATTTAAATGAGAATTTAAGTTTTAACTGGAGACAATGGTGAAAAAGGATTCATGTAGCCAACCCCACGTAGTGGAACAACGACTTGATGTTGTTGTTGTTGTTGTTAGGATTAGTTCTGCTAGTGGTTGAAAACACCCTTCGTGGCACCATCCTACTTTAATCCAATTTTTTTTCCTATTAGGTTAGGATTTTTCCTTTCCATAAGACTAGATATGCTTGTGGTGGAAAACGCCTTTCGCGACACCATCTTAGTTTAGTCCAGTCTTCTTTTCATTCAGGTTAGAATTGTTCCTTTCCTTGCTGTTAGACATGCTGGTGTGTTATAACACCCTTCGAGGCATTATCATAATTTAATCAATTTTTTTTTTCTTTAGTTTAGGTTTTTTTCCTTTCCTTAGGAGTAGATTATCATGTGGATAACGCCCTTAGTGGCACCAACCTTATTTTAGTCCAGCTTTCTTTTCCTTTAGGTTAGGATTCTTCCTTTTCTTAGGATTAGACGTGCGAGTGGTGGATAATGCCATTCGTGGCACTATCAAAGTTTAAAACTAGTGTTCTTTTTATTTATGTTAAGATTCTTCCTTTCCGTAGGATTAGACGTGCTAGTGGTGGACAACACCCTTCGTGGCACCATTCTCGTTTATTATAGTTTTCTTTTACTTTAGGTTATGATTTTTCCTTTTCTTAGGATTTGATGTGCTAGTGGTTGATAACGCTCTTTGTGACACTATCTTAGTTTTGTACATTTTTCTTTTCCTTTAGATTAGTATTTTCCTTTCCTTAGGATTAGACGTACTAGTGGTGGATAACACCCTTCTTGACACGATCCTAATTTTAATATAGTTTAATTTTTCTTTAGGTCAGGATATTCTTTTCCTTAGGATTAAGTCATTTAATTTTCCTTTTAGTGGATAAAGTCCTTTTTGGCACCATCCTATTTTAGTCTAGTTTTTATTGTTAGGTTAGGATTCTTCATTTCCTTAGGATTAGAGATGCAAGTGGTGGATAATGCCCTTCATGGCTCCATTCTAGTTTAATTCATTTTCTTTTTTCCTTTTGGTTAGGATTCTTTCTTTCCTTGGGATTAGACATGCTAGTGGTGGATAACGTCGTTCGTGGCAATATCCTAATTTAATTCAATTTTCTTTTCCTTTATGATATGATTTTTCCTTTCCTTAGGATTTAACGTACCATGCCCTTCATGACACCATCCTAATTATCATACAGTTTTCTTTTCCTTTAAGTTAGCATTCTTTCTTTCCTTAGAATTAAACTTGCTAGTGGTGGATAATGCCCTTCATGGCACCGTCTTAGTTCAATCCAGTTTTCTTTTCCTTTAGGTTAATATTCTTCATATCCTAACGCTTAGATATATAAGTGGTGGATAACGCCCTTTGTGAGACTATCCTAGTTTACTCCAATTTTTTTTTCCTTTAAATTAGGATTCTTCTTTTTCGTACGATTAGACATGCTGGTGGTGGATTAGACATGTTGGTGGTGGACAATGCCCTTCATGGCATCATCCTTGTTTAATCCATTTTTATTTTCCATTCGGTTAGGATGTTTCCTTTCCTAAGGATTAGATGTGCTAGTGGAGGATAACTCCCTTCGTAGCATCATCCTGATTTGATCATGTTATTTTCATTGGGATAGGATTTTCCTTTACTTAGGATTAGATGTGCCGGTGTTGGATAACGCCCTTCGTGGCATCATCCAAGTTTTAATCTTTTTTTTTCATTTAGGTTAGGATTCTTCCTTTCCTTAGCATTAGGCATGCTAGTGGGGGATAACGCCCTTAGTGACACCATCCTAGTTTAATATTTTTTTCTTTTCCTTTAAGTTTGGATTCTTTCTTTCCTTAGGATTAGATTTCTTAGTGGTAGAAAACACCCTTTATGGCACCATCCTAGTTTTATCCAAATTTTTTTTCTTTATGTTAAGATTCTTCCTTTCCATAGGATTAGACATGCTAGGGGTGGACAACATCTTAGTTTAATCTAATTTTTTTTATTTAGGTTAGAATTTTTCCTTTCTTTAGGATTATACGCGCTAGTAGTGGACAACACCTTTCGTGGCACCATCTTAGTTTTATCCAGTTTTCATTTCCTTTGTTTCAGGATTATTCCTTTCCTTATGATATGACATGCTAGTGGTGGATAACGCCCTTCGTGACACCATCCTAATTTGATCACGTTTTCTTTTCCTTTGTGTTAGTATTCATTCTTTCCATAGGATTAGACGTGCTAGTGGTTGATAACATAATTCGTAGCGCCAACCTAATTTAATCCAGTTTTCTTTTCCGATAGGTTAGGCTTTTACCTTTCATTATGATTACAATTGCTTCTAGTGGATAACATCTTTTGTGGCATCATCCTTATTTTAATCCAGTTTCTTTTCCTTTAGGTCAGAATTCTTCCTTTCCATATGATTAAACGTACGAGTGGTGGATAACTCTCTTTGTGGCACCATCTTAGTTTAAACCAGTTTTCTTTTCCTTTAGGTTAAGATTATTCCTTTCCTTATGACTAGATGTGCTTCTGGTGGACAATGCCCTTCATGGTACCGTCCTAGTTTAACTAAATTTTTTTTTCTTTTAGTTTTGGATTCTTCCTTTTGATAGGATTAGACCTGTTAGTCGTGTACATTACCTTTCGTGGCACGATATTATTTTTATGTAGTTTTCTTTTCATTTAGATTATGATTCATCCTTTCCTTAGGATTTGACATGGTAGTGGTGGACAATGGCTTTTTGTGGCTCCAACCTAGTTTAATTTTGTTTTCTTTTCCTCTAGGTTAGGATTCTTACTTTCCTTATAATTAGACGAGCTTGGGGTGGATAACGCGCTTCGTGGCACTATCCTAGTTTAATCCATTTTTGTTTCCTTTATGTTAGGATTTTTCTTTTCCTTAGGATTAAAGGTGCTAGTGGGGGGTAATGCCCTTTGTGCCATCATCCTAGTTTTAATCTAGTCATCTCTTCCTTTAGATTAGGATTAGACGTGCTAGTGGTGGACAATGCCCTTTGTGGCACCTTTCTAGTTTAATCAAATATTTTTTTCCTTTATATTAGGATTCTCCCTTTTCATAGGATTAGATGTGCTAGTCGTGTATAACGCCTTTCGTGGAACCGTACTAGTTTAATTAAGTTTTTATTTTATTTAGGTTAAAATTTTTGCTTGTCTTAGGATTAGACGTGCTAGTGATGGATAATGATGCCCTTTGTGGCACCATGCTAATTTAATTCAATATTATTTTCTTTTAGGTTAGGATTCTTCATTTTTGTGTGATTAGACTTGCTAGTCGTGTATAATGCCCTTCGTGGAACCATACTAGTTTAATCCAATTTTCTTTATATTTTGGTTATGATTTCTCCATTCCTTAGTATTAGAAGTACTAGTGGTGGATAATGCTCTTTGTGGCACCATCCTAGTTTAATCCAATTTTCTTTTCCTTTAAGTTAGGATTTTCCTTACCTCAGGATTTGACATGTTAGTGGTGCCTAAAAACCTTCGTATTACCATCATAGTTTTAATATAATTTTCCTTTCTTTTAGGTTAGCATTATATCTTTCTTTAGAATTATATGTGCTAGTTGTGGATAATGCCCTTTATGTTACCATCCTAGTTTAATCTAGTTTTTTTTTTCTTTTAGGTTAACATTTTTTTTTCCTAAGGTTTAGATGTTCAAGTCGTGCATAATGCCCTTCGTGACACCATTCTACTTTAATCCAATTTTCTTTTCTGTAGGTTAGAATTCTACCTTTCTATAAGATTAGACGTTCTATGGGTGGACTACACCCTTTATGACACCATCTTAATTTAATCCTACTTTTTTTAACTTTAGGTTAGGATTTTTCATTTCCTTTAATTAGACGTGCTAGTGGCGTTTTAATTTAGTTTTCTTTTCCTTTGGATAACATTATTTCTTTCCTTAAAATTTGATATGGTAGTGGTGAATAACTCCAATCTTGGCACCATCATAGTTTAATCCAGTTTTCTTTTACTTTTAGTTAACATTGTTCCTTTCTTAAGGATTTGACGTGTTAGTGATGGATAACGCCTTTCGTGGCACCACCCTTGTTTTAGTATAGTTTTCTTTTCTTTAGATTAGGAATCTTCATTTTCTCAGGATTAGACGTGCTGGTGGTGGATAACGCCATTTGTGGCACCATTCTTGTGTATTACAGTTTTCTTTTACTTTGGGTTATGATTTTTCCTTTCCTTAGGATTTGACGTGCAAGTGGTTGATTGCGCCCTTCGTGGAACTATCCTAGTTTAATACATTTTTCTTTTCCTTTAGATTAGTATTTTCCTTTCCTTAGGATTAAACATACTAGTGGATAACACCCTTCATGGCACTATCCTAATTTAAATATAGTTTAATTTTTCTTTAGGTCATGATATTTTCTTTCCTAGGATTAAGTCCTTCAATTTTCCTTTAAGGTGGATAAAGTCCTTTTTGGCACCATTCTATTTTAGTGTAGTTTTTTTTTTAGGATAGGATTCTTCATTTCCTTAGGATTAGACTTGCAAGTGGTGGATAATGTCCTTCATGTCACCATCCTAATTTAAACCATTTTCCTTTTGGTTAGGATTCTTTCTTTCCTTAGGATTAGACGTGCTAGTGGTGTATAATGTCATTCGTGGCACCATCCTAATTTAATTTAGTTTTCTTTTCGTTAGGATTTAACGTGCTAGTGGTGTATAACACCATTCGTGGCACTATCCTAATTTAATTTAGTTTTCTCTTCCTTTAGTATATAATTTTTCCTTTCCTTAGGATTTAACGTACTATGCTCTTCGGGACACCATCCTAATTATCATCCAGTTTTCTTTTCCTTTAAGTTAGCATTCTTTCTTTCCTTAGAATTACACTTGCTAGTGGTAAATAATACCGTTCGTGGCACCATCGTAGTTTAATCCAGTTTTCTTTTCCTTTAGGTTAACATTCTTCATATCCTAAGGATTAGACGTATAAGTGATGGATAATGCCCTTTGTGGGGCCATCCTAGTTTATTCCAGTTTTCTTTTCCTTTAGGTTAGAATCTTCCTTTCTGTAGGATTAGACATGCTAGTGGTGGACAAAGCCCTTCATGGCATCATACTAAATTAATCAAGTTTTCTTTTCCATTAGGTTAGGATTCTTTCTTTCCTAAGGATTAGATGTGCTAGTGGAGGATAACGCCCTTCGTAGCATCATCCTGATTTAATTATGTTTTTTTTTCATTGGGTTAGGATTTTCCTCTACATATGATTAGATGTGCCGGTGTTGGATAACGCCCTTCGTGGCATTATCCTAGTTTTAATCTTTTTTTTTTTAGGTTAGGATTCTTCCTTTCCTTAGGATTAGGCGTGCTAGTGGGGGATAACGCCCTTAGTGGCACCATCCTATTTTAATCTTTTTTTCTTTTCCTTTAGGTTTGGATTCTTGCTTTCCTTAGATTAGATTTCTTGGTGGTGGAAAATACCCTTCGTGTTACTATTCTAGTTTAAACTAATTTTCTTTTCCTTATATTAGGATTCTTCCTTTCTGTAGGATTAGTCAAGCTAGTCATGCACAATGCCCTTTGAGGCACTCTACAACAACAACAACAACCTCAAGCCTTTATCCCACTACGTGGGGTCGGCTACATGAATCCTTTTTTTCCATTGTGTCCTATTAAAAGTCAAATTCTTGTTTAAATCTAATAACGAAAGATCATTCTTAATATTTTCTAACCAAGTCTTTTTAGGTCTACCCCTACCTTTCTTAACATAAGTCAAATCTAATACCTCTACTCTCCTAACCGGGTCATCGGAAGGCCGCCATTTTATGTGCCAAACCATCTAAGGCGACTCTCTCTAATCTTATCTTCTACTGGAGCTACTCCAACCTTTTCACGTATATGCTCATTTCGTATCCTATCTCTAAGGGTAAAGCCACTCATCCACCTGAGCATCCTCATCTCTGCCACATTTAACTTAGTATTATGCTTCTCTTTTAATGGCCAACATTCGGCACCATAAAGCATTGCAGGCCTCACTACCATCTTATAGAATTTTCCCTTAAGTTTGAGGGGTACATTTCTATCACATAACAAGCCCGATGCATTCCTCCACTTCAACCATCCAACTTGAATTCTGCTGATAATATCCCCATCTATTTCACCATCACTCTGAGCAATAGATCCAAGATATCTAAAACGTGTACTCTTATTAATGACTTGATCGCCCAAAGTCACAATCCCCTCACTAGGTCTATTACTATTAAAATTACACTCTATATATTTCGTTTTAGATCTACTCAAGCGAAAACCTTTAGACTCTAAGGTTGACCTCCATAATTCAAGTTTACCTTCAACTCCCTCTCTAGTCTTATCAACAAGAAGAATATCATCAGCAAAAAGAATACACCAAGGTACATCCTCTTGCAAATGTCTAGTGAGAACATCCATGACTAAAGCAAAAAGATATGGGATTAAGGCTGATCCTTGATGTAACCCAACCGAAATAGGGAAATACTTGGTCAACCCACCTTGTGTTTGAACACAAGTAATAGCTCCTGCATACATATCTTTAATGATTTGAATATAAGCATTATTGATTCCTTTCTTTTCAAGAACTCTCCATAGCACTTCTCTTGAAACTTTATCATATACTTTTTCTAAATCAATAAATATCATATGTAGATCCTCCTTATTTTCTCTATATTTCTCCATCAAACCTCTTAATAAATGTATGGCTTCCATAGTCGACCTACCCGGCATGAATCCAAATTGATTATGAGACACATTAGTATCACGCCGCAACCTATGCTCCATAACTCGCTCCCAAAGTTTTAAAGTATGACACATTAACTTAATACCTCTATAATTCACACAATCTTGTGCATCACCTTTATTCTTAAAAATAGGAATTAACACGCTCATTCTCCACTCATCTGGCATCTTTTTAGTCTTCAAAATAGTATTAAAAAGTTTAGTAAGCCATGAAATTCCTTCATCTCCTAATGATGCAATCAAAAATTTGGGAGAGGGACCCAAATTTTTTATCACAAAAACATTACCTTTCTAAGAAAGAGAAACTTACAAAACTTATAATAATTAGACAAATTAAACAAAACAAAACACAAATTTAATATTATAAAAACTATTACAACTTGGACACTTACAAACGACTCAAATGACTCTTACAAGACACCTAAAGTTGCTTTCCAAGATAAGAAGGATACAATGGAATGGTTACTATGGAGAGAAGAAAGAGATTAGAAGCCGAGACGAAGGTTGGAAAGAGCTCGCAAGATTTCCATAGGAGGAGGGGAAGAAGATTGGAAAGAGCCCGCAGGATTTCCAAAGTAAAAAACCTCTCAGGTTTTTGTTCCCAAAAATTACATTATCACACTCACATAACCCCTAAAACAGCCACAAACATTTTCTATTTATAGACCAAAGAAAGGAATACCAATAGCCACTAAAAGCATTAATTAAAGAAGATCAAAAGGCACTTAAAATTGAAGCAGGAATCTGCCCAAAATTCAGCAAAAGACTCTTAGAATTCTTTCCAAAACAGTCCCCAAAAACTGTTCCAATTCTGTCCAAAAACTGTCTAAAAACAGTCCCAAAATTTCCCATAAATGGAGTAATAAAAGCCTTAAATATCTTGCACAGGAATCCCAAATAGCAAGGCAGAAACTCTCAGTTTCCAGCACAGGAGAACCGAAAGCATCAAGGCAATTAAAGGCCACGGCATCAGCACAGAGAAACCACACTGTTTCAGCTATTCCAAAGGAGGGGAATTAATCCCAACAGCCCACATTAATTCACGGTAAAAGGAGGATCTCGGGATAGAGAAACCCTTAAATGAATTATGGGAGAAAATAGAGAAAACTTCAGCAGCCCAAGAAACAAAGTGTAGCAGCCCAATAGACAAATTGTTTTGACCCCTCCCCTTGCATACATCAAACTCCCTTACTTGAAGAACTCATCTCCCGATGAGTTGGCTTTTGTTTTCTTCGGAGAAGGAGATGATGGTGTATTAAGTTCTTGAATTTTTTCTTCATACCTTTTTAAAATTTCTTCTCGTTCTTGCATAAACTGATCTTGCAAATGTTGTTTCTTCTTCATGTATCTTTTTGTACACAAATGCATCCATGACTGTAGTTTGTATAGCTCGTATTCCAAGGGATTTGTTGAATCGGGAATCCATCTGTTCATCGAATCTTGATCTTCAGAATCTTCTTGCTTGTTTTCTCCTGTCTTTTTTTCTTTTTTTATTTTTTTGACAACTCAAAAAAGACTCAAAAGAAAGACTCAATCTAAAAACCTTAGACTCAAAATAAGACTCACGACAAGACTTGACTTTTGACAACAAGACTTGACAAACCTCAAACCAAAACCTAGGACTTTCTAAACTTGCTCTGATACCAGATTGATGCAATCAAAAATTTGGGAGAGGGACCCAAATTTTTGATCACAAAAACATTACCTTTCTAAGAAAGAGAAACTTACAAAACTTATAATAATTAGACAAATTAAACAAAACAAAACACAATTTTAATATTATAAAAACTATTACAACTTGGACACTTACAAACGACTCAAATGACTCTTACAAATGACTCTTACAAGAAACCTAAAGTTGCTTTCCAAGAGAAGAAGGATACAATGGAATGGTTACTATGGAGAGAAGAAAGAGATTAGAAGCCGAGACGAAGGTTGGAAAGAGCTCGCAAGATTTCCATAGGAGGAGGGGAAGAAGATTGGAAAGAGCCCGCAGGATTTCCAAAGTAAAAAACCTTTCAGGTTTTTGTTCCCAAAAATTACATTATCACACTCACATAACCCCTAAAACAGCCACAAACATTTTCTATTTATAGACCAAAGAAAGGAATACCAATAGCCACTAAAAGCATTAATTAAAGAAGATCAAAAGGCACTTAAAATTGAAGCAGGAATCTGCCCAAAATTCAGCAAAAGACTCTTAGAATTCTTTCCAAAACAGTCCCCAAAAGCTGTTCCAATTCTGTCCAAAAACTGTCTAAAAACAGTCCCAAAAGTTTCCCATAAATGGAGTAATAAAAGCCTTAAATATCTTGCACAGGAATCCCAAATAGTAAGGCAGAAACATTTGGTTTCCAGCATAGGAAAACCAACAGCAGCCAGCTTTATTTAAAAGCCACAGAGAAACTCCAAACGTCATAGAAATTCTCAAGGGAAAACCACGGTTCCAGCACATTGAAAAAGACAACAATTAAAGGGGATAAAGGCCACGGGTTCCACCACAGAAAAGTCCCAAACGCCAATCATTAAAGCACATTGAAGGCCACGGTTCCATCAGCCAAATGAGAAAAAAATAATGCAGCAGCTCAAGAGGCAAAGAAGAAGAGGAAGAGACAAGTTCCACTTATCTAAAAGCTTGCACCTCATAATGAATTTAGAGCTAAACATCAGCTCATAATGAGCTACACTTCTACTAGATATTAATGAGCTTGCACCAACTAAAAATTCAACAACTAAAGCTCAAAACCGAAATCAGCCTAGGCTTCATAGAACTAGAAAACAGCCCAAAGGATAAGGTGGAGATGAAAGGATAAGTTAATGAAGAGAAGGAGAGGGGGAAGATGAAAAGACACAAGGCAAGAAATTAAAAGTAAAACTCAACTTGTGTTGACCCCCCCTTTGTCTACATCAGACTCCCCTTCTTGCGAATTCAGCTCCTGATGAATTGGTTGATGATTCCCATGAGGCGGTGCATACAGATCATCCAGTTCTTCGAGTTTCTTGCCAAATCTTTTTAGAATCTCTTCTTGTTCTTTTTCAAATTGCTGTTGTAGATACCTTTTGTATTTTTTGAATTTCTGATCACATAGGAACATGTTATATTGCAGTTTGTAGAGTCGATCTTGAAGTGGATCCGTTGAGTCACCTTCTGTAGGTATCCACCTGTCCAACGGGAGTGGGACATTAGGATCATGTTGCTCGCTTTCTTCCAGAAATGATGCCATATTTTTGGGATTTTCCATTTTTGACTCAATAAAAAAAAACAAGACTCAAAGTACTCGATCTAAAGAAAACTCTAGACTCAAAATTTCTTGACTTGACAAATTCTGACTTGACAACTTAAACAAATTTGACAAACCACAAACTTAGGACTTCCTAACTTGCTCTGATACCAATTGATGCGGGCAAGAGATCTAGGGAGCCTATACCCCGCCCACAAAGGAGGACACGATGGACTTCTAACGACGAAGGGGAGAAAAGACGAGAAAAGAGACAAACAACAACAATAGGGAAAAACAAACTCTTATATTTCAAATAAAATTAAACAAAAGAAATTACAATGACGACTTACAAACAACACGACAGACACCCTAAAGTTGCTGCACTTTGAGAAGAAGGATACAGGTGGAGCGGCACTTGCGGAGAGACGAAAGAGGTTAGAAGCCAAGATGAAGGTTGGAAAGAGCTCGCAAGATTTCCATAGGAGGAGGGGAAGAAGATTGGAAAGAGCCCGCAGGATTTCCAAAGTAAAAAACCTCTCAGGTTTTTGTTCCCAAAAATTACATTATCACACTCACATAACCCCTAAAACAGCCACAAACATTTTCTATTTATAGACCAAAGAAAGGAATACCAATAGCCACTAAAAGCATTAATTAAAGAAGATCAAAAGGCACTTAAAATTGAAGCAGGAATCTGCCCAAAATTCAGCAAAAGACTCTTAGAATTCTTTCCAAAACAGTCCCCAAAAACTGTTCCAATTCTGTCCAAAAACTGTCTAAAAACAGTCCCAAAATTTCCCATAAATGGAGTAATAAAAGCCTTAAATATCTTGCACAGGAATCCCAAATAGCAAGGCAGAAACTCTCAGTTTCTAGCATAGGAAAACCGAAAGCATCAAGGCAATTAAAGGCCACGGCATCAGCACAGAGAAACCACACGGTTTCAGCAATTCCAAAGGAGGGGAATTAATCCCAACAGCCCACATTAATTCACGGTAAAAGGAGGATCTCGGGATAGAGAAACCCTTAAATGAATTATGGGAGAAAATAGAGAAAACTTCAGCAGCCCAAGAGACAAAGTGTAGCAGCCCAAGAGACAAATTGTTTTGACCCCTCCCCTTGCATACATCACCTAAGCATTTCCACACCTCTATTGGAATATCATCAGGTCCAATAGCTTTTCCACCCTTCAATTTCTTTAAAGCCTCTCTAACTTCAGTTTTACTAATACGCCGATAAAAATAGAAATCTTTATTTTCATTTAGGGTGCTAAGGTCATTATTGTCAATCTTATATTCACAATCTTCATTAAAAAGTTTAGCAAAATATCTCATCCATCTTTGTTGAATATCATCTTCTAAGAAAAGAATTTTTTGATCTTCATCTTTAATACACTTCACTTGAACTAAATCCTTACTACTCCTATCTCTTTGGTTGGCTAACTTATACATATATCTTTCTCCCTTTTTAGTATCTAATCTATTATATAAATCACTAAAAGCTAATGTCTTTGCATCGCATATTGCTTTCTTAGCATCCTTACGAGCCACTTTATATATTTCCCAATTAAACCTTGAGGCACTCTACTAGTTTAATTTATTTTCATTTTCCTTTAGGTTAGGATTCTTCCTTTCTTAAGAATTAGACATGCTAGTAGTGTATAATGTCATTCAAGCACCATTTTAATTTAATCCAATTTTCTTTTCCTTAAGGTTAGGATTCTTCCTTTTCATAGGATTATATGTGATAGTGGTGGACAATGCCCTTCGTGACACCATCCTAATTTAATTCAATTTTTCTTTTCTTTTAGATTAAGATTCTTCCTTTACTTAGGATTAGATGTGCTAGTGGAGATTAACACCCTTTGTAACACAATCCTAATTTAATAAATTTTTTTTCTGTTAGGTTAGGATTTTCCTTTCCTTATTGTTAGATGTGTCGTTGTTGAATAACGCACTTCGTGGCTCCATTCTAGTTTACTTCACTTTTCTTTTCCTTTAGGTTTGGATTATTCCTTTTCTTCTGATTAGACATATTAATGGCGGATAACTCCCTTCGTGGAACCATCCTAATTTAATCTAATTTTTTTTCCTTTAGTTTAATATTCTTCCTTTCTATAAGATTAGATGTGCTAGTTGTGTACAATGCCCTTCTTGGCACGATACTAGTTTAATCCAGTTTACAATTCCTTTTGATTAGGCTTCTTCCTTTCCTTAGGATTAGATGTGGAAGTGGTGGATCATGCCCTTTGTGGAAACATCATAGTTTAATCAAGTTTTCTTTTTCTTTAGTTTAATCTAGTTTAATTCATTTTTCTTTTCCATTAGGTTAGGATTCTTCCTTTCCTAAGGATTAGATGTGCTTGTGGAGGATAACCCCCTTCGTAGCATCATCCTGGTTTAATCATGTTTTTTTTCATTGGGTTAGGATTTTCCTCTACTTAGGATTAGATGTGCCGGTGTTGGATAACGCCCTTCATGGCATTATCCTAGTTTTAATCAATTTTTTTTCCTTTAGGTTAGGATTCTTCCTTTCCTTAGGATTAAGCGTGCTAGTGGGGGATAACACCCTTAGTGGCACCATCCTAGTTTAATCTTTTTTTCTTTTCCTTTAAGTTTGGATTCTTGCTTTCCTTAGGATTAGATTTCTTGGTGGTGGAAAACACCCTTCGTGTTGCCATTCTAGTTTAAACTAATTTTCTTTTCCTTATATTAGGATTCTTCCTTTCTGTAGGATTAGTCAAGCTAGTCATGCACAATGCCCTTTGAGGCACTCTACTAATTTAATCTATTTTTATTTTTCATTTAGGTTAGGATTCTTCCTTTCCTAAGAATTAGACATGCTGGTAGTGTATAATGTCAGTCAAGGCACCATTTTAATTTAATCCAATTATCTTTTCCTTAAGGTTAGGATTCTTCCTTTTCATAGGATTATATGTGATAGTGGTGGACAAATGCCCTTCATGACACCATCCTAGTTTAATTCAATTTTTCTTTTCTTTTAGGTTAAGATTCTTCCTTTACTTAGGATTAGATGTGCTAGTGGAGATTAACACCCTTTGTAACACAATCCTAATTTAATAATTTTTTTTTTCTATTAGGTTAGGATTTTCCTTTCCTTATTGTTAGATGTGTCGTTGTTGAATAACGCACTTCATGGCTCCATTCTAGTTTACTTCACTTTTTTTTTCCTTTAGGTTTGGATTATTCCTTTTCTTTGGATTAAAGATATTAATGGCGGATAACGCCCTTCGTGGAACCATCCTAATTTAATCTAATTTTTTTTCCTTTAGTTTAATATTCTTCCTTTCTATAAGATTAGATGTGCTAGTTGTGTACAATGCCCTTGTTGGCACGATACTAGTTTAATCCAGTTTACAATTCCTTTTGATTAGACTTCTTCCTTTCCTTAGGATTAGACGTGGAAGTGGTGGATCATGCCCTTTGTGGAAACATCATAGTTTAATCAAGTTTTCTTTTTCTTTAGGTTTGGATTGTTTCTTTTCGTAGAATTAGACGTGCTAGTCATGTGCAACACCCTTTGAGGCATTATATTAGTTTAATTTAGTTTTCTTTTTCTTTTGGTTATGATTCTTCCTCTCTTCATGATTAGACGTGCTAGTGGTGGATAATATCCTTTGGTCACTATCCTTGTTTAATCATGTTTTCTTTTTCCTTTAGGTTATGATTCTTCCTTTCTTTAGGATTAGACATGGTAGTGGTGGATAACACTCTTTGTGGCACCATCCTTTTTTAATCTAGTTTTCTTTATTTTTAGGTTATGATTCTTCATTTTCCTAGGATTAAACGTACTAGTGGTGGTTAACACCTTTCGTGGCACCATCCTTATTTAATATAATATTCTTTTCATTTAGGTTATGATTCTTCTTTTCTGTAAGATTAGACTTACTAGTGGTGGACAACGCCCTTCGTGGCACCATCCAAGTTTAATCCAGTTTTCTTTTCCTTTAGGTTAGCTTTCTTTCTTTTCATACAATTAGACGTGCTAGTGGTGAATTACACCATTCGTGGCATCAGCCTAATTTAATCCAATCTTCTTTTCGTTTAGGTTAGCAATCTTTATTTCCTGAGGATTTGACGTACAAGTGGTGGATTACGCCCTTCGTGACACCATCTTACTTTAATCTAGTTTTCTTTCCCCTTAGGTTATAATTCTTCCATTTTTTAGAATTACAGATGGTTGTTGTGGATAATGCCTTCGTGGCACCGGCTTAGTTTAATCTAGTATTCGTTTCCTTTAGGTCAGGATTTTTCTTATCTTAGGATTATAAGTGCTAGTGGTGCCTAAAACCTTCGTAGCACCATCCTAATTTTAGCACAATTTTCTTTTCCTTTAGTTTAGCATTCTATCTTTTCTCAGAATTATAGGTGCTAGTGGTGGATAATGCCCTTCGTGACACCATCCCAGTTTAATCTAGTTCTTTTCCTTTATGTTAATATTCTTTCTTTCCTAAGAATTAGATGTTCAAGTGGTGGATAATGCCCATTGTGACCCAATCATAGTTTAATAAAAAATCTTTAGGTTTGAATTCTAACTTTCCATAGGATTAGAAGTTCTATGGGTATGTTAATTTGTATTCAATTCTTTCTACTTTTTCATCAGGCCTAATAAAGCAACTAGTGAATCCTATGATATATATTATCCAATATAAACTTATAATTTAAATTAGTGATCATTCTATAATGCATTCATGACATATTTTTTTTTGCCTTATTTGAAAGACAACCATATAAAAAAGTCATTTTTGCTATCATCGCTCAGTTGTAATGCTAAATTTTTTTTTTAATTTTTTTACATAAACATACTTATGTAGTTTTTATTATTCAAAATTTTAATTTATGTAGCTTAATTTTTGTCCTATAAAGAAAACACAACAAATTTAACCATTGGTCAACCTTCATGATAAGTTCATCATGGAGATTAGAAAGAGATATAGAACCCCCAAAATGTATTCAATATTTGTAGGTTATTTCATTAACTACATTTTTGATGTCTTATTTTTTTTTTTTTTTGTCCTAGATTTTTTTCTTTAAGATGAAAGAGTTATTGTCTTTATGATTTATAATAAGAATTAAGCTCTAATTCTTTTTAATTAAGTCAGAGTGAAATATAATTTTGAAAACAATACGTGCATCAATTTTTATGCATTGATCTTTTTTTTTTCTGCTTTGTTCTTTTTTGTTCTTTGTTTTAGTATTAGATTTTGCTTATTGCCCAACACAACTTACATTAGTTCTTAATTTTGTTGAATCTGGATATAATCTATTTCACTCCATCAATTATGAAAATGATTTGGCCATATCCCATGTAGACAATCACAACTGACACGCATACTTTAGCTTTTTGTTGAAGGAAATGCCAAGGTATCATCCTTTAAATTAGAATATTTTCTTTCCTTAGGATTATACGTGGCATTGGTGGATAACATACTTCTTGGCACCATCCTAGTTTAATTCAATTTTTTTTCTTTAAGTTAGGATTCTTCCTTTCCATAGGATTAGACGTGCTAGTGGTGGACAACACCATTCGTGGCACCTTACTAGTTTAATACATTTTTTTCTTTTCCTTTAGGTTAGAATTTTTTCATTCCTTAGGATTAGATGTGCTAGTGGAGGATAATGCCCTTCGTGGCACCATCCTAGTTTAGTTATATTTCCTTTTCCATTAGGTTAGGATTTTTTCCCTTAGAATTAGAAGTGCTAAGGATGGATAACGTCCTTCATGGCACTATCCTAGTTTTAATCCAATTTTTTTTCTTTTAGGTTAAAATTCTTCCTTTCCTTAGGATAACGCTCTTCATCGCATAATCCTAGTTTAAACCAATTTTCTTTTCATTTAGGTTATGTTTCTTCCATTTTTTAGGATTAGACGTGCTAGTGGTGAACAACTCCCTTCGTGGCACGGTATTATTTTAATCCAGTTTTCTTTTCATTTAGGTTATACTTCTTCCTTTCCTTAAGATTAAATGCGCTAGTGGTGGATAAGTCCATTCCTGACACCATACTAGTTTAATCTAGGTTTCCTTTTATTTTAAGTTATGATTCATTATTTTTTTAGTATTAGATGTGCAAAGGGTGGATAACATCCTTCGTGGCACCATCCTAGTTTAATCTAATTTTCTTTTGCATTACATTAGGATTCTTCCTTTTCATAAGATTAGACATGCTTGTGGTGGAAAATGCCCTTCGTGGCACCATCCTTATTTAATCCAGTCTTCTTTTCCTTTAGGTTAGGATTAGAGGCGCTTGTGGGGGTAACGTCCTTCGAGGTGCCATCCTAGTTTAATCAAAATTTCTTTTTATTTTGGTTTGAATTTTTTGTAATTTTAGTAGTAATAGATCTAGTGAAGGGATTGTGACTTTGGGTGATAAAGTCATTAATAAGAGTACACGTTTTAGATATCATGGATCTATTGTTCAGAGTGATGTTAAAATAGATGGGGATATTATCATCAGAATTCATGTTGGATGGTTGAAGTGGAGGAATGCATCGGGATTATTGTGATCAAGAAAAGTACATCTCAAACTAAAGGGAAAATTTTATAAGATGGTAGTGAGGCCTGCTATGCTTTATGGTGTCGAATGTTGTCCATTAAAAGAAAGCATAATACTAAGTTAAGTGTGACAGAGATGAGGATGCGCAGGTGGATGAGTGGCTTTACCCTTAGAGATAGGATACGAAATGATCATATACGTGAAAAGGTTGGAGTAGCTCCAGTACAAGATAAGATTAGAGAGGGTCGCCTTAGATGGTTTCGTCACATAAATCGGTGGCCTTCTGATGACCCGGTCAAGAGAGTAGATGTATTAGATTTGACTTATGTTACGAAAGGTAGAGGTAGACCTAAAAAGGCTTGGTTAGAAAATATAGGAATAACCTTTCTTTATTAGATTTAAATAAGAATTCGACTTTTAATATGACATAATGGAGAAAAAAAGATTCATGTAGCCTACCCCACATTGTGGGATAAAGGCTTGATGTTGTTGTTTGGTTAGAATTTTTTCCTTAGGATTAGATGTGCTAGAGTTGGATAACGTCCTTCGTGGCACTATCAAAGTTTAAAACTAGTATTCTTTTCCTTTAGGTTAGAATTCTTCTTTTGCATAGGATTAGAGGTGCTAGTGGTAGATAATGCTCTTTGTGGCACCATCCTAGTTTAATCCAGTTTTCCTTTAGGTTAGGATTCACTCTTTTTGTAGGATTAGACATTTCAGTCATGTACAACGCCCACTATATTTGTTAAATCTAGTTTTCTTGTCATTTAAGGCAGGATTCTTCTTTATCATAGGATTTGATATGCTAGTGGTGGACAATGCCCTTCGTGGAACTATCATAGTTTAATTCAATTTTCTTTTTCTTTAGGTTATTATTTGTACTTTCCTCAGGATTAGACGAGCTAGGGTTCGATAATGCACTTCGTGGCATCATCCTCATTTAATCTAATTTTTTTTCTTAAGTTATGATTTTTCCTTTCCTTTGGATTAAAAGTGCTAGTGGTAATGCCCTTCGTGGCACTATTCTTATTTTAATGCAGTTATTTTTTTTTAAGGCTAAAATTCTTCCTTTTCTTAGGATTAGACATGCTCTTGGTGAACAATGCCCTTCATGACACCATCCTAGTTTAATCAAAAATTCTTTCCCTCTAGGTTAGGATTCTTTCTTTTCGTTGGATTAGACATGCTAGTTGTGTACATTGCTCTTCGTAGCACAATACTAGTTTAATCCAGTTTTCTTTTCATTTAGATTAAGATTCTTCCGTTCCTTAGGATTAGACGAGCAAGTGGTGGATAACGCCCTTCATGACACTATAATAATTTAATCCAGTTTTATTTTCCTTTAGGTTAGGATTCTTTCTTTCTGTAGGATTAGACGTTCTAGTTGTGCTCAACAACCTTCGTGACATCATACTAGTTTAATCCAATTTTCTTTTCATTTAGATTAGAATTCTTCATTTTCTTAGGATTAGATGAGCTAGTGTTGGACAATGCTCTTCTGGCACCATATTAATTTAATCCGGTTTTCTTTTTCTTTTAAGTTAGGTTTGTTTATTTCCTTTATATTAAATGTGCTAAGGGAAAGAAAATGCCCTTCGTGGCACCATCTTAGTTTAATCCAGTTTTTTTTTCCATTACATTAACATTCTTTTGCTTTTGGTTAGGTTTCTCCCTTTTCTTAGGATTAGACGTGCTACTGGTGGATAATTCATTTCGTGGCACTATCCTAGTTTAACCCAGTTTTCTTTTTCTTTAGGTTAGGATTCTTCCTTTCCGTAGAATTAGACGTTCTAGTTGTGCACATTATCCTTCGTGGCACCATACTAGTTTAATTCAGTTTTCTTTTCATTTATATTAGAATTCTTTCTTTCCTTAGGATTAGAAGTGCTAGTGGTGGACAATGCCCTTCCTGACACCATACTAGTATAATCAAGTTCTATTTTTCTTTTAAATTAGGATTCTTCATTTTTATAATACAATTTTTTTTCTGTTAGGTTAGGGTTTTTCTTTTTTTTTTTTTAGGATTAAAAGTGTTGGGGTTGGATAACGCTCTTCATGGCACCATCCTAGTTTTAATCCAATTATATTTTCTTTTAGATTATTATTCTTTTTTTCTTCGGATTAAACGTGCTAGTTGTGGACAATGCCATTCGTGGCACCATCCTAGTTTAATCCAATATTCTTTTCTCTTAAGTTAGGATTCTTCATTTTCATAGGATTAGACGTGCTAGTCGTGTACAACGCCCTTAGTGGAACAATACTAGTTTAATCCAGTTTTCTTTTCATTTAGGTTAGGATTCTTATGTTCCTTAGGATTAGACATGCTTGTGGTGGATAATGTCCTTTTTGGCACCATCTTAGCTTAATCCAATATTCTTTTTATTTTAGTCAGGATTCTTCCTTTCTGTAGGATTAGACGTATTAGGGATGGACCACGCCCTTTATGATACCATCCTATTGTAATCAAATTTTCTTTTCTTTTAGGTTAGTATTCTTCCTTTCCTTAGGATTAGACATATTAGTGATGTACCACATCCTTCATGATATCACCGTAGTTTAATCCTATTTTATTTTCCTTTAGCTTAACTTTTTTTCTTTCCTTAGAATTAGACGTGCTAGGGGTGAATAACGCCCTTCGTTGCGCTATCCTAGTTTGATCAAGTTTTCATTTCCATTAGGGTATCATTCTTTCTTTCCTTAGGATTAGACGTGAAAGTGGTGGATAATGCCATTTGTGGCACCATCATATTTTAATCCTGTTTTCTTTTCCTTTAGGTTAGGATTTTTCCATTCCTTAGGATTAGATGTGCTAGTGGAGGATAATGCCCTTCGTGGCACCATCCTAGTTTAGTTATATTTCCTTTTCCATTAGGTTAGGATTTTTTTTCTTTAGGATTAGAAGTGCTAGTGATGGATAACGTCCTTCATGGCACTATTTTAGTTTTAATCCATTTTTTTTCTTTTAGGTTAAAATTTTTCCTTTTCTTAGGATAATGCTCTTCGTCGCATAATCCTAGTTTAATCTAATTTTCTTTTCATTTAGGTTATGTTTCTTCCTTTTTTTAGGATTAGGCATGCTAGTGGTGGACAATGCCCTTAGTTGCACCATCCTAGTTTAACCCAGTTTTCTTTTCCTTTAGGTTAGGATTCTTCCTTTCTGTAGGATTAGACATTCTAGTCGTGCACAACTCCCTTTGTGGCACCATACTGGTTTAATCCAGTTTTCTTTTCATATAGGTTATACTTCTTCCTTTCCTTAGGATTAGATGTGCTAGTGGTGGATAATGCCCTTCTTGACACCATACTAGTTTAATCTAGGTTTCCTTTTATTTTAAGTTATGATTCTTTATTTCTTTAGTATTAGATGTGCAAAGGGTGGATAACGTCCTTAGTGGCACCATCCTAGTTTAAACTAATTTTCTTTTGCATTACATTAGGATTCTTCCTTTTCATAAGATTAGACATGCTTGTGGCGGAAAATGCCTTCGTGGCTCCATCCTTATTTAATACAGTCTTCTTTTCCTTTAGGTTAGGATTAGAGGCGCTTGTGGGGGATAACGTCCTTTGAGGCACCATCCTAGTTTAATCAAAATTTCTTTTCATTTTGGTTAGAATTTTTTTGTAATTTTAGTAACAATAGACCTAGTGAGCGGATTGTGACTTTGGGTGATAAAGTTATTAATAAGAGTACACGTTTTAGATATCTTGGATCTATTATTCAGAGTGATGGTGAAAAAGATGGGGATATTATCAGCAGAATTCTAGTTGGATGGTGGAAGTGGAGGAATACATCGGGATTGTTGTGATCAAGAAAAGTACTTCTCAAACTAAACGGAAAATTTTATAAGATGGTAGTGAGGCCTGCAATGCTTTATAGTGTCGAATGTTGTCCATTAAAAGAGAAGCATAATACTAAGTTAAGTGTTGCAGAGATGAGGATGCTCAGGTGGATGAGTGGCTTTATCCTTAGAGATAGGATAAGAAATTGGCATATACGTGAAAAGGTTGGAGTAGCTCCAGTAGAAGATAAGATTAGAGAGAGCCGCCATAGATGATTTGATCACATAAAACGACGGCCTTCCGATGGCCCGGTTAGGAGAGTATAGGTATTGGATTTGACTTATGTTAAGAAAGGTGAGGCAGACCTAAAAAGACTTGGTTAGAAAATATTAGGAATGACCTATTTTTATTAGATTTAAATGAGAATTTGACTTTTAAAAGGATACAATGGAGAAAAAAAGATTCATGTAGCCTACCCCACGTAGTGGGATAAAGGCTTGATGTTGTTGTTGTTTGGTTAAAATTTTTTCTTAGGATTAGATGTGCTAGAGGTTGATAATGTCCTTCGTGGCCCTATCAAAGTTTAAAACTAGTATTCTTTTCCTTTAGGTTAGAATTCTTCTTTTCCGTAGGATTAGAGGTGCTAGTGGTGGATAATGCTCTTTGTTGCACGATCCTAGTTTAATCTAGTTTTCCTATAGGTTAGGATTCGTTCTTTTCATAGGATTAGACATTTTAGTCATGTACAACGCCCACTATATTAGTTAAATCTCGTTTTCTTTTCATTTAAGGCATGATTCTTCCTTTTCATAGGATTTGATATGCTAGTGGTGGACAATGCCCTTCGTGGAACTATCATAGTTTAATTCAATTTTCTTTTTCTTTAGGTTATTATTCGTACTTTTCTCAGGATTAGACGAGCTAGGGTTCGATAATGCGCTTCGTGGCATTATCCTCGTTTAATCTAATTTTTTTATTAGGTTATGATTTTCCTTTCCTTTGGATTAAAAGTGCTAGTGGTAATGCCCTTTGTGGCACCATTCTTATTTTAATGCAGTCATCTTTTCTTTAAGGATATAATTCTTCCTTTCCTTAGGATTAGACATGCTTGTGGTGAACAATGTCCTTCATGGCACCATCGTAGTTTAATACAAAATTCTTTCCCTCTAGGTTATGATTATTTCTTTTCGTAGGATTAGACATTCTAGTCGTGTACATTGCCCTTCGTAGCACCATACTAGTTTAATCCAGTTTTCTTTTCATTTAAATTAGGATTTTTCCGTTCCTTAGGATTAGACGAGCAAGTGGTGGATAACGACCTTCATGACACTATAATAATTTAATCCAGTTTTCTTTTCTTTTAGGTTATGATTCTTTCTTTTCGTAGGATTAGTCGTTCTAGTCATGCTCAACAACCTTCGTGGCATCATACTAGTTTAATCCAATTTTATTTTCATTTAGATTAGAATTCTTCTTTTCTTTAGTATTAGATGTGCTAGTGTTGGTCAATGCTGTTCTTGGCACCATATTAATTTAATCTAGTTTTCTTTTTCTTTGAAGTTAGGTTTCTTCATTTCCTTTATATTAGATGTGCTAAGGGAAAGAAAATGCCCTTCGTGGCATCATCTTAGTTTAATCCAGTTTTCTTTTCCATTACATTAAGATTCTTTTGCTTTTGGTTACGTTTCTCCATTTTCTTAGGATTAGATGTGCTATTGGTGGACAATGCGTTTCGTGGCACCATCTTAGTTTAACCCAGTTTTCTTTTTCTTTGGGTTAGGATTCTTCTTTTCTGTTGCATTAGACGTTCTAGTTGTGCACATTATCCTTCGTGGCACCATACTAGTTTAATTCAGTTTTCTTTTCATTTAGGTTAGAATTCTTCATTTCCTTAGTATTAGATGTGCTAGTGGTGGACAATGCCCTTCCTGACACCAAACTAGTTTAATCTAGTTATCCTTTTCTTTTAAATTAAGATTTTTCATTTTTATAATACAATTTTTTTTTTCTTTTAGGTTAGGATTTTTCTTTTCTTTAGGATTAAAAGTGTTAGGGGTGGATAACGCTCTTCATGGCACCATCATAGTTTTAATCCAATTATATTTTCTTTTTGGTTAGGATTCTTTTTTTTTTCTTAAGATTAAACGTGCTAGTGGTGGACATTGCCATTCGTGGCACCATCCTAGTTTAATCCAATATTCTTTTCTCTTAGGTTAGGATTCTTCCTTTTCATAGAATTAGACTCGCTAGTCGTGTACAATGCCCTTCATGGAACAATACTTGTTTAATCCAGTTTTCTTTTCATTTAGGTTAGGATTCTTATGTTCCTTAGGATTACACATGCTAGTGGTGGATAATATCCTTTTTGGCACCATCTTAGCTTAATCCAATTTTCTTTTTATTTAAGTTAGGATTCTTCCTTTCTGTAGGATTAGACATTTTAGGGGTGGACCAAGCCCCTTTATGATACCATCCTAATATAATCAAATTTTCTTTTCTTTTAGGTTAGTATTTTTCCTTTCTTTAGGATTAGACATATTAGTGATGTACCACATCCTTGATGATATCATCCTAGTGTAATCTTGTTTTATTTTCCTTTAGGTTAACTTTTTTTCTTTCCTTAGAATTAGACGTGCTAGGGGTGAATAATGCCCTTCATTGCGCCATCCAAGATTAATCAAGTTTTTATTTCCATTAGGGTGACATTCTTTCTTTCCTTACTATTATTAGACGTGCAAGTGGTGGATAATGCCATTTGTAGCACCATCATATTTTAATAATGTTCTCTTTTCTTTCAGGTTAGGTTTCTTCCTTTCCTTTAGATTTGATGCGCTAGTAGAGGACAAAACCCTTCGTGGCACCATCCTGGTTTTAATCTAATTTTCTTTTCTTTTAGGTTAAAATTTTTTCTTTCCTTGGGATATGACGTTCTAGTCGTGGATAACGCTCTTTAAGGCACCATCCTAGTTTATTCAAGTTTTCTTTTCCTTTTTCTTCGGATTTTTCCTTTCCATATGATTAGATGTGCAAGCGGTCGATAATGCCCTACATGGCACCATCCTAGTCCAGTTTTTTATTCTTTTAGGTTAGAATTTTATATTTCTTTAGGATTAGATGTGCTAGTGGTGGATAACGCCCTTCGTGGCATGATCTTAGTTTTAATCTAGCTTCTTATCATTTAGGTTAGGATTCTTCCTTTTCTTTGGTTTACACGTGTGCGTGTGGTGGTAATGCCTTTTGTGGAACCATCCTTATTTTCCTTTACTTTTAGTTAGCATTGTTCCTTTCTTAAGGATTAGACGTGTTAGTGGTGGATTACGCCCTTCGTGGCACCAACCTTGTTTTAGTATAGTTTTCTTTTTCTTTAGGTTAGGAACCTTCATTTCCTTAGGATTTGACGGACTAGTGGTGGATAATGCCCTTTGTGGCACCATTCTTGTTATTACAGTTTTCTTTTACTTTGGGTTATGATTCTTCATTTCCTTAGGATTTAACGTGCTAGTGGTTGATTATGCCCTTCGTGGCACTATCCCAATTTAATACCTTTTTCTTTTCCTTTAGATTAGTATTTTCCTGTCCTCAGGACTAGACGTACTGATGGTGGATAATACCATTCATGGCACCATCCTAATTTTAATATAGTTTAATTTTTCTTTAGGTCATGACATTTCCTTAGGTGGATAAAGTCCTATTTGGCAACATTCTATTTTAGTCTAGTTTTTTTTTAGGTTAGGATTCTTCATTTTCTTATGATTAGATGTGCAAGTGGTGGATAATGTCCTTCATGTCACAATCCTAATTTAATACATTTTCCTTTTCCTTTTAGTTAGGATTCTAGTGGTGTATAACGCCATTTGTGGCACCATTATAATTTAATTTAGTTTTCTTTTCCTTTAGTATATGATTTTTCCTTTCCTTAGGATTTAACGTACTATGCTCTTCGTGACACCAACCTAATTATCATCCAGTTTTCTTTTCCTTTAAGTTAGCATTATTTCTTTCCTTAGAATTAGACTTGCTAGTGGTGAATAATGCCCTTCGTGGCACCATCATAGTTCAATCCAGTTTCTTTTCTTTTAGGTTAACATTCTTCATATCCTAATGATTAGACATATAAGTGATGGATAACGCCCTTTGTGGGACCATCCTAGTTAACTCCAGTTTTCTTTTTCTTTAGGTTAGAATTCTTTCTTTTCGTAGAATTAGACATGCTGGTGGTGGACAACGCCCTTCATGGCATCATACTAGATTAATCAAGTTTTCTTTTTCATTAGGTTAGGATTCTTCCTTTCCTAAGGATTAGATGTGCTAGTGGTGGATAACGGCCTTCGTAGCACCATCCTGATTTAATCATGCTTTTTTTCATTGGGTTAGGATTTTCCTTTACTTAGGATTAGATGTGTCGGTGGTGGATAACTCCCTTCGTGACATCATTCTAGTTTTAATTCAATTTTTTTCTTTTAGATTAGGATTCTTCCTTTCCTTAGGATTCGGCGTGCTAGTGAGGGATAACCCTCTTAGTGGCACCATCCATGATGCAAGAAAAAATTTGGGAAGGGCCCTAAATTTTTGCAAGCAAAATACAACTCTTACTATAAATTAAAATATAATAGAAGATACACAAAATACTACAAAAAGATACAAAATACTAAAAAGATAACTTTTATATCATATAAAGACACTTACAACTCTTGAACACAAAAACCTTGCAAACATGGACACAAACACCTTACAAACTTCGACATAACAAACCTAAAGGAATTTGTCAATCGTTGAGAAGAAGGATACAGGTGCGGTGGATTCTTGCGGGTAGAAGAAGAGATAAGAAGCCAAGAAGAAATGTAGGAGTAACTCACAAGTTATCCCAAGATAGAGAAAAAGAAGAAGTGGACAAATCTCTCAAGCTTTTCCAGGAAAAACCTTCAGTTTTTCCATTCCAAAAATCACATTTTTCACCATTCTTTTAACATCCCAAACATCTCCTATTTATAGGGCCAAAAAGGGCAGCCAAACAGCCCTTTTATCTTCATTAATTTCATTAAAGTATTTCCAAAAATCTGTCTAGAAACCAGCCCAGATTTAATCCCAAAATAGCACATGAAAAGCCACCAAAAAGGGGCAGCATTCACTCCTAAAACACCCACCAAACAGCCACTAAAACAGCACAACATCCCACAAAAATTGCAGCAAAAAAATTGCACAGTAATCAGGGAAAAACTCATGGAAATCTCCATCCAACAGCCACCAAACAGCAGCCCTCATTCGGTACAGGAAACAAAGAAGAGAAGCCACGGGAACCAAGCAGCCAACCACGGGAGCCAAATAGCCCTTTTATCTTCATTAAATTCCATTAAAGTAATTCCAAAAATCTATCTAGAAATCAATCCAGATTTAATCCCAAAATAGCACTTGAAAAGCCACGAAAAAGGGGCAACATTCACTCCTAAAATAGCCACCGAACAGCCACTAAAACAGCACAATGTCCCACAAAAACTGCAGCAGAAAAACTGCAAAGAAATTAGGGAAAAACTCATGGAAATCCCCACCCAACAGCCACCAAACAACAGCCCTCATTCGGTACAGGAAACAAAGAAGAGAAGCCACGGGAACCAATCAGCCAACCACGGGAGCTAAGCAGCCAGCCACAGGAACCAGGCAGCCAACCACGGGAACCATGCAAGCAGCCAGCCCACGGGAACACCAGCCAGCACATGAAACAAAGGGTCAATGCACCAGAAAACCAGCCAGCTTAGGAAACAAAGGGCCAAAGCACGGGAACAACAAAAGCCCAAGAGAAACCGAGGAGACAAGGAGAAAATCGAGAGGCAGCATGGGGAAGAGAAAGGACCAAAATCCACCATAATGAGCTTCCACTAATTCATAAACAAATGAGCTAAAAACCAGCTCATAATGAGCTAAATTTCAACTCAAAATATTAATGAGCTAGCAAACCTAAAAGCAGTCAAAACCAAAATTTAGGATTTGATTTGACCCCCCCCCCTGCCTACATTAATCCTAGTTTAATCTTGTTTTCTTTTCATTTAGGTTTGGATTCTTCATTTCCTTAAGATTAGATGTCTTAATGATGTAAAACACATCTTCGTGGTACCATTCTAGTTTAAACCAATTTTCTTTTCCTTTATATTAGGATTCTTCCTTTCTATAGGATTAGTCGTGCTAGTCATGTACAATGCCATTTGAGCCACTCTACTACTTTAATCTAGTTTCCTTTAGGTTAGGATTCTTCCTTTCATGAGAAGACATGCTAGTAGTGGATAATATCATTCAAGACACATTCTAATTTAATCTAATTTTCTTTCCCTTAAGGTTAGGATTCTTCATTTTCATAGGATTAGATGTGATAGTGGTAGACAATGCCCTTCGTGGCACCATCCTAGTTTAATTCAATTTTTCTTTTCTTTCAGGTTAGGATTCTTCCTTTACTTAGGATTAGATGTGCTAGTGGAGATTAATGCCCTTTGTAACACATCCTAATTTAATATTTTTTCCCATTAGGTTAGGATTTTCCTTTCCTTAGTATTAGATGTGCCGTTGTTGAATAATGCACTTCGTGATTCCATCCTAGTTTACTCCACTTTTCCTTTCCTTTAGGTTTGGATTATTCATTTTCTTCGGATTGGACATATTAATGGTGGATAACGCCCTTCGTGGCCCCATCCTAGTTTAATCTAATTTCCTTTTCTTTTAGTTTAGGATTCTTCCTTTCTGTAAGATTAGATGTGCTAGTCGTGTACAATGCCCTTCTTGGCACGATACTAGTTTAATCCAATTTTCAATTCCTTTTGGTTAGGCTTCTTCCTTAGGATTAAACGTGGAAGTGTTGGATCATGCCCTTCGTGGAAACATCATAGTTTAATCAAATTTTTTTTTTCTTTAGGTTTGGATTCTTCCTTTCCGTAGGATTAAACGTGTTAGTCATGTGCAACACCCTTTGAGGCATCATATTAGTTTAATCTAGTTTTATTTTCCTTTTAGTTAGGATTCTTCCTTTCTTCATGATTAGACGTGCTAGTGGTGGATAATATCTTTTGTGTCACTATCCTAGTTTAATCATGTTTTCTTTTTTCCTTTAGGTTATGATTCTTCCTTTCTTTAGGATTAGGCATGGTAGTGGAGGATAACACCCTTTGTGGCACCATCCTTTTTTAATCTAGTTTTCTTTATCTTTAGGTTATAATTATTCATTTTCTTAGGATTAAACGTATTAGTGGTGGTAAACACCCTTCGTGGCACCATCCTTATTTTATACAATATTATTTTCGTTTAGGTATTGATTCTTCTTTTCTGTAAGATTAGACGTACTAGTGGTGGACAACGCCCTTCGTGGCACCATCCAAGTTTAATCCAATTTTCTTTTCCTTTAGGTTCGCAATCTTTCTTTCCTAAGGATTTGATGTACAAGTGGTGGATAACACTCTTTGTGGCACCATCTTAGTTTAATATAGTTTTTTTTTTCCTTAGGTTAGGATTCTTTTATTCTTTAGAATTAGACATGCTAGTTGTGGATAATGCCCTTCGTGGCACCGGCCTAGTTTAATCTAATATTCGTTTCCTTAGGATTAGACGTGGTAGTGGTGCTTAAAATGTTCGTAGCACCATCCTAGTTTTAATACAATTTTCTTTTCCTTTAGGTTAGCATTCTATCTTTTCTTAAAATTATAGGTGCTAGTGGTGGATAATGCCCTTCGTGACGCCATACCAATTTAATCTAGTTCTTTTCCTTTATGTTAATATTCTTTCTTCCCTAAGGATTAAATGTTTAATCAATTTTCTTTTCCTTTAGGATCTGATTTTTCCTTTCATTAGGATTTATCATATCATTCCCTTCGTGACACCATCCTAATTATCATACAGTTTTGTCTTCCTTTAAGTTAGCATTCTTTCTTTCCTTAGAGTTAAACTTGTTAGTGGTGGATAATGCCCTTCATGGCATCGTCGTAGTTCAATCCAGTTTTCTTTTCCTTTAGGTTAACATTCTTCATATCCTAACATTAGATGTATAAGTAGTGGATAACGCCCTTTGTGAGACCTTCCTAGTTTAATCCAATTTTCTTTTCCTTTAAATTAGGATTCTTCTTTTTCGTACGATTAGACATGCTAGTGGTGGACAACGCCCTTCATGACATCATCCTAGTTTAATTCATTTTTCTTTTCCATTAGGTTAGGATTCTTCCTTTCCTAAGGATTAGATGTGCTGGTGGAGGATAACCCCCTTCGTAGCATCATCCTGATTTAATCATGTTTTTTTTCATTGGGTTAGGATTTTCCTCTACTTAGGATTAGATGTACCGGTGTTGGATAACGTCCTTCGTGGCATTATCCTAGTTTTAATCTTTTTTTTTCCTTTAGGTTAGGATTCTTTCTTTCGTTAGGATTAGGCGTGCTAGTGGGGGATAACGCCCTTAGTGGCACCATCCTAGTTTAATCTTTTTTTCTTTTCCTTTAAGTTTGGATTATTGCTTTCCTTAGGATTAGATTTCTTGGTGGTGGAAAACACCCATCGTGGCACCATATTATTTTTATGTAGTTTTCTTTTCATTTAGATTATGAATCGTCCTTTCCTTAGGATTTGACATGGTAGTGGTGGACAATGGCTTTTTGTGGCTCCAGCCTAGTTTAATTTTGTTTTTTTTTCCTCTAGGTTAGGATTCTTATTTTCCTTATGATTAGACGAGCTTGGGGTAGATAATGTACTTCGTGGCACTATCCTAGTTTAATCCATTTTTGTTTCCTTTATGTTAGGATTTTTCTTTTCCCTTGGATTAAAGGTGCTAGTGGGGGGTAATGCCCTTCGTGCCATCATCCTAGTTTTAATCCAGTTATCTTTTCCTTTAGATTAGGATTAGACGTGCTAATGGTGGATAATGACTTTTGTGGCACCTTTCTAGTTTAATACAATATTTTTTTTCCTTTATATTAGGATTCTTCCTTTTCATAGGATTAGACATGCTAGTCGTGTATAACGCCTTTTATGGAACCATACTAATTTAATTAAGTTTTCTTTTCATTTAGCTTAAATTTTTTGCTTTTCTTAGGATTAGACGTGCTAGTGATGCATAATGCCCTTTGTGGCACCATGCTAGTTTAATTCAATATTATTTTCTTTTAGGATAGGATTCTTCGTTTTCTTCTGATTAGACTTGCTAGTCGTGTGTAATGCCCTTTGTGGAACCATACTAGTTTAATCCAGTTTTCTTTACATTTGTGGATAATGCTCTTTGTGGCACCATCCTAGTTTAATCTAATTTTCATTTCCTTTAAGTTAGGATTTTCCTTACCTCAGGATTTGACTTGTTAGTGGTGCCTAAAAACCTTTGTATCACCATCCTAGTTTTAATATAATTTTCCTTTCTTTTAGGTTAGCATTATATCTTTCCTTAGAATTATATGTGGTAGTGGTGGATAATGACCTTTATGTTACCATCCTAGTTTAATCTAGTTTTCTTTTTTTTTAGGTTAACATTTTTTCTTTCCTAATGTTTAGATGTTCAAGTCGTGCATAATGTCCATCACACCATTCTACTTTAATCCAATTTTCTTTTTTGTAGGTTAGAATTCTACCGTTCTGTAAGATTAGACGTTCTATGGGTGGACTACACCCTTCTTGACACTATCTTAATTTAATCCTACTTTTTTTAGCTTTAGGTTAGGATTTTTCATTTCTTTTAGATTAGATGTGCTAGTGGTGGACCATACCCTTCGTGGAACCATCCTAGTTTTAATTTAGTTTTCTTTTCCTTTAGGATAACATTGTTTCTTTCCTTAAAATTTGGCATGGTAGTGGTGAATAACTCCAATCTTGGCACCATCATAGTTTAATCCAGTTTTCTTTTACTTTTAGTTAGCATTATTCCTTTCTTAAGGATTAGACATGTTAGTGGTGGATAACGCCCTTCGTGGCACCACCCTTATTTTAGTATAGTTTTCTTTTTCTTTAGGTTAAGAATCTTCATTTCCTCAGGATTAGACATGCTAGTGGTGGATAACGCCCTTCGTGGCACCATTCTCGTTTATTACAGTTTTCTTTTACTTCGGGTTATGATTCTTCCTTTCGTTAGGATTTGACGTGCTAGTGGTTGATTACGCCCTTCATGAAATTATCCTAGTTTAATACATTTTTCTTTTCTTTTAGATTAGTATTTTCCTTTCCTTAGGATTAGACGTACTAGTGGATAACACCCTTCATGGCACCATCCTAATTTTAATATAGTTTAATTTTTCTTTAGGTCATGATATTTCCTTTCCTTAGGATTAAGTCCTTTAATTTTTCTTTTGGTGGATAAAGTCCTTTTTGACACCATTCTATTTTAGTCTAGTTTTTTTTTTTAGGTTAGGATTCTTCATTTGCTTAGTATTAGACGTGCAAGTGGTGGATAATGTCCTTCATGTCATCATCTTAACTTAGTCCATTTTCCTTTTCCTTTTGGCTAGGATTCTTCCTTTCCTTAGGATTAAACATGCTAGTGGTGTATAATGCCATTCGTGACACCATCCTAATTTAATTTAGTTTTCTTTTCCTTTAGTATATGATTTTTCCTTTCCTTAGGATTTAACGTACTATGCTCTTCGTGACACTATCCTAATTATCATCCAGGTTTATTTTCCTTTTAGTTGGCATTCTTTCTTTCCTTATAATTAAACTTGCAAGTGGTGGATAATGCCCTTCGTGATACCATCGTAGTTCAATCCAGTTTTCTTTTCCTTTAGGTTAGAATTCTTCATTTCCGTATGATTAGACATGCTAGTGGCGGACAACGCCCTTCATGGCATCATACTAGATTAATCAAGTTTTCTTGTCCATTAGGTTAGGATTTCTTCTTTCCTAAGGATTAGATGTGCTAGTGGAGGATAACGCCCTTCGTAGCACCATCCTGATTTAATCATGCTTTTTTTTCGTTGGGTTAGGATTTTCCTTTACTTATGATTAGATGTGTCGGTGGTGGATAATGCCCTTCCTGGCATCATCCTAATTTTAATTCTTTTTTTTTTCCTTTAGGTTAGGATTTTTCCTTTCCATAGGATTAGGCGTGCTAGTGGGGGGACAACCCTCTTACTGGCACCATCCTAGTTTAATCTTATTTTCTTTTCTTTTAGGTTTGGATTCTTCTTTCCTTAAGATTAGATATCTTTGTGGTGGAAAACACCCTTCGTGGTACCATTCTAATTTAAACCTTTCTTTTCCTTTATATTAGGATTTTTCTTTTCTGTAAGATTAGTCAAGCTAGTCATGTACAATGCTCTTTGAGGCACTCTACTAGTTTAATCTAGTTTTATTTTCGTTTAGGTTAGGATTCTTCCTTTCCTAAGAATTAGACATGCTAGTAGTGTATAATGTCATTTAAGGCACCATTTTAATTTAATCCAATTCTTTTTTCCTTAAGGTTAGGATTCTTCTTTTTCATAGGATTAGATGTGATAGTGGTGGACAATGCCCTTCGTGATACCATCCTAGTTTAATTCAATTTTTCTTTTCTTTTAGATTAGGATTCTTCCTTTACTTAGGATTAGATGTGCTAGTGGAGATTAACGCCCTTTGTAACACCATCCTAATTAAATTTTTTTTTTCCATTAGGTTAGGATTTTCATTTCCTTAGTATTAGATGTGCCGCTCGTAAGGATGCTAAGAAAGCAATATGCGATGCAAAGACATTAGTTTTTAGTGATTTATATAATAGATTAGATACTAAAGAGTGAGAAAGATATATGTATAAGTTAGCCAAATAAAGAGATAGGAGTATTAAGGTTTTAGGTCAAGTGAAGTGTATTAAAGATGAAGATCAAAAAATACTTTTCTTAGAAGTTGATATTCAACAAAGATGGATGAGATATTTTGCTAAACTTTTTAATGAAGATTGTGAATATAAGATTGACTATAATGATCTTAGCACCCTAAATGAAAATAAAGATTTCTGTTTTTATCGGCGTATTAGTATAACTGAAGTTAGAGAGGCTTTAAAGAAAATGAAGGGTGGAAAAGCTGTTGGACCTGATGATATTCCAATAGAGGTGTGAAAATGCTTAGGAGATGAAGGAATTTCATGGCTTACTAAACTTTTTAATACTATTTTGAAGACTAAAAAGATGCCAGATGAGTGGAGAATGAGTGTATTAATTCTTATTTTTAAGAATAAAGGTGATGCACAAGATTATGCAAATTATAGAGGTATTAAGTTAATGTGTCATACTTTAAAACTTTGGGAGCGAGTTATGGAGAATAGGTTGCGGCGTGATACTAATGTTTCTCAAAATCAATTTGAATTCATGCCGGGTAGGTCGACTATGGAAGCCATACATTTATTAAGAGGTTTGATGGAGAAATATAGAGAAAATAAGGAGGATCTACATATGATATTTATTGATTTAGAACAAGCATATGATAAAGTTCCAAGAGAAGTGCTGTGGAGAGTTCTTGAAAAGAAAGGAGTCAATAATGCTTATATTCAAATCATTAAAGATATGTATGCAGGAGCTATTACTTGTGTTCAAACACAAGGTGGATTGACCAAGTATTTCCCTATTTCGGTTGGATTACATCAAGGATCAACCTTAAGCCCATATTTTTTTGCTTTAGTCATGGATGTTCTCACTAGACATTTGCAAGAAGATGTACTTGGTGTATGCTTTTTGCTGATGATATTCTTATTGTTGATAAGACTAGAGAGGGAGTTGAAGGTAAACTTGAATTATGGAGGTCAACCTTAGAGTCTAAAGGTTTTCGCTTGAGTAGATCTAAAACGGAATATATGGAGTGTAATTTTTGTATTAATAGACCTAGTGAGGGGATTGTGACTTTGGGCGATCAAGTCATTAATAAGAGTACACGTTTTAGATATCTTGGATCTATTGTTCAGAGTGATGGTGAAATAAATGGGGATATTATCAGCAGAATTCAAGTTGGATGGTTGAAGTGGAGGAATGCATCGAGCTTGTTATGTGATAGAAATGTACCCCTCAAACTTAAGGGAAAATTCTATAAGATGGTAGTGAGGCCTGCAATGCTTTATGGTGCCGAATGTTGGCCATTAAAAGAGAAGCATAATACTAAGTTAAGTGTGGCAGAGATGAGGATGCTCAGGTGGATGAGTGGCTTTACCCTTAGAGATAGGATACGAAATGAGCATATACGTGAAAAGGTTGGAGTAGCTCCAGTAGAAGATAAGATTAGAGAGAGTCGCCTTAGATGGTTTGGTCACATAAAACGACGGCCTTTCGATGACCCAATTAGGAGAGTAGAGGTATTAGATTTGACTTATGTTAAGAAAGGTAGGGGTAGACCTAAAAAGACTTGGTTAGAAAATAATAGGAATGACCTTTCTTTTTTAGATTTAAACGAGAATTTGATTTTTAATAGGACACAATGGAGAAAAAGGATTCATGTAGCCGACCCCATGTAGTGGGATAAAGGCTTGATGTTGTTGTTGTTGTAGGTTAGGATTTTCCTTTCCTTAGTATTAGATGTGCTGTTGTTGAATAATGTACTTTGTGGCTCTATCCTAGTTTACTCCACTTTTATTTTCCTTTAGGTTTTGGTTATTCCTTTTCTTCGGATTAGACATATTAATGGCAGAAAACGCCCTTCGCGGCATCATCCTAGTTTAATTTAATTTTTTTTCCTTTCGTTTAATATTTTTCATTTCTATAAGATTTGATGTGCTAGTCGTGTATAATGCCCTTCTTGGCACAATACTAGTTTAATCCAGTTTTCAATTCCTTTTGGTTAGGCTTCTTCCTTAGGATTTGACGTGGAAGTGGTGGATCATGACCTTCGTGAAACATAATAGTTTAATCAAGTTTTCTTTTTCTTTAGGTTTGAATTCTTTCTTTCCGTAGAATTAGACGTGCTAGTCATGTGCAATACCTTTTGAGGCATCATATTAGTTTAATCTAGTTTTTTTTTCCTTTTGGTTATGATTCTTCCTTTCTTCATGATTAGACGTGCTAGTGGTGGATAATATCCTTTGTGTCACTGTCCTAGTTTAATCATATTTTCTTTTTCCTTTAGGTTTTGATTCTTCCTTTCTTTAGGATTAGGCATGGTAGTGGTGGATAACACCCTTTATGGCACCATCCTTTTTTAATTTAGTTTTCTTTATCTTTAGGTTATGATTTTTCATTTTCTTAGGATTAAACGTATTAGTGGTGGTTAACACCCTTCATGGCACCATCCTTATTTAATACAATATTCGTTTCATTTAGGTTATCATTCTTCTTTTCTGTAAGATTAGACGTACTAGTGGTGGACAACTCCCTTCGTGGCACCATCCAAGTTTAATCCAGTTTTCTTTTCCTTTAGGTTAGCATTCTTTCTTTTCATACAATTAGACGTGCTTGTGATAAATAACACCATTCGTGGCACCAACCTAATTTAATTCAATTTTCTTTTCGTTTAGGTTAGCAATCTTCCTTTCTTAAGAATTTGACGTACAAGTGGTGGATTACGCCCTTCGTGGCACCATCTTAGTTTAATCTAGTTTTCTTTTCCCTTAGGTTAGGATTCTTTCATTTCTTAGAATTAGACATGCTAGTTGTGGATAATGCCCTTCGTGGCACCGACCTAGTTTAATCTAGTATTCGTTTTCTTTAGGCTAGGATTTTCTTTATCTTAGGGTTAGACGTGTTAGTGGTGCCTAAAATCTTCATAGCACCATCCTAATTTTAGTACAATTTTCTTTTCCTTTAGGTTAGCATTCTATCTTTCTTAGAATTATAGGTCCTAGTGGTGGATAATGCCCTTCGTGACATCATCTCAGTTTAATCTAGTTCTTTTCTTTTATGTTAACATTCTTTCTTTCCTAAGAATTAGATGTTCAAGTGGTGGATAATGCCCTTTGTGGGTCAATCATATTTTAATAAAAAAATCTTTTGGTTTGAATTCTTCCTTTCTATAGGATTAGAAGTTCTAGGGGTTAATGCTCTTTGTGGCACCATCCTAATTTAATCCCTTTTTTTTCTTTAGGTTAGGGTTTTTTCTTTTGATTAGACGTGCTAGTGGTGGACCATGACCTCGTGACACCATCCTAGTTTTAATGTAGATTTCTTTTTCTTTATGTTGGAATTATTTCTTTCCTTAGAATTTGGCATGTTAGTGGGGAATAAAGCCCTTCGTGGTACCATCTTAGTTTAATTTAGTTTTTATTTCCTATTGGTTTGCTTTCTTCCTTTGTTAAGGATTAGACGTGCAAGTGGTGAATAATGCCCTTCATTGCACCATCCTAGTTTAATCCAGTTTTATTTCTCTTTATGCTAGGATTCTTCCTTTTCTTAGGATTAGATAGACCTGCTAGTGGTAGACAATGCCCTTCATGGCCCCATCATAGTTTAACCCAGTTTTCATTTCCTTTATATTAGAATTATTTCTTTCCTTAGGATATGACATGCTAGTGGTGGATAACGTCCTTCGTGCTACATCCTAATTTAAACCAATTATCATTTCCTTTAGGTTAGGATTTTCTTTTCCTTAAGATTAGACGTGCTAGTGATGGATAATGCTCTTCATGGAACCATCCAAGCTTAATCTAATTTTCATTTCCTATTGGTTAGAATTATTTTTTTACTAAGGATTAGATGTGCTAGTGGTGGACAATGCCCTTTAGTTTAGGATTCCTCCAAATGTGTGGATTAGACGCGCTAGTAGGGGATAATGCCCTTCGAGGCACCATCTTAGTTTAATAAAATTTTCTTTTCCTTTAGGTTAGAATTTTTCCTTTCCTTAGAATTAGATGTCTTAGAGGCGGATAATGCCCTTTGTGGCCCTAAAAACACTTGAATATTTCCTTTCCTTAAAAATACTAGTTTCTCTCTCTCTCTCTCTCTCTCTCTCTCTCTCTCTCTCTCTCTCTCCTCTCTCTCTCTCTCTCTCTCTCTCTCTCTCTCTCTCTCTCTCTCTCTCTCTCTCTCTCTCTCCATCTCTCTCTCTCCTATATATATATATATATATATATATATATATATATATATATATATATATATATATATATATATATATATATATATATATATATATATATATATATATATATATATATCCATCTAATGGGCCTATAATTGAAAGGAGAAGTAGGATACTTAATTTAAGGAATCAATACAATATTTGTGTTTTTCCAACTATCATTCATTTTACCACTTACGAAAAAGTGATCCATGGCTTTTCATAATCAACCTTAATGATATTCCAATAGAATTTAAAAAATGAGTAGGTCATACCATCTTGACTCGGTGCTATGTTACCTCCAAGCTCCTTAATAACCTTCTCCAGCTCTTCAATTTAAAACCCTCTGTTCAGAAACTATTAATCAACTTCTTGCAAGGTATTAACAGGAACCGTCCACCCATTCAATATACATTCCCTATCTTCCCATTTTTTGTTAAAGAATTGAAACAACACTTCCTCTGTATCTTTTTGATCCTCAACCATGTCTCCTTGCTCATTTTTGATATTATGGATGTAGTTTAAATTCCTCCTAGCACTTGCAAAAGCAAAGAAGAATCTGGAATTTGCGTCCCCATTCGTCAGCCACTGAATTTTGGCACGTTGTCTCCATGTAGTATTGAACCGGGCTAAAACAGAATTGAGCTCCTCTATTTTAGCTTTCAATTTCCATTGCTCATCCTCCAAAAGCTCCCCAACTTCAGCTTCCTTCTCCTGTAAAACCAGAATATCTGCTTTTAGCTCTTCTTTAGAAAGACTGAGCTCTTTAAACTTTGCTTTACTCCAATAGTGAAGATTCCTTAAGGTCCTTTTCATTTTTTGGTTTAAAGCTTGATAAGGATCTCCTTGAGCTTTTCTTCTCCATGATTCTCTCACAATTTCTATAGAAGCAGGAATTGAAGTCCAAACCTCTTCAAATCTTATAACCTTCCTGGCTGGAGAACTGAAATTCAGCAAATTCAGTAAGATCGGACTATGGTCTGAGGCAATCCTTGTCAAATGCCTTTCCATTAATCTATGAGGAGAGTTAAAAGCACCTGAATTAACAAGGCACCTATCCAGCTTTTCCAAGATCCTTTCAGCTCATTTCTTGTTGTTACACCAAGTGAACTTGGGACCAATATAAGTATCCTCATGCAAATCATTGCAAGAGATAAAAGACTTCATCTCTTTAGTCTCGGACTAAATAAAAACTTCCTTCCTCCTTTCTTTTCCTCCTTAGACAACAAGCAATTGAAATCTCCTCCTATAATAATAGGAACATCTTTAACCATGAGACGATCTAAACCGTCCCATAGAAACCTTCTTCTGTAAACGTCTTTGCTCCCATATATGGTTGCTATTCTCTAAGCGCTTTTGTTGAGAACATCAAGGTCACCTACGACAAACTGTGTTTATGCTTCCACCAATTTGAATGAAGCCGTCCCTTGTTTCCATATCAACAAAATTCCTCCCGATAGGCCTTCAGAAGGAACATAAAAGAAATCTCAACCTTCATCAAACATCACCTTAATATGCTTACTATCAACCACTGTCAATTTTGTCTCTATCAACCCAAGAAAGAATAAACCATGATCTCTGATGAGCTCCCTTGTATATAGGGAAGCTTTCCTTTTTCTTGCTCCCCTATAATTCCAAAATCTGATGGATGACATTTAATGATCTAAGGGGAAAAAGTTCCCCACCATTTCTTTCACATCTCCTTCCAGGTTTCTACTTCTTGGAACAAGTTTGATGGGACCAAGTCCCCTGAGTTGTTTAGCACCTTTTCTTTTTGATTTACAAGACCCATCCTCCTGTATACTGGTTTTATCCTCCAAGGGATCAAATGATGTGAATCAACTCTGTTTATTCCAGCTGGAACCAAAAACAGAATTTCTCTCCTCAACAGCAACTTCTTCAACTTCACCAATTATTTCTCCTTTTTCCCCCAAATTGTTTAAAACTTCATACTGATTGGGATTGCAAAGAATTTCTTCAAGATCACCTCCCTTCCAACTTTGAAGCCTTCTCTGTTGACTGCTCTGTTCTCAGCTATCGCCGGGTCCTTCACCTTTTCAATTATCTTCTCAACAATCTGATGCTCTACATTCAACTGAATAGAGCTATTAATGGCTCCTCCTTGGTCCTCATTACTTCCAGCTACTTCATTGAAAGATTTCTTGTCAGAAGTTGGTATCCTCTTCCATTTGTTTTGAAAATTGCTAATCTTGCTTTTCTTTCTTCCATAATCAACATGAATCCATGGCCCATAGCCATCTTCTTTGGTCTTAGAGTGGTTTACCTCCATCAGTTTTGAATTCTCCTTTGATCTTGTTAATTTCCCGTCCTCATAAACCAACTTAGAACCGCCGAGACTAGCAAATGTCTCTATACTTGTGTCGGCACAAAATTTCTCCACATGTCCGATTTTCCCTGTTGACCTCCACAGAAAATAAAAAATGACAAGTCATCATACATGCTGCCGCCCATATCCTACTCAAATATCGCATTTCTGTCGTAGCCATCCCGCAAATCCTGCTCAATATCAGCGACCCACTCCCTGCAAACGACGCCGATTTCAGTCACTTCATACATGCTCGCCTCGATCACTGTATTTGAGTTTATAAAATGTGAGGGAAGTCTAGTTCAGAGGCTTCTTCCCTTACCTGAGCCGGCCTCCTCTCCAAACCCGACGTCGCCCCCTTCCAGTCAATCGGAAGTTCTGACATTTTGATCGTGAGCAACAACCGCTCGCTGTAAAGGAGATTTCTGCCTCCTTTGTTGCTGTCCGACTTCGCTTCTAGGACGACTTTCCTTTCCTGTTTGATCAGAAACAAAATGGGAGCTCGCTGATAGTAAAGATAACTCCCCTTTCAGCACACTTCTTCAACCAAATCCCGTAAACCAGAGGAAGGGGGAGAGATTAAATAATTTAAATTAAAATTAATTAACATTAATATTAATTAAAATTAATTAACATTAATTTAATTTTAATTAAAATTAATTAACACTAATTTTATTTATTTTTATTAATTATCATTAATATTAAGTAATTAATTTTAATTAAAAATTATTTTAATTAATTATAATTAATTATTTTTAATTAATTGTAATTATTAAGTTAATTATAATTAATTATGATTAGTTTCAAGTAATTAATCATAATTAATTTTAAGTAATTATGATTAATCTTAATTGAAGTTAATATTAATTAATTATGATTAATTATTATATTTTTAAATTAAAATTAATTATTTATAATTAATTAAGGTTATTTATAATTAATTACTTTAATTACTTATAATTAATTATAATTAATTAAGAATAATTATAATTAGTTATGATTAGTCATAATTAATTATATTTGATCATAATTAATTTTAAAAATAAGAGAAGTTCATTCTCTCTCCCTTGATCCACGTGCTAGCTCCAACCCCGCGAAGGTACGAATCTTCCTAACTTAGATTCTCGCTCTCCAAGTTAGCGGCGGATCGGAAAATCGCCCATGCACGCCTTTGTTGCGCGTGGTGGGATGGGACCCCGGTGCGGCGCCTACGACGAGGCGAGCAATCACCAAAACCCTACTTCAATGTTCGTGGCGGACCGAAAAACCACCCCATGCGCGCCTTTGTTGCACGTGGTGGGATGGGACTCCGGTGCGACACCTACGGCGACGCGGGGACCGCTCATAAGTACCCCCGAGCGGGGGGAAAACAACTGCCCTTTTTCAATAAAATGCTTTTAAAAAAAAACCCCCATGCACGTCTTTGTTGGCATGGTGGGAGAAAAAACAAAAATACTACCGCCGCGGTGTCTCACAAACACCAATCGTGCACGTCTTTATTGACGTGGCGGGTAGGCAGCCTCTTGGCTTTTCCCCTGAATGGGGGAGACGTCAGGAGGCTGCCAAAATTTTGTCCAAAAGGACAAGCACTTAGAGCAAATAGTGGACTTTGTTTGGACTTCAAATGAACTTAACTTGGGCCTAATTTAACATAAAATCAAAACTTAATCAAGTGATGTTGTAAGGAGTGAGAACTTGATTGAATTCAAATAGAAAGAACTTTAACTTGAGATTGTAGTTTGGGACAACTACAAGGACCACTTGAACTCAAGCTTCTCTTTGAACTCAAATTGAATAACAAGAAGTTTGGACTTGAAAATGATACAAGGGACTTGAATGAGTATAAAGGACTTATTTAAGACTTGAGTTGGACTCAAGTTGACCTAGACTTGGATTCTCATTCGAACTCAACAAGACTACAAGGACTTGAATTAGTTTTTGGACATCATGAGACATATTTTGAACTCAAGTCTAATAAAAATATATGAGCTTGGATACTCAAAAACAAACTCAAAAAAACAAGAGGTGGACCACTTGAACTCAAAAGAGCTTGGTGCAATGAGTTTGACTTGAACTTGGACATGCAAAATTGACTACAAAGGACACGAATTAGAACTTGATTTGAACAATCATGCAATACTTGAGCTCAAACTTGATCTTAATTTGGATACAAAGAAGACATGACATGAACTCAATTTGAACTTGGTCTTGAACCTTACAAAATCACATGGAACTTATTACACATAAAGGGTAATAAATTGAAGATAATTTGAGCATAGCATGAACATGAACTTGTGAGTTTTCAACATAACTTGTATCAACATATTTTCAAACAAGGGTCAAATGGAGAAATGCAATAGTATGCTCATGTTTAACAACACAAAGTCTTCAATTAGCATTAAAGAACTTTCATTCCAATTGAGAAGCCAATTCATTATGCATGGCACGAGTCATCTTCATATGACACCAAGGGATTTGTCACATTCAAATTAGATAATCTACGAGCAATAATATAAAGATCTTTGAATGAAGATCATCAGACTGGTCAAAGCACAATCATCAAAGCACCAAATTATTATGAAATTCATGAGTTACTTTGAATAGTGCAAGTAATAATGCGCTTATAAGTGATTATAAGGAGATTGTAAACTACAATAGTTCACTAGCCAACATGCATGAAATGGTTAGTGATAAATGTAGTAATGCCTCTACAAATGACAGTACCAGAGATACTAAAAAGAGGGTCTATCCTCCATGAATACATAGCAGCAAACTCAACATCTTCTAACCAATACAAATAGAAATGACAAATCACTTGTAACCAATCACCACTCACTATCAAGTAAGTACATAGGTCTTCTGCAAGCAGAGGCGGATAATACAAAATAAGTGCAAGTCCTTATGAGCAGCAGTAGAAGTTCTGTCATACACATGATATGCCATCTACAAGAAGGGTGTAAGGAGCCTATGACAAGAATTGGGATACTTATACAGCTTGTAAAGAGGCAGCGACAAATATATTGATCCTCTTCTGGTAGAAGCAGAGGATTCATCGCAGATACATATGACTACGAACCTCTACAAGTTATCATAGAAAACTCATCAAATATTTCAAAATACCCCCGCAAATGCACCGTAGTTTGTATACAAATAGGTACACTAAAAGGGGTAAAAGTAATCATGAAACCCGCTTGGGCCCCGGTGAGCATGTTATTAGTACACATGTGACGTCTAGGGATGCTGCGCGGTTATTAAATCTGAACCCGATCCTTCTAAGCAAGTGGAGTCGATAAGGTTCAATAAATAATTACAAAATGCCCCCAAACACCCGCACAGGCCCCGACGACCGTGTTATTGGTACATACGTGACGTTTAGGGATGCTGCGCGGGTCAATAAGTGAATTCAAGTTCGAACCCGATCCTCCTATACAGATCAATAGGAGTCGACAAGGTTCGAACCAACAAATAAATATGTAGCCGTGGCGACCAGAATATTTGTTTTAATACATTCATATTAGGCCTTCAAAGACTAAAATCAAGAGAATTCACTCTCAAAGACATAAAGCCTACGAAACCCGATCCTCTGTCGACAGCTAGAAAGAGTCGACAAAGTTCAAACTTTAAATGGAAATAACCCCTAACACCCCAATGATGGCCGTATTGAATGTAAATCTCAATCGGAGGAACTAATTTCGGGCATTTTTCAAATGTCTCCCAAAAGTACATTCAAAATCCAAATTCTCAAAATCCTAAAATCTCAAAAATAATTAAAATTGAAATAAATCCATCCGAACACTTAAAATAAAATTCATCCACCGTCCGCAACAATTTGCTGGGTGGACAAATTCAAATTTACTTTAGCTCACATAGAGCTAATGCCTAGTCGAAAATATCACTAGGATCCATTCTCAAAATAATCTCCTGCCGATAAGGACGTGGTACGTGTCCTCTAACCGGCGGCTTTGCCTCCAAATGGCACTGCAGGATAAACGGTTTTGACCCGCGGCCCTCTGAACCGAGTGGTTTTGCCGCCAAATGGCACCACGAAATACCGGTTATGGCCAGAGTCGATACGTTCCTTATTGGCATCAAATCCTTGAGATATTAATCAATAGGATATGATCGATAGGGCACAAAGCTCTCTGTTAGCTAAGGTGGATTTAAATTTGTCCCCTTAGACAAACATTCACCCCAGGTCTATAAGGTCCCCTTAGACGAAGCAACCCATGGCTGCCAATAAGGATCCTTCTATCAGGTTGGGTCGACTACCTCCTCTGACTAAGTAGACCAGGCACAACGATGGCCCGGGACGACGGAACCATGGGATCTTGATCAGGTCTATCATCCATTCCCCCACCATCCGCTTTAAGTGCAGGATTCTGCAATTTCTATTTTAAATATCAAATCCTTAAATATCTCAACCCAAGTGCCCAAACTTTTCGATTTTTTTAAATCCAAACCCATTGCTGCTACTATATGCCAGATACCACATATTCTCTACGTATCTGATTGACGACTAGCCTTAATCGAATGTTCTCTCTCGTGATCGGGAGGGGTAATTAACTATAGGGGATTGCACTTATTGGAAACCAAAACTCATATCATAAAGTCCTCACAAAATGAGGGCGAAATCTCTGGGTAGTGTCTTACCTACAAACCCATCTGCCTTCCAAAATTTACCTCGGAACTTATTCAGTTAAAACTCCCTCGCCAAATAAAAAGAAAAGCGCGAGCGGAGGCCGGGGCCGAATTTTCGGAGCCCACATTCCCGCATTTGAAATAGAAGTTTGGTATCCTCTCATAGCTTATTTTTTGGAAAAATTTCCCCAGAGCACCTTCAACCCAAACTCTCTGTTGAAGTTTGTCTTCCCAACTTGATCCTGACACAAACCCTGGCAAATTCACGCCCTCCACTGGAACATATTTTCATCTATCAATAATGGTTTACCAACCATAGATGCAATTCTACACACATTAATTCTATCCCAACTTTGCAAGGGGAGATGTGGTAGCCTGATCCAAACCAGGGCTGTCAATCCTTTCATGGATGAGGGATCAAAACTTGGGGACCATTTATCTAAACCAACAATGCTTCTGTTAACATACCAAGGACCACTGTTTAAGATTGCTTCCATAGCTTCAGATTCTTCAAAAGCACATAACACCCAACCACCTCCAAGCAGAGTCATATGAAATCTGCCATAATGATTCCACTGCCTCCTTAACTCCTGCCCGATAATATGGTAAGTTGCATTGCCCAACACCTTAACAACCAAGGACTTTTGTAATTTAGAAGTGTTATCTGCCTCATTTTGCTGATATTTAAAACTTGAAATTTCACCATCTTACACTTAAAGCGGATGGTGGGTGAATGGATGATGGACCCGATCAAGATCCCATGGTTCCGTCGTCCCGGGCCATCGTGGTCCCTGGTCTACTTAGTCAGAGGAGGTAGTCAACCCAACCTAACAGAAGGATCCTTGTCGGCAGCCATGGGTTGCTTCGTCCAAGGGGACCTTATAGACCTGGGATGAATGTTTGTCTAAAGGGACAAATTTGAATCCACCTTAGCTAACAGAGGGATTTGTGCCCTATCATTCATATCCTATTGATTCATATCTCAAGGATTTAACGCCACTACAGAGCGTATTGGCTTTGGCCATAACTGATATATGTGGTGCCATTTGACGGCAAAACAACTCGGTTCAGAGGACCCCGGGTCATAACCGTTTACCTGCAGTGCCATTTGGCGGCGAAACTGCCGGTTAGAGGACACATACCATGTCCTTACTGGCAAGAGATTGTTTGAGAATAGATCCTGGTGATATTTTCGACTAGGCATTTGGCTCTTTGTGAGCTAGAGTTTATTTGAATTTGTCCACCCCGGCAGACTGTTGCGGAGGGTGGATGGGCTTTGCTTTAAGTATTGTGATGGATAGTTTCATTTTTAAAAATTTGATAACCTGCGCAGCATCCCTAGACGTCACGTGTGTACCAATAACATGCTCGCCAGAGCCCATGCAAGTATTTGAGAATTTCATTGATTTGAGATACCCCTTTGTGTACCTATGTATATACAAGCTACGGTGCACATGCAGGGGTATTTTAAAAGTATTTGTAGACGCCTTCTGTCCGCTTGTATGAATGTTGTGGATCCGATGGCGTGGAGTAGTAGCTTCTGAATAAAGTTGTTCACTGCTTTGTACTGGTAGACTGTCGTACACCACTTGTTGCCTTATCATGGTGTACCAACTAATCTCTTGCCTTGGGTTGTAGAAGCTCGTTGGAACTTGTATTCTTTTTGCATTCTGTTGTGATTTTTGGTCTTTACAATACAGCCACTATTGCTGGGGGTAGACGTATTCATCCTTTGACTGAAGTTGACTACAGGATACTGCATTTACTGTAGTCTTTATGCATCTACCCGTGGATGGATGTTGTACATTCATTTGTATTTTGTAGAGGACTTGTATATATTGCAGATCTTTTATCCTTGCTTGCATGTAAATCAGTGTGCTTATTCGTATATTGATGTAGATTGCTGGATTGTTATGAAACAATTATTTCATCTACTAAGTCCCCTTCACATTCCTTTGCATTTTGATTAGCTCGAAGATCTTCCAAAATTTTTTGAGAATTCTATGTTATTGATTGATTGTAATCATGCTGTTATCCTTTCAACTTGACCTATGTTTGCAAGAAGATTGTTGTATTTGTTGCAATTCTTCTAGTATTGCTTGTAGGGATGTTATATACATTGCAAATGTAGAAGTTTCTGCCATCATTTGAGGTGCCACGAGCATTAAAATTACTATATTTGCTACATATTGAATTCTTTTATCCAAGGGGAACTGTTGTATAAATAAGGAGTCTTCTACGGCGACTCGTAGGGACTTCCATATGTACTTATAAAACCACTACATGTAGTGTTGTTGTTTGTAGTAGAATTAATAAACTTGCTTGGAGTTAAACGCCATTGATTATGCATAGGTCTTCCTCTTACTTATTGCTTTTGAATGAGATGTAGTAGGGACCTTCCTTGTCCACTATACATCTTTATCTCGTCATCTGTACCCGCTTGAATGATCAAGATTTGATTATTGAACCTCTATATCTTGATTGTTCATTTGAATGTCCTCCAAAGGTTCCTTGTTGAGGATTGTTTACAATCAAATGACAGTTGAATTCGTATGAAGACCACTTATTATGTGTCCCCTGTTTGCATGTGAATGATTCTTTTGGAACATTGTTCTCCACCAGTCATTGTAGTTCATTTCAATTAGATTAGAGTATTTCATTAATCATTTTGGAGAAATAAAAGTTCAAGTCTTTATAGACTCCGGTCCACATTCAAGTTCACCTTTGCTTGTTCAAGTGTGAGTTCCTTTGATGTATAGACCAAGTTCAAATATGAGTCCAAGTGTTCAAGTTCTATATCCACAAGTTCGAGTTCAATGTCAAAGTTTGCTTTGTTCACTATCTTCTGGAGTCTTTGCAGGTTCATTCAAGTTCTTGCTTGAGTCCAGTTCAAGTTCAAGTGCTGTTTAAATTGAGTCCAACTCAAGTCCTTTGTTATTTTTGTAGAGTTCAAGTTCTTTTGTCCAAGTTTGATTTGAAATTGATTTAAGCTTTTATTAATGTCTTTTGTGTTCAAATGAGTCCAGGTAGGATAACATTTCACCCGAAATTTCAGCAGCCTCCCGGCATCTCCCCTGTTTAGGGGAAAACTACGAGAAACTGGGCCTTTCCCACCACGTGCAATAAAGGCGTGTATAGTAGGTGTCCTCAGACGAGGACACCGCGGCCTTGATTTTTTGTTCCTCCCACCACGTGCAATAAAGGCGTGTATGAGGTCTTTGACGGTACCTATTTAAAAATGCACAGTTTGCTTTCCCCCCGCTTGGGGGTACTTATAAGTGACCCCGACTCGCCGTAGGTGCCGCACCGGAGTCCCATCCCACCACGCGCAATAAAGGCGTGTATAGGCAGTTTTCCGGCGCGCCACGAACGCCGAAGTCGAGTTTAAATGATTAACCGCCTTATCGTAGGCGTCGGACCGGGGTCCCATCCCACCATGCGCAATAAAGGTGTGTATAGGCAGTTTTCCGGTCCGCCGTATACAATGAAACGACAATCTGAGTTTAGAAAATTCATACCTTCACGGGGTTGTAGAGGTTGGCACGTGGATCGAGGAATCACTCGCCTACCTCGTCGTAGGTGTCGCACCGGGTTCCCTCCTACCACGCTCACAAAGGCGTGCTTAGGTGGTTTGCGGCCCAACTTGCATGTCGAGGTAAGAGAGTGGAGGGGAGCATTTTACATATGATCAACCAATTATAATCAAAAGCAATTAATCAATAACTAAATATAAATAATCATAAATAATTTATTAGTTAAAATTAAAAACTAATTAAATATACTTAATTAAAATTAATGATAATTATTAATTAATTATAATTATTTATAATTAATTAACAATAATTAGTTATGAATAATCATAAATAATTAATAATTAGGATTTAAAATTAATTAAATATAATTAATTAAGATTAATTATAACTATTAATTAATTATAATTATTTATAAATAGTAATGATTGATTATAATTAATAAATAATTAAGATTAAATATAATTAACAATAAATAATAATAATTAATTATTACTTATAATAATTAATTATGATTGATTATAATTAATCATAATTAACTATTTTTATAACAATTAATTATAAATAATTACTACTAATTATAACTAATCCTAATTATGACATGATTTTAGCAGGATTTGCACTAAGTCATGTTTAATTAACATGACTTAAGCAAGATTTAGATAGTTGTTTAATCTCCCAGAGGAGTAGATCCCCCTAAGGCTGCTCGGCAACTTGATTTACGGGATTTGGCCGAGGTAACGCGTGAAAGGGGAAAGTTACCTTCACGACAAGGGAGCTCGTGTTGTTGCTTCCGATCAAAATGGCGTACCTCCCGATCCGACAGAACAGGGACGTTGTCGAGAGAGGTGGAGGTCACAGCTTGTGGAGATCGGGCATGATAAGGGTTCTTTCCTCTCTCTCTCTCTCTCTCTCTCTCTCTCTGTGAACGAAGGGAGGCGGAGAGACGTCGAGGCTTGCGATCGTGAGAGTGGAAGAGCGGAGGACTTGAAGCAAAAGTCTCGTACGGGAAGAGGAGCCAGGGGTTCGGTCGTGTTTTATAGAGGTGAATGGGGTAACGATCAAGGCCGTCATTGCTGGAGTCACGGAGAATCGACGCGAACGGCGCCGAATCGACGCAATTTCGGTAAGGTTTTGAGGATCCGACGAGTAAGGTATGTATGCGATGCTTTTTTTTTTGTTTTTACATGAAGCCCAACATGAAATTAGTGTTTGGACATCTTGCTTATATCTTGTTTGGAGTATTTCATGTGTACATGAAATAATAATAATAATAACAACAATAATAATAATAATAATAATAATAATAATAGAATAATAATAATAATAATAATAATAATAACAACAATAATAATAATAATAATCTTATTAAGAGTCAAAGTCTCATTTAATCTAATAAAAAATATTATTTTTAGTACTTTCTAACCAAGTATTTTTAGGTCTACCTTTACCTTTCTTAACATAAGTTAGATCTAGTACATTCACTTTCATAATTGACATTAAAAGTCTGACGCTTTATGTGACAAAGCCATCTAAGGCGACTCTCTCTAATCTTATCAACAAGAAGAATATTATTAGCAAAAAAAAAAAAATACACTAGGGTACATCCTCTTGCAAATATCTAATAAGAACATTCATGACTAAAGCAAAATGATATGGCCATAAAGTTGATCCTTGAAGTAATCTTGGGGTGCAACCTAGTCAAGCTGACTCGCTAGACAGTTTGGACTCGGCTCGATAACAGGCTCGATGATTCGAGCTCGAACACGATTTCGAGCTTGACGGCTTATTGCGATCGAGCTCATTACATGCCTCAGATTGGACTCGTCGGCTCGACGAGCAGCTTGTGGAGGTGACTGGGCGGGAAAATGAAAATATCGGTTGCTGTGGGCAGGAGGATGAATCAAAGGTTGTGTGGGAAAACCAAAATGACGGATGAGCTTGGGATGAAGGATCTCGACGGCAGACGTGATGATGAGCTCAGGATGACCGATCTCGACGGCGAAGCCTCGGGACAATGACGAACGAGCTCAGGATGACCGATCTCAATTGCGGACGCGACGACAAGCTTGAGACGACGGATCTCAACGGTGGAGCTCGGGACGACGGAGCTTCACAACGGACGCGACAACGGTGGACCTCAGGACGAAAGCGGACGCTACGACGAGCCTACTTAGGACGGAGCTCCACAGCGAAGATTTGGACTGAGCTCGACGAGCTGCTCGAAATGAGACAAGTAGAGCTCGAGCTCGGATTTTGAGCTCAACTCGAGTTCGAGCTCAAACTCGAGCTCGATATTTGGCATGGAGCTCGACTCGACTCGAACACTTGACTCGAGCTCAACTCGAACACCTCTTGACTCGAGCTCAACTCGACTCGTTTGTGCCTCTAATGTAATCCAATTGAAATAGGAAAAATATTTGGTCAAACCACCTTGTGTTTGATCACAAGTAACAGTTTGTGTACACATATCCTTAATAACTTGAATATAAACATTCTTAACTTATTTCTTTTCTAGAACTCTCCAAAGCACTTCTCTTAAAACTTTATCATATGATTTCTCTAAATTAATAAATTTCAAATGTAGATCCTCCTTGCTCTCTATATACTTCATCTTCAAACCTCTTAACAAATGCATAACTTCCATAGTACACCTACCCGTACCCGACATGAATCGAAACTAGTATCACGTCATAATCTGCTCAATTACTCCCTCATAATTTTAATGTACGACTCACCATCTTAATTCCTCTATAATTCACACACTATTGACATCTCATTTATTCTTAAAACTAGGAACTAACACACTCCCTCTCCACTCATTTGACATCTTTTTAGTCTTCAAAATAATATTAAAATATTTAGTAAGCCAATAAATTCCTTGATCTTATAAGCATTTCTACACCTCTATTATAATATCATCAGGTCCTACAACTTTTTCACGCTTCATTTTCTTTAAATCCTCTCAAATTTTAATTTTACTAATACGACGATAAAAACAAAAATCTATATTTTGATTTAGGGAGCTAAGGTTACTAAAGTTAATCGTATTTTCATAATCTTCATTGAAAAGTTTATTGAAATATCTCATCCATCTATGTTAAATATTTTCTTCTGAGAAAATTCTTTTTTATCTTCGTCTTTAATGTACTTCACTTGAATTAGATCATTACTTCTATTTCTTTACTTGACTAATTTACACATACATTTGTTGCCCTTTTTAGTATCTAATATATTATATTAATCACTTAAAACTAAATTCTTTTCATTGTATATTACTTTTTAGAGTCCCTGCAGGCCTCTCTTTATCTTTTCTAATTTTTGAAGCTTTTATATTTAAAATAATTTTCATAGCAAAACTTCTTATTTTTTATATTTTCTCGCACATTTTGATTCTACCACCACCTATTTTTACTATCAGGAATGTTTCCTTTTGATTCTTCAAGCATATATTTTGAAACCTTTTTTATATCATTATCTACTTTTTCCCACATAACATAGCTTCCTCATGAACAACCCAAATATTGAGATCTTAAATCCTACTCTTAAAAATATTTTTATTAGTATTCTTTAAATGCCCTTATTTTCATATTCCATGCCTTTATCATAAAGTTATATATATATATATATATATATATATATATATATATATATATATATATATATATATATATATATATATATATATATATATATATATATATTAGTTTAGTTTTTTTTTTAGGAGTGCCAACTTTCAAAAGACAAAGTAAAATAGAAAGTTCACCCCTTACATTCTTGCATTAGACGTAAAGATAAAGAGAGGTACTTACCCTTATATTAAAAAAAATTGAAATTAAATATATGTAAATTAAATTTGTGTCAAATAACCAATTATATGCTACTGCTGCTTAGCTTCTGTCAAATGTCTCTCAAAAAAGATTTTACAGTTTCATGAAAGATTATTCAACAAAATAGCAGGAATAGCAGGACTGAAAAACCGTGAATATTCATGTCGGTTACCTATATATAAAATGTTTACCCCTGTTTTTAGCAAAATTAGTATAAAAAGTACAAATTAAATATTTTTCGTAATAATTGCTACATCATGCAGCCAAGAGTTTGTGCAAGTTGGAAATCAATATGCTTTCCTAATTGCAGAATATCTTTCCTGATGTATTTAAATGCTTTAGAAGGTTCGAAGAGTAAACAACATCATAGTTGATCATAATATATTTATCATATGTTATCATTTCGATGATATTTGTGTGCTTGACCTGATTCTTGATTTCGTTTGACACTTTTCATTTAGCTTAAAAATTTGGTACTCTACTGTAGTGTTCTTCATATGCTGGGACTGTAATATTGGAGTTGAGCCAAAATCACCATCTCTATCAAATAACTTGCTGATCCACATGGAGTATAAAACTACATTTTTGGAAAAAGTTTTTTGATGAGAAACGCTTGAAATTGTCAATGAAGCCGTACTTAGGCTATTTCAGGTGTAGCTGAATGTCGTTCTTTCTTGAAATTTTAATCCTTTTTTCTTTTTGATAAAAATATCATTCGTCATTTTCTTCTTTAGCTTATCCTAGCTATTTGGGGTTTGTTCTATGAAACCATTTCCATTCATTTATATTTGGTGCTATATGAGGCATTAATTCAATTCTGCCCCCAAGTTTTGCTCACAATTTTAATCCATACCACATTTGATGTTGTTGAGGATTGCATACTTTATAATCGAGTACGGCATAAGAACTTGATATATTGCCCCGAAGGGTAAAAATATCATTTCCTTATTGACTTAATAATAAAATTTACAATTATTAACAGAGATTCCCCTACTTGATGTTTGGTCGAGCGGGGTTGTTAACCTCTGTAGAAATTTCACTAGATAGGGAAGAGGCCAAAATCCAGTGTACATACCTCTTACCCACCGGATCCTCGAATCTTGCCAAAGTCTCGCCGATTCAGCACCGTTCGCGTCGCCTCCCACGAATCCCGCATCTCGCCTCGATTCCGCTCCTCTTAGCGAATAAATAGAGACCGAAGAGGCCTCGGCTCGCATGGATCTCCCACGACGCTCTCTGGCTTCTCTTCTCTCGCAAAGTCCCACAGCCTCCTCCCTTCTTCTTCCCGACCTCTCTACATCTCCCTCTGCCAATTCCTTCAGCCGACTCCACACAAACAAAGCCCCGGATCCCGTCGGCCTCCACAATCTACTCAACTGAAGTCACCAAGCCATCGCCTATTCTCCTCTCTACCGAAAGCCTTAGCCAAACCGAGCGCTAGACTTGATCGATCCCTTGTTTCTCCGGCTTAGAGAGAGAGAGAGAGAGATAAAGAGAGATCCCAACCTCCATAGCCAGCACTCCTCTTCCTCCTTCGTTCTCCGCCGAACCCGAAAGCTCCTCCCTAGCCGATCCCATCCCCAACTCCACTTCTCTGTACGGGGTCCCCTTTGCCTGCTGGATTGGAAGTTTTGATCGGGAACAATGCAGAGAGCTCACTATTTGTGAAGGTAACTTTCCCCTTTCACACGCTCGTTCAGCCAAATCCTGTAGACCCGCCGAGCTATGAAGAGGGAAATAAAGGATTTTCATAAGTCATGCCCTAATCCTGTTTTAATTCGACTCAAATCGTATTCTAATATAATTATATATAATTAATTATGTTAATTTATAATTAATTATCATTAATTATATATAATTATAATTAGTTATTAATTATGATTACTTTTAAGTGAATTATATTTAATTATTTTTTAATATTAAATAATTGTTATTAATTATAACTAATCATTATTAATTATTATTAATAATAATAAGTTATTTTAAATAACAATTAATTATTATTAATTATAATTAATATAATTGATTTCTATAATTATAATTAATAAAAAGTGTGCTTTTTCTCTCCCTTGATCCACGTGCCAACTACCGAATCCCGCGATGGTATGCATTTTTCAAACTCAGATTGTCGCTTCGTTGTATGCGGCGGACCGGAAAACCGCCTATATACGCCTTTATTGCGCATGGTGAGATGGGACCCCGGTCCGACGCCTACGACGAGGCGAGCAATAGCCTAAACTCTACTTCGGCGTTCGTGGCGCACCGAAAAACCGCCTATACACGCCTTTATTGCGCGTGGTGGAATGGGACCCCGATGCGGCACCTACGGTGAGGCGGGGTCACTTATAAGTACCCCCGAGCGGGGGGAAAGCAAACTGTGTATTTTTTAAACAGGTACTGTCAAAGACCCCATACATGCCTTTATTGCGCGTGGTGGGAGGAACAAAAAAATCACGGCCGCTGTGTCCTCGTTCGAGGACACCTACCATACACGCCTTTATTGCGCGTGGTGGGAAATGCACAGTTTTCTCGTAGTTTTTCCCTAAACGTGGGAGACGCCGGGAGGCTGCCAAAATTTCGGGTGAAATCGTACCTAGACCTAATTGAACTCCATGAACAATTGACTTAAGTGAACTCAAACTCAAGCTTGAACTTGAAATCATAAATTTGAACTAGACTTGATTGAACTCAAGGAGCTTATAAATGAACTTGAACTCAAACAGAGGACTTGAGTTGGACTCAATTTGAATGGCTCTTGAACTTGAACTTCAAATGAAATTGAACTGGACTCAAGCAAGAACTTGAATGAATCTGCAAAGACTCCAGAAGACAGTGAACAAAGCAAACTTTGACATTGAACTCGAACTTGTGGATTTAGAACTTGAACAAAGAACCGTGGACTTTTGGACAATGAAATGAATATAAAATTGAGCCTAAGAAAAACTTCAATGAACTAAAATTTAAATGAATGTGACTTGGACATAAAGAATTTGGACGTGTACTTTGAGCTTGAACCAGATTGAACTTGGAAATGATACAATGGACTTGCTTGAACTCAAAGATCAGTTGGGACTTGTGGACTTGATCCAATTGACATTAATAAATTTCAAATCTAAATGTATATGAGCTCTAAATGAACTTGAATATTAAGAGAAAAGATAGCTGGCAATGATCTAACTTGTACTCAAATGAAATAAATACAAGCTTGATTTGGACTTGCATGTGATGCTGATTGCAAGCAAATATCAATTATATAAGTCTACTATACACACTACATGTCATTCATAAGAAGAAATGCATAAAGGACTGCAACAAATACAAAGGAGATCCTAGAAGATGTAGTGTCCTACAATCATCAACAATCTGTGAATGAACATAGTCATACTCACAAGCAAAAATACACCAATCCGTTGTAAGAAAGGGTGGAGAACATACATCAAGTGTGGATATCTACGAGTCATTATAGGAGATCTTTCGTACACTCAGCATACCACTCGTAGGAAAATACAAAAGAATTGTGCCAAATACGAACTCCTACGAGTTACTACAAAAGCTCATTACGTCGTGCAACTAACATTTTGTCCAAAAGGAAATGTAGGAGAATCCTCATTCATACAACAATTCCCCTTGGATAAGAGAACTTGACATATAACAGATGAAGCAGGTTTTAATGCTGGTGGCACCTCAAATGATGGCAGAAGCTTCTACATTTGTAATGTTTATAACATCCCTAAAAGCAATACTAGAAGAATTGCAACAAATACAACAATCTTCTTGCAAATATAGGTCAAGTTGAAAGGATAACAGCATGATTACAATCAATTAATAACATAGAGTTCTCAAAGAATTTTGGGAGATCTTCGAGCTAATCAAAATGCAAAGGAATTTGAAGGGGACTTAGTAGATGAAATAATTGTTTTATAACAATCCAGCAATCTACATCAATATACAAACAAGCACACTGATTTACATGCAAGTAAGGATAAAAAATCTGCAATACATACGATCTTTCTACAAAGACAAATGTATATGCCACATGCCACTGATGGGTAGATGCAGAAAGACTTCAGTAAATACAGTATCCTGAAGTCAATTTCAGTCTGTGAAGGAATACATCTACCTGCCCACTTGTAACAGTGACGGATGTATTACATGAGTCAAATATCACAACAAAGTGCATGAAAGATACAACAGATACAAGCTCCCACAAGTTTCTGTTGGAGCCCCGCTATGAATATTACATAAAATCTACGAACAAATGCCAAACAACTACAACGAATACAAACATTTATGAACAAGGCAGGAGATTAGTTAGTGCACTATGAACCACCTGCATAAAGCAACGAATAATGCATGACAGTCTACCTGTACAAAGCAGCGAACAACTCTATTCAGAAGCTGCTACACCACGCCACCTGATCCGCAACACTCGTACTAGCGGACAGAAGGCATGTATAAGCTTTCAAATGAAATATTGTGTGCATTTAAATAGCAATTACATGCACAACTAAAATATTTCAAAATACCCCTGCACGTGCACTGTGATATGTATACACATAGGTACACTAAAAAGGGGTAAAAGCAATCGAGAACACGCATGGGCCCCGGCGAGCGTGTTATAGAAATACATGTGACATTTAGGGATGTTGCGCGGGTTATCAAATTTTAAACTCGATCCTCCTAAGAAGATAAAAGGAGTGGACATGGTTTAATTATAAAATGCTCCAAAACACCCGCATGGCTCCGGCAAGCATGTTATTGGTATACACGTGGCGTCTAGGGATGCTGCGCGGGTTGACCAGTGAATTCAGGTTCGAAACTGATTCTTCTATACGGGTTAATAGAAGTCGACAGGGTTTGAATCAACAAACAAATATACGGTTGTGGTGACTGTCATATTTGTCTTAATACATTTATATTAGGCCTTCAAGGCCTATAATAATGAGAATTCACTATCAAGGGTATAAAGCCTACGAAACCCGATCCTCGATCAATAGCTTAGTTGAGTTGACAAGGTTCAATCAACAAAAAAGGAAATGAACCAGAACAACCCGATGATGGCCGCGTTGAACAAAAATCTCAATCGGAGGGGTCCATATAATTTCCAATGTCATTCCAAAAATCCAAAATTCCAAAACTTCACAAAGTCCAAAATTCCACAAATCCAAAAAAAATATTTAAAATTTGAAATCCAATCATCAAATGCTTGAAGCAAAATCCATCCACCCTCCGTAACAGTTTGCCAGGGTGGACAAATAAAATTTACTTTAGCTCACATAGAGCCAAATACCTAGTCAAAAATATCACTAGGATCCATTTTCAAACAATCTCCTGCTAGTAAGGACGTGGTACGTGACCTCTAACCGGCGGTTTGCTGTCAAATGGTTCCGCAGGATAAACGGTTATGACCTGGGGCCCTCTGAACCGAGTGGTTTTGTCGCTAAATGGCACCACAAAATACCAGTTATGGCCAGAGCCGATACGTTCCTTATTGGCATCAAATCCTTGAGATATAAATCAATAGGATATAATCGATAGGGCACAAAGCCCTCTGTTAGCTAAGGTGGATTCAAATTTGTCCCCTTAGGCAAATACCCATCCCAGGTCTACAAGATCCCCTTAGACGAAGCAACCCATGGCTACCGACAAGGATCCTTCTGTCAGGTTGGGTCGACTACCTCCTCTGACTAAGTAGACCAGGGACCACGATGGCCCGGGACGACGGAACCATGGGATCTTGATCGGGTCCATCATCCATTCCCCCACCATCCGCTTTAAGTGCAAGATGGTGAAATTTCTATTTTAAATATGAAATCTCCAAATCTTCCAATACTCTGAATTCTCAAATTCTCAAATTCTCCAAATCCAAATCCATGCTGCTACTGTATGCTAGATAACACGTATTTCTACGTATCTGATTGACGACTAGCCTTAATCGAAAGTTCTCTCTCAGGATCGGGAGGGGTTATTAACTATAGAGGCTTGCGCCTATAGGAAACTAGAACTCAGATCATAAAGTCCTCGCAAAATGAGGGCGAAATCTCTGGGTAGTGTCTTATCTACAAACCCATCTGCCTTCCAAAATTTACCTCGGAACTTATTCAGTTAAAACTCCCTCGCCGAATAAAAAGAAAAGCGGCGGGGAGGACGGGGCCGAATTTTCGGAGCCCACAGGGGTTTATTTTATTTCTGGGGTACAGACGTCCCATAGGGGCAAGCCCCTATAGTTAATTACATCCCATGTTTTGGCTTGGGAAGACTTTTGATTAAACTAGTTATTTTGCTTTCTTTTTGAAGTCATTTAAACATTGGCTAAGATTTAATTTTTGAAATCCATGAAATTCTTAGTTAAAGGGTTTTGGCCTTTAGGAATTTCAAGGAAGAATTGATCAACTTAGAATCAGATTTTGGAATGAGAGCCAAAGAAGGTGAGGTAGGAGCACTTGATTCTGAGGGAAACTCAGAGGTGCTCAAACTATCCTATGTTGGGCTTTACATTTTAGAAATCTAATTTTGGTTCAAGTTGATATTTTAATTAGAAAGTTGGGGCTTACATTCCAACAACACATGTTGAAGGGATTGCTCGAAAGGTGAGAGCTTATAAGGTGATTTGGAATCAACCAATGCCTCAGACCCTAGAACTAAGGTGAGGACTACCGATAGGTAGTGCCTCGAACCTAAGTCTAACGAGTGCAAAGGGGCTTACAAACTACATCTCACAAGAGGCATAGCCTGCCTGACCTCTGGATTTACTGTCCCACCTGGAAGGGACTACCAGCTAGACCCACCTAGTCGCTTTTAAAACCATGTGTCTTGGTCTCAATGCAAATGTAGAGTGGATGGTTGTTTTTATTTAGAAGGTAGTACTTATAACTTGACTTTGAGGCCAATGTAGGAAGAAACCATAGCCAACCTTTCTCCCTTGCTTTACCTAGGACGACTAGAATGGATAGCAAGCAAGAGGAGCCCGACCTCGCCTCTCTCTGCTTCGCCTAGGATGGAAAAAATGCAAGCAAGGGGAGCCGAGCTCCCCTCCTCCCGCGCTTGGAGACGCACGCAAAGGGGCGGAATGCCCTCTCCCTCTCTTTTGTGCTCTGTCTGGGACGGAACCAAAATGGGGGTGCCGAATGCTCCCCCCTACTCCCTCTCATGCTCTTAGAGGAGCACGCCCAGCAGAGCAGCCGACCAAAATGCCCAATCAGGCTCTCTTGATGTGAGAAACGAGGGAATTAGGCAAGATTTCATGTAAAATTTGAACCCTTGATTTGGAAATTTGATTTGAAATTTTAATTTATCCCCAATTGATAAATTAGGACTGAAATTGAGCCCGAATCAGACTCGACTCAAACCGATTTGGCTCGGTTTCGGTCTGATTGGGTCCGATCAAGCTAATTTTGTGAAATTAAGCTTGAATCAGCGCCGAATTGTGTCGAATTGGGCTCGACGGGGTTCAATTTGGATTGATTTGATTTTAATTAAATTAAATTGGGTTTAATTTAATTAAATTGGGGTCTAATTTGGGTCAATTTCTCTTCGAAGACCTTCGATCGAATCGAGCGAGCACGATCGATCCTAGTCGGGTTCGATCGGAGTCGGGTCGATGCAAAAAAAAAAGTGCGTCAACAGATGTACTATTTACCTTTCTAATTGCTTAAAATTAATTTAGTCTGCTCTTCTTATTAGTCTACCATCCATTTTATATATCCGCATAAGTCATTATTTTCCCATTATTCAAACCTTAGACCTCCATTTTAGAGATCAATGACAATACAGTATTAGTCAATGTGTTATAGCTATCATCCATAAATATAATTATATCTCACCAGATTAGTGTTGTTATCTCCATATATTTATTTTAATATTCTCATTTCTATCACACCCAACTTTGGCTGTTGCACAACAATTAAAATTGCAATTTTATGAATTTTATGTTTAAATATTCATTATATTATCTTTTCTTATTGTACTCCTTGAGCATTTTTTCATTCTAACCTTTCAACTTTGACGTTATAGTTTATGTCATTTTCTTTATCCTCATTTTATTATGATATTAGATCCAAGATAATTAGACCTACCATGCTTAGATATTACTTGAGCTTTGTTGGGAAGGAAGTAAACCATGCAACGAAACAAACAAGAAATAGAAAATTACAACGAAAAGAAAAAAAAGCACTAGGATTTAACGTGGAAAAATCCAAAATTGGTAAAAAATCACGATCCACATTACACTAATAAATATAATTTGAAAATTGGTATTTCTCTTCTCTCTCTCTCTCTCCTTATCTCACTTCTCTTTTGCACCATTCTTACATAAGAATAAACAAAGAGAGAAACAAAAATCACCAAGGGATGCAACCCTTAATGAAAAATGAGAAAGAAAACTCTCTATCTGCCTCGCAATACCACGCTGCTCAACTCTCTGTCTCCTGTCTGTATGATAGCTCCGCAACACTGGGGTTTAGAGTGTCATAGTTCCCCCGGCAGCGCCTACGTGCCGAGGTTTAGAGCGTCGCAGTGCTCTGCTCTCTATCTTTTTCCACCAAACTACGCAGTGCTAAGCACTCTTGTACAACAATGTTTAAAATTGCATATTCGGGTATTGAGGCGTTTTTCTTTCATGAGGCAAGGCGTAAGTCTCAAGGCATTTTGAGGCATAAACCTCAAAATCAAAAGATTGCGTAAACATAAAATGATAAATTTGTTATATACTAATGAGTGAATAATATAAAACATAATAAACATAAGATATAAAGTGAGATCAAAATATCTCAATAATAAGACAACATGAAATATAGTTCAACTCAAATTTCTATCTTTCCTAAATCCCAGTATTCTTTTCATTAACATATAATTCTGATTTCCAAAAATAAATAGAAATGACATATCACATAAGAACTCATAAGTCATCAGCACTGACATCACTAAGGGATTCTTTATTTGAATCATCATTATGGTGAACTGCTCTCTCCCCTTCCTCTCCTATAGAGTCCAATGTCGGGCATTTATTTTAAGATTTATGTAAGTTTTAATATATATATAGCGTGAGGCGTACGCCTCATGCCAGTGAGGCGAGGCGGGCCCAAGGTGGGCCTTAACCATATTGAGGCGCAAGCCTCATAAAAAAAACTCGAGGCGTAAGCATCGAGGTGTTTTTTACTGGAATTGTGCAAAGGAGAGCCTCATATTGCGCAATTTTAAACCATTTTGTACACCATATTGGCATTGTACGGACAAAAAAATTGAGTACAAAGCATTCAAACCCAAGTTAGGGGAACCCCTTATGGCCCCCAACGAGCTTAGCAAATTGAATTGAGGTCCGAGACAATAATACAATCCGATTTATCAACACAATCAGATTCCACATAGAACTAACCCTTCTCCCAATCTGTAACACCAATCATAGCACCTATAGGGTAACTCACCCTTGTTCTCATCCTTCATGAAGATCAATTGAAGCTACACATAGCTTCATTTTATCAACTGTCACCGTCTTCGTCAGTATGTATGCAGAATTTTGGGTCGTGCTTCATAGATCACTATCCATCTTCCATAAGTGATCTGATGAAATGATACCAAAACTGGATGTGCTTTGTCCTGACATGAAATGCAACATTCTTCATTACAATAGTACTCATATTGTCACTATGCAACTTCCATTTTTTTGCCCCTTGCTATGTTCAGCCATGAAACTTTACAACTTTATCATCTTCTTGTTAGCCTCAATGATAGCAATATAGTCAACTTCTGTGGTTGAGTGCACATCTTTTATAACTTGAAAAACTAACTCATTGAAGTCTTTCCCATAGTAAAGATATAACCTGTTATGCTTATTACTATCAAGATCTCCAGCAAAGTCAGAATCTACACACCCTTTATAGATCAATCCTTTGCATCTCCAAAGCAAAGAGCTTTGTCAACTGATCCTCTTAAGTACCTGATAATCCACTTAACTGCCTCCCAATGAAGCTTGCCTAGGTTACTCATAATTCTGCTGACTAGTCCGACTGCATATGTTATATATGGTCTCATACAAATCATAGCATATATCAAATCTTCAACTGTTAAAGCCCATATACTCTTTTTGAGCCTACAAACCAGATCTTCGTTATATGTGACCACATATCTCTGAGATTGCCCCATGTATAACTCTTCTTCAAGGTCATTGTGAAGAAATGCTATCTTTACATCCATCTGATCTAGATGTAAATCTTCCATTGCTATTATGTGATGTAAAAGATTTCCTACTTTACAACAACAACAACATCATGCCTTTGTCCCACTACGCGTGGTCGGCTACAATAATCCTTTTTCTTCATTGTTATGTTAAAATTCAAATTCTCGCTTAAATCTAATAAAGAAATATCATTTCTAATATTTTCTAACCAAGATCATTTCTAACATAAGTCAAATCTAATACCTCTACTTTCCTAACCGAGTCATCGAAAGGCCGCTCTTTTATGCGACCAAACCATCAAAGGCGACTCTCTCTAATCTTATCTTCCACTTGAGCTACTCCAACCTTTTCACGTATATGCTCATTTCGTATCCTATCTCTATGGGTAAATCCACTCATTCACCTAAGCACCCCCATCTCTACAACACTTAACTTAGTATTATGCTATCTTTCTCTTGTGACTATCTCTGTGGGTAAATCCACTCATTCACCTAAGCACCCCCATCTCTACAACACTTAACTTAGTATTATGCTATCTTTCTCTTGTGACTTCTCAATTTTCTCTGTTGTTTGCTGAATTCCTGCTAGCTTTTCCCTTTTGTGTTGTCTTTTCGTATTCTTGCTACTGTTTGGTCTTCCCTAAGTGTTGTTGTCTTTTCTTATGCTAGTTGTTTTTCCCCATACTGCTATCCTGTTGTTGGCTGTTCGTTTTTCTTATTGTGGATGGTCGGGTTCTTCTTTGATGATTCCTGTGAAGGAGGCTTTAAATGTCTTTAAATGTGGGTTATTTTGTTGGATTTTAGTGGACTATTATTGGGGCACATTTATGTGATCTATTAAATGTTATTCCCTCTTATTTCAACTATAAATTGGGGCTGATTTTTTTTTAGAGAGTGACATGTGATGAATATTTGGACGTGAAACCTGTGGGTTTGTCATAGATTGTAAGCTATCCTTTTCTACTTTCTTTCTTATATTTCTTCTTTGACTTATATCTTTTCTTCTCTCCACGGTACTCATTTCACCTATATCTTTCTTCTCAAAACTTTGATTAGTCGTAAGGTGTTGTTGTGTCATGTTTAGTGAAAGTTGTAAGAGTTGTTATGTTCTGTCTTATTGGAAGTTGCATCTTTTTTGGTAAGCTAGCGCCTTGCTAAAGGGGATTTACTTTAGATACACAGACCTCTGAAGAACCTACCGGGATAAACCCTAGGCGTCGTTCGCAGCCTAGTGTTGTTATGTCCTATTTCAATGTGAGTTCGAAGTGGTTTGTTGTTTTATTCTATATGTGTTTGTTTTTATTATTTTGAAAAGAAGTTTGTAATTTACATTCCTAGAACCAAGGTTGTTCTTAGATTGCATCAATTTGGTTTCAAAGCTTTAGGTTGTCATGTGAGTTTTTTTTTTTCTTTTCTTTTTTTAAAAAAGACAACCATTAACAAGTCGAAGTTCCAATTCAATATGTAATTGAGTCTACAATTTGTGAAGTTAGCCATCTATTCGGCTGATTTTAGAGAATAACTTTCCATCAATAGAATAGGTTCCGCCTCATGCAATTTCTACATATCCAGAATGAAATACTCATAGTGCAAAGACAACAATATTTATGTATTGATGAGTATAAAAATAAGAAACTACTACATTGGTCAGAGTTTGAACAAGGAAAAAAGAAGATAAGAAGAAAATACGACATTCTATTGAAGGATGCTGAGAGGGAGCATTTTCATTCAAAAAAGTTGAATATTTTGAAAGATTGTTTTGCACAAAATTGCTGATCTTATTATAAATGAAGATGAACTAATTGATGATCTTGTTGAAGATGTTGTGGATATTCACAATGTTTAAAATTGCGTAATCGGGTATTGAGGCATTTTTCGTTCGTTCGTGAGTGGTTTTACCCTTAGAGATAGGATAAGAAATGAGCATATACGTGAAAAGGTTGGAGTAGCTCCAGTAGAAGATAAGATTAGAGAGAGTCGCCTTAGATGGTTTGGTCACATAAAACGGCGGCCTTCCGATGACTCAGTTAGGAGAATAGAGGTATTAGATTTGACTTATGTTAAGAAAGATAGGGGTAGACCTAAAAAGACTTGGTTATAAAATATTAGGAATGACCTTTCTTTATTAGATTTAAACGAGAATTTGATTTTTAATAGGACACAATGGAGAAAAAGGATTCATGTAGCCAACCCCACGTAGTGGGATAAAGGCTTGATGTTGTTGTTGTTGTTGTACATTTCATTTTCATTAAATTTAACATCCCTACTCCTGATGAATTTTTTATTCTGGTAATCACAGAATTTATAACCAAATTCATCTTAGTCATATCCAATAAATATTGATGAATGCAACTTGAAGCAAAACACAAAGAAAGAACAAGAAAATCAAGACTAGCTCTTTAGAAATTTAAGACACCACTTGGAGAATAAAATAGGCTAAATAAACAACTAAATTTCAGAATAGAAAAGAAGCGATCATCCAACAAAGCCAAAAGCAAAAGAAAGTTAGCAAAAGAAATAAACTAAAAAAAACAAACAAAAAGCTATCCTCAGAACATCCTACAAGAGGACTCCTCACATGCACCGATTGTAGGAATATATATTTCAGATAATGTTTAGATATGCAAACCAAGGGTCCACCACTGCAAAGGGGTCCAACGTCCTACCAAACTTCTCCAGCAAATGCCACCAAAACAGCCAACAAATCCACCAAAACAGCCAACAAACTTTACCAACGGAACTAGAAGAAAGATACATGTGGAGTGGAACTTGCGTAGAGAAGAAAGATGTTAGAAGCCCAGACGAAGGGTGGGAAGGAACTCGCAAGTATTCCCTAGAGGAGAAAGAAGATGGAACAAAGCTCGCAAGCTTTTCCAAGAAGAGCCCGCAGGCTATAGCAATTTTGCTCTCAATATTCACCAACCATTTCTTATCAAAGCATCTCATATATATAGGCAATAGAGGGAAACTACACAGCCCAAGATTTACTTCAATTCTACCCATAAATGGAGAGTTGAAAATCCATATGATTTTTGTACAAAAATTCCAAACGGCACAATAGATCACAAGGGAAAGCCATGGCTCCAGCACAGGAAACCAAAAGACAATTATCGGGTCCAGCAAAAGCTGATTTCACGGGAGAAAAGGGGGGAAGTCACGGCAGTAAAGGGGGCAGAGAATCGGGGGTCAACATCAACCAAACAGGCAGCAGTAAATCGTGGGAGAGAAAACTAGCAGAAAAACAGCAGCAGCCCAAGAGACGAAAGGGAGAGGAAAGGGCAAGTTCCACCCACCAAAATATGCTCACTTCACATTTAATTTCAGAACTAAACATCAGCTCATAATGAGCTATACCTCCACTTGATAATAATGAGCTGGCACCACTTGAATTTCAACAACTAAAGCTCAAACCAAAAATAGCCAAGGCCCACCCGAAATCAGCCAACTTCCCCAAAGGACATGATGGACCCCAAAACCAGCAAACCCAAGGTAAGCATAATCCAAACCAATTCCTACCATGATCATAGGATTTACCACCATCATTGGATAGCTTAAAAATAAAACAAAAATAGAAAATATAACTAATATTGTTCAAAACAAAAATAATGCAAAAATCTAAATTCATCAATTCCCCCTGGTGGGAGAATCTCATCTCCTGATGAGAAAGCTTCAGTAGCTCTTTCATAAAGCTCTAAATTTCAATTTTTCAGATCAGCAGCATCAATCCATGTGTAATCAGTTAATGGTCGATTACTCCATTTGACCAAAAACTTCTTGTGTTCGCCATGTCTTGTTTTAGTGATTTTCATATCAACATCATCTTCAATTTGATCTTCTTTGTTCAAAGCAGAAGTGGAAAGTGGCAACGTTTCAACGTCCACAGAATCTCCTATATTTCCTTCATATAAAGAAAAGTCTGTGGGCTCCGAAAATTCGGCCCCGGCCTCCGCTCGCTTTTCTTATTCGGCGAGGGAGTTTTAACTGAATAAGTTCCGAGGTAAATTTTGGAAGGCAGATGGGTTTGTAGATAAGACACTACCCAGAGATTTCGCCCTCATTTGGTGAGGACTTTATGATCTGAGTTCTGGTTTCCTATAGGCGCAAGCCCCTATAGTTAATTACCTCTCTCAATCATGAGAGAGAACTTTCGATTAAGGCTAGTCGTCGATCAGATACGTATAGAGATACGTGTATCTGGCATATAGTAGCAGCAATGGTTTGGATATTTGAAATGTTTGGAAGTTTGGGAATTGGATTTGAGATTGGAAAGATTGGATATTTAAAATAAGAAATTTCACCATCTTGCACTTAAAGCGGATGATGGGGGAATGGATGATAGACCCGATCAAGATCCCATGGTTCCGTCGTCCCGGGCCATCGTGGTCCCTGGTCTACTTAGTCAGAGGAGGTAGTCGACCCAACCTGACAGAAGGATCCTTGTCGGCAGCCATGGGTTGCTTCGTCCAAGGGGACCTTGTAGACCTGGGTTGGATGTTTGTCTAAGGGGACAAATTTAAATCCACCTTAGCTGACAGAGGGCTTTGTGCCCTATCGATCATATCCTATTGATTCATATCTCAAGGATTTGATGCCAATAAGGAGCGTATTGGCTCTGGCCATAACCGGTATTTCGTGGTGCCATTTGGCGGCAAAACCACTCGGTTCAGAGGGCCCCGGGTCATAACCGTTTACCTGCAGTGCCATTTGGCGGCGAAACTGCCGGCTAGAGGACACGTACCACGTCCTTACTAGCAAGAGATTGTTTGAGAATGTATCCTAGTGATATTTTCGACTAGACATTTGGCTCTTTGTGAGTTAGAGTTTATTCGAATTTGTCCACCCCGACAGACTATTGCGGAGGGTGGATGGATTTTTGCTTTAAGTACGGATGGATGATTTCAATTTTGAATATTTTGGATTTTTGGGATTTTTGTGGAGTGTTTGGACGGAGCTTTAGAATATTTGAGATTTTTGGAATTTTGGGTGGAATTTTGAGAAATACTTGTGAAACCCCTCCGGTTGAGATAATCATTCAACACGGCCATCATCGGGGTGTTTGGGGTCATTTTCACTTTATGAATTGAACCTTGTCAACTCTATCTATTGGTCGATAGAGGATCAGGTTTTGTAGGCTTTATGCCATTTGATAGTGAATTCTCATTGTTGTAGGCCTTGAAGGCCTAATATGAATGTATTAAGATAAATATTCCGATCACATTCATGACCGTATATTTATTCAATATCTCGAACCCTGTCTACTCCTATTCCTCTATATAGGAGGATCGGGTTTCGTAGGCTTCATGCCTTTTGCTTAGTGAATTCTTTTAATTGCAGGCCTGGAATGCCTAATACGAATGTATTGAAACAAATACACTGGTTTCCACAGCCGTGTATTTGTTTAAAGGTTCGAACCCTGTCGACTTCTATTGATCCGTATAGAAGGATCGGGTTCGAACCTGAATTCACTTATCGACCCGCGCAGCATCCCTAGGCGTCACGTGTGTTTCAATAACACGCTCGCCGGGGCCCATGCGGCTTATTTTTTTATATACCCCTTTTAGTGTACCTATGTGCATACAGTTTTTAGTGCACGTGCAGGGGTATTTTGAAATATTTATAGTTGTGTAGAAAATTGACATTTGAATACACAACATTTGATTTCAGAGCTTATACACGCCTTCTGTCCGCTAGTACGAGTGTTGCGGATCCGGTGGCATGTCATAGTAGTCTTGATATTGACTCCCCCTTTCTCATTCACCGGGGAGTTATTTTCTGGATTTTGAAGTCCGTCGTGTTTGCTAGGATTTTGATGTTGACTCCCCCTTTCTCAATCACCGGGAAAGGATTTTCTTGATTTTGGAGTCAAAGACTGCTGATTTGGGGAGAACTCCTTTTAGGATCTTCAGTGTAGCAGACTTGTTATTTTCGATATTTGTGGGTACACGAGCTATTTTCTTCTTAAATATAGAATTAAGAAGAGACTTTAGAACACCAGAAAGTTTGGTTCTAATTTGTTCAAACATTTTCCTCCCTTCTGCCAGGGGGTGTCCTTTTTATATATAGAGTCGCCCTTGTACTCGGCATACTTGGAGATTTTGGTCACCGCTGTCGTAGGTGATATCTGTACTTGTGTCCACAGTAATTCATTGTACTTACAATACACCAACTGTTGTTATCCACAAGTATCCATTTGCAGGGGACTGTTGTACTCACTACGACCTCCTGGAACTATTCGTAGGAGACCCATTGTTGCCTACATCATGCCCGCCTGTCACCAATCTCAGGTGGGTTGATTGTACTTGTTTGACCTCGTAGGGATCGTCGTAGGAGATACTTGTACTTGTGCCCACAGTGATTCGTAATGCTTACGATATGCCCACTGTTGTTATCCACAAGTGGTTTGTGCTCATTTGCAGGGACCCATTATACTTGCTACGACCCCTAGCGGTATTTGTAGGAGAACCCTTGCTTTTGTATTGAAACCACCTTTCACCAATCTCAGGTGGTTCTTGATTGTACTTATTTGTAGAGGACATGACTTTGATTGCTGGTCTCTACTGTTGCCATCTCGATCAACAGGCAATGTAGGGATTGTCGTAGGAGTTCGTTGCATTCGTCTTTCGTGTGCATCGAGATTTCATCTCCTACTTGCAACTTGTTGTTAGCTCGGACGACTGTGCACTTAGACTTTGATTGGTTCGTTCATCCAAAGCCCAGTTCTATGTATTCCATTGAACCCAAGTTCAAGGTTCAACTCATGCTTGAGTCTTGTGTGTTGTTCTTGAAAATTCAAGTTCTTTATTGCTCATGTTAAATTTGGATCCAACTTGAGTTCAATTTGAGTTCCCTACTCTTCACATCTTGTTCCAGTTTGAGTTGAAGTAGTGAGCTTGAGAGATCTTATTCAATTCATGTTGGAGTTCATTTGAGTTTGAGTTCTACGTTCGGATCCCCTGATGTCCAAGCCTTCAAGTTCAAATGTTCAGCCCATGTCTTTGCTTGTCTTGCAAATTCAAGTTCAAGTGCACAGGTTCAAATGCTTGTTCCAAGTCTTCTGAAGTCCAACTCAAGTTCTTACTTGAGTTCAAATGTTTGAATTATATTCAAGTTCAACTCAAGTTTGAGTCCAATTTCATTATCATTTATTGCAAGTTCAAGATCATTTTTTTTTTTTCATTTGGATTTGATTTCATTTGAGCTTGATTTTTAGAAATCATTTGGATTTTGTTCAGGTTCAAATCAACAAGTCCTCTGCTCGTCGTACAAGTCCTCTGCTCATTTGGTTCAAGTTCCGTACATTTCTGTTCGAGTACAGGTCTTCTATATTGTTGTCCAAGAAGGTCTTCGAATTGTTCAAGTCTTTGTACATTTCAATGAAAATTTCGGCAGCACCCCGGCATATCCCCCGTTTGGGGGAAAATAGGGGAGCTGGGCCTTCCCACCACGCTACTAGAGCGTGTATGGTAGGTGTCCTTAGACACCGTGGCCGTACAAAATTTCATCCCACCACGCTACAAGAGCGTGTATGGGGCCTTCAACAGTACCCGTACAGTAGAACAGCAGTAACTCCCAGAACAGCAGTGACTCCCCACCACGCTACAAGAGCGTGTATAGGGCTCTCCCACCTCGTCGTATGCTTCGCACCGGGCTCCCTCCTACCGTGCTACAAGAGCGCGTATAGGTGGTTCTCCGGTCCGTTGCAAACGTCGAGAATGGGATTTTGAACATCGTACCTTTCGTAGCAGTCGTCGGCGGTGTCGGTGTCGAGGTCGAGGTCGAGGACCGTCCCCACCACGCTACAAGAGCGTGTATAGGGCTTACCTGCCTCGTCGTATGCTTCGCACCGGGCTCCCTCCTACCGTGCTACAAGAGCGCGTATAGGTGGTTCCCCGGTCCGCTGCAAACATCGAGGACGGGAGTAGAGTTAGAAATTTATACCTTGAAGTCCGGTGGAGGTGGAAGAGGCTCGAGGACAAGATTTGGAACCGAGGGTCACTCGCCTACCTTGTCGTAGGTATCGCGCCGGTTGCCCCTCCCACCACGCTACAAGAGCGTGTATAGGCAGACCGCCGACTCGACACGCGGGACGAGGTAAGAGATAGAGCCAAGGTTTCAAAACTTATACCTTGAAGTCCGGCGGAGGTGGGCACGGAAGTCGAGGCAAGATCCGGAACCAAAGGTCGCTCGCCTACCTTGTCGTAGGTGTCGCGCCGGTTGCCCCTCCCACCACGCTACAAGAGCGTGTATAGGCAGACCGCCGACTCGACACGCGGGACGAGGTAAGAGATAGAGCCAAGGTTTCAAAGCTTATACCTTGAAGTCCGGCGGAGGTGGGCACGGAAGTCGAGGCAAGATCCGGAACCAAAGGTCGCTCGCCTACCTTGTCGTAGGTGTCGCGCCGGTTGCCCCTCCCACCACGCTACAAGAGCGTGTATAGGCAGACCGCCGACTCGACACGCGGGACGAGGTAAGAGATAGAGCCAAGGTTTCAAAGCTTATACCTTGAAGTCCGGCGGAGGTGGCTCGTGGACCGAGGTAGGGGGGTACAGAAACTAAGGCAGAAGGAGTAGGCATTTTTTTTTTTGAACTAATTATAATTAATATTAATTAATTATAATTAATTAAGAAATTATTTTTAATTAATTACTTATAATTAATTATAATGAATTAATATAATTAATTAAAATTTATTAAAATTAATTAATATGATTAATTATAATTAATCTGTAATTAATTATAATTAATTAATATTAATTAGATTTTAATAAATTATAATTATTAATTAATGATAATTAATTTTTATAAATTATAATTAATTAAATTAATTCTAATTAAAATTAATTATAATTAATTAAATTAATTATAATAATTTAATTAGAACTAAATGTAATTAATTATAATAATTATAATTAATTAAAAATAATAACAGTAATTAACTAAAATTAATTAAAAATAATTATAATTAGAATTAATTTAATTAAAAAAACTCATCTCTCCCTCTACCTCTCTCGGTTCGGCGGATTACGGGATCTGGCCGAAGAAGAATGCAAAGGGAGAAAGTTACCCTCACAGCCGGCAGCTCCCGTTCTTGCACCCGATCAGAATGTCGCAACTTCTGATCTTCACAGCATGCGGAGCTCCCGTCCGCTTCCGATCAAAGTGTCCTGGTTCCGATCCGACAAAGAGGGAACGTCGCCGGTGGAGCACAGTCGAACGGCGACGAAGGAGCTGTGGGAGAGCGCGAAACAGAGAAAGTTACTCCACAGCGAGCGTGCTCCCGTGCCTGCTTCCGATCGGAATGTCGTAACTCCGATCCGACTGTAAGGGAAAGTCGTTGGGGGAGCAAGCCGAAAAAGCCACGAAGGAATCGGAGAGAGCAGACGCGAGAAAGAGATATCGGATCGTGAGAGAGGCCCAAGGCCTCTCCTTTTCGTCTCTTTAACGATGCTTGAGTAAGATCGTGCGGAGTCGTGCGATAAAACGACGTCGACGTGTGTGGGATGTCGATTCGAGCGGCGACGACGTGCGGGCATGTACGACATTTTCTTTTTTTTTTGTTTTAGATGCAGTAGGTCAACAAATGCCCCCCAACAAATGTGGTAGGCGTCTGGAGCGGGCCACGTTTGTTGTATGCTGATTGACCCTGTGGATCTCTAGATATTTGGTCTAGATGTCACACTAGGGTTTCATTTAGTAGATCTCCAGAAGTTCATTTGGATGTCACACTGGAATTTTCTTTTAGTGGATCTCCAAAAGTTTCATTTGGATGTCACACTAGTCTTCTTTCTCCATTGCACTTTTGAATGTATCCATAGATGGTTGATACCTTGTCTTTGTAGATTGACGCTAGTGGATAGCATATGCTCAAGATTCTCCCGTCATCTGGTTGTATCTTGATAGAATTTTAAATATTTATTTGGGGATCTCGGCGTGCAGTGTAATGTCGACCCAAATAAATATTTAAAATGCCCCCAGTCTTTAGGGACATTTGTAGATGTCATTCAGGGAACTCATTCTGCAGTTTTTGCTAGAGCCCTAAGATTTTGATCCTTCTGTCCTGTGCTTTATGCTGCGGACTTGGTGAAGGGTTGTCTGATTTGTCTTTACTAACTTGTCAGAAATTTTGCATTCCTTCTGCCCTTTGCTTCTAGCTTTGGCGGGCTTGATGAATGAGTAGATGCCGGTGACCTAAACCCTTAGGTTTGCATTAGGTCGATGGCGAAAAGTCATCGGTCCTGAGCTTTGTGCATAATGGACTTGTTGATGACGAAATCCTCTTAGTTCAACCATAGGCTTTTCTTGAACTTTGGGATAGTTTTCTTCGGTCCTTTGCTTTGTGCTTTGGCGGACTTGTTGAAGAAAAGTTCCTTCGATCCTCGCTTTGTGCTTTACGGATTTATTGAAGGATTTGCAGGTGATGGATTCAATTGATAGTACCGAACGTAGGTAGCATCTTGATCCTTACCCACTTGAGAAGACTTTAATCTGAGTCACTTGAGTTCATCAGATCAGGAGAGCTGGGATTTGACAGCTCTTCGTCTTCTGGTTGCTGAAATGGGGGTTCCTCTACTGCGGCCTTTCTTATGGCTTGTTGAGTAGACAGAGCTGCCAGCGATCCGGCCATATTTGGGCTTGTTGGATCCGACCTTATACGCCCATTCAGGCTTCAGACTTGAGTTATGAGAATTGCGCTTCCCAATGCTGATTTTGCTGAAGTTGACAGATTTGGAGTCATCCTTCGTAGTTTTGGATTTTGGAGCCTACGAACATCTGATAGTTGCTCGAGACTCATCTTCCCATTGGAACTTTGATTCTCCAGTCATTTTGGAGAATTTTGTAGACTACGATCACTTGAACTGGTCGAGTCAAATTGGCCTTCGTTCTTCCTACAGTCCCAACTGACGGGTTGACGAAGTGGGGGTTCCGCTACTACGGCCGTTCTTATGGCTTGTTGAGTAGACGGAGCTGCCAGCGATCCGGCCATATTTGGGCTTGTTGGATCCGACCTTTTACACCCATTCGAACCATAAGCTTCAGGCTGTTGAAAGACTTCAAGCTTTTCCGGCTCAATTTTGTAGGAGCGTGTAGTTACAAAAGTCTCTTTCTTGACTTTTGAGTCATGGTTTGTTGGAGAAGGTGTCTCGATCTTTGAGAGATCACCTGCATATACTTTGAAAAAGAAGACCTTTGTATTCTTTAGCACAAAAAACATATGAATTGATAAATTTTAAATATTTATTCGGGGATCTCGGCACGCAGCGCGATGTCGACCCGAATAAATATTTAAAATGCCCCCTGTCTTGCAGGGACATTTTAAAGCAGAATAGATTTGGAATCTTGAAATTTTAAATATTTATTCAGGGATCTCGGCATGCAGCGCGATGTCGACCCGAATAAATATTTAAAATGCCCCCAGTCTAACAGAGGAATTTTGAAATGTATTCTCATGACAGAGCAGAATTTCAAAATGTGAAATGTATATGCTAATAAACAGACATGAAAGCATGATACACTAGACATAGCATTTTATGGGGCAATTTTATGCATAGTATTTCTTCAGGTATCTGCCATTGATCGGAGGCATGGGCCTTTGACCATTCAGATCGATGAGTTGATAAGCTCCTCCTTGAAATACCTTCTCGATGACGAAAGGTCCTTCCCAGTTGGAAACGAATTTGCCACCAATTTTTCTGTGCGGGATGATTGGCCTTCTCTGCACCAGGACCAATTCCCCTTCTTGAAATGATCGAGGACGAACCATTCGATCAAAGGACTTTGTCATTCTTGCTCGGTAGATTTCCAGGTTTTGCTGAGCTTGTAACCTGATTTCATCGAGTGCATCGAGTTCTTCCATTCTTAACCGAGCATTTTGCTCTTGAGTCAGCTCATTCTGGATGGCAACTCGAAGGGATGGAAGTTCAACTTCTAGTGGCAGTACGGCTTCAACTCCAAATACTAGAGAATAAGGAGTGGCTTTAGTTGGCGTTTTGTAGGTTGTGCGATACGCCCATAGCGCTTCGGTCATTTTCGTATGCCATTCTCTTTTGTTCTTGGAGAGAATCTTCTTTAACAATTTCATCAGTGTTTTGTTGAAGGCCTCAGCTAAGCCATTTGCTCTTGGATAGTAAATGGAAGAGTACCGCCAATCAATTTTGTGTCGATCAACGAACTTATAGATTTTTGTACTCTTAAAAGCAGTTCCGTTGTCTGAGATTATGCGGCGTGGCACACCGAATCTGTAAACAACATTGTGGGTGAAGAAGTTGATCACGTGCTCAGACGTAACTTCTTTGAATGGAGCCGCTTCTGCCAACTTAGAAAAATAGTCTGTCGCTGCCAAGATAAAGCGGTGTCCTGCTGATGACGGTGGATCTATTGGCCCGACAATATCAGTACCCCAACATTCAAATGGCCAGGATGCTATTGTAGGGTGCAGTGGATTTGGCGGCTGATGTATAACATCACCGTGGATTTGACACTCATGACACCTCTTGGCATGATTGATACAATCTCTGACCATGGTCGGCCAATAGTAACCCATTCTTTTAATTTTTACTGCCATCTTGGGACCTGATTGGTGCGCTCCACAAAGTCCTTCGTGAACTTCTGCTACCACCTTGTCAGCTTCTCGAGTCCCTAGGCATCTTAGCCACATTTGATCGAAAGCACGTCGATACAATGTGTTATTGATAAATGCATATCGTAGTGCTCTCTTTCTGATTTGAGCAGCTAGTGATTTGTCTGTTGGCAATTTACTTTCTTTAAAGTAGTCAATGAAAGACAGTCTCCAGTCATCTTCTTCCTCGACATCTAGGCAATGCCACCATGATTCTGAAGCTTGACTGGCCTTGCGCCTTTTCTTAGGAACTTGCTGTTCTTCAGACTGATCTTCAGGATCAACTGATTGGGGAGGTTGAGGATCAACGGGAGTTGCATCCTGCTGGCTTGAATTTGATATTCCCTCTGCCTGCGGGAATTGTAGTAATGCTGGCTCTAGGATCCGACGATTATGCACCATAATTATGATGGGCCATTCATCATCCATATTTGCCATTTCTTTAGCCAGTTTGGCAAGGGAATCAGCTTTGCCATTTTGGCCTCGGGGAACTTGAGTTAACTTGATAATTGGAATTTGTTTCATAAGCTCAAGAACTCGCCGGTGATAACAGGCCAACTCGAACTTGGTGATTTTGTAAACTCCAAGTACTTGATTTACAACAAGTTGAGAATCACCAAAGATTTGGAGATTTTGAATTCGGACATCGATTGCAATCTCCAATCCAGCTATTAGGGCTTCATATTCGGCTTCATTATTTGTCCGCGGTTCAGTTAAACTGAATGAGAATCTCATTATGCCTCCCTCGGGTGCTACGAAAATGAGTCCAATTCCGGCTTGAGCTTTCTCTAGATTTGGAGGCCGAGCACGCTTGATTGACGATGCTCCATCAAAGTACATTTCCCATACTCGTGGCATCTCCTCTTCTTCAACATTCATGATCTGCTCGTCAGGTAGATCGTCGTTGAGCGGAGAATCTGTAGCAATAGGATGTGCAGCGAGAAAATCCGCCAACACCTGCCCTTTCACTGCTTTTTGTGGCACGTATGTGATATCAAACTGTAGTAAGATCACTGCCCACCTTGCCAAACGACCTGTCAACGCTGGTCTTGTCATCAAGAACTTCAACGGATCGATCTTTGATATCAAGGTGATTTTGTGAGACAGCATATAGTGGCGGAGCTTCTGAACTGCGAAAATCAGGGCCAAGCAATGCTTCTCGATTGGAGAGTAGCGGATTTCTGCTCCTATCAACCTCCGGCTGATATAGTAGAGTGCATTCTCCTTGCCTTCTTCATTATGCTGGGCCAATAATGCTCCGAGGGACTCTTCTAGTGCTGCTGTATACAGTATAAGAGGCTTCCCCGGGATTGGCGCCGCGAGAATAGGAGGGCTTAACAGATATCTTTTAATGCTGTCAAACGCTTCTTGGCACTCTTCGTCCCATTTGAATCGGACATCTTTCTTCATCAGCTTTGAAAATGGCTGGCACCTACCCGACAAATTCGATATGAATCTCCGAATGAAAGCCAGTTGTCCTTGTAGGGAACGGAGTTGTCGGAGACTCTTTGGAGGTGGCATCTCCACGATCGCCTTGATCTTGTTGGGGTCGACTTCGATGCCTCGATGTCGAACAACGTACCCTAGAAATTTACCTGAGAATACCCCAAATGCACACTTGAGAGGGTTCATCTTCAGATCGTACTTTCTGATTCTCTCGAACACAATTCTCAAATCATCAATGTGGTCTTTTCGGTTCGTGCTTTTAATGACCAAGTCATCTACATAGCATTCGACCTTTTGATGGATCAAATCATCAAATATACGAGTCATCGCTCGTTGATAAGTGGCACCAGCATTCTTCAGGCCGAATGGCATAACTGTGTAGCAAAATATGCCTATGGGTGTTCTGAATGATGTATGTCTTTCATCTTCAGGTGCCATTTTGATTTGATTGTAGCCTGACGATCCATCCATAAATGAGAACATGTCGTAGTTGGAAGTATTGTCAACGAGAAGTTCTGATACTGGGAGTGGAAAATCGTCTTTCGGGCATGCCTTGTTGAGGTCCCTGAAGTCGATGCAGATACGAATCTGGCCACTCTTCTTCTTTACAGGGACGATATTGGCAATCCAGTCGGCATATTTTTCTTCACGAATGAAACCTGCTTCTATGAGCTTCTTTGTTTCTGCGATCACCTGCTCTTCAATCTCCAATCTCATTCTCCTTGGAGCTTGTTTGATAGGTGCTGCATCAGGTTTGATGGCTAATCTGTGAACTGCTACGTCAGGGGATAAGCCGGGCATCTCAGCATATGTCCAGGCAAAGCAGTCCCTGAATTCACAGAGGAGCTTCTTCACTTCTTTTACTTGATCTTCTGGCAAAAGAGAGCTAATAAAGGTTGGGCGAGGGTCTTCCTCAGTTCCCAAGTTTACTTCTTTGAGCTCGTCCATCGTAGCAGCTTGTCCACCATCTTCCAGTTCTTCTGGTGCAGGCTCAGCTTCTACTGGTTGATCATCATAAGCTTTGGCTTCATATACCTCATCTTCATCATTATCAGATTTGATTTCTCCGCATGTAATTGCTTGACAAGTTTCTTTCCGGAGGAATTTTCGTTTGATGAATCCAATGCCTTTATATGCATCTATATCCTTTCGTCGTAGCGGACGTGGATTCCTCCCATACCAGAGGCCCAGACTTGTACGGAGCTGTCGTTTGGTAGTAGGAATATTGATTTGCTTTCGTAGCATTCTTTGAATATTTTTGGTATTGAACTTGGGTAACCTCGTAGGAAATAATTCCTCGGAGTCGAGGAGCATGCAATCCCAGTCATGATTCTCCTCTTCACGAACTCCGGTGGAATATAGTACATTCCCTAGTGCAGTCCCCTTCTTCAGGGGAGGCAGATAAAGAGTGGAGAGTTCTTCAATCTTATGCACCTCGCGTGAAATGAGTTCTTTGAAATGTTGCATGGGAACACGTGTGACTACGAGTACGCTGTCTGAAATTGACAGACTGTCTATTCTTCTGGAGAACACACTCTGCACCGAGTTCATGTAGATTGAGTCGTAGTCATAATCATCATTTGAAAATTCAACCTGCCTGCTCCATTCATCCGTGGACCGGCATATTTTTCGAGATTTGGCAGGAGTAACGTCATCTTCATCCGTGTCGCTCCCAAGATGAGGTACGTGTTTCTTTTCTTTGGGAATGGTTGGTGATTTAGGAAGAGCTGGCGCTGTCTTCTTTCTTCCTACACTCTTCTTCTCACCTTCTTGCTTGGATTTCTTTGCAGCCTTAGAATTTGATGCTTTAGCCTCAAGAGAACTTGACGACTTTTGCTTCTTTGGCATGAAGTACTTAGCATCTTCATAAACTGTTACTTCATGTACCGCAAATGGCTGAATATCACCAGAAATTCTGAATTCTTCTCCTTCTCTGAGATACTTCATGCACTGGTGTAATGTTGAAGGGACAACGCCGTATTCATGCAGCCAGGGGCGACCTAATAATGCCTTGAACGAAGTGTCCGCATCAATTACATGGAATTTGGCTTCCGTATGGAGTTCCCCAAATACAAGAGGAAGTATAAACGAACCAAGAGTTTTCTGCCCTTTTTCATTGAAGCCGTGTACCATCAACTTGTCTTGCCCAAGATGTTCCACATCGAGGCACAGTGATCTCAGTGCTTTAAGACTCATGAGGTTCACAGAAGATCCAGGATCGATCAAAATTCGACTGATCATCATATCGTCGCTCTCTGCCGTAACATACAAAGGGCGATTGTGATCTGCCGTTCCAAGCATCATATCATCCTCAGCAAAGGTGATGAGGGGCTCATTCCGAGCTTGTAAGACTTCCGTCAAATTGCGCTCAGCAAAATATGCCTCATATCTTTCAGGGTCCTTGAGAGCGTGAATCAAAGTCTCTCGAAGGTCTTTAGACATCAAGAGAGCATCATATATGCTGAGTTGCGCTGGGATTTTCCTCAAGTGGGATAAGATATTGTAATCTATCCCCTTGGACAAAGTATCTTTCTTCTTGGAGTCTTCGGGGATAATATCTTCATTGATAACTATCTCTTTTCCCTTATCTTTATTAGGAGTCCCTTTCTTTGGTGTAGGAGGCAGTACCTTGCCACTTCTCAACTGTACTTGGGCCACCTCATCTGATTCAGACTTATTTGATGAAGCATTCTCTTCAGATTCAGCCATTGTTGTGTCTGGAGATTCATCTGCAGACTCGGAATCGTCTCCCAACTTCACTTGTTTCATTTGTGATTCTATGCTTGGGTCTGAATCTTCATCATCTGGAAAACATAGATCTTCTGAACTGAATTCCATTGATGATACCATTAGACAGAACTCAGGGGCCGCTTCTTCAGCGTATTTCTCCCTATCTAATACCTCTGATGTCGTAAAGATGATTCGGCATGTTTCTATAGGAAGAGATTCAGCCTCAGCTTCTTCTTTCTTTTCATCTATTTTAAGCTCTTTCATAAAATCACCGAGCTTGATAGGCCTCCTAGCAGTCTGGTAATATTCACCCAAACTATCAATAGCCTTTTGAGTTGCAGTCTTCTTCGCCATAGGCTTCTTCAATTTGGATTTCTTCTTGGAAGACTTTGACTTTGACTTTCCAGACTTTGATGAGCTAGCTTGGCCAGGTTGCTGTTTAGAGGTGGATGCTTGTAACACAGGCAACCATTTTAAGTTCAGTACTGGCTCAGTAGGAGACTTCCACTTGACACCAGGAACTCCTTCTAGCTGTTTCAGCATTTTTGTTGTCTTCTTGGAGACCACAGTCTCCCATTGTTCCTCTTGGACAAATTCTTTTATTTTTTCTTTATGCGGGAGTACGGAAGAGGATGTGACTACCCGGATGGATTCCTTTCTGGGACGAACTAATACATTATCTGATAATGTTAACTCTCCCCTTTTGTACATCTTTTCCAACCAATCTTTGAAGACGTAGCAATCTTCAATTGGATGGCTAACTACCCGATGATATGGGCAGTAGTTTGGGTCGTCATTGTGTTTGGACTCTTCAGGTCTTTTGCATTCTGGCAACTCCAAACCATTCTTGAGTGCTTGTCGGAACAATTTAGCGACACTCTCCCTCTTGAACGAATATTCTTTATTCATTTTATCCTTGAGGGAAGGAAACGTTCTATCACCAGTTCCGATTATTTGCCTCTGGCGCTCTCCTCCACCAGGAAAGGCTCGAGGTTTATCATTTCCTCCAAGAACCAGCTTTGGTTGAGGATTTGGATTGTAAGCCTGTTTTGGCTTTTCTTCATACTGCATAGGCTGCTTTCCTTTGTCCACATTATACACTACCCGTTTACCTTTATCAGGTCTGGGAGGGAATGCAGAGTATACCTCATTCTTTCTTGTGTCAGGAGCTTTAGTCTTTTTGGATTTATCAGGGAAGCTTTCAGACTTTGAGAAGTTTAACTTTTCAAACTTCGCCACCCTGTCGAGCAGATCTTGAAAGGTCGTGATAGAAGCCATGCATAGGAAGGGCTGCATTTTATCATCAATGTTCCCCATCAACAATTGGACTGCATGCTCTTCTTCTAGCTGCTGCTCGCACTTCATGCTGAGATTGCGCCAGCGTGTTATATATTTCGTCACTGACTCATCTTTTCTCCTTTTATCAAGGGCAAGATCAGCAATGGTAGTCTTCTCCGTTGCACTGGCAAATCTTTTCACGAACAAGGCTTCTAATTCTGCAAAGGTCTTCAATGAATCATTTGGCAGTTCGGCGTACCATTCAAAAGCAGTTCCACTCAAGCTGCTTACGAATTGCCTGAATAGCAGAGCATCATTGCCCCCTGTGTTTCCACAGGTAGCTTTGAATTGTGCGAGATGCTGCCTGGGATTTTTATTTCCATCGAAAATATTGAACTTCGGCACAGAATATCCCTTTGGATATGGCACCTGATCGTACTCTGCTGGGTACGGGCGACCTTTTCCTACCAACTTCTCCGCTTGTTCAGCAGCTATAATGGCCTTAATCTTTTCGCTAATTAAGCCCTCAAGCTGCGCTGCAGTTACAGGTTCAGATGCACTCGCCACATTTTGGGGAGTGTGCTGGCGGATTGGGTCATTATTTTTATTGCCACCTTCAGGTACACCTTTCACTCCTGAGGCTTGAGGCGCTTGGAGATTTTGAGAATTAGCAGCTTGGTTGACGGGTTGAGCTGGTGTAGGACCAACAGAAGTGGTCTTCTGCATCATCTCCATCATAGCTGTCATCTGAGTCATCATCTCAGTCATTTTATCATTTAACTGAGAGATTTCTCTGTCTTTCCTTCGCATCTGTCGCCTCATTTGATTTCTCATTTCAGCGAGTGTGATATCTTCGCCACCGAAGGGATTTTCTCCGACCTCTTCTTCTTCCTCATCTCTTTCTTCTGAAGAGCGAGCACTTCGGCTGGCAATGGATCTGGCCCTGTGGCGACGTCGATAAACACGTACGCGCGGCTGTGATTGCTGGTCATCTTCATCACCATCATCATCTTCAACATCAACGTGGCTGACCATATGAACCACTTCGAGCTCCATAGTGTCTTCATCCCCATATTCTTCTTCATCATTTTGCACCTGAATTTCTGAGCGACGGCGCCACTGAATTTCAGGTTCTTGATTTGGGATGACTATTTCTTCAACCCGTGGACTACGATCAAAGTGAAATTCCTCTTTGGTTGTAGTAGGAGAATGACGGGATCTCCTGGAAGACTCTACAGGATGTCGACTGTCATTATAATTGTCGTCGTTATGGGACTTCTTTTGGACCCATTTCTGACGAGTTCTGTTGGCAGGTGCGGATCTCTGGTAGACTGTTCCGGATGTCACACCCGAACTAATCCTTCCTTCAATCATCTCTTCTTTTCGAGGCTTTGGCCTCCATACTTGTTTCCCTTTCCATCGGGACCTTTCGGCGGCGGATTCTTGAACACGAGGTCCAAGTGTCACGCCCCGATGCTCACCGCGTGGAGCTTGTTGTCGGTAATCCCTTCTTTCAACTATCACAGCAGATGATAGTCTATCTCTTGGAGGAGTTCTTCGGGCCTCAACAATTAATGGCCTCTGGAACTTCTTTTTCATTAAGCCCTTCTCTTTAACTGTCTTCAGAACTCGGTGAACCCGGGCAGACAGGCGTTCGGGCTCTCTTGTCTTCTGAGGAGCTGGAGCTTCAGGTTGACGCTCCCAGAATGATTTTTTGAGCTCAGCAGAAGAGCTATTTCTTTTGATCCACTTCAAGTTAGAAAACCTGTTATGAGTGGGAATATTGACTTCTGGTTCTTGTGCTGGCAAATTGGAGGGGTGAGTTGGTACTGGCAGCTGCTGAGCACGCAGCTCTGCATTTCTCTTCCTCCTTTGCCTTCTAGTAAGCCTTCCTCCAGATGAGGAAGCCTCAGCATCATATCTCCCAGATGCAATAGTCTCTCTGGGCAGGTTAGTGGTGTTGGCAGTCACCACAGAAACTTTCCTTCCATTGACAACCCTTTTTGCAGTAAGGGTTTCAGGTTGGGACAATCTTTCAAATACGGAAGTTCTTCCTTGAGCAGTATTGTTGACAGCAGTCCTTGCAGAATAGGATCTTCCAGAAAATTCATCAGAGTTTACGCCGTACACAGGAACGGCTGCAGCCCTTGCAGTAGCTGCTGAGAATTCGAGCCCACCAAAGTGGATAGTGGCTCCAGTATTTCCAGTTTCAATGACAGCATTTGCCAGTTGAATCCTGGCTCCTCGTCCCAGTTGGACGGTCATCGGTGTGTCCTGCATTTCCATTCTGTAAAAATGAAAGGCAGGGGTTAGTGATCAGAATTGATACATCACCCCACGCTTTCATAACAAAGAAATAACGCAGAACAAATAATAGAAACAGGAGAGTTAGCATGGAATTAAAAACCCTGCTAAACGAATTTCCATTGATCTTATTTAAAAGATTCATTTTCAGGAAATTTAAAATTTGATTTGCTTGTTACTGTCGGGACCTTTTAGTGATGGATTTTTGGACATAAGGACCAAATGTCACATCCTAATGTTCACCGTACATAGCTCAATATCATCATTTTTTTTTTTACTGCTACTATAGCATTTAGACAACCAGCTAGAGATGGAAAGAGAAACCAGTCCCCAGTGGAGTCGCCAGAAATCTGTGGGCTCCGAAAATTCGGCCCCGGCCTCCGCTCGCTTTTCTTATTCGGCGAGGGAGTTTTAACTGAATAAGTTCCGAGGTAAATTTTGGAAGGCAGATGGGTTTGTAGATAAGACACTACCCAGAGATTTCGCCCTCATTTGGTGAGGACTTTATGATCTGAGTTCTGGTTTCCTATAGGCGCAAGCCCCTATAGTTAATTACCTCTCTCAATCATGAGAGAGAACTTTCGATTAAGGCTAGTCGTCGATCAGATACGTATAGAGATACGTGTATCTGGCATATAGTAGCAGCAATGGTTTGGATATTTGAAATGTTTGGAAGTTTGGGAATTGGATTTGAGATTGGAAAGATTGGATATTTAAAATAAGAAATTTCACCATCTTGCACTTAAAGCGGATGATGGGGGAATGGATGATAGACCCGATCAAGATCCCATGGTTCCGTCGTCCCGGGCCATCGTGGTCCCTGGTCTACTTAGTCAGAGGAGGTAGTCGACCCAACCTGACAGAAGGATCCTTGTCGGCAGCCATGGGTTGCTTCGTCCAAGGGGACCTTGTAGACCTGGGTTGGATGTTTGTCTAAGGGGACAAATTTAAATCCACCTTAGCTGACAGAGGGCTTTGTGCCCTATCGATCATATCCTATTGATTCATATCTCAAGGATTTGATGCCAATAAGGAGCGTATTGGCTCTGGCCATAACCGGTATTTCGTGGTGCCATTTGGCGGCAAAACCACTCGGTTCAGAGGGCCCCGGGTCATAACCGTTTACCTGCAGTGCCATTTGGCGGCGAAACTGCCGGCTAGAGGACACGTACCACGTCCTTACTAGCAAGAGATTGTTTGAGAATGTATCCTAGTGATATTTTCGACTAGACATTTGGCTCTTTGTGAGTTAGAGTTTATTCGAATTTGTCCACCCCGACAGACTATTGCGGAGGGTGGATGGATTTTTGCTTTAAGTACGGATGGATGATTTCAATTTTGAATATTTTGGATTTTTGGGATTTTTGTGGAGTGTTTGGACGGAGCTTTAGAATATTTGAGATTTTTGGAATTTTGGGTGGAATTTTGAGAAATACTTGTGAAACCCCTCCGGTTGAGATAATCATTCAACACGGCCATCATCGGGGTGTTTGGGGTCATTTTCACTTTATGAATTGAACCTTGTCAACTCTATCTATTGGTCGATAGAGGATCAGGTTTTGTAGGCTTTATGCCATTTGATAGTGAATTCTCATTGTTGTAGGCCTTGAAGGCCTAATATGAATGTATTAAGATAAATATTCCGATCACATTCATGACCGTATATTTATTCAATATCTCGAACCCTGTCTACTCCTATTCCTCTATATAGGAGGATCGGGTTTCGTAGGCTTCATGCCTTTTGCTTAGTGAATTCTTTTAATTGCAGGCCTGGAATGCCTAATACGAATGTATTGAAACAAATACACTGGTTTCCACAGCCGTGTATTTGTTTAAAGGTTCGAACCCTGTCGACTTCTATTGATCCGTATAGAAGGATCGGGTTCGAACCTGAATTCACTTATCGACCCGCGCAGCATCCCTAGGCGTCACGTGTGTTTCAATAACACGCTCGCCGGGGCCCATGCGGCTTATTTTTTTATATACCCCTTTTAGTGTACCTATGTGCATACAGTTTTTAGTGCACGTGCAGGGGTATTTTGAAATATTTATAGTTGTGTAGAAAATTGACATTTGAATACACAACATTTGATTTCAGAGCTTATACACGCCTTCTGTCCGCTAGTACGAGTGTTGCGGATCCGGTGGCATGTCATAGTAGTCTTGATATTGACTCCCCCTTTCTCATTCACCGGGGAGTTATTTTCTGGATTTTGAAGTCCGTCGTGTTTGCTAGGATTTTGATGTTGACTCCCCCTTTCTCAATCACCGGGAAAGGATTTTCTTGATTTTGGAGTCAAAGACTGCTGATTTGGGGAGAACTCCTTTTAGGATCTTCAGTGTAGCAGACTTGTTATTTTCGATATTTGTGGGTACACGAGCTATTTTCTTCTTAAATATAGAATTAAGAAGAGACTTTAGAACACCAGAAAGTTTGGTTCTAATTTGTTCAAACATTTTCCTCCCTTCTGCCAGGGGGTGTCCTTTTTATATATAGAGTCGCCCTTGTACTCGGCATACTTGGAGATTTTGGTCACCGCTGTCGTAGGTGATATCTGTACTTGTGTCCACAGTAATTCATTGTACTTACAATACACCAACTGTTGTTATCCACAAGTATCCATTTGCAGGGGACTGTTGTACTCACTACGACCTCCTGGAACTATTCGTAGGAGACCCATTGTTGCCTACATCATGCCCGCCTGTCACCAATCTCAGGTGGGTTGATTGTACTTGTTTGACCTCGTAGGGATCGTCGTAGGAGATACTTGTACTTGTGCCCACAGTGATTCGTAATGCTTACGATATGCCCACTGTTGTTATCCACAAGTGGTTTGTGCTCATTTGCAGGGACCCATTATACTTGCTACGACCCCTAGCGGTATTTGTAGGAGAACCCTTGCTTTTGTATTGAAACCACCTTTCACCAATCTCAGGTGGTTCTTGATTGTACTTATTTGTAGAGGACATGACTTTGATTGCTGGTCTCTACTGTTGCCATCTCGATCAACAGGCAATGTAGGGATTGTCGTAGGAGTTCGTTGCATTCGTCTTTCGTGTGCATCGAGATTTCATCTCCTACTTGCAACTTGTTGTTAGCTCGGACGACTGTGCACTTAGACTTTGATTGGTTCGTTCATCCAAAGCCCAGTTCTATGTATTCCATTGAACCCAAGTTCAAGGTTCAACTCATGCTTGAGTCTTGTGTGTTGTTCTTGAAAATTCAAGTTCTTTATTGCTCATGTTAAATTTGGATCCAACTTGAGTTCAATTTGAGTTCCCTACTCTTCACATCTTGTTCCAGTTTGAGTTGAAGTAGTGAGCTTGAGAGATCTTATTCAATTCATGTTGGAGTTCATTTGAGTTTGAGTTCTACGTTCGGATCCCCTGATGTCCAAGCCTTCAAGTTCAAATGTTCAGCCCATGTCTTTGCTTGTCTTGCAAATTCAAGTTCAAGTGCACAGGTTCAAATGCTTGTTCCAAGTCTTCTGAAGTCCAACTCAAGTTCTTACTTGAGTTCAAATGTTTGAATTATATTCAAGTTCAACTCAAGTTTGAGTCCAATTTCATTATCATTTATTGCAAGTTCAAGATCATTTTTTTTTTTTTCATTTGGATTTGATTTCATTTGAGCTTGATTTTTAGAAATCATTTGGATTTTGTTCATGTTCAAATCAACAAGTCCTCTGCTCGTCGTACAAGTCCTCTGCTCATTTGGTTCAAGTTCCGTACATTTCTGTTCGAGTACAGGTCTTCTATATTGTTGTCCAAGAAGGTCTTCGAATTGTTCAAGTCTTTGTACATTTCAATGAAAATTTCGGCAGCACCCCGGCATATCCCCCGTTTGGGGGAAAATAGGGGAGCTGGGCCTTCCCACCACGCTACTAGAGCGTGTATGGTAGGTGTCCTTAGACACCGTGGCCGTACAAAATTTCATCCCACCACGCTACAAGAGCGTGTATGGGGCCTTCAACAGTACCCGTACAGTAGAACAGCAGTAACTCCCAGAACAGCAGTGACTCCCCACCACGCTACAAGAGCGTGTATAGGGCTCTCCCACCTCGTCGTATGCTTCGCACCGGGCTCCCTCCTACCGTGCTACAAGAGCGCGTATAGGTGGTTCTCCGGTCCGTTGCAAACGTCGAGAATGGGATTTTGAACATCGTACCTTTCGTAGCAGTCGTCGGCGGTGTCGGTGTCGAGGTCGAGGTCGAGGACCGTCCCCACCACGCTACAAGAGCGTGTATAGGGCTTACCTGCCTCGTCGTATGCTTCGCACCGGGCTCCCTCCTACCGTGCTACAAGAGCGCGTATAGGTGGTTCCCCGGTCCGCTGCAAACATCGAGGACGGGAGTAGAGTTAGAAATTTATACCTTGAAGTCCGGTGGAGGTGGAAGAGGCTCGAGGACAAGATTTGGAACCGAGGGTCACTCGCCTACCTTGTCGTAGGTATCGCGCCGGTTGCCCCTCCCACCACGCTACAAGAGCGTGTATAGGCAGACCGCCGACTCGACACGCGGGACGAGGTAAGAGATAGAGCCAAGGTTTCAAAACTTATACCTTGAAGTCCGGCGGAGGTGGGCACGGAAGTCGAGGCAAGATCCGGAACCAAAGGTCGCTCGCCTACCTTGTCGTAGGTGTCGCGCCGGTTGCCCCTCCCACCACGCTACAAGAGCGTGTATAGGCAGACCGCCGACTCGACACGCGGGACGAGGTAAGAGATAGAGCCAAGGTTTCAAAGCTTATACCTTGAAGTCCGGCGGAGGTGGGCACGGAAGTCGAGGCAAGATCCGGAACCAAAGGTCGCTCGCCTACCTTGTCGTAGGTGTCGCGCCGGTTGCCCCTCCCACCACGCTACAAGAGCGTGTATAGGCAGACCGCCGACTCGACACGCGGGACGAGGTAAGAGATAGAGCCAAGGTTTCAAAGCTTATACCTTGAAGTCCGGCGGAGGTGGCTCGTGGACCGAGGTAGGGGGGTACAGAAACTAAGGCAGAAGGAGTAGGCATTTTTTTTTTTTTTTTGAACTAATTATAATTAATATTAATTAATTATAATTAATTAAGAAATTATTTTTAATTAATTACTTATAATTAATTATAATGAATTAATATAATTAATTAAAATTTATTAAAATTAATTAATATGATTAATTATAATTAATCTGTAATTAATTATAATTAATTAATATTAATTAGATTTTAATAAATTATAATTATTAATTAATGATAATTAATTTTTATAAATTATAATTAATTAAATTAATTCTAATTAAAATTAATTATAATTAATTAAATTAATTATAATAATTTAATTAGAACTAAATGTAATTAATTATAATAATTATAATTAATTAAAAATAATAACAGTAATTAACTAAAATTAATTAAAAATAATTATAATTAGAATTAATTTAATTAAAAAAACTCATCTCTCCCTCTACCTCTCTCGGTTCGGCGGATTACGGGATCTGGCCGAAGAAGAATGCAAAGGGAGAAAGTTACCCTCACAGCCGGCAGCTCCCGTTCTTGCACCCGATCAGAATGTCGCAACTTCTGATCTTCACAGCATGCGGAGCTCCCGTCCGCTTCCGATCAAAGTGTCCTGGTTCCGATCCGACAAAGAGGGAACGTCGCCGGTGGAGCACAGTCGAACGGCGACGAAGGAGCTGTGGGAGAGCGCGAAACAGAGAAAGTTACTCCACAGCGAGCGTGCTCCCGTGCCTGCTTCCGATCGGAATGTCGTAACTCCGATCCGACTGTAAGGGAAAGTCGTTGGGGGAGCAAGCCGAAAAAGCCACGAAGGAATCGGAGAGAGCAGACGCGAGAAAGAGATATCGGATCGTGAGAGAGGCCCAAGGCCTCTCCTTTTCGTCTCTTTAACGATGCTTGAGTAAGATCGTGCGGAGTCGTGCGATGAAACGACGTCGACGTGTGTGGGATGTCGATTCGAGCGGCGACGACGTGCGGGCATGTACGACATTTTCTTTTTTTTTTTGTATTAGATGCAGTAGGTCAACAAAGTCAGAAACATTAAATATAGAAGAAGTTCCAACAGTAATAGGTAGATCCAAGAGGTATGCATTTGTGCCCAGTTTTCGGATAATTCGGAAAGGTCCAAATTTTTTTCTACTCAGTTTACCAAAAGTACCAACTGAAAATCGTTGGCGACGAAAGTAAGCCATTACCATGCCACCTTCTTTAAAAACAACTTCTCTCCAATGTTTATCTATAGCAGCTTTGTATTTGACATTAGCTTACGGAGTTTTTCAAGAACTTGCTGTTGGACCGATTTGATATGATCAAAAGATTTTAAAGCTTCAGCACTTACTTTGTTTGGTAAAGATAAACCATTCCTATCCAAAATATGTGGAATAGACTGACCATATAAAATTTCAAAGGGAGTTTTTCCAGAAGTTCTATTAACAGAATTATTATATGCAAATTCAGCTTGAGGTATAATTAAATCCCATTGAAAAGGTTTCTCACCAGCAAGACATCTCAAAAGATTTCCCAAATTGCGATTGACAACTTCAGTTTGCCCATCGGTTTGATAAGTAATACTAAACTAAAGAGAAGTGTCTAACTTAGCCCACAGAGTTCTCCAAAAGTGACTTAAAAATCTAGTATCTCTATGAGGGACACCATGAAGACGAACAATCTCTTTAAAATAACAAACTTTCCAATGAGAGGTTTCAAAACATGATTCATAGTTCTCAAAAAAGTACTCGGAGCATTTGAAAGACCAAAAGGCATCACTCAGCATATCAAGCATGTCATCCAATCTAGGAATTGGAAATTGATATTTAATGGTGATTTTATTTATTGCCCTACTATCCACACACATCGGTGCATGTATGCAACTTGAAGCAAAACACAAAGAGAGAACAAGAAAATCAAGACTAGCTCTTTAGAAATTTAAGACACCACTTGGAGAACAAAATAGGCTAAATAAACAACTAAATTTCAGAATAGAAAAGAAGCGATCATCCAACAAAGCCAAAAGCAAAAGAAAGTTAGCAAAAGAAACAAACTAAAAAAACAAATAAAAAGCTATCCTAAGAACATCCTACAAGAGGACTCCTCACATGCACCGATTGTTGGAATATATATTTTAGATAATTTTTAGATATGCAAACCAAGGGTCCACCATTGCAAAGGGGTCCAACGTCCTACCAAACTCCTCCAGCAAATGCCACCAAAACAGCCAACAAATCCACTAAAACAGCCAACAAACTTTATCAACGGAACTAGAAGAAAGATACAGGTGGAGTGGAACTTGCGTAGAGAAGAAAGAGGTTAGAAGCCCAGACGAAGGGTGGGAAGGAACTCGCAAGTATTTCCTATAGGAGAAAGAAGATGGAACAAAGCTCGCAAGCTTTTCCAAGAAGAACCCGCAGGCTATAGCAATTTTGCTCTCAATATTCACCAACCATTTCTTATCAAAGCATCTCATATATATAGGCAATAGAGGGAAACTAAATAGCCCAAGATTTACTTCAATTCTAACCATAAATGGAGAGTTGAAAAGCCATCTGATTTTTGTACAGAAATTCCAAACGGCACAGCAGGTCACAAGGGAAAGCCACGGCAAAAGCACAGGAAACCAGGAGACAATTATCGGGTCCAGCAAAAGCTCATTTCACGGGAGAAAAGGGGGGAAGTCATGACAGTAAAGGGGGCAGAGAACCGAGGTGTCAACATCAACCAAACAGGCAGCAGTAAACTGTGGGAGAAAAAACCAAAAGAAAAATTGCAGCAACCCAAGAGACGAAAGGGAGAGGAAAGGGCAAGTTCCACCCACCAAAATATGCTCACTTCACATTTAATTTCATAACTAAACATCAGCTCATAATGAGCTATACCTCCACTTGATAATAATGAGCTGGCACCACTAGAATTTCAATAACTAAAGCTCAAACCGAAAACATCCAAGGCCCACCCGAAACTAGCCAACTTCCCCAAAGGACATGATGGACCCTAGAACCAGCAAACCCAAGGTAAGCATAATTCAAACCAATTCCTACCATGATCATAGGATTTACCACCATCATTCGATAGCTTAAAAATAAAACAAAAATAGAAAATATAACTAATATTGTTCAAAACAAAAATAATGCAAAAATCTAAATGCATCAAATATACACTTGGTAGATTTTGAATCAAGCTTACTCCTAGATCCTGTATCAATATGAATATAGGATGAACAATAAAAAATTTTGAGGTGAGATAAACTGACCTCCTTTTCACTCCAGGATTCCTTAGGCCTCATTAAGAGGAATAGGATCTCGATTGATCAGATAAATAATGGTATTTACTAGCTCTACCCAAAAATATTGCATGCAGCCTCATGCTCCTAACACTCTTAGTGATAGTTCTATTCATGCACTCTCCAACATTATTCTACTGTGGTGTTCTTGGAATAATGAACTCATGCTTGATCCCATTCAAAGCATAATACTCAAACTTCTTATCACGATATTGAACACCATTATTTGATATGGACACTCGAACTTTAAACCTGTCTCAATCTCAATCATGATTTTTCACTTTTTGAAAATATCAAACACATCTAACTTGTATTTTAAGAAGTATATCCATACCTATCTATTATGATCATTAATAAATGTGACAAAATAGAGAGAACCTCAAATAAAGAAACTGATGCATAATCTCATACATCAGTATGCACTAACTCCAGTTTCTTTGACTTTACTTTTGAACTAGTTTTTGAAAAATCACATTTGTTTCTTGTCATACACACAATCTTCACAAAAATTAAAATTTAGAGATTTTAAATCAGAAGGTTTTTCTCTAGTAAGAAGTGAATGCATATATTTCTTACTCATATGATTAAGTCTTTGATGTTAAAGACCTCAATCAATATCTGAATCAGCTACTCCAATATAATATGATCTTTTATTGATAATATGCAAGGTTCCTCTAATACTGCTATGAGTTATAACCATAGCCCCTTTTATCATCTTTCACTTTAAGCTGACTCACAAAAACTAAATTCATTTTCACACCAGAAGCATGTCTGACATCCTCGAGTCTCCAAGTTAACCTCTCTGTCATTCTGATATCAACATCTCCATATCCTAAAATGTTATAAGACTCTCCCATATACACTTTTGCCCAAATCACCTTCTATGTAGTTCTTGAACACCTTTGTAGGACTTGTGTGAAATGAAGCACCTAAATCTGTAACCTAAGATCCAAAATTATCTAGAGAAAAAATCAGAGAATCTGATTGAAACTCTTATGCAGATACATTTGCAAAGTGTCTTTTATCTTAACCTCCCCCACTAGCCTTGTTTAGAATTGTATAGTCATTATTCAAGTGACCATTCTTTCCATAGTTCTAGCATACAACGTTTCCTCTATATGAAGTAGACTTTCCTCTCTTGGATTTAGATCTCCCTCTACTTGGATTTCTCTCTAAACCCATTTCTCGTGCTTCAACATTCAGAGCAGAATTTTAAGATTCATTGTTCGCCTTCCTATGAACCTCTGATGTACAACTTCTTCTAATATAGCAAATCTTTAATTTGCATCCTCCAGAATGTAAAGTTTGAACTGTTGAACTTGTCAATCTTGAATCTTGCTTCATCAACCATTACTCCCACTCAAACTAAAGAACGGGACTCTGATATGAATTGTTGGAAAGTAAACCATGCAACGAAACAAACAAAAAATAAAAAATTGTGGTGCAAAGAAAAGAATATCAAGATTTAATGTAGAAAAACCTGAAACCGGGAAAAAATCAAGGAGCCACGCCACACTAAGAAATCCACTATGAAAATTGGGAGAAATAGTATAGATCTCTCTTCTCTCTCACTCTCTCCTTGTCTCTCTTCTCTCTTGCACCATTCTTACACAAGAATAAACATAGAGATACACAACAAAACCAAGGGATGCAACCCTTACTGAAAAACAAGAAAGAAAACTGCTCTATCCTCCTTGCAGTGTTGTGGTGCCAAGTTGGATCACCGCGAAACTCAATTCTCTATCTCCTGCCTGTATGACAACACTGTAGTGTCGGGGTCTGGTATGCCACAGTGCCTTAGGCAACGCCGCCGCATCAAGATTTGGAGTGTCACAGCACTTCGCTTTGTCTTTTTCCACCAAAATTTGCAATGCTAGAGCGCTCTGGTACACAACGCTAGGGGTACTATTCGAAATAAAAAAAAAATTGGGTGCTAGGGGAAAACCCCCTACAACCGCCCAACGAGCTCAATAAATTGAATTGAGGTCCAAGGTAATAGTACAACCCGATTAATCAACCCAATCAAATTACACACAGAACTAACAAGCTTATAATAATATTAATTGATAATTATCAATGGTGATTCTAAAAAATATGGATATTTATTTATATTTTTGTTCTATTATCCTAAACCATTTATGTTCTTGAAGTTTCCTACATTGTACTAGCTTTTCACTTTAAAAGATGCATCACCTATCATAATTAATCAAATTTCCTCAGAGTAGTTATCTTGCATAAGCATCTTGATAGCAATTATAAACATCTTGATGGAAAATATAAAAGAATATATACATGTAATGCAATCCTACTGTGATTGGAAAATCTTAGATTGTTAGAAAACTGCTTTTAAGGTTAGGAATTGTTGTGTCATATGTGTTTTATAACTTAAATGTACTTTGATCAACTTTTTTTCTCTTTAAAGCCTACCAAATCAATTTGATTGAAACCTGATCATGTCTTCTAGAGATCCATAACAACTCATATCAAGATCATTTTGTTGTTGTTTATATTATTCATCAAGAATCTAAGAAAAAAAACTAATCTACATAGTTGATTTTTTATGGCATAAAGTTGAATTGATACTTTACAAACATGATTTGAGACTATGTTCCTTAATCCTTTTCATAACTTAATTGTATGACTCATAAGCTTGAAACTCCTCTAATTACCATATAGCTGATAATCTGCTTTGTGCTCGACAAATTGGCACTAAAATGTTTTCTTTAATATTTCATGAAAGAAATTTGTTGCCACTGCCCTAAGTACTCTACTATACTCATTTAACTTATATGAGGCCTAAATTTGATATTTCTCTAATTACCACATATCTGACTATTCATGTGCTAAAGAAACTCTGAAATGTTTTCTTTAATATTTCATTGAAGGAGTTTGCCGACCAAATTGCGCTACTTTCTTCCATAATTCATTTAATCTCTAGCTCATTTGGACCTAGTTCTTTACTTTTTATGCATCTTTGATGCATGCATATTTCAGTTTATTTTCATTTCTATTGTAATTTGAATATTATAATTTTTTGTTTATTTTTTATGCTATCCTATGATGGAAAACATCCAATGATCATGAGTAGGTAGGGCTTGGGCATGGAAAACCTTAGGTGTGCTAGCTTCTTGGATTCTTTGACCTTTTGGGCTGCTGTTGCTTCTCGGATTTGGGCTGTGTTCTTTGGGAGCTTCTTGGTTCCAGCTCATTAATGCTTAAGCTAAAGTTTATCTCATTATTATGAACAGGTATTCTTTATGTTAGCTCATTAAGTGGAGTGGTTTCTTGCCTTTTCCTCTTCTTTTTGTCTCCTCAGTTTCTCCCTAGTGATGTTTCCCGTGGCTGGTTCTTCTCCCTTGCTGGGTGCTAGTTCCGGTCCCCTTAGTGCCCCTTCGGTTTCTCCCATGGATGCTGTCCCATGCTTGCTTTTACCCGGCTCTCTGTGTTGCCTTTCCAGGTGATGTTCTAGAATGAATTGTGGCTTTCAAGCTCCCCTTTCCTGATTGGTTTGGTTGGAGGTTGATTGGCTGTTTGGCTGCCCCTTTTCTCTTATAAATTGGAGATGTTTTTGACATGAGAAGGTTGTTTAATATTTGACCAAAGTCTCTACAAAACCTGAGGGTTTCTTCTACCTTGGAAAAGCTTGAGAGCTTGTTCCAATTCTCTCTTCCTCCTCTCTATTTCGTCTTGGCTTCTAATCTATTCTTCTCTACGCAAGTTCCACTTCACTTGTATCCTTCTTCTTGAGCTATTAGAGGTGTTTGTTGGCAGAATTTGGTGACATTTGCTGGAGGAGTTTTGTTGGACGTTGGACCTTGTTGCTGTGGTGTACCCTTATTTTACCTTCTTTTCGTTGCATGTGAGGAAATCACTTGCCGGTTGTTCTGAGGATAGTGTTTTTATTTTTAAATTTTGTTTTGTTTGTTCGACTTTGGTTTGTTTTGGTGTTTTGTTTGGATGTCAGCTTTCTAGATTGAATCGAGTTTTGTTCTAGCTGTCCTAGTGTTCTCCTATATTGGCTCTTTCTTTCTATGTTGCCTGCATCAATCTTTTTAAAAAATAACTTAAAATTTTTTGATCAATCTACATAATATTTCATAATCCTGCTAATTTTGCTCAAATTTTTAATTTATATTCACATCTAATTATCTCTCTTATTAGCATTTTGATATTGTCTTGAACCAAGTATGGAATTCACAATTGCAGATCTCACTTTCTATGATGATTTTGTGAACTATTGTATAAAATTATTCAATATTGCCTCATGATCATGTCACAGTTACATTGTTGATGGTCCCAAACATCTGACAGTTTCGATGTTACTGGAGTTTTCTTGTGACATGATGCCATTACATAGCATAAACATCAGAATTTCTCACTTTATTATTTATGCCTTCTCCATTTAATCAGGCAACAATCATCTTGGTTTGAATATATTTTAAATGCAATCGTGCTTGCTTAGATGGATGTCTAATTCTAAATTACAAATATGTTGTGAGTGGTGCTGGGAAGATAGCAATGCAGTCCTTCTTGCTTGTGGTGCTATACCCATCACAATCTCAGGTAGTGTTTAGCACCTGATTAAATCTTTACTATATAAGGGAATAATGTTTGGAGGTAGCTCTGTAATGATTTAAACTCTTGCAGTTGTATATATTCATTTTCTATTCGGTAATGAACTTTCTTTTATTTTATTGTGTTTACTGTATGTTTTGTTAATGCTTTTTTTTTCCTTATTCTTTTATTTTATTGCGTTTATTAGATCTTTTAATAGTGCTTTTGCTTTTGCTTTTTTTTCTTTTTTTTTTGAACTATTGTTAGGTTATGGTGCATCTTCACAAGTTTAAATTGTTACATCTATGTATAAAAACTAACTCTAGGTTGTCTCACGACTCTTGTTATGCACTTTCATGGTTGTTGTGGGATGAGCTACCATTAATAAAGCCAAAGATTACTAGGGCTATGATACAATACGGATGTGGAGATTTGCGTACCCTCCAAAAACTATGAATCGAATGCATTTTAGGGGCTTATTAATGAATATTAAGATGTCACTAAGAATAAATTAGAGAAGGTAGCATGATATAGAGAAGAGAAGAGAAATTCATGAGCAAGAGAATAGGACACATAAATTGGAGAATTCTTAGGAGAGGGATGGGCAAATAATGAAGAAACTATAAAAAATGTTTAGAGAACTTGGTTACCAGAGAAGGTGGAACTAAAAAAGTCTAAAAAGATTGAAATATGTAGTCTTGTTTGTGTCGTATCTTAGTCACCTTCCTCTCCCTTTTTTTTGTGTAGAGAAATTAATGGGGCACTATGGGCTTTAAAAGAAACTCGATTGGGTTGTGATAGAAAGTTAGTTGTTGCTGATCAACATATTTTATAAGCATATGAGAATCAATGCAACATATTTTATAAGCATATGAGAATCAATGGAAGACGGATTTTATTTCCCAGAGATTTCCCCGAAGTAATATAATATAACTAATTAGAGTTTATTGACCTTATTTAGTGTATGGGGTTTGGGATTTTCCATAAAATTATAATTAGAGTTTATTGACCTTGTTTAGTGTATGGGGTTTGGGATTTTCCATAAAAGCAAACTGTTATGGTTAATTACTTCCTATGACAAGTCTCAAAAACTCAATTAAAGCCAATGCCTGGTTCTTACCTATTGCATGCACATTAGGAATCAAAAGTAGAAATTGAAGGAAATAATTACAAATGAATGATGTGTAACACTCCATAGTACCTCTTAACAATACAAGGAGTATTACTAACATAAACCTTTCATTATTTGATCATATAATGCTTTTGAACATTTGATAATCTTTTATAAAGCATCCATCAATTCAGTTTGCAGACATCTCATCAAACGGAAGCAACTAATAACTTTAAATTTCAACATAAGATACTTACAGAGCCACTACAGAAATCCAAAGTAATTCATCATTGGGAAGTTTACATACCTCAAGTTTAAACTCCAAATAAAGATAAATATAATATAACATAATATATGGAATACTTGTCAATTTAATTTGCTATGATCTTCTATTTTCTCTTTCCTGTAACAACAGCCAATAAAAAAATACTGGTGAGCTATGAGACTCAATAGCTATGTAATTCAATAACAATTAAACTACAAAAACTGTAATAAATCAAAATATTAAAATCATCTTTGACTAAACTTGCCCTTACATGTAAAATATTATAAAATCATCATTAACATTAGTCTTTACTTCTTTCAACGTTTGCACTAAATACCAATTTTAGTCTATAAAAGATTTGATTACATTTTCATAACATTATTCAATGGAGCCCAGGTAAACCTAACATTATCGTCATTGAATTACATAGAGGTTCATTTTGCCTCTTTAGGGGTTCCTTTTTCCCCACCTGCTATGTAGGTATCATGTTCTATGGGGTCCCTTTTGCCTCACTTACAATGTACTCTCATACATGAGAACCCTTTTATATCAGCTACATTTGTAAGTTATACATCATATGTAGCCAAACTTTACTTTTAAATTGATATTCACAAACTTTCTATTATTCATAAGTCATACTTAAGTTTTAGCTTGCTTTCATAATCATTCATGTTCAAATCTGTATACAATTAAAATGCATATCATATGTAAGGAAATTGACATCTTTCCAAAGCAGTATCAAGTAGGAAAATATTTAGATTAACATACTAAATCTTATTTTACACTTACCTGATTAAATTATGTATCTGGTTGAAGGTATAATCCTTCCTATACATCAAATGACTTTGATAACCTTTTACTTTAATGCATTCAGATTTAACCTCCATACTTATAATTGAAAGTCATTATATTTGAAATATACATGCATTCCTTACCTCTTCGCCGAGATATCTCCTCCAATTCTCTACTTCGTACCCTTCTACAATTGTAAGTCGCCTCAAAACTTTTCCTTTGCATAAGATCAGACGAATCTATGACACAATAATACAACATCTTTAAGAATATTTAATACCTTAAATAATATAAAAGACAAGGAAGAATATTATAATTCTTACCTTCCTTCCAATCTTTCTTTTGCTTTTACTCTAAACTTCTCTTTGATTTTCCCTATACACATACATTCTCCATATTTTATGCTCACAATAACTGATAATCCTTGCACAGTCGAACTCCTCACATGCACTGTGCCGATTTTCCTTTTAAGTAGTGTCCAATTCCCTCAACCAAACACTACTACAGTCCCACTGCTTTGAATCGTCTGTATGCAGGATTCCATTGTGCCGAATATCTCACTCATTAGTTCTACAATGTTATTCAAACTTTATCCAAAAACTTCTATACATCATTTCTAATGCTTAACAAAATTCTTAAGCCAAAAAAATGAAATCCTACAGAACTTACCGGAAATCATGTACTAAAAAAATTCACTGTGCTGAGACCTGATATAGTGAATTTTTGCGAAAAGTGATACATGGTCAGTCTTCCTATTGTGCTGAAAAGGAAACAATGCCTCCTGTGAATATCTTCTTTCGTTTCTCTATAGCGGACTGCTCTAGGTGGATATAAGGAGTGGGGTCCAATAATAACCACTCCTACATCCAAAGAATGCATCTATTCAGGCATAATTTTCATTTAATATACTTAACTGTTTTAAAAAATGTTAACCATAATTTAATATTAACTTTAAAGATTCCTTATAGATTAATACCTGAATTTTTGGATTTTACATGATGCAATGCATGCCTCGTCACAGGTGTCGCACCGGGTTCCCTTCTACCACTCTAAGAGAAACATGTATAGGTGGTTGTCCGGCGCATCACGCTCGCGAAGGATAGGATTTGGACCTTTATAACTATGCAGGGGTCAACGGCGGTGACATCATCGATGTCGTCAACGTCGTCAATTGTGTCGGTTGTGTCAAGAGTGTTGGCACGCCTATCAAGGCACATTTCTTTTCTCTCTTTTTTATTATTAATTATAATAATTATGTTTAATAAAAATTAACTATAATTAAACTATAAGAATTGTGCCAGATTTATGATAAATCCTTTAATCTTGTTAACTGGATTTATATAGGATTTGAACAGGATTTATGCAATATTTGAGTAGGATTAGGGAACCGTTAAATCTCACAGCGAGCAAAATCCTTTGTTTCCCTCTTTTTGCCTTAAATTCAGGGATTATTAATCCCTCTAATTCGGCGTTATGGGATTTGGCCGAAGAAATGTGTGAGAGGGAGAAAGATAGCTACCTTCGCAACGAGCAAGCTCCAATTGTCGTTGTTACTTCCAATTGAAAAGACGGACGGTGAGAAGACCTCAAGTGGTCGGAAGGTCGGTTTGATTTGTGCGGCTTCAACGATTGGACGTAGGTTTGACGGGGTAGATCGGGGGCTTTGGGTGTGACGGGAGGTAAAGGAGGAGGTTGGGTATGCGGCTAGGGCTCTGGTTGGGGTTGAAGGTTGGATGTGGAGCTTGCAGAAAGAGTTTCCGCAGAACAGGGGTTGGCGAGTGGGAGTTTCGTGCGAGAAGAGCTTCGTGTGCTTTGTGGGTTCGGAAGAGGCAGCGAAGCTTAAGGCTTCATTTCTCCCGTCTTTTAATGACGAGGTAGGGAGACATGCTAAGATCGTGCGAGATGCGACATTGACGTGCATCATGTGGAGCTTGACGTGCCGAGGGCTTCGTCAGACATCTTAACAGGTACGCCTGAGCTCAAGATGACCTATAACTTTCATTTTATTGTGGAGTGTAGTGTGTTCTTATGTAGTTTGACCACAAATGAATTTAATAGACTTCATTTGCTTAAGTTTTTAATGTTTTAGGATTGCAAGGACTTGAATGATTTAAGATTTAGTTTAATAAGATCATTTAAAAATACTTGAATTTAATTTTGGTATTTCAAAGTATTTTACTTTAATAAGGTCTATCATATCATTTTTTTTTAGAAACAATTATTGAATAGTTTTAAAATTTTGATTTTAAAAATATTTGAATTTTGGATCTATTTTAGACGCTAAGCTCCTTTGACCATCGCAGTATATGTTTCAATGTTACCACCTTCTAACATCATACAGTACATTTTAATTCATTGATGAAGGCTTGCCCACTATGAATACGGCGTGTTGCACAAGGCTAACTACAGATTTGCATAAGTTACTCAATTTTAAATTGGCATAAATTGACATAATTTATCAAAATACAAAGTATATTATCAATATTGAAAATTGAACATAAACTATAAGGAATTCAAGGAAATTGAATTTATTTAATTAGATGCATTTTACTGTGATTTTCCATATTTTTCTTCTAAGTGATAAGACAAATTATTATTGTTATAATTTTCCATTGAAAGGGTTTTAGATTTGTAAATTTTTTAAAGATGGGTGAAATTACATCAAAATTTGATAGATGAATCAAATAAAGACGCACTTTACATTTTCTAAATTTGTAAAATTAATTATAAGTTATATAATAACTTATAATGAAATCTCAATATATAGGACTAATGCTCATGACATTATAATCAAATTAAGATGCACATTAACGAATGTGTTTTGAAAATATATGAAATGGACTAATTAAATTAAAATATGATTAATGAAATTACTTTAGGTTTTAAATAATTTTTATTTTAGATTCTTGAATTTAATACAAATGACATTATAATTTGTAATGAAATCCATTATACTATAGAAATTTATGTTTTTGATCCGTTGACCCGGTTAGGAGAGTAGAGGTATTAGATTTGACTTATGTTAAGAAAGGTAGGGGTAGACCTAAAAAGACTTGGTTAGAAAATATTAAGAATGACCTTTCTTTATTAGATTTAAACGAGAATTTGACTTTTAATAGGACACAATGGAGAAAAAGGATTCATGTAGCCGACCCCACGTAGTGGGATAAAGGCTTGATGTTGTTGTTGTTGTTGTTGATATTTTTCAAAGCTAATTAAAGTTATTTGGAAATGCCTTTAATATAATTTTAAGAGTTTTCAAAAATTTTAAAGTTTATTTATATTTCTACAATTTTATAGAAAGATGAACTATATGTATTATTCAATGTGATAGTGAAATATATGGGAATATTATTAGTAGAATTCAAGTTGAATGGTTAAAGTAGAGGAATGCATCATGCTTGTTGTGTGATTGAAAAGCACCCCTCAAACATAAGGAAAACTTCTTTAAGATGGTGGTGATATCTGCTATGCTTTAAGGTGCAGAATGTTGGCCATTAAAAGAGAAGCATAATATTAAGTTAAGTGTTGTAGAGATGATGATGCTGAGGTGGACGAGTGGCTTCACTCTTAGAGACAAAATGTTAAATAAGTATATATGTGAAATGGTTGGAGTAGCTTCAATGGATGATAAGATTTGAGTGAGTTGCCTTAGATGATTTGGACACATTAAACGTCGGCCTTTCGATGACTCAGTTAGGAGAGTAGATGTATTGATTTGGCTTATGTTAAAAAATATTGTAGTAGACATAACATGTTAACGCATGCCTCACTTAGATAATAGACCCTATGCTCCTATGTTTCATTTGACATCGAAAGAGTCACTAAACCTAGGATTTGGTTGTAGGTAAAGGTTCTAAACATAACATGAATGATATAACATGCAAAAAGGGGACATCGAACACCAATTCGATGCCCCATTGCCACGCCGCTATCTTTTTAGCTCTCGCATGAGAGCAAATCATGTAAATTCACTTGATTTCCATGATTGAAACAAGTGGACAGCGGATATAGGATTTTAGGAGAGTGAAAATTGAAGTTTCTAAGGACCTAAGGTTCGGGGGCATCAACCACACAACAATTGGTATTTGGAGACCCTAGGTTTCACTAAGTTTTAAAGATTTTACCACACCCGGGCAGTCCAAGCGCTCCTATCCAAGTTCCAAGCTTTGTCCAAGCTCCGCTCCAAGTTCCAATTGCGGTCCAAGCTCCGCTCCAAGCTCCAAGTCGCTGTCCAAGGTGTTCTGGACGTCGCCACTGCTGTCCAAGCTACTCCGGAGGGTGGATTTGCTGTCCAAAGCACTCCGGACAGCAGTTTTCAGCGTTTGAAAGCTCTCGGAAGCTGTATGGCTGCTGTCCAAGGCGATTTGAAGACTCCAAGCTACTGTTTGGAGAATTTTGAAGCCTTCCCTTGTTGTTTGGAAGTCTTCAACATCCTTCAAATTGCTACGAACTCGCCGGAGTTGGAAGAGGAAGGAGGAGAAGCCACTAACTTTGAGAAATAAAGCAAATGGAGGGCTTAACTTTTGATTTTCTTCCTTGGAATGAGAAGAAGATCTCAAGCCCTTAAACTCCCTTCTCACTTTCACCTAGAAAAGCCGCACACTTGCAATTTTGGCTCGCTGGAAGGAGGGCGACGGGCAGCAGGGAAGAAGCCGAAGCCTTCAAGAGGTTCGGCCGACGGTTTCGCAAGAAAGAGGAAGGGCAAACAGAAGCCTGGGCGTGGAAATCGCCCTCTCTCACTATCTCTCGTTTTCTCTGGGTCGGGACGGAAATGAAAAGGGGAGCCAAATCCCCTCCCCACTCTCTCGTTCATTCTCTTAGAGACGCCTGCAGGGAGCCGCCCAAACATCGCTTCTCCTCGCCTCGTTTTATGTAACGAGGGAAAAATCTACTTGAGTAGATTTGGCTGCCCACTTGAAGTGAAATTGAGTAGGATTTGAGAAGAGATCTCAACCCTAGATTTCAAATTTTGATTTGAAAATTAGATTCAACCCAAATTAATAAATTAGGGCTGAAATTGAGTTTGAATCGAACCCGACTTGGATCGATTTGGGCCCGATCGAATTAATTTTATGAAATTGAACTCGAATTGGCACCGAAACCTATCGAATTACGTTGAATTGAGCTCGACGACGCTCGACGTGGTTCAATTTAATGTGATTTGATTTTAATTGAATTAAATTTGATTTAATTTGACTAAAACAAATTTAATTTAATCAAATCGGGGTCTAATTTGGGTCGATTTTGCCTCGACGACGATCACTTGGGTCGATCGAGCACGATCAAGCCTAGTCAGGCTCGATCGGGGTAGGATCAACACGAAAATAAGCGTCAACAAACATAAAAAGTTCAATTATAACCCCTCCCGATTTGTAACCTTAAAGTTACAAATCCTCTTTCACTCCTATAGACTCCACAAGTCTTAAGAAATTCCTTACCTTAGTCGAAAGTCATAGGTTCCTTAACTTTCCTTTCCCTTCTACTCTTCTAAACCTAAGTTAGGAGAGTATACCCCTCTCTTTAAACACCAAATGTTCAAAGAGATGTTCGAAAGATTGCAACCCTTAAGTTGCATCTTTCTCTCTTCTCTACAAGCTCAAAATTGTAGAGAAATTCAACCTTCCTACAACTCAAAAGTTGTATGGAACTTCCTTGTACTCAATCCATGTTGGGTTGTTTAATCTCATTCCATTTATCTTATTTGTTGAACCAAAAGCAACAAGTAACTTCACCCCAAGCATAGGATTCAAGTCCTATTTCCCTTCACCCTTCCAAACTCAAGTTGGAAGGGTGCAACCCTCTTTTGGACATCAAAATGTCCAAAGACGTTCATGAATTTGCAACCCGTAAGTTGCATATTCTCTCAATCCTTCTCCAACCCCAAAAGTTGTAGGAGAATTCCTTTCTCTTTAGCTCCAAAAGCTAGAGAGAATCCTCCAACCTTTAGCTCAAAAGCTAGATGTTGGATTACTACTTCTCTTCTTAGCTCCAAAAGCTAAGGAGAATTTCCCTCAACATGTAGCTCAAACGCCACATGTTGGGCACTTCTTCCTTAGACCCAAACTTTAGGAGGACCCTTAGTGTGACAAACCACACAAGCCACACACACACTTAGGTGCACAACCCCTTAGGCATGCTAGGATTAGGATTTTTCTTTGTGTGCGCATGTGATTGATGTTGTAGAGTGATTGCCCTTGGATTGTCTGCATGTGGCCACTTCCCCTTAAGTGGTTAGTATAGAAAAATATATATTTTTCTGTGCAAGTGGCCATGTCCAAGAGGGGGTAAATTAAATAATGATTATCATAATGTTGTTTGCTTGTAGGCGCTGCTTAAAACCCCTCAAGAGGCATGGCCAATAGGGTAGAAGCTGGGGCCTAGCACTTAGCACTCTAAGTGCTAGGCCAATTTTGAAATGATTATATGCTTATTATGTAAACTGCCTCCTAACTCTGTTTTGCAGATTTGAGTCTTTTTCTATTTTTACACCATGTATTTGATTAGATCTAGGTGTAAAACTTGTGGGGTTTGAATTCGAAAGCAAGAAGGATCAAGGGAGAAAGCACCTTTTCGGAGATGAATCTCAAAGACCCCTCTGAAGGTTGAAGCTTGAAGACCCCCACAAGTAGAGTCTGTAAATTTAACTGGGTTGTATAATGGCAGGCAACTCAGCTGCCAAACATACTTGTAATAACTTGGACTCTATCTACTTTTACTGCACTCTATTTATATATAAAAGCATGCGTTGTTTGTTTACTGGGTGTGCAGTAGAACAGCATGTCTTTCCTAGGTTTCTTCTTTTGTTTCTGTGGACGTAGCCTGGACTCTACTACGTTAGGCTCTTAGGATTAAAAAAAAAAAAGTTTTCTACCCCTTAAAATGTAAGCAACCTAAAAAAAATGAAATTAGGCTCCACAACTTTCTAATAAAAGAAAATTTGCATGGCTCTCTTTCAAATGGCCAAGTTTTCCAAAAACTTAAAACAATCATGCATAGCCAAAGTTTGTCACATGTAGAATGCCTCCACTTAAGGATTAGATAACAAAAAAATCTTTTTCTTTGTGAGTCAACATATGCATACCCACATAATTAGGCATCTTGGCCTCAAAGCCAAGCTATAAGTCCTACTTTTAAAATAAAAACAACCTCCCCACTCTACATTTGCATTAAGACCGGATGACAAGATTTTAAAAGCGATTAGGAGGGTTAGCTGGTAGTCCCTTCCAGGCAGGACAATAAATCCAGAGGTCGGGCAGGCTATACTGAAAGTTCGTTCGGGATATTAAGCCCTATGAACTTAGTCCCAAGCTAACCAAGAGGGGGGGTGAATTGGTATTTTAAAAATTCTTAAGACAAAGAAATAAATTCACAAACCAAATCACACCACAAAACCAAATGCGGAATTTAAAAGTGCGGAAGCAAAAATAATAACACAAGATTTATAGTGGTTCGGTCGACTCGACCTACGTCCACTCCTTGGAGGCACCCTCCAAGTATTGCACTACAAAACGTGACTCTCCTTTAGCCCCCACAGCTAGGCGGAGAAGCCCTCACAAAAAACTCCTTTTTGCCACCCCGGCAAGGCAGAGAACCTACCTCCTTTTGCTTCCTCCTGAAGCTGGCAGAGAACCACAACCAAAAGCACAACTCCTTACCTCTACCGACCCTTCCACGGACGAGAAACTCCAGACGAAAGACAAGCAGAGCGATCCTTGAGCAACCCTTGTGAATCCCCTCACAAGCTCCCCCTCATAAGATCCTCTCTCTCTCCCTCTCTCTCTTTCTCTCCTCAAGGTCTTCTCAGGTCAAGGCAGCAGCCAAAGGTCTCTCAAAAACGTTGAAGAAGATCTCTTTAAATAGAAGAGCTCAAGAGGAGCTCATTAATTGCAAGTAGCCAACTTTATCGTCCAGGCCGATATGGACATCGGCCTGGCCGATCAGTACAAATCAAGGAAGATCGGCCAGAGCACAGCCCTGGGAACAGTCCTGGACGATTGAAATTTGGCTTGATCGTCCTGGCCGATCTCACGATCGTCCTGGCCGATTAGTTCAAATCAGAGGTAAATCGTCCTGAGCACAGCCCTAGGAACAGTCCTGGCCGATTGAAATTTGGCTTGATCGTCCTGGCCGATATGATCATATCAATCATCCTTAATTACTCCCTTGATTTCCTGATCAATTAAGGCATAATTTGGTAATTTCGTCCAGGCCGATCCTGGAATCGTCTTGGCCGATAATTTAAAATTCAGTATGCCTAAACTGTCTAAGGCGGCTATCTCTTTCTATTTTGAGCTTATCGTTCTGGCCGATACACGTATCGTCCAGGCCGATATGTTAATGTCGGCTGCCTTAATTAAGAATCCTTAATTAGACTTTCTGTTTTAAGCTGATCGTCCCGGACGATATAAATATCGGCCGGGCCAATGTGGGCAAAAACAGAATTTCTAAGCCTCTCAAGTGTGTGTGTGAAGGGTTACTTAGCATCAGTCTTTTTGATTATTACAAGTAGACTCAAAAAGTAAAAAATAAAATTACAGACTGACTCAACCCTAAGCCTACGCGATCCTGGACTTGGCTTCCTCTTGATCGTCCGATCTTCGATTCCTGAAAAGTTAGAAGCAACAAGTAGTCCAAGAGAGATAGTGTTTGTCAATCATCAAAACATAAGCCATGAAAAAGTAGATTTGCAACAATCTCCCTCTTTTTGATGATGGCAAACACAAGTAGGAAAATTTCATTAAAACACCGCAAGGTTACAAAATCCAAGACCAAACAGCTTTTTCCTACACCCTACACCCTACTCCCCCTTTTGTCATCACAAAAAGAGGGTCTAGAAACACAAGAAAAAGACTAACAAGCACACAAAAAAGACAGGAAACAAACAACACAAAATACAGACTAAAATAATGAGGGATCCAGATCATCAGATGGAGGTGGTGGAGGTGGCTGCTGAAAGTAGGTGGCAAGTGTGGTGAACTGAGCATTGAACCAGGCGATGTCCTGGTCATGCTGCTGCTGCTGCTGAGTAACGAAACTGTCAAATCGGGCTAAATCCTCAGCGCGGTGTTGCTCGTAGCGGGCAATGTCCTCTGAGTGTTGCTGCTCCTGAGCAACAACGTAGGCGTCAAACCGAGTCTCCCAACGATCAAATCTCTCAATCAACTGATCAAAGGGTGAGTGCTGGTGGAGAGGGACAGGATCCGGAATGGGAGCGGGAGCGGGAGCCTCCTCCTCTCTAGCCCCCCGACCTTCCCCATATCCTGGGTGAAGACAAGTACTATGAAGTGCAGTGAAAGAATTGTTTGAGTAGTAGGTAGGGTGACGGTCAGGATGATTAGGGTATTGGAGATTGTATTTGGTTTCAAGGACATAGGCAATGATGTGTCCTAAGGCTAGATTGGGCTTTCTCTTATGGCCTGGGTCGCGAATTATAGTTAGGTGATCGATGTAGCGAAAGAATAGATTAGCGGCATTGAATTCTCTTTGGGCCATAATGTAGAAAGTAGTGAGGGACAGTAGAGGGGTGATGTGAATCCGGTCCCCGGCTTTTGGGATTATGGATGTGCGAAGGACATGTTGGATTGTCCTAGCATCTTTGACCAAAGAGCTAGTCTCTCCAACATGGAAATGTGTATTGGTCTGACGAAGGAAGTGATTCGCCGTAGACCAGTCAAAATCAAGATCAGTGGCTATTTGGTGCAGCTTATCCCCAGTGGTGGATAGCTGTAGAAGATCAACACAGTCCTGATATGTGATTTCGACAGGGCGTCGATTCACATAGGAGGTCATGACTGTGAAGGTGTGGTTAATGCGTAGGTTAGCAAAAAATTCAGCGAGAAGTTCGGAAGAGAAAGGGAAGGTGAGAGTGAGTATAAAACAAAGAGAGGTGTGGGCAAAAAGGTTCATTACCGGGTATGAGAGATATGCTGGATTGATTATCCGGGACAGGGTATGCCACTCTCCTTGTAGCGATGATAGGCAGCCTGATCTTCTGCCTCCCTGAATCGAGGGTCTAGAGTCGCCCTCGAAGAACTCCCGGATGCCTGACGAATACGTTTCCCACCAGCCATTTGAGAGAGGTAGCAAGAAAACACAAAAGAGTTGAAGGAAGAGGGTGAGAAAAATGGCTGGAAATGGCCTGAATTTAAAGAAACGGCCCTATCGTCCTGGCCGATCGCAGAATCGTCCAGGCCGATAGGGTACAATAATTGCGTACAGGACGATTGGTCAAAAAGGCGGTCCGATCGGCCGGGCCGATCAGATATCGGCCAGGCCGAATAGACACAGGCGGTCGGCCCGAGGAGTCAGGCCGAACGACCGTTGAAAAAGCAGATCGTCCGGGCCAATTAGGTGTATCGTCCGGGACGATGCACAATAATTGATCATACCGGCCGAAGTTAAAACGTTTAAAATGCTTGCCACATGTATCGTCCAGGACGAACAGTGGATCAGCCCGGCCGATTGTCCAATAATTGATCGTCCGGGGCCGAATTTAAAGATCAAAACGTACTGACACATGGATCGTCCAGGACGATCCAGTGTATCGGCCAGGACGATGCACATAAAATGCATTGGCCAGACAAAAATATACTATCAGCCAGGACTATCACCAAGAGTTCGATCAAATCGTCCAGGACGATGTGGGATCGTCTGGGACGATGAGTTAGGGTTTTCAAACAAAAAGGTCAGCAGATGGATTTTGAACAGAATTTGTCATATCGTCCAGGACGATAAGGGGATCGGCCAGGACGATGTAACTAGGAATTGAATTCAAAGGAAAGATGGTGATGATCAAGACCCTCAAAAAATAAAGAAAACAGTCAAAACACAGAAAAATAAAAAACAAGGAACACATGAAAACAAATATTTTTGAACTTTTACTTTTTCTAAATTTTTTTTTTTTATTTATGGAGGCATCATATGAGAATTCTTTTCAAAAACTTAAGCCTTTTAAAGTTCCAAGAGATCAATAAGTTTAACAAATCTCAATTAGAAGAAGGTAGAATATCTGATTTTGTTAACCCTTGATCAGACATCCTTCAGGGTACAAAAATTCTTTTGGAAACCAAAAATCTAGCTTAGAATAACTAATAGGGATAATAAGATCCATTCAAAGCTTGTTTACAAAGAAAATATCTCATATTTAATAAACCAAAGTAATTTTTCTCAATTATGGAAATTGAAATCAAGTCTTTGAAAACATTACATAATTAATGAGTTTTCTAAGTTTTAAGAGTTTTACCAAAGAGAGAATAGCTTGCATTTAGTGGGCTCATTTTATGCCTCTTGTCATTTGATTTGCTCTTTTGAGCATCTTTTGATTCTTTGATACACTTTTGTGTATATAGCATTCTTTTCAATTTTGGCTTCATTGGCCTCTTTCCTTTTTAACTTTTGCAAGCTAGAAATTCTTTAATATACTCTTAAAAAAAACTTAGTTGTGAGTATATCCTCCAAATATTAGAGAATAGGGGCTCTCTCTCTAACATAGGGAAGAACAATCCACAACACTAAATCAAAATCATGTGAAAAATGCAATGGCAAGATTTCAAAAGCTTGAATGATAACTAAAAACTTTGACTATTATGCATAAGATAAATTATTGTAGCAAGATAAGAAAAAGATCTTAATTAACAGGCTATTGATTAAACCGAGTTTAGACTTTTGTTTTAGAGAAGAAAAATCATACCACTAAATAAAGTCTGAAGGAGGGAAAACATCAACAGAAAACTCCATTTAACCAATTTTGAAAAGCTAAATCACTATCTCCAAAAAACTCCAAAATCTAAAAGTTTGAAAGGACTAATCATATGAAGGCCAAAATTAAAGAGCAACGTGTAAACAAAACAAAATAAAACAAAACAAATGAAAAATAAAGCAAACTAAAATCAATACAAAGTGAGCACAAAAACTAGAAAAAATAAAATAAAAAATAAAATAAAAAGACACACAAAACTAATGTTTCAAGCACGTGATAAAGCAGCGAGTTGAAGCAATTTTTGAGCTGCAAGCCTCCTTATGTCCAGTTATCCTATGCTCCCACGAGGGCTTTGGTGAGAGCACACCTGCAAAACTCAACAACAGTCAGATTTAGGAACCCAAACAGGTTTGGGATCCTTCTTAGAAAAAGTAGAATGTAATGCAGGTAAGGTATGCTGTGAATCATGCATTTTAGGTCTCCACACCCAATGAGTACTACGATGAACGGTGCAAGTGTGTGAGATGTGTCTTAGCATGCCACATGAGAAACATCTAATTCCAGGAAAGGGATTTCTTAGATGATTTGAGTTATAATGCCTCTTCCTAGGTTTTGGCTTAAGATCAACAGTGGAAGTCATCCGATCATTTTGAATCCTCAAATTTGTTCTCTTTAAGGCATCAATCTCAATCCTCAAATTTTTCTCAAGATCTTTAGATTTCTTAAGATCAAAACTAAGTGAGGTGTGTGAAACTTTTAATGCATTATGTTCATCAATTAATTCCAAATGCTTTTTGTTCAACTCATCAAATTCATCAAGGAGAGCCATGTGATTTGAATCAATCGTTGCATGGTCTTTGAGAAACACTTCATGCTCTTTTTGTAGATTTGAATGTTCTAATTTTAGGCTAGCATGAGTTTTCTTAAGTTTTTTGTATGATGCATGAATTTTTTCACAAATTTCAAACAATTCATCATAGGTTGGTTTACATACCTCTTCTTCATCACTTTGATTTTCTCCCATGAAACATAAATTCGTAGTCTCTTCCTCTGGTTCAGTCTCAGAGGAATCAGTACCAGATTCTGCCCAAAATCCTCTTTGGATTTTCTTCTTGTCCTTCCTTGACTTGGCTTTCTCCTCACCTTTTTCCTTTTCTTTGCTTGATTGATCTTGAAGTGTAGGGCAATCGGCTCTCACATGTCCAGGTTTCCTGCATTCAAAACAAACAACATCAGAAGATCCTTTAACATATTTGTGATCCTTACCTTTCCTCCAATTTTGATGATGCATTTGTTTCTTCCTTAGAAAGCTTTTGAATTGCCTTGTGATGAAGGCAACTTCATCGCTTTCAGACCCGGAAGATTCAGAATCCGATTTGTGCGCCTTCAGTGCGATTGTTTCTCCTTTTTCGTCTCACCTGCATCAAGATTTCTTTGATTCACACCTTGCTCGTAAGCAATGAGTGAGCCAAGTAAGTTATCAATGGAATAAGTACTCAAATCTTTTGATTCAGTGATTGCAGTTATTTTTGCATCATAAGACGAAGGCAAGCATCTCAAAATCTTGTTAACTTTTTCATAATTCGAAAGTTCTTTTTCTAGTGCATGCAATGAAGTAACAATCTGAGTAAACCTAGTGTACATGTCAGAAATCGATTCATGAGGTTTCATACGAAAAAGTTCGTAGTCATGTAAGAGAAAGTTCAAACGGGATTGCTTAACTTCATTAGTACCTTCATAGGTGATGCATAATTTATCCCAAATCTCTTTACCAGTTTTGCAAGTTGAAACACGCATGTAATCTTCAGATTTCAAAGCACAGAAAAAACAGTTCAAACATTTTGCATTTAACTGAGCCAAATCACGTTCATCGAAAGTCCATTCAGTAAAAGCAACTTCAGTTTTAATACCATTAATTTCACGAGAAGGTGGAGAATAACCTTCTTGAATAAGCATCCACATGCGATAATCAGTAGATTGTAAAAACGTTGACATGCGGGTTTTCCAAAAATCAAAAGGTAAGTTGTCAAATAGAGGAGGTCGTGTAATCTTCAGTAGTGTTTTTATTTCCTACGTTAGCCATGGATCGAATTCAAAAAGTTTTCAAACTTAATTTTTCGAATCCCGCTCTGATACCACTTGAAAGTTCGTTCGGGATATTAAGCCCTATGAACTTAGTCCCAAGCTAACTAAGAGGGGGGTGAATTGGTATTTTAAAAATTCTTAAGACAAATAAATAAATTCACAAACCAAATCACACCACAAAACCAAATGCGGAATTTAAAAGTGCGGAAGCAAAAATAAGAACACAAGATTTATAGTGGTTCGGTCGACTCGACCTACGTCCACTCCTTGGAGGCACCCTCCAAGTATTGCACTACAAAACGTGACTCTCCTTTAGCCCCCACAGCTAGGCGGAGAAGCCCTCACAAGAAACTCCTTTTTGCCACCCCGGCAAGGCAGAGAACCTACCTCCTTTTGCTTCCTCCTGAAGCTGGCAGAGAACCACAACCAAAAGCAAAACTCCTTACCTCTACCGACCCTTCCACGGACGAGAAACTCCAGACGAAAGACAAGCAGAGCGATCCTTGAGCAACCCTTGTGAATCCCCTCACAAGCTCCCCCTCACAAGATCCTCTCTCTCTCCCTCTCTCTCTTTCTCTCCTCAAGGTCTTCTCAGGTCAAGGCAGCAGCCAAAGGTCTCTCAAAAACGTTGAAGAAGATCTCTTTAAATAGAAGAGCTCAAGATGAGCTCATTAATTGCAAGTAGCCGACTTTATCGTCCATGACGATATGGACATCGGCCTGGCCGATCAGTACAAATCAAGGAAGATCGGCCAGAGCACAGCCCTGGGAACAGTCCTGGACAATTGAAATTTGGCTTGATCGTCCAGGCCGATCTCACGATCGTCCTGGCCGATTAGTTCAAATCAGAGGTAAATCGTCCTGAGCACAGCCCTGGGAACAGTCCTGGCCGATTGAAATTTGGCTTGATCGTCCAGGCCGATCTCACGATCGTCCTGGCCGATATGATCGTATCAATCATCCTTAATTACTCCCTTGATTTCCTGATCAATTAAGGCATAATTTGGTAATTTCGTCCAGGCCGATCCTGGAATCGTCCTGGCCGATAATTTAAAATTCAGTATGCCTAAACTGTCTAAGGCGGCTATCTCTTTCTATTTTGAGCTTATCGTCCTGGCCGATACACGTATCATCCAGGCCGATATGTTAATGTCGGCTGCCTTAATTAAGAATCCTTAATTAGACTTTCTGTTTTAAGCTGATCGTCCCGGACGATATAAATATCGGCCGGGCCGATGTGGGCAAAAACAGAATTTCTAAGCCTCTCAAGTGTGTGTGTGTGAAGGGTTACTTAGCACCAGTCTTTTTGATTATTACAAGTAGACTCAAAAGGTAAAAAATAAAATTACAGACTGACTCAACCCTAAGCCTACGCGATCCTGGACTTGGCTTCCTCTTGATCGTCCGATCTTCGATTCCTGAAAAGTTAGAAGCAACAAGTAGTCCAAGAGAGATAGTGTTTGTCAATCATCAAAACATAAGCCATGAAAAAGTAGATTTGCAACATATACCACTTGTGAGGTGTAGTTTGTAAGCCCCTTTGCACTCATTAGATTTAGATTTGAGGCACTACCTATCGGTAGTCCTCATCTTAGTCTTAGGGTCCAAGGCATGCGTTGATTCCAAATCACCCTATAAGCCCTCATATTTTGGGCAATTCCTATAACATATGTTGAAGGAATGTAAGCCCCAACATTCTAAAAAAAATGTCAACTTAACCCAAAATTAGAGTTCTAAAATGTAAAGCCCAATATAGAATAGTTTGAGCACCTCTGAGTGTCCCTCAGAATCAAGTGCTCCTACCTCACCTTCCCTTGGACTTCACTCCAAAAATCTGATTCTAAGTTGATCAATTCCTCCTTGAAATTCCTAAAGGGCCAAAACCTTTAAGCAAGACTTTCATAGATTTTAAAACAAAAAGCAAACTTTAACCAATGTCTAAAATGACTTCCAAGAAAAGCAAAACCACTAGTTTAATCAAAAGTTTTCTCAAGCACTAAAGCTTGGGATGTAATTAACCATTGGGGCTTGCCTCTATGGGACGTCTGTACCCCAGAAATAAACGACCAAACATCGAGTGGGGGAATCTCTGTTAATAATTGTAAATTTTATTATTGAGTCCATAAGGAAATGGTATTTTTACTCTTCGGGGTAATATATCATATTCTTATGTCGTACTCGATGATAAAGTATGCAATCCATTTGAGGATACAAAAATTCTCCAACACCAGGATGTTGTCAAAATTTTTATTGAAGTGCACAAAGCTTGAACAATAAGAAGACCTCACTTGAGCAATAATATAAAGGACCCATACTTGAACAGAAATGCTTAGAATTTGAACCAAATGTGCAGAGGACTTGCACAAATAATAGGGAACAGGACTCAAACTGAACTACAAGAAGTGGAACCTAAATCCTAAAATGCATAATCAAGAGCAAGATTCAGATGCTAAATAATAATTTAACTCATTCAAACAAATACAAGCAAACAAGCAGGGGACTCGTGACAAACAGGATCTCGATGCATACAAGCAATGAATAATATTCAATTCACAGTATCTAAACAATCACAAACAAATCTCAATTATCAAAACCTATGAATACATGAGACAAGGTACATAATGGATGATATTATTGAATGCAACATACTCCCACAACAATCCCTGCGAGGTCAAATGCACTATACTTGCAAGCAATAGCAATCAACTACAAAATGCACAAGTACTGCTCACATGCTATAATTAAAGATCTGTTATACAAACAGTAGTCTGACTGTAGATTGAGATGACAATACTGGCAATTGATAGTGGAAGACCCGTCCTTGCAAGCAAGTACAATCAATGACCACCTGAGATTGGTGAAATGTAGATATGATGCAAGTACAATAGGCTCTTCAACAAATATGTCTGGGAGATTGTAGTGAACATAATCATTCCTTGTGAGCAAGGACAGATGATACAACGCACTTGTGGATAACAAGAATGGCTATATTACAATTACAATGAACCCTTGTGGACACAAGTATAGATAGCACCTACAGTAGCGGTGATTGAGATGCTGCAAATACGTCAGGTATGAGGACAACTCCATGTACGGAGAAGGGCACCTCCTGGAAAAATGGAAGGGATATTTGAACAAATTCGAACTAAATAGTTCACAGATTGGCAATTAAACCATGGGATCTTGATCGGGTACATCATCCATTCCCCCACGATCCGCTTTAAGTGTAAGATGGTGAAATTTTTATTTTAAATATAAAATCTTCAAACTTCTGAATACCCAAGCCCATGCTGCTACTATATGTCATATAGCACATATTATCTGCGTATCTGATTGACGACTAGCCTTAATCGAAAGTTCTCTCTCGTTATCGGGAGTGGCAATTAACTATAGGGGTTTGCGCCTAAAAGAAATCAGAACTCAGATCATAAAGGCCTCACAAAATGAGGGCAAAATCAAAATCTATGGGTAGCGTCTTATCTACAAACTCATCTGCCTTCCAAAATTTACCCCAGAACTTAAATCTGTTAAACCCCCCCCCCCCCCCCCCCCCCCCGAATGAAAGAAAAGCAGCATCGGACGGAGGCCGGGGCCAAATTTTCAAAGCCCACAACACATTTGAAGAAATTAAGGCTTCGTTTGGGACAACTTTCATGCTACTTTCTAAAATAGCTTTCTAGTACAAAAATTTCTAGTTCAAAAATTTTTTGTACAAAAAGATTGTTTTAGAAAGTAGTAAGAAAGATATTCCAACCAAAGCCTAAGATGCTCTTTTTGTATGATGTTTTAATATAGTGTTGTTGTATTTCTGAGTAAAGGTTCAAAATGGACCCAAAATTTTTAGGCCCATTTTAATTTGATTTTTTTCAAGTACTCAATATAGTCCCTGAATTCATCAAATTTGAGCCAATTTGGTGTTGTCAATTTTATCATTTATTTTTGATAGAAATAGGCGGAGGGAAATTTTCCATTAGGGCATTTTGATCTTTATAGGATCATTCTCACTCCATAATACTAACTTGGGCTAATTAGATTGAAAATACCCACACAGAAAGTCTTGCTCCACTAATTGTCGTCCATTAAAATAAAAATAACTAAGTTGATGGTAGGACCAAAGTGTCACATTGAGAGAATAAATTAAGCACTTTAAAAAGCCTAGGACTAAATTAGACACAAGTCTAGGATTCATTTTCTTTACTCGCGTATTTCAAGCTTCTTGATACTCTCGTTGCACTCTAAAGACTAACCAGGGAGAAGACTAAGTAGGAAGCACTAGGACTAACCATAAGGTAAAGTTTAATTGTTTAATTTGATGCGTAATCATTTTTTGTTTTTAATGAAATATCTATGTAATCCTTGGATCCTTTCCTCAGTTATCTTTCTAGAGCTTATTATATTATGGCATTCCTTGAATTCTACTGGAAGTTTGGTTATCTTGTATGAACATAATTGTCAATTTCATGCTTAAGGGTTATTGTTGTTTCTTAGCAGATTCCAAAGGCTATATTGTTGATGATGATGGTATTGATTTTGTAAAATTTTCACACCTTAGGGACATCAAGGCTCAACAAAGAAGCCTGAGGTACAAGCCTCCTCCATGTTCAAGGTAGATCTCCAACATCAAGGCACCAACTTCATAAGAGCAATTTTTATGTTTATATTTTGCAGAGAGTATCTGAAGTCTTGTAAAACCCGAAAATGTCGTTTTAGACCTCGCACGCTTTTCAAAGCGCCGCGACAAGATTTAAGCAAAAATTTTAATGTTAACGGAATTTAATAGAAATAATTTTAGAAAATTCCTTGCAAAATTTTGATCGTTTTGTTATATAGAACTTGTACCTAATTTTACTTATATTTGGAATTAAAATTTAACGAAGTTTTAAAATACCCATTTTACCCTCACTTGTTTCTTAAGACGATTTTACTTAAGTAAGGGTAAGAAAGTCAATTACAAACCCTTTCTCCCTTAATAGGCAAACCGAAACACTCCCCCTCCCATTTCACGCGTGACGGACCGAATCGAGCGGAAGAAAGAGCGGACGGTCGGGCGGACGGTGGTTTCCGCGAGGCTCTCCGGCGGCGATCTTCCGGCGAGAGATTTAGTTCAAATCGAAGAGGACGACGAGAGGATTACTCAGATATGATTATTTTGGAATGAATCCCTCTCAATCTCTAGTATTTTGGAAAAGAAAATTTTAGGGTTTTTCCAAATTCTCATTCTTCTTCCAAATTTCTTTTAGGAATAAATAGTGAAGGATTAGGAGAACTTTTTAACGATGAAAATGAAATTTTTGGAGATTTAAAAATTAGGGTTTTTCTCATTAATTGGAATGTTTGGAAGTATCTTTGTAAATATGGTTTCTAAGGGTTCTAAGAGGGTTTCTAAGGGTATAAATTGAATTTTTTGCACAAAATAATATTTCTCTAATTTTTAATATTAATAAATCCGAAAATAATTAACTTAAATTTAATTAAAGTTTAGGTTAATAATAGATTAAAGATTTATGTTAATGACATTCATTTATGTTAATAACATTGATTTATGATAATGATATTCATGTCATTTGATAAGAAGGAATTAAGATTTAATGTTTATTTATGTTAATGGTTTCTTTATATTAATGATTAGGAATTAAGGTTAATGTTAGGTAAGGGGAATTTTGATAAATGATTCAGCAAATTAAATTCATATGTTTATAATTAAGAAAATGAGAGAGAAAGAGAAAGTGAAGGAAAGAGATAACCTAGAATAGTTTAGAAAGAAAAGATTTTGTTTTAAGTTATTTTGTAGATTTTAAGAATCAGAAATTAATACTTATAGGTGTTTAATCGTGGTGACATCGAGGGAAGAAAGACTAGCAAGGAAATCAGATTCCAAACTTCTGTAAGTATACATGATTCTTTATTACAGCAATATTTTTGTTTCTCTCCAGTTCTATGTTTTGAAAGTTCCAACATGTTCATACAATCTTTATGATTAATTTTAGATCATGATTTTACTACTCTGTTCAAATGATTGATCATGCAAAGTTTATGCTATATTTTATGACATTATATGATAGAGATTATGTAATTTATGAAATGAAAAGATATGATATGATGTGAATATTATATTGAATGATTGAATGTGCATGCTGATTAGATGGAGTTCACCCCCTTATAGTACTAGCTGGGGACGTTGTACTCGTGCACGATAAAATGATAAAGGATATGGAAAAGAAAATGGTAAAGGAGTACCTTTATGGTACTAGACGGTGACTCCTGTGACGGTTATATTATATACGAAAAGAGAAAGTTAAGTATAATGATATGAATATGGAAAGAAAAATGAAAGATATATTTTATGATATGATATGTTTAATGTTATGTTAAGTATGAAATCATTTTTATGTTATGTTCATATGAAATTGACATCCAGCATATTACACAATTGTCTTGTTTACTGTAGTTTAGAATTGTGTATTACTTACTGAGCTTTAGCTTAATGTTAGTTGTTAACATTTTCAGGTAAGTGTAGGCAAATCAATATGAATAGAAGGGGTGGCAATGTATATCGTAGAAGAGGAACATCTGAGCAAAGGTAATTTTATGGTTATGCCTGATTTTATGTTTAAGTGTTTTCAATTTGATGTTTAAGAGGCTCTTTTAATTATTATGGAGATAGATTTAGTGATTAGAAAATTTTAGCCTACCGTCCGACCTTTGTTCCCGCCTCGCCTGCGTGAGCTCACTGGGCCGGGTCGTGACAAGTCTTATCCTCGGGCCAAATACTTCAATGATGCAAAACCCTTGCAAGAGCCCTGTGATGTAGGATTTCCTTGCGCTTCACAAAATGAAATTGATCAACCTGATGATGTTGCTCTCGTCAATGCTGGTTGCCGCATACTGATTGAAGGTGTATTTTAGACATAGACAAACTATATTTGATTTTTCAGTCGTTTTCTTATTGCCAGGAACGATTCTTTCACTAATTAATTATATATCTCATTTGTCTTTTGCTCTTTCGGTATTGCCAGGAATGATTCTTTCACTAATTAATTATATATCTCATTTATCTTTTTTTGTTTCGAAAGAGCAGGTTCAAACATGCCTTGCACTCCACAAGCTATTGATGTTTTGAAAAAGGGGAAAGTTTTGGTTGCTCCAGCAAAGGCAGCAAGTGCGGGAGGGGTCTGCTAATCTCTCTTTTAGTTTGCTTCTGATTACACATCCGATGTAAACTTCATTGATTGAGAACTCAATCATCTCCTCCTTTCTTGAAATTACTTGTTTTCTCTTAGACCTTATTTCTAATTGATATATTATTGAATTTGGAATATTGAGATGAGTAGAGAGAGAGAGAGAGAGAGAGAGAGAGGATCTTCGATCAAAGAGGGAACTGAAAGAAAAACCCAGGGAATCATGCTTGGAGAGAAAATTCCATGATTGGGACTCTCAATAATTATGTATTCCCAGGAGTTTTGGAAGGTATGCATGGCATTAAAGACGGAAAGGAAACATCATAGGAGTGGTAGAGAGAGTATTAGAATGAAAATAGTATTGCTTCTAATTAATTTGTAAGCTATTTAAAAAAATCTAATTGTAAAAAATAAAGACCCATGCTTCGAACTTTTTAATTCTTTTTTAAAGTAATAGGTTACATATAAAGTCAAGTTGATTCAAATCAAATCCTATCATCTAATTGTAAAAAATAAAGACCTATGCATCGAACTTTCTACAAATACATATTCTCTCATGTAAATCAACACTACCATTAATATGCCCATTAAAGAGATGTAATTCAACTTGGCTCGTCGGATAAACAATTATTATCTAGGCCTTATTCAAGAGCTTGCTCAATGATTCATTAATTTTTTAGTCAAAATAATTTTTTTGTTCAGTGTAATAGTTCGTCTACCAAAGATTTATTTTTGCATTATGTGCCTCAAGAACTCTAGTAACTTGTCACTAGATAGGAACATGCACTCTTTCCAACATTGTCTAAGATATTGGTTGTCATCAAGTTGTATTTTTTCCTAGAAGAAAAAAAATAGCGCAAGCCCACCTTTCAAAGCCAACTTCATTCTCTAAGTAGCTATACTTATTGTTTCTTCATCTGTACTTTGTCAAAGTGCTGATAGAACTCAATTGTTCCATAAGATTTAAAAGCCAAGTGATTCCTCATGATAATTATCAGTTTTGAATGGTGATTTTTATTGCTTTGTGATGAGTGTAAGCTCCATGATGTTCCTATTGAAAATTGAAATACAGTGGATAAAGAATTAGCAATGTTGTTATGTCTATGAGACAATAACAATTTCTCCATGAAATCTATTGACTCTTTAATTTATTCTTGAGATACATCCATGACCCATTATTTTCTTAGTCAACAACATCAAATGCCATTGGATAAATCTGAGTATTAGCATCTTGGCTACTGCCACAAACACTTTACCTTTACATATTATTTTAAAAAATATTTCATCTACACTTGACATTATACGTTATGAATTTTTGAAGCCCTGCATGCAAGCACCTAAATAGAAGTAAACATACTTGACATGTCTTGAAGTTTCAAGTTTGAGATTAACATTTGTCCATAGATTCTTCTTATTTTACATCATCAGATATAATGATGACTTTTGAAATGATGCTGCTGGGGACTCTTTATATATATGATAGCTTACTCACAACACTGTCAGCCTTTTTATGAGACATCAATTTTATTAATTTTTCTTTACTTCAAATATAATTATCTTTGGCTTCAAATTAAGGTTGAATCTAATAAACTTCTCCTTGACATCCGAAGTGCATGACACGGATAAAGGTTAAGGACAACTGAACTTGATTGAAATTTTATTCACGACTGACAAGGGTTCACAACTTTTAACTTTGGGAAGTTCACAACAAATCTTGATAGAGAAAATCCCAACGTCTTTTTCCTATCATGCCAAATACATTCAGATTAGTTTCAAAATTTTCCTGTCCATTTCCTGTTATAAAGATTTTTAGGGAAACTTAATATAAATAGTTTACTATTGGAATAATGAAATCACAATATTATTTTGTTTTCCCAAAGAAAACCATAGCACATAGGCCTTCCAAAATGCTTTCCTATGTTTCCATCGTGAATTGACTAATCTGCAAATTCAGCCATATGGATGACTTAATGTATACTGGGCTGGAATTCCTACTACATATTCTAGTAAGAACATCCATGACTAAAGCAAAATTGATATGGGCTTAAAACGGATCCTTTATGTAATCCAATTGAAATAGGAAAATAATTGATCAAATCACCTTGTGTTTGAACACAAAGTAACAACTCTTGTATACATATCCTTAATGTCTTGAATATAAGTATTATTAACTCCTTTCCTTTTTAGAACTCTCCAGAGCACTTATCTTGAAATTTTATCATATGTTTTTTTTTTTTTTAATCAATAAAAATCCTATGTAGATCCTCCTATGTTTTTTCAAACCACTTAGCAAATGTATAGCTTTCATAGTATACCTATCTGGCATGAACCCAAATTGATTTAAGAAACATTAGTATGAGAAGGGAATTAATTTTTGTATATTTTAATAACTGAATCTTTATCTTGCTCCCAAAAACTGCTTATTCTTTAGTTTATTTTATTTTATTTTTAATTTCTGTATCACATCTCCCATTTGTATATTCACCGTGATTTTAATGTGATATGTACTAGGTTATTTTTGATACCATGTTTGTTTTAGTGCATTAACCTTTCAGCTAGCATGAATTTCTTTGTATACACGATTTTAAGGCCTAAGATTTACAATTGATTTTGGAGATGCAAGCTATCTTGCATTGATCTATTCCCTTTTCAATTCTCCATTAGCTGCGTGCAGTCATTAATCTGCCATAAAGTTCTGATTCATGGTTTTCTGCATTAACCTGCTTTGATTGTATCCTATTGTTCTTATTGAAGTATGGTACATTCTGGTTGTACTTACAATAAAAAAATATCATAGGACATATCTGAAATGATAATCTTTATATCTAATTGAACTAAACAAATGGTGCATTGTGTTTAACATACGTTGCATTCGATCCATCGCCAGGTACGATGGAATTCCTAAACATTAGGATCCAAAACCCAAGTTTGTTTTGGTACTGTAAGTTAAATTTTAACCACCATATTTTACTTTGAGTCTAATGTAAAACTAACCTACCTTGCATCATTGTCAGCTGATTGGAAATTTAGCAAATTTGTTATGTGCTGCTAGGGGTGCAAACGAGCCGAGTCAAGCTCGAGTCAGGGCGTGTTCAAGTCGAGCTTGACTTTCAAAGACCAAGCTCGAGCTCGAGTCGAGCTCAAAATCCGAGCTCAAGCTCGACTCGTCTTCTTGTCGAGCGGCTCATCAAGCTTTGCTATCGAGCTCCGATGTCGAGATCAAGATCCATCGCTGGTTGTAGCGTCCGTCCTTAAGCTCGTCGTCATCGTCGCTTCTACCGTCGAGATCATCGTCATGCTCGCGTCGGGACCCTGGCCGCCGGCAATCGAGCCGTTCGTCTCCAAGACGGATCACAGCCCCGCAGGAGAAGGGCCTTGGCCATCGAGGCTACGACAGAGGCTGAAATATGAGGAGAGTTGCACGCTCTGCTCTGCATCTCTACAGAGCACCCTCATCCCTGCCATACCCAGTCGCTTTTGCTCCTCGGAAGGCACGGCCATCTTCTCCTTTGATGATGCGGCGGTGGTGTGCAAGGCAGAGGAATCGGGAACATCAGAGCCGAGCACATCAACGAGGAATCTGGCGATGCCTCTACAAATGCAGCTGTATATCTCAAAGATCTCAATTATGACACAATTCATCGCCTCAAGGATGAGCCCCACCTCCATTCCGTCATCATATGGCCGGATCTGCATTAACAGCTCAAGCAGATCTTGTATCTTCGCCAACATCTCGAGATCACCTTCGATTGAATTGACGGAGGAGGAAGAGAGGACGGAGCGGTAATCGAGGAATTGGAAGATCTCAATGATGACAACAATTCATCGCCGCAATCTTGTAATCGACGAAGCACTCATCGTCGTCCTGTCGTCCCATCGAGCTCGTCGAGCTCCCTTCCTTCTCATGTCCTCCCTGGTCGCCTCGTCGAGCTCGTCCCGTGCCGTCGAGATCATCCTCAAGATCAAAATTTTCCGCTATTGAGATCGTCGTTGAGCTCGTCCAGTTGTCTGCGGTCGAGATCATCATCAAGCTCAAAATTTTCTGCTTTTGTGACCGTCGTCGAGCTCGTCCCACCGTCTGCCGTCGAGATCGTCGTCGAGCTCGCCCCGTCGTCATCGTCACGTCGTTAAGATTCATCTTTTTTTTTTCCCGCTCGCAACTTTTATTTCCCGCTCGAGACTTCGATTTCCTGCTTCGTGTTTGCATTTCCCTCCTGCAAGTTAAGCTGTCGAGCTGCTCGACGAGCTAACGAGTCGAGAAGCAGCCTGTTCGAGCTTGAGCTCGATAAGCTGTCGAGCTCGAAATTGTGTTCGAGCTCGATAAGCTCGGCTCGTCGAGCCTGTTACCGAGTCGAGCCCGAGCCAACTCGCGAGTCGGCTTGACTCGTTTGCACCCCTATGTGCTGCATCAAATTCTTCAATATTTATGGGTGCAAAATTTTTACACTTTTGGCTATTCAGTGAAGTTGGTTTATCTTGGATGTGAAGATCTTCGTTCTTCTAATTTTATTTTGGGATGTGAGGATCCTATTCTGGTTCTTCTTTTCTTTTCATTTCTTTCTTTTTTCACTCTTTTAGTGAGTATTTATTTGAGTGGTTAGATTTATTTAATCCTGGAAGGTATGCTGGTTATCAACAATGTTCATGTTCCATAATTCCGTTGTGGTTCTTCTGCTTGATTTTGAAAACCTTGTGGTTATTTTTTCCTTAGAGATTTATCATATGATCGCACATTTTGGATTTTTTTATTTATATGAATCTTGATGTTTTACAAATAATTGTTTCTTTTATAATTGTAGTTTTATAACTTCTCTCTATCACTCAATAATGTTTTGAGGAGACCCCACTCCACCTAAAGTGTTGTCCAAAATATCAAGGTAGTTATTCCTAGTATTAGCATTGTTTTTCAAGATTATAACATATTGTAATTCTATGGAGATGTCAAAGTTGATATCTAAGGAATTTATAAAGGTGAGAGAGATCTTGGCCAAACTATGAATTCTCATGGGCTTTTCATGTATTGAAGGAATTTCATAAGAAACATTTAAGAGAATCTTGTATATACATATAGCTTCTAGAAGGGCTTCATAGTCTAAATTATGTCAAAGAGTATAATACTATTCAGAAGCCCTAGAATATACTTAATACTAGATATGATCATCACCTATGTTGCACCGATATGGATACGGCGACACGGATACGACACGATACGGATACAGAACACGTCAATTCTTAAAAATATAAGATACGGGTACGGCACGGACACGACATTATAATTTATAAATTATACATAAAAATTAAGAAAGCAAACAAAGCATAATATTTGAAGTTACAAAAAAATATGACAACAACTTCATTTGTAGCCTTGTAGCTTATAATATCAAAATATAAGCAAGCATTAAATGTCTAGTACAACAACAAAAGCATAAACATAAATTATCTAGCACTTGAAGTTTTAACTATTCAATAGAGGGAATTATATAATTATCTTCTTCATTGATTTGTCTTTGAACTTCTATATCATCTTCAATAAATATCATAGCTTCTAATTCAGGCTCATCAAGTGAAAGATTAGCAAATTTTAATATTTTCATATCATCAAGAGACTCAAATCCATCTCGAAAATGAGAGAATCTTGCTCGCAACTGGGGAAGTAATTACGACACGTCTTTTTTTTATTTCTTTTTGTTTTTCAACGGACACGCGTATCAGATACACGTGTCCTTTTGAAATTAAATAATATTTTAATTGGATACGGCTTTGGCATATCCGACACGTATCGGTGGAGTATCGGAGGCGTATCCGTGTATCGGTATATCGGATACAGCACACCTTCATAAATAGGTGTATCGGTGCAACATAGATCATCACTAATAATCCTCAAGCTTCTATATAATCAATAGAGCATGATGGAGAATGATAAATAGGACATCCACTTATTCAAAAAGCTTCATAGGCATACTAATTCAAAATCCTCAAAATGTACTTAGTGTTAGATAGTGTTCTTATTAAAGTTTCTAGGATTGTTCCATAATATATGAACCACTAAGGGTAAGGGCCTCAACTTATTCAAATGTTTTATGAGGGCATATTCATTACAAAATCCCAAAAGACACATGATGTGAGATAAGGTCCTCACTAAAATCTCTCTATAATAGCATAATAGTATATGAGAAATAAAAATGCATAATAAACTAAGGGGAAGTAAAGGCTACCCAACTTTGGTAACCAATGTATCAAATCCCCTCTATTTGTATGAGGCATAATATTCTAGCATGAAGATCTAATAACATGATCTTCTACCACTTCAACAAAACAGGGAGATTTTATAACATTTTCAAAGAAATATGAAGAGCTTAATCTTCTGTGGGGCAAGTCTACAAAGTTCTTAGTAACTCTTATGCATGTTGTTGGGTTCATAAGTTATCACCCCCAATATTATATTCTGGTCAGCATTTGGAATCCTATAGGGTTCAAGAGAGCACATCTTCTCTTTCATAAGTTAATATTTTATGAACACTCAATTTCAAATCAACATTCAATAAAATGTAGTATTAAAAATCTTATTGACATTTGACAAAATCTTCAATACAAACTAGAGATGCAACCTACATGGATGAGGAGAAGAAAATCCTCTCTTCCAAAATTCTATGTTATTTGATGAAATTTTCAACTTCAAAGAAAGATAAATAATTTTCTCCCTCGTGGGGGCTCCAAAAATTTTGCTCCCCAACCTCTCCACATATGGGTCAATTTTTTAGATGCAGCTTCGATTTTAGGTAAAATAATACCTATAGATTTCACTCTCATTTCGTAAGGATTTTATCATCTGCTGCCAGTTATTTCAAGTGCCCAAGCTTCTATAGTTAACTACCTCTCTTGATAATATGATAAAATTTTCAATTAAGGTTAGTTGTTAGGTGTAGACAGTAAGTACCAAGCATATAATAGTAGCAATTTTGGTATTGAGATTTTGAAATTTACTATCTTGTACTTAAAATGGGTGGTGGGGAAATGATGATGAAGCCAACCAAGATCCCATGATTTTGTTATTTGTAGTCTACTAAGTAAAAAAAAGTAGTCAACCCAATATGATTAAAGGATCCTTACTAGTAGTCATGGGTTGCTTCATTAAAGAGTTCATTGTCTTATCTCTTAATTGATCATAATATAATAAAAAAATATAAGATTATATTAGTATAAATATTATTATGTAATCTTATTAGCATCGGATCCCTCTATAGGTACAATCATAGTGATGTTTGTCTATTTCCTACCAAAAGTGATAGATTTGATGGAATTTTGTCAAGAGGCATAACCATGAGACACTACTTTTTCTTATGCATGAAATTTTTTGTAAGTTGTGAGCTAAAAGCAATGTGCATCGGTCGTATGACAAAAATTCCAATATGACAAATAAGAGCACCCTTTTTCTCATAAAAACCCCACCATACTTTCAAATTGATATAAATAGAATTCCTCATAACATCTCATCATTTTAATTTGTAGATATCATCAATGATAGAAGAAGAAACACTAGTAGGAGATGGATACCTCGTAGACATAAGGATGGTAACGTGGGTACTAACCTCAAATGCACCATCATAAGAGTTACATATGAGCAATGCTCCTTATGAAGGTCACATTGAGTTTCACATCCATATAAAATATTTAAACAACATCTTAATATAAAATTGAATGCTACATAACATATGACTAATTTGTAATTAGTATATAACATTGGAGACCACTAACCAATAACTCATAGTGAGATATTGTCTCATCGAGTGCCCATAATTCATCCAAAATTTTAAAATCTCAATCATTACAAGTCCTTAATATCTATGATTCAACTAGTTAGATTATTATTTGTTAACTACCTTCATAAAATGCTGATCACCATAGAAAAGAATATTTCACTTACCTATCTAAGGTATGTAGTCAGTCTCCATGATGTAGATATCATGTTTAGTGTATGAGTAGATGGAGAAGCATTAGTTAGCCATAATGTTGTTGGCATTAGTTTATAATGGCTAATATGGTTGGATTATTATAATGTGATTCCATGTTTCACACCTAATTTCTTAATTTGCTCATCATGATCCAACTAATCCTAACATCATATAAAAGTTTAATATAGGTCAAACTCATGTGTAGACTTAGATGTCTTTATATGGAACAATTATTACGTCCTCTTACCTGACGTAGAGGTACGTTCGGCCGCCAATAACATGTTGTCACGTGCTCTTACTCTTTATCGTGCGGCCCGACGACTTGACCCGGAGCGGAACCAGGGAATGCTATGTTCGTGATTTTCTCGGTATTGCTCGGTATTGCTTTGCAAAAACGAGAAATACCGCTCTGTGAAGACCAAAACCATACAAATACCGAGTTGTACCGAGTTTTTCTACAACTCGGTATTTGCTCAGGATTTGCTCGGTATTGCTAAGGATTTGCTCGGTATTGCTAGAAAAAACTCGGTACAACTCGGTACAACTCAGTATTTACTCAGGATTTGCTCGGTATTGCTAGGGATTTGCTCGGTATTGCTAGGTATTTGCTCGGTATTGCTAGAAAAAACTAGGTACAACTTGGTACAACTCAGTATTTGTAACATCAAAATCTGCTCCAGGATCGTCCGGGCCGATCTGGATCGTCCCGGGACAATCAGAGCAATTTCTGCTCCAGATTCTGTACAGAAGTTCCAGGAATGATTTCCTGTAGGGATCATCCGGGCCGATCTGGGATCGTCCCGGGACAATCAGTGGATGGCACAAGTCAGAGAATAGAGGTTTTTATCGTCCAAGAAAATTAATTATCGTCCTGAGAAATCGTCCCAGGCCGATTAGTTCAGTGCAAAAGTCAGAGAGCATCGTCCTGAGGATCGTCCAGGTAATCGGCCAGGCCGATGTGAATTTGGTCTGATCGTCCAGGACGATCGTGCGATCGGCCGGGCCGATCAGAGTAATTTAAAGTTGAAATCAGTCATTTTGAAGAGAGAGAAAATCAAATAAAATATCTAATTTCAGTTGAGGAGAGAGAAAGTTGAGGAAAAGTTTGGAAAAGTTGATTTTCGGGGGACACCGGGCTGTTTTCGTCCGACGAGATTGTTCGAGATATTGCTGTACGCAAGGTAAGGCACATTCCGCCTTTCTCAATTTTCAAAACGGTGCAATTTGAATGAGTTTTCTGTCCGGATTTCGTTTTCGTTAGCGAATTTCGTCCGTATTTTTCGATTGGTTCAGTTTTTACCGCGTAACTTTTGATATGTTTCTAAGGTGCCGAGTGTGCACATTTTGATTATTTTCTGGAGAATTTTGAACCAGTATTTTTGATTCCGCGGTGTTTTCTGTCGACTGCAATTTTTCACGATGTCTAAAAATGTTGTGGCAGTAGAATAAAAGTCTTGCAATGTCGTTGTGAACATTCTGTGATAATTTGGTAATTTGTGATTTTTAGGAAATTTTGTGTAAATTCTGTATACTGCCGTTACGCTGCCGGATTTTCGTATGAATTCTGAAATTGTCTGGATTTGTTCTGAAATGAATTGATATGATTGTGTTCTATAAAAAGGGAGTTATAAGGGGTCAGGATCCTGTGAGATCTTGTCTGTGTCAGGGAAAAATCTGAAATGAGCTCTGAAATCTGTTTCTGAATACAAGTTCCGGATCCGATGATAAATTCTGTTCTGGTGCTATAAGCACATCTGTTCTGGTGCCGTGAGCACAAAGGGAGGCATAAGGGGCTAGAATCTGAGAGATTCTGTCAGTGTCTGGGAAGGGAGGCATAAGGGGCCAGAATCCGTTGTGATTCTGTCAGTGTCAGGGAATCTGTTCTGACTTTTGATATGTTATGATTTTTTATTTCTGTACGACATAACTTGATTTGATCTGTACGGTTATGATTCTGATATACGATTCTGATTCTATTCTGATTTGATATACGATTCTGTTCCGATTTCTGTTCGGATTTCTGTCTGATGTGTTTATGTGGGCTCTGAGGATTTTGATTGGAGGTTTGATGTCTTGCTGAGCTGTTGTAGCTCATCCTTATTTTCTGCGTGGTTTTTAGGTTCTGGGAAAGGGAAGGAAGTCCAGGAGTAGAGTTCAGAGTCTGATCCGTGATAGGTATTTTGTTCTTTTGATTTTTGTACAGTCATGGCTTTTCTGTTCTGTCTTTCTTTCTGTCTAAAAGCCATGAGCTGTATCTGTACATGATTCTTTTGAGGAAGAAGATAGATGATCTGTTCCGCTGTGATTTGATGTTTATAGTAGCTCTGTGTGTGTCTGTTTTGAGTTGAAATATTTGGAAGAATCAGTTCTGAAGCAAATTCCAAAGCCAGATCCTGGAATCAGTACAGTCAGTTTCGTTCTGTCTGACCGCCGCGACCCGATGCGAGCGGGACCCGTCCCGGTCGGGTTGGGTCATGACAGTATTTGCTCAGGATTTGCTCGGTATTGCTAGGGATTTGCTCGGTATTGCTAGGTATTTGCTCGATATTGCTAGAAAAAACTAGGTACAACTCGGTATTTGCTAGGTATTTGAAATATATCCAAAAGGTGATGGGATGTTGTTCGGCTCGTCAAGGATTTAAAAAAACGCACGTGCTAGAACCCAAAAAACAGCGGGTCGGGTCGGCGACTTTTCTTCATGCTACGTGTCGCTAAAATATTGGTGGCTGAACGTAGAGGAGCGTACGTTCACCGGACCAAATAAAAGTTTCTTTATATGAGTTATGATAGACCATTGCTACGGACTCTAACATAAACAAGATGTAGAAACAATTCAATATTTTTGTGCCAATACTCGTTTAATTATATAATATTTTTTAATATCTAATGCTTCAGGCTCTAAAATATATTTGTAATTACATTCTTAGTAGATTTAAGAGCTTTTTGAACATGCTCTTTGGGTGATGCAGTACTTTCACATCTTATTAGGAGCTTAAAGAGCCCTATATAGGTGAACACGGCTGAATGTCTACATTTACTGCAAGTTTAGTGTTGGGAGTGATTACATTTACATTATGATACCCACTTAAGTCGTGTGTAATTGTATTGTTATAAACCGATCTGGTAATGAAATTTTTGCATTACTACTTCTTACATGTGTCTGCATATATTCTTTATGCATGTGAGTGTCTGAAATCTATTTTGAAGCGGCTCCCAGGCGGCTTATGTGCATGAATGAAAAATCTAAAAGTTTCTGTTGGGAGCACTACAGAGTTAGATTTGAGAACTATGACATTAAGCCCTTAGGTTGGTCATCGTTATGACAGCGCTGTCCTGAGTGTCGTGGTGTTAGATCAAATTTTTATAAAAAATATCAAATCCACTGATTTTTTATTTTATTAAATCATTTTAATCCTAAGAGTGTCATCCTGGATTGAGAAAGAAATTTTTTAGACAGAAAAAGCTAATTTCAATTGACTTAAATCCATTCTCTCTTGTTGGTCCAGTTCAGGAAGTTGTCTAGATCGAGGTAGGTTACACTATGCATATCTCAATTTTAAAAAATATGAAAGATTTAGACTTTTTTATTAAAATTAAAATTGTAGCATAAAAATGACAACTTTACATTCGTTAAACTTTCATAGTGCAACTTTTTGTATATGTTTGGGCAGTTTGAAAAAGGGGTTTTAGAAAGTTTAATTTTTTTTAGGTATTTCAATTCAGGATTTCAGTCTTAAAATCAAACACATCATCATTATGAATGATATATTGCCTCGGGATGCGAAGATATCCCTATATAAGCGTGACCACATACATAAAACTCAGTAGCAACTAGATTGTTCTTAACCTGAGGGTAATCTACTGCCCATCACATCAATTCATAGATTATAGGTAAAGTAAATAAACACTAACATCAATCAATTTTCAAACACAACATGCAGTGAAAACTCAAAAAACTCAGCACACAAGTAATGGAAAAGTAAACGTCAGCATGGCCTAAAATTAAAGTTGGTTATCCTAACAAACCATCTAAAGTGTGTGAGGTATGCTGTAAGGCTTGGGTATATCCTAAACTGGGCAATTTGTTGAAGTTATTTTTATGTTCGGGTTTGTTAAAGGTCGAAGGAAAAATTTATGTTTGAGTTTAAATATTAATGTATTGTCGTTAATTTTAGGTATATTTTAATTATTAAATGGTTACGATATTTGTTACTCACTGAGGCCGTAAAGTTTATTTCATATTCTTTGGGGCTAAACTAATTGCCTCGTAGGCTCGGGTTATCTAGTTGTAGCCGATTTTGATTAAGTTGAGGATTAAAAGTTGATAAATTTAAATCAGTTGATTTAATTACTTGTACGAATTATTCAACAAGAATTTTCTAGAACTTAAGTGAAGTATTGAATTTTTAGAATTTATTTGAATTATTTAATTCAATAAATTAAAAGGGCTAAAAGTTGACTTTTAAAATTAAGATGATCGATAATTTTAAAATTTTTCCTAAACATTAGACCTTAAGATGAGCAATTAGACTCTAAGTTTGCTCAATTTAGTATTTTCTATATTAAGTTAAAATTTTTGAAGTTTTGACCTAGTCTTACTACGGTTGACAAGAGAGTTGACTTATTTACTTTGACCTAATTTTAGAGATTTGACATTTTTAGAAAGTACTAAATTTAATTAAAGTTGAATGGCTTTGAGTTTGAGTGAATTGGATTTTTTTTGGAATAAATGATAATTTTTCAAAGCTTCGGTATATTTGGAATTTTAAAAATTGTTTAATTAGATAGCATTTTTAGATTTTGATCCAAATCAGTCTCAAATCTCTTGAAATCACCCCCAAATGTCAAAAATGTCAAAAATGACTTACGAGAATGTCTCCAAGTATTTATGATTTTTTTAAAAATTTTAAATTTTTTAATTAATTAATTTAATTAATTATGATTTTTTCTTAGAAATTAAATTAATACTAAATTAAAAGGTATGATCATATGGCTTTTATTTCTCAGAAATTGAAGGTTCAATTATGAGCAATTAGAGATTTTATGTGAATTTTTAGGATATTATATATGGGGGTGATTTTGGGTTCTCAAGTTGGTGGACCAAATGGGCACCAATTCCAGTGAAACTTGGGCTATGAGTTCACCTGATCTCAAGGCCTAAGCCCACTGAGTTTGGGCACATGATGTGTCCCCTAAGGTGGTTAACCAAACCACCTAAATTAATTATAGGGTTACCTTAGAAAAATCTTAACTCACTACCTATGGCAAGGGTGGGGATGTAATCAGTTGCTCTAAACACCCTATCCTAAGCATAATCAACACACAAACATTCAAGTCCTATATCTCATTGGATAAGTATATATGTTGATTTGAAATTAAGGATCAAATCATGACCCTTAAGCTCAAATAAACTCAAAAATAGCCCTTAATGAATTCAAACATATAGAATTTTTTTTGGACAAGTCAGAGTTATGCCCAAAATTGAACTCCCAAATTTCTAAGCCATAGGGATACATAATTTAACTATAAATTTAAAAACAATATAAATGCATTATTGGAATTAAGCTAAAAATATGTTAAATTAAGGCTTGGATCATAGGGCTTTAATAGGTCTCCTCAATACATTTCAAATGAGCCTAAGATCGCCTAAATGTTCCAACTATGTGAGTAGATGTTAATTTTTGAAGTTTCCCATAATTTTTAGATTTAATTGAACTAGATTTACACAGTCAACGACCCTTTTACAAGCAGGCGAACTCTGATTTACCAGCCAATTATGGTGCTAACTATGTAAACACAGAAATGGTTATAGCCCTCAGATTGTTGATTAGATGGATACGATTAAAATGGCTTTGAAAACTGGCAGATTTAATCTGAGCCGTTGATTGAGATCAACAGCTGGGATTACGTCTTCAACCTCACGTAGGCTCTCAAAGTCATAGAGCTTTTCAGGTGCAATATGAGAAATCCCGCCAGCAAATCTCAACCAAACATTATCGGAAGGATCAGGGCACTACAAATTGTCAATTCAATAATTAGATTCCAGTGGGTTGACAGTTTGTTTCACACTTTACCGACACTACCTAGCTCGGAGCTCGAGAAAGGATTCTCACCATATAGAAAGCGCCAACAAATGGTTTTTTATCAAGAAGCTTTAAGGGGGTGCATGATGACAAGTGTTTCTCCTTCAGATGTCTCGGCTGAAGGACTACCAGAGGTACTACTTTGAGTGGGACGTGGACAAATTTTGTCGGAGCACACTCGAACGGGTAGCCAAAAAAAGTTGGTAGGTTGGGAGAAGGGGAGTGATGAGAGAGCTCTAGGGAGGATTTTTGAAATGCTAGGAATGAATGGGGGCATCTAGGTGAGGGAGCCCTATTCACATGACCCCTACGGCCATAGACGACAGGGATCACTCGAGTAAGCCATTGGATGGCTGCCAATTGGAAGGGGAGATGCCTCAAGGTCTCGTGAGCTCGAGGCAGACAAACCCAGATTCTTAAAGGCTTTGGATGAGGCCCGAGATGGAGGGGACCATTGGAGCTCCAATATGCTTTCTTCTTCCGCCGGCAGCCACTCGATGGGTCAGACTCGTCCTGGCCCGATCCGCAGAATCGTCCAGGCCGATTGGGTATCAATAATTGCGTACAGGCCAAAGATTGGCAAAAGGTGTTCCGATCGGCCGGGCCAGATCAGATATACGGACCACGGCCGAATAGACACTAGGCGGTCGGCCCGAGAGTAAGAGCAGCCGCTACGCGTTGAACAAAAGCAGAATCGTCCGGGACCATTAAGGTGTATCGTCCGGGATCGAATGCACAATAATTGTATCCACCGGCCGAAGTTAAAACGTTTAATAATGCTTTGCCACATGTATCGTCCAGGCCGTTACTGAACAGTGGATCAGCACAGCCCGGCCGATTGTCCAATAATTGATCGTCCGGGCGAATTAAAGATCAAAAACTTATCTGACACTATGGATCGTACCCAGGACCGATCCAGTGTATCGGCCAGGACGATGCACATATAATGCATTGGCCGACAAAATTATAACTATCAGCCAGGACATTCACCAAGTAGTTCGTCTAAATCGTCCAGGACGATGTGGGATCGTCTGGGACGATGAGTTTTAGGGTTTTCAAAACTAAAAGGGTCAGCAGATGGATTTTGAACAGAAATTTGTCGATTATCGTCCAGCGACGATAAGGATCGGAGTATCGGCCACTGGACGATGTAACTAGTGAATTGAATTCAAAGGAAAGTCCTGGTGTATGATCAAGAACCTCAGATAAATAAAGAAAACAGTCAAACACAGAAAATAAAAAACAAGGAACACATGAAAACAAATATTTTATGAACTTTTAATTTTTCTAAATTTTTTTTTTATTTAAGGAGGATCATATGAAATTCTTTTCTAAAAAGTTTAAGTCCTTTTAAAGTTTTCAAGAGAATCAAAGTTTTAACAATCTCAATTAGAAGAATGTAGTATATCTGTTTGTTAAAACCCTTGATCAGACATCCTTCAGGTTACAAAAATTCTTTTTGGAAACCAAAATCTAGCTATAAATAACTAATAGGGATAACTAAGATCCATTCAAAGCTTGTTTACAAAGAAAATATCTCATATTAATAACCAAAGTATTTTCTCAATTATGGAAATTGAAATCAAGCCTTTGTAAAACATTACATAATTAATGAGTTTTTCTAAGTTTTAAGAGTTTAACAAAGGAGAGATGCTTCCATTTAGTGGGCTCATTTATGCCTCTTGTCATTTGAATTTGCTCTTTTGAGCATCTTTTGATTCTTTGATACACTTTTGTGTATATAGCATTCTTTTCAATTTTGGCTCATTGGCCTCTTTCCTTTTTAACTTTGCAATCTAGAAATTTTTAATATACTCTTAAAAAAAACTTAGTTGTGAGTATACCTTCCAAATATTAGAGAATAGGGGCTCTCGTCTCTAACATAGGGAAGAACAATCCACAACACTAAATCAAAATCATGTGAAAAATGCAATGCAAGATTTCAAAAGCTTGAATGATAACTAAAAACTTTGACTATTATGCATAAGATAAATTATTGTAGCAAGAAAAGAAAAAGATCTTAATTAACAGGCTATTGATTAAACCGAGTTTAGACTTTGTTTAGAGAAGAAAAATCATACACAAATAAAGTCTGAAGGAGGGAAAACATCAACAGAAAACTCCCTTAAAACCAATTTTGAAAAGCTAAATCATCTATCTCCAAAAACTCCAAATCTAAAAGTTTGAAAGGACTAATCATATGAAGGCCAAAATTAAGAGCAAACGTGTAAACAAAACAAAAAAAAACAAAACAAATGAAAAATAAAGCAAACTAAAATCAATACAAAGTGAGCACAAAAACCTAGAAAAAATAAAATAAAAATAAAATAAAAAGACACACAAAACTAATGTTTCAAGCACGGATAAAGCAGCGAGTTTAAGCAATTTTTTAGCTGCAACCTCCTTATGTCCAGTTCCTATGCTCCCACGAGGGCTTTGGTGAGAGCACACCTGCAAAACTCAACACAGTCAGATTTAAGAACCCAAAACAGTTTTGGATCCTTCATAAAAGTAGAATGTAATGCAGGTAAGGTAATGCTGTGAATCATGCTTTTAGGTCTCCACACCCAATGAGTACTACATGAACGGTGCAAGTGTGTGAGAAGTGTCTTAGCATGCACAGATAAACATCTAATTCTCAGGAAAGGATTTCTTAGATGATTTGGTTATAAAGCCTCTTCCTAGGTTTTGGCTTAAGATCAACAGTGGGAAGTCATCCGATCATTTGAATCCTCAAATTTGTTCTCTTAAGGCATCAATCTCAATACCTCAAATTTTTCTCAAGATCTTTAGATTTTCTAAGATCAAAACTAAGTGAGGTGTGTGAAACTTTTAATGCATTATGTTCATCAATTTAATTCCAAATGCTTTTTGTTCACTCATCAAAATCATCAAGGAGAGCCATGTGATTTTATATCAATCGTTGCATGGTCTTTGAGAAACACTTCATGCTCTTTTTGTAGATTTGTAGGTTCTAATATAGACTAGCTGTGATTTTCTTAAGTTTTTTGATGATGCATAATTTTTCACAAATTTCAAACAATTCAATCATAGGTTGGTTTACATACCTCTTCTTCATCACTTTGATTTTCCTCCCATGAAACATAAATTCGTAGTCACTTCCTCTGGTTCACCTCAGGGAATCAGTACCAGATTCTGCCCAAAATCCTCTGGATTTCTCTTGTCCTTCCTTGACTTGGCTTTCACCTCACCTTTTCTTTTCTTTGCTTGATTGATCTTGAAGTGTAGCAATCGGCTCTACACAGTCCAGGTTTCCTGCATTCAAACAAATCAACATCAGAAGATCCTTTAACATATTTTTGATCCTTACCTTTCCTCCAATTTTGATGATGCATTTGTTTTTCTTCCTTAGAAGCTTTTGAATTGCCTTGTGATGAAGCAACTTCATCGCTTTCAGACCCGGAAGATCAGAATCCGATTTGTGCGCCTTCAGTGCGATTGTTTCTCCTTTTCGTCTCACCTGCATCAAGATTCTTTGATTCCACACCTTGCTCGTAAGCAATGAGTGAGCCAAGTAAGTTATCAATGGAATAAGTAACTCAAATCTTTTGATTCAGTGATTGTGGCATTATTTTGCATCATAAGAACGAAGGCAAGCATCTCAAAATCTGTTAACTTTTTCATAATTCGAAAGCTCTTTTTCTAGTGCATGCAATGAAGTAACAATCTGAGTAAACCTAGTGTACATGTCAGAAATCGATCTGAGGTTTCATACGAAAAAGTTCGTAGTCATGTAAGAGAAAGTTCAAAACGGGATTGCTTAACTTCATTAGTACCTTCATAGGTGATGCATAATTTATCCCAAAACTCTTTACCAGTTTTGCAAGTTGAAACACGCAGTAATCATATTTCAAAGCACAGAAAAAACAGTTTTCAAACATTTTGCATTTAACTGAGCCAAATCACGTTCCATCGAAAGTCCATTCAGTAAAAGCAACTTCAGTTTTAATACCATTAATTTCACGAGAAGGTGGAGAATAACCTTCTTAATAAGCATCCACATGCGATAATACAGTAGATTGTAAAAACGTTGACATGCGGGTTTTCCAAAATCAAAAGGTAAGTTGTCAATAGAGGATGCGTTGTAATCTTCAGTAGTGTTTTTATTTCCTACGTTAGCCATGGATCGAATCAAAAAGTTTTCAAACTTAATTTTCGAATCCCCCCTTTGATACCACTTGAAAGTTCGTTCGGGATATAAAGCCCTATGAACTTATTCCCAAGCTAACTAAGAGGGGTTGAATTGGTATTTTTAAAAATTCTTAAGACAAATAAATAAATTTCAACAAACCAATCACACACAAAACCAAATGCGGAATTAAAAGTCGGAAGCAAAATAAGAACACAAGATTTATAGTGGTTTCGGTCGACTCGACCTACGTCCACTCCTTGGGCACCCTCCAAGATTGCACAACAAAACGTGACTCTCCTTTAGCCCCACAGCTAGGCGGAGAAGCCCTCACAGAAACTCCTTTTGCCACCCCGCAAGGCAGAGAACCTACCTCCTTTTGCTTCCTCCTGAAGCTGGCAGAGAACCACAACCAAAAGCAAAACTCCTTAACCTCTACCGACCTTCACGGACGAGAAACTCCAGACGAAAGACAAGCAGAGCGATCCTTGAGCAACCTTGTGAATCCCCTCACAAGCTCCCCTCACAATATCCTCTCTCTCTCCCCTCTCTCTTTTCTCTCCTCAGGTCTTCTCAGGTCAAGGCAGCAGCCAAAGGTCTCCAAAAACGTGAAGAAGATCTCTTAAATAGAAGAGCTCAAGATGAGCTCATTATTGCAAGTACGCGACTTATCGTCCAGGACGATATGGACACATCGGCCTGGCCGATCAGTACAATCACGGAAGACGGCCAGAGCACAGCCCTGGAACAGTCCTGGACATTGAAATTTGCGTTGATCGTCCAGGGCCGTCCACGATCGTCCTGGCCGATTAGTTCAAAATCAGAGGTAAATCGTCCTGAAGCACAGCCCTGGGAACAGTCCTGGCCGATTGAAATTTGGCTTGATCGTCCTGGCCGATATGAACGTATCAATCATCCTTAATACCCCTTGATTTCCTGATCAATTAAGGCATAATTTGGGAAATTTCGTCCAGGCCGATCCTGAATCTTCCTGGCGATAATTTAAAAATTCAGTTATGCCTAAACTGTCTAAGGCGGCTATCTCTTTCTATTTTGAGCTTATCGTCCTGGCCTTACACGTAACATCCAGGCCGATATGTTAATGTCGGCTGCCTTAATTAAATCCGTTAATATTAATTTAGACTTTCTGTTTTAACTAATCGTCCCGGACGATATAATATACGGCCGGCCGATGTGGGCAAAAACAGAATTTCTAAGCTCTCAAGTGTGAGTGTGTGAAGGGTAACTTAGCACCAGTCTTTTGATTATACAAGTAGACTCAAAAGGTAAAAAATAAAATTACAGACGACTCACCCCTAAGCCTACCGATCCTGGACTTGGCTTCCTCTGATCGTCCGATCCTCGATTCCTGAAAAAGTTAGAACAACAAGTAGTCCAAGAGGATAGTGTTTGTCAATCTCAAAAACATAAGCCAATGAAAAAGTAGATTTGCACCATATACCACTTGTGAGGTGTATTTGTAAGCCCCTTTGCACTCATTAGATTTTAGATTTGAGGCACACCTATCGGTATTCCTTCATCTAGGTCTTAGGGTCCAAGGCATGCGTTGATCCAAATCACCCTATAAGCCTCATATTTTGGGCAATTCCTATAACATATGTTGAAGGAATGTAAGCCCCAACATTCTAAAAAAATGTCAACTAACCCAAAATTAGAGTTCTAAAAATGTAACGCCAATATAGAATAGATAGTTTGAGCACCTCTGAGTGTCCCTCAGAATCAAGTGCTCCTACTCAGCCTTCCCTTGTCATCACTCCAAAAATCTGATTCTAAGTTGAATCAATCCTCCTTGAAATTCCTAAAGGGCCAAAACCATTAAGAAACAAGACTTTCATAGATATTTAAAACAAAAAAGCAACTTTAAACCAATGTCTAAAATGATTCCAAGAAAAGCAAAAACCACTATTTTTAATCAAAAGTTTTCTCAAGCACTATAGCTTGGGATGTAATTAACCATTGGGGCTTGCCTCTAGGGACGTCCGTACCCCAGAAATAAACGACCAAACATCGAGTGGGGGAATCTCTGTTAATAATTGTAAATTTTATTATTGAGTCCATAAGGAAATGGTATTTTTACTCTTCGGGTAATATATCATATTCTTATGTCGTACTCGATGATAAAGTATGCAATCCATTGAGGATACAAAAATTCTCCAACACCAGGATGTGTCATAATTTTTAATTGAAGTGCACAAAGCTTGACAAAAAGAAGACCTCACTGAGCAATAATAAAAGGACCCAACTTGAACAGAATGCTTAGAATTTGAACCAAATGTGCAGAACTTGCACAAATAATAGGGAACAGGACTCAAACTGAACTACAAGAAGTGGAACCTAAATCCTAAAATGCATAATCAAAGCAAAGATTCAGATGCTAAATAATAATTTAACTCATTCAAACAAATACAAGCAACAAGCAGGGGACTCGTGACAAACAGGATCTCGATGCATACAAGCTATGATTAATATCAGTTCACAGTACTAAACAATCACAAACAAATCTCAATTATCAAAACCTATGAATACATGAGACAAGGTACATAATGGATGATATTATTGAATGCAACATACTCCCACAACAATCCCTGCGAGGTCAAATGCACTATACTTGCAAGCAAATAGCAATCAACTACAAAATGCACAAGTACTGCTCACATCTATAATTAAAGATCTGTTATACAAACAGTAGTCTGACTGTAGATTGAGATGACAAACTGGCAATGATAGTGGAAGACCCGTCCTTGCAACAAGTACAATCAATGACCACCTGATTGGTGAAATGTAGATATGATGCAAGTACAATAGCTCTTCAACAAATTGTCTGGGAGATTGTAGTGAACACAATCATTCCTGTGAGCAAGGACAGATGATACAACGCACTTGTGGATACCAAGAAGCTATATACAATTACAATGAACCCTTGTGGACACAGTATAGATAGCCACCTACGTAGCGGTGATTGAGATGCGCAAATACGTCTGGTATGAGGACAACTCCCATGTACGGGAAGGGCACCTCCTGGAATAAATGGAAGGGATTTGAACAAATTTCGAACTAAATAGTTCACAGAAGGCAATTAAACCATGGGATCTTGATCGGGTAATACATCACCATTCCCCCACGATCCGCTTTAAGTGTAAGATGGGATAAATTTTTATATTTAAAATATAAAATCTTCAAACTTCTGATACCCAAGCCCATGCTGCTACTATATCATATAGCACATATTATCTGCGTATCTGATTGACGACTACCTTAATCGAAAGTCTCTCTCGTTACGGAGTTGGCAATTAACTATAGGGTTTGCGCCTAAAAGAAACAGAACTCCAATCATAAGGCCTCACAAAATGAGGGCAAAATCTATGGGTAGCGTCTTATCTACAAACTCATCTGCCTCCAAAATTTACCCCAGAACTTAAATCTGTTAAAAAAAACACCCCCCCCCCCCCCGAATGAAAGAAAAGCAGGCATCGGACGGAGGCCGGGCCCAAATTTCAAAGCCCACAACACATTTGAAGAAATAGGCTTCGTTTGCGGACAACTTTCATGCTATCTTTCTAAAATAGCTTTCTAGTACAAAAAATTTCTAGTTCAAAAATTTTTTGTACAAAAAGATTTGTTATAGAAAGTGATAAGATATTCCAACCAAAGCCTAAGATGCTCTTTTTGTATGATGTTTTAATATAGTTTTTTTATTTTGTTGTTGTATTTTGAGTAAAGGTTCAAAATGGACCCAAAATTTTAGGCCCATTTTAATTTGATTTTTTTTCAAGTACTCATATAGTCCCTGAATTCATCAAATTTATGCCAATTTGGTGTTGTCAATTTTATCATTTATTTTTGATAGAAATCGGCGAGGAAATTTTCCATTAAGGGCATTTTGCTTTATATGATCATCTCACTCCATAATACTAACTTGGGCTAATTAGATTAAAAATACCCCACAGAAAGTCTTGCTCCACTAATTGTCGTCCATTAAAAATAAAAATAACTAAGTTTGATGGTAAGGACCAAAGTGTCACATTGAAGAATAAATTAAGCACTTTAAAAAGCCTAGGACTAAATAACACAAGTCTAGGATTACATTTCTTTACTCACCGCTAGTATTTCAAGCTTCTTGATACTCTCGTGCACTCTAAATACTAACCAGGGAGAAGACTAAGTAGAGAAGCCACTAGGACTAACCATAAGGTAAAGTTTAATTGTTTAATTTGATGCGTAATCATTTTTTGTTTTTATGAAAAATCTATGTAATCCTTGGATCCTTTCCTCAGTTTTTCTTTCTAGGGCTTATTATATTATGGCATTCCTTGATTCTACTGGAAGTTTGGTTTCTTGTATGAACATAATTGTCAATTTCATGATTAAGGGTTATTGTTGTTTCTTACAGATTCCAAAGGCTATATTGTTGATGATGATGGTATTGATTTTGGTAAAATTTTCAACACCTTAGGAATCAAGCGGCTCAACAAAGAAGCCTAGGTACAAGCCTCCTCCATGTTCAAGGTAGATCCCAACAACAAGGCACCAACTCATAAGAGCAATTTTTATGTTTATATTTTGCAGAGAGTAATCTGAAGTCTTGTAAAACCCGAAAATGTCGTTTTAGACCTCGCACGCTTTTCAAAGCGCCGCGACAAGATTAAGCAAAAATTTTAATGTTAACCGGAATTTAATAGAAATAATTTTAGAAAATTCCTTGCAAAATTTTGTTCGTTTTGTTATATGAACTTGTACCATAATTTACTTATAATTGGAATAAAATTAAAACGAAGATTTAAAATACCCATTTTACCCTCACTTGTTTCTTAAGACGATTTTACTTAAGTAAGGGTAAGAAGTCAATTACAAAACCCTTTCTCCCTAATAGGCAAACAAAAAACTCTCCCCCTCCCATTTCACGCGTGACGGACCGACATCGAGCGGAAGAAAGCGACGGTCGGGGCGGACGTGGTTTCCGCGAGCTCACCGCGGCGATCTTCCGGCGGAGATTTAGTTCAAATCGAAGAGGACGACGAGAGGATTACTCAGATATGATTATTTTGGAATGAACCCCCTCCAATCTCTAGTATTTTGGAAAAGAAAATTTTAGGGTTTTTCCAAATTCTCATTCTCTTCCAATTTCTTTTAGGAATAAATAGTGAAGGATTAGGAGAACTTTTTAACGATGAAAATGAAATTTTTGGAGATTTAAAATTAGGGTTTTTCTCATTAATTGGAATGTTTGGAAGTATCTTTGTAAATATGGTTTCTAGGGTTCTAAGAGGGTTTCTAAGGGTATAATTGAATTTTTTGGCACAAAATGATATTTCTCTAATTTTTAATATTAATAAATCCGAAAATAATTAACTTAATTTAATTAAAGTTAGGAGTTAATAATAGATTAAAGATTATGTTAATGACTTCATTATGTTAATAACATTGATTTAGATAATGATATTCATGTCATAGATAAGAAGGAATTAAGATTTAATGTTATTATGTTAATATGGTTATCTTTATATAATGATTAGGAATTAAGGTTAATGTTGGGTAAGGGGGAATTTTGATAAATGATTCAGCAAATTAATTCATATGTTTATAATTAAGAAAATGAGAGAGAAGAGAAAGTGAAGGAAGAGAGACCTAGAATAGTTTAGAAAGAAAGATTTTGTTTAAGTTATTTTGGTAGATTTTAAGAATCAAAATTAATACACTATAGGAGTTAATCTTGGTGACATCGAGGAAGAAAGACTAGCAAGGAAATCAGATTCCAACTTCTGTAAGTATAACATTATTCTTTATTACAGCAATATATTTGTTTCTCTCCATTTATGTTTTGAAAGTCCAACATGTTCATACAATCTTTATGATTAATGTTTAGATCATGAGTTAATACCTACTCAGTTCAAAATGATTGATCTGCATAAGTTATGCTATTATTTATGACATTGTAATGATAGAGAAAATGTAATTTATGAAATGAAAAGATATGATATTATGTGAATATTATATTGAATGATTGAATGTGCATGCTGATAATGGAGTTCTCACCCCCTAATAGTACTAGCTGGGGACGTTTGTACTCGTGCACGATAAAATGATAAAGAATATGGAAAAAGAAAATGGTAAAGGAGTACCTTTATGGTACCAGACGGTGACTCCTGTGACGGTTATATAATACGAAAAGAGAAAGTTAAGTATTAATGATATGAATATAGGAAAGAAATAATGAAAGATAAGATTTATATGATATGATATGTTTAATGTTTATGTTAAAGCTATGAAATCATTTTTATGTTATGTTCATATGAAATTGACTCCAGCATATACACAATTGTCTTGTTTACTGTAGTTTAGAATTGTGTATTATACTTACTGAGCTTTAGCTTAATGTTAGTTGTATAACATTTTCAGGTAAGTGTAGGCAAATCAATATGAATAGAAGGGGTGGCAATGTATATCGAAAATAGGAACATCTGAGCAAAGTTAATTTATGGTTATGCTGATTTATGTTTAAGTGTATACAATTGATGTTTAAGAGGCTTCTTTATTATTATGGAGATAGGATTTAGTGATTAGAAAGATTAGTTAGCATACTGTCCCGACCATTGTTTCCCTGCCCTCGCCTGCGGAGCTCACCGGGCCGGTCGTGACAAGTCTTATCCTCGGCCAAAATACTTCAATGATGCAAAAACCCTTGCAAGAAGCCCGTGATGTAGGTTTCTTCGCTTCACAAAATGAAATGATCAACCTGATGATGTTGCTCATCGTCAATGCTGGTGCCGCAAACTGATGAAGGTGTATTTTTAGACATAGACAACTATATTTGATTTTTCAGTCGTTTCTTATTGCAGGAACGATTCTTTCACTAATTATTATATATCTCTCATTGTCTTTTGCCTTTCGGTATTGCCAGGAATGATTCTTCACTATTAATTATATATCTCATTTATCTTTTTTGTCATCGAAAGAGCAGGTTCAAACATGCCTTGCACTCATCCACAAGCTATTGATGTTTTTGAAAAAGGGGAAGAGTTTTTGGTTGCCCAGCAACAGCAGCAAGTGTCGGGAGGGGTCTGCTAATCTCTCTTTTAGTTTGCTTCTGACATACACATCCGATTGTAAACTTCATTGATTGAGACTCATATCATCCTCCTTTCTTGAAATTACTTGTTTTCTCTTAGACCTTATTTCTAATTGATATATTATTGATTTGGAATATTGAGATGAGTAGAGAGAGAGAGAGAAGAGAGAGAGAGAGAGAGAGAGAGAGGATCTTCGATCAAGAGGGAACAGAAAGAAAAACCCAGGGAACCAAGCTTGGAGAGAAAATTCCAGATTGGGACTCTCAATAATTATGTATTCCCAGGATTTTTGGAAGGTATGCATGGCATTAAAAGACGGAAAGAAACTCATAGAGTGGTAGAGAGAGTATTAGAATGAAAATAGTATTGCTTCTAATTAATTTGTAAGCTATTTAAAAAAAATCTAATTGTAAAAATAAAGACCCATGCTCTGAACTTTTTAATCTTTTTTATAGTAATAGGTTACATAAAAAGTCAAGTTGATTCAAATCAAATCCTATCATCTAATTGTAAAAAAAAAGACCTAGCATCGAACTTCTAAATAACATATTCTCTCATGTAAATCAACACTACCATTAATATGCCATTAAGAGATGTAATTCGACGAGCCTGCCATTAAAGAGATGTAATTCAATGGCTTCGTCGGATAAACATTTTATTATCTAGGCCTTATTCAAGAGCTTGCTCAATGATTCATTAATTTTTTAGTCAAAAAAATTTATTTGTTCAGTGTATAGTTCGTCTACCAAAGATTCTATTTTTGCATTATGTGCCTCAAGAACTCTAGTAACTTGTCCTAGATAGGAACATGCACTCTTTCCACAAGGTCTAAGATATTGGTTGTCATCAGTGTGTACTTTTTCCTAGGAAGAAAAAAAATAGCGCAAGCCACCTTTCAAAGCCAACTTCATTCTCTAAGTAGCTATACTTATTGTTCTTCTCTGTACTTTGTCAAAGTGCTGATAGAACTCAATTGTTCCATAAGATTTAAAAGCAAGTGATTCCTCATGATAATTATCAGTTTTGCAAGGTGATTTTATGCTTTGTGATGTAGGTGATAATCTCATGATAGGTTTCCTATGAAAATTGAAATACAGTGGTTAAAGAATTAGCAATGTTTAATGTCATGAGACAATAACAATTTCTCCATGAAATCTATTGACTCTTTAATTTATTCTTGAGATACATCCATGACCCATTATTTCTTAGTCCCAACATCAAATGCCATTGGATAAATCTGAGTATTAGCATCTTGCTACTGCACAAACACTTTACCTACATATTATTTTAAAAAATATTTCATCTACACTTGACATTATACGTTATGAATTTGTGAAGCCCTGCATGCAAGCACCTAAATAGAAGTAAACATACTTGACATGTCTTTGAAGTTTCAATTTTTGAGATAACATTTGTCCATAGATTCTTCTTATTTAACATCATCAGAATATAATGATGACTTGAAATGATGCTGCTGGGGACTCTTTATATATATGATAGCTTACTCACAACACTGTCAGCCTTTTTATGAGACATCAATTTTATTAATTTTTCTTTACTTCAAATATAATTATCTTTGGCTTCAAATTAAGGTTGAATCTAATAACTTCTCCTTGAATCCGAAGTGCATGACACGGATAAAGGTTAAGGACAACTGAACTTGATTGAAATTTATTCACGACTGACAAGGGTTCACAAACTTTTAACTTTGGGAAGTTCAAACAAATCTGATAGAGAAAATCCCAACTTCTTTTTCCTATCATGCCAAATACATTCAGATTAGTTTCAAAATTTCCATGTCCATTTTATCTGTTATAAAGATTTTTAGGGAAACTTAATATAAATAGGATTACTATTGAATAATGAAATCACAATATTATTTGTTTTCCCAAGAAAACCATAGCACATAGGCCTTCCAAAATGCTTTCCCTATGTTTCCATCGTGAATTGACTAATCTGCAAATTCAGCCATATGGATGACTTAATGTAATACTGGGCTGGAATTCCTACAACATATTCTAGTAAGAACATCCATGACTAAAGCAAAATTGATATGGCTTAAAACGGATCCTTTATGTAATCCAATTGAAATAGGAAAAAATTGATCAAATCACCTTGTGTTGAACACAAAGTAACATCTCTGTATACATACCTTAATGCCTTGAATATAAGTATTATTAACCCTTATCCTTTAGAACTCTCAAGAGCACTTATCTTGAAATTTTATCATATGTTTTTTTTTTTTTTAATCAATAAAATCCTATGTAGATCCACCTATGTTTTTTCAAACAACTTAGCAAATGTATAGCTTTCTAGATACTATACCATCTGTCCAGACCCAAATGATTTAAGAAAACATTAGTATGAGAAGGAATTAATTTGTATATTTTAATAACTGAATCTTATCTTGCTCCCAAAAACTGCTTATTCTTAGTTTATTTTATTTTATTTTTTAATTTCTGTATCACATCTCCCATTTTGTATATTCACCGTGATTTAAATGTGATATGTACTAGGTTATTTTTGATACCATATTTGTTTTTAGTGCATTAACCTTTCAGCTGCATGAATTTCTTTGTATACACTATTTTAAGGCCTAAGAATTACAATTGATTTTGGAGATGCAAGCTACTTGCATTGATCTATTCCCTTTTCAATTCTACATTAGCTGCGTGCAGTCATTAATCTGCCATAAAGTCTGATTCATGGTTTTCTGCATTAAACCTGCTTGATGTATCCTATTGTTCTTATTGAAGTATGGTACATTCTGGTTGTACTTACAAACAAAAAAATATCATAGGACATATCTGAAATGATAAATCTTTATATCTAATTGAACAATAACAAATGGTGCATTGTGTTTAACTACGTTGCATTCGATCCATCGCCAGGTACGATGGAATTCCTAAACATTAGGATCCAAAACCCAAGTTTGTTTTGATACTGTAAGTTAATTAACCACCATATTTTACTTTGAGTCTAATGTAAAACTAACCTACCTTGCATCATTGTCAGCTGATTGGAAATTTAGCAAATTTGTTATGTGCTGCTAGGGAGCAAACGAGCCGAGTCAGCTCGAGTCAGGGCGTGTTCAAGTCGAGCTTGACTTTCAAAGACCAAGCTCGAGCTCGAGTCGAGCTCAAAATCCGAGCTCAAGCTCGACTCGTCTCTTTGTCGAGCGGCTCATCAAGCTTGGCTATCGAGCTCCGAGTCGAGACAAATCCATCGCTGGTGTAGTAGCGTCCGTCCTTAAGCTCGTCGTCACGTCGCTTCTACCGTCGAGATCATCGGTCATGCTCGCGTCGGGACCCTGCGCCGCAATCGAGCCGTTTCTCTCCAAGACGGATCACATCCCGCAGGATGAAGCCTTGGCCATCGAGGCTACGACAGAGGCTGTGAAATATGAGGAGAGTTGCAACGCTCTGCTCTCATCTCTACAAGCACCCTCATCCCTGCCATACCCAGTCGCTTTTGCTCCTCGGAGGCCACCATCTTATCCTTTGATGATGCGGCGGTGGTGTGGCAAGGCAGAGGAATCGGGAACACAGAGCCGAAGCACATCAACGAGGAATCGGCGATGCCTCTTCAAATGCACGGTATATCTCAAAGATCTCAATTATGACACAATCATCGCCTCAAGGATGAGCCCTCACTCCATTCCGTCATCATATGCCGGATCTGCATTAACAGCTCAAGCAGATCTTGTATCTTCGCCAACATCTCGAGATCCCTTCGATTGAATTGCGGAGAGGAAGAGAGGACGGAGCGTAATCGAGGAATTGGAAGATCTCAATGATGAACAACAATCATCGCCGCAATCTTGTAATCGACAAGCACTCATCGACGTCCTGTCGTCCCATCGAGCTCGTCGAGCTCCCTTCCTTCTCATTCCTCCCTGGTCGCCTCGTCGACTCGTCCCTTGCCGTCGAGATCATCCTCAAGATCAAAATTTTCCGTTATTGAATCGTCGTTGACTCGTCCTTGTCTGCGGTCGAGATCATCATCAAGCTCAAAATTTTCTGCTTTTGTGACCGTCGTCGAGCTCGTCCCACCGTCTGCCGTCGAGATCGTCGTCGAGCTCGCCCCGTCTCATCGTCACGTCGTTAAGATCACTTTTTTTTTTCCCGCTCGCAACTTTTATTTCCCGCTGAACTTCGATTCCGCTCGAGACTTCGATTTCCCGCTTCGTGTTTGCATTTCCCTCCTGCAGTTAAGCTGTCGAGCTGCTCGACGAGCTAACGAGTCGAAGCAGCTGTTTCGGCTTGAGCTCGATAACTGTCGAGCTCGAAATTGTGTTCGAGCTCGATAAGCTAGGCTCGGCTCGTCGAGCCTGTTACCGAGTCGAGCCCGAGCCAACTCGCGAGTCGGCTTGACTCGTTTGCACCCCTATGTACTATCTGGGCACAATATTGTCCAATATTTAGTGGGGCGGAAATTTTTACACTTTTGGCTATTCATTGAAGTTGGTTTATACTGGGATGTGAAGATCTTCGTTCTTCCTAATTTTATTTTGGGGATGTGAGATCCTATTCTGGTTCTTTCTTTCTTTTTCATTTCTTTCTTTTTTCACTCTTTAGTGAGTATTTATTTGAGTGTTAGATTTATTTAATCCTGGAAGGTATGCTGTTTATCAACATGTTCATGTTCCATAATTCCGTGTGGTTCTTCTGCTTGATTTGAAAACCTTGTGGTTATATTTTTTCCTTAAGATTTATCATATGATCGCACATTTTGGATTTTTTATTTATATGAACTTGATGTTTTACAAATAATTGTTTCTTTTATAATTGTAGTTTTATAACTTCTCTCTATTCACTCAATAATGTTTTGAGGAACCCCACTCCACCTAAAGTGTTGTCCAAAATACAAGGTAGTTATCCTAGTATAGCATTGTTTTTCAAGATTATAACATATTGTAATTCTATGGAGATGTCAAAGTTGATATCTAAGGAATTTATAAAGGTAGAGAGAGATCTTGGCCAAACTATAATTTCATGGCTTTTCATGTAATGAAGGAATTTCATAAGAAACATTTAAGAGAATCTTTATATACATATAGCTTCTAGAAGGGCTTCATAGTCTAAATATGTCAAAGAGTATAATACTATCCAGAAGCCCAGAATAACTTAATACTAGATATGATCATCCCTATGTTGCACCGATATGGATACGCGACACGGATACGACACGATACGGATACAGAACACGTCAATTCTAAAATACAAGATACGGGTAACGCACGGACACAACATTATATTTATAAATTATACTAAAAATTAAGAAAGCAAACAAAGCATAAAATTTTGAAGTTACAAAAAATGACAACAACTTCATTTGTAGCCTTGTAGCTTATAATATCAAAATATAAGCAAGCATTAATGTCTAGTACAACAACAAAAGCATAAACATAAATATCTAGCACTTGAAGTTTTAACTTATTCAATAGAGGGAATTATATAATTATCTTCTTCATTGATTTGTCTTTGAACTTCTATATCATCTTCAATAAATATCATAGCTTCATTCCAGGCTCATCAGTGAAAGATTAGCAAATTTAATATTTTTACATATCATCAAGAGACTTCAAATCCATCTCGAAAATAAGAGAATCTTGCTCGCAACGGGGAAGTAATTACGACACGTCTTTTTTTTTATTTCTTTTTGTTTTTCAACGGACACCGTATCAGATACACGTGTCCTTTTGAAATTAAATAATATTATTAATTGAATACGGCGTGCATATCCGACACGTTATCGGTGGAGAATCGGAGGCTATCCGTTGAATCGGTATATCGATACAGCACACCTTCAAAAATAGGTGTATCGGTGCAACATAGATCATCACTAATAATCCTCAAGCTCCTATATAATCAATAGAGCATGATGGAGAATGATAAATGGACATCCACTTATTCAAAAGCTTCATAGGCATACTAATTCAAAATCCTCAAAATGTACTTAGTGTTAGATAGTGTTCTTATTAAAGTTTCTAGATTGTTCCATAAATATGAACCACTAAGGGTAAGGGCCTCAACTATTCAAATATTTTATGAGGGCATATTCATTACAAAATCCCAAAAGAACCATGATGTGAGATAAGGTCCTCACTAAAATCTCTCTATAATAGCATAATAGTATATGAGAAATAAAAATGCATAATAAACTAAGGGGAAGTAAAGGCAACCCAACTTTGGTAACCAATGTATCAAATCCCCTCTATTTGTATGAGGCATAATATTCTAGCATGAAATCTAATAACAATGTCTTCTAACCACTTCAAACAAAACAGGGAGATTTATATAACATTTTCAAAGAAATATGAGAGCTTAATCTTCTGTGGGCAAGTCTACAAGTTTCTTAGTAACTCTTTATGCATGTTGTTGGGTTCATAAGTATCACCCCCAATATTATATTCTGGTCCCATTTGGAATCCTATAGGGTTCAAGAGCCACATCTTCTCTCATAAGTTATATTTATGAACACTCAATTTCAATCAACATTCAATTAAAATGTAGTATTAAAAATCTATTGACATTTGACAAAATCTTCATACAAATTCTAGAGATGCAACCTACATGGATGAGGAGAAGAAAATCCTCTCTTCCAAAATTCTATGTATTTGATAAATATTCAACTTCAAAGAAAGATAAATAATTTTCTCCCTCGTGTGGGGCTCCAAAAATTTGATAGCCCCCCAACCTCTCAACATATGGTCAATTTTTTAGATGCAGCTATCGATTTTAGGTAAATAATACATGATTTCACTCTACATTTTGTAAGGATTTTATCACTGCTGCGCAGTTATTTCAAGTGCCCAAGCTTCTATAGTTAACTACCTCCTTGATAAAAATTGATAAAATTTTCAATTAAGGTTAGTTGTTAGGTGTAGACAGTAAGGTACCAAGCATATAATAGAAGCAATTTTGTATTGAGATTTGAATTTACTATCTTGTACTTAAAATGGGTGGTGGGGAAATGAGATGAAGCCAACCAAGATCCAATGATTTGTTATTTGTAGTCTACTAAGTAAAAAAAAGTAGTCAACCCATTATGATTAAAGGATCCATACTAGAGTCATGGGTTGCTTCATAAAAGAGTTCATTGTCTTATCTCTATTGATCATAATATAATAAAAAATATAATGATTATATTTAGTATAAATATTTATGTAATCTTATTAGCATCGATCCTCTATAGGTACAATCATAGTGAGTTTGTCTATTTCCTACCAAAAGTGATAGATTTGATGGAATTTTGTCAAGAGGCATAACATGAGACACTACTTTTTTCTTATGCAATGAATTTTTTGTAAGTTGTGAGCTAAAAGCAAGTTGCATCGGTCGTATGACAAAAAATTCCAATATGACAAATAAGAGCACCCTTTTTCTCATAAAAACCCACCATACTTTCAAATTGATATAAATAGAATTCCTCATAACAATCTCATCATTTTAATTGTAGATATCCATCAAATGATAGAAGAAGAAACACTAGTAGGGAGATGGTTGAACCTCGTAGACATAAGATGGTAACGTGGGTACTAACCTCAAATGCACCATCATAGAGTTACATATGAGCAATGCCCTTAGAAGGTCACATTAGTTTCACACCATATAAAATATTTAAACAACACTTAATATAAAATTGAATGCTACATAACATATGACTAATTGTAGATTAGTATATAACATTGGAGACCACTAACCAATAACTCATAGTGAGATATGACTCATCGAGTGCCCATAATTCATCCAAAATTTAAAATCTCAATCATTACAAGTCCTTAATATCTATGATTCAACTAGTTAGATTATTATTTGTTAACAACCTTCATAAAATGCTAATCACCATAGAAAAGAATATTCCACTTACCTATCTAAGGTATGTAGTCAGTCTCACCTGATGTAGATATCATGTTTAGTGAATGAGTAATGGAGAAGCATTAGTTAGCCATAATGTTGTTGGCATTAGTTTATATGGTAATATGTGATTATTATAATGTGATTACCATTTTTCACAACCTAATTTCTTAATTTGCTCATCATGATCCAACTAATCCTAACATCATATAAAAGTTTAATATAGGTCATCAAGGCTCGTGTGTAGACTTAGATGTCTTTATATGGACCAATTATTACTCCTCTGACCTGACGTAGAGGTACGTTCGGCCGCCATAACATTGTTGTCACGTGCTCTGTACTCTTTATCGTGCGGCCCTACGACTTGACACCGAGCGAACACGGGATGAGCTATGTTCGCGATTTTCTCGGTAATGCTCGGTATTGCTTTTGTGCAAAAACGAGAAATAACCGCTCTGTGAAAGACCAAAACCATACAAATCCCGAGTGTACCGAGTTTTTTCTACAACTCGGTATTTGCTCAGTGATTGCTCGGTTTGCAAAGATTTGCTCGGTATGCTAGAAAAAACTCGTACAACTCGGAACAACTCAGTATTTTACTCAGGATTTGCTCGGTATTGCTAGGGATTTGCTCGGTATTGCCTAGGATATGCTCGTATTCTAGAAAAAACTAGGTCCAACTTGGTACAACTCAGATATTTGATAACATCAAAATCTTCTCCAGGATCGTCCGGGGCTGATCTGGAACGTGCCGACAATCAGAGCAATTTCTGCTCCAATTCTGTACAGAAGTTCCAGAATGATTTCCTGTAGGGATCATCGGGCCGATCTGGGATCGTCCCGGGACGATTCAGTGGATGGCACAAGTCAGAGAATATAGGTTTTTATCGTCCAAAAAATTAATTATCGTCCTGAGAAATCGTCCCAGGCCCGATTAGTCAGTGCAAAAGTGTCAAGAGCATCGTCCTGAGGATCGTCCAGGTAATCGGCCAGGCCGATGTGAATTTTGGGTCTGATCGTCCAGGACGATCGTGCGATCGGCCGGGCCGATCAGAGTAATTTAAAGTGAAATCAGTCATTTTGAAGAAGAGTGAAAACAAATAAAATATCTAAATTTCAGTTGAGGAGAGAGAAAGTTGAGAAAAGTTTGGAAAAAGTTGATTTTCGGGACACCGTGCTGTTTTCGTCCGACGAGATTGTCGAGATATTGCTGTACGCAAGGTAAGGGCACATCCGCCTTTCTCAATTTTCAAAACGGTGCAATTTGAATGAGTTTTCGTCCGGATTTCGTTTTCGTTAGCGAATTTCGTCCGTATTTTCGATTGGTTCAGTTTTTATACCCGCGTAACTTTTGATATTTTCTTAGAGGTGCGCCTGTGTGCACATTTTGATTATTTTCTGGAGAATTTTGAACCAGTATTTTTTGATTCTGCAGTTGTTTCTGTCGACTGCATTTATTTCACGTGTCTAAAAATGGGTTTGGCAGTAGAATAAAAGTCTTGCAAAGTCGTTGTGAACATTCTGTGATAATTTGGTAATTTGTGATTTTTAGGAATTTTGTGTAAATTCTGTATAACTGCCGTTACGCTCCGGATTTCGTAATGAATTCTGAAATTGTCAGGATTTGTTCTGAAATGAATGATATGATTGTTGTACTAATAAAAAGGGAAGTATAGGGTCAGATCCTTTGAGATCTTGTCTGTGTCAGGAGAAAATCGAATGAGCTCTGAAATTCTGTTTTCTGAATACCAGTTCCGGAACCGAGATAAAATTCGTTCTGGTGCTATAAGCACATCAGTCTGGTGCCGTGAGCACAAAGGGAGGCATAAGGCTAGAATCTGAAGATTCTGTCAGTGCTGGGAAGGGAGGCATAAGGGGCCAGAATCCGTTAGTGATTCTGTCAGTGTCAGGGAATCTGTTCTGACTTTTGATATTTATGATTTTTTATTTCTGATACGACATATCTTGATTTTGATCGTACGGTTATGATTCTGATATACGATTCTGATTCTATTCTGATTTGATAAACGATTTGTTCCGATTTCTGTTCGGATTTCAGTCTGATGTGTTAATGTGGGCTCTGGGATTTTGATTGAGTTATGATACTTGCTGAGCTGTTGGTAGCTCACCTAATTTTCTGCGTGGTTTTTAGGTCTGAAAAGGGAAGGAAGTCCAGGAGTAGAGTTACAGAGTCTGATCCGTGATAGGTATTTTGTTCTTTTGATTTGTACGTCAGGCTTTCTGTTCTTCTTTCTTTCTGTCTAAAAGCCTGAGCTGTATCTGTACATGATTCTTTTAGGAATGAAATATATGATACTGATTCCGCTGTGATTTGATGTTATAGTAGCCTGTGTGTGTCTGTTTTGAGTTGAAATATTATGGAAGAATCTTTCCGAACAAATTCCAAGCCAGATCCTGGAATCGTTCAGTCAGTTTGGTTCTTCTGACCGCGCGACCCGATGCGAGCGGGACCCGTCCCGTGTCGGGTTGGTCATGACATATTTGCTCAGGATTTGCTCTATTGCTAGGTATTTGCTCGATAATTGCTAGAAAAAACTAGGTACAACTCGGTATTTCGTAGGTGTATTTGGAAATATCCAAAGGAGGTGATGGGATGTTGTTGTGGGTACGTCAAGGATTTAAAAAAAGGCACGTGCTAGAACCCAAAAAAACAGCGGGTTCGGTTCGGCGACTTTTCTTCATGCTACGTGTCGCTAAAATATGGTGGCGAACGTAGAGGAGCGTACGTTCACGCGACCCAAATAAAAGTTCTATAATGAGTATATGAAACCATTGCTACGGACTCTAACATAAACAAGATGTAAAACAATTCAATATTTTGTGCCAATACTCGTTTAATTATATATATATTTTTAATATCTAATGCTTCAGGCCTAAATATATTTGTAATTACATTCTTAGTAGATTTAAGAGCTTTTTGAACATGCTCTTTGGGTGATGCAGTACTTTCACATCATATTAGGAGTAAAGAGCCCATATATGGTGAACACGCTGATGTCTACATTTACTGCAAGTTAGTGTTGGAGTGATTACATTTCACATTATGAAACCCATAAGTCGTGTGTAATTGAGAATGTTAAACCGATCTGGTAATGAAATTTTTGCATTACTACTTCTTACATGTGTCTGCATATATTCTTTATGCATGTGAGGTGGTCCTGAAATCTAATTTGAAAGCGGCTCCAGGCGCTTATGTGCAAGATTGAAAAATCTAAAAGTTTCTGTTGGGAGCACACTAAGATGTTAGATTTGAGAACTATGACATTAATCCTTAGGTATGTCACGTTATGACACGCTATCCTGAGTGTCGAGGTGTTACATCAAATTTTTATAAAAAATATCAAATCCACTGATTTTTTTATTTTATTAAATCATTTTAATCCTAAGAGTGTCATCCTGGATTATAAAAGAAATTTTTAGACGGAAAAAGCTAATTTCAATTGACTTAAATCCATTCTCTCTTGTTGGTCCCAGTTCAGGAAGTTGTCTTAGATCCGAGGTAGGTTACACTATGCTATCTCAATTTTAAAAAATATGAAAGATTTAGACTTTTTTATAAAATTAAAATTGTAAGCATAAAAAATGACAACTTTACATTCGTTAAACTTTCATAGTGCAACTTTTGTATATGTTTGGGCAGTTTGAAAAAGGGGTTTTAGAAAGTTAATTTTTTTAGGTATTTCAATTCAGGATTTCAGTCTTAAAAACAAACACATCATTAGAATGATATATTGCCTCGGGATGCGAAGATATCCCTATATAAGCGTGACCACATACAATAAAACTCAGTAAGCACTAGATGTTCTTAACCTGAGGGTAATCTACTACGCCATCACATCAATTCATAGATATATGGTAAAGTAATAAACACAAACATCAATCAATTTTAAAACACACATGCAGTGAAAACCCAAAAAACTCAGCACACAAGTAATGGAAAAGTAAACGTCAGCATGGCCTAAAATTAAGTTGGTTATCCTAACAAACCAACTAAATTGTGTGAGGTATGCGTAAGGCTTGGGAATATCCTAAACTGGCAATTTGTTGAAGTTATTTTATGTTCGTGTTTTGTATCTACCGACCCTTCCACGGACGAGAAACTCCAGACGAAAGACAAGCAGAGCGATCCTTGAGCAACCCTTGTGAATCCCCTCACAAGCTCCCCCTCATAAGATCCTCTCTCTCTTTCTCTCCTCAAGGTCTTCTCAGGTCAAGGCAGCAGCCAAAGGTCTCTCAAAAACGTTGAAGAAGATCTCTTTAAATAGAAGAGCTCAAGAGGAGCTCATTAATTGCAAGTAGCCAACTTTATCGTCCAGGCCGATATGGACATCGGCCTGGCCGATCAGTACAAATCAAGGAAGATCGGCCAGAGCACAGCCCTGGGAACAGTCCTGGACGATTGAAATTTGGCTTGATCGTCCTGGCCGATCTCACGATCGTCCTGGCCGATTAGTTCAAATCAGAGGTAAATCGTCCTGAGCACAGCCCTGGGAACAGTCCTGGCCAATTGAAATTTGGCTTGATTGTCCTGGCCGATATGATCATATCAATCATCCTTAATTACTCTCTTGATTTCCTGATCAATTAAGGCATAATTTGGTAATTTCGTCCAGGCCGATCCTGGAATCGTCCTGGCCGATAATTTAAAATTCAGTATGCCTAAACTGTCTAAGGCGGCTATCTCTTTCTATTTTGAGCTTATCGTTCTGGCCGATACACGTATCATCCAGGCCGATATGTTAATGTCGGCTGCCTTAATAAGAATCCTTAATTAGACTTCTGTTTTAAGCTGATCGTCCCGGACGATATAAATATCGGCCGGGCCGATGGGGCAAAAACAGAATTTCTAAGCCTCTCAAGTGTGTGTGTGAAGGGTTACTTAGCATCAGTCTTTTTGATTATTACAAGTAGACTCAAAAAGGTAAAAAATAAAATTACAGACTGACTCAACCCTAAGCCTACGCGATCCTGGACTTGGCTTCCTCTTGATCGTCCGATCTTCGATTCCTGAAAAGTTAGAAGCAACAAGTAGTCCAAGAGAGATAGTGTTTGTCAATCATCAAAACATAAGCCATGAAAAGTAGATTTGCAAACAATCTCCCCTTTTTGATGATGGCAAACACAAGTAGGAAAATTTCATTAAAACACCGCAAGGTTACAAAATCCAAGACCAAACAGCTTTTTCCTACACCCTACACCCTACTCCCCCTTTTGTCATCACAAAAAGAGGGTCTAGAAACACAAGAAAAAGACTAACAAGCACACAAAAAAGACAGGAAACAAACAACACAAAATACAGACTAAAATAATGAGGGATCCAGATCATCAGATGGAGGTGGTGGAGGTGGCTGCTGAAAGTAGGTGGCAAGTGTGGTGAACTGAGCATTGAACCAGGCGATGTCCTGGTCATGCTGCTGCTGCTGCTGAGTAACGAAACTGTCAAATCGGGCTAAATCCTCAGCGCGGTGTTGCTCGTAGCGGGCAATGTCCTCTGAGTGTTGCTGCTCCTGAGCAACAACGTAGGCGTCAAACCGAGTCTCCCAACGATCAAATCTCTCAATCAACTGATCAAAGGGTGAGTGCTGGTGGAGAGGGACAGGATCCGGAATGGGAGCGGGAGCGGGAGCCTCCTCCTCTCTAGCCCCCCGACCTTCCCCATATCCTGGGTGAAGACAAGTACTATGAAGTGCAGTGAAAGAATTGTTTGAGTAGTAGGTAGGGTGACGGTCAGGATGATTAGGGTATTGGAGATTGTATTTGGTTTCAAGGACATAGGCAATGATGTGTCCTAAGGCTAGATTGGGCTTTCTCTTATGGCCTGGGTCGCGAATTATAGTTAGGTGATCGATGTAGCGAAAGAATAGATTAGCGGCATTGAATTCTCTTTGGGCCATAATGTAGAAAGTAGTGAGGGACAGTAGAGGGGTGATGTGAATCCGGTCCCCGGCTTTTGGGATTATGGATGTGCGAAGGACATGTTGGATTGTCCTAGCATCTTTGACCAAAGAGCTAGTCTCTCCAACATGGAAATGTGTATTGGTCTGACGAAGGAAGTGATTCGCCGTAGACCAGTCAAAATCAAGATCAGTGGCTATTTGGTGCAGCTTATCCCCAGTGGTGGATAGCTGTAGAAGATCAACACAGTCCTGATATGTGATTTCGACAGGGCGTCGATTCACATAGGAGGTCATGACTGTGAAGGTGTGGTTAATGCGTAGGTTAGCAAAAAATTCAGCGAGAAGTTCGGAAGAGAAAGGGAAGGTGAGAGTGAGTATAAAACAAAGAGAGGTGTGGGCAAAAAGGTTCATTACCGGGTATGAGAGATATGCTGGATTGATTATCCGGGATAGGGTGATGCCACTCTCCTTGTAGCGATGATAGGCAGCCTGATCTTCTGCCTCCCTGAATCGAGGGTCTAGAGTCGCCCTCGAAGAACTCCCGGATGCCTGACGAATACGTTTCCCACCTGCCATTTGAGAGAGGTAGCAAGAAAACACAAAAGAGTTGAAGGAAGAGGGTGAGAAAAATGGCTGGAAATGGCCTGAATTTAAAGAAACGGCCCTATCGTCCTGGCCGATCGCAGAATCGTCCAGGCCGATAGGGTACAATAATTGCGTACAGGCCGATTGGTCAAAAAGGTGGTCCGATCGGCCGGGCCGATCAGATATCGGCCAGGCCGAATAGACACAGGCGGTCGGCCCGAGGAGTCAGGCCGAACGACCGTTGAAAAAGCAGATCGTCCGGGCCAATTAGGTGTATCGTCCGGGACGATGCACAATAATTGATCATACCGGCCGAAGTTAAAACGTTTAAAATGCTTGCCACATGTATCGTCCAGGACGAACAGTGGATCAGCCCGGCCGATTGTCCAATAATTGATCGTCCGGGGCCGAATTTAAAGATCAAAACGTACTGACACATGGATCGTCCAGGACGATCCAGTGTATCGGCCAGGACGATGCACATAAAATGCATTGGCCAGACAAAAATATACTATCAGCCAGGACTATCACCAAGAGTTCGATCAAATCGTCCAGGACGATGTGGGATCGTCTGGGACGATGAGTTAGGGTTTTCAAACAAAAAGGTCAGCAGATGGATTTTGAACAGAATTTGTCATATCGTCCAGGACGATAAGGGGATCGGCCAGGACGATGTAACTAGGAATTGAATTCAAAGGAAAGATGGTGATGATCAAGACCCTCAAAAAATAAAGAAAACAGTCAAAACACAGAAAAATAAAAAACAAGGAACACATGAAAACAAATATTTTTGAACTTTTAATTTTTCTAAATTTTTTTTTTTATTTATGGAGGCATCATATGAGAATTCTTTTCAAAAAGTTAAGCCTTTTAAAGTTCCAAGAGATCAATAAGTTTAACAAATCTCAATTAGAAGAAGGTAGAATATCTGATTTTGTTAACCTTGATCAGACATCCTTCAGGGTACAAAAATTCTTTTGGAAACCAAAAATCTAGCTTAGAATAACTAATAGGGATAATAAGATCCATTCAAAGCTTGTTTACAAAGAAAATATCTCATATTTAATAAACCAAAGTAATTTTTCTCAATTATGGAAATTGAAATCAAGTCTTTGAAAACATTACATAATTAATGAGTTTTCTAAGTTTTAAGAGTTTTACCAAAGAGAGAATAGCTTGCATTTAGTGGGCTCATTTTATGCCTCTTGTCATTTGATTTGCTCTTTTGAGCATCTTTTGATTCTTTGATACACTTTTGTGTATATAGCATTCTTTTCAATTTTGGCTTCATTGGCCTCTTTCCTTTTTAACTTTTGCAAGCTAGAAATTTTTTAATATACTCTTAAAAAAAACTTAGTTGTGAGTATATCCTCCAAATATTAGAGAATAGGGGCTCTCTCTCTAACATAGGGAAGAACAATCCACAACACTAAATCAAAATCATGTGAAAAATGCAATGGCAAGATTTCAAAAGCTTGAATGATAACTAAAAACTTTGACTATTATGCATAAGATAAATTATTGTAGCAAGATAAGAAAAAGATCTTAATTAACAGGCTATTGATTAAACCGAGTTTAGACTTTTGTTTTAGAGAAGAAAAATCATACACTAAATAAAGTCTGAAGGAGGGAAAACATCAACAGAAAACTCCCTTTAACCAATTTTGAAAAGCTAAATCACTATCTCCAAAAAACTCCAAAATCTAAAAGTTTGAAAGGACTAATCATATGAAGGCCAAAATTAAAGAGCAACGTGTAAACAAAACAAAAAAAACAAAACAAATGAAAAATAAAGCAAACTAAAATCAATACAAAGTGAGCACAAAAACTAGAAAAAATAAAATAAAAAATAAAATAAAAAGACACACAAAACTAATGTTTCAAGCACGTGATAAAGCAGCGAGTTTAAGCAATTTTTGAGCTGCAAGCCTCCTTATGTCCAGTTATCCTATGCTCCCACGAGGGCTTTGGTGAGAGCACACCTGCAAAACTCAACAACAGTCAGATTTAGGAACCCAAACAGGTTTGGGATCCTTCTTAGAAAAAGTAGAATGTAATGCAGGTAAGGTATGCTGTGAATCATGCATTTTAGGTCTCCACACCCAATGAGTACTACGATGAACGGTGCAAGTGTGTGAGATGTGTCTTAGCATGCCACATGAGAAACATCTAATTCCAGGAAAGGGATTTCTTAGATGATTTGAGTTATAATGCCTCTTCCTAGGTTTTGGCTTAAGATCAACAGTGGAAGTCATCCGATCATTTTGAATCCTCAAATTTGTTCTCTTTAAGGCATCAATCTCAATCCTCAAATTTTTCTCAAGATCTTTAGATTTCTTAAGATCAAAACTAAGTGAGGTGTGTGAAACTTTTAATGCATTATGTTCATCAATTAATTCCAAATGCTTTTTGTTCAACTCATCAAATTCATCAAGGAGAGCCATGTGATTTGAATCAATCGTTGCATGGTCTTTGAGAAACACTTCATGCTCTTTTTGTAGATTTGAATGTTCTAATTTTAGGCTAGCATGAGTTTTCTTAAGTTTTTTGTATGATGCATGAATTTTTTCACAAATTTCAAACAATTCATCATAGGTTGGTTTACATACCTCTTCTTCATCACTTTGATTTTCTCCCATGAAACATAAATTCGTAGTCTCTTCCTCTGGTTCAGTCTCAGAGGAATCAGTACCAGATTCTGCCCAAAATCCTCTTTGGATTTTCTTCTTGTCCTTCCTTGACTTGGCTTTCTCCTCACCTTTTTCCTTTTCTTTGCTTGATTGATCTTGAAGTGTAGGGCAATCGGCTCTCACATGTCCAGGTTTCCTGCATTCAAAACAAACAACATCAGAAGATCCTTTAACATATTTGTGATCCTTACCTTTCCTCCAATTTTGATGATGCATTTGTTTCTTCCTTAGAAAGCTTTTGAATTGCCTTGTGATGAAGGCAACTTCATCGCTTTCAGACCCGGAAGATTCAGAATCCGATTTGTGCGCCTTCAGTGCGATTGTTTCTCCTTTTTCGTCTCACCTGCATCAAGATTTCTTTGATTCACACCTTGCTCGTAAGCAATGAGTGAGCCAAGTAAGTTATCAATGGAATAAGTACTCAAATCTTTTGATTCAGTGATTGCAGTTATTTTTGCATCATAAGACGAAGGCAAGCATCTCAAAATCTTGTTAACTTTTTCATAATTCGAAAGCTCTTTTTCTAGTGCATGCAATGAAGTAACAATCTGAGTAAACCTAGTGTACATGTCAGAAATCGATTCATGAGGTTTCATACGAAAAAGTTCGTAGTCATGTAAGAGAAAGTTCAAACGGGATTGCTTAACTTCATTAGTACCTTCATAGGTGATGCATAATTTATCCCAAATCTCTTTACCAGTTTTGCAAGTTGAAACACGCATGTAATCTTCAGATTTCAAAGCACAGAAAAAACAGTTCAAACATTTTGCATTTAACTGAGCCAAATCACGTTCATCGAAAGTCCATTCAGTAAAAGCAACTTCAGTTTTAATACCATTAATTTCACGAGAAGGTGGAGAATAACCTTCTTGAATAAGCATCCACATGCGATAATCAGTAGATTGTAAAAACGTTGACATGCGGGTTTTCCAAAAATCAAAAGGTAAGTTGTCAAATAGAGGAGGTCGTGTAATCTTCAGTAGTGTTTTTATTTCCTACGTTAGCCATGGATCGAATTCAAAAAGTTTTCAAACTTAATTTTTCGAATCCCGCTTTGATACCACTTGAAAGTTCGTTCGGGATATTAAGCCCTATGAACTTAGTCCCAAGCTAACTAAGAGGGGGGTGAATTGGTATTTTAAAAATTCTTAAGACAAATAAATAAATTCACAAACCAAATCACACCACAAAACCAAATGCGGAATTTAAAAGTGCGGAAGCAAAAATAAGAACACAAGATTTATAGTGGTTCGGTCGACTCGACCTACGTCCACTCCTTGGAGGCACCCTCCAAGTATTGCACTACAAAACGTGACTCTCCTTTAGCCCCCACAGCTAGGCGGAGAAGCCCTCACAAGAAACTCCTTTTTGCCACCCCGGCAAGGCAGAGAACCTACCTCCTTTTGCTTCCTCCTGAAGCTGGCAGAGAACCACAACCAAAAGCAAAACTCCTTACCTCTACCGACCCTTCCACGGACGAGAAACTCCAGACGAAAGACAAGCAGAGCGATCCTTGAGCAACCCTTGTGAATCCCCTCACAAGCTCCCCCTCACAAGATCCTCTCTCTCTCCCTCTCTCTCTTTCTCTCCTCAAGGTCTTCTCAGGTCAAGGCAGCAGCCAAAGGTCTCTCAAAAACGTTGAAGAAGATCTCTTTAAATAGAAGAGCTCAAGATGAGCTCATTAATTGCAAGTAGCCGACTTTATCGTCCAGGACGATATGGACATCGGCCTGGCCGATCAGTACAAATCAAGGAAGATCGGCCAGAGCACAGCCCTAGGAACAGTCCTGGACAATTGAAATTTGGCTTGATCGTCCAGGCCGATCTCACGATCGTCCTGGCCGATTAGTTCAAATCAGAGGTAAATCGTCCTGAGCACAGCCCTGGGAACAGTCCTGGCCGATTGAAATTTGGCTTGATCGTCCTGGCCGATATGATCGTATCAATCATCCTTAATTACTCCCTTGATTTCCTGATCAATTAAGGCATAATTTGGTAATTTCGTCCAGGCCGATCCTGGAATCGTCCTGGCCGATAATTTAAAATTCAGTATGCCTAAACTGTCTAAGGCGGCTATCTCTTTCTATTTTGAGCTTATCGTCCTGGCCGATACACGTATCATCCAGGCCGATATGTTAATGTCGGCTGCCTTAATTAAGAATCCTTAATTAGACTTTCTGTTTTAAGCTAATCGTCCCGGACGATATAAATATCGGCCGGGCCGATGTGGGCAAAAACAGAATTTCTAAGCCTCTCAAGTGTGTGTGTGAAGGGTTACTTAGCACCAGTCTTTTTGATTATTACAAGTAGACTCAAAAGGTAAAAAATAAAATTACAGACTGACTCAACCCTAAGCCTACGCGATCCTGGACTTGGCTTCCTCTTGATCGTCCGATCTTCGATTCCTGAAAAGTTAGAAGCAACAAGTAGTCCAAGAGAGATAGTGTTTGTCAATCATCAAAACATAAGCCATGAAAAAGTAGATTTGCAACATATACCACTTGTGAGGTGTAGTTTGTAAGCCCCTTTGCACTCATTAGATTTAGATTTGAGGCACTACCTATCGGTAGTCCTCATCTTAGTCTTAGGGTCCAAGGCATGCGTTGATTCCAAATCACCCTATAAGCCCTCATATTTTGGGCAATTCCTATAACATATGTTGAAGGAATGTAAGCCCCAACATTCTAAAAAAAATGTCAACTTAACCCAAAATTAGAGTTCTAAAATGTAAAGCCCAATATAGAATAGTTTGAGCACCTCTGAGTGTCCCTCAGAATCAAGTGCTCCTACCTCACCTTCCCTTGGACTTCACTCCAAAAATCTGATTCTAAGTTGATCAATTCCTCCTTGAAATTCCTAAAGGGCCAAAACCTTTAAGCAAGACTTTCATAGATTTTAAAACAAAAAGCAAACTTTAACCAATGTCTAAAATGACTTCCAAGAAAAGCAAAACCACTAGTTTAATCAAAAGTTTTCTCAAGCACTAAAGCTTGGGATGTAATTAACCATTGGGGCTTGCCTCTATGGGACGTCTGTACCCCAGAAATAAACGACCAAACATCGAGTGGGGGAATCTCTGTTAATAATTGTAAATTTTATTATTGAGTCCATAAGGAAATGGTATTTTTACTCTTCGGGGTAATATATCATATTCTTATGTCGTACTCGATGATAAAGTATGCAATCCATTTGAGGATACAAAAATTCTCCAACACCAGGATGTTGTCAAAATTTTTATTGAAGTGCACAAAGCTTGAACAATAAGAAGACCTCACTTGAGCAATAATATAAAGGACCCATACTTGAACAGAAATGCTTAGAATTTGAACCAAATGTGCAGAGGACTTGCACAAATAATAGGGAACAGGACTCAAACTGAACTACAAGAAGTGGAACCTAAATCCTAAAATGCATAATCAAGAGCAAGATTCAGATGCTAAATAATAATTTAACTCATTCAAACAAATACAAGCAAACAAGCAGGGGACTCGTGACAAACAGGATCTCGATGCATACAAGCAATGAATAATATTCAATTCACAGTATCTAAACAATCACAAACAAATCTCAATTATCAAAACCTATGAATACATGAGACAAGGTACATAATGGATGATATTATTGAATGCAACATACTCCCACAACAATCCCTGCGAGGTCAAATGCACTATACTTGCAAGCAATAGCAATCAACTACAAAATGCACAAGTACTGCTCACATGCTATAATTAAAGATCTGTTATACAAACAGTAGTCTGACTGTAGATTGAGATGACAATACTGGCAATTGATAGTGGAAGACCCGTCCTTGCAAGCAAGTACAATCAATGACCACCTGAGATTGGTGAAATGTAGATATGATGCAAGTACAATAGGCTCTTCAACAAATATGTCTGGGAGATTGTAGTGAACATAATCATTCCTTGTGAGCAAGGACAGATGATACAACGCACTTGTGGATAACAAGAATGGCTATATTACAATTACAATGAACCCTTGTGGACACAAGTATAGATAGCACCTACAGTAGCGGTGATTGAGATGCTGCAAATACGTCAGGTATGAGGACAACTCCATGTACGGAGAAGGGCACCTCCTGGAAAAATGGAAGGGATATTTGAACAAATTCGAACTAAATAGTTCACAGATTGGCAATTAAACCATGGGATCTTGATCGGGTACATCATCCATTCCCCCACGATCCGCTTTAAGTGTAAGATGGTGAAATTTTTTATTTTAAATATAAAATCTTCAAACTTCTGAATACCCAAGCCCATGCTGCTACTATATGTCATATAGCACATATTATCTGCGTATCTGATTGACGACTAGCCTTAATCGAAAGTTCTCTCTCGTTATCGGGAGTGGCAATTAACTATAGGGGTTTGCGCCTAAAAGAAATCAGAACTCAGATCATAAAGGCCTCACAAAATGAGGGCAAAATCTATGGGTAGCGTCTTATCTACAAACTCATCTGCCTTCCAAAATTTACCCCAGAACTTAAATCTGTTAAACCCCCCCCCCCCCCCCGAATGAAAGAAAAGCAGCATCGGACGGAGGCCGGGGCCAAATTTTCAAAGCCCACAACACATTTGAAGAAATTAAGGCTTCGTTTGGGACAACTTTCATGCTACTTTCTAAAATAGCTTTCTAGTACAAAAATTTCTAGTTCAAAAATTTTTTGTACAAAAAGATTGTTTTAGAAAGTAGTAAGAAAGATATTCCAACCAAAGCCTAAGATGCTCTTTTTGTATGATGTTTTAATATAGTGTTGTTGTATTTCTGAGTAAAGGTTCAAAATGGACCCAAAATTTTTAGGCCCATTTTAATTTGATTTTTTTCAAGTACTCAATATAGTCCCTGAATTCATCAAATTTGAGCCAATTTGGTGTTGTCAATTTTATCATTTATTTTTGATAGAAATAGGCGGAGGGAAATTTTCCATTAGGGCATTTTGATCTTTATATGATCATTCTCACTCCATAATACTAACTTGGGCTAATTAGATTGAAAATACCCACACAGAAAGTCTTGCTCCACTAATTGTCGTCCATTAAAATAAAAATAACTAAGTTGATGGTAGGACCAAAGTGTCACATTGAGAGAATAAATTAAGCACTTTAAAAAGCCTAGGACTAAATTAGACACAAGTCTAGGATTCATTTTCTTTACTCGCGTATTTCAAGCTTCTTGATACTCTCGTTGCACTCTAAAGACTAACCAGGGAGAAGACTAAGTAGGAAGCACTAGGACTAACCATAAGGTAAAGTTTAATTGTTTAATTTGATGCGTAATCATTTTTTGTTTTTAATGAAATATCTATGTAATCCTTGGATCCTTTCCTCAGTTTTCTTTCTAGAGCTTATTATATTATGGCATTCCTTGAATTCTACTGGAAGTTTGGTTATCTTGTATGAACATAATTGTCAATTTCATGCTTAAGGGTTATTGTTGTTTCTTAGCAGATTCCAAAGGCTATATTGTTGATGATGATGGTATTGATTTTGTAAAATTTTCACACCTTAGGGACATCAAGGCTCAACAAAGAAGCCTGAGGTACAAGCCTCCTCCATGTTCAAGGTAGATCTCCAACATCAAGGCACCAACTTCATAAGAGCAATTTTTATGTTTATATTTTGCAGAGAGTATCTGAAGTCTTGTAAAACCCGAAAATGTCGTTTTAGACCTCGCACGCTTTTCAAAGCGCCGCGACAAGATTTAAGCAAAAATTTTAATGTTAACGGAATTTAATAGAAATAATTTTAGAAAATTCCTTGCAAAATTTTGATCGTTTTGTTATATAGAACTTGTACCTAATTTTACTTATATTTGGAATTAAAATTTAACGAAGTTTTAAAATACCCATTTTACCCTCACTTGTTTCTTAAGACGATTTTACTTAAGTAAGGGTAAGAAAGTCAATTACAAACCCTTTCTCCCTTAATAGGCAAACCGAAACTCTCCCCCTCCCATTTCACGCGTGACGGACCGAATCGAGCGGAAGAAAGAGCGGACGGTCGGGCGGACGGTGGTTTCCGCGAGGCTCTCCGGCGGCGATCTTCCGGCGAGAGATTTAGTTCAAATCGAAGAGGACGACGAGAGGATTACTCAGATATGATTATTTTGGAATGAATCCCTCTCAATCTCTAGTATTTTGGAAAAGAAAATTTTAGGGTTTTTCCAAATTCTCATTCTTCTTCCAAATTTCTTTTAGGAATAAATAGTGAAGGATTAGGAGAACTTTTTAACGATGAAAATGAAATTTTTGGAGATTTAAAAATTAGGGTTTTTCTCATTAATTGGAATGTTTGGAAGTATCTTTGTAAATATGGTTTCTAAGGGTTCTAAGAGGGTTTCTAAGGGTATAAATTGAATTTTTTGCACAAAATGATATTTCTCTAATTTTTAATATTAATAAATCCGAAAATAATTAACTTAAATTTAATTAAAGTTTAGGTTAATAATAGATTAAAGATTTATGTTAATGACATTCATTTATGTTAATAACATTGATTTATGATAATGATATTCATGTCATTTGATAAGAAGGAATTAAGATTTAATGTTTATTTATGTTAATGGTTTCTTTATATTAATGATTAGGAATTAAGGTTAATGTTGGGTAAGGGGAATTTTGATAAATGATTCAGCAAATTAAATTCATATGTTTATAATTAAGAAAATGAGAGAGAAAGAGAAAGTGAAGGAAAGAGATGACCTAGAATAGTTTAGAAAGAAAAGATTTTGTTTTAAGTTATTTTGTAGATTTTAAGAATCAGAAATTAATACTTATAGGTGTTTAATCGTGGTGACATCGAGGGAAGAAAGACTAGCAAGGAAATCAGATTCCAAACTTCTGTAAGTATACATGATTCTTTATTACAGCAATATTTTTGTTTCTCTCCAGTTCTATGTTTTGAAAGTTCCAACATGTTCATACAATCTTTATGATTAATTTTAGATCATGATTTTACTACTCTGTTCAAATGATTGATCATGCAAAGTTTATGCTATATTTTATGACATTATATGATAGAGATTATGTAATTTATGAAATGAAAAGATATGATATGATGTGAATATTATATTGAATGATTGAATGTGCATGCTGATTAGATGGAGTTCACCCCCTTATAGTACTAGCTGGGGACGTTGTACTCGTGCACGATAAAATGATAAAGGATATGGAAAAGAAAATGGTAAAGGAGTACCTTTATGGTACTAGACGGTGACTCCTGTGACGGTTATATTATATACGAAAAGAGAAAGTTAAGTATAATGATATGAATATGGAAAGAAAAATGAAAGATATGATTTTATGATATGATATGTTTAATGTTATGTTAAGTATGAAATCATTTTTATGTTATGTTCATATGAAATTGACATCCAGCATATTACACAATTGTCTTGTTTACTGTAGTTTAGAATTGTGTATTACTTACTGAGCTTTAGCTTAATGTTAGTTGTTAACATTTTCAGGTAAGTGTAGGCAAATCAATATGAATAGAAGGGGTGGCAATGTATATCGTAGAAGAGGAACATCTGAGCAAAGGTAATTTTATGGTTATGCCTGATTTTATGTTTAAGTGTTTTCAATTTGATGTTTAAGAGGCTCTTTTAATTATTATGGAGATAGATTTAGTGATTAGAAAATTTTAGCCTACCGTCCGACCTTTGTTCCCGCCTCGCCTGCGTGAGCTCACTGGGCCGGGTCGTGACAAGTCTTATCCTCGGGCCAAATACTTCAATGATGCAAAACCCTTGCAAGAGCCCTGTGATGTAGGATTTCCTTGCGCTTCACAAAATGAAATTGATCAACCTGATGATGTTGCTCTCGTCAATGCTGGTTGCCGCATACTGATTGAAGGTGTATTTTAGACATAGACAAACTATATTTGATTTTTCAGTCGTTTTCTTATTGCCAGGAACGATTCTTTCACTAATTAATTATATATCTCATTTGTCTTTTGCTCTTTCGGTATTGCCAGGAATGATTCTTTCACTAATTAATTATATATCTCATTTATCTTTTTTTGTTTCGAAAGAGCAGGTTCAAACATGCCTTGCACTCCACAAGCTATTGATGTTTTGAAAAAGGGGAAAGTTTTGGTTGCTCCAGCAAAGGCAGCAAGTGCGGGAGGGGTCTGCTAATCTCTCTTTTAGTTTGCTTCTGATTACACATCCGATGTAAACTTCATTGATTGAGAACTCAATCATCTCCTCCTTTCTTGAAATTACTTGTTTTCTCTTAGACCTTATTTCTAATTGATATATTATTGAATTTGGAATATTGAGATGAGTAGAGAGAGAGAGAGAGAGAGAGAGAGAGAGAGAGAGAGAGGATCTTCGATCAAAGAGGGAACTGAAAGAAAAACCCAGGGAATCATGCTTGGAGAGAAAATTCCATGATTGGGACTCTCAATAATTATGTATTCCCAGGAGTTTTGGAAGGTATGCATGGCATTAAAGACGGAAAGGAAACATCATAGGAGTGGTAGAGAGAGTATTAGAATGAAAATAGTATTGCTTCTAATTAATTTGTAAGCTATTTAAAAAAATCTAATTGTAAAAAATAAAGACCCATGCTTCGAACTTTTTAATTCTTTTTTATAGTAATAGGTTACATATAAAGTCAAGTTGATTCAAATCAAATCCTATCATCTAATTGTAAAAAATAAAGACCTATGCATCGAACTTTCTACAAATACATATTCTCTCATGTAAATCAACACTACCATTAATATGCCCATTAAAGAGATGTAATTCGACGAGCCTGCCCATTAAAGAGATGTAATTCAACTTGGCTCGTCGGATAAACAATTATTATCTAGGCCTTATTCAAGAGCTTGCTCAATGATTCATTAATTTTTTAGTCAAAATAATTTTTTTGTTCAGTGTAATAGTTCGTCTACCAAAGATTCATTTTTGCATTATGTGCCTCAAGAACTCTAGTAACTTGTCACTAGATAGGAACATGCACTCTTTCCAACATTGTCTAAGATATTGGTTGTCATCAAGTTGTACTTTTTCCTAGAAGAAAAAAAATAGCGCAAGCCCACCTTTCAAAGCCAACTTCATTCTCTAAGTAGCTATACTTATTGTTTCTTCATCTGTACTTTGTCAAAGTGCTGATAGAACTCAATTGTTCCATAAGATTTAAAAGCCAAGTGATTCCTCATGATAATTATCAGTTTTGAATGGTGATTTTTATTGCTTTGTGATGAGTGTAAGCTCCATGATGTTCCTATTGAAAATTGAAATACAGTGGATAAAGAATTAGCAATGTTGTTATGTCTATGAGACAATAACAATTTCTCCATGAAATCTATTGACTCTTTAATTTATTCTTGAGATACATCCATGACCCATTATTTTCTTAGTCAACAACATCAAATGCCATTGGATAAATCTGAGTATTAGCATCTTGGCTACTGCCACAAACACTTTACCTTTACATATTATTTTAAAAAATATTTCATCTACACTTGACATTATACGTTATGAATTTTTGAAGCCCTGCATGCAAGCACCTAAATAGAAGTAAACATACTTGACATGTCTTGAAGTTTCAAGTTTGAGATTAACATTTGTCCATAGATTCTTCTTATTTTACATCATCAGATATAATGATGACTTTTGAAATGATGCTGCTGGGGACTCTTTATATATATGATAGCTTACTCACAACACTGTCAGCCTTTTTATGAGACATCAATTTTATTAATTTTTCTTTACTTCAAATATAATTATCTTTGGCTTCAAATTAAGGTTGAATCTAATAAACTTCTCCTTGACATCCGAAGTGCATGACACGGATAAAGGTTAAGGACAACTGAACTTGATTGAAATTTTATTCACGACTGACAAGGGTTCACAACTTTTAACTTTGGGAAGTTCACAACAAATCTTGATAGAGAAAATCCCAACTTCTTTTTCCTATCATGCCAAATACATTCAGATTAGTTTCAAAATTTTCCTGTCCATTTCCTGTTATAAAGATTTTTAGGGAAACTTAATATAAATAGTTTACTATTGGAATAATGAAATCACAATATTATTTTGTTTTCCCAAAGAAAACCATAGCACATAGGCCTTCCAAAATGCTTTCCTATGTTTCCATCGTGAATTGACTAATCTGCAAATTCAGCCATATGGATGACTTAATGTATACTGGGCTGGAATTCCTACTACATATTCTAGTAAGAACATCCATGACTAAAGCAAAATTGATATGGGCTTAAAACGGATCCTTTATGTAATCCAATTGAAATAGGAAAATAATTGATCAAATCACCTTGTGTTTGAACACAAAGTAACAACTCTTGTATACATATCCTTAATGTCTTGAATATAAGTATTATTAACTCCTTTCCTTTTTAGAACTCTCCAGAGCACTTATCTTGAAATTTTATCATATGTTTTTTTTTTTTTTAATCAATAAAAATCCTATGTAGATCCTCCTATGTTTTTTCAAACCACTTAGCAAATGTATAGCTTTCATAGTATACCTATCTGGCATGAACCCAAATTGATTTAAGAAACATTAGTATGAGAAGGGAATTAATTTTTGTATATTTTAATAACTGAATCTTTATCTTGCTCCCAAAAACTGCTTATTCTTTAGTTTATTTTATTTTATTTTTTAATTTCTGTATCACATCTCCCATTTGTATATTCACCGTGATTTTAATGTGATATGTACTAGGTTATTTTTGATACCATGTTTGTTTTAGTGCATTAACCTTTCAGCTAGCATGAATTTCTTTGTATACACGATTTTAAGGCCTAAGATTTACAATTGATTTTGGAGATGCAAGCTATCTTGCATTGATCTATTCCCTTTTCAATTCTCCATTAGCTGCGTGCAGTCATTAATCTGCCATAAAGTTCTGATTCATGGTTTTCTGCATTAACCTGCTTTGATTGTATCCTATTGTTCTTATTGAAGTATGGTACATTCTGGTTGTACTTACAATAAAAAAATATCATAGGACATATCTGAAATGATAATCTTTATATCTAATTGAACTAAACAAATGGTGCATTGTGTTTAACATACGTTGCATTCGATCCATCGCCAGGTACGATGGAATTCCTAAACATTAGGATCCAAAACCCAAGTTTGTTTTGGTACTGTAAGTTAAATTTTAACCACCATATTTTACTTTGAGTCTAATGTAAAACTAACCTACCTTGCATCATTGTCAGCTGATTGGAAATTTAGCAAATTTGTTATGTGCTGCTAGGGGTGCAAACGAGCCGAGTCAAGCTCGAGTCAGGGCGTGTTCAAGTCGAGCTTGACTTTCAAAGACCAAGCTCGAGCTCGAGTCGAGCTCAAAATCCGAGCTCAAGCTCGACTCGTCTTCTTGTCGAGCGGCTCATCAAGCTTTGCTATCGAGCTCCGATGTCGAGATCAAGATCCATCGCTGGTTGTAGCGTCCGTCCTTAAGCTCGTCGTCATCGTCGCTTCTACCGTCGAGATCATCGTCATGCTCGCGTCGGGACCCTGGCCGCCGGCAATCGAGCCGTTCGTCTCCAAGACGGATCACAGTCCCGCAGGAGAAGGGCCTTGGCCATCGAGGCTACGACAGAGGCTGAAATATGAGGAGAGTTGCACGCTCTGCTCTGCATCTCTACAGAGCACCCTCATCCCTGCCATACCCAGTCGCTTTTGCTCCTCGGAAGGCACGACCATCTTCTCCTTTGATGATGCGGCGGTGGTGTGCAAGGCAGAGGAATCGGGAACATCAGAGCCGAGCACATCAACGAGGAATCTGGCGATGCCTCTACAAATGCAGCTGTATATCTCAAAGATCTCAATTATGACACAATTCATCGCCTCAAGGATGAGCCCCACCTCCATTCCGTCATCATATGGCCGGATCTGCATTAACAGCTCAAGCAGATCTTGTATCTTCGCCAACATCTCGAGATCACCTTCGATTGAATTGACGGAGGAGGAAGAGAGGACGGAGCGGTAATCGAGGAATTGGAAGATCTCAATGATGACAACAATTCATCGCCGCAATCTTGTAATCGACGAAGCACTCATCGTCGTCCTGTCGTCCCATCGAGCTCGTCGAGCTCCCTTCCTTCTCATGTCCTCCCTGGTCGCCTCGTCGAGCTCGTCCCGTGCCGTCGAGATCATCCTCAAGATCAAAATTTTCCGTTATTGAGATCGTCGTTGAGCTCGTCCAGTTGTCTGCGGTCGAGATCATCATCAAGCTCAAAATTTTCTGCTTTTGTGACCGTCGTCGAGCTCGTCCCACCGTCTGCCGTCGAGATCGTCGTCGAGCTCGCCCCGTCGTCATCGTCACGTCGTTAAGATTCATCTTTTTTTTTCCCGCTCGCAACTTTTATTTCCCGCTCGAGACTTCGATTTCCCGCTCGAGACTTCGATTTCCCGCTTCGTGTTTGCATTTCCCTCCTGCAAGTTAAGCTGTCGAGCTGCTCGACGAGCTAACGAGTCGAGAAGCAGCCTGTTCGAGCTTGAGCTCGATAAGCTGTCGAGCTCGAAATTGTGTTCGAGCTCGATAAGCTCGGCTCGTCGAGCCTGTTACCGAGTCGAGCCCGAGCCAACTCGCGAGTCGGCTTGACTCGTTTGCACCCCTATGTGCTGCATCAAATTCTTCAATATTTATGGGTGCAAAATTTTTACACTTTTGGCTATTCAGTGAAGTTGGTTTATCTTGGATGTGAAGATCTTCGTTCTTCTAATTTTATTTTGGGATGTGAGGATCCTATTCTGGTTCTTCTTTTCTTTTCATTTCTTTCTTTTTTCACTCTTTTAGTGAGTATTTATTTGAGTGGTTAGATTTATTTAATCCTGGAAGGTATGCTGGTTATCAACAATGTTCATGTTCCATAATTCCGTTGTGGTTCTTCTGCTTGATTTTGAAAACCTTGTGGTTATTTTTTCCTTAGAGATTTATCATATGATCGCACATTTTGGATTTTTTTATTTATATGAATCTTGATGTTTTACAAATAATTGTTTCTTTTATAATTGTAGTTTTATAACTTCTCTCTATCACTCAATAATGTTTTGAGGAGACCCCACTCCACCTAAAGTGTTGTCCAAAATATCAAGGTAGTTATTCCTAGTATTAGCATTGTTTTTCAAGATTATAACATATTGTAATTCTATGGAGATGTCAAAGTTGATATCTAAGGAATTTATAAAGGTGAGAGAGATCTTGGCCAAACTATGAATTCTCATGGGCTTTTCATGTATTGAAGGAATTTCATAAGAAACATTTAAGAGAATCTTGTATATACATATAGCTTCTAGAAGGGCTTCATAGTCTAAATTATGTCAAAGAGTATAATACTATTCAGAAGCCCTAGAATATACTTAATACTAGATATGATCATCACCTATGTTGCACCGATATGGATACGGCGACACGGATACGACACGATACGGATACAGAACACGTCAATTCTTAAAAATACAAGATACGGGTACGGCACGGACACGACATTATAATTTATAAATTATACATAAAAATTAAGAAAGCAAACAAAGCATAATATTTGAAGTTACAAAAAAATATGACAACAACTTCATTTGTAGCCTTGTAGCTTATAATATCAAAATATAAGCAAGCATTAAATGTCTAGTACAACAACAAAAGCATAAACATAAATTATCTAGCACTTGAAGTTTTAACTATTCAATAGAGGGAATTATATAATTATCTTCTTCATTGATTTGTCTTTGAACTTCTATATCATCTTCAATAAATATCATAGCTTCTAATTCAGGCTCATCAAGTGAAAGATTAGCAAATTTTAATATTTTCATATCATCAAGAGACTCAAATCCATCTCGAAAATGAGAGAATCTTGCTCGCAACTGGGGAAGTAATTACGACACGTCTTTTTTTTATTTCTTTTTGTTTTTCAACGGACACGCGTATCAGATACACGTGTCCTTTTGAAATTAAATAATATTTTAATTGGATACGGCTTTGGCATATCCGACACGTATCGGTGGAGTATCGGAGGCGTATCCGTGTATCGGTATATCGGATACAGCACACCTTCATAAATAGGTGTATCGGTGCAACATAGATCATCACTAATAATCCTCAAGCTTCTATATAATCAATAGAGCATGATGGAGAATGATAAATAGGACATCCACTTATTCAAAAAGCTTCATAGGCATACTAATTCAAAATCCTCAAAATGTACTTAGTGTTAGATAGTGTTCTTATTAAAGTTTCTAGGATTGTTCCATAATATATGAACCACTAAGGGTAAGGGCCTCAACTTATTCAAATGTTTTATGAGGGCATATTCATTACAAAATCCCAAAAGACACATGATGTGAGATAAGGTCCTCACTAAAATCTCTCTATAATAGCATAATAGTATATGAGAAATAAAAATGCATAATAAACTAAGGGGAAGTAAAGGCTACCCAACTTTGGTAACCAATGTATCAAATCCCCTCTATTTGTATGAGGCATAATATTCTAGCATGAAGATCTAATAACATGATCTTCTACCACTTCAACAAAACAGGGAGATTTTATAACATTTTCAAAGAAATATGAAGAGCTTAATCTTCTGTGGGGCAAGTCTACAAAGTTCTTAGTAACTCTTATGCATGTTGTTGGGTTCATAAGTTATCACCCCCAATATTATATTCTGGTCAGCATTTGGAATCCTATAGGGTTCAAGAGAGCACATCTTCTCTTTCATAAGTTAATATTTTATGAACACTCAATTTCAAATCAACATTCAATAAAATGTAGTATTAAAAATCTTATTGACATTTGACAAAATCTTCAATACAAACTAGAGATGCAACCTACATGGATGAGGAGAAGAAAATCCTCTCTTCCAAAATTCTATGTTATTTGATGAAATTTTCAACTTCAAAGAAAGATAAATAATTTTCTCCCTCGTGTGGGGCTCCAAAAATTTTGCTCCCCAACCTCTCCACATATGGGTCAATTTTTTAGATGCAGCTTCGATTTTAGGTAAAATAATACCTATAGATTTCACTCTCATTTTGTAAGGATTTTATCATCTGCTGCCAGTTATTTCAAGTGCCCAAGCTTCTATAGTTAACTACCTCTCTTGATAATATGATAAAATTTTCAATTAAGGTTAGTTGTTAGGTGTAGACAGTAAGTACCAAGCATATAATAGTAGCAATTTTGGTATTGAGATTTTGAAATTTACTATCTTGTACTTAAAATGGGTGGTGGGGAAATGATGATGAAGCCAACCAAGATCCCATGATTTTGTTATTTGTAGTCTACTAAGTAAAAAAAAGTAGTCAACCCAATATGATTAAAGGATCCTTACTAGTAGTCATGGGTTGCTTCATTAAAGAGTTCATTGTCTTATCTCTTAATTGATCATAATATAATAAAAAAATATAAGATTATATTAGTATAAATATTATTATGTAATCTTATTAGCATCGGATCCCTCTATAGGTACAATCATAGTGATGTTTGTCTATTTCCTACCAAAAGTGATAGATTTGATGGAATTTTGTCAAGAGGCATAACCATGAGACACTACTTTTTCTTATGCATGAATTTTTTTGTAAGTTGTGAGCTAAAAGCAATGTGCATCGGTCGTATGACAAAAATTCCAATATGACAAATAAGAGCACCCTTTTTCTCATAAAAACCCCACCATACTTTCAAATTGATATAAATAGAATTCCTCATAACATCTCATCATTTTAATTTGTAGATATCATCAATGATAGAAGAAGAAACACTAGTAGGAGATGGATACCTCGTAGACATAAGGATGGTAACGTGGGTACTAACCTCAAATGCACCATCATAAGAGTTACATATGAGCAATGCTCCTTATGAAGGTCACATTGAGTTTCACATCCATATAAAATATTTAAACAACATCTTAATATAAAATTGAATGCTACATAACATATGACTAATTTGTAATTAGTATATAACATTGGAGACCACTAACCAATAACTCATAGTGAGATATTGTCTCATCGAGTGCCCATAATTCATCCAAAATTTTAAAATCTCAATCATTACAAGTCCTTAATATCTATGATTCAACTAGTTAGATTATTATTTGTTAACTACCTTCATAAAATGCTGATCACCATAGAAAAGAATATTTCACTTACCTATCTAAGGTATGTAGTCAGTCTCCATGATGTAGATATCATGTTTAGTGTATGAGTAGATGGAGAAGCATTAGTTAGCCATAATGTTGTTGGCATTAGTTTATAATGGCTAATATGGTTGGATTATTATAATGTGATTCCATGTTTCACACCTAATTTCTTAATTTGCTCATCATGATCCAACTAATCCTAACATCATATAAAAGTTTAATATAGGTCAAACTCATGTGTAGACTTAGATGTCTTTATATGGAACAATTATTACGTCCTCTGACCTGACGTAGAGGTACGTTCGGCCGCCAATAACATGTTGTCACGTGCTCTTACTCTTTATCGTGCGGCCCGACGACTTGACCCGGAGCGGAACCCGGGAATGCTATGTTCGCGATTTTCTCGGTATTGCTCGGTATTGCTTTGCAAAAACGAGAAATACCGCTCTGTGAAGACCAAAACCATACAAATACCGAGTTGTACCGAGTTTTTCTACAACTCGGTATTTGCTCAGGATTTGCTCGGTATTGCTAAGGATTTGCTCGGTATTGCTAGAAAAAACTCGGTACAACTCGGTACAACTCAGTATTTACTCAGGATTTGCTCGGTATTGCTAGGGATTTGCTCGGTATTGCTAGGTATTTGCTCGGTATTGCTAGAAAAAACTAGGTACAACTTGGTACAACTCAGTATTTGTAACATCAAAATCTGCTCCAGGATCGTCCGGGCCGATCTGGATCGTCCCGGGACAATCAGAGCAATTTCTGCTCCAGATTCTGTACAGAAGTTCCAGGAATGATTTCCTGTAGGGATCATCCGGGCCGATCTGGGATCGTCCCGGGACGATCAGTGGATGGCACAAGTCAGAGAATAGAGGTTTTTATCGTCCAAGAAAATTAATTATCGTCCTGAGAAATCGTCCCAGGCCGATTAGTTCAGTGCAAAAGTCAGAGAGCATCGTCCTGAGGATCGTCCAGGTAATCGGCCAGGCCGATGTGAATTTGGTCTGATCGTCCAGGACGATCGTGCGATCGGCCGGGCCGATCAGAGTAATTTAAAGTTGAAATCAGTCATTTTGAAGAGAGAGAAAATCAAATAAAATATCTAATTTCAGTTGAGGAGAGAGAAAGTTGAGGAAAAGTTTGGAAAAGTTGATTTTCGGGGGACACCGGGCTGTTTTCGTCCGACGAGATTGTTCGAGATATTGCTGTACGCAAGGTAAGGCACATTCCGCCTTTCTCAATTTTCAAAACGGTGCAATTTGAATGAGTTTTCTGTCCGGATTTCGTTTTCGTTAGCGAATTTCGTCCGTATTTTTCGATTGGTTCAGTTTTTACCGCGTAACTTTTGATATGTTTCTAAGGTGCCGAGTGTGCACATTTTGATTATTTTCTGGAGAATTTTGAACCAGTATTTTTGATTCCGCGGTGTTTTCTGTCGACTGCAATTTTTCACGATGTCTAAAAATGTTGTGGCAGTAGAATAAAAGTCTTGCAATGTCGTTGTGAACATTCTGTGATAATTTGGTAATTTGTGATTTTTAGGAAATTTTGTGTAAATTCTGTATACTGCCGTTACGCTGCCGGATTTTCGTATGAATTCTGAAATTGTCTGGATTTGTTCTGAAATGAATTGATATGATTGTGTTCTATAAAAAGGGAGTTATAAGGGGTCAGGATCCTGTGAGATCTTGTCTGTGTCAGGGAAAAATCTGAAATGAGCTCTGAAATCTGTTTCTGAATACAAGTTCCGGATCCGATGATAAATTCTGTTCTGGTGCTATAAGCACATCTGTTCTGGTGCCGTGAGCACAAAGGGAGGCATAAGGGGCTAGAATCTGAGAGATTCTGTCAGTGTCTGGGAAGGGAGGCATAAGGGGCCAGAATCCGTTGTGATTCTGTCAGTGTCAGGGAATCTGTTCTGACTTTTGATATGTTATGATTTTTTATTTCTGTACGACATAACTTGATTTGATCTGTACGGTTATGATTCTGATATACGATTCTGATTCTATTCTGATTTGATATACGATTCTGTTCCGATTTCTGTTCGGATTTCTGTCTGATGTGTTTAATGTGGGCTCTGAGGATTTTGATTGGAGGTTTGATGTCTTGCTGAGCTGTTGTAGCTCATCCTTATTTTCTGCGTGGTTTTTAGGTTCTGGGAAAGGGAAGGAAGTCCAGGAGTAGAGTTCAGAGTCTGATCCGTGATAGGTATTTTGTTCTTTTGATTTTTGTACAGTCATGGCTTTTCTGTTCTGTCTTTCTTTCTGTCTAAAAGCCATGAGCTGTATCTGTACATGATTCTTTTGAGGAAGAAGATAGATGATCTGTTCCGCTGTGATTTGATGTTTATAGTAGCTCTGTGTGTGTCTGTTTTGAGTTGAAATATTTGGAAGAATCAGTTCTGAAGCAAATTCCAAAGCCAGATCCTGGAATCAGTTCAGTCAGTTTCGTTCTGTCTGACCGCCGCGACCCGATGCGAGCGGGACCCGTCCCGGTCGGGTTGGGTCATGACAGTATTTGCTCAGGATTTGCTCGGTATTGCTAGGTATTTGCTCGATATTGCTAGAAAAAACTAGGTACAACTCGGTATTTGCTAGGTATTTGAAATATATCCAAAAGGTGATGGGATGTTGTTCGGCTCGTCAAGGATTTAAAAAAACGCACGTGCTAGAACCCAAAAAACAGCGGGTCGGGTCGGCGACTTTTCTTCATGCTACGTGTCGCTAAAATATTGGTGGCTGAACGTAGAGGAGCGTACGTTCACCGGACCAAATAAAAGTTTCTTTATATGAGTTATGATAGACCATTGCTACGGACTCTAACATAAACAAGATGTAGAAACAATTCAATATTTTTGTGCCAATACTCGTTTAATTATATAATATTTTTTAATATCTAATGCTTCAGGCTCTAAAATATATTTGTAATTACATTCTTAGTAGATTTAAGAGCTTTTTGAACATGCTCTTTGGGTGATGCAGTACTTTCACATCTTATTAGGAGCTTAAAGAGCCCATATAGGGTGAACACGGCTGAATGTCTACATTTACTGCAAGTTTAGTGTTGGGAGTGATTACATTTACATTATGATACCCACTTAAGTCGTGTGTAATTGTATTGTTATAAACCGATCTGGTAATGAAATTTTTGCATTACTACTTCTTACATGTGTCTGCATATATTCTTTATGCATGTGAGTGTCTGAAATCTATTTTGAAGCGGCTCCCAGGCGGCTTATGTGCATGAATGAAAAATCTAAAAGTTTCTGTTGGGAGCACTACAGAGTTAGATTTGAGAACTATGACATTAAGCCCTTAGGTTGGTCATCGTTATGACAGCGCTATCCTGAGTGTCGTGGTGTTAGATCAAATTTTTATAAAAAATATCAAATCCACTGATTTTTTATTTTATTAAATCATTTTAATCCTAAGAGTGTCATCCTGGATTGAGAAAGAAATTTTTTAGACAGAAAAAGCTAATTTCAATTGACTTAAATCCATTCTCTCTTGTTGGTCCAGTTCAGGAAGTTGTCTTAGATCGAGGTAGGTTACACTATGCATATCTCAATTTTAAAAAATATGAAAGATTTAGACTTTTTTATTAAAATTAAAATTGTAGCATAAAAATGACAACTTTACATTCGTTAAACTTTCATAGTGCAACTTTTTGTATATGTTTGGGCAGTTTGAAAAAGGGGTTTTAGAAAGTTTAATTTTTTTTAGGTATTTCAATTCAGGATTTCAGTCTTAAAACCAAACACATCATTATGAATGATATATTGCCTCGGGATGCGAAGATATCCCTATATAAGCGTGACCACATACATAAAACTCAGTAAGCAACTAGATTGTTCTTAACCTGAGGGTAATCTACTGCCCATCACATCAATTCATAGATTATAGGTAAAGTAAATAAACACTAACATCAATCAATTTTCAAACACAACATGCAGTGAAAACTCAAAAAACTCAGCACACAAGTAATGGAAAAGTAAACGTCAGCATGGCCTAAAATTAAAGTTGGTTATCCTAACAAACCATCTAAAGTGTGTGAGGTATGCTGTAAGGCTTGGGTATATCCTAAACTGGGCAATTTGTTGAAGTTATTTTATGTTCGGGTTTGTTAAAGGTCGAAGGAAAAATTTATGTTTGAGTTTAAATATTAATGTATTGTCGTTAATTTTAGGTATATTTTAATTATTAAATGGTTACGATATTTGTTACTCACTGAGGCCGTAAAGTTTATTTCATATTCTTTGGGGCTAAACTAATTGCCTCGTAGGCTCGGGTTATCTAGTTGTAGCCGATTTTGATTAAGTTGAGGATTAAAAGTTGATAAATTTAAATCAGTTGATTTAATTACTTGTACGAATTATTCAACAAGAATTTTCTAGAACTTAAGTGAAGTATTGAATTTTTAGAATTTATTTGAATTATTTAATTCAATAAATTAAAAGGGCTAAAAGTTGACTTTTAAAATTAAGATGATTTCGATAATTTTAAAATTTTTCCTAAACATTAGACCTTAAGATGAGCAATTAGACTCTAAGTTTGCTCAATTTAGTATTTTCTATATTAAGTTATAAATTTTTGAAGTTTTGACCTAGTCTTACTACGGTTGACAAGAGAGTTGACTTATTTACTTTGACCTAATTTTAGAGATTTGACATTTTTAGAAAGTACTAAATTTTAATTAAAGTTGAATGGCTTTGAGTTTGAGTGAATTGGATTTTTTTTGGAATAAATGATAATTTTTCAAAGCTTCGGTATATTTGGAATTTTAAAAATTGTTTAATTAGATAGCATTTTTAGATTTTGATCCAAATCAGTCTCAAATCTCTTGAAATCACCCCCAAATGTCAAAAATGTCAAAAATGACTTACGAGAATGTCTCCAAGTATTTATGATTTATTTAAAAATTTTAAATTTTTTAATTAATTAATTAATTAAATTAATTATGATTTTTTCTTAGAAATTAAATTAATACTAAATTAAAGGTATGATCATATGGCTTTTATTTCTCAGAAATTGAAGGTTCAATTATGAGCAATTAGAGATTTTATGTGAATTTTTAGGATATTATATATGGGGGTGATTTTGGGTTCTCTAGTTGGTGGACCAAATGGGCACCAATTCCAGTGAAACTTGGGCTATGAGTTCACCTGATCTCAAGGCCTAAGCCCACTGAGTTTGGGCACATGATGTGCCCCCTAAGGTGGTTAACCAAACCACCTAAATTAATTATAGGGTTACCTTAGAAAAATCTTAACTCACTACCTATGGCAAGGGTGGGGATGTAATCAGTTGCTCTAAACACCCTATCCTAAGCATAATCAACACACAAACATTCAAGTCCTATATCTCATTGGATAGGTATATATGTTGATTTGAAATTAAGGATCAAATCATGACCCTTAAGCTCAAATAAACTCAAAAATAGCCCTTAATGAATTCAAACATATAGAAATTTTTTTGGACAAGTCAGAGTTATGCCCAAAATTGAACTCCCAAATTTCTAAGCCATAGGGATACATAATTTAACTATAAATTTAAAAACAATATAAATGCATTATTGGAATTAAGCTAAAAATATGTTAAATTAAGGCTTGGAATCATAGGGCTTTAATAGGTCTCCTCAATACATTTCAAATGAGCCTAAGATCGCCTAAATGTTCCAACTATGTGAGTAGATGTTAATTTTTGAAGTTTCCCATAATTTTTAGATTTAATTGAACTAGATTTACACAGTCAACGACCCTTTTACAAGCAGGCGAACTCTGATTTACCAGCCAATTATTGGTGCTAACTATGTAAACACAGAAATGGTTATAGCCCTCAGATTGTTGATTAGATGGATACGATTAAAATGGCTTTGAAACTGGCAGATTTAATCTGAGCCGTTGATTGAGATCAACAGCTGGGATTACGTCTTCAACCTCACGTAGGCTCTCAAAGTCATAGAGCTTTTCAGGTGCAATATGAGAAATCCCGCCAGCAAATCTCAACCAAACATTATCGGAAGGATCAGGGCACTACAAATTGTCAATTCAATAATTAGATTCCAGTGGGTTGACAGTTTGTTTCACACTTTACCGACACTACCTAGCTCGGAGCTCGAGAAAGGATTCTCACCATATAGAAAGCGCCAACAAATGGATTTTTTATCAAGAAGCTTAAGGGGGTGCATGATGACAAGTGTTTCTCCTTCAGATGTCTCGGCTGAAGGACTACCAGAGGTACTACTTTGAGTGGGACGTGGACAAATTTTGTCGGAGCACACTCGAACGGGTAGCCAAAAAAAGTTGGTAGGTTGGGAGAAGGGGAGTGATGGGAGAGCTCTAGGGAGGATTTTTGAAATGCTAAGAATGAATGGGGGCATCTAGGTGAGGGAGCCCTATTCACATGACCCCTGCGGCCATAGACGACAGGGATCACTCGAGTAAGCCATTGGATGGCTGCCAATTGGAAGGGGAGATGCCTCAAGGTCTCGTGAGCTCGAGGCAGACAAACCCAGATTCTTAAAGGCTTTGGATGAGGCCCGAGATGGAGGGGACCATTGGAGCTCCAATATGCTTTCTTCTTCCGCCGGCAGCCACTCGATGGGTCAGGCTTAGGTAGAAAGGCTGATGGGGATGTGACGAGCTCGACTGAAGGGTCAATTCGGTATGGGGGAGCCTGGATTGATATGGAGGTTGAATTCACCCAAACTTGTATGGTTTGGGTTCATTTGGGTGCAACCTAGGTTGAGTTAGGTCATGAGATTGATAGGGAAGATGCATCTAGTCAAGGGGAACCCAATACAAGTGTCAATTGAGTCTGGTCGAGTCTGTGGTGGAAGATGGCTCTAGTCAAAGTTATTTTGACTACTTTGGGCTAGCCTAAGTGTTGACCCAAGTCATCCCAAGGGTTGGGCTGACTAGGGTAGGTGTGTTAGACTAGGGCAAGCTAATGAAAGTGTTGAATTAGGTTTATGGAGTCTAGGTTGGGAAATGGCTAAACCCATAATATTTTTGACCACTTTGGGTTAGTCCAATTCCCAACCTGAGTTGACCCAAGGGCTATGTCAACTAGGGTGGTTTATTGGGTTATGGGGAACCCAATACCACCATTGGTTTGATTTGGTTTAGATTAGGGGAAGACTTGGCTCATATGAAACCTCTCTTTGGACACTTGGATCAAGCCAAATGGCTATCCCAAGTGAGCCCAAAGATAATTGACCTATAATGGGTGAGCTTTAATAGAGCTAAACTCTTCATGGTAGCATTCATAATATGATTTAGTGCTGAAGTGTCTACAAGAAATATTTAGTTGTAGTAGGCTTAAGCAAATCCCATAAATGTGAATTTATGGTTCATTAGGGATCACTTTTATTTTATTTTTATTTTTATTTTGATTTGAAATTAAATATATTTGACTATTTAAAAATATGTTATTTTTATTTTATTGAATATCAGATGAATTGATCAATTGATTTATTCTTTGATGGTGGAGGTCATTGGTGGGGTAATGGGGTTGGCCGACGAGGTGATAATAGAGGCGATGGTGTTGTCAATTGCGAATTTGGCAACTGTGTTGGCAGACAATGTGATGCTAAAGACCGTGGTGGTGTTAATAATTTTTAAAACATTCAAAATACCTCAAAATTATTTCAAGTGTTTTTTTTCTAAACAACATGATTTGTTTTTAAAAATAAAATAAAGAAAAAATACACTAAGAAAATATGCTTCTAAAATATAAAAATAATAGAAGTGATCACATATATGCCTTGGTAAATCCTAAGAATTTATTTAATAAAAATTTAGGATTTATACAACAACAACATCAAGCATTTACCCCACTACGTGGGGTCAACTACAAAAATTTAGGATTTATACTATCATGCAATTAAATTAAAAAGTTAAAGCAATTGGATAATATATGAAAAGAAACTTAGTCTAAGAAGACAAAATAAATAACTTACCTATAAAAGCATAACTCCTTAGTGTTTCTTGGGAATAATATCATGAATTTCTTCCCTCGCCATAATTTTAACTCCATAATCTTAATGCCTTAATCAAGTCAATTCAACTCTTAATTAATTAAGATAGACCTATCTAGCTTAATTTAAAGCTAACTACATTAATTAAATTCTTATAAACCAAATGTGACCCCACAATAACTAATTATATAATAAGAGTGAAGATACAAGTAATGAACACTTGTTAAAGCCAACTCCTATTAAGATTTAATAAATCCGTCATTAAATAAAAAATTGATTGAAAAATGAAAATAGATTTCGTCAAATGAAAATTTTAGTTTGAGAAAATTTATTTAGGGCTACAAATGAACCGAGCGTTCGACAAGCTACTCATGACTCGACTCAATTACAGCTCATTTATGATCATTTGTTTAAGTAAACAAACAATGTTTTCTTTTGTGATGTCCTTTTGTTCTAGTTCAAAAGATGGAACTGGTTGAGAATTTGATTCAATGGATGGCCACCGCATCCATTGGACAAACTTGCTAGTCCATTCTTAAGGTGTGAATACACTTGTGTTAGTTTAATAGTTAACAATGAATAATTAGGATGAGTATTTAGATTTGAATTGTAAGTCTATAAATACCCCAAAAAGGTAGGATGAGATGTGGAAAATGAATAATTAGTTCTCCCTTCTTTTACCATATTTCTTTTTGTTTCTTATCTTAAGATTTTGAACAGCTCAAAATATTCAAGATGTGATTACGTTTTTAGGAGAGATGAAGGAAGAAAGAGAAAAGTGGTTTATGGGTTAAGGAATTTTTTTGTAATGACGATATCATATTAAAAAGAAGTAATATATATATATATATATATATATATATATATATATATATATATATATATATATATATATATATATATATATATATATATATATGTTGCGTCCTGGAATTAGGGCTGCAAACGAACCGAGCCGAGCCGAGTATGTGAGTGTTCATGTTTGTGCTCATTTAATATCAGGTTGTTCAAGTTTGGTTCATGTTTGTTCGAGCTTTATTGTTTTTGTTCATGTTTGGTTCATTTAAATTAATGAGTGTTCATGTTCGGTTCATGTTCAGTTCATGTTTGTTCGTTTAGTGCTTATCGAGCTTTAAACAAACAAACATGAACGAGCTATAAACGAGCTCTACTTTTAGATGTTCATTAACTTAACAAACAAGCTTTATCGAGCTTCCTAATAAACGATTACATCGAGCATGTTCGAGAACATATTTAACGAATTCTTTTAACTATCAAACAAACACGTTCATTAACATATCTTTGAACAAACACATTTATAATAAAAGTAATTGTCTATGTAACAAAGGCAATGATTTATAAGCAAATCCCATCTTCACAGAATTTTCTGCCTCCGTTAGCCCGCGCGTTTAGGAAGAAAAATTAGGGCTCGAGTCCTCGGGTAGATAAGATAACGAGCCAACAAAGATATAATATATGAGTTTGATGCCGGCCTGCCTCTTTTTTTGGACATTGATATCATTCCGTTAAATTTAATAAAAATATTTAATTAGCATATAATATAATATTATTTACTTTAAATTTTATTATTTAATAATAATTATATCATTATATTATAATAAATATAAAATATTTATACTATTTATATTTATTAATTCTATAATCAAATATTAATTATTTTTATCAAGCTTATTCACGAGTTCAAAATCGAACATGAATCGAGCTTTTTTCGAGCTTAATGTCGAGCTTGTTCACGAACTTCAAATTATGTTGTTCGCGAACATAAATGAGCCGAACGCATTAGTGTTCAAGTTTGTTTATTTAAGAATCGAGTATTTGAAATATTGTTCAAGTTTATTTGTTTAGTTAATTAAACAATCACAAACGAGCTTTAATCGAACCAAACAACGAGTAGCTCGTCGAACATTTGGTTCGCTTGCAGCCCTACCTGGAATATTCACGGCGGTAGAAAAATATATTGTTTAATGTCTTAGCATTGTACGAAGATCCAGCACACAAGTAGAGAAGAGAGAGGGTGTAGCATTCATAAGAGACACCAGAGTTTTTACGTGGAAACCCCTGAATAGGGGGAAAAACCATGGGGTCTGGCCTAGTTTGAATGAATCCACTAGTATTTGCAGTCGATTACAAATGAGACCCTTCCTTAGGAGAAGGCCTCGGCTTGATGTCATAATCGTACATCATATAGAGCACATTATATAGTGGGAGTTACATAGACAAGTTTGTTTGGTCGGCAGTATCATAATCGGCATGAGATAAGGGGTCCGAAAGATAGTAGTTGACTAAAGATCGAGCACAGAAAGACTGTTGTAGTAGGGCGGAATTCTAGTAGAACTCTTGGCATTAGGTGGTGGCCTGACAAAAGTTTGGGCCTCAAGTGGTGGTCAGCAAAAGTTCAGGCTTTAGGTGGCATCCTGGTGAAGCACGGGGCATCAAGCGGTGGTCTGGCAGAAGACCAAGCCTTAGGTGATGGCCTGGTCAAGCACAGGCCCTCAAGCGGTGGTCCGACGGAGCAACGACGTTAGACGGTGGTCCAATGGAGCAACGACATCAGGTGGTGGTCTAGTGAAGGTGAGGGCCTCAAGTACTGGTCTGGCGGAGCAACGACGTCAGGCGGTAGTCCGACGGAGGTGAGGGCCTCACATGATGGTTTGGTGGAGTAACGACGTCAGGCGGTGGTCCGGCGGAGGTGAGGGCCTCAAGTGGTGGTTTGGCGGAGGTGAGGGCCTCAATTAGTGGTTCAGCGGAGCAACGCCATCAAGTGGTGGTCCAGTGGAGGTGAGGGCCTCAAGTGGTGGTTCGGCTAAGCAACGATGTTAGGCGGTGGTCCGACGGAGGTGAGAGCCTCAAGTGGTGGTCCGGCGGAGCAACGACGTCAGGCGATGGTCTGGCAGAGGTGAGGGCCTCAAGTGATGGTCCGACGGGGCAACGATGTTAGGCGATGGTCCGGCGAAGGTGAGGGTCTCAAGTGGTGGTTCGCCGGAGCAACGACGTCAGGCGGTGGTCTGACAGAGGTGAGGACCTTAGGTGGTGGTCCGGCGAGGCAATGACATCAGGCGGTGGTTCGATGGAGGTGAGGGCCTCAAGTGGTGGTCCGGTGGAGCAACGATGTCAGGCGGTGGTCCGGTGGAGGTGAGGGCCTCAAGCGGTGGTCTGGCAAGACTCTGGTGGTGGTCGAGGAGGAGCTTCTTCCTTCTCTTCATCCTTTTCTTCTCTTCTTCTCTTCTTGCTTTGGATCCCCCCTTAAGAGAAATGAGGGGTCTATTTATAGATTTATGGAGTGGCATGACCCGTAAATAGATGAGAGATCAAGGGCAAATGGGGATGGCTGGATGGACGGCCGATATTGAATTCCTTGATTGTAGACCGTTCATCAAATATTTGAAATTCTTATTGATGACGGAATTTGGCGATCTTGGGGTCGTTGGTTTTGTCTCGTCGAGCCGCTCAATTTGACTATAAGCACATAATTTTTTGGAAACCGTTTGGTAACCAAATTGTGGTTTAAACCTTCCAACAGTGCTTCGGGTCCTTGATTTGGACTCGTTTGGCCTTGGATTGAGTCAAATTTGGTGTCATTGGGTTCTTATTTCCAAGTCGTTCAGTTTGGCTATAAGTTTACTGAAATTGGAGTTCGTATGGTCTCAATTTTAATTTCGAAAGTTTCCAAGATGACTAGAAGATTCCGGCGCAAGAACTGCTGGTGTTTACCGATGGTCAAAATGACGGTATTGTCAGCGGCAAATGGAGGCCGTCCTGTATCGAAGTTTTCGGCGGCTAAACCGGAGGTTAGCCGCCGGAAACCTGTAACAATTGCAAAAAAATTGACAGACCCCCTCTATCCAAACAAATTTCCATAATTATCTACTGGCAGTTCAAAACATATATGAAATACTTTTAATCATATAATCAAGCAGTTCAAAACATAATATATGAAATATACTAACTTGCATAATATATGAAATACAATAACTTGAGGTCAACTTGTAAAACAATCTTTAAAGCATAAAACAAGTTTTTTCAAATGCATATGCTCCAAATATACCAAACATTTCTTCAAACAAATAATAATAACTAATCATCGTATGTTTCCTCGTTGTCCTGTGATTTAGGTATAGATTGTTACTCTTTTTTCTTTTAATTTTTAGCTCGATATGATCGCAGCTTCGCCTGCATCTCAATTTGAATCTTTCTCATCTCCTTTATCTCTCTTGTCTGGGCAACAACCCTCTGGCTAACTATTTTTTCAGCTCTACTAACATCATAAAATGATGAAGTTGATGTACTGTCCTCATAAGCATATCCCTACGAACCTAAGCCATAAACCCTCCCCCTCTGCCTTCCTCCAACAACATCTGACCACGTGTGATACTCAGAATACTGGGTCGATCCTAAAGACGATCACACACCATTAGACTGCTAACTATCCTGAACTGAGTATCCCGAAGTTGTATAAAATCATCCTGCAATAATAAATCCATAAAATAAAATTTCTATTTATTTTATATTATTACTCAAAAAATTATACTCACGTGAGCTTTTCTCGACTTCTCATCAACCCTCTGGTGATCATCTTGATATTGGTGAGTTCTCATATTAAGCTCTAGTAGTGTCGGCTTCTGACCAATATTCTCTTTTTATAAATAGAAACTATAGTTAAAATAATGTACATATATTTATTAAACTAATTGAAATAATCTTTTACCAGTCATCGTCTATGTTCAGTATAAGGCACTGAAACACCGGTATGAAGAGATCTTCCTAAATCTCGAAAGTCAAATGCTCTATTTTGCTTATTCTACTCTCTCAATTTGGTGAACTCAGGATTCGCCCAAGCTCTGCTCAAATCAGCTCATGCTCTATCGCCAATCCATAATGGATGTTGCCCAGACTTTCTAATGTCTGTGAATATGTCCCTAAGATGAGTATATCCTCTCCTCTCAAAATTTGTTATGATCCTTATATCATGCTCAGGCAACCACCTAAAATCTTTCTGTAAAACATAGGCATAATAAATAATATTAATACACATGAAATAAAAAATTTGAAGTAATGCAAAATAAATATATATGAAATTCTTTAAACTACATATCCCTAATTTCCTTTGGGATCTTCTTCCATGATAAGTAAGGTTGGCCTATATACTTCAAGTTTACCTTCTACTCCCTCTCTAGTTTTATCTATAAGAAGACTATCAACAGCAAGTATAAACCAAGGTATATCCTCTTCCAAATTTTTTGTGAGAACATCCAATGTTTAAAATTGCGTATTCGGGTATTGAGGCATTTTTCTTTCGTGAGGCGAGCCGTAAGCCTTAAGGCGTTTTGAGGCATAAGCCTCAAGATCAAAAGATTGCGTAAACATAAGATGATAAATTTTCTATATACTAATGAGTGAATAATATAAAACATAAAAAAGCATAAGATATGAAGTGAAATCAAAATATCCCAATAATAAGGAAACATGAAATATAATTCAACTCAAAATTCTATCTTTCCCAAATCCTAGTATTCTTTTCATTAACATATAATTCTAATTTCCAAAAATAAATAGCAATGACATATCACATAAAAACTCATAAGTCATCAGCACTGTCATTATTAAGGGTTCTTCATTTGAATCATCATTATGATGAACTGCTCTCTCCCCTTCCTCCTCTCCTATAGAGTCCAATGTCGGGCATTTACTTCAAGATTTATGAAAGTTTTAATATATATAGCGTGAGGCGTAAGCCTCATGCCAGTGAGGCGAGGCAGGCCTCAACCAAGTTGAGGCGCAAGCCTCATAAAAAAAATACAAGGCGTAGGCATCGAGGCTTGTTTTAATGGAATTGGGCAAAGGCGAGCCTCATATTGCGCAATTTTAAACCATGAGAACATCCATGACTAAAGAAAAAATTAAGGAGATGCATGGAGATCACTTTCGGCTAAGGAGGGCAAACGCGAGTGAGGGAGTCAGGCGAGGGCGTTGACAGAGTTCCACCTGCCGGCCTTCTCTTGACAAACTGAATGAGCATCGAGTGCAGAGTTTAGTGAGGCCGTGCGTGTTCTCTGAACGAAATAAAATGAGCCAGGCGAAGAAATGAGGAAGAAGGGGGGCTCAATTTTAGGGCCCTTTCCGACGGATTTTCTAGCAGTTTTAATCGCTAGAAACTTTTCACTTAAAAATGATGGTTAAACCGCCGGTAAATGCCGTCATAAGAAGAGAATACCAGCGGCAATTTCTGTCATTTGACTGCCGAAAGTTTTGGCAATTTTGTGTTTAGTACCGGCGGTCCAACCACCAGTTAATAATGGCGGTCAAACCGCCGTATTCAATTAATTTCTTATAGTGAAATAGAAATTTAAAAATAATGGAGCATCAAAGCCCTCTCGTGCTTGCAAACCCTAACCCATTCTTGACCTCAAGCATCGAGAGTAAGCCATTCTCTCTATAAGGACTTGTTAGGTTTATCGCCATCAAACAATGGAATTATGTGAGTAGACCATTCTTCTTCTTTCCTATAAATAAAAAATTTATTCAATATCTAATAAGATTAATATTAAATTATGTTTTTAATAAAAATTTAAGATAGATGGTGCAATTAAGTATTATATTGTTGGTTTCATTCCACAATAAGTGTTATTTCAACTTTTAAACCATTTATATAAACTAGTTGAGCATATTTAGTGAGCCATTGATTTTCAAGGAGTATATATGTGATATCCATTATTTGAAATTCAGGCAATTATTCATTAATGATTGTTAATTTTAAATTAATAGTAATTATAAGTATTAAAATGTTTAATGTGATAGAAATAACCAAGGCTTGGGGTTTGAGGGGTGAAAATTCAAGTTTTTTATTTTCCTTTGTGGTTAACATAGTGCCGGACTTGGTGAGGCCTTGGCATGGAGCTCTTAGGAAAATTGGGAGAAAAATTAGTTTTGGCTGAGTGCTACGGTGTTGAGCAAAGACCTTACTAATTCTGGGAGAATATGAAAGATTCTCTATGGGTGTTGTGGCATTGGGAATACGGGCGTCGCGACACTAGACCAAACTATTGCTTTTTAATTATCAAAATTTCTCATTCTATTTTGAAACCCCATTAGTTTAGCCACCTTATCAAAGAAGAAAAGAAATGAGAAGGGTGGAAAGAGAAGAAAGGAAGCGTTTTGAAGGCCAAACTTTGAATATATCCCATCTAGTTAGTTGAAAAAAAAATTTCGGACCTGAGGTCGACAACTCATACCCTATTTTTGATTTTAATTCCGAAGTGTTTATAAAGAAAAATGCTTTTAAACGTGTTTTTCATGAGTTTGAGAAAGCTTTTGCCAGATTGACTATAAGAATGTAAGATTTCACCAATTGGCTCGTTTTGTATGAAATTATGATGATTCTAAAAAATGGTGGCATCTATAAATCTCTGTACAGTTAGTAAAGTGCATTAATTTATCATTTTATATATCCTCTGTGAAATTTGTAGAAAACTTTATATAAGCACCTAAAATTTTAGGCTTTTGATAAAATTAGCTTTAATTATGCTTTGAATTTCTTAGTTATATATTGCATTTACATTATCATGTATTTCTTAACATTCTGGAGCTCTATTGTAAAGAAAAGTAAGTATCGTTGGAAGTCTTTGATGTGGGCCCAATGTCGATATATCTCTGTGTTTTGTTACTCTATTATGTTCTGACTCTAAAATGGCTATGATCTGCTCCTGCTTCAGACAAGTGGGAGGTGAATGTTGGGAGTTATATGTGGGCATTAAGACGTGCATTCTGCATTCATTTTTATATGAAAAGTAGTATACTCAAATTGTAAAGTAAATGATACTTTTATTATTTTATTATTTTATTATTTTATTATTTTATATTGTGAAGTGAACTCTATTATGCGGGGAGGGTGGCATACTGAGTTTTATACTCACCATGTTGTTTATAATAATTCAGATAAGGCTAAGAGTTCTTCTGAGTAGACTAAGTCTGATAGGAAGTAGGATATATGTTTGTGAAAAGTACGCATACTTTTATAGTTTAGATTAGATTTTAATTTTATTGAAATTATTGTAATCTGGATTATTTTGATTTAATTATTTTAAAAGGAATATTATGTATATACTCTCTAGATATGCATTCTTTATGGTTTGAGACGATAGTTAGCTGTTATGAAATAATAAATTACAAGAGTATATATTAGCAATTAAATAGGAAAAGTAGGTGTAAATTTCTCTTAACAGGTTATACCAATTCTCTTGGCAGTCATTCACCACCAGAGCAGATTTTCTTGCAGTGGAATTTAATTTGATGATTTCATGTTTATGTGATAGTTTTATTTGTATTTCTTTCGAGTTTGGGTAGTTTTAATTTCGAGTTGTCATTTTCAATTTCATTCTAATTATTGTTGTTCGTATTTCATTTTTATCGTCTTTATCATAATTTTATTAATAAAATGAAATGTTAGTTCACTTTCTATTTGTATCTCTTATATATCATGTTTATATTATTTGTATGTGAACTTCTCTTGTGGTTACAATTTTGTTTCATATCTACTCATCATGTCCCATATTACTGAAGTGTATCACCTTTCAAATCAAAGGTGTGATAGAGTGGTATCAAAGTCATATGTTTTATTTTTACTATTTCTTATTTCCTAAGGATTGGGAGCTGAGATAGATCAATTATCTTATATTATTTATTTAATCATCATTATTATTATGATTATACGTATTTTTTATTTATTTTATTTATATTTACATAAAATGTTATTAATGTGAAGAGGTAACAGTCTTTAATCACCCACCTACTTTTAATGAGATGTTTAGACTATTTGAATAGGATGCATGCATGACTGCATGAATATGAGAAGTGATTGTTAAGTTCCCAAAAGAGTGTAATGTGGTTATGACTGCTTTCCAATTATGTACGTTAATGTGTTAAGAAATGGTGGGATAGCCACCTATGTAACAGTCTTTAATCATATATGGTAGCTGCATTGGTAAAGTATAAAAGATTATTTCTGGAGCAGTACTTTCAACGGAAGACTGCACAAAACTGATGAACAACTTAAGAAAAGTAGAGGAAGGAATAAAGACTATTAAGGAATATGAATCCAAGTTTGTTAGAATCATCATATTTATTCCATGTATTAGAAAACATGTGCACTACTAATAAATTAGGCTTTTACATCACATTTTTTAACCTACAGCAGCGGTTTAAACAGCTGCAATATTATTTGCAGCGGTTTACAAACCGCTGCACATCCACCGCATCTGCTTTCGTTGGTAAGGCTTTAGCAGCGGTTTTGTAAGCGCTGCTGTAGAAAGGCTAGCGGTTTGGAAGCGCTGCTGTAGAGATGCTATAGCAGCAGTTTGGAAGCGTAGCTATAGAGATGCTACAGTAGCTATTAGAAAGCGCTGCTATAGGAAAGCTATAGCATCAGTTTTAACAGGTGTTAAAACCGCTGCTAAAGGGTATGAGCGATTAAAAAAAATATAATGTGAAAAAAATCATTTTTATTATTAAATAATACATAAACAATGTCAAAATTGATGCTTCAACATATATAGAGTTAAATGAATACAATCAGTTCTCAGTGACTAATACAAAGACTTAGAATATACAGGAGTGAATACAAAAAAAAAAAATTAGTAGCAACCACAACAGCTCATGTGATCCAGCTCTCTCTTCATCAATCCCTCGACTAGCAATCACTTGTTCAACCGTAAACCCTTGCTTGATTAATCTGAAAAAAAAAAAGAAATATAAGCTTATATTAACTACAAAGTATATTATAATTTTATAAGAATATAATATATTAAAAAATTTATACTTGCTTCAAACACCTTGAGGCATAAACCTCTACGCGTGCTGAGGTAAGAAAAAGTTGCAAGCAAAGAAATGTTAAGCCTCACATCCCCACGGACCACGACAGATTTTTGATATCTGTTGTTAAGAGATGCCTGCAGCCATCAAAAATACCTGCAACCATCACACAACTGCATTCAGTCGAACCTCCCACGCCAGCATCGGTACACATCACAGTTGGTTTAGCAGTAAAAAAGTAGTGTCAGATAAAAGAAATATCAACCAATAATCTTGAGAAGCTTAAGAATACAAACAAACATTGCTTTTTTCCATTTTACCTCTGGCTGGTAATTTATCGCTAAAACAACTTCAGTTACCCCTACCTCCTTCAGAGCTTCAATCTGGAGATGGCCAAATTTGTTGAGGAGTCCAAGGCAAAGTGTGTATGCGCCTTTCTGCAGGAGTTGAATGATGCTGTTAAAGCCAAATTTGTTGAGGAGTCTCCTGAAGCTCTAATAAAAAGAAATCCTTCGTTCTTTTCTCTGTTTACTCTAGTAATAGCGACTCAGGTACCCAGGTATGCTAGCAATCCTTACACCCCTTTTGTAATCAATCCATCTTGCCTGATACTATTTCATGATCAATATTTTAAAAAGCATTAGTCTTCCTAGGTGAAGAACCCACATTAAGGTTAATAGTATATTCCACTCGAAGAAGCATCACATGCTTTTCCACTTGAAGGACCCACAAACTCCATAAAAAAGTTAGTAAAATCAGAACTGGGCAATAATGGCACCAATGAAAAGCCAAAAAACATAATGATTATTTCAAATTGACACCACTGAGTTTGACCTGTTAATTAAAAGATTACTAAAGAGCCTTTAAATCAATTCTACTGCATTTTGATAATAATTTATATGTTAAAGAGCTTTCATTAGAGGTGAAAACAAATGTTAGACAAATGAGATTAGTATAAAAGGCACAATTTAATAATATCACAAACCTTTCTTGCCCTCGCCCTGTGCTTTAGCCATAGCAAGAAGTTCCTTTCTATTTTTTCCATTAACGCGAGACATATCCTATGACATGTACAATAAGAATTTTGAGGATTATACTTATAACTATAAAAGAAACATCAATATATGGAGAGTCAAATACCGGAAGAGGATAGCTTGGAGAATTCATGTACAAGGCGGTATAATGGTTGATGCATTGTTTCTTTATTCTTCGTATCAACATGCTCAGCCAGTTCAGCCCAGTTTCCCAACCCATACATTTCTATACCCTCAAAAGCACGTGAAACGGATTCCGTGAGTTGCATTATGGAAACCAGCATAGTTGTGATGGAATACTTATCATATCAACAATGAGAAAATACCTCAAGAAGAAGTATTTCCTCATCTGCGTTCCAGTCCTGACAAATAAGGGGGAAAGACAAGTTGTCCTGCCATTTTGAAAAAAATTATTATTTCAAGTGATACGACCAAATACATTCTTGAAAACTTAAATCTCAAAATAGCCATCCAAATACTTTTTTGAGTTTTATTCAAGAACAGGATCATAGTATCAATTAATTATTTGGATCCGGTTAGCTAATATGTTTCACAAATCACAACTGCCTCCTAATCTGTTTCACAAATCACAACTGCCTCCCATATATTCGTAATGGCCTTTGCCTACATATTCTCTAACCGTACTTGATCTCTAAAAACTAGAAAATAAATTAAGGAGCATACACAACAAACTAGTACAATCACAAATCTAAGAAAATCAAACAATAAGTCACACTGTACCAACAGAACCATGATAGGAAGTAGCAAGTCACCATTTTGAACAACATTAACTTTAAAAGGGGATATAATTAAAAGACTTAAGAGAAAAAAGGATGAATACACCTCTGCTGAAATATTCTCCCTCTATGATATCACTACACACACTGATACAGCTACAATTTCATGTTCAAACAAAAGAGGCGAGGGGCCAAAAGATCTGTTGGTGGATAGACATTTCAACTAAGCTTTGGGTTAAAATATACTTCAAAAAACACAGAAGGAGCTAGTACCACACTCAATAAACCAAAAAAATAATGATACAATTCAGGGGGGTGTCTACAGGTGACTAAATGTACCAACATACATATATGTGTGCTACATGAACATGATTGACATGCATTTACTGAACATAAGTGCATAAACACAAGAGTACAAGATGCACTGATGCACGCTCACTCGAATGCACATATGCAAATTGATGGTAGAACAATAGAACACTTACATCATCAAGCAACCAAAACTCTTCTTCTTCTTAAAAATCTCCCTTTTCCTTGGAGGTTGGAGAACAACTTTGATTGCAATATCAAAAACAGATTTAGCATTCTAACAAAACCAACATTATGACAAGAAATCATACACCTCAAACAATACCTCGGAATTTGCATGTATATCTTACCTCGGAATTTGCATGTTAAGGAAAATAAGCAGTTGAGCCAATCTGATGGCCCACAAGCAGATTATGTAAATAAAAAAACATGGGAGTTTGAATACCACATTTCTCCAACACTTCCATCACCATATTTAGCTGATTACACTGAACTATCACTCTGAGCCGAACATAAAATCAAAATTACTATCTAGATAAAAATATTTAAATTGTCATACATCGAAATATTAAATTACTATCTAGAGCCGAACATAAAATCAAAATTCTTAAAATATTTCAAAACAAAACATCGTGTTCATTTATGATGTCTTCCCTTCTTCTACACCTTGGATGTCAATTAGGCGAAAATTGATCAATATCTTCCTGTTATTAACATAGAAATAATCAGTCAAAATGAATGTGATAAATAAATTAATAAATAAAACTATCTAATTTTTTAATTTTACATATCATAGTTGAGCTTCCTGGTGGTGGATGTTGTCCCTGATAATTTTTCATGAATTGTCTCACCTCACTTTGCAGTGTTTGCACCACCTCCTCAAGTATTACAACTCGCTCAAGTGCAATATTGCTTCCACTGCTGCTGTCTGGAGTCGTGGTGCTATGAGGGAAATATCTGCTCGGAGTGACACCAAAACTCTGTGTTCGTACCCTCCCTGGGTGTTCTGGCCCCATGATTATCTTGAAGACTTTCTCATTGGCTTCAAAATTTCCATCTTCTAGCGTCAACCCTTCCTCGGCAAGCATTTCACAAGCATGTAACTAGATTTAGAAAAAAATATATACATAGTTAGCATTCATTAAACCGATCATGTGAAATGCTTACGATTTTACCCATTTTTGTCCGGCCTCCTCAGATGACCATGATCCATCTTTACGCTTGCGATTGATTTTTCCATAATAACAGGCGATCTCGTATAAACTACAATAACTGGAATTTAATTTTCTTCATAAAAATATAAACATATTGCTCTTTTGATTACGTACCGTTTCTTCCTGTCTCCTTATACAGCTCACCCGACCCATCGTATGCGGACACTTTTGTTTTTTTTGCATTTTCCGCATTTCTTGCTGCCCTCTCCTATAACAAATAATCATATATTAATTTCATTTTTTGAAAAAAAAAAATTAACACAGTTTATTTTGTTAACTCACCTTATCTTGGGGTTCTGACCACTTATTAACTAGTTGGCACCACTGCACTGGTTCTACTCCTGCAGGGACAGCCTCCATGATCTCTTATACTGGTATACTATCCCAATGTTCTCCTTTCAAATTGGTTTTATAATTGTGCCACTTGACACCAATAGAATGTAACATCCAATGTTTTATATTTGCAGGGAAATCAAATTTAGCCTAAAAAATGTTAAATGAATTTAATTATCAAACAGACATAAATAACATTTGACTATTTGTTATTATATTTACCTATACTTCAGCTAACATCCTTTTTTTAAAGGGCTCCATGCCTTTATTACGCCAAACTGAGAATGAGGTCGGTGCCATAATAGGATCTCTGGCTACAACCCCTAAGTATGAACCAAGCAGAATAGACTCTGGTATATTACATGGCACCATATTCTCATTGACTTCAATGTGAACCCGTGTACCTGGTGGCATGCTTTGTATGTCTGCACAAGTAGTTCAGCCTCTCTTTTTTATCTGAGCACCCTTATCATATGAAAAAATAAAGATGTGAAAGGCAATTATATCAATAAATTATTGAAATAGATATATATAAATAAATATTTAAGTGAACAAAAACCTATGAGCCAAATTCCATCATCCGCTGGTGGCACCTGCCGTCTTAAATATTCAGATGACTGACTCGGGGACTGTTCATTGTTATTGCAGTCATTAGCATTGGACGAATTTGGAAGGACGGGATTCGATGTATTATTAGAAGTTCTACTAGTCTGCTCTACATTGGAAGATCCTCGATGTGTAACCTTTTTAGCACGTCTGAATGAGGCACTTCTTGTCATTTCTATTAGTATGAACAAAAAAATAAGGACAATTATTAAAATATCATACACACATGCAACCAATATCAGTTGTATGATCTAGAATATATTTTAAATCATTATACTCAATTTTATAAAACACCTGAAAGAATAGAAACAAGATGAAATAGATTTCTATAAAAAATTTGGCAGGAATTTGTACCATGATGGATCCAGACAAAATGATCCTGTAATAAAATAAGTCAGGCATATCTTTAGAGCAAAAACCTGATGACACACATGGAACACGAACAAAATACCATCTCCATGTGTGTTCCTAGATGTAAGCAGTGAGATCATTATGGACAGATCCAGTTGATCTGCTAGTGTCACTATGTTTGATACTGGTCTTTATTTGCATGCTTCCAACATCAATCAGTGACTGAGGATCTTTATGATTGGAAAGCATATTTCATTAAAAGAGTTCATAGTTTCTTGTCCTCCTTACAGGAAATTAACGTGATCTAGTTTGTGTAGATAATATTCTCTGGCATTATATTTTGGTATGATGAAGGCATATTAAATATGTTCATTTTTGAGAAAAGAAGAATAGCTATGTATGCTATTGGTGCATCTTGCATTATCTGAGTATGAGTATTTGAGTGTGTATGCGTGCTTTTTGCTGCATCTCATCTAGAGAAGCCATTTTGTCCTTGTTGTTTTTGTTTTGAAGGTTTTCTTTAATATCCATCCAAGTCTGATGCTCCCATGCTTTCATCTAGGTTCCTGAGGTCTTCTACTATGCTCAGAAGGCAGTGTTGCATCCAACTTCCCCACTTTTTGACTAAGAAACACAATCTTTGAAGCCTAGATGTGTGAGGGCTTTAAAACGGATATTTATTTTATGCGACCATGACAGATATGGTGCCCTGAGTGATGCAGAATTGAACGATTTTCAGGTTTTGTAATCTTTTATATATTGTCCCAATTGCATCTGTTTCATTAAACAAACACGTTAATCTTGACATCACTCTGTTGCTTTTCTCACCAGGTTAGATGTTTTAATGCTCCTCTCCAACCTTCTGAAATTGTTGGTATCCAAAAGGTTGTAGGGGAGAAAATGCCTGAAGGTGTCAACGAACATGGCCTTACCTTAACCGGATTTCTTTTTCTTCATGCCCTTTTTATTGAAAAGGGCAGTCTTGAAACTACTTGGACATGAATCAAGGTATGTTTTCTTCCAATTAAAATCTTGTGAAAATTATTTTATTTAAGATCTTGTGGATTTAAGATTTATGTAAATTCGTGTTTTCGTTTTGATTTCTTTTGCATAATTTATAATGCGAGTTCTTGCAAGAGTTAGATAACTCATAATTCATGTTGCGATTTCTAGCAAAAGTTAGAGAATTTAATTTTACATATTGCTAGTTCTTGCAAACTTATAGAACTTTAATCTTACACCACAAGCTGGGAATCTTATTGTTGATTTCTATAAGAAGTTGGATAAGTTGAAGGATATCGTTAAATCTAAACATTGGGCTTCTACTGACTCTCCCTCAGTTTCCTACTCTAATTTACAAGAAAAACAACGAGCTTGCTGCTTGCAACTTGAGGCTGATCCTTTGAACACCACTTTAAATGTTAATCTCAAACTGATTAACTCTCAATTATCTGAATTTGCTGCTAACTGGTCTTCTTGGATTATCCAACATGCCAAAGCTAGATAGTTATCCCTGTTGACCCTGAATTTGTCAAGCCTTTAGTCAAGGGGGTTGACTTGGTCAAATTGACCAAGCCAGGCCCCAAGACCACCTTCTTTGGGTTTCATGGGTCAGACCGAGTCTCTTGAGCTCAGCCCCATGCCATGGATCAACCTGGTTGACCAGGTCAACTAGGGTTGACCTAAATTGACCCAAACTACACATGTTTGATCTCAAATCAATTTCATAGCTTCTCGAGCTCAAATCCCACCCCCTTGGGTTCCATGGGTCAAACCAAGTATATTGAGCTCAGACCCATGTCTTCGGTCAACCTGGTTGACCAAGTCAAGCCAAGTTGACCCATTGAGCCTTAATGGGTCTAATTCAAGTTCTAATTCAATCCTAATCGATTTCAAACCCTTCTTGAGCTCAAACCCCATCCCTTGGACTTATTTGACCAAGTTGACCAAGTCAACCCTTGACTTGGTCAACCCAAGTCTCTATTCGATCAATTTGACCTATTTAAGTCCAAATTAACCATATCTGAAGCATCTAAACCATTCATTTTGCTCCCTTGGTTCAAATCACTCCTTTACTCTTCTATTTAGTCCTAGGATCGATCTTGGCCGTTGATGATAAGTCTAGGCCTTTAAATAGGAGAGATTAGGGTTTATTTGGGATCTTTTTTTTTGAATTCTCTCTCCCCAAACCTCCATAGCCCGGAAGATTTTGTGTGAGAGTCCCCCTAGAGCTCCTTTATCTTCCTCAAGCTAAAGACCTCCGGTCAAAGCCGTCAGCGATGATCTCCTGGCAAACCGAAGGTCAAAACTTTCCAAGGCTTCTTCCGACCAATCCAAAGAGAATCAAAGCTTGGTTTCAATTAGGGAATCATACGAGGACAATCCACAAGCTCAACCGTTCAAAGAAATCGAAGATCCAATAGTTAGATTCCCTTAAAACCTCTAGCATAGGTCACTACACATAGGGTAAAATAGCTTTTTGAAAAGCCGATTTTAGGCCAAACGAGCACCCCCCCCCCCCCCCCACAATGATTTCTATTCATGTTTAGAACTTGTATTTAAAAATTCATAAAAATCCGTCGATTCATTTATGAGAATGAGCAAAAAATCCTTTTAGGGTTTCAGATCATGCAGGGCTCGTGCAATAAGTGGTACGGACCGTTGATCTTGCAATCAATAATCTAGATCTCATCTTTCCGCGCATGCAGCCAACCGCGGAAGCCCTCAATTGGATCAAGAATTCATCCAACTCAATCTCAACTGTAGATCCAGCACAGCGCGAGATCGAGTAGCGTACACCTAATGCTGACTGGTTTAAGTAATAACGCGTGGGTCCCGCATGTTAAATGTCAATGATTGCCGGCGGCGCAATCTTTGGCATTTAATGCCAATGCCGTGCAATCATTCCCATGGATCGCGGACCTAATCACAGGCCGCCACGTCACCTGATAGCCGCCAGATTTTTATTTAAATTAATTTTAATTAGTTTTAAATGATTTCTTAATTACGAGAGCTTCAAAAACTTATTAAAATTGTATTTTAATCCAAAAATTAAGTGTAATATATCAAAAATTTTAGAAAAAAAATGCCATCTTTATTTTAAAATTTAAATTATTTTTAAATTTTATATATATTTTAAATTAATATTAAAACGATCATTTTCATTATTATTATTATTATTATTATTATTATTAATTGCTTTTTTTATTCTTATTACTATTATTTTTATTATTATATTCTTTTAAGTTATTTTAAAAATTAATTTATTATTATTTTATTATCATTATTATTTTTAAATAATTATTTTATAATTATATGTTTATTTATTTTAAAAATAAAAAAATTATTTTAATTATTTAAATCTAATTAGTTATTATTTTCCTATTTTAAATATTTTCCTTCATTAATTAATTACTTCAATTATTTGATTAATAATTACTTAATTTTAAAATTTAATTATTTTCATAAATTACAAAATTATTTTTATTAAATTATTCTAAGTTCCTAAAACTTTACATTTTTATTTTAATTTTACCTAACAATTACTTTTAAATAATAATTACTTTAAATTATTTTAAAATACCCTTTTAATGCATTAAACTTCAAAATTTCATAGTAATTTCGTTTCAAATCGGATTTATGCGTATAATATCTCATTTTTTTTAGAAAATTATGAGTTTTATTTTAAAATTATTTTTAGGGGCCAATATTTCTTTTTCTGACTGATTTCTATATTACTTGATTATTTGGCTCTTTAAATAATATTTGAATAATCATTATGATAATTATTTTGAAAATATAAATTACTTTCAAATTATTTTGAATCCCCCTTTGGGCAGCTAGTGGATCTTACATATAATTATGTATTTATATACATTTAACTATTTTTTAAAAATTATTAATTTAGTATAAGTATTTTTTTTTAACTACTTATAATTAAATCCCTAATTTTTGGAAGATCCACTTTGTGGAATTTTAAACATAGGTAGTTCTTATGAAATGCATCATGGGGAGGTGGATTGGTGGATGATTAAGTCTCAATCATTCACTAATCACATTGTTAAGTGTGCTTAGTCTTCTTTTTACTGTTCTTTCGCATGTGTAGGATGCACGAGCACTTAGCTTAGGCCCTCCTAGATCTAAGGACTTGGTGTGTTTACTATTTTCATGCATTTCCTCATGGTTCCCTAATGGTTAGTCTTGAACACTTGATTCAAACCCATTTAACGTAGCGACACCCTAAGGACAATAATTAAGGACCCATCTAGCGAACTTAGAAATATTATAGGAGCTAGGATAGATCTTTGATTGACATGAAAATTTCAAGATTTAAACTTAGTGATATTTTAAATCTTCCAGAATTTTCTAGAATTTTTTAGAACCAATTAGACCCCTTAATTAATAAACCCTAATTTACCCATTAATTAGGCCCCGAAAACTTCAAAAAATTCTAATATACCCATTTTAATTCAAAAAATTGCCCATAATACCTTAAACTCTCTAGAATTTAGCCCTTAACCTTAGATAATTAGGTCCCCTTAGTTGAACTTTAATATAAACCTTAATTCAATCTTAATTAAAAATTACCTTTTTACCCTTATTAAATTATTAAAAATTCCAAAAATTTGGTAACACTTCTTTAGGTCATTCCTTATCTTTGGGAGTGATTCCAATCAGTTTGGAGCTGATTTGAATCAAAACCCCAAACTTTCCCTTAATTAAGCAATTTTGATAATTCATTTAATTACCCAAAACTTCTAAAATTCATAACTTGGCCTAGAAAACTCCAAATCTAGAAAACGCAAAGCCTAATTACTCCTTGTAAGGCCTAATATTTAACCAAAATGTTAAAACTCCCAAACCTAGCATATTTTCTATTGTGACCTTTTGGACCCTCTCAACCTAGCGTATAGGAGGACTCTGAACCTTCTAAAATCCACTAAGGCAACTTAAAGTTAAAAGATCACTATCCTAAGTATTAAAATAGATCAACAAACTAAAATTAACCAAAATGAATTCTAATATATTAATATTTAAATTTTAAATAAAGTTTCCTTTTTCAGACTTTTAATAAATCTAAACTTTAGGCAACTTGAACTAACTACCCCACATAAGACCTATCCAAAGCCACACAAGCCTACTACATACACAGATTTGTTATGACGTCACTTCTAGCTCTAGGATTAGGGTCGGTGTTTACTTTTTCTGCTTTTTTCTACTTTTTGTGATGTGATTGTGTGTGGCACGTGTGATTGCTTGATTTATTTTGGTTTGACTTCTTGTAATTAATGTGATGTTTTATCATTATATTTCCTTCTTATGATGTGATGTGTGCGTTAGATTGCCCATGGGCTAGGGCCTCTTTATACTAACTGAATCTTATGCAGGTGGACACGCTCATGTAGCATAAAGGGGGCCAATAATCATTAAAAGCTTTAAATACTAACAATGTTTTCTATAGATGCTCCAGAGACTGTTCCTCCCTTAAGATTAAAAGAGCGTGGTCAAGCATGTTTACTTTTTTGTACTACTATTAACTGCTTGTGATGTGATCTATTAAACTGCATGGGATGATTTTTATTAAGATAACCATGCAGAAGTTTGAGTCTAGATTTTTTCTCTTTTAAATGTAATTTGATGTAATTATTATTAAGTTGTGAAAGTATTCAAAAGTATGATTTATGCGTAGTAGAAATTGTCTGCTTTTTCTAGGTTTCTTTTATTGCATGTGTGTGGCCTGATTACGATAGGCTCTTTAGGAATAAAACTTTTTCTTCTCATAACTAATATTCAAATTTTTAAGGTTTAAATAACTTAGAAACTTAACAACCTAGTGAATAGCCAGAATCGTCCGGGGTCGCATGCATATTAAATGCATTCTTTTCTCTCATTCTAATAAGACACCTCCCTGCCAGCGGGTAGAGTTAGGATAATCTGACCTATAAGAATGAAGTGTCGGACCTAGGGAGGCTCAGTATTTTCTAAAAAGTTATTTTTATATAAATTTATTTTTAAAATCTCAAGCATACATGATTTAGCCTTTTCAACTAGCATGTATTGTATTAGAAATCAACTAATTAAAAATTTAATTGCATTAGCTCTACAAGCATTCACCCTACATAAGTCTAGGGCCAATTAGGAAACTCTCTATATGCCGACCCTACTTTCAAAACACTAAAATACCTACCTATCTTTCATAAAGACTAGACTATATGGATTTTAAGCTCTTAGGTGGTTAGCTGACATCTCTTTTCAGGCAGGGTATAAGCCCATATTGTATTAGTTAGGGCACGAGTGTTAGTATTGGGTAGAATATTAAACTCACCTTAGATCTAGGATTTGAGGCTACTATATTAGGTACCTTATAATATGCCTAAATAGTGGGTAAGTTTCTTTTCTTCAGAAAATATAAATCCTACTCATCCGCGCCACATAGATGGTGTCACTTCCATCCTTTCTCTCTGGATGCTTTGAGTGACTGATTTTCATCCCCTCCTTATTGCCTTAGTCTCTCTGAATGCTGAAATGAATCGTGTATGTTGATTGAGCCCCTTGAGCATGTCTTTCCTTTTGAGTAGGATTTCCTAATCTCCCCTTTATGTGTCAATCCTCTTCTTTAGGAAGAATAATATCGGATCCTTAATCGAGAGTTTTTTTAGGCCCTAGGCTCGAGATGTAATTAACCATGGCGGCTTGCGTCCGTGGAAAACGGAACTCCACCATCAAATAAACCCCACTCGAGCTGATGTATCGTGTAGGGGAAACCCATTGTTTTGATCAGGTCGTATATATTACTACCCATCGGGGTGCACTGGCGAGAGCCTCTATCATCAATGGTTAGTTGTATGTAAGATCTAATCTGCCTTCCATTGGCCCATTTGTGAGGAGTGCAGAGGCCTGCGATCATTCCTATCCCTCAGGGTGGTGCGGTTGTATACCCTCTATACTCTACAGCTGCCAGTGTCCTTTCGGAGGTCCACAATTCCAAGGGGAGGATAACCTCAAGTTTATACTTTTGAGGATTAAAATGTGGAGTAATCAAAATAGAAATTGTATCACTGCTATTTTGACTAGCTCTAACTCCAACTACTCTGATGCCATTAATTTTATTATTCAACACTTTCAAAACCTCTACAACTCAACTGGAAACATCAACCCTGATATCATCCCCTTCCTAGCTGGTGAAACCCTCCCATCTCATCTGGCTAATACTCTCATATCTCTGGTTAGTTAAGAAGAAATTAAAACAACTATTTTTCTAGATCTTTTATCTCCTCAGTGGATCCTAATGGATTTAATTTTGATTTTTATAAAAAGAGTTGTTTGGTGATTAATCCTGTTGCATGCAAAGTTGTTAACTTTTTCTTTTTTAAAAGGTTTTCTTACCAGGAGCAAAAGCCATTGCGATTGCTTTAATTCCTAAAGCATATCATGCTTCCAGCATATCTGATTTTAGACCTATTTCTCTTTGCAACATTTTTTACAAAATTATTTCAAAATTTTCTCATGCTTATATTCCCATACATGAAGATTCCTCTTGTTACTTAAATTGGAACAAATCTGATTTTGTCTCCATTAAAGCTTATTTATGGAACTTTTATTGTGGAGAAGACATTTGTAATTGGCATTGTGAAGTTTGGCACAAGCATTATGTCTTGAGATACTCAGTTTTCGTTTGGATGGCCATACATGGGGGCTTGAAAACTGTTGATGTTTTATTAGAATGAATATTGTTGTTAATGGTGTTTGCTCTCTCTGCCTAAAATGTCAAGAAAGATGTTCGCACATTTTCTTTGAATGTGACTACTCTTTTGTTGTGATCAGCGAGCTTGAGGCCTAATATTTTTTAGGTTTTCGAACTTATATCTGATATGACTTGTTCAGTGGCTGATTATAAGAACCTCTACTGCCTTGTTGCTTGTTGCACTATCTATCATGTGTGGAGCACTACAGGAAAACTGCTCATTACCGGCGAAATTTCTGGCGGATTACCAGCGAAATAGTTTCCGGCGAAATTTCCGACGGATTAAGATTAATTTTTTTTGACTAATTTTAAGACAGATTTTTCGGCGGATTTTCTAACGAATTTTTTCTGGCAAATTTTCAGGCGGGATTTCAGGCATATTTAAAATTTTCTAGAAAAAAAATCCTAATTAAAAATTTTATAGCTTATTCTAATTAATTATAAATTTATTAATTTATTTTATTTAATTAATAATTTGATAAATTATTATAATTAATTTAAATATAATAAATTATTTTAATTAAGAATTAAAATAATAAATTATAATTTATTACTAACTTTAATATTTTATGTTAAAGTATTTTTGAATGAAATAAAATGTTACTAAATTAATAATTAATTTATTATAAAATTAATAACTTATTTTACTTAATTTTTAATTGAATAACTTATTTTAATTATTTATTAGTTTTAATATTTTATTTAATAGTTAACTGAAATATTTTAATTTGATTATTTTTAAATAATTAAAATAAGTTTTAAATTTATTTTAATTTTATTTCTTAAAATTTATATATAAATTTAAAATAGTGTTTCTTTATAACACATTTTCCTCCTTATCAAACTGGTTGAGCACTTAAAATTCAAACAGGTCTGCGATTCGAATCACGAGAGCTCCATTATGCAGGCAGGCAGCGTGGGCAGGCACCAGGCAGCGCGCGTGGGCGGGCTCGGGCAGGCAAATCCGGGTAGGCGGGCAGCACGTCGTCGGGCGGGCAGCCGGGCAAGAAATAGTCCGGCGGGTAGCTGCATCCAGATCAGCTCTTTAATTAAATTTGTTCATTTTTTTTGTTATTCCGGCAGTTTGTTTTCGCCAGACAGTCATCCGAAATAGTTTCTGACGAACAAATTTCGCCGAAAAAATTTTTCGGCGTATTTTCTTAACGGAAATTTTTTTGCGACACGAGCTTTATCGTTAAAAAGATTTCTGTCGGAAAACCGCTGGAAACTTTCAAAATCCGTCCGAAAAATCCGCCGGTAATATGCGATATTCCTGTAGTGGAGGGGGAGAAATGAGAGGAACTTTTGATCCGATATTCAAAGTTCCTTATCAATTTGGTTTGTGATTAAGCACTAAGCTTCATGATTTCTAGATGGAAAAATGACAATTTTCTAAAGGATATGGGGATTACTTGACTACTTCAAAGTTGGTTATTCCCTCTGGTTGTCTCATTCTTTTCTTTGATTATATGTTGCTATGCCACCAGTGTTCTCCTTGTATTAGTCTGGGGTGTCCTGCTGTCTTGGATGATGATTGTGAGCCCTAGACTTCTCCCCTTTGGATGGCTAGACTTCCGTCTAGCAACAAGGAGAGTTTTGCCCCTTTTTGTGGACTGTTATACTGATGATCTTATTGATATCTGAGTCCAGGCTTTTCTTCTCTAACCATTTTTGCTTCTGTTTCTGCTCATGTGCTACCTTGGAACTATGATTTTCAGAAGACTAGTTGTTAAAGAGATCGCATAGGTTGTAAATCCAGTGTATAATAGAAATAATTCTAGGTTTTGAATTTGATTTTATGATTTGAAATTTATCACCATGAACATAAAATTGGTGGTGGGGGAATGAAGACGCCGATCAAGATCCCTTGGTTCCGTCGTCCCGGGCTGTCATGTTCTCTGGTCTACTTAATCAGAGGAGGTAGTCGACCCAACCTGATAGAAGGTACCTTATCGACAGCCATGGGTTGCTTCATCCAAGAATATCTTGTAGACTTGGGTTGGGGTTTATTTAAGAGGATATATTTAAATCCACCTTAGCTGATAGAGGGCTTTATGTCTATCGAATATATCATATGATTCATCGCTCAAGGGTTTGAAGACATTAGAGAACATACGGGCTTTGGCTGTGATTATATTGGTGCCATTTTGCGGCAAGACCACCAGATCAGAGGGCATGTGCCACGCTCCTGCTAACAAGAGACTATTTGAGGATGAATTTTAGTGATACACTCGACACATATTCGATCTTTGTAAGATGAGATTAATTTTTAAATTTATCACCCCCGACAAACGGTTGCGGGAGATTGATGAGTTTTAGTTTAAGGTTTTTTAATGTGATAGATTTTATTTCAAGAATTTGGACTTTTGTTTTGATTTGAGATTTGACCCCTCCGGTTGATATTTTCTGTCAATGCGGCTATTATCGGGGTGATGTTAAGGTCACTTGTATTTTTGTAGAATTTTTGGAGGCATTTTGTACTTCAAGTTATGTCGATTCTAGTTCTTTTGAGGAGGTCAATGAAACTTGAATATTTAACCTGCGCAATATTCTTGAATCATTGAATTTGGGACTCAGGAATGACGATTGGAGCACATATAGGTTAGATTTATTTTGAAAATAGAATGTTATATTAGTGAACATTTGACCTTGCGCAGCATTTTCAGACATTTTTATTTGTAACTTTAACATATTTTTCAGAGTACATGCAAGGATATTTTCAAATGTCTTTTTAGTATTATCGTAGGGATATATCATTATGCTTGCTTGTACAAGTATGTTGCGGATCCAGTGGCTTTATATCAATCATTTTGATTCATAGTCCAGTGCACTAGTTACTCACACAGTGCATAGTGATACTTGGCAGGCTTAATCCACTATCAGTTGAACACTTTTAAATTTCCTTTTTTTTTTTTGTTGAAGTTCATTCACTGAGAAAATATCACAATTGTTCAATTACTCAAATCTTTCTATAAAGTCAGTTGAGTATATGAAATTTAGTTGATTGATTGTATTGATTAATATTTGAATTTAATTTATTTAAAGCTCTTTTATAATATTAGTCTGTTTAACTTATTAGTTAACATATTTTGCTAATTTTAATTCCCAATTTCACTTGATTGCATTATTAAGATGTTAATCAGATGAAACATTAACAGAGATCCAATAATGCATTTAATTAATATTATTTAATGACAAAATTTGATCGCATTATTAACCAAATGTAATAGGCCAATTTACTTAATGGATTATCAAGTTTAAATGATTTACTCATTAGGCTCCTGTTAACTGCTCAATTAAATTTGGTTGCGAAGTTTCAGATTAATTAAATTAAATTGTTCAATTGAATGTTCTCATTTTAGTCAATGATCGAGGGCTTCAGATAGTTGTTGGGTCCCGGAAATGGTCTTTGGAGGTCCTTGTGATGATTGTTGATGGTACTTGTGATGATTGTTGATTGCAAATCATTTCCAATTGAGTGATTTTATTTGATTTTAAAAATATATTTTTATTCCCTCAAAAATCTGACAGCGTTTTAGCGCCCCCTCCCCTCGCGGGGAGGTTGGGGAGTGCACTTGCCCTTTCAATCTGCCCGACCGGAAAGATAGTCAACGGCCAGGGTTTTGGAACGTTGTCGGGTCCTGGAATTTGGTCTTCGACGGTCCTTGCTGTGCGCGACAGTCGATTAAGTCACTTAACTTTATTTCAAAAATATTTTGAATCCCCTCAAAAATTTGACAGCCTTCTGGCTCCCCCTTCCCTCACGGGGAGGTTGGGGCGGGCACTTACCCTTTCAAACCTTCCCGGCCGGAAAGATAGTCAACAGCCGAGGGCTTCAGAACGTTGTCGTGTCCCGAAATCGTGTTCTGAAGCTCCAATTGATATTTGTCGATTATTGATTTTACTTGATTTAAAAAAATATTTTATTCTCCTCGAAAATCCGGCAGCCTTCCGGCATCCCCTCCCCTCGTGGGGAGGTTGGGGATGGCACTTGCCCTTTGAATCAGTCTGGTCGGAAAGATGGTCAATGGCCGAGAGCTTCGGAACATTGTCGGGTCCCAGAATTGGTCTTTAGAAGCTTTGATTGACGATTATTGATTGCAAATTATTGGTTACCGACGACTAGTTGCAAATAATTGGTTGCCGGTTGTCGATCGTGATTGTCGATTGCCGATGCGTATGGTTGTCGATTGATGGTTGCCGGTGCTATATATATATATATATATATATATATGTGTGTGTGTGTGTGTGTGTGTTAACATAAATAAAATTGAGTACATCGATCAAGTGATACAAATTGGTTAATGATGAGCGTGATTGCATTCTTCACATTTGATATCAAACAAATAAGATAAGTAGAAAGAAGTTCGCTTATGTATTTCAAAATTTTCATTAAAGTAGTTGGACCTAACATCAAGTACAAATGGAGATACGATGAATGTGAGCAATCTTGTGCCAATCGGAGCCTACACCCCTTTCAATAGCGCTCTTCTAACTCTGGATGACATTTCCAAATTGTTAGACGTTCCAAAGAGGGAGGAAGGTTTGGTAGTCCCTGAAGCATAGGAACAGCATAAATATATAGAATCTGAAGTAAAGATAAGCTTTCCAAGGAGGAAGGGAGAGAGACTGTAAGGATTTCAGAAATGCAAATTTCAGCTCATGAAGCCACTGCTCCGCCTCATTTATAAATGAAACCAGCTCATCATTCACCACAATTCTCAGCTTTTTTTTAAGAAGGTCATACATCTTAATGGCTCCATTAGCAACACCGATGGATCACTTATACTAAGATCGCTAAGTATGAAATGGCAATTATTAGTATTATGCACTTCTCGATGTCTTCCGAGAGGGATCAAATTGGGGCAATTTATAATTGTCATGTATCTTAGTGCTGCAAGTATTGTTATTTCATCAGCCAGAAGAAAAGATATGATGTTTGGACAGTTAGAGACCTCTAATGTTTCAAGGGGAATAGAATTTGATATGCTACAACAATTTAAAGTCTTTTTGCATTCGTGTTGTAGGTCAACATTAGCATGTATACTTAATATCAAATGTTAGGTTGGAGTTGATATGTATTGTATTAGGCTCTGATAACTCACTAATGAAATTGCTTAGCTTAAACAATTAAATCTTTGTTTCCTCACTTCAACTTCAAGTGTGTTTTTTTATTGGCTTGCAATATTTGCAGTAGTGCCTTTTGTTCGAGGAATCTAATAGTTAGTCCTTGTTCTTTTCTAATGTATCTATTATGATATTATGGCTTGTGTTCAGTTTGAATTAATTTGAAATTGTAAAAAATATTTAAAAAAAAATAATCACAATAAACAATTAAGTATAAAATCTGACCTCCAACAATATAATATCTTACATTATAAATAGCAAGTTCATTTTCAAAACATAAGATAAATTTTGCAATTAATAATCTTTAATATGTATCTTCTCTCTATGTTGTACTATCAACAATAATGTTAATAATTGTATTTTTTATATAAGACAATAAATTCAAAAATTAAAAATAAAATTATTTTAAATAAGAGAATATAAGTTTTAAAAATTATTTATTTAATGTTATTATATTAAACTTTTTTAATAGTTTATAAGTTTTAAAAGTTATTTATATTTTGATATTTATATATGAAATGAAAATATCAAAAAAAAAGTTGGATAAGTAGTTTTGAACTTTTTTTATTAATATTTATATTTGTATCCAATAATTTAAATAATACTTAATGAATTGCAACAATTTTTATTAAAATTTATAAATTTGATCATGTTTAATAATTAAGTTATATGTTTAAATTATTAGTATCAAATATATAAATAGTTGAGTCTTATTAAAGCTTATTTATGATTTGAATTGAAAAGAAAACTTATTAAGTTTGAATAAGATTTAAAATTCAATGAATGTATAAATTGTGCTTGAATTTGTAAGAAAATAAATGAATGGATTTGATCAATAACGTACTAAACTCAATTTAATTTATATAGCCCTAAAAATGAACCAATAATAAAATGAATTAAATGGGTAATGAGCTAGCCTAGCTAATTTGACAAGCTCATTATTTGTTCATATTTGGTTAATTGAAAAATTTGTTTGCTAAGAGTATGACACATGCTCGAAATTATTCATGAATAATATGTTTATTTTTTATTCATTTGTTTTCATATGGCTTGTGTTCATTATAAATTAGTTTGAAATAGTTAAAAACCTTAAATTTCAATTTTTTTTAATAACTCATAAAAAATAAAATAATTTGTTATTAAAAAATTTAATTACAATAAACAATTAAGTAAAAAATTTACATCCAACAATATAATTAGTATCTTACATTATAAATAACAAGTTCGTTATTAAAAAATAAAATAAAATTTTCAATCAATAATCTTCAATATATATCTTCTCTCCGTGTTGTACTATCAACAATAAAGTTAATAGTTGTAATTTTTATCTAAGACAATAAATTCAAAAAATTAACAATAAAACTATTTTAAATAAGAGAATATAAGAAGTTTAAGAAAATAAAAAAAGTTAAATTTACAAAAAATTGGGAGTTATCTATCAACGTACATAAGTTGATTAGCTTATGTAGCTTAGCCAACAGTTTTTTAAGATCAAATCCCTATATATATAAGACCACCTGTACCATTCTAAAAAAAATCATTTGAAAATTTGTATTAGATAGGATTTAGTCCAACAAATCTTATTAACAAGCAACAATCAGTAAATTTTAACCAGAATAAAGGCAATTCACAAACTTCTGTAGCAGACATAATGGCTTTGTTGAATATTATAAATATAGATCATCAAAAAATAATAAAATTCATTGATTAATTAAAGATGACGGATCATTCAAAATTCATTTTATTTTTGCAAACTCAAAAATATAAAATCAAAATTAAACAATAATTCAATGATTGCTTCATTTGGACAAATCAATAAGAAAAAAAAAATCAAAAAAATGAATTTTTACACAGCTATTTAAATTTCAAAGAAGAATATATTTATATATAAAGGAGCCAAAGAAATGATCAAATTCTGAAATTTAATTACATACATAATGAAATATTAAAAGAAGAATATATTTGTATATATAAAAAGGGACTACCAAGTGATACATAAATAAAATTGAGTGTATCAAATTATACATTTCACAACTTATATAATGAAATATTAAAAGAAGAATGTATTTATATATAAAGGGATCACCAAGTATAGTGATACATAAATAAAATTGAGTACATTAATCAAGTGATACATATTGGTTCATGTTGAGATAGATTAAAGTACTTTTTTTTAAACAAAAGATGATTTTATTCCATCAATGAAAGAGGATACAACCAGCTTAACCAAGAAAAAGAAAGATTACACAATCAAAATATAAATGACGAGATAACCAAACAGGCACAAAACAAGTCTTAAAATTTCCTGCAACCACCCAAACGTCGGATAAGGACCATCCAAGAGGCGGAAACCAGCAACAACCCACCAAAAACCAAATGAAAGAAGCAGCAACAACTCAAACAAGAACACCAAACAGAACAATCGGAAACACCACCAGTGATTGCCAACAAGCCTCGGCAATCCGGGTGGTGAGCAAGAACTCGCCACATCATTGTCCAAAGTAAAGCCAAGCACTAGTTGGATCTAATAATATCGGGGACGAATAGAGATATGAGGAATGTGAGCAATCCTGTGCCGATCGTAGCCTCCATCCTCTCGATAGCGCTTCTTTAACTCTGGATGACATCCCGAAATTGTTAGACGTTCCAGAGAAGGAGGAAGGTTCGGTAATTCCCGAAGCATAGGAGTATCATAAATAAATAGTTTCTGAAGTGAAGATAAGCTTCCGAAGGAGGAAGGGAGAGACTGTAAGGATTTGAGAAATGAGAATTCCAGCTCACAAAGAGAAAACCTAACTTTCAGAAACCACTGCTCCGTCTCATTTGGAAATGAAATCAGCTCATTATTCCACGAAATACTCAGCTTCTTTGAGGAGGCGATACTTCTCACTGGCTCCATTAGCAACACCGATGGATCACTTATAATGAGATGGTTGAGTATGAGATGGCAATTATTAGTGGTCTCCACTTCTCGATATCCTCCGAGAGAGATCAGATTGGGGCACTTTATAATTTCCAAGTATCTTAGTGCTGCAAGCCTTGCTATTTCATCAGCTAGAGGAAGAGATGTGATGTTTTGACAGTAAGAGACCTTTAATGTTTCAAGGGGAATAGGATTTGAATTGCTACAAAAATTCAAAGTCGTCCACCCAATTTTCTCTGTTGTAAAGCTCTTGAGCTTAGGAGGCAAAGAGGGCAACTCTTTCAACTTCGGGCAGTTTCTTAGCACCAGTTCAGTTAAGCAAGGAAACAAACATCCATCTTCAGCAGCTACTCCTGCCTCAAACCAATCCTCTAATGCTTCTAATTTGTAAATATATAACAACTCTAGCAATGGAAAGGCATGGTATTGATCAATCCCATTAAACTTACTTTCGAGGCATTTTACTTTCGGCATGTTAGAAAGTGCTAATGACTTGAGGAAGCGAAGTTGCCCGAAAGGTGAAAGAGTTTCACACTCCAAGCAATCTGTCAATTCGATTTTCTCTAGATTGAAGATTGGATTGACATTGTTCATCCATATTGCAGACCTTGTACCTACGTAATTCTTTATGATCAGATTCCTTAGACATTTTGGTGGTTGAAGGTTGTCAAGCACGTTCTCATCTAAATTGATGTTCCTCGAATAAGTGTTACTCCAACATAAGGTCAAATCTGTGAGCCTCCTTTTTTCACATAATTGGGCATTACGTGCCTCCTCGGCGTCCTTCACATTTTCAAGGCAATTGATTCCTAATTTACAAAGATCATTCAAATACTTCAACTCATCAATTCTATAACCCATCTCATTTCTAAGATCAAACATATCCAGTTCTTGAAGAGAGATTAGGTTCCCAATCCCACATATCGATGAAATATAATTATTAGACAATTTCAGGTAATGCAATTTAGAAAGATTATTAATGTCACTTGGTAAAAAAACAACTTGGTTTGACGTTACCCATTGATCATAGATGATGTATTGTAAGTGATAGAGATTACTTAGAGATCTTGGCAGCATAGTCAAATTATGACAGAAAATCTTCAAGTATCGAAGATGTATCAAATTTCCAATCTCCTCAGGTATCATTTCCAAGAATGGAACATATACGTATAATAAGCGTAGGCTTCTCGACGCTTTGAATATTTTAATAAGTGCACTGCAAAGATCCTGATTAAAATCTTCATAGAAGAAGAAAAGAGAATGCAAATGTTTAAACTTCTCAATCCTTCTTAAGATGTCTAGGTCTTTAGTTTGAATAGACACGTATCGAAGAGTCTCAGGAATTATAGAAGTCAACTTCACGCTATCCTCAACTCTTAAATATTGTTGTATGGAAACTGACTGTGCCAATTCATGTAATAAATCATGCATCTTGTAGAATGAAAACTTTATGTAGTTTTCAAACTCGTCAAAGAAAGATTTTTTAACCAAAACATCAAAGTACCTTCCTCCGATATCCTCCATAGTCTCTCCTTGAAAATTAGAAGGCTGAATGAAACCCAATGCGATCCACATTCGGACTAAATCATCTTTATCAAACGTATGATCTTGTGGGAACATACAACAAAATGCAAAACAATTTTGAAGATGATTTGGCAAAACTATATAGCTCAGTCTCAAGATGGAATTGATAGAATTCTGACCCAATAAATTGCTTTCTAAAACTGTCCTCCAATGTCTTTCATCCAAGTTGTCCTTCAGAACACCACCAATGACTTTAGCTCCCAATGGAGATCCTAAAAGCTTTTTAACTATCTCTCCAGCAATGGGTCTTAATTTTTTATGATCATCAGGGCGGTTCTCTACACCAGCAAATGCATGAGAGTTGAGGAGCTGCAAACACTCATCTTCTTCGAGGCCCTCTAATTTAACTATTTCCTCCTCCTTATTAATTACTTTTGCAAACATGAGTGCAACAGAGTCCGTTCGAGTTGTTACCAGAATCTTACTACCAAAAGCCCCAGCAGCCAGAGGGGCGAGCAAATTCTCCCATTTACTTTGGTCCCGCTCTTCCTCCTCCCACATATCATCTAGCACAAGTAAGAACTTTTTGGACATCACCTCCTCCTCGACACGCCTTTGAAGTTCCCCAAGTGTCTCCAAACGAGGCCTCTCCTTCTTAAGAGATTCCAACATATCTGCCATGACTTTTTTCACATCGAAGTTGTTGGAAACACAAACCCATATTTTAAGATAAAATTCCTTTGTAATTTCATCATCTTTATAAACATGTTGCAAGAGAGATGTCTTCCCCATACCACCATGGCCCACTATAGATAGAAGAGAAATGTTTCTGTACAAATCAGTTCCCCGAGGCTCATTTGATGGATTCCTGATCAGCCACTCCGTAACAAGCTCCTTCTCCTTGCCTCGACCGATGAAATCATTTTTAGGCAAGGATCCCGTTTCACGTGCTCCGTGCAGCTCAAGCTGCTGCTTCTGAAGCTCCTTCTTTGCGTCTTTTACAAGATGAAGGAAAGTATCAACACCAGTTGTTGAAACTCTATGAAGTTTCTGCACAGCCTCCTCCAGTCGCTTCAAGGTGGGATCAATTTTGAGAGCACGTTTGCCAATTTTGACAAGTTTTTTCTTCATGGATTTCATGATGGAACGCACCTTTCTCAGCTTCTTGTTTTTGGTCGCCTGTTCTTCAAGTTCAATGTACTCCAGCTCATCCACCACGTCATATGCATCATCAATGGCATCTCGTAGCTGCCATAGCCACTTGTTAAGATGCGGATTTTGTTCTGTGATCTGCTCTTGGCTGGAAGCAAAGTGAACGACAGCTTGGATCTGGGGGAGATTCTCTTGCAGCTTTACCAGCTCCTCCTTCATGCCTGTCTGCCATCTGACTTGATCTTTCAGGTAACGGAAGCCAGCGTTGATGATCTCCTCCATAATTGGATCAAGAAACATATCCGCCATGGCGACGACGATCGATGTAGAGCAGAACGACTGAACAGTAAGAGGAAAAATAACAAGAGATTTGGAAGAGATGAGGAGACGATAGTCTACCGGCTCAGGATGATATACTGCTGGTTAAGATAAGGGAAATCCTCTCACATCCTTCATCTCAACCGTTCCTTTGTAATCCGACGGCCTAGAGGAGCATCAACAGCGCTGGAAATGGTCAAATGTGGCGTCGCTTCCCTATCTTCCATGATGACATTAAAGTCCAAAACATGCAAAAAAAAATAGCTGTCTTTCACTTAATTTTCTGTTTTTTTTTTTCTTGGGGGGAAATAAGGACGAAGCCCCAATATTCTTGCTTTTTCACAAAGCTCCAAAAGGTCACATGCCGTAATGTAGATCCATATGCTATTCTGTATTCTCCTAAATTTATTTTACTTTAATCATTTTAATATAATCAATTCATTTGACTTTAATGATAAAGATGAAGACTCTTGAATTCATCAGTATAAAAAATATATAATAAAATTAAAATTATAATAAAAATTAAGAATAAAATAAAAAATACATTATGTTAAATAGCACCAAATTAGTAAATTCAACCAGCTTCATTCAGTACAGCCTGCCTTATAATTCATCATTCTTAATAAATTAAAAAAAATCATATTATTATAATTTTAATTATATTTTATGTAATGAAAATGTATTAATTTCATTCTTATAAATAAGATTAATTATTAATTATAACATGATTAACATGCCAATTCAAATTGTCGGGTATTTGATCACAAGCAACATCTTTATTATCAGATGCAATGACGCTCTATCTAGTTCAACATGAAACGATGGCATAAAGGTTGAAGATTATGAAAGTGCTGCAAGTATATTGATCATATAGCTTCTCATAGATCTAACCATCCCTAGTGAGAATTTATTGACCATATAGCTTCCCAAGATTATGGAAGTGCTGCAAGTTCAAGTTGGAGTTTCATTGCAGTCAAGTGCTCTTGTAACCATTAAAAGATCTCATCACGTAGTTCATCAATTAATGACTCTGAATTTGAGTCTCATTACTTGTAGAAATTTGAAGCAATTTAGAGCTCTAATACTAAATATCATGCAAGGCTTGCCAAAACACTTTAGTTTTCTACTGAAAACCATTGTTGTAAATAACATTCAAAAATAAATAATGATACGATGCAATTTTAATTGATTTTCTGCCGAATTTGCGAACAATCTCTGTTAAAATCTTAATGGATCCATAAGAACGGCATGACAATGCCACTACAAATATTGAGTTCTAAAAGCAAATTTCAATGGATCAGCAGTACTATGAGGAATGCAAAGCAGAAGAAGAGTTCTGCATGAAAATCTTAAGCTTGAGCACTGAACTCATACATCATGCGACATCACATGCATATAAGCACATTTCAAATGATTAGCAGAAACTCTGCACAAGATGTAGATTACCACATTAAACCATCAGCATCAGCCTTAACATATATATATATATATATATATATATATATATATATATATATATATATATATATATATATATATATATATATAAACTCCGAAAGATATATCAAAATTCAAGATGGAGTATTAACTCATCTTTGTAGATATTTCCCATAGCACATCATGACATACAAACTCCTTAAGATTTGATAATCAACTTTGTTTATAGCCAAAAATTGCATCAGCGTGATTGATTGTACCCATGTGGATGCCTGCATTTCTAAGAAGAAGCTAATGGCACACATAGGATAGTGGAACCCAACACAAAATGTATAAAAATTCAATATATGCTCCGCCTACATAATGAGTGGATGGGAAGCACATGAAAAATCAATCATCTTCCATTCTAGCCACACCAAATCACAGTTGTGAGTTTCTAAGCCACCTCCAAGATAGAGCTTTAATACTTCATGTTGCACTAACTATTCGTAAAGAATTTATGACTTAGATGAGATATATGCTTAGAAAATCAATATTTTGCACGCTCACCTTCTCTATTACTTCATGTCAAGCACATCAAATGCACAACATATTGAAAAGAAATGATGGATACTACAGAGATTAACTTTTATATTAAAAAGTACAATCAGTACATGCAATCAGACTTGCCAAAGCTTCTACGAATTCATCTCTATACATCTATAGATCTCAATGCAAATTTCATCATAAATCCCCAAGGACAACCCGACTCTATGAAAATTTCAAACGATGTGCATCGTTCTATCACCTCAAGCTGAATCAGTAGTGATACATCATTAAAAAATTATCTTACTCGGGCACGAATCTCAAGGCAAATCAAGTTTAAAACTTTTGAAATTAAAATTGGGACCATCTGAACTCCGATTTCACCAAATTCGAAGTGCAAGCCTTGGTTGTCGAAGTAGATATGACTTTTGAATTGATTGATTTTATTTTTTATAGGATTGAATTTTATTTTATTATGTGTATTTATTGACAAGCGCTATTGTAGACACCTCAAATTGTATATGTAATTTTGAATGATAATTAAAAAAATATTTTTGAGATTCAATAGGATTTGGATGACCTTGATTAATGCATGCAAATGCTTTGGTTGATTGATTGATTGATTGTGTATGTACGATGTTGTGATTCTGTGATTAACTTATATATTGCCTTAGATTAGGAACACTCTAATTTGTCATTTAAAGTGTCTCAAAATGAGCCATAGTTAAGTTCTCAATATGGCAACAACAGTGGAATTTAGAGCCTATGTAGTCCCTTCTTTGTAACAAAGTGTTAAAGGGAATGAAGGCCTTTAATTAAGCACCCTTTAAGAAAATATAGAATATAAAATCAGGATATTCTTCAGTTTCCTCACTCTCAGATTTCCTCTATCAACCTTGCTTCCTCCAAAAATTTCCATTCCCCAACTGGGTGGTTCCCCCTCAATTGTGTCAATCATCCATCCTCCGCTCGCACCCAAACTTTTCATCACAAGCCCATCCGCCCTTCAAATTCAGCACCCCTTTGATCATATTCAACCTCTCTCCTTTCAAATTTGACAACCTCTTTGTTGATTGTAACTACCGACAAAGTGGCAAATCACCCATGACCCATACACGATCTCACCAAACTGCTCCCCACAACCACCTCTCTCGACATAAAAATGACTCCTCTCATTCAGATGGAATAGGAACATAGAGAAGGAAGATTTTTGGGAGCTTACCTCAGGCAAACGAAGCCCGACTCCAGCGATCAAACCCCGACCTCCTTGCATCTGCACTGACAGCTGCCTCCACTTCTTGCTCAGGTCCAACCAATTGTCTTCTCTAAGCTTGAAGCTGGCTTGACCGATGCATTCCTTCCGCTTTGGCCTTGCCGAGTTTAACCTCCATCTGCTTGCTCAAGTGGAACAAATCGCAAGCCCTAACCAGCCCAACCTTCTTCCGCCCCAGCGACCAGCCGCCGGCCTCCCTTCGTCATCGACCACCAATTGCTTGCACCCCATCTACCTGAAGTCCGCCGACCTCGCTTCCATGCCAGAGCCCAACTAGCGTCCATCCCTGCCTCCCTGCTTGCTCGGGCTTTCCCTTCTCCCACTCTCTGATTATATATATATATAAAAGAGAATGGAGATTTTCAAACAGGTGGGAGCAAGAAAGGAAAAAAATTAAAGGAAGCATCGGGGTTTGATCCGGTCCACTGAAGCCCTCGGTCGTCAAGCTTATCAGACCGAGGGATTGAAGACTTGAAGACCCAATCTCCTCGCCATTGATTCACTTTGGCCGAGTCTAGCCAAAAGGGAAAATGCCCTCCTTACCTCCCAGGCACTGGGGAGGAGACGCCAGAAGGCTACCAAAATTTTCTAAAAAATCCAGGACTTAGCCAAATTTTTTAAAGACAATTGTCGGCAATCACCTGCAACTAATCATTATTAATCAAAGCTTTTGAAGACCAATTCAGGGACCCGATGATGTCCTGAAGCCCCTGGTCGTTGATTCGCTCCAACCGGGTGGACCTGAAAGGGAAAATGCCCTCCTTACCTCCCGGCGCCGGGGAGAGGATGCTAGAAGGCTGTCAGATTTTGAGGGGAAAAAAAACTGCCTCTTAAAATAAAATTAAATTCTTAACCACCGACCTCGCCTCCATGCTAGAGCCCAACTAGCGTCCATCCTTGCCTCCCTGCTTGCTCGGGCTTTCCCTTCTCCCACTCTCTGATTATATATATATATATATATATATAAAGAGATTGGAGATTTTCAAACAGGTGGGAGCAAGAAAGGACAAAATTTAAAGGAAGCATAGGGGTTTGATCTGATCCACTGAAGCCCTCGGTCGTCAAGCTTATCAAACTGAGGGATTGAAGACTTAAAGACCCAATCTCCTCGCTATTGATTCGCTTTGGCCAAGTCTAGCCAAAAGGGAAAATGCCCTCCTTACCTCCCGGCACTGGGGAGGAGACGCCAGAAGGCTACCAAAATTTTCTAAAAAATCCAGGACTTAGCCAAATTTTTTAAAGACAATCGTCGGCAATCACCTGCAACTAATCATTATTAATCAAAGCTTTTGAAGACCAATTCAGGGACCCGATGATGTCCAGAAGCCCCTGGTCGTTGATTCGCTCCGGCCGGGTGGACCTGAAAGCGAAAATGCCCTCCTTACCTGGGATCAATTTGCTATCCTAATCTCCTTGACGTCAAATTATTCCGGTTGAGTCAAGTCCAAAGGGCAAGCGCCCTCCTTACCTCCCAGCGTCGGGGAGGGGACGTTGGGAGGCTGCTGAAATTTTCAGTGAACAAAATGGGACTTGGATGGAAAATTAAAAATTGATCTGAACATAATTCAAATATAAAATCAATTTTAAATTAAATTTGATCGAGTAAAGTTGGATTTAAATTTAAATTGGACTCAAATCTGAACTCGATTTAAAATTGAATTGATATGTGATATATACAAAATGAGTTTTTAATCAGGATCTCACACTCCAAGAAATAACAAAATTTTTGAGCCACTATTAAATCATGAATAATATTAATTATAAACATAATTTGGGAAATCTAGGAAACATTTTAACTTTTAGATTGATAAGTGATAATGAGCATCTTACTTTAAGAACTGTATATGTCAATCAATATAAAAATACTTATGTTGATTTAAAAGTTTAATGGGTGCACATCGAGCATTTTAAATAGTGAATATTCAAATGTTAATACAATTGTTCCATTCCATACTTCTTTAAAATTTTTAATGCTATCTTAAAAAGTTTGATTTTGAAGAGAAGTTGACTTGACATTGATAAGTAGGTCTGTAGAAGATGAAGGAAATATGAGGATTATTATTGAATCAAGTACTCAAACCAAACTTATAAGATCATCTGTTGCAAGTAACTTAAGTTGCGATGATAGAGAGAAAATGATCTTATAGCTTTAATGATAGATAACAATAACATCCATTATCACATAAACAGTCACCTATGGGCCACAATATATTCTTGTCATATGTTCGATAGTTTCCTAACATATGCTCGATAGTCTCCTACAAACACAAGATTAATGTGTAATGAACGCAACAACTCACCAGTCAACACACATAAAGAAGTTAGTGATGAATATAACCCATTTGATAGTTAATATTGACATGCAAGTAAATACACTAAATTTATATGCATGTAATGTCAATTAATCTATTAAGAATAATTGTTTCATCAAGTGTACATGGGACCTTTGTAATAAATATCGCACCATACATGGATCTTCTACAAATATGAAGAAGAAGATTGCAGCAAATACGACACACTGCATGCAAACAAAAGTAACAAACCTATAATAAATGCAAGAATTCAGAAGCAACAATTGAAGATTCATCAGTACACAACATATTATCTGCAAGAAGCAGCAAACAGCATATAAATCCACCAGATCGGCAACATACTTATACAAGCGGACAAAAGGCGTTGCTAAATGAAATCGCTAACACAATGGGTCACATTTAAATTTTTAAAAAATGCCCTTTATGCATTAAATATGATCCCTTAAACTAAAGCACAAACACCCTGCATGTGCTCCGATAAACATGTTAAAGTTACAAGAATAAATGTTCGAGAATGATGCGCATGATCAAATGTCTATTAATAAAATATTTTATTTTCAAACTAAACACCACCCTGTATGTGCTCCTATAAATGTTTTAAAGTTACAAGCACAAATGTCAGAGAATGATACGCAGGGTCAAATGCTTATTTTATTTATCAAATTAAACACAACCCGCGTGTGCTCCAATTATCACATCTAAGTCCTAAATCTAATGATTCGAGAATATTGCGCAGGTTAAGTATTCAAGTTTCATCCTCCTCCTTGAAAGGACTGGAGTTGATATGACTTGAAATACAAAATGTCTCCCAAATTCCTATGAAAATACAAGTGATTTTAATGACACCCCGATGATGATCGTGTTGATAGGAAATCTAAACCGGAGAGGTCAAATCTTAAATCCAACAAAAGTCTAAATCCCTTAAATGAAATCTTTCGCTTAAAAACTTGAAACTAAAAATCATCCAACTCCTGCATCAGTTTGTCGGGGGTGATAAATTTGAAATTAACCTCAACTCACAAAGAGCGAATACGTGTCGGGTGTATCACTATGATTCATCCTCAAATAGTCTCTTTCCAGCAAGGACATGACACGTGCCCTCTCATCGAGTGATTTCGCCGCAAAATAACACAATTATATTACGGTCACGGTCAAAGCCCGTATGTTCCCTAATGGCGTCAAACCCTTGAGCAATGGATCATATGATATATTCGATATGTATAAAGCCCTCTGTTAGCTAATGTGAGTTTATATATATTCCCTTAGATAAATACTAACCCAGGTCTACAAGGTATTCTTGGACGAAATAATCCATGACTACTGATAAAGTACATTATGTCAGGTTGGGTCAACTTCCTCCTCTGACTAAGTAGACCAGGGATCATAACAGCCTAGGACAACAGTACAATGAGATCTTGATCGGGCTCGTCTTCATTCTCCTCATCACCAGCTTTAAGTTCATGGTGATAAATTCCAAATCATAAAATCAAATTGAAACCCTAAAACTATTGCTATTATACACTAGATTTATGATCCATACGACCTAACCAAGAAAGTGTAAAATAAATATTAATGAATGAGCCATTAGCCCATTGCTAGGCACTAGGCAACCTGCGTAAGAATTGAGGTAGCCAGCAATTTCCATAAGCATAGATAACCATCAAGTTTAAGTTCATCTTACAACCCAATTGCATTAACAATTTCCTTCAATTCTGAAGTTTTTTTCAACATAAAGTTTTTCTCTTTCTGGATGTTTGCATATCTTCTTTCAGCCTCCTCGCACCGTGGACATATCATGTGCTCGCAATGTTGTTCTCCAAATCAGCCTTCTTTTTAATCAACTTTTTTTTTTTCTATTTTTACTTTCTCGACATATATCAAAAAAATTTTGATTTAAAATCTTAAATAATGAGAAGCTTTTGCAGGTTTTCTGATTGATAAGAAGCACCACTTATAAATCTTAAATTTGAACGGATGATGAAGACTTTTTTTAAAGAAATAAATAAAATCTTTTTGGTCGAATCGATTTGAAGTATAGTAAGTCACTAAGTCCGGACTCCGCACAGAATAATTTCTCCTCCCAAGTCTGTGAGGGGCTGCGACGCCGACATTTTCCCGCTACCCGGCGGCGTGCAATGGGAAAAGTAGCAGTGTTACCAAAAATTATTCTTACTTCTCTATGCCAACTCTAATCTTTAAAGCCTTCGAAGTGATGCCGCTACTGTCTCGCTCTCTACAATTTATCGGGACAGCCACATCCAACGGAACCTTCAAAGCTGCCATGTCTTCTTCCAGCTTTAATGTACGAGGCGTCGCCCGTTCTTGTTTACCAATCTCAAGTTCTAACCCTTACTCAATCACTAAATCTTTTTGTTTTGTTGTTTTCTTCTTGTAGGCAAGGGACCGAAATCACTGGCGCCGTGGATTCTGCGACCGAGCACCGGCACGAGGCTACGAAGGATTGATCAAAGTTGAAGCCTTCGTGAGCGGTGATTCGCATGTCAGTGACGTGAGGGCTGCCAACTACGGGCATCGCCAAGGCTACCCGCAGCAGCAGTTCTGGCCTTGGAAGCCATCACCGCCACCTTTTCGGGCGGGGCCACCCCCAAAGTCTGCCGATCACAGAAATTGGATTTTTGCTGCTTCACAGCCAACTCCGGACCGAGGTAAGTCTCCGTTTGCTGTTGAATATCCGTACGCTATATACAGATGGTCAGTTCTATTGATATTCAAGTCGGCGGATTTAGGGTTTGTTAAACGCTGAGATAGTGCTTACTCAGTAAAAGTGAAATAAGCAGAAACATAGAAATAGACTGGAGGCAGGATTTCGCTTGGTGCGTGTTATTTTAGCTGATATGGGATTATGCAGAATTTTGCAGTTGTTCATGCTGGTGAACTGTAGTAGGACTAGCGTGTGTGATGCTTCGTATAGGTGCATCCCTAGGGGGTAGGCGAAGCCACAAGACCAAGGAATTGTGATTTTTGCCAATTTTTCTCATAAGAAAGGTCGTGGTTAGTTGTTGTAGAAGAGCTAAGGGGTGGCATGAGGAGCTGATGATTAAGCCTAATTGCTTTAGTTTGTTGGTTATTGAGAACCACTTCCCAGGCGTCCGTTTAAACCTAGATATGGTTTTCTTGTGGAAGCAAATATGGTTAGGGTGTTGTGAGTCTCTGACATGTACACTTCTTCAATGAGATGCCCGTGAATAAATACACTGGACATGCCATTGAAAAGCCGAGTAATGGGCCAATCATTGGAAAGGGTAAGGAGGACACGAATGGTATGTATTTTTGCGATTGGGTTGAAGATTTTGGTGCAACTTATATCTTCCTCTAACTTGAAACCTGATGCTATTAGTCTTGCCTTCTATCGAGCAATTGAGCCCTTTGAGTGGCACTTGGTCCACTTGCATCTCAAAAGGCTTTAAGTTGGTGAAAAAGGAACAAGAATCCATTTACCTTTTTGCTGTAGAGCTTTAAATTCTTGGGACAGGGTTGTGCGCTAGTAATGTCCCCAAACGATAATAGAATAGCAGGTTAGGTTTTGTTGTGGTGATGTTTGTGAGGCTAAGGACATCTTTTGACTTACAATGACCATAATTAAATGTGGTTATCATGGCATGCCCCTCTAGATGAGCAGATGAATGATTGGGTGGAGTAGATATTGTGATAAGTTGAATGAGTGGTTCCAATGTTTAAAATTGCGTAGTCGGGTATTGAGGCGTTTTTCGTTCATGAAGCGAGGCATAAGCCTCAAGGCTTTTTGAGGTGTAAGCCTCAAAATCAAAAGATTGCGTAAATATAAAATGATAAATTTTTATATAGTAATGAGTAAATAATATATAAAACATAAAAATGCACAAGATATGAGTTCACTCAACTAATCATCACTTCACCTTCATCATCTACAAACCACTCATCATCAAATACTACATCCTCGCAAAGCAAAGGATCTTCATCATCCATTAATCATTTTTTCTGCAAGTTCCTGTTTCTGAGTCTCCTATTGTACATAATGTATACCAGTGAATTCATCCTCAATGTTGATAAGTGATTTCTCCTCTTTGTATGTACTTGATTGTAGGTACTCCAAAATTTTTTACAGTCAGATGAAGATCATGTCAAGCCCAAAACTTTCACAGTAAAATGCTACAATTTTGGAGTCCCATCACTAAATTGAATATACCACTCAACTAATATTTACATAAGAGAGTTTAATTAGTGCTCAAAGAATAACTTTTAAATAAATGTTTAAAACATTAAATGAAATTACCTGGAGATTGTTTGGCAATTGTATCCTTTGCTTGTTGTAATCCAAAAAAGTTTTTTTTTGTTTCTAAAATGTACCAATTGCATGTCAGTATTTGATCATTCAGTTGCATCACTTATTAGCTGATCCATGCAACAATACAATCCCAATTTTATTTCAGGATTTGTAGACTTATTCTCTGCATATTGATATTGAAGGTTTAGGTAATAGCCAGCTGCATACAAGTGCTGTAAAGCTTTAGCTCCCACCTATCATCAATAATATTCCAAATTTCCCTAAAGCTTCTCTCTTCGCCTCTTAAGTTGGAGGCAGTCATCTCTTTGACTTCATTCATAGCATTGTAGATGAAACTCATTGCAGGCTTCTTCTCAGTATCCACCATCTTTAAAACATTAACCAAATGTCTAGTGGTTGTAATAGTATACAAGATATTTTGCCAAAATATGTAATTTAAAATAATCTTTCTAATCTCTTTTCCCCCAGCCTTCTTCGCCCAAGCACAACTCAACCATTGTGTAGATATGAACATAGCCTCTAAAGGTTGTCTATTATCCAGCATACTATCTAAGGTCAAGTACTCGATGGCAAATCTTGTTGCTGTTGACCTTAAAATTTCTTTATTTGAAAATTTTCTTATAAGAGCTAGAACCCAAGAGTGGTTGTAAATAAATTTGGTTATTTTTTTTTTGCTTTAGTATGTGCATTCTTGTGTTGAGGTATCCCAAGCTTCTCAAGAATCAGTTCTTGGGTTTTTTTTTTTAAATAGCTTTAATTTATTTTCATTATAAGATTTTTTGAGTAGTCTATATATACTTTCACACTTTATACAAAATCAAGCAATAAATTTAAATTAGCTTTTTTAATTTTCTACTTCTCTGTAGTATTTATAGTTAGACATGGAGACGGTGGGTGAGGGTCCTCGAACATTCAAATGTATAAGTTAAAGAGGTGTTGCATAGCGAGATTGAGCTTAGGAAAATGTAGTTGATAACTTTTCAATACAAAATAGATTTACTTTACTATTTGGACTTGGAAAATAATCATAATTGTGTCACTTTGAGCTAAAGTTAAAAGAGTAGCAGAGGAGGGGTGTCCAAACTGGTGGTGCCAAAGATCCTGAATCAATTTTGTGGGGATATGGGCAAGGTTTGCTGATTGAATTTTGGATTTCCATGTCGGATGATTCCCTGGGTTAATTGAAGAAATTAGTTGTTTGGAGGAGAAGAACTGTTGGGTAGAAGCTTTGATACCGACTAAAAAGAAAATAAACTGAAAGCATAAAAATAGAGTAGATGCAAAGCTTAGACAATATGGTAGAAGAGAAAGCCGCACTTTAACTGTTTACCTCCAAATGCTACTCTTAAAGATTGGAGCTGATTCATTCAAAAGTGGTGAGATTGTTGTCGATCCAGTACAGCTCCATTTTAGTGGCAACCTCATTGTAGTTATTTTTGATCATTTGGCTGTTGAAGCTTTAGTAAATGTGGCATATTTCTATCACTGATCAAAGATATTGTCAGAAGTGGCCACAACCAAATAACCATGCCCCTTGGCATGCTCTTGATGTGAGCAGCATGTTGATGGCTTTTGATCGCTATGGGGCTTGCTTTTTATAATGCAATATTTTCAAAGAGAGATTTGATCTTTTTGCATCCATTGTGCTTTTGTTACTCCACCAAATTATTGAGCTATTCACCTCAAAATGCTACTCTTGAGGATAGACGTTGATCCATGCAATAGTAGTGGGATTGTTGTCGATCCACATGACAACTTTATTTTAGAGGCAACCTCATTGTTGTTATTTTTGATCATTTGACTATCAATACTTTGATCACCACCACCGTTGCACTCATGAGATCCACGGTTAAGACATGCCATATTTGTATCGCCAATCAAAGGCATTATCAGAAGTGGCCACAATCAGATAACTATGGTGTGTGATGAAGTATCATTGCTTGATGAAGGCCTAGTAGATTCCAATGGATGACAGGTTTAGGAGAATCTCTTATATATATTTGTCAACAATTAATATCACACTATGCTACAAGATTCTCCTAGGGCCATAGAACGTGGTGTGGCAAAATCTATTTTAAATAGTGTTAATCATTAAAAAGTTGACGTCAAGTAGTTGGGATGAGGCGTCAAGTAGTTGGGATGAGGCTAATGGCTGTGATGTAAAAAATCATGAATACTTCATTAATAATTTAGCACTATAAGAGATAGAATGTTCTAAATGCATATAAATACATGTCATATAAATATACTGTAAGATTGCTTTAGCATATAAAAATTTATATTGTCTAATAGTATAAAGAATATAACACCCTTAATTGTTGAGAATTTGAAAAATCTGTCCGGTGCATAACTTAGTTATAAACGACTTTGACTTTTTGATTATGAGTTAACAAATGCTTATTGCTATTATTTGTAATTTGTCTACCTACAATAAAACACTTGCATGCAAAATCTTTTTTCTGGCCTTTTGAAGTATATTTAATTTACTTGCCTTAATTGGATAAAATTGGATAAAATTGCATATGCTCTAAAGTTATAACTAATTGATTGCAGATCTTGAAATTAAGTTGTAGCATTTTGAATATTTTGGTTAGAACTTACGTGTTGTCCCCTATATTTTCAAAAAAAATGTTATTTGAAAGTAACAAGATATTTTAAAAGGAAACATTCTATTTGCTCTTGCTGATTTTATGATATGTATTGTTTATCTTGCCTTGGTATGAAAGCTTTAAATGAAGCTAATCCAGTGCTTATTTCGTCTTAGGAATGGTTCTATATTTCAATGAAAGGACTTTGCATTAAATCCTATTTTGCATGAGATTGTTACATTAGAAAATTTAAATGTGGATTTGTTCTATATTTTCATACAATGTTTGCTGATCTTCTGTTTCTCCCAACTATGATCATATTTTATAATTTTAATTTTATTCTATCAGAGAGGTTCAAAGTCTTATCATACAATATTCTTGCGGATTATCTTGCCTTAAACCATCAATCCGATCTGTACTCTCACATACCTAGTCACATATTGGCTTGGGAGTGGCGGAAAAGAAGGCTCTTTATAGAGTTTGGACTATGGTCTCCTGATATTATGTGCCTTCAGGTACTTCTACTTGCTTTTTATGCATACGGTTAGACAGATGGTCTTTACATTTAAATATTGATTTTGGTTAAAAACTTGTTTAATAAAACTTCTTCTCTGCATATTGAAATATCCGGGAAAATAACTACTCAGTAATGTAGATTTGTGTGCTGTATTAATCTATCTTCATCAATGAATTTAAAAGCTGTTGTCCTAGTATGCAAGTTTCACCTCGTAATAAATTAGAAGTAACATAAGGTAGTCAAATACAGACTTAAAGAAAATGAAGACTTTGTCATGTTTATTTTTATCCATAATGGAACGCATAATGTTAAGATTAGATGTCTGAATAATATTTATGAGGTGATTGCTTTGAACTTGCATCCATTATAACACAAAATATACTAAATTAGTATTTCTGCCCATTGGGCTCTAATTTATATGTTTCTTTATAATTACTGATTTAAAAGTTTTCCTGAAGGCATGCATTTTGTTGGTTATTCAGATAATTTTGTGTACTGTGATATCAGTAATTTATTCTAAAGTCTGTTTCTTAGGTATTCTAATGAACATTTGCACTCGTGCCATGCAAGAGATGCATATGTAGCTTATATTTATGTTTCATACATTTTTTATGTCCATGTCTTTTCACCTCCTTTACCAATCCTTTCAGGAGGTTGATCAATTCTGTGACTTGGAAGGGGAGCTGGCTATTCGTGGATATGCTGGCATCTGGAAGGTTGGATTTATTGTCACAGAAGCAAACAGTTTATAACTTCTTAATGACTAAAGGGTGAATGCATCTCAGTACAAATATTCTTGGAAAATTTCTACCACTCTTCCCTGTTAGGCTTGTTGGAGTGAATTCCTTTTAGGTGAATTAGGCAATCTCAAGCATCAAAAGGATTTTCCAAAATTGTAAAATCACCTCTCGTTTAAGCTATTCAAACTCATTCATGTGATATATTTCGTATAGTTGCTATGATGCTTATATGAACATTTTATGCAACAGTTCGTCTGTGTAAGTGTGACAAATAATATCTCCCCTTTAGTGTATTTTTTATGCTCTAGTTAGGACGTTTCTATAATGGTGTTGTTACTATTGTTGATGTGGTTAAAATTTTTGTCGAAAAATATTTACGGAAATTATATTATTACCAATGCAACTATGACCATGAATGATTCACAAAGCAGAACTTGTGAAACTAGTCGAGGACAAGGTTAATGATGATGATTTATAGGATCTTGTTATGGGTGTTCGTGAGAAAATGAAAATCTTTTTTGAGGTTAAACAAGCTTGTGACCATTTGCATCCTATTCTTTTTAATCTCTCATTCCCTATTTTAATTGTCCCATGACATTGTAGTACTACTGCCAGGAATCTTTTCCATTGAAAAAAGGAAAGCTAAAAGTGATTTTGGAAAATGAATGGTTGGGCGCATGGTTTTTCTAAAGTGAGTGTAAATTTTGCGATCTAATTATAAAACCCAACTTCTCACTTTGTACATGTAAGGAAATCTAGAGAAATTTGCTCCATTGGTGTGCATGATATAATCGAGTCATCCTTGTTATCATTATTAGTGTTTTTATAAGTAAAGTCACTTTTGCCTAGGGATGTTAATATTCGACACAACTCGAAACACGACCCAGAAACGACACGAAAAAATCCGTATTTGGGTCGACCCGGGTAGCAAACGGGTTGTGTTCGGGTTAGAGAAACTGACCTGATTTGGGTTTCGGGTCATGTTCGGGTCAACCCGGAAACCCGAAGATGACCCGATTTCAACACGTAAAATTTGGCTCGGCCGCTCGAGTTCGCCGCTTCGCCCAATCGCCTGAATAAACGGAACCGTGGAATTAGGTTAATGGGTCAAGGCGTCATTGCGTATTTGCATCAAGCCTTAAATTATCCCATTCCATCATTTCGGTTCGAAACTTCGAGTTCGCTCTGTGTGCTGGAGACTGGAGAGTGGAGGCCCTTGCCCAGTTGCCCAAGTTTTCTGCCTTTCCTCTTCCTTCTCCGTGATTTAGCGGTTGTTGTTTGAACGATTTCGTAAGAATCGCAGGTGATGAATTCTGATTTTAAGTCTCCTTCCCTTGAATTCTCGTTCTCTCCCCATGTCGTCATATATCGAGAATTTGAATTTCCTTTTGATCTTTTGGATATAATGTTTTGATAGGATTATTGCTTGGTAAATGACAAGATTTTTTCTCTTTATTATGAGTTTCTGTTTCTCATTTCTGAAGTAGAAACCCTAGGTGATGCTGTGAAGATTTCGTGATTAGCACTTATTTCCTTTATTCTAAACTGATTTTCAAGATTTTATTTATGTTTGATTACATTATTAACAATATTTGAGTTTAACCAAAATCCCTTTCACCCTTTGTCGCTCTGTTCATGTTCGTCGTTAGTTCGTCGTCGTCGTCGTTATTGTAGTTGTGGTTGTGGACTGATTTTTAATTGATTTGAGGCCTTTAGCTGTAGCCTGTAGGCTGTAGCCGTGTGCAGGTGTGCTGTGCCTCTGTGGTCCTGGGGAGTTTGGACTTTGGAGTAACCTGTGGCCCTTTAGGCTGTAGCCTTGGGCTTTTAGCTTAAACATTTAAATGCTATTTAATATTAATGCTGTTATTGTCAATTTGACATAGTTTTTTATATATTATTGTTGTTGGAGGGTGGAGCCATATATTACACTATTAGTAGGGCTGTATTAGTTTATGTCTATGTGATTGAATAGTTGTTTATAATTTATATAATGTTGTTGTTGAATAGATGGAAAATTCTAACACAATGGTAGAAAGTACTCAATTCATTCAGAATGTGAAAGTAGGAAATGCTCCTATTTCAGTTGACATTGAAAAAGACAATGATGATTTGTGTAATATTATTGAAAAAGGAGATAACCCGTCATCCACTAAGAAAAGACGAAGAATGTGTTCAACGGTTTGGGGTTATTATGAGATGTTACCCTTTCCTAGTGATGACAAGCAGAGATGTAAATGTAGAAGATGTGGGGCAATATATCAGTGTGATAGCAAGTATGACACTGGCAATTTAAGACGTCATATGCAAAATTGTAAAAAAAGAGACACTCGTGATATTGGACAACTTATTCTACAGTCAAATGCTACTTCAACTATCTCTATGATTGAATCTAAGTTTGACATTCATGAGTTTCGTGAGTTATTCACTTCTTGCATAATCATGCATGACCTTCCTTTTCAGTGTGTTGAATGGCCTGGTCTTCGTTCTTTGTTGCAATATCTCCGTTGTGATCTCCAAATAGTATATAGAAATACTGCTAGAAGTGATTGCAAGAAAATGTTTACTAAAAAGAAATGCATTCTTCAAAAGGAGATTCTAAAAAGTAATAGTAATAGTAGAGTTTCATTGACTTCTGACTTATGGACATCAATTAATACAGATGAGTTCATTTGCTTGACTGCACATTTCATTGATAATAACTGGTTGTTGCAAAAAAAATAATCAATTTTGGTTTATGCCACCACCACATGATGGTATTGCTTTGTGTGAGAAGCTTCACTATTTTTTAACTGAATGGAAATTTCAGAATAGAATATTCAGTATAACTCTCGACAATGCTTCAACTAACAATGTTTATGTTGAATTCTTAAGAAACCAATTAAATTTGCGTGGTGCATTGTTCTGTAAAGGTGAGTTTTTTCACATAAGAGTGCTCTATGTTGTGAATCTTATCGTGCAAGAGGGATTGAAGGAGGTTGATATCTCTGTTCTTAATGTTAGAGAAAGTATAAAATATGTGAAAGGATCACAAGCTAGAATTTTTTTTTGGAATGTGTCAAACAAAGTTTTCTTGATTCAAAGAAAGGATTAATACAAGATGTGCCTCCGAGGTGGAATTCGACATTCATTATGCTTGATTCAGCTATTTATTACAAACGTGCCTTCCAACATTTGGAACTACTTGACTTTAACTTCAAAACTTGTCCTAGTAATACTGAATGGGATAGGTTGGAGAGTATTTGCAAGTTTCTAGCTCCTTTTTATGAGATTACTTGTGCATTGTCAGGCACTAAGTACCCTACTTCAAATATGTTCTTCCCTTGTATATCTACGGCTTAAGCAACACTTAAGCATGAACGGTCTTATGGTATTGAGTACATCCGAAATATTGCAACAAGGATGTTAGTAAAGTTTGAGAAGTACTAGTTTGATTTCTGTGATATCTTGGCAATAGCGGTTATCTTGGATCCTAAGTACAAGCTCACATTTGTTGAATTGTGTAATAAAAAATTATATGGAGGTGATTACATATCAAAAGTAAGTTAATGAAAAGTTACTAAATAGTAATGTTTAATAACTGAATGAGAAATACTATTACATGAAGAAACTGTGATTTTATAATTGTTGGAGGAAAAGTCGTTGAGCTATCAACTTGAGAGCTAACTGAGGGTAATAAAGACAGGTCATCGGTGGTTTGTTGTTAACTTATTAAACATTAACTAGGATTATGACTCATTTGAAGAGGAAATTACTACGCCTAAGAAGTCACAACTTGAAATGTATCGTGAAGAACAAAAAATTGATAGGAAGGTTAAGTTAGACATATTACATTTTTGGAAAGGTAACCAATACAGGTTTCCTGAAGTGGCAGCTATGGCTAGAGATGTTTTATGCATTCCCATTTGTTTAGGCTAGAGATGCTATATGGATCAAGTGTTGGATTGTAAAAAAGTCTTTGATAACTAAATTGAACGTGGCAAAAATGAGAATTTAAAGATCATTACGTTGCAAAATTAAGAGATGATTGTATTAGAGGAATAGTTGGAGTGATATGTATTGAAGATTTAGTTATTATAGATTTATATAGTTTTAGCCATGTAAATGAATGATAGAAAATACATCAATTATGCAAGTAGTTAAAATTTGTATATGGGAAGTAAGAAGAACACCCAAGATAACATGGATAAAAGTTGGTCAAAATGATTTGCAAATAATATGTTTAACAGCTCAAAAAGCCTGCAACATGAACAATTTGAAAATAAGAATTCAGAAACCCCAAATAAATGTGATAAGGGTAATGATGTTGATGATAACTTATCTTTCTTAATGGAGAAAACTTGGCTCACCCATTTTTATCCCTAATGTTGAAATGGACTTTGGGTGTTTGTTGGCTAGTTACTAACTTTAGGATACTTAAATCTCCAAATTGGCTTACTACTAGAAGATATTTATAGACAAGTCCCACCTCCTTGCGTGAATTATCTTATTGATGTAGGTAGGGGGCTGGGTCAAATTATTTGAGGTTGTAATTTTAGTGAGCTCCTATGTCATCTACTAACATTCAGCTCATTAATGTTGAGCTCCTCCTTATTCAGCTCATTAATTTGCAATTTATTAGGCTCTCCCCCCTCTCTAATGGCCCTTCGGTTTTCCCCACTTGGCTGCTGATGTATTCAACTTGAAACAAAAACACAAAGAGAGAACAAGAAAATCAAGACCAGCTCTTTAGAAATTTAAGACACCACTTGGAGAACAAAATAGGTTAAATAAACAACTAAATTTCAGAATAGAAAAGAAGCGATCATCCAACAAAACCAAAGCAAAAGAAAGTTAGCAAACTAAAAACAAACTAAAAACAAACAAAAGCTATCCTCAGAACATCCTACAAGAGGACTCCTCACATGCACCGATTGTAGGAATATATATTTCAGATAATGTTTAGATATGCAAACCAAAGGGTCCACCACTGCAAAGGGGGTCCAATGTCCTACCAAACTCCTCCAGCAAATGCCACCAAAACAGCCAACAAATCCACCAAAACAGCCAACAAACTTTACCAACGGAACTAGAAGAAAGATACAGGTGGAGTGGAACTTGCGTAGAGAAGAAAGAGGTTAGAAGCCCAGACGAAGGGTGGAGAAGCTCGCAAGCCTTCCAAGAGGTAGAAGAGGGAATGGATAAAGCTCTCAAGCTTTTCCAAGAAGAACCCACAGGTTATAGCAACTTTGCTCTCAATATTCACCAACCTTCTTCATCTCAAAATATCTCATATATATAGGCAATAGAGGGGAAACTAAACAGCCCAAAATCACTTCAACTCCACACATAAATGGGGAATTGAAAAGGCCAACAGTTTCTTTACAGAAATCCCAAAAGGCACAGCAAATACAAAGAAGGAATAAAGCCATGGTTCCAAGCAGATTCATTATGGAGCCCAGTAGCCAAACAACCACCATAAATTTCGGTAAAAAGGGGGGACCATGGGGCTTTAATTCAGGAGCAAACCGAAGGGTCAGCAGCAATCCGTGGGAGGAAAACCAGCAGGAAAACTGCAGCAGTCCAAGAGTCAAAAAGGAAGATGAAAGAACAAGTTCCACTCACCAAATCTAGCTCCTTTTTCTTTAATTTCATAACTAAACATCAGCTCATAATGAGCTGCATCACTACTTGATATTAATGAGTTGTCACCACTAGAATTCCAACAACTAAAGCTCAAACCGAAAACAGCCAAGGCCCACTTGAAACCAGCAAATAGCCCAAAGGACAAGGTGGACCCCAAAGCCAGCAAACCCAAGGTAAGCATAACCCAAACATTTTCCTACCATGATCATTGGATTTACCACAATCATTGGATATCCTAAAAATAAAACAAAAAAATAGAAAATATAACTAATATTGTTCAAAACAAAAATAATGCAAAAATCTAAATGCATCAGCTGCTGTCCCGGTTCCCCTAGCTGTCCATCCCGGTTCCCCTGGCCACCCATTCCTTTCCCCTTGGCTATTTTTTCCTGTTTTCTGTGTGGTTGTTCGGGTGCTATTTCTGGACTGATTGTTGGCCTTCAATTTCCCCTTTTTAATTGGTTTAAATGGAGGTGATTATGGGCTGTTTGGTTGCCCCTTTTCTCCTATAAATATAAGGTGTTTTGTAATAAAAAGAGAGACTTTTGATGATAATTTTGGGAGCAAAACCTGAGCGTTTTTAGGATAGTTTGCAAGCTATGCCTCGTCTCTTCATCTTCCTCTAGGAAAGCTTGCGAGATTGTCCTCTTATTCGTCTTGGCTTTTTACCTCTTTCTTCTCTCCGCAAGTTCGACGCCACTTGTATCTTTCTTCTCAATGATTGCAAGCAAGCTAAGGACTTTTATTATATAAGTTTGTAACTGTCATTTCAATTTATTAAAGTAATGTTTTGTTTTATAAAAGATATGTGTGTCTTTCTATTTAAAGTTGTACGTTATGTTTTTATGAGATAAAAGAAGTATTTAGTATATGTTGCCTCCAATTTGTTGTGGAGACTTAGTTTAGCTTTTATTTTGTTTCTTTTTGTGACCGGAGGTTCTTCTACTTGTTTGGGAACTTTTGGTTGCATCAATTTGGTATCAGAGCGAGGTTTTCGAGTGAGTCTTGGTGAGTCATAATAGTTGTTGTGTGAGCCCAGGGTAGTATTTTCCTAGGTTTTTTCGTATCTTTTTTAAGTGTTTAGAAAAATGGAAAAATACAAAAATATTGAGCTAGTGGTGGGTGAAAGTCAGCCAGAAGATTTTGAAAAAAATATCCCTTTGCATAGATGGATTCCATCAGAAGGAAGTTCAACTGATCCCCTACAGAATGAGTTATATAAACTTCAAATGAAAATGCAGTTGTGTACGGAACAATATATGAAGAAAAAGCGACTTCTACAAGAATAATTCAAGCAAGAACAAGAAATGATTCTGAAGAAATATGAGGACAAGATTCGAGAATTGGATGCGCTTCATTTGTCTCATCCGGATTCATCTAAAAAAACAACCTCATTAGGAGATGAGCTTTTTCAACTGGGGAAGAATCTGATGTAGGCAGGGGGGGGGTCAAATCATTTGGGGTTGTAATTTTAGTGAGCTTCTATGTCATCTACTAAAATTCAGCTCATTAATGTTGAGCTCCTTATTCAGCTCATTTTGCAATTTATTAGGTTCTCCCCCTCTCTAATGGCCCTTCGATTTTCCCCACTTGGCTCTCCCTCCCATGGCTAGTTCCTTCCCCCCTTGGTTGCCTGTTCCGGTTCCCCTGGCTGCTGTTCCGGTTCCCATGGCTGTCCATCCCGGTTCCCCTGGCCACCCGTTCCTTCCCCCTTGGCAGTTTTTTCCGGTTTTTTGTGTGGCTGTTCGGGTGCTGTTTCTGGACTGATTGTTGGCCTTCCATTTCTCCTTTTTAATTGGTTTAAATGGAGGTGATTATGGGTTGTTTGGCTGCCCCTTTTCTCCTATAAATATAAGGTGCTTTGTAATAAAAAGAGAGACTTTTGGTGATAATTTTTGGAGCATAACCTGAGGGTTTTTAGGATAGCTTGCGAGCTTGTCCTCTCCTTCGACTTGGCTTCTTACCTCTTTCTTCTCTCCGCAAGTTCGACACCACTTATATCTTTTTTCTCAATGATTACAAGTAAGTTAGGACTTTTATTATATAAGTTTGTAAGTGTCATTTCAATTTATCAAAGTAATGTTTTGTTTTATAAAAATTATGTTGTGTCTTTCTATTTAAAGTTGTATGTTATGTTTTTATGAGATAAAAGAAGTATTTAGTATATGTCGTGGTCTCCAATTTGTTGTGGAGACTTAGTTTAGCTTTTATTTTGTTTCTTTTTGTGACCAGAGGTTCTCCTACTTGTTTGGAAACTTTTGGTTGCATCACTTATGCTCTCCCATCTAGCGACCCTAATGATCATTTTCCAAATGTTTGAGAGCCCACATGGTATCAATTGGGACTTGATAGGGGAACATATGATCTTTGCCTCAATGTTCAAGGATTTACTATATGTATCTGATAATTCTTAATGATTTTCTTCATTGAGCCCTGGTGCAACTTTTAATTGTTGTTAACTGCTTTATTAGCTTGGCAGGAAGCTAAGCAACTCCATGCAGCACGCCTCAGCTGTCATTGAGGTTTCCTTACTAGAAGATTCTGATCATTGTGCCATTTTTTGAAGTAATGAGTATTTTTTTTCAATGATTTTCTTGATATTATTCATCTTAATTTGTAATTTTCTGCCGTCATTGCTGTTAATTTTCTCTCTTATTTTACATGAGTACTTTTGCTCTCAATTATTGACAAAACAATTTAAAAAAAAAGTTGCTGCTTTCTGTTTTTCATGATGCAGATGCGCACTGGAAATGCGGTTGATGGCTGTGCAATTTTTTGGCGAACAAATAGGTGATATACTGGAGCTTTCTAGCAGCTATGAATTGCAATTTCCAGAAAAAAATTGTTTAGTATAGTTTATTATGGGGAGTAAATGGAACGTCTATGACATTTTAAACTAACTCAAGGTTAAGTTTTTAAACTTATTTCCGGTGGTTTGATTAGAAATTGGAAAAAGTAATTCTTAATAGGATGCTATATCAAGTAGTCTTCATAAAAGTAGTTTAAATTTTAAGTAGATTTCGGCATTGTTTTATGCTGTCATAGTTTCATATTTGGCAGTTTTGTTTTTAGATTTGCATACCTAAACTGAATTTCTTTTTCTGTATCGTTAGTTATGGTTTAAACTCAAGAAAAGTCTATCAATTTATTATTCTTTCTAAATATACTATTTTTTTCTAAAAGAAAAAAAATAAAATATATATATATATACATATATATATATATATACATATACATATATATATATACATATACATATATATATATACATATACTATAAGTAAACTATTTTGCAGAACATTGTGATGGTGACTGTCAAATTAATAGTTCAAGACATTTGCATTAGTTATGATGAGATTGTTGATTTTTTTTTTCTGCTTTATATGTTGATGTAATTGAGGATAGACTAGTTATGTTCTTTACTTGTTTTCTTAGTTAAATTTTATTTAAATTATTAGTGTTAATTTGTTTAGCATCATTAATGTAATTGTTCCCAAGGGTTTTTAAATATTAAATGAATCTTATTGTCTTTTATGGATTAACGAAGTATTATTGGATATTTTGCCTCCTATTGCAACTTTTGTCTCCTCTTCTTGATGCGAACTCTTTTAAGGCCTTCTTTCTCACCTTCATGAGTCCTCTTTTCTTGTAATGCTCTCTCACTTGGTATCGTTTCTCTTGATTCTCATCCTTTGTTTTTCCATTCATCCTCTCTTTTCTATCTATCCTATGTTGATTTCTCTCTCTATTGTCTCACTTTCTCTCTCTCATCTGTGTTTTATAATCATCCTTTCCATTATCTTCATCCTTTGTCTTTTATATCACTGTAGAAAAAAAAAATGTCATTCTCGAGTCTGATAAGCGATTGATGGGAATATTTCTTAGAACAGAGGGGTGAGAGTAAAGACATGCAATTGGATGACTTTCTTTTTTGTTATTCTCTTCATTAGATGAACAACCATAAAAAAGGGAATTCTAGGTTATTAGGGGTGTTAAAGATCTTCCCTTTTACAAATTTTTAGGTGTTTAGACGCCACTCTGGACGGCTCTTCTCTTTCCTAGAAGAGAGTACACATATAGTCAAAGATTTACTATATTTATTCAGAATTATTTATTACAATGACAGGTGCTGGTCTCTGCTTTAAGAGCTTATAATCTCCTAAATGAGCATGATTCGTTTTTGTTGATTGGTAGACACATCACTTGATTATTGGGGGAGAGCACAATTGCCTAGATCATGGATCTTGCTAGCCAGTTCATCATAAAACTTGATCGATTAACATAGTTATTTTTTTAAAATCTAATTTTAATATTGATGAATAATATTATAATTAGTAAAAAAATTAAATTAAAAATTTTTATCGCATATGTCCGTATCCTATCTAAAATCCCTTCAAATCTTGTCCATTCCCATCCATCATCACTTGTGATTACGCTTCAAAAAACAAAATTTCCAAATAGGGCTTTTGACAAATTAATCCACATTACATAATATTAAAGGGCATAAATTCTTCCACAATCTCAATTACACTTTCTATCATTGTCTTCTAACAAAATATGTGATTAAAGTCTTCTCAATTAAATAATTGCCTCATGGAATCTTCTCTTTTTTCAACAAATCTTTCCTTCAATGCAAATGGACTTCTTTCACTGTTTGATCTAAGCTTACTATAGTTGGATTATTCTTATACAATAATGTTTCTTCAATTAGGAGAATTATAAAATTTTTCTTCTTCAATTTGAACAGAAATAAATGAAGAAGGAAATTTACTTATACTTTCTTACTAAGGAATTTTCCAAATCCCAACACTTCCTCTTTCCCCGTCATATTTTCTTCTTTTCTGAAATCATATACTATTATTATCATTAACATAAATTTTATACTTTCTATTCTTCAAAATTTGAACGAGAAATAAATATGGTTGAAATCACTTACAAAGGAAAATTTTCCAACACAAAATACTCCTTTTTCTCTCAAGTTCTCTTCCTTTACCGTTAAAAGAGATGAATCCTTTTTTTATATCGCGAAGAAATTGTACACAAATGAAATTAAAAAATAGCTTATCTTTCTTCTTCTTCCTCTCAGCTGTTTCTCTCGACTGAAACTTTCTCACACTCATTTACTTGCTCTGGAGGAATGAGTCGAAGATATGACTCATGAGGAGTTGCATATTTTCTCTAGCGCATGCAATTCTTTGCTCAAAAACAAAAACCGGCATTTCCAGCCTCATCCGAGCCCGCACGCAGTTCGTGTGGCCCACGGTTTTGTCCACTCTGCTCTTTTACGCGCCTGCTGCGGGTTTTTTCCAGTTAAATTGGGTATTACAGACGCTATTGGGTATTACAGACGCTATTTATGAAATGGCTCTCCTTGCCCCTAGAAAAACCAATATTTTGTTCCATGTGAGAGAGGTAAATGAGCTTCTCAACTCATCTTATATTTACTTTTGCCAGCATTTCCTTCTTCTATTTCTATTTTAGTTTTTTATCTACAGGAGTATCTTAACCTACTGGAGTGTAAATGAGCTTCCCAACTATTCTCTTAACCTATTGGAGTGTAAATGAGCTTCCCAACTAGTCTCTGATATTTACCTATATTGACCTAGGTAGATGAAATTCATTAGAAAGCTCAATCGACTTAGATTTAGTAAGAGTGCATCTATCTTGGGCAAGTTTCAAGAGTATGGAACCAATTCATATTTCATGTTTTAATTTATGATATATTGGGTTATCAAAGTTCTTTTGAGTGTTTCCATTTCCTTAAATAAACAATCAATTTATATTTTGTTCTTTCTTGAGTTATCGGATTTGAAGAGTTTGATTAGATACTGGTAGGAAGTAGATGCACTTTTCACATAAATTAGCGGATGAAACACGAAAATTGGGAAAAAATTCTCAAAATAATTTTTATTGAAAGAACTATAAAGAGAAAGACAAGATATAATTGGATCTTCAATTGGAGAGGAAGATCTGGCTCTCCCAAATCCTTAGCCATCGGCTAGAGCCCAAATAACTTAAGAATAAACTAAATTCAATATACTCCAAAACATAATCCTGAAATCACCCTATTGTTAGCCTTAAATAGCTCATTTTTTAAATAATTTCCTCTTAGATTTGAATTCAAATTAGATTTATTTTCCTAATTAATTCTCTCCCAATTGTACTTAAAACTTTCTTAAATAATCCCCACTTAATTCCTCCTTTTCTCTAAATAATTCTTTTTTTAGATTTTGAATTTAAATTAGATCTCTTGCCCTAAATAATTTCCTCTCAATTGTAATTAAAACATTTCTAAACAATTTCCCTTTGATTAAGGGGCTGTTTGGTTGTCTGCAAAGTAAATGCAATGTAAAGTAAATGTAGTGTAAAGTAAATGTAGTGCATTCCAAATACTTTGAGGTTGTTTGGTTATCTGCAAAGTAAACGCAGGAGAAATATTTCCCTTATTTGGTTAGATATATCCAGAGTAAAGTAAAATCAATGTATTCGTAATATTTTTTTTGTCATTATAACTTGTGTATTTATAAAAGTAATCACCGATTATTTAAACTTCGTTTGGAATAGCTTTCTTCTTACTTTCTAAAACAGCTTTTCAGTATTATAAAGTTCATTACAGCATAATCCTATACAGCATAATCATACCAAATATCTAAAAGTATATAGATATTTCATGAAAGAAAAATTAGAAAACGGATCAATATGCACTTCATATGTCCCAACTAGAAGACATCTTGCTGATATATCGACCAAATGACTTGCCAATCTCACATTCAAGAATATTATAAACAAATTTGGAATGATAGGTCTCCACCATCCAATTTGAGGGGGGTGTTGAAGTGCCATCAAATCAAAGGGGACTAGGAGAGCGCTAAATAAGAAAATTTACAGCCCACAAATTCATTGCTTACAAGGAAACAACTCTCCCACATATTCGTTTACAATAAAGGAAAGAAAAAGCCCACATATTGCTCCCTTAATACCAATCAGCAACCCCAAATTAGATCCAATGGCAAGCAAATAACAACTTTTTTATTTTTTTCCTCCATGTAGCTTTTATGTATCAACACTCATTGAAAGAATAAACAATCTAAGCTTTGCTTCTACAATAATTATTCATAAATTTGTCCTTTCTAATTTTTCACGCATCAATCATACATGATCTATTCTACTTAGGAAATCAGGACTACTGAAAACAGACAGAACAACACAAATATTTCTCTTCACATCTTCCGAACTTAAATTGAAAGAAATCTATAGGCGACAATAAACCACAAAATGCACCTTGAATTCTACATATTGAAACGGGAGCCAGATTCTGATTCAATCATTCAACAAGAAGTTAGCAAGTAACACAAAAACATGAAGTTCCCGAACCCAAAAAGCAAATACAAAATGAAAAGTTTAATGTTTGAGGTCTAAACTACAGAGAAGAAGAAAACATCTTTACTAATACTTGCAACACGTTACGTCCGAGTACATTGAACCTAACAAAACACTAGTAACATAGATTATACAAATTTATTATATCAAATCCAACAAGGTAAACAAAACTGGGAGAAGCTTTCATCAAAATTCAGCAGGTACAACACTAAAACTGGCGATAAGAACGATACAAATGTTGCAAACTCAGATGAAACACAAGCAAGCAGAATACTAACCAAGAATACACTAACAAGAATGCACAAAAATGCGCTAATTGGGACATTCCGAATTCGTCTTATTTTGGCAAATTCAAAACTCACCAAGAATACACTAACAAGATTAAGTACATATGATATTACTTTGCATTTAGTTTACTTCCAACTAATACAGGAAATCTCAAAATTCCTGCATTTGTTTTATTCTACACCCATAACACCTGGAACCAAAATGTCCCATAAAATTGGTAGGTTTTAACATTGAATTTTATAAGCATCAAAATACTAACATGAATGCTGCTACCTTTTAAGATGCCGGCCAATTTGAGATTTTGTCGGTACAAATTTTAAAAATTATTGTCAGAATTTTAAGATTTCAGCTTCGGTGCACAAATTTCCTAACAAAAATAAAAAATAAAAAAAATAAAAACCATCAGCTTTCATAGCACGGGAGATCGAGAGAAGAGAAGGGAGAAAAAACTTTCGGGAGAAAATGAATGGGGAGAGGATGCCGGAAGTATCTTTGGCAGCCAAGCCGAATGCCTTCCGGTAATGCTTCTCCTCCAACGCCTTCATCCCGTTCTCTGCCATCTCCAGTTTTTCTTCTCCTTCCCTGCGATTCAACAAAGGAGGCGTAGACTTGCTAACACTTATTAGTCTACTGACTTTCGATGTTGCATTATGGCTAAAATACTGTGCGATGCCGAACAAGGAAGGAGCCCTAGAAGCCTCTCGTGCAATCTTACACCTCGTGCGAAGCAAAAAAGCCGAACAGCAACGACGATGCGAATTGGAGCTCCCTTCCTTACCTCCGATGGAAATGACGGAACTTCCGATCGGACAGGCAAAGGTAACGTGGTCGAAGGAGCGAAGCCGAACAAGAACGAAGGAGCCCTAGAAGCCTCTCGTGTAATCTTACACCTCGTGCGAAGCAATGAAGCCGAACAGCAACGACGATGCTAACTTCAGCTCTCGTCCTTACCTCCGATGAAAATGGCGCAACTTCCGATCGGACAAAGGGAACGTCGTCGTCGCGCGAAGTCTGAGAAGAACGAAGGAGCCGAAGAAATCTTACACCACCTGCGAAGCAATGAAGCCGAACAGCAACGACGACGACGACACCATCGTCGAGCGAATTTATAACCCGCTCGATACGAGCGGGTTTCTAATTCCCGCAAAACAGCCTTCTTATTACACGCCTAATGCATCCGATGAGTTTCGTTTGTTCCGCTCAAAATTAACCAAACACCCTAATTTAATAAATACATGTATTTGTTTTACTTTACCCTCCTAATTCAGGCAACCAAACAGCCCCTAAGAACATTCCTAAACAACTCCATCTTGATTAGGAAATTTTTTAATTCGATCCCAATCAAATCTGTCGGTCCATCAATACTCTCCCAAAGTGCCACTTTATCCTCAAGGTGGAACGAAGGAAACTGCTGCTGAAACACTTGACTAATAGCATTGAACTGAAAAATGGACTGACATTAGGTCGAATAATCCATACCTTTAGCATCTTCTTGATCAATCTCTCGATCTCATCCTTCTGGATTAGAGGATAACAGTTGGACGAATAATGATATGTGAGACTACTACCTTCAAGATGATAACATGCTCATGTTCTCGCTGAGGAGGCAATCCTTGAATTGGCCGAAATACCTCTTCATATTGTTGTAGGAGTGGCTGAACCATGCATGGTGCTTCTATCTTCTCCCCATCTTCTTCGCTTTCCAAACTCTGCAGCTCCCCCAAAAATCTCATTCCTTTACAATTTCTTCTCTTTGGAAGTGACTCCAAAATCACCTTCATGTCATATTTCAATGTAACCGGTAATGTTGAGCTTATAGGAACTAGATTCTTCATAGGGAGGTCACTGAATTCTTGTTCACTTGAGATTGAGAAACTACATATACTTTGGAATCTTGCCCGGTATAAGCATGATTTTTTAAACAAAACTTTGCATCAGATTCAGCTACTCTAGCAAATTTGTTCATGGTTCGTTGACAGTTCTACTTGGCAAGAATTGAATGTCGTTGATGTTGATAATGTCCTTTAACATGAAGATCCAACAGCTTCTTTATCATTCCTTCTTGGTTGGAAAACTTTTCCTCCGTTGATGACATTCTGTCCTCAAACGCCGATTTGGGTTGGCTAACATTTACTTTAAGACACTCTTCCAAGGCACAACTTTCATTGCTGCCATAGGTCCAAAAAAGTGCTTTGATACGAGTTTAATAGGAAGTGGATGCACTTTTCACAAAAAATAACGGATGAAACACGAAAAATTGGGAAAAATGCCCCAAAACAATTTTTATTGAAAGAACCATGAAAAATGCAAGATATAATTGGATCTTTAATTGGAGAGGAAGATCCTGCTCTCCCAAATACCTAGCCGTCGGCTAGAGCCCATATAATCTAAGAATAAATTAAATTCAGCAAACTTCAAAACTAATCCATAAATCACCCTATTGTTAGCCTTAAATAGGCTCCCATAATTCCCTCCCAAATCAGCCACCTCTTCTTAAATAATTCTCTCAGATTTGAATTGAAATTAGATTTATTTCCCTAATTAATTCTCTCTCAATTGTAATTAAAACTTTCCTAAATAAGCTCCCCCTTAATTCATCCTTTTTTTCCCTTAAATAAATCCCTCTTAGATTTTGAATTCAAATTAAATCTCTTACCCTAAATAATTTCCTCTCAATTGTAATTAAACATTTCTAAATAATTCCCCTTTGATTAAGAACCTCTCTAAACAGCTCCCTCTTTATTAAGAAACTTTCTAATTCCCTCCCAATCAAATTGGCTGGTCCATCAGCCGCATTGTATTTGGGATTGAGGTGGTTTATCTTCAGAATGTGGTTGACATGGCTAACTCAGAATATTGCTAAGATTGTGGCTTTTTGAGATGCTAATCCTCTAACCTTACCATTTTCCTAAAACTGACATTCTTGTGTGGTAGGAGTCTCCCATGAATTGAAGAATTGAGATAGGTTGATTCTCTAAGAATGTCTCACCCATGTTATAGAGCTTTATTGTAATTTGGGAGTAACACTTGTAACCTTTTTTATTTGGAGAATATTGAAGAAATATGCATTTGATAGTCTTCAAGTCTATTTTACTTTGATGTTGTTGATGCTTGTGAACAAAGGTATTGGCCAAAATACTTTGATGGGAATGCTTGAAACAATTCAAATGTTTGTAAATTAAATACATTGTTTACATGGAGTATTGAAGTTCAAGAATCAACAACGGATTCTATTGATGAGATATGTTGCAACAAGAACTATTTCTCTCCAAAAATGCTTTGGAATTGTTGATGCATTGTTCATGTCGACTCGCTAATATCGGACCCGATTGAGTTTGATTGAACCTGATCAATTCAAATCAGCTTTGTCGAACGAAGTTTGATTCAAATTGGCGCTTATTTGAGTTCAATTGCATCAAATTGGCGCGATCAAGGTAAATCAGACTCGAATTGACCCAAATTGATTCAAATCGAGTTTGTTTCAGGCTCAATTTCATTACAATTGATCAAATTTGAGCCCAATTTGACTTTCCAATTCAAGTTTTGCATCCAACAGTTCCAATTTCCTTGAAAATCCAAGTCTGCGCCGCGGTCCTAGTAGTCAGATCGCACGATCTCCTTGTTTTGAAGCGGATTTGAGCGACTTTGGCAAAGATGGGGCATCATACCTCGTTTCGTGTATAGAGAGAGCACGAGGGAGATTTCCAGTTCTAATTGCTTCCATCTAGTTTTTCCATGTGCGAGAGAGAGCGTGAGTGAGAGAGTGGTGGATTGAGCAAGGAGTTATGTGTGCATCTGATCGAGTGAGAGAGCAGGAGGGATCGAGCATATCCTTGCGTGCGTGAGATCAAGTAGACTGAGCGAGTAGCGGGGAGGCTTCGTTTCTTCTTCTTTTTGCATGCGACCGAACAATCAGATATAGACGATCTGTTCATGTATATAGAGGAGTCGTGCGGGAGATTTAGCACCTGAGATTTTCTTTGCCGTGCTCGATCATAAAGTATGCAATTCGTTGAGGATGAAAATATTTCTCTTTTGTGGTTAATGCTCCGCAAGCCTTAAGTCCTTTGAAACCCCGCATTTAAGTTTTCTAAAACTAAAAAAAAACCCTATGTTTACTGTCCACTCCGCAAACCCGTGAAAATTCAGTTATTTTTCATGGGTTGCTCTCATGTGAGAGCCTGTAGGGGGTGCCGATACGCTTAGGGTCTTTGGATTGGTGTCCAACACTTTCCAAATGCATGTTTGTGCACTCATACTGAACCCAAGACCATCACCTACAATAAAACCTAAGTTTTGTAGCTATTGAACTCAAATTTAATGGCTACTTGATTTACTAAACAAAATTGCATGATGCTTAGGGTTTAGATTATGCTAAAATTAATCTAAAAATATTGTTGGTCTCTTTCTCTAAAGTTCTTATGCTTAGAAAATTATTGGGAGTCTGTTGACTAAAAAAAGAGAGAGAGAGAACAATCACACTTGCCTTCGAAGCCCGCCCCACCTCACGACGGATATCCGCCAAACGACACATTTTTTGTTTCCATAACTACCATTTGGTAAAGCAATCAAATAAGAGGAAGAAATTCAGAAAGAGGGACACGCTCTTTTCTTCCGCTCCTTCAACCTCAACGTCGCTGTTCAACTTCATTGCTTCGTAGGAGGCGTGTAGGGTTTGCTTCCATCTTCTCTTTTTCTTCATTGTTGTTCGGCTTCGTTGCTTCGTAGGAGGAAGAGATTGCACAGTCGCTCCTTCCGCCCCTTCGTTGCTTCGCAGGTAGAGAGATTTCTCGAGTTGCTTCTTCCTCTCTTTCGTTGTTGTTCGACTTCGCTTCACAGGAGGCGGAGAGATTGCTTGATTCGCTTCCTTAGCTCCATCGTTGCTGTCCGACTTTTGCTTCGCAGGGGGTGTAGAGATTGCCCTTGTCACTCCTTCGGTTCCTTATTGGCCGTCCGAATTTGCTCATTCGACGACTGTCCCTTCCTATCATATCATACATTATAATATATCAATCGGAAGCAAATTTACTCGCATTGAAGGTAGCCATATTCTTCCCCTTTTGCACGCATCTGGCAAAAGCCGGTAAATCTGAATAGGATTTACAACAAAAAGAAGGAAAGTGAAACTTAACTCATCGTGAGATTTCACAGTGCCCTAAAACTTATAATTAATCAAATAATAAACAGAACAATTAAATCGAAGCCTCACGTTGTAGACTTTAAGTCTGTCCGAGATGATTTTAATTCGAAGGCCCCACACAGTCATTCTTAGATCCTGGTGGGTTGATTGAAAATTTGAAGACCTGCGCCATTAATCTTAGATCTGGGCGGATGATTTTAATTTGAAGACTCCGTGCCGTTGTATCTTACATCCGACTAGGATGGTTTAAATTAGAAGACCCTATGCTGTCGACTTTAGGTCCGGGTAGCATGAAATCATGGAAAGCGCCGTCCCGATTTCTCCCTCGGTGGGGAGGGGACGTCGGGAGGTTGCCGGAATTTCTGGGAAAATGACTTTAAAATTATGAGAGAATAATTCAAATTCTAAGAGCAATTGATTTGAGATTGATCATGTTTTGAAGTCAAATTTTAATCAATCGGTTAATTTATTTAACTAATTGAAATTTCAAATATAAATTAAAATTAAATTAATTGATTAATTAAAATTTCAAATATAAATTACGATTTGACATTTTCGGGTTTTACACTAGTCTCCTTCATTTACTTAGCCTAAATTAAGTGAATGGTCACTTCTTTTTGAACTAAATATTCAAAGAACCTCCTCCAATTTGCAACCTTTAAGTTGCATATTCCTCTCCATTTTCTACAAGCCAAAATTGTAGGAAAATCCCCAATTTTCCTTAAGCCTAAAAGCCATAGAAATCCTCCAATTGTTTTGCTTGGTGTCTTTCCCTAGACTTGTAAGAAAATTCTCAAATGACTTTTATAAAATTTAGGGGTTGATAAGCTAACATTGGGGATCAAATGTACACCAAATCATTTATCTGTTGAGTCAAAATCAACAAATGATTCAACTTCAAATATAGAAATCCAAATACCATCTTTGCTTTATTATCCAACCCAAGTTGGATGAATGAACTCTTTGAACACTTAATAGTTCAAAAAAATTCATTGTGACTTCTAGTCCAAATTTACATGCCATCTTCTTTTATTTATCAAACTCAAATTTGGTAGATAATCATATTTTATTAAAAACAAAATTCAATGATTCATCCTCCCGTTTGCAACATCTAAGTTTTATATTGCTACTTACATTCACCTAAACCAAATTAGGTAGATAATCATGCATCATTGAATACAAAATTCAATGAATGCTTCTTGACTTATAGTCCCAAAATTATAAATAACTTCTCTTTTCTATGGACTCCAAAAGTCCTAAAAAATTCTCTCACCTTAGCCCAAAAGCTATAGATTCTCCTCAAACTCAAAGTTGTAGGAGATTCATCTCAAACCAATTCATTTGTTGAGTGAAAATCAACAAATAATCCAACATCAAGTATATAGGAATATAAATCTTATTTCTCTTTCATTCTCCTGACCTAAGTTAGGTGAATGAGTTTCTTTCTTTGAACACCCAAAAGTCCAAAGAACTATTGATTTGTAATCCAAATCTACATATCATTTCATTGTGTTTGTTTTATCCATATTTAGCAAACAAGTTTCCATCATTTAACACCAAATCGAATGATAATTCACATGGTTTGTAACTCCAAAGTTACAAATTTGTTTCACATATTGAGCCAAAATCAATTGGTGACATCTTTCTTCCAAACATCAAAATCAAAATTTTAACTCCTTTTCATTTGCTTGGCTCAAATCAAGTAAATGAATCTCTCTTTGAATACAAAAATTCAAGGAGAACTCTTGATTTGTAGCCTTAAAGCTGCAAGTCTTCTCTTATTTCTATGAGCTTCAAAAGCCATAGAAGATTTCCAACCTTAGACCTAAAATCTAAGTAATCATTTCACTTAACAAAGTGATTTTCTCGTTTCATGACATTTAAAACATAACATTCAAATATCTTTTAGGAGCTTTTTTTTTTTTATGTATCACTTGAAATTGAGTGACAAATATCTTTTAGGAGCTTCAATCTGTTAAAATCCACCGTTTCTTATTAAGTGAATTTTATAAAATTCTAAGTAAAAGCCTTAGGCATGTTTACCTTACCCTATTAGGTGAACATTTCTCTCTTATCCAAACACTAAAAACTCTAAAATCTTTAAAAATCACTTAGACTTCTTTTGATGCAATGATTAATCATTTCACCCAAAGGTGGAATGCCTACATCATTGGATCTTTTGATTCCATAAGCAACATGCTTTCCTCAAAGAAATCAATGTCTTCTTTATGAGTTTTTCATAACTCTTCTAAATATGAAATAATTAAAAATAAAATAAAAGCCTCAAGCCACAAACAACTTTAAGTGAAATCATTATTTGGATTAAAATTAAATATCTTATATTACTTAATAAAATAAGACATCACTTGTTGTGTGACATATCACATACCCAACACACCTAGTTGCACAACCTCTAGGTATGCTAGGATTAAGATTTCTATGTATGTGTTTGATATTGTAGTATGATGCTTATTGAATTGTTTGCGTTATGAGCACTTGTCTTTAAGTGGATTGGATATAGATATACTTGTTTTTTCTGCATATGACCATGTCCATGTGGGGGTAAAAATAAGTTATGACTATTTAACACTGTTTTCTTGCAAGCGTTGCTTAAAACCCTTCCAAAGAGGCATTACCAATAGGATAGAAACATGTTTTGACATTTTAAGTGTCAGATAATTTTATGATGTTTGTTTTTGTTATATAAATTATTTTTTAATCCTCTTTTTGTTTTGTAGAGTTTAGTATTTTATATTTAAAATGTATTTGATAGATTTAGGAAATATGTTTAAGCATGTAGGATATAGTTACAGGAAAGGTGGATCAGAAGGATAAAGCTACCATATGTGAAGCCCAAGATCCATCTAGCAGCTAAAGCTTGATGATCCTATAGGCCGAGTATGTAAAAAATTTATTGGGTTGTCTAATGGCAGACAACTCAGTTGCCAATTATAATTATAATAATTGGACTTTACAATTTACTTTCATGTCTTGGTTGATTATATATATACATGTATGTTTGATTGTTTACTGAGTGTGCATTAGAAATGCATGCTTTTTCTTAGGTTTCTTCACTTGTTTTTGCTTGGGGGTGGCTTGGACATGTATTGTACGGTAAGCTCATATGATAAAATTAAGATTTCTACTAATTAAAATATTTAAATAAAAAAATCAACCATAAAATAATACGTATTTTTCTATCAAAATTTATATGGCTTATTCAAATAAGCCACCCTTTCAAATAAAAAAATTAAAATGATCATGCATGGCTAGTGTATCACATGTAGAAGCCTTCACTTAAGGATCGATAATAAAAATCTGTATTTAGTGAGTCATCATATGTATACCCATATGTTCAGGCATCTTGGCCTAAAAGTCAAGGTCTAAGTCTTATCTTCTAAATCAAAACAATCTTCTATTTTCTTCATGCGCATTGAGATTGGACTACATGGTTTTAAAAGCAGTTAGGTGGGTTTGGTTGGTAGCCATTTCCGGGCAGGATTGTAAATCCAGAGGTCGGACTAGCTTATGTCTCTTGTGAGTTGTAGGTTTATAAGTCCCTTGCACTTCGTTAGACTTAGCTTCGAGGTACTACCCCTCAGTAGTGCTCACTTTAGCTCTAGGATTCAAGGTTGTTGCTATCTCTAGTCACTTCATAAACCCTTACCTTTTGGGCATTTTTTTCAACATGTTTGTTTGGAATACAAGCCCCAACATTTTAAATCAAATTGGTCAACTTGAACAAAAATCAAAATTTTAAAATGTAAAGCTCAATATAGGATAGTTTGTGTATTTCTGAGTTTTTTCAAAATTAATTACTCCTAAATTTAATTCATTTGGCTTCCATTCCTAAAAATATGATGAAAGTTGATCTCATCATCCTTGAAATTTTCAAAGACCAAATTTTTAAATAAGAAATTTTCAAATTATAAGAAAAGAAAATATTAATCAATCTTTTAATGACTCTAGAAAAATCACTAATTTAATCAAAGATATTCTCAAATAATAAATGCTTGATATGTAATTAACCATAAGGGCTTGCCCTTATGAGGCATTTGAACCCCAGAATAAAATAAACACTATTCAACCAAATATTTAGCATGAGAAAATCTTTGTTAAAATTCAAATTAGGAGTTTTGTTATTGAGTCCATAACGAAATAATATTTTTGTCTTTCGGGATAATATATTATTTTTTATGCCATGCTTTATCATAAAATATCCCAATCCGTTTAGGATGACAAAATTTCTCTTACAGGAGCATGGGAAGATAACATGAGGGATCTAATGACATCTTGTAAATCTCAAGTTTTGCTTTCATTAATTTCTATTTTGTTTAGGGATATAAAAACATGAGCTTTGATGTGCGGCTATCCCTTGACTTGGAAGATATGATCCAATAATTGATTGTTTATTTTCTCGCCCATTGTCCATTCTAAAGATTGTATCTTGGCTTGGAATTAAGTTTTAATCTGGTTGTTAAAATTATGGAATATTGGACCTATATCCACCTTTCTTTTCATTAGAAGTATCCTTGTAACTTTGATGTGATCATGAATAAAGGTGACTGAGCCATCTAGAACCTGTAATATTATTATTGATTCTAGAAGGTACCATTGTGTATTATTGAAAAAGTGATGATTTATTAAGTTTTATTTGGATTGGTATTAGGAACATATTTGGATTGTTGAAAAATTTCATGCTCAGAAATTTCTAACTTGTCATTGACAAATGAGGGAAATGGTTTTTCAAGATACAAGAAATTTGGTTGTTTGATCGATAGTGCCACAACATGATCATATAATCTTGATAACTTCTAGAAAGAGAGCAACTCAATAATTTTCTGTGATTCTCTTTTAAGATTGTAAATTCTAATATGATTAAACCTTGCACATAGGGGTGTAAACTAGTCAAGCTGAGCTTGAGGTTGATTAGATAATCAAGTTTAAGCTCAAGCTCGATTGTAATTACATGAGTTTGAGCTTGTAAGCCAGCTCATTTATTATAAAAGAATAAAAATAAATTTAATTCAGATAGTTGTTGTAATAAAATGATTAAAAAATGAGCTATTAAAAGATAAATAATAATAAATCACTTGATATAAGGAATTGAATTATAATTTTTAAATAATTTTAATAACTTTGTATTTAAACTTTTGAATTTAATATACTTTAAATGTACTTTATATTAACATTTTTTAAATAAACTGGCTCATGAGTTGGCGAGTCGAGTCAGGCCTAGCTCAAGCTTGACTTGTTATCTTATCGAGTTTAGTTCACAAGCCATTTATCGTGCTGAGCTTGAGTTGGCCTTACTCAGTTTATAGGCATGTGCAAACACATCCTAATATTTGCAATAATTTTCATGGACAAGTTAAAAAATTCATATATAATTGGGAAAAGTTTAATGACATGATTATGGTCTCTTGTAAGTTTTCTTATGGACAATAAATTGCAATTTAAATTTATAATCAAGTGAACAAAGACAATTTTAGATCATTTAAAATGACGATAAAGCCTATCAATCACTTTTAAGAGTGACTCATAAACAATTTAGATAGTAAGATAGCCACTATATGGACTTTATTTATGAAATATGAAAGCATATTCAATCATGTGATCTAATGCATCCTTAAATTTTCCTGGTATATACAGTTATGAAACTTAGAATAAGCTCATCCTTAATTAGAAACTTGGAGATGTCGAATATGTATGGTTAAATCAGTGAGGAAAAATATCTCTGAATCATTATAAGTATTGATCTATTGGGCTTTTGAAAGTTGTACTTACATGTCTAATGCCTACTTCGTGATGTGAAGCCTTTTATGTATTAACTAATGTTATGTCTTGCAAATGTCAAATTATCTTAAGAATGAGAGATGAGAAACGTTTTTCATGAAGCTAAAATATTATAATATTGTAAAATACAGACTTAGTGCTTTGTATTTGTACTTTAAAAAAACTCAAGGTTAATTAAACTGCATAGATGAAATTGTTAAATTAAATACTTTTTAGTGAACCTAGTAACGCTTGCATCATGTTTGAAACCTGTTGCAGAGTATAAAATTGCACCCAACTTCATCATAATTGTTACGACATTATTACTTAGTTGAAGAACACCTTGAAATGAACTGCCCAACATTGTTATTGTTTTTTTTTTGGCTGTAATTTAATTCATCCTTTTGTAAATTATTGTCTGTGTACTGTTTTATGTGGGATTCTACTTGTTTCCGGGCTCTGATTCTTTCTTTATTTTTTTACATCAGATTTCAGCTGAGGCATGAAGAGCATATTGAATTTAGTAAGCTTGGACTAAGGGATAATGTTGCCCAAATTTGCGTTTTGGAAGTATGCCTGATACATGGAGATCATCTGTTAATAAGTTTTTATTTTATTTTCATTGCAGTGCTCAAATTTTTAACATTTTCCTTGTGTGTATTTACTCTTTTTTCTTTGCAGTCAAAGATGCGTTGCTTGGCTGAAAATGCTGCTTTTCCTGCAAGGTACTATTATATTTTCTCAAATAGAAAAAATTCCAAAATAGTCCCCAGACTATTCATGTATAGCTAATTTAGTCCCAAAGTATCACATTACTCCAATTTAGCTCATGACTATATAAAATTGATCCAAAATAGTCACTCATATTATAATTGTGATATGAAATTTATCCCAATTTATGCCCTCAACTTTATGAAATTGATCCCAATTTAGTTCCGTAGGGATAATTTTCGATCAATTTTGTATAGTCAAGGGGCTAAATTGGAGCAACGCTATACTCTGGGGCTAAATTGACTATATATGAATAGTTTGATAACTATTTTGCAATTTAAACCTTTTATCACATTATCTTTCTTTGCAGTCTAAAGTAGGTTTAATTAGTTCCTTTGATATAAAATAGGTGTTTAATACTAGGAATGGTGATGCAGGACAATTTTTTTTCTTTTGTCATACATGACAATCTTGGAAAAGCTTAAATTAAATTGTAAAAGTTCATTGACCTATATATGCTAGAGCATAAAACAAATGAAAATAAACCTAATCATTAATTGATATAGGTAAAAGAAATGGTCAATACACCTAATGTGATGTGTAACACAGGTTGACATGTAATCACAAAAATTGGCTCTAAGAAATTTTAATAATCAAATTGATGCATGACTAAAATGCTTTAAATGAATGCGTTAAGAACTTGCACAGTTTTGAAAAGAACAAAAACAATTAAGGCTATTAGCTATTCAGAACAAAAAGAGAAAACGTAAGCGGTCAATTCGTTTAGGCCAAGTTACATAATAAGCGCTTGAATTATCAAAATAATAACGAAATTCAACAACATGTGAATGAAGTAGCTTTCAACAAAACCCCTCATCTAACAATAAGATAGTAACATAGGAAGCACACTCAATTCTACGTTTACTAAGCTTAGGCAAAAGGCGAAGCATGGTTTCTTGTGACTGGATCACCACCTACAAGATGAGCGGATTAGGGAAAGTAAATGAAAAGGAGAAGAAGTTCACCCTTGGGAAGGTTCGGAGATGATTTTCCACTGGGCGCTGGCAAGTTGCTTGTCGATGGCCTCCGATAGCCTGAAAATAATGCGGTCCACGTACTCTTCGATAGAACGATCAACTTCCGGGTTGAAATCGAAGGTGGAGTGGAGGATGTTAACATATCCTTGCTCGTCGTAAGCAAATCCATAGTCAAGTTCCGGGTCGGCTATTCATTTGGCTTTGGGAGGAGGATATGTAGCCGACGATCAATGTCAATCCCTTGAAGCTCCACTAGAGAGAAAGAAGTTTCTCTCAAAATTGAAGTAGAGAGGAGGGGATGGCCGACCAAGGAAGGAGGGAGGGAATTCTAATTTGGTTCAGATTTTGGTGGAGGGAAAGTGTTCAAACAATTCTCCAATTAATCCCCTTGATTAAAATAATAAAGGAAGAGGAGAGAGTGGGGCCGACGGCAAGGGAGAGGGGAGGGCTTTAGTTTAATTCCAAAAGGAGAGATTCTACTTTGGAAATAAATTAAATAGGTGGGGCTTAGGGGATTTTGGCCAAAGGAGGTGGAGGGGGAATTAGGAATTGTTTCCAAGAGGGGTTTAGGGGATTTATGAAATAAATCCCATGGGATTTAATGAGGGGGGCCGGCGGCTTTAAAGGCTAGGAGAGGATTGTGGGGTTGCTTAATTTGATATTTAGGGATTACGAAAGATATAATTAAATCTCAATTAATTTGAAATTCAAATAGTATTTAATTTAGTTACTTTCTTAAAATAGATTTGCTAAATTAGGAAAGAATTTTCAAATTCAAATTATTTTGAAATTTGACAATGAGCCTTCCTAAATTAAGAGTGGCGCCTTCCTAAATTAAGAGCGGCCCCTTATGGAAGGTAATCAAGAGGGATTTGAATTGTGGAGGGAAGATGGGAGAGGTGGGGGGCCGGCGGCTAAGGTGAAAGCTTATGGGGATTTCGGTGGAGGGATGGTGGTGTGGTGAGGCCAGCGGGTAGTGGGGGGGGGGATTTGGTGGCCAGCGGCTTAGGGATTGGGCGAGACCTTAGGCCAGTGGCTAGATGATGAAGGGAAAAAGGAAAACTTGATAAAGAAGAAGAACCACGAACCCGACCGTCTCCAAGGTTGGTGGATGATCCAAATTCTCTCTCCAAGGGACCTCGCTCCAAACTCTATCATTCTCTCATAAGAACTCAAATATGGGGGAAATTTTTTATCATTCAATCATTAACATGAAAAGAGAACAAGAGGGCTATATATAGCCTCATATAAATGACTCAAGAAAATAAAAAGACGACGATGCCCTCTTGGCTTATATACGATCTCCCTTAAGTAAGGGGTAAAAGTGGAAACACTAATAAAACAAATACAACATAAAATAATAAAGAAAATACATAATACAACTTAGAAGTACATCGACTCAATCGTGGCCGTAATTCGAATATCATGTTTCTGATAGACTTTCCAAGTTCTGATGTCCCCATCACACATTCACAAATTCCTATTAACAACCACCCTTTATCATACTATGTTGGGTTGACTATATGAATCCTTTTTCTCCACTGTAAATTCTCACTTAAATCTAAAAAATTATCATTTTTAATCCTTTTTAACCAAATCTTTTTAGATCTATCTTTGCCTTTCTTAACATAGTACCGATCTAATAAATCTACTATTCTAACAAGATCATCAAAAAACTGACATTTTATGTGACCAAACCATCTAAGAAGACTCTAATTTCATCTGCTACTAGAACTACTCCAACTTTTTCAATTTATGCCCAATCATAGCATAGCCAGTCAATAGCACAAGTTAATATTTCTAGACTATCTTAAGTTTTATTAGGATTTCTAGATTTATTATGATGAATTATACTTTTGGATACTTTTATGTTTAAAATTGAATTATGTAGTTTTAGATTTTATTTTGGACTGGATTTGATTTGATTTGATTTGATTTTGTCTTTGTAACTTTATTATCTTAAATATGGATTTATGAGTTGTATTTTGCTTATTGATTAAATGAATCGACAATTAGAGCTCACTCTCATATTCTTTTTGCTTTCTCTTTTGTCTTATACCTAGTTTACCTTGGATTCTTTATTCTCTTTTCGTTGTAGTAGCTTTGCATCATTTTTGTATTATAGCTGAACATCCTATCTGCCTCTTGCGCTTGATTCACTCATTAGCGTCAATATCACAAATTATTTGCACTTATGCATGCCCACTCTCCTACCTGCGCCTGGTCACACTTCTGATTGTGCCCACTCGTGCTATCCTGATCTCACCAAACAACAATCTATGCTCATTTTGATTCCTTCTCCAACACCCAATGAAGACTGCTGACCCTCTATGACCTTCATTTTGAATCACTCATAACTAAAACACCCCAAGTATGCTTCCTTCGCTTTGCCCAATTTTCCTAGGTGACTTTCAAATCATACTCGATTCTATTGATTTTCAGTCATAGGTAGGACCTTTTCCTATTTCCGATGATGCAAGTGGGCTATGCACAAGAAGTCCCTTGGCATGACGTGGCTTGCAATTAATTTAGATCATCATGGGCCACATTATCATTCATTAAAATTTCTCTCTTGGAATAGCAAGAAAACTACTCGTGTAATCAACTACTACAATTAAATCACAAAGTTAATAATATATATAACATCAACTGAACTATTTCCAATAGAATGAAGGCATAACCACAACAACACAACATTAACCATTATATTGTCAAATTGTCAAATCTATAAAGTTCACCCTCAACATCTACCTATCAAAGCATATAAATTCATAATACTGAAGTTTAAACAATAAAAAGAAAACTTAAATCCTCATATACAACATGGGGGTGATTATCATCTTCTTTCTTAGCCCAAATCAACATTGTGCCTTTTATACACCGGCTAAACTATTTGTGAGTAAATGATCTATTAAGAACTTTTTTAAGCATAGTCTCCATCATTTGCTCCACTTGCATCATATGAAGTTATGATTACCCTACTTGAGATTGGGACCCTGTACTGTTATTGATGAGTAGGCCACAATAATTAGAGGTAGTCTTGCTGAGCTTGAAGGGGGTATGACTGGGTGTATATCTATATACTAAACCTTTACTTGAATTGTCTGTTGTCTTTAGCACATGCTTGGGCATCAACATCAATTCGGCTACCTTATGACTCCATAGTTCTTAGTGATGATTGCAATATAATCTTCCTGCATAGACATAGAAGTAAGATACATTAGTATTATTTATATTCTCATATTATTATTTTTTATATTTACATGTTGAAGTTACTTGTCGAATAATAATGACATTTTGATTTAAACGAGAATTTGTTTTTTAATAGGACACAATGGAGAAAAAGGATTCATGTTGCTGACCCCACAGTAGGATAAAGACTTGATGTTGTTTTGTTGAAGTTACACACCCGATATGACAAAACATTGATAAAGTCATATGCGTCCTTTGTACAGGTCCTCTTGAATAGCTTGTCTGAGTAGGCATCATCCCCTCAAACATTGCTTATTTCTACAATTGTAGAAATAAAAAAAAAATTATAAAAAATTATACTTGCTATTACTAATGCTCATCTAAGCTCTCATCATATGATCAATATACGTGATGACAAGAATAGAGCCATTGATGTGCTTAGGAGTCCAACCTCCTCTATCAAGTGATTCTTACTAGCCGCTTACAATTCATTTCTTTCCTCAATCTTCTTGTTATTAGTCATTTGTGCCCAAAAATAGCTAGTCATCCAACTAGGTTGGTACTCAAGCAAAACACTGAAACCATTTGAATTGCTTACACGTCTTGCTACTTAAAGCACCTGATTTTAAATTTATGTTGGAACATTATCTCCTATGTTTGGTGAAGTCAGTGCCCTTGCTTCTCAAGGTATGTCTACTATCACTATTATTATCGGTCATCAATTTTATTTGATATTTTGATACAAAATAAGTTCCTACAGTGAAATAGAGAATATTAGGTTCTTAATAAGAAGTATTGCCACAATCTATCTCTTTAACATCATTTCGAATGTTCTTTCTGCCGTCCATGTGTATGATACAAAAGATTAATATTTATGCATAAAACATTAATGGAGCATTATATCTTGAATAATTAAAAATTTCTGGAGCATGACTTACTATATAATGCAAATATTTTTTTTTATGGTATACATGATGCATGTACACAATGCTACAAAATTAATTGCTATCAAAAGTATTGTTAGATTGATGCTCTTCTTCCTTATTTGTTTCATCCCAACATCGGCATCTACAATAGATGATGATTAATTCATCATTTGTCTAATAGGTTAAGGCAGTAAATGAACATCTTTTGGTGGCCCATAACTTGCGAAAATTCTTTCTTTGCTAAGATTATTTGATTTACTAATGTGATATCTACTTCTTGATAAGCACCAATATCTATATATTTCTCAATATTTATGTATGGTTAACTAAAATTGCTCCTAACAACCGTCTTGCATGCAACTAAATTATTTCTATTGACCACAAGAACTACTCCAAAGTTGTCCCGATCAAACATTGCAAAAATAGCGAGCAACAAACGTGACGTGCAAGCACTATGCGGAATGTATTCATAAGAAAATTGTAGTTGTCCAAATAGCACCCAGTTATGAAGCAAAATGCATAGGTGCATTCGAGATATCAGAAACAGTTAAGATAGATACCTATATTGCCTAGTTTCTGACATAGGTGCAGTTCAAAAATTAACCCTTACGCAAGGTGACAACACATTTTTGATGTGTGCTAGCGATGAGAGTTTTGCAAAAAAATTAATATATACTTTTATTATTATAATTATTAAATAAATTAATCAAAATTAAAAAATCCCTACCAGCTCCATTATACCCGTGCCCATGCTCGCACCCACGACCCCCCCCCCCCCCCCCCCTAAAATGACACATGACCCCAACACTCTCAAACACATAAGACCCTCTTCCTTGCTCTCCTTGCTTTCTTCCTCTTGGCCTTCTTTGCATTCCCATATCCCCAAAACCCTCTATGACGAGAAGCAAGGGAGCCGCATATGGGAATTTGTAGGGAGAAGATATTGTTGAGTCTAGCGGCACATGGAGAGTAGATCGCATGGGGAACTTGGATTCTCATAACCCAACCTGCCCCCCTTCACTCACGACACTCCACTCATGCACACCCCCTCTTCCTCTCAGCTCACTCTCTCCCTCCTGCTCTCTCTCGGTCTGTACGGCCAAGGTAACCACCTCACCTCCTTCTTCTTCTTCTTACTTTCTCCTACATTCCCTCTTCTTTTTTCTTCTCTCTTACTTTTTGTCTTCCCCTTCTTTTTCTCCTTCCCCACATTCTTCTTCCTCCTTCCCAAAACCTATCCTTAACCTTAATTTTTTGATTTCTCCATCTCTTTCCCTCAAACCACCATCATCCTTCAAAAAAACTTTCCCCAACACCTCGTACACCTCCACCAAAAAGTCCTATCATCCTGCACTTTCTCTTTCTAGACTTAGAGAAATTTTTTCTCTTTAAAAAGAGAGAAAATTCATAAGTTCTTCTTTCAAAGACCTCATTCTTCATCTCAAATACCTCCCAACCTCATTCCTTCTTTTTACTCTACCTAGAGAGAAAAAATTCCCCTCTTTTTCTCTCTAATATCATTCTCCTCACCATAAATACATTCCTACAATATTTCCATCAAAACCCCATTTTTCTCTCTCTAAAAAGAGAGGTTGCATCATCTCTTTCACCCTTTAGCCCCTATTTATAAAATATATATTCATATAATTAAATAGAATAAATGATAATCATAAAAAAAATGTTTTTGTGCATCTCAGGTTTAGTGCATTTCCTCGTTGTCGCCGCTTCCGTTGTCATACAACTTGAGGTATAACCCCGACACTAGCTATTTTATTATTTGCTATGCATGAGATAAGTACCTGTGATCATTTTTCTTAGCAGATTGTTAAATTCATATGCATGAAAAGGCTTAGTACACCCATGACTATCTTTCTTGACAGGCAAGAAGGCTTATCACACCCGTGATTGTTACGGTAGGTGTCAAGTGACACCGCGACTGAAATTTTTATTTATCGCCTACCAAAAAAGGCATCACAGGTCTTCATGTACCTGTTTATTAAGCACATCATTTCTCTGTCTGCCAAGAAAGTCAGTTATGAGTACTTAATTTTTTTTCTTTATATATAGCATATTTCCCTGCATTCCAAAAAAGACAGCCATGGGTACTCAAAATTTTACTTGCAAATAAATTTTCTCGCTTACTAATAATAGCAGTCACATATACTTAGTCATGCATACAAATTTTCTCGGATGATAAGAAAAGTGTCCACAGGTACTTAATTTAATGCATACGAATTTTCCCGTATGCTAAGAAAAGCGGTCACGTGCACTTATTTCATGCATACCAAATTATAAAATAGCTAGTATCGGGATTATATCTCTGTGTGGCGGCGGAAGCTGCGTTGATGAGACAAAGAGGCAAGGCAACGCATGAGACCTATATATATATATATATATATATATATATATATATATATATATATATATATATATATATATATATATATATATATATAATGCGGGCTATGGGAGAAAGAGGTTATGCAACCTCTCTTGCTAGAGTGAGAAAGAAATAAATGGGGGTTTTGATGAAAATTTAGGAATGCGTTTATGGTGAGAATGATGATATTAGAGAGAAAAAATCTCTCCCTCCAATTTTAGAGAGGGTTTTTTTTCTCTTTAGATAGAGGGAAAAGAAGGAATGTGGTGGGGGGAGGTGTTTGAGATGAAGAATGAGGTGTTTGAAAGGAGAAATCATGAATTTTCTCTCTTTAGGTATAGTGAGAGAAAGTGGGGATGATGGGGCTTTTTGGTGGAAGAGGTGTAGGTGTTGGGGAATTCTTTTGTGAAGGAGGATTGTGGTTTGAGGAAAAGAGATGGAGAAATAAAAAAAATTAAGATTAGGGTTAGGTTTTGGGATGTATGAAGAAGAATGTGGGGAAGGAGAAGAAGGGGAATAGGTAGAGGAAGAGAGGAAAGGAAGAAAAGGAGGGAATGGAGGAAGAAAAAGAGAGGAAGAAGAAGGAGGTGAGATGGTCACCTTGGGCCGGTGGCGACGGTAAGAGGCGTGGCCGGCTGCGGCCTTGTCCGTGCGGATTGAGAGAGAGCTTGAGGGAAAGTGTGAGCCGAGAGGCAGATGGGGCGTGCGTGAGTGGGGGGGGGATTGGTTGGTTGGTTGGGTTATGAGAGCTTAAGTGAGCGTAGTTTAGGTTTTTTTTTTTTAAATTTTGTATTTAAAAATTTTCTCCCTTCTTTAATTACTATTTTTAATTAATTTCAAATATATAATTGATACATTTTTTAAAAAATAATTATGCATCAACTCGGTCGTCACGCCGTCGTCGTTCGTGCACGTTGATGTCATCTCGATTCGTGTGCACACGAAATTTAAATTTTGGATGATCGTCAATCGCAATCAACATATGTATTTCAGGATTGGTGTTGGTAAGAGATATATTTGTTTAGATTCTCATTTTTGTTATGTTACAAGTTGAGTATAGTGGGTCAAAATTGGGTGTGACATATAGTATGCCGAGCATGAATGGCCTAAATACTCTCCGGCTGGGCAACTCTTTAGACCTACACGTGGGTATGTTCCTTTGGCAACATATGTCTTAAGAGCCCATAAAAATATTTTGAATGAAGCAAGCATATATGAGGCTATATCTGCTTCAATGTTCAGCTTCAAGAGTATCTCCCATTCTTGGATAAAGAAGGTGATAGAGTTTTTAGACCCAACAACAAATACTTGTTGGATGAGCCCTGAGGAGCTGACAATTACGTTGTGGGAGCTGCAGTCCATCTCTGACCTACCAATATGAGGAATGCATTCTTCTAGATGAAGAGTTATTCCGTAAGCGGCCTCCCCTCGATGAGAATAGGAGGGAAGAACTGATTCTTCCAGCGATTATTCTAGATGCATTAGTCCATTATCTACAAGTTTCTAAAGTGGTCAAGCTATCGGTCTGCTTTCAAGCCACTCTCCATCTAAATATATAGATCCGCAGCTTCATTTGGGAGGAGGAGCTCAATCAATCCACTGTTCATTTGCATGATCCATTTGAGCTGGTTCCGGAGTACATTGATTTTTTTTTTTGGAATTACATTGATGATTTATCAGAAGACCTCGTAGAGCCATCAACCAACGTAAGGCACATGTCTCTAGCTCTTCCAGGTATGAGCGAAGAATTGTTGCTTATTTAATTTTTAGTTTGTTGGTCGGGAAAGGAGGCGCCATTCAATGTAATTCTTTATTAGCGGCCAGCCTTTCGTCACATGAAGAATGTCTTTCTCTTGCTCCCGTAGTTCTCAATAGGGTTTTCAGAACATTCAGAACCATTTTAGAGAACCATATGCTCGATGGGCATGATGTAGCTCTTTCTTGGCATTACATTTATACTCTTGAGTTCACATCCACATCTAGGGAGCATTTGGTTGTTAGGAATATCCCTCTTATTTCTCAAATAGAAGATACCTAATCGTCATGCAGCTTTTGAGGGCTTCATCCACACTGGAGCAAGAGCGCATGCGATTGTTCTTCTTATCCTCACATCTCATCGCCGACTGTTTCCGTGTAGTGCATCAACTGGAGCTTGGTAGTCTACCAAGCAACTTAATGGGAGTGGACACATGTATATTCTACTCTTTAAAGGGCGTTCTTTACAGGTTGCATAGTACTTCATTAGCATGCGACCCGAGTGATTGTGCCATCGTTATGGGCGATCGGTGGCCTTAGAAAGATACCAATCAAATAGGATTGAGAGACAATTTATCCTTTCACACGCTACCATGTATGAGGGTATACCACTCATTACTGGTGTCACAGATGTCAGCAAACTGAACACGGTACCTATGGAAACCCGCATGTACGTTGCTTCACTGATGTGGATTCATTTACTTAGTCTCAGCACAAGTAGAAGATTTTTCATAACACCACATAGCTGTCTTACTGGAGTCGGCTACACTCGATTGACTTTGGTGAGATTATCATATGCGCCTTTCATGGAGCATGGAGCTTGAAAATACAAACGACAGGTACAACCATTAGGGGCCCTCAAGATCGAAGGCTTTGAAGAAGCTTTGCGTAGGCAGGAACAAGTGAAGGTATATACATTATTTTTACTCCTTAATTCATCATTTTTTTAATCATATACATATAATTCTTCTTTTGATTTGACTATAGGCAGATAAGACAATCAATACATTGCCGAGGGGATTATATCTTCCCCATCCCAAGTGCTAGCAAGGGAACCCTCTTCAAGCTATGCCAATGTCCGATCATCGGCATGCCATCATGTACATTCTCGCCTGACGCTGGATGGTGGAGGCAAGGTGAACACCACCTGGAATAATCCAAGATACAAAAGAAAATAGAATAGCTTTGCTATTCTTTTCTAAACTTATCCGAATATTAAAAATTGAATACAAGAGAGGAGATAACCCTCTATATATAGTGTGAGTCTACCTTTGGAGGGAATTATTATAGAAAATAGAAAATTGCAATAAAAGAAAGAAATAACATTTGACAATAGAGAGTGGTGGGTTTGGTTGGCTGAATCGGTCAGATAGGTCCATACAATATCATTCTCTCCGTCTAGGAGAGACTTCAATATAAGTTGAAGTCTATGAAACTTACTGATGAACTTAGGAATCTTGTTCTTTTTTTTCTTACTCATCCTCATCATCAAAGATCTCCTTAGTTGTCTTCTTAGTCCCAAGAAAAATGGGATAGCTGATAAAGTCAGAATGTTTCTTTATTTGCTCCTTCAGACGATGCTCTTCAAGGTCTGAATCGAACCTGAAAATAAACTAAATAACGGTCTAACATCAGCACCAGTAGCCAACACCTTCATGAACTCCTTTGTGCCAGAATGCACGATGGTACTAAGGATGTTGACATGATCAATTTTGGTCTTACCAATTCCGCTATAAATGATGGATAGCGTATTTGTTACCTTATCCATAATGATATGAATGAATAGTTTTGGATGGGCATCCAGCTCACTCTTGTCATCATGATACATGGGCTCATCGTACACAGGCAAAGCTGATGTTTTCGACAACAGATCTCTAAACTCATTAAAGATGGACTCGATTGAGGGCGCAGAGGAAGACTTACGGGGTGGCCTTTCAAACTTGTCTTTGTAGGAAGAAGGGATCTTATCAGCCCAGATATTGTCTTCGCCACTGCCGCTAAGAAGGGAATCATTATGAGGAAAGTTGACAAATCATGGTTTTTTCTCCATAGGGACGACATCAGGGGTTCATAGGTAGAGCCGAAATGGCAGATCTAGAAGCCTCCATGTGAGTAGATTTGCCTGGGGTAGGAGGCCAACAAAGTCCAGGGCGAGGGTTCCATGTTCTTCCTTTGTTAGAGACTTGCTAGTTGTTGCTGGAATTGGGTAATTTCTTGCTATAGATCTTCGATCACTGTTTCTTGAATTGGTCTGTGGATTCCAGCAAGGCGGCATCTTGCCGAGTTTGTCAAGATAGTTGTTTTGAGGTTGAATTTGTGGCCGAGATGAATTCTAGTTGCTGAATTCTAGCCAAGAACTAGGAATGATGCTGTTCTTGGTGGTTGGAATGGCACTGGAAATAAAAGTAAAATGGTAAAAACCAAGATTACAAGTAATATGAAATTTCAATGAGAAAGTGTCTTAACAAAATTGGTTAAGCCATACGAGTTGCTATTTTTTTGGAAGGTGGAAGAAGATGACAACAATCTAAGGAAGGTGGACGTAGTCTTCATAAGGCGAGTGGCTGATGGTTGGACCTGCTAGAAGAGAACAATAGCCTTCAGGAGAGCTAGAAGAAGAAGAACAACTATCAAGATCAGTTCGAAGAACAATAGCCTTTAGGAAGGAAGAGTTCGTTGTTTTTGATCATCTAGATAAGCCACAGTGGTCTGCAGGTGGGGGTGGTTGAAAGAATACTACAATTTTCAAGTGGACTAGAAGAAGATTTGCACCTTGCAGGGGATGTAGATACCGAACGGTTGAGAAGAAAGGGCCAGAGAGTCCTTAAGTCCTTTTGGAATGTTAGGCAAGTCCGATCAAGTGGGCGACGAGGTGTGGGCTCTGGCTGCGTGGGCGAAGGGTGCGGCATGGGGTCGAGCCGTGAGGGATACGATTATAAGTCGGGTTTGGGTCGATTTGTCTCACAGGAAGGATTGGATTGTAGGAGAGCAAGAAAAGAGAGAGGCAGAGATCTGATGGCTGAGGAGTTGGTGTTGGGTGTTGAACATAGTATATGATTGGTTGCAGGTCGATGATGGAATCCAAGTACGTTAGAAAGCATCACAAGCATGAGCTGTGGGTGAACTACTGTAGCTCCACTCTCATCAAGCACATCAAGGCCCTTGTTCATCTCATGTGGTCTCGACAACCACCAACACCGAGAGATTGGTGCTTCTTGAAGACGACAAACACATTCTCGACATCAAGATCATCAGAGGTGATCGTCGCCTAAAGAACTGCTTCTTCGTGGAGGCCCTAATCAACTGCAACCTAAGTCTCTTTCGGAGATTGGTGTTTGGATGAAGAACAACAACCAAGCATCTTGTTGGAGCTAGGCTTTGATATCAAATGACATCGGATGGAGGGGGCAATGTGACCACCACTTGGAGAAGTTAAGGATATAGAAGAAAATAGAACAGCTTTGCAATTCTTTTCTAAACTTATTTAAATCTTAAGAACTGAATACAAGAGAGGAGACATCCCTCTATTTATAGAGTGAGGCTACCTTTGGAGGGAATTATTATAGAAAAAAGAAATTTATAATAAAAGAAAGAAATAACATCTAACAATAGAGAGGTGGGTTTGGTTGTTTGAACCTTTCATTCTCTTCTATCATCATTATTTTCATAACTTTTTTATTATTTTGTAACATTTTTCTCAATTCTCCTCTTTTTGCAGTTCCAAAAGAAGCGGACTACCCTTTCAAAATATTTTATCGACTCCCAATATTACCCGACCCAAGGAACAGGGACATTAGAACATGATTTTATGTTCCTCATAGAGTTGATCTTTAGGCTAAACCCAGGGTTGCCTAATTCATTGGATCAATTTACAAACACTGCCAACGCCACCTTGGCTCTCTTAACACAAATTAGGCTGGAAGTGGAAGAAATGACGTATTGGGAGGGCCTATGTCATAAGGTTGAGTTTTTGGTTCGTCGGTTGAAATCCCTTTCTATCATATGAACTAGTGTCTCATTATTCGATCTTCACAAGAGAGTTAGAGTTCTCCGAGCAACTGCTGATGAGAACACAGCTGTTTGTTTGATTGAAAAGTTTTTGGGTTTGAAAACTTAATTTTCTTTGGGAGAATTGAATTTCTAGAATTGTAGTTTTAAAATTAAACAAGTCATTATGAATGATAGATCGTCTCGGGCGGCAAACATATCATTCCCTAATGGGTTCATATTACAAAACTTTGAATTCATCCTAATTATCATAGTCAAACTCTGGGGAGGACAACATATTATTTTGGAGGATCAAAATAATGTTTGATCGAGTGCTTGACTATAATAATCTGGATAAAGAATCATTAATTTCATAATCAAAGTTATGATAATAAAATGATATATCTTCCCGAGGAAAGAGGATATCGTCTATTATCGATCATTTGAATATGACGATAATGATCGTTGAATATAATTTTTCCCAAATAAAATTAGTTGAATTCTTGAAAAAAATTAATTTTTGAAAATTAATTTTTCTGGGTTACTAAATCTCCTACAAGCGCAAGCTCTAAGAACTAATTACATTATATGAAACCGAAGTTTCCTATGAATACTCTCGATTAAAATACAACAATAATAACATTAAGCCTTCCTCCCACTACGTGGGGTAGGCTACATGAATCCTTTTTCGCCATTGTATTCTGTTAAAAGTCAAATTTTTGTTTAAATATAATAAAAAAAGATCATTTATAATATTTTCTAACCAAATCTTTTTAGGTCTGCCTCTACCTTTCTTAACATACGTCAAATCTAATAGCTTAACTTTCCTAACCGGGTCATCGGAAGGCCTCCGTTTAATGTGACCAAACCATCTAAGGCGACTCTATCTAATTTATCTTCCACTGGAGCTACTCCAACCTTTTCACGTATATGCTCATTTCGAATCCTATCTCTAAGGGTAAAGCCACTCATCCACCTAAACATCCTCATCTCTGGAACACTTAACTTAGTATTATGCTTCTCTTTTAATGGCCAACATTCGACACCATAAAACATTGCGGGTCTTACCACCATCTTATAGAATTTTCCCTTAAGTTTGACCGGGACTTTTCTATCGCACAACAAGCCCGACGCATCCCTCCACTTCAACCATCCAATTTGAACTCTACTAATAATATCCCCATCTACTTCACCATCACTCTGTGCAATAGATCCAAGATATCTAAAACGTGTCATCTTAATAATGATTTGATCGCCCAAAGTCACAATCCCTTCACTAGGTCTATTGCTACTAAAATTATACTATATATATGCAGTTTTAGATCTACTCAAGTGAAAACCTTTAGACTATAAGGTTGACTTCCATAATTCAAGTTTACCTTCAACTCCCTCTCTAGTCTTATCAATAAGAAGAATATCATCAGCAAAAAGCATACACCAAGGTACATTCTTATGCAAATGTCTAGTGAGAACATCCATGACTAAAGCAAAAAGATATGCTTAAGGCTGATCATTGATATAATCCAACCGAAATAGGAAAATACTTGATCAAACCACCTTGTGTTTAAACACAAGTAATAGCTTCTCATACATATCTTTAATGATTTGAACAACAACGTTATTAACTCCTTTCTTTTCGAGAACTCTCCATAGTACTCTTGGAACTTTATCATATGTTTTCTCTAAATCAATAAATATCATCTGAAATTTTATTTAGAATTCTCAAAGATTGATATCAAGGGAGGTGATGATTAGAATTTTCAGCAATGATTAGATCAAAGTGAAACACATATTTTTAGAGGTTAAAGGAGAAAATGTAGGAGTTGCTTAGGGATTCTAAAATATTTTAGAAGCACCCCAGCTTATCCTAAATGTTGAGCTTAAATTTGGATTGAAAGAGATTTAATTTGAATTACCAATTTTATTAGAATGTTGAGATTAGATTCCTGAAGGTTGAGGTCTTATAGTCTAAATTTGCCGCACAACCTAAGTTTAAATTGTGTACTGAAAATCAGTAACCCAAACCTGGCTAATGCAATACAAGTCTGGACTTACCCCGGCCTGAATTGGGGAGCCAGCTAACCGTATAAGCGCTTAAAATCTTTGAGTCCGATCTTTTATGCAAGAGTGGTAGGGACATTGTTTAGTTAAGTTTGAGGAACCGAGGCTGACATCTAGAGCAAATCTTAATTGGTCCCTTAATTGATATTGAGTAAGAGGAAGCTTAAAGTAAATGCAATTAAATTTTTAACTTATTTAAATTTATTTATAATGCAATGCATATTAGTTGACTCGATAAATGCTTAAATTAGAATGAAACAATTTTATAATCATGTGTAAAAATGATTTTATACTAGAGATTGTGCAAGTTCTCCTTGACAAGACTGCATTATAATAGGTCTGGTGGCCTGCCAAAACCAGCAGGCAGGGAGGTGCCTAACAAGGATCAGAAAAATATAATATGTATTTATGAGAATTCTCAATGACCCGAGCTTATTTCTTAAAGTCATTAGAGTTTCTATGTTATCTTAATACTTTTAATTTAATTAAAATAGAAGAATTTTGTTCATACCCTCACAAGTCTCTGATTGGTACAGGAGAAAATAAAATACGACATGCAAGAAACGAAGCTAAAAAAATATGTTATTTTTACCGTGCAATCAATTAAACAAATCAATTAAATTTAATATTCAAATTGAAAGTTTATATGACACCTAGAATTTTGTAGAAAGTAAAGTGGTCGGGTACTACTGACAACAAGCCCATATTTCTCTTCCTAAGACACAAGTGACTTTCAGAATGAGATTCTTCTCGATTTTGACTTCTTCGTCTTTTTGCGGGCTCCTTAGATCCATTGGATTCGAATATCCAAATGAAAAGAAACTCCCCCTCGAAAGGGGTGTTATCTTTTCTCTTTGGATATTTTAAAGTATCTTAATTTGGATATCCAAATGAAGAGGGACTCTCCTTTAGGGGATTTCACCCTTCTATTCGGATTCCAAATCGGATATTCAATATCTCATCTCAAAACGCTTTTAGAATTGTACAACTAAAATATAATCAAATGATATTGAATGAAAATTAAAATTTAAACTCAAACAACCTGTAGGATTATCCTAAGCAGTTATAATTAAATTATCCTAAGCAATTAATATTAATAAAAAATTAAAATATTCAAATCGCAGCCACACTTGACCATGCTCTTTTAATTTTTAAAGGACTTAGCATGCGTAGTACATGCAGAAAAAATTGTTAATTTAAAGATTAGGTTTTATTTTACTACCTTTATTTTTTATGCCATATATGAGCATGACTATCTGCATAAAATTGCGTTAGCATTTAAATCGTTCCTAACCTGAGGGTAAATCTAACGTCCAGCACATCAATACACATATTACAGAAATTAAATAAATAAATAATCAATTTATACTAGCAACCAACATGCAGTGAAAACCACGAAAAATCCTACACACAATATAAAAGTAAACACTGGCGTAGTCTAAGACTAGACTTAGTTATCCTAGCAAACCATCTAAAGTGTGTGAGGTAGGTTGTGTGGTTTGGATATGTTCTATGTAGAGTAATTAATTAATGTTCTTTGATGTTCTGGTTGGCTGAAAGACTTAAGAGAAATTTTAATTAAAATTTAAATATTAATAATTTAAAATTAATTTTAAGATGCATTTTTAAAATATATTTCATCTTCCTTGGGGCTAAGATAATAGCCTCGTAGGCCCAGATTACCTAGTGGTAACCGGTATAATTAAGTGAATTGAATTGATTTAGGTTTAAAGATTAATGAATTTTAATTATAATTTATTGATTACTGATCTTTAAAGTTGGATTAAGGTTTTCTGAATTTTTAGATCAATTATTAAATTTTTAGAATTATTTGAATTATTTAAACACATTAATTAAAGGGGTCAAAATTTGACTTTTAGATTAAGGTTGATTTCTGGAATTTTAATATTTTTCTTAAATGCTAGGCTTTAAGATGAGTAATTAGATTGTAAGTATTTTGAAATTGAATTTATCTATATTTAGTTATGAATTTTTGAAGTTTTGATTTGATTTTGACTTAAAGTTGACGAAATTATTGACTTTTTAAGTTTGAATTATTTTTGGTAGTTTAATACTTTTAATAAATTAGACCCCAAGTGGAATCTAATACCTTTGAGTTTGTTCAATTTTAATTTTTTTTTAAAATTATTTATGATTTTTAGAAGTTTGAGTAATTATTAAAATTGTTTAACTAAATGGGTTTAATGATTTAAATTCAAATAAATTCCAAACTTCTTGAAAATATTTGAATAATTAGAATTATTTAAAATAAATTAGGTTTTTAATTTTGAAATTAATCATAAATTGAAGTATTTAAAATTCTGAAAATTTTAAGGTATTACATGTGTATTTTTGGTTTAATTTGAATTTTTCTTAAATTTTGGAAGTTTTTTTGTAATTAAATATATTTAAAAAAAATTAAAAATTAATTAAGATTCAAAGTAATTTTTAAATGAAATTAAATTAAATTTATGATGTTTTTTGAAATTTTAAAATTATTAAAATAATTTTTTGTAAATTTTCAAATTTATTTGTATTTAATTTTAATTAAATATTAATTAATATATAAATATTTATATAATTTAAATTTATTAAAAATATAAAATATATCTTAAATTAATTCAATTTCAAATTAAAATGTTTTTAAATAATTCTTTAGTTATTTAAAATATTTTAATATAAAGTCATGAATTTTTGAAAATATAAATATTTAATTGATTAAATATTAATTAATTACTTAAGTATTTATATAATATAAATAACTTAAAATTATATTAAATATTTGAATTAAATTTGAATTTTAAAATATTTAAAAAATGTTTTATAATTAATTAAACTATTTTAAATAAAATTTTTAAATTTTAAAAATATGACTAAGTTAATATTAATTTTAGTTTAATTAAATGTTAAAATGTTATAATTATTTATAATAATTTTGGAAAAGTCTTTAAATTATATTTAATTTTAATATAAATATTTTAAATATTCAAATATTCAAATAAAAATTTGAATTTTATAAAATATTTAGATTAATATTTAATCAAATATTTATTAAAATATAAATATTTAAATGTTTGAAAGAATTTATACTATGTGAAAAATTTTAAATTAATTTTAATTCTAATTTAAAGTATTTTAAATTTTGAGCAGTTTGATATAAAATATTAAAAATTGAAATTAATTTGAATTTTAAATGATTTTAAGAAGTTTTCTGAATAAAAAATGATTTAAATTTAATTTAAAACTAAATTAAAAAAAAGGCGTCGTGCTGGCTACAGGAGCAACGTGGCACGCTGGGATTTGCGGATCGAAACCGCGACAATCATTAATTTGATTGCGCGACGCCCCAATTATGTCCAATGATTGCATCGTGGCGCAGTTTCGATACCGCGGTCACTAATGCACGTTTGTGCTGGGCGTAGGCTGTGTGATCGAGTGCTGTTCGAGATTGACGGCCAAGATCTCGTCGGATGGAAAGATAAGCCGCGGGATCAGATCTCCGGTTAATCAGAAGTGCGGAATGACAAGAACTCAGCTGTTGTTTATCAGTGCAATGGCGCAGATCTTGTACACTAACATGAATGTGTTAATCGGAGCCCTAATAAAAAATGAGTTTTTTTTAGAATCGGCTCAATCATTTTTAATAAAATTTTAAACCTGGTTATAGGAATGAAGAGCATCCATGGAGAATGATTCCTATAGTTTAAAATGCGCTTAATGAAAAACTATTTAATCTAGTGTGTTCTAGGCTAGGGTTAGAGATTTTAGCCAATTTAAATGGTGGATTTGGCTGATCTTGGGCTCTTTGAGCTTGTAGACTATCCACACTTATTTCCCTAGTTGAAGTCGTGGCTTGAAACTCCCTGGATTGAGAGCTATTTGTGCTGGACGAAAACTAGGCTCGTTTCGTCGGATAACTTACCGCCGACGAGCTTTGACCGGAGGGTTTAGACTTAAAATGTGGAAAGGAGTTTCTTGAGAGCTCAAACAAAGTGGGTGGAGGCTCTGGGAGGGTTTGAAAAGTGAGATAGTGCTAAGGATTCAATGAATGCCTTTTTGAGTGTTTTGGCCTATTCAAAATTATTTAGATGGTTTGGACGGTCCTGATTAACTAGGGGGCATGCTAGGATGCTGCCACGTGCTTTGTGAGTGGTTGGAAGGCTGAGGGAGAGGATGACCTAAGGACATGAGGTGTAAAGCTTTTGTCCTCTCCTAGCCCTTTTGGGACCACTAGGATTAGTTAGGCCTAATCCAAGAATTAGATGGGGATTAGGAAACTTCTAGAAGCTGATTAATGGAGTGGCTTAGGAATGGAAGGGATTATCTTTAGATGGGTTTTGACCATCTTTGATCCATCCCAAACCTTAGTTTGACTGTTTGACCAGTCCCCATGCCATGTGACTGTTGAGGTGGCATTAGAGAGAGGTGTTGAGCTGGTAGGCTGAGTTGGAGAGAGCTTAATGGTCAAGGATTCAAGTCTAAAAACATATGTATGAATGAGAAGGGATTTGACCTAGTCAAAACAAGTTGACTTGGTCCAATGCACCATGACTTGACTCGAGGTAGTGTAGGGAATATTCAAGATATCAAATGATATAGGTTTGATGTTTTGGTAGGGTTGAAATACACTTGAATTTTGATTTAAAGAAAAAAATGGCTTAAAGGTTGGTTGGGTCAATGCAACCAGGTTGACCCAGGGTCTGATTCTGGGTTTAATAAATTGAGCTTGATCAATGGAGTCTATTAAAAGTGGTCTTGATGGGTTGGAAAGGTCTTTTAGGTCAATTTGATTATTTAAACCCTTAAGGGACCATTGGATCAACCTAGGTTGACCCAGGGGCTGGGCCTGGGCTCAACAGGTTTTGCTTGCTGTTTTGACTTTGTTGGAGGTGGTCTAAGGGTCTGGGGAGGTCATTTCAGTCAAATTGAGTGTTTGGATCCTTAAGGGCCTGCTTGGTCAACCTAAGTTAACTTGGTCAATGAGGTTGACCCAGTACCTAGGTTTGGGTCCAATAGGTTTGGTTTAATGCTTAAAATCTGTTGGAAGTGGTCTCATGCAAAGAGGAGGCCATTTGGTTTGAAATGACTGTTCAAACCCTTAAGGGATATTTTGGTCAAAACTTGTTGACCTGGTTAACCAGGTTTGACTAGGGTTAGGGCTTGAGTCCAATGTACTCCTAATGGTGATTATGATGTAATGGAAGAGGTTCTGAGGCTTAATTTGAAAAGGCTATATTGAAGTCTATAGAAAACTCTAAAATTGCTCTTAAGGGGTATTTTTGTCATTTTAACCCCTAGTTGACTAGGTGTCAATGTAGGTCCACCAAAATTCAGTTTACTGCTCAACATATCATGATTTAGGGTCTGGGTGTGGTTAGAGGCTTTGAAGAATGCTCCAAGGTCAAATTCCACTAAGGGATAGGTTCAGTGGCATATGTCATAAATATTTTAAGGTTTTACGACTTTTAGATTTCAATCTAGTTTCTAGGGCTCGAGGCCTCAGATTGAGCTCAAATTTGGAGGATAGACACTAGGGATAAGCCTAATCAATATGCAATTGATAGATCATGAATTGGGAGTCATTTGACTGGGGTTTGAAGTGCTTGAAAAACTGTTGGAAAAAGCTTTCAAGATAGGGCATTTGAACCTTGGATTTTATTCTGTATTTCTTGATTTGATCTGAATTTTGGATTTAAATGCTTGAATTTGAATTATCCAAATCATTGACAATAATTTGAATGATCATAAATGATTAGATAGGATTGAAGCTAGATCAGAGGCAGGATTAAGGTTTAAACTGGAATTGAGTGGATAAGTTTAAAGTCTGGATAAGTTTGAAGTTTGGGCTTGATTTGAATCTGGATAGATCCTAGGGTCTGGATAGATCTTATGTTCTAAATGAATCTGAGATATGGATTGGTCCTAGTGGCCTCATACAAAAATGAGGTCAACAGCAGTGTCGATGCTATGAGGCGACATAGCGTTAGATTCATTGGCCTTAGCGCTGAAATTGAGAGCCTCTCTTCCAAAATAAAGAACCTTTGAAGGGAGATTAGAGACTCGATGTCTTGCAAGGTGGATCTTCAAGTGCGATAAGAAGGGAAGACACAAGTAACTTAGAGAGAACAGACCTATTACCGGATACGCCATCATGCCATGTTGGATGCTGATGTTGCACAAACCCGAGCTGTAGAAGAACTACGAACTACTGAGGCTAAACATCAGACTCTTGCTCAAGTGATGTCAAAGCTTGTAGATTTGCAGACTCGATTACTTTGATGCAACTTCACATTTCTTCTTTGTATTAGAATTTGTACTCTTCATTTATCTTTGCTCTTCCTTTTTTTTTTTTGAGATTTTTTTTGAGATTTGTATTCTCTTTATATATCTATGGAAGTTTTTTTTTGGTCAATTTTCTCATTTCAACAAATTTTTTTCTAAAAAAAATCGTTTTTAAAAGTTCGATAGTTGAGGTTATGAGAAAACATACACTTGCATCTTAACCTGAGGGTCTAACTGTAATAGCTTGTTGAATCAGTTGGGATTGTCATCGGTCCGACGCTTTGTGCTAATGGACTTTCTAATGACAAATCTAATTTGAAATTTGAGAATTTGATTCCTTCTGTCGCGTGCTTTGTGCGAAGGACTTGACGAAGAATTAATTTACGTATCTTTTGCCCTATGCTTTTTGCTTTGGCGAGCTTGATGAAGGGGTGCATGCTGGTAACCTAGCCCAGGGTTTGCATTAGGTTGATAGAGTTATCCGTCCACAGCTTTGTGCATGACAAACTTGTTGATGACAAAATCCCCTAAAAAATTATTTTAATTTGGAAATTAAAATTAAATTAAAAAATGTCCATGAAATACTTTCATTAAAAAATCTATAAGTTTTGCATGTTTTAATTGGTACTTAAAAAAATTAAAACAAAGAAAAAACATAAGCATGTCAAATTAAACATCCAAACTTATTAAAGAACAAACAACGAAAATAGCAAGGTAAATTTAACTAGATTAGAAAATGTGCTGAAATGAGTTGCTCAACAAATTATATTGTGTGGACCAAACTTGACTCAAAACTAGTTGGCGAAGAAGAGAAGGCACTAACCTAGAGAAACATAACATGCACACGAAGCCTGTGATATTTATGATTTTAGTTAATGGCTCGTTAATGGGAAGAGGAGCAGGTTATGATCTAAGAAGTAGGAGATTGAAGGCTTTACATATGGCTTTTGATTCTTCATCAATGGCGCTCATCCAAGTTGTACCATCTTTCTCATGAAGAAGATGTTGGCTAACGTTATGCTTTGATGTTGCATCTCAGTCTTAGAAGTATATGTGGAGAGATAGCTTGGGCACGCATGTAGGTAGGAGTCACACGAGAAGTGTACACAGGAGAGACATGGACACATGTCAAGGTGTGTTGGTGTTGTGTCCATATCTTAGATATGTCTGACACTGACAAGAAAGCATTAGAAGTGTTCGGGCTTCATAGGAAATGGTCTTCTATGGAATAATTATGAGAAGAGTTTTATGGGGCTTAGGGAAATTGATGATGCATAGGTTATTTATTCTAGATTATTTTAGGGCTTATTTTAACTTTATTAGAATTTTTTAATTTATTTACATGAATTTTCTTTTTGTGTAATTTTAGGTTTAAATCTGTATTATTTATGGTTAAATTTTGTTTTAGATGAGATTATATTTTATTTTAAATAATTTGATATACCTTTATCAATCCTATTTCTATATATATATATATAAATTAAGGGCTTGTATTTGGATTATTGATTGAATAAATTTTAATTAAAGCGTCGTCTCACATAAAACGGCGGCCTTCTGATACGGTTAGGAGAGTAGAGGTATTAGATTTGACTTATGTTAAGAAAGGCAGGGGTAGACCTAAAAAGACTTGGTTAGAAAATATTAGGAATGACCTTTCTTTATTAGATTCAAACGAGAATTTGACTTTTAATAGGACACAATGGAGAAAAAGGATTCATGTAGCCGATCCCACGTAGTGGGATAAAGGCTTGATGTTGTTGTTATCTCTTATACCCTCTTATCTCTCTTTTCTCTCCTAGCTGGTGGACCCCAAATGCTATTTCCTTCTCTTTCCATTGCTCTTGATCTGCATCACGTGGTTTTTAGTTTTTTTTGTATGGGAAATTATTAGTGATAACAATCAAATTTTATGTTTGTATATGGTTTGTTAAAACTTATCTGCATGCAGGCATATCAGTTGTCCATACTGTGCTTTTTTTTTTTTTGCATGTACATAAGTGAATCATTGGAGTGTCTCTCAGAGTATTAATTGTCTTGTAGAAAGAATTCCTTTTTTCTCCTGATAGTTTATTATGCAGATTGCTTAAATGCTTATAATGCTTTTTTGTTTTTTAACCTTTGTCCACTAAATGGAGAAATATCTAGAACAGCTATCATCAATTAAGTTGCGCAAATCAAGTTGTTGTATGCAATACTCATGTGCTGTATAATCCAAAGCGAGGAGAAATCAAGCTGGGCCAGGTAGCTGTGATATTCCTTGCACAGTATTTCTTTCTTCTTTGGATGAACTTCATATTGCTTGCATAACATTTTGCTCAAGATCACTTGTGCAAGGGGACTTGGGGTAGAATTATCAACTCGCGTAGCATTCGATAAAAACGAACATATTATTATATAGCTGACCCAAATTTTGTGATAAGGCCAAGGATGATGATGTGCTAAAGCTGAAGGTGTGTTTAATGATTTTAACTTCAGAAAAAAAAGGCATTATTTTTTGATGTTTTGAAAAATTGCACAGCTTTGTTTTTAATGGCTATTAGAGTAAAAAGATTGCACTAAATATTCATTAGTGGGTAGACAAGTTTCTTTTTTAGTTATCAATAAACCATGTAGATATGATAAAGAGGTATGAATGTAAATGTAAAGCATATTTCTGAATTTGAATATATGGAAGTATTTTAGTAGTGGCAGTTTCTTCTATTTCCTGAACAGTAGATTTGGAAATGCTGAATTGTACTTTTTGTTTGCATTTTGCCTACATTTGAGGACAATGTTCAAATGCTGTAGCGTACCACGGTGCATCTTTGGCGTTAGTTCTAGTTAACATGTCAGCATTGGAGTCGATGGATTAGAATGTGCTGGTTGGTCATTCACACTGCTTTTCCGAGATAGTTCCATGCACATAGAATTGACATCTTTCGAGGGACAACAGTACCCTTAGAACTAACTTCCCAATCCCAATTAGGTACGACAACTGATGCCAATGGGTATTCAATAATCAAAATTTTTTTTATCAAATACCACCTATAACTTCTGTAGATCACGTCTATAAGGTTGTCTACCATGTTCTTAACAGTTGACACATGATCTCTTTATCTTGTCATCTTCTGATTTGCTGCAGCAGAATGTTAACATGGTAAATGTTTAAAGGGGAAGCCTCAGAGCTCCAAAATAAGATCAGACCATGCTAAAGCAAAAAAGACCACCCTTCTTCCCATTAGTGGTTATTCTATTGATTTTCCATTTTGCTTCATTTACTCATTTCTTTCACGATCAATGACCCATAAAGTAACCCGACTAGTCAAAATCTATGCATCTCTCATAGATTCAAGCCTTGCAGCAACATTCGTTTTGGTATTCTCATTGAGATATAGTCTGTGGAAAGTTGAAAAACCAGAGTCCTCATTGGCTACAACTAGGAGGTTCTCTCTCTAGTTATGGAAGCAAATCATGCTATGTTACTTGGGTCTTATTCACAGTGATCCGAAATTGTATTGAGAGTCTGACCTAGCTCCTAGAAGTTTTTTGACAAGATTGAGTCATTAGGGAAGGATATGGATTCTCTCAGCCTTTGGAAGAAAAGCATTCAAGTTTGGGATACACTAAATTCTTTTTAAGGAAGGGTGCACGGCTGAAGGACAGGAAGCACTTGTAAACAAGGAAAGGGTGTTTGGCAAGAAAGAACAACATTGACTATGAAATAAAATACTCAGTAACAGAGAAGAGTCAAGTATAAGATTGTCTTCGGCGTATAAGTGCTCTCACCTACTGACCTAACATTTACAAAAATAGAAGGTCTTCATCATGAAAAAAAAACGTTATACTCTTAGCTCTATGCTATAAGAAATGAAGGCCGAAGCAAAATTCATTTCGAGAAAAGATCATTTGTTCTGATTGTGCTGTCCTCTTTATCACTTCACATTCTCATCCCAACTGCTTTATTTCGATACCTGGAGATAAATATTAACTATATTATAATTTAGTGGAAACACGTGATATATTAAATATAACTCCAAGATAAGCTTCAATATGTTCTTAAGGGTAGCACAATACAAAGTTCAATAGACTAGCGCTAATACTTGACATGAAGTAGAAACTTCTCAAAAGAAACAATTGAAAGGTTTTGAGCTAAACTCGAGGGGTTGAGTCATTGGTGACATCGGAGTGGATATTTGTCTAAGGGGATAACTTTAAGTCAACTTTATCTAATGGATAGCTTGTGCCATATCAGTGACAAATTTTAGCATCCGATATGGCCACCATGTGTTCTTGTTCATGCCTTTTAGTATGACTAATGCATCTACTATATTTATGGAGATTGAGCTTATATTTTGATTATTTCATCTAGTATTGAAGGATTCTAGTGTTCAATAATGCATCATTGAAGGTTTAGGATGTATATTAATGCAACATGGTAAAGTGTTTTCTTATGCCTCTGTGCAATTAAAGTCATTTGAAAAGAACTATCCTAACTCACGATATAAAACTATCAACTATTATTTTTTTTTATTGAAGATTCATAGGCCCTATATATAAGATGTTAGATGTGAAATTTTCACTGATTATTAGAGTTTGAAATATATTTTTACTCAGAAAAAATGTTTAAAATTGCGCAATTGGGTTTTGAGCCGTTTTTTGTTCATGAGGCGAGGTGTAAGCCTGAAGGCATTAAAATAAAAAAATTGCGTAAAGTAATAATAAATGTTAAAAGTGATTTTTATATAATACCTAAATAATATGTTAAATAATGACATATTAAATTCTTATTGAATTATGAATTAACAAATTGACATACATATCAAATAAAAAATTACACAAGATATAAAGTGACAAGCGATAAATTGCGTAAAATGGAATTAAAATCCAAATATTATAAGAGCAAAACAATATTAAATATAGAAATAGCATAAAAGTATCATATAACATCAAGTTCAACTCCAAATTTCTTCTTTCTCAATTCTCTACTCATTTACATTTAATTCCTAATGAAAGCTGAAATTGTTGGCAACAACTTAGACATTATTTGAATTATCATCATTGAGGGGTTATCTGAGTTGTAGCCATAACAAATTGGTCTGTCCTTTACCTCATTCGGTAGAGTCGAATGCCTCACAATATGCTTCTTTTTAATTTATTTCAATCATGTTCATTTTTTAGAAATATTTTCATCAACAGAAATATGAGATTAGTGCTCCAAATGTTTTAGGGTAGTGGTGTGTAGCTTTCAAGTGATTGTCAGTGATGTCTACGACAGTTTTGGCTATGACGAAGGCTGCGGGTTGGAGGTAGAGGCAATTGAGAGGAAGTTGTTCTCGAATGTGCATGAATGTGTGATATATGCTAGTTTTAACAAAAAAATATACAAATAGGGTGAGGCGTAAGCCTCACACTAATGAGTATCTCTGTGTGACTCGTTCTTGCCATCTGAGGTCCAAATCCAGTAGTCTAGAACAAATCCCCTATGATATAAATCAACCTTCACATCATCAAGCTTGAGGAATGCTTGATTTTTGTGCTTCGAACATGGACATCTAAGCATTTCATCGAACTTAAAGGAAGGTAGTTGAGATGCAAATTGAATAAAAGTCTCAACTCCCTGCATAAATTCATCTGTTAATGCTCTTCGACCCAGTAACAATCTGTTATACATCAAATATCTCTCTTCTTGGATAGTCATTTGGATGTTAAAACAAAAGTTCCCTACATAGTTGTGAAATCAATTATTAGAAGATATGCGGCCTTAAATCTCGTTTAAATCTAAGAAAGAAATATCATTTACTCTCCTAAACGAGTTATCGGAAGGCAACCGTTTTATGTATTTGTTTTAAATCAATATTATGCTTCTCTTTTAATGGCCAAGATTCTGCACCATAAAGCATTGCTGGTCTAACCACCATCTTATAGAATTTTCCCTTAAGTTTGAGGGGAGCTTTTCTATCACACAACAAGTCCAAAACATTCCTCCACTTTAACCATCCAACTTGAATTCTACTAATAATAATCCTATCTATTTCACCTTCAACTTCCTCGTCTTTTCAACAAGAAGAATATCTTCAACAAAAAGTATACACCAGGGTACAACCTCTTGCAAATTTCTAGTGAGAACATCCATGACTAAAGAAAAAAGATATGGACTTAAGGCTGATCCTTGACGTAATCCAACTAAAGTAGAAAAATATTTGGTCAAACCACCTTCTTTCTAAATACAAGTAATAACTCTTGCATACATATCCTTAATGACTTGAATATAAGCATTTATTAACGCCTTTCTTTTCTATAACTCTCCATAGCATTTCTCTTGAAACATTATCATACTTTTATTAAATCAATAAATATAATGTGTAGATTCTTCTTATTCTCTATATACTTCTCCATCAAGCATAATAAAAAATTGTATAGCTTCCATATTTGACCTACCTTGCATGAATCCAAATTAATTTTTGCCAAACATTAGCATCACGCCGCAATCTATGCTACATAACTCTCTCCCATAGTTTTAAAGCATGACACATTAACATTAAAAAGTTTAGTAGAAGAAAAAAAAATTCAAACCTTCGGTTCGGGGCGTTGCCGAAGTGCTCAACGGGTTTCGGCAGTAGAGTGCGGGCGTGATCGGTGGCGGGAGTGAAGGTGAGATCGCTGGCCAAAGTTAGGGCGTCGGCGGCTGGATTCCTGCGGAGGCAGTCGGAGGCGATCGCGAGCGCGAGCGTCTGGAGGAAAATGATACACGAACAAAGGAGTAGGAAGGGTTGGGTTGGCCAATTTTAGGTCAATTTTCGGCGGTTATCCGGCTGTTTAGATCCCCGGGAAAAAATACTTAACATCGGCGGCTAAGCAACCGGTAAAGGAGACGTGAAAATAGCAGAACCGGCGGCCTACCCGGTGGTTATTTTACCGCCAGCATTTCCAGCGGCTTATTTTTAAAAACTGCCGATTAATACCGGCAGTCCAACAGCCGGTTTAACTGCAACCGCCGGTAAACGCTGATTTTCCTGTAGTGAATCCTAAGGAAGAGGTGGCTCAAATTTAATCACGAAGTTCTTGCTTGATAACCTTTGAATGTTTTATGCAAATGTATTGGAATTACGTTGGAGGGGCCAAAAATTAAATTATTGGGGGTCAAAGGTACACTATGCAAATTGTTGCGTTGCATTTGATCGTTAGGACTAGGGCTGTCAAAACCGGGTCACGGGTCGGGTTCGGGTCGAACCCGAAATTCAACCCGACCCGAACCCGACCCGTTTTTGCAAACGGGTCGGTTTTCCGAACCCGACTCGCTTCGGGTCCGGGTCAACCCGAACCCGACCCGATTCAAATATATTTTATTAAATTTTTTTATTTAATTCAATTTATTTAAATCTAAATCAAATTAAGGTAAGATTTACTTCAATTAATTTAAAATAAATCAAGATTAATTTAATTTGGATAATAATGTTTATAATTTTTTGAAATATCATTTACTTATTTAATAAAAATCCATTAAAATCCTCCTAAATTAATTAAAAACGGTTCAAACCGGGTTGATTTCGGGTTTCCGAGTCAACCCGAACCCTACTCGGTTTTGCAAACGGGTCGCAATCCCTAACCCGAACCCGACCCGGTTCGGGTTCGGGTTGACTCGAACCCAAAATTTTCGGGTCGGGTCAAATATTGACACCCCTAGTTAGGACCTATGGCGACAATAGGGACTGTGATTCAACGTCATTTTCTTTTGTGAGGACTTCTCTCATCTTGTTGCTCTACTAGGAGCTTGATGGGCTGAACATCCTGTTTATGTGGTTTCAAAACTGGTTGTAATGGCCGAGCAATTTCAAACTACCAACATGTGCAAATTTGTGTTTCCCGCATCTCTGACGTCTTTCCAAGAAGGTTATGGCTTAATCCATTACCACTCAAATTTTTAGACAAAACATGTTTATGCTATTTTATTTAATCGATTATCCCGTGAAATCTTTGGGCATCATGTCAATGCATGACAACTATTCACTTGATGAATATTCCTTAATTTAGATTGTTGTTGATGCTCGGCATTTGCTTCATGCTTCGTCATGCTTTTATTTGTTATTGTTAATATAAGTAACACTAACATATCAGTGAAAAAGATGCTATATTTAACAGCATGCATGTATTTCCTTAATGCTTTCTTATGTTAATCTTATGCAAGCTTTCTAGATGAGAGGCCAATTGTAGATATTCTTTAACATGTCAAAAACAGAAAAAACAGCTAAAATGAATACTCTAAAATAAATGTAAGTCTGCATAAACGTTCCTAACTGGATCATGTTACTCATATTTCCTGCTTTTTGGTAATTGTTATAAATTTAAAATTATAAACAGGTGAGAGTTCTCCTTGATAGAGCATTTGCCATCTCTCGTGCTTGGAATGATGCTCCGGTTATTGTGTGCGGAGATTTCAATTCTATACCGATGGTAAGATTTGTTGTTTATGGTTTTCTTGGTCAGTTATTTTTCAGCTGTATCTACTACCATAAATCTGCATGTTATGTTAGAATTCTTTAGTTCTAGGATTTTGTTATTATTATTATTATTATTTGTTTCTTTTTTCGTCTTGCTATCACCAATTGATTGTTATTTATTTCTTTCATTCAGAGCCCCCTATACAAATTTATAGCCACGCAAAAGGTATGTCTTCTTCTATAAAGATTCATGAAGAGTTCTTTGCTATCTTTCTACTGTATAATGCTTCAAATATTTATTGTCACTCCAATTTGCCGCCCCCACCCCCTTCAGTCAACTTGAAGTGTAACAGAAAAGGAAAATCTAGACAAATACATTTCTCACTAGCACCCATCCTGAACTACAGTCGTCAAGATCAAAAGAATAGGAAATAATCTATCCAGACTATCCTAACACATAATTTCCCGGTCTTAAAATTTTATCTCAATATTTAATATTTGGAAAAATATTCATTATACATCAAAATAAAGTACAGAGCATTTTTTAACTTTCAAATAAAATTTACATACCTAAAAGTTTTAATATATATCTCCCTGATCTATCTTCTATGTACACTCAAAACTTATGCACACAATGCAACCACACGTCTGCCTAGAGCCTCACTAGCTCTTTTCCTTTTCATGTAATACATCCATCAGTGAGCTGAATGCTCAATGGAATACACAATTTTAGTACAAGAACAAGAAAAAATAATTTGCATTCTGATATTTGAACATAAGCAGTGTAAATAATCAATGCATATAACTATGCAATTCACCATATGAACTCTTCCAGCTTTCTCCATGTTTCTTATTCTATTTATTTTACACTAATTTAGGCATGTCATATGATGACTATAGGCTTTAGCACACTTACGGCTCCTCTCTTCAAGGTTGGATCTAAATCTCAAAATTTTTAGAAGAAAGAGAGTCAAGTACCTCTTGTACTGTCTCTACCTATGATGCATCGACACAGACACGGCGACACGGACACGACACGACACGGACACGGGACACGACAATTTTTAAAAATATAGGACACGGATGCGGCGTGGACACGACATAATAATTTTTTAATATAATATATAGAAATTAAGGTGATGTTATAGTAAAAATGACAAGCAATAATAAATCAATTTCATGATAACTTGTTTAGCTTCTAACATAAAGATGTTTTGTACAAAATGTCTATTACACATTTTTATTCCGTGGCCAAAAATTTTAAGTAGTGTGCCTTCAACCTAGAATAAGATCCTTTGTAGGTGTCACCACAATAATTATATTTGAATGACACATTCCCTCCTCCTTCAAAGGTTTTTCCTAACTTTGTAACATGAATCTATAAAGGCTTATCAGTTTCTATAGATGGCTCTTTTGAACATTCACCTAATCTAGTCCCGCCAGTAGGAGAGCTCATTTTGCTAACAAACCAATCATACATATGAATACATCAAATTAAATTGATATAAAGTGAAATCAAAATATCCCAATAATAAGACAACATGAATAAAAAATATACCAGTCTGCTCGAGGTCCAAGGGGGAAGATACCGAGTGGTACCGAGCATGTACCTAACAGTACCGAGCATATACCTAGCAGTACCGAGCATGTACCTAGCGGTACTGAGCTGTACCGAGCATGTACCTAGTAGTACCGAGCATATACCTAGCAGTACCGAGCATGTACCTAACGGTACTGAGTGGTACCGAGCATGTACCTAGCAGTACCGAGCATATACCTAGCAGTATTGAGCATGCACCTAATGGTACCGAGCAGTACCGAGCATGTATCTAGCAGTACTGAGCATGTACCAAGCGGTACCGAGCATATATTGAGCAGTACCGAGCATGTACTGAGCGGTACCGAGTGTCGGACATGCGGAAAAGGCTAAATAGAACGGAGGATTTTATCATTTAATAACTGGACACGCGTGTCCGATTTTAATTTTAATTTTTTTAAATTGCGACACTCCAATGCCGTGTTGGACACGTGTCCATGCCGTGTCCGACGTGTGTCAGTGTCCGACACGTGTCTGACACTGCATACCCTCTTTAAGCGGAGTGTCGGTGCATCATAGGTCTCTACTAAGGTTTACCTTATTAGGTCTTTCGCCTTTACTTATGCATGTCTGTCTCTCATGATATGACTTTTCTCCATAACCTTCACACTAGCATACTTCCAAATTATCATGTTACAACATGCAAAACATGGTCTATATATATATATCAAATAAATTCAATATATATTAAATGATCTCAATTGAACAAGTGATCATAAACTGATACTATGATTAATCTAAGAAATAATGCTACCAAAGTTATATTAAAAATTTTATCATTTATTATATTTATACTAAAGATTGAGTTATTCACATCATTTTCTAGCATGGTAAGATGAATTTGCTCTCCCAGAATATCCCGACCTATTTTTCTTTTATAAACTGCCTAATGGATGATGAAATTCATAAATGAATTCTTACTTTTAAAAATCAAGTTATGATAAACCCCAAAAATAGAATTCTTTACCTCAATTAAACTTCTCATTGAAACAATTTTTGTTACCTCTCTCTAACCTCTTTCCTCTCTTTCCCCTTCTTTGTTCCTTTAACTACAACAGCTCTTAAGGCCTCCCCTGCTTACTCTGTGTCTTGCGGCTTGCACACAACAAATGGATGCTTCGATTTCTAGGGAGCAGTTACAGGTGGGAAGAATGAATAGGAAGTGGATTAATAGTTAATATGTATATAAGTTATATTATAACACTAGTGCTTTCCCAGTCGTGTGATCACCGCACTCACCAGATCAGCCCTTGCATGTATAGATTCGTGGAAAAAGTTGAATGCTACAGTGAAATTAATAAATAAACAGTAAATGAAAACTTTAGAAAAAATACAAATCAAAATTAATTCAATAACTTTCATATCATTTTAAATTAACATATACTTCTATATATCAATTTGCTCCTTTTGATGAGTAAAACATAATGGAATGAAAATTTTATTATTTTATAACAATTGGTATATTGGGGTATTATTTCGAGGAAAATTTTATGCTTATCTTTTGAAAAAAAATTTAGTATTATAAATCACCCCTCATTGAAATTTCGTCCTCGAAAATTATGGTCTTAATAGTTCATCTAACAAATGAGGAAATCTCCGTCTAATTTCTTCTACATTCTCCCAGGTTACCTCTATTATTATTATTTTTTTTTTGTATTTTCATTTTACTTTGACATAAGAGATTTGTCCATTTTTTAGTGTTTTAGTTTCATAATCTAATATTCTTTTAGGTTCTTCAATGTAAGTTAAATATATGTATATCAATATTATCATGCAAAATTTTTCAATTGACATCTGTAACATATTTCCTTAACATTGACACATGAAAAATATTATGAATATCTAACATATCGGTTGGTAGAGAAAGCCTATAAGCAACCTTATCAATCTTCTCAATAAGTTCAAAAATTCAATATACTTAATACTCAATTTACCTCTTTGACCAAATCTGGTTGTACCTTTCATTGGTTTCGCTTTCAAAAATATAATATCACCTCAAAGTCTATTGCTTTATGCTTTGGGTCATAATATTTTTGTTGGCCATCTTGAGTAGCTTTCAATAATTAATCTGATTTTCTTTGTTGCTTCATCAACTAGCTTTGAGCCCATTAATTGCCTCTCTCCTACTTCAACCAAACTTAATGGAGTTCTATACTTTCTATCATAAAATGCTTCATATGTTAGCATTTTTACATTAGATTAATAACTTTTGTTATAAGCATAAAACTTTAAGCATTTGGAGAAACCCTAGATTTTCAACTTATTAAATCTAAATGAAAACGAAGAGATTTTCAATTTAGGAACTCACCTTTTTCTTCGTTGAGCTCTTCCCTTCAATCCGCCCCCCCACCCACCGCTGGAAACTGTCATTGCCTCTGCCCTAGCCTTGCTCCAGTCGCCCTCTCCCTCTCCTTCCTTCGGCCAAATGAAACAAGAATGAAGGGACTGAAAGTTTTTGGTCCCTTTTAGCCTATTTGGGCTATGGGGCAAGAGGGAAATGACAAATGACGCAAGTGCCCTCACATGTATAAATTCTCTTAAGAGTTAAGAGGGGTCATTTAATCATTTGTATTTAAGTGGACTTCACCGATTTTTAATTTCAAATCTAAGCAAAATTAACCCTAAGTCCTTTATATCAAATCGCTTCAAATTTTATGTAGAATTTTATAAAAATTATTTTCGTCGAATTCCGGTAACTTTATAAATTCGCTTATTTTCGTCTTGGTGTGTCACAACACATCGCGACACTACGGTTCAACATTTTCGGGTTTTACACTTTTAAAAATCAAGTTATGATAAACCCCAAAATTAGAATTCTTTATCTCAATTAAACTTCTCATTCAAACAATTTTCCTTTCCTCTCCCTAGAAGGAGAATTTTCCTTACATCTCCCTAGCATCCTTCCTCTCTTTCCCCTACTTTTTTCCTTTACTGATTTTAGTTTTAGCCACATTAGCCCTTAAGACCTCCCCCGCTTCCTCTGCGTGTCCTGGTTTGCACGCAACAGATGGCTGCTTCGATTTCCAGAGAGCAATTATGGGTGGGAAGAATGAATAGGAAGGGAATAAATAGTTAATATGTATATAAGTTATAATATAACACTAATGCATTCCTAGCTGCATGATCACTGCACTCACCAGATCAGCCCTTGCATGCATAGATTTGTAGAAAAAGCAGAATGTTACAGTAAAATTAATAAATGAACAGTAATAAAATAATACTAAAAAATATAAAATGAAATTAATTCAATAACTCTCACGTCATTACAAATTAACATGTATGTTGACTGAATAAAAAAAAAGAGAAATGATTTAAAAACATGCATCGAAGAGATGTATCTCTTCATGAATATGATCTGTACCCACTCGATAGTTTAATTGATAAAAGGACGGAGAAAGAAACAAAGAAACTTACACTCGCTTTGGTTAATTCAATTCATTTGTCTCTATCAAATTCGAGACCTCGTACCGTCAATTTTAAATCCGGTCGGGAAGAATTTCAAGTAAAGTCCTCACGCCGTCGATCTTAGATCCAGCTGAGACAAAAGTAAAGATCTCGCGTCGTTGACCTTAGGTCTGACCGAGATGATTTTAAATTCAAGGCCTCGCACCATCAACCTTAGGTCTGACTGAGAAGAAAATAAATAACGACAATTGTCGCCCCGACCTCCCAACGTGGGGAGGGGATACTGGGAGGATGTTGAAATCTCTTAACTGGAGAGCGGTTCGACTTAAATTTTAATAAATTAATTTGATTAATTAATCAATTAATTTAATTAAAATTAATTAATTGATTTAATTAATTATAATGAAATTGATTAATTAAAATTTGATAAATTATTGAAATTAATTAATGAAAAGTTTAATCAATTGAAACTTAATTTCAATTAATTAATTCACTGGAATGAATTACAACAACAACAATATCAAGCCTTTATCCCACTACGTGGGGTCGACTGCATGAATCCTTTTTCTCCATTGTGTCCTATTAAATGTCAAATTCTCGTTTAAATCTAATAAAGATCATTCCTAATATTTTCTTACCAAGTCTTTTTAGTTCTACCTCTACCTTTCTTAACATAGGTCAAGTCTAATACATCTACTTTCCTAACCGGGTCATTGGAAGGCCGCCGTTTTATGTGACCAAACCATCTAAGGCGACTCTCTTTAATCTTATCTTCTATTGGAGCTACTCCAACCTTTTCACATATATGCTCATTTCGTATCCTATCTCTAAGGGTAAAGCCACTCATCCACATGAGCATCCTCATCTCTGCCACACTTAACTTAGTATTATGCTTCTCTTTTAATGGACAACATTCGGCACCATAAAACATTGCAGGCCTCACCACCATCTTATAGAATTTTTCCTTAAGTTTGAGGGGTAATTTTCTATCACACAACAAGCCTGATGCATTCCTCCACTTCAACCATCCAACTTGAATCCTGCTGATAATATCCCCATCTATTTCACCATCACTCTGAACAATAGATCCAAGATATCTAAAACGTGTACTCTTATTAATGACTTGATCGCCTAAAGTCACAATCCCCTCACTAGGTCTATTACTACTAAAATTACACTCCATATATTCTGTTTTAGATCTACTCAAGCGAAAACCTTTAAACTCTAAGATTGACCTCCATAATTCAAGTTTACCTTCAGCTGCCTCTCTAGTCTTATCAATAAGAAGAATATCATCAGCAAAAAGCATACACCAAGGTACATCCTCTTGCACATGTCTAGTGAGAACATCCATGACTAAAGAAAAAAGATATGGGCTTAAGGCTGATCCTTGATGAAACCCAACCAAAATAAGGAAAAACTTGGTCAAACCACCTTGTATTTGAATATAAGTAATAGCTCCTGCATACATATCTTTAATGATTTGAATATAAGCATTATTAACTCCTTTCTTTTCAAGAGCTCTCCATAGCACTTCTCTTGAAATTTTATCATATGCTTTTTTTTAAAATCAATAAATATCATATGTAAATCCTCCTTATTTTCTCTATATTTCTCCATCAAACCTCTTAATAAATGTATGGCTTCCATAGTCGACCTACCCGGCATGAATCCAAATTGATTTTGAGAAACATTAGTATCACGCCGCAACCTATGTTCCATAACTTGCTCCCATTGTTTTAAACTATGACACATTAATTTAATTCCTCTATAATTCATACCAAATTGTGCATCACCTTTATTCTTAAAAATAGGAATTAACACACTCATTCTCCACTCATTTGGCATCTTTTTAGTCTTCAAAACAGTATTAAAAAGTTTAGTAAGCCAAGAAATTCCTTCATCTCCTAAGCATTTTCACACCTCTATTGGAATATCATCAGGTCAAACAGCTTTTCCCCCCTTCATTTTCTTTAAAGCCTCTTTAACTTCGGTTTTACTAATACGTCGATAAAAACAGAAATCTTTATTATCATTTAGGGTGCTAAGGTCATTGTAGTCAATCTTATTTAAACAATATTTATTAAAAAGTTTAGCAAAATATCTCATCCACCTTTGTTGAATATTATCTTATAAGAAAAGTATTTTTTTATCTTCATCTTTAATACACTTCACTTGAACTAAATCCTTATTACTTTCTCTTTGTTTGGCTAACTTATACATATATCTTTCTCCCTCCTTAGTATCTAATCTATTATATAAATCCTATGATGCACCGACACTCCGTTTTAAGAGGCAATGCAGTGTCGGACACGGCGGGGACACGTGTCTGACACATTTTTCGTGTGTCCAATTTAAAAAAAAAACTTAAGCCGGACACTCGAGATTCTTCCAGCCCGCACCATCGCCTTCCCCTTTCGATTGTCCCGAGCAGGCGAGTACTCATTCCCATTATTCTTTCTGCATCCTGCCAAGCGAAGCCATCGCCATTCGGAAAAATTTTTTTGTAAGTTGATTTCAATTTTTTTTTGGCATTCGTCATTTCTCTCAATTTTTTCTCATTTATCATGTGGATTTGTGTTCACAAGAGCATGCTATTTTTTTCTGAAATTACTTTGATTGTTTTGGGTTTTGGAAAAAATTACCTAAATCAAACCCAAGTTTGTTAGTTGTGTGATTGTTCTTATTTTTACCTAAATCAAACCCTAGGTTGTAGATTGTAGGTTGTTCTTGCTTTTGGTTTTGGTTGACAAGAACGAAAGACTGGTAGAGAGTTTGCCGCTATGGTATAATCAAGTCAAATAAAGTGGCAGAAGTGATTGAAAGAATTGATAGAGGACTATTTGTACTAAGTGATACTCCAGCTTATATTGATAACCCTATTCTCTATATATTTTTTCACGCATGTAGAGTGCTAGAGATTCATGCATCTTTGTGGTTATCATAAGATTTTACATTTCATCTTCTCTTTTTCGTTGCTCCTCGGCTTCGTTGCTTTGCAAAGGTGTAGAGATTACACGCGTCGCTTCTTCGGCTCCTTCGTAGCTGTTAGACTTCGCTCCTTCGACAACTTTCCCTTATTGGATCGGAAGTTACGACATTTTTATTAGAAGCAAGAACAGGAGCGCTAGCTGTGAAGGTAACTTTCTCCCTTTCGCACGCTTCTTCGGCTAAATCCCGTTAAATCCACCGAACCTAGGGATTTAGTAAATCCGGGATTTAAGCCGTAAATCCCTAAGTTCGGGATTTATGAAATCCCGGGATTTAACACGCGCACAAAAACCGTTTGGCTGGATTTAACATAAATCTAACTTAAATCCCATGATAAATCTGATACCAAACAACTCCTTAGGTACACCATGCAAACGAACAATCTCAACCACATACAACATTGTTAATTTCTCAACTGAGTCAGTCGGATAGTCAAAAAGTGAGCAAACTTTATAAGCCTATTAATGATAACCCAAATAACATCATGACCCTATCGAGATCTGGGTAAACTTGACACAAAATCCATAGCAATGTCATCCCACTTCCATTCTAGAATCAGTAACGCTTAAAGTAATCCACCTGGCTTTTGATGCTCAGCTTTTACTTACTGACAAGTGGTACACTTTGCAATGAAATCAGCTGCACTCTTCATCACAGGCTACCAAAATAAACTTAAGGTCTTGATACATTTTATTACTACCAGGATGAATGGTTTAAGCAAAGTGATGAGCTTCATAATGAACATTCCTCCTCAAGTCACCAACATTAGGCATACAAACTTTATCCTTATACCACAAAAGATTGTCTTCATCAATAATGAAATCCTCTTCATGACCTGCCTTTATTAATTGAATGATCTTAACAAAATCTGGATCCTTCAACAAAGCTTCAACTATCTTACTCCTCAAATCAGGTTGCACTGTCAACTAACCTAACTATCCTATATTTTCAATTATAGGAAGTACTACAGACAACTCTAACTGTTCCATCTCTTCAATTAGCTTCTTCTGCTGAATTAGTAAACAATTCAACTTCATCGGTATTTTTCTGCTTAACGCATCATCAATAATATTTGCTCTTCCTGGATGATACTGAAAATCCAAATCATAATCATTAAGCAATTACATTCATCTTCTTTGTCTTAAATTCAACTCTTTCATAGTGAAAATATATTTTAGATTCTGGTGGTCTGTAAATACTTCACAACGCACATCATATAATAGTGCCTCCAAATCTTCAAAGTAAAAACTACTGCAACAAGTTCCAAATCGTGAATTGGATAGTTCTTCTCATGGTTTTTTTAATTGCCTAGAAGCATAGACAACTACTCTCTCATGCTGTATCAAGACACATCCCAATGCCTAAAGGAATAATAAGAATCAGTGTGATCATCAAACAAGTCTTCAACTTCTGAAATACTTATTCACATTGACTGCTTCACTCAAACTTAATTGTTTTCTATGTCAGTCTACTCAATGGTGCAGCAATCTTGGAGAACCATTCTACAAATCTTCTGTAATAGCCAGCTAGCCTAAGAAAACTCTGTATCTCAGTCACTATTGTAGGTCTGGGCCATTCAGCTATAGCCTGCATCTTATGTTGATCTACAGAAATATCATCCCCACTAATTACATGACCCAGAAAAGTCACACTCTTCAGCCAAAACTCACACTTACTTGACTTGGCATACAATTCATTGCTTCTTAAAGTCTATAACACTGCCTGAAGATGATTGGCATGATGCCCTTCTGTTGCGAATCTGATTTCAGGAAATAGAATTTTGATGATAGCAAACATTTCTGTTTTTCTACGACTGTCTTGCTTACTAACGTTTCAAGTCCATAAGATTAAATTGTTAATCGAACCAGCTCGAGATTAGATATATTAGGACTGAGTCAGTTTGTAATGCACGTCAAGTGTCTTTTACCCTTTCTTGAGTCAATTGTAAATATTGTGAGTCCTGATGCTAAGTAACCTTGTACACACACACACTTGGAGAAAACATTCTGTCTGTTTTGATTAGTGTTTTCTATTTTGATCACATCGTCCGGGATAATCCAAAAATCGTCCTGGATGATAAGTTAAAAATAGAAACTCTAATTAGGGCATCATGGTTAAGGCAGTCGTTATTAAGCGAATCGTCCTAGACGATAGTAGAATCGTCCGGGATGATAGGCTCAAATTATAAAGAATCAGATGACATATCTATTTAGGCACCTTTTATTTTTGGACATCGTCCTGAACATCGTCCTGGACGATACAGTGCAATTATGCCTAAATTAATATGGTAATTAAGAAAAATAATTAAGTTTTGATTGCTCGATCATATCATCCTGTACGATCGCATGATCGTCTGGGACGATCAGTTAACAAACCTTAATTCTTCCTGGATGATGTATAATCGGGCTGGTTGCTTTCAGGGCGATGCTCTGGATGATATGTACTGAATTGAACTAATCGTCCGGGACGATCGAGAGATTTGCCTGGACGATCAAGTTATTTTTTCATTATCCAGACATCCATTCAGGGCGATGTTCTGGACGATATTGATCATTTTGTACTAATCAGCCTAGACGATCGTGAGATCGTCCTGACGATCTAGTTACTTTTCCATCGTCCAGACATTCATCCAAGTCGATGGTCTGGACGATATTCAACGACTTGAACTAATCTTCCTGGACGATATACTATCGTCCTGGACGATATACTATCGTCCTGGACGATATGAACAATTTTTCCTTTTGATCGTCCAGACTCTCTCAAATCGTCCTGGCTGATTGAGCTGAATTTGTACTGATCGTACAGGACGATCGGCCGATCGTCCTGGACGATAATGTCAGTTTGTTGTAATTAAGAGCTAATCCGAAGCTCTTCTATATAAAACCTTTTGTTTTACCCAAGAGTATCTTTTGCTGTTGTCCTGATCTGAGAGAGCCAAGAGGAGAGGGAGAGCAAGGGAGAGTGAGGATATTGTGAGGGGGAGTTTGTGAGGGGTTTCACAAAGGTTGCTCCAAGCAAGGATTCAAGTCGTCTTCTCCTGTCATCGTCCCTGGTTCCTTGGAGGTTCGAGAGAGGTCGACTTCAGCAATTGATGAAGGTTCTCTGCCTGCTTCTAGATGAAGCAAAAGGAGTTGGGTTCTCTGCTTGCTTCTAGAGGAAGCAAAAGGAGTTGGGTTCTCTGCCTCACCGGGGTTAGTAGAAAGGAGTTTTTGTATGGGCTTCTCCGCCTTGCTGTGAGGGCAAAAAGAGAGACACTGAGTTTAGTGCAATACTCGGAGGGCACCTCCGAGGAGTGGACACAGGTCAAGTTGACCGAACCACTATAAAATATGGTGCGTTCTTTCTTATTATTCTTCCGTATTTAATTTCCGCACTTCGTTACTCTTGTGGTGAATCTTGGTTTGGTTGTGTTTCTGTTTCTATTTGAAGAAATTTTTAAATACCAATTCACCACCCTCTTGTTAGTCTCGGGACTAGTTCATAAGGGCCTAACATCCCTGACGAACTTTCATCTTCATCACAAGAATAGATCAGAATGTGATCTATGAAGACGATGACAAAACTATTGAGCATTGGCTTAAAGACCCGATTCATCACCATAAAAGCAGCTGAGGCATTCTTTAGTCTAAAAGGTAACACTATGAATTCGTAGTGTTCATACATTGAGCTAAAAGCTGTCTTAGGGATATCTTTCTCCTTAATCCTTAATTGATAATAGCCAGACCTCGGATCAATCTTGAAAAAGACTGTGGCTCCTACGATTTGATCAAACAAATCATCTATCCTCAGCAAATGATACTTGTTATTAATATTAAGCTTGTTCAACTCTCGATAATCAATGCTGAGTCGCATGCTACCATCATTCTTCTTAACAAAAAGAACTGGTGCTCCCTATGGTGTGGTGGTTGGGCGAATAAACCCTTTCTCAAGCAGTTCTTGCAATTGTGACTTGAGCTCCTGAAGTTTTTTAACTGTCATATGATAGGGTAATTTTGAAATAGGCTCAGCACCAGGTACAAGATTGATAGAGAAATCAATCTCTCTAACATGAGGCATTCCGGGTAAGACCTCAGTGAACACATCAGGAAATTCCCTTATTACAACAATCTCATTCAACTCTGGCACTTGTTTTGAAGTGTCCCTTACATAAGCTAGAAAGCTTGGGTAATCTTTCAAAATTAAACTATAAGCTTTCATAGATGAGATGATCATAGATGATATATCTCGATCGCCCTAAAATACAAGCTTCTCTCTTCCGGATGCTTGATTTTTACTACTTTCTTATTACAATCTATGGAGATGAACTGGCTAGACATCCAATCCATCCCTAGAATCACATCAAATTCCATAAGTGGTAATACAATCAAAACAACATCAAACTCCCTCTCATAAATAGTAAGCAATGTTGAACACATACTTGTAGCAATCATACTGGACGCATCAGGTAGCATAACTGATAGTGTAGTGGGCATAGTGCAGACATTCAATGCATGCTTCTTAACTAACTCCTGACTAATGAATGAATGTGATGCTCTAGTATCAAAAAGCACTATACTAGGTAGATATTAAACATGAATAATACCTGTGATCACATCAGGAGATTCTTTAGCCTCTTTCTGCGTAATAGCATAGACCCTTGGTTGCACAACTGGTATCATAGCCAGATGACTAGGTACAGATGCAAATGCAAAAGACTCTTGAGTTTTAGGCTACCAACTGTTGGCTGTCTTCCAGTTCTCTGCTGAGGTGGAGCACTAGACCTCACCTCTCTTGGACCCCTTGGGCAATTCCTAGCCATGTGCCCTGGCTGATGGCACAAAAAACAAACATTGAAACCAGATAGACATTCACCTCTATGAACTTTGCCGCACTTATTACATGTTCTGACACCGGATGATCTCCCACCACTACCAGATCTGGCCTTTTTCATACTAGATCCTCCAGAATATGTCTGGAAACTCTTGGTCTTCTCAAACCCTTCTTCTTCTGAAGGAAGTCCCTTCGCTTCTATGTAGTCTGATAATCAATCTCTATCCTCCTTGCTCTCTCAACCAAAATAGAGTAATCATCAAAGCTAAAAGGAATCAACGGCTGGCGAATCGCATCTCGAAGTCCTGACAAAAATTTATAGCATTTGTCTTCAGCACTTGGGATAAGCTAAGCTGCATATTGGGACAACATAGTGAACTCAACTTCATATTGCATGACAGTACGATCTCCTTGTACTAACCGAATGAATCGCTCATTCATATTCCTTCTCTCAGAAAGGTACAAACCAGTCTCTAAAGACTCTAACAAAATCCTCCCATAAAATTTGAGATGCTGCTTTTTCTCTAAATTTCTCCAACAGCTATCCTCTCCACCACCTTTTAGCCTTACCATCCAATGCAAAGGTGGCTAAAGTCACCCTTTGATCAGTCGGACAATGTATACCCTCCAAAATATTCTCGATCCTCATAAGCCAGTTTTCAGCATCAACTGGCTCTCCTACTCCTGTAAAGAGAGGCGATCGCATGTCCTGAAAGATTTTTAGATATTTGTCTACAGATGACTCTCTCTTGGAACTAGACTAAGGCTGATCTTGAGAATGCTGAGTTAACTGTGTCACAGCCGCCATCATCTGAGTAAAGGTGTCTATGGTAGCACTGTTGTTACCACCAGGAGGTTGTACCACAGATGGTACCGCTGGAACTTCTCTCCCAACCTGTTCATTGTTTTCATTTGTGTTTTCATCAGTGACATCGTGCTCATGATTCATAGCTCTAAACTAATTAAAATTTCCAATTCAATCATCGTCGTATAAACATATACCCTAAAATGTTTATGACTTATAAATTATCCTAATAGTGCTTTATACGGATCTATATCCTAAACTTGGCCTCTGATATCACTCTTGTCACGACCCAGCCCGATGAGGTCGTATAAACAAGGCGGGAACGGATGTCAGACGTAATATTTTTTTTTGTTTTTTTGTTTTTTAATGTCAGACGTAATTGATAGAACATAACATAATAATATTATAAAACATAAATGTATAAGAATCTAAAACAATTCAAAAGATATATTAAGCGCCTATAACATAAAAAAACATTTCATATAGTTTCAGAGATGTACAAATGTGTACTAAAAAAATGTTTTTCTTTCATGTCATTCGACCCAAAAATCAGACTACAACTAAAAGAAAAACACAAGAGGAACCTGTCATTCGGTCTTCCGCGACTATATATGAACCAAGGTCGATTAGTCATTCCTAGCAGCGGGTTGTCCTTAAATATGTCCCAAAACTAGAAAATGAGCTAAAGCTCAACATATAACAACTAATTCTAACAAATTCATATACCATGAGAGGAATTCAACATGTATGCTTAATGTAATTTAACTCATCTATATGATTACGAAAAGTCATGATTTTTCTAAGTGTCACATGCTACAGTTCATATGCATATCTTTTAGGTCATTTCAACTATTTCATATGTCCTTTATATCATAAAATATACTGATATGTTTTCTTATTCTTTAACATATACAACTGTATCGGAGTATCAGAAGTGTACTGATCAGGTACACAAACATATTTTGGGTCATATCATCTTTCTTTCCTCTTTTGCCCCGAAAAGTCATATTGCTCATAAGAGTCGTATTATGCTAATGTATCATATTTGGTATTCCTCCTTCAACATGCATATTCATTCATACACTATATTCATAGGAATGTAGTGTAGCAATCTCATATCATTCATATGCATCAATTATTTGTATTGTTAGGCAAGTTTACATGAAGTGTTGTATTTCATTTCAAAGAGAGAGAAAATCTAACATTCATTGCTATCAAAGAAAGAGAACATCTAACATGCATTTCTATCAAAGAGAGAACATCTAACATGCATTGTTATAAAAAAAATGTGTGTTAGACATTTCAAAACATAACATCAAGGAATATGAATTGTAGAATTAAGTGTTCCTACCTCAGGTGTCCCTTCTAGAAGTTTTCAAGTTGTCGTCTAACCTTGCGACGATTCTTTCTTTTCAATCTCCCTTCCAAACCCTAAAGAAAAAAACATTCATATTAATATTATACTCCCATAATTTCATTCCCCTTTCATTTTCAAATGTAAAAGTTTATAATAAATTTTTAGATTTATTAAAAACCTAAAATTTAGAAGTCCAAAATTCATTATTTTCATCTTCTAAGCCTTAAAAATATTCCCTTCATCTAATTAATAACTTATTTTATTTATTTTTGGATTAAATTAATTAAGAAAATTAGGAAAAATTCTTTTCTTTCCAAATCCTCATTTTTTCTTAATTAGAGTAGGAATAAAATTGATTAACACTAAGCTTAAAATTGAAAATTTTGGGAAAGACCTAACGTGAAAACCCCAAATTTTCTTAGAGAAAAATTTTAATTTCATGCTACTCATGCTTACAAATCCTTCCTAACATCATTCCTAAACCAAAATAAATTTTTCATCAAACCCTAATTTTGGAACCTAAAATATTTCTTAATAAAAATTCATTTTTATTGTTTAGAAGTATGCACTCATACAAGCCCTAACACTTTTCTATGAAAGCCCCATCAATTTAAGCAAAATCTTAAATTTCAAACCTAAAGAAATTTAGGGAAAAACATAAATTCTTTGCGTAAGAACTTTCCATCATCTTTCTACACACTTTTCCTTAACAAACTTCAAGAACTTCAAAAACCCTAAATGTTCTAATCATGAAAATTTTGAAAAAGAAATGAGGTTTCTAGGTTTTAAGCATACATTCTTCCTCCCATAAGCTTTCTCTTCCACTTCCCTCCAAAAGCCCGTCGGAAATCGCCGCCGGCCACCCGGTTTTTTGCAAGCACCGACGCCCTTCTCCTTCTTTCACGCGTGCGGCCGAACAAGGAAGCCAAGGATTGAATATTTCGGTCCTTAGGCATGAAATGGGGTATAAGGAAGAATGAAAGTGCCAATTGACGCATGTACCCCTCAAAAAATTTCCTTAAGAGCTCATAAGGTTAAAATGGGCAAAAGGCTAAAAATTTACTTAAATGAACTTCGACGATTTTTAATTTCCAAATCATGCAAAATTAGGTATATGTTCTTTATACCGTTTCGATCAAAATTTCGAGTAGAATTTTATAAAATTTATTGCGTCGAATTTCGTCGAATTTCGATGACTTTGAAATTTTGCCTAATTTCGTCGTGGTGCATCGAAATGTGTGTGATGCATCCGATCGAAAGTTTCGGGTTTTACATGAAATGACTACGATGAAAGAGGAAGAGTATCCTGTCCATAATGAATCTCCCGACTCTCCAACCATACATTAGAAGTGGGCGGTCGCAACTTAGAAATAATCTTGAGTTGGATGAAACTGATAAATTATGTAATGATTTTGAAGAAGTGAAAGGGTATATTGATCTCATGGACATTGAAGTTGTCCGGATGGTTGATCATGTACCTGATCAATTTGATCAATAGTATACTCATAAAAATGTAGCATTAAATTTGCAAACTGAAGATCAACCACGAGATGACCAAGAACAAGCAGCGACTTTGAATATAACTCCATAACCTGAAGAGGTCGAGGAGGAAAGAAGCTGAAGAGGTTGTAAAGAGATTGCAATTGGAAATGTAATATATGCAACAAAAGAAAGATCAAGAAATTCATTATTTGAATGCTCGCCTTGATGAAATGAGTAATACGATGAATAATTGTTTAGACAACTTGGCATGATGGCTACAACTAGCCAACCACCAGTAAAAAATCTTCAAAGAAATGTTTAAACTACTCATGATGCATTGGTTACTCATTAGAGGAGTTACAGGACCCAGGACCCAAGACTAATAACTCCTAATGAAGATGAAATTGTCATCAAAGTTCAAATTGAAAACCTCATCAGCCAAAATGTTAAAATGACTATTATTTCTGAAGCTGCCAAAGCCTTAGTTGGAAAAGGTTTTCCATATCCGATGGAATATGACCAAGAGAAATATCCAAAAGGATATGTAGTGCCAAAAATCAATATTTGATGGTACTATAAACCCTCGTCAGCATCTGACACAATTCAAAGCTACCTGTGAAAATTCGGGCAGTAATAATGCTTTGTTACTATGCTAATTTGTTAGTAGCCTAACAAGTACAAATTTTTAGTGGTACGCTGAGTTACCCAACGACCTAGTAAGAACATTCGTCGAATTAGAGATAATATTTATTAAAAGATTCGTCAGTGCAACGAAGAAGGTGACTATCATTGGCCTCACTCATGAAAAAAGGAAAATAGAGGAATCAGTTATCAAATACATAACCTGGTGGCGGAATCTCAGCATGAAATGTGAGCTATAGCACACTAAAAGCATGTTATTGAGCTATTGATGGGAAATATAGATGATCATATGGCTCCATATCTAGTGATGGCTACAATCAATACTTTTCAGGAGTTACTAGATCGTGCAACCAAATTCGAAAGATTACCCAGACCTAGAAGTGTTGGCTTTAACTATAACAATAATTCGTCTGGAAATAAAAAAAACAGGTTAAAACATTTGATCCAAAAAGGAGTGAAGTGAATATTACATTCATGTCTTCCTTTGATAAGAAAAAAAAAGATTCATTGAATCCATCGAAAATGTTGAAATAAACAAGAGAAAGGCAAAGAGTTCCTACTTTACAGGAGAAAATTAACAAATCATATTCCTTCAAAAAGGAATGTACGGGGAAGATTTTTGTGCAAGCACCAAAGATCGGCTTTCAATTACTAGAATCCGCCAACCAGAACTGGCTAGCTTGATTGATGATCCGAACTACTGTCCATATCATAGGATCGTAAGTCACCCAATTGAAGACTGTTGCATATTCAAATATTAGGTTTTTTTTGTTTTTTTGTTTTTTTTTGAAGAATGCAAAATTGCATAAAAATAAAAGAAGCCTAGATACAATCTAATGTGAGAAAGCTAAATTATCACATTCTTCTTTTACTATCTTAATAAAAGAAGAAGGAAGATTGCTCTCATAAAAAAGTCCCAAAAAAATCATAAGAACAAGCTAAGTTAGCATAGTAATCCGTTAACTTATTATATTTACGATTGACCCAATGAAAGAAAACATTATTGAACTCACTAAAGAAAGATAAATCTTCTTCTTCCAAGCTCCCATCCTTCTTCGGTAAGCTATACAATTTCTGAAGAAAAAGGAGAACATTCTTATTGTCACCTTCCACAATAATGCCTTTAACATCTAGAAGTTTTCCTTGCAACACTTCTTTGAGAGCTGAAAAAGCTAAGAACTCAAGTTGAGCAATGCCCCAATGTACTTTTCCCTTACCAAAAGCTAAAATAAATCTTCCTTTACAATCTCTCACGATACCACCAATGCCTGCTATATAATTACCTTTTATTGAAGCATCAAAGTTTATTTTAACCCACTCGGGTGAAGGGGGTTGCCATTTATCTATACACAATCCAAAGGATTGATTAGCAACCCAGTGATCCGATAGGGGTAAACTCTGTTTAGCAGAGCCAAGCAAACCGAGAGTAGACACTGCAATCATCACGTTGCTGTCTTCGGATTTGCCATGCTTCGTCTTGTTTCTACTATTCCAAACAAACCACAGTAGAGTAAACTAGATCCTTACCAACATCATATTAGAATCCTTTAATCTCATAAGACCAAGCAAACAGTCCTCCCAATTCCTAAAATCAGGAATCCCCAACTCCTCAGGACATCAATCACCTTCAAAAGCTTTAAACATCTAGTAGAAACATGGTTTACATCTTCTATTTCACCACACCCCATGGACATAAGTTAGTATCCGACAGCCTCCTTCTGTATAAAAAAAATTCAGTTGGTATAACATCCTTGCAAAGCCTCCAAATGAAAACTTCCACCCGAGCATTAAGTTTCAATTTGTATATCCATGATACCTGAACATCTTCCTGCACATCTTTGTAGTCATCTTCTAATAATAAAGCTGATAAAGATTTCCTTGTCATCTTAAGCTTCAGCTCCATACTATCTTCTTGAGAATTCTGAACAGTCTTCACATCACAAATTATTTTCAGCAACTCTTCACCAAAATACAAGCTCAATTTATCATAGACCCATCTTCCATCATGAATGAAGTAGTCAAGGGTTGTATTTTCATCATCCAAATTCCCAACAAACGTTGTCCATTTGAGTAAACTCATATCCAAAATCCAAGTATCCTTCAAAACATTGATCTTGGATCTATCCCCATCCTTCCATCTTACAAAATTTCTAAGAGCTTTCCATCCACTAGATATGATCTTCTAAGAAGAAGAACTACCTCTATAATTCACATTATCCCACCATTTATCTCCAAACTTGGCCAGCAAATTTCTGCTCAACAAAGTGTCTGGTTTATCAAGAAGTTTCCAAGCAAACTTTGCCCTCAAAGCATCTCTTCTAGAAATTGCTGATTGAACTCCCCAACCACCATACTGCTTCGGTTTACAAAGTAAATCCTAAGCCATATAATGTATCCCATGGCTTCCATCACTTCTATTCCAAATGAAATATTTACGCAACTTTTCAAATTCCTTCAAAGTTTTTAAAGGAATAAGAGAATGTGACATGAGAAAAACGGGAAGAGAAAGGTAGACAGTTTTTACCAAAACCAGTCTACCCGCAAGAGAGATGTACCTATTTCCCCAAGCATTAAGCTTTTTAATAGATCTATCCAGTAGCATTTGGAAATCCAGCTTCTTTAATCTCCTCAGCGCCATCTTGATTCCCAAGTAATCAAATTCACTCACCAATCTGACTCCCAGAACCTTTGAAATATGATTTCTCCTCCTCCTTAACACTGAATTACTGCACATCAAGGAGGATTTCTGGAAATTGATTTTCTGGCCGGTCCAAGAACAATAATCTTCAACAATGTCTTTAAACTTCTTCACACTTCTCATTTTAGCTTCAACAAAAAGCAAGACATCATCTGCGAAAAGGTGATGAGAAATCTTTTGGGACTTAGAAGAAATTTTAATGCCCACCTCCGATCCTCTACTAGAGAAAGTATTAGATAATAGTTGTGAGCACAAAATAAATAAGAATGGAGAGAGTGGACACCCTTGCCTGAATCCAATCCTCTCTTCAATCCAATTGGAATTAGATCCATTAATCATAATGGAAAATCTGGGATCTGATACACACTCCATTACCAATTTGACAAAATTGAATGTGAATCCCAAATCTAACATCATTTTCTCAAGAGTTGCCCAACTCATACTATCGTATGCCTGCTCCATGTCCACTTTAATGGCTAAAAATCCATTGCTTGCTTTGGAATGCCTTAACTTGTCAAACAGCTCTTGAGCCAAAAGAATGTGATCTGAGATCGACCTCCCCTTCACAAAAGCCACCTGTTCTTCAGATATAATTTTCAGAATGATCTCCACCATTCTATTCAACAATACCTTAGCCACAATTTTGTAGATTGAATTACATAAACTGATTGGCCGAAAAGCAGCAGGAGAAACCAGGTTTGAAGATTTGGGAATCAACACAATCATTGTATCCTTCCATTCTTTGCACAGCCTACCTGTAGAAAAAAACAGTTTAACCACTCTACAAACATCCTCCCTTATGATGCTCCAAAAAGCTTTAAAGGAGTATGTAATCCCATCACAACTTGGAGCTTTATTATTACCCAACTTCATAACAACCTCCTCTATTTCAAGCACAGAAAGCTCCCTGTCCAACCAGAATTTATCTTCCGGTCCTAATACCTGCCACGGTTTAGGCCATTCTTCCAAACAGCACAGCCTGCTCTTCCATTTATTCTAGAAGAATTTGAAGAATACCTCTTCCACCTCCTTCGGTTCTTCAGTCAAAATCCCGTCTGCATTCCTAATCTGAGAAATCTAGTTAGAGTTCCTCCTTGCATTGGCAAAAGTGTGAAAAAACTGTGTTAGAATCACCATCTTCAATCCACTTCACTTTGGCTCTTTGCCTCCACCATGTATTCAAACAATTGAGGATGACATTAAGCTCTTTGCAACCATAATTTATCATCATCTAACCAGCCCTCTCTAGCTTCTTCCTCTTGAATAAGAGAAATTTCAGCCTTCAATCTATCTTTTTCTTTTGAGAATTCTTTCAACTTGAACTTGCTCCAATAGAACAAGTCCTTCAAGGTTCTTTTGCACTTCTTATTAAGGATTTCCATATCATCCCCCATGTAATTTTTCTTCCATCCATTAGAAATAATATGAGCTGATGTCTTGAAAGTTAACCAAGCATCTTCAAACTTAATACACCTTCTCCCTCTTGTGACCGAATCAAATAGCTTCAAGACTATAGGACTATGGTCTGAAGCCACTCTGGCTAGGTGCCTCACAACAACAATTTGAATCTTGTTAATGGCCAATGAATTGAGAATACATCTATCCAATCTTTCAAGTATCCTCCCTCCTCCAACTTTGTTGTTGCACCAAGTAAACCTGAGGCCAACAAACCCAACTTCATGATAATCATTATCATTCATAAACTTTATCATCTCCATGGGACCTTGAGAGAAAACAAACTTTCTCCCGCCCTTCTTATCTTCCTGGGCCAAAATACAATTGAAATCCCCTCCAATAACAGAAGGAATTTTCCTCTGAGAGTGCTCCTGAACACACTCCCAAAGCAACCTTCTCTTATGAGCCTCCTTACTACCATAAACAGTGATGATCCTCCACACTCCCTTATTGAAGACATTAAGATCCCCTATAACACATTGATCTATTGTCTTTACCATTGAAAAGGATGCCATATCCGATCTCCAAAGAATCATAATTCCACCAGAAAGCCCTTCCGAAGCAAGAAGGAAAAAATCCCAAGTAGGGCCCATCAATCTAACAAAAGAGACTCTATCAAAAGAATTGATCTTAGTCTCAACCAAACCCACAATTTTTTTTTAAAATCTTTAATAAATTCCTTCATATAGAGAGAGGTCTCTCTCTTCTTGGCCCCTCTACAATTCCAGAAAGCTATAGATTCCATTTAAAGAATCTTGGGGGAAGAGCCCCCATCTATTCTCTTGTTACCTCCCTCAAAAATTCTACCACGTGGAATGTTTTTAATAGGCCCTAAGGCCCTAAGCTCTTTAGTGAGCTTACATTTGATCAATTTCCCATTAGAGCCAATGTCCCTCCCCTTCTCCACACCACACAACTTCCCCTCACTGTCCTTTTTCCCTCCATTTTTATCAGGAACTCCCCCACCACCTGCTACTTTTTCTTCACATTTACTACCACAGGTAACAGAAATAGTGTTAATCAATTCAACTCCCTCCCCTTCCATCTCCTTCCCATTCAACACTTCAAACTTATTTATATTAACTGAGATAAAAGATTTATCAATAGAAGAAGACAAACCAACCATTTCAACTGCATTCTCTGCTTTATCCGAGCTCTTCACAGCTACATCCTCAATAGAATCCGGTTGTACCCCGTGAGCAAGCACTTCCTGTTCGACACATGTTTCCCCTTCTTCCAGGAGATTATCTTCAGCATTAGAGTCCAACTCCACGACTGCATCCACATTCTGTACAGCTTTTTCTACTGAAGCATTTTCACCATGAATTTCTTTAGTCTTTTTCCACAGTTTTTTAGTAACCTTCATTTTTTCCTTCATCAGAGCAGGTCTTCTACTATTCCTCCTATTAACCATGATCCATGGTCTATAGGTAGAGTCAGTATCCATCTCTTGAGTCTTCTCCACCTCCTTAACATGCTTAGAATTCTCTCCATCAACAATCTGATCCATGTACCAGATTTCCTAAGCTTGCAATCAGATTTCACATGACCAATTAATCCACAATCATAACAAAAAGTGGATATTTTCTCATACTCAAACCTCTGAAAAACCTCCCAGATACGCTCTACACCCAAACTCCTAGTGGAAGACGTTGATCAAGCTTAACTCTTACGCAAACCCTTGCAAATTCCCTTTTCCCCCACTGAAACATGTTCCCATCCATCATTAGAGGTTTGCCGATCATTGCAGCTATTCTTGCCACATTCACTTCATCCCAACATTGCAAGGGTAAGTGAGGCATCCAAATCCAAATAGGTGAGGATAGTCCCTTCAATGATAAGGTTGAAAAATCAACCGTCCACTTCTCCATTCCCACAATGTGCCATTGACAAACCAAGGGCCTCCTGACAAAACACCTTCCATCATATCCGTAGAATCAAAGGAACACAAAAACAACCTTTGCCAAGGGTTGTGAAATGAAAATTCTCAAACTGTTTCCATTGTGATCTTACTTCCCAAGCTATAATATGCAATGGTATTTCCTTCCCAAACACCTTGATTACTAAGGAGTTTTTCAACTTGCTAGAATTCAGAATCTCAACATCTTCCCTCATTTTAACTGCTTTTCCATCTTCTGTTAATACCAAATACTCCTCTTTGAAATCCAATTGGATGTAAGGCTTCTTTTTCCACGGATTGCTTTCCACCTCATTCCCACCTCTTGCAGACATTTCCACATTCACCTTATCCACAACACCATTTTCCTTAGCTTCCAAACAACCATTGAAATGAAGATTTGTGTTAACAGGAATATGTGAATTCGCATTTATCCTTAGGACATGTCCTGAGATTGCATTTGAATTACCAAACCTGTTAACATATATTTTCATTTCAGCCGACGAAGCCGACGGGTCAACCAAATCCCGTTCCGAAGATCTCTTAGCTAACCGAGGAGTTACAGCACATACCTCTTCAGCAATGGCCTTGCCCTTAACCTTCCACATGAAACTTCTTCTTAGGGAACTCCTTGATGTTTTCTTTAATCAGCAACGGCCCTCCAGCATTATTGAACGCAAGCTCCAAATTACTCTGTTTTAAAACATCATTCCGGCGATTGACTTCTTCCAGTTTTTGATTAAGCAATCCTCCATCCGCAGTACACCTCACTGGCGCCGCCAAAGATGGCCGGCGGCCCTCCTCCACCATCTCCCACGTCAATTCCTCAGACTAAGGAGTAAAAATCGGGAACAAAAAATTCAAATTTTAGAACCTTTCTCTCTCTAGAAAACCAGAGCTTCTCTCTCTTAAGTATTCTCCTAAGCATTTTACTTCATTCAAATATTAGGTTGAAAGAAATTATCAGAACGATGAACTTACACTTTATGATTAAGTTCTTGTCAATCCTAAAAGAGGAAAAACCAATATTATATTCTCTGTACCCTACCAAAACACAAAGGATAAGAAAGGAAAAGCATCCTAGGAAGATGAAGGTGGTTGGGAGACCTTTATCTCGAAGAAAACTAAACAAATAATAAATGTCTTACTAGCCATTTAAGGCATTCATTATAAAAGTGCGTTAGAATTGGAAGTCGATTTAAGATATCTTTCTTAAAAAAATCTAGTGGCAGGGGGACCTGACTCAAGTGAGAAGAAACATTTAAAATATTTTAAAGACTAAAAAGGAAAGCATAAGCTTGGATCAAAATTTCAGGAAGAAAAGAAGAAGAAATTAACAAGGCATAAAACTGTAATTAAAAAATACATCGATTCCATCGATGAATATTAGCAACCTCCAAGGCATATTGTCAGGCTAGATGAATACATGGTTTATCTGTATCTTGACTCGAAACTAGAAAAGGAAGAGAATATTTCAATCGAGACATGCCGAGTCATAAATAAATGGGGTGGAATGGCTGCGAGAGGATGTAATGTACCTCTTGCTATCTATAAAGTTGATGTGAAAATCCCTTCTAAGGAAATAAATCAAACGCTATCACCTTTTACTAAATTTTGATGAAGAATTACATTTCCCCAATAAAGAAAGTGATCATAAGGCTAAAAAGACCCTTAAAGAAAAATGCTCAAAACTCGGAAGCAGCTTAGATTATAAGGAAGTTGAAAATATGGAAATTTCAAAGAATTCTCAAGCTGAAACTAGTTCATCTTCAAATGTGACACAAATCAGCTGAGAAGTGAAAAATAGGTTCCTCCACCTCAACAGAAAACAAAGGATAAGGAGAAGAACATTCTTCTCAATGAAGATGCTATTCCACAAAATCCTCTTAAACCTAAGGATGCTAGTGCCATGGTTTTTCTACAATATGGGGTCTTTGGATCTCAACATTCATATCTCACACGAGCAACATCCTATCATTATCTTGAGTACCCCCAACGACATCTTACATACGTGAACTCTTATAATATTACAGACAAGGAAGAGAGACCATCGAAATTTGAAAATCAAGCAGAAGATCGAATTGTAGATCGGAAAGAAAAACACCAAAAGAGTTTGAAGAAGGTGGCCAAGTTACTATAGACGAGCTCAAAGAAATAAACTTGGCACTAAAGAAGATTCCAAACCTACATTCCTCAGCACTAGTCTCTTGCTGGACGGCATAGGAGTTGAGAATATTACTTCTTGACTACAATGACTATTTTGCATGGAATTATACTGAAATGTTCTGATTATCACCAAAGTTGGCAGTGCGTAAACTTTCTATCGATAGCAGAATATCGTCTGTCAAGTAAGCACCCAAGCGAATGCGACTTGAAATTGAAAAACAAGTCATTACTGAAAACAAGAAGCTTATTGAAGCTATTTTTATTCGAGAAAAGAAATATGCTGATTGGATCGCCAATATTGTTCCAGTAAAAAAAAAAAGAACGGTCAAATTTGTGTTTGTATAGACTACCAAGATTTTAACCAAGTATGCCCAAAGGATGATTTCCCACTTCCCAATGCAGAACTTATGGTTAATAACACATCGAACCATGATATGTTCTCATTCATGAATAGATCATCGGGCTATAATCAAATCAAAATGGACGCAGAGGATGAAAATCATACCTTATTTCGAGCTCCAATTGACATATATTGCTACAAGGTGATGTCATTTGGCTTGAAAAATATTAGAGCTACATACTAAGGAGCAATGACTCGAATCTTCGATGATCTAATTTATAAACATGTTGAATGTTATGTTGATGACTTGGTTGTGAAAAACAGAGTTTAACATGAGCATATAAATGATCTTAAAATTGTATTCCAAAAAATTCAAAATTTAAATTTAAAAATTAATCCATTAAAGTGTGCTTTCGGTGTTACATTCAAAAAATTTCTTGGATTTATTGTACGACATAGGAGTTTCAAAATTGACCCCTCTAAAATTAAAGCAATTGTGGAAATGTCACCTCCAAAAACTTTAAAACAATTTCGTTCAATCCAGGGTAAATTGGCGTGCATTCGAAGGTTTATATTTAATATTTTAGGTAGATATCAACCATTCACATGTCTAATGAACCTTTTATATGGGATGATGCTTGTCAAGAAGCATTTGATAGTGTAAAATAATATTTGCTACATCCTTCAATCCTTACTGTCCCTAGCACATTTGAAAGTGTATCTATTTAAAATTTTAATGACTATACCCACTCTCACTGTCGTCTAGCCGAATGGGTCATCTTGCTAATTCAATTTGACATAACATTTATGCCACAAATAATAGTAAAAGGGCAGGCTCTAGCTTGATTTTATAGCAGTCCATCATTTACATGCATATTCTACACTCAATGATGAGTTGCCAAATGAGCGGATAGTAGAAGTGGAAGAAAAAAAAATCTATAAGAATGAGAGCTCCATTTCGACGGAGCTTCATTAATAAAATCAACAAGACCACCTAAATTTTCGACAATTCAGGTGGAAGTTGGCCTTATATTTATTACACTATAAAAATGGATGCTCCGATATTCCTATAGCTTAACAGAGCCTCGCACTAATAATAAGGCTGAATATGAAGCCTTAATAGCGAGTCTTGAGTTCACATTTAATATGAAAATTCAGAAACTCCATATATATGAAGATTCTTAACTCAAAATCAAACAAATAATAGGCACTTTCAAAATCAATAAACCTGAATTAATCTCTTATCATGAATGTGCTCTGAACTCCTATAATAGATTCCTGAAATAACCCATTAGAATTACACGCAGTGAAAATAACAAAGCTGGTACGCTGGTCTAACAAAAAAATTAGCAAATCCATAGGAGGATTCAATTCTCATAACAATTTAAAATAGGCATGCATTAACTTCAGCTGTCATACAAGATGATGAAGGGAAAGAAAATAAAGAAAGTCTAGTGATATCTGATAAAAATAATTGGAGAGATATTCCTCAGATACTTCAAGGAATTGAGATTGCCCGAAAATAAATTTTTGGCTTCGCAAATATTACGAAGGGTATTAAGATATTCTTTCGTGAATGAATCATTATATCATAGATCATTTAATCAAATATGGCTATGATGTTTGGGTCTTGATTAATCCCAAAAAGTCATGAGTAAAGTTCACAAAGGATTTTGTGGTGTACATCAATCTGGACTGAAACTGAAAATCAAAATTAAACGTATGAGATACTATTAACCAAGTATGATTCAAGATTACATTGATCATGCTAAAAAAGCCATCAATGTCAAGTGCATGTGGGTATTATACATCGACCTCCTAACTTGCTACATCCTACAGTAGCGTCATGGTCATTTAAAAATTGGGGTATCGATATAATAGGTCCTATAGAATCACCATCTTCTTTAGGACATCAATTCATCCTTACTTCCACTGACTACTTCTCAAAATGGGTTAAAGTAATTCCCTTGAGAAAAGTTAAAGCAAATTATGTGTTGAAATTCTTTCGAGATGACATCGTCTATCGATTTAGAGTACCACATCGAGTTATATCTGACAATGTTACGACATTTAAAAGTGTTAAAATCTACAAATTTATCGATAGACATTAAATAGATTGGCATTATTCTTCAATATGTAATCCAAGAGCCAATGATTTAGCCGAAGCTTTTTATAAAACTTCGATAAAATTGCTAAAAAAAATTCTATCTAAAAATAAGAAAGAATAACACGATAAATTGATAGAAGCTTTGTGGGCATATCGTACGACTTATTAAACTACAATGCATGCCACCCCATATTTATTGATTTTCGGAACTGAGGCAAAATTACTTCTCGAGGTTGAGTTGTCGGCTCTTCGTATTGTTATTCGATACGAATTAACTAGAGAAGAAAATGATCTTCTATGACTTAAAGAAATTGAAGCTCTTTATGAAGTTCGACTTCAAGCACAGCAAGGTCTAGAATCCTACAAAACAAGAATGATTAGGGCCCATGATCGAATGGTTCGTCCTAGAAACTTCAAGAAGGTTGAACTTGTTTATGTTTGCTGAAGACTTATAATCTCTTACCGTTGCTTTGTGGCAAATTTGACCCAATCTGAGAAGAATCCTTCATCATTGAAATAGTGTATGAAGGAGGAGCTATCAACTCATAGACCTAAAATGTCAAAGGCCCATGCCACCAATAACTGATCAATATCTGAAGAAATGTCACACATAACTATTTAACTAAAAAGATGTTATGTATGAAAAAATCATTCTACAAAGTAGGAGACAAATTTTAATCTCCTCCTGTAAAAATAGGAGACAATCTTTATATTCTCCTGCAAAGTAATAGATAAATTCAATTATCTCTTGAAAAACAGGAAACAATTTTTATATTCACCTGCAAGGCGGGAGATAAATTTAATTCCCTTTTGAAAGACAAGTGGCAATTTTATAACTCCTGCGAAATGGAAGATGTTTGCTATATATACATCTGCAAGAAAGGAAAACAATTTATGCTCACAAATCTAAGCGTCGAGCTAAAATCCATTGATTCAATAAGCCTAAGGGTCGAACCTTCAAAATTTTTTATGTTCACAAAATTGAGGGTCGAGCTAAAATCCATTTGTTCAATAAGCATAAGAATCGAACCTTCAAAATCTTCAACACTTACAAACTTAAAGGTCGAGCTATAATTTTATCAACTTACCTAGAAGGTTTAAAAATAAAATCCACAGGTTCAACAAGCCTAAAGGCCGAACCTTTAAAATTATTTAGGTTCAACAAGTCTAAGAGTCGCAATATTTCTGCCTCCTTTCGACTGAAGCCCAAACACTACACGCATCTGAGTCGTCCTGCCCCAAGTCGAAAACCCACTTCTTCCCTACCATCGGCCTTCAACTACATACCTAGCTTGTTTCCGCCTCCCACGTGGTTTGTCCGGTCACAAAACCTACATCAGACCGCCTCTGTACTGTTGGACCAAATCTCGCACGGGTCTGCCATCTTCGACTCCCACTCGACCGAACTCCTATACAGGCTTCATCTCTCGTCCATAGGTAAATCCTTCCACCTCTCAAATGTGAGCCGACCACTTGCTTCCACGTTCGACACTGCACTCCCAGACCAAGCAAATCACCTGATCATGCCTCTGTCGTGTGAACCCTACCGTCACTATTTCATGTGAACTCCTAATAAGAGTAACCAAATTATTACTTTATCTTCCCTGATTGGTGCACATTTAAGATAGTATGTTTTCAAATCAAGATCTCGCGCTGTTGATTTAAAATCCAACCGAGATGGTGTCAAATTCGAGACCTCGCAACCTCGATTTTAAAGTTGGTCGGGATGAATTTCAAGTGAATCTCTTACACTTCGTCGATATTATATCTTGCTGAGATGATAATGAAGACCTCGCGTCGTCAAACTTAAGTCTGATCGAGATGGTTTTAAATTTAAGGTATTGCGTTGTCGGCCTTAGGTCTGGCCGAAAAGAAAATAACTGTAATTGCCGCCCGAACTCCCATAAGAGGAGTGGATGTCGGGTGGCTATTGATATCACTACAAAAATCACTTAATTGAAGAGCGATTAAACTAAAATTTTAATTGATTTATTTGATTAATTAATCAATTGATTTAATTAAACTTAATTAATTAAATTGAAATTGATTAATTAAAATTTGATAAATTGTTGAAATTAATTAATGAAAAGTTAATCAATTGAAACTTAATTTCAATTAATTAATTCATTAGAATTAATTAATTGAAACAAATTTATTAATATTAATTGCTTTGTTAAATTTAATTGATTAATTAAAATTAATCAATTAAAATAAATTCATCAAAATCAATTAACTTATAGAATTAATTAATCAAAAAAGATAATTAAAAATTGATTAATTAATCAAAATTAATTAATGAAATTTGATTTATTAATTTCAAAATTCAGGAGCAATTTAAAATTTGAGAATAATTTAAATTGAAGAGCTATTATTTAAAATTTGAGAGTATTAAAATTAAAATTGACTAATTTGTTAATTAATTAATTGATCAGTTGAGCAATTATAAAATAAAATGCAATAAAAAGATGGGAGGAGTTCCATTAATCAATATATACAACATTGCTTTACAAATCCTAAACTCTTAACAAACACAACTTTCAACTCAACCAATTTTTCATACTCTATACAAATAACTCTCAACTCAACTAACTCTCAAAATCCTGTAGAGACAACTCTCGACTTAACACAAACTCAACAAACATTGGTTTCCAAACTCTAAACAAAAACTCAATACGCAACAAACAACACAACAATTTCAACAAACCCAAAAGAACCTAACCCCTGTACTAACTTTGTACTCTCCTATGCAAACTCTGAGTCAGCACGAGCTCAAATAAGCAAATGAAATCAATCAAACATTGAAATTAAATAAATGCTAAAACAGAAAAAAGAGTATGCTACTGGTAAAGTAACTACTAGTACAATATACAGTACTGAAAAAAAATGAAACTATTGTAGCGAAAACACTAGTGTGATGCAACGATAACTACTAGCTAGTAAGTGTCAAACTTGTAAACAAATTACTGCATCAAAAAACACTAATGTCCACACAAACAAACAATTAATCAAATTCAAATTAACGGACTTCTTAATCTAAAGGATTAGGTTGTAAAACTCACTTTTAGACAACTTCCAAAAGAAAGCTATAAGACCTACACAAACGAACAATCAATCAAATCAAATTTATAGGCAACTTCTAAGAGAGTCATAAGACTTGTAAACCAAATTCAAAATTAATGGTCAGCCTTACTTAGAGCTTAGTTATAAGACCCATTTTACGGGCTACTTTCAATGAAAGCAATAAGTCCTGGCCCAAATTCAAACACCCGGGCTATTTTCAATGAAATTCGTAAGTCCCAACCCAAATTCAAACACCCGGGCTATTTTCAATGAAAGCCATAAGTTTCGACCCAAATTCAAACATTTGGGCTACTTTCAAGGGAAATCGTAAGATCCGCTTCAATTCAATCTTCTGGGTAACTTCTAAATGAATTCATAAACCTCAAATCAAACCAACTTCTTGGTATTCTAATAGATGTAAACCCCAAAACCCAAATAAAATTAAAACTCATATCTAACCATCTCAGTCTACTCGGGATCCCTGAGAGGAGGCAACTCATGGCTGCTAATCAGATTTTTTAGACACTAAGGTCAATAATTGTTAGTGTTGGTACCTACGGTATAACTTGGATGACGGAACCATGAGATCTTGATCGGGTTTACCTCAATTTTTCTCATAATTGAGACTATAATATCTAAAAGTTATTCATCATTAATCGAGAGTTCTCTCATACGTGTTAAGAGGAGCAATTAACTATGAGTGCTTGCGTTCATAGGAAGTAAGAACCCCAAATCTAATTAAACCCTGATACTACCTTCAGGAGAAATCTGATTAAATACAATCTACAACTGCAAAGCGAGATTCATGCATTCGTGTCATTTTTCTTGAGCCAATAATATATTTTTATATATCAATTTGCTCAATTTGACAAGTAAAATATAATGGAATAATAAATTAATTCTTTTATAACAGTTGGCATCTTGGATATAATTTCGCATAAAAAATTATGCACAAATTTGGAGTATTATAATTATTTTCTTCTTTATTATTTGTAGTTAAATTTGTCGGGTCTGGCACGGGACCACATATCAGGACAATATTCTGCTACATTACAGAGTAGGCCTAAATCTTATTACAGTTTATATAGGTACGCATGATTTCTGTCTTATAAAGTTCGTCTTTAATTAACGTAATATTTCAGAAAAGTTAATATAGATAACTTGTACCTTCCAGAATATGGTTAAACTTCCAAAAAATTGGAAATTTTCTGCTTATAATTTTATTATGTTTGTCAGACCTCAGACTTTTGGCCGTTATGCTAGTCAAAGTACATTTGGTGCTCAGGAAAGTTATTGCAAAACCAGATTAGACAGTCAAGATAACATGAGAAATTCCTCTCCAACTGAGAAAGCTCCTATGATATCGTATCAAGATGTAGAACAAAAGGCTCATGGGCAGATTTCACCTGGCGCTACAACCATAAAATTGGGGGGAACAGAAGTTGAAGTAAGTTCAACATATCCGGAGCTTGCAAATATGCACGGTAGAACATCCGAAATTTGCAGCCAACATGATAATATAGATGCTGGCAAGAATAGCGAAGAGGTTCATATTTTGCATGAATCTTGTTCTGACCACAAGGTTTCTCGAGGATGTGCTGATTTGGCAAATGAAATAAAACTGACTTCTACATCAAGCATGGATAATTCAACTGCAGCACCCATACACAACAGTGTAAGCCATAGCTTTCAGATAGACAGAAACACTAATGGTAATCCTCCACCTTTTTGTAGCTATAAAGAAGATTTCTCTACCGTGGATTCTAGTAAGGTAGATACTTTATCTGAAGAGAAATCTTGCACTTCTTGTGCAATTCTAGAAGCGCACATGGTAGAGAACAAAGAGAATTCCATAACTGGTTCAGCAGTTACAGAGAAGGCTGGCTCTATTATTACCTACCATTATTCTGGTGAAGACAATAAGCTGGATGTATACAATTTTGATGGCTCACATGTGAGTGATAGAATGAGTGTTATATCTTGTATTGAGGATGATAAAATAATGGGCAATATGAATTCTTGTGGGCATTGTAAAAAGGTTTCCTCAGACAAGATCCTTGAAGAAATACCTGTTCTTTTTGGTAATTTAAGTGAAGATGCAACCTCAACTAAAAACAGCCAGTCTTCTAAGCTGCCTGGTTTAGAGGAAAATGAAGACAGCCAGTCTCCTGAGCTGTTTGGCATGGAGGAGAATGCAGATTCCAATTTTTTTAAGGAGCTTCTCGGTGTGGAAGATGATAATCAAACTTTGAAAGATGTTAATTCATCAAATGCAGAGCTTCAGGAAAATTCATCCTTTCCTCTTGCTAGTGCTGTTTCTAATGTAGAGAGGCGATTTTATAACCCTTACTGGTGGAGCCCAATGGAAATGGAGATTGCATCAGGAAAGGAAAAATGCACAATTGTTGAACATCCTTGGAAGCTAAGGAGCGTTTACACAGATGTTGAGGTTGTAGCTACATAACTTTTTTGTCTTTGATACATTATCAATACAAAATTATGTTTTATAATAGATATGCATATATTTTAGATATTAAATAAGATCAGGTTTTGTAAACAAGTCATCAATTGATGCCTACTTCGTAGGTACAAAATAATATGGTTTGGTGTAAACTCATCTGTTTTACAACATTTCATATAATGTCAGTACCGTAATATCCTGCCTCACTTTTAATGAAAGTTGTACTTGTATTCAGTTCATAAATAGCAAATTTCATTGTTAGAGGGCTAGTTGTAGAACATAAAATGATGAAACCATTGCCAAATTGTTGAGAAGTTTTCTTGGTGGACCAATCCCCATGTTTAATTTCAATAAATACGTCCAAAGAGTTGAAGCAGGTTATAACAAATTGATAAAGCTGTCTGATGCCGATGCTCCGACGAAGCTCCTCAGGCGATCACCGGATGATACCTGCAAAGGATCAAAAACAGAGGAAACTCGATTTGCAAGAAGCAATGCAACAGTAATAACTTGTCTATAATATTCTTCAATACTTCTTCTCCGGTTACATTCCTATTTCTATCTTCTTGGCTTTTCCACTAACAGCCCTACACCTGGAAAGTTCTGAAAAACAAAATAACTAACTAAAGTAAAAAGTATGGTGGAGCACATGTCCACTAACCAACTAAGCAGTAAGTAACAGTAAGTAATAAAACTAGTATTACTAAAGAAAAGATAATTAACTATAATGCCACTTATCTGTAATGCACCTAAAGCTCATATGCGAATGCTCCGCATCATTCGCCCCCACTTTCAAAAGAATCTGTGTCAACAGATTCGAAATTGGCATCACCATCATCCGGGGGAGAGTAAGAGTAGATGTCGGCAACATTGAATGTGTGGGAGGTATTAAATTCCCCTGGTAAATCCACAACGTAAGCGTTGTCGTTGATTTTCTTGCTAATAGGGAAAGGACCCCATTTCTTCTTTGTAAGCTTAGAATGATTGCCTGGCGGTAGGCGCAAACGCACAAGGACCAAATCTCCCGGTTGAAACAATTTCTCCCTTCGGTGAGAGTCTGCTGCTGCCTTATATTCCCTGTTTGACTCTTGCAGGCTTCGCCTTACGTCCGACAGTAATTGAGTAAACTGATCGGCTAATGCGTTCGCAGCTTTGTTTTGAATCTTCGGTAATACTGCAATGTCTAGAATAGTGTTTGGCATCTTAGTATAAACGATATTGAATGGACACTTACCAGTCGAGCGGTTAGTCATTGAGTTGAATGCGAACTCGGCGTGTGCCAAAACTTCATCCCAAAGTGTTGGATGCTCTTGCACTAAGCAACGAAGTAAATTTCCAAGGGTGCGATTGACGACTTCGGTCTGCCCATCAGTTTGGGGATGGTACGAAGAACTCAACTGTATCTTCGTATTCAGTTTCTTCCAAAGCTCCCGCCAAAAATGGCTAATAAACTTCACGTCCCTGTCCGACGTGAGACTTCGCGGAATGCCATGAAGGCGTACCACTTCTTTAAAGAACAACTTGGCGACGTTGAGGGCATCGAACGTTTTCTTGCAGACAACGAAATGCGCCATTTTGGAGAAACGGTCTACCACCACCATGATGGAATCATTACCGCGTTTGGTTCGTGGGAGTCCCAAAATGAAATTCAAACTCAAATCTTCCCAGATGGATTCCGGAATCGGTAGAGGCAAATACAGTCCTGTGTTCTGTCCGCCACCCTTGTAGCTTTGGCATATCGCACATCTTTGAATGAATTTAGTTACATCCCGCCTTAAATGGGGCCAGAAAAACCGACCCTGTAGCTGGGCAATGGTATTATCCCGCCCGATATGTGCGGACAATCCCCGGGCGTGTGCTTCTTGGATCAACCGTTGTCTCCAGGAGGATTGTGGCACGCATAATAAATTGTTCTTAAAGAGGAATCCCTGTTGTATAGAATATTCAGGCACCGGCTCCTGGTTAACACATTTGTTCCACCAGCTGTGGAAAAATTCATCATTGGGATATAATTCCTGCAGCCCTTCCAATCCAATGAATTCTGTCTCCAGCTTTGTTAACAAAGCCACCCTTCGGCTCAGTGCATCCGCTACACGGTTTTGACTACCGTTCTTGTGTCTCAGAACAAAAGTAAATTTCTGCAAAAAGATGATCCACCGGGCGTGCATCCGATTGATGTTCTTTTGGGAATTAATGTATTGCAATGCTTTATGATCGCTGCACAACACAAAATCTTGGTGCAATAGGTAATGCTCCCATTGTTTTAATGCGCGGATTACAGCATACAACTCCTGCTCATATACTGTCCAGCGTTGTCGCGAGGGACTTAGTTTTTTACTGAAGAACTCCACAGGCCTATTATTCTGAGACAAAACCGCACCAATTCCCACCGTAGACACGTCTGTATCAACCATGAAAGGCTTGTCGAAATCTGGTAATGCCAATACCGGAGCCGAAGATAGCGCGGATTTGATGGCCTCGAAGCTCTTTTGTTGCTCATCTGACCACGAGAACTGGGCTTGCTTCAATACATCAGTGATGGGAGCCATTATAATGCTGAATCTGTGGATAAAACGGCGATAAAAATTCGCCAATCCGTGGAAGCTGCGGATGTCAAAAAGAGACCGAGGAACCGGCCATTCCACAATGGCAGTCACTTTGCGGGGGTCAACCATAATTCCCGAAGCTGAAATGAGGAATCCTAAGAACGCCACCTGTGTCAAAGCAAATTCACATTTGATCAAGTTAAGATACAACTTGTTCTGTTTCAGGATTTCAAAAATTTCAGTTAAGTGTTGGATATGCTCTTCCATGGAACAATTGAACACTAATATGTCATCAAAGTATACGACGCAGCAACGATTCAAAACCGGTTGCAGCACATCGTTCATTAGACGCATGAAGGTGGCAGGAGCATTGCATATCCCAAACGGCATTACTTTCCACTCGTATAGGCCCTGACGCGTCTTGAAGGCGGTCTTCCATTCGTCGCCAGGACGAACTCTAATTTGGTGATATCCGCTCCGCAAGTCAAGTTTAGAGAATACTTGAGCACCCGCTAGCTTGTCGATCATGTTCTCCATTCTCAGCATTGGAAATCTGAACTTAACTGTAATCTTGTTTATAGCTCGGCTATCCATACACATCCTCTAGTTACCATCCTTTTTGGGCACCAACAAAGCCGGGACTGCACACGGGCTAAGGCTCGGCTGAATGAGCTGCTTGTCCAACATTTCATCCACGATCTGCTGCAAAATTTTATGCTCATTCGGACTCATTTTGTAGTGAGGCAAATTTGGCAAATTAGCTCCAGGGACAAAATCTATCTGGTGCTGAATTGATCTTATTGGCGGTAGTCCACTTGGCAATTCCGGGGGAGCAACTTCAGCAAATTGCTCTAAAAGTTCAGTGACACAATCAGGAGTGGTGCGATCCTCAAGCGGGTTGTTCTGCTCTGCAACAACTAATGCCAGCATATGTGAAGACTCCCTCCAATCATTTAATAATTCCTTCCCAGTTACAGCCACTAACGAAGCCTTCGACTGAATACCATGAGCTTCCTGATCAGGATTCCGGGGCAGCAATCGAAGTCTTTTACCTTTCCAGTCAAAAGAATACGTATTAGCCCGACCATCAAAAATTGCTCCAACATCGTATTGCCATGGCCTCACGAGAATCAGATGACAAACATCCATGTCCACCACATCACAAAGAACTTCGCTCGCATAGTGTTTGCCGATAGAGAACGCGACTTTGCACATGTCTGTCACCGCCATTTCGATTCCCTTTTTAACCCAACTTATTTTATAAGGGTTAGGACTTTTGGTTGTTTTCAGCTGTAAGGATTGCACCACCGCGCGGGAAATTACATTTTCTGTACAACCGGTGTCTATTAATACGTCGCAGACTTTACTCATAATAGTACATTTTGTTTTGAAGAGAGCATTCCTTTGTGTCTTGGCGGGACGTCGAGGAGCCAAGAGAAGCCGCTGAAGCACACACAGAACGGGTTCTCCCTCATCTCCGACCACATCTTCTGGTTGTTCTTCAACCGCTTCAAAATCATCTTCCTCTTCCTCATTTTCCCCCTCCAGTAACTGCAATTGGGCTCGCGTGGGACATTCATTGGATTTGTGGCCAGGCTGAAAACATCGGAAGCATTTAAACGTACCCGGCTTTGCATATGGGTTTTCCTTCACTGAAGCTTTGCCCTTCAAATTGCCCCTAGGCTCAAGTGATTTCGGTCCAGGTGTTGGAGGCGGCCCAGCGGTAGAAGAAGCAGCAATTGGTTTATTAAAATTAGTAGGTTGTGGCTGAACTGGATTCTTACTCGCCTCTGCGGTTGGCTCCACACTTCTCCTGTTCTGCCGATTGTAGTGATGCCTTCTTGATTGTAACTCCACTTTAAGAGCATAATTTACAGCTTGGGATAATGACCAAACTGAATTTAGCTCTAGCTTATCTTGAATAGAATCCTTCAAGCCACTGACGTACCTTGCAACCAATTGGTTTTCAGACTCGTTGAGGTTGTTCCGGGCACTTAACCGATAAAATTCTTCGGTATATTCATTCACCGATCTGCTTCCTTACGAGCAATGCTGGTACTGCACATACAGCATCTGCTCATAGTCAGTTGGCAGAAAATGTCCTCGGAGTAATTGTTTCATGCGAAACCAGCTCCGGACTGCTCCTTTGCCATCTCGTCGGCGTGACTGCAGGACTTGTTGCCACCACGCGCTAGCGCCCCCTTTTAATCTGCAAGCCACGTATTTCACCTGCCAATCAGGGCTAATATCCATGTACTCAAAGAAGGATTCAACTGATCTTTCCCAATCGAGATAGTCTTCAATATGCAGTCTACCATCGAAAAATTGTATGTCCAATTTAATTCGGAAATCTCCCTGTGTCCGGTCTCTTCTAGCATGCCTTCTATGATTTGGAATCATCTCACCGTCGGAATCCGATGGTTCCAAAGACCGAACACGATCAATCTCTTCATCAGAATCTGTCATCACAGGTGCCCGATCGTTTCGTTGATATTCTTCGTCTCCCATGAACCCACGTCTCGTCGCCTGTCCGATGACCGGCCCTGCTGCTCGAGCGGCTTGGTTCCTGTCTAGACGAGCATTGATCAACCTCAACTCCCGGCGCATTTCCCCGAAGAAACGGTGCATATCCGCTGCCATTTCTTCTGTCCGCCTCACCAGCTTGGTATGTCCGGCCCAAAGCTCTCCAAGGCTGTGTTCTTCATTGGTAGCCACCCGATTACTCCCTTCTGCCATCCTTGCTCTGATACCAATATGATGCCGATGCTCCGACGAAGCTCCTCAGGCGATCACCGGATGATACCTGCAAAGGATCAAAAACAGAGGAAACTCGATTTGCAAGAAGCAATGCAACAGTAATAACTTGTCTATAATATTCTTCAATACTTCTTCTCCGGTTACATTCCTATTTCTATCTTCTTGGCTTTTCCACTAACAGCCCTACACCTGGAAAGTTCTGAAAAACAAAATAACTAACTAAAGTAAAAAGTGTGGTGGAGCACATGTCCACTAACCAACTAAGCAGTAAGTAACAGTAAGTAATAAAACTAGTATTACTAAAGAAAAGATAATTAACTATAATGCCACTTATCTGTAATGCACCTAAAGCTCATATGCGAATGCTCCGCATCACTGTCATTGTCCAAAGAAATGAGCTCCCTTGATTTCCTAAACGAGTGGTCCGGATGACAAGCATCCTAATGGCTTTGACTGTATCACGGCACTAATAACGCCCATTATTCCTAGGTCCTGAAGAACCTAATCTGTAAACTCTACAAAGATTTCAGGCATGATTCTTTCCATTGAGGCGTCGTCTTTCCACCGTTTTGGACTTGTTTCATTTAGAAGAAATAGTGTGGTTAACCTATTGATGTTGAAAGTCCACCAAGCTTCTAGACGACCTTGCTTTCTCTCAGTTCTATTTCACTGAGTTATTTTTTATTTTATATAGTATTAGCATTCCCTTACGTTATTATGCTGATTGATGGAATTTGCTATTCTGGATGCTTGCTATTTCAGGTTCAGAATATATTTCTAAACTGAAATCTTGTTTTGCATTGATCCTTGATTGAGATGGGGTTATTGACAGCCCTTCACCTAACCTTGGATGCTAACGGGGATATAGCTTAGTGGTAGATTCATTGGCCAAATAATGCCAAACAATGGGTAGTTAGGCAGGCCTTTTGGGCCGTGGACTCAGATTGATATGACCAATCAAAATTTGGTGTCCTTAAAGGCTCGATTAAGGTAACGATAATGATTAAGTCATTAAAATAGATGCATGCTTTAGATATCTCAATTCTATTGTTTAAAGCGATGTTGAAATAGATAGGGTTGTTATTAGTAGAATTAAGTTGGATGGTTGAAGTAGATAAATGCATCGGGCTTGTTGTGTGATTGAAAAGTACCCCTCAAACTGAAGGGAAATTTTATGAGATGGTGGTGAGACCTACAATGCTTTATAGTGCAAAATGTTGGCTATTAAAATAGAAGATAAAATTAAGTTAAGTGTTTTAGAGGTGAGGCTCAGGTGGATGAGTGACTTTACACTTAGAGATAGAATGTGTAATGAGTATATACCTGAAAAAGTTGGAGTAGCGCTAGCGGCAGATAAGATTATAGAGAGTTGCATTAGATGGTTTGGTCACATAAAATATTGATCTTCCAATGATGACCTTGGTAGGAGAGTAGATGTATTAAAATCGACTTATGTTAAGAAATGTAGAGGTAGACCTAAAAATATTTGGTTATAAAGTATTAAAAATGATCTTTTTTAATTAAATTTAAATGAGAATTTGACTCTTAATAAAACACAATGGAGAAAAATTATTCATTTAGTCGACCCCACAGTGGGATAAAGGCTTGTTGTTATTGTAAGGTTAGTGATAATGATAAATATGAATAGGGTATGTTGTCTAATAGGAGATTAAGAGATACTGGAAACAAGTAGATTAGATAAAACTAGAAGGTATACTTTATGTGGATGATGGTTTGCTTTCCTTTTTTTCCCTCTTCTACTTCCTCTGTCACGACCCGACCCGGTAAACTCGCAGAGGAGTGAACAAAAGTCAGGCGATAAAAGCTAAAACATTCACATAACATAACCAAAGTGTCTCCAATGCATATAGAAATAGCCACTAAGTAAAAAAAAAAAATTCTTTCTTTTCCTCTATCATTCAAAATATCAACATAAACATAAAAGTTTAATTCATAATGGATATTCATAAATCTTCCTATTACAAGTCATCCAGAATCCATCTAATACAAAATATCAAAAAAAACCAAAAAAGTATTTGTCACTTGTCGTCTCCCTACAACGGTATGTATAGGGTGGTCTATTCGTCATTATCACTTATCAGGTTCTCCTGAAAAATATTTCATAAATTAGGTGAGTCACAACTCAGTAGATAAAATAACATTCAATTAAATTTAGTGGCAAGAAAAAGAGTACAACATGCATATACTTCTAAGTAAAGAAACATTCAACATGCCATAATACATCATCTAAAGTAAAAAATGCCTCTAATTCAATCTTTATGTTATCTTTCTTTGAATAAGCTTGCAATCCTTTTTCATTAAACATTCATGATTTATTTGATGCCTCTTATATACCTATAACATAATGACATGATATCATAATAACATAATATTAATCATCCGTCGTGATAGTATCATTTGTTTTCTACTGATCAGGTATACTTTTAATTGGTCATTCCTTTACCATTTGGTTTTAAAGAACCTCTTTATAATTTGGCTCAAAAAGCCCCTTTACCATTGGCTCAAAAGAGCCCCTTTAGCATTGATATTGTGCATTAAACATGCACATGCAAACATCCTTTATTTATTCATAAAAGAGACTTTAACATGTCATTCATGTGTATGGTCTAATGTTCTCATATGTGGTTACACAATTGCATAATTCATAAGAAAAGAGATATTATCACATATATACTACATGTAAAAGAAGACATTTGTATTACATATAAAAGAGACATAAGCTTTACACTTTCTGTCATCATTACATGATAGATTTGTATTTGTATCAAGTGTTCAAAAGCATTCATATAAGAATATGCTAAGCCACATATGAAAGTACAAGTTGCATTTAAAAGAAATAACTTTCTACATGATTGCATTTAAAGAATTTTTCAAATTTAAAAGAATTTCATTTTGCCTACCTCACGACGGTGTGATTTGTCGAATGTCCTAACGAATTTTTCCATTTACACGATCAATATCTAAAAGAAACATAACATAATGTGTAAATATCACTTGTTTCCACATAAACTTCTCAAAACCCTAAACTATGAAAATAAAGACCCTATCCATACGATATTCTTACTTTTCCTAATTGAACCCTTTCCCAATCCAAGATTAATCTCATTCCTAATTTCTCTAAATTTTGGATTGCATCATGATCTTAACTTTTTGGGAATCTTCTTCATGTCCATTACATAACGCATGCTTAAAGAACCTCCCATACACTTTATACTTAAAAAAAATCTATAAATTTTTGGATTAAAACAAATTTAAATTACAAATAAATAATAAATAACATTTTGTATAAAAACTCTAAATTTCACCTCTAAAACCCTTTCCTAAGTTCAATTAGAACAATAATGCTTAAGGGTTTCATGATTAGGAAAAACCATAATTTCTAAAACTCGAAATTACATCATAAAATTAAATTAACTTCCTATAAAAGTTTTTTAATGCCATTAGGAAGTATTTTACAAAGTCATTTTGAAAGGAAACGAAATTCGGAGAAAATCCTAATTTTTGAAATCTAAAATTTTTAGGAAAACATCTCATTTTTATACATAAAGCCACCTCCTAAATCTTCTCTATCATATTCTTAATGAGATTTGAAGTTTTCATCTAACCTTAGATTTTTCCCTTAAAGAAAACTTTACAAAAGAATGAGAAATTTCTTAAATACAACTTACCTTAACCTTCTCTTAGTATTCCCTATAATTTTCTCCATGATTGGCCGCCGAAATCCGCCCCTTGGGTCGTCATTCACCTCTCCCGTTCGCTCCTCCCGTCGCCTCCCTCTCCTTTCGTTAGGCCAACTGAGCAAACAATAAATGGGACCGAAATATTTATGTCCCATAGGAATTTAGGGGACTTTGAGGAAGAATTACACATGTGCCCCTCCTACTTAACTTTTCCCTAAAGTTTCATGAGGGGTAGAATGGGCAAAATGGGTTAAAGTTACTTAAACGAACTTTGACGATTTTTAATTTTAAAATCGTGCAAAATTAGGTATATATTCTATATACCATTTCGATCGAAATTTTGCGTAGAATTTTATAAAATTTATTACGTCGAATTCCGACGACTTTGAAATTTTGCCTAACTTCGTCGTGGCGCATCGAAATGCGTGCGACTTAGATGATCGATATTTTTCGGGTTTTACTTCCCCTTCTTTCTTCTAGCTCTTTTCTTCTTTTTTCTCCTTAATATTTATTCATATCCTCCTTATATTTCATGGGTAGGGAGAAATTAAGTGATCGAGATAGAAAGAGAAATCAAAGGAGCCTATCATGGATGCTAGAAAGAGAGTATGGTCGACATATTAGCTTTATTCCAAATTTTCATGAAAGAAATTAAATACATTGATTTTACTTATAAACTCAAAGTAGTTCAATGAAATTTAAAATATAGCTAATTAAAAAAATAAATCAAAACTTATTTTTATGCATGATTTGTTAGCATCACTTTATTATATGCATTAAAAATGGAAACTTTCATGCGTTATAGCATGAAAAGAGGGAATCTCCTCATTGCAAGATAATCACCTACTGTTCCTCAAATTTATCCTTTATTTCTAACCACTCTAACATAATACTGCTAAAAGATTCTTTGGATAATGGGTTGACACCTAACTTTAAAATAATAGAAAATATTATTATTTTATTAAGAGTCAACCATAAGGAGAATAACGAGAAAAGGTAGTGAATTCCTTTGTGTACCTCTTTTGTCTTATTGGGTTGATTTCACACCACTTAAGCAACTTATTTAATGTTTGCATCATCATAGTTGTTTAAATCAATATATCCTCAATTTATTCTTGTTGCATGCTTTTGGATTAATCTTTTTTTATTTTTTACTTGATCTTATGTGCTCTTGTGATGACTGTTAATTACTCCATTATACTCTTAGGATTGCTTTATTTTTCAAATTCTAGATGCATCAACATTTTAATTTTCAAGAAACATGGGATGAAAAATGTTACAGTGCACATGTTACTCTTTCAATGATTTCCAAGTTTGTAAAATTCGGACTAGAGATATAACCAGATGATGACCTCCAAACATAAAAAAAATGACTGAATAATTATCTCTACACGAAGAGATTAAAATCTCGTCGAATTCATACATAAATCCCGCAAAAGTACTGTATATACGACGCCAGTCCTCGCGTCTCTTCCTGGAGATTCCTCCCAAATCCCGTGCCAACTGGACACTTTACTCGTTGTTAAAAAACTAATCGGATGAATCCTCACATTTCTTTCCTTGCGCAAGAAGCTCTTGAACTCAACTCCTCTTTCGTCTGCAATCCTGACGTTGTTCCTCCCTGCCAATCTCCATGCTCTCTTTGTTCATTGTGTTGACCCCCTCTCCAACCATAACTAGCTCGATCTCCCTCTCACTCCCATGCTCTATATCCCAACCGCCCTCCTCACAGCAAGTCGATCCATTCCAACCTGTGCCACACCCTACCCGATTGAATATACGATGTTTGAACTTGTCAAAATCCCCTAGCCGCAAACCACATACCTGATGCCGCTCCCACTCGATCTCTCCAATCCCTGTATCAAACCTCTCTGCTGCTCGATCCACCACTTGCTCCAAGCCAACCTTCATCAAACCACCATAGCCAACCGAGAACTCGATCTCCCATCCTATTCCCTCACTATACCCGACCAGTAGCTGCAAGACTCGTCTATCTTAGTTAGCTGACTCCATCGTTTTAGCGTGGGCAAACTTAGGCTTAAGCCTCAACCGTTAGGACAAAGCATACGCCTTTTTTCATTAAAGTGTACGCCTCAAGGCTTGAAGCACCGAGACTCGAGGCGCTGCCTCGATTCATTTTGTTATTATTGTCTCACCAGTCGTGTGTGTGCATGAGTCGAACACGCTTATCAGATAGACTTAAGGGTTCTATTTTGAAGCACTTCTACCACTCGATTCTCTCTAGTAAGTTCTCTCTCGTTCCATGTTCTCTCTCATTCCCTGTTCTATCTCGTTCCTTCATGTACATTGCTTCCGCCGACTTCGACAGTCACTCAGTCAAGTTCAACGTACCTGGAGGCTATTGGAGGCGAAGTTAAGGTTACCATTCCTGTTCGTTCCTCTATCATTCTTCTCCCTATCATTTTCTTCATCTTCGCTTGATTTTTTTCGTGCTTCTATCATTCCCGTTTCGTGCCTCTCTTGACTTTGACGCCGACATGCCTCTCCGACTTTGACAGCCACATTTTCTTCATCATTAGGTTCCTAGGTAACTTAGAAATTTAGGACTGTAACCACTTGAAATGAAGTCTTAAATTTTTAGATCTTTGAAACTTAAGTTTATGTAATAGTTTTATTCTAGATTTGTGGTTAGGCTTTATTAAATATCATATACATTACTGTTATAGGTTTATTTCACATAATAAGTTGCTTGTGTTAGTATTTTTTCAGTTTGACAGGGAGAAATGAATTTTAGTTCTTGGATGTTTTTTATTTATGAGTAATATTTTTGTGTATTGAAATTAGTTTGAAGAATTAACCTCTTAGGAATTAATTTAAATTACATATAATTGAATATGATTTGAATGTTAGTAAACTCTTGCATATAGTTCTTAAGTTACATGAGGAAAGTATACATTAGATATAGTTGGTTTGAATGGATTGAGGTTATCATAATATAATATGGTTTGAATGGACATAATTTTTTTACATCTCTTCTTTTGAATATCACATCCAAAAATTATTTGCATGTTATCTAAACAATCAATTAACTTTATGCTTGAAGCTACTATTGGAGATAAAATTATGTCCACAATTGATTTTGCTTCAAATACAACTTTGATTCTATTCATATATCTTTCCATACATAATATTGTAATATGTTTACATGTAACTTTTATACATCTTTCTATACATCCAACTTTGATTTTGCTTTTGCCATTCACCTTCCTCGAGCTTCTGTTATCTCTGCAAATTAAGACTAAAAAAAGATAAATAAATAATAAGTTGTCAACACCTAATAAACTACATAAGATTTGTAAATTTTTTTATAAAAAAAAAACTATTTTCATCAATTTGTGATTAAATTTTTAATTTGATGTTAATTGTTTTTTTCTATCAATTATTAGTATGACTAGTGGCACAAGAAGGAAAAATCTTGCATGGAAATATGACACTTATGTTGAAGTATTAGACGAAAGTGCGAAGAAGGGATATATTTATATGAAATATAATTTCTGCGAGAAGTGCATAACTGATGGTATCAAGAGGTTGAAGGATCACCTAGCCTCTGCACGTATGTCAATATGGGACCGTGCATAAAAGTCTCTAATGAAGTGAAAATGGAATGTATATATTATTTAAAGAAGTTTTTCACCACGAAAGAGCTCACACAAAAAATATAGAAGAGATAATAGGAAATTCTTCTTACTATGGTTCACAGCATGAAGGTTTCAGCAGTGGAAGCCACCTACTTTCTTCTAATCGAGGCACTCGAGGGGCCCATGGATAGATTTATGGTTAATATTGATAACAAGGAAAACATAAATATTCAGGATATTCCTCCTACTACTATAAAGGAACACAGGAACATAGTTTGTTTAGGTATTATCATATTCATCTATGAAAATGGTATACCATTTAATATTGTTAGGAGTCCATCATGGATCAATATGTTACGATCTGTTAGAAGCTATGGTAGAGGACTACAACTTCTAAGCATGTATGAGCTGAGGACTTGGATGCTAAATGAGGAGGTTAAGACAATTTCAAAAATGGTGGATAAAGTAAGAAGACTTAGATTGAGATAAGAGTGGCAATAAATCATATGGTTGGTCAAATATTCAGCATAGAAAGTATTATTAATTTCTTGGTGAACAATTCATATGGAACTATTTTTCTAAAATTAGTAGATATTTCAAGTTTTGTAAAGGATACACATCTATTGTTTGAAATGTTAGATAAAGTTGTGGAGGAAGTAGGAGAGGTCTTAATAGTATAAGTGGTTATTAATAATGCAAGTGCATACAAAAATGTAGGGAGATTGTTAATGGAGAATAGGCCTCTCCTTTACTGGATTTTATGCGTTACACATTGCATTGATTTAATTCTTGAGAGATTGGGACAGTTGTCTCAGTATAAATTAGCCCTATTGAAGGCCAAATTTGTCAGTAGTTCATTTAAAATCACTCTTAGGTACTCAACTTGATATAGAAATTTACTGAGAAAGAAAATTATTCGACTTAATATTATGAGATTTGTTACTGCATATTTAACATTGCAGAGATTTAAGTAGTTAAGACAACCTTTGGAAGTTATATTTGCTTCTGAAAAATGAGATAAAAGTTTATGGGCCAAAAAATAAGAAGAAAAATATGTTAAGAAGATTGTTATGAAAGATGATTTATTTTGACGTAGTACGAATTATGTTTTGAAGACAACATGACAATTAGTTTAGGTGCTTAAAATAATTGATGATGAGAGGGCCCTAGTTATGAGATTTATTTATGAAACAATGAATAGGTCTAAAGAAGATATAACAAAAGATTTGGGAGGTCAAGAAGGTGCCTACGAAGAAATATTAGAAATAATAGATGAAAAGTAGGATCGTTAATTACACCAACACTTACATGCTGCTGCATATTATTTAAACCCTTGATTTCATTATGAGGACTTCCATATTGATAAAGAAGTGAAAATTGATTTGTATGCATATATAGATAAACTTATTTATGAAGGGAACTACCTCAAAGTGAATGATTAACTTGAAGATTTTCATTCCAAGATGGGAATATTTAGATTTAGAGGAGCGCAAGTATGCTGCAAAACACGATCTCCCTGTATGGTTATAGTTTGTATATTTATAATTTTAAATTTTAATATTTATGTCTAAGTTTTTTACTTTATTCTATATTCATAATAAATTTTTCATTTTCATGTACAATGTTGGTGGGCACAATCTGGAGATGATGTTCCTAAATTAAAAGTTTTTACGTTTAAATTCTTAACATAATATGTTCGATTTCTGCATGTGAGCATAATTGGAGCACCTTCAATCAAATTCATACAAAGAGAAGAAATCGATTAGCTATAGATCGAATGAACAAATTAGTATATATTATGTTTAACAAAAAACTGAATGATAAATATCTCAAAGTACAAAAACAAGAAAATAGTGCTAATGAAATTGACCCTTCGCTTGTTGATGATTCATTCCTAAGGATGCTGATGTTCTTGAACTTGAAGCTGAAGGAGAAATTCGTATCAATGAGAATAATGAGGCAACCACTATAGTTGTTGAAAGATCTACTGAAATGGGGTTATCTTTCAACTCCCAAGTATATAAAAAAAAGAAACAAAGTGAGATTGGAGTTTCAAAAAAAAAAAATCAAAGATATTCTTAAATATAATGAATTATTTTTTATATTATAATTGTTTCATTCTAAAGCTAATGTATTAACTGAGATAGGGGATAAAGAAAAAATATTATACATGAAGAAAAGTTTGATGATGACTTTGGCATAAATTATGAAGACTCTTCTTAAAACAATCAAAGTGATGATGAGCCTACATTAGATCTTAATCCTAAGGGTATGTTTTATTTTTAAGTGAGTTTATTTTGAATATTATATTCCAGTAATATTATCTTAGAACAAATCATTAAGTTCATAATTGACTTAATTCCTCAAGTTTAAATCCCGCCCCCAGCGTTCGTGTTGCACCAGAAAATCACATATACATGTTTTTCTCTAATGTGGTGAGAGCAAACCAGGAACGACGCTTACGGCAAGGTGGGTAGGCTATGTACACACTATTCATAGCATGGCGGGGACAACTTTAAGTACCCATACGCGCCTAAGTGCTTGTGGGGAAAGTAATTGTGTTTTCAAACAAATATATTGACTCATGCACGTTCTTTATAACGTGGTGGGGGTTGATGATTCATAGTCGCGGTATCGTCCGACACCTACCATACATGCTCTTCGTAGCATGGTGAGAAGGCCCAAATTCTCAAATTTTCCCTAAATGAGGGAAACGCCGGAAGGTTGATGAAATTTTTGATGAACCGAGGGCCTGGACTTGGACAATGACAGTGGACAAAAAATGAACAATCAACAAAGTTCTTGAACTTGAATGGACAGCTGAGAACTGAACCTCAAAATTGATAAAAAAAAAAACATGATTGAAATGAAAATGCCTTAGCCAAATGATAACTTTGATTAATTTAATGAATATCAATAAATAAATATGAAACTCATGGCAAACAAAACCTTAATGCTCACAAACAATGAATAATGAAAATTTATTTGCAACATTCAATCAATTGCTAGGGGACACCAAGGAACAAGCAGGGGACTTATGTTGAACAAAATTCTAAATGAATGTATCAAACAATGAAGGACTTCTAATGTGCACAATGCACTATTCATGAGTGATTGCAGGACATGCAACAAACACAACAATATTCCTACAGCCGGCATCAATCAAGTTTGCAAGCAAGAACATCAAGCACCAGTGCAAACAAGTGCGAGCAATGAAATCTATTTAACTCGAAGCATTTGAATAATCGCAAGCAAACATCAATGAGCAATTATAAGCAATGGCCTATAATGAATAAAATCCCTACCCCTCTCACAAGCAACAAGCAATGAGTTTGATGAGTAAAGATAATTGTAATGGGGGATTATTCATGAGCAAGGCATGAAAATATGCAAATGAATGTAGCGGTGTCTCTATCTTCAACAACAAATTCAATCTCAAGAAAATAGATTGAACTCCTACAAATGAAGGCAGTTGACACGTAGCAAACACTACAACATCCCTTCAGCCAACATCAGCTAGTTGACAAATGAAAGCTGCAATCCTCTACAAGCACTGAAAACTAATATGCGACAAACATAATAACTCATTAGCCGACGTGCATGAAGAGGTTAGTGATGAATGTTGCAGTACCCTACAATCAACACTAGAATACGAGCAAGCATATTTAACCATACAAGCTACAATCAACATTGATTAATGAGGATGTGCGATGAATAGCATCCTTATAATCAATATCAACATACAAAAGAGTATATTGAGCTTTGCAAACTATGAAAGTAATTTGTACTTTAATTACGTGCAATCAATGATGTCTCCCATATATACACACAAGAAGATTTTGATGAGTAGACTTATATGCTCAATGTATGTAATGATACGGTCAAGGAGATGACGACAATCGACATGCAGTATTCACACAAGTCACACAAGAAGATATGGTAGCCCTTGTAATCAACAACTATGCAATGACAAGCGAATACATCAATCCCCTACAAGCATTGAAAATTAATGTGTGATGAGCGTAATGGCTCACTAACCGGTGTGCATGGGAAGGCTAGTGATAAAAGCAGTGACATCTTGCAAGCAAAGTTGTCAAAATACAAGCAAACACATTCAATATGTCATCTGCATGCAAGGACGAAAGATATGCAACAAATGTAAACACCTACGGGTACTTGTTGAAGACCCTCTATACACACTACATGCCATCTACAAGCAAATACAGAGAGAAATACAAGAAAGGTAAGTTCCTACGAGCCGTTATAAAAAGCCAATCATATACATCATAAACGAGGCATATAAGAAATGTGATAAATGCAAAAATCTACGAGTGGTGCTATGTGATTTGCATTCAACATAGCTCGCCCGTGGACAACAAAAGAGACCGTAATGCATACAACGATCATGTTTACAGGAAATAATATAAGAAATATGCTTCAAATATGATGAACCCTCTGTACACATAGATGCTCATGCGACATGCAACCTACAAGCAAAAATGCAAGAAGGGCCATGTCAAATGTAAGCAAACTACAGGAGACTCGTTAGTACATGACAGTCTTTCTGTATAAAGTAACGAGCAAATGATCATAGTGCTACATCACGCCATTAGATCTGCAATACTCATACAAATGAATAGAAGGCATGTGCAATTCTCAAGTGAAGTCCTATGCATTTCTCAACACAACCCATCTGCATGAAGCATCAAACAACTCATGATGAAGAACCACGACATCAGATTCACAACATTCATACAAGCGAATAGAATGCATTTACGGGCTTCTATATAGAGCATTGTGCACACCTAAATCCTGATCATTCGCATGGCTGATCATCTTCAACTATTTCAAAATTCCCTCATACGTAAATTGCAGTATGTATACATATAAATATGAAAGTACACATGCAAGTATATTAACACATATACATGTAAGATTATACATTTGCATGGGCCCTGGCGAGCGTGTTTTAGTTATACATGTGACGTCTAAGAATACAGCTCAGGTCAAATGATAAATTTAAATTTGAGCTCGATCCTCCTATGCGAGCAGATAAGAGTCGACATGGCTTGAGCTACAAACAAATGTACGTTTGCAGTATCAACCGTGACATCTGTTTTATATGTTTATATTAGGCCTTTAAATTCTATAACAAGAAAATCTGCTAGTAAAGGAATAAAGCCTACTATGAACTCTATCCTTTGTCAACAATTAAACAGGGTAGACAAGGTTCAACAGTTAATTACAAAAATGTACACACGTGGTGTCTGAGGATAGTGCGTGGGTCAAATAATAAATCCAAGTTTGTGCCCGATCATTTTATGTGAGTAGATAGGAGTTGACTCAGCTCGAACTATCAAACAAATATATAGTCATGATGTCAACCGAGATATTTATTTTAATTTGTTCATATTAGGCCTTCAAGGCCGATAACTAGTAAATTCACTAAATAAAGGTATAAAGCTTACAATAAGCCTGATTCTCTGTTGGTAAGCAAATAGAGTTGACAGAGTTCAATCAATAAAATACAATTGCCCGTGAATACTCCGATGATGGCCATATTGAATGTTTATCTCAACCAGATGGGATAACAAACACTTAAAAATGCCTTCTAAAAGCCCACAAAATTCAAAACCCCAAGAAAATATCAAAACCTGAAATATTTAAAATTGAAATAAGTCATCAAATGCTTAAAGCATAATCCATGCACTCTCTGCAACAATTTATCGAGGTGGACAAGTTTGAAAATACACTTCAGCTCACAAAGAGCTAGTGTCTGGTCAAGAATTTTATTATGATCATTCTCAAACAATCTCTTGCTAGTAAGGATGTAACATTGGTCCTCTAATCAGCGGTTTGGCCGAATGGCCATGGTTTGGCTCGATGGTGGTCAACGATTACGATCGCGACCCTTTACGGTTACGGTCATAGCCCACATGCTCCTCAATGGCTTTAAATTCTTGAGATATGAATCAATATGATATAATCGATAGGGCACAAAGCCCTCTGTTAGTTATGGTGGGTTCAAATTTGTCCCTTTAGATAAATACTCATCCGAGGTCTACAATGTACCCTTAGACGAAACAACTCATGGCTGCCGATAAGGAACTTTTTTGTTAGGTTGGGTCAACTACCTCCTCTGATTAAGTAGCCAAGTACCACGATGGCCTAGGATGACGAAACCATGGGATCTTGATTGGCTCATCATCATTTCCTCACCATCTGCTTTAAGTGCAATGTGGTGAATTTCTAATTTTAAATATTAAACTTTCAAATTGAACCCATGCTACTACCATAGCTAGATACTTTGTATTTGTTTGACAACTAGCCTTAATCTAAAGTTCTCTCTTCTTATTGAGAGAGGTAATTAACTATAGGGTCTTGCTCTTATAGGAAACCTGAACTCAGATCTAAAGTCCTCATAAAATGAGGGTGAAATCTCTGGGTAGTGCCTTATTCACAATCCAATCTGCCTTCCGAAAATGTACCACGGAACCTACTAGTTATAACTGTTGTCGACGACCCAAAACGAATAAAGACGGGAGTCCGCGGAGAGTTCGGGGCATGAATTTTGTGAATTGAATGAGCAAAGAAGTCACATGGATGGTGATGCCATGTGAGTAAGCTTTGGAGTTTATTTAAAAATTGATTATTATAACAAATTTAAAGTTATTTCAAATTTAAATTTAATAAATTTAATTTAATTTATTAAATTTATTTAAAAGTTTTTAATTATAAAATTTAGATAATTATTGAACCAGCCTGTTCTTAAAAACCGTGAGCAGTTTATCAGTTTGGCGGTCAAACCGACTGTTTGAACCAGTTTTAGCCAGTTCATTGCAAAGCCGGTTTTAGAGAAAATTTGAACTGACTGGCCAACCTGTTCCCGGTTGAACCATTCAAACCTGCTGATTCGGTCTAGTTTTCAAAACAAATATGATTTCACACGTGTGAGAGATGCATTTATAGTGAAAGTCGTATTATCTTTGAGTTGTCACTATATTTTGTGAAAATCGTTCATTACAACTGCAATACTATCATGAACTGAAGCCTAAGTTGCTGTTACTACGTGGGATCTATATTCTGTATCTTATAACCTTTTATTTTATCAATAGTAATTTGCTTCCGAAATGGAAACGATTCAGAAATTATGGTCATGAGGGGTGGGGTTCTTGTAGGGAGAGAGAAATTGGAGGATAATTTGGCTACACTACAGACACATCCCATTATGTTTGCTGCTTGTTTATCTGGAATCAAGGTTTTTGGGGAGCATAGAAGTACTTACCGAAATCACAAGGACTGTGCACTACGCTTTGGACTTCGTAGAAATTAATTCAGTTTGTTATATTATATTGGGTCAAGTTCTTTATAAAACTGACTCATTATGTGCATGACACTCATATATCTTCGCTTTGTTATAAAAGTTTGAGCGGATTATTTACGTACCGCTCATTGTTTCATTAAAAATTTCCAACTTGTCCGTCATTACTTGAAAGCAAAGTTTTGTCTTAGAAGCTGCTTAAAAGATCATCACAATGTTCATTGCTAGTTGTTACTAATATTGGAAAGACAATCAGCACAGAATTAATCGATGGAATTTCCCATTCGCAGTGGTATAAAAATCCTTGCTTGACTATCATGGTAAATTATTTTCATTGGAACCTATGAGAAACAAACAGCAAGTTTATTTATTTATATATTTATTATTATTATTATTATTATTTGATACGTCATCATAAAATTATCTTGATCGGGCACGAATCTCGAGGCAAAACCAACCCGGAAACTTCAAAAAATAAATCCGGAAGCACCTGAACTCCGATTTCAGCAAACTTATAGTCAAACTGAGCGTCTCGGAAATACGAACCCAACGACATCAAATTCAACTCAATCCGAGCCCAAATAAGTACAAATCAAGCGCCCGAAGTGCTGTTGGGAAGCTCGTACCACAATTTGAGTTACCAAACGGTCTCCGATTTTAACGAGCTTATAGTCAAATCGAGCGGCTCGACGAGACGAATCCAATGAGCCCAAGATCGCCGAATTCCGACATCACTAAAGCCTTCAAATAACCAATGAACGGTGCACAATCAAAGGATTCAATATCAGCCGTCCATTCAACCACTCCCTATTCGCCCCTGATCTCGCGCCTATTTACGAGCTATGCCACTCCAAAAAAACTATAAATAGAGCCCTCATTCTTCACAAGAGGGGACTCAAGCAAAGAGAAGAGAAGAAGAAGAGACCAAAGGGAGGAGAAGAGAGAAGATTAGGAGGGAAGAAACTCCTCGACCACCGTCGGAGTTCTGCCCGAACTTCAATTGACGCCGGAATTCTGCCTGACTTCCACGAGACACCAGAATTCTACACAACTTCCACGGGATGCTGAAATTCTTCCCAATTAACGACAGAGTTCCCTCCTGACGTCGAAACTCTGCCCAAATGATACCGGAGTTGTTTCCGCCGCCTGAATATGCCGGAATTCTGCCGGATAGAATTCCGGCATATTCGGGAGACGCTGGAATTCTGCATAACTTTGTAATTGAATTTCAATTCAGAATAAACTCTTTGTAATCTGATCGTCCTAACTTGTGGGACGAATCAGCCTCTGTACTTCAAACAAATACTAGTGGAATTACTTCAACTGGGCGCGGCCCCGTGCTTTTTACCCTTTTCAGGGTTTTCCATATAAAAATACTGGTGTTTATTTTCCTTTCCTGTTTGTGTGCTGAATATTCGTACAACGCTAAGACGAAAGTATTTTAACTCTATCGCCGCGTATATTCTAGCCCGCAACAGTTTGGCGCCGTCTGTGGGAACTACTATCCTACAACTTCAAGTATTGCTACAATGGTCAACAGACGTAGCAGTTGCATCGTTGGAGCTTCCCGCTCTAACTACCACCAATCCAGAAATCAGTCTGTGAATCACACACGCCCGATGTCTACCTCTTTTCATCCTGGGGGGCAAAATGTTGCCGGAGAAGGAACCTTGGGACCTTCTTTAGAAGAAAGAATCCAGAAGATGGAAGAATGGAAGAATCTCAGAATGAAATTCTTCAACTCCTGCGAGAGACTCAGAAACCGACACTACCACAAAGGGAGGAAGTGCTTCTACCTTGAGATCCACCACGGGTTGAAGATGTTCAATTCGAGCATCTTCAAGCAGAAATTCCTCTTCCTCCCCCAAGAAGGCAGATACATCAGAATAACAAACTCGCTGATACAGCAAGTTCTACACATCCTTCGTCCTCAACTCGGCAGCCTCGCGTTCTTCCAGATCTCCCAAATGACTCAACCCAACCACACATTGCTGAGCTCCCTCACAATACTCTACATCATGAATTGTGAAGATTGGTACGGGAAGAGTTCCCTCGAGGAGATGTGAGGCAAGCTCTCCGTCGGAGGAACTTCTAGGTCATCACCTCTAACTGAAGCCATTCTTCAGCACCCCATTCCAATTGGATTCAAAGTACCAAACGTTGAGTCCTACGACGTGACGACCGACCCGTATGAGCATATCGACTACTATAGAACCATCATGCATATTCAACGAGCATCAGACGCAGTCCTTTGCCAGGTTTTTCCTACCACCCTTAAATGACAGGTTTGAACGTGGTTCTATTCGCTTCCGTCCAGAACGATCCCTTCATTCATCAAATTAGTCAAACAATTCGTTGAACAATTTGTGGCTAATCGAAGAATTGCTAAGGATTCTTCCCATCTCTCCAGGATCCGCCAAAATGAGGGAGAATCGTTGAAGGAGTATTTTCAGCGGTTTTCCACCGAGGCTCGACAGATTACAGGAGTAGACCCTGAATTACTCAGAGGGGTCTTTCTTGGAGGTCTTCGTCCTGACCCCTTCTATTCATCACTCCTGTGCGACACTGTTCATTCATATGCTGACCTGATCCATCGTGTGGAGGCGCAAATTTCTGCAGATGAAGCTATAAATGCTCACTGGAAGCAGTTTGAGCAAATCAACGGGAAGCGCAAGGGTGGACAATTCATTCTCACAACAGAAAAAGTAAGGGAAGAATAATCTACCTCTTAGGCCTCCATTACCGCAATGGGAACCTCGATAGGAAAAGGAGTACACCCCACTCAACACATCTCGAGCAAATGTATTGATGGCCGTTCAAGATCAAGATACATTAAAATGGCCGAATCGTTTGAAGTCGAACACAGGAAATCCAGATCAGTACTATCACTTTCATCGTAGTCGTGGTCATACTACCGAAACCTATAAGCAACTCAAGGATGAGATTGAAAGACTTATCCGCCATGGCTACCTTCGACAATTTATTCAAGATTCACCTACCTGAGAGGAAGCTCGTCCCGCTAGGGGGAAAAGTCAACAACAAAGATAACCATTAAATAATATTCAAATGGTTGGAGAGATTGAATGAGCACGCGCTTCGTGCATTTGTATTAGTAATATTACTTGTCTTGTTTCATCATATCTCTTTTATGTTGAGTAGGGTATCACTTTGATATCTCTAATGTCTTTTTTCAAGTTAAATATTATGTTGTCCCCGTACATAGGTCTTATGTGTTTAGTACGTTATAACTTGTATATCCCCAAGTCATACTAGGGAATTATTGTATTATTTTATATAATACAGTAATATGATGTTTATGTTGTTATGATATTATTCTCTTATAAAAGATAAAAAACTTCTCAAAAATTTTTTCCATGATTCGAGAAATACACAATTTATATTGTATCTTAATCACCGGATGGTCAATCCCATGTCATCGAGCAGTGCTCTGACATAAAACCTCGAATAGGTCATACGTTATTGATGTATTCTCTCGACCTCTTCTACAGAGATTAGCATCATCGAGCGATGTTCTGAGTGAATAATGTTCTCTCTATAAAGACTCCAAGAAAGCAAGTGATTGATAAAATCATCACTCATAACAAGAACTTAGCTGTCTAACAGTGCTTCAAAAAATATGGGGGGCAATATATAAAAAGCATGTGTTAAAGATGCAATCAAAATTCAGCTTTCTCCAAGGAACGAGTTCTCAATTTCATATGCAACATCAATGGAGTTACATAAATTCATATTCATATGTACATTTATTCTCACTAGAAGTTGAGATTAAAAAGTAGATTGGCATCATTCGAACAAGATACAATCATCAAGCAACAAGAAACTTTACAATAGTCAAATATCCTTGGTGGATTTAAGTGACTTCTTCTCTGCTACACACAAACATCTCCTACAACTTCTTTTTCAAAGAAAGAAATATCTGATGTCTGCACATGTCGATATATATATATATATATATATATATATATATATATATATATATATATATATATATATATCAGCAGAATGCAACAGAACCACCGCCATCATTTCACCTTTGTTTGATATTTGCTGGCGACCCTTCACTTCATATCGGCCATAATCGGCTTCTCGCTCGACTGCTACTTGCAACACATCCTCGAACTCTCTCCTTCAGTTCTACACTCGATCGTTGCCTGCTAATGGGCTTCAACTCTATCGTTCATTGTCGACATACTTCCGCTCAAACAACATCAAGATTCTCCCCGTCTACTCATCACTTCTGGTTCTCCTCCAAGATACTATCACCACCAGGTCTTCTCAAATCACCCTCGCATACAAGTAGTAATTGATCTCCTTCTATCACGAGTTGTCTATTTAGAAGATAGCCTCTCATCGCAACTTCTTCTACACAAAAGAGGGGCACTGAAGCTTGATAGGGGAATGCCGCCTATCTCCGACAGTGGAATGCCTCAAATGCAAGAAGAAGAGCACAAGCGAAGAACAATGAGGAAAAAAATCTCCTTCTACACAAAAGAGGGGCACTGAAGCTTGATAGGGGAATGTCACCTATCTTCGACAATGGAATGCCTCTAATGTAAGAAGAAGACTAGAGGAAGAAAAAAGGAGAAGAAATTCTAACTTTTATACACGGAGAGGGGCCCTGAATTTTAGTAGGGGATGCCGCCTACAATAAACAGAGGAATGCCTCAACTGTAAGAAAGTTAGAATGAGGGAGGAGAAATAAAAGAAACAGATGCAGAAACCTACAACTTCTGCGCGAGAAGAGGGGCGCTGAATTGAGTAGGGAAAGTCTCCTACTCAAAAACAGCGGAAAACCTCAACTGTCAGAAAGCCAGAGGGGGAAAGAAGAGGAGAAGAAATCTCCAACTTCTACATGAGAAGAGGGGCGCTGAATTGAGTAAGGAAAGTTTCCCACTCAAAAATAGCGGAAAGCCTCGACTGTCAGAAAGCCAGAGGGGGAAAACAAAGAAGAAAAGGAGAGATCTCCAACCTCTGCGCGAGAAGAGGGACGCTGAATTGAGTAGGGAAAGTTTCCACTCAAAAACAGTGAAAAGTCTTGACTGTCAGAAAGTTAGAGGGGGAAAGAAAGAAGAAAAGAAGAGATCTCCAACTTCTGCGCAATAAGAGGGGCGCTAGATTGAGTAGGGAAAGTTTCACACTCAAAAACAGCGGAAAGCCTCGACTGTCAGAAAGCCAGAGGGGAAAGAAAGAAGAAAAGAAGAGATCTTCAACTTCTGCACAAGAAGAGGGGCGTTAGATTGAGTATGGAAAGTTTCCCACTCAAAAATAGCGGAAAGCCTCAACTGTCAGGGAGCCAGAGGGAGAAGAAGAGAATGTGCAGTTTTTCTCTTGGCCCTGGGGGTCTATTTATAGTCTTTTTTGGGAGAAGGGGGAAGTTTCTAAAGTTCTCTGGAATTTTCAAAATTTTCTATTTTTTCTGAATTTTTTTCGAATTTTCTGGAATTTTTTAAAAATTTTTATGAATTTTTTGACTCATCTGGGCCCCACAGAAATTCAAAAAAAAAATGAAAATTCGGCTTAACCGCGCGGTCCAGCGCGGAACGCGCCGTTTCGCTCGTGCCGCCGCTGTCGGAGGGCGGTGGCTGACGGCTGGTCGACCGGCCGGCCGGTTTGGCTGCCTAACTTTGTCCGGGGCCGATTTTCGGCCCGGACGGTCCGAATCGGATGTTTTTGGGTTCCCGGACACGTTTTTTGACGTTCCGAACTCAATTTTGACACTTTTGGAGCTCAACGGGACCTTTACAATCAAGTTTGAGCAAACATTTAATTTTTGGAACGCAATTTTTTGTGATTCGACTAATGCAAATTGTCGATGCATCTATTTTTAGACTCTTGGTGCTTCGACGTCCGAAAATAGGGAGGCAACTGATACGTCATCATAAAATTATCTTGATCGGGCACAAATCTCGAGGCAAAACAAACCTGGAAACTTCAAAAATTAAATCTGGAAGCACCTGAACTCTGATTTCAACGAACTTATAGTCAAACTGAGCGTCTCGGAAATACGAACCCAACGACATCAAATTCAACTCAATCCGAGCCCAAATAAGCCCAAATCAAGCGCCTGAAGTGCTGTTGGGAAGCTCGTACCACAATTTGAGTTACCAAACGGTCTCCGATTTTAACGAGCTTATAGTCAAATCGAGCGGCTCGACGAGACGAATCCAACGAGCCCAAGATCGTTGAATTCCGACATCACTAAAGCCTTCAAATATCCAACGAATGGTGCATGATCAAAGGATTCAATATCAATCGTCCATCCAACCACTTCCTATTCGCCCCTGATCTCGTGCCTATTTACGAGTTATGCCACTCCAGAAAAACTATAAATAGAGCCCTCATTCTTCACAAGAGGGGACTCAATCAAAGAGAAGAGAAGAAGAAGAGACCAAAAAGAGGAGAAGAGAGAAGATTAGGAGGGAAGAAACTCATCGACCACCGCCAGAGTTCTGCCTGAACTTCAAATGACGCCAGAATTCTGCTCGACTTCCACGAGACGCCGGAATTCTACACAACTTCCACGGGATGCTGAAATTCTTCCCAATTAACGACAGAGTTCCCCCCTGACGCCGAAACTTTGCCCAAGTGATACCGGAGTTCTTTTCGCCGCCTGAATATGCCGGAATTTTGCCGAATATTCGGGAGATGCCGGAATTCTGCATAACTTTGTAACTGAATTTCAATTCAGTAGAAACTCTTTGTAATCTGATCATCCTAACTTGTGGGACGAATCAGCCTCTGTACTTCAAACAAACACTAGTGGAATTACTTCAACTGGGCGCGGCCCCGTGGTTTTTCCCCTTTTCAGGGTTTTCCACGTAAAAATTCTGGTGTTTATTTTCCTTTTTCCTGTTTGTGTGCTGAATATTCATATAACGCTAAGACGAAAGTATTTTAACTCTATCGCTGCATATATTCTAGCCCGCATTCCCGCAACATTATTATTATTATTATTATTATTATTATTATTTTATGCACTAAGATAATTCTAATACAGTTATACTGGCTGTTATGATTATATCATTTGTTCTGCTATCCATTTGTTTAGTCTGTTTTTTTTCTTCTCTCAGGATTATACTGGGACAAAAGACTCAAGCAGAGAGCCTCAAGTAACTAGTTACAATCAGCAATTTATGGGCACAGTTGACTACATATGGTTTGTCGTCTAACTTTATACTTCTTCTGTCAGTAGAAATCGTCTAAATAAAGCTGAAAAAAAATGAAGCGAGATTCCTTGTTTTGGGGACAGTTACTTTGGTAAGAATATAATGAACTACTTTCAAAACCCAGTTCAGATATTTGCAATGACGAATAAATTCCTGAACTTAGTTGAGATGTCTGATTTGATGCTAATTTGCAGATATTTTTTTATATAGAATTGAAATTTTACCAGTTAATAAGACCTCATAATTGTATTCTGACCTTTCAAAATTTAATTTAAGATTTATCTTTATTATCTTAAATTAATTAAAAAAAGCTACTATCAAGTTATAGACTTTATGTAGCCATTAATATTCTTTTCTTAGAAATTAGATGATGACATGCAATTTATTGGCTATTAATTCTGTTTGATTTCATTCATCAATCTCTTTTGGTTAAATTGTCTATCATGACATTAGGAGCATCATTGTAGTCTACCTTATCCTAGCTAACTAGGAGAAGAAATTCATTTTGCACCATATACCTTGCAACTGAGAATTTTTATTAGTTATATTATCAATTTGGGATCAAGGATGAGCGGTGGTTATCGTGAAGTTACCAGTGTAGGTGAAGTCAATTTTCTTTAGTTGTGTAATTTTATATGCAAATATACACCACTAGAAATATATCATGTGTTGATGTTGGGATCTGACCAGGTAATCACGTTATCACAATACCATTTCTGCACATAGTTATTTGTACCCTAACCTAATTTTTGGTAAATGATTTTGCACCTTTTTCTTATTTATTCTATTACCCTTATCCCCATTAAGTGAGATAATGGTATTGATGATGTTATTATTATTTTACAATAAAATAAAATTTCAAAACAGTCGCATTATTATTCACATATGACCAATTTAGTCCCAAAATATCACGTTTCTCCAATTTAGTCCCTCCACTATAAAGAATTGATCTAAATGGTCCATCATATAGAAATTATGATGCAAAACTAATTTCAATTTAGCCCATCAACTATACAAAATTGATCCCAATTTAGTCTTTGAGGGAATATTTTGGATCAATTTTGTATAGCCAAGAAACTAAATTAAAAAAATGTGATAAACTGGGAGTAAATTTTCTGCCTAAGAATAGTTTGAGGACTATTTTGAAATTTAATCTTTTTTTTACAATATAAGCTGCTGATTATTTGGATTCGTTCTTTTCTTGTGTCATTAATTTTTGTAAGTGGGATAGATTAGTTAAATGGACAATTTTTGTAATGCTTTTATGTGTTATTCATCTCACTGCAAAGAACCCTAAAAGTTGCTTGCATGGAAGACTGTAATTGCAATGAATAGTATGCTTCTTGCATTCTCGTGCTACAACGAGATTTTAAGTTTTTAAACAACTGCAAGGTAGAGGATGCTGGGGCTGTGCCAAATTTGAAAGAACCATAAAGTTAATGGATTCATGTTGAGGTTCAAGAATAGTATACAGAATTGAAATGATGATATTGAAGTGATAGAATCCAGTGCCTATAGTGAAGAAGATAATCACCTACTTAATCGATTGAAACCTCTAAATTCTCTTTTGGAGGGGCCTATAAGATTCTTATTCTTACAACTTATGGGCTTGTAAAGATGATTAGATATGAAGATAGTTTCCACAATAGGAAGGAATACCAACAAGCTGAATTCCCCGCCCAAATATTTAAGGTACCCAACATGCAGGAGTATGCACACACAAATGACAAACAAGGCACGCATCAAGAATATTATAGCTTTTTTTTTTAAATTATTCTCATATTTTTGGATTATTTTCAATTATTTTATTTCATTTTAAATATTTGATTTTAGAATTATCTTATTTTTAAATTAGATGATTAGATTCATCTATTTTTAGGACTTTAGCGAACTTAGATTTTGATTGGTTTGATTTTCTTATGTAACTTTATTTCTATGAATTGGGATTTCAATGCTTTTTATTAGATGTTCTTATTATTATTTGAATTTAAAGCTATTCCGTTTATTCCACCAAACTTATCTCTCCTCAGCTGCATTTTCATCTCCTGTTGACAAAAAGAATCATCCCCCTATGTTCCTCTCTAAGGCATGAAAGCTGAAACATACTGGTGATCATGCTTATATATATATATATATAATTCCCCTAGAATTGTTATACTCCATAATTATTTTGCTATTGTATGCTTTATAGAAGAATGGCAATATGCTTTCTCGATAGGAAAAAAAATATGCCTTTTTGTGTGAGCATCTTGCGGGAATGAGTATGATGAACACATAAGGTAATAATAAAGAGATTAAATACTACAAGAAGATATAAAGATATATTTGTTTTTTGTTAAAATAATTTATTATGTCCATAGGAGAGGAGATGATTCGATTCACTAACAAAAAGTGCACAGGTGTACAAATAAAAAGGGAACAAGAAAATGTTCTTTTCCAACTCAAGTACACCCAATCTCACCAAAAAAGAGAAACCCTCAATTCTCTCAAGCCAAACAAATCAGAGAATCTTACAAGATAGATGAGCGAGGATACATGCAAAAGAATTAAATTATAGTAGACACCTTCACTTGAATGCTCCTCAGAACATCAGCTACTCACTTCCTGACACCTTTATAATTGCACCACACGACTTTAATTATATCAAACTAATTCAACATGGTCACAAATAAACAAGGCAAAAAAAAATTCTTCTCTTTTTTTTTTTTTTTTTCTCTCGTCTCTCTTTTTTCTTCTACTATTGTAAATTTCTCCGGCAGCCATACATTTGAATTTCCTCTACATAATCGCAAATATCTGAGTTTCTCTCCCTCTAATTTCCATGCCGTTTTTTGCTTCGCAAAATAGAAGGAATTTTTCTTGGCTTGCTCACAAGCATTGCTCCTTTCCTTCTTCTATTTACTTGTGTTTAAGTAGAAATTTAAATCTAAATCAGATTCAAATTTTGAATTAATATTAATCCAAAATAGGTTTACTTTAATAATAAACTTATGAATAATTTTCTATCCATGAAAATAGTGCAGATAAATTTATTTTGTGCTTATCCTAGTAAAATTATGTAGGCGATATCCTAATAGTTTCTTCGTTATTTGTGATCCCGTGTTATTTTTTTTGTTATCCATCTCTGACATGATTCAAAGCATTTGAAACACTCTTGATGGAAATTTCAGGTGTTCTGAAGAACTTCAGACTGTTAAAGTGCTTGACACAATTCCGAGGCATGTCTTGCAGAGGACTCCTGGATTTCCAACACAGGTTGCATTCTTCTCCTCCATTTCTCTAAAATGGGTTTTACATAGATTGCTATCAAAATATTAAGTTTTACATATTTAACACATAAACTTCATTGTTTACATACATATCACTTAAAACATCTAAATAAAATTAAAAATAACACTTCCCCTTACCATCCCATATTGGCACTGCTCGATCATGTTACCTTTAACCCTTCGCCGCCGGTACCGACACTCTTCACATGCAGCCAGCCATTGCCAATCCGATTGCCCTTCACACGCTCCTATTTGCGCCAGTCTCATCACCCTTTGCACATCGCTAGTCCCTTGAATCTCCCATTGTGAATTTTTCTTCTTTATTCACACCTCGCAGCCATCGCCTCTGTCATAATCATTCCTCCAGCCGCTGCTTCTGGCCAATTCAACAAGCCACCATTTAGAGAGCTTGGCCAGCAAAGGCAGTCCATCTCTTTCCCCTTTGTGTCTAGCAAGTGTTTAGTGAGAACCATTAATGGAGTGTTAGATCATAAAATAGTGTGAAGTTTAGATATTAAATATGTTAAACCTAGTTTTTTGGATTGCTATGTATGTAAATCACCCTTTTCTAAAATATTGGTGGAATTCTAGGAATTATATCAGAAAAATTATTGGTAATGCTTGCTATTAAAATTGCATTTCTAATTCTTTACTCTTGCAGAAATGGGGAAGTGACCATATTGCATTGGCCTGTGAATTGGCATTTTCCAAAGGTTCTCAAAACAAATAGGCTCAACTTTCAAATTTCTTTTAAAGTATATCTATAATGTAATTTTCCATGTGAATGTTTTATTTTTCTTTGGTCATGTTGTAGCGAAATTATTAGGGTTCTATGCACATAACATTATGTTGCTAAAACAGGTTTCCTTATAAAGTGAAACCTGTAGTTCTATATATCATGATTTTACTTCTTTTATCTTTAGCATAATGCAACTGGAAATCAATCCATGATTGCCTATGGGTTGAAATGATATTTAAGGTAGAATGCTAAACTGCAGAGGAGTGCTTTTAGAAAGATTCGTGTTATTTAAGCGTTTTCTTTCTCTTGATTGATCAGAAATCTGATGAAAAATTCCAGGAGAAAGGGTTCCTAATATGAAGACAGCTTCTTGTGATAAATTTGATTTTTGTGGAAGAAATAAAGAGAAATTCAAACTTCACATGTGTGTTTCTTCCTTGATTTGGCAATTATGAATAAGGAATTTATGGAGTGGCCATGAACAGATTAACTTTATATTAAATATTAATACAACTTTCATGTGGCCTCAGGCAATAAATAATGGCAAGGTCTTGGTCCTGGCTATTATCAGTTAAATCAAGTCCGGCTGTGCCCATGAGATTTCTCTATCAAATGAAAGGTAAACTTTTATTTTAGGCATTCAATGTTACATTGCATAATCATTGAAACCTAGGAATATGAACTCAATTGTATAGCCTAATATGTCATATTATTTCTCTCATTTTCTTGCTTGTTTGAAACCATAGCCCTAAATATCAAAGACATCTTCAAAAAGCACATGTAATTTATGAATTTTCGATCTAATGTCAGAGTTTGAGTTAAGAAAGGCACTTGGTTCAGAAACTCAGAAGAGAAAAAGAAAAAAAAATAAAGATTGACTGATATGTATGACTGTATCATACAAAATGAAAGGAATAACAGTTATTTCCATTTCTCTTTCAAATGGGTTAGGAAAGCTGGTTCACTGTCTTTAATCTAAGTTCTCCATTTTATCTGACAACAACCAAAATTCTTTTTTAATGTAGTATATTTGTTGAAAAGGGTCATTTGGATATTCTTCCTGGGCATAATGGAGAAAAATAACATGTAGTTGATCCCATGTAATGGGATAAATGCGTGTTGTTGTTGTTGTTGATCATTTATATCAATGCTAGTTGGCTTAGTAAGTGGTTTGACAGTCTTGAATAGGAACTTTCCAATCATTGACAATGCTCTTAATAAAACAGAAGTTATTTGGCTTAGTTGATTCTTCACAAATTCTTCACAATTCATCTTTAATTTATTTATTTATTTATTTATTTTTTCACAATTCATCTTTGATATAGGTTCTTGGAGCTTATTAATTTTAACAAAAAGGTTAGAGGACTAGTGTTGCTATTGGGCTCATTGCACCACTTATCACCATGGTTCCATTGGATTTTTTAACATTCATAATGGCTGGGGACTCGATCATATTTAGACTTCTTGAGTCTATAACATCAGTAATATCTGACCATTGGGCTTATAAAAACTTAGGTTTTTTTTTTTTTCTATGTTTGATTCAACTTGGTAGACCCTATGACCCTTAGAATTTTTCTTAACTTGGTTAACCTTTTGATGAATCAAAGCGATTGATACTATTAGGCTTGCACCTTGCTTTTATGTCCTCCTAGGAGTTGGTTTGTGCTTCTCTTGGGATTGTCGCCCTTTGGTTTACTTCTCATCAGTGTTTAGTACTTGTTTGATTTGAGAATAACTAGTATGAGACCATTTCTTTGTTCAAATGTACTATTTTTGCTTGATGAAGGAATTTGATTGCATCTCAGTTGCCACAAATGAAAATCACCCAGTTGGGCCATTTTGAAATACATATCAATGAATTAAAATGTGAATTCTAAATACATTAGCAAATTTCTTTGGATTTACTTTCATCCGATCAAATAATTAAAATTTTAAAACGTTTATATTGTTTTAAATCTACACCTAAAATACTAAAAGATCCCCTTTTTTAGAGTGAGAAACTCCCCCTTTTTTTAGAGTGGAAAACCTCCATTTTTTTTTCAAACTTTTCTCCTTCCACTTTTTTGGCGGAATCCTCAGTCATGGCGGAAAAGGCCATTTCAGGCTGCCGAACTTCTGCTGTGGTTGCTCCATCTGCTTCTCAGGCAGAAGTTGGATCTAATAATTTTCGTCAAGGAGGGATTATCATTCCTCAAAGAAGGCTCATTGGTGATAAAAGAGATCCGACTTCTGCCTGGCTTGTGTAGATAAAATTGTTTCTCTTGTGATTGGCAAGGGTAAATCGATTGGTAATGTATCGATTATGAAAACCCCTCGTTCATCAATTGGATTTTCTCTTATGGAAAGATCTCATGATTTTGAAGCTTCCTCGTCATCAGGGATGAAGATTTACGTAAATAGGTTTAGAAATTTGAATGGCAATCTGATAGTCCTGTGGTTGACATTGATAATAAATCGTATAAGGAGAAGTTGTCTGGTAGGACTGATGCCATTAAGGCTTCAGGCGTTTGTCCAAATGTTCGTAAAGGAAATCTGGATACAAATTTTGCAGCAGGGGTAGATAATGATAAGGGAAGAATTGTTAATAATCCTCCTATTAAACCATGATCCAAACGGCCAAACATCAAGGTTAATTTTTCCAAAGGTGAATCATTTCTTTCAGATGATGGAGTGGTTGTGAAACTATGTGAGGCAAATGAAGCTGCTAACAAGGATAAGCTACAGTTTTTTGTAATAGTTAAAGTTTTTGGAAAAGATGTTCTGGTTCAGATTATTGCTGATGAATTACATCGCCAATGATTGCAATTTGGTAAATTTCATCTTACAATTCTTGGATTAGGATGGGTACTATGTTCTTTTCATTCAGTAGAAGCTATGGAGATTATCAAGAGGACCTTGGTATGTAAATAGCCATATAGTAGGCATTGATACTCCTTCCTTTTCACCTACATCTTTGAAGGACTTGTCATCTCCAATTTGGGTAAAAATGCCACATCTTCCTCTGTAATGATGGGATGAGATAAATGTGACAAGAATTGCATCCTTAGTAGGAACACCTTTATTGATTGATGGTAATATGTTTCAATGGGGAAGGAGAGAATATGCTAGAGTTTGTGTTTGTGTCATGTTAGACAAACAGCTTTCTTTGGGTGTTTGGGTTGAAGGTTCGTCTGGATGATTTTTTCGAAGGCTTGAGTATGAAAAAATTTCTACAATTTTATTTTAAATGTGAAAAAATTTGTCATTTGATAAATTATTGTAATTTAAAGGAGTCTGTTTCCACTATTGCAAGAGATTCTGATGCGATTAATACAAAGTCTAAAGGTGTGATTAGTAAAGAACCTCTTATGTTTGAAATGGATATTGATTCTTCTTACGATCCTAGGGTGCATGTTAATTATGGGAGAAAGAAGAATTTTTTTTGCTGCAAATTACAGAGGAGGTCAAAGGAAGATAATAGTTCATAGGAAGGAAATTATTGCAGGGAATATTTCTATTTTTCCCAAAAAGATGTAGTTGGGAGTTGAGCATACTTAGAGCTCTAGCATGGAAGACAATACTAAAGAGCAAGTTATCAATGTGTTAAGTGGGAGTTGTGATGATACTTCTAAAGTGGGAGAAGCTGGCAAAGATTTATCGGTTTTGGGGAAAAATGTTGTTAATAAGCTGAATTTTTCTAATCAGAATGGTGTGTGTCAGCTTAGGGTAGTTTAGCTTCTTCAAAATTTAAACTTCAAAAGGAACTCAAATCCCTTGGCCCAGTAAATGTTCTCCCTTGTAATAGGAAGATGGAAGTGGTGAATAAGGAAAGGAGTGGGGGTTCTTCCCCCTTAATTTCTTAATGACCTCCGTTGTGTTTTTGAACTGTAGAGGGGCTAAAAAAAGAAAAACCTCTCTGTATCTAAAGGAGTTTGTGAAAGATCATGATGTGTTTTTTGTGGTTCTTGTGGAAAAAAAAATCATTTATTGATAGGTTGGAAGTTTATAGATTTATGAGTGTGGATTGAGATTTTTTTCTATTTCCTTCTGATGGTTTGTCTGGTGATATTATGGTTTTTTGGAGATCTGACTTAGGCTTCTTTTTCTGTTATAGAGGCTATCTCTCAAGTTGTTATTGCAAAACATAATGTGGTAGATAAAGGAGTTTGGTTAATATCTATTATTTATGATAGTAAAGATATTTATAAAAGGACTTTATGGAATACCTTGGAATTGGCTTCTTCCAAAGATATTTCTTCGGTGGTTGGTGGAGACTTTAATTGTATTTTGTCTCAAGAACATAAAAGGGGAGGGAAAAAAAAAATTCTCAAGGGCCTAAGGAGATGAAAATGTTCATGAATAACAATGATTATCATGAGGTGGATGTGTTGGGTCCTAAATTCACATGTTGTAATAATAAGTGTGTGGGTGCTCGTATTTTGGCAAGGTTGTACGGATGTTTATTAAACTCTATTGTCTTAAATGTAATACACCTTGCTGAGATAAGGCATCTACTTAAAGTGGCGTCGGACCATTGTCTGATTGTTCTAAAGATCTTCAAGTCTGGATTTTATCAAAAAAGATTTTTTAAGGTATGAAGATGCATGGGCATCTTATCATGCCTCTTCAACAATTGTTTCTAATTCTTGGGAAAAATCTTATACAGGTGATTCGGTCCAAATCCTCAATAAGAAATTTAGAAGTACTTTGAGAGCCTAATTCTTTTGGAGTAAAGCTAAACTTCAAAATCTCATTGTTATCATGGATTCTCTTAAAAAAGAAATTTGCAATTTGCAATTAGAGGAGGCTGAAGGAAGTTTATCTAATGAGAACTTGTTGTTGCTGAGGTGGAAAATAAATGAATTGAATAGCACTCTTGTCGTTTGAATACTTGGTGGAGGCAAAGGGCAAAAGCTAAGTGGATGAAAGGAGATTCTAATACAAAGTTCTTTCATTCTTTTTGCTAGTGCTAGAAGGAATGGAAACTAGATTAAGCAGACCAAATACAATAAGAGTAATTGTAGAAGAGCATAATGTTATTGAATTTTTTTTTTAAATTTCTTCAAAGATAAGTGGAGGGAGAGGAGTTGTGTTCTTCAAGGTTGGCCATATCCTTTGAAGACTCTTGGAGATGATGATAAATTCTTTTTGAAAGGGAATTCATTAAGGATGAACTTCAGTCGGTAGTTGATCATCTTGGGAGTAATATATCACTAGGCATTGATGGAATTACTTACTCTTTTATCAAATCTTATTGGAAAATTATCAGTGAAAATGTTTGGAAGGCCATTAATTAGTTTTTTTTTTTTTTCGTCAGGTAAGATGTCTCCTACTTTGAAAGGAACTCTTATTGTTCTCATTCCTAAGGTTAATAACTTTATGGTTCCTTCTAATTATCGTCCCATTAGTCTTTGCTTGTTTATTTACAAATTGGTGGCTAATATATTGGAAAGGGTTATTCATAAAATTATTTCTGAAGAACAAACTGCATTTGTTAAAGGCCGTTATTTATCTGATCACATTTTATTGGCTCAAGAGTTGTTCAATAAATTCATATTTTCTAAAGCTAAGAAAGTTTTATTTGCAATCAAAATTGATATGGAACAAGCATATGATAGCATGGGATGGTCAATTTTAAAGCAAGTGCTTGAGTATTTCAGGTTTCCTTCAAAAATTTCTCAACTTCTGTTGGAATGTGTGGTGGATACAAGTTTTTTTTGTTTTGATTATGTGGGCTCCGAAAATTCGGCCCCGGCCTCCCCGCCTTTTCTTTTTTTATTCGGCGAGGGAGTTTTAACTGAATAAGTTCCGGGGTAAATTTTGGAAGGCAGATGGGTTTGTAGATAAGACACTACCCAGAGATTTCGCCCTCATTTTGCGAGGACTTTATGATCTGAGTTCTAGTTTCCTATAGGCGCAAGCCCCTATAGTTAATTACCCCTCCCGATCATGAGAGAGAACTTTCGATTAAGGCTAGTCATCAATCAGATAAGTAGATGATACGTGTTATCTGGCATATAGTAGCAGCATAGGTTTGGAATTGAGAATTTGGAAAAGTTTGGATATTTGGAAAGATTTAATATTTAAAATAGAAATTTGCACCATCTTGCACTTAAAGCGGATGGTGGGGGAATGGATGATAGACCCGATCAAGATCCCATGGTTCCGTCGTCCCGGGCCATCGTGGTCGCTGGTCTACTTAGTCAGAGGAGGTAGTCGACCCAACCTGACAGAAGGATCCTTCTCGGCAGCCATGGGTTGCTTCGTCCAAGGGGACCTTGTAGACCTGGGTTGGATATTTGTCTAAGGGGACAAATTTAAATCCACCTTAGCTTACAGAGGGCTTTGTGCCCTATCGATCATATCCTATTGATTCATATCTCAAGGATTTGATGTCAATAAGGGGCGTATTGGCTCTGGCCATAACCGGTATTTCGTGGTGCCATTTGGCGGCTAAACCACTCGGTTCAGAGGGCCCCGGGTCGTCGTAACCGTTTATCCTGCGGTGCCATTTGGCGGCAGACCGTCGGTTAGAGGACACGTACCACGTCCTTACTGGCAGGAGATTGTTTTGAGAATGGATCCTAGTGATATTTTCGACTAGGCATTTGGCTCTTTTGTGAGCTGAAGTAAATTTTAATTTGTCCACCTCGGCAAACTGTTGCGGAGGGCGGATGGATTTTGCTTTAAGTTTTTGATAGATTTATTTCATTTTAAATATTTTTGGGATTTTGAGATTTTTTTGGAGTTTTTAGGGGGTTTTTTTTATGAGTATTTTAGGTGGAGCTATGGACTTTGGATATTTGGGAGACATTTGAAAATATTTGGAAACCCCTCCGGTTGAGATCTGCATTCAACACGGCCATCATCGAGGTGTTCGGGGTCATTTCTTTTTATGGATTGAACCTTGTCAACTCTATCGGGCTGTCGACAGAGGATCGGGTTTCGTAGGTTTTATGCCATTTGATAGTGAATTCTCATTGTTATAGGCATTGAAGGCCTAAAATGAATGTATTAAGACAAATATAACGATCGCCACAACCGTATATTTGTTTGTTGGTTCGAACCCTGTCGACTTCTATTGAATCGTATAGAATGATCAGGTTCGAACTAGAATTCACTTATCGACCCGCGCAACATCCCTAGGCGTCACGTGTGTACCAATAACACGCTCGTCAGGGTTGTACTCGAAATACTTGTAGATCTTAATCACCGTTATCGTAGGTGATACTTGTACTTGTGTCCACAGTGGTTCGTTGTGCTTACGATCTACACACTGTTGTTATCCACAAGTGGTTTGTAGTCATTTGCAGAGGACCGTTGTATCCACTACGAGCTCCCAGGAGTATTCGTAGGGGAGCCATTGTCAACTTCGCCATTTCCACCTTTCACCAATCTCAGGTGGGATTGTTGATTGTACTTGTATTAGGGATGGATCTTCCTTTATTGATCTCCCGTATCGCCATCTCAATCAACAGGCACTTGTAGAGATTGTTGTAGGAGTCCATGCATCAAGGTCTTATAACCTACTTTGAGTCACTATTGACCATACAGATGTTCTTGTAGTTTGAATCCCCTCGCACATGATTCAAACTTTTCCCTTGCATGTGTTTGGATCCAAGTTCAATCTCATTCAGACTTGAGTTTCAAACTTAGTATGGTCATCCAGATTTGAATCTGCTGTTTCCAAACTTTACTTAGTGTCGTGCAGTTTAAGCTCAAATGCACAAGTTCTTGTTGTCCACATCTTGTTCTAGTTTTGAGTTCAGAACATAAGTACAAGTCTTTCAAGTCTTTGGTTCAGTTTAGCATCATCTTATTAGGCTTGATTTAGTGTTGATGTTGTACTCGTGCCGTAATCCTTTGAGTTCAAGTGTAGGTTCAGATTGATTTGAGTCTGATTCCAATTTGATTTCATTTTATTTGGATTTTGATCTTTAGAAATCATTTATGTTTTGTTCAGGTCCTCTGCTCATGTTCAATCAGGTTCAAAAGTCCACTGATCCGAGTCCACCGTTGTTCATTTGAGCCCCAATATTTGTTCTTTTGAGTTCAAAACAGGTCCAAGTAGAGTAATATTTCACCCGAAATTTCGGCAGCCTCCCGGCGTCTCTCCCGTTTTAGGGGAAAAACGTCGGAAAACTGGGCCTCCCGCCACGCTAGAGAAAAGCGTGTACGGTAGGTGCCCTCTTACGAGGACACCGCGGCCGTGTAAAGTCTTTGTCCCCACCACGCCAGAGAAAGGCGTGTATGGGTCTTCGGTACCTGTTGCAAGAGAGAAGCAGTTGTTTCCCCACAAGCGGGTACTTATGAATATCCCGATTTCGTCGTAGGCGCCGCACCGGATTCCCTTCCCACCACGCTAGAGAAAAGCGTGTATAGGTGGTTTGCCGGTGCGCCACGAACGTCGAGAATAGGTTTGGAACCGAGGGTCGCTCGCCTACCTTGTCGTGGGTGTTGCGCCGGTTGCCCCTCCCACCACGCTAGAGAAAAGCGTGTATAGGCAGACCACCGACTCGACACGTATGCCGAGGTAAGAGAGCAAACAAGGGTTCCAGAAATTATACCTTTGGCGGCCGGCGGACCAGTGGACCGGCGGTGGAGGGCACGGATGTCGAGGCAGGAGAAGGCACGAGCATTGAGGTAGGATGGCAAGCACATTTTTTTTAATTAATTATAATTAACATCAATTAAATAAAATTAATTAAACAATAATATTTAATTAATCATTTTTAATTAATTATAATTAATTAAAATAATTAATTAAGATTATTAAAATCAATTAATTAAAATAAGTCATAATTAATTCAGAATTAATTATAACTTATTAAAATTAATTAATTCCAATAAAATATAATTAATTAATAATAATGAATTTATAAACTTTGATTAATTAAATATAATCATTGTAATTAATATTATTTAATTAATATAATTATAATTAAATGTATATTATATTATTGAATAACTAATAAACCAAAATCCTCTCCCTCTCTACTCTCTCTGTTCGGCAGAGATATGGGATTTGGCCGAAGATGAGCAAGGGAGAAAGTTACCTTCACAACCCACGAGCTCCTGTTGTTATCCCGATCAAAATGTCGTAGCTTCCGATCCGGCGGGAAGGAAAGTCGTCGAAGGAGCTTCGTCGACCGGCCACGCTCGCACGATGAGGGTCGGAGGAGAAGCACGAAAGGGAGGAAGTTGTCTTCACTGCCGCGAGCTCCGGTTCTCACTTCCGACCAAAATGTCGTAACTTCCTATCCGAAGGGGAGGAACGTCGTCGGACGAGCAAGAGTCGAGCAGGGAGAGAGCGAGAGAGGCCTGGAGTGGGAGAGAGGTTCGGAAAAATCGAGAGGGAGTGAGAGAGATCGAGCAGAGAAATTGGCGAGAGAATCGGGTAGAGAGTGCGGAGGCCTTCGGCCTCGTTTCCTTCGTCCCTTTTAACGACGCGAAGTCGTGCCGAGAACGTGGGGAGATGCGACTTCGAGCGGCAGTGGTCGTGCGACGTGCACTGGTCGTGGGATGGCAGAGGGTAGGTAAGACTTGATTTTGATTTTTTTTTTTTTTTGTTTTGTTTGCACGGCATAACAGGTCAACAGATTAATAGCAATACTTCTAATTAGATTAAAGCTAGAAATGGCTTTAGACAAGGATGCCCCTAATCTCCATATCTATTCATACTTAGCTCACAGCTTTTATCTAATGCTTTTGTTCAAAAAGGAAGGGAGTTTGGAATCAAAATTGCTCCAAGTGCCCCTAAGATTTCTCATTTACTATATGCGGATGATATTCTTATTTTTTTTCCGAAGCTAATTTTAGGAGTGTGAATGAGGTGAAAGGTATTCTTAATAACTATTGCAAGTGGTCGGGTCAAAATGTTAATATGCAGAAATATTGTATGCTTTTCCGTAAATCAGTCAATATGAAGAAAAAGAAAGCTATTTCATACTTGTTGAAATTCAAGATAGTGAAGGAGATGACTTATCTTGGAGTGAAGATTGCCTTGAGGAGACTTGTTGCTTCATATTTTCAAAATTTAGTGGAGAAGGCTTTGAATAAATTAAATGTTTTGGGGAATAGATTTATTTCGTTAGAAGGGAGGATAGTTCTTGTTAAATCTGCTTTCCTTTCTCTTTGTATACTCTTATTGATGCATTTGTTAGTTCCTATGGGGATATTAAATGATTTTGATAGATTGTGCAGATTTTTTATTTGGCATAAGCAAGATGGAAATCAAGGTCTTCATTATGTTGCTTGGGAGGTGTTAAGCAAATAAAAAATAGGAGTGGTCATGGGCTACACTCTGTGGTTTTTAAAGTAGGTCCCCTTCGTGCAAAATTCGCTTGAAATTTCATTGATAAACCAAACTCACTACTTAATCGTACCTTGATTGCAAAATATAGAAAAGATGTTTGGAATAATGAAATTAAGAGAAGTAGCCCGGCTACTTGGAGGATAATTGTTAATGGAGCTTTGTTTCTTCATCCAATTGTAAGGTGGAAAGTTTCAACTTGAGAGTTGATCAATATTCTAAAGGATGTATGGATTTTAGATAGGAGGATTTATAAATGGCCTACTTTTGTTGTTGATTTAGAAGAAGTGGGTTATGGTCTTAACAATTTTATCATAAATGGTTCATGGGATGTGGCTAAGCTTGATTTTTTTTTTTTTTTTTTTGGCAAACTCTTTGTTGAACTGATTCAGCAAGTGCCGATTGATTCTGGATCTATGATGGATCACTTGGAACTGAAGGCGAAGGATTCTAGCAAAACTATTGCATCTTTGGTTCAGGATGCTTTGGTTGAAGGATTTTATGAGGATATGTACTAGAGCTGGATTAAAAAGCTACAGCTTAGACCTCAGGTGAAACTTTTTTGGTGGTGTCTATCTAATAATTCCATTCCATCTAATGTTTTTTGAAGGTATAGAAGGTTATTGGATAATGATGATTTTCCAAGAGTATGTTTTATTGTTGAAGACATGAGCCACATAGCAGCTAATTATTTATTCATGTTATAAATGTTCTTAACAATTGGGGCTTCCAAGTGTCGATTTTTTACTCCTTTGTGAATTGCACTGAAAATCTAAGAAGAATTTCATATACTAATCCTTTCATTGCAAATTTATATTGTACATCAGTTTTCTTTTCTTGGAAGAGTAGGAACAAATTTATTCATGGCGAAAAGGAGGATAGTTCAGATTTTATTGTTGTGAATATCACCTTGCTTCGGCGTCATCTCTGTTGTATATACATTCAGAAAACTAGGGTGTTAATCAGCTATCTCAGCTGTTTTCTTCTTGGCACCCTCCTCCACCTGAATTGTTAAAGATTAATATTGATGCTTCTCTTTTAAGATCTAATAAAGCTTGAATTAGTGGAGTGTTCAGAGATCATAAAGGAAGGTTTTTTGCCTTCTTTTGGTTTTAGTTGTTTACAATGGGATGTAGCTCAGTTGGAGCTAATGGCAATTCGCTCTTTGAAGAAGGTTGTCCAAGGTTGGATGATGGAAGCAAAAGGTGTTGTTATTGAAGGGGACAATTTCAATATTATCAAATTACTACAAAGTTCGAATATTAGTAACAACTGGAAGGCTAATCACTTGGTAGAGGAGGATATTTATTTTCTAAAGGAGTTCAATCAAGTTGTATTCAATTTTATTAATATGAGTTATAATAAGTTAGCTGATTTATGTACTAACTATGTTATTTTTAGTGATTTCTATGAGATGATATTAATTGCATTGATATTCCTCCTTTTTTGTCTTTATTAAAGGAAGAATGAGAAGGTTTAGCTTTTCATTATTAGGTTGTAATAAATTTTTTATTTTAATGCTATTGACATTTTATTAAAAAAAAAAAAAAAAAAAACTTCAAATCAAACAGCCACCAATTCTACAACCTCAGAGTAACTCTTCTCTCATAAACTAGTGAAAAGAATTTTTTAGTTTTGTTGGGTTCAACTTAGCTAATGGTTTATAAGCCCTAATAGATTTAAATATTATTCTAACAATATAAAGTTTGTTAAGAACCATAACTTTAGCTTTAGCTTTAGCAAAACTAATTTAGGAGCTAAGTAAAACATTTAGATTTTGTTACTCTGGACCTGACTTTTTTTTTTAATTATCACTCTTTAATATAAGGCATTAGATGGCCTCTTTCAAAGTCAACAAGATAAAAGGCCCTCAGCTTTTTAGTATAAAAATTTTTAATTCTAACTTATTTTGTACTAAAAAGTTATTTTAGAAAAGAGTAAAAAGGTGTTCCAAATAAAATCTTAGTCCATACTTTATATGGATGCCACATCATCAATCATCCCTTCGTGTCACTGCATTGTCATCGATTTGTCATGCGTGTCACTGTCATGTCATCAATCCATTCTATGTATCATTGTCACATCATCATCTGTCATGCATGTTAATGCCACATTATCGATCCATCCTTCGTGTCACTACCACATCATCAATATGTCATGCATGTCGCTACCACGTCATCGATCCATCTTGTGTATCGCTACCACGTCATCGCCCTGTCCTACGTGTTGCTTCCACGTTAGCACCATAAGAAAATCCTTGCCTCCAGCAGGATTCGAACCCAAGACTTTGGGCAAGGATGCCAAAAGCTTTACCACTTATCAACCAAGGAAGAATTGATATAACTATCTCTATTTTTTATTTAAATTATAACTTTTATGATGTTTTTGGGCCCAAATTTGGGTTTGAAAAGGCCAAATTGCATGTTTTTTAAGTCTTTGGAACCGTCTTTCGATGTTCTGGATTCAATTTTAGCACTTTCAAGCCCATCCGGAACCTCTACACTCTAAAATTTTCAAATCACCAAAGAAATACCCCATAGGCTGCGACACATATTTTTGGACTTCTGGAGCTTCGACGTCCGAAAATAGAGGGAAACTAATACATCATCAAAAAATTATCTTGATCGGGAATGAATCTCGATGAAAAATCAAGTGGGAAACTTCCGAAATTAAAATTGAGGCCATCCAAGCTCCAATTTCAGCAAACTTACAGTCAAACTAAACGTCTCAAGAATATGAACCCAACGACACCAAATCCAACCTAATCTGAGCTCAAATGGGTCCAAATCAAGGGTTAGAAGCTCTGTTGGAATGTTCAAACCACAATTTAGATTACCAAACGGTTTCCAGATATAACATTCTTATAGTCGAATCGAGCGACTCGACGAGACAGATCCAATGAGCCCAAGATCACCAAATTCTAACATCACTAAGACATTCAAATGAACATTAAATGGTCCATGATCAATGGATTCAATATCAGCCATCCATCCAACCACTCCCCATTTGCCCTTGATCTCCCATCTATTTACAGGTCACATCACTCCATTAATATAGAAATAAACTTCTCCTTTCTTTTGAAAGGGGACCCAAGCAAGAAGAGAAGAAGAGAAGAAGAGAAAAGAAAGAAGAGAAGAAGAGAAGATAATAAAGAGAAGGAAGAAGCTCCTCCTTGACCACCACATGAGTTTTGTCGAACCACTGTCTGACGTCGTTGCTCCGCCGAACCACCACCTGAGGCCTTCACCTTCGTCGGACCACCACCTGAGGCCCTCACCTTCGCCGGACTATCACCTGAGGCTCTCACTTTCGTCGGACAACCACTTAAGACCCTCACCTTCGTCATACTACCACCTGATGCCCTCACCTTCACCGGACCATCACCTGAGGCCCTCACCTTCGTCGAACCACCACCTGAGGCCCTCACCTTCACCAAACCACCACATGAGGCCCTCACCTTCGTCAGACCACCACTTGAGACCATCACCTCCGTCGAACCACCACTTGAGTCCCTGAGCTCCGCCGGACCACCACTTGAGGCCATCACCTCCGCCGGACCACCACTTGCGGCCCTCACCTCTGCCGGACCATCACTTGAGACCCTGAGTTCCGCTGGACCTCCACTTGAGGCCCAGACTTTTGCTTGACCACGACCTGGGGCCCGGACTTCCAAGTGATGCCAGACTTGACACTAAACTTCAACCATATGATTGACATATTTAATTTGATCGTCCTCAAAGGACGAGTCAGCCCACTGTACTCATTTCAAATTTTAGTGGAATCTTTTCAATTGGGCTAGGCCCCATGGTTTTTCCCCTTTCCAGGGTTTTCCACGTAAAAATTCTTGTGTTCTCTGTGTGTGAGCTGGATATCAGTGCAATGCTAAGACGTAGAAATTAAACTCTATCGCCGCGTATAATCTAGCCCGCAACAATACTAATGCAATAAATTGTTCCATATAAAACCTTAGTCCATACTAATGCAACAAAGAATCTCCATCAATCAAAGTCATGCTATATTCTCTTCATCAATTATTTGTTCGCCTTAAATAAATAAAAAGAATTATTATGAACAATAAAAAAACTATTTATTAATAAATAGAAATATGTATTGAGTTTTTCTATAGTCCTTCGATGGCTAAAATATAATATTTATTTATCCCAAAGGTAATTAATTTTTTAATTCATTTAATACTCATATTAAATAGTCATATATATATATATATATATATATGAAAAAATATAGGGATTTTTTTTTTCAATTTTTTAGGTGAATATAATATATAAATAATCAATCAACTTATGCCTTACATTAATTCTATAATAAATTTAAGGATTTTTTTTTCTTTCAATAAAGCTATTAAATTTATTTTAAGATGATTATAATATAAATTTTGATTAATTTTTTATATATTTTACTCATTTAAAGATAAATTCAATAATTTTTAATTTCATCCTACAAAAATCTGAATAATGAGTGCCCTAATTTATATCTCAACAGTTGAAAATAAAACTGAGAAATTTAAGTATAAGAGAGAGAATTTCACATTAATGAAAAAAAAATCACTTTAAAAAAATTAGATGGCCAAATTTGTAATAAACAAAAGCTTAAGGGGTCAAATCATATTCTAAAACTGATAAAAATGTGACCGTTTTCCCAAGACGAGCGAACCGAGAACATGGCGGTGGTTGGCTAAAGAAATGCCGGGTTGTAATGCCCAAAACCAGCTGTAATTAATTAATTAATGATCACGAGGAAATAGGTCAGATATCCCAACAATAGAATTAATGCAATCGGTCATTAAGTGATGGAAACTCAATGGAACATATTTAAATGATATGATAAACATCTCAACTTGCTTAGCTGAGTTAGTGCGGATATTGTCATCCGCAAGCCAATCATAATGCGTCACATCACTTTTTGGTTTGGTATCGGTGCTTCTATATCGCTGGGTACCAGGTGACGTGGTGTATTATGGTTGGCCTTCGGATCGTCAAGTGTCCTCACAGAATAATTTCTCGAGTTGGTGAACGAGCGTGGTTGGGAACCCTCAACTCATACGGTGCTACTTCTTAAATGGGAGAAAATATCTTTGTGGCACTGCACCTGTGGGATTGATTGCTGATAGGTTAATCGAGAGATTAGTTATGAGTTTCCTTTGAGGGTGATAACAGGTAAATACCCGTTCAAAAAAAATGATATAATAAACAAACCAAAGGTGAGAACGTCATAACTATCCTATAATAATTAAAAGCAGGCAGATATTTTGACAGACTTTCATTCATCTTAGTTATTAATAGTACTCATGAAGAGTTTCCTCAATTCAAGCTACTTATGTCTTTGATGATCTAAGAATTATTGTTTGGTTGAAAAGAATTCAATGTGGGGGAAATGAAAAAGGGGAATTAATTTTCACCCACTTAGTTGGTTGAGATAATGAGTGAAAGAGATTTTTTTCTTATTTAGTTATTTATTTATTTAGTTGATGAGAAATTAATTTAATATTTTTGTTAGTTGTATGATATTATCTTTGGGTCATTTGATCTCCTACCCTTTTTTAGGGAGTAGAATTGGCTAGTTGTTATGAAATGTCATCAATATCAATGTAGTCAGACTATCTTTATCATTATTGTAAGAGATATTTATCAAATTCTAGGTTTCTATATTATGTCATTCTTGTGCTAGTTATTATGAAGGAGGGGCAAAATAAGTAATGTCATAGTTCCGAAGATTAGATTGTTAGGATTAATGATATGGCACAGTGTGGTTATCTATATGGAGGGATGGTGCTATTACTCTAATACAAACAATAATTATCAAATTGAATGTTATTTCTACCATTCTAAACTTTTTTAAAATCATTAAAATGCCCTCCTCTTATTTTTCACCAAAAAATTATAAAAAATGATAGCTATTTAAAAATTAATAAATAAAATTTTTTTGTGCAATATTGATCCTAACTCCTCAATTGACATGAAGTTGACTTTCAAAATTTATCTACTACTAATATATTTATAGCTTAGGCTAATAAACACTCTTCCTACTAGCAAAGCTTCAAATGCAAAACAATGCTAGACAAACCACCAATGAATTTCCCTTTTCATTGACATTAAAGAATTATCAATGAAAACAAATATTTTTTTATTCATATTTCCTTGAAAATAACTAATTATATATTAGTTATCTTAAAATAAAACACCAAATATAATATTATTGAGTAAATTATATTTGTGTTCTCACTAATTTTTTTCAAACCAAATGAAAAGTCCGAAGGGTCGTTTCAAATCACTAATTTTTTTATTTTTATTTTTATTTTAGAAAATAAATAAGCTATTTTTTAAAGTTATCAAAAGTTAATTTAAATATCTTTGTTTTTTAAATGCAAAGCACTATTTAAGATATATGTAATAACAAGTCTTTATCCTGTTATGTGAGTTCTGCAACATGAATATTTTTTTCTACGTTAGATTCTATTAAGAGTCAAATATATTTTTATTTTTATATAAACAAGATAAAATTTAAAAATAAAATTAAAAGTGATCCAAAAAAACCTCTAAGCTTGAAAATTAATTAAAATAAACAGTTTTTTTTTTTTTACATTAAGGCCAATTAAGATAAAGGCCTCATTTGGAATGGCTTCCTTACTGCTTAAAATAACATTCTAGTACGAAAATTTAATTTGTTTTACTAGAAAGCTGCTTTAAAAAAACAGTAAAAAAGTCATCCAAAATGAAATCAAAATCACATACACAAGATTCATTCAATACCTCTAAATTGATAATCAAAATTCACAACCAACAGATCAAGATGAATTGCTTAAACTAAACACATTAGAATATCATATGTGATATAAAGAAGTTTAGAAAGAGAATAAATACTAAGTTCATACTTAAACGCTCTGAGTAGTGCAAACTGACATAATTAATGCTCAAAAACAAACTTAGAATAGACAGCTCTGTACACTTGAAAGAAGCGTCTGTTCTGCTGCATCCTGGCGCCATCTTCGCTGCTTGAATTCATTATAATACTTCTCGCTCCCTTCATGAACTCACTGCGCAGTACCAGAAGAAATCATGATTATTAAATCGAATTTTATCATCAATGCTATAGTCTTCATTAATAATCTATAAATTATTAAAAAGGTTAAATTGTTAATGATTGATATAAGGAAAAAATACATAAACTACAAGGGATTTTTTATGATTTTTTCTTTCAAGCACCTTAAACTGCTTTTGTTATTCTTATAGAAACAAGCATCAAAAAATTTAGAGTACAAAAATTTCTTGAAAGTATAAAAAAAAAATAATGACAAGAAGTTATCCCAAATGAAGCCTAAGACTTCATTTTGAGATAATTTTTTTATCATTTTTTTAAAACAATAAAAAAATAATGATCAAATAAAAATTGTGATTGTAATATGAAAAATAAAGCTGCTCCAAATGAAGTCTGGACGGCTTTCTTTATGCTTCTTAAAGCAGCAAGCTTCTGCTTTAAGACACATAAAGAAAGCCATCCCAAATGAAACCTAAGAGTTTATTTGAAAAGCTTTCTCGCTACTTCATTTTTTTAAACATCAACTATAATTTTATTTAGCTACTACTTTTTCATTGCTTTCAAAATTTATATAATAAAAAGTTCCTTTTTATGATAAGAATTTCTAAATTATTTTTTCCAAAATAACTTCACAACAACTAATTTAATCAAATACAGCAAACACCCCAAACATACCCTAATAATTTGTTTGGGGTAATCTGAGTAAGAATATTTAAAGAATTTATTTGGAGCTACAGTCATTTGAATACTATTTTTCAAAAAATTTTGCTTTCAGAATTTGCTTTTGACAAAAACTATAAGAAAATATTCATCTCTCTCTCTCTCTAATACTCGTAAGAAATTTATAAAAAAACTGACTTTCCTCGTATCAGCTTTACAATCAAATTCAGAAGAAGGAAGCATCATAAATGAGATAGATAACAAAACTTACACAAAAGGCTTATCTTCAGTGTGTTTGAGCACCCCCAGCTGGATCTCGGTAAAGTAAACGGCTTGTAAGCTCAGACTTTCGAATTCCAAACATGTTTGCCAATCTATACAGCTCCTCATATGAACCAAAAGTAGAAAGGTCAAGGTTTCGGCCTACATTCTCTGACTCCATGATCACCTTACAGTGTCCAGTCTCCAGTCCAAGCTCATTAACTTTCTTGTCTTTATTCAAATAAAGCGCTTCAGAAGATGAATTATCAGACATCATCTTCATCGAATTCAAACCAGATGGGCTGTATTTGTTGATAGTAGAGAGCTCTTCTGCAGTGAGGATAACTTTTCCAAAGAGCATAAACTGACGTTTCTTGCATTCCTTGTTCCCCTTCTGAGAATTTCCTATGGTCAACATGCAAGAATTATCGCCACCATTGATGCCAGTAGAGATTCTCGAAGGTGGAGGAAAGTGATGGAGTCCATGAAAAAAGCGCAGTTCTGGTAAAGATAATCCATACTGACTATGCCTGGCTCCCTGTATACCAGCTGCAGGTGTGTTATCTGGGAGAAAACACAAAGGGCTGCTGCTGGGAGTAAGGAGGTTTTTGGGGATTATGGAGGTTGGAAGTTGAGCATCGAGTGGGAAATCAGAAAGCTGTGAGCTCCGAGTTTTTTTTCTCGGAGGCGACAAGTGAGCTAAGTTGATGGTTGTCATGTTTGAGATGAGTTCCACTAACCATGGACTTACACTTGTTACATTTTGTAAGAGGTCAGGCTCATCCCAAGAAACCTGCAAAACAATTTACGAGAAAGAGTAAGGTTTCGTTTGGGACGGCTATTTTACTATTTCTTAAAGTAGCTTTTTAAAAAAATGTTTTAAGAAGCAGTAAAAAAGTCATCCCAAACCAAGGTTTAAAATTACGTAATTAAGCCTCGAGGCAGTTTTCATCCGTGAGGCGAGGCGTAAGCCTCGAGGTAGTCTGAGGCGTAAGCCTCACGGACACAGAATTGCGTAAATGAGAAATTAAGGGTTTTAGCAGGTAAATAATAGCAATATTTTATCTTACAATAAAAACATCTAAATGATATATGAAAATAGTGGAAAGTAAGAAAATAGATGCAATAAAATCATGTCCCAAAGTACAAGATCACAAAATATTAGTTTAACAAAACTCCCAAAGTTGAAACAACGGTAGAGTATTCATGAGCTATCTACGTTGTTTGCATTTATGTATGCTTTCTTAATAATGCCCTTAACATTTTTGTATTAGCATTCTTCTTTACAATTTTCATTTTCTACTGTATGTCAATGTTGCATGCATTTCTTTATGTTTTCATAACAATGGCCTCGATTCTGCTTTTACATTGGTGTTTAATTTACCTTCAATTCCTAGATACTTTATTTATTGTAATGTCTAATTGTGAATACTTGATACTAGCAGAATTTGAAAGATTTTATCAATGCGGTGAACACCATAGCATCGTTACAGCATCCCCAACTTTGTAAGTTGCTTGGTTTCCATGCACGTGAGGGTTCTGATCAAAGAATGTTGGTCTATGAGAGGCTCTACCATGGAAGTTTAGACCACTACTCTATGGGAGATCTGATGGGCCGACAATTGACTGACCTGGACGGATAAAGCTGGTCATTTGTGCTGCACGTGGCCATTTCTGTGAGGCGTACGCCTCATCAGAATTGCGCAATTGCGACTCTGAGGTGCGCCTCAGACCAGGTGAGGCGTATGCCTCTGCCAGGTGAGGAATTGCGTAAGCCTCGAGGCGTTTTTTGGTCAAATTGCGCAAAGGCGCGCCTCTTATTGCGCAATTTTAAACAGAGTCCCAAACGAAGACTAAGATCGATAGAGAAGCTAAAGTTCTTGAGCTAATGATTGAGAGCTATAGTTTGAAGAGAATATATCATAAATTGATAAATGACAAAAAAAAGGGCTTCAAATCATCAGATTCTCAAACTCAAAGTGATCATGATTTTCTGTCATGCATTTCAATGCACGACAAAAGGAGCAAATTCCTATATCCAACTAAAATATCAAGTGAAAAAAGGCACCACTAGCAAATAGTTTAATTCCGGAACAAAAATAACTAAGTTCTTTCACAAAAAAGACAGTTCATCAAAGTTCACTCCAACAAGAGAAGCAACAAAATCATGTCCAATCACAACTAAAACTATAAATTAGCAAATATTGCGAAGAGCAGATAAATATGGAAACACATCCAATGAAATCAACTAATAAAGAAAAAAATAGAATAGAAATCTTTGAGTAACACATCCAATGTACCTGAAGAAGCCTCCATGGTGATCCAGGCCACCTTGTAGGATCAGAAACATGAGAATCGGATACTGTCCCTGTGAACCAGCTTATCCTAGAGGAATCATCGGTCTCAAATGCCATCTTAAACCTCATGCCTGAACACCATTGGATCCTCAGTGCAGCTTTCACCGCTGATGCCTTTACACAAAATTCTGGAGTGCTAGCTCTTGGATAGTAAACAACTTCAAAAGGTTGACCATTAACGGAAAGTGTAATGGCCTCAATCACAGTGCATGCCTTCACTTTACCCCTTGGCCTCATGTTTGAATCTCCATGAGTGTTTCCCCTTATAAACTTGCTCTCCTCCTCCCTCAATAAAATAGAGAGTCCCTCATACATGCATTTTCCCATAGGATGATCCCAACCTATAGGGGACTCGAATCCATTTCCAAATCCTCTATTTGCTCGTCGAATACCCATGCAAAGATCACCATTCTTGGTTCTTAAGAACACAATGGAATCGCCGGCCACGAGCTTCTTCTCGTTGACAAAATTGCTCCAGCCAGTGGTGAGCAAGTGCCTGCGAGGTGTCCCTCGATAGATATGTCGAAATTTCCAAATCTTGCCATGGACATCCTTGGCTAGAACTTCTTGGACAGGCGGGTCAGCAGAGTAATCCAATCTAGGGAAGATAGTCTCTGCACAATATCTCGGAACAGAGAAACCGCCACCATTGTTAGCATCAGATTGGGTCAATGTTTTTGCAAAAGATGAAGGTTTTTCTTGTGATTCTGACCCGTTGCTTCCTAAGGTAAGTTCATCATCTTCACAATAATCTAGCTCAATGCCTCTTAGAGGGGTCATGAAAATTTTGGCATAGACCTCATCAGTTTCAATATCAGCCATGTATTTTACATAGTTAACACGACAAAGAATAAGAGGAGGAATTCTTAGAGAATTGCCAAAATCAACTGGGCTTTGTGCATGCTCAGCATGGCCTTGAGGAAAGTAGAAGACTTTAGAATTTATTAATGGCATTTGCACCATTGCACCAGCACAAGCATGCCATAGTTGAGAATCCAAGAACTTCTCATTGTCATTCATCATTTCCTTTGGAAATTCACAAGCTTTGTTACTGTTTGGTGCAATAGGAGGGTTTCTTCAATAATGAGATTACAAGAAATCCTATTAATTTAAAAGATAAAAATATCAAAAAACAGATCACTAACCAAACCCCTAGCATTTTTTCCTTAGTAGAATCTGAACTAATGATTAAAAAAAAGAGCAAAAAACTCCATAATTTTTTGGAGAAATGGAATAAATTTTGTATTTCCTAAGAAGATGTATCAAAATGATAAAAACATCAAAATCAAAGTTTACTATTATATGTAAAAAAGCTAAATTTCATATTTTCCAAAACTTTTCTGTAACAAAATGATTCAGGAATGATAAAAAAATAGATGAAACCATTAAATACTACGTAGGAAATTTAGTCCCTAAAAAGGATAAACAGAAAAACTTTCCAATTTCTTTTTTTTTTTTCACTTGGTAAAATCTTCAACAGCTTTCTGAAACAAAATCACTTCAAAATGAGAAGGAAAAACAGGTGAAAGCTTTAAACTACGTGGGAAAAGTAATTACTACAAAAGGATGGAAAGAACAAACTCAATAGTTGTTATTAAAAAAGGCTGAGCAAAAATTGAACAGATCACTAGACTTTTTTTTTTCTCAGTAGAATCATTTCTAATGAAGAGGAGAATTCTAAAATCTCCATAATGATATAGAGAAATGGGAGAAACTCCGTATTTCCCAAAAGGATTTCTGAATATTATTTATATAAAAAAGTTGTTTATCCCAACATGATTTTGATATAATAAAACCATATAAATGCTTTAAATTCCATGTAACAAAAGCTAAAACCTTGACTTCCCAAAATTTTCTGAAACAAAATGAATTCAAAATGATAAAAACCAATTAGAAGTTTCATAAATAGACCATCAAAAATGCTGAAAGAAAAGGTAAACAGACCCGTCCCCCTTTTTCCTCAGAGCTAAAATCTCTTTGCAGTAATGAGTAAAATTCCACATAACCTAAAACCTTTTCTTACCAACAGCCAACCCCTATTTGTAAACTCAACCCATCTCGTCTTCTTCAGACTTCACACCAAATAACCGCAGTGCACACACCTTCAGTGAGCCAAAACACAAACAAACACTTCAGAAAAAAAAAAGGAAACTCATCTCTCAAATGAAATGGAGAAATAAAAAAAGATACCTTTTTTCTGAGACTTCTAAACCGATGAGATAAAAGATCGTATCTTTTAACAGAAAAATCACTCTTTCAAGCTCCTGCAAGAAGAAAACACTCAAAGAACAAATCTTTATTGTTTCAGCAGAATGGTAGGAGCATTCACCTCATCTTCTCTCTTTATCAGTGCTCGGATCTCTAAGCGGGCACAGAACTGAGCAGCCGATTAAGATGTTGAGAGCGAGTAGCCCGATATTTTGGTCGGGTGAGTTATTCTCGACGAGGATGACGTTGAGAGGTCCCTCGTTGAGCGGCGTTACTCTCGGACCTACAGAGGGAGAGAGAGACTCCCTGTTGCGCGGCTGAGGAGACGGCAAGATTCCTGCTTGCTCTCTTGGCATACTCACCTCCATCTTTTACTATACTTACCCGTTGAAGCCTTTTTTGTTCTCGGGTCCACCTCTGTGTACAAACTACAAAGCATAATTTTGGCAAATTTTTACAATAAGCCTAATTAAAAATAGAATTATGAGTAAGTATATTAAAAAAAATTAAAAATAGAAATAGTTGTCTGTTGAACGGATGACTGACAATTGATTAGATAGTGTTGGCTAATTTAACCGTTAACCTCCATAATATATATATATATATATATATATTTAATGTAAGTCGTCCATCGACCGTGCGACTTACATTAAATTGTTTTAATAAAAAAAAATTAGCCCCATACATTTCATGATACAACCATTTAAAAAAAAAATTTTATTTAATGTATGTTGCTCATTCACTATTTTTTATATATTGGATCTATTATTTAGAGTGATGATGAAATAGATGATGATATTATTAGTAGAATTCAAAAAAAAAAAAAAATTTAGTAGAATTCAAGTTAGAGGAGGAATGTGAAGAAGTGAGAGACAAAGATCTTGTTTCCTTCAAGAACAGAACAGAGAAGAAGACAGAGAGAAAAGGAAAAGTAAAACAGTATTTTTATTATCATTCTTCTCAGTACAAAAGACCATGTCTATATATAGACTCTACACCGTTGGATTAACAAGCTGTAGCCAATGATAGAATGACACCTCATTATTTATTTTTAATACATTTGGACTTATCTGCTAATAGCCCCCCACAAACTGATGGGTTTTCTTTAACAGTCAGTTTGAGTCTTAAAGATTGAAAACGAGGTGTTGTTAAGGCCTTGGTAAAAATATCGGCGACTTGATCCAACGTATTGATTGGAAAGATCCAGATGTTTTTGTGCTGAATGTGATCACGAACAAACCTTTGGTCTATTTTGATGTGCTTCGTTCTAGCGTGAAACACTGGATTGTTGGCTAGAGCTATGGCAGAGACGTTGTCACAGTAAAGGTCTGTCGGACTGTCTTGAAGTGCACCGAATTCTGTTAACAATTTTCGGAGCCATATGTATAAAGACCATTTTTCCTCCCAGGTTCGTCCGGACGAAGTTGGATCGTCCGGGACGATCGGTACAGGTTGTGCAGGAAAACATTTCTGGCTGCATGGTTCGTCTGGACGAAATTTGGATCGTCTGGATGAAAATTTTCCCGAGAGCAAGTCGTCATGGACGCTATTTAATTTCGTCTGGACGAAATTCGTCCAGAGCCTAAATCGTCCGGGACGAAGTTGCGATCGTCCGGTACGATCAGTCTTGATATATAAGGAAATGAGATATTTTGAAAAGAAAAGGACGTCCATGAGAGAGAAAAACGAAGGAAAAGAGGATTTTTGGGCGACTCTGGTCCGTTTTCGTCCGTTGTTGTAGTTAGAGAAGTTGACCGACTCGAGGTAAGGCACATTCCGCTTTTCTCAATTTTCAGAAACGTGGATTTTGACGGCTTTTCTGTTTCGGATTTTATTTCCGTTAGCGAATTTCGTGTGTTATTTTCTACTGCTTCAGGTTTTACCGCGTAACTTTTGGTATGTTTCTGAGATGATAATTGTGTACGTTTTGAGTATTTTCTGGAAGAATTTTACCGAATATTTTGGATTCCGCGGTGTTTTAATTGAACTGCAAATTATCAGGATGTTGAAAAATGTTTTGTCAGTATAATGAAAGTCTTGTAATTCTGTTGTGAATGTTCTGTGGTAATTTGGTAAAATTCTGAATATGTGAATTCTGTGTAAATTCCGTACACTGCTGTTATGCCGCTGGATTTTCGTACGATTTCTGAATTTTCTGAAATAAGATGATTTGAATGTTTGATGTGTTTGTGCTATCAGAAGGGAGTTATAAGGGGCCGGAATCCTATGTGATTCCGTTGTCTGGGTCTGGGAAGGGAGACATAAGGGGAAGTTTTAGAAGTTCTGAAATCTGAAATTCTATATATCTGTTCAGTTCTGGTGATATATGCACAAAAAGGGAGCTATAAGGGGAAGTTCTGGTGCTATATACACAAAAAGGGAGCCATAAGGGGAAAAGGGGAAGTTCTGACATCTAGAAGGAAGTTCTGTTCTGAAATTATATGTTCTGTAAAGCTGTAATGTGATTATTTCTGATTTATTTCTATACGATTCTAAAGCTTTGTGATATCTGTTATGAACTCTGATTTGAAATGACTTCAGTTTTCTGTATTCGTAAGCTAATTTCTGATTGAGCTGTTATTTGTTCTGTCTGTTATATAATTTCTGTACGATTGTTTGATTTCTGTACGGATACTTTTCTGATGTGGATTTCTGAAGATTTGGATTGGTGATTGATGTCTTGCTAAGCTATTAGCTCATCCTTGCTTTCTGCGTGGTTTTCAGGTTCTGGGAAAGGGAAGGAGGTCTTGGAGTAGACGTTCTGAGTCTGATCTGTGATTAGGTACTTGATACTTTTGATTTTTGTACAGTCATGGCTTTTCTGTTATGTTCTGTTATTTCTGTCTGAAGCCATGCACTATATCTGTATATGATTATTTTGAGGAAAGAAAAGATAGATGAATCATTCTGCATTTGGATGTTTATAGTAGCTCTGTGTTTTTATGTCTATTTAATATTTGGAAGAAAGTTCTGAAGCAAATTCCAAAACTAGATCCTGGATTTTAGAAAGTTCTGTCGCGGCCCGATGCGAGCGGGATCCGTCCCGGTCGGGTTGGGTCGTGACAATATGACATTCGCAGTTAAAGCTGCTAATGCTCGGTATTCGGATTCCGTGGAGGAGCGAGCTACCATGGTATGCTTTTTGACAGTTCAAGAGATCAAGGTAGTACCCAAGAAGGAGTAGTAACCTGATGTGGACTTTCGGGAGATGGGATCGCCGGCCCAGTCAGCATCTGAAAAGGAAGTGAGAAGTAATTTAGATTTTGTAATAGGTATGCCAAAGTGTAGTGTACCTTGTATATAACGAAGAAGTCGTTTTAGGAGGAATATATGCTAAGGTAGCGGGTTGTGCATGTGTTGCGATAGAACATTGACGCTGTACGCAATATCTGGTCTCGTGAGAGTGAGATACTGAAGGGATCCCGTGAGGCGCCTATAGAGCGATGGATCAGATAGGAATGTGTCCGACCGCAAGTCTTGTGGTAACTTAGTACAGGTTGGATTAGAGATCGGTTTGCATTGTGATAGTTGAGCCATTTCAAGGAGAGATTTGGCATACTGCGTTTGTGAGAGGAAATATTGAGTTGGTTGTCAGTTAATTTGGATGCCAAGAAATTGATGAGCTGCTCCGAGATGCTTGAGGGAAAACCTGGAGTTTAACTGAGCAAGTATATTGTTAAGCATTGTGTTATTATTACCGGTAAAGAGTATATCGTCTACATAGATAAGTAGAAATAACTTGCCATCGAAATTATTTAAGATAAAAAGAGAGGGGTTAGAAATACTGTTAGAGAAGCCGAGGGAGAGAAGATATGCTGTGAACGTGTTGTACCACTGTCGCGGAGCCTGCTTAAGTCTGTAAAGAGCCTTGTTTAGTCGACATACATGGTTCGGATACAGGGGATCGATGAAACCTTTGGGTTGATTCATATATACTGTTTTCGTAAGAGTACCATGCAAGAAAGCATTATCGACATCTAGTTGGTGAACCTGCCAATCATAGTGTTACGCAATTGTAAGAAGAATGCGAATTGTTGGTAATTTAGCCACGGGGCTGAATGTTTCGTTATAATCGAGACCGAATTCTTGATGATTTCTAAGCGCTACCAATCGGGCTTTGTGCTTAGCAATGGATCCGTCCGCAAGATATTTCGTGCGATACGTCCATTTACACCTGAGAATGGAGGACTTGTGAGGGGGAATCAGAGTCCAGGTGCCCTGCCGTTGTAGAGCGAGAAATTCTTCCGACATTGCATGACACCATTGAGTGTGTTTGACAGCCTCTGAGTATGAAGTTGGATCAGTTTGTGACTGTAGAGACGTTTGCTCGTTAAGCAAGTTAAGCCTGGTGATGGGTTTCAGGGAACCCGTTTGATGTCTAGTGACCATGGGGTGACGGTTGTAAGTGGGCATTGCAGGTTTGAGACAACAAATTTTAGGGTAGAGGAAAGAACCGGAACATCCTGAATCATGGATTCCTCATGTTCGTCGATTTGAGAGGCAGTTGTGTTCGCCATCTTCGCTTATTTAGGTCACCCGCTCTGATACCATGAAGAAGTGAGAGACAAAGATCTTGTTTCCTTCAAGAACACATTCGTAGACAAGAACATAACAGAGAAGAAGACGGAGAGAAAAGGAAATGTAAAACAGTATTTTTATTATCATTCTTCTCAGTACAAAAGACCATGCCTATATATAGACTCTACACTGTTGGATTAACAAGTTGTAGCCAATGATAGAATGACACCTCCTTATTTATTTTTAATACATTTGGACTTATCTGCTAATAGAATGCATCTTGCTTGTTGTGTGATGAAAAGTCCCCCTGAAACTTAAGGGATTATTCTATGTGATGGTGGTTAAATCTGCAATGCTTTGTGTTACAGAATGTTGGCCATTAAAAGAAATACATAATATTAAAGTGTTTTAGAGATGAGAATGCTCAGGTGGATGAGTGGATTTACTGTTAGAATCATGGTACAAAAAGAGCATATACGTGGAAATGTTGGAGTAGCTCAAGTGGAAGATAAGATTAGAGAGAGCCGACTGAGATGGTTTGTCACATAAAACAACATCCTTCTGATGATCCCATTAGGAAAGTAGATATATTAGATTTGACTTATGTTAAGAAAGGTAGAGATATACCTAAAAAACTTTGTTAGAAAATATTAGAATTGAACTTTCTTTATTAGATTTAAATGAGAATTTAACTCTTAACAGAACACAATGAAAAAGATATTCATGTAATCAACCCCACAGAGTGGGATAAAAGGCTTGATGTTGTTGTTGTTGTAAGTCGCCCAGTCAAGAGGCGACAAACTTTGATAATTTTTTTTTAAGAACTTGCCCCATTTATTTTATTATACAACCATATTTGCTCATAGTCAAATTAGGCTAATATCCATTGAGAATTAAGAACTTATTTTACATCCCTACTTCAAAAATTCAGATATTGTAGAATTAGTGAGAATTACTTTTGCTTAGATATCTTGTCAACACTAATTGAAGAATGAATTATGAGATGAATTTAGGAATCTTAATATTGTTAATATCTATCATGAACAAGTCTAATAAATTTATTATTATAATACTATTATAGAGCCCTATTAGTTTGCTAGTGTTTTCCATTAGTTATTATGGGTAGTTAGTGCTACATGCATATGAATTAGTGCAGAGTCATTATTGATAGCATTGGATGCTGAAGTAGTTGTAGCATGCTTCTTTTAAGAAATCCTACTTGAGCTGAAAAGTTGTGTTATTCAATCATCAGGTCTTTACTACTTCATCTTTATTGTTTTTGTCATTTTATTAATAAATGTTAGTTTTTTTTTAATTTGAGTTATTTGAATTTGCTTGTTGCAATGAGTTGTTAGAGCAATGCTCTTGATATATATATATATATATATATATATATATATATATATATATATATATATATATATATATATATATATATATATATATATATATATATATATATATATATATATTCATTTGGGTATAAATTTGTTCTGTCAAAGACCTTTCTAAGGGCTACAAGGAAGGTAGTGAAGAAGATACATTGGAGTTGCTTTATTGAGGTGATTTTTCCACATTACTTGAGGTTTAAAATTAGATTTTTTTTTATTTCTTTTTAATGAATTGGTCAATTTTTTAGAACACTAGAGACATTCCAATCAAAGATTTACTGAAAAATGAAAGGAGACGATTGCACCAATATATGGGAAGATGTCCATATAGTCTCTTATAGAGATGAAGGAGAGGGAACATAAAATTTTTAGATGTTACATGCATGAGTAGACAGAAGATCGTGATTGTTTACATATGAACTTGCATGAACAATCCATGAGAATCAATGGATACTGGACAAAGAATTTCTTGAATGGTCAAGGTTGGATAAATTTAAAGAGGAGGTTCTACGCACATGAATGCCACTTCATAGGTCTTCAAATCCTCCATATGCGTTACCATCAACTACAATATGAAGGACGAGATGCTTCTTTTAATGAATTTGAAACATCGGCAGATGACATGGACCACATCATTCTTTAGCATCACTGGTTGTCACGAGAGCAAGAATTTATTCTTAATTTTTATAGAAATCGGATGAAGTAAATTCTTAATGGAGATACAAGAAGAAATAATTTTGATGCAACCGATTGGCTAGATTTGCAGCGTATGTTCAAGTTCCATTTTAAATGTTGTCCAATGCAAAGAGAACTTCAAGCACATTTTCATAGGTTGATTAAGTAAAAATAAAATTTGTTGGTGTATGCTATGTAATTTGTTCAGGCGATGTTCTTTAATATATATATTTTTTGTTTAGTTAAGTGGCGCAAAGTGTTCCTTATTGTACTATGTAGGTTGTTTATTATATGTTAAAGTTGGGTGGCAAAGGATTATTGCTTATGCTTTATTCAGTTGTTTAACATCATGGTCAAGTAATGAATATTATTTGTTTTCTATTCTCAAAATTTAACGGTTCCAAACATTCTATTGCTTGAGATTTCAAAACCAAGTTGTCATCTCACAAAATTATAGAACAGTATATGATACTTTGAAGCAAAAAGTGATAATTATAACAATGACTTGTAATGCCTTCAAATACAGCAGAATGGTCTCTAATGCTTCTTCGTCATCATGGGCGGTATGACATTAGTACCAGACGTGTAGTGCTGCGGCACACGTAGTGGTCTGCCTCGTAGCTCATGCCGCTCTACATAATCAGCGATTGGGTCTTCAACAGTCGGTAGTATATTGGATGGAACATAATCTAGAGTGTGCCATGATGGAATAGTCTGTTGTGCTAAATGACTACAGAGATCTTGAAAAGGCCCCTAATCCTTGTATGAGGAAGGCCCTATAACCATGAAATGAGTATCTACGAATGGAGGAGTGCCACTAAAGGATGTGTAATCAGTTTTTGCAGCCTCTATGTAGTGCTCATCGGCAATATACATCTATCTACGCATCTTTTGATTAAACTCTACAATTCTGTTAACAACCTTGTGGATGTATGTATCATCATCTTTATTGAAAATAACATGTAAAGTGCTCTCTATATTAAGAAAGTATGTTCATTGCAAGATTATAAAATTTGAAGTTCAATCAACCACCCAAGTAGTAATTTTGCCACCCAAAATAATATTTAGAAATGAAGTTTATATCACTAACCAGATAGCACTCCAACAGTGCTCGAGGATAGCATGTGGTGGGAGGCTCTGTAACGCTCCCTTTCAAGTCCAATCATTACTCCTTATTTAATATATGAACGTCTATCCTCCCACATGCCAACATAAGTGTGATAATATATAGTCTATGTACACCTTTCCTCCCCCGTCGACACGTATAAAACTGTGATCCATAGGTTGTACATCAGTATTGAGGACATATCCAAATTATCGTATCATCCTATCGAGCAAGTCTCACTCCACCCTCATCCAACTAATCAAACGCACATGAGCCAACCAAGCATATTTCTGCAATTTATGCTTGAACATGTACTATGTAAGGCTCCCAAGTAACCCTTTCAAACAAAATAAATTAGATTAATAACAAGGTTGTAGATCTGACTTTCGAGAAGCCCATCTAATTCATCTATATAAGTGTTAATACTGCATGTAGGGAGCTATCTAATGTGCGCTTCATTCCACCTGCAAGTACTACTGATTGTCTGGTCATGCTCAATACCTAAATTTCGAATTGGCAAAAAAATATGATTTTTGTTCAAAGAGTACTTAATTTATGCAAAATTTAACAACATAATAGTTGTTACGTGAAGGTTTCTCGCTACAACTATTCACAATAGTTCTAAATTTTTTTAGTACACCATACATAAAAACACGTCAACAAATCAACTATGAAAAAAAGTATAACTTGTATATACAAAATAATAATAATTTAATTTACTAAATATTCCATTTCCAATTGTTTTTCATAACTCCAAAATTTCAAAAATAAACTTATGCAAATTGAATGACATTTAATAAAAAATAGAAAAATCTATAATAAATTACACTAACATAGCAACTTCAAAATACTACTAATTTCAGGTAACAACAAAAACAAATTTGTAATTTTTAAATAACATTAGCCTATAATTAAATTCATCAAAAATTCTTCCAACCACAATCACAAAGACAAACAAAGTTACTATAATATTTAAAAAAAAAACTTAAATGAACATATGACAAAAAAATTTATGAAAAATAATATAATAATATTTTTGTGTTCGATAACAACTAGATATTTCGAGTTTCATCACTTAATAATTGTACAATGAACAAAAAAAGATAAAAATTGTTTAAACAAGCTCCATACACAAAGAATGTGATATTTTGTTGCACAATAAAGAAAAATATTTTTAAAAATATCACCAAATAACTATCAAAAACCAAGTAAAAGAACTCTACAAACTAATAATTTCAACACCTAATACAACTAAATACTTTAGGGCATAGGCAATATAACCTAAACTAAGAAAATTAGACAAGCAAATTAGAAGGAAGAAGGGTTAAATTTTACCTCTCAAACGCCGAACTATAACAAAAAAATGGCCCGAACAGGGGGACAGAGTAGCAATAGGGAAAGGGAAAGGGAAAGATAATGTTCTCGGTTAAAAAATAATAATAATATGAGCCAATTCAATGGACGACTTGCTCGTGCCACCTCACATAGCCAGGTCATAAGCACAATCAACCTTGACTGAGTCAATATTACTGTTCACCATACACTACAGGAAAAACGTCATTTTCCGGCAGACATTTTCGCCGGAAAATTGGACAAAATCCGTCGGAAATTAGCATTTCCGGCGGAAATATTTGCGCCGGTTTGACGTGCGTCGTAAAAGGCCTTCCGGCGTAAAATAATACGCCGAAAACATTTCTGGCGCATTTCTGACGGATTTTCCATGGTTAGCAAGCCAAATAGCTGCAGCATTAGCAGCCTTAGCAATCACAGTGAAAGACGTATTCATGAAGATCTGAATCTTTTTAATATCCCTATCAACATAAAAAATACTCGGGTTACAGCACCTATCCTCCACAAACTGTAAACAGGTGATGTTAAAACCCGAGTTCACCTTAACAATCAAAGTAGTAACATTCAGCGGAATGCACAATTGTAACCCATAAAGAATAGCCATACATGTAGCATACTCCAAATTGCCATTCATAATAGGCCCCGCAAAGGCCAAAACCAACTTACCATTAGAGTCCCTGATCAACCCACCACAGCTAGTGGCTTGACCAGCATGAGAGCCATGAACATTAAGTTTAAAAATATTAGGCTGAGGCTTAATCTAATAGATAGCATTAATAGCAGCAGGAGTACTCGTCTTTCTCAACCCCAAAGAAGAGGTAAGATGAGGATAATTCTTAAAACTTTTAACAGAAATCAAATTAACAGCCACCATAGCTAACACTTTATCTTTCAACCTTTGAATAATATTAAGGTGATTCATCCTAACACCATTGAACAAAGAGTTGTTTCTTTCCAGCCAAATAAATCACAAAACAAGGGAAGGGATAATATTACGAATGTTACCTTTACCATCAACAAACCAAGCCTTCAGAAAGGCCTTAAGAGAAAGATGAGCATTAAAAATATTTAGATGAAAAAGATCATCAAAAAATACCCAAGTTTTAACAGCCACGGGACCCGAGATAAAGATATGATGCATGTTTTCAGAATGGAAGCAACACTGGCACTTAGACGCAAAATTAAAGCCCTTTTTAATGAGGTTATCTTCGATAGGAAGAAGTTTATGAAGGATTCTCCACATAAAAACAAAGACAGTTTTAGGGATGCTCTTGTGCCAAATGTTAGAGAAGATCTTATCCATGGTCCTTTTACTTCAAAACGGAAGCCACACATGCTTAATATGGAAAGCCCCATCATTAGAGCAATCACACATAATAACATCCCAACCGTTATCTTTAAAGAAAAAATTAACTTTAACATAATCAAAAGAAGAAGTATACAAAATGGAATCAATAGAGTCCTTACCAAGCCATTTATCTGACCAGAAAAAGATGTTCCCACCACCAAGCCGGCCCCCAAGATAGAAGGGACTCCATTTCCCATTTTAGCTTACACAAACGTCTCCAAACTTTAGAATCACTAGGTTTAACTGAAATACCAGTGGGATGAAAATCCCCACATGTTTTTAATAATTTAAATAAAAAATATAAAATATTCTGAGTTTTAATCAAATATTAAAATTTGTATAACATTTTAGTAATATTTTATATAAACATTTTAATAAAATGTTATACTTCATTAAAATATTATAAAATTATTATATTTATTTAATTTATTAAACTTATATATTTAACTTAACAATATTTAATATAAAAATTTAAAAAAAATAAAATTATTTTAAAATGTTTATATAAATTATTTTTATATATTAATTAAAACTTATAACCATAATTTTAAATTTTTAAAATATATATATAAAACAATTTATATAACATTTTAGTAAAATTTATATAAGTATTTTTTAAAAATATTATATATATTTAATTTATTTAAATAATTTAATGAATTTCATAATCTTTTATATAAGCAATTTAAAAATATCTTATTTTAATATTTTAATATAAAATGTTATTAAACATTTAATTAAATTTATAACCTTAATATTAGTATTTTAATAATATTTGATGCAAAATATAGTTAATTATTTAATATTATTTAATTTAATAATATTTGGTATTTAATAATTATAATAAACATTAAAATGCAGCTCACCTTGGTCTGTTTGTTGAGTGCTTTGGCCATCAATCAAGAAGTCTTGGATTTGAGTTTTGCGTATGTGTTGTTTGTATGGTTTAATTGGCCGAAATATCTCAAAAAATAAATATTAAATCAAAAATTGTTACATCAAGTAAAAAGATGATTTAAATGTTATTATTATAACTCATAATTTAAATTTTTATTCATATTAAATATAATTATCAAATAAATAATATTTTACTTTGGTGAGTTTGGAGCATGAATCACATACAATCGAAATATGATTCTCACCACATGACTCCAGACAAAACCCTTTTAATTTCTTATAAATTATATATTTATTAAATATTATAAATAACATATGTTTAAATTTTCTTAAGAAAATGTCAATTAGATTTGTGTTTTAAAGGAAATGCAAATTAGGTTATTTTTTTAGATGTTTATTATTATTATTATTATTATTATTATTATTATTATTATTTTGTTGAGTTTGTAAGTATAAAATTTTTAGTAAATTTTAAGATTTTATTTTTTTTTATTTAGCAATCATTTAAAATATATTTTATAGACTAAATTACATCATCTTCTTTTCATTTAGAGCTTATTCATATTCATGAATTTAGACATGCCTTATCTAATAAGCTCAATGCCTTCAAGCATATAATGAGCTAGATCAATTTTTCAATCATGCCTCTCACAACCAGCTCTTTTCTCTAAACCCTTTTTTTTTTTTGGCTTATGCCCTGGCTATTAAAGAGCTTCTCACTTAAATAAAAAATATTAATAGAGAAAATATCAAAGATGAAATTTAGGTTTCGTTTGGATGGCTTTCTTACTGCTTTCTAAAGCAATTTACTAGTACAAAATTAAAATTTTTGTTCTAAAAAGCTACTTTAAGAAGTAGTCAGAAATCCCTATCAAAAGAAGCCATAGATTTTGTTTGGGACATTTTTCTTATTGTTTTTTAAAGCCGATTTCTAGTAAAAAAATTTCTAATTCAAGATTTTTTTATATTTTAAAGCTGTTTTGCAAATCAATAAGAAAACTGTCACAAATGAAGTCTTAAAATTATCAAATCCAATGATTTTCATCCATTGTAGTTGCCTTATTGTTGTGTTTTTATTTATGTAAAGGGAATATTAAATTGTAATGCAAATAGAGCCAATATTTTGTAAACAAAATAGTTCAAAAAGAGGTCAAAAGTGCCTATCATTATTAAGATAATTGATATTTTTAAGCATTGAGTTGGTTATTAACATTCTCACTACGTTAGAATTTGATGTGCATATTTCACCATCACTTCTTTTCAGAGTACTATAAATAAGTGCGAACGGATTTTGAAATATTTACTTTGATTTTGAAAGCTTTTGATATAAAATATTGTTTCAGAGATTCTTTGTAATCTTTCTGCTAAAGATGAAGCAATTTCCATAAAGCCATGATAACAAATGAAGAATACTAAAACAACCACAAAGGATGTTGCAATTCCTATGGAGTCTAAACCCGTAAAGGCAACCATGCATGAAGATTAAGGTTTCGTTTCGATCGGCTTTAGACCTTTGCTTTTTCTCTGTTTTTAAGAAATTTTTGTACGAAAAAGTAGCTTTACGAAGTAATAAGAAATTCATCCTAAACGAAGCCGCCTTCCTTGCTGCTTTTTAAAGCAGTTTTTTAAGTAGATTTTTTTTGTACTAGTGAGTTGCTTTAAAAAATAATAAAAAGTAGTCCCAAACAAAGCCTAATATATGATTAATTATTTTGTGCAGACGCCGAATGCCATACGGAGGCCAACCAGAATGCGCCACATCACCTCTTTGTTGTGTATCGCGACTCAGTGCCACTGATGTGGCTGCACCTAATTCGTCTCCGGACGTAAAGTTGCGTCTGGCCTCCACACAGAATAATTTTCCTAATATAGAGAATTTTGATTCAGAGAAAGCTGAGAAAGCTATCCTTCTCCGTTCCATTTGCTGCCACTCCAGGAGAATCTGGGATGATGCCAACAACATTATCAGGTTTCTTCCCATTCATCTCAGTTGTGTGGAGGCGACATTCCAAGCTTTGCTGCTGTACGTTCACGTTCTTTAATGGCCTGTGCTTGATCTGGGAGAAAAAGCTAGCCTGAGAAAACTTATCCTTGTTGAATATACTGAATCTTCTCTTAACCAGAAAAAGAAAAGAATAATAAGAACTTAAACAGAAAGAGTTTATTAAAAGATAGAAAATGCTTAAACAAATTTCTCATAAGTTTAATCCTAGCTAGTGAGGTACGTCTTTCTTACTGCTTCTTAAATCAACTGCAAGTTACTTTTAGCCATCCCAAACGAAGCCTTAATGAACTTTTAGAAAGTTTACTTGAAGAATCTGGCATGGCCTTAACCTTAAACTTCCAGAAAGTTTCAGAATTAAAAGTGAAATTTAGGCTTCATTTGAGATGGCTTTCTTATTGCTTCTCGTCCCAAACGAATCCTTAGAAGTTGGATCAAAAGCAATTTCTCATGAAACAATGCCACATCTACTCAAATGGTGCATGACAAACTCCCTAGCCTTTAAAGAGATTTTATGCACAAAGTCCACTTAATTTAGCCTATTCTATCTAGTTTGAAGTCCCTCAAGCTTTATATTATTGCTTTTTGCTTCTAAGTGTATGTTGTTACTGTTGATGCCTTTGTATCTATGCTATCATATTATGTCTTTAGCTTGGTGTGATGTTGATGGATGTGGCCAAGAAGGGTGCCTTCATAGTCTCCATCACAATGAAACTAAATGACAAAGCAATCCAAACAAAATGAGTGCATTTGTGGTCCATCTCTTGAATGATAAGAACTTGGAGATTCGAACCGCTACTTTGTGGTTCTAAGAGTGGTTGAGTCAACTATTTTTATTTAAAGCCTCACATAAACTAATTAAATATTTTAGAGGACATAAATAAAACTCTCATTATTTTTCTTAAGTAAATTCTTTAATATTTTTATGGTAATATATTTTTATTTGTAGGGTTGACTGATGATATCTAAACGTATTTGATGTTAACAAAGATTATAAGAGCATAAAACTCTCAAAAAGGCATGGCGAAATAAATATGTACTTGATTGGTTTTGAAAAAATGCTTTAAAATGTGTGTAATATGCATCAAAATATGTAGTTTATCTATTACTAAGTAAATTACATCAAGACATGATGTTTCTTACTAGAATTAATAAACTATAGATATATTAAGAAAGATAATTATCTAAAATAAGATACCAAATTAATTCAAGGTCTACAAACAATTTAATGATCATTAAATCTCAAAACTTTGCATATTGTACATTTGCAAAGGCAAATTAATAATACAGGAAAATCATCGAATACCGGAGAATTAACTACCGGTTTTTTTCCTGTCGTGTTAATTTGCGCCGGACAAATCCATCAGAAAAGTCCCAATTTATGCCGGAAAATTTCCCCAGTAATAAGTGATTTTCCTGTTGTGCAAAGGCCAAAGGAAAAATCAAATTTTATGTCTAATAAAATTATATTAGGATAATTTCATATAAATTATATTAAGAAAAGCCTAATTAAAATTATTGAGTTTATTTTGAGATTAGTGCAGTATAAACTTCATATGCTATAGTAATCATAAAACAAATTTTATAGCTTTCAAGTTCATCATCATATAATTTAATTTTGTATCAAGATATATTAACATAATTTTTTTCATATACATCATTTTTCTTGTATAATTTAAATAATTATAATTAGTTTAATAATTATTATTTTTGGGAAATTTTTTTTTCACTTAGGTATTATTCATAAGATCAACTAGATGAACCTTCTAATTCTAAAGCATATAGAATATTGGAATATTTTCATAGATTTCGCTATGAAAAATTTTCATGTTTTTTTTTTATTATACCGGTTTGAGCCCTTTTCAAACTGTAGCTTTTTATTTTTATTTTTTTATTTTTATTTTTTTTTTGAATTGTTTTGAATTAAAATTCTACTTATTGTGTGCTAGAAAATTTATGATAATAGAGATTGAATTTTAATGTCTTAGCTTTCATGAAGATCCAACACGCACACAAATAATTAAAAAAGTTATAGTATACACTTGAACTTTTACATTAAAATTGCGGAAAAGGATAAAACAATGAGGCATAGTCCAAACAAAGTGATCCAGTATAGACAAGAGTTTGTTTTTCCCCTAAAATAGAGACGATTGGATTATAAAGTACGCATCACAAGTGTGTAGTTTTGTAAATATCAGAGAATATTTTAGATGCAACAATTTGATGATATCAGTCGAATGTCATTGAACAAAAACAGTGGCAAAGTAATGATAGCTGGATGATGACCTAGATCGGATGATGTTTAATATATAGATTATGACAATCAAGCATTGATAGTCTAGAGATGACGATAGAATGACGGTAACCAGCCAATGATGGTGGCTATCAGTGGCCGTTAATGTCGAACATCAAGTAGAGCTTTAAAGTTCTTCATATATTCAAGCTCTGGATCTCAAAACTCTCTAGTTTGATCCCCTTCATGTGAAGAATGAGATCTATTTATAGTACTTTTATAGTGGGCATTTTGATAAAGTTAATTAAAATTTTATAATACTCAATTGAAATGATTCATATCAAATCTATTGATCATAAATTATTTATTCAACATTCAAGTGCTTTAATGACATCAAAATCAAGTAATCTTGGACTTATTGGATTATCACATCAAGTCGCTCATTATAACTATAACTTCAAGATTTGGAGATAATTTGGTCCTTCAATAAATGCATGTCCCAAAATTTCTAAGTATTTCAAATGCTTGATTCGGGCTTATTTAGACTTGAATTTGATCGCTTTTGTTATTTTGGATTTATTTCATTGAGATGTTCAATTTTACTACATGTTTGTTGAAATCGGTCATCAGATTACTCTGAATTTAATTAAACTAAATTTTCTCTAGGCATATCATTTCTTTAAGAAAATTTAATTTGCTTATTTTGTTTTATTTATTTTGTATAGTTAAAAGAAAACTTTCCTTGGAATGGGTGATAAATAAAAAATTAATTTGTTTTCCAAAATTTTCCAAATAGATTCCCATATTATCTTTCATTATATTCCACCAAGAAATTGATTACCTAAATTCATTTCTGCATGATTGTCTTTTATAAGATATTTAAATATTCAAAACTAAGTATTGACTTATCTTCTTCACTTAATCATTGAGGATCAAATTGATCTATTCATCCTTCAACTTGATAATGATATTAGATTGTTTGGCTTCATTTGATTAGGTATTCTATTCTAGACTCTTTAAAATAACTAATTCATGTGACCTAGTCATGTAAATTACATAGAGATTAAGATTTCGTTTGGTACTCTTTCTTACTGTTTCTTAAAGCAGGTTCTTAGTACAAAAATTAAAATTTGTGTACTAAAAAATTGCTTTAAAAAGCAGTAAGAAAGCTTAATTTTTTTATTGGGATGGCTTTCTTAATGCTTTCTAAAGTAATTTTTTAGCACAAAAATTTCTTAAACTAAAAATTTTTATACTAAAAAGTTGCATTATAAAGCAATAAAAAACCTATCCCAAATAAAACCTAAGTCAATATCAGGCCAATGCCTAGAGGACATGTTCTCATTATTTTGATTAGGTCATCACCATTGTTTTAATTCATGATAAAATCACCACATCGCAATACTAATCTATCTATAAATACAAAAATAAAATTATGTACATTAAATTCACTTGAAATATTAATAGCAGCTTTACATAACAGTAAAAATATCCCACTTATCATTAGGGAGAATAAAAATATAATGGAAATAAATATTGAAATTTATTTTGTCAATATTATATGTAATTAACTTGATCCTAAATTCTTAATTGAAAAAAATTGGATGATTCAAAATTAATTACAATGAAATTTTAAATTTTAAATTTATTTTGAGTTGAATATATATAATATATGAACATTTAAATAATTTTAATCTTAGACATATTTTAAAATAAATTTAATAAATTTTTTTATCAAAACATTTTCATCTAATTTTTTTCTATTAATTAATATACACATAATATATAAGATTAGATGAGCATCATACATTATAGGTAAATTTTACGGAATGTCACCTAAAACTCATAAAATTTTAAATGAAATTTATTTTTCTTTGAAATCTAAAAAATGAGAGAATAACATTTTTGAATAAAGCTTTCTTATAGTTCATCTATTTTTTTCTCACTCCTTACTTCCCTTCATTATTATTATTATTATTATTATGTCTTAGGGATAAAGATACTAAAAAAAATAAAAAATAAAAAAATAAAAAATAGGGATAAAGATACTACTTAGACTTCATTTGAGATAGCTTTTGGCCATTCCTCTTTTGTTGTTTTTAAGAATTTTTTGTATTAGAAAGCTGCTTTAGAAAATAATAAGAAAACTGCTCTAAATAAAACCTTAATTTTGTACAATCATGAGAATAATTTTCTTTGTGTGGGTGATAAAAAAAATTAATTTATTTACCAAAATTTTTCGATAGATTCCGATATTGTCTTTCATGATTGTAAATGGGTACTATATTCCTCCAAGAAATAGATTGCCTAAATTCATTTATGCATCATTGTCTTTTTTAAGATTTTTAAATATTCTAAAATAAGTAATGACTTATCTTCTTCACTTCATTATTCAACTTGATATTGATATTTGATTGTCAAATTTATTTGGTCAAGTATTCTGTTCTAGACCATCTCAAACTCCTTAAAAGAACTAAGTTACAGGACCTGGTCAAGTAAATTACATGGAGATGAAGTAAACCCAAGACAAAAGTCTAGAGTACATGTTCTCATTCCTTTGATTAGGTCATCACCATTATTTTAGTTTATGATAAAATCACCATATCTCAATACTAATCTAAATACTAGCTTCAATATCCTCACAAAACCTTATTAGCAAATCCTTTCCCACCTAATCATTGTGATCACCAGAGTTGTAAATCCACTCGATCATTCTGCTTAGCACGTTCTTCTTAGTGCCACTCATTGAAAGAGTGTTCATTATTATAGGGATTGAGGTTTCGTTTGGGATGCCTTTTTTATTGCTTCTTAAAGCAGCTTTCACACCTACTAATTGGTCCAGTTCTCATCAATACACATCCTAACATTCAATCATATTTATAAAAAAACCAATCCTTTCAACCACTAATTATAAACATCACATTAATTATTGAGATATCCAACTCTTGCAACCCTCTCTCCCTTTTATATTGTTTATCATTTCTTATTAGCTAGGTGAAGATATTATTGTATCTCTATTCTTGTTATTATTGGACCTCTCTCCCTAGTACTAGAGCCAACATAAAGTCATACTAATTAAATTTAGTGCCTTATGTGGATAACTTTGGTATCCATGTTTGTATTTGCCCCCACATCTCTCTTTCCCTTGTCTAGAAGTAACTCTTCAAGAGAGGTTGTATTTACTGAACTGAACTCTGAACTTACTTTTTTTTAATGCAAATAAATATTTTATTCCGAAAAGAAAGAGGGACATACAACCAGGCCAAAGGAGGCCAAAACTTGAAAAGCCAAAGTTATAAATACCACTATAAGCGATAGATTGCAAATCAATCAGAAAAAGAAGAATAAAAAGAACCCCAAAAGCAGCCGGACTTAGGATGCCACCCAGTTGCCATGCCTGGAATATCCATTGGAAGCAGAGAAAGCAACAACAACAGATCGAGCAGACGAAATAACTCTAAGGTTGCCAAAACAGGCCAAGGCCATCTAGGGAGACATGTAGTAAATCGGCCTCACCATCATCCGACCCAAAAGAACCAACCACCAAGAGCTACCACACCATTGACAACAGCAAGAACATCCCAACCCAAAGGACAAAATACTACCAACAAGCCAATACCAAACAAAAGGCAAAAGACACAAACAGAGACCCAAACACCAACCAACCAACTGAAAATTACAAGGCCAACCATACAACCCAAAACCAACAACAACCAAAGTGTTGAAAAAGTGTTGAAACTTAGTTTTCATAACTATATTTTTATATCATGAATGTTTTTTATTATTTCAATATCTTATTGTGTTGATTACTATTTCTCCTAGCATATATATTAGAAATATTATTTTTATTATTTGTGTGTACTAACATTTCAGGAAAATCATACTCCAGACTGCTGAAGACTTCAAGACAGATTAGAATAGGGTTTATTATATTTGAAGTCTGTACTTTTTATATTTTTCTTGAGTCTAAGAGTGTGTGATTATAATTGGGTAACTGTGCATACACATACTGGAGGAGTGTAAAAAACTTGTATTTTTTAAATTAATCGTACTGTATGATCATGGATCGTATAGGATGATTTGACATGAGTATTCCTCTAGAATGGAATGGATCAAATCATGCCAAGAAAATTTTTCTAAGTCCTGTTCGTAATGTACGAAGTTACATTCGTATAGACGACGTTCGGAGTATGAAATGGCTACATACCAGTTCATCTCGAACGAACTCAAAATTTTCTAAAATGTTCATATTGTATGATCATAGGTTCATACAGATGACGTCTAGAGTATGAAATGGGTGCTACCAGTTCGTCTATATGAATAAGTAAATTTTTTGATTGTTCATACTGTACGATCTTAGGTTCATACATATGACATCCAGAGTATGAAATGGACTCATCCATTTTCGTATCAAATAAAGCATGGTTTTTGGTTAAACTGATTGTACTGCATTATATTAAGTTTGTACAGTACATAATCCATAGTGCAAAATTAGTTCATATAGAATTATATCAGATGAAACTGTTCAATTTTGAAATGATCATACTATACGATGTTAGTTCGTACATACGCTAACTAGAGTATGAATCAGTTCGTACATGATCATACGAGCATTTTTTGAATTGATTGTACGTACGATGCGTCGTTGTACTGTATGATCCATGACGATCAATTTGAAATTTTCAATTTTTTGAATGATTTTTCGTGTCATTCATATTTAAGGTCCTAAAAACTAACTAACAAAGGACTCCTACAAATTTCTTTTGAAAGTGCACTTAGAGAGTGTTTGGGAGACTTTCTTATAATTGGAGAGTGAGGGATTTCTTAAGAGAGAATTGTGAGGGGATTCACAAGGTTGCCCAACGGTGAGTTTCTCTTACTTGTTCTTCAAAGTTTTTCTAAACTTTCTTGAAGACTCTTGGAAGAAGATTTTTAAATGAGTGTCATTACTCTGCCGACATCAGGAGGGTGTGAAAGAACGACGATACTCTACCAACACTAGGAGAGTGTGAAAGGATGATAATTCTCTACTGACACCAGGAGGGTATGAAAGGATGACGATTCTCTATTGACACTAGGAGGGTGTGAAAGGACGCCGGTTCTCTACTATCACCAGGAGGGTGAAAAAAAGATGACATTACTCTGCCGCACCAAGGATTAGTGGAAGAGAGGTTAATTGTAAGGGCTTCTCCGCCTTGCTGTGGGAAGAAAAGGAGAGTCACTTTGGTATAATGCAATACATGAAGAGAGAGTCTTCATGGAGTGGACGTAGGTCTAGTTGGACTGAACTACTATAAATTTGTGTGTTCTTCTGTTTTTATTTTTACTATTTTTTTATTTTTCTGCACTTTTAATTTTGTGGTTGAAAAACTATTTTTGGAAAAGTTCATTGTGCTTAAAATTAAGAAATGGTTATCTATAATTTATCAAGAGTTTTTTAAATTACCAATTCACCCCCCTCTTAATTAGCATTCGAATAACTATAATAGGTCTAACAACTTATTCAGACTTACAAGTGGTATCAGAGCCTACTTTTAAAAATTAAGGTTTAGAAAACTTTTTGAAAATGATCATGGCTACTTTTAAAAATTGTAACACACCCGAAAGATATTCGATCACTAGACCCCCATTATTTGATAACATTCATTTCAATATTTAAAAAATACTTACATCTACTTTTCTGCAATCACTTGACTATCGTATGTTAATTTTAATACATGAAGGCTACACTAGACCAACTAGACTTATAGATGATATTATAACTGAAACACCATTTATTGACTAGACTGTAGAAGAAAAAGACTTAGCTCAATTAAACACTATATAAATATTTAAACAATTTTTCTGTGCACTTAAGTCTGAAGACTATATGCGAGTCTCAACTTGTAGAACAGGAAAAGAAATTTGGGATAGGCTTTATATTTCTTATGAAGGACCTAATGTGGTTAAATAATCTAGATTAAATATTCTTTTACATGATTTTGAACTATTTCACATGAAATCTAATAAATCAATTACTGGCATGTATACTCGTTTCACACAAATAATCACAACATTGCATGCTTTAGGTAGAGAATTAATGAATGCTCAAAAAGTAAATAAAGTTTTGTATTATTTGCCTACTACTTATGATGCAAAGATAACTACTATAACAAAATCAAAAGACTTAAATGTTTATTCTATTGAAAATCTTCTTGGATCACTAATTGCTTACGAGTAAGGAGTGACTCAAAGACAAATTGATGCAGTGAGAAGCGAAAGGAGAAAAATATTATGTTGAAAGTGGATGACTCAAATAGTGATCAGTCTCAACTTGAGGGTGAAGATGACATTGCTTTAATGACAAGACAATTCAAAAGTTTTCTAAAAAGAAAGCAAAGGAGACGTCACCAGTGGAATGAGGGTAAGTTCAATAAAAATGTGAAGGCTTCTAATGATGTTGTGGACCTTCAAAAGGACACCGCCGACTGCAGAGTGTAGAGGGTATATGACTGCACCACCCCGAGGGATAGAGACGATCTCAGGCCTCTATGTTCCTCGTAAACGGGCCAGTGGAAGGGCAAATTAGATCGTATATACGACTAACTATTGAGGATAGCGGCTCTCGCCAGCGCACCTTAATGGGTAGTAATATATACAACCTGATCATAATAATGGGTTCCCCCACCTGATACATCAGCTTGAGTGGGGTTTATTTGATGGTGGAGTTTCATTTCCCATGGGGGCATGCCCCCATGGTTAATTACATCTCGAACCTATAGCCCAAGAAAACTCTCGATTAGGGATCTGATATTATTCTTCTTGGACAAAGGGGATTGGCACAAAAGGGAGTATACTAAGAAATCCTACTCAAAAGGAAAGAAAGGCTCAAGTAGCTTAGTCAACATACACGGTTCATCTCAACATCTGGAGGGACTAAGGCAATAAGGAGAGGAAGAATATCATACACTCCAAGCACACGGAGAGAAAAGATTGAGGTGGCGTTATCCATGTGACGCAAATAAGTAGGATTTATAGTTCCTGAAGAAAAGGAACTTACCCATTATTTAGGCATACTACGAGACACCCAATGTAGTAGCCTCGAATCATAGATCTAAGATCGGTTTAGTGTTCTACCCAACACTAACACTCGTGTCCTAGCTAATACACCTGGACTTATATCCTGCCTGAAAAGGAATGTCAGCTAACAACGTAAGTGCTTTAAATCCATATTATTTAATCTTTATGAAATATGTGTAGGTAGGTTAAATGTTTTGGAAGTAGGGACGACATCTAGAGAGCTTTCTAATTGGCCCTGGACTTACGTAGGGTGAATGCTCCTAGAGCTAATATAATTAAATTTTTAATTAATGAGTTTTCTAATGTGATGCATGCTAGTTAAAATGTCCAAATCATGTATGCATAAGATTTTTAAAAAAAAAGAGGTGTATATAAAAATAATTTTTAGAAGGATACTAGACCTCCCTAGGTCCGACACCTCATCCTCATAGGCCAGATTATTTGCACTCTACCCGTAGGCAGGGAAGTGTCTCATAACAAGAAGAAAGAAGGATGCATTAATATGCATGCGACCCTGGATGGCTACGGCTATTCTCTAAGTCGTTAAGTTTATAAGTTGTTTAATTCTTAAAATTTTAAAATTAGGTTGCAAGTAGAAAAATAATTTTTATCCTAAAGAGCCTAGCGAAAATAGGCCAAGCGCATACAATAAAAGAAATCTAAGAAAAATAGGTAATTTTTATTACGCACAGAAAATAAACACATCAATATAAATCCATGAAAATAATTAGAAAAGAAAGTTCACGGCAAGTGCCGTATAAGTACAACCCAGGGTCTGTAGAAAAGTAATAGTGGTCAGGCCTCACCAATAATAACCTGGATTCTAATCCTATGGAATGACATAAGTCTTAAAAGTCGGGCATTTCATCTTCAATTCTTCATCTTCGGGTGGATCGTCCTTCTTCGTATCATCTCCCTTTTGATAGTCTCCTTCGGGCTCCATTAGGTTCGTCCTCCGGAAGAGTACCTAAATAACTAGGAAATTCCCCGAGCAGGGGCCTTTCTTATTCTCTTTGGGTACCTTGTATTTGAAATGTCAGACTTTTAAACTTTCACAACTCAATTGAATCAAATTAGATTACATTTAAAAAATAAAAAACCTAGACTCATACTCCTGCATGGTTATCCTAATAAAAATCATCCCAAGATGTTTAATATTTGTGCATAAAAGATAAACATGCTTGGCCACGCTCTTTTAATTTAAGGAGGGGGCTTTAGCAATTTCTGGAGCATCTATAGAAAACAACATTAGTATTAAATCTTTAATGATGATTGCCCCCTTATTTTAGCATTTCATAAGCGTGATCACCTGTATAAGACTAGATTAGTATAAAAGCGGTCATAACCTATGGGTAATCTAACGCACACATCAATCACATAGAGAAAGTATGATAATAAAATAAACATCATAATAATAATAATAACATTGCAAAGCAAAACAAGTCAATCAGCATACATGTCACAGACAATCGCATCTCATCAAAGAAATATAAAGCATGAAAAGTAAACATCGGCCCTAATCCTAGATCTAAAAGATGTGTCCTAGCACATATATGTGTTTGTAGTAGGCTTGTGTGGCTTTGGATAGATCCTATATATGGTAGTTAGTTCAAGTTGCCTAAAGTTTAAATTTGTTGAAGTCTAAAAAGGAAAACTTTAATTAAAGTTTAAATATTAATAAATTGGGATCCATTTTTAGTTAAATTTAGTTTTTGATCCATTTTAATGCTTAGGGAAGTGATAATTGAAGTTTAAATTATTTTAGCCAATTTTGGAAAGTTCGGGGTCCTCCAATATGCTAAGCTTAGGGGTCCAAAAGGCTATTATTAGAAATAACTAGGTTTGGGGGTTCTAGTATTTTAGTTAAAGGCCTTAAGGTGAGTAGTTAGGCTTTGAGTTTGCTGGATTTGAAGTTTTCTAGGAAAAGTTATGAATTTTAGAAGTTTTGGGTAATTAAATGAATTATTAAAAATTGCTTAATAAGGAGTGATTTTGGGATTTTGATCTAAATTAGCTTCAAACTGATTGGAATCACTCTCAAAGGTCCAAAATGACCTAAGAAGATGTTCCCAAGTTTTTGGGAAAAATATGAAATTTTTAATAATTTTTAATTATCTAATAAGGGCAAAAAGGTAATTTTTAGTTAAAGTTAAATTAGGGTTTAGATTAAGGTCAAACTAAGGATCCCTAATTATCTAACATTAAGGGATAAATTCTAAAGAGTTTGAGGTATTATGGGTAATTTTCTAAGTTGAAATGTATTAATTAAAATTTTTAGAAGTTATCGGGACCTAATTATCGGGTAAATTAGAGTTTATTAATTAAGGGGTCTAAAGAATCCTAGACAATTCTATGAGGTTTACGATGTCACTAAGTTTAAATTTTGAAAGTTTCATGTTAATCAGAGATCTATCCTAGCTCCTAAATATTTTTTAAGTTCGCTAGACATGTCCTTAATTATTATCCTTAGGGTGTCACTACGTTGAATGGGTTTAAATCAAGTGACTAAGACTAATTCTTAGGGAAACATGAGAGGGAAATGCATAAAAATAGTAAACACATCAAACCTAAGATCTAGGAGGGCTTAAACCAAGTGTTCGTGCATCCTATACATGCAAAAGACGAGAGAAAAGATAAATAAAGTGAGCTTATTGAAGTGATTAGTGAATGGTTGTGACTCAAACACCCAATAATGTTTCCACCCCATGAATGTTATTTATATGTATAATCCATATTTAAAATTTCAAGAAGAAGATCTATCAAAATTAGGGTGATTTAATACATATATGATTTAAAAGCATTTTAAATACATATAGGTATCAAATATATAAATTTTTAAAGTCCAAATAAGATAATTCAAAATAATTCAATTCATGTAAGACAATTAGAGTTCTGTTAACCACCCAAGGAGTTTTCAAAAATAATTTTTTTAATTTCTAAAAAATTAATATAGTAATTAAAATAATAGGAAAATATTTAATAATTTAAATTCAAATAATTAAAAAAAAAAATTTAATTCTAATATATATATATATATATTAAAATAATAAGCTAATAATTATTTAAAAATAAAAATATTAATAAAATAGTAAGAAATAAACTTTAAAATAATTTAAAAGAAAATGATAATAATAATAATGATAAAATAATAAAAAGAAAATGAAAATAATAATAACAATAATAATTTAAAAGACATATAATTTTCTAATTTTTAAAATAAATGAATATGTTTTATAAATAATAATAAAATACTAATTTAAATAATAATAATAATAATAAGGAAAATTATTTAATAATAATAGTAATAATGAAGATAAATTAGTAATAATAATGATAATCAAAATAACTTAATAATAATAATAATAATAATCTAAACAATATTTATTAAATTATTTAAAGTAAAATAATACGGAAAAAAATAGTTTTATGGAAAATATTTAACATGATATTATATAAAATATTAAAATATTACAAATAATAGTTTTATTTAAATAACTTAAAATACATATAATATTTTAAAATAAAGAAAATTAAATTCTGAAAATTTAGATATATTACACTTAATTTTGGATTAAAATATATATTTTTTTACTGATTTTTAAAGCTCTGATAATTTAAAAAGCATTTAAAATTGATTAAAATTAATTAAAATAAACAAATCCGGTGGTGGGGACACGCGACAGGCGGCTATTGGCCGGTTTAAACTACGGACCCAATTTGGTAATGATTGCGGCAGCGCGGGAATCAGTGCCACGTCACTTAAACACGTCAGTGAGGCTCCGTGGCCATTAGATTCGCCGCGGTATGGGATCAAAGGTCGTGATTTAGCCGACCAGGGATCAGAATTGCAGAATCATATCATGCAGTCGAACCGAACCGCATAGCGACTGAATCCTTACCCTTGATCGAAAGATCAATGTTCTTGATTTCGTCTAGTTGCTTGCATGCACAAACTAAAACCCTAAATACCAATTTGCTTTGTTTGATTGATTGAATCAATCAAATGACATGAAATTTTAAACACATAACCTATAAACGAAGAGTATTTATGGGGTATCCATATCATGGCCTAAAATGCTATATGCAAAGAGTTATTTGAATCTAAGTGTCCTAGCCTAGGCTAGGGTTTTACCTCAATCCAATTCATGGATTCAGTAGATCTTGGGTTCTCTAAATTTGTAGACTATCCACAAATATTTTCCCTGTTGAACTTGAGTCTTGAAACATCCTCGATCAACGAGAAAATGATTTGGAACAAATTTAATCTCGGTTGGCCGAGGATCTCGTTGCTGGTGACCTTTGACCTATAGATTTGAGTGGGGAAGCGTGAGGAGGAGTCCAAGGAGCTCCCTCAAGCCAAAGCTCAGGCTTGGGAGCTCTTGGAAGAGAGAAAAGATCAAAAAGTCCCTCTAGAAACCCTAAATCCCTCTATTTATATTCCAAGGCTTGTGATTAGTGGTTAGGATCAATCCTAGAGCTAATCAGGAGGGTATAAACCTCCTTTGGCCATGGTTTTCAATAAGGATGAAAATAAAGGGTTTAAATCCAATAAATAGGTTAAATTTGACCAAAATAGGCTAGGTTTGACCAACCAAGGCTTGAGTTGACCAAGCCATGACCTAACCTAGTCAATTTAATCAAATGGGTCCAAGGGATTAGTGAAGAGAGCTCAAGATGGCTTTGAATTTATTAATATTAAATTTAGACCCTAAGAGTTCAAATAGGGTCAACCGGGTTGACCCAAGACATGGGTCTGAGCTCAATGAACTTGGTATGACACATGAAACTCAAGGGAGGTGAGAGATTGAGCCTAGAAGCTATTTGAAATCAAGTGGAAAGGGCATGGGTCAATTTGGGTCAACCTGGGTTGACCTGGTCAACCAGGTTGACCCAGGGCCTAGATCTGGGGTCCATAGGCTTAGTTCGACCCACTGAATTGATTGGGAGGGGTCTTGGGGCCTGGCCTGGTCAATTTGACCAGGTCAACCCCTTGGACCCAAGGTTTAGAGAAAAACAAGGTCAATAAATGTAATTTGTTATGAATGTTGGAAGCCTAGACACTTCAAATCTGAATGTCTGAATCTTAAAGCCAATCCTAGCAAGAAGAATGTTGAGGAGAAAACAAATGTAAATAAGGGTAAGAAGAAATTACAAAGACATTTTGGGCGGATTCAGCTTCAGATTCCTCAGAAATAGAAGCAGAGGAGGAAGTCAATAACTTATGTTTAATGACCAACAAACTTGATCAGTCATATCAAGAAGAGGAATGTGAACATACAAAGAGTTATTTGATGTTTCTAAGAAAATTCATACTGATTATAGGAAGCTCAAAAAAATTCATGCTGGGTTGAACATAAAATTTTTAGAATTATAAAAATAGCATGAAATCATTAGGAATGATCACATATTAATTGATATAAACCACATGAAATTATTGGATGAGTTTGATGATTTAAACAAAAAGCATGAATTATTGAAATCATTACACACTAAACTTGAAAATGATTTTAAAATATTTCTGGATGAATCTGATGGTAGATAGCACTATTTAAAAGTTGACAATGTTATTTTAGAAAGTGATAACTCATATTTTAGAGAGAAAATAAAAGCTCTTGAGGAAAATAGGATACCCCAATACATGAAAATTTTTCTAATCCTGTTATGAAGGCTAAAATTTTAAAACCTAGAAAAATATAGTATAACTCAAGTAGATTTATAAATCCTTTTCCTGGTGTGAAATATTTTTTTTATGGATTGATTGGCCATATTTCTTACACTTGCACTATTTATAGTAAACCATATCTTATGTGAAGACCTAATATGCATAAAATAAAGCATATCAAATATGCATCTAGATTATTTTTGCTAAGAGGAGAACCCAAACTTGTTTGGGTTTTCAAGTCTAACATTTGATTATATTATATAAATGCTCTCATACAAGACCTCATGAGAGCATTTAGTACCTGGACAGCAGATATTCAAAGCACATGACTAGAGATACGACATAATTCATATTGTTGGAAGCTAGGAATTGAGGCAAGGTTACATTAGGAGATAATACCACTAGGAAAGTGGTAGTCACATGTATGATTGGAAATTTGAATAATTTTTTTTATTAAAAATGTCTTATTAGTAGAAGGCTTAAAGCATAACCTATTGAGTATAAGTCATCTATGTGATAAAAGTTACAGTATAAATTTTTTTCCCACTAGCTGTATAATAAGTCAAAATGGAATTGATGTTTTGCATGAAATTAAGGTAAATGATATGTACATGCTTGATTTGAATTATATTAAATCTTCTAATGTATTTTTTCTCAAAACAATTACTAACAAATCATGGTTATGACATAGAAGACTTTGTCACACAAGCATGAAATTTTTTTGAAAATTTATCCAAAAAGAACTTATTAGAGGAATACCCAAACTAGACTTTATTAAGGATCACCTGTATGATGCATGTCAATTAGAAAAATATGTGAAGTCCTCCTTTCATTCCATTAAGGATCTTAGAACTAACAAATTGTTGGAAATCATTCATATGGATCTTTTTAGATTGGTTAGCACTGTTAGTCTAAGAGGTAAAGTTTTTGAATCTATGATAGTTGATAATTTTTTAAGATTCACTTGGGTTAAACTTTTATTTTATAAGAGTGAATTATTTGGGGAATTTAGAAATTTTTTTAATTGGATTTAGAGGAAATTAGAGTACAAGATTTTATCAATTCAAAGTAATCATGAAAGTGAATTTGAAAATAAAAAATTTGAAGATTTTTATAAAGAGAAAGAAATTGATCATAATTTTTCAGCACCAAGGACCCCTCAACAAAATGGGGTAGTAGAAAGAACAAATAGAATATTAATTGAAGCTGCTAGAGTCATATACACAGAATACTCACTACCAAAATATTTTTGTGCTAACATTTAGCTTGTTATGTTCTGAATTAGGTGAACATTAGATTAAAATTGAATAAGACATCCTATGAACTTCTTAAGGGTAGAATACCAAACATTTATATTTGCATGTTTTTGGATGTAAGGTGTTCATTCACAATAATAGTAAAACTCCTTTATAAAACTTTGATCCAAAATTAGATGAAGAAATTTTTCTTAGATATTCTAGTGTTTGAAAATCTTTTAGATTTTTTTAACAAGAGAACTTTGGTAGTTGAGGAATCAACATATGTTGTGTTTGATAAATCTGGCATTTTGGAAGAGCCAAGGTTGGAAGATGATTATATTAAAAATATCTTCCAAGGAATTGAAAAGACAAATTTGGAAGAGAATGTTCGATTAAAAAACTCTTTGCCTAGAGAATGAAGATTTTCTAAGAATCACCCTAAGAAATTAATTTTAGGTGAGCCTAGTGAGGGTGTTAGAACTAGGCATGGACTTAACAAAGAAGCGAACAATTATGCCTTTATATCGATGATTGAACCCACAAATATAAATCAAACACTTTTAGATGAATTTTGGATTTTGGCCATACAAGAAGATTTAAATCAATTTGTAAAAAATGAATTTTATTTTTTTAATTTATTTTGATTGAATATAATATATTAAATTTAAATAGTTTTAATATTACATCATTTGAAAATAAATTTAATAAATGGTTTTATCAAAATATTTTTCATATATTTTTTTTCTATTCATTAACATACACATAATTTATAAGATTGGATGAGCATCTTACATCATAGACAAAATTTAGTAAATGCAAAGTGCTTTACCTAAAACTCATAAATTTTTTAATGAGATTTGATTTTTCTTAAAAATCTAAAAAATTAAGGAGTATCATTTCAAAATGGTCTTTCTTCTAACTATTTTTTCCCCACTCCTTACTTTCCTTTATTATTATTATTATTATTATTATTATTATTACTATTATTATTATTATTATTATTATTTACATTTTATTTTAAATTATTTATCTATAAATTATGAAAATATAAATCTTATTTTAATGTAAGTAATTATTGCATAGGGATGATATCAATGTTATGTGATGAGCAATTTATGTCTTAGGGGAGAAAGTTACTACTTGAAGAGGTGGGTCCCATTTTTTAAATTTTTATTGAATTTTGAGCTCATTTAATCACTAACTCACGCACACATGCTAATAGTCTAGCAATGAAATTGAGTCAACTCAATTCAAATTCGATTCAATAAATATCTTATGAGACAAATTTGATGAGTTAATTAGAAAAATTCGAGATAGTTTTGACTTGATTTATTAGCTTGGAAGTTAGTACATTTTAAAATTATTAATATAACATATAATTAAAATATATTTAATTTAAGTGTTTAAGTATAAAGTCATTTAATAATATTTAAGAAAATTTTCTTAGATCAATTGATTTTCATTTTGTACATATTTTTTATCATTTTATAATGGCATTGTTTCAAATATAAATATGAGTCACTTCAAACTTATAAAATTAAATTCAAATTTAATTTGAATAGTTAATTAAATTCCAATGCAAATCAATGATGATTTGAGCTCATCTCGACTCGTATATCATTAATTGAGCTTAAAATTTTCCATATGAATTTATCAAAAAAATTAGAAAATTGTATGCCTGCACATCCTAATATAAATTATATCATAATTGGTTTAAAAACTATTGTATATACATTAAGATTAGCATTGTATATATAAAAAATTATATTGCTTTATATCAAAGTAAATCAAATAATTTTCGGGCTTATATTGATACCATTTCTATTAGAATACAATGATATAACTTTTATTGAGAAAATAGATCATGCACCAAACGATTTAATTTTAAAAATCCATTAGCTAAATAAACTAATTTAAATTTCTATCTGAAAAATGAAAGAAATTCTGATTTTTCAATAAATTTCAACTAATTTCTATTTTAGTTTAAGTTGAAGAATATGAATAATTAAGTTTTTTATAATACATAAATAAATCTTATATTAATTATAAATAAATAAATTATCCTCAATCTTAAAGAGTACCATATATGCCAAGAGGATATAAATGCCCAATTGTAACTTTATTATTTCTTGTTATTATTTTCCTTTATCTTTCAACTAAAAGAGAATAAAGAAATTTTTTTCTTGATAGTATATTCTTCATCTTCAATTTTAATAATAGCCACTGAATAATTAATATACAAAAATAACATAGAGACATCATTCAATACACACACACACACACACACACACACACACACACACACACACACATATATATATATATATATATATATATATACACACACACACACACACAAGGCAAAGATCCAAGTGATTGAGAATTTGTCATCTCCTACTTTTGTTAAGGGGTTGGAATTTTCTTAGTCATGTTGGATTTAACAAGTGTTTCATAAAATATTTTTCTAAAACCACCAAACCACTATTCTAATTACTTGAAAAATATATATATTTTTTATTTTGATATTGATAGTCTAGCTACATTTGAAAAGTTGAAGAAGTGCTTAGTTACTACACCAATTATTATTTCACCTCAATGGTCCCTTAATTTTAAATTGATGTGTAATGGTGACTATATATCATAGGAGTGGTTTTAGGGCAGAGGAATGATAAGAAATTTTATGTCATTTACTATGATAGTAGAACTCTTAATTATGCTCAAATTAATTTTACAACAATTGAAAAAGAGTTACTAGTTATAGTCTTTGTTGTTAATAAGTTTAGAGCTTACATAATCGGCACCAAATTAATTATTTTCACTGATAATTATGCTATCAAATACCTATTAACCAAGAAAGATGGAAAGCCTGAATTAATTAGGTTGATTTTTTTGCTACAGGAATTTGATATAGACATTTTGGATAGAAAAGGTTTTGAAAATCAAGTGATTGATCATTTGTCTAAACTTGAGAGGGAGGATTCTGATGATCATGGTAAAGATATTAATGATTTTTTTTTTTCCGGACAAAAAGCTATTTTCAATTCATTCATTGAATGTGTTATGGTTTGTTGGCATTGATAATTTCATTGTTAGTGGTGTTATTTTCACTGACACGTCTTACCCTCAAAGGCGTACATTTTTATTTGATGCCAAATTTTATTTTTAGAGCGAGCCTTACTTGTTTAGAAAGTGTACAAACCAAATTATTAGGTGATGTGTCCTTGAAAATATGATTGAACCCATCATTAGTTAACATCATGATTTTGAGTATAGGGGTATTTTGGAGAATTTAAAACTACTTTCAATTATTCAATCTAAATTGTATTGGCCTGCCATTTTTAAGGATGTAAATGATTATATAAAAAGATGTGATAATGCTAAAGGGTAGGTGATGTTTCTAAAATACATGAAATTCCCCTCAATTATATTTTGGAAGTTAAAATTTTATATTTAGGATTTAGACTTCATGGGTCATTTTGTTCAATCTTTTAGAAGTCAATACATTTTAATAGTTATTGGCTATGTCTCTAAATGGATAAAAAAATATCAACTCGTAAAATTGATGCTTAGGTATTAATTAAATTTTTAAAGAAAAATATATTTTCTAAATTTTGAGTACCTAGAGTCATCAAAAGTAAGTGGGAATAGTCATTTTTCGTAACAACAAAGTTAAAAACTAATTTCTAAATATGAAATTAAGTATAGAATAACAATCACTTATCATCCCCAAACTAGTGATCAAGCGGAGATTAGTAATATAGAAATTAAGATAATTTTAAAGAAAATGGGGTTCTAAATAGGAAAGATTGGTCATTGAAATTGGATGATGAACTATGGGTTTACAAGACTGCATGTAAGACTCCAATTGGAATGTCTTCTTATAAGCTAATTTTTGAAAAAAAAAACTAGCCTTTTTTCCTTAGAAGTAGTGTATAAAGCTTTCTGCATGGAAAAAGAATTAAATAATAATTATAAATGTTGAGAAAAGAGGCTGATGCAATCAAACGAATTGAAAGAATTTATAAGTAATGCCTATAAAAATACCAATTTATATAAATAGCAAATTAAAAAGTGGCATAATTATAACCTCGTTAAAAAAGAATTTGAGTGAGGACTAGAAGTTTTGCTATATAATTCAAGATTAAAATTATTTCCTGGGAAGCTTAAGTCCAGGTGGTCAGGCCCATTCATTATTATAAATGTGTATCCTTATGGAGTTGTTGATATCAAGGATCATAAAATTGCAAAAAAATTTAAGGTTAATGGTAATAGGTTAAAACCCTATCAAGGAGGAGATGTTGACTGGAATTTTTTAAAGCTGGCTTACCTTGGATAGATTTTTGTAAAATTTGACTAAAGACTATAAACTTAGCACTATTTGGGAGACAACTCAATTGATCATTATTTTAACTATTAGAATTGGGGTGATTTGGGTTCTATTTTATTATTAGAAAAAAATTTGGTTAGATTTAATCTTAGTTGCATTATGTTGTGGATGTTAGTTTTGATTTTGGGTGTAGGAGTTTAATACAAAAAATTCATCCCAACGTCGTAACACTATACCCTGAAGTGCCACAATATTGTGTTAATGATAAAAAGTTATATTAAGTCGATCACACGGCAACGCCAAAGGAATCCAACGCTATAGTTTCAAATCACACTCTAGAGCACTGCAATGCTATCCATGTAGCACCACCACATTGAACTCTCCAATCATTTTATTTGACTAAGCGTCATAATGTTGCCATATAATACTATAGTGCTTGGTCAAAACCATGAATATGGTAGGTAAAATGACATGATGGAAGTCGCTTTGAGCATCAAAGTGGAGGCATGTGTTGAGCGCCTCGACAGATTCATGATCAAAAAGCTTATGATTCTAAGTTCCAAGGTGAGTGTGCAACACTACTTGTACCCAACATCATAGTGCTAGTAACTATATTGACTAGATTGACTTAGCACCATAACACTGCCCATGCATCATTGTAGTAATGGTTAGTTTATAAATAGGGATTGGGGATTCCTATTCATTTTCGTCTACACCCTTGCATTCTTAAAGCTCTCCTTGTATTCGTGTTTTAAATCACTAGTTTATTTTATTGTTAGAAAGGCCCAAAAAATTCCTATTAAAAGGAAGAGATATGGATCCCCTCCTATGATGCATGTAAATTTGTTAGTGTTGCTATTAAAGAGTGGTATAACAATTTAGTATATAAGTCCATAATTATTGAGAGGGGGTTTTGGTAATCCCTGGTGGGGCAGTTCATGGCTTAATTATAGAGCACAACTCGGATTTCCATATCATCTAGCCTCATCTTATGAATGACCATATTGTCCCAGAATTCTTTGATAAAGTGAAGGAGCCCTAAAATGAGTGAATTTATGTTAATAGTAAGTGGGTTCCCTTTACTCCTATCTCTATAAACCAGGTTTTCTAAACCCCCAATTTTTAAATTGATGGTGATGAAATACTTAAATTTATACTACAACTATAGACTATGATGAAATAATTTAGTTCATGACTTGGACGAGTTTAGATGCCTAGTGGAAGAAAATAGAGGATAAACTTATAATTTTTTTCTTTGTCAGCCCTCCCCCAAGAATCCAAAGCCTAGTATAATTTTATTTCTGCAAAGCTTATGCCTAACAAAAATATTAGTGAGGTAATGAAGGATAGGGACATTTTAAATTAATGTATTAAAAAATAAATTACTATAGACTTTGAGAAGATTGCCTTCTAGTCAATCCACTATATGCTTAGGGGTCAACTTCTGTGGGCTTAGGGCATCCTAGCTTTATTTATGAATTGTGTGAATCTGTCCGAGTCGTAGGGAACCCTAAGGAGGAGTGGATCTTGCCTACTTTTTCTCTTACAAGATCCAAGAATTAGTCCTTCAAAATGTCCTTTACAGAGCAAGTAAAGGGATCTAACTAACCGACCCAACCCAACTAATGGTGGGGTAGAGATCTTAGGATGCTAAGAGATCAGGTGGCGGACCCTCTTAAACATAGTCGATTAGATTGATGTTTCTATTGATCACTTATATTGATGTTTCTATTGATCACTTCGGCAACGACTAACATGACTTGAATAGGGGTTGTATTTCTGCTACGACCATATGATGCCAACACTAATTCTAATATCAATATCAAGCTGGCTATAATGTAGCCATGGCCAGAATGCTTAAGATCTGGGAGATGGACTCCCACGGTAAGCAGAATTTTTTCCCTAGCCCACTCCCCTTTGAGATGGATCCAGGAGCAAGACTTTCATCAACACAATTAGCACAGGCAGTAGAAGAAAAAGAAGAAGACTATAAGAAGGGAGAGACATACTATTATTATTAATTTTTATTTATTTATTTTTACTCTTTTTGTTGTACTGTTATTTTAGTTTTACTTTAAGTCTTCTTATTTTGATATTTTTATTTTTTATTTTGTTTTTCTACATTTTTAGTTATATTGCATAAATTGTAATTTGGACAAAAATGAATGAAATCCATTTCCCAACTCCATGAAAATTATTTGTCATACAATATTGCACTTTTTACTTGAATTATAAAGTTTGAAACATTTTAAAATTAAAATACTTAAGTATTTAATAGAACACAATTTATAAAATTTATGTAATAAAATAGTTATAAGTAACAACTAATATGTTCATTTATAATTAGCAACTCGAGGTAAGTTAAATTCCTAGAAATCACTTAGGCACTTGACTACTTATAAAGGACTACCAAATTTTAGGATTAATATCAATTAACTCGTTATATTAATCCTAAATCACCTATAAATGAACTAATTAAAGAATTATAAAACTTTTCAAAAAAAAAATAGAATAGTAAACAAGTTGAGGCAAAAGATAAGTATTCAAAATCAATATAAGATATTTTCGCAAATAAATAAAAAAAATTAAAGTGAAAAAGCCTAAAAAAAGAAAACCAAGTACTAAATATTAAAAATTAGTACATGCAATGTCTAACTCTGCATAAAAACAATAAGTGAAGGTAATACATAAATATTCAAAAGCATTATAAGATAATTAGCCAAATAAAATAATAATAATAATAAGAGAAACAGTTAAAATGCTAAATACCTAGATATAAAAAAAAATGCTACCTGGAATGTCTAGCCCAACTTCTATACTTCTAAAAAAATTATTGGAATCATAATAACTAAATAAAGCTTATAGATTGTTTTAAGGGTAAACTAAAGATGTAATTTCATTAATTCCAAAAATTAAGTAAACATGAGTAAGTCAAAATTATTCACCAACACCTTTAGGTGTTTAATTTAAAAAGGAATATTAATTCAAAAATAAAAGATTAGAATGTTATAAATTATTTTATTAGAAAAATTTTCAACTTTGTACTTTATAAAAACTTAGATTATTAATTTTACTTCTTTCCAAAGATAATATTTAATGCAAAAAAAAAAATATTTTCATTCCCATAACATAGCTCCATAATAGAGGTATAATTGTATTGGGCCCAAACATAGAATTCGAAGTACACTTTCATTCTCATAACATAGCTCCAGCTTGCCATCAAATGTACGATGATTTGAAGCAATATACAACTGAAGAACTAAAGCATACATATATATATAATACATATTTTCTATAAGAAATCCCAATTTCATATGCATTTAAAATCCTAAAATTTTTATTGATTTTATAAGGGATATATAAATGTTAACCTGACACACATTGCCAAATGTACTATGATTCATAATTGACTCATTTATCCAAAAAATTCATAAATTCAAACTGAGTAAATTAATCGATAAATTTTATATTCTTATAGCCAAATTATCCAGAGTAGAGAGGGTATATACTAAAAATTATACGGTGAAATTTTTTTTCCAAACTCAAGAAAAATATATTTATAAGCACATCTTCCTATAAGCATATTGGAATTGAAATGAAAAATAGAGTATATGTTGCCTACCTTGAACCCGATAATTTTCTCAACTAGCTGAACAGATGAGTCTCGAGTTCTAGCCTCCAAAACCTCTCTTCATCTTTCCCTCTCTTTTATTTCCTCCCCTTCATATTTCTTTCTTCTCCGATAAGGTTGGGGTGCAATTGGGATTAGTAATTGGATTTTGATATTTTTATTATTTAAAAATCACTAACTTGACCTAATGTCATGGCTCTCACTTCCCCAGCACTACAGTACTCCTAGAGAATCTTCAAGGTTCTCCTAAAATATCCTCACTTGAGACCTGACTCTAGGTGGCACTTCCTTGGCACTACAACGCATGCCCAGAACCTATTTTTATATCAATTTTTCTGAGAACTGAATGTCACGCTTTGCCAAGATTGGCACCATGGTGGCCACAAAGAAAATTTTTCCAACTTGATTTTTTTTTTCCATTTTTAAGCCAAAACTTTGGTTACCTCTAAGCCCTATTATACTTTCTAAATTTTATAATTATTAATCTAATTAAAAATAATTATCATTAATGGAATTTTACTTGAATTTTTTATGACGAGTATGACATAGTGGCTTTTATATTCATGTTTAGTGTATTATATTTGTGTAGATCAAAGCAAAGAAGTGCAAATGAGTCTGTATCTCAGATTTATATAACTAATAACCTTTCTTATATTAGTTATCTTTTAAGTTATAATCTATATTGTGTTGTTTTGCTAGTAAAATTAAAAAAAAAAATTTATTGTATAAACTTGTATCCATGTGTGGCCAATCTTCTATTCTAAATCTATGATTATTTAAGATCCGTGTATTGCATAGAGTAGGTTTAATATTTATAATGCATTCATGTTGTTTTTAACTCTTCCAAGTTTTAATTAGTTTATGTTTTGGCCTGTGATATGTGGTATAGAGCCTCGAAGGAGGAGTAAAAGAATAATTAGGGGTTTTGAAATATAATCTTGTCATAACATAGACATATAATGGTTAAGTTTAAGGGATCTTAAGGAGACAATAGAATTGTAGTTAGAACGAATCCTAGCTAACACTCCAACAAGCTTGATAGAGATAAGGAGTGCTTATTTTCTATTTCATAGCAATAATAGGTAGAAAATTAGTCATATGCAATCATGTGTTATTAAATATCATAGATTAAAAACTTTTATAAATATTGAATTTATATATCTTATACAATTGTAACTTTTTATTCTAATTTGCAACACCTAGTTTCAATCATTAGGCAAGATAAATATAGTAGCTAAGAATGCACTACAAAAGTGAATAAAAAAAATTCAAGATTCCCCATGGAAATGATACTAGTCTCATCATTTTATTATTTGACATGACATGTGCACTTATGTAAAGTGGGACTTATACCTTAGAAAAACTAAACATCTTAGAGAACCTAGAAGTGTGTGTTGTTGACCTCACTTTTGTATGAGCCAATTAGGACCAATCTAGACCCTAGATCTATCCATACCCTAGGATCAATCCTGATCTTAAATCAATTCAAGTTTCAAATCAAACCTGGCTTCAAGTTAATCTAGATCTCAAATCCATCTAGATTTCAAACCAATACAAGCTTCAAATTAATCATGATTTTCAATCAACCCAGACATAATCATTTCAGCATCCTATCAAGCTTTAATCTTATCCATCAATTTACAATCATACAATTGATTGTGAGTGGTGTGGATAATTCAAATTCAAGAAATTAAATTTAAAATCCATATCAAATCCAAATTTCTAGACCAAAATCCATGGCTAAAGACTTAGGTCTTAAAAGCCTTTTTTATGATTTTTTAAACACTTCAAACCTCAGTCAAATATCCCCTAATTCATGATTTATCAAATGAATATTGATTATACATGTCTCTAGGGTCTATCCTCCAAATTTGAGCTCAATCTGAGGTCTCTAACCTCAAAAATAGAATTGATTTCCAAAGATTATAAAACCTTCAAATATTTATGGCCTATGCCACTAGACCTATCACCCAGTAGATTTTCACTTTGGAACCTTCTCCAAACCATATGATCACATCCATACCCTTGATTATGACATGTTGAACATTAAAATGCATTTTTGTTGACTCACTTTGACCCCCCAGTTAGCTAGGGGTCAAAATGATCAAAATGCCCCTTAAGGAAAATTTTGGAATTTTATCTAAACTTAAATATAACCCTTTTAAATCAGACCCTGGAACCTCTTCCAATGCATTCTAATCATCATTAGTAGTGCATAGGACCCAAACCCAAACCCTAGTCAAGCCTGGTTGACCAAGTGAACATAAAATGAACAAAATATCCCTTAGGGGTTTGAATAATCATTTTGAATCAAATAACCCTATCTTTGGATGGAACCGGTTCTATTAAACTTTAAATGTCAAACCAAACATGTTGGACCCAAACCCAAATCTTGGGTCAACCTAGGTTGACCAAAATAGCCCTTTAAAGATCCAAACAGTCAATTTGATTGAAATGACCTCTCCAAAAACTAAAACCACCTCCAACATACTCAAGATATCATTTCAAATCTGTTGAGCCCAAACCCAGGTCTTGGGTCAACCTAGTTGACCAAGTCAACCTAGGTTGACCCAATAACATCTTAAGGGTTAAATGGGTTAATCTAACCCATGTGACCAAATCAAACCATCCAAATTCTTAAATTCATTTCAAAGAAAGTCCCAAATATGTTCAAATCCATTTGAAGTCAAATTACTCTTGATTTGACTTGGTCAAACTATCAAGTCTAGTCAAATTAGTTCTTTAAAATATTCCATACAACTATTTCAAATGATCTATTTTTCATCAAACCGTAAGTCCATTTCAAATTATTGTTCAAACATTTCCAAGTCTACTTTGAATTGAACCCTAGCTAGCTTGACCAAGTCAACTCAACTAGATTTGGTCAAACCTACTTAAGCTCTCATATATCCATGCAAGCTTTAACTCATTAGTCTCCACTCCTTCTAAATCAGCTCAAAGCTCACTCTCCATGCCACCTCATTAGTCAACATGCCTAGTTGACTGGTTAAAGTAGTCAACTAAGTCAAACATGCATGCTTAGGTAGCTGTGCCACTTTGGCAACTCATTCTCATCTAATAATCCATACTTCCATGCATTTAGGAGGCTAGGAGGATTACTTGACAGCAACCTAAGGCTTCTCTCTCTATCAAATTAATGCTAGTAATCATTAAAATGAAGGGATAATCCCATACTTCACTCAAAGCTTTGTAACTACCTCACTTCTTCCAAAACTTCCAATTCCAACAGCCTCTAACCCATTCCAGTCATCGCCCAACCTCTCCATCTATAAGAGAATCCCCCAGCCATTCCCCCACCTGTTGCAAAGCTTAAGAACTAAATTTGAGAAGAGAAAGCGAGAGAGAAAAATTAAGAGAAAACATGTTTACTGTAGCATATTCCAATCCAATTGAGTGTTCTTAGGCTCATGGGAAAGGACCTGAGACATACTATTTGTTAAAATTAAAATCAAAGTGTTTTAATCACAGAATTGTGAGTTATTTAGGTTTGATCAAAATATATATTTTTCTCAACTTCCTCATAGTCCAGTGGTCAAATTAGACCTAAATTTTGTGAAAAATAGTTGAGCATTTTAGGTATTCACTGCATTTTTTCTAAATCCAAATGCTTAGTGGATTGTTATGGGATGAATTTTTTAAGTGATGGATCTATTTTGGACCCAAAATTTTAAAAATTTATAACTCTCCAAATTAATAGAATTAGACTATCTGATTTTTGTGGTGTGCTTGCATGTCTCAGGGTTAGATGACTAAAGTTTCAAACCCAATTGAACACTAGTGGGACCCAAGAAAAATAATTAAGGACAAGGTCTAGTTAACTTAGAAAAAAATCTAGGATATTGTACACATGCCAAATTGGGATGAAACTTGGAATATTAAACTTCGTGACAATTTACACCTTAGGTCTAAATTTCACTGGATTTGGAGGTCATTAAGTCAAAATATTAAGCAAGTCAAAATTTAACCCTTTTAGTGAACCAAAATTTTCAAAAATTTATAATAAATAAAAATTAAATATAATAATTACACATAGTATATCAACCTATATGGAATTTGATCCTCTATTTAGAAAAAATAAAATCTCCATCACTAGACCTTTAATTTAAATTTAATTTAAGTTTTAGTGAAAATTAATATTTAATTAAAAAATTATTAAAAATTTAAAATAAATTATAAGCACCTGAAAAATACTCTTATGTGTCATACTTGACCTTTAGGAGTGATTCCATGCATTTTAGGATGTGTTTGGATCAAAACAATTAAAATCTTCTTAATTAAATAATTAAAAACATCAATGTTGGCCTCGATTTTGCCCAGACTTGGGTCTGGAGAGTTGACTTGGTCAAATTGACCAAGCCGGACCCCAAGACCCTTTCCAATGGGTTCAGTGAGTCGAGTCGAGTCTGTTGAGCCTGGACTTGGACCCTAGGTAAACCCGGTTGACCAAGTCAACCAGGGTTGACCACTTAGCCCATTTAGAGCCCAATTTGAATCCAAATCAATTCCAACCCTTGCATGGCTCAAACCCCTCTCTCCCTTGACCCCCTTTGACTAGTTTGACCAAGTCCAACATGGACTTGGTCAATCCTAGTCATAAATGGGTCAAATCAACCCATTAAGAGTCATTTAAGCCCTATTTATTGCTCTAAATCAATTCCCTTTCATTTTGGATTTGAAACCACGGCCAAAACCGACCCTTTTCCCTCCTATTTAACTCCCTATCCAATCCTAGCCGTGGATTAAAAAGTATAGGCATATAAATAAGGATTTTTAGGGTTGGATGGAAGACCTTTTGCAAATCTCTCTCCCTCCAGACCTCCATAAGTTCTGAAGTTTCTTGTGAGAGTTGCTGGAGTTCCCCACTACCTTCCCCCCATCAAATCCCGACGGCCAAAGCTTGCCGGCGACGAGATCTCGGCGAGACCGAACCCTCAAACCTTCCTCGACGATTTTCGTCCGATCTAGGGAGATTTGGAGCTTGGCGTCAACTAGAGAAATATTACTGCCGCTTCAGCGAAGCCAACGAGCCTAAGAATGCGAAAATCAGACGGTTAGATCTCTCAAAATCCTTATAATAGCTCACATCACATGGATCTAAATAGTTTTTCGAAAAGCACTTTTTAAGCCAAACAGATACTCCCCCAAGATTTCTGTACATATGTAGATCCTACGTTTAAAATTTAGTTGAATTTCGTCATGTATTTTGAGAGAACGAAGCGAAATAGTGTTCTAGGGTTTTGGTTTGTCACCTTTGATTTCGCTGTTCTGTGTTTGGGCCAAACAGCGGATCCTACCTCTGCCTACGTGGATAAGTGGCTCAATCATTGGCGCGGACCGCAGGGCCAACCCGGTGCTGCCAAGTGTCACGCCAAGGGATTTTCAGGGATATTTGTTTATTCTAATTGTTTTTTTAAGCCTATTTTCACTTAAAATTTTATAGAAAATTCATTTTTTATCCGATTTTTGCGCACAATACCTCGAATCGATCGTATTTTCGTCCCCGTTATTTTAAAATTATTTTCAATTAAAAATATTTCGTATTTATTTAATTATTGTTAAAACAGTGAAAACACCTATTTTTACTATTATTTAAATCATTATTTTGATATAATTATCATTATATTATTATTTAATTATAATTATTTATCATAATCACTATCTTTTTTTTTTAACTATTAACTTACTTTTTTTTATTATTATTATTTTTGTATTATCAATTTGTTATTATTTTTAATTAGCTTTATTGTCAATATCATCATTATTTTAAACTAGTTTATTGATATTACTATTATTATTACTATTATTATTATTATTATTATTATTATTATTATTATTATTATTATTTTAATGAATTGTGTTAAATTTCGGAGGCGTTGTGATTTTAAATTAATTTTATTCTATAATTATTTTTAAACATTATTATTTCAAAACTATTTTTAAAATTAGCTTTTTATTGCTTTTAAACTTCCGAAATCCATAACGTTTTCGTTTTCAATCCGTTTTTAACGCACAACACCTTGTTTTGAACGTATTTGGATTCTGCACATTCTGGAACTAGTTTTACTTGGAATTTTTGAACCTGTCTGCAGTTATTTTACAAACAGCCAATAGTACTATTTTAAAACTACTTAATCATTGTCTTTAAACTTTGAAATTACATAACTTCCTCATTTTAAGTCCGCTGTCGACGCACAACACCTCGTTTTGAGCGTATTTGAATTCTGCATACTTTAGAATTAGTTTTACTTAAGAAGTCTTGATCTGTCTGCAGTTATGTTAAAAAAATAGCAAAATAGCACTATTTTAAAATATCCTATAATTATATTTAAACTTCGGAAAATCATATTTTCGTCGTTTTAAGTCGGATTTTGATGTATAACCTCTCGATCTTTTCAGAAAAATGTGAATTTGATTTAGAGACTATTTACAGCCACTGATTTTGACTGCTCTGGCAGATCTCTGCCCTATTATCATATTTGACTACTTTGTTATTATTTAAATAATTAATACCCTAACTATTTTGAAATATAAATTATTTTCGAACTATTTTGAAACCTCGATTGGGTGGTCAGTGGGTCTCCCCTATACTTATGTAGATATGAATTGACTTACTTTTAAATTAAATTATTTTTCAAAGATTATATATATTTATAATTATTTTGAGTATTTGCGAAATTACTTATGTTATTAAATTCCTAATTTCGGGAGATCCGCTATTTCATGAAATTTTAGACATTGGTTCTAGATATGAAGAGCTATCATGGGGGAGAGGATTAGTGGGTGATTGGATCCCAATCATTCACCAATCCCTTCATTAGGTGTCTTTACTTTCTTGTTATTCGTAGCTTGCATGCGTAGGTTACACCATGAGCACTTAGTTTAGGCTCTCCTAGATCTCTAAGGATATGGCGTGTTTATTTTTTTTATGTATTTCCTGCATTTATCACCTTGAGGGTTAGATAAAACATCACTTTAAACTCCTACAACGTAGTGACACCCTAAGGACAATAATTAAGGACCCGTATAGCGAACTTAGAAGTTTTCTATGAGCTAGGATATATCCCTGATTGACATTAAAACCTCAAGACTTAAACTTAGTGACATCATAAACCTCTCAGAATTTTCTATGAATTTTTAGGAGTCTTTAGACCCCTTAGTTAACTAACCCTAATTATCCTGCTAAATAAGGCCCCGAGACCTTCTAAAAATTACAATAAATACATTTCAGGTCAAAATTACCTATAATATCTTGAACTGACCAGAATCTGACCCTTGACCTTAACAAAATAGGGTTCCCTAGTTTGACTTCAGGTTGACCCCTAATTTGACCATAGGTGGAAATTACCTTTTTGCCCCTAATAATTCATTAAAATTTTTTAAAAATCCCAAATTCTCCCAAAACATTTGGGAACACCTTCTCAGGTCATCACTGACCTTTGGGGGTGATTCCAATCTGTTTGGAGCTGATTTGGAGCAAAACCATAAAATTAGCCCTTTATTAGAAAATTTAGAAATTCCCTTAAATACCCTGCACTTAGAAAAGCCATAACTAATTGTAGAAAATTCTAAATTGGGTAAACTCACTTGCATTAGACTCCAATTAGGGTTTAGTATTTATTAAAAATCTTAGGTTTCCAGAAAATGGTCTAGATTAGAAAGTCAACTTTTTGGTCAACCGTAGTTCATTTAGGGCCCGAAACTTAGAAAATTCATAACTTTGCCTAGAAAACTCTGATTTTAGTGTACTAAAGTGATAGGAGACCCAAACTTAGCCTTTTTCCCATAGTGACTTTTTGGATCCTTAGCTTAGTACCTAGGAGGACCCGGAACTTTCCAAAATTGGCTAATGCAATTTGAACTTCAAATATGAATACCCTAAGCTCTTAAAACTGATCAACAAACTGAAATAATTAAAATTGATCTAATTCACTAATATTTGAATTTTCATTAAGATATCCTTTCCGGACCCCCCAACAAACTTGAACTCTAGATAACTTTAACTAACCACCCTGCTTAGGACTTATCCAAACCACACCAGCCTTTCACACACATAGAATTGTTTGCTATGGCACAACTTCTAGATCTAGGTTAGGCCACTGAGTTTTACTTTTCTGCTGTGTGCCAGAGCTTTTTCGTGAATTTCATTGCATGATGTTTGAAAAAATGATTGGTGTGTTTGTTTACATTATTGCACTCTGTGATGTGATGAGCGCTAGATCTACCCCTAGGTTAGGAACGTCATATATATATATACTTTTCTTCCGTGCAGGTAGCCATGCTCAAAGCTGATAAAAGGGGGAGCATTATCATTATTTCTAATAATGTCTTATGCAGGCGCTTGCTCAGCTCCCCCTAAATAAAATAAGGGCTAAATTAATTATAACTCCACAGGTGGAGCTGCTTAGCCCTCATAATTAAGAGCATGGCTTGGCACAGGGTCAATGGAATAAGTCTTTATTTTTCATATATAAACTGCTTGAGATTTTTATTAGGATAACCTTGCAGGTTCTTTAGATTTCTTTTCTGCTTTTTCAAATGGATGTAAAATTTGTAATAATAGTTAAGAGTTGTGAAATTGATTTTTGAGTTGGGATATTTTTATCCCACTTGAATCCCAAAAGAAGAAGGCATCCTCATAGGGGAGAGTTTTCTTCCATTTGGGAGATCAAGTGGGATGGCTTTAGATATCCAAAGAGAAAAGGCAATACCCCCTACCTAGGGGGAATTGTCTCTTCGTTTGGATATTCAAGCCACGATGGATCCAAGGAGTCCAAGGAGGAGATTTCTAAGGAGTCCAAGGAGGAGAGTTCCAAGGAGTCTAAGGAGAACAAGACACCCAGAAGACTGAAGATCAATATCCCACTCAAAGTTATTTGCGTCTATCATAGGCTTAGAAATCCGGGTTGTTGGCAGTGGTGCCCGGCCACTTTATTTTCTGCAAATTCTGGTTGTAATAAGGGCAGTTTGCCTATAGACATTTAGATGATTTATTTTGGGATTTATATTGATGTGCTTTCCTGGTTGCGCAGTAGAAATATCTGCTTTTTCTAGGTTTCTTTCTTGCATGCCGATTTTGTTTTAGCCTGAATTGCGTTAGGCTCTTTTAAGGATTATAAAATTTTTTTCTACTCATAACTAATTTCTAAAATTTTAAAGTTTAAATAACATAGAAATCTAACGAATCTAGAGAACTGCCGGAATCGTCCGGGGTCGCATGCATAATACTGTATTTTTCTTTCCTTGCTATAAGACATCTCCCTGCTTGCGGGTAGAGTCCGGATAATCTGGCCTATGAGGATGAAGTGCCGGACCTAGGGAGACCCAGTCTTTTCTAAAAATTATTTTATATTAAGCCTGTTTTTAAAATCCAAAGCATTCATGAGCTGACATTTTAACTAGCATGCATTACATTAGTAACTAATTAATTAAAATTTAATTACATTAATTAGAAACATTCACCCTACATAAGTCCAGGACCAATTAGGAAATTCTCTAGATGTCGGTCCTATTTTTAAAAACTGTACCTCCCACCCATCTTTCATAAATGACTTGATACCATGGTTTTGAAGCGATTAGGTCAGCTGGCTCCCCCATCCAGGCCGGGATAAGTCCAGATCTTTGCATCGCATTAGCTAGGACACTGGTCTTAGTGTGTGTCGAACACTAAGTCCAAACTAGATTTAGGATTCAAGGCTACTACACTCAGTCTCGTAGTATGCCTAAAATAGTGGGTAGGTCCCTTCCTTTCAGGGACCATAAATCTTACTTATCTGCGTCACAGGATGACGACACCTCCATCTCTTCTCTCACACATGTGATTGATTACCTGACTTTTTTTATCTAGTTTCTCTTTGGTGCCCTAGAGCCTCCGAATGCTGGTATGAGCCACGCATGTTGATTCAGCCCTTCGGACCTTTCTTCCCTTTGAGTAGGATTTCCTAGTCTATACCCTCGTGTCGATCCCACTTTAGGAGGGGATAATGTATGATCCTTAATCGAGAGTTTTCTCAGGCTTCGGCCTGGGATGTAATTAACCACGGGGGCTTGCGCCCGTGGGAAACTTGGCTCCACATCTACTAAACCCCATTCGAACTGTTGTATCGGGTGGGGGAAACCCGTGACTAGTTCGTGTATATTACGACCCATCGAGGTGTGTTGGTGAAAGCCTCTATCCTCAATGGTTAGTCGTATGCGCGATCCAATCTGTCCCTTCCAATTGACCTGTTCGCGCGATGCTCTTTCGGAGGTTCACAAGTTTCTGGCGATCACGGTGGGACCAGTTTCTCCCTCCATCTTTGGATCATATTTTATCTTTTCTTGTGTGAACTCCGGGATTGGTACTCCTTAGATTAGGTCCGTCCCATTCTTAGTTAGGGTATCTTCTTAGTTAGGGTTCCTTTCCCTTAGCTAGGGTTTTTTTCCCTACTCTACTTCTTTTCAGCCTAGCAGGCTATTCCATCCTTTATCCATTCGTATCCAAATCTATCAAATCCTTCATTCTTTTATGATTTCTGATTTCTAATCTTTTGTGTTTCCTTTCTTGGCAGCAGTGCCATGGCTTCTTTTGTTCCTTCGGTTACCTTTACTTTCGGTTCGGACGAGCGGGTGACTCTCCCTGAGTCCCTGCTTGCTAGTCTGCCAGCTGGAGGGATCACTTTTGGTTCCTTCACTGACTCGGCTTTCGTTACCCTTGGCGGGCCGATCCCGGTGGAGGCTGCTGCATTCTCTCCTCCTCAGAGGAGATGACGCGCAACCATGCGCCCTTTTGGACGACCAACTGCTCGGCGGACAGCCCGGGCACCTGCTCGTCCAGTTCCTGTACTTGCACAGCCAGTGCGCGCTGTGGCTAGGCGACCAGTGCCTAGGCCACATCCGGTTCCAGTTCGTCCTGCGGTTAGGCGTCCAGTGCCTGTCGCTCCTACTGCTCAGGTTGCCCCGGCCCTTAGCACCGGCAGCCTGCTGCAGTGGTTCCACCTGTTCGAGCACCGGTCAGGCGACCTGCGCCTGCCGCTCCTGTTGCACAAGCTACCCCGGCCCCTCAGCGCCGGTAGCCTGCTGCTGTTGTTACTCCCGTTGTTTCGGTGGAAGTACCTCGCGTTCGGGTTCCCCCTCCCGCTTTCACTAGGAAGAGGGGTGCCCAGACCGAGGTGCCTTCGCCTTCTTCTGGCCGGGTTTCTATTTTTGCTCGGCTTTCTCACCCTGAGATTGCCGAGTAGACCCCGTCACTTCCAGTCGTCCCTGTTCCCCCTGCCCCCCTGGCAATGGGTCAAATGTTCCTTCCACCTCCACCTCCAGCCTTAGGAGAAGAGCCCGGAGGAATAGGAATAGGAGGCTCCGTCTAGCTGTGTCAGAGGCAGAGAGGTAACGGATGGCAGAGGCCGTCGTTCACGATGAGATAGTCCAGAGGCAGAGGAGAGTGGCTCCCAAGCAACGGAGTCCACGTCCAGTTGTTGTTGCACCTACTCCAGAAGTGATGGTAGCCCCCGAGTTGGAGGCAGTTCAGGGAGGACGCTTCTCCCCACTGACGCATAGTGGAGATGAGGAGGATGTTGCCCGTATAGCGGTGACTCCTCCTGTCGTCACTACTCTACCCCGAACTAGGGTACCCAGGGACGCTGGTGTCCGAGCCCTCACTTAGAGGATTCAGAACATCATCCGCTTAGCACGTGGCAGAGGACCTGTCAGTCGGGAGGGCTTACTCCATCAGATTTCTTGGGCTACATTCCAGTTGAGATGACAGACTGCGAGGAGACTTTACAGTTGGTAGAGGGGGCAGACACCGCAGCAGCCAGCACAGACAGTTCCAGCAGTTAGGCTGCCGGCAGTTGCTCCTGTGGTAGGACGACGCCCGTGTCGTCGAGGACAGAGACAGCAATAGGAGCCTGCCCGGCCTTAGGTCAGTTCAGAGGTGGTAGTCCCAGAGTAGCCAGTTGCTAGTGCAGTACCCCATCGTACCAGATGGGTTTGGAGACGTCGACAGGCGGACACCCGTGTCGACCCAGTTCCAGCAATTGAGACAGAGCGGTTGTCAGAGGCAGAGCAGCCAGATGAGGCAGCTGGTCAGATGGATTTGACAGTTCCTTCCGGGTCTGAGGAAGTCCCGATGGCAATCGATAATTGTTCAGTTTCTACCCCAGACAGATCGCCAGTACGGATTGAGACAGAGTTAGCCCCTAGCACTCATAGGATCACTTCTCCTATGAGCCCGTACATAGAGGCGATGCGACGAGCCTTTTTAGACGATGAGGATACACTAGAAGATACCGATGAGGATGTGCCGGTACACCGGGTTTGTGTGGTTACCCGTAAAAGTCACTCGGATGAGAGAGAGCCCGAGGACCAGGATGAGCAGGGAGAGCCCAAAGTGGGTGGATCCCCCAGATCAGTTGATACAGATGCTATGGTCCTGAACCTCCAGGCACAGATGGCAGAGATGGCCAGAGCCATGGTAGTCATGACAGCACAGTTGATAGCCTTGGGGGCGATACCCCAAGTGGCAGGTGTAGCCGCTGCCAGTACTTCTAGAGATCAGCTAGTTGTGCCTCCAGTTGCACTAGACCCCCTGAGAGTAGATAGGGTCCAGAGAGCAGTGCCTACAACACCATCAGTGGTTCAGAGTCAGCCAGCTCAGTTGTCAGCGGGTCAGCTTCAGGATCTGATTCCCCAGAAGGTAGAGCAGGTCATTTCCTCCAGGAAGACTGGAGAGTCAGTTAGTAGAGGGCGGCCTTACCCGGTAGAGTACGAGTAGGAGCCCTACCCTCCTGGTTTCATCCCTTCTAGGTTCAGAGTGTTCGACGGGTTTGGGAACCCGAGGCAGCATGTGGCCCAGTACCGGGCCATATGTTGCAATATAGGAGGGAGTGACCCGCTGATGTTGAGGTTGTTCGTTAGCAGCTTGGCGGGGGTGGCGTTTGCTTGGTACGCCGACCTCCCCAACGACTCAGTCAGAACTTTCGCAGAGCTGGAGCAGTTGTTCATCCAGAGGTTTGTCAGCACTGAGCACAGAGTTACAGTTGGGGAGTTAGTAGTCACCAGACAGAGGCCTAGAGAGTCACTCACAGACTACATAGTCAGATGGAGGAACCTTAGTTTGCAGTGCGAACCACAGTTGCAGGAGCAGCATGCAGTTGAGATCTTGTTGAAAAACATAGATGGTCTCATAGCTCCATACCTGAAGGGTTTCACTATACGGACCTTTCAGAAGCTACTAACCAAAGTTACCAGCCTACAGGATAGCATACCCGATGTAGTCCCTCCTAAGGCTGAGAGTCAGCCTTCGCGCAGACCTCAGCAGCAGGAGTTTTTAGGGGCACCTCCACCTAGGAGAGGGGAGGTACACAGTACTCAGGGACCAGCAGATAAGGGCAAGAGGCCCTTAGGCAGTTCAGCACCCCTACAGTAGTCACGCTCAGCTAGTTAGTCACACTCAGCTAGTCAGTCACACTCAGCTAGTCAGCCAGCAGCACAGCCCAGGACCTCCCGTAGGACTCCAGAGAGTCAGCAGTTCCTGTAGGATAAGCTTAGTAAGGAATATCCCTTCAAAAGGGAGAGTGTGAAGAAGATCTTTAAATTCCTTACTAAGAAGAACATACTTACCTTTCTCAGCAGCAATAGAGTGGAGGAGGAGGGTCAGACTAAGCACCCACTCTATTGTTCTTACCACAGATACGTTGGGCATATGTTAGAGGATTGCTTTGTGTTCAAGGACAAGGTTGAGAGGTTGATGGCCATATGACAGATACACCTCCAGGACAGCGACCTAGTGCAGCCCCAGGTCAAGGGCCCTCAAACAGTTCAGATGGTTTCCAGTCCCAGCCACAGTCCCATTCAGACTGACAGTCAGGACAGTAGTAGCAGTTTACCCTAGAATTCTGAGGGAGAGTGGCAGTTAGCACTCTCCAAGAAGACCAAGAGGATGATAGATTGTGCAGTTGAGAGGAGGCCACCACAGGCCAAGTCGATAGTTGCCACTTCAGTTACTACTCCAGCACTTGTACCTTCTTCTTTTTCTCTTTCTGTTGTAGTGCCTACTGAGCACATTTCTTTTTCTTCTGCTTCATGTAATAAGAAAATATATGAAAGAGAAAAGTATGTTGTAACCTCTGAGGGGAAGACAGGGTTCCTTCCAGCACTTACGCTGAAGAACTTTGTTCTCCCTTCATTTGATGAAGAAATAATAGAAGAAGGTGATTCTGGCTATTTCTGGTGTTCTTTTCCTACTGCTTTTACTACTGTTTCTATTTCTACTGGCACTCAGTCTTTTCATGCTTTACATGTTTCTTATAATATGGATGATTCTAGTGAAGAGTCTGAGTCTGAGTATGAAGATGAACCAGTCTTTGTGATACCAGAGGGTGGATGTTACATGGATTCAGAAGATGAATCCGAGAACCCACTCTCAGTACTTTCCTTAGAACCAACACCTGCCACCACCACTGAACCAGAGGAATCTCCTATTGAGGATGACTCAATACAGGAAGTTCATCTGCGTTCAGGGAAGGTTCTTCCACCTAGGTTGGCTAAAAATACAAAAGATAAGAATATCATTAACCAGCAGGATAACTCTATCCCTTCTTCCCAGGAGCAGCCTAAGGAGAAAGGGAAAGGCCCTCAGCTGGAGGTTGATTACAACGTGTTGGCTCATCTAATGAAAATTCCTTCCCTTCTTAGTGTCTATGACGCTTTGATGTTGTCACCTGACTTGAGAGAAACACTGGTAAAAGTCTTGCTTGAACTAGAGACCTATCAAGCATTCTTCACTTCCGACCCCAATGATGAGGCATGGCATTGGTACAACACGCCATGCATCACCTTCTCTAGTCGTGACCTTCTTTTAGGGACTACTGAGCACAATCGTCCCTTGTATGTCTCTGTTGAAGTCAATGGTTATGAGTTGAACAGGGTCCTCATAGACCAAGGGGCTTCAGTAAACATACTAACCCATGAAACTTTGAAGAGCCTCTCCCTAGGTCATTTGAAGCTCACTTCCGATAAGATTATGTTGAAAAGCTTCAATGACCAAGGCCAGCGAGCTCTAGGGTCTATCACCCTGCCTCTAAAATTTGAAAATTTTCTAACTAAGGCAAAGTTTCATGTGATTGAGGCAGATACTTCATACAAGGCTCTCTTAGGAAGGCCTTGGATCTATGAGTATGGAATAGTGCCCTCTACCTTGCACCAATGTATGAAGTTTCTAAGGAATGATGTTGAGTATACCATTCCTGGAGATACCCAGCCCTTCTCCGTGCATGAGATCTCTATGTACGATGACGCCGAGTACTACGTACCTCGGAAGACTCGTAGAGCTCCACCTGCTCAGTCCCCAGTGATACCTGATACTGTTGTACAGGGTCCTACGTAGCCACCTGCACAGGATCTTATACAATCGTTAGTATAGGGTCCATCACAGGTTGGTATCGAGTTAGGTGTTCCCACTGCCCATTCTGATGGAGACCCCTATCAGTTTGCAGTGAGGCACGATATTCCCCCTAGTAGAAGTAGGGGAGGTAGAGGTACAGGGAGAGGTAGAGTTGCGATCCGCGAGCCACGGAACCACGACACTCGCACACCTCCTCCCCCTAACCTTTACACTTCTTTTTTGACTATAGAGTCTGACTCTTCTGATGATGAAATGATCGATATCCTTCAACGTCCAGTTACTTAACCACCTCCCTATTCCGCAGGCTATGATTCACTACCTACTCTTCGTAGCCATTTGATACCTGAAGGTGGATTGGTTATTGATATTAGCTCAGACGAGGAAGATGACTTCCGACGTCAGACTACTACCAGACAACCTTCCCCCCATCAGATACGCGGGATAGGAGTTGGGGATTCCAGTCAAAGGTCCTCTAACACTCCTGTAGTTGATGATGATAGCCCAGTATGGGGCAGCCACAACCCCATACCTCACTTGTATGATACATTTGGGCCACCCCGACCTAGGAAATGTCCCTCTGTACCCCGTAGTATAGGTGCACCACTGGGTCCTGTGAGATAGGATCTAGAGGAGACCGCTATGGATATAGAGGTCAGGAGTGCCCCTCGTTACTTCTCACCTACTATAGAGAGCTTTGTTGAGCGGGGTCTTATTCGTTCCACTTGGCCAGACGAAGAAGCTCTACAGCAGGCCCGAGTCTGGCGGACTGATTTCCTCCAAGGTCTAGGAGGCGTAGGTTATATGGGGTTAAATCAGTCCAGTGATACCAACATTCGTGTCATTTCCCATGCTTATCCGGTTGTTTCTCTTGCCGACGAAGAAGACCTGGATAGTGGCAATGATAGAATACTTGATGCTCCACAAGAGTTTGAAGATGGCGCCACTTCAGCCATGGACGAACTGTGTGAAGTAAACTTAGGCACTGAGTCAGATCCTAGGCCTATTTTTCATAGTGCTCTACTGTCTGATCCAGAGGCTCAAGAATACGTCAAGTTGCTATCAGAGTTTAGAGACTATTTTGCCTGGAACTACACCGAGATGCCTGGTCTAAATCCAGATGTAGCAGTCCATAAGTTAGCCATTAAGCCTGATGCAGTCTCTATTAAATAAGCACCTTATAGGATGAGGTTGGAAATCGAACAACAGGTGATCGCTGAAACCAAGAAGCTTATAAAATCTAGTTTCATTAGGGAAGAGAAGTACCCCACTTGGCTTGCTAACATTGTTCCAGTTCGGAAGAAGAGTGGACAGATACGGGTCTGTATCGACTTCCGTGATTTGAATAAGGCATGTCCTAAGGATGATTTTCCTCTTCCCATTCCTGAGCTTATGGTAGATATAGCATCATCCCATAGCATCTTCTCATTCATGGATGGTTCATCTGGTTACAATCAGATAAAGATGGACCCCGAGGATGAGAAGTTTACTGCTTTCCGGACACCTATAGGTATCTTTTGTTACAAGGTGATGCCTTTCGGTCTCAAGAACGCTGGGGCCACCTATCAACGTGCCATGACTGTCATCTTCGATGAGATGATACATGACCAAGTTGAGTGCTATGTGGATAATTTGGTCGTCAAAAGCAAGGTCCGTGAAGATCACCTCAGAGATCTGCGAATCATTTTTGAACGCCTGCGCAAGTTTGATTTAAAGATGAACCCTTTAAAATACGCATTTGGAGTCAGTGCAGGAAAGTTCCTAGGGTTTATAGTTCGCTACCGTGGCATTGAGATAGACCCCTCTATGATCAAAGCCATAGTAGATTTAAAACCCCCTAAGAGTCTTACCCAGTTGAGGTCCTTTCAGAGTAAACTCGCTTTCTTGCAGAGATTTATCTCCAATCTTTCTGGTAGGTGTCATCCTTTCTCAGCACTAGTGAAGAAGGATGCCCGATTCCACTAGGATGAGAGTTGTCAGGAGGCCTTTGAGAGTATAAAGAGCTACCTGATGAACCCCCCTGTTTTAGCTGTACATATCCCAGGTAGGCCGTTGATTCTCTACACAACGGCCCTGGATGAGTCTTTAGGTGCACTATTGGCTCAAGAGAATGAGGAAGGCAAGGAGAATGCCTTGTACTACCTCAGTAGGTGACTGATACCTGCAGAGCTTAAGTACCTAGCGATAGAAAAGCAATGTTTAGCCTTGATCTTCACGGACACAAGCTTAGACATTATATGTTATCACATAAGATTAATTTAATCTCTCGAGTCAACCCGTTGTAGTACTTGATGACCCGTCCGATCCTCTTAGGTCGTCTAGCACGGTGGTCAATGATACTACTGTAATTTGATATTACTTTTGTTCCCCAGCGGGCCGTCAAAGGACAGGCTCTAGCTGACTTTCTGGCTGATCACCCGATCCCTGTAGATTTCCCACTCAACGATGAGCTACCTGATGAATTCATAATGAGTGTGGATGAACAGGAGTCCCCTACTTGGGAGGTTTACTTTGACGGTGCGTCATCCGTTAAAACCTTAAGCTCAAATGAAACTCCTACAGTTAGGGTGGGATTATGCCTGATTTTTATGTCTCCTGAAGGTCATACTCTATGATACTCCTATAGTTTATCAGAACCTTGTACTAATAATGAAGCTGAGTACGAATCTCTAATTTTGGGGCTAGAGTTGGCCATTCAGATGAGTCTTACGCGGGTGAAGATCTTTGGAGACTTCCAACTGATAATCAATCAAGTAGCTGGAGTCTATAAAGTGCTTAAGCCTGAGCTCATTCCATATCATAATAAAGCAATGGAGCTCCTGAGCTTAATACCAGAAGTAACTTTGGCCAAGGTCCCTCGAGCTGAAAATGGAAAAGCAGATGCATTGGCCAAGTTAGCAAAAGAGTTAGCTGACCCTACTGGAAACCTGGTGTCTATTATTGTCCAGTATCGTCAAGCTCTATGCCCCGCAGACCTGTCCTCCCCTGATCAGACCTTCACAGTCTTTGCTGTTGATGAGGAGTCAGACTGGAGAGAGCCCTTCATAGAATACTTAAAGAATGGTAGGCTCCCGGATGATAGATCTCTTGCCGCTCAAATTAGAAAGAGAGCTCTATCATTCACCTATATAAATGAGACATTGTATCGACGCTCATTTTACCAAATGTGGTTGAGATGCCTCAACAAAGAAGAGGCTAGTAGAGTCATGAGTGAGATACATGAAGGGCTTTGTGGTGCCCATCAATCTGGACCTAAAATGAAAGGCAGAATTAAACGCCTCGACTACTACTGGCCAACTATGATCCACGATTGTATGAAGCATGCAAAGAGATGCCAGCAGTGCCAGATTCATGGCACGGTGATTCACCAACCCCCTAATCCGTTGCACCCTACTATTTCTTCTTGGCCATTTGAGGGTTGGGGCACGGATGTGGTGGGTCCTATAGACCCTCCTTCCTCTAAGGGTCATAAAATCATTTTAGCCGCCACTGAATACTTCTCTAAGTGGGCAGAGGCTGTCCCACTTAAGGAAGTCAAATCAGAAGATGTGATGCATTTCTTTCGTGATAACATTGTTTATCGTTTTGGTGTTTCGCGCCGTATAATCTCAGATAATGGCCCGTCCTTTAGAAGCACCAAAATTGTCAGATTTGCCCGCCGTCATAACATTAATTGGCGATACTCGTCAATTTACTACCCTAAAGCCAATGTCTTGGCAGAGGCATTTAATAAGACTCTTGTGCAACTAATAAGGAAAATCCTTATTGCAAACAAGAGAGAATGGCATGATAAGTTACCTGAAGCGTTATGGGCATATAGGACTACCTACCGTACTCCTACTCAGTCCACCCCATACGCTTTAGCTTTTGGGGCTGAAGCAGTTCTCCCACTTGAGGTTGAGATCCGCTCACTACGTGTAGCGGTCAGTTACAATCTATCTGAGAAAGAAAATGCCCGACTGAGGTTGGAAGAGCTTGATGGTTTGGATGAGCTCCGCTTACGAGCTTATCAATGCCTTAAGCTATGTCAGGCCCAAATGAAACGACACTTTGAGCGTCTTGTTAGACCCCGTGCTTTCCGGGTAGGCGAGTTAGTTCTTGTTTTGTGCAGGCTTATCATCTCGCACCGTCGACGAGGTGGTAAGTTTGAGCATGTTTGGTAAGGCCCATTCGCTATAGAGCAAGTTTATGAAGGTGATGCCTACCTACTTGTTAATGCAAATGGCGTTCACCCAATGCTTGTCATTAACGGGCAGTACTTAAAAAAGTAATATGCCTGAGTCTAGTACTTCATGGGGGAGCCTCCCTACCGCCTGTAGATATCCCTCTGTATATGTAGCTCCTAAAAAATTCCTCTTACTTTTCAGCAGTCTGCGTGGCCACGACGATTTGTCCTCTACCACGCGACGTTGCTTAGAAGAGTATGAAGCTATCCTTAGAGGTGATACACCAATACGCCGTAGGGATGTTTTGTACTTTTGATTGTGCGCACTAATCACGTTGGTGCTATCACATAGAACTTTTAGTTTGTTCTCCCCTTTGTAGGGCTTAGTCCCCCAATTTCACCTGCCGCCCCAGGTGTGGTCTGGGATATCAAAACCAATAGTTCGAGTCTAGTTTTTGAGAGGTGATACTGGGTCCACACCATCCCATGTTAGTCAAGTATGGTAGTGTTGATCCTCCATCCCGATGATAATTTCAGTTGTACAACATCAATTGCTATACGATCGTGCTCCCCAGTTCATTCACATGAGATGAATATGGTCTGGGTTATCAAAACCATCCACTATCCTCAATTTAAAAATTTATGTGTGATAAAAGAGGAGAGCTCTTAGTATAGCAAAACTGGTTGCCCTTGTCACAGGAGAAACCCGGTAAAACTCTCCAAAAGCACGAATTTCCCAGTTCTGTTCATGTGGCAAACATGATTTGGATTAAAAAAAAAAGAGGGAAGCATTTAATAAGAGCAAAATCGGTTGCCCTTGTCATGGGAGGAACCCGGTAAAACTCTTTAAGAGCCCAAATTCCCCAAAAATTTCTCTTTCTCCTCCCTTGAGAGTATTTTGACGATCTCTTCAAGGTTGACTTCCCACTTAGTTGGCCGATTAATTTATATGATTTTAAATTGCATTTCTTTGTTAGTGATGTAGTACATTGTGTTTTGAGATGTAACCATCACTATTTTTGGGGCTTAAGTCTTTCTGAGAAGAGATCGCCCCATGCTGCCCTCTTTTGGCAGTCTGTTGAGTCTAGTAATTAGGTTGTTAAGCCTAAGTGAATGTCCCACGGCTACCAAGAGGGAGGTGAATTGGTAGTTTTAAAAAAAAATTAAAATTTAAGACCCCTTTTTAAATATTATTGAACCGAAATAAAATCTCTTTTAAATTTTGTAGAAAAAGATTTTTCAACCACAGAGTTTTTTAAACTGAAATAAAAAGTGCGGAAACGTAAAAACCGTAAAGTAAAAGACACCAAATTTATAGTGGTTCGGTCTATAACCAGACCTACATCCACTCCCCAGAGGCACCCTCTGAGTATTGCACTAACACCAATAGTGACTCTCCTTTTGCACCCACAGCAAGGCGGAGAAGCCTTTACAACACACTCTTTTCACCACTCCCCGGTGCGGCAGAGAACCGTTCGTCCTTTTACACAATACCTAGTGTTGGCAGAGAACCGTCCGTCCTTTCACACTATCTCCAGTGTGGGCAGAGAACCCTTCGTCCTTTCACACTCTCCTAGTGTGGGCAGAGAACCCTTCGTCCTTTCACACTCTCCTAGTGTGGGCAAAGAACCCTTCGTCCTTTCACACTCTCCTAGTGTGGGCAGAGAACCCTTCGGCTGTTCACACTCTCCAAGTGTCGGCAGAGAACCAGATCTTCTTGACAGATCTTCTCACAAGTATCTAGAAGGAAGAAAGAAAAGAGTGAAGTAATCTCAATTCACAAGTAGAGACTCTTACATTTGAAGTCCAAGTGAAGCCTTCTCGCTTCAGTGGTAGAAATCCTCCCTTGAATGCTCTCTTCAACTCTCTCCTTGTCTATTCTCTCAATAGGTACGAAGATTAAATGACAAAAAGATAGGGTGGCAGTCTAATTTGAACTATTTATACAAAAGACAAGAAAAACCGCCCAAAAACTGCAAGTATTCAATTCTGTACGCAGTGGATCGTCCTGTACGATCGTGGATCGTCCTGGACGATTTTACTTAAACGATCTGAAAACGACCCTATTTGAATATGTGTACGAAATGTCTTCGTACAGCTGATCGTCCTGTACGAACTTGGTTCGTCCAGTACGAACGGTTATTACAAGGTCGATTCTAGAAACTGCTGAAAACTGTCCTAAGTCAGTTAATCGTTTGGACGAAAATATATTCGTCTGGACGAAATTTTTACAGAGGACTGATCGTCCTATACGATAATTTATTTCGTCGGGACGAAAATTTTCCCGAGGACTGATCGTCCTGGACGATAATTTATTTCCATCTGGACGAAAATTTTCCCGAGGACTAATCGTCCTGGACGATAATTTATTTCCGTCTAGACGAAAATTTTCCCGAGGACTGATCGTCCTGGACGATAATTTAATTTCGTCCTGGACGAATAGGACTTAGAAAAAATTTCAAGCAAGTTCCTATTCGTTCCAAATGCTCTATAGGAGATAACTGTCTGATCGTCCAGTACGAACAGAATATCGTCCTGTACGATCAGTATAAATTCTACATGATCTCCTTATGTGTGAATGTTTTTATTTTCTCAACATACAATCACTCCCTTTCAATTTGATTTCTAAGAAAAGTGCAAGCTTCAAATTTTACAAAGTATCTCATGCTGAATTTAAATTGAAGTCTTCGTAGTCTGGAGTTCGTTTTTCCTGAAATGTCAGTACACACAAGAGCAAATACAATTCTTCCAAAATTGTTAGGAGATAACTACACATTTGAACAATAATGTTTGAAATCATCAAAACTTTATAAGTTGCAAAAATGAAAAGCATGCAAATAGCAACTATCTTAACAATCTCCCCCTTTTTGATGATGGCAAAACAATTATTGTTTGTATGATTTCAATTTAAACAAATCTTTCTATCTCCTAAACTCCCCCTGAATTGATGAATACATGAAAATAAAAAAAAAAATTTATTTTTCAAAAAAAATAACTAAAATAAACTAGAAACTCAAACAACAAACATATGAACAAACAAAGCATACAAACACAAAGATTTCTCCCCCTTTTTTGACAACAACAAAAAGTGAAGAAGAAATAGACAAGAAATGTAAGTAATTGTATGAAATTCATTGGAACATTTAATCTAAATGGTGATTGTTACAAGGTATGCAATTTTAAAAACTAAAAACATTAGGTGAATCATAGAAATTCATGAAATTAAAAAAGTGATATAACATTGTAAGTAAGAAGAATTTAGCAAAGACATGATTCAATTTAGACATTTCAATATAGAAAATCATTACTAGAGAGATGAAGAAAAATTCGATATTATTTCAAAGTTCAAAAGAATATAAATGAACATAAGATCAATTTGAATTAAGAGATTGAAAGAATTTGGAAAGAAGCGAATTACCACAAGTGGCGCTTTGCGCATCTTTTTCATATAGCTAGCACATTTTTGTGCATCTTTCTTTATTGGGCTTATTTTGTGCCTCTTTTTCACATTTGCAACTTTGTTGCGCATTCCTTTTGATTTTGTACATTTGTACAATTTTCAAGAGTAATTGAATTCTTTCCAAAGACAATAATCTAGAATCTCAAATTTTTTTAAGTGCATAAATATTAATTGAACTAGGAAATACAAAATAAGACAACATCTAAATTGCAATAATAATATTAACTTTTATGTAGTCTAAATGAATAGACATGAATTTAAAAGTTCTAATTACAACAAGTTATAAACAACTTTTAAATTTAGAAAGACTAGATTTTCTAATGTAGATAATCTCAAATTACAATCTAATTTAAGCACTATGAAGATTAAATAATACTAATGAAATTCATAAAAATTAACCACATTTCAATAACAAATCAACATTGAAACAAGTACGAAATGCATTGATATTTATGAAAGGGTTACACATTTCACAATATCTAAACACAAAGCAAAAAGACAAACAAACACTTAACATACACACTAAAACAACAACTACAACACGAGTACAACAAAGACACAGAAATTCATCTCTACTATTCTGGAGGAGGAGGAGGAGGAATGCCACCGAAAAGGTTAAAGTAGGAGGCCATCAACATTACATTGGTATTGATATCATGTACTTCATTTCTAATTATACCAATGTCATGTTGTTGCTGCACAAGTTGAGCATCAAATTGATCAAACCTTTGATCAATATGAGTCTCTAATCTATCAAATTTTTCAATCAGATTCTGATAATCTGACTGAGGTGCAGAGGTTTGCGCTCCTTCTTCTTCTTCTTCTTCTGAAGCACTGGCATGCACTTTTTCTTTTTCTTTTTTCTCCCTGAAGAGCAATCTGAATGATGCATCATTATAGTAAACTGGCTCTTCATATTCTTCATCAGGATGCACCAAATTATATTTCTTCTCCAAAATGTAGGTAATTAAATGTCCCAAAGAAATATTCTTTCTCCTCTTCTGTTCAGCATGTCCTATTTCTGAAAGAGTATAGAGATGATCTATGATAAGTTGGGCTTCGTCGATAGGGCGACGATCCATAATCAAAAAGGTTAGAACAGAAAGGAGAGGAGTAATGTTTATCCTATCACCAGCTTTAGGAATGATTGAAGATCTAAGAATATGCTGGATGATACGGGCATTTTGGGTCATCCCAGATACTCTAGCAATATGATAGGTTACGCCACTTTTTCTAATTACCATATTGACATCTTCCCATCTGATTCTGTTTTCGGTCATAACGGTGTGAGCTCTATATCCTTCAGTCCTTAGGTTTAGAAATGCACCAATGTCATGCTTGGTGATTTCTACTTTTTGCTTGAATACATAGGAACTAATGGAAGAGTGGTCGGAGTTAAAACTCATGTTGGCTAGAAAGTAGAGAAATGTTTGCTTGTTGTAGAAATGGACGAGGGAAAGTATGAAATGGAATTGGGTTGAGGCAAAAAGGTGTATTACCTTAAAATTTATCTCGCTTTGGATTAAGATGCGAGATGGAGTTATTTTTGCGGAAGCAAAACGAGAAAATGATTCCTCATTTGCCTTAGAAAGGAAGTTTTCCGAGGCATTCCTATTCGGCTTCTTCGCTAACACCTTTTGTCTTTTGCTTGAGGAGGCCATTGACAATTTGAAGTAGAAAGGGATTGAAAGAGAAGTTTGAAATTGTGATTGTTAACTTAGAAAGCCTCCATATTTAAAGAAAACGATACGTTCGTCCTGGACGAAAACGGTTCGTCCTGGACGAAAATCATCGTTCGTCTGGACGAAAATTATTTCGTACAGACGATTAAATTTGTCCAAAATGTAACGGCTTTTCGTAATCAACACAACTTACGATGCGTCTCTTCGTACAAACCTTTGACTTGACCGATCGTACATACGAACAAAAGTTCGTACAGACGATCTAGAATTAACTCGTTTAAATATCTTTTGAAAACCGTCCCCTACACTGAAACAACATATGTTTGTCTGGACGAACCAAAATTTCGTACAGACGAAATCCATATTAAAAACTGTCTTATCCACTCAACCGCTGCATTCAATCGTCCCGACGTTTGAGAACAAAAAAGTTCGTCCTGGACGATATTCAGATCGTATAGACGATTTAATTAAAAAACTACTCTCAAAACTTGTAAAATGCACGCAAACCAATTTTTCTCCCATCGTCCAGTACGAACCAAAAGTCGTCCTGGACGATTTCCTCCAATTTTTTAATTTTTAAATTTTAATTTAAGAAAATCAAACCAAACCTTAAAAAAACACAGAAAACAAAAAAAAAACTTACACTCAAAAACAAATTCATTCAAAACACACAAAAATTCACATAATCAAAAACAAAACAAAAACATAAACATCAATGTTGCAAAGACATTTTGTTTAGGCATTTAAATCAATAACACCTAACCTTGTTCTTAAAGTACTGAAGGTATCAAGGGCTAAAGGTTTTGTAAAAATGTCTGCAAGTTGATTTTCAGTTGAAACATGTGTGAGTTCAATTTCTCCTTTGGATACATGATCCCTTATGAAATGATGTCTTATATCTATGTGTTTGGTTCTAGAATGTTGAATAGGATTTTTGGAAATGCAAATAGCACTAGTATTGTCACAATAAATTGGAATAGTGCCTACAGATAATCCTAAATCAATTAACTGTTGTTTTAACCAAAGTACTTGTGCCACACAACTTCCTAATGCAATGTATTCTGCTTCTGCAGTAGATAGGGCTACTGAATTTTGTTTTCAACTAGACCAAGAAACTAATGAATTTCCAATGAATTGACATGTTCCAGAAGTGCTTTTCCTATCCACTCTACATCCTGCAAAGTCAGAATCTGAATAACCAATAATTTCAAATGAAGAGCTAAACTTAGGATACCAAATTCCTAAGTTTTGAGTTCCTAGTAAATATCTTAAGATCCTTTTTACTGCTGTCAAATGTGATTCTTTTGGATCTGATTGAAATCTAGCACATAAGCAAACACTGAACATAATATCTGGTCGGCTAGCAGTCAAGTAAAGCAAAGATCCAATAATCCCTCTATATTTCTTTTGATCAACAGATTTTCCCTTAAGATCCTTGTCTAACTAAACTGAGGAACTCATTGGTGTACTAACAGGTTTAGCATTGTCCATTCATATTTCTTGAGGATGTCCTTAATATATTTGGTTTGACTAAGAAATGTTCCTTCCTCAAGTTGCTTGATGCTAAAACCTAGAAAGTAATTTAAATCTCCCATTAGACTCATTTCAAATTCACTACTCATTGTATTAGAAAAATCATCACAAAGATTTTTATTTGAAGATCCAAAGATGATATCATCCACATAAATTTGAACAATGAGTATTTCCTTTCCAAATTTCTTTAAGAAGAGAGTTGTATCCACATTTCCTTTTTCAAAAGATCTTTCAAGTAGGAAAGTGCTCAATCTCTCATACCAAGCCCTAGGTGCCTGTTTCAATCCATATAATGCCTTTTTAAACTTAAAAACATGATTTGGGTATTTTGAATTTTCAAATCCTGGAGGTTGTTCTACATAAACATCTTCTTCAATAACACCATTCAAAAAGGCACTTTTGACATCCATTTGAAACAATTTAAAACTTTTAAAACAGACAAAGACAAGTAAAACCCTAATTGCTTCAAGTCTTGCTACTGGGGCAAATGTCTCCTCAAAATCAATTCCTTCAATTTGATTATACCCCTTAGCAACTAATCTAGCCTTATTTCTAATGACTACTCCTGAGTCATTCATTTTATTTTTGAACACCCACTTTGTTCCAACAACACTTTGATCTTTTGGCCTTGTAGTTAATTCCCAAACTTTATTTCTTACAAATTGATTTAACTCTTCTTGCATGACCAATATCCAAAATTCATCAGAAAGTGCTTGATCAATATTAGTGGGTTCTATGGTTGAAATAAAGGCTGAATGATTGACTTCCTTATTTAATCCACGCCTAGTTTTAACACCCTCACTAGGTTCTCCTATAATCAATTCTCTTGGGTGGTTTTTAGAAAATCTCAAATCTCTAGGCAAAGAGTTTTCTCTTTCAAAGTTTTCTTCCACATTTTCTTCCAAATTTATTCTATCAATTTTTTGGGAGTTTTCCTCAATTTCTTCTTCAACAATATTTGGCTCTTCTAAATTTTCAGATTCATCAAATACAACATGTGTGGTTTTTTCAATAACTAAAGTTCTTTTGTTGAATACCCTATAAGATTTTCCAACACTTGAATATCCAACAAAAATTCCTTCATCTGATTTTGGATCAAATTTTCCTAAGGCAGATTTTCCATTGTTATGAATGAACACCTTGCAACCAAAAACATGCAAATGAGACAAATTTGGTGTTCTACCTTTTAGTAACTCATAGGGTGTTTTATTTAAATTTGATCTCACATTCACCCTATTCAGAACATAACATGCAGTGCTAACCGCCTCAGCCCAAAAATATTTAGGAAGAGAGTATTCTGCCAACATTGCTCTAGCGGCTTCTATTAATGTTCTGTTTTTCCTTTCAACTACCCCGTTTTGTTGAGGGGTTCTAGGAGCAGAAAAGCTATGATTAATCCCTTTTTCTTTACAAAAATTTTCAAATCTATCATTTTCAAATTCTCCTCCATGATCACTTTGTATAGACATTATTTCACATCCTAATTTTCTCTGAATCCAAGTTGAAAAATTTCTGAATTCCTCAAATGATTCACTTTTATGAAAAAGAAATCTAACCCAAGTGAACCTAGAGAAATCATCCACAATAACAAATCCGTATACCTTCCCTCCTAGACTTACAGTTCCTACTGGTCCAAAAAGATCCATGTGAAGAATTTCCAATGGTTTACTAGTTCTAAGATCATTATTGGATTTAAAAGAGGACTTCACTTGTTTTCCTAATTGACATGCATCACAAAGATGGTCTTTAGTAAAGTCTAGTTTTGGTATACCTCTTACTAAATTCTTTTGGGTAATTTTCCTAAGATTTTTCATAATAGAATGACAAAGTCTCCTATGCCAAAGCCAAGATTCATCAGAAACAGTTTTCAAACAGAAAGCTATAGGAGTATGAAATGAATTCAAATCTAGCATGTAAACATTGTTTACCCTTTTTCCATTTAAAACTTCTTTCCCATTTAGGCTTAATATGCAGCTAGTAGGTAAAAATTTCACATTATAACCCTTGTCACATAGCTGACTTATACTTAACAAATTATGCTTTAAGCCTTCAACCAATAGCACATTGTCTATAAAAAAGTTTTTGAAATTACCAATCATATCTGATCCAACCACTTTCTTTGTGGTATTATCTCCAAGTGTAACCTTACCTCCATTCCTGGCTTCTAGCGATATGAATTGTGTAGTGTCTCCAGTCATATGCTTTGAACATCCGCTATCCAGGTACCATATGCTCCCACGAGGTCTTGTGTAAGAGCAATCCTGCAAAAATATCAAATGTTAGACCTGGAAACCCAAACAAGTTTGGGTTCACCTTTTAGCAATTTATAATCAGATGCATGTATGATATGTCTAGGTTTATGCATCTTAGGTCTCCACACCAAATTAGATTTCATCATCAAGGTACAGGTGTGAGATATATGTCCAAAAAATCCACAATTATTATATTTAACATTAGGAAAAATATTCCTAAGTTTTCTTCCATGTGATTGTCTTCTAAGGGATTTCATGAATTTAGGATAATATTTAGGATTTGTAAAATCTTCAAGACTGGGGGGTTTCCTATTATCCTCGAGAGCTCTTATTATTAATTTGTAAAATGAATTCATATCTTCCAAGATTCGATTGGTATAATTGATTCTATATGTTTTGCTCTCAGATTCATCCTTAAAATTTTTAAATTCCTTTTCAAGATCAGTATAGGATGACTTTAGATTTTCAAAATTCTTATTCAAGTCATCATATTCATCAAGTAGTTTCATGTGGTTGTCATCTATTAAAGCATGGTCTTTTCTAAGGATTTCATTTTCCTTCTTGAGCTCTTCAAATTCTAAACTTAAACTAGCATGCATCTTTTTCATTTTCCTATATGCATCATGCATGTGTTCAGAAACTTCAAATAATTCATCATAGGATAAGTCACATACCTCTTCTTGATCTGAGTGATCCACTTTGTCTGCCATCAAGCAAAGATTAGTGACTTCTTCTTCTTTTTCTGTCTCAGATGAGTCTGAAGCTGAGTCCGCCCAAAAAACTCTTTGAAACTTCTTCTTGCCCTTCTTTACCATAGGTTTCTCCTTCACTTTCTCCTTAGCAGGAGTGGCTTTGAGTTTTGGGCAATCAGTCTTGATATGACCTGGTTTCTTGCATTCATAACAAATCATTTCATTAGAAACCTTGCCATTTTTGTTAAACTTACCTCTATTCCATAGCTGGCGTTTCTTCTGCTTCCTCCTTAAAAAGCTTCTGAATTGTCTAGTCATTAGTGCAACATCATCTTCATCCTCAAGTTGTGAGTGTTCACTCTCTGACTCTTCCACTTTTAGTGCTATATTCTTCTCCTTTCGTGGTTCACCTGCATCAATCTTCCTTTGACTTACTCCTTGCTCATAAGCAATGAGTGAACCAAGAAGATTGTCAATAGAATAAATGTTTAAATCCTTAGACTCTGTAATTGCAGTAATTTTTGCATCATAAGCAGTAGGTAAACAACGAAGAATTTTATTGACCATTTCAGCATTAGTTAATTCCCTACCAAGTGCATGCAAAGAAGTGACAATTTGTGTAAATCTTGTGTACATGTCGGAAATAGATTCATTAGGTTTCATGCGAAATAATTCATAGTCATGTAACAAGATATTAAGCCTTGATTGTTTAACCTCATTTGTCCCTTCATAAGTTATACAAAGTCTATCCCATATGTCATTTCCGCTTTTGCAAGTGGAAACCCGCATGTAGTCTTCAGATTTTAAAGCATAATAGAAACTGTTTAAACATTTGGCATTTAATTGTGCTAAGTCACGTTCTTCTACAGTCCAATCAGTAAAAGGTATTTCTACCATTACTCCATCAACTAATCTAGTTGGTTTAGTGTAGCCATCCTAGACGAATATCCACATGCGATAATCAAGTGACTGTAAGAAAGTAGACATGCGTGTTTTCCAGAAATCAAAAGAAATGTTATCAAACAGTGGAGGTCTAGTAATAGAGTAACCCTCAGGTGTGTTCCGGTTTCCGAAAGTAGCCATCTACGTTAATCAAAAAGTAGTTCAAACTTATGATATTGAAACTAAGCTCTGATACCACTTGTTGAGTCTAGTAATTAGGTTGTTAAGCCTAAGTGAATGTCCCACGGCTACCAAGAGGGGGGTGAATTGGTAGTTTTTAAAAAAAATTAAAATTTAAGACCCCTTTTTAAATATTATTGAACCGAAATAAAATCTCTTTTAAATTTTGTAGAAAAAGGTTTTTCAACCACAGAGTTTTTTAAACTGAAATAAAAAGTGCGGAAACGTAAAAACCGTAAAGTAAAAGACACCAAATTTATAGTGGTTCGGTCTATAACCAGACCTACATCCACTCCCCAGAGGCACCCTCTGAGTATTGCACTAACACCAATAGTGACTCTCCTTTTGCACCCACAGCAAGGCGGAGAAGCCTTTACAACACACTCTTTTCACCACTCCCCGGTGCGGCAGAGAACCGTCCGTCCTTTTACACAATACCTTGTGTTGGCAGAGAACCGTCCGTCCTTTCACACTATCTCCAGTGTGGGCAGAGAACCCTTCGTCCTTTCACACTCTCCTAGTGTGGGCAGAGAACCCTTCGTCCTTTCACACTCTCCTAGTATGGGCAGAGAACCCTTCGGCTGTTCACACTCTCCAAGTGTCGGCAGAGAACCGGATCTTCTTGACAGATCTTCTCACAAGTATCTAGAAGGAAGAAAGAAAAGAGTGAAGTAATCTCAATTCACAAGTAGAGACTCTTACCTTTGAAGTCCAAGTGAAGCCTTCTCGCTTCAGTGGTAGAAATCCTCCCTTGAATGCTCTCTTCAACTCTCTCCTTGTCTATTCTCTTAATAGGTACGAAGATTAAATGACAAAAAGATAGGGTGGCAGTCTAATTTGAACTATTTATACAAAAGACAAGAAAAACCGCCCAAAAACTGCAAGTATTCAATTCTGTACGCAGTGGATCGTCCTATACGATCGTGGATCGTCCTGGACGATTTTACTTAAACGATATGAAAACGACCCTATTTGAATATGTGTACGAAATGTCTTCGTACAGCTGATCATCCTGTACGAACTTAGTTCGTCCAGTACGAACGGTTATTACAAGGTCGATTCTAGAAACTGCTGAAAACTGTCCTAAGTCGGTTAATCGTTTGGACGAAAATATATTCGTCTGGACGAAATTTTTACAGAGGACTGATCGTCCTGTACGAAAATTTATTTCGTCGGGACGAAAATTTTCTCGAGGACTGATCGTCCTGGACGATAATTTATTTCGTCGGAACGAAAATTTTCCCGAGGACTGATCGTCCTGGACGATAATTTATTTCCGTCTGGACGAAAATTTTCTCGAGGACTGATCGTCCTGGACGATAATTTATTTTCGTCTAGACGAAAATTTTCCCGAGGACTGATCGTCTTGGACGATAATTTAATTTCGTCTTGGACGAATAGGACTTAGAAAAAATTTCAAGCAAGTTCCTATTCGTTCCAAATGCTCTATAGGAGATAACTGTCTGATCGTCCAGTACGAACAGAATATCGTCCTGTACGATCAGTATAAATTCTACATGATCTCCTTATGTGTGAATGTTTTTATTTTCTCAACATACAATCACTCCCTTTCAATTTGATTTCTAAGAAAAGTGCAAGCTTCAAATTTTACAAAGTATCTCATGCTGAATTTAAATTGAAGTCTTCGTAGTCTGGAGTTCGTTTTTCCTGAAATGTCAGTACACACAAGAGCAAATACAATTCTTCCAAAATTGTTAGGAGATAACTACACATTTGAACAATGATGTTTGAAATCATCAAAACTTTATAAGTTGCAAAAATGAAAAGCATGCAAATAGCAACTATCTTAACACAGTCTACCTCCCATTCATGAACTACTCTGAGCTGCCAGAGTAGTCTTATGAATGTGGCAGTGTTACCTTCACTTCGTACAGGGCCCTACCTGATTAGGGTAGGTGTTATCACTGTGGTCTTATGATAATCATAGATCTCGCTCATGATTATCAGATTAGGTGTCAGGTGTGCTCCCTTGTCACCTCAGAATTATTTTCTTAACTGTGATGTAGTACATCTGTTCTCAAGTGTTAGCACCACAGTTCCAGGAGCTCTGATTTTCTATTGGAAGATCAACTCCCCAGTTCCTTTCACCGACCTATTACAACATTCGTATCCTACTCTTAGCTGCTAGAGTAGCCCTATGAATGTTCTCTTGTTATTTTGGCTTCTCACAGGGTCCTACCCGATCAGGGTAGGTGTTACCACTGTGACCCTTCTGATGTTTTATCAATCTTATATACGATTACTGTCCTCAGGTAGTGAGTATGTCCCCTTACTACCTAGAGCTATTTTTCTTGTAGTGATGTAGTATACCTTGCCTCGGATATCAACATCACTGCTCTGAGAACTTTGAGCTTCTAGCAGAAGATCAGTTCTCCTACTCCTTTTCGTGACCTATCCTACCATTCATACACTAGGCTCAGTCGTCGGATTATTCTTATGAATTAGTTGAGGTCACTTTCACTTTCCACAGGGTCCCACTAGTTTGTGTGGGTGTTACCACTGTGAGATTTTACTTACTCAGAGTCGCTGCCCTCAGTAGAAAGGGTACTCCCTCACTACTTTGAGTCTTTTTCTCCTACCTGGTGATACGAGGCGTCATGCCTTAGATGCCACCATCACCTTTTTCATGAGCTTTTGATTCTCTAGAAGAGATTCAGCTCTTTCAGATACTTTTACCACTTGTTTCCCCATTGAGACCTCACTCCTAGCTGCCGGAGAAGTCCCTTGGGTGTTTTGATACCACTTCTACTTCATACAGGGTCCCCATCACTTAGTGTGGGTTTACCACTGTAGCTCCTTTGAGGAGTGTTTTTACTAGGCTTAGTCCTACCTTCTGTAGTAGAGGTGCCCCCTCGCTACTTCAGTTCCTTTGGCTTCATTGGAATGAGATTGCCCATTTGCATACTCTACTGAGAGGGTACCTCTTCCAGCTTTGTTTAGGAGACATCATCCTGATGTCCCTCCTTTCCTTTTGTGTAGGGTTAGAGTTCCCAGGAGATTATGATAGCATTTGGATACTCATGGCCACAACGATTTGTCCTCTACCATGTGGTTACCAGAGTGCTAGAAGGGGTTCCCTAGGTGGCTCTACCCTTAAAATTATCCCGTTGACTTACTTCTTTCTCCCTCACATCCCTACACAGATACGTGTCAGACTGATGTTGAGGTGACTTTCACCTTCTATTCTGCTATTTGAAATGAACAGACAAGTAGTTGGTTTTACTTGGTAGAGAGGACCTGACGGAGCACCTGGTAGGTACTCCTCGCCACGCTTTTGATTGTCCTGTTTTGATCAGATAGGCATCAGAGCCTGACTCTTTATTCACTCGGTTGAAATGACTGAGTGGGTATTGAGCCCTTCTTCATTTGCAAAGCCGAGCTGGTTGAGCAGATGTTGAAGCTTACCCGTTGAGTGAGCCCGATAGAATCCCTGGGAGGCGCAATTCCTCAACATTTCTCTTTTTACCCCAGATGTCCAATAAAAAACTACGCAGGCTTCCACTTCGTGGTTTATGAGCTTCTCGCTGAGGTCAGGCAGAAGTAGTGGCCACCCCAATCCACTGTTCCGAAGAGAGCAGGAGGGGCGGGATCCTTTTCACCTTCTACCCGCTGTCCATATGCGGTCAGCCTGGTAGATAGTTTTACCTTACCGTTGAGTGAGCCCGACAGAGTCCCTGGGAGGCGCAATTCCTCAACACCCCTTTACTCGGATGTCCTATAAAAGACTAAGCAGGCTTCCATTTCGTGGTTCATGAACTTCTTGCTGAGGTCAGGTAGAAGTAGTGGCCACCCCAATCCACTGTTCCGAAAGGAGTGGGAGGGGCGGGATCCTTTTCACCTTCTACCCGCTGTCCATATGCAGTCAGCCTGATGTTGGTGGAATTTTGGAAAACAGGTTTTGAAAAATATTAGTTTTCTTTGGGGATTTTAAGATTAAGGTTAAGTTCTAATTCTAAGGTCGAATCGACTCGTTAGAAAGAGTATATCACCCCGAAGGACGAAAATAAACTTTCATAACGGTGTTCAGACTTAGAATTATGCAAACTCATCTTGAATATTATGATCGGGTTCTAAGAAGAACTTTATATGACCCCGAGGGGACAAAATATAGTTCAACTAAGTACCCGATTACAATATTCAAGAGACATGATCATCGCATTCGTATCCAAAGCCTTATCGAAGAAGGATGTATCTCCCCAAAGGGAAATGACACCATTCTACGATAATTCTTCTAATGCGACCATGATGATCATTATTTAATTTTTCCCAAAGAAATCTAATGAAGTTTTAGAAATTGAGTTTTCTTTAAAACCAGGTGTGTGTGGGGTTCCAAATCTCCTACGAGCGCAAGCCCTCGTAGTTAATTACATCGTAGGGAGATAAAATCTCCTACGAAAACTCTCGATTAAAATAATGGCAGAATTTTGTTTAGAGTTTCTAGGAGTGATATCAAAGTATGAATAGAATTATTAGAAAATCAAGAGGGAATGGATCAAAATTGAGCAGTTATTAACGGAGTTAAAGAATGAGAGGTAGGGGACACTTTGAGATTCCAGAACCATCCGGAAGTGTCCCAACTTAATCTAAGTGTTGGGCTTTATGTTTTGGATTTGAAATGATATTTAATTAGAGTTGAGCATTTTATTGGAAATTTGGGACTATATTCCCGAAGTTTGGGGTCTTATAATCAAAGATCTGCCCCGGATCCTAAATCTATTTTGGACACTGGACCACAGTCGTCCGATCCTAACTAATGCAGTGCAAGGTCTGGACTTACCCCGGCCTGGATTGGGGAGCCAGCTAACCACCTAGTCGATTTAAAAGAGATGAGTCTGATCTTTTATGAAAGAGTGGTAGGGACGTTGTAATTAAAGTTTTGGGGAGGCGGGGCCGACATCTAGAGATTTTCCTAATTGGCCCCTTTGACTTATGTTGGGTGCTAAAATGCTAAGGACTATGAAATTAAAATTTTGACTCTTTAATTTGTATCTAATGCAATGCATGCTGGTTAACAACCTCAAATCAAATATGCTTGAAATTTTTAAAAACAGGCTTATAAAATAATTTTTTAGAAGACTGGACTTCCCCAGGTCCGGCACCTCGTCCTCATAGGTCAGACTATCCGGACTCTACCCGCAAGCGGGGAATGGTCTAAAGCAAGGAAAGAGTAATGCAGAAATATGCATGCGACCCCGGGGTCGATCCCCGGCTAATTCCATAGGCAGAATTGCCTTGCTTATTACAAACCAGAATATTACAGAAAGTAAAGTGGCCGGGCACCACTGACAACAATCCGGATTCTAAGCCTAGTAATGACGCAAGTTATTTTGAGTGGGATACTCTCAATCTTCGAGTCTTCAAATCTTCAATCTCATTCTTCTTTGGACTCCTTTTCTTCAATCTTCTTGGAATCTTCGTAGTGGATTACCCAAATGGACAAGAGGGCACTTCCCTCTAAGGGGGAAAGCCACTCTTTCCTCTTTGGGTAAGGAAGAGGTATGATCCAAATTTGGATTTCCAAATGGAAAAGGAGTGTTCCCTAAAGGGGTATCCTTTCCTCTTTGGAATCCAAGCTTTGGATCTATGTATCCCAACTCAAAATAAACTTTCACAACACTTGACACTTGCACAAATTACATTTATATCAAAATAAAAGATCTAGACTCACCTGCAGGGTTATCCTAAGCAATTAATATATATAAAGCAGTTATTCCCAAGCAGTTGTATATGAGCAAAAAAAAGTAAATACACTGGCCACGCTCTTTTTATGATTTGGGGGCTTTAGCAGCTGAAGCACCTGTGCAAAGAGTTTATAATATTTATGCATTTTTTTTTTGATTTGCCCCCTTTTTTTATTGCCCTGCATGAGCGTGGCCACCTGCAGAAAACTGTGTCAACATCCAGATCGTACCTAACCTAAGGGTAATCTAGTCGCCAAACACATCAATCCATCCACAGAGTACAGAAAAAAGTAAGCAAACACAGCAAAGCAATTTCATCCACAACATGCAGTGAAAACTACGAAAAACCCGGCACACAGCAGTAAAGTAAACACCGGCCTAACCTAGATCTAGAGTTGGTTATCCTAGCACATCATCTAAAGTGTGTGAGAAAGGTCGTGTGGCTGGGGTAGATCCTAAAGTGGGTTATTAATTGAAGTTGTCTAAAGGTTTGGATTTGTTAAGGCTTAGAAAGGGGGGGGGGGTTTAGATTAAAATTTAAATATTAATGAATTAAGAATTTTAATTAGAAATATTTTTAGAAGTTAATTGATTGCTACCTTTGTTTCACATCGAGGCCGTGAAGTTTATTTCACCTTCCTTGAGGCTAAGCTAATAGCCTCGTAGGCCTGGGTTACCCAGTAGCAATCGGGGTTAATTAAGTTATTTAAATTGGTTAGAATTAAAAAAAAGGTGGATTAATATAAAGAAATGAGTTAATTACTAATTTTTAAAGTTGATTAATTTAAGTTTGCCATTAATTGATTCGTGGCGTTGTGCCACCAGGCTCGAGGAACCAGCCTCCTTAGGACACTTAGCCCCGCAGCCCGGAGTAGTCCAGCCGATAAACCAAATTAATGTAATTGAATTAGAGATTTTTAAAATGTTAAATAATTAAAGATTAATTTATTTTAAGATTTAACACCCCTTAGAATCCATTCGTGGCGTTGTGCCACCAGGCTCGAGGAACCAGCCTCCTTAAGACACTTAGCCCCGCACCTCGGAGTAGTCCAGCCAATAAACTTCAACTTTAGGGTGGTTGTTGTGTTTTAAAGGATTTGTTAAGTGTTTTAAACATTAAACCAATATTTTCTGAGTTTTAGAATGATTTTGAGCTTTTATGAATTTTTGAATATTTTAATGATTTAATTAAGGGGTTGAAAAATTGACTTTTTGATTAAGACCAAATTCTGGAATGTTTGTATTTTATTAAAATACTAGACCTTACTACGATCAGTTGGAAGGTAAGTACGTTGAAATCGGATTTTTCTGCATTTTATTACGAAGGTTTGAAGTTCTGAACTAGTTTTGACTACGGTTTGACCAATTTGTTGACTTTTTGAAATATTGCAGATTTCTGGAGTTTAACATTTTTAATAAATATTAGAGCTTATTAGGAATTGAATGCAAGTGAGTTTGGGTGATTTGGATTTTTCTAGAATTAGTTATGGATTATTGAAGTTTGGGCATTTTAATGAGTTTTGGGAATTTCTTAATTAGAAGGCCTCTTTTGTGATTTTGCTTCAAACAAGTTCCCAATCTCTTGAAAACACCTCCAAAGGTCAGAAATAACCTAAGGAGGGATCCCCAAGTGTTTGGGAGATTTTGGGATTTTTTAATTATTATTAATAAATTATCTTAATTAAATATTGATTTTCACTTAAAATTAAATTAGGGTTTAAATTGCTGTCAAATCAAGGGGCTTTCAATTATTATGGATTAAGGACCAGATTCTGGTCAGTTTGAGGGTTTATATGTGATTTTTGGATTTAAATTGGATTTATTACATTTTAGAAGTTTTAAAGGCTTAATTAAGGATTGAACCTTAAGAAAATTAATTAGGGGACCTAATGACCTCAAAAATTAGTGAAAATTTCTCTAGGGGTTGAGGGTGTCACTAAGTTCAAATGTTCAAAGTTTCAACTCAAGGGGAAGTGAATCCTAATTATTGAAATTTTTCTAAGTTTTCTATACATGAGTCCTTAATTATTGTCCTTAATTATGTCACTAACTTGATGGACTTGAATCAATGTTTGAACTAACCCTCATACTCAATACACAAGGCATGCATGAACCACATAAACACATTCAATACCTAAATCTAGGAGAGCCTTAGACTAAGTGGTGTGTGATCCCTAAACATGCGAGAAACAAAGCTAATTAACATAGGAAGATATTGATTAATGAATAATTTAAATAAAAAAAAAACTATCCACTAATCTCCCCCATAATTCATGTTCAAGCATACTTAACCCAAGTTTGAAATTTCAAGAGATTTCTCAAGCTTATGAGATTTAAATATATATATATATATATATATGCATTTTAAAATATATTTGAAAATACATTAATATATTTAATCCTATATATAAATAAAAGTTTTGAAAATACCACAAAAATAAGTTTTAAAGATCATGGAGATCCACTGATTTCAAATTTATTAAGATAATAGTTTTTTTTTTTTTTTTAAATTTTAAATTTTAAATAAAATTCAATATTTAATAAAATATTAATAAACTATCAAAATGCTTACATAATTCCAAACAATGTCAAATCTACTTAAATAATCCTGAAAATTTTCCTAAAGATCAACCATGCACTTAAGGACATGCATGCCAAGTTTCAGATAAAAATAATTTATATATAATTAATTAAAAATAAAATATACTTTTCTGTATTTCTTAAATTACTAATAAAATAATAACCAAAAGAGTTTGATTTTATTTTTAAAATAAACTAGATGAAATTCTGAAAAGTTTGATATATTATACTCATTTTTTGGCTTTGTATTTAATTTACTATAATTTTTTAAAGTTTCTGTAATTAAAACAAATTAAAAACACATTTTCCTTAATTAAACGGCGGCGGTCAGACACGCGGCACGCGCGGATTCGCGGGATCGAAACCGCGTGACGGCGGGGACACGCGTCGGCCGCGGGCCGCTTCACGCGGTTTTCACTTAACCACGTCAGCGGCTCGTGGCGGCCGTTGGATCATAGCGGGTCTGATCCAACGGATGAGATCAAATCCCGCGGTTGATCTCTGCGGGACGAGATCGGACGGTGGGATTCGACTCTGCGGTTTCTGATCCGAGGGCCCAGATGTCGCCGGACGGCTGATCAAACGACAGATCGAACGCGCGGTTGGATCAGACCGCGAAAGGGCTCGATCTGGACCGTTGATCGAACGATCAACGGTCCAGAAAACGTACACTCACCGGAAACCGTGAATGACGCCCTAGAAAACGTTTTTTGCCTCGTTCTCTCGATCGGATCGATTATTTTCAATGAAATTTTAAATTTAGATTGAAGACATGAACAGAAATCGTGGGGAAGGGTTCATTTGACCTAAAGCATCCTATACGAGGAGCTAAATAACCCTATCTAATGTGTACTAAATCTAGAGTTTTAAGGGATTGTACCGCTGGATCTTCGATATTTCTGGATGGATGAGCTTGTAGATTGTCCAAGTGTAGATCCCCAGCAGAAAATGGAGCTCGAACACGTCTGGATTGGCCGCTACAAGCTTGGGACGGACTGGGTGGTGGTTTCGCCGGAGAACTCGCCGCCGGTGACGGGCAACCACTTGGATTTTGTAGTGGGGAGGTAGAGGAGGCTCTGGAGATCCAAACCGAACTAAGAACTCGCTCTGGGAGGCTAGGGTTAGTGAGAGAAGGTGCTTTGATCCAATACTTCAAAATCACCTTTTTCCCTATTCAAGCGGCCTGGGCTGGATTGGATGGCTGGGATCTACTCCTGGACTCTCCAGATGATGCCACCTGTCCCTGGGAAAGCTGGAAGGCTGCGGAAAGGGCTGGACATGCCTCATTCCCATTGGGTGGACTTGGGATGAGTGGAGGGGAGCATTGCCACTTATGGCTAAACAGGGGGTGGAGCTCGGTTAGGGAGCCTATTAGAGGGCTTTAGGGCACTAATAGGTCGGCCTTGGGGAGTTAAATCAGGGAAAAAGGTATAAAAGGCTGATTAAGACCTTTTAAAAGGGTCTAAACCCTTGGTTTGACTAAATTGACCAGTCAACTGGTCAATGGGGCTGATGTGGCATCCAAGTAGGTCATGGAGCCTTTCCAAATGGCTGGATGGGTGTGGCTTGAGCTAGGTTCAATGGGTTGAAGGGTTTGACCATACAAATGGTCCTTTAAGCTTTGAGTTGACTGGTTGACCAGTCAATCCCATCAAGGGTTATGGGATTTGCACCTAGGTAATTCAAATGGGCTGATTAGGTGGATTGGAGGGTGATTCCAAGAGTCATGCTTGTCAATTGAATTAAGAAAGCTTAATGGGCCCTTAATGGGTTTTTAGGCTAAAACTAGTTGACTTGGTCAACCAGTTGGGTTCAGGGGCTAGAAATAGATTCAACAAATTCAGAACGTCATCCTGAGTCTACTGGATGTGGTCCCAGGGTTTGGAGGGGTCAATTTGGTCAAAATCACTATTTGAACCCTTAAGGGCTTGTTTGGTCAACCTAGGTTGACTTGGTCAACCAGGTTGACCCAGGGTCTGGGTTTGGGCTCAACAGGTTTGAAATGATACTTTAAGGTTAATGGAAGTGGTTGGATGACTTAGAGAGGTCATTTGGGTCAAAATACATGTTTGGACCCTTAAAGGGCCTCTTGGGTCAAACCAGTTGACTTAGTCAACCAGGTTGACTCAAGGGTTGGAAATAGGTTCAAAAGATTTGAAATGACATTTGAAATTTGTCAAAGGTGGTTGCATCCAATTTGGAGCTCATTTGGTTTGAAATCCCTATTTGAGCCCCATAGGGGTATTTTGGTCAATTTTGACCTATTGGTCAACTATGGTCAAAAATGGGTCTGAAAAATGCAGTTTACTGCTCAATGGGTTAAAATCAAGGGTCTGGAAGTGATTGGAGGCTTGGATAAGGGTTCCAAGGTCAAGATCTCAAAGGGGTTAGGTTCAGTGGCATAGGCTGTAAATATTTGAAGGTTTTACAGCCTTCGAATTTTAATTCAGATCCTGGGGTTAGAGACCTCAGAATGAGCTCAAAGTTGGAGGGTAACCTCTAGAGACATGTCTTATCACTTTGCAAGTGATAGGCCCTGGATCAGAGATCATTTGACTGGGTTTTAAAATGTTTGAAAAATCTCTTAAAAGGGTGATTAGGACAGGGCCTCTAGAGTTTGGATTTGAGTCTGAATTCTGGGTTTGGATTTGATTTGAAGTTTGAATTAATTTGGATTTGAATTGGATGGAGTTTGAGATTCAAATTGATCACAGGTAGGAATCAAATTGAAATTGGAGTGGATTAAATATAGGAATTGATTTAAAATTGAGGTTGATCAAGGGTGGAGATTGATTTGAAGTTGGAGTGATCCTAAGGTATAGAAGAATTCTAAGATCCAGGATTTAAGGGAATCCTAGGCTCTAGAATAGGCTCTAAGGTCTTGGATCTAGAAGGATCCTAAGGTCTAGAGTGGATCCTAGGGTCTAGGATTAAATCTGGGTTCTGGATGGGTCTTAGTGACCTCATACAAAAATGAGGTCAACACCTGATAGTTTGTTTTACCTTACCGTTGAGTGAGCCCGACAGAGTCCCTAGGAGGCACAATTCCTCAACACCCCTTTACTCGGATGTCCTGTAAAAGACTACGCAGGCTTCCACCTCGTGGTTCATGAGCTTCTCGCTGAGGTCAGGCAGAAGTAGTGGCCACCCCAATCCACTATTCCGAAGGGAGCAGGAGGAGCGGGATCCTTTTCACCTTCTACCCGCTGTCCATATGCGGTCAGCCTGGTAGTTAGTTTTACCTTACCGTTGAGTGAGCCCGACAGAGTCCCTGGGAGGCGCAATTCCTCAACACCCATTTACTCGGATGTCCTGTAAAAGACTACGCAGGCTTCCACTTCGTGTCTTCTTTACTTTTGCTGAGGTCAGGCAGAGGTATCGAGTCACCCCAATCCACTGCTCCGAAAGGATCAGGAGGGGCGGGATCCTTTTCACCTCCTACCCTATTGTTCAGATACGGTCGGGCAGGTAGTTGGTCTTACTTGGTAGAGAGCGCCTGACAGAGCACTTGGCAGGAACTCCTCGCCTTTTTCTCTGAGTGTCCTATTCTGATCAAACAGGCACCCGACTTCGTGACTCCCTTTATTTGCCTCCTTGAGTTGGTTAGGCAAATACTGAGTCACCCCAATCCACTATTCTGAAATGAACAGGAGGGGTGGGATCTTTTTCACCTTCTATCCTGCTGTTTGAAATGAACAGACAGGAAGCTGGTTTGACTTACTTGGTAGAGAGGGCCTGATAGAGTACCTGGCAGGAACTCCTCGCCACCCTTTTCCCTGAGTGTCTTGTTCCGATTAGGCAGACACCAGGCTTCGTAATTCCTTTGTTTGTTGACCCGATTTGGTCAGGCAGATACTGAGTCACCCCAATCCACTGCTATGAGATAGGCAGGAGGATATGGGACCCTTTCACCTTCTATCCTGCTGATTCGATATAGTCAGACAGATAGTCGGTATGCTTTTGCTACCTCACTTTTGGTTCTTCTCTTGGTTCTACCCCCGCTACATGGTAAAGCTAGAGGAGAACCTCTCTACCTTTGTCACCTTTTTGGGTAGCTTTTACTTTTGATTCTCCTTTCTGCTCTACCCTCGCTATAGGGCAAGGCCATGGGAGAATACCCTTATCTTGTTTTCACCTGTTTAGGTGATCTTTACCGTTGGTTCTATCCTTGGCTCTACCCTTGTCGAAGGATGAGGCCAGGAGAAGACCCTACTACTAGTTCACCATTTTGGTGATACTTTACTTGTGCACTACTGCTTTTTCTTCTTTTCTAGGCTCTGCCCCCACTATGGGGCAAGGCCATGAGAAGATTCTCCTTCTTTTTCCACCATCTCCCTGATCTTCCTTCACTCATCTTTTTTGCTTTGCTTTCTGTGGCTTAGTCGGTCAACGCCAACACGAGCGGTTCACTAGTTGTTCGCCACTCCTGTTGGGGTCCGTTTGTTGACCTCGATTTTGCTCAGACTTGGGTCTGGAGAGTTGACTTGGTCAAATTGACCAAGGCGGACCCCAAGACCCTTTCCAATGGGTTCAGTGAGTCGAGTCGAGTCTGTTGAGCCTAGACTTGGACCCTAGGTCAACCCGGTTGACCAAGTCAACCAGGGTTGACCACTTAGCCCATTTAGAGCCCAATTTGAATCCAAATCAATTCCAATCCTTGATTGGCTCAAACCCCTCTCTCCCTTGACCCCCTTTGACGTTGGACTTGGTCAATCCTAGTCATAAATGGGTCAAATCAACCCATTAAGAGTCATTTAAGCCCTATTTATTGCTCTAAATCAATTCCCTTTCGTTTTGGATTTGAAACCACGGCCAAAACCGACCCTTTTCCCTCCTATTTAACTCCCTGTCCAATCCTAGCCGTGGATCAAAAAGTATAGGCATATAAATAAGGATTTTTAGGGTTGGATGAAAGACCTTTTGCAAATCTCTCTCCCTCCAGACCTCCATAAGTTCTGAAGTTTCTTGTGAGAGTTGCTGGAGTTCCCCACTACCTTCCCCCCATCAAATCCCGACGGCCAAAGTTTGCCGGCGACGAGATCCCGGTGAGACCGAACCCTCAAACCTTCCTCAACAATTTTCGTCCGATCTAGAGAGATTTGGAGCTTGGCGTCAACTAGAGAAGTATTCCTGCCGCTTCAACGAAGCCAACGAGCCTAAGAACGCGAAAATCGGACGGTTAGATCTCTCAAAATCTTTAGAATAGCTCACATCACATGGGTCTAAATAGCTTTTCGAAAAGCACTTTCTAAGCCAAACGGATACTCCCCCAAGATTTCTGTACATATGTAGATCCTACGTTTAAAATTTCGTTGAATTTCGTCATGTATTTTGAGAGAACGAAGCGAAATAGTGTTATAGGGTTTTGGTTCGTCACCTTTGATTTCGCTGTTCTGTGTTTGGACAAAACAGCGGATCCTACCTCTGCCTACGTGGATAAGTGGCTCAATCATTGGCATGGACCGCGGGGCCAACCCGGTGCTGCCAAGTGTCACGCCAAGGGATTTTCAGGAATATTTGTTTATTCTAATTGTTTTTTTAAGCCTATTTTCACTTAAAAATTTATAGAAAATTCATTTTTATCCGATTTTTGCGCAAAATACCTCGAATCGATCCTATTTTCGTCCCCGTTATTTTAAAATTATTTTTAATTAAAAATATTTTGTATTTATTTAATTATTGTTAAAACAGTGAAAACACCTATTTTTACTATTATTTAAATCATTATTTTGATATAATTATCATTATATTATTATCTAATTATAATTATTTATCATAATCACTATCTTTTATTTTTTTTTTAACTATTAACTTACTTTTTTTTATTATTATTATTTTTGTATTATCAATTTGTTATTATTTTTAATTAGCTTTATTATCAATATCATCATTATTTTAAACTAGTTTATTGCTATTACTATTATAATTACTATTATTATTATTATTATTATTATTATTATTATTATTTTAATGAATTGTGTTAAATTTCGGAGGCGTTGTGATTTTAAATTAATTTTATTCTATAATTATTTTTAAACATTATTATTTCAAAACTATTTTTAAAATTAGCTTTTTATTGCTTTTAAACTTCCGAAATCCATAACTTTTTCGTTTTCGATCCGTTTTTAACGCACAACATCTTGTTTTGAATGTATTTGGATTCTGCATATTCTGGAACTAGTTTTACTTGGAATTTTTGAACTTGTCTGCAGTTATTTTACAAACAATCAATAGTACTATTTTAAAACTACTTAATCATTGTCTTTAAACTTTGAAATTACATAACTTCCTCATTTTAAGTCCGCTGTCGACGCATAGCATCTTGTTTTGAGCGTATTTGAATTCTGCATACTTTAGAATTAGTTTTACTTAAAAAGTCTTGATCTGTCTGCAGTTATATTAAAAAACAGCAAAATAACACTATTTTAAAATATCCTATAATTATATTTAAACTTCGGAAAATCATATCTTCGTCGTTTTAAGTCGGATTTTGACGTATAATCTCTCGATCTTTTCAGAAAAATGTGTATTTAATTTTGAGACTATTTCCAGCCACTGATTTTGACTGCTCTGGCAGATCTCTGCCCTATTATCATATTTGACTACTTTGTTATTATTTAAATAATTAATACCCTAACTATTTGGAAATATAAATTATTTTCGAACTATTTTGAAACCTCGATTGGGTGGTCAGTGGGTCTCCCCTATACTTATGTAGATATGAATTGACTTACTTTTAAATTAAATTATTTTTCAAAGATTATATATATTTATAATTATTTTGAGTATTTGCGAAATTACTTATGTTATTAAATTCCTAATTTCGGGAGATCCGCTATTTCATGAAATTTTAAACATGAGTTCTAGATATGAAGAGCTATCATGGGGGAGAGGATTAGTGGGTGATTGGATCCCAATCATTCACCAATCCCTTCATTAGGTGTCTTTACTTTCTTATTATTCGTAGCTTGCATGCGTAGGTTACACCACGAGAACTTAGTTTAGGCTCTCCTAGATCTAAGAATATGGCGTGTTTATTTTGTTTATGTATTCCCTGCATTTATCACCTTGAGGGTTAGATAAAACATCACTTTAAACTTCTACAACATAGTGACACCCTAAGGACAATAATTAAGGACCCATCTAGCGAACTTAGAAGTTTTTTAGGAGCTAGGATATATCTCTGATTGACATGAAAACCTCAAAACTTAAACTTAGTGACATCATAAACCTCTCAAAATTTTCTATGAATTTTTAGGAGTCTTTAGACCCCTTAGTTAACTAACCCTAATTAACCTGCTAAATAAGGCCCCGAGACCTTCTGAAAATTACAATAAATACATTTTAGGTCAGAAAATTACCTATAATACCTTGACCTGACCAGAATCTGACCCTTGACCTTAGAAAAATAGGGTTCCTTAGTTTGACTTCAGGTTGACCTCTAATTTGACCATAGGTGAAAATTACCTTTTTGCCCCTAATAATTCATTAAAAATTATTAAAAATCCCAAATTCTTCCCAAACATTTGGGAACACCTTCTCAGGTCATTCCTGACCTTTGAGAGTGATTCCAATCTGTTTGGAGCTGATTTGGAGCAAAACCATAAAATTAGCCCTTTATTAGGAAATTTAGAAATTCCCTTAAATACCTTGAACTTAGAAAAGCCATAACTAATTGTAGAAAATTCCAAATCGGGTAAACTCATTTGCATTAGACTCCAATTAGGGTCTAGTATTTATTAAAAATCTTAGGTTTCCAGAAAATGATCTAGATTAGAAAGTCAACTTTTTGGTCAACCGTAGTTCATTTAGGGCCCGAAACTTAGAAAATTTATAACCTTTCCTAAAAAACTCCGATTTTAGTGTACTACATGTCTAAATACTCATGTTAAGGTCTAGTATTTCTTTAAGGTGATAGGAGACCCAGACTTAGCCTTTTTCCCATAGTGACTTTTTGGATCCTTAGCTTAGTACCTAGGAGGACCCGGAACTTTCCAAAATTGGCTAATGCAATTTGAACTTCAAATATGAATACCCTAAGCTCTTAAAACTGATCAACAAACTGAAATAATTAAAATGGACCTAATTCACTAATATTTGAATTTCCATTAAGATATCCTTTTCGGACCCCCCAACAAACTTCAACTCTAGATAACTTTAACTAACCACCCTGCTTAGGACTTATCCAAACCACTCCAGCCTTACACACACATAGAATTGTTTGCTAGGGTACCACTTCTAGATCTAGGTTAGGCCGCTGAGTTTTACTTTTCTGCTGTGTGCCGGAGCTTTTTCGTAGATTTCATTGCATGATGTTTGAAAAAATGATTGGTGTGTTTATCTATATTAATTGCACTCTGTGATGTGATGAGCGCTAGATCTACCCCTAGGTTAGGAACGCCATATACATATATATATATTATTCTTCCGTGTAGGTGGTCATGCTCAAAGCTGATAAAAGGGGGGAGCATTATCATTATTTCTAATAATGTCTTATGCAGGCGCTTGCTCAGCTCCCCCTAAATAAAATGAGGGCTAAATTAATTATAACTGCATAGGTGGAGTTGCTTAGCCCTCATAATTAAGAGCATGGCTTGGCATAGGTGTGGACCTCCAAAAGAGCACCGCGCAAACGGGTCAATTGGAAAGGACAGATTATATCGTGCATACGACTAACCATTGAGGATAGAGGCTTTCACCAACACACCTCGATGGGTAGCAATATACATGACCTAGTCACGGGTTTCCCCCACCTGATACAACAGTTCGAATGGGGTTTAGTAGATTATGGGGCCAAGTTTCCCACGGGCGCAAGCCCCCGTGGTTAATTACATCCCAGGCCGGAGCCCGAGAAAACTCTCGATTAAGGATCATACATTATCTTCTCCTAAAGTGGGATCGGCGCGAAGGGGTAGAGTAGGAAATCCTACTCAAAGAGAAGAAAGGTCCGAAAGGGCTGAATTAAACATGCGTGGCTCATACCAGCATTCGGAGTCTCTAGGGTACTAACCAAAAACTAGAGAAAATAAATGTCAGGCAATCAATCACATGCGTGAGAGAAGGATGGAGGCGGCGTCATCCTGTGACGCAGATAAGTAGGATTTAGAGTCCCTGGAAAGAAGAGACATACCTACCATTTTAGGCATACTACGAGACCGAGTGTAGTAGCCTCGAACCCTAAATCTAGATTGGGCTTAGTGTTCTACGAACAACACTAAGACCCATGTCCTAGCTAATGCAGTGCAAAACCTAGACTTACCCCAGCCTGGATGGGGGAGCCAGCTAACCACCTAATCATTTTAAAACCATGATGTCAAGTCAATTATGAAAGATGGGTGGGTGGTACAGTTATTGGAAATAGGACCGACATCTAGAGAATTTTCTAATTGGTCCTGGACTTATGTAGGTTAGATGCCCCTAGCTAATGCAATTAAATTTTAATTAGTTGGTTACTAATGCAATGCATGCTAGTTAAAATGTCAGCTCATGAATGCTTTGGATTTTAAAAACAGGCTTAATATAAAATAATTTTTAGAAAAGACTAGGTCTCCCTAGGTCCGGCACTTCATCCTCATAGGCCAGATTATCCGGACTCTACCCGCAGGCAGGGAGATGTCTTATTAAAAGGAAAGAGAAGATGCAGTAATATGCATGCGACCCCGGACGATTCCGGCAGTTCCTAGGTTCGTTAAGTTTCTATGTTATTTAGAACTTAAATTTTTAGAAATTAATTACGAGTAGAAGAATTTTATAGTCCTTAGAGAGCCTAACGAAAATCCAGGCGAAAACAAAATCGACATGCAAGAAAAGAAACCTAGAAAAAGCAGGTATTATTACTGCGTAACCAGGAAAGCACATCAATATAAATCCAAAAATAATCAACTAAATGGCCATAGGCAAATTGCCCTTATTATACCCCAGATATACAGAAAATAAAGTGGCCGGGCACCACTGCCAACAACCCGGATTTCTAAGCCTATGACAGACGCAAATGACTTTGAGTGGGATATTGGTCTTCAGTCTCCTGGGTGTCTCCTTTTCCTTGGACTCCTTGGAACTCTCCTCCTTGGACTCCTTGGATCTCTCCTCCTTGGACTCCTTGGATTTCTCCTCCTTGGACTCCTTGGATCCGTCGTGGCTTGAATATCCAAACGAAGAGACAATTCCCCCTAGGTAGGGGGCATTGCCTTTTCTCTTTGGATATCTAAAGCCATCCCACTTGATCTCCCAAATAGAAGAAGACTCTCCCCTATGAGGATGCCTTCTTCTTTTGGGATTCAAGTGGGATAAGAATATCCCAACTCAAATATCAATTTCACAACTCTTAACTATTATTATAAATTTTACATCCATTTGAAAAGCAGAAAATAAATCTAAAGAACATGCAAGGTTATCCTAATAAAAATCTCAAGCAGTTTATATATGAAAAATAAAGACTCATTCCATTGACCCTGTGCCAAGCCATGCTCTTAATTATGAGGGCTAAGCAGCTCCACCTGTGCAGTTATAATCAATTTAGCCCTCATTTTATTTAGGGGGAGCTGAGCAAACACCTGCATAAAATATTATTAGAAATCATGACATTGCTCCCCCTTTTATTAACTTGAGCATGGCCACCTGCACGGAAGAACAGTATATATATATATATGACGTTCCTAACTTAGGGGTAGATCTAGCGCTCATCACATCACAGAGTGCAGTAAATGTAAGCAAACACACCAATCATTTTTCAAACAGCATGCAATGAAATCAACGAAAGCTCCGGCACACAGCAGAAAAGTAAAACTCAGCGGCCTAACCTAGATCTAGAAGTGGTGCCCTAGCAAACAATTCTACGTTTGTGTAAGGCTAGTGTGTTTTGGATAGATCCTAAGTGGGGTAATTAGTTAAAGTTGTCTAAAGTTCAGGTCTGTTGTAGGCCAGAAAAGGAAATTTTTGTTGAAATTCAAATATTAGTGAATTAGGTCCATTTTAATTATTTCAGTTTGTTAATCAGTTTTAAGAGCTTAGGATATTCATATTTGAAGTTCAAATTACATTAGCCAATTTTAGAAAGTCTCGGGTCCTCCTAGGAACTAGATTAAGGGTCCAAAAAGTCACTATGGAAAAGATGCTAGATTTGGGTCTCCTATCACCTTAAGAAAATACTAGACCTTAATAGGAGTAGTTAGACAGGTAGTACACTGAAATCGAAGTTTTCTAGACGAAGTTATGAATTTTCTAAGTTCGGGGTATTTATGGAATTTTCTAAATTAACTAGGAAAGGGCCTATTTTGCAATTTTGGCCCAAATCAGCTCCAAACTGAGTGGAATCACTCCCAAAAGGTCAGGAATAACCTGAGAAAGTGATCCCAAGTGTTTGGAGAAAATTTGGGATTTTTAATAATTTATTAGGGGTAAAAAGGTAATTTCCATCTATGGTCAAATTAGGGGTCAACCTGAAGTCAAACTAGGAGGTCCTATTTATCTAAGGTCAAGGATCAAATTCTAAACAAATCAAGGTATTATGGGTAATTTTCTAACCTAAAACATATTTATTGTAATTTCCGGAAGGTCTCGGGGTCTTATTTAACATGTTAACTTGGGTTGGTTAACTAAGGGGTCTAAAGACTCCTAAAAATTCCTAGAAAATTCTGGGATGTTTCAGATGTCACTAAGTTTAAGTTTTGCAGTTTTTATGTCAATCCGGGGTCTATCCTAGCTCCTAGAAAACTTCTAAGTTCGCTAGATGGGTCATTAATTATTATCCTTAGGATGTCATTACGTTGTAGGAGTTTAAAGTGAAGTTTTGAACTAACCCTCAAGGTAATAGATGCATGGGAGACATGAACAAAATAAACACACCATGTCCTTAGATCTAGGAGAACCTAAGCTAAGTGCTCGTGGTGCGACCTATACATGCGATCTACAAAAAAATAAAAGAAAAGACACCTAATGAATGGATTAGTGAATGATTGGAACTCAATCACCCACTAATCCACTCCCCCATGATTAATGTTCACATATAGAAGCCAAGTTTAAAATTTCATGAAATAGTAGGTCTCCCAAAAAGTAAGATTTAATTATAAGTAATTTTAAAATAGTTTCAAAATACTTATAAATATAAATATATATCTTGGAAAATAAAATAATTAAAAAGTAAGTCAATTCATAATAAATAGATATAAGGAGACCCACTGGTCACTCAATCGATGCATCAAAACGATTTGAAAATAGTTTGTATCTTGAAAATAATTATTATATTAATTAAGTAAATAATAATTAAATAATCAAATAATGCCCCAAAAATAGAAATCTGCCAAAACAGTGAAAGTTAGTGGCTGAAAATAGTTTCAAAATAAAATACATATTTTTCTGAAAATATCGAGGGGTTATACGCAAAAATCCGATTTAAAACGACGAAGATATGATTTTCCGAAGTTTAAACATAATAAAAGAATATTTTAAAATAGTGATGTTTTATTGTTTTTTGAATAACAGAAAATACAGACATGATTTTTATCTAAAAATAGTCTTAAAATATGCAGAATTCAAAATAAACCCAAAACAAGGTGTTTTGCATCGAAATCCGACTTAAAACAAGAAAGTTACGCATTTTCGAAATTTACATACAATAATTAAATATTATTTAAAAATAGTGCTATGGGCTGTTTTCAAAATAACTGCAGATAGATCAAACAATTTTAAGCAAAACTAGTTCCAGCATGTGCAGAATTCAAATACGTTCAAATCAAGGTGTTGTACGTCGACAGCGGATTCAAAATGAGAAAATTATGATTTTTGAAAGTTCAAAGCAATAAAAGGGATTTAAAAAAAAAAGGTTTTAAAATAATGGTATTTAAAAATAAATATTATATTAGATTAATTCAAAATAACAAAATCTCTGAAACTTAACACTACATATTTAAAATAATGATGCTAATAATTCTAATATTAATAATAGACCAATTTAAAATAATACTAATATTAGGATAAAACAAAAAAATAAAAATAAAAAGAATTAACAATATTTAAAATAATAATAATAATAATAATAACAATAATAATAATAATACTAATAATAATGAATAGTAAACTAATAATTTAAAACATTACTAATTATAACTAATAACCATAATTAAATAATAATATAACAATAATTATATTAAATAATGATTTAAGTAATAAAAACAAAGGGTTTCACTATTTTATCATGTAGAGGACGGCGATACGAATCCAACGAGGTATTATACGTCAAAATCGGATGAAAAATGAATTTTCTACGCATTTTAGAAGCTAAAAATAGTTTTAAAAATAACTTTTATATTTATTTAATAAAAAAAAAGGCCGGCGGCTGTCGGTGCGCCACGTGGCGGACTCTCACTGGTTCCGCTGTCCGCGGCCAATGATTGAGCCGCCAGCAATCATTGGCCGCAATGATTGCCGCATGATAGCGGTGGCGGTCAAGCACTCATCCATGTCAGCGGTCGATCACGATTGTCCGATCTCCACGGTCCGGGATCGAGGGCCCAGATCACGCCACGTAGCCGCCCGAACCGCGAAACCGCGGCTGAAGGCCAGCGGTCAGGCCTGACAGCGCGAAACCACGCGATCCAGACAGTTGATCGGCGGGATCAACGGTCTAGGACGCCCCTGGGGCCAGATCTTGCCGGACCGAAAGCCTAAATCCTATTTGGCCTCGTTCTCGCTCGATACTCAACCAAAATTCATAAAATTTTAAACACAGAATTTATATATGAACAGAAATCGTGGGGGTATATTGGATTGATCTAAAACAAATCGTATAGATATCTATTTAGCTCTAAGTGTTTAACCTATTCTAAGGGTTTTAAGAAGATCTAACCGTTGGATCTTCGGAATCTTTGTACGGTTGCACTTGTAGAATGTCCTCGTACAATTCCTTAGTTGGTCCCGAGCTCCAAAACCTCTTCGATCGACGGTGAATCGCCTTGGAAGTTTGCTAGTCTCGGATGGCCGGAGATCTCGCCGGCGGCAGGGTTGACCGGCGGGATTTTGGTCAGGGAAGGTGACTGGAAGTTAGGAGAGCTCTTTCCCCAGATATCTCAGGTCGAGAGAGCTTAGGGCAAGAGCAAGAGAAAAAAAGATCCTAAATTGGACAAAATTTCTCCTATTTAAATCCCTAGGGTTAAGATCAACGGCTTAGATCAATTCTATAATCAATTGGGAGGGAAATTACCAGGTTTTGACCGTGGAATTGAATTCAAAACGAAGGGGCATTGATTAGGCATTAAATAGGCTCTTAAATCCACTTAATTGGGTGATTAAGGCCAATTTAGAGCCATGGTTGACCAAGTCCACATTTGACTTGGTCAAACCAGTCAAGGGGGTCCATGGGGATGAGGGATTGAGCCAAGCCAAGGTCCAAGTGCTTCTAAACTTGATTTGGGCTCTAAATGGGCTAAGTGGTCAACCTTGGTTGACTTGGTCAACTTGGTTGACCCAGGGTCCAAGTCCAGGCTCAACAGACTCGACTCGACTCACTGAACCCATTGGGGAGGGTCTTGGGGTCTGGCTTGGTCAATTTGACCAAGTCAACCCTTTGACCACGGGTATGGGCAAAATCGAGGTCAACAATAGGGTCAATGGAATGAGTCTTTATTTTTCATATATAAACTGCTTGAGATTTTTATTAGGATAACCTTGCAGGTTCTTTAGATTTCTTTTCTGCTTTTTCAAATGGATGTAAAATTTGTAATAATAGTTAAGAGTTGTGAAATTGATATTTGAGTTGGGATATTCTTATCCCACTTGAATCCAAAAAGAAGAAGGCATCCTCATAGGGGAGAGTCTTCTTCCATTTGGGAGATCAAGTGGGATGGCTTTATATATCCAAAGAGAAAAGGCAATGCCCCCTACCTAGGGGGAATTGTCTCTTCGTTTGGATATTCAAGCCACGACGGATCCAAGGAGTCCAAGGAGGAGATTTCTAAGGAGTCCAAGGAGAAGAGTTCCAAGGATCTAAGGAGAAGAAGACACCCAGAAGACTGAAGATCAATATCCCACTCAAAGTCATTTGCGTCTGTCATAGGCTTAGAAATCCGGGTTGTTGGCAGTGGTGCCCGGCCACTTTATTTTCTGCAAATTCTGGTTGTAATAAGGGCAGTTTGCCTATGGACATTTAGATGATTTATTTTGGGATTTATATTGATGTGCTTTCCTGGTTGCGCAGTAGAAATATCTGCTTTTTTTAGGTTTATTTATTGTATGCCGATTTTGTTTTAGCCTGGATTGCGTTAGGCTCTTTTAAGGATTATAAATTTTTTTTCTACTCATAACTAATTTCGAACATAAAAACCTAACGAATCTAGGGAACTGCCGGAATCGTCCGGGGTCGCATGCATATTACTGCATTTTTCTTTCCTTGCTATAAGACATCTCTCTGCCTGCGGGTAGAGTCCGGATAATCTGGCATATGAGGATGAAGTGCCGGACCTAGGGAGACCCAGTCTTTTCTAAAAATTATTTTATATTAAGCCTGTTTTTAAAATCCAAAGCATTCATGAGCTGACATTTTAACTAGCATGCATTGCATTAGTAACTAATTAATTAAAATTTAATTGCATTAGTTAGGAGCATTATTCACCCTACATAAGTCCAGGACCAATTAGGAAATTCTCTAGATGTCGATCCTATTTCTAAAAACTGTACCTCCCACCCATCTTTCATAAATGACTTGATATCATGGTTTTGAAGCGATTAGAATGTTAGCTGGCTCCCCCATCCAGGCCGGGATAAGTCCAGATCTTTGCATCGCATTAGCTAGGACACTAGTCTTAGTGTGTGTCGAACACTAAGTCCAAACTAGACTTAGGATTCAAGGCTACTACACTCGGTCTCGTAGTATGCCTAAAATAGTGGGTAGGTCCCTTCCTTTCAGGGACCATAAATCCTACTTATCTGCATCACAGGATGACGCTACCTCCATCTCTTCTCTCACGCATGTGATTGATTGCCTGACTTTTTTTTATCTAATTTCTCTTTAGTGCCCTAGAGCCTCCGAATGCTGGTATGAGCCACGCATGTTGATTCAGCCCTTCGGACCTTTCTTCCCTTTGAGTAGGATTTCCTAGTCTATACCCTCGTGCCGATCCCACTTTAGGAGGGGATAATGTATGATCCTTAATCGAGAGTTTTCTCAGGCTTCGACTTGGGATGTAATTAACCACGGGGGCTTGCGCCCGTGGGAAACTTGGCCCTATATCTACTAAACCCCATTCGAACTGTTGTATCGGGTGGGGGAAACCCGTGATTAGGTCGTGTATATTGCTACTCATCGAGGTGTGTTGGGAAAGCCTCTATCCTCAATGGTTAGTCGTATGCGCGATCCAATCTGTCCCTTCCAATTGACCCGTTCGCGCGGTGCTCTTTCAGAGGTCCATAATCAATTAATTAACCAAACTTCAAAAAATTATAACTAATTCTAGAAAAATTCAAATTGACCAAACTAAGTGTCATTTAACTCCATTTGAGGTCTAATATTTTCTATAAATAACAAACTAATAAAAATAGGTCAAAGTAAAAAAGTTAACTCTGTGGTCAATTGTTGTTCAAAATTAGGTCAAAACTTCAAAGACATTTTACTCCAAGTAAGATCTATTATTTTTTAAAATTTTTAAATCATAAAAAATCACTTAAAATCAAAAGGTCAACTTTTTAGTCAACTCGAGTTCAAATTTTAACTTAGAACTTTAAAATTTCATAATTAAAAATAGAAAAATTCAAATATAGCAAACTTATAGTATAATTGCTCATCCTAAGATGTAATATTTAATAGAAATACTAATTTTCAAGAAATCAATCTTAATCTAATAGTCAAAATTTGACCCCTTAATTTAATGATTAAAATAATCTAGAAAATTTCAATAATCAATTAAAATTTAAAAAATAATTAATTTGATTAATAAAATTAATCAACAAACCCTTTAATACATAATAAACACTCCAAAGATAAAGTTTTTATGATAGACTACCTCTAATTGTGGGGCTACATGTCTTAAGGAGGCCTGTTTCCTTAAAATCAATTGATTGTTAATAATTTAACCAAGTTAAAAATTCTTAATTCAACTACATCAACCAATTTTTTAGGCTGGACTATCTCAAGCTGCGAGGCTACGTGTCCTAAGGAGGTCTAGTTCCTTGAGCCTATGGAATAATGTCACAAATTGGTTGATGATAAACTTAATTAAATTGGTTCTAAAATCATCAACTAACTAAATTAATCAAAATATGCAAACTCCTTAATCCTTAATTAATCAATCTTTAAAAAGACATTTAAAATTAATTTTTACATATTAAGATTTACACTTTAATCAAAATTTCCCTTTAAACCTTTCAACCAACAAGAATATCAAGAAAATCTAATTAATCATCATATATAGGACATATTCAAGCCACATAACCTACCTCACACACTTGAGATGATTTGTTAGGGCACCACTTTTAGATCTAGGCTATGCTGGTATTTACTTTTCTACTATATATTAGGTTTTTCGAGCTTTCTTTGCATGCTGGTTATTAGAATTAAATGATTGTTGTGATTATTTATTTAATTTTTATACTCTGTGATATGATTGATTGTGCATTAGATTTACCCTTAAGTTTGGATTGATTTAAATGCTGACATAATTTTATGCATGTGGCCATATTCATATAGGACATTTGAAAGTAAAAGGGGGAAAATTATAAATAGTAAATTACTATAGGTACTCACTGCGCAAAGAGTCCCTTTTAAAAATTAAAAGAGCATGAATAAGTGTGGCTGATTTGAGTATTTTAATTTCAATATATAACTGTTTAGGATGATTTAATATTAACTATTTAAGATAACCCTACATATTGTTCGAGTCTAAATTTTTAATTTTATTTAATGTAATTTAATTTCAATTGAGTTATAATATTAAAGTGATTTGAGATGTGATGGAAATCCAATTTATAATCTAAAGAGGAAAGAACTTTCCCTAGGGGAGAGTTCTTATCTATTTGGAGATCCAAATATAGATAACTTTTAAATATCCAAAGGAAAAAGAAAATACCCCTTTCGAGGGGGAGTTTATTTTCATTTGGATATCCAGACCTAACAGGTCCAAGTAGTTCGCAGAGGAACAAAGAAGTGAAGATCAAGAAGAATCTCATTCTCAAATTCACTTGAGTTTTAGGAGTAGAATTTGTGCTGTTGTCAGCGGTACCCAACCATTTTATTTTATGTAGATCCTGGGTTGTAATATTAAGTGTAGATCTTGGATTGGAAAGCCATATAAACTTTTAATTTAAATATTAAGTTAATTGATTTGATTATTGATTTATATAATTGCTCAGAGATTAAGATTGCATGTTTTTAGTAATTTTTTTTGGCGATTTTGCATGTCAATCTTTGATTTAACCTGGAACTCAATCAGAGGATCATGAGAGAACGATAAAATGTTTTCTACCTTAATTAAATTTAAAATATTTAAGCTCACATAGAAACTCTAACAAATTTAAGAAGTAAGCTCGAATTCATCGAGAGTTTTCATGCATATATATTGTACTTTCTCTATTTTATTAGGCGCCTTCCTGTCTGCATATTCTAGTAGACTACCTGACCTATTAGGGTGCAATCCAATCAAGGGAAAGTTATGTAATCTCTAGAGAAAAACCTATTTTTAAACCTTTTTAAAATTGATTCATATTTAATTTAAGCATTCATCGAATCAGCTAGCATGTATTGCATTAGATATAAATTTAAAAGTATCTAAAAATTTAATTGCATTTAATTTTAGAATCAATTACCTTACATAAGTTAAGGGGTCAATTAGGATCAACTCTAGAAGTTGGCCTCAACTCCTTAAAACTTAATTAAATATCCCTATCATTCCTATATATAAGACTGAACTTATGGTTTAAAGCACTTAGGTGATTAGTTGGCTCCTCAATCCAGGCCGGAGTAAATCCAGATCATACATTTCATTAGCTAGGTTTAGGTCATTGATTTTTAGTATCCAATTTAGACTTAGGTTTTGAGGCATGTTCAGACTATAAGACGTCAACCTTCTGGAAATATAATCTCAACTTTCTAATAAAATTGATAATTCAAACTTAAATTCCTTTTAATCCAAATTTAAGCCCAGCACATAAGATAGACTGGGATGCTTCTGAAATATTTTAGAATCCCAAAGCATATCCTACTTTTTATCCCTTGACCTCTATAACTAAGTGCTCACTTTTAATCCATTTCATGTTGACTTTCCAATACTCATCTCCTTTGATATCAAACCTTGAAATTCCCAAAATAAAATTTCTACCACTATTTTAATCAAGAGTGTTTGTAGGAAACTCCAGTTTTTCTATAATATTTAATTACAAGGGCTTGCGCTCATAGGAGATTTAGAAACCTAGATCAAATTTTCAAAAATCAATTTTTCAATATATCAATTATTTCTTTTTGGGAAAATCAAATTCAACGATCATTATCATCATATTTAAATGATCGATAATAGAAGATATCCTCTTTCCTTGGAGAGATATACAATTCTATTACCATGACTTTAATTATGAAATTAGTGATCCCTTTATCCAAATTAATATAGTCAAATGCTAGATCGAACATCACTTTAACCCTTTGAGGTCATATGTGGTTCTTTCTTGAATCTGACTATGATAATCGGGATAAATTCAAAGTTTTGCAATTTTAACCCATTAGGGAATGATATATTCGCCTCCCGAGGTGATATATCATTCATAATGATGTGTTCGATTTCAAAACTAAAATTCTAGAAATTAAATTATCTTAAAGAAAATTAATATTTTTCAAAACTCAATGACCTTTTTCAATCAAACATGTGTAAGTTATATCACAAAAATACATTGATATATGATATAGTCCTATCACGAATCAAATTAGGATTCTTTTTTGGAAAGTACTGATTCTCATACATTCTTGAATGGTTAATTTTATATATATATATATATATAAAGTTGAAGCTTTAGCTTAGATCTTGAATGGAAATCAAAGCACTAAACTATTAGATCACCATCATTCGATCACTACCGTCCAACCAGCACCATCAAATCACCACTAAAAAACCACCATCATTATACAATCATTGTTGGAACACTATGGTCAAACCACCATAGTTAAGCCTCTACCCTCTACCCACCAACTATGATACTCCAGCCACCATTTCCTGATTACTGTTCACTAATCATTATTGCCCAACTTTAGTTTTTTTATCATTATTCCCCAACTATAATCCTCTAATAACTTTGATTAACTATAATCCTTTGACCACCTCAGCCAACTGCGATCATCCAACCATCATGGTTTGATTACAGCTCTGTGATCACAATCACCTAATTATAGTCCTCTGATAATCACCTAATTACTATAGTCTTTTGACTACGATCATCTAACCATTGACATCTAACTATGATCTTCTAAACAACACTACCCAATTACAATCTCTTAACCATTGTCAGCTCACTACATTCTTTTGACCATTTTCACTTAACCACATCGACACCCACTACCTATCACTTATTGTCATCAATAGTCTCGATGCACATTGTTGCTTATAAGGCCAATGCACATAATGGACATAAACTCTTAATTTCTAATGTTAGCATTAAGATTTATGATGGACTTCTTCAATTATGATCTCCTGTCCTCAAAGAAGAACGAATAAAAATACAACAAATGATCTGTTAAAGCTAGCTCTCATGCTATAGGACTTTTTTCAACTTTCACAACTAAATCCAATTTTTATAATTTATGAACACCTCCCTAATCGCAGGGAAGGATGCCATTTGTAATTAGTGATAAGCACTAATGGAATCATTTCAACTGGGGTAGGTACTATGATTTTTTCCCTTTTCAAGGTTTTTCACATATAAATTCCAGTGCCTTTTACGTCCCTCTATATTATTTCTGTGCTACTAGAACCTTATACAATGTTAAGATATTAAACTCTTTATCATCACAAATATACTGTCATGCAACAACTCACATAACACTCAATATTTTAAATAATATAAAAATAACGCCCTCCTTACCCCTCTTTATTACAATCCAATCACCAAAGTCTTCATCTTTCACATGCCACCAATCTCTTTGTCAGTGAGATTTTGTCGCCCTTTGCTAGACTACACACAGTCAAACCTATGAATCCCCTTTCCTAGTGGATCCCATCAAAAACCTTTGTTGCAAGATCTCATTACGACTTTATGATCTCTTCTTGGCCGTCTAGCGTTAATTAGTTGCGACTCATCATGACTTTCTCTTCATCATCAAGAGTTTCATCATGGTTGTTAATGGATGTTAACAGAGTGTAATATAAGTAAACAATGAAGTTTATGAGTTAATTATATAAATAATATACTTTTAAGTGCTATGTATGCAAATTCGATGAAAATTTACAAATTTTATATAGAATTAGTTTTAGTTTTATTTATATTTTGATCACTTCAATGGTTAGGAAAAAAGAATTAATATAATAATACAAATAAACAATCAAATAAATAGTTAGATAATCATTAAAATGAATTTTATCAATGGAAATTTATAAAAAGGAGTAGGTTCAAAAGCAAATAATGTTTAAGAAGCATGTTTATTAATTAATTTAAAAAGGATCAAATACAGAGAAGTAAAGCACACATTCTTCGAAAGTGGGAAATTGAATTCCGTAATTAGAATGTGGAAAACCAAAATTCGCATTCAATAGAATGTGGAATTTGGTTTTTAGCATTAAATAAAATGCAAAAAAACAAAAAAATTTGCATTCAATTGAATGCGAATTTTGGTTTTCCACATTCCCCTTTTTTAATTTTTTTTGTTTACATATAAACTATTATTTAGTGTTATTTACACTGCATATAGGAGGTAGGCTCATAATAACTTCCTTAGTGTATGGTGTCATTGTAACTATTGAGAAAGGGTTTGGTTGAATGAGTATTAATGCAAAAAATAACGTGTGCTTGTAATTTATGAATGATCAACTATATGAATCTAACACAATCCATCTAGCTTGTCCTGATAAGTTGATAAGTTCCTAGAAGATACCTCGCATACATGGTCCTCGACCCACCTGTATATAAAATGATGTTTAACTATTTGAAATGCATGGTGAACAAATTATGATTTGCGTAAATTTAATGACAAACTATACCTGTAACTAAGAGGTTTTTTGACAATATCTAGGAAAATGGGCACTCGAAGTGTCAGTTTACTAACGTGTTGTCACTCCCATGACCAAACTTGTAGCAATGACAAGCATCCAATAATATACAATATGGTGGGCTTCATGGCCAAAAATAGCTTCCTATGTAGGTTTGCAAGGACCAAACTACCCATTGACATAAAAAAAAAAACTCCATCAAATCTTTCATAAGTGGGAGGTATTGCAATGATACATGTGAGCCTAAGCAATCAGATATAAGGAAGCAACCAATCATTTATAGAACATATGCTCTAATGTGCTACATGAATAAACAAGGGTCCAAATCATCGTAAGACTCTCTATAGAAGGTCCACAGTGTAAAACCCCTCCAGATTTTAGATTTTTTGGTGCAATTATTCTGTACAAACTGAACAAGTGCAGATTAGTCTGTACGGACCATCAGTACAATCTGGCTTCGTCTGTACAAACCGGTAGTTCGTCTGTACGAACTGAACAAATTTTCAATAGAGCCGCTATTTGTATTGCTCGATGACGATGAGCTCTGCCCCCTTGATCTGCCATATATGTAAGAACTTGTTCACATTAAAGTAAGAGAAATAGTTCTAACACATAAAAAGTAATATAAATACAATTTCCTTAAAGTTAATTTTAATGAAATATCAAGTCCCTACAATTTTAATTTTCCCAGAAGTACAACACTAATAGATTTCTTAGTCCAATACACAATTAAAAACTATAACTCTAGCCATAATATCACCCTGATACCATCATCACATGGTGGGAAATCAGTCATAACTCCACAAGCCACCTTGCTTGCAAATTGAAGGTGCGTCCAATTAGTTATTAATTTAAGTCAAAATATATGCATATTTAAAGACATACCTTTAACGTCTTACCCTATTTGGACAGGTTGCACTGTTATGGCTAGTGACCCCATAAACTATACAAGCTCAATCAGTATGTAATGCTCCAGAATCTAATTTGAAATAATTATTCATTTATCTTTTAATAAATAATAGTTAGAGATATATAATATCATATATAAGTAAAATAATAAAAATAGATTATATAATTCAAAACATTAATGCACATATCTATATTCATTTTTAAAAATCATATACATTACTTAGGATTTACATAATCGTATCATAACTACTCTGTCCTAAGTTTAAAAGAATAATTAGAATAAAAATAAAAAGAACCTAAAGAATCCTGACCGGCCTCACACTCCTACTCCCATGCCCTGACCTGAAATCATTTAATCACATATAATGAGCTTAAAAAACTCAAAAGGTCATCAAAACTTACAATTAAAATTAAAGCATGATAAAGGATCAATATGCATGTCAACAATCATATCATAGTAGTTGCATTCATATGATCAATGAATTAGTACAGAAATAGTAAATTTCACATGCAATAGTAGTATAATTTATAAACAGTTCACACTACAGTACAAAAGTCAGTAAAGCAGTCAATTAGTATGAGTGTCAAATTTATAAAATAATCGTTATATCTATAATACCAATCAGTACATAAATTATATAAAATATCAATAAAGACTGTTGAAATTGAATCAATATAGTAAAATTATATAGGAATATACACCTACTATCCAGTTATTCTATATCACATGCTTATTATATTACATGCTTAGTATTAATATCAAAATCAGTAACAATAAAAATCCAATGACAAGAGCAGTAAAATAATGAAATAACAATAAATCCATACAGTAATAATAAATTCGTATAGTAATAAGAATAATGCCTCAACAATATGCATTTTTATAGTCACACTAAACAAGTAAAAAGTCCTAGTTATCTCAATATTTTTTAGTATTGTATTAGTTTCAACAAATCGTTGGCTCAATAATCAGAGTCATCACTCTTTGTCGGTCAGCATAATAATCAACTCCTTATAACTCATAATTAGTATCACGTGAATCAGTAGAAGATAACATCAAATCACATTATTTAAAGGAAAGTCCATCAACACCATCCTGTACAGGTAAATCAGTCTCTAACCAATGAGTTAATTAGCTTTTACTTATCTTTTACACTCATATTATTATCATAATATTATAATAATAATTTCACTAACATATCTACATCCATTTTCAATGCATTGCAGCAAATAAAATATAATTGAGCTTAATTCATAAACTGCCAAAATGCATTGACGATAAATAATAAAAATCATACTAAGAAACAATTTGCATTTTTAGAATTTAACCAAATTATCAAATATAGCATAAAATAACATTATGAAACTTTAGTTAAACTAAATCATTTTCTTTAGATGTTAAAAAAAAATTTTGAGTAGGCAAAAATCACATGTTGAAAATATCAAATTAATACTTAAAATATGCATAATTTAAATATCTATAATATATAAAAAGTTACATAGTGAAAGTTTTATCAATACAAAATTATTCACATTTTTTCGGTAACAGAAACATAAATTTGATTAAAAAAAAATACTAAAAACACAAAATCTTTGCAATCAGAAATAGGGTAAAGGTTCCTTACACTGAAACGAGTAAATCTTCAACCAGGCTCGACTAATGAAAATTGCTCTGTGATCTTAAAATTTTAATTTTCTTTTTCTCTCTCATCACTTTTCTCTCTAAATCTCTCAAGCCATGTCTCTATTGCTGAAATTAGAAAGAAAAATAAAATGTATTTAATAAGCATTAGTGGCTTTTGATAATTATAATAAAATAATATATAATATTAAGATAACTACTAAATTTAATTAATTTTTTAATATAAAATTCATATAAAAAATTTTGGGCTTTAAAAATTATAAAAAATATCTATAAAATAAATTATCTTATTTAGAAAATAATGATAAAATTAGTTTACAAAACAGACATCTGATGGTCCCAAAATCACTACGGGAAAACACGCGAATACCATCGAACTTTCCAGCCGAATTTTTTGCATCGGTAAATACGACGTTTATACCGGCGCATAATGCGAAAGAATAATAACGGTGAATTTTTCGGTGCTTTGTGCGATAGAACATTTTCGACGTCCACTACGCCGGTCGTAACGTCGGAATATACCAACATTTCATTCGTACCGGTGGGCTTTACGACGGAAAATATCCGACGCATATACCGGCGGATAATACGACGGCTATTTTAAACTCAATGACTTGTAACCGGCGTAAAATGCGTCGGAACACGTTCCGGCATCTAGGAACGGAAAATCTACCGGCGAAAGCCCTATTTCCGAACTCGAGCCCGTCTGGCTGTTCATTTCATTCGTTCACTTCTCTCGCATCTCCGGTGTCTCCCTCGTCGCCCACCGTAGATCGCCATCGCCGAGCTTTGTAGACGTTCACTGGACATCGCCGACGATCACTGCCTTCGTCGCCCAGCGAAAGCCCTATTTTCGACCGTGAGTTTTCGCCTCCAAAAGCTTTTCTACCGCCTCCCATTGATTGTAAGTCGCCTCCCGTTGATTGTAAGGTTTTTTTATTCATGTCGAGTAGATCACTTAAGACTGAGCTATATAGGTCTGCCAAACCCTCTACAAATTTGTTTTTCATTTTGTTTTATGTTTCCACAAAATTGTGTGTTCAATAAAGATAATTTAGTCTGAATGTGGATAGCATTGGTTTTCATTTAGCAGTCTCTTATTCAAGAAGAGACTGAGGATACGGAGGAAAGTATTTTGCTATTTTAGTAAAAAATCTTTCTTTGAAAAGTTTGAAGATTTAGAATAATATAAAAATTTAGAATACTACAAGATGCATGATTTACTACATGAGTTGGCACACTGTTTTTGCATAGGATGCCACAAAGTAATGGGTGATGAATTGTTGCCTCTAGTAATTCTTGGGACTCTTCAACACTTGTCTCTTCGAAGTACTTGAGAAAGATTGGGAAGTTTAAATACTTGCATTCCCTTTTCTTGTTCTGGTACCAAGAAACTTCTATCAGGATCTTTTCAATGCACTTATTGAAATATTTAAATCATAGAGAAGCATACTCTTATTATACATATGTGCTACAGGCTTGGAAATGACACCAGAGGAGATTAAATATTTGATACCTAAAGATTGATGGATATAAGGTCACTAGGCTACCAAGATTTCTAAGTAATCTCAATCACTTGCAATACAAAATTTATGATTCATGGAATGTAAGCGGGCCTAAACTCAATGATTTTTTACCAAGTGACATAAGTAACCTTTCTAAATTGTGTTTGATATGACCCCAAAAACATAATTCTTAGATATATGGGATTGGGAAGCTAAACTCTCTTCAAGAACTCAAATAGTTTGATCTTGAAACTAAGATTGGTAATATAATTGGGGAGCTGAAGTCTATGAATGATCTTTGCAAATTAGGAATCTAGTGCCTTGAAATTGTGAAGGATGCTGAGGAGGCTTGTAGTGTCAAATTATGTGACAAGAGGAGACTGACAGATTTGACCTTACATTGGAGTTGCATTTATTCGAGGAACATCGATTTATATGAGGTGTTTGACAACCTTTAGCCATAAAAACTATCTAAGGAATCTGAGCATATGGCATTACATGGGTATCTTTTAACTTTTGTCGAAGATGTTCGCACCAATAGCGCAGGAAATAAACCGTAGCTTTAGTTACGGCGGATCTACTACGTTTTATCTACTGGTATTTTCCGTCGGATATGTACGTCGTAAAATTCCGGCATATATCTCACCGGAATAATCGGTTAGGAAACGACGTTTTGGCTAACATATTTTGCGCCGATAATGCGTCAGAAAGATTTCCAGCGTCTTATAAATGTTGGAAGACATTTTCCGACGCGCACCAAACCAGCGTACCAAAATCCGACGGAAATGCGACGGAAACCAAGGCCTTCCGTCGGATTTTACGTGTTACTGGCAGATATTGTCCGCCGGTAATACCGTGTTTTCTTGTAGTGAATCCTCAATTTCTTAAGGATTTTCACCATTGCCTAAAAATTATGAAAAAATTTATGCAATGAAAATACTATAATAGCAACATTATGGAGAAGACAATTTGTGATTTGGAGTTATATTGACTCTAGAAAAAATTTATTTACCTTGATCAAAATATGGGTTATTACATAGTATTTTTTTTGGGTTCATCCATTGTATTCCTAAATCTACTGGACTGTGGTCGCCAAGCCCATTTCCTCAATGTTGGGGGTAGTAATGGTATTATGCCTGTTATTTCGACAAATAGTGGCCAATATAGCTTCTCTAATATAACATGAAAAGAGTAGCATAACTTTGTTAGAACTATATGTTGCAGTAGGGTGAAATAAACATAATGTAATCTCATCTTTTCTCTCCAACAACAATGATAGCATGGAGGCATGGTATATGGTACAATTATGGCTTGTTATAACTACACTAACATATTAGAGTTGAACTGGTTTCTACCTTGAAAGCCCTACAAGACATAACAAAGACCTGACACTCCTAGTTATTTATGTAAATTGGGGTTGGAAAACGAGTACTTCATGCTCATATTGCTCGAACGAGCTCCTTATATAGTAAATGGAGACTCCGCGGTAGCAACCCAAATGCTTATATTAGTCAAAAACTTATTAAAGAAAATTACAAGGTTGTAGTATATAGTTGTGATTAGACCCTAAATGGGTAAGCTATGTGCACATTTTAAAACCCCATTGAAGCACTATGAAGCATTTGTGGTCATGATCCCGTAATAGTACCCACCATCATACAAAAGGCTCCACTTATTAACGTTTCACTCGACCAACCACTATTGCACTTCCTTCTTAATATTTGTTATATCTACCATGAGTCTTTTAAAAGTTCTGAACTTGTCCGTGCTCCCAACAAAGTATATTTTCTCATAAATATCTTCTGAATCAGTAACTACAACACGCCGAATAAATTTCTTGAAGTTCTCCCTAAGGTGTCGGAAGTAGTAACTATGTGATGCGTACGGAAACATATCCTGACATCCTGAGCTATTCCAGAGTGCTTATTAGATACAAAAGATATGTCTTGTCGGGGCTCGAACCTATGGTTTTGTGGAGCATCTATAAAAATCATGACCAAGACTTATTTGACTCTGCCTCCATAATAATAAATGCAAGGTGGCATAGTCTACCATTTCCATGAATGCCAATTGCAACAAGTAGCATCCTTATGTTTTGTCCAATATAAATGTCTCATCCAAGCTAAGCACCTGGTGATAAAATTTTTATCTCTCAATTGTTGGACCAAATGCCCATAATAGTGATTTGAAATGATTATTCCAATAACTTATATGTTGTGATCTGATCCTGGAAGTGCAATTTTAATGGCTTCCATGTAAAAGTGAAGTACGCAGTATGTGTCCTCAAAACTACCAAAGACTAATTTGATAGCCTTCCCCCTGTGCATCCCAAAACTTAATGTAAGGAATCTTAATGTGAAATTTAGACTCCATCCGAGCAATGATTTCATATGGCTTCAGATTTATTTACTAACGAAGAATGGTGGTGATGTAGTAAGAAATGAACTTGGATTTACAATTACGATGACCACCTGACATTATATGATTCATGCAAGTATATGGAGTACCACTAGATGAGACTTTCCATGTACCACTAAGTCGCTTGCTTTTTGCTACGTGTAGATGCCATAGGTATGGACAGTATGGGTTATCATGTTATGCACGCCTAACGATAAGCCTTGTCTTATTAGATATGCTTTTGATGTATTCCATATTGTTGATGATTGACCACCCATTAAGTGCACATCGAAAGACATTCTTAGTGATGAAGTTATTCCTTCATACAATTATTTTGGAATAAAGCCATCCAATTCTCCAACAACATTTGTAGATTGGGCAACAACAACATCCATACAATCCCATGCCCGTGCTGATCGTATAAGTTTGTCATAATCATTACCTGCCACCATTGCCCCTAACTCAGTTATAAAAAGCATGCTCACGAACCAACTCATGGCCAAGCAATGATACATCACAGTCTTCTACAACTGGATTTCTTCCATCCTAAATGGGTGTTTCACTCGAGCTCTCACTAGTTCCGCTATCCATCATTACATATGCTTCAAAAACTGCTTCAACTTCAACATACTTTCTCTGATTGAAATGTTTAGTATGTTGTTGGAGCTGAAACATCGGTGTGCTTGAAGACATCCGGTCACAAACACTTGCATGCCCTCTCGTATATGGTTATAACAATATAAGACGCTCGCTCATACTTAAGCGGCCTACGCATATTGGTTCATATTGTATTAAACGTTCACCAACACAAAAGCTACAACTTTCATATGCAACACCGGGTAGTGTAGAGGGCATGCAACATACAATACAATGTAATGGTTGGACGGGCTATGATTTACATTGAGTTCATATTAGGTGTGCACGAACTTGTCTACTTGGTAAGAGGATGTCGGGTCATCATAGCCCATCTGATGAGGAGAAGTGAGACTTATGTCACCTCTACACAGTTGCTCAATTTGAACACGATAATCAAAATACGTATTCGAGCTTCATTAAGTATGAACTCACAAACCTCATTGTTAGTGACTTGGATTGTAGTGTAACCTCCATTATTCGAAAGATGACAATCAAGGTTAACCCGACATGTTTCACTGTCACAGCGCAATGCTCCAAGAATTCTTACATTTAACTGTCAATTGTAATATTCTTATTTGTTTCAATGGGATAGTTTCTTCCACTGATGTATGAATGGATGAAATCCTCCATTATGTTCAGATAACCATCGTAATACAGAATAAAGTGTGACATTGCACCAAATCTGATCTCCGTATGTTCTTTAAATAAATAAATAAATTCACGCGTGTCATTCGACAAATCATTCATAATACTATTTTGAAAGATGATATTTAAACCAATCTTAAAGTGAATGTGGAAATTAATAGAAATTTAAGAAATCTCTCATTAAAAAAAAATAATGTTTCATTTACTGATAATAATGGTCAATTATTTGAAAAAAAAAAGTTCTGAAATAATTTACATTCTAATGTCATGCAATACTGTCAAACTCAATAAATTTAATATACAAAATTATAGAACATACAAAAGTAATCTATCATATTAACAATTTTTAATTGTAATATTATATTTTTAAAATAATCACTTATTCATAAAAAAAAGTTTACTCATTAATCTTTTTTAAATAAGATGAACATGCAAGGTAATCCACCTATAATGCTATTTTTAATTAATGTTATCTTTATGTTCATTTTCTTAATACATAAATAAAGATATTAGCATTACAAGTAAATTAATAATTTAACTTTCTAATGATCCACATAGTTCAACTAGCATAATTAATTTTCTGTTTACTTCTTCTAAATAAAGATATTAGCTATACTTTTAATATAATTTGCTAAAATTTAAATTAATTTTCTATTTAAGTTTTCTAAGTTTTTGAAATAAATCTTGAAACTCAACTTAGATCCATTAATTTGCAAGCTTCTTTGAATAAACAGAAGCAAGATTTGGATGAATTTGTTAAAATAAGTCTTCGTTTGGGACGGCTTTCTTAATGCTTCTCAAACCAGCTTTTCAATAAAAAAATTAATTTATATACTAAATTTTAAGAAGAAAACTCGTCCCAAACAAAGCCCAAGACAACCAAAATTAAATATCTTCATAAATAATTTATTCTGCAATAGGATCTAACCAAAATAAACAAAGAAGGGCGAAACATGCATGAAGTTCTTGAACATATCATTATTTCATTTCTCAAAAAAAAAAATAATATATATATATATATATATATATATAAAACATATATCCAATTATATAAAATATTTGCTCAAAGGCTGAAAAAAATCCAGATAAATTATAATGTAATATTTCTAAATAACATTCTAAAAATTTACACAAAATATAATTTACAAAATACAATCTATTTCACAAAAAATTTGCACTTAATAATATTTACATCTTACAAAACAAAAATTTTTATAAAAAAGAATGATTGGTGTACATCCACGCATGACGGGGATGGAATACGAAGCATTCATAAGTAAAATTGAGTAAGTTAAATAATTTTATTAGAGCTAATGAATGGGGATTAAAAGTAACATGGAGAAGTAATTTTCGCATTCAATCGAATGCGGATAACTGGAAAACTAAATTCTAATTTTACCAAAAATTAGAATAAAGTTTTCAATGATTCTCCGCAAACAACTGAATGCGATTTTTGTTCTACAATTTCACTCCAAATTAAATTATAAATTTTATCTGCTTCTTTTACTTATTTCGATGACAAACATATTTTTTTTTATAAATTGGTCTGTTTATTAAAAAAAAAGTTCATATGAAATTATATGTTTATTTAATTAAATAAACTAATGAATATAAATCACTCAGCCTCAAAAAAAAAAAAAAATCATTATTAATCAAATCAGGAACCATTCTTTTAAATTTTAATTGATTCTCTGACATCGCTAATGCTTAATTTTTGATACACAAATCAACTCATTTTTATAGAAAAACATTTGTCAACCATTTTTTGCTTTATTGACTTCAAATCCAATTTCTAATTTCAACTTGAGAATTACTTTATTTCCAACTCTTCTTCAATCGATCCACCTTCTCGATCTCCACTCAAAAAGTTTCCTTTAAATCCGAGAGGAATGATACAGCGAGAAGTCAGAGAAAAGTTGTCGGGGAAAAATTCAAATTTGATATTTGGCCGGACCTTGAAGCTTCTTCGGGTGTTGGATTCAGGGGCTTCTCTGGAAATCAGTTATTCCCCGGAAATTACGTTTCATGAACTCGAGATTCTGGTAGTTTGTTCCCTCTTCACTCTCGGCTTCCATGTTATTATATTGCTGAAATGTACTACAAAGTTGATTGTTAGGTTTTCTTGCACATTTTTCAAAATCGTGTTTTTAGGGTTTTTTGGAAGAAGGTCATAGTAATCTTATTTGAATGCGGATTTTGGTATTTGGTCGGCTAGGTTTTTTGATATAGTATTAGAGGTCGTTCAATTGTTTCTTATTTATGTTCTTTCACGTGGTAGATCGCTTATGGGGCTCTCTATCCCTCTAGTTGACATTGTGCAAGACGCTGTTTTGTTTATCCTAATTTTATCAGCAGTTTGGAAAATTTTGAGTTTAAAATTTTAGGAAACTTCGATTCAGAAACATACTCTTATGATATAAGGTTCCTTGGATTCAAAGGTTCAAACTTTCTGCCAGACTTTCTTTTTTTTTTTTTTTTTTGAATTTCTTTGGACTTCGGTTGATAGTTCCTTAGAAACTATTTCTATCGGTTCATATAGTTAGTATCCTAGCAAAGGCTTACTATGTTTTGTCCCTTTAGTTTTCATTTTTTATTGGCTCATATTGTATTCTATCAAAGGCTTACCCTGCTTTTTCGATTTAGTTTTCATTTATATGTTGTGTAATTTGTTCTAATGCTTATTTCTTATTTTTGATTTGTGAAGTTTTTGAGCTTCCTATTGAAATATTTTATGTTGATGTTCTGTTTAAATTCTTATGTTGACATAGTTAACATATTTCATTTTGCATTTTGTGCTTTTCTTGTATCTGTAAGAGTGTATGCTTAGTTTTTTGGTTTAAAAGATTAGTGATAATCAGTAGAGGCTATAGTGTTTTCAAGTAATTGTCAGGAAGATATGGTACCAATTTTAAGTTATTAACCTCCTGTTTATGTCACCGGCACACCATTGAAGGCTAATGTTGCTGTTTGTTTGTAATCAGCCTTAACTCGTGATGGCAAAGACACGAAGACTTGGCATGTTATTGGTGCTTATTTTTTTGGGTATAGTATCTACTCTCCTAGCATCTTACTTATTGTCTTCCCTTTCATGCAAAGCTTTGATCATAATCTTCTTCTCATAATGAATACAATTGAATCAAGCTAATTCATGAGCCGGCTCAAGCTCGACTCATTAAATGGCTCATAAGCCAAGCTCAATGAGCTAATAAGTCAAGCTTGAGCTAACTCCGATTTAATTTTTTAGCTCATGAGTCGGCTCATTTAAAAAATGTTAATATAAAATATACTTAATTACATTATAATTCAAGGGCTTAAATAGAAAGTTTTTAAAAGTATTTAAAATCTATGTCACTTCCTTATTTTAAGTGATTTGCTATTATTTCTCTTCTAATTTCTCGTTCTTTTTATCATTTAATTACTACTACTGCTTGGATCTAAATCATCTTCTTTCTTTTATAATAAACGAGTCAGCTCGAATCCATTGAATTGAGATCAAGCTTGAGCTATAAATCAACTAATTTGTAAATCTCAAGCTCAAGCCAAGGGTGGCTCGAACTCGACTTGTTTACACCTCTGAATGCAGTAGTATATATTTCAACCTGGCTTGTTCATCTATACATGTTTTTGCAAGTATTTAGTTTTATATGTTCTTTATTCTGCAGCTAGTCATGAACTTATTTAGCTCAGCGCTTCCCTTTCTTAGGAAATTTAGTTTGCATAATATAAAACATTAGAGGCCCATAAAACATGCTTAACTGATTAATAAAATAGTTAGAACTCTTTTTCCTGAAACATTTCTAGTCCTTGCATCAGTACTTGCATCCAAGGGCGAGGATGATTTCTCCTACTGTGAAAGCATGGTTAGGAAGTGGGCTAAATCTTCAGCTGGCAATAGAAATAAGGCAGACAAGCTGACTCTAAAGGATTTTTTATTTTTCTTACATGTTCCAAGAACAGGAGGGAGAACTTATTACTCTTGGTTAGTCATTTTCCTTTTTTTTATTCTATTCTATCATCAGAACAACTTATTGCATTTGAGAAATTATTTTTAATTGTCATTTGTATTTTTCCTGCAACAGTTTCTTGAAGAAACTGTATGCTAACACCGATGAGTGCCCCCGTTCCTACGACAAATTACGTTTTGACCCAAGGTAAATACGGTTGACACCATCATCTTTTACCATGCCGTAGAGCACATACTGGCCCTTATTTTTTCTATTTTTTTTCCCGTCTTCCCTTTTGTGATTGAAAGGTCATTATTTTCATACCAAACTGTCATTTTAATTGCTAAATGGAGTATGTACTGGCATACGATAACCACGGCTTGTATTTTTCTCCTCAAATTACATTATATAAAGCAATAACCCAAACCTTTTAATCATGCTTTGCTAATTCGCTCTAAATCTGGAACTCTTGTTGTTTTTTATTTGTATGGCAGTTTTATAGTTGTTATGTTATAACAATGGAAAGGGAAACGTTTCTTGGTGCCAATTTCTTTTTTTTCATCATATATCATCTTGAAACAAGTCATCTAATTCAATTAGCTCATGTGGTTATGGGTTACTGAATAATTGGTTTTGATTTTTTGCAGGGAAACTAACTGTAGATTACTTGCTACTCATGATGACTATAGCGTGATGTCAAAGTTGCCCAAAGATAAAACTTCGATGATAACAATATTAAGAAATCCAATTGATCGTGTTTTTAGCACATATGAATTTTCAGTGGAAGTTGCAGCTAGGTTTCTTGTACATCCAAATTTAACTTCAGCTACACAAATGTCTAAAAATATGAAATCCCGATCTCGTGGAGTAAGTACACTAGATATATGGCCATGGAAGTACCTTGTTCCTTGGATGAGAGAAGACTTATTTACCCGGGTATTTCTCATTACCTTGTTTTGCAGACATTTGCTATTTTCAATCTCTGATATGTTTTAGTATTAAGCCAATTTTTTCCTTTAATTTTGTTGAGGTTCCCAATTTATGCTTGGATGATCATGCCCACTTATGATGTCTAGCCTGGCTTCTTAAGACAACATTACTCTAAGAAAGTATTATAGTACTTCTGAACTTGTCATAAATATATGGATATTATAAGCCTAGATAACCACATATCATTAACTTAAATGACTGTATATGCATTGGCATTTGGGGTAGAAGCTGTCATTTCATTAGAGGTTAAACTCCCCTTAGTATGTGTTGCCCTTGACTGTATTCTTGCATAGGACTAAAATGCTTGCCTGTGACATAATGAACCTGAGGCTTTAGATAAGCCATGACATTAGGTTCAATAGAACTTTGAACTTTTCCTTGCTAGTATTACTCAAGCTCACTACCAGTTGGTTCGAACTATAACCATTACCAAAGATCTTGTTTTGATTCCACAAGAACCTATTGTTCCACATAGCGACAAAGGTGGCAAATGTGAACCTATTGGGAAAGGTCCCTACCTTATGGAGAAGGTGCATGAAGTTGAATCTCACCATGCCTCCTATCAATTGATGTTATTTTTAGAAGTGTTTCACTAGTTAGTAATGACACTGTTTAGCTCCCTATGAGTTGAGCTTATTTTGTCGCCAAAACCTAACCTTGACCAAATTTATGCTATATGGCGCCAAAATATAGACGTTTTATTGTCTTGGATTTCATTTTCAATTTCAAACATTTATTGCCTTTTTGACTTAAATGGCTTTGTGTTTATTGCCATATAAAATATCATTTTAGAAAATTTATCTAATTATGGCTAGTGGCGTATGTTTATTTCATTGCACCTCGGCTTATTTTTTCAGTTATTTTATTTTATATAGAGGAAGTCTCTATTTAAAAGTATTCAAAAATTTCTTTTCCCTTCAACATATTGTTAGAGTAGGGTTACTCCTAGACCTAGTTGCTAACCATTGCTTTTTTCATTTTTATAATGGGCTTGCAAGCTCGTTCTCTTGCTTGCTTGCATCCTTGCTACAATCCTGCACCTAATCCTGCAATACTACGACATGCTTCGCTCAACCTTGCTCACTCAACAAGGCAAGAGTGAGCAACTATGGAAGAATGTGGTGCCAATCCATGCTTGATCTACCTTTATTAAAAATTTACATACATAGTAGCAGAACAGTTGTACATTGACAATTCATGACTGAATACATATATCGTAGGCATTTAATATAATAATTTATAACAATGTGTAGCAATGCAAATACAACATTCAAACCAAAGAAGATTCGTTAAACGTTAATCTTTTCCCTCTAAATAATTTACAAGATCCAAATTTGTATATTTATATGTGATATTCAGATGCATTATTACATGATGCTCATTACAATAGATGGTACATTCAGATTTATCATTACATGATGCTCATTAAAATATCCATTTAGATAATCATTGCAATACTGATAATCCAACAAACCATGGTATAACACATATGGACCAAAAGTATCTAAAATTAACACCATACGTAAAATATATCACACATGCACCTAATAGCCAAAGGTGCTCCATATCGACTGAACAGAAAATCCTCTTTACGTCTCATCTAATCCATAGAATTTTCTCAAAAGTAGTTATCAGCTAATGGGGGTGAGTTAGATATAGCTTGGAGGCCTTCACCTAAGATGTAACGTATCATTTGATTTAGGCATTAACAATCACTTTTTATACACAATTTTTAAAATTTTCTTGACTGATAGTGTAGAGTGCATATCTAATGTATCTAAGCAAGAAGTCCTAACAAAATTTATGTTAACAAATAAATGTGCTGTTCCCATATCGAACAACAGTCTAGCAGGTCTATCTTGCATGGAAATTATACCATGTGATAAAGCTACATCTTGCTAGAGTTATAACAGCAACTGTAGGCCGAGTAATTTTCCACAGTTTTGTTGTGGAGAGTTTGATACACTATCGCTGGAAATAAAAGAAGTGCAAACATTAGTGAGCCAAATCAGTCCAAGCAAAATAACATAGGGATGGGGAAGTTTAAATTAACCCATCAAGAGAATCTTACTGAAAAGAAGATTCTCTTGATAGGTTAATTTAAACTTCCCATATCAAGAAAATATTCTAATGTCCAATATTTGCAGACATTTGTTTTTCACCCAAGGCTATAATAATGCTTGCTTCTTCTGTAACTTTGTTAGAGAGATGCCAGGAAGCATACTGAAGTTCGAAGCATTAAAGGCAAGCAAAATCCATATGACATGCATGAGTTTGTTATGCCTTTACATACTTTTGTTGATGATCCCATGGCACATGAAATTATTCACAATGGAGCCACCTTTCAGGTATGCTAGTTTGCTTTGATGCATTTCAACTTTGTTTTGCCCTCTTTTGTTGGTCTCTTCTTTTATGGGTTGTAGTAATCACACAAACTGATGAATCGTAGTAGAGTTTGGCAGCCTTTTTGCTTGCACACAGAAACCTATCAATGTTGGATTATACAGTCTTATGGCAGGTTAAGATAGTTATCATAAATTGCTCAGCAGGGAGACCTTGCTTTGATTGTAGTTATTACTTGCCAATATTTAGTGAACTGATCCATGCCTTGCAAAACATCTATTACGACAGAGCATATCCACACTTTATTTTTTTCTACATAGGATGCAAAATCACAACTGAAAAGACAGGATATGAATTATTTGCTATGTAGTTAAGAAAAAAAGATCTTATGATTCATTGAAATTTAGTAAGGAATCAGCCCTATATCTTTATGACTTCAGTCTTTGTTCAAAATTAGAATTCACAAACAGAACAAGTGAGGAGTACACTAGAAATAATTATTGAATTCATAATGTGAAGCCCTCGGTAGTATTTAGTAGGGGCATGCTTGATCTAATGCTGTATGCCAAACACCATGGTCATTTAGGGGTGCTGTTTTGTAAAAAAAGAAGAAAAAAGGCACCTGACATGATAAGTTATCAACCTTTTGGACGACTTGCCTTATTTTTAGATATATTCTTTGAAAAGTTAGTGATTCTCTATTAGACCGGTCTATTGGACCGGTCCACGCAGGACCGACCAAGGCGTGAACGAGGCGGGCATTCTCTACCTCTTGCTACAGTCGCACGAGCCGCAAAGCACACAGAGCTTTTTAGGAAGGATTTTTGAGGGATTTGAGAGGAAAATTTGAATGTAGGGACTGTTTAAGGATTTCCTTTTGATTTGTATGCATTAAATACTTTGTTTTCCTAGGGTTAGGGCATCTTCAATTTGACTGAAATTTGAGATCTCTTAGATTCAGGTTTTCCTTTGGGCTCTAGCGGCGTCTAGTGATTTGGGAGAGATTGATCATCCTCTCGAATTGAGGATCAACTGTATCTTGCTATTTTCCATTTCTATTTGGTCAAATAATGCAAATTATCTACTGTTTTTTGTGGCTTCGTGTGGCTTTTGGTGGAGAAAGCTCGCTGTTTTTCGAAGATTGATAAGAAATACTTGAGATTTACAAGTGTTTCCTATCAAATTGGTATCAGAGCAAGTCTTGGGACCGTTCGTGGACTGATTTTTGCGAATTTCAACGACTGATTTTTGGTCGGGAAGGGAGATAGTTGTTGTTTTTGTAATCCAAATTCAGAATTTTTGGATTTACAAAATTCCGGATCGAGATGGTGGCCAAGAAAGTTGATGCGCTAGAAGAAAGGCTTGAAGGGGAGATGAACTAAATCAAGACAACGGTGGAGGAAAGGATTTCCTCCATGGAAGGACAAGTAGCCAATCTCCGGGACATGATCAAGAAAATATTGAAAATCCACAACCAAACTGCGACTTTCGTGGCAAAAGGGGAGGAAGGATGCTTATGGGTAGATTTATAAGGTGGAAAGGTACTTTGCCATCAATGGCTTGATAGAGGATGAAAAATTAACAACTGCAGGCTTATGCCTGGAAGGAAAAGGCGTTGTCATGGTACCAGTGGAGAGATCAGAGGAGGCCCATCCGGAGCTGGGGAGAATTCAAGGACTGCTTAATAGAACATTTCCAAACCGACTAGGGAGGAGATTTCTATTAGCAATTTTTTACTTTTTTGCAGGAGGGATCAGTAGCGAATTATCGGGAGCGGTTTGAGTACTTGACCAGTAGGATGGAGCGATTATCAGATACTTTACTCGAGGGGAACTTCATGAAGGGGCTAAAGGCAGAAATCAAAGCTGCAGTGAAAGTCTTGATGCCGCGGGACTTGGGGGAGGCCATGAAGTTAGCACAGTTGGTTGAAAATAAGAAAAATCTAGAGAAGGGAGCCAGGAGCAGCAGCTTAGGAGGCTCTTACAGGACGATAACCACTCTTCTAATACCCAAAGGGCCTGTATCAGGCAACATTAATGAGATCACCAGGGAGAAGCCAGTAGGAGGGAGTGGGGAAAATTTCAAGAGGCTGACAGAGAAGGAGATGCAGGAGAAGAGGGCAAAGGGGTTATGTTTTCGGTGTGATGAGAAGTATACTCCAAGACACGTGTAGGGATCACACTCTTTAGGTTCTTTCCGTCTGTGATGACGAGAAAACTGAAGAGGGAGGTGAGCGAGAGATGGATGGCAAGTTGAATCTGGATGTGGCAGAGGTCTCCTTGAATTCAGTAGTAGTATTCACTTTGAATCATACGATGAAGGTGAAGGGGGAAATAGCAGGCATGGAGGTGGTAATTTTGATTGACAGTGGGGCTACCCATAATTTAATTTTCACTCAGGTCGTCAACTAGGAGTGAAATTGGTGAACATCGGTTATTACGGGGTGATGATGGGTGCTACAGCTGGAAAATTTAATTCAAGTAATTAGGAAGTTGAGACTTGGCTTTTAGTGTACGTTCTAAAAAAAGTTGGAGCATTAATCCTTAAGAAATATTGTCAGCTAAAGAAGTCCATAATTACCTAAAGGCCTAGATTCATAATCATAACAGAACATGACTAATCCATTGATGGAGCATGTTGTTCTATAAGTTGATGACTTGTTAATTTAGGATAGGCAACTGAATGACATGTTTATTAGATTATTTGCAAGAGTAAAAGAGGTAAAGGATAAAGGAAAATACATATAATACTTCTCCATTATGCTGAATCTAAACTTTAAAAAAATGATGAATCTTAAAGCATAAGAGGGAGTGTATGCTCAAGCTCTATTTTTCACCCATAAAATTCATGTTATTCAGTAATCTAAGTCCCATTGTAATTGGTTATGGAAAGGCCTTTTATGAAAGAACCTTAGATCCAATAATTGCTCAAGTATCTTTGACCAATAAGCTATCATTAGAAAAAGAAAGAAATTGAAGAATATTTTAATTTTCTAAATTAAACAATGTGCGAATAAAAATTTCATTAGCTCTTCAACTTGAGCATCAAGGTAGTTTGATAAAATGATAAAGCGATGTATTGGATGACCTACAAAAACCCTCAGTCATGCTTGATAAATTACATCATTCTCTCAAGACATGAAGAACTTTTGTCCAAAGAGCAAATGTGAAAAAAAAATTCTAGACAATTGGGAAAATGGTGTAGCCACTCATTATAGAAATTTTCTTAATCGCTTTAAGGAATGTGATATCTTAGTTGAATTAAAATAGTTTTTGTATCACTTAATTCTTCCATAAAGATGATGATAGCGAAAGAGTTTCAACATACAGTGATTTGCACAAATTCCACTTATAGGCGCAACAATAATACGTACTATGGGCTTGAGGATACCTGACTATGTAATAGAGTTTCAACATTAAACTTATGGCCTATGCTAATGTTAAAAGGAAAAGCATGTACTACATATTAGATCCCAATTATTTATAAATATAATAAATATTTTTGGCACTGAAAGGAAAGATAAGTAAGTGGGGATGCAGAAAATTGCAATAAAGATAGATAAACTTAGATCATAGCCTTATATGAAAGCTTTATAAACATTTAGATGAGATTGTATTAGAGTTACATATCTTCTTCATGTAAATCAACGTTTAATTTACAATTGCTCATTAGTAGGATAGTAATCTTAAAGAGGATCTTGATGATACCCATGGTCTATGATCCTTTTTTAAGATTGTTATGGGCCTTGATTATCTCTATAGTTATCTGGTTTTGACCCTGCTCATTTTGAGGATCATGATTATCATGGCTTACCCTAGGGATGTTTCTAATCGGTTGAGGAGGTCTAAGAGGTTTAGTAGGAATTTTGTTGGAGTCTCTTGATAGGTATATTGTAAGGAAATTTTCCCTTTATATCTTCCATGGCATCGACTGAAGTTAAAAGGCTTCTATAAGATGGATTATTGATGGGTTTGTTAAGCAAGGGAGGAACACCACAAGAGGTTTCTTCTTTCATATTTTTAATTTGATTCATTTTAAAACTTAAGTCTTTCATCTGAACAAACAATTTATTCAATTTTCTCAATTATTAAATTATTTTCTAAAATTTTCTGAACTTATTTCGCTTACATTCCATATTTTTTTCACATTATCTATCCCGCATTCATCTTGTTTGACAACATCTCATATTTCCCTCTTAAGGCTTAAGATTAATGAAAATATGTAGCAACGCAGAAAATCAAGCTTAGAATGAGTTATAAAATGCAGCTTGCAGCATGATCATATAGGCAATATGATAATGAATCAATTGCTGACTTTAAAATTCGATTGCATATGAAATTCTAATATTAAAATTTCATTTTCAGAACATATAAGTGAAAACAATAGTCCATATTTGACTATGATCCATCTATACAGCAGTTAACAACACAACCTAGTAAATTTAAGAAAATGTTTCACTAGGAAATGCTTTAGCATCAGTTATGAATATCGTTGCTTTTATTGAAATTCAAGTGGAGCTTCCTAAAGCATAAACCTATGCATGGTTCTAGGTTTTCTCAATAACATATGACAAGTCCAATTTCCATATGTATTCAATACATGTTGTAGAGCACAGTTAAATTTCAGGCTTGTAGTTTAACTGGGTTTGGTGCAGGTGATTTTCATATGATTATCATCAACCTTGAAGAAGAAAGATGAGGGTAGATATTTTCAGATGAATAAACTTGAAGAAATATGTCTTGAATAAACATAAAAAAAATTCTCTTCTTCTCTTTTTCTACCCTGTGCCTTTTTTGCTATCAAAAAAGGCTATTCTACTTACGGAAAAAGTTTTGAAGGAGAGAGTTCAGTGCATGCGGGGGTGGATGCAAAGTGGGGGTGCGGAGTTTGTTAGTTATTATGCTTTGAAATTTCATGCAAGAATTGGTTAGAGTGTTTCATTTATAAGATTAGGATCAGGGTTAGTTAGAATTGGATTAGGTTGCTTAATTAAGTGGAGAAATTTTAGCAAAGGAGTAGTTGGTTCGAAATTTTAATTTGAAGTCCATTTTAGAGTTTGCTTGGAACAAAATTTTCATTCCTTTGTTTTTCACAATAATGTTCATTTGGCTATGACTTTTCACTACTTTTCAGAATTTTTTGTAGTTGAAAGGTGCGTTTTACAACTATATTTGCTAGATTGTGGTATCTATATGTTGTTGTCCAACATTTAAAAAAAAATTATAATCCATATAACCTCTTGTAAAAAAGTTAGCAACCCATACCAATTTTGCAATTACATTTACAAAAAGCAGCAACTGCCCCAATTATACCCTTAAATGGGGGTTTTGAGGCAATTTAAGAGATAGTTGGATGCTTGTGATTATGAATTTGAGCTTTAAATTTAAATTCAAATTGAAATATAAATTTGATGGATGAATTATGGATAATTATGTGCCTTCCAATGGGTCCATGGTTTGAGCTTTTTGTTGAGAAAATTATTGAGAAAGTTTGAAATTTTAAATTTTAAAGTTTTGATGTCGATAATGTTCTGATAAACTGAATGGAGTGCTGTTGTAGAAATTTCTTGTTACTGGAAGAGCAATTAGTGGTTGGTTTTCAGGGGTTTGCAGAGACATCAGTGGTACTGCTACAACAAAATAACAGTAAACAAAAGAACAGCAAAGTATGAATTTTGCATTATAGTAAATGAAAAAAAAAAAAAAAAAAACAATTGGGAAAGAAGCAGAGCAACTGAGCAACACAAATGGACAGGAAAATTATAGTGAAAACAAATTAAAATTTTGAAAACAATTGCAAAACTGCAGGGGATTGGGAATTCTACAAGTGAGCCAATAAAAAATAAAAATTGCAATGGCACAGGAGTTTTTTTTCCCAAAGCCTAAGTGATTAAGATTGGAAGCTGGATGGTCAATCTATTAGGGAATTTGAGAGAGAAAAAGGTTGAAGGATAAAGAAGAACATATACAATAAAACCTCAAGCTATTGATGTGGATTCCTTTAAGCTTTTGAGGAAGCGTTGAATCCTTAAAGCACAGGAGGGAGGAAATCCATCTAGACAACCAGAATACCCCTTTTCTTCAATAATTCAATTTTGATTAGAAAGATTATGAAAATGTTTTTTATAGGTCCCCATACAATAAGTGTTGACATCCTTGATAAATAAACTAATGACAAATAAACAAGTAATTGAAGAATATTTAATTTACTTGATGACTCAAAAACTCATGACAAATAAAAAATAATTAAAGAATATTTAATTTACTTGATGAATCAATGTGTAATAAAATTTTTATCAACTTTATCATCAAGGTATTCAAGTCAAGCGATAAAAGCTATGCAGTAGCGGATTTGCAGTAATCCCTAACCTTCTTGCTGGTTTTATTCACCTGCTTTTGTGATGTGCTGTTAAAACTTGTTCATGAATCGGGAGCCTAAGTGGTATCTAATGATTCTTATCATGCAATGTAAGTCGAACAATTTTTTTCCTAAATGGCTGGTAAGGAAACTTTCTACTGAAAAATGAGCTACACAACAAGTTATGCTAGAAAACCTTAATGTATTATGGTCTCGCTATTAAATAATAAAGTTGGAAGTTTGTTGATGTGGAAGTATCATTTGAGTTTTGGCTGTTTTTTCTGTTTTAAAATGAAAAATGAATTCATTTAGGACTGCTTACTCTTCTTCTTCTTCTTCTTCTTCTTCTTCTTATTGTCATTCTTTTACTTTTCTTTGCGCTATAATGCAGCACCTATGATATTTGTCATTTCTTTGGACTCCATATATTGTGTAATACGTTGAATTTGAGAATTTCCTCGTATTAATTACATTTCATCAGCTTATCTTTTTAGTGCAATTGATACTTTATGAGGAAAGCGTCTCAATTTCCATAATTTCAGATACCTGTTTTGAAGTTTATTGGAATTCAAGATATTTGACTTGGGCCATATTTCCTAACTTTTTTGTCCCTTTACAGTTAGCCGGGTTAACAAACAATTCGTTCCTTACTGAAGCTCCTAAAATACGGCGCTGTATCAGAAGGCACCCAAACCTCGATCACTATGTTTTAGAAGTAGCTAAGGTGAGGGGAATAAAACTTGAGGTCTCTGTTGGCCACTGCATATATAGATAAGCTTTTAAATTCATTTTGCTTATTAATTAGTTGCAAAAATGTTCCAGGGTAGATTGGATCATATGTTGTATATTGGACTCACCGAAGATCACAAAGAGTCAGCAACAATATTTGCCAATATGGTTGGTTCACAAGTACTTTCTCAGTCAGCAGCACTAAGCTCCCTTGGTGAAGAAGTAACATCTAATAAAACAGGCAAGAAATTTTAAGTTAGAATTTGCCTTCATATGGAAAGTTAAGAGTAGGAATCAGCGTATAGTTTCCTACGTACATATGACGTGAAACTTTGACTGAATAAATAGACTGCAAACATGTTTCATATAGATGTATGTTTGCTGATATAGTTATAGTTTTTCGTTTCTTTTTTCAAGCCATGAAGTGATGATTACATAAGAAAATTGCCATTGGCTATTTGAAGTTTAGTCTTACAGTATTTTAGCTGAGATTTGAACCTTTGACATTAACTTTGGAGGTCAAAGGAAAAACCACCGACGAATCATAATTATTTTGGGCCGTTTGGGCCACTTTAAAATTAATATTATTAAAACTAACCACAATATTATTTTGAGGTGAAAGGCAAAATCACAATATTATTAAAATTAACCAAAGGGCCGTTTTGGGTCACTTCTATTTGTTTTTATTTGTTTTGTTTATATTTTGATTTGAAATAAAAAAAAATATTTGGTATCATAAATATGTATTATTTTTTGTTTTGATTTAATATCACATAAATCGATTCATGTGGCAAGGTGGTGGGGTGGTGTTGGTAGGTGGTTTTGACGAGCGTCCGACGATTGGCCATAGATGGCAGTGGGGTTGGTGGCCGGTAGTGGGGGAAAGCAAAAGAGGCGACTTTGGTGGCCGGCGATGAGAATGAGTGTAGTGGCTGACAAGTTAAGGTGATTTCCACTAAAAAGCGAAGACAACTATAACCTATTTCAAGTATTTTGGAAAACATCTTGATTTATTTTCGAAAAAAAAAAACAATTAAAAGACTTAAACCAAACATGTTTTTTTAAAAACAAAAATAGAAAATGATTCCAAGTGAGTCCTAAATTTTAGTATGTGTTAAGCTTGTTTTATTTATGAAATATGTATTATTACCTTCCTTCCTAGTCATAACTTATTTAAGGCAAGTGTTTAAAGCCCCAAGTCATTTTTTTTTCTAAAAGCATAGTTTTATAATTAGTTAATGATATGAATATAACATGCTAGTAAAAAAGTAGAAATCACAATAAAACTATATATAACATGATGACATTGTTTGAGGAATCCTTCAATAGAGAAAGAAAACTACATAATCACTCATTTGCAACACCTTGCTTGACGTTTGTTGAATTTGGGGATTGCCGATAAATTTTTTTCTTATTTTTAACCCAATAAATGAGATTTGAGACTCACATTAGATGTAAAACCCGAAAAATGTCTTTTTAGACCTCGCACGTTTTTCAAAGCGCCGCGATGAGTTTTAAGTGAAAAATTTAAGGTTGAGAGCACTCTTGTCACGACACGACTTGGCTAGCCCTAATTAACGGGACGGGAGCAGACAGTCGTACAGAAAACATCATAAGATAATCATTACCATTTCATATAAACTTTTCTTAACAAAATATAAATATCCTCAACATATAATATAAGAAAGAGCCACTAAGAAAACATCAAACTCAATTGTTCCAAATTGTATCTTCTCACACAACTATTAAAACATCAAACCACAAATTACATAAATACCAAATCACTGTTCATACACAGGTACAAACTCAAACTCAAACTCAAACAGAAAACATAAAAAGGAACCTTTCCTCCTGAGTCTATGACGATATGTGTACGGTCGTCGTGCAGCCATCACTTATCTCCTGAAAAATACTTTCGAACGAAGAATGAGCCAACGCTTAGCAGGTAATTCATAGCTCAGTTAATTTCATAAGATGCATATAACAAAAACTTTTATATTTGAAATTAATTTATATCATTTTTCAAGTCATAACCTTTAAATTTTCAATCTTACTTTCATTTTTCTTTCTTTAATATTACATTCATTTTATTCTTTTCTTTCAACATTTTTATATACAATACAAATGCAAAAATACTTATGTTAAATGTATACACCCGTCCCGGAAGTATTAGTGTTCGTACTGATCAGGTACGCAGTCAAATTTTTTGCCATTTCTTTTACCATTTGGCTTTTGTAAGCCCCATTACCATTTGGCTTTTGCAAGCCCCATTTTCGTTTGTTTGGCACTTCCGGATCAACATGCACATGAAATTGTTATCCAATTTAAATATTTTAATTATGCTCAATTGTTCTTTATAAGCTTCATATATTTTCATGCTCAAGTAATCTTCATATGCTTTATATGCTTTCCAATTAATGCATAATACAAAAATATGAAATTTGCAGGGTATTCTTTAAATCATTGAATCTAAAACATGAATTAACAGCAAAATAAATGCATAAAACTTCATTTAAGCATAAAAAAAATTAAGCACTTATGAATTTAAATGAGGTATGAATACCTACCTCAAACCAAGTACAATACTTCTTCAAAAAGTCACTTTGACACAGCTTATCACTTTAACGATCACAACCTAAAATGATAACAAAAGAGACATGTCACAATTAAAAAAAATCTAATTTATATGTCTATACCATTCGTTTCCCCTTAACAAATTTCCTACGACGCTTAATAAATATTTAATTAAATTAATATCAATTTTTGGATTTAATTAAATTTAAAATTTTGGAAAGACATGAATCACCAATTTTATCAATTTATTGCTCTAAAAATATTCCTAAACACATATTAGAAAATATATGTTTAGGAACAATTTTAAAAAATATGCGACGGAAATAATTTTAGAAAATATATGTTTAGTAATATTTTTAGAGCAATAAATAGATAAAATTGGTGATTCATGACTTTCCAACAATTTAGATTTAATTAAATTCAAAAATTGATATTAATTTAATTAAATATTCATTAAGTGTCATAGGGAATTATTAAGGGGAAACGAAGGGTATAGACATATAAATTAGATTTTTTAAAATTATGACACTCTCTTTTGTTATCATTTTTGGTTGTGATCGTTAAAATGATAAGCTGTATCAAAGTGACTTTTTGAAGAAGTATCGTACTTGGTTTGAGATAGGTATTCATACATCATTTAAATTTATAAGTGTTTAAATTTTTTTTATGCTTAAATGAAGTTTTATGCATTATTTACTGTTAATTCATGTTTTAGATTCAATGATTTAAAGAATACTCTGAAAATTTTATATTTTTGTATTATGCTTTAATTGAAAATCATATAAAGCATATGAAGATTACTTGAGCATGAAAATATATGAAGCTTATAAAGAACAATTGAGCATAATTGAAAGATTTAAATTGGATAACAATTTCATATGCATGTTGATCCGGAAGTGCCAAATAAATGGTAATGGGGCTTGCAAAAGCCAAATGGTAAAGGAAATGACAAAAAATTTGACTGCGTACCTGATCAGTACGAACACTGCTACTTCCGGGATGGGTGTATACATTTAACATAAGCATTTTTGCATTTGCATTGTATATGAAAATGGTGAAAGGAAATAATGAAATGAATGTAGTGCTAAAGAAAGGAAAATGAAAGTAAGATTGAAAATTTAAAGGTTATGACTTGCAAAATAATATGAATTGATTTCAAATATAAATTTTTTTATTATATGCATCTTATGAAATTAACTGAGCTATGAATTACCTGCTAAGCGTTGACTCATTCTTCGTTTGAAAATATTTTTAAGGAGATAAGTGATGGCTGTACGACGACCGTACACATATCGTCGTAGAGGACCTCAGGAGGAAAGGTTCCTTTTTATGTTTTCTGTTTGAGTTTGAGTTTGTACCTGTGTATGAACAGTGATTTGAAGTTTATGTAATTTGTGGTTTGATGTTTTGGTAGTTGTATGAGAAGATACAATTTGGAACAATTGAGTTTGATGTTTTCTTAGTGGCTCTTTCTTATATTATGTGTTGAGGATATTTATATTTTGGTAATAAAAGTTTATATGAAATGGTAATGATTATTTTATGATGTTTTCTGTACGACTGTCTGCTCCAGCCCCGTTAATTCGGGCTAGCCGGGTTGGGTCGTGACATTAGAATCATATGGCTGCTTTGAAACATGGTAATTGACATCTTCGATACTTCGTAGAAAGTGAGGGATAATATATTAGAAGGATCATGAATAATGTTCATGCTTTCAATTGAAATATTAGGAGCATCAGAATCATAGGCCCGATAACTTTTCATAAATCAACATAGATCATCAAATAGCTCTTCATTATTTGATGTGGTCTAGTTTATATAGGTGTATAAGTCAGCTTGCAAGCAAGAGTATCAATTTCTTGAAGAAGATTAGTATTAGATTTATTTTGATACAGTGATATAGTGACACCCATTTTTGCTATAAACAAATTCAGCTTTAGGAAAGTAATTTGGCTATCTTAAATCTCGTATGTTAAAACCTTTTTTAAGTAGTGCTTTACCTCAGAAATATCAGTTTGATCACTTCTAATGAGCAAAATATATTATCAATATAAACTACTAGTACGATGGAGCCTAAAGTTGTATGTTTACCAGAGATAAACTAATCTCATTTAAGACTTACAACACTTTTTCAAATCAAGGTCGTGGACTTCAAGTTCAAAAATAACCTTCATTAGTAGGCATATATAGTTCTCACCCTGAAAAACAAACCTTGGATGGTTTAGACCAAGATATTACTCGAATTGCCTCATTTAGGAAAAGATGAAAGGTTATCAAGAAGAAGAGAGAGAATATAATTGATGAGATAATAAGTGGCTAAGAATGCATCCGCTCAAAAGTTAGCTTGAGCTGTAACACCCCAAAGCACCCCTTAACAGTATGTGGAGTATTACTAACTTATACATCTCATCGTTTGATCAAATAATACTTTTGAACATTTGAAAATCTTTATTAAACATTCAATAGTCCTCATTTATCCCGTCAAACAGAAGCAAGTAATAATTTTAATTTTAACAAGAGATACTTATAGAGCCACTAACTAAAGAAAATCCATAGTAATATATCATTAGTTACATGTGGAATATTAACATAATATAACATGTGGAATATTTGACAATTTAATCTGCTATGATCTTCTCCTTGCCCTTTCCTGTAACAACAACCAGTAAGAAAATACTGGTGAGCTATGAGACTCAGTAAGCTTTGCAAATTAATTAATATTTAAAGCACAATCATTGGAAATAATCAGGCATTGAAATCATTATAAATTTATAATTAATTTTAATCTTTACTTCTTCTGAATTCTACAATGAATATCAATTTTATCTATAAAAGATTTGGCTACACTTCATAACATTATTCAATAGAGTCCAGGTAAAGTTGACATTATCGTCATTGAATTACGTAGAGTTCCCTTTTGCCTCTTTAGGGGTCCCTTTTGCCCCACTTGTTATGCAGGTATCATATTCTCTGGTGTTCCTTTTGCCTCTCCTGTAATATAAGTATATTATATTGGGTCTCTTTTGCCCCTGGGGTCCTTTTTGTCCCACCTGAAATTATAGTTATACATCATTTATAGCCAAACTTTACTTTTCAATTGATATTCACAAAGCTTTCAGTGTTCATAAGTCATACTTAAGTTGTTACATTCTTTCATAATCATTGTTGTAATCACCAGTATACAATTAAAATGCACTCCATATGCAAGTAAATTGACATCTTTTCAAAATAGTATCAAATAGGAAAACATTTAGATTAACATACTAAACCTTGTTTTACCCTTATATGATGTCATTTTGTATCTGGTTGTTCATACTGGAAACTTGAATTAAAAATCCTTTCTACACATTAAACAAATTTAATAACATTTTTCTTTAATGCATTCAAAATTAACCTTCATGCCTATAAATGAAAGTTCTTTTATTTGAATATAATTGCATTACATACCTTCTTGCCGAGGTGTCTCCAATTCTCTACTTTGAAGTCTTCTACGATTGTTAGCCACTTGAAGCTTTCTCTTTGCATAAGATCAGACTAATTTATGTCATAATAAATATAACATCTTTAACAACTTTCATACCTTAAATAATATAAAAGACAAGGAAGAATATTATAATTCTTATATTTCTTCCAATCTTTTAAATTTTCTCTCTAAAGCTTTCTTCACTGATTCCTCAATTTGTTTGCACACTTATCTTAAACTATAATTCATCACATATTCCATATTAACCACACCTAAATCTTGATTATAGTTTTCACTAATTTAATAATTTAATAATACCTGCACTGCCAAATCCTTACCGTACTGTGCTGAACTTCCTAGTCACGGCACTGAACTTCTCTATAGGAATCCTGCTGTACCGAATGCCACAACAGTGCACTGTATGCACTATGTCGTTGAAAGCAAAATTTCCACTGTTTGCACTGAGTCGAATTCTTCCTCCAGAATTTGCTTGCGGAACTTCTCAGGATTCCGAATTCCAAACAGAGAAAATGGCTTACGGGAATTCTATTCCGAACAATGAATTCTTAATATTTACTGTGCTGTGAAATCAAACCAAATAATAAGAGGATTTCTTCACACTGCTACAGCCTCCATACTTATCCATCTGTCAGCCTTACTTGCGTGAAAAAGAAATGGGAAATAAATGGATAAGAAGCCCAGAACTGCTATCATTCCTTCACGTCCAATTGAAACATCTCTTCAGGCATAACTGAATAATCAATTTCATTTAATAGTTTACTTAATAAGAATAATAAATTCACTTAATAGTGTACTTAACAGTAATTCATTAGTTTAACTAAATTCAATTAATCGTAATTGACTGTTAAATAATTATTAATTTACTTAAAAGTTTATTATAGCTAAAAAGATTAATTAAGCTTATTTAACTTTATAAGAATTGACTATTAAATTTTTATTACCCGTAAATTTTGAGGTATTACAAATCTTCCCTCAATTGAATTTCTTCGTCGGAATTCAACTTTTCATACCTCTTCAAACAGGTGTGGAGACTTTTGTTTCAATTCTGATTCATTTTCTCATGTAGCATGTTTAACTGACCTTTGCTTTCATTTCACTTTACAAAGGGAATCATTCTGCTCCTTAATCTACGAACATTACTTTCCAATATCATTTCAGGCTTTTCAATATAAGTCAAATCTTTCTGAAGTTCAATATCTTTATGAGGAATTCTTTGACCTTCATTGGTAACACACTTTTTGAGCATTGATACATGAAAAATATTATGTATCTCTGACATAAGGTAGAGCCAATCTGTAAGATACTTGTCCCACTTGTTCGATAATCTCAAATGGACCAATAAATCTAGGACTGAGTTTACCACCTTGGCCAAATCTAGAAACACATTTCATTGGTCTCACTTTCAAGAATACAAAATCTCCCACTTCAAATTCTACCGCTTTATGCTTGGGATCATAATATTTATGTTGGAAGTTTATTATAGCTAAAAAGATTAATTAAGCTTATTTAACTTTATAAGAATTGACTATTAAATTTTTATTACCTGTAAATTTTGAGGTATTAGAAATCTTCCCTCCTTAATTGAATTTCGTCCTTGGAATTCAACTTTTCATATCTCTTCAAACAAGTGTGGAAACTTTTGTTTCAATTCTGCTTCATTTTCTCATGTAGCATGTTTAACCGACGTATGCTTTCATTTCACTTTTACAAAGGGAATCATTCTGCTCCTTAATCTACGAACATTCCTTTCCAATATCTTTTCATGCTCTTCAATATAAGTCAAATCTTTCTGAAGTTCAAATCTTTCTGAGGAATTCTTTAACCTTCATCGGTAACCCACTTTCTGAGCATTAATACATGAAAAATATTATGTATCTCAGACATAAGGTAGAGCCAATCTGTAAGCTACTTGTCCCACTCGTTCGATAATCTCAAATGGACCAATAAATTTAGGATTGAGTTTACCACCTTGGCCAAATCTAGAAACACATTTCATTGGTCTCACTTTCAAGAATACAAAATCTCCCCCTTAAAATTCTACCACTTTATGCTTGAGATCATAATATTTATGTTGGAAGTTTATTATAGCTAAAAAGATTAATTAAGCTTATTTAACTTTATAAGAATTGAATATTAAATTTTTATTACCTATAAATTTTGGGGTATTACAAATCTTCCCTCTATAATTGAATTTCGTCCTCGGAATTTAGCTTTTCATACCTCTTCAAACAGGTGTGGAGACTTTTGTTTCAATTCTGCTTTATTTTCTCATGTAGCATGTTTAACTGGCCTATGCTTTCATTTCACTTTTACAAAGGGAATCATTATGCTCCTTAATCTACGAACATTCATTTCCAATATCATTTCAGGCTCTTCAATATAAGTCAAATCTTTCTGAAGTTCAATATCTTTCTGAGGAATTTTTTAACCTTCATTGGTAACCCACTTTTTGAGCATTGATACATGAAAAATATTATGTATCTCAGACATAAGGTAGAGCCAATCTGTAAGCTACTTGCCACACTCGTTCGATAATCTCAAATGGACCAATTAATCTAGGACTGAGTTTACCACCTTGGCCAAATCTAGAAACACATTTCATTGGTCTCACTTTTAAGAATAAAAAATCTCCCACTTCAAATTCTACCACTTTATGTTTGGGATCATAATATTTCTGTTGGTGGTCTTGAGCTGCTTTTGGCCTGTCTTTGATTAATCGAACCTTTTTCATAGCTTAATCTACTAACTGTGGACCCAACATTTATCTTTCATCAACTTCAAACCAACTTAAGGGAGTTTGCATTTTCTATCATATCAAGCATCATATGGAGCCATCTGAATACTGGATTGGTAGCTATTATTGTAAGTAAATTCTATCAATGGAATATGATCTTCCCAGCTACCCACAAAATTCAAAATAAATAATCTTAATAAATCTTCCAACACCTGAATTAGTCTTTTTGACTGACCATCTGTCTATGGATGAAAAGCAGTACTGAACTTCAATTTAGTGCCCAAACTTCCATGAATATTCTTCCATAGCTTGTATGTAAAACGTCCATCTCGATCTGATACAATAGCTTTAGGAATTCCACACAATCGGATGATTTCCTTCAAAAATAACTTGGACTTCTCAACATAATCAGTTTGACGGATAGGTATAAAATGGGCTGACTTTGTTAGTCTGCCGATCACAACCCATATGCTATCACGTCCTTGCCTTGATCTGGTAATTCCTGTAACACAGTCCATAGTTATTCCTTCCCACTTCCATTCTGGAATTGGTAGAGCTTGCAACAAGCCACTGAGTTTTTGATGTTCAACCTTAACAACTTGATATTTCTCACACTTTGCTATATAATCTGACACATCTCTTTTCATTCATGATCACCAATATAAATTCTTACATTTTTATACATTTTTTTTTGTGCTCCCAAGGTGAATTGAATAACCTGAATTATGTGCTTTATATAAAATTTCCTGAATTAATTCTGACTCTTTAGGTATCCACAAATGCATATTACTCCTGATTCTGCCCTGTTTATCCACACTAAGATCTTTTCTTGATCCTGATTATACTTGTTCCGAAAACTTCTTATATTCAGTACTATTCTTCTGAGCTTCTTTGATTCTTTCCTCTAATGAAGGATGAAATGTCATCTGATTAAGGCCAATTGAATCTTGATCTCTTTGAACTCCAAATTTCAATTGCAATTTTTTCATTTCTCTAATTAATTCTTCTTCACTAGTCAATATATAATTCAAATGTATTTGGAGCTTTGCCCGGACAGTACTAGATGTCAGGATCATAATCTTTCATTAATTCTAATTATCTTCTTTTGCAAGAACTCACATTTAGAATATTTGACAAACAGTTTATGTTGTCTTAGTAATTCTAGCACAATCCTCAAATGATATGCATGATCCTTATCATCCTCGGAATAGATTAAGATGTCATCAATAAACCCAATCACAAATTGATTCAGATAAGGTTTGAAAATCTTGTTCATCATATCCATGAATATTGCAGGGGCATTGGTTAAGCCAACTGACATAACAAAAAAATCGTAGTGCCCATATCTGGTACCAAAAGCAGTCTTCTCTACATCACATTCTCTTACCCTAACCTGATGATAACATGATCTCAAGTCAATCATGGAAAATACAGAAGCATCTGCCAACTGATCAAATAGATCCTCAATTCTTGGAAGAGGATACTTGTCTTTAACTGTTACCTATTTTAATTCTCTATAATCAATACAGAGTCTCATTGAACCTTCTTTTTAACAAATAACACTGGCACACTCCAAGGCGATAAACTAGGTCTAATAAAACACTTTTCAATCAATTCAACCAATTGACTTTTCAACTATTGTAATTCCTTAGTTGCCATTATGTAAGATGCTTTTACAATTGGATTTGTACCAGACTGCAAAGTTATTGAAAATTCCACCTCTCTCTGGAGGTAAATCCTTCCATTCTTCTGAGAAAACACTTACAAATTCATTCACTACATGAATGAAATATATATTATCACTTCCAACTTTGTTAAGAAAATCAAGTCACTTGCTCTTACACTTTTATGCACATGACTAGATGTCATCAATAAAGAAATGACTCCCTTTTCACGTTGGAAATAAAATATATTTTCTCCAGGCAAATCAAACCTGATTTTTTTCTTCCAACATTCTATGGTGGCAAAATATTTGACTAGCCAATTCATTTCCAGAATTATATCAAACTCCACTAATGGAAGTACTATCAAGTCTGTTTGAAATTTTCTATCATCTCATAAAATCAACTGAAAAGGATGTACTGGCATTTAAATAATTACCCGCAGGTAATCTAACACTTAACCCCAGAGTAAACATGACAGGTTTCACATGCAGTTTCTCATAAAATATCTCAGATATGAAAGAATGCAATGCACCAGAATCAATAAGTACTTTAGCAGGTAAATCTGAGATATTTAATGTACCTGTCACCACCTCAGAAGATTCCTCGGCCTCTTGAGAAGTTAAAGCAAATACTCATGTTGGTGTTTTGATCTAACTGCTTCACCTGAGGTTTCTCCTTTTATCTTCAAAACAGGTTGATATAATGGTGGCCTAGCACTTATGTACTGCGCTGACTGCCTCTAAATTCCTTGCCTCCCTGAAAATTCCTATGACAATTTCTTTTGATATGACCTGCTTCTCCACACAAATAACACTTTCCTGAATTCATCAGGCATCTTCCTAGATGAGATTTTCCACAAGTTGCACAAACTGGTATCACATAAAACCTTGTAGACTGCTAATGTTGCCCCTGATGAAACTTCTGCTTTTTGGATGATTCACCTCAGTGATCATTTTGTCTCTTTCTATCATTATTATCCCATTTATGCTTACCCACTTTTATGTCATTCTCTAAAATTATGACACTTTCCACTAATTCAGATACTTATTTTATGCGAAGAGGGATTAAAGGATGTCTCAATGAATCCCTCAGACCCTTCAATAATCTATAACACTTTTTTTTTTCTCTGGAGTACTGATAAGTTGTGGAGCATACCTTAACAGAGCTGTAAATTTTGCTTCATACTATATAACAGTCTTTGCTCCCTGCTTAAGGTTCACAAAACTTTCTTGTATTGCCTGCCTTGCTGCTGGAGGAACATACCACTCTCTGAAAACTTGCTAAAAAATTTCCCACATAATTTGTTCATATGATCTTCCACTGAATTTCTCCATTTGTTGTCCTCTCCACCATCTTTCTGCTTCACCTTCTAGCATAAAGATTGCTAGAGATGCACGTCGATTCTCAGGACATTTTATTCCATTTAAAACTTTCTCTATCTTGATAATCCAATCTTCAGCACTTCTTGCATCAACTCCTTTAAACAGTGAAGGTTTTAAACTCTGGAAAAGCTTTAGATGCTTATCCACTTTTGCACTAGCAGGATCGCTTGCCTCAACATTTGTACTACTACTAGGAGTGGTAGGAGTGACTAGTGTAACACAAGGTGTTGTAGATCCCACCATAGACAACATTTTTTTCATCATCTGCATCATCATATTCATTATCTGCAATTGCATCATATTCCCTGACATCAAATTGGTAGAATCAGGCATTATTAGTGCACTGTCTACTCTAGGTGCATTGCCTTCCACTAGTGCAACATTTTTAGGATTATCAGAGATCCTAATAAGATGAGATGACTGACCCTCAATTCCATCCAGTATTCTTTCAGCCATTATATTTACATGCATGACATCAAGAGTTATGCATTTAAATAATCATGTATGCATAATTAGATGTTCTTTTCATATGCTTACATATAAGCCAAAATAAAGATCGATATAATTCAACCAAAGTTTGACTTATTTCTAACTTAGGAATCTACACTGCCTTAGGCTCTGTAATCAATCCATCAGATCTTATCTTATTCTCATAGACAATTCACTTTATTTATGCTTTTGTAATTAAATCCTCAGAACCTTAAACATTTGCTCTGATACCATTTTTGTAACACCCCAAAGCACCCCTTAATAGTATATGGAGTATTACTAACATAAACATCTCATCGTTTGATTAAATAATACTTTTGAACATTTGAAAATCTTTATTAAACATTCAATAGTCATCATTTATCCCATCAAACGGAAGCAACTAATAATTTTAATTTCAACATGAGATACTTATAGAGCCACTACTAAAGAAAATCCAGAGTAATATATCACTAGTTACATACCTCAAGTTTAGATTTCCCAAACATAGATAAATATTAACATAATATAACATGTAGAATACTTGACAATTTAATCTGTTATGATCTTCTCCTTGCCCTTTCCTATAACAACAGCCAATAAGAAAACACTGGTGAGCTATGAGGCTCAGTAAGCTTTGCAAATTAATTAATATTTAAAGTACAATCATTAGAAATAATCAGGCATTGAAATCATTATAAATTCATAATTAACTTTAATCTTTACTTCTTCTGAATTCTTCAATGAATATCAATTTTATCTATAAAAGATTTGGTTACACTTCATAACATTATTCAATAGAGCCCAGGTAAACCTGACATTATCGCCATTGAATTACATATAGGTCCCTTTTGTCTCTTTAGGGGTCCCTTTTGCCCCTCATGCTATGCATGTATCATATTCTCTAGGGTCCCTTTTACCCCTCCTATAATACAAGTATATTATATGGGGTCTCGTTTGCCCCACCTGTAATTACATTTATACATCCTTTGTAGTCAAACTTTATTTTTCAATTGATATTCACAAAGTTTTATGTATTCATAAGTCATACTTAAGTTGTTGCATTCTTTCATAATCATTGTTGTAATCACCAATAATGCAGTCCATATGCTAGTAAAATAGTATCAAATAGGAAAACATTTAGATTAACATACTAAACCTTGTTTTATCCTTCTCTGATGTCATTATGTATCTGGTTGATCATACCTGAAAACTTGAATTAAAAATCCTTTCTACACATTAAACAAATTTAATAAAATTTTTCTTTAATTCTTTCAAAATTAACCTTCATGCCTATAAATGAAAGTTCTTATATTTGAATATAATTGCATTACTTACCTTCTTGCCGAGGTGTCTCCAATTCTCTACTTCGAAGTCTTCTACGATTGCAAGTCAGTTGAAACTTTTTCTTTGCATAAGATCAGACTAATTTATGGCACAATAAATATAACATCTTTAAGAACTTTAATACCTTAAATAATATAAAAGACGAGGAAGAATATTATAATTCTTACCTTTCTTCCCATCTTTTAAATTTCCTCTCTAAAGCTTTCTTCATTGATTCCTCAATTTGTTTTCACACTTATCTTAAACTACAATTCATCACATATTCCATTTTAACCACACCTAAATTTTGATTATAGTTTTCACTAATTTAATAATTTAATAATACCTGCACTGCCAAATCCTTACCGTACTGTGCTGAACTTCCTAGTCACGGCACTGAACTTCTCTATAGGAATCCTGCTGTACCGAATTCCACAACAGTGCACTGTATGCACTATGTCGTTGAAAGCAGAATTTTCACTGTTTGCACTGAGCCGAATTCTTCCTCCAGAATTTGCTTGCAGAACTTCTCAGGATTCCGAATTCCAAACCTAGAAAAAGGCTTATGGGAATTCTATTCCAAACAATGAATTCTTAATATTTACTGTGCTGTGAAATCAAACCAAATAATAAGTGGATTTCTTCACACTGCTACAGCCTCCATACTTATCCATCCGTCAGCCTTGCTTGAGTGAAAAAGAAATGGGAAATAAATGGATAAGAGGCCCACAACTGCTATCATTCCTTCACGTCCAATTGAAACATCTCTTCAGGCATAACTGAATACTCAATTTCATTTAAAAATTTACTTAATAAGAATACTAAATTCACTTAATAGTGTACTTAACAGTAATTCACTAGTTTAACTAAATTCAATTATTCGTAGTTGACGGTTAAATAATTATTAATTTAATTAAAAGTTTATTATAGCTAAAAAGATTAATTAAGCTTATTTAACTTTATAAGAATTGACTATTAAATTTTTATTACCCGTAAATTTTGGATATTACATGAGCCAATTTAGTTGTGTGCATAAATACCTAAAAAGCTTTCAGATTTCTTTCTGAAGTTGATCATGTTCTTGAAGGGTGAAGAGAATTTTCGACTATATTATGGATGATGATGATGTTTGTCTTCTTCATATCCTCCTTGGATGAATTTCTCCTTCATCATCCCTTATTTGGAATGGACTTCATATTCGTCTCTCTTCTGTGGGATGGATTTCACAAGCTCTGCATTGCCGTTGAAGTCTTCAAGTTCTCCCTCTGATATCATTACAACTCTTGGGAGTAGAGTTATTTGCATACCAAGATAATTACTGCAATATAATTATGAAATAATTGTCCTAAATTTTAACATATTATATATATATATATATATATATATATATATATCACAGTTTAAAATTGCGCAATAAGAGGCGCGTCTCTATGCAATTCAGACCAAAAACGCCTCATTGCCTAAGCAATTTTGGTGTTTGCTGCGGCTTACGCCTCAAGGATGGTGAGGCGCACCTCAATTGCGCAATTAATGTTGAGGCGTGCGCCTCATAGATAGAGCCCACTTAATATAAAAATGAATTTTATTTTCTCCCTTCTACTAGTCCAAGCAAGACCGCAACTCCCCAACCCGCAGGCCTTCGTTCCTGATCCCGCAAGCTCCCGAAGCCCGCTATCCCGCACGTCTCCGCCGCCTCTCCCTCCGGCGCCGCCGCTTGCCGGTGAGTTCCTTATTTCCGGCCGCCCCTCTACATCACTTCTTGAAGAGTTCTTATAATCTTTTTTTAAGTTTAGGGTATGATTTTTCAACTTATAGGAAAGCTAGGGTTTTACATTTTTTTGAGTTTTTTTTGTTTTATTTTGCTTTTTGCCTTCACGAAATATGGTTAAGGGTAAGGAAAGTGTAATACGTCATTGCGGAGGGACCTTTCTTTGAAATATAGTGTTCAAGTTGACATAGCCGGCGGTGAGAAGACTGATGTTTATTTGAAATGTAATTTTTGCAAAAAAGTGGTAAAGGGCGGAGTTACCCGCATGAAGGAACACTTACCATGCTCTCATAAAAACGTAGCACCGTGTGCCAATGTGCCGGACAAGGTGAAGGATGAAATTATTGCTTATATGAAGAAAAGTATCACGACAAAATACTCACAACAGGAGCAATTTGATGAAAGGGTGGAACATGGTACTTACTTCGGGAGTGAGAGTGGAAAGGGCTCTTCCTCCACTATACATAATAGAGATGCACGGGGTCTGATGGACCAATATATGACTATTCCAGGAGAGGATAGAGGACAAGAACAGATGATGTCTGCGGCTGGTACCAGAGAGGGTCGACGGCAGGTTTGTATGGATATTGACAGATTTTTTTTTAGAATGTCATACCATTTAATGTTGCGACATTTCGCAAGCCTACTTCAATATGTTGCGGTCTGTAGGGTTGTATTGGAGAGGGTTGAAGTCAGCTTCCATGTACGAACTGTGAACATGGATATTGAAGGAGGAGCTGCAGAACACATAGTATAGCATTGATGAGATTAAGCGGACATGGATTGAGACTGGTGTTACCATTATGTTAGATGGATGGTCTGACATGAAGAGCAGGAGTTTGATTAATATCCTTGTCAACAATCACTACGACACGGTATTTTTACGATCAGTTGAAGCTTCAGATGAGGTTAAAAATGATGCATTCATTTTCAATTTACTAAATAGGGTTGTTGATGAGATTGGGGAGCAATTGGTTGTTCAGGTGGTGACTGACAATGCCAGTGCATACAAAGCAGCTGGTCAGATGTTGATGGAGAAGAGGAAACACCTATATTGGACCCCCTGTGCAGCACATTGTATCGATCTTATATTGGAGGAACTTGGTGATTTACCTCAACACAAGAACGCTCTTTCTAGGGCGAAGAAGATCACAAAGTTCATCTACAACCACTCATAGGTCTTAGCCTTAATGAGAAAGTTTTCAAAGAAGAAAATGATTCGCCCTACAACCACTAGGTTCGTTATTATACTTCTGCTCTGCAAATCATTTTTAATTCCTAATGCAAGTTTATTCTACAGGTTTGCCACATCTTATTTGACACTGCAGAGCCTGTTGGATGTAAGACAACTTTTTGAAGCAATGTTTACATCAACAGAATGGCTTAACTCTGCGTGGGGGAAGAAAATTGAGGGGAAGGAAATAAGAAAGCTAATTCTAAATGATAAATTTTGGGCAACAGTGACCTATGCCATATTGAGTATGAGACCCTTGGTGCAAGTTCTACGTTTAGTGGATGCCGAGAAGAAACCAGCCATGGGTTTTATTTATATTGCTATGGATGAGGCGAAGGAATTGATTGTTATGGGAGGAGAGGAGGCAAGTTATAGAGAGATTTGGGATATCATTGATGCTCGGTGGGAGGTACAGTTACACCGTCATGTACATGCAGCGGCGTATTATCTAAATCCTTAATTTCAATATTTAGAGAGGAAATCTTCAAACTCGGAGGTGAAGCTTGGGTTGTATCATTGCATAGAACGACTAATACCGGAGTAGACAGATAGGGAGCTTGCAGATTTACAACTTGTTCTATTTCAAAATAAGGTGGGATTTTTTGGTCTGCAAGCAGCAAAATCAACTATTGCCAAACGGTCTCCATGTATACTTATTTTCGTAAATGCAAAACACTTTAATATGTTCTGATTATTATTTTTCTTCTTGAAATTAGTTGAATGGTGGATCCAATTTAGTGATTCTACCCTTGAGTTACAGAGTTTTGCTATTAGAGTTTTGGGCCTCACTTATTCTTCTTCTGGGTGTGAGCAAAACTGGAGTACATATAGTCAAGTGCAAATAAAGAGAAGAAATTAGCTTTCAATACTTAGAATGAACTCCCTTGTGTATATTATGCACAACAAGAGGTAAGAGATAGGAGGTTGAGGAATAAGGGGTTGAAGGATGATGAGGATCCGTTGGTGTGTGATGATGTGTCATCTGATAATGAGTGGTTCATAGATGATGAGATAGATTTGTCATTATCAGACCTGTAGTTATAGGATCTAAGTGTGGATGTCTTGAGGGGCGAAACAGATCAAGTGGGCACATCCACTAGTACCACATCACACACATCAACTAGTTCTGCAGCACAACAATCAAATAAAGATATTCCACAATTTCTTATATGCTATTGCATTATATTTATATCAAGTAAGTAATTAACACGATAATGATTATTCTTATTGAACATAGAAGAGAAAAGTTCACATTGAAGATGATGAAGATATGACATTTTATAGATACAATTGGAGAAGAAGATTTCCTTAAAGACCCATTTAGTGATGAGATATGATTGGATTTTATATGTTCTTTCTTAATTGTACTTTGGGAGTTTTGATAGACTAATATTTTGTGGTTTTATACTTTGGGACATGAATTTATTGCATCTATTTTCATACTTTCCATTAATTTCACATGTCATTTAGATGTTTTTATTGTATGATAGAAACTTGCTATTATTTACCTGCTAAAACTCTTAAATTCTCATTTACGCAATTCTACGTCCTTGAGGCTTACGCCTCGCCTCATGGACGAAAAACACCTCGAGGCTTATTTACGCAATTTTAAACTTTGATATATATATATATATATATATATATATATATATATATATATATATATATATATATATATATATATATATATGTTGACCTCTGCAGCATACAACAAAAAAATAGAACAAAATAATAAAAAATGCATGAATTATTACCTCTGCCATACCTGTACGTAAATCCTGCTCAAATCCTGTATTTGTCACGTGCTACAGTCGCCCCATGCCCTGCAGACGGTGCCGCTTCAGAGCAGGTCACGCTCAAATCCCGCGTACGAGACCTCAAAACTCAACCTCTCGTTGGTTCGACGCCCCATTCGCCTCTTTCACGTACACAAGCCAACTCCTTCAGTTTTTCTTCTCCTGAACCATCCTCACGCATGAAAGCTTCTTCTCTTCCCCACTCAACCCCATGAACTTCACTCCTGCTTCTGATTTTCCTTCCTCACAGCCAAATCGCAAAACCTTATCCATCTTGTGACTCTTCCACGCGTGCGAACATCTCCTGCTCTCTATTTTTCCTCACGCGAAAACTATCTCAGTTGCAACAACCCATTGACCTCTTCACGAGACCTCCAATCTCTAAACCATGAAGTCACCTACAGAAACCTCCCAATCCCTTTTCTTCTCCTCCTGTAGTCGCAAGTCCCTCATCTGACTTGTTTGCCAAAGTCGCAAAATCACCCAGGCCGAACCCTTCCTCTCAGCTGAAGGTTTCCATAGCGCTGCGCCCTTAGCCTTCCTTCTACGATTAAGCATTCGAACAATCTGCCTCATCACTCTACATCTGCCGATCAAAGCCTCAAAGCCAAACCCAACGAAAATCTCCATTCTCATTTGAAGAAGCTTGAACCTGCAGTCCTCTATCCTTCTGATCCCTCATAGAAGAAAGCCAAAGCCACAAGCTGCAGTCACCTCCTTCGTCTCCAACACCTGACCTCTCTACCTTAGCTGCGTGTTAGTTTTATTTTTAAAAAAAGGAGTTTTAAAAGAAAAAGAGAAAAAGAAAAGAAAAAAGAAAAAGAAGTTTTTGTGCATTTTAGTCGTCGTTGTCACTTCAATCATCGCCGCCGTCTACCCCGCCGACCTCGCTCGTCAAGGTATAATGACCTCGAACTCAAAACCCCCAAAATCCTGCATTCGGCCTTTGCGGAGCACCGGAAAACCGAGCATAATGCTTTTTCCTAGCGTAGTGGGAAGGAAACTCAGTGTATTGCCTACGGCTAGACGGGTAGGCCTTGTACATGCTCTCGTAACGTGGAGGGACACTTTTAATTACCCATAAGCACTTAAGTAACGTGGCGGGGGAAAGAAAGTTGCACATTTTCAAATAGGTACCCCAAAGACCCATGCACGTCTTTCTCTGGCGTGGTGGAATTGAAGATTTATGCCTGTTGTGTCATCCAACACTTATCGTACATGCTTTTCTCTAGCGTAGTGAGAGGCCCAAACTCCTAGAATTTCCCCTAAGTCTGGGAGACGCTGGGAGGCTACCAAATTTTTCAGTGAACAGAGAGGACTTGACTTGGACCACATGGAACAATATTTAAAGCAATAAATCGAAATTTAATTCGATAAATGCACGATAAAATTGAAAATACAAGATGTTGAATAACGATCTAAAGTACTCAAACAGACATTAATTGATGAACATGAAATTTGTGTTGGATAAGAAACCTCAAATGTTATTCACTTATAAGCCATATTGCTTAATCAATCATATGCAAATGATAATATCTCCTACATGTATATGCAAGAAAGTTGTAGTGAATGTGATGACATGCTCAAAGCATCCGACAATACATTCAACTCACACACAAATACATCAGTTTCTCCTGAAAAATTGAAAGTCAAAACATGATGAATGAAGCAAATTATCAATCGACATGCAAGGAATGTGGCACATCTACGAACAATGATCTATTACATGACAGGTTTATTAGCTAGACATGAAGGTAGTGGTTGACATGCAACGAAGGTGAAAATCAAAGACTTGCAACAACATTACCACCATCCTACAAATATATGCAAGAAGATTGTGATGGAGGCAATGACATTAGCATGAGTAAATATAGGAGACATGCAACAAATATCAAATTGAAGTGCGGCCCTCTCACCGTCAATGCTAGTCAATATGCAAGCAATCGTATCGATACCTTGCATGTGAAAGAAATCAATGCATCAACAACTTAAAGCAAAACCAATTCATTCTCCACAACCCATGGTCTACAAGGTACCCTTGGACGACGCAATCCATGGTTGCCGATAAGGATCCTTCTGTCAGGTTGGGTTGACTAAGGATCTTGATTGGGATCATCATCACCTCCCCCACCATCCGCTTTAAGTACAAGATAGTGAAATTTCTAATTTTAAATATTAAATTTCCACATATCAACCTATGTTGCTACTATATGTCGGATATGACGTATCTACGGATACAATGTATTCATTTGATGACTAGCCTTAATCGAAAGTTCTCTCTCGTTACCGGGAGTGGTAATTAACTATAGGAGCTTGCGCCTATAGTAAACTTGAACTCAGATCTAAAGTCCTCGCAACATGAGGGCGAAATCTCTGGGTAGTGTCTTATTTACAAAAATAATCTACCTTCTGAAAATTTACCCCGGAACCTAATTCGTTAAAACTCCCTGATAAAGTAGGGGAGACCGGGGCGCGAATTTTCGGAGCCCACAATATATATATATATATATAGTATCCCGAGTCTAGTACTAGTTGTAGCGTATGATGTAAATGTCTATTGTGAAACCTACAATTAGTTGAAAGGCTACTGTGGCTATTGCTGTTATAATATAAAAGATGCATGTGTATTCATTCTGTGGTGCATACATTTATGTGCAGTATGTGTTCTCTCTTGCATACGTCCGTTAATGTTATTTTACAAACAAAAGCATTAATTGATGCATTCAAGAAAGTTAAATATGCACACGTGCTTGTAACTATATGATTTTTTTTTCATTTTTGATCTTGTTTATGTTTCTGAAAGACATGAGTGAACAACAATTTGAGGAAGGTGTTTCGTTATTTTTTGAACTCACACCATCCATCCTTGGTCTGAGGCAACTTAGCTGGTTCAAAATGCTCAGTTTAGATTTGTTTCAGCTGCGTTCTCAGCTACTTGTGAATTGAGCTGGATATGGGCAATCTTGTGAATTCCTGCATTCAATGTTTGAGTTCATATAAATTTTATTGACCAGTCCTTATGTCATTTGGTTAAGAGAAAGTCTGTGTAGAATAATATATTTATCGATATAAATCTTAAATTATGCCCCTGTTGGAATAACAAATTATGGCTACAAATGCACCACTGATACTAGAAGTACAAATGCACATGAATGTTTTCAATTCGGGTCTCAACATGAATTAAGATTTTAATAAACTTGCACAAAATCGGATAATGAAATTATTTAATGCGAAAGTGTATAATTATTATTTCTTGGTATTTCCCAGGAACCAACTCTTTCCAGGATCCTGAAGATGGTGGGGAAAATCAGGATCAGGTATCCCGTGCAAAATTCTTTGAATTCTAGAGCACACTTCCTCCAAACGGTAATGCCTATTTCTTTTTAATTCCTGGTAGAGAAGTACAGGCGACAACACACTTGGAGAAGATGCTCCATCATCAGATGCAGAAACAACAGATGAGAATGTAAAATAATCTTTCCATTATTTTCCTTTTACTTGTGTTCATGTTGAAGAGTTAAACGTTTGCTTTTTCTCTCACTAGATATTGTTAAATGGGCAATTGGGCAACTAGCCTGATCATTCTTTGGCCAGGGTGACCCTGTAATACTAGTCAGGTTGCTGAGAGAATAAAAGTATAATGAAAATGTAAAATATTGACGTGTTTCCCATTTATTTAATGCATTATAAATGCATCCATATGATAAATATTTGATATAAGTACATTAGTTATTCTTTTTGAACTGAGATGCATATTAGCTGTTGGACTTGACAGAAATGGTAGGCTCAGTTTGTGTTAGGCCCACCCTTTACATTGATTATTTCTAGCTCTCTATGCTTTTATTCTATGAAAAATTCCCTCTCGTTTTGTTTCTCTTCACAATTTTGTTGATGTGCTTTCTGCTAGATGACTGTTGAAAATCTGATGGAGGCCTATGAAACATGCACATCTACTTTGCGAAAATCTCAATATAAACGCCGAACAATTTCTCTAAGGAAGATCGCTCCTGCTTACTTTTCAAAGGAGGTCAGCTGTAAAGGACTTGAATCTTGATGAATTCACTTGTTTTTTTAGTTATCTATGTATTATCATGCTGAATTATGTTTTGGTCGTCTAAAAAGTTTTTGCATGTGATATCTAACTGTAGATGAGAAGATTTTTTGTGGTGGCGGTACTGTGAATTATTTTTTACTGCTCTTTTGGATTGCCTGGTTTATAGTGGATCGAATATCTCAATTTAATATATAGACATAGAACGTAGCAATAGCAGATGTCATCGTATTAGCGAATTGAGTAGGTTCGAGAATTCGTGGCGTTCTCAGCATGGTGGATGCATGATTTTGTTCTTGGTTTGTCTTAATGTATGTATAACTTCATTATTCTCTGATGTTCTTCAAATTCTTGGGAAACTCAAATCTATTTTAATTTTTATTGGTGTTTATCTTCAATGAAAAGGAATTTCCCCTTGTATTTTGCAACTTGGGGTTTTGATGTGGAGATTGAAGCTGGAAAACTCCTTAATGTAAAGAGTCCTTGCTTTTGATGTTGTAAGGATGTTAGTTTTTTCCTTGCACGTGATGTGGATGAGAATGGAGGAGTGTGGGGTATGGCCGAGAGGAGAGAGAGAGAGGGTGGTGATTTGTGAGGAGCTTGTGGGGGGGGGGGGGGGTGTGGTTAGGGTGGATTGGTGTGGGTTGGGCTGAGGTGTGTAGTGTGGGGTTGGGTGCAATGTCAATAAGGCTAGAGATAGAGTTTGAGATTAGCTTTGCTTGTAGCTATTTTAAGCATTCATGAGTGATTAATATATAAAAGCTTTCTTATTTGTAATGAGAATTTCATCATCAATGAAATAACAATGAAGAAAGCAATCAAAAGAAATAATGGTGGATCTTTCATAAAAGGCTTATCTTTCATGAATGAATTTTTTAAATACGATAATCTTTCGATTGCATCATTATTCATGAATAAATCTATTTTAGGTAGTAGTTTGGAGGCGAATCTAATTACTTGTTGAATATTGATGATGATAGATCTTTTGATGGTGGTGCACTACTTCATCTTCCTCTTGCATCAACTCTACTTAGGAGAGTGCTCAACACAGTATTCATTTTATAAAGTAGGGGCGATTCACTCCAGCTCCTAGAGGGACATACATATGGTATCATTGGCTGGATGACCATGCCATTGAATTAGGAAGTGCTACTAGCTAGTTTTGCAAATTTTGATCTCATCAGTGATAATCTGCTCTGATAATCTGCTCAACAAAATCTATAGGAGGAACTAAAGGCTAGGCAAGAAGAGTAGCAATATTCACAGGACAAACTCCACTTGCAATAACGTTTAGTAAGAAACATAATAGGCTCAAAATTTTTTTCTAAAAGATTTAAATAGGTTTGATTTTATATACTAAGGCAATTCAGTCAAACAAGTATTATATCCTTCTTTCTTTAAGATTTTATAGGACCCATAAGATATGGTGTAGAGTTTATTGTAAGAATTGGTATAAAAGTTTTTGTAGCGAATAACCAACGAATAATAATCCCCTTTGTGAAACTTGCAAAATTTCAACAAACAATAGCAATTGAACTTGTAAATTCTATTTTTCTTAGCTATATGATTTTTTATATTAACATGAACTTTATATACATGCTTATTAACTCAGTACCAGACAATGATATATCATGATATTTTGGCAAGGTAATAAAATCAATAGGAATGCATGAGCTTTTACCATAAGTGACCTCGAGAAGAAACTTACCGGTAGTATGATGGAACACAATGTTTTAAGTGAATGCCATAATAGGTAGCACTAATTCCCATTAATTTAAGTTATCTCACATTGTGGGCTCTGAAATTTCGTCCCCGGCCTCCTCGCGCTATGCTTTTTTTTTTTTTTTTTTGTGGGGGGGGGGGGGGGGGGGAGTTTTAACGGATTAAGTTCTATGGTAAATTTTGGAAGGCAGATGGGTTTGTAGATAAGACACTACCCAGAGATTTTGTACTTATTTTGTGAGGACTTTATGATGTGAGTTCTGGTTTCCTATAGGCGCAAACCCCTATAGTTAATTACCCTTCCCGATAACGAGAGAGAACTTTCGATTAAGGCTAGTCGTCAATCAGATACGTTGTATCCATAAATACATAGTATCAGGTGTATAGTAGCAGCGGAGGTTAAAGTTGTTGGAAATTTGAAGGTTTTATATTTAAAATAGAAATTTCACCATCTTTCACTTAAAGCGGATGGTGGGGGAATGAATAATGGACCCGATTAAGATCCTATGGTTTCGTCGTCTCGGGCCATTGTGGTTCCTGGTCTACTTAATCAAAGGAGGTAGTCGACCCAATCTTATAGAAGGATCCTTGTCGATAGCCATGGGTTGCGTTGTCTAAGGGTACCTTATAGACCTGGGGTGGGTGTTTGTGTAAGGGGACAAATTTGAATCCACCTTAGCTAATAAATGGCTTTTTGCCCTATCGATCATATCATATTGATTCATATCTCAAGGATTTAATGCTACTAAGGAACGTATTGGCTCTGACCATAATCACTATCTCATTGTGCCATTTTGTGGCAGAACCACTCAGTTCAGAGGGACCAAGGTCATAAGTGTTTATCCTGCGGTGCCATTTGGCGACAAAACTTCTGGTCGGAGGACACGTACTACGTCCTTACTGGCCTGAGATTATTTGAGAATGGATCATAGTGATGTTTTCGATTAGGCATTAGCTCTATGTGAGCTAAAGTAAATTTGAATTTGTTCACTTTGGCAAGCTGTTGCGGATGGTGGATGTATTTTGCTTTGAGTTGTTGATGGATTGAATTTCAATTTTAAATATCTTGGACTTGGATGATTTGTTTGGAATTTTGGATTTCAGGTACTTGGGATGACATTTTGAAATATTTGAAGATAACCCGTATGGTTGAAATTTACTATAAACACTACCATCATCGGGGTATTTTGGGTCGTTTATATTTCATTAATTGAACCTTGTCGACTATGTCCACTTGTCGACTCTGTCCACTTGTCGACGGAGGATCGGGTTCGTCGTAGGCTTTGTCTTTATTAGTGAACTTTCTTTATTGAATGCCTAATATTAATGTATTAAAATAAAAATCTCGGTCGACCTCACGACCGGATATTTATTTAAGGATTTGAGCTTTGTCGACTCCTATCTATCCGCACAGATTGATCGGGCTTGAAGTTGGACTTATTTATTGACCCACATAACATTCTAGACAAGTTGGACTTATTTATTGACCCACATAACATTCTAGACATATGACGAGTCTCTTACGACTGCTTGTAGAAGCTCATATTCATCGTAGTCTTTTAGTGTTTGTCTTCGGATGGCATGTAGGATGCATAATCACTTCATCAAAGAACTTGCAAGCCCCAATAATCTTATCCAACTCAATATTCAAAACCTAGTTGAACTGAGATTAACTCACTCCTTTGAAAATAATGATTTGATCTAGCTCTCTCTTCCTAGAACTCATATAGTAATTAGCGGCCAACTCCTTGATTATGCTATCATCATTACTTTTTATTTTTGGCTTAGATAAAGAATCAATCATTTCAAACTTGGAAGACTGTGACCTTGCTAATATCTTGTACATCGAAGTCAATGGTCACTGCCTTGAGTGGACCTTGTAGTGATTGAAGACACTTCGCGTCGTATAAGAGAAATCTACGAGATATTCATCTCTAAGATGATTATTGTAGCCCTTGAGATGATTGAGATGGCGAATGTACTGTCTATTTGTAGTTGTGAGTTTGGGCCACCTGGCTTTGCATTAATGTTTAATAGCATATCTGTCAAATATTGATCATTAACTCTAGTGGGCGTGATGCAGTGTATGTTGATATCTACTTGAATGTATCTAGATGTATCACGTTGTTACTTCCATTGCATTTCAAATCCCTTTGATTGCAACTGACACATTGATGCAAGCAAGAAATGAGAAAAAAATCTAATTTTTGCTTGAAAAAAGAAAACACTTCCTAGGATAAAAAGAAGATACATAAAATATCCCAAAATAGACAAAATACGACATTTAAAACAAAAACGACTTCACTTTTATAATATAAAACGACTTACAAACTTTGACACAAACAAACATATACATATACCTATAGTTGCTTTTCCTTGCTTGAGAAGAAGGATACAAGTGGCGCCGATCTTGCGGAGGGAAGAAGGAGATAAGAAGCCCGAGACGAAATATAGCTCGCAAGCTATAGAGAGGAGAAAAGAAAGGATGTCATAGATCGCAAGTAATTCCCAAAGAAAAACCCTCAGGTTTTTGTTCCAAAAATCAGCCATCAAAGTCTCTCTTTTCTTTACCCAAACACCTTATGTTTATAGGGGAAATGGGGCAGCCAAACAGCCCAAAACAACACTTATTAACCCATTAAATTATGGGAACTAGAAGGCCAAAAATTCAGTCCAGGAACAACATCCAAACAGTCACAAAGGGGGCTGCATTCATTCCAAAACAGCAGCCAAAAAGGCAGCACAACAACCGAGTAGAACAGCCAGGGATGGAGTAGGGAACAACCACGGGAAACAACAACCAGGGAGGAAACCGAAGGGGCTGTACAGGAACCGAACCAGCAGCCAAGCAAGGAACTGAAATAGCAGCTAGGGGACCGGAACATACAATAAAAGGGGGAGGAATCAGCCATGGGAAGGAGAGCTAGCTGGGGGAACCAAAGGGGCAGCAAATGGGGGGGAATGAACCTCAATTTATGAGCTAAAAAGGCTCTCTACTATACATTAATGAGCTGATTCTAGTATAGGACCTAGAAGCTCTCCAAATTTATAATTCAAAATGTTTGACCCTCCCTAACTACATCAATTCTTCTCCGATTGAAAGAACTAATCTCCCAATGAGATGTCTTCAAAAATTTGGAGATCCGGCATTTCAGAACCTCTCGATACCAACTCACCTGACACTCACATACATGACACAAATACCTTGGATATACTAACTTGCTCTGATACCAAATTGATACAAACAAGAAAATAGAAAAAAATTATTTTTTTCTTGCAAGAAGAAAACACTTCCTAAGATAAAAAGAAGATACACAAAATACTAAAAAAAATCCTTTTATCTTATATAAAGACACTTACAACAAAGGACACTTATAAACTTATGAAATTAAAATAAAACAACACATAAAACTTCCTAAAATTGCATTTCTTTGATTGATTGAGAAGAATGATACAAGTGGAAGGGAACTTGCGGATAGAAGAAAGAGGTTAGAAGCAGACGAAAGAGGAGAAGCTCGCAAGCTTTCCTAGACGAAGAGAGGAATGGAACAAACTCGCAAGCTTTTCCACGACGAAACCCGCAGGTTTAGGCTTCCAAAAATTACATCATAACAACCTCCTAAAAACTCTCTAATAGCCACAAAACATCTCCAATTTATAAGCAAAAGAAAGAAGCCAAACAACCATTCGACCTCCAACCAAAACCAATCAGGTTTGGGGAAATGAAAGGCCAAAGGACACCACAAACAGCCCCCAAAATCTGCACAGAAAACAGAAAGGAAAGCCATGGGAAACACAGCCAGGGAGCCACGAGAAAGCAGCTAGGGAGGGACCCGAGGAGCCAAGCCAGGTAACGAGATAGAGGAAGACACGGGAAAAACATCCAGGGAGAAAACCTAAAAGGCAACCAGCCCACAGCTTTTATTCACAAGGAAGAAACCAAAGAGACACAAGAATGGGAAGAAACAAGCTCCACTCCACATACTTTTATGAATTTATGATCTAGGAAGTGCAATTACTCCTCCAAATAATGAGCTAAACTTCAGCTTAAGAATTAATGAGCTAGCACCAAGTTGAACCTAATTTTTTTAGCTCAAAACCAAGCAGCCAAAGCCCAACCCGAGAGCAGCCAAGGCCCAAATCGAAATATAACAAACAACCCAAAGGACAAAAAGGACCCAAGTTGTTTTGACCACCCCCCCGCGGCCCTGCCTACATCACACATTGAATGTGAGACTGGTCTCCTGTATTGTCATTGAACCCTTCTACCTGTAGGGAATTGATGCGTCTTTTCTTGGGGTTCGATCACCATTGATGATAGAGATATCATTGTTTTCCTTCATCCCTGCCTCTTGACGAATTCATCGTATATAGGTTATATTCATTATCATTATTGCTTGCAAGTTAGTGTGTGATTTATGAGTCGACCGGTATTGGTAGAAGAGGTATTATCTTCTTTATGACTCTTTTGCTTCACTTGTGGACATGTCGCACCCTTCACATGTTGTAGGTAAACTATGTATGTAACAAATCTCTATAATTGCTTGTGGATGCTCATTCAGTTGTTCATAGGTACTCATGTCTGTAGTGAATTCATGATTCTTGCTTGCATATGAACTGCAGTGTCTTGTCATATTCAATGTGCATCATCCTTACGTCGTAGAAGATCAGTGTATTCATTTATACATATGTCAGCACTTGTTGTTGGATGGATTATTATCAATACTGGCACCACCTATTATGATCATATCTGCTCATTTGTAAGCATAATTTGAGATGGATATTACAAATCAAATATCATCATCATTCAAGAGTTCTATGTTATGATTTATAATCGTGTCACATTTTTCTACAATTTCATCATTGTTTTTGAGCATTTCTACTTTAACATACAAGCAGGTGGTTGTATGCATGGCTAATGTGAATGTTACACATTGAGTGCCATCATTTTATAGGTGATATATTGGCAAAAGATATTTGCTCCTTTAATTGCGGCCAAAATATATATCTCCTTTGATTTTTATATATTGCAAAATTTGGATGCAAGTGAGTTGTATTTGCTACAATTCTTCATATACTTGCTTGTCGGTAGTATGTTGCTTATATGGAAAGTATGTTATAGTGACCCATAGGCGTTTGCATTTGTTACAACCTTTCTGCGTTCTATATTTCGTTATCCACAAATGAGATGTAGCGCTCATGAAATAATCTTCTACATTTATTCGTATGCATCTATACACATTGTTGGCTTTCATCTTTGCTTGCAAATGACATTTTGCATGAGTGTCTATATGTCTAAGAAGTTCATCAACTCAGAAATATATCTCCTGTCGTCACTTACGAGAGTCGAGAGTATTTGTTTATATCTAAGCAATGTTAGTTGCGTACGAGTCTTCGTGCTCTAGCCACGAGCACACTATGACATTTTTTGTGATGAAGTTGTTTCCCATTGATGTCTGCAAGCGGGGCCGTATACTCATCACAAGTTTTCCTTTGCATACAAATGCATAGTTGTACTTATGCAAGCATTCCACTCTTGCTCATGTTCATATATATGCAAATGTATATACTTCATGTGCACATATCATTCTTTGCATAAAATAAGTTCTCTACTTATTTATTTGCATTCAATTGAGTGAACGAGCTTATTAATTGATGTTTGTATTTTTAACTTGATTATATGTTCATTAACTTTAACTCCGATCCCTTGTTGAAATTGTTTGATCTCAAATCTAGATCATCATCATGTTATTCAAGTCTTGATCCCGTGTGGTCCATGCAAGCTCAATCACTCTTGCATTTGGTTCAAATTCCAATCCTATGTAGTTCAAGTCAACTTTAAGTCCTTGTTTAGTTTGAGCTCAGTTCATATAATATTCAAAGTAGGCCTAAGTCCAAATTCTTTATTTTCATTCAAATCATGGTTCAAGCTCAAGCTCTTATTTCAATTTCATTTATTTAAGTTCAAGCCTTTGTTATTAATCATTTGAGTTCTGTCCAACTTTAAGCTCAAGTCTAAGTCCCATTTTTTTTTGTTAAAGTCCTTGCTTGGATCCAAATTGTTTAATTCATTTTCAATTAGTGTTCAAATCAAGTCAAAGTTCTTTGCATTTGTTCTTGTAAGTTCAAAGCATGTCCTCATTTGTTCAAAATTTTGTAAGTTTGGTCCGTTGTTCAGTAAAAATTTCGACATGCTCCTAGCGTCTCCCCCGTTTAGGGGAAACTACAGGAAACTAGGCCTTCTCACCACGCTAAGAAAATCGTGTATGGTAGGTGTCCTCGGACACCGCGGTCATATTTTCTTTGTCCCCCACCACGCTAAGAAAAGCGTGTATGGATCTTCTACATGTACCTGCTTAGAAAAATGCTATCATTTCCCCGCAAGTAGGTACTTATGTGTATCTCAACTTCGTCGTAAGCATCATACCTGGTTTCCATCCCACCACGCTAAGAAAAGCGTGTATGAGCGATTTTCCGGTGTGCCACGAACACCGAAGAAGGGATTTTTTTGGTGATTATCCGCTTCGTCGCAAGCATCGCGACGAACTTCGTCCCATCACGCTAAGAAAAGTGTATATAGGTGATTGTTTTATCGCGCTGAAAGGGTTGAAATAGGGCTCTCAAAGTTTTAAGGATTGGAGAAGTTATACCTTCGTGAGGAAATGTCGACGACGACGACGACGACGACGGTGCAAAATACATAAAACCCCTTTCTTTTTTTGAAATCTCTTTTTTTTTTACTTCTCTTTTTTGTTTCATCTCTCTCACACACACATACATATATGTTATATATATATTATATATATATATATATATATATATATATATATTTACATACATACATAGAGAGAGAGAGAGGTGTCGGCTTAGGCTTTTGAAGCTTTAGGCTATGGGAGCTATGATGTAGGCAATTGGGGGGGGGGGGAGCAATTGATGTGCCTTGCCTTTGGATTGATTTGATTCATTGTTTGGGATTTGTTGTCTTGGGTTATGTTGCCTCTTTTGGTGAGCTGATGTGTTCTTCTTCTAAATTGGATGTGCCTTGCTTTTGGGTTGATTTGGTTCCTTGTTTGGGCTTGATTGTATTGGGTTATGTTGCCTCTTTTGGTGATCTGATGTGTTCTTCTTCTAAATTCAGCTCATTATGTTATTTGGAATGCCTTTTTCAGCTCATAAATGCATGTCCTGGTTCATCCCCTCCCTCCCTCTCTGTTGGCCTTTCAGTTTCTTCCGCCTTGCTCCTGTCCTTTGGCCGGCTGTCCTTGTTCCCCATGGCTGGCTGTTCTTGTCCCCCGTGTGGTCCCTTCGGTTGTTGTTCTAGGCGTTGTCTGTTGGTATTTTAGCTCCCTTTTTTGGTTGGTCGGTTGGAGGTGGTTGGGGTTGTTTGGCTTTTCTTTTCACCTATATATATATATATATATATATATATATATATATATATATATATATATATATATATATATATATATATATATGTTGTTTTGGAGTAGAAAAGAGGATGATATGAAGTGATTTTTGGAATCTAAAACCTGCGGGTTTTTTTCTTGGGAAAGCTTGTTAGCTTATTCCATTTCTCTTCTCCTCTCTTGAATTTCGTCTTGGGCTTCTTCTCTAATTCTTCTCTCCGTAAGTGAACACCCCATTTGTATCTTTCTCTCGATGAATGAAAGCTTCTTTAGTTGTCTTTATGTATTCAATATATTGTTGATTGTAAGTTTAAAGGTGTCATTTTATCTTATTTAATTTTATTTGAGTTTTTGTGTTGATTTTAAGTTATATGGTTGTAAGTTTGTTATGTTTTAAAGGAAAACTATAGATGTTTGCAAGCTTAGTTATTTTCCTAAATTTTTATTGCATCAGTTTGGTATCAGAGCCTAGGTTAGCATATTCCTAGGTTGTTCATGTCTTTTTTAAGCGTTTAAAAAATGGAAAACCATAAAGACATTGAGTCAGTTGTGGGTGAAAATCAGCCTGGAAATCCTAAATTCCAAATTCTAACCAACAGATGGATTCCACCGCAAGGAGATTCTACCGATCCGCTTCAAAATGAATTATACAAGCTTCAGATGAAGATGCAATTGTGTATGGAAAAATACGAAGAGAAAAAACAAAATTTTCAGGCCAAATTCAAGCAAGAAAGAGAAATGATCCTGAAGAAGTATGCAGCTTTGATTCAAGACTTGGATGCTGCGCCTTCGTCTCATCAGAAACATACTCAAGCATTCTCATCAGGAGATGAGCCCTTTCAACCAGGGAAGAATTTGATGTAGGCAAAAAGGGGGGGGGGGGAATTGATGTGCCTTGCTTTTGGGTTGATTTAGTTCCTTGTTTAGGCTTGGTTGTCTTGGATTATATTCCCTCTTTTGGTGAGCTGCTGTGTTCTTCTTCTAAATTTAGCTCATTATATTATTTGGAATGCCTTTTTAGCTCATAAATGCATGTCCTAGTTCATCCCCTCCCTCTCTGTTGGCCTTTTGGTTTCTTCCACCTAGCTCCTGTCCCGTGGCCGGCTGTCCCTGTTCCCTGTGGCTGGCTGTTCGTGTCCCCTGTGTGGTCCCTTCCACACCTCTCAACATTTGATCCGACCTGAAAACCCGATTCGAAATTGACTCGAAATTTTTGGGTTCGGGGCGACCCGTTTAAAGAACAGGTCGGGTTAGGGTTTGGAATTTTGACCCGTTTAGTTTTTCGGGTCGGGTCCGGGTCAACCCGGAAACCCGACAATTACCCGAAATAACCTGCGCTTTTTTATAAGTAATTCACCTTGGGTCCGCAATGCCGATGCGTGCGTCGAGCGGGCTGAAGATATTTGTTCTGTGGGTTGACTGGCTTCTGTTCTGTCTAGGGTTTCTACTTTCTTTTCTCTCTTTCTCTCCGCCTCTCCTGTGCTGGAGCTCTTGTCGAGTCCGTAGTCGTCGGCACAACGTCATCTGCGTTTACGTTTCAGACTTTCAGTTCACACATTCCCTGATTTGTTTCACTGTTTATATCTCATTTCTATTACCATTTTTATATATTTTAGAAGATGAAGGTCTTGAGATTTTGTGTTTTTCATTTATTCTCTATTTCTCTACTAGGTTGTTGAGATTTTTTGAAGTTGAAGTTGTTCCGTGATCTCTATTTCTCTGCTAGGATTTATCTCGGCTAGGGTTTTAATAATTTGTATGATTAATGGTTATTTTTTGTGCAAATATTGATGGCTACGGTGTTTAACCAACATATTGATTTGTCTCTACTCTCTAGCTAGCCCGGCTTGAACTTTTGTAGATGCCCGAAGCATTGAGGCAGTTAGGGCATCATGTATTTTTGATTTTTCCATTTTTGTTTTGGTTATTGACTGGTTTGTTGGTAAGTTGGTTAGTGACTGGTTTGTTCGCTAGGGTGTTTAACCAAAAAATGCTATAATTTTTTTCTTTTTGCATTATGCTGCAGCTGGCCCTTTAAGATGTTCAAGTGTTATGTGAAAATATGTTTTACAGTTTTAGTTAACTTCATATCAGAAATTTTCAAATTTGACGTGCAAGAAATTTTTAAATATTAGCATTATGATGTCTTCTAATATTTTTGATAGATGGAGGACTTTAATACTGATGCAAGCAAACCAGATAGAAAAGCCAGATAAGGAGAACGATGGGCAAAACTATAACCAAACTCGATTCAAATAGTAGCAATCATCTATGACATCAAAAACCGATGAATAAATGAGAAGAGAGATCAAAAGAAACAAAAGAAATATAAAAAGATGCTATCCTCAGAACAACCGACAGAACGGTTTCCTCACATGCATCGAAATGTAGGTTAAGTAAAGTATGTGCTTAGGGCTAGCAAACCGATGGTCCACCACAGCAAGATAGTCCAAACATCCAACCAAACTCCTCCAGCAAATGCTCCCAAATCAGCCAACAAACACCTCCCAAAGCTTAAGAAAAAAAGATACAAATGGAGTGGAACTTGCGTAGAGAAGAAAGAGGTAAAAAGTCCAGACGAAATAGAGGAGAGGAAGTGGACAAAGCTCTCAAGCTTTTCTAAGAAGAAGAAAACCCTCAGGTTTTTAAAGAGACTAAGCTCAACAACCTTTGCCTTCAAAAATCATCTACTATATATAGGCAAGAGGGGGGAACCAAACAACCATATCACGTCCAAATAAGCCAATAAGATTTAGGGAAAAGAAAGGTCAACAGACACTTCAACAATTCCCAAATGGCACAGCAAAACAGAGGAGGGAACTCCCGGGAACCAAGAAGAAAACCCACAGAACCAAGCAGAGAACTGTGGAACCGAGCAGCCCAGCACAGAACCAAACAGCCAGCCGCAGAACCGAACAGCCAGCCACGGGAACCAAAGGAGCAAGGCATGGGAAATCATCCAGCACAGGGAAATGAGAAGAAAAGGGGTAGGAGAAGAGGCAAGTCTACTCCAAATTGAATCCTTGATTTAAAGCATACCTTTTTGGAATAATGAGATAGGAAGCTCAATAAATCTCCCAATAAATGAACTAAACTTTAGCTCAACATTAATGAGCTAGCAACTTAGGAAAATAAAGCTCAACTCCAATAAACCATCACCTCCCAACAATATCATAAGCTCAAACCGAGAACCATAAGCCAACCCGAGAACCGTAGCAGCCCAAGGGACCAAACAAGCTAGCAAACCAAAGGTCTACCAAAGCCCAAGCACAACCTACCATGACCATTGGATGCCTTCCATCATTGGATAGCTAAAAATATATAAAAACTAAATAAAATACTAATGTTCAATATTTGAAAATGAAAATACAGAAATTATTATTGCATCAATTCCCCCATGGTGGGAGTCTCATCTCCGGATGAGAAAGCTTCAGCAACTTTCTGAAAAAGATTAGGATGACGTCGTTTTAGCTCATTAGCATCCATCCAAGTGCAGTCGGTCAGAGGTCGATTCTTCCATTTTGCCAAGAAGCTCTTATGCTCGCCATGTCTAGTTTCAATTTCTACAGAATCATCAGAATTTCCTTCATATAAAGAAAGGTCAGAAACATTAAATACAGGAGAAGTGCCAACAGAAATAGGTAGATCCAACAGATAGGCATTTGTGCCTAATTTTTGAAGCACACGAAAATGTCCAAATCTCTTTCTGCTTAACTTTCTAAAAGTTCCAACAGGAAATCGTTGACGACGAAAGTAAGCTATAACCAAGTCACCCTCATTGAAAATAACCTTTTTTCGATGTTTATCAGCAGTAGACTTGTACTTAGCATTAGCCTTTTGGAGTTTTTCAAGGACTTGTTTTTGGACGGTCTTTATGTGGTCAAAAGTTTCAAAAGCTTCAGCACTAATTTTGTTAGGTAAAGGCAAACAATTTCTATCTAAAATGTGAGGAATAGGTTGTCCATAAATTATTTCAAAAGGAGTTTTACCAGTGGAACGATTAACAGAATTATTGTTTTACCAGTGGAACGATTAACAGAATTATTGTAAGCAAACTCAGCTTTAGGCAAGACTAAATCCCATTGGGATGATTTTTCTCTGGCAAGATAACTTAATAAATTTCCTAAGCTTCGATTGACAACTTCAGTTTGCCCATCAGTTTGAGGATGATATGCACTACTAAATTGAAGAGTAGTCCCAAGTTTTGCCCAAAGAGTTCTCCACAAATGACTCAAAAATCTAGTGTCTCGATCAGAAGTAAAAGTACGAGGAACACCGTGAAGACAAACAATTTCTTTAAAAACAGATCAGCAATGTAAGAAACATCAGAAGTTTTCTTGTAAGGAATAAAATGTGCCATTTTGCTAAAGCGATCCACCACCACAAAAATAGAGTCGAATTTTCGAATAGTAACAGGCAAACCCAAAACAAAATCCATAGAAATATCCTCCCAAGGTTTGTTTGGAATAGGCAGAGGAGTATACAAACCGGAATTTTGTTAATTTTCCTTGAAAGCTTGACATATTTTACATTGTTTAACCAGCTTAGCAATTTGCTTTCTCATATGAGGCCAAAAATATTTTTCTTCAACCAAAGCAATAGTTTTTCCTTGCCCAAAATGTCCACCCAAACCTCCACTATGAAGTTCTTTCACAAGTTGTTCTCTTAAAAAGTTTTTAGTTATGCAAAGTCTAGATCCCTTAAACAAAAAACCTTTATGTATAACAAACTGAGCGGAAGGATCAGTTCCAGAAGCAAGGCAAGAATCCCAAATATTCTTAAAATCAGAATCGCTTGCATAAGTATATTTTAAAAAATCAAAAGAAGTGATAGTTGGATAAACAGTTATGAATAAATGAGATCTCATGCTTAAAGCATTAGCAACTTTTTTTAAAACACTAGTTTTATGTTTAATCTGAAAAGTATACTCTTAAAAAAATGAAACCCACTTGGCATGCCTTTTATTCAAATTTTTTTGAGAACCCAAAAAGTGAAGTGCTTCATGATCAGTATTTAAAACAAACTCTCTTTAAATCAAATAACATCTCCAGAATTTCAAAGCTTGAACAATAACATAAAACTCTAAATCATAAGTAGAATATTTGGATCTAGTTTCATTCAGTTTTTCACTAAAGTAAGCAACAGGTTTACCCTCTTGACTAAGCACAACACCAATACCAACATGAGAAGCATCGCAATTAACTTCAAAAATGTTTTCAAAATTTGGCAAGTTAAGAATGGGAGCTTGACTCATTTTTGCCTTCATGATTTCAAAAGTTTTTTTAGCTTGAGGTGTCCACCTAAATACCCCTTTTTTCAAGCAATCAGTAATAGGAGTAATCAGAGAACTGAAGTTTTTTATAAATCTTCTATAGAAAGAAGCCAAGCCATGAAATCCTCTGACCTCACTTATGTTTTTAGGAATGGGCCAATTTTGAATTGCTTCTATTTTTATCGGATTCACTTTTATTCCCTCAGCAGAAACAATAAAACCCAAAAATATCAAGTTTGAAGTCATAAAGGAACACTTTTTAAGATTGATGAAAAGCTTTTCTTCTCTTAGAATTTGCAACACTTGCTTTACATGATTTAAGTGTTCAGAAGGATGAATGCTATAAATCAAAATGTCGTCGAAATAAACCACAACAAACTTTCCAATAAAAGGTTTCAAAACATGATTCATAGTTCTCATAAAAGTACTCGGAGCATTTGAAAGCCCAAAATGCATCAAAAGCTATTCATATAAACCTTCTTTAGTTTTAGAAGAAGTTTTCCATTCATCCTCAGGCCTTATTCTTATTTGATGATACACACTTCTCAAATCAATTTTAGAAAAGATTTTGACATCACTTAGCATATCCAGCATGTCATCCAGTCTAGGAATTGGAAATTGATATTTAATGGTAATTTTGTTTATTGCCCTACTATCCACACACATCTTCCATATTCCATCTTTTTTTTGTGTTAATAAAGCAGGCACAGCACAGAGACGTAAGCTTTCTTGAATCAAACCTTTTTTTAACAAACCATTCACTTGCTTAAAAAGTTCAGCATGCTCAGATGGACTCATTCTATAATGAGGAAGGTGGCAAAGTAGCTCCAGGAATTAAATCAATATGATGTTGAATATTTCACATGGAGGCAACCCAATTGGCAACTCATCAGGAGTTATGTTAGAAAACTCATCAATTAAAGCTTGCATTTCTTTAGGAATTTGAAAAGCAGTATCAGATTCTTTTCCCAAAATCAAATAAGCGACTTCAGAATGTTTCAAATCATTAGCATTTAAAAGCAGTTCAGGAGACTTAATTTTGGCAACCATGTTATTCTTAACAGGTGAATCAGGCACATGTTTTTGTGGATGAAGAGTGAACTCTTTATTATTTTGAATCAAAGTGTAAGTATTTTTCTCTCCATTGTGAATAGTTTTGTGGTTGTATTGCCAAGGTCGTCCTAACAAAATATGACACACTTCAAGAGACATAACATCACAAACAACTTGATCTTTGAAAGATCCCTCAATTGATAGATTGATAGTACATTGCTTAGTGATTGGAACCTCTCCCCCTTCTTTGAACCAAGAGATTTTATAAGATTTGACAAGTGGTGTTGACTTTATTTTAAGCTTGTCAACCAGTTTTTGAGAAACAAAGTTTTCAGAACTCCCACTATCTATCATAAGAGTGCAAATTTTTCCTTCAATTGTACAAGTTGTTTTGAATATGTTTCTTCTTAGCCACCTATCCCCTTTGTCAATTTTTGTTGTTAAGACATGTCGAATTACCAAAAATTCTTCACCTTCATCACCTTAAACATCAACCTTTTCTAATTCAATGTCATTTTCAGACCTAGACTCATTTACTTCTTCTTCCTCTAAGTTTTCATCATTTTCAATAAGATTATTTCTTGGTGGATTGTTTTTCCTACAACTGGCAGAGAGATGATCATAAAGCCCGCATTTATAGCATGGTCCAATTAATATAGGTTGATCAGTAAGTTTAACACTCATAATTTCCTTTCCTTTATCTGCATTTTGATTTTCAAAAATTTTAACTTTCACACCAGATGTTCCCCCAGAAGTTTGAGATTGAGTTTTAATCCCGCCAGTTGGTCGTCATTTATATGTTTCCATTACTTTATTGTGACCCTTTTCCCTTTGATGTTGTTTTTCCAATTTTAGTGCCATACGATAAGCCTCGTCAATTTTAATGATATGATGCAAGTTAAGTTGATCTTGGATTGACCACTTTAAGCCATTGATGTATCTTGAAACAGTTTTCTCTTCAGATTCATTTAAATCATTTATGGATTGAACTTTATAGAACATTTCGGTGTATTCTTCAACAGACTGATTTCCTTGTCGCAAGTTATTAAATTCTTGAAATATTATTCGAGTATGATCAGTTGGTAAGAATTTTCTTTTCATTTTTTCCTTCATGCTTTCCCAGTTTTGGACTTTTTCTTTTCCTCTCCTAAGTCTATTATTTTGAAAGTTTTTCCATCAAGTTAAGACATGACCAGAAAGTTTTAGACTAGCAAAGCGAACCTTTCTATTATCAGGTATTCTTTCTACTCAAAAAACGGATCCATCTTTTCTACCCACTCAAGGAATTGATCGGGTTGAAGTTTTCCCTCAAAGTTAGGAACATCAATTTTTATTCCATGATCCCAATTTTTTGTTGCCTATGTTGATTTCTTGGAACCTGCTCTTCACTTTCAGAATTTTGCACATTAGTATTAGCATTATTAACATTCAGGTTTTCAATTGCTTCAGTCATAGTGTTGATTTGTTGTTGCAAATGATTCAATTGTTGTATTAGATTTTGTCAATCCCCCGGATTATTAGACATCTTAGAATCTTAGAAAAGACTCACCAAACAAAGACAAGAAACCAACAAAACACACCAACCAAGGATAAGAACTTGCTCTGATACCTAAAACTTGTTGCAAGCAAATTAGATAGAAAAGCCAGATAAGGAGAACGATGGGCAAAACTATAACCAAACTCGATTCAAATAGTAGCAATCATCTATGACATCAAAAACCGACGAATAAACAAGAAGAGAGATCAAAAGAAACAAAAGAAATATAAAAAGACTCTATCCTCAGAACAACCGACAGAACGGTTTCCTCACATGCATAAAAATGTAGGTTAAGTAAAGTATGTGCTTAGGGCTAGCAAACCGATGGTCCACCACAGCAAGATAGTCCAAATGTCCAACCAAACTCCTCCAGCAAATGCTCCCAAATCAGCTAACAAACACCTCCCAAATCTCAAGAAGAATCCTTGATTTAAAGCATATCTTTTTGGAATAATGAGCTAGGAAGCTCAATAAATCTCCCAATAAATGAACTAAACTTCAGCTCAACATTAATGAGCTAGCAACTTAGGAAAATAAAGCTCAACTCCAATAAACCATCACCTCCCAACATCATCATAAGCTCAAACCGAGAACCATAAGCCAACCCGAGAATCAACAGCAGCCCAAGGGACCAAACAAGCTAGCAAACCAAAGGTCTATCAAAGCCCAAGCACAACCTACCATGATCATTGGATGCCTTCCATCATTGGATAGCTAAAAAAATATAAAAACTAAATAAAATACTAATGTTCAATATTTGAAAATGAAAATACAGAAATTATGATTGCATCAAATACCATTCCTGATAATTTTTGTTTTGATGAAAATGAAGAAGTTGCTCCATCTGAAAATGCGGTAGAGCCATATAACATTGAATGTAATGAGGGAGGTGAAGTTGCTAGGAAGCGGAGAATAATGATTTCGGTTGTTTGGGGTTACTTTGAGATGTTGTCTAAGCCAAAAGATGGTAAGCAAAGGTGTAAATTCAAGAAATGTGGCATGACATATTTCTGTGATAGCAAAAATGACACTGCGAATCTATTACGACAGTTGGAAAATTTAAAAAAAAAGAAATATGCGTGATATTGGACAACTCATTTTACAAACAAACTCTGAATCATCCATTTCTATGAATGATAGTAAGTTTGATCAGTCAGAATTTCGTGACTTGTTTATTGCATGTATCATTATGCATGACTTGCCCTTCTATTGTGTTGAGTGGGTTGGAGATCGAGCTCTTCTAACGTATCTTCGTCTGGGCTTGTAGTTGTTTTCAAGAAATACCGCACGAAGTGATTGTAAGAAATTATTTAGTAAATAGAAGTGTAATATACGTTCTCAATTAGCAAAATTGACAAGTAGGGTGTGCTTAACATCAAACCTTTGGACTTCTATTAATACATATGAGTTTATTTGTTTGACAATGCATTTTATAGATAATGATGGGCATTTGCCAAAAAAGATTATCAGCTTTGTTTTCATGCCGCCCCCTCATGATGGCATTGCATTATTTGAAAAGTTACAGTCTCTTGTTATAGAGTGGAAAATTGATACCAAACTTTTTAGCATTACTTTGGATAATGCGTCAGCAAACAATGCCTCAGTTGAATATCTAAGAAATCATTTATGTTTACGTGGTGCTTTGCTTTGTGATGGTGAGTTCTTTCATATTCGTTGTACCGCATATATTATTAATCTCATAGTTCAAGATGGTTTGAAGGAGGTTGATGCTTCAATAATTAAAATCCGAGAGAGTATTAAGTATGTAAAAGGCTCTCAAGTGAGGAAGCAAAAGTTTCTTGATTGTATCAAACAGAACTGTCTTGATGGAAAGAGAGGCTTGCGACAAGATGTTCCAACTAGATGGAACTCTACTTTGATCATGCTAGATAGTGCTATTTACTATCGACGAGCTTTTCAGTATTTAGAATTGGGTTATTCAAATTATAGGAATTGCCTAACTAGTGTTGAGTGGGATAAAGTTGAATTTATTTGACAATTCTTGGCTCCTTTCTACGAGATAACATGTGTTATATATGACTCAAAGTACCCAGCATCAAATTTATACTTTCATTGAATTTCTACAGCTTTTGCATTGTTGAAACATGAACTCTTAAGTGGATATGAATACATCAAAAGAATGGCAGCAGGAATGATAGTCAAATTTCAGAAATATTGGTCTGGATTTTCTGTTATACTAGCTATAGCTGTCATTTTAGATCCACAATACAAATTTGCTTTTGTTGAATGGTGCTATAGAAGACTATATGAAGGTGATTACCAAGATGAACTTATAAAGGTTAGAGAAAAGTTATTCTCTTTATTTGGAAATTATATTTCAACAAGTAATGAATTAACCGGACAACAAACACGGACATCCCGAATGGTTGAAGTTGGAACATCAAGAAGTACATCTACAAATATAATTAAGTCACAATTTATTCAGGTATTATGTTAAGAACTAGTTATATGTTCATTAAAGCTACTTGTGTTGTTTTATAACATTTACATCTACACAAACAGGATTTTGAGTCTTTTCATGCGGAAATTGGAATGCCTAGGAAATCAGAGTTAGAAATATATTTTGATGAGTCAAACCTAGATATGAAGATTGATTTAGATTCTTGCATTTTTGGAAAGGCAACCAATATAGGTTTCCTGCTATATCTGCTATGGCTCGTGACATTTTGTTCATTCCTATAAGTACAGTGGCATCGGAAAGTGCTTTCAGTAATAACGGTAGAATACTAGATCAATATCGAAGTTCACTTAAGCATGACATTGTTGAGGCACTTGTTTGTTCAAAGGATTGGTTGTATGCAGAACAGGGTGCTTTATTCTTCAACCTTCTTCTATTTATGTTTTTGGCACATTTATTGGATAAGCTCAAATTCCTTTTTTTTGTTTTTTTGTAGCAGTAGTTCATGACACAGAACTAGATGCAGTTACAGATGATATCTTTGATTTACATGTCATTCAAATTGATGCAGAATTGATTGAAAGTTCAGTTATTAGATGATTCTAGTTTAACATTTTATTTATGTCCTACAAGTTACATGTTACGGATGACATCCTTTGCTTCTGGTTGCTGTTTAATTTCGATATCTAGTTAACTGTTATTCTGTTAGAAGTTAGAACTACTGTGTTGGACGGTAAAATTGGTGGTTGTGGGTTTGGTGTTTAACTGTGTTGGACTAAAGTAAAACTGGTGGCTATGGGCTGTGGGTATGGCTCGTGACATTTTTGCTGTTTAATTGTGTTGGACTGAAGTTATTGGCTGCTGCTTGTAAAATCTGTTTTGTATTTCAATGAGTCATGAACTTAAAGTCTTTTGATTTGTGGTGTTCCTTCTTTTACTGATGGGTGTTTCCACATGTTAGTTTGGACCCTGGGTTGCCAGATCCTTTATTATCCTTGTTTTAGATGGTTGTGTTTTTCTCCTGCTTGTCCCTGTTCTGATTTCTTGTGGATTATGTTTTCCTCTGTTGGGATTAATGATGCCAGGTTAATTGTTTTAATTGATGTTTTGGCTTATCAAAGAAGGTGAACAAGGGTGGTAACCATTTTTTTGGCTTTTTGCATTTCTATCATTCTATGGATTATGCTGCTGTGGTTCATATGGTTTCTCGGGCCTAAGGCTTTGTGTGGATTGCCCGTTGCTACTTCTTGTATATTTTGTTTAGTTCAGTTAAGTTGTTAGCTTCTTCTTGTATATTATGTAAATTCATTGTATTTCGGTTATGTTGTTGTTGTTAGCCTGTTATGTTGCTGGCTGCTAATTTCTGTTTTTTGAAGTTGAAAATTGAAATACAATGAAGTGAAATGAGTAATTTATAAGTTGGAAGTCGTCGTATAAGTGATGAAGCGATGATGATTACCTTCTAAGATGAAAGTGGGCACTGGGAGTCGTATAAGTGTAAGTTCTTATGTACTATTACAATTTACAAACATGTGACATTTATATTAACTTAGAATAACATATACTATCTTACTTTCTTATTCAAAGAACAGATATTAAGTTAATATAAATTGTCACCTTGGATGATTATTTGTTAATATTGATTAAACTTACATCTTACATCGCAATGACCTCATTATGAGATGAGATTAATGATTTTGAGGGTTTAATCTGAGCAGAGCAATATATTATTATTACATATTAAAGTTTGCAATCTATATAATTGATTTTATTGTAGTAGGTCATTGGCTCATTGCAGATTTGAAGTCGTTATTTCGAGGAGCATTTCAATATTTCTCTTACAGTCGTACTCATTAGTGATCATAGTATAAATATAAAATTGAATAAATTATTATTCTGAATTGAGATTGAGGTTGTAAAATTGGAACTTTATAAATTAGTATTTCTCTCGAATTGAATTGAGATTGTAAATTTGTAACTAAAAGTCTTTAATGATGAATTTATTGTTTAATTATTTTCAATTTTTCAAATTCATTTTTGTTGTTTTGCTTATATTTTTCCCTTAAATTATAATTAAAATTATTATATATATGGTTTATCGCGTTAGGTCGGGTTGACCCTAACCCGGGACGGGTCAGTTTTTGGTTCCGAAAACGGACCCGTTTATTGAACTGGTTCGGCTTGACCTGAACCCGAAAAATGTTGGGTCAGTCACAGGTCGGACCCGAACCCGACTCGTAACCCGAAATTGACAGCCCTAGTCCCTTCGGCTGCTGTTCCAGGCGTTGCCTGTTGGTTTTTTGTCTCCCCTTTTTTTGGTTGGTTCAGCTGGAGTTGTTGGGGCTGTTTGACTTCCGCTTTTCACCTATATATGAGTTGTTTTGGAGTAGAAAAGATGATGATATGAAGTGATTTTTGGAATCTAAAACCTGCGGATTTCTTCTTGGGAAAGCTTGCGAGCTTGTTCTATTTCTCTTCTCTCTTCGATTTCGTCTTGGGCTTCTTATCTAATTCTTCTCTCCGCATGTGACCACCTCATTTGTATCTTTCTTCGCGATGAATGAAAGCTTCTTTAGGTGTCTTTATGTATTCAATATATTATTGATTGTAAGTTTAAAGGTGTCGTTTTATCTTATTTAATTTTATTTGAGTTTTTGTGTTGATTTTAAGTTATATGATTGTAAGTTTGTTATGTTTTAGAGGAAGACTATAGATGTTTGTAATCTTAGGTATTTTCCTAAATTTTGATTGCATCAAGCTGGGTCTGACTGGCTAGGGAAGTGGATTAGGCTTAGAGATCGGAAGAGCTGGACTGTTGACCTCCACATATCCGCCAATTCAGCGCAAGCAAAAGAGGCGAATTTGGAGACTCAAGTGATGCTCAACGTGCACGACACGTCACTTAAATGGTCAAACTACTTTCGATCTCTAAACTGACTGGGCCATTGCGATCAGAGCACCGAATTTATGCAAGAGGGAACCCCTCACAGTCAAATAGGGCGGAAATTACTGAAATCAATGACCAACACCCGAAAACGACACGTAACACTTCCTAAATAATGTATGATCGCAAAACATACTTTGTTATTATGTTTGGAACGTTTGCGTCACCCAAGAATGACTGTAATTTTGCTTAATAAAGTTTGTGCGGGAAAACCAAAGCGGATCCTGAGGCAACAACACGAATTTTGAGGTGATGCATGCAAATCGAAACACACAAATATTGAGAGATTTTAATCCTATACACAGATCCCTGTATTTTCAAAATATCGAGGGATTTTAATCCTCTGCACAAATCCCTGTATTTTTGGCTTCCCATCCCCATATCCTGCCAAAAATCCTATTGAAATCCTGCTCAAGTCTTGTAGTTCTGCATTTTGGCGCCGAATTCAACCATTGTTTCCCACCCTCATGACTTCTCCTTTTCGCGCTCCCTCCCTCGCTATTAAAATAAGAGCAAATGAAGCTCTCGCGTTCTTTCTTCATTCCACACTTCCTCCCTCAATCAAACGACCCAACCCCCTAGTCGCTCGTCTTGCTACTCGAACTTCTCCTCTCACCCGTTTGGCTTTTTTTTATCTGATTCCCAACTCACAGCATGTCGACTAACCCTATATCCATTCGCATGCCTTCAACCGATCTTACATCAACCTTCAATCATCCAACATCCGTACAGCTCTTACCAGCCTCACCCTTCTGTCACCTTCTCTGATCCCATCGAATCGCCCAACACATCAGCTGTAGGCCTCAGATTGGCCTGATCTCGCTCAAATTAAACCCCCCGCTACTCCCAGTTGCCAACAATTGAACCTCCTCCTTCCTATTCACTTCACAGCTGACCTCAACCGAGCACCTTCAGCTACGTTCGAAACCTCACGTAGCCCACTCGCACAGCATTGTCGGATCCTGATCTCAAAACAGTCGTCCGATCCTACACCCGCAGTTAGCGACCCCACAACCAGCTCCAATTCACAGTCCACTCTACCCCTTTCACTGTGCCGATCAACTAAGCTGCTGATCCCGACCTCACGCCTTCTACAAGTCTTCTTCCTTTCCTAATCCCGACCGAACTCGGTGCCCTTCGCCACATCCGACTAGCCTTCCTCACTGCCCCAAACCTCCTATTCGCAAGCTGTGACTAGTCCGCCTCAGACAACCGAACTCTACTCCCAACCTTACGATCCATTCCCCACACTTGGCCAACCTGCGGACCTCTCTGCTCCAGCTGCAAGGCTCACGTGCCCAATCCTGTTCCAAACGGACTACACCCGACTCCCTGCATCCCATGTCCGTCTGTCTGATCTCCACAGTCCCAACTCCAGCCCTTCACACGAAATCCTCTGACCTGCTCCCTGCTTCTACACACAACCCGTCGAGCAAGAGCCACTCGATCCCCTCTTCATATTCCTCCACAGCAGTTACTTTCTCACTCTCCTCTACCTCACAATCCCGCCAAACTCCAACCCTCCCAACTCCTTCACCTGTTGCAACTACACCCATTCCACCTCACAGCTACCAAATCTTCTCACTTAAAGTTCCTGTCGCACTTAATCTTACACATTTCCGCCTATCAGCCACACACCACAAAAAGAGCTACCACCTTCTCTCTCTCTCTCTCCCCCTCTTTACCATTATTTTTATTATTAATATTATTAATAATGTTAATATTTATATTACTATTATTGTTATTATTATTTAAAAAAAAAGATAATAGAGATAAAAAGAAGAAATAAATTAAAAAAAAAGAGGAGAAAGAAATAAAAGAAAAGAAAAAAGAAAGAGAAAAGTAGCTTTTGTGCCTCAACCCCAGTGCCCTCGACCTCGACATCGTCACCGCTTCGTCGCCAAGGTATAATGATTTTCAAACCCAAAAACTCAAATCTTATGTTTGGCGCTCGTGGCACGCCGGAGAATCACATATACACATTTTTCTTAGCATAGTGGGAGGGAGTCCGGTGCAATGCTTGCAGCAAGGCTAGTAGGCCTTGTACAGTTGTAGCATGGCATGGATAATCCTAAGTACCCGCGCATGTGTTTCTATACATGCAGGAAAAAATCTGCGCATTTCAAATAAGTACCTTGAAGACCCATACACGCTTTTGTAGCGTGGTGGGATTGAAAACCACAGTCGTGGGGTCGCCAGACACCTATCATATATGTTCTTGAGCGTGGTGGGAATATCCAGTTCTCCAAAATTCCCTTAAAAGGGGGAGACGACGGGAGGCTACCAAATAGCCGCTGCACAAATAAATTATGCAAAATACATGAAAGGCGTATACCTACATGAGCCCCGACGAGCGTAATGTGTGCACACACGTGATGTTTGAGGATGCTGCGCGGGTTAATAAATGAACTTAAATTCGAGTCCGATCCTTCAATGTGAATAGATAAGAGTCGATGCGGTTCGAACCGTCAAATAAATGTACGATCACGACGTCGACTAAGATATTTGTTTTATACATTCATATAAGGTCGTCAAGGTTTATTACAAGAAAGATTCACTAATAAAAGCATAAAGTCGACGACAAAACCGATCCTCTGTCAGCAAGTAGATAGAGTCGATAAGGTTTAACAGATAAAATGAAATTGCCCATAATTACATCTCAATGATGGCCGTGTTGACAGAAAATCTCAACCGGACGGGACCGCAAGTATTTAAAATGCCTTCCAAATTCCTAAAAAATAGAAACATTTAAAGTGACAATAAAGTCATTCCGATGATGATCGTGTTGAATGAAAATCTCAATCGGAGAGGTTTCTATATTTTATGCCCTTAAATCTCAAAATTCATCATAAAAGGACTCTGTTTTTCAATATGAGTTCAAAACTTAAAATCACTAAAAATTAAGATATTTAAAATGAATTAAATCACCAAACACTTAAAAAAAATACCCATTCACCCTCCGCAATAATTTGTCGAGGTGGACAAATATGAAAATCACTTAGCTTACAAAGATCGAATGTCTGGTCGAGAATATCACTAAGATTCATTCTTAAACCGTCTCTTGCCAGTAAGGACGTGGCACATGTCCTCTACCGGTGGTTTCACCGCCAAATGACACCACTAGTAAATGATTATTACTAGGACCCTATGCCGGGTGGTTTTACCGCCAAATGGCTTCATTAAATTATGGTCATGGTCAGAGCCCGTATGTTCTCCAACGGCGTCAAAATCCTTGAGTAATGAATCAATATTATATGATCTATATGGCACAAAGCCCTCTGTTGGCTAATGTGGATTCATATTTGCCCCGTTAGACAAATATTCACTCAAGGTCTACAAGGTACTCTTGGACGAAGCAACCCCTGGCTGCCGACAAGGATCCTTCTGTTAGTTTGGGTCGACTACCTCCTCTAACTAAGTAGACCCAGGATCATGATGACCCGGGACTATGAAATTATAGGGGCTTGCGCCTATAGAAAACTTGAATTCAGATCTTAAAGTCTTCGCAAAATAAGGGTGAAATCTCTGGGTAATGTCTTATCTAAAGCCCAATCTGCCTTATGAAATTTGCATCAGAACATACTCGTTAAAACTCTCCTCGACAACTCGATGAAAAGAAAAAGGGTTGCGGAGAGGCTGAGCATGAATTTTCGGAGCCTAGAGGGATAAATAAAAGATTTCTTTGCTAACCAATATTGCTTGAGAAGAGAATTTGCACTGTAGATGTGGAAAATTATTCAGTTTCTGGTTTTCCACCACAAGATAAATAGTAGATTGTGAAATTTTTTTAAATATTTTTATCGTAAGTTATAGCAACATGATTTATTGATAATGAACTTAATTCATTTGACTAGTGTACTATTATCAAAAATCTTCCCCTGACTCTATAGTAGCCATACTCAAGTGAATTTGATGAATGGAGGATCCTTTGGCTTTTGTTGGTAAATCTTGTCATATCCTCCTTTAAAGTTGCATATGTTCTTGGTTTTCAGACATGCGTGATTCAATAAAAACTATTAAATGATTTTATTCTCATTGGAGACTCTCTTCTCTTCTGCTATTATTTCAATTTGTTACTGTAACTTGTTTACATCAATCGCAATTCGGTAGAATGCAAGAAATTGCTATACTTCTTCATTAGTGAAGAAAAAAAAGCTAACTTTTTGCCTTTATTTTTTAGATATATTTTTATACTTGATTGTATCCTTTCCATGGAAGCTAATCCAATGTTCATTCTCAGTATTGGTAGTTTGTGAGCTTTAGTACTTTTGTATTTATTCTTCTAAATGCATGAAGTAATATAGTTTAAATTTTTCAGGCACGCCTTCAGGTTCCTCAAACAGTAATCCAGAAAATGTTATTGTTGAACAGCCTTGATGTAGATTTGTATAAACATGCACAGCAACTCTTTATGGAGCAAGCGAAGCACCTTATGCAAATTGGCCAACCAAAATCTGAACCACAAAATAAGTATCGTCTATTTGAGATGGTCAGTTAATTCCCATTTATCTTTGAAATTCTGTTGATTTTGGGTTAATTTCCTATGTTTTGGTACCTTATTTCTGAAACCGGAAGATTCTTTGCTTTTTAAGGCTCATTTCATGGTTTGAAATTAGAAAACTTGTTTTGAAAAATAGCGAATTTAATGTGTTTGTGTGTTGAAATATTCCTTTTCCAACTTCCATATCTTCTCCCTTATATTGTATTTAGGGTTTAGGATCTTTTGAGCAACTTCAATTTCTTTTTATTCTTTTGGTCACATAGGGCTTGTCTGGATGCTATGAGTTACAAAGACAAGTTCTGATTATCCTTGTGAGAGAACATGGAAAATGATCATAGGTGCTGAAGTTGGAGAATGGACACAAAATACAGTGAAGAGTTTTCTTCGACATTTGGTTGCTAACCCAAATCTAAAATGCTACAATATATGAAATAGTCCTTTTGCTCAAATTTACTACAACTACTATTAGAGAGTGTGAAATAAAAGGTTGATTAAAGTCGTGCATGTTATATATCAATAGTTTAACATGTTTAAAACTCCGAAATATAAGCCGAGCCAACAGAAAAAGGCTAACCGTTTGGTATGTCAACATTATTTTCACATATCTGATGTGATGGTAAATCTACTACTCTCACATGCAAATCTCCTCATATGAGATTGTGTCGTCGCCATGAGTGAATCACTTGATTCTACTAGCAAAATAATTAGCTCTAATCCCACATGTTCGGGAATAGATAGAAGGATGATCGAAGTTGTATCTGGTACAATAATTTAAACTCATTTTTAACTCAAAAGCTTAAATATGTTGTAGAGGGCCTAATCCCATTAGTATTTTTTAGCCAACATATGTTTTATTCATTTGATGGTATGACTAAGGCTTCTTTTGGGACGGTTTTTTTATTGATTCTTAAATTTTTGTACTAAAACTCTATTTTAAGAAGCAACAAAAAAGCCGTCCCAAATGAAGCCTAAACCCAACAATCTCACAAGCCTTAACTATCAAATGACCATGCATTGCTTTTCCTTCATTTTCTAAGAATTGATCCTCATATATTTTAAATTGTTGAGTTTCATCATATGCAGGAAACGCAGGAGGCTCGTTATAACCTTTCTATGACTTGGAAGGTTTTATCGCTAATTTCTACAACATTGTTATTTGTTTTTGTTGGCGTTTTTGTAACAACAAAGAGAAGAAATTCAAAAATTAAGGTTTGATTATGTTTAAACTTATTGTCAAAATGTATTATGGGAGAAAAAAAATGTGCCAAAGCGGAAGAAGCTGTTGTATTGCTTTGTATGGGAAGCAGTATCACAGTAGTTTTGCAGTGTTATTGTTGTATTGTTGCTAAATCCATTGATTTTTGGTGGTCTTTATAAGTGAATTTCTCATGAATCATAGTTATTGAGGCCATTGGATTATGCTAATTTTTTTTTTCTACTTTTTTAGGTTTCAGACTATTGGATTGATTAAAAAATTTTCACAATTTTTTTATTTATAACTTCTAATGCGTAAGGTCCATCCGGAGCAAGTGCAACTAAATTTTTTAAAAAATGAGTATTATACTTTTTTTAAAAAAAAGAATAATTTTTTTTATAATTATTGCATTATATTTGATTGATTATTAAAATTTATTTTATTTCATCATACAAAATTTTGAAATAAAAAGAAAAAAATAATAATAATAAAATAAAATGATGATTATTAGTAAAAAAAATAAATAAGTGCTAAAATTATCTTACAGTCTTCTGATAAATGATCATAAGTAGCTCACTTGATCTATTAATTTGGAGTTTTAACAGTCAATTAAAAAGTTTTGGATTCAAATCAGCACTAACAAACTTCTGAGAAGCTTAAAAGAAGAATCATTTTGCAACAATTTTTTGCCGGGAAGCAGAACGCAGGCTGCTATATTTATGTCAGCTCATCAAACCATCCATAAACAATGAGCTATATAACTAAGCAGCAAAAACAAATTTAAACTGTATATGTAGAATAAAGCTTCTTTAAGATAATTTTTTATTGCTTTTTAAAACAATTTTATAGTAAAAAAATTTTATATATAAAAAAATTATTTTTAAGTAGGAAGAAAGCCGTAAAAAATGATGCAAGCATAATAATAAAAAATGTGAACATCACATCAATTTGTTGTTGCATTGAAGGCAGTTTATAACATTCAAAGTGTACCCTTCAGATGAATTATGCAAAAATGAGCTTAAAAAAAGTGAAATGGGTACAGAAAAATGTTTTGAATGAATACAACTTTTTATCTGTTTCCTACACCATAAAATGGAATGCCACAAAGGTATGAATTGTGAAAGCTTGCACTATTGCCCAGTCTGAGCCACAGCTGATGGCAACAGGTTTATTCTATCATCACTCTTCATTTACATGTAAGTATGGAAACCACCAAGCAATATGTTTAATATGAACGATAAATGTGTTTCTATATGCTTAAAGAATACTCTTTTTTTTTTTTTTGCCACCCAAAGTTTGTTAAGTGGGAGTTTATTTACTACTGATGAGGATCGAATCCAAGATCTTGACTGTAACCCACAAAGGTCATCATAGTACCTTTGGCTATGTGAAAAGGTGTGATATGAGATATTCTTTGTAAGGATTTTTTGTCTACATGATGACCTACAGGCCAAAATTCAACTATACCCACCACGTCCATATGTGTGAGCACCTGGAAGGCCAGAGCCCTGCTGATGAGGCATTCCTAAAGATGGGTGCATCATGCCCATGTTACCAACCATCCCCATTCCCATGTATGGTTGGTTCATGCCCAAGCCCATGTTGGCGCCGGGTGTTGGATTCAGAGGCTGTGTAAACAAACTAGAACCGGCACGGCCGAGACCAGAACCAGCTCCCATAGCTCTTCCCATGGCAAGGGAAGATGGCAATGGAGTTTGGGAACTCTTCACTTCTTTTCTTTTCTCCTTCCGGTTAATATCATCAAAGTCGATTCCGATATCCGCCAGATGGTTGGTCTTGGCTGCAGTGAAAATAGCACTTTGTTCATGACTATAAATAAAACTGAAGGTAAAATTTTGTTTCTGGAGAAACTATTATGAGCGGAGTCCAGAATTAGAGTTACGTTCGGACTCCAATAAAAACGTGACATGTGTCCTTGTACACTGTGTATATAAATTTGTACACACTATGTACAAATCTGTACATAATGTGTATATTATGTATATAAATTTGTACATATTATATACATAATTTTATAATTTGTATACAGTGTACACACTGTGTACAAAAACACATCACATTTTTATTGGAGTCCGGATGTAACCGGACTCCGCACATAATAATTTCTCCTGTTTCTGGCACCTAAAAACACTTACATCCAGATATGTTGAGATTGACCAGCCCTCGGCTTATTGAGTCTGCCCAGACTGCAGATTTTGGTTCAAATTTCTTCTTAGATGGTTGAGGCATTGCAGATCCTTGTGCAGAAATTATTAGATCTGGTACAGCTGAATGAGGAGTGAAACTGGGCTGATTTGTCTGTATATTGCTTGGTGTAGCTTTTTGAGCAGCCTGTGGAAAAACTGGGATGTTTTCAAATGCTATTTGAGTTCCATGTAAGCTAGTTGAAGCCACTGGTTGAAATGGCTGAAGATTAATTGGAGGTGCTTGTATAATCATAGGAGCGGATGATTGAAATGGCTGTGATGAAATTGGAGTACATGATAATGACTGGGAAGCCGCCACCATTGGATGCTGTAAAGGATTCAGTTGAGCTGATTCCACATGTTCATTTACTGGAACACTAAACTGAACTGCCTGGAATGGACCCGAAGCCAACTGCAATGTTTGTGGAGCTAATGGCCCTAATTGGTTTAGATTATTAATCTGAGACACATGTGAGTCAATCCTAGATGATAGTGGAATTGCTTGGGATTGAAGATTTTGCTGCTGAGATTGATTTATTTGGAGCCCTTGATAATTAGCTGGAGCAGTAGATTGGCCAGCATGGAGAGTAATGGAAGTAGTTTGTGACGTTGCTAGATAAGATAGCCCTTTTTTGTCCATAGAAATCATATGAGAAGCTTGCATACCATTGAGAGATGCAGGTTGAAATGGATGAGGAGAAACAGGAACTTCTAGTGAAATTTGTGGGTGTGAAGGGACTGAATTATCTGTAGAATTCATCTCATTAGCACTTGGAGAAGCTTGCTGAAATACCTGGCATGCAAATGGATTTGCTTGTCCAGTTAGATGATTTGAAAGTTTGGGTTGTTCGAATGGATTTATTTGACCTATCTGCAGATCTGATGAATCGGTATCTATAGAATTATGTGCATGGGAAGCTGAATAAGCTGAAAACCCTTGTTGTGAAAGAAAATGAATTTGACCTGCAGGTTGAGTTTCCTGAAATGAAGCTGAGGCTACAGGGCCAGTCCATGGGAGAATTCCATCTAGAATATCTTTGCTTGAATTTGCAGCAGAAAATTCTGAAGCATAAAAATCAGGTTTTGACAAAGAAGGTCGATCATTCACAACATCTGGAGCATAAATTGGTCCTCCGAAGGTATTTCCAAAATTATAGCTTTGAGACGGCTCCATCTTTTTCTCTATTGGTAAATTAATTTCAGAAGCACTAACAAAACCAGAACGAGCCTGGGAAGTAGCAAAAGCTGATGTATTTGTTTCTGATGGTAAATCCTCCCCTAAAATTACCTTGAAAGGAACATCTCCAAATGGATTTTGGTCAGGCTGCTCAAAAAATAATTTAGGATCAATTTTATGTCAAGTAAAGGAAATCCAGAAACAAAATGAAACAATTTGTAATTCACAGAACAAGCTCAATCTGGTCATTGACCAAAGAGTTAAAATTTGGAGCATGCAATTGCAAACAATTTCAATAGTTCATCCTTTACCCTTCTATTAGGTTCACATCCTTCACCATCTTATAACCAATCTCTAGGTATCCAAATGTCCCTGTGCTCTTGAGCATGCATGTGTGTATGCATATGTCACTTGCATAGCTATTAGTGTATATATATCTATATACATCCATAATTGAAAAAAATGTGCCCGAAAATTTGTTTTAGAACAAAATACTCTTTTTTATTAAGACGGTGGTACTTATTTAAAGTAAGTCGGAATGAAATTGGTTCAAATGAGGTTCAAACCTTGTTCAACCAAGGTTCCAATATGGTTTGAACCATGTCTGAACATGGTTGAATAGTGTTTGTATATTGTTCGAAGAGGGTAAGATTTACCTATAGTAGATACAATAGCTTGCAATCTAACAGCTTTAACACACTACAAGGCTGATAAAGTAGAATGCAATCACAATAGATAAAATAGAGTACAACCCAAGAGCTACAATATAATAAAGATCACTCTAGCAAAGATAACATAACAAAGTTAGATCCCAACAAATCTAAATAAAAACAATCCATCAAAGAATAAATCTTTATAACAATCAACACTAGATTAATGAAAGAATAAATAAACAATCTTTTTTGTGTCTGTGTCTGCACTCGTGCGTGTGCTCAAGGTAAAATTACTCAAGGACACTCATATTGTCAAGGTTGTCGTACAAAAGCGAAACATAAAATTTGTCTCTGCTCGAGGCAATAATATACATTTTGATATGCATGAGAAATGAGAAATTGAGTGAGAATCTAAACACACCCTTTTAATTTATTATTAAGTTTTTATTTATTTAATTTAATAATTAAAAAGTAAAAATCAAATTTTGAATCTCTATCCCATACCCGAAAATCCTGCAACTCGTACATGTTAAATCCTTGCCATCGCCACATGATGTCTTTTTAAATGATCAATTTGAACGGTGAAAGACTTATGCCACTAACCAACGGTCAATATTTAAAGAAATACTAAACATACAATAACAACAACGACAACAAGTCTTCATCCCACTACATACTGCATGGGGACAATTTCTTAAAGGATTCGTGTCATTATTATTCGACAAGTTTTACACTGGTTGTCAACTACCTAACGCAACCCTCCATTTTTCTCATCCAGGACTTGGGACCTGGCAACGACAGTGTTTTAAAAAAAAAATAATGTTCATAAAATCACCCCATGTAAAACACGAATCTTCTTTATATACAAAAATGTGATGCTTAAATTTTTTTTAAAGCTCTCTTATAATACAAGAAAAAGTTTTTAGATTATCATAAAAATCTCGTTGTATCATGGGCTCTGTTTAAAATTGCGCAATAAGAGGCGCGCCTCTGCGCAATTCTATCCAAAAGCGCCTCGAGGCGCACGCAATTTGGGCACTGATTGAGGCGTACGCCTCACCCTGTGTGAGACGCGCCTCAATTGCGCAATTATGGGTGAGGCGTACGCCTTATCCAAATGGTCTTACCTACTTAAAATCAACCATTAAAAAAGCGGACGAGCCGTCCGCATTAAGTCGTGTATTCACGTATAGGATTAGGGCTTCCTGTGAGAATTGAAAGGCGAACTAGAGGCGAAGCCGTGAGGGAAATAGACGAAGCTGTGAGGGAAGGAGACGAAGCCGTGAGTGTAGAAGACGAAGTCAGAAGGAGACGGCGCAGAGAAAGAAATGAAGCCGAAGTTGTGAGTGCAGGAAACGTTCAGGCATCGGTTAGGTCGGAAGAGCAGGTACGCGGTGTTGTGGCCTTGACTTTGACGTGCAGTAACGAAAGCTTGAATAACTCCTGATTCGGCTTTCTTTCATTCGTCCGCTCAGTACAAGCTCGTACCGCTCAATACAAGCTCGGTACCGCTCAGTACAAGCTCGGTACTGAGCGGTACAAGCTCGGTACTGAGCGGTACATGCTCGGTACTGAGCGGTACATGCTCGGTACTGAGCGGTACATGCTCGGAACTGAGCAGTACATGCTCGGTACGCTCGGTATTAAGCATATACAATAAACATAATTTCAAAATTACTCTTATAATATAATTTTGTTCCGGGGGCGCTACCCCCGGAAACCCCCGCAGGGGCGCTACCCCCGCAAAACCCCCCGCAGGGGCGCTGCCCTTTGACCCCGCGACCTGACCGGGCAGGTCGAACCCCGCCAGGGGGCAGCGCCCCCTTGGACCCCCGGCAGACTGGTATATTTTTGTATTCATGTTTTTTTATTATTGAAAGTACAAATAATTGTTAAAAAATATGTCATATTGTTAGTACAAGGAATTAGGGATCATTGTTAGAGGCAAGGAAAAGGCGTCTGCGTTATTGCGGAGGGACTCTTCTTGGAAATATAGTGTACAAGTTGACATAGGCGGCGGAGAAAAGAGCTATGTTTATTTGAAATACAATTTTTGCGAAAAAGTGGCGAAATGCAATTTATATGTTTTTTGTACTTTGGGAGTTTTGTTAAACTAATATTTTGTGATTTTGTACTTTGGGACATGATTTTATTGCATTTACTTTCTTACTTTCCACTATTTTCATATATCATTTAGATGTTTTTATTATAAGATACAATATTGCCATTATTTTCCTGCTAAAATCCTTAATTTCTTATTTACGCAATTCTGTGTCCGTGAGGCTTACGCCTCAGACCGCCTCGAGGCTTACGCCTCGCCTCACGAACGAAAACCGCCTCGAGGCTTATTTACGCAATTTTAAACCTTGATCATGGGTGCCTTTTTTTTAAATTTTATAGCCAACGTTTGCTAAAACTTTCATGCAAGATTGGACATTTTAAATTTTAAAATTTGAAGCTTATCGAAATTATCCTCAGAGATATAGGTATTTTAAATATGTTAGGGAAATTTACATACATACCACTTTATACCATTCTATTTACATATCTAACATCCAAAACTTTAATATTACATACATACCACTCTATATTATTTTATTATCAAATATGGCACTCATATTTTCTTCCTACCACTCATATTTGATTTGAAAATGAACTAAGAGTAGTATGTATGTAATATTAAAATTTTAGATGTTAAATATGTAAATAGAGTATTATAGGGTGGTATGTATGTAAATCTCCCTTTAAATATTTAATTGGGTTGATAATATATTTTATTAAAAATCACAAGTAAATATTTAAAAGTATGGATAATATACTTTTTTTTCTAATCATGCCAAGCATGAGCAAAAGCCAATGCCTCCAAATGAAGGCATATATAACAATCCAAAAGTTAGAAATTTATCTCCTAAAGTCGCCAAGAATCTGATAAATCTAATGAAAAGACTTCAAGATATGACAATCTCAACAAGTCGTGATAAAGAAGCACAAGCTTTCATAAATCAAGTCTAAGGCTTGAAGGGTGTATAAGGTTCTAATCAATAATCTCAAATATGACCAAGTCACTGGCAACTATACTTAATAAGTCATAAAAAAGAGCGCAATAAGGGAACACTAGCTTTAATTGTCAAATTGAAAGCCTATCCAAGTTGACAAGTTTGATCAACTCAAACTTAATAAATTTTCTCAATTGGTCAATAGAGTAAGCCAAAGTCAAAAAGGACAAGTCTTATTCAGTAAAGCATCTATGCAGTCAAGTAGAGGATTTGCAAACATACAAATTACCATGTCTTGAAAACCAAGAAACAAGAATATCAAACTACAAAATTCAATATACCGAGTAAGGAAACCACAAGTATCTATAGCTCAAGTTTAAATGTTAAGATGCTATATAAGGTCGAATACAACAATCCCAAATATAGTCGAGTTACTGAAACTCCAATAACTCAACTAACTATAAGAACGGCTATAGTAAGAGAATTTCTACTTTGCTAGTTTAATAACAAGAGTTGCCAAGTCTCAAGCCTATTCAACTTAATGAGTTCAAATAGCCCAAAACAAAGAGATCTTCTTACATCAAAAGAATAATCCACACTTAATAAGACACCAAGCCTGGTATGGTATTATTATGAAGGTTTTTTTTTTTTTTTTTGACAAAGTTTGGAAAAGCATAAAAAGAAAATGAAAGATATATTCTTCAATAATCCAACAAAAAAAAAAACATAAGATCGGAGAAGTTATGCCAAAGTTTGTCTAAAGCCAAAGGTTGAACCCAAAGAACTTTGTTATTAATAAGTCTTCTGCGCACAAAACATTGGACTTATGATCCCCTGCCATCTCACCAAAGCCAAAAGCACGATATAGAGGGCATACTCATTTTTTTCTAATAAGTTAATAATGATAATTCAGGCTTCATCAAGTCCATTAAAAGTTAAAATATAAAGTTAGGACAGAAGAAAATACAACAACAACAACATCAAGCCTTTATCCCACTACGTGGGGTCGGCTACATGAATCATTTTTCTCCATTGTGTCCTACTAATAGACAAATTCTCATTTAAATCTAATAAAGAAAGATTATTTCTAATATTTTCAAACAAAGCCTTTTTAGGTCTGCCTCTACCCTTCTTAAAATAAGTCAAATCTAATACCTCTACTTTCCTAACCGGGTCATCCGAAGGCAGCCGTTTTATGTGACCAAAACATCTAAGGCGACTCTCTCTAATATTATCTTATACTGGAGCTACTCCAACATTTTCACGCATATGCTCATTTCATATCCTATCTCTAAGGATAAAGCCACTCATCCACCTAAGCATCCTCATCTCTGCCACACTTAACTTAGTATTATGCTTCTCTTTTAATGGCCAATATTCGGCACCATAAAGCATTGCAGGCCTTACCACCATCTTATAGAATTTTCCCTTAAGTTTGAGGGGTACTTTTCTATCACACAGCAAGCCCGATGCATTCCTCCACTTCAACCATCCAACTTGAATTCTGCTAATAATATCCCCATCTATTTCATCATCACTCTGAACAATAGATCCAAGATATCTAAAATATGTACTCTTATTGATAACTTGATCACCCAAAGTCACAATCCCCTCACTAGGTCTATTACTACTAAAATTACACTCCATATATTCCATTTTAGATCTACTTAAGTAAAAACCTTTAGATTGTAAGGTTGACCTCCATAATTCAAGTTTACCTTTAACTTCCTCTCTAGTCTTATCAACAAGAAGAATATCATCAGCAGGTATGTGACTCAAAAGATGGGGTAGAGTGTCTAGAACAGATGTGGGCATAACAATTAGAGTGGTGACATGAAAGTATGGGCTAATACTTTCTCTAACATTAAAGTCGGTACGAGGAATGGTGAGATAAGTCCAATCAAGACAGACACTCTTTCAAATGTAAATCTAAAGGAGCAACTCCTAAAATAGACTCCAATTAAGAGGATACCCATTTTTCAAATTAGGCTCAGAATCATTCAGATTCAAATTACTGTCTTCCAAATTCAATTTCAGTGTGCTCAAGGTCATATCAGTTTCTATCAAGATCAAATTAATATCATCCAGGCAGACCTTATCCAACAAGATATCCTTGATGAGAATAAGATCACGATGGGCTAAGGTATCAATGTTTAAGGGTTCTAAATTTCCTAAATCAGAGTTTAAGTCATGCCTTTGAGACGCTCTAAACCATCCAGCATGAAGAGGAGGATCTACTAGAGAGCTCTCAACGAATGCTAGACTTCATGCAACACAAAACTTAGAGCTTTGAGGATGCACCAAGTATCATGCATGAAAGAGGTTGTTGTTTGTTGAATTTATGTTTCCAACAAACAAAGGATAGAAGAACTTGGGAATTAGTTCCAAGTTCAAGGTCTCTTGGCATGCATTTGGATGTTAGGGAAACCCAAGTTGACATACACAATAAGGGACAATGATGTTGACTTGTTCATTTTGTGTCAACAAGAAAAAAAATGAACCTAGGATTTTCATCCTAAGGTTATAAGAGTTATACAATGAAGCTTTTGGAGCTTTGAGGAAGCTCCACACGTCATGTATAAGAGGGAAATGATTTGTAATTTTGGAACTACGAATCAAGAAGCAATCACCGAGTTTGTACTCAATGATATAAGCTTATCTACCTAAGTTGGGTTACGTAAATATGATAGGCTAAGATTGGGATCTTATGCCGAAGGAAAATGTTCATCTGTTGATCTTGTCTCAATAAATGAATGTGGAAGCTTAAGAGTTGGCTCTAAGCTTCAAGGTCTTCATGTAGCGATATTATGAAATTTTGGAAGGATCCAAATCATCACACATGAAGGGGATGATTGTTATTTGTTGATTTTGGATCTCAACAAAAGAGTTGCGGCTTAGGATTTGGTCCTAAAGTCTTGACATTTCATGTAATGCAATATTTAGAGCCCAAGGATGCTCCAAAGTATTACAAATGAAAGGAAAAGAGTGCTTGACAGCAAGTACATTATATTTGTTAGAATCCATGCAATATAAAACTTAAAGCTTTAAGGAAGCTCGAAGCACCAAATTTTGAAGGATGACATGCATGAAAAAGAGAATTCCCCATTTCTCCATGAATGTTTTGGATTCATGGAAAGAGGAGATGCGCACTTGAAAAGGAATTTCTCTACGTCATTTTAGAGTGTTTTGGACTCAATTTGGGGAGGGAAGATTTGATTTCCTAAAGCTTTGGAGAGGTTTCTAAACCAATTTTGGCATGATTTAGAAAATTTGGATAGGAGAGATCTATCCATATGACTTCTAGGAGATTTAAGATCAAATTTAATATGATCTATGAAGAACCTTGGAGTGCATGCATGTGACGGTTTTCCAAATTCAGGAATTTTAGCAATCTCACCTCAAACATTCAATTTGGGAGTTACAAAATAGGGTTAGATAATTCCAAAACATGAGGGCTCATGGGCCTTTGAGGGCCCATAATACATCTCAAGTTCATTTTTTTGAATTAAATAAGCCTATTTAATTATCTTCCAACTTTCACAAGTTAAGGATTGCAATCCAAATCATGCAATAATTTAGTTAATTATGCAAACAATTGGTTTGGAGATTTTCATTATTTGTCTTTCACTCCAAATTTGAAGATGTATCAAAAGTGAATTCAAAATAATTTCTTTTATCATGGGATTTAAAACATGAACTTGAGGGTTCATGAAAGACCCCACTATTTGTTTGCAAGCTTCCAAAATCAATTGAATTCATTTTTATGACATTCAACAAGTTCAGACGAAATCACAAATGTTAACGATGCAATTTCCCAAATCTCTAAGTTAATTTTATCATAACTTACAATTTGCTAAAAGTGACGTGCCTGCTACAAAGATGTGAAAGTCCCTACACATTGTCATTCAAGGTATGGTTGAGTGACAATACTTAGCCTAAGGTTTGGCTATAGGTGAAGGTGTTTGACACAAAATGAGTGCTTGAACATGCATTAGAGAGGTGTTGGATATGAATCCAACACCCCTACACGTATCGGCATGCCTCTTTGGCTCTCCCAAGAGAGCAAACAAATGGAAAACACTAGATTTCTGTTGTTTTACAAAGAGGACAACAAACGGAGAGTTTTGGGAAAGCAAAAATGAAGTTTCTAAGGGACCTATGGCTTTGGATCGTCAACCACACGTCAATTGGCTAGGAGGCTATAGGGTTTTTCCTAAGTTTTAGGATTATACCTCATCCGGGCTGTCCAAGCGCTCCAATACAAGCTCCAACTGCTGTCAAAGCTCCTTTGAAGACTCCAAGTTGTTGTTCAAGCTCCTTTGAAGACTCCAAGCTGCTGTCTAAGCCTCTTTGAAGGCTCCAAGCTGCTGTCCAAGCCGTTCCGGAGGGAGAAGACCGCTGTCCAAGCCGTTCTGGAAGTCACTGCAGCTCTCCAAGATGCTCGGGATACCTCCTTTGTTGTCCAAGACGCTCCCAAGTCTACAAATTGTTATTTGAAAGGTTTTAAAGACTTTCCTTGCTGTTTGGAAACTTCCGACAACTCCCTCGACTGCTACGAACTCGCCAGAGTTGAATTAGGAAGGGGTAGAAGCCTCCCTCAAGAGGAAAAGTTGCACAAGCCCCGATCTGGACATAATCGAGGCCTTCGGATCAGACCTGGAGGTCGACGGCTTCGAAAGGTCCAGCTAATGGGGGAAGACGGATCCCCTGGAAGGCTTTGTCGAAGCCCTAGATGGGGTCGGACAGAGGTTCCGCATGCGAGCAAGGATTGGACGGAGGCCTTCTATGCGAACGGGAGTTCTGCCAAGAGCTTTCCCTCTCGCTCTCCCTTGCTCTTCTTCGGGATGGACAGAAAAAAAAACGGGGGAGCCGAAAGGCGCACACAAACAGGGAGCCGCCCAAACTCGCCAATCCCGCTCCCTCATTGCGCTAATTGAAGTACATTCCACTCAAGTGGATTTCCTGCATGATTGGACACAAAGTTGGGAAAGATTTGAGGTGAGATCACAGCCCTTGATCTCAATTGTTTTATTTTGAGACTCAATCTAGCCCAAATTGACTAATTTGGGCTGAAATAGAACCCAAATTTGACTCAACCCGAACCGATTTGGGTCGGTTCGGGTTTGATTTGGTCCGATCAATTAAATTTCATAAAATTAAACTTGAATCGGCGTCGAATTGCATCAAATTGTGTCGAATTTGATTCAACGGGGCTCACGGGGTTCGATTTGGATTGATTTGATTTTAATTTAATTAAATTGTGTTGACTTGTAACGAAATTAAAAAAAAAAATAGAAAGGGGATCGCACGTACCTGTCCAGCCACGATGTCATCGTGCTCTCCATACTTCGCACGATCAACATCACATCCCCCCACGTCGCTCACACGACTGTGCGTCGTTAAAGAGCCGAAGAGAAGAGGCCTTCGGCCTCTCTCTCATTCCCTCTCTCCCTCACACGCCACTTCTTCGAATCCTTCGTTGTTGTTCGACTAACCTTCGACGACGACCTTCCCCGACGACGACGTTCGCTCTAGGTCGGATTGGAAGTTAAGACGCTCTAATCGGAGGGCACAACCGGAGCTAACTCGCTGCTACGATAACTTTCTCCCTTCCGCTCCTTCTTCCCAACACCACACGAACTCAGAGCCTGCTCGGCCCGTCATCTCTCCTACCCGAAGCCTCCATTCCCCCTTTTCTTTGATCTACATAGAGAGAGAAAGAGAGTGCCGAGCTGCTCTTACCTAGCCGAAACCCACGACCCTCTTCTTTCAGTGACCCGACGCTAGAGCCGCAGAAGCCCCAATCCGAAGCCTCTCCTAGCCGAGCCCTGCCCGTCGCCTTCTATAGCCGCAAGCCCTCTCCACCTTGCCGCTTCCTCTACCCGAGTGAGAGCCTCATTTGATCGATCCCAAGGCCGACCCGAGCCCTCCGATCCTCTCTTCTACTCCAACCGATCATTGGGTATAGGTTTATATTCATTTTATTTAAAATAATTGCTAATTATTATTTATATAATAATTACTAATTATTTTAATTAGCAATCATTATATATATATATATTATATGTGTGTGTGTGTGTTTGTGAGAGGTTGACAAAAGAAAAGAGAGAAAAAAACTAATAAAAAATGTGTTTCTTTTGCCTCGGTCTTCGAGCTTCCTCCCGCCTCAATCCACGAGCTACCACCGCCGGCTCACGGGTTGCCAAGGTATAACTTCCTGAACTTAAATCCTCTCTTACCTCGACATACGTGTCGGGCCGGCAAACCACCTATGCACGCTTTTTTCTAGCATGGTGGGAGGAAACCCAGTGCGACACCTACGACGAGGTAGGTGAGCAACCCCTTGGCCCCCAAAATCCTGTTCTCGGCGTACGTGTCGAGCCGGCAAACCACCTATGCACTCTTTTCTCTAACATGGTGGGAGGGAACCCGGTGCGACACTTACGACAAGGTAGGTAGGCCTGGTGCACGCTTCTCTTAGCGTGTCCGGGACAATTTTAAGTACTCGTACACGACTCTGTACCTGCAGAGAAACCACTACTTTTCTTGTAACAAGTACCGAAGACCCATGCACACCTTTCTCTAACGTGGTGGGGTTAAAGATTTTATGGCCGCGGTGTCCTCGTCCGAGGGCACCACCGTGCACGCATTTTTCCAGTGTGGCGGGAGGCCCAGCTTTCCGTTGTTTTCCCCTAAATGGGGGAGACGTCAGGAGGCTGCTAAAATTTTGGGTAAATGCATGACTGCACTCGGACCTGTTTGAACTCAAAAAGGACTCGAACTCAAACTTGTGAACCTTTGAACTTGGACTTGAACACTCATAGGGGACTTCGACAAAGATAATTGAATTTAACTCGGGCACAATTCAAGACAAAATCAAGTTTAAAATCAAAACTTAATCAAGTGAACATTAAAGAAATGACAGTGAATTTGAACTTGCTACTTGAACTCAAGCAAGGACTTGATTTAGACAATAAGACTTGAACTCGAATGGAGTATGAACTCAAGAAGACCATAAGGAATCCAAACACGAACTGGACTTGAATAAGAACTTGAACTCGCACTTGAACTCATGTTATACAACATTAAGTGGGAGTTGTAGACTCGGTGAATTTGAGTCTAAATGAAACTGAACTTAGACTCAAACATATACAAAGAATAAAGCTTGAATCGTATATAAGGGAACTCAAACTACAAGAACATTTGTACGGTCAATAGTGACTCAAAGTACACTACAAAACCTCAATGTATATAAACAAAGAATGTAGTGGACTCTTACAACAGTCTCTACGAGATTAGGTGCATCGTACCTGCAAGAAGAACAAGTGGTTGCAGAATGCATATGCGTGTCCTGTATGCGCTATTGAAACCTCAAACATTAGCAACATTGTATGTTGGTTGAAGAAGGCGACACTTGAGATCAATAGCAGAGGACCTATCAAGTGACAAAGGTGGATATAATACAGATATAATAGACTCCTACGACAATCCCTACAAGAATGAAATGGCAATAATGTCAATTGATAGTAGAAGACCCGTCCTTGCAAACAAATACATCAGACCACCTGAGATTTGTGAAAGGTGGATATGATGAAGGCGACAATGGCTCTCCTATGAACACTTCCAGGAGGTCATAGTGGATACAACGGATCCCTATAAATAAACACGAGCCGCTTGTGGATAACAACAGTGAGTACCTCGTAAGCACAACGAACCATTGTGCACACAAGTACAGATGTCACCTACGACAACGGCGACTAAGATCTACGAGTACGCAGGTACAAGGGCGACTCGATGTACGGAGAAGGACACCCCCTGGAAGAATGGAAGAAATGTTCGAACAAATCAGAACTAAACTTCCTGGTGTTCCAAAATCTCTTATTGGTCATATCCTTAAGAAGAAAACAGTTCTAGTATCCACAAACATCGAAAATAACAAGTCTACTACACTGATGATCTTAAAAAAATTTTTTAAAGTAGCGAACATCAAAGTCCAGAAGAACCTCCCCGGTGAATGAGAAAAGGGGAGTCAACATCAGGACGATGAGGTGCCTCGTGACATCAAGATATACCGCCACCGGATCCGCAACACTCGTATTAGCGGACAGAAGGCCTGTATAAGCTCTCAAATTAAATGTTATGTGTACTCAAATGGTAATTACATGCACAACTACGATTATTTCAATGTACCCCTACACATGCATCATAATTTGTACACACATAGGTACACAAAAGGGATAAATACAATCATAACCCGCATGGGCCCCGGTGAGCGTGTTATGGGTACACACGTGACGTTTAGGGATGCTGCGCGGGTTAATAAGTGAATTCAAGTTCGAACTCGATCCTTCTATGCAGATCAATAGGGTTCGAACCTTCAAACAAATACACGGTTGTGGAGACTAGTGTATTTATTTTAATATATTCATATTAGGCCTTCAAAGCCTATAATTAGGGGTGTCAATTCGGGTAGACGGGTCGGGTTCGAGTCGAACCCGAGTTGACCCGGATCTAAACGAGTCAACCCAAACCCGACCCGATTTTGCAAACGGGTCGGACAGTTCAACCCAGACCCGCGCGGGTTGCCGGGTTGACTCGACCCAACCTGGGCGGCAGAAGGCGGAGTCCCGAGCACGCTACAGCGCGACTGCGCGAATGCGGACGAAGTCCGCAGACCGCATGACGACGCCAATGCGGACGGAGTCCGCACCTCCGCGGGACCGCGAGTGCGGACGGAGTCCATGAGAGGCGGGACAGAGCAACTGAGCGACCATGTGAGTTCGAGGTGCGAGCTGACCGGCTGAGTCGTGCGCAGTGCGCTACAATGGGCGGACTGGCAGAGTTCATACGCGAGTGCGGGACCGCGTCACCACACGAGCGCAATAGCTGGAGCCTGGCAACGTCACGAGTGCGGGCAGAAACTGGGTTGGAGTAGACTTTCGGGTCAGTGTCGGGTTGATTTCGGGTTCTCGGGTCAACCTGAACCCGACCCGTTTTTGAAACATGTCAAAAATTTGAACCCGAACCAAACCCGTTTGCTAAACGGGTCAACCTGAACCCGAATTTTTCCGAGTCGGGTCCGGGTCGGCTATCGGGCCGGGTCAAAAATTGACACCCCTACCTATAATCAAGAGAATTCACTAATAAAGGTATAAAGCCTACGAAACCCGATCCTCCTAAGCAGGTAAATAGGAGTAGATAGGGTTCGAACCATCAGATAAATATGCGGTCATGAAGTAGACCGGAATATTTATTTAATGCATTCATATTAGGCCTTCAAGATTTATAATTAAGAAAATTCATTCAACAAAGGCACAAAGCCTATGAGAAAGCTGATCCTCGATCAACAGCTTGGTCGAGTTGACAGGATTCAATCAACAAAGGAAAATAACCCCAAACACCCCTATGATAGCCGTGTTGAGTGCAGATCTCAACCGGAGGGGTTAACTCCAATCATTTCAAATGCCGTCCAAATGCCCGAAATCCAAAAATCTCAAAAATCCCAAAAATCCAGAAGATTTAAAATTGAAATTTAATCATCAACACTCAAAGAAAAATCCATCCACCCTGAGCAACAATTTGATGGGGTGGACAAATTAAAATTTACTTCAGCTCACAAACAGCTAATGCCTAGTCGAAAATATCACTAGGATCCATTCTCAAACAATCTACTGCCAGTAAGGACGTGATACGTGTCCTCTAACCTGTGGTTTTGCCGCCAAATAGCACTGCAGGATAAACGGTTATGACCCGAGGCCCTCTGAACCGAGAGGTTTTGCCGCAAAATGGCACCACGAAATACCGATTATGGTCAGATCCAATACGTTCCTTAATGGCATCAAATCCTTGAGATATGAATCAATAGGATATAATCGATAGGGCACAAAGCCCTCTGTTAGTCAAGGTGGATTCAAATTTGTCCCCTTAGACAAACACCCACCTAGGTCTACAAGGTACCCTTGGACGAAGCACCCATGGCTGACGACAAGGATCCTTCTGTTAGGTTGGGTCGACTACCTCTAACTAAATAGACCAGGGACCACAATGGCCCGGGACGACACAACCATGGAATCTTGATCGGGTCCAACATCCATTCCCCCACAATCCGCATTAAGTGCAAGATTGTGCAATTTCAATTTTAAATATCAACTTCCCAAATATTTCAACCCCAAATTCTCAAATCTCCAAACTCTTCAAATACCTATATCTATGCTGCTATATATGCCAGATAACATGTATCTCTACGTATCTGATTGACAACTAGCCTTAATAAAGAGTTCTCTCTCGTGATCGGGAGGGGTAATTAACTATAGGGGTTTGCGTCTATAGGAAACCAGAACTCAGATCATAAAGTCCTCGCAAAATGAGAGTGAAATCTCTAGGTAGTGTCTTATCTACAAACCCATTTGCCTTCCCAAAATTTACTCCGGAACTTAATCCATTAAAACTCCCTCGCCAAAGAAAAAACATACAGCAGCGGGCGGAGGCCGGGGCTGAATTTTTGAAGCCCACAAATTGAATTGAATTTAATTTAATCGAGGCTTGATTTGGGTCAACTTCGCTTCGATGACATTTGTTCAAATCGATCGAGTACGATCGAGCCAAGTCGGGGTCGTGTCGACACGACAATATTATCAACAACTCTAGGTTAAACCAAAAAGATGAAAAGGCCTAATTAAATCCAATTGCATAGATTATGAATAAAAAGGAAATTTAAACGCTCATTATAACATCATGCAAAAAGCACATTTACGTTAACGATAGTGCTTCTTTGCAAAGCTCTGCTTTATAGCAATACTATGGAGCAAAGGACCAAAATGATTCCTCAACTTTTTGTGAGAGACCAAAATAATCCTCAATTCTTTTGAGAGATCAATTTGTTTCCTCAACTTTTTAAAATGGGACATTTTTTGTCTTGACATCCAATATTGGAGTTAATGTCGTTAAACGTAAGTGTATTTTGACCATTTTTTAATTAAATATTTATTAAACATAATTTTCAAGTTATTATAAATTTTTTTAAAATTTATTAAATGTTTCTTTAATAAAAAAATAATAATAGTTTTAGTTTTAATTTCAAAAATTTTAGTCCTATTTTATAAAATATGATATTTATTGATTTAGAAAAATCAAATGCAAATAAATGTTATTTTCAACGTAGTCACATATTTATAAAATATGATTAAAATTTTAAAATTAAAAACTAAAATTTTTATTAATTTTTAATAAAAGAAATGTTTAATAAAATATTTTAGAAAAATTATAATTACTAGAAAATTACATTTAATAAATGTTTAATTAAAATAACCAAAATACCCTTACATTTAATATCATTAACTCCAACATTAAATGTTAAAATAAAAAAGGTCCTATTTTAAAGAGTTGAGGGACCATTTTGATCCTGTTCTTCAATAATATGTGATGCATGGCTTTAAACGAACTCTGTAAATGCATTTAACAACATTGAATATACAATATTCAACCTTTCTCCTCCACAGATTTTACTACAGTGGCTGGCTATTAACAAAACAAGTTGAAGATGTATGACATTTGGAATGCTTTTGAAAGAACAGTGGTTTGCCCCAATTATAATCCAATTTCCGAATGAATTATGTTAACATTAATGATGAAACATACCTCACTTGAAACATCATGGGCTGTTGATGCCACGGTAAAGTTAGCCACTAGGCCAGAATTAGCAAACATATCATCTTCAGGTATTGAAGTGGAAGTTGCATGCATCGAAGCTGATGAATCTGTATGATCAACAGCTGATAACCCAAAAATGTCCAACTCTAAACCACTTGATGGAACTGTGGGAGCAGCTGGCCAAGAAAGAAAATCTGCTGTTAAATGCTTGTTTGATGGACGACATATATCTTCAACAAATCAAGAGCTTTATTTTCAAATTGAAAGCAGTAGAAACATGAATCAGTCTTGACATGGAAGGTCCTCAAAAACAACATTCTAAAAGCATAGCATTTTTATCAACTTAAAGGATAAAATTTCCATGTTAGTCCGGAGGACAAAACCTCGAGAACCATCACCCTTTGGTTGAAACTACTAAACAGTATGAATAATTAAAGGAATTAGAATGAGATCTTCTAGCTGAAAATTTATTAGAACTGTAATATATCTGCAATGATCTCTACAAGGGTCAATACTGAAACACAAAATCCAAAATAGAACAAGAAAAACATGTTAGGCTAGATCAATAAGAAAACATGATTTAGAAAGAAAATTTAATGATTAGACAAATGTGTGATGTGGATGACATAATCTGACAACAAACGTAGGGCCAAAGGAGGAACGTTTAATACCTGATACAGGCCCTCTAGGATCAAACTCGTCAAAAAAAGCAATCGCCTTTTCATGAGTTTGTGCAGATTCACAAGCTACACTTGCAGGAGCTTGGTTTGTACCTCTAGAAGTTTCTTTGGGTCCTGAAGGTGAAGATGCTTTCTGCATTGATGCCGTCACAGTGCCTCTGGACCCATATTCGGAATACATATATCAGAAAAATAAGCTACCCCCACCCCCCCCCCCCCCCCCCCCCCCCCCCCCCGACAAAAACAAAACAAAAAAAAATAGCTCATCATACTTGTCATTCTGAACATCAGAACAAGCATCATTGGTGGCTTCTTCATAACTTAGAGGTGCATCAATTCTGTGTACAAAATTTATGCTCAAATAATCAGCTTTATATGTTGCTCATTAGAACTCCTATTATATCGAAATTCAGTCACAAAACGAAATGATGGAGCTTCAATAACTTCAAAGCCAACCTTTCATCACGCAAACTATCATTGTCTCTGCCGCCATCACTCCTGCAACATCAAGAGGCATTAAATACAGGTTGTTACATTTAAACAAACATACTTAGAGAATATAAGCTACATGAGATACAGGAAAAATTGAAAGCCTAGAGTTTAATACTAATCTCATAGCCACTAAATAATCATGGACATGATTTAGCCGGGTCTCTTTAGCTTGCCATGCTAGTATGGATCAAACTAGTGTTTCAACAAACTTTTTAAGTAACGAAAAAAACAAAGGCATGAGAGCATTCTATACTACGCAAAACAAGATTTTTTTTTTTTAGTAACCCTTCTCTATGCAATGGATTTGTTCATTTTGAAGGAATTAATAAAAGGAAATTATATGAAAAATGGTAGAATCAATAGACTAAAAACTATATGTCATTTTAGAGATTATATGACAAATTTTTAACAAGATAAGTTACAAAGAGGTTTTATGCTTATATAATTAAAAAACTAGAGTTGCAAGTTAACAAGATAAGCTACAATGGCTAGTTAAAAAACTGCAGGAGCAATAAAAAGCAGGAAACGATGAATTACAAAAAATGAATAACTGATTCTTGGACTATAGGAAAGCAAAATACTAAGTTGAATGGTGATCATACTCATCAAGAGAATTATTCGGATGTCCACCAACACTTTGGCTCCTTGGTCTGTACTGGTAATCACCATTAGGACGAACTCTGTAATTATCATCTCTGCTGTAAAACTCATCGTTATCCTTGGCATGCTGATCCTGACCCTGACTATATTTGTCTCCACTGGGGTACCTATCCTTATCCCTGAACACCAAGTCTCTTTCCCGCACAAGCCCATCCTCCCTATTTCCATCATCACCTTCAAAATGTCCATCATTGTAGCGGGCACTTGAAGACAAAGGTGGCCGAGATGCCCTACTGTTGGAAAAATTGTGATTACTGGAAAGCATTTCACTGTATCAACATTGTAGAAAGTTTAATATCACATTTAGTGCACATATTGTGATGGACTTTAACTCACTTGTCCTTGTTAAAAAGAGCTTTATTTCGAACTTCCTGGAGCCTTTCCTTATTATTTACAAGTGCAACAAGACTCTGAGATTTCCTTCTAACATTGCTCCCTTGATCCCTCCCATTAGAATCAGTATACAGGAAGTCTGACAATGTCTGCCATTATAGCATATGTTCAGCAGGCTTCAAAATTTCTTGAAAGTGTGTAATTGTATTTTATTAGAAAATTACACGGAGAAAGTATTTAATGTCCATGTCTCACCGATATTTGGTACGCATGTTCCTTGATATCATCAATCACTCGTTCAGACCCATAAATGACCAAGTACTCGAGGACGCTCAGTGCCTAAGTAAAACAAATTTATCAATTTGTTGGCATTTCCCATTAGGATAGAATCATTAGAGAATAGAATCTCCCAAGTACAGCATCAGGTTACATCCTACTAAACCTTACCATACTTAAGCCATTAAAAATAAACAGAAGTAAGATGGCGTCATAAATGCAAAGTAAAAGGTATGGAACAAAATATTCTGACAAGAACCCCTCAACGAAAAATAGTTAATATAGCACCTTGTAAACATGACGCCAATTTTTCCCAGTGTCTTGCATCCTCTTCCAGATCACTGCCATGATCAGTTGGTAGTAATTACTGCACCAGTTGCCCGATATGTTAAATGCAGGTCGCAAATAAAGGTAATGTACAGACAGAAAAAGACATTTAAGCTTACTAGTTAAAGCTAGCCTGTGCAATTTCTGCAATGAGTGATCCACGAGGACCCCAGGTTTCATTGCTTGTAGCATCAAGGGTCTGAATTCCACAATCAATTTCATTAATATAAATTAGAAAAAGAACGTAATGTTGGTAAATTACTCCATTAGACCTGTGAAAAGCATAACTTTCTTTAACTATTACTTCATATTTTTCTTATTTCCAGTTTGGGGTAGAATGTGAACTACTTTCCTTTTTGCTAGTATCATGTTTCTATCCAAATTCATTTTCCATGAGTTCCTCTTTTTTTCTTTTTTCTTTTTTCTTTTTGAAGTGAAATAACAAATCCTTGTGATCTTCATTTTGTGTGATACATGCCTTCTTTATTTGAGACTCACGTCAACGTGATATATATTTGTAGAATTTATAAGTTTGTAATAGTCATACAAAACTGAAGACAGGTACTACAGGAGATTGATTAATGAAACACGGCATAATTGTGTTTCTTTGAACATAGGTTCAAAGAAGGGACAATGTTTAACATGAAATATATATGTATTATACAGCTTTCTTTATATTAATTGGGTCATGAAACTCGAATGCTCCTGTAAAGTATTACAACGACAACAAGATTTTATCCCTTTACGTGAATCTTATTTCTCCATTTTGTCTTATTAAAAGTAAAATTCTCATACTTTCTGTTTTCAATTACAAATGGTTTTAGGCAAAAAGAACCATGAATGAATTCGAGATGATATTTGCTTACCTTCTGCTCAATACTAGAAACTTTCAGAACCTTTTTGTTGACCTCCCTCTTGCTGCAAAATATAGAGAACGTTATAAGGATGGATTGACCACTATAAGGTTACTACATATTCTAAGCATCGAAAGATGACAAATCATGAATCATGTCATAAGGCTAGAGACTGCAAGCTTAAATCTGTGACTCTATAGCGTAGACAAGTGACAGCTCCACTTCTTGCAAGAGATCGAATAGAGCACGTGCATTAATGTGATTGCATCCAAGTTTTTACACAAATAGCCACATAGCAGAGATAATCTTTAAATAAATTAGAAGATTATTCTAATCAGAAGATTGTTCTAATAACAGACCTAAAGAATTGCCATAATATTTTTAAAAGAATGCAAATAGATACAGGATTAAAAGAAAGAAGAAAATTTTGTAATTTGAGCAAGTCTCCCATTGTGTGGGCGGCTTGGGTAAGCCAGCCACTAAGCAGTTGACTCGGGAAAGTCGCCCACACATCGGAAGACTTCCCCCATGTTTCTTTTTTTTTTTTCTTTGAATTTTATTTTGACAGAAAAATGTTGGAGATGGTAACTTTCACAAGGTTGCACGCCAATCACTTTGTTCAAGAAGCTGGACGCGTTGCATAATATCCATGTATGAAGTGTTATGGTTTAATTTTTTATGTAAAAATTTCAACTACAGGCAATGCGGTTTTCCCTAAATCATCTCAATGAGCTGGATGGATATGTTGGCGCAACCTATTTGTGATTATGATACATCATTAAAAGACAAAAATGATCCCTTGACTCTTTATGAATGATCAAAATAGTCTTCAACAATATTTAAGGATCATTTTGACCCTTCAACTTCTTAAAGAGAAATCAAAATAATCCCACCATGAGATTATTTTGATTATTTTTAAAAATTTGAGTGACTAAAATAGTCCTTTAATATAGTTGAGATTTATTTTGGTCCTTTATGAAAAGTCAAGGGACAATTTTGATCATTTTCTCATCATTAAGAAAATAAAATAATTTCCAAGCATGAAACATTCTCATGTAATTTTTAATTAAGAATTTCAAATTTATTTTGCAGTCCTATCCATTTGAATTGTCTAGAAAATACAAACAAATTCATGCAATTTGTTATTCATTATGATCCAAGGGCAAATAGCCTGGCAGATGCCTTCAACAAAACGTTGGTGAAGCTATTGAAGAAGATCCTCACCAAGAACAAAAGAAAGTGGCATACGAAGATGGCAGAAGCATTATGAGCATATCGTACAACGTACAAGACACCAACTAAAGCCACTCCTTATTCATTGGTATTCGGTGTTGAAGCCGTATTACCATTAGAAATTGAACTACCATCACTCCGGGTAGCAATCTAGAACGATCTCACTCAAGAACAAAATGCTCGCTTAAGGATGGAGGAGCTCGATGCACTCAATGAAGTTAGGTTACAAGCTCAAAAAAACCTGAAAATCTATCGAGAAAGAATGGCAAAATCCTTCGATCGCATAGTGCATCCTCGGGCATTTCAAGAAGGAGAATTGGTCCTGGTACTGAGAAGACCAATCATCCCACACCGAAAAATCGGTGGCAAATTCGTATCCAATTGGGAAGGACCCTTCGTCATCTAGAAGGTGTACCAAGGAGGAGCTTATCAGTTGATCGATCTGAACGGACGTAGGCCTATGCCACCTATCAACGACCGACATTTAAAGAAGTATCATGCATAAAAATTCCATGTCTAATGTACTTTATAATGATCAAAGTGCTATATGTGTATTTATCAAAGCATGCTTACATTCATATTTTGAAATTCTCTTGTATAGCAAGAACGCATTTCAAAATCCCCCATCAGACTGGGGCATTTTAATATTTATTCAGGTCGACATCGCGCTGCGTGCCGAGATCCCCGAATATATATTTAAAATCTCAAAGATAATAAGCCTATCCAAAATGTCCCTGCGAGACAGGGGGTATTTTAAATATTTATTTGGGTCGACAACGTGCTACACGTCGAGATCCTCAAATGAATATTTAAAATCTCAAAATTCTCAAATTTATTCTACTTCGAAATGTCCCTACGAGACAGGGGACATTTTAAATATTTATTCGGGTTGACATCGCGCTGCATGCCAAGATTCCCGAATAAATATTTAAAATTATCAATTCAAATGTGCTATTGTGCTAAAGAATACAATAACTTCTTTTTCAAAGTATATACAGGTGATCTTCAGAAAATTCAATACATCACCTTCTCCAACATACAAAGACTGAAAAGTCAAGAAAGAGACTTGTGGCTACACACTCCTATAAATTGAGCCGGAAAAGCTTGAAGTCTTTCGACAACCTAAAGCTTAAGGTTCGAATGGGAATAAAAGGCCGAATCCAACAAGCCCAAATATGGTCGGATCGCTAGCAGCTCTGTCTACTCAACAAGCCATAAGAAAGGCCGTAGTAGCGGAACCCCCACTTCGTCAACCAGTTAGTAGGGACTGTAAGAAGAATGAAGGCCAATTTGACACGACCAATTCAAGTGATCGTAGTCTACAAAATTCTCCTAAATGACTAGAGAATCAAAGTTCTGAGGGAAGGAGAAATCTCGAGCAACTACCGAATGTTCGTAGGCTCCAAAGTCTTCAACCACCAAGGAGAACTCCAAATCTATCAACTTCAGTAAAATCAACATTGGTAAGCGCAATCCCCATAGCTCAAGTCTGAAGCCTGAATGGGTGTAAAAGGTCGAATCCAACATGCCCAAATATGATCGGATCGCTGGCAGGCTCCATCTACTCAACAAGCCATAAGAATAGACGTAGTAGAGGAACCCCCATTTCAACAACCAGAGGACGAAGAGCTGTCAAATCCTAGCTCTCCCGATCTGATGAACTCAAGTGACTCGGATTAAAATCAGTGGTTAAGGATCAATGTACTTTTCATCATTGACCTAATAGAAACCTAAGGATTTAGGTCGCCGGCATCTGCTTCTTCATCAAGCTCGCAAAAGCAAGAAGTATATGGCCGAAGGTATAAAAACTATCTGACAAGTCAGTAAAAGACAAATCAGGTGATTCTTCATCAATGTCCGCAGTACAAAGCACAGCACAGAAGGGATCAAAATTTCAGAACTCAAGTCAAAGTCATGGAGTGAGCACCCTGGATGATACCTACAAATGTCCCTAAAGATTGGGGGCATTTTAAATATTTATTTGGGTCGACATCGCGCTGCGTGCCGAGATCTCCAAATAAATATTTAAAACTTCTTACCAAAATACAGCTAAAGGAGGGAAGAATGGAAGATCCTCCATAAATTGAGTGTACTATCAACAAAAAATGATTGTACAAAGAAATATCACATCCCTATGTGATGGCGGCAAAGAAGAATGTCGAGCATATACAAAAATGCTGAAAACCAAGAAAGCAGTGGTGCAAAAGTAGGGCAAGAGGTGATAATGCTATCCACTAGTATCAATTTACAGAGCAATGCTCTAAGAACCTAAGTATGAAGTGCTCTACACTATCCCATGGATCTCTACTTAATCAATAACAAATATATCAACTATATTGAAGGTTATAAATACATCTAAAGATCCGTGAAGGCATATAAAGGGATCCTTGGAGATCAACTAAATGAAGATCTTAGTGTGACATTCAAATAAACTTTTAGAGATCCACTAAATGAAGATCTTAGTGTGACATCCAAATGAACTCTTGGATATCCACTAAATGAAAATCTTAGTGTGACATCCAAATGAGCTTTTGGAGATCCACTAAATAAAAATTTTAGTGTGACATCCAAATAAATTCTTGGAGATTGTTGACGAATATTTTCGCATCGATTCGACCCCGATAGAGCCCGACTAGACTCGATTGCGCTCGATCAACTCAATTGATCATCGTCGAGGTGAAATTAATTCGAATTAAGCCTCAATTTAATTAAATTAAGCCCAATTTAATTTAATTAAAATCAAATCAAACCAATTGAACCCCGTCGAGTGTCGTCGAGCCCAATTCGACGCATTTCGGCTCCGATTCAAGTTTAATTTCACAAAATTAACTTGATCGGAATCAATCGGACCCAAACCGACCCAAATCGGTTCGGGTCGAGTCCAATTCGAACTCAATTTCAAGCCCAATTGTTTGATTTAGGCTAAATCAAATACCTAAATCTGAAATCTAAATCAAGGGCTCAGATTTCTTGTGGAATTTTGCCCTAAATCCTTGATTCCACGCGTGAGGCAACCAAAAAAAAATTGGTTCCTTTGGGCGGCGGCTCGTGCTCTCCAAGAGCACGCAGAAGAGAGACGGGGAGCCATTCGGCTCCCTGTGTGTCCATTCTCTCCATCCCGAGCGAGAGAACAGAGAGAGAGCGGGAGAGAAGGAGACCGAGCCCCTTGCGTGCGTCTCCAGCCGCGGAGAAGAAGGGAGCGGAGGCCTCTGTGCCGTTCGTCCCTCCCAGGCGAAGCAGACAGAGGAAAAGATCGGGAGAGGGAGAGTCATTTTCGGCTCTCCCGTGCGGTTTCTTCTCGTCCCGAGAGAAAGAAGGAGCGGGAGAGGGAAAGAGCCGCCAGGCTCTTGCTTGCTTGCGATTCCTGCATCCGTCCAAGCGAGAGGAAGAGGCCGACTAGTGGCTTCTTGCGTGCGACCTAGCCAAGAACTGCTGTCTTCTTCTTCTTTGGGCTGAAAATGAGTTCCCTCTCGCTGCCATTGCTCTCTCCCTTCAATTGGAAAGACGAAATCCTCTCTTGCTGCTGTTGGTGAGCTTCTCCTCCAAAGTCTAGGGCAAAGACATGCTGAAATCAGCCTTTGCTGCAGCCAAGAGAGGGTAGGAAACCTCTACTTCCTTCCAAACCATCCCCGGCAACCTCAAAACAGTGCAAATTGCTGTTTGGAGCGTTTGGACAACAAGTGACGGCATCCAGGAGCATCCGAACAGCGAAAACTGCTGTCCGGAGCAGTTTGGACAGCGGTGGCGACATCCGGAAAGGCTTGGACAGCAGCGGTGCTATCCGGAAAGGCTTGGACAGCGGTCTTCCTCCTTGGGAAAGTCTTGGACAGCAACTTGGAGCCTTCAAAGGACCTTGGACAGCAATTTGGAGCCTTCAAAGAGCTTGGACAAAGCTTGGAACTTGGATAGGAGCGCTTGGACAACCCGGGGAAGGTATACCGTTGAACTTAGGCAAAACCTAGGGTCTCCCAAGGCCATTGATATGTGGTTAACGCTCCCAAAGCCTTAGGTCCTTAGAAACTTTAATTTCTTGGTCCCTAAAACCTTCATGTTGGCTGTCCACTTCGCAAAAACAGTGGAAATTTGGTGATTTCCATTTGTTGGCTCTCATGTGAGGGCCCGGAGAGGATTTCGATGCGTGTAGAGGTGCCAGATTGTTATCTAACACCTCTCAAATGTATGTTTATGCATCATATTGTGTCTAATACCTTCGCCTACAATCAAACCTTAGGCTAAGTATTGTCATTCAACCATACCTTGAATGACAATGTGTAGGGATTCTCACATCTTGTAGCATGCATGTCATTGTTAGCAAATTGCAAGTTATGACAAAATTAACTTAGATATTTGGAAATTGACTACACTTGCATGCATTCCTAGGTTCTTCTTAGATCATACCAAATTTGATCATAAATCTCCTAGAAGTCATAAGGATAAATCTCACCTATCCGAGATTTCTAGATCATTCCAAAATTGATCCGGAGATCTCTCCAAAACCTTAGGAAATCAAATCTTCCCTCTCCTAATTGAGTCCAAAACTCTAAAGGACGTAGGGAAATTCCTTTCATGCATGCATCTCCTCTTTCCATGAGTTCAAAACATTCATGGAGAGGTGGGGAATCCCCTTTTGTGCATAATGCTTGGAGCATTCTCAAAGCTCCAAGTGTTTGAGTGCATGAGTCATTTGAAACTTGGAACCAAATCCCAAGTTCTCCTATCTCCATTGTTGGCACATAAAACCAACGAATATCTTCTTATGCAAAATATCCTAAGGCTCCTCAAGCCTTTAAACATTTCATTGCATGAGTCCTCTCACTTTAGGATCAAATCCTAAGTCATTTCTTCACTTGTTGATAACATAAAAGTAGCAAGTGAACCTCTCCCATTCAAGTCTCCTAATCATGTCAAAATTGATTTAGGAATCCTTTCAAAGCCCTAAGGTGTATCCTTCCCCTCTTCAAATGAGCCCCAAAACATTTGAGGAAGGTGGGAAGCTCTCTTTCTATGACCCAAAGGTTATAGGAAAGATCTTCTCATTCTCCTAACCTATATTAGGAGAATGTACATCTTTCTTTGAATGTCAGATGTTCAAGGAACTTTCAAGATTTGCAACTCCAAAGTGCATTTCATTCTTCTCCATCCCTCCAACCCAAATTGGAGGAATGAATTCCCCCTCTTTGGACACCAAACGTTCAAAGGAAATCTTCCAATTTGTAATCCCTAAGTTGCATTTTGGACCATTCCTTTTCCTACAAACCCAAATTGTAGGAAACCCCCAAATTCCCCTTTATTTGCCTAGCTTCAAATTAGGCAAATGAAATTATCCCCCTTTGAACACCAAATGTTCAAGGGCACTCATGAATGTGGAACCTCTAAGTTGCACATGATTTTCCTCTTTCTACAACCCAAACGTTGTAAGAAGACCCTCTCATTCTCCTAAAACTCAAAACTGAGAGAATGTACACTTCTCTCTGAACACCAAATGTTCAAAGAATGTTCTTGAATTTGTAACCTCTAAGTTGCATTTCCCTTTCCCTTTCCTACAAGTCAAGATTGTAGGAGAGCTTCCAAATCCATCTTCATGCTCTCAAACCCAAGTTGGGAGAATGAATTCCCCTCTTTAAACTCCAAGTGTTTAAAGAGGTTTTAGAAGCTTGCAACCCAAAGTTGCACCTTCTCTTTTCCTTTCTACAACTCAACAATTGTATGAAAGTCTTGTTCACTCAACTCATGTTGTGTGAATCAATTTTATTTCAAATCATCTATTTGTCGAATCAAAATCAACAAATAGTTCAATGCAAAAATCTTTTATTTGTTGAACCAAACTCAACAAATAATTTCATATCAAGCAAAGGAATTAAATCCTAGCTTCTTTCATTCTCCTAAACCCAAACTAGGAGAATACATTCCCCTCTTTGGACAACAAATGTCCAAAGGACTCTCTTTGATCTGCAATCTCCAATTGCATCTCCCCTTCTCTTCTCTACAAACCAAAATCGTAGAGAATTTTCCCTCCTATAACTCAAAGGTTGTAGGAAGATATTTTCATTCTCTTAAATCAAGTTATGAGGATGTATATTTCTCTTTGAACATCAAATGTTCAAAGAATGTTCAAGGGGTTGTAGCTTCCAAGTTGCGCCCTTCTCCTCCATTCCTTTCCTCCAATCCAAGTTGGATGGAAGGATTCCGTTATTTGGACACCCAAAAGTCCATATAACTCTGCATGACTTGTAACCAAAATTACAAGTCATCCCTCTTTTCCTTCGACTCCAAAAAGTCTAAGGAATCTTCCCAACCTTAGCCTAAAAGCTATGAGTTTGATCCAACTCTCCTCCAACTCCAAAGTTGTAGGAGATTCCCCCCCTCTTTAGCTCCAAAAGCTAGAGGAAGTTTTCCTACGTTTAGCCCAAAAGCTAAATGTTGGATTTCCACCTTTCTCTTCTTAGCTCCAAAAGCTAAGGAGAATTTCTCAACATGTAGCCCAAAAGTTACATGTTGGACACCCTTCCTTAGACCCAAAATCTAAGTAACCTCCTCCACTCAACCCAAATTGAATGATCTTCCCTATGACATTTAAAATGCTAAACCCATAGATGTCCCTTAGGAATTATCTAATCTGTTGAAGTTCATCCTACCCTATTGGATAGATTTCACCAAGTCCTAAGTGAAACCCCTTAGGCAAGTCTATCTTACCCTATTAGATAGACATTTCTCTTATCCAAACACTAAGAGAACTCCAAAAACACCTAAAAATTACTTAGGTTCTCTTTTGATACAATGATCAATCATCTCCCCCAAAAGGCGGGATGCCTACATCATTGTATCTTAGGATTCATAAGTAACAGGCTTGCCCAAAAGCAAACATGTGGTTACTTTATGGGTTCTTCATAACCCTCCTAAATATGAAACACTTAAAAAAAAATCAAATAAAATCTTTAAGTCACAAACAACTTAAAGTGAAACCACCCTCGGATAAAGATTAAACATCTTCCTTCCAAAATAAAATCAAAGACCCTTAGTGTGACATGCTACACAAGCCTCACACACTTAGGTGCACAGCCCTTTAGGCATGCTAGGATTAGGTTTTTTTCTTTTCTGCGCATGTGATTGATGTTGTGGATTGATTGGCCTTGGATTGTCTGCGTGTGGGCACTTGCCCTTAAGTGGTTAGTATAGAGATATAAATGCTTTTCTGTGCAGGTGGCCATATCTAAAAAGGGGGCGCTCATAAATAATAATAAACTGCTTGCATGACAGGTGCTGCTTAAAACCCCCCAAAGATGTGGCCAATAGGGTAGAAGCAAAATTTTGGATGTAATGCTTTATTATATGTAAACTGCTTCTGACTCTATTTTGCAGGTTTGAGTCTTTTTCTTTTCAAATATGTATTTGATAGAATTAGGATGTGTAATCAAACTTGTGGGGGTCTGGATCAAAAGAAGGTGAACCAAATGGATGTACCTGTGGAAGGTGATGCCTGAGGTTCAGTTGGAAGATAAAGCTTCAAGACCCCACAAGTAGAGTCTGTAAATTTGACTGGGTTGTATAATGGCAGGCAACTCAGCTGCCAAATCTGGTTGTAATAATGTGGACTCTTTACATTTCCTTGCATTTGATATAAATAAAAGCATGCTTTGACTGTTTACTTGGTTGTGCGCAATAGAAATGCATGTCTTTCCTAGGTTTCTTCTCTTGTTTTTGTGGGTGTGGCCTGGACTTGATCACGTTAGGCTCTTAGGATAAAAACTAAGTTTTCTACCCCTTAACATGTAAGCAACCTAATAATAAAATCAAATTAGGCTCCATGTCTTTCAAATAAGAAAAACTGTATGGTTCCCTTCAAGGAGCCAAGTTTTCAAAAATTAAAAGAATCATGCATAGCCAAAAGTGTCACATGTAGAATGCCTTCACTTAAGGACTAGATAATAAAATCTTTTCTTTATGAGCCAACATTTTGCATACCCACATAAAAAGGCATCTTGACCTCAAAGCCAAGTTGTAAGACCTATCTTCTAAATAAAAACAACCCTACCACTCTACATTTGCATTGAGACCGGATGACATGGTTTTAAAAGCGATTAGGGGGAGTTTAGCTGGTAGTCCCTTCCAGGCGGGACAATAAATCCAGAGGTCGGGCGGGCTATGCCTCTTGTGAGGTGCAGCTCGTAAGTCCCTCTTTGCACTCGTTAGATCTAGGTTCGAAGCACTACCTATCGGTAGTCCTCACCTTAGTCTTAGGGTCCGAGGCACGGGTTGATTCTAAATCACCCTATAAGCCCTCATCTTTCGGGCAATTCCTCCAACAAGTGTTGTTGGGATGTAAGCCCCAATCTTCTAATAAAATATCAACTTAAATCAAAATTAGGTTGTTAAAATGTAAAGCCCAACATAGGATAGTTTGGGCACCTCTGAGTTTCATCTCAGAATCAAGTGCCCCTACTTCAACTCCTTTGGCTTTCTTTCCCAAAAATCTAAATCTAAGTTGATCAATTCCTCGAAATTCCTAAAGGGCCCAAAAACCTTTAAGCAAGACTTTCATGGATTTTAAAACAACAAAAAAAAATCAAATTTTAGCCAACATTTAAATGACTCCAAAATGAAGAAAACCACTAGTTTAATCAAAAGTTTTCCCAAATCAAATTTGGGAAGTAATTAACCATAGGGGCTTGCCCCTATGGGATGTCTGTACCCCAGAATAAATAAACCCCACTCGACCAAACATCGAGTGGGGGAATCTCTGTTAAATAATTGTAAATTTTATGATTGAGTCCATAAGGAGATGATATTTTTGCCCTTCGGGGTGATATATCATACTCTTATGCCGTACTCGATGATAAAATATGCAATCCGTTTGAGGATACAAAAATTCTCCAACAGAGATCCACTAAATAAAAATTTTATTGTGACATCCAAATAAATTCTTGGATATCCACTAAATGAAAACCTATGTGTGACATCCAAAATAAATAATAGGAGAACCACAGGGTCAATCGGATTACAAAAACATGATTCGCTCTAGACACGTACCATATTTGTTGGAGGGCATTTATTGACCTACACTCTACAGCCAAGAGCAAGAAGATAAAAGAAATAAAAAAAAGCTAAAAATCATTACCTGTAGCAAAATCTCACCAAATGGCTGCTCTAGTCGCATCTACAGTGTTGTCCATCCCTCTGCAGCGGCGTCGAACTCGTGTCTTTTCTCCCGCATGCGAGAATCCCGCTCTTTGGCGTCGTTAAAAGGAGAAGGATCGCGACTTCCACGCTCACCACAAGCGACCAAACTCCCGTCGTTGCTCCTCTTCTTCCTTCGTTTCTCCAACACACAAAAATCCCACGACCTCAACCTCCAAATCTCCGATCTTCCCAAGCCGAACCCCTTACCCTTCCTCTAGAGCCGAATCCCGTTGCCCTCACACCCGAAGCCAAAGCTCCACGGCAGCAAGCCAAGACCAACCGTCCTTTCCATCTCCTCTTCTATCCGACAACACCAATCCGACGTCCACCTTAAACTTGTGACCAAATCCCCGCCCAGTTTGTAAACCTTCGGTTTGCACACACAGAGAGAGAGAGAGAGAGAGAGAGAGAGAGAGAGAGAGAGGGAGGTTTCCACCTACCCGTTCCAAGCCCTAATCCGTCCGACCCTTTACCTCTCTCCACGACGTTCCTCTCCTGTTGGGGCGGGAGTCACAACATTTTGATTTTAAAAAAAAAAAAAAAAACAAGAGCTCGCTCGTTTCGAAGGTAGCCATCTCCCTTTCGTGCTTTTTCGACTATATCCCATAGATCCACTGAACCGAGAAGGAGACAGGGGATTTGATTAGTCATGACATTAAGCTTGTTTAATGAGTATTTAGCCCTTAATCCTATTATTTGAATAAGATTTAGTTCAAATCCTATCATTTAGATAGCATTTATCATAAATCTTATCTAAATATTACTCGTGTCATTTTTTTAAAATAAATTATTTTTAATCAAAATTAATTAATAATAATAATAAGTTATATTTAATTAAAATTTATTATAATTAAATATTTAATTATATTTAATCATTATTCATAATGATTAGTTTTAATTAAAATTAATTTAAATTAATTTTTTATTATTATTATTATAGTTAATTCTTATTAATAATTAACTATAATTATTTAAAATTAATTATAATTATTTATTTTAATTTAGATTAATTATAATTAATTATAATTAATTATGATTAATTATTAATTATAATTAATTATTTTTTAAAATTATAATTCATTATTATTTAACATAATTAATTATATTTAAAAAAGTGCCTCTCTTTCCCTCAATATGTGTGTCAACTCCGCCAGCCGCCAAGGTATAATCTCTTAACCCTAAAACTCCGAGAACCCGCTTTCGATTTCAACGCATGCGTCGAGACAAAACAATCACCTATACACGCTTTTCTTAGCGTGATGGGAGGAAGTGCATCACGACGCTTGAGACGAAGCGGGTAATCACCCAAAATCCCTTATTCGGAGTTCGTGGCGCACCGGAAAACCGCCTATACACGCTTTTCTTAATATGGTGGGATGGGAACCCGGTGCGATGCGTACGAAGAAGTGGGGATACCCATAAGTACCCGCTTATGGGGAAACAACTGTTTTTCCTTTGCAACAGGCACCAAAGACCCATACACGCTTTTCTTAGCATGGTAGGGGATCAAAAAAAATACACGGCCGCTGTGTCCTTGTCCGAGGACACCTACCATACACACTTTTCTTAGCGTGGTGGGAAAGGCCCAATTTTCCGTAGTTTGCCCCTAAACGGGGGAGGCGTCGGGAGGCTACCGAAATTTTGGGTGAACACCAAATTACACTTGGACCTAATTGAACATATTTGAACAACAGAGGACTTTGATTTGACTTGAGCCTGAGCAAGAAGACTTGAACTTGATTTCTAATTGGAGACTAATGAATAAAGCTAAATGAACTAAATTGATATCATTAGCAAGATGAATAAGAACCTGAATTGAACAGTCACAAAGATTTATATGAACATAAAAGGCTTGAACTTAAAATAAGCTCGGTGCAAGGAGTCCTAACTTGGACTTGAACTCACATGCTAGATTGAACCTGAATTGGAGAAAATCACAATGAGCTACATAGAAACTTGCAAACTGGAATTTGAACGGAATGCGGCTCAAAGGAATTTGAGCTTGAACCACTTGAACAAGAGCTCACAAATTGAATAAAATGGAAGACTTGTGGACTCAAGTCCAAATGAATACAAAGAACATGATCTTGCACATTAAGCTCAAGCTGAATTCAAACTTCAAGAGAGCTTAAAAAACTGAACCCAATTTAAACTCAATCGAATTGCAAGAAGCTTGAATTTCCAACGACATCATAAGACTTGCCTACAAACATGTATAGAAGACTTGTAATGAACATATGATGAAAACTACGGTACACCTACAACATGCTTTTGATTAAAAGAGCAAGAGTAATGAACATGTTAAAACAATACAACCAATGGAATATGCATGAGTTATAGCGAGAATCATGTGGCGATATGCTCACAAGCAAAGCAAGGGAGATATAAGACGAGCGGATCTTTTGTTATCTATGCAGGCTAATGTGTAAAGGAGCACACAAGAGTCTACTTTCAAATGAAAAGAAGAGGGATATTGTAACATCCTTGTAAACAATATCGAGGTACAAGCAAGTACGCTACAAGACCTCAATGCATGAAAATAAAGAATGTAGTAGATTCTCATAACAGTCTCTATGAGATCGGGTGCATCATACCTGCAAGAATGAAATACACGGATGTCCCTCCTACATGCACTATTGGAATTTCCAACACAAACAACAAATGCCTGTAGATTGAGATGACAATGCTGGCACTTGATAGTGGAAGACCTGTCCCTACAAACAAGGGCAATCAACAACCCACTTGAGATTGATGAAAGGTGGATATGGTGTAGGAACAACGGCTCTTCTACAAACACTTCTAGTAGGTCGTAGTGGATACAGCGGTCCCCTACAAATGAATACTTGTGGATAACAACAGTGGGTGTATCGTAAGTACAACGAACCACTGTGGACACAAGTACGGATATCACCTACGACAAAGGTGATTAAGATCTTCAAGTGCGTCGGGTACAAGGGCAACTCAATGTACGAAAAAGGACACCTCCTGGCGTAATGGAAGAGGTGTTTGAGCAAATTCGAACTAAACTTCCTGGTGTTCCAAAATTTCTTCTTAATCCTACACTTAAAAAGAAGACAGTGCTTGCATCTACAAATATCAACAAGTCTACTACACTGATGATCCTGAAAAGAGTTCTTTTCAAGGCAGTGGCAACGAATTTCAAGAAAAGCCTCCCCAGTGAATGAGAAAGGGGGAGTCAACATCAAGACTATACCGCCACCGAATCCGCAACTTTTATGCAAGTGGACAAAAGGCATCTACAAATGATTTTAAAGTACCTTCGCACGTGCAGTGTAGTCTGTATACACATAGGTACACTAAAAGGGTAAAAGCAATCATAAAACTCGTATGGGCCTCGAGAGCGTGTTATTGATACACAGGTGACGTCTAGGGATGCTGCACGGGTCAACAAATTTAAACCTGATCCTCCTAAGCAAGTAAATAGAAGTCGACAAGGTTCAATAAATAATTACAAAATGCACCCAAAAACCCGCATGGGCCCTGACGAGTGTGTTATGAGTATACATGTGACGTCTATGAATGCTACGCGGTCAATAAGTGAATTCAAGTTCGAATCCGATCTTTCTATGCAAATTATTAGAAGTAGACAGGGTTCAAACCATCAAATAAATATACGGTTGTGACGACCGATATATTAATTTTAATACATTCATATTAGCCCTTCAAGGCCTATTATCAAGAGAATTCACTAATAAAGGCACAAAGCCCACGAAACCCAATCCCCTATCGGCAATTTGATAGGGTCAACAAGGTTCAATCAAAAATAGAAATGACCCCAAACACCCTGATGATGGCCACATTGAACGAAAATCTCAACCGGAGGGGTCCATTCCAAATATTTCAAATGTCCATCAAAAGTCCAAAATTCAATGTTATTCTAATCTCAAGATGTTTAAAATTGAAAATCAAACCATTGAACACTTAAAGCAAAAATCCATCCACCCTCCGCAACAGTTTGCAGGGGTGAACAAGTTAAAATCTACTTCAACTCATAAAAAGCTAATGCCTAATCGAAAATATCACTAGGATCCATTCTCAAACAATCTCCTACCAATAAGGATGTGGTACGTGTCCTCTAACTGGCGGTTTTGCCGCCAAATGGCACCGTAGGATAAACGGTTATAACCCGGGGCCCTCTAAACCTAGTGGTTTTGCCGTCAAATGGCACCACAAAATATCGGTTATGGCCAGAGCCAATATATTCCTTAGTGGCATCAAATCGTTGAGACATGAATCAATAGGATATGATTGATAGGGCACAAAGACATCTGTTAGCTAAGGTGGATTCAAATTTGTCCCCTTAGACAAACATTCAACCCAGGTCTACAAGGTACCCTTGGACGAAGCAACCGATTGCTGCAGACAAGGATCCTTCTGTCAGATTGGGTCGACTACCTCCTCTGACTAAGTAGACCAGGGACCATGATAGCCCGGGATAACGGAACCATGGGATCTTGATCGGGTCCATCATCCATTCCCCCACCATCTGCTTTAAGTGCAAAATGGTAAAATTTCTATTTTAAATACAAAACCCTCAAATTTCTAAATCGTCCAACCCTTCAAACTTCCAATACCCGATCTCCAATATTCAACCCATTGCTGCTACTATATGCCAGATGCACGTATTTCTACGTATATGATTGACGACTAGCCTTAATCGAAAGCTCTCTCTCGTTATCGGGAGGGGTAATTGACTATAGGGGCTTGCGCCTATAGGAAACAAGAACTCAAATCATAAGTCTTCACAAAATGAGGGCGAAATCTCTGGGTAGTGTCTTATCTACAAACCCATCTATCTTCCAAAATTTACCCCGAAACTAATTCCGTTAAAACTCCCTCGCCGAAAAGAAAAAACAAACAAACAGTGCGGACGGAGGCCGGGGCCGAATTTTTGGAGCCCACAGCAGTGCCCCCGAAATAATTTTTTATTGTAAGAGTTGTTTTAAAGCTTTCTCTATAGCTTCTCGATGCCGAGTAGTACCGAGCATTGATACTGAGCATGGTATCGAGCATTGCGGAGAGATACTGAGTTCCAGTACTGAGGGGTACCGAATAATACCAAGCGGTACCGAGCAATACCAAGTAGCGTCGAGCGGTACCGAGTTCCGGTAGTAGAGGTGTCATAGAGGGTGGTCAGACACTAGAAGCTCACCAGTATAAGGCGGTGCCGGCAGGAGAGACGGCACCCGTAGGAGAGGCGGCGGGAAGGCCGGCCGAGGGAAGCTAGGTCTCGGCTCTATGAGGCGTGCGCCTCACCCAATATTGCGCAATTGGGCCTCTGAGGCGCACCTCATGAATCCTGAGGCGTAAGCCTCACCTAGACCCAAAATTGCTTAAGCAATGAAGCTCTTAGGAATTAAATTGCGCAATTTTAAACTATGTTCAGAACCACTACTTTCAGGATAGCTAGAGTGAGTAAAAAAATCTATTTAGACTCTCCTAACTTGCCAACCTATCAAATTTCATAATTAATAATGAAAAGCATGTAACATCCCTTAATGAACATCAAATATCATTAAAGTAAATAAAGAGTTCTGCTAAAACTTTTAAAATTTACTTACATACCAAAAGTCTATGCAACTATTATTCAGATCTTTTTTAAGATCTATTTGTACACCAATACATATTTACACCAAAAAGGAACGGTCACCTCTTTTTACTGTCCCAAGGGCTCCTTCCTCTTTCCTGCAGTATAACCACTACTAATGAGCTAGGCTCAATGAAATACACAATCAATGTATAAAAATTAGTAATAATATTGTTAACAATTAAAAAATGGTTAACAATACTAACGTAGTTAAAACACATAAGAAGTACCTAGCCGTATTATTCATCTTGTCAAACTGTTTAACACATTTAAACAATTCATATGATGGCTATAAGTTTTTGCACCTTTTAGCGTTCTAATTCAAGGTTGGGTCCAGCTTCCCAACTTTTAGAATAGAACTTGTTCTCTCATTCAGGGTTGAGTCCAATTTTTTCAATTTCTAGAATTGAGAGTGTAGGCTTATCTCGTCGGGTCTTTCGCCTTTACTTGTGCGGGTTTATCCCCTATATATAACTTATTTCACTTTCCCTATAATCATCTTTTTTAGCCCTAATGACATATGCTTTGATGACATAGCTACATTTTAGATGTCCTTTAGCTGCGCTTTAGCCGCCCTTTAGTTGCCCTCTAACTGCGCTTTAGCTGTCATTTAGTTGTCCTTTAATTGCACTTTAGTTATTATTTTGTTGCCCTTTTGTTGTTGTTTAGCTGCCCTTTAGCTACCATTTAATTATTCTTTTGCTGCACTTTTGCTCATTCATTAGTTTATAAATAACTATTATTTTATGTTTACGAAATCTTTAAAATTAATAAAGATTACTCTCTGCATAAACAATTTCATAAATATTCATCAATGTTTATACAAAACAAACTAAGGTAAACTAAAAATAATGCGATCATAAACGTAATAAAGATGAAGTGCAATAATATAACATTTATTAATTCTTATAGCATCGTTTGAGTATCTCACCCATCTTCCAGAATAGTGGGGTAAATTGGTTCACCTAAAGTATTCTGATTATTTCTCCTTTTGTATACCAATTCAATTACGCTCTTATTCATTCAATCCAATCTCCTTCTTTTGCTTTCTCTTTGATACTTATGAGTGAGAGGAATGAAGGAAAACTGCACCATTCAACTGTTTTTCAGTTATTACAGCAAACTACAGCTGTCCTCTATCAATCACAGCAGTCATTCATCTATTTTCCTTCCATAGTCCCAAATTCAAGCAACACATTGTAGAATTTAGCTCCACCCAATAGTCCGCCTCCTTCAACTGTCAGCTAATCCACGGCTTACACAGTAGCTGCTTCTCACATGTGAATGGGGAGGGGAGAAATGAACAAAAGGGCTGAGGTTTCATGCTTTAGGAATTTCCTTAATAAAATATTATGCATTAAGGCTCCACTAACAGCCCTCTATCACTTTCCCAGCCACATGATTTCCCACCTTCTTAATCAATCCAATGCATGCAAAGTTATACTTTGAATTAAGTCCAATACAAGCAAAGTTAAGTGCTATGGGTACAATAAGAATAAAATAATAAAATAGAAATGCTAAACTAAAATTATAACATTTCTTTAAAATATGATTAACATGATTTCTTTTTTTTTTTCAATTAACTATAACCCAGATAATAATCAGTTATTCATATAATAGATGAAATATCTGAAACTAAAAGTGTATGCTTATATTTATTTTGAGCATTTCGGGGATTACAGTTGCGCTACGGGTCGCTCTAACTTCTTGCAGATGAGCTATCGTGCACTGATGAACCTCTTGTAGTTTCTCGTAGATGCTTGTATTTGTCACAAATCGATCATCTTTTGCTTGTAGGGGGCCACTGTGTTTGCCTTCCATTGAATGATTTTTTACTGTAAGGGTGCCTTAGCAATCACTGCTTGTTGCTTGTTATCACCCATAAACAGACTATCGTGTGTTCATCTCAAGTCTTACGCCCTCTGCTTGTGAGCAAGCTGCATTCACCATGAATTTGTTGCTTCACTTTGTATGCATGCTATTATGCATTCGGCGGATCATCTATTGTTGCTTGCAAGTGTTGATACAGACCACTTGTCACCCCATGTAAATAGGCTATTGTGTGCATCACAAGTCCCCAGTGTTGCTCATAGGCAGGACTACTGTATGTATGATGAGCCTCTTACAGTGGCTTGTAGTAGCTTCCGTACATTGTAGGTTTCTTGATTTTCCTTGTAGTATGTTGTGTGCACTCCTATATTTATATACAACTCATCATATTTGCAATATATTTTCTATCATTGCTTGCAGGAAAATCTATGTGTCCATTTCTAAGTTAATGTTGATTGTCGGTCAAGCTACACTCGTCTCTAAACTCTACATGCATGTTGGCTAGCAAGTTGTTATGTTCATTGCACAATAGTTTTCAATGTTTGTAGGAGACCGATATATTTGTTTGCATGTTGACTAGCATTGGCTATGGGAGGACCACACTTCATCTTGAACTTAATGTTTCTCTAATAGATTAGTTTATTCATTTAAAATTCCTCCTTTGTGGTGCCTATGAGCCATTTGATCCTACTTGCAGATTTGTTGGTTGAATGTTACAAGCCAATTTAATTTTCATTGTCCACCACTCGTGTGCACTGAGAATTTGATTGTCTTGTTTTATGCTTTGTTTGTTGATGTTTATTTGAGTGACCCAGACTGTCATCTGCATTTTAAGTGTGAACATGCCTTCATCAACTTAAAGTCTGGTTCCTCATTCATTAATTTGAGTTTTCTTCACTGCATTTTTGTTTGTCCTATACATTTTCATTATGAATCTATATAACATGCCGGTGTCTCCTCCATTTAGAAGAAATTTAGGGAGTTTTAGCCTGCCCACCACGTCAAGAAAAACGTGCATGATGGGTGTCGAGTTACACCATGGGCATGGTCTTTAATCCCACACGACAAGAAAGGCATGCATGAGTCTTCAGAGGTATCTATTTGAAAAAAACAATTTTTCTCCACAAGCATAAAAGTTCGTACACGGGTACTTAAGTCTTACACTGCCATGCCGCAACGAGTTTACTCCCACCGCACTAAGAAAAGCGTGCATATGTAACACTGAAAATAGGATTTTGGAAGTTTTGTGTCTGAAAATTATTATACCTTCGTGACGAGGAATGACGGTGCTATCGGTGTCGAGGGCACGAGGATTGAAGCACAAAAACACAAAAACTTCTCTTTTTCTTTTTTTTCTTTTCTTTTCTTAATTTTTCTTTCTATTCTCTTTTTTTTTTATTTCTTCTTTTTTTCTCTTCTCTTTTTTTTTTGTCTTTTCCTCTTCTCTTTCTTCTGCTTCTTCTTTTTTGTTCTTTCTTTTTTTTTTTTTTGCTATAATATATATATATATATATATATATATATATAGGTATAGAGAGAGGTGAGAAAAGTGGCTTTGTTGGGAGCTGTGAGTGGGTTAGGAAAGTAGAGATGTTTAGCGGGCTGGTCATTAGGCTGTCATAGGAGGTGCTAGTGGGCTTTCGGATTGTAGTGGAGAAGAGGTGTTCACAAGCAATTGTAGATTTTGGAAGCAACAGAACGATCTTTGCAGGAAAAGAAGAAGGACAGCGTAAGTAGATTTTGGTCCAGTGAAGAGAGACAAGCAGAGGGTAGGCTAGAGTGTCTGAGATGTGCCTAGATCGGGTGGGATATTTGTTTGAATGGGGTGCTAGAGTCGGCAGGTTGGTCGGGTAGTAAAGGTAAGAGGTTGGGCTGGGTATGTGGTTGTGAAGGATCGAGATAGAGGAGAGCTAGGTATCATTTGAGCTTTGAAGATGGAACGAAGAAGGATGTGGCTGGGGTGGATCGTGTAATTCAAGACAACAGGGTGTGGCTGCTTGTTATGGAAAATCGGTCCATAGCAGAGGTCGAGCATGGAGTCGATCGGTTGTGTGTGCTTGGGGTCGGAGCTGAGTCGTGGGTTGAAGAGGTTGGTCGTGGAATTGGAGGAGATTCGGTGGAAGCAAGCATATGGGGGATTGAGTGGGGAATGAGATGGAGCGGCTCTGCTTGGAGCTCGATCGGACCGTCCTCGTATGTGGATTGGACGTAGGAGGAGGCTATTTGTGTAAGGTAGGAGCGGACAGAGCTATGAGGGATTTGGCTGAGGGAGGAAGGTCAGTTGGGTTTCGTTCGGCTGAGGGAGGGAGGGTTGTGTGAGGAACCAGAAACGGAGAGCATTTGTCTTCATTTTATTAACGTGAACAGGAGCATGAAACGGAGTTCATTTGCGCTCGCAGGGATGGGCAACTATGGCCAGTTCAGAAACGGTGCCGAACTACAAGGTATGGAAGAACAACTGTAGCAGACAGCGGGATACGATTTGAGCAGGATATGAGGAATATAAAAAAATTATTAATATTATTATTATTACTATTATATATATATATATATATATATATATATATATATATATATTATTACAGAAACAATAAAAAATAAAATAGAATCTTACGCGTCTCGGAATTCGTGCTTCATCATTGCATTGAGATATGTTGTCGCCTCGGGATTCGCGCCAATTTTATCGTGTAAATTTAGTTGGGCAAAATTATAGTCTATTTTAGGTGACTCTGACATTATGAACGCAATGGCGAAATCCATTTTGCGATCGGACGTCATTTGGGCAGCATCGTGTGTCGATTTCAGGTGTTGGTCGCAGATTTTGACCATTTTCGCTTGATTCGACTGCAAGGTAATCCTTCTTAGACAAATTCGACGCTCCGATCACAGCGGTGCAGACCGTTTGACAATCGGATGTCGTTTGACCATTCAAATGATACGTCGCTCCCGCCAACCGTCACTCAAGTAGCTAATTTCAGTCCCTTTGCTCGCATTGATTTGGCAGATGTGTGGAGGTCAATAACTCTCACTTCCTTGTTCCTCACATCTCTAAAATTCCATTTCCAAAGTCCTAGACTTTGCTTCCCTTTATTTTCCCATATCAAAGTTGTGTAACTCATTGCATAGAAAATCTGAAATATCAAGGTAGTAAACATCTTGATTTTCTGCTTTCAACTTTATAGCATGTTTGAGTGTGCTATATCAATTATAACATAATACAATATTAATTTTAAATATGTAAAAAAAATTCGAATTTAGAGAAAATGTACACTAATGCAAGGCAAATAATTTAATATAACGGTGAACTGAGAGTTGTAGAAGACCTCACACCATCCAATGTTGATGGTAGTAACAAACTAATCCAAGAATATTTGAGTGCATCATTTTTGTAGGTTAACAACAAATTCAATGTACTTCAAATCTTTATAGCACCATATTTGATGTGAACCTTACAGGACGTTACCTAATTACTCATGGTTTCATGGCTACCCATAAAAATCCTGAGTACTTTACAACATGAAACCACTAGCTAGCTTCAACGCCCAGTGGAGGTCAAAATTTTAAAAGGTATTGGGAGCATTATATATATATATACATAATTTTAACTTTGATTATAAATACAAAACAATATCAACAATATTTATTAAATTCTTCTCTAATTCTCAGTTGCTCTGAGCTATGTGCCAAGAGCAAAAAAGCATCAATAAGATATAAGAAGTCCCATCGAGTGAGGCTAAGTTAGTTGGCCAAGCTACTTTCTAAATCTAGGTCGTTGACTTAAGCATTGGAGAATGTTCTCCAGGGGCTACATCATGGGTGAGGCAAGCACACTTACTTGATTGTGTGCACAGTACGACTGAGAGCTGCATGACATTAACGTCCTACTCTACCAACATGAGATAGCTGTTCTGAACCGGTATAATGCAATTACATGCAACTAGATAAAAAGAAGAAATTCAACTTATCCCACCCGTAGAAGAAGAAAGAGACCTATGATGAAATCAACAATTGTACCAACATGCTCGGGTTTGCATAAACTAGTAACTTCTTCCATTTGTGGTTTTATCTTTTTGCTGTATGTCCCCCTTCATTCACCTATTACATGGTTTTGGGTTTCATTTTACAACTATATCTAAACAGCTGTAGTCAACCCATAATAACAGTAAAAGAAATATACTTAAAAAAGCAGTCATATGGAAACCGCGTCTACATGACTAAAAAAGAGGGGAGATATTGTTCTAGTAGCTGATATGGGTATAAAAGCATGACCATATTAGTTCGAAATGGACCAGAATCTCATGTAGTAACCATCACACGATGTTGGTTACCGGTAGCTAACACTAACACAACGATACTGTCATTTACAGAATGACAACGTTAGCATTTATTTCCATGTAAAGTTATTTGTAACTCTAGGTCATTTTGGAAAATTACTGTGCCATGCAAACAAACGAACTGCTACTAGTAACCTGTTAGCTATGTTGGATTACATGCCGAGTAATGCTCCAACTAATGGAAGCTTAGCTTATAAAATCCACAGGTGTTAACCTTCAGTTGAACAGCTATTGTCATTTCTACCTTCTAACATGGATGGCAAAAATGTTATGATTTCGTAAAAAATGAATTTGATGTAGTTTCACTTTTTTATGGAAAACCTCACTAGTAAAGACAAATTACATAGCAATTACGAAATAGTGTGCAAGGTATGAAATGTTCTTACAGGTCTCTAACAGTTTGGTCCAAGGCTTTCTTCATCGTTCCTGGATCAATGTATTTCCCGCTAGGTTGCAAGGAGCTTTAATGCTGCTCAACCGGCCAAGAGAATTCTCTAGTCAAGGTTGCCATACACATTAAAATAAGGGTGGAAGACAGAAAAAAGTCAATACAGAACTTCTACGGCATTATTAAACAGAACAATTGTAAAACTAATAAAAAGAAATTGACATGAAACTTTGACAACACCATAAAATCAGTTGAAACAATTAAAGAAAAGATCCATTGGCAAATTTTTATGAAATGAGGCAATATAGAAGCAAATGAAAACTTTTTAAGGATATTTTGTGGAGTTGGACTTAGAAAAATAAATGAGATGGGAAACAGACTCTACAACTCATTACAGAAATACAGACTACTAGTATAGACCCACCTTCATCAGCACAAATATCAGCTTGATGTCATTTTTCATATCAGCTGCGTTTTGATTATGAACATGAATTTCCGTAAAACCACAAAAATATCAAACAGGCCAAAAATGGACCATTTTCAGAGGCATCAATCAAATAGTTGTAATAATTCAATCTAATCCTTTTTCCTATGTAAGTGCAGAAGCCAACCAGCCAGCTAACTCCATTAAATCCATACAGCCAAAAATCAACTAGTTGTTAAACATTATAAAACATCAAGATCAAGCTTTTATCCCACTATGTGGAGTCGGCTACATGAATTCTTTTTCTCCATTGTGTCCTATTAAGAGTTAAATTATCATTTAAATCTAATAAAAAAATTGTAATTTCTAATATTTTCTAGCCAAATCCTTTTAGATCTACCTCTACATTTCTTAGCATAGGCCTAATCTAATATATCTACTCTCCTAACCGGGTCATCAGAAGGCGATGTTTTATGCGAACAAATCATCTAAGGCGCCTCTCTCTAATCTTATCTACCACTGGAGCTATTCCAATCTTTTCACTTATATACTCATTTTGTATTCTATCTATAAGTGTAAAACCACTCATGCACCTGAGCATCCTCAACTAGGGGTGTAAACGAGTCGGGTCGGGTCGAGTCGAGTAATGACACTATCGAAATCGGCTCGTCAGTCAGAATGCCAGCTCAAACTCGAGCCCGTCATATTATAAATGAGCTCGAGTCAACTCGCGAGCCTCGGCATAGGTCCGCGCCGTATGCAAGTTCCGCATCGTTCTCCCGTTCTGCGACTGCGTCGTCTGCCCGGCTGCCCATTCCTAAGCTCCGGTCTGCCGTCCGCGAACTCCAATGCGCCTCAAGCGCGATTTTTTTTAAAATTCTGTGTGGGATTTTGAATTTGGGAGGTGGAGGAAAGCTATTATGCTCGTTTCGTTTTCCAAAAATAAAGAGCAGTTGGCATTAAATGCTGCATGATACATTAAATGCTTTAATATTTAATATTAAATGTTAGACATATTGACATTACATGTTGCGGGATTATAAAAAAATTAATTTCATGTTAATCATGATTTAGGTGAGATTAAAAATATATATTAATTTTTAATAATATTCAAATTTAATAAATAAAAATTTAATATTTGAGCCAGCTCCCGAGCCGAACCTCATCAAGCTCGAACTCGAGCTCTTTTAATAAACGAGCTCGAGTTTGAGCTCGAGCTCGACTCGTGAGCACTATAAGCTCGACTCGTGAGCCCATAAACAACTCGAGCTCAAGCTAGCTCACGAGTCAACTTGGCTCACTTACACCCCTATCCTCAACTCTATAACACGTAACATAGTTTTATGCTTCTCTTTGAATGTATAACATTCTGAGCCTAAAGCATTGTAGGTCTCATAACCATCTTTAAAAATCTTCCCTCAAGTTTGTGGAATACTTTTCTATCACATAATAGGCCCAATCTATGAGGCACCAACAAGCTTAATTATGAAAGTATGTCATATCGATCACGTGTTGGACACGAACATGCGCTTGACACGGCTGGGAAATGTGTTGAACACTGATAGGAAACACTTGTAGATCTCAAGTATTTCCTATCAATCTTCGAAAAACAATAAGAATTCTCCACAAAAATCCCCACAAAATCACAAAAACTGTAGATAATTTGTATTATTTGATGAAAGGGAAACGGAAAATAGCAAGATACAATTGATCCTCTATTCAAGAGGAGGATCTATATCTCCCAAATCTCTAGACACCGCTAGAGCCCAAAAGAAAGCCTAAGAGATCTCAAATTGCAACCAAAATCAAGATGCCCTAACCCTATGAAAATAAACTATTTAATGCATACAATTCAAAAGGAAATCTCTAAACAGTCCCTGCATTCAATTTCCCTCCTAAAATTTCTCAAAAATCCTTCCTAAAAGGTTATGTGGAGCTTTGCGGTCTGCTCGGCCTCTACGGGAGAGGCGGAACTTCCGCCTCTATTCGCCTGAGCTGGTCTCATGTGGACCGGCTGAACCGGTCTAACAAACACCACCGAAACATGTCCGATTAAAATAATATTTAAATTTAAACGAACACGCGTGTCCTAATATTTAATGAAAATTAAGTATTTCAATTAAATAAAACAAGCTAGTCAGCGCATATATGTATCCTTTCCTATTTGAAGTCTTCTTCATTTCCATGACTAGGCGAGGGTTTTTTGTTATCTTCATTTACGCGAGCAAGCTAGGCCTAAGGAGTCTTCTTTTGCGCTAGCAGGCAAGGCCGAATGAGCCTTCATTTATGCGAGCAAGAGAGGCCGAAGGAGTCATCGTTTACGCGAACAGGCGAGGCTGAAGGAGCTTTCATCTTCGTCAACTTGTTTATTTATGAAGGTAGACGAGACTGAATGAGCGATTGAAGGTTGGTGTTAATCGTCTTCTTCATTTCCATAAGCAGACGAGGACACACGAGTATCGTTGTGATTGTGGAACCATCTTCTCAAGGTCCTTTCAAGTTAGAATTTGATACTTGATGTCTTGTTTAGTTATGTATAGATTTATATAATTTGCATTGGTTTTTTTCATGAAATATATTTTTTGGATAGATTTTGTGAAGGATTTGGCAGATATGCGCAACTGCAATCTTGTTGGAGCTGGCTCTAATTTTTTTATAAAAGCTGTTGTATAACTATTGTGACGAAAGTATATTTTACCAAAAATATTTCAAAGCAAAATAACTCTTCCATAGAATTTAGTGGGATATTGATATCTTAATTATATTTCTTTTGGAAGATGAAGCCCCACTTATAGTTTCCAAAAACCACTTTGACGGCCGGCTGAGTAAGCTTTAGTTAACATCATGATGGTGAGACATAGTATGGTGGCAATGACTTGTTTGATTTAAGCTAAAATTTAGCACAAATGATATTTAATATTTTAACATTGCTTCATCATATTATATTAATTGGGATTTTGGAGCATTATCTCACTATTAGTTTTTTATGACCTCATGAGATTTTAATCTGATTCGTATAACTATTATGATTTAAATTTGATCAGCATGACGCTATTTAAAAATCATAACGTCATGTATACACCTTACCCGTGTCCTATTCAATAATAGTCATGTCCCGTGTCCATTTTGTGTCGTGTCTGTGTCGTCGTGTCCACGTCGGTCCATCATGGGGCCTAATGCATTCCTCCACTTCAACCATCCAACTTGAATTCTACTAATAATATCCCCATCTATTTCACATTGCTTTGAGCAAAAGAACCGAGATATCTAAAACGTCCACTCTTTTTAAGTGACTTGATCACCCAATGTCACAATCTCACCACTAGATCTATTATTACAAAAATTACACTCTATGTATTCGGTCTTAGATCTACTCAGATGAAAACTCTAAACTTGACCTCCATAATTCAAGTTTTTCATCAACTCCCTCTTTAGCCATATCAACAAGAAGAATGTCATCAGAATTAAATATTATAGGGTAATATATTAATTAATTAGAACATAAAATGCTTGCCAAAATATGAAATTAACAAATATTTACAGTCAAAATTCAAAAAATAATAAGATTAATCGTTATGTAATCAGGAGGGTTACAAAACCCTCAAAAAATATTCCCATTTAAACAATGCGCATCATTCACAAACTTTGACTGCAGTTCATCCAAGCGCACAGCCATCAGTTAATATTTCAACTAAACAATTTCACAACAACATCAAAATCGCATATAATCACATTATTCTCCATCTCAGGTAAAAAAGATGATAACGATCATGACGATGATAATGAAGAGACATGGACATCATCCAGCATGGAAATAAAAACAAAAATTAAACATATTAAAAATCCTCCATTATTGCCGCATTATCCGAAAACAATAAGGCAATGTAGATCCCAAAATGGATGATTTGTGCTCCGACAGAGCAACAAGAAGCCGAAACGAAAGAACAAGTGCTATATATGATGGACTCACCTCGAGTACGCAGAGAAATCGAAACATGTAGATCTAACAAAACACGATACAACCAGAGCGCAAAGAGTCAGTGACTCAGCAAAAGAGGTTCGAGGCCTGTGCGAACCGAATCAGATCGGCAAAATGCTGATCGATGAATGATTTACAGAAGGGAGAAAAGAGGAGAAGAAACTCGAGATCTCGAGATTGTGTCCTTACGAAGGAACGGGGAAAAGAAATAGGAGTGGTTTCATCTTCCTTGCTTGCTTGCGCGTTGCCCCTTAGAAAGCAACTTCTCATTTTGTCTTTTTTTTTTTAATAAGATGTTATATTTATATAAAGAAAAGTGAGATATCGACCTATTGGGATCAAAATTTAATCAAAATGATTTTTTTTAATAATTAAATTTATTTTAAAACAAATATGATAAAAAAATTGTTTATTATTCATATATTATATTTATTTTTAAATAAATATCATAATTTTAAGATTAATTATGATCAAATTGTAATTAGACTCCAATTACAAGTTTTATTGAAAAAAACTTAGCTCAAGCTTAATCAAGGTTTTGATGAGAATGAGTCTTAAAGCCATTAAATTTATTCTAAATTAGAATAAATTTTGATTATCTTAAAATAAATTTGTTAAATTTAAGATGTATTTTGGTCAATTTTTTATAATTTATAATAATAACATATAATCCAAGTGGATTTGAATGAGACAAGTTCATATATTTTACATAATAATCCTAATTGTTCAAGCAACCTAGGAAAGACCATGTAAATCATAGCTATTGTCCCTAAGGTACACTAAAGTGCAAAAGGTATCATAGTTATGCAACACTGTGAACATATTAGGAAGTAAATTTTCTCATATAGTCCAAAAAAAATTTGCTCCAATTCATTAAAATATATATGTTATGCATTAACCTATGACTTTATAAACTTATCCTCAGGTGACTCACAATAGTACCACATAAGGCTTCTTGAATGATTTCTTTTACTTATGCTTATTAAAAAAGATACTATAGAACATTAATAGTGATCAAATAATGTGTGTAACAGAATTATGTATGATCTATAAGTCTTTAGATAAGTAACATAAAAAATTAATGCACTGCAAAATTAGAAAGGAATTCAATTTCAAATGCCATAAACTATACTTTCTCTTCAAAAAAAGATTTATCCCATTGTTCTATAATTATGTAGTGGAATATTAAACTATTGGAATCACGTTGGGCATCTACTATCCACTCTTATCTCCTTATCTTTTAAGTTGTCAACCAATCAGAACTTCTAAGATTTAAAAAAAGAGCAGTTGCTCCTCATCAATCGAGTAAAAGGGATTAATGACACATATTCATAGGCTTATGCCTCTTCACTTATGGAACAATTAAATCCTCGGTTAAATACTTTTACACTTCCAGGCTTTTTTTAAAAAACACTACTATCAATGCATCACTTGGATGTATAACTATAAAAAATAGATTGGCTTCTACTACCTTCACAATTGCCTATTTTATAAGTATAGTAACTAAAGATGGAGTGAAACACATAAGTTGCTCGACCTCTTATCTTGAATGTACAATGATAAGATATTAGTACCCTGTGACCTCCACCTCCTCTTACTAGTCCTCCTCTATCACCTCCTCTTACTGTCTGCACACATAATATTGAATTTAGTACTTTATAAAAAGAGCATGCTAATTTAGTTACAGAACATTTCGACCTAGATAGAGATCACATTTCCCTACTTGATGAATTTGATACATTAAACAAGAAGCATGTTGAGTTATTTGATGCACATAATTCCTTCAAAATATCGCATATTAAGTTAGAAAAAGAATTTAAGGAATTAGATGAGCTTGCATGTCAATTAGATAGTAGTGAGCATGCATTAAATGTAAAAGTGGCAGCCTTTGAATATGCAAATAAAGCTCTGCAAGCAAAAAATTACAGCACTTAAAAATAATAAATCATCACCCTCATTCGCTCAAATGAACAACCCCACAGCATTGCATGCATCACACAACTTTAGGAAGAGGCACCACCACCCACATAGGTTAGTGAACCTGTTTCCCGGTGTTAGGTGCTTCTATTGTGGTATGCTAGGTCGCATAGTTCGCACTTGCATGATTCACCATAGGACACACCTCGTGTGGAGACCTAAATTGCATTCATCATAGCATAGCATGCATACATCTCATTCATTTAAGCATAAGAAGAAATCCAAACTCGCTTGGGTTCCCAAATCTAATCTTTGAATGACATTGTAGGGATGCTCTCACAAAAGACTAGTGAGAGCATGTGGTACTTGGATAGTGGCTGCTCAAGATATATGACTAGACACATTAAGAAGTTCATTATACTGAATATCAAGACAGGAGGCAAGGTGGCTTTAGGAGACAACACCACCAGGAAATTGTTGGCTCGGGTATCATTAGAAATTCTAAAAAAAAGTTAATTGAAAATATTTTATTAGTTGATAGTTTAAAGTACAATATGTTGAGTATTAGTCAATTTTGTGACAAAGGATTTGACATAAAGTTTCTTTCCAACAAATGCATGATTAGCTTAAATTATAAATTAGTGTTAGAAAGAAAACGAATAATAATATCCATATGTTAGATCTTAACTGTATTGAAAATTCAAGTTCTTTGTGCTTAAAAACAATAATGGATGACTCTTGACTATGGCATAGGAGACTATGTCATACTAGCATGAAAATAATTATGAATATCACTCAGAAAAATTTAATTAGAGGCATACCTAAGTTAGACTTCACTAAAGATCATTTATGTGATGTCTACCAATTAGGAAAATAAGTAAAATCATCATTTCATTCAATCAAGGATGTGAATATATTTAGGCCACTAGAAATCCTTCACATGGACCTATTTGGACATGTTAGCACAACTAGCCTAGGTGGGAAAAATTATGGATTTGTGATTGCATATTACTTCTCTAAATTCACTTGGGTAAGATTGCTAGCACATAAGAGTGAGTCGTTTGAGGAATTTAGAACTTTCTCCACTTGGATTCAAAAGAAAAGATAGGAATAGAGCATAACTTCTCTACCGCTAGGATTCCTCAACATAATGGGATAGCTGAGAGAAAGAATAGAACATTGGTAGAAGATGCTATGGCAATGCTAGCTGAGTACACTCTTCCTAGATACATTTGGGCAGAAGTAGTGAACACTGCTTGTTATGTTTTAAACTGGGTGAACATTAGATCTAAGTTGGATATAACTCACTATGAGCTCCTTAAGGGTCAGACACTTAATATTTCCCACTTGCACATCTTTGGTGGTAAATATTTTATCTTAATCAATGAAAAATCTTCCTTAGAAAAATTTGATCCCAAGGCTGACAAAGGTGTCTTCTTAGGTTATTCATTTGTAAGTAAAGCCTGTAGAATCTTCAATAAGAGGACCATAATAGTAGAAGAATCTACCCATGTAGTAATTAATAAATCAGATAGGATCTTTGAAACTAAATTTGAAGAATAGGAGGTAGAGGCCATTCAGGGGGTAAAAACCATTAACATATGAGATATAGTAGAACCTCGTGAACCAATGCATAGAGATTGGAAATATTCTTCTAGTCATCATAAAGAATTAATCTTATGAGACCCATCAGAAGGTGTGAGAACTAGGCACAAACTTAGTAAAGAGGTTAGTTATTCAGCATTTATCTATATAATAGAACCCACGAGTATATATCAAGTTTTAGGGGATGAATTTTAGATCCTAGCGATGCAAGAAGAGTTGAACCAATTTATTAGAAATGACGTATGAGAATTAGTCAAGAGACCTATCAGAGTGTGGTGGGAACAAAGTGGGTCTTTAAAATAAAGGTGAATAACTCAAGAATCATAGTAAGAAATAAGGTCAGACTAGTATCTAAGGGGTATAACCAAATTGAGGGCATAGACTTTGAGGAAGCCTTTATCCCAATAGCTATACTACAAGCCATAAAGGTACTCTTATCCTTTGCTTGCTTCTAAGGTTTTAAATTACATCAAATGGACGTTAAGAGTGTTTTTCTAAACGAGGTAATCAAAGAGAATGTTTATGTTGAGCAACCCCCTAGATTTGAAAACTTATAATTCCTAAACCATGTATTCAATTGAAAAATGCATTGTATGGATTAAAGAAAGCTCCTAAAGGCTGGTATAAAAGACTTAGCTCATTCTTACTAGATAGAGGATTTGTTAAGGGTTGTGTAGACACCACCCTCATCCTACAAAGGGTAGAAGATGAATTTCTCATTATTCAGATTTATGTAGATGACATCTTGTTTTGATCTTCAGAAAAAACCTTATCTGATGAATTCTAAAAAAATAATTAGTAACAAGTTTAAAATGAGCATGATGAGAGAGCTAAATTATTTTCTTAATTTTAGTGTAAAATAGATGGAAGATGGGATATTACTTAGTAAAACTAAATACATCAAGGATATTTTGAAAAAATATGAAATGGACAATGCTAAGGCCATGAACACTCCCATTAGTTCTACCATTGAACTAGACAAAGTCCCGAATGGAAAGTCAGTTGACCAAAAAAAATATAGAATAATAACTGGATCTGTCATATATTTAACTACCAGTAAACCGGATATAATATTTAGTGTGTGCCTCTGCGCCCGATTCCAAACTGACCCAAAAGAGTCTCACTTGACTACGGTCAAGAGAATCCTTAGATATCTACTAGGCACTCCAAACTTAAGAATTTAGAACTCTAAACACAACACCTCCTTTGAAATCTTAGGGTATTCAGATTCTGATTTTATAGGGTGTGTGGTAGATAAGAAAATCAACTCTGGAACCTGTCAATTCATAGGATAATCTTTAATTTCCTGGTCTAGTAGAAAGCAAAATTCAATAGCCCTTTCCACAGCCTAGGAAGAATATATAGCGGTACGAAGTTATGTTGCACAAGTTTTATGGTTAAAATAACAACTTTTAGATCTTGGATTACCCATAGGAATCATCCCAATTATGTGTGATAATACTAGTGCAATTTGTATATCCAAAAATTCAATTCAACACTCTCAAACAAAATATATAGATATTAGACATCACTTCATATAAGATCATGTAGCCAAATGAGACATAGAATTGCACCATATAGCTACATGAGATCAATTGGCATACATATTCATGAAACCACTAGCCTATGACACCTTTAGCACCTTGAGGACAAAACTAGGTGTAATAGACATTCATGCTTGATAATAAAAAACTGGTTCAAGATGTTTCCTGATCTTCACACACTCATCTCATTGAATTTCTAAAATATTTAACTTTATGTATATATATCGTATTATACGATCCCAATTCATAATGTATGATCAATTCAAATATACAGATCACATCCCTCTATTTAATCAATGATCCAGATTAAATCACTATTTTGCACATATTACTCTAATTATATTGTACGATCCATGTGTCATTGATCATCCATGCATTTAAGTCATTTGGTATGATATTTATTATCATTCGTATTGTACGATATCTTCCTTCATATTATACGATCCACATGGCCGAATGGATTGGGACAAATTTAAATCGGTCGGTATGATATTATTATCATTAGTACTGTACAAACACCCGTTCATACAGTACCATAATTTTCGTCAAAGGTCATATTGCTGACCCCTTAGGATGAACGTATTTCCTTCATATTATTCAGTACGATCCTGATATTACTGTACGATTTGACCAACTTTTTCCCAATAGGTCATCTAGATGAATTAATTCTTTAATTATATTGTACGAACTATCAAAAATTCTATATATAGGAAGGGAAACCTGCTCAATTCGCTCAACTATTCTTCACTACACATTTTTTCACTCTTTTCTACTCAATGGCTAGTTTAAGCAAATGTGGTTGAATTCTTTTTCCACCACCACCTGATTATGATCCATCATTTGCTAGTCTCTGTTTGATGTGTTTTATATACTTTTTCTTTGTTACTCCTCTTTTTGGTGATGTCAAAAGGGGGAGAAGTTATATGTCCTTAGTTAATATCTTTTCAGTTTTATATCATGTTTCTTAAATTCTGTTTTAGTTTTTATGGCTTAAAATGAAATGCATGTTTTTGTTTATATTTTTATGTTCTTCTATTTATTTTAATAAAAATAAATTTAAACAAAAAAATATTATCTTGCATATAAACTAACATTATTTGACATCATCAAAAAGTAGGAGATTATTACAATTTAGGATCCCTAGTCTATGATTTTGATGATGACAAACAATGTTGTTTGAATTATTTTATTCTTCATTAAATAATTTGAATATTACCCTTGTTTGCGAGTATTAACATTTCAGGGAGACTACACACGGCTCAAGACAACGAAAGACTCAAGACTAGATAGAATATGATATGAATGAATTTGTAATTTTTATTTTCTTTATTTTTTTTATTTCTTGAGTCTGGCCATAAAATAGTGTATGCAGATTGAGTGACCATGCACACAGAGAGAGAGAGAGAGTTTTTTTTTTTTTTAAGAAATTTTTTTATGTAGATCGTACTATAGATATGCTGGGCTTAACGACTAACTTCTGTGAACTAATCATACTATATGATTATGATCATACTGTACAATTTATTTTCAACCCAAAATCCTAGCCGCCAAATTAATTTAAGCAAGTTTTTAAGATTTGAATTTTGAATGCATTGTACTATATGATGAAATTGTACTGCATGAATATTTAAAAACTTGCTAAAATTAACTCCCATGATTAATCAATTAAATCAAGGCTTAATTAATGATTGATGATCGTACTGAACGACTTTGATCGTATCATATGATGAACCGAGATGAATTTTGGTTATACCATATTGAGATTCATTGGTCCAAATTTATATTTTTGATGAAAACACACATTATAGCTCACATCTTTATGTTTCATAGTATTTTTTATTCTATAGTTGTTTTGTGTATATACTAATATTTCAGGAAAATCATACTCCAAACTACCAAAAACTTCAAGACATGTTATATTAAGGTTTCTTATAATAAGTCAGTAATTTTTTTTATTTTTTTTAGTCTGAGAAAGTGTGATTGTAATTGGATAATCGTGTACATACACACTAGGGGAGTGTAAAAACTTATATTTTTTAAACTAATCGTATTGTACGATTTTCATATCATAACTGAATGTTCCTTCAAAACAGAATTAATCGAATCATACCTTAGAAATTTTCTTTATATTGTTCGTACTGTACAAAATTACTTTCGTACAAATGACGTCCATAGTACGAAATGGACTCATCCGTGTTCGTACCATATGAAACATGATTTGATTTAACTAGTTTATATTGTATGATGTAGGGTTCGTATAGACGACGACTAGAGTACGAAATGGGTTCGTACATAATCGTATCGGTCAAACTTGTTCAGTTTTTAAACTATTCGTACAGTATGATGTCAGTTCGTACATATAAATTTGAATTGTTCGTACAGGAAGATATACATTTCATATGGATGATGAAAGTGATTTTGTACCAGTCTGTACAAACATATTTGAACTGTTCACACATGCACTATGTGTTCATACGGATGATTCATACGAGATGATATGTGATCGTACAGTACGATCGTAGGAATGTTTTCTTGCAATTTTTAGTTTTTGAATGGTTTTTTATACATTTTATATATAAAGAGTCCTAAAAATTATCCCTAAACACCTTTGTTAAGAATTTCTCTTGAGAGTGGCCATTGAGTGTGAGTATTTGGGAGAGATTGTGAGAGTGAAGTGTGAGAGATCAAGTGAGGGGTAGTTGTAAGCGATTCACAAGGTTTCCCAAAGCGAGGATCTCTTTGTCTCCTTCAAGTTTTTTCCCATCTCCATTAGAGGCTCTTAAGTGAAGTTCTTCAATATTATGTCGCGGGTTCTTTGCCTTCACCTAGGGGGTGAAAAAGAATGACGGGTTCTCTGCCTTCACCAGGAAGGTAAAAAATGATGACAGTTCTCTACCTTCACCAGGAGGATGAAAAAGGATGATGGTTCTCTTCCTTCACTAGGAGGGTGAAAAAGAACAACGGTTCTCTACCTTCACCAGGGAGGGTGAAAAAGGACAATTGTTCTCTGTCGCACTGAGTTGGTGGGAGAGAGTTTGTAAGAGCTTCTCCATCTTATTGTGGGAGCAAAAGGAGAGTCACTATTATTTAGTGCAATGCTTGAAGGAGTCTTCAGGGAGTGGATGTAGGTCTAGTTGGACCGAACCACTATAAAATTTGGTGTTCTTTTATTCTCTTTTATTTTCCACATTTTTATTTTATGCACTTTAATGTTTTGTGGTTAAAAAATCTTTTATGAAAATATTATTCAAACAACTACATATTTTAAAGAATCAGAGATTTAATTTTCTAGAAATGGATTTTCTAATCTACTAAGAGATTTTTAAATAACCAATTCACCCACCTTTTGGTTAGCCTTGGGACAGTTCTATTAGGTTTAACATCATACACAATCATTCAAGTGGTATCAAAGCCAATTTTGAAAATTAAGGTTTAGATTACTTTTTGAAAAATGATTATGGCTAATTTTGGGAACTGTAATACTACTGAAGGATATTCGATCACTAGACCACCATTATTCGAAAATATTTCTTTTGATTTTGCATAATTCAAATATCTACTTTCTTGCAATCAATAGATTGTTGAATATGCCATATAATTCAAACTGGTTATTCTGTACCATCACGTATTATAGATGGAATCAAAATCGATATCCCATTTTTTGAATGGAGTAGAGTAAAATAAATTTATACTCAATTAAATGATAAATGTATAATTGTTTGTTCTATGTTTTAAATTCTGAAGATTATATGAGAATCTCCACATGCACTACTGGCAAGAAAATATGGAATAATTTATGCATTACATACGAAGGTACTAGTAACATCAAGCAATCTAAGTTGAATATTTTTATGCATGACTATAAACTCTTTAGCATGAAACCTTATAAGACCATCTTAGACATGTTTACTAGGTTTTCATAAATAGTAACATCAATGCAAGCTATAGGTAGAGAAGTTTCAAACTTTAAAAAAGTAAATAAATTTTATGATGTCTACCTGAAAAATTTAATGCTAAAGTCGCTGATATAAGTAAATCAAAAGATTTGAATGATTATACTATTAATAATCTGATTGGCTCACTCATTTCTCACGAGCAAGCTATGAGTCAAAAACTTTTGGATACATGTGAAATGATAGTGCTAAAAATCGAAGACAGAGAAAAGCAACTCAGTAGATGATAAAAGTAAGGAAATAACATCGATAACGATAAAATTTGTAAAGCTACTAAAGCGCAAGCATAAACATCAACAAAAGAGAAAAAAAGATCAAAATGATAAGGATATTAAGAATTCCTCTAAAGTAATTTACTTTGGGTGTAGGAAACTCAGACATATGAAAAATGAGTGCCTCCAGAACGAAGTTAATCAAATCATACCTTGAAATTTTTCTTTATATTATTCATACTTTACAAAATTACATTCATACAAATGACGTCTAGAGTATAAAATGGGCTCGTCCATATTCATAACATACTAAGCATGATTTGATTTAACTAGTTCATATTGTACGATGTAGGGTTCGTATAAACGACGGCCAGAGTACGAAATGTGTTCATACACAATCATATCGGATGAACTTGTTCAGTTTTTGGAATTATTTGTATAGTACAATGGCAGTTCATATAAACAAATTTGAACTATTCGTACAAGATGATATACATTTCATATAGACGATGAAAGTGAGTTCATACCAGTTCGCATAGATAAATTCGAACTATTTTTACGAGCACTATGTGTTCATACAGATGATTCGTACGAGATGATATGTGATCGTATAGTACAATCGTAGGATAATTTTCTTGCAATTTTCAAATTTTGTATAATTTTTCATGTCTTTTCTATATAAAGAGTCCTAAAAACTATCACTAAACATCTTTGTTGAGAATTTCTCTTGAGAGTGAACATTGAGTGTGAGTGTTTGGGAGAGATTGTGAGAATGAAGTGTGAGAGATCACATGAGGGTGAGTTGTGAGGGATTCACAAGGTTGCCCAAAGCGAGGATCTTTTTGTGTCATTCAAGTTTCTGCCCATCTCCTATGGAGGCTCTTAAGTGAAGTTCTTCAACATTGTGTCGCGGGTTCTCTACCTTCACCAGGAGGGGTGAAAAAGGACAACGGGTTCTCTGTCTTCACTAGGAGGGTGAAAAAGGATGACAGTTCTCTGCCTTCACCCAGGAGGGTGAAAAAAGATGATTGTTCTCTGCCGCATCAAGTTGGTGGGAGAGAGTTTGTAAGGGCTTCTCTGCCTTTTTGTGGGAGCAAAAGGAGAGTCACTATTGTTTAGTGCAATACCTGAAGAAGTAGACTTCATATAGTAGATGTAGGTCTAATTGGATCGAACCACTGTAAAATTTGATGTTCTTCTATTCTCTTTTATTTTTTCGTATTTTTATTTTATGCACTTTAATATTTTATGGTTGAAAAATCTTTTGTGAAAATCATATTAAAACAACTATATATTTTAAAAAACCAGATATTTAGTTTTCTAGAAACAATTTTGTAATCTACTAAGAGATTTTTAAATAACCAATTCACCCACTCTTGGTTAGCTTTGGGACAGTTCAATAAGGTTTAACATCCTACACTATCTTTTATACACAAGATCGTACCATACGAACCTTTGATTTTGTCCTAATTGTACTATATGACCTTGATTGTAAAGTATGATAAATCGAGGCTATTTTTGGTAGTACCAAATATCGCACCAGATGAAATCTTTATTTTTATACTAATCATATTGTACGACCTATACATCTTACAAGACACCCTGGATAATTTTAATTGATCGTACTATACGAATGGGATCATACCACATAATGAACAGAGATAAATTTCAGTCTTCCCAGCATTTGTCTTATACGAACATAAGAAATATAATATATCATACTTGACGATATATGTATCATACTATATAATGAATTGATTAATTGTTACTTGTTTGTACTCCTTCGTGCCATGACAAAAGCTATTTTGAACTAATCGTACTGTACGATCTGTGATCGTAATGTACGAACAGAAATGGCTAAACTGAATTTTTAGATTTTTTGAAACTTGTTATAAAATCACAGCCTTTATTTGTTAAAAAAAATAGAGAGGAACGTGACAATTGAAGGAACTCTTTAGAGGTAGCTTTTTGAAAAGATTCAGGGCTTATGAGAGGAAGGCGAAGGTGAGTTTATGCATGAGGGAAAATTAGTGTGAGGGGATCACAAAGTTGCTCCAAGCCTTCTGCACGCTTGCTCCTCCTATGGCCTGAGTGAGTCTTATGGGAGCTCTCTACGGGGAGGGGCTTCAAGGTAAAAGTTCTCAAAGGTTCTTTGCCTTCTCTAGGAGAGAGAAAAATGAGTGTCCACTACCGCACCAGGAGGGTGACATAGTGTCCGGCACTCCTCCACATCGGGGAAAGTAAAAGTGAGTTTTTTAAAGGCTTCTACGCCTTACTGTAGGAGCAGAAGAAGAGTTGCTTTTGAGTAGGGAAAATCTCGAAGTGGAGGACTCCGGGGAGTAGACGTAGGTCAAGATTGACCGAACCACAATAAAAATTTTTGGTGCGCTTTTTCCATTTTCCACATTTTACTTTTCTTGCATTTAACTTAGCTATGACTGCTTGGTGAAAATTTTAATTTTAGTATTTAATTATGTGATTTAAAAATTTATCACCATTGTTGCAATTATTATCAAATTATTAGCTTCCACACTTGATTAGTTAAGTCATCCTTTTAAAATAAATAAAAATTTAAAAAAATATATAACTCCTATTATTTATTTATTTTTTAAAATACCAATTCATCCCCCCCCCCCCCCCTCTTGGCACATCTTATACGTTCAATTCATAGATTGGTCATTAAATTAGATGCAATACCCATTAAATAAGTTCCAAGGAGAATGAGATTGGAGGTTGAAGAACAGGTGATTGCAAAAATGAAAAAGCTTATAGAAGTGGGTTTTATTCATGAAGAAAAATATGCCAATTAGATTACCAATATTGTCTTAATGAAGAAGAAGAACGGTCAGATTCGTGTATGTATTTACTTTTGGGACCTTAATAAGGTGTGTCCAGAAGATAACTTCCCGCTCCCAGTGTTAGAACTATTGGTGGATAACACGTCCAACTATGATATATTCTCACTTATGGATGGATCATCAGGCTATAATCAGATCAAGATGGCACATGAAGATGAAAAGCACACATCGTACAGGATGTCGATCGACATCTTCTACTACACGATCATACCCTTTGGCTTGAAGAATGATGGTGCCACTTTCCAGTGGGAAATGACACGTATCTTTGATGAATTAATATATTATAAGGTCGAGTATTATGTAGACGACCTAGTTGTTAAGAGCATATATCACAAGGATCACTTGAATGACCTGAGAATCATATTTAAGAGGATCATAAAGTTTGATATGAAGACAAACCCTCTTAAATGCACCTTCAGTGTCTCTTCTGATAAATTTTTGGGTACGTCGTTCGTCACCAAGGCATTGAAATTAACCCTAACAAGATCAAGGCGATTATGGAGATACCACAGCCAAGGAACCTACGTCAACTCCGCTCATTATAAGGGCAACTAGCTTTCATTCGATGATTCATATCAAATTTGTCGGGAAGGTGTCAGCCATTTTCTAAGTTAAAGAAAAAGGATGCCCACTTCAAATGGGATGCAGAACGCTAGGAAGAGTTCGATAGCATTAAAAGATATCTATTGAATCCACGTATTCTTACAGCACTAATTCCAAGGAAGCTCTCATATTGTATACAACAATACTAAAAAAGTATCTCAAAGCATTGTTAGCCAAACACTATAAAGAGGGGAAAAAATGCACTCTATTACATCAGTCGTAGATTGATCGGAGAAGATGTGTGATAATCTCCAATTGAGAAGCATTGTCTAGCATTAATTTTCATAGTTGAAAAACTCCGCCACTACATGCTGCCTCACAAAAATCATGCTAATATCAAAGATCGATCCGGTGAAGTTATTAATGACAAGGCCAATGTTGACAGGTCACCTAGATAGATGGGCAGTAATATTACTATAGATTGATATCACGTACATGTCACAAAAGGTGGTAAATTGACAAGCTTAATTTATCAAATTTCCTCTCCGTACATCCAATCCCAACAGACTCTCCACTAATCGATGATTTACCCGATAAGAAAATCATGCATGTTGAAGAGAATAAAAAACTATTTTGGGAAATATATTTTTATGGGGCATCGTCGATTAAACCTGCCCGACCTCCAAATCTTACAAGGGCCCGAGTCGGCATTAGTCTCATTTTCGTAGCACCTAAGGTAGTCATAATGAGATTTTCATTCAATTTAACTGAACCTCTAACCAACAATGAAGTCGAATATAAAGCTCTAATAGTAAGATTGGAGATTATAATCGATATCAGAATTTAAAATCTCTAGCGATTCTCAACTTGTAATAAATAAAGTCCTGTGCATTTATAAGATTTGCAAACTTGAATTGGCCTACTATCACCTGTGATCTCTCAAACTTCTGAAATAGGAGTCTAATGTAAAAATAACTCGAGTTCCTTGAGGTCAAAATAACAAAGCAGATTATCAGACTAAATTGGCTAAGGAAATGACGAATATCAATGAGGAGATGCCTATATTCATTGGAGTTTACACCCATAGGGTCTTGGAACCCATTCTGTTAAAATTTCTAAAGGCAAGAGAAGTACTGGATTCAAGCTAGCGAGATATAATTCTGATTGACTCTCAACCTCTCCATTATATCATTATAGAAAATTATTTGGAAGGATATCATGTAGCCAAGAGACATAAAGATAATCAAGCTTCAAAATCGTAGTGGCATTGCTTAGATATTAAAGTAGAGAATGATTGGAGATAGTCATTCATTGACTACTTCAAAGAAAATAAACTCCAGGTGGAAAAATTTATAGCCTCACAAATTTGAAAAAGAGCATTACGATATGTGTTTGTCAATGACACATTGTATCGACGGGCTTTTAACCAAATGTGACTTAGATGCCTAGGGACCAAGGAAGCTGATAGAGTGATAGCAGAAGTTCGTGAAGGACTTTGTGGCACACATCAGTCAGATCCCAAAATGACTGTTAAATCAAGAGAATGGGTTATTATTGGCCGACAATGCTGAGGGATTTTATTAACCATGCCAAGAGGTTCCATGAGTATTAAATCTATGGTGATGTTATACATCAACCGCCAAATCCACTATACCTAACAGTAGCATCCTAACCATTCGAATACCGGGGAACTGATATAATTGGACCGATAGATCCACCATCGTCGGCCGAACACCACTTCATACTGACAATAACATACTAGTTCTCTAAGTGGATAAAAGCGGCTCCATTCAAAGAAGTCACATCTGAGCATATGATTATTTTTTTCACCTATAATATGTGATGCGGATCAATGGTTTATGATTTTGATGATAGCAAATATGTTTATTTCTCTACAACTGCCTTATGTAATAATGTTTCAGGTTCACACGATCGGACTGCAATTTAGAATCAGCTCAAGATTGGGTAGACTAGGTCTGAGTTAGTTTGTAATCTTTTTCCTTTCTTAAGTATTGTATTTGGTGTGGGATCTATTGATTTGTAACTTGGAAGATTTCCTGTTGTTTCCTGTAAGATTTCTATTTTTGATAATATCGGCCGGGACGATATTTATATCGTCCTAGACGATATGTCCAAAATCAGAAACCCTAATTAGGGCATCCTCATTAAAGCAGCCGTCATTAACGGATCGTCCTGGATGATACCTGTATCGGCCAGGATGATAATCTCAATTCAGAAAGAATCAATGGCCATAATCAGTTTAGGAATTCTTTATTTTAGGAAATCGGCCAGGACGATGTTATTATCGTCTAGGACGATCTAACTCAATTATGCCTAAATTGATCTGATATATTTGGAAAGCATTAATGGTTGATTGATAGGATCATATCATCCGGGATGATCTCCTGATCGGCCAGGACGATGTCCTGGACGATCTATATCGGACAGCTCGAATTCAGGGCGATGATCAGGCGATTGAAATCGGTTTTAAACTAATCGGCCTAGACAATCGTGATATCGGCCAGGATGATGTAACCAATTTTCTTCTGATCGTCCCAAATCGTCCCAGGCTGATGAGATGAATTTGTACTAATCAGCCAGGACGATATGCCTATCGTCATGGACGATAAAGTCGGCAACTTGCATTAATGAGCTCGTTTTTAGCTCTTCTATTTAAGCTATGACATGACACTTTATAAGTATCTTTGACAGCCATTGGAGCTTCGTTCTTGTGGGGGAGACTTGAAGAGAGAGCTTGAAAGAGAGAGAGGAAAGGGTGGAGTTTGAGAGGGAGAAGAACCTGTGAGGGGGAGGAACTCAAGGGAGTGTGGTGGGGGATCCACACGGTTGCTCCGGCAAACTCGCACCTTAGTACCATCGGATTCAAGGCTTGTCTCGAGGTAAGTTCACCAAAGAAGAAGATCTCCTTGGTGTCAAAGGACCCGGCGACTCCGCCGCACTGGGGAAGATAGAATTGATTTTGTAAGGGCTTCTCCGCCTAGCTGTGGGGGCTAAAAGAGAGACACTTGTTTTTAGTGCAATACTTGGAGGGTGCCTCCAAGGAGTGGGCGTAAGTCAAGGTTTGACTGAACCACTATAAATTCGGTGTGTTCTTTTCTTATTATTGCTTTCGCATTATTTTCTTCCGCACTTATTTCTGTAGTGAGTTTGGTTTGAGTTTTCTCTTTGGTTTTAAAGTTATCCAATTCAATTCTCTCTTTGTTAGCCTTGGGTCAGTTCTATAGGACTTAACATCCTTAACAAACTTTCAAGTGGTATCAGAGCCGTATTCATAAAATAAGTTTTTGAAAAGCTTTTGAATTTTGATCCATGGCTAATTTTTCTAATTGTAATGTTGCTGAAGGTTATTCAATCACCAGACCTCCTTTATTTGAAAATATGTCATTTGATTTTTGGAAAACTCGCATGTCTATTTTCTTGCAATCGATTGATTTTCGCATGTGGCATATGATTTTAACTGGTTATTCATCACCGTCACGTATTGTTAATGAAGTTAAAACTGATATTCCTTTTAATCAATAGAATAAGGAAGAACAACTGAATGCTCAACTGAATGCAAAATCTTTAAATTGCTTTTTCTGTGCTTTAGATTCTGATGATTTCATGTTAATATCCACTTGCACTACTGGTAAGGAAGTTTGGGATAAACTACATACCATATACGAAGGCACGAATGAAATCAAGCAATCCAAGTTAAATTTGTTAATGCATGATTTTGAATTATTTTTCATGAAACCTTTTGAAATGATCTTAGACATGTATACCAGATTCATTTAAATTGTAAACTCATTGCATGCTTTAGAAAAATAATTTTTAAATTTTGAAAAAGTTAACAAAATTCTTCGTTGTTTACTGGATAAGTTTGATGCTAAAGTAGTTGCTATTTATGAATCAAAAGATTTGAATGATTATTCTATTGATAATTTGATTGACTCACTCATTGCCTACGAGCAAGGTTTGGGTCAAAGACTTTTGGATGCGGGTGGAACGATCATTCTAAAAGCTGAAGATATGGAAAGAGGAAGCGTAATTGGTGACGATAGCAATGACTTGTCAAGAAAATCACAAAGCTCACCAAAACATAAGCAAAAGTGGAAGAAATATAAAAATGGTAAGGATGCTAATATTTCCTCTGACATTATTTATTTTTATGTAAGAAACCTAGACATATGAAGAATGAGTGCCCTAATTCAAGAATTCTTCCTACAAAAGAAAAGGGCAAGACAAAGCAAAATTTAAATTAGGAAAATAATGAAAGGCAAAAAATTTCATGGGCAGATCTAGTTTCTGAAGCATCGGACCAGGAGAGAGATAATGGTTAAAAGCCTTTCTTGTTTTTGTTTTTGTTTTTGTGTTTTTGTTTTTATGTTTTTTATTTTTATTTCGTGTTTTTGTTTTGTTTATTATTTGAAATTTTTATTTTCGTGAAAGTTTTTCTCTAATCAACACACACATTCACTTTTCTAAAAATGAAAAATCTACTTCTTATTTTTTCTTGAAATATTTGGTAAATTTTATTTGACTTCTCTAAAACAGTCGAAGGAAGGAAACTCATTATATTTTTACTCTCAATCTCTATTTCCCAAAAGAGGTTATCCTACTTTTGATTTAAAATCTTTTTCATCTTTTAAATTGGTTTTTGAAACAATTTTTTTTATCTCCCTACGTTTTATCTATCGCATAGGAATCTTTTGCAAGTTGTTGAATCTAATTTGAAATTTTCTTAATCAAGAAATTTGTTTTATCAATAGTATGGGTTTACTTTTGGTATTTAAGATTTCAGAAAGGTAGCATAGTCAAAAAATTGATCAATGATGCCAAAAATAAAAAATGCGCAAAGCTCCAAATTGAAAAATATAGAATACACAAAGTGTATCAAAAGATGCGCAGTGCGCCAACCAATTGTCAAGAGGCATAAAATGAGCTCACAAAAAGTTAATGCTTACCATTCTTGTACTTCTTAAAAAGCTTAAGAAAATCCTTGATACTTTCGATACTTGACTTTAAAAATCTTGATTCTTGATTCAACAATTCGTGCATTGATCTTCTATTAAATATATTTTATGGAAGGAGTTTTTGAAAAATGATTGTTTCTTTCTCTAATTTATTTTATGATTTATATATTGAATTAAAAAGTTTTTAAGCCTTTTTAAAGAACTTGAGTTTTGATTATCAAATTATGAATTTTTAACCTTTTCTGGGCTATGTGTTGTCAATCAAATTCTACTAAGTTTTTGATTAAAACAAGAGGTAATTTTCTCATTTTAAGAATATTTTTTTTCGCTAGATCAGAGAACGTTTTTATTTTTTTAGTTTTGTTTTCTGTGCCTTCTCTCTTTTTTATAATGTCAAAGGGGGAGAACGTACTTGTATCCTTTGTTTTCTTTTCAAAAATTTAAAACAACAAAAATATTTTTATCTCCCTTATTTTTTTAAAGTGTTATTCAAGTGAGGGGGAGATTAGGAGAAAATATTTTCTTTGAAAATTCAAAATTGAAATGTTTTGCCATCATCAAAAAGGGGGAGATTGTTGCGGATCAATGGTTTATGATTTTGATGATAGCAAACATTTTTATTTCTCTACAATTGCCTTATGTACTAATATTTCAAGTTCACACGATCGGACTGCAATTTGGAATCAGCTCAAGATTGGGTAGACTAGGTCTGAGTTAGTTTGTAATCTTTTTTCTTTCTTGAGTCTGTTGTATTTGGTGTGGGATCTGTTAATTTGTAACTTGGAAGATTTCCTGTTGTTCCCTATAAGATTTCTATTTTTAGTAATATCGGTCGGGACGATATTTATATCGTCCTGGACGATATGTCCAAAATCAGAAATTCTAATTAGGGCATCCTCATTAAGGCAGCCGTCATTAACGGATCGGCCTGGACGATACCTGTATCGGCCAAGACGATAATCTCAATTCAGAAAGAATCAATGGCCATAATCAGGTTAGGAATTTTTTGTTTTAGGAAATCGGCCAGGACGATATTATTATCGTCCAGGATGATCTAACTCAATTATGCATAAATTGATCTGGTATCTTTGGAAAGCATTAATGGTTGATTGATACAATCATATCGTCCGGGACGATCTCCTGATCAGCCAGGATGATGTCCTGGACGATCTACATCGGACAGCTCGAATTCAGGGCGATGATCAGGCGATTAAAATCGGTTTTAAACTAATCAGCCTGGATGATCGTGATATCAGCCAGGACGATGTAACCAATTTTCTTCTGATCGTCCCGGGCTGATAAGATGAATTTGTACTGATCGGCCAGGACGATATGCCTATCATCCTGGACGATAAAGTCGGCAACTTACATTAATGAGCTCATTTTTAGCTCTTCTATTTAAGCTATGATATGACACTTTGTAAGTGTCTTTGGCAGCCATTAGAGCTTCGTTCTTGTGGGGGAGACTTGAAGAGAGAGCTTGAAAGGGAGAGAGGAAATAGTGGAGTTTGAGAGGGAGAAAAACCTGTGAGGGGGAGGAACTCAAGGGAGTGTGGTGGGGGATCCACACGGTTGCTCCAGCGAACTCGCACCTTAGTACCATCGGATTCAAGGCTTGTCTCGAGGTAAGTTCAGCAAAGAAGAAGATCTCCTTGGGGTCAAAAGACCCGGCGACTCCGCCGCACCGGGGAAGGTGGAAGTGATTTTGTAAGGGCTTCTCCGCCTAGCTGTGGGGGCTAAAGGAGAGACACTTGTTTTAGTGCAATACTTGGAGGGTGCCTCCAAGGAGTGGACGTAGGTCAAGATTTGACCGAACCACTATAAATCCGGTGTGTTCTTTTCTTATTATTGCTTCTGCATTATTTTCTTCTGCATTTATTTATGTAGTGAGTTTGGTTTGAGTTTTCTCTTTGGTTTTAAAGTTATCCAATTCACTTCTCTCTTTGTTAGCCTTGGGTCAGTTCTATAGGGCTTAACATCCCTAACAAAACTTTCAATATGATCTACAGATTTGGTGTACCATGTCGCGTGATCTCAGATAATGACACATTATTCAAGAGTACTAAAATCTACACATTTATTGATCGACACAAGATTGATTAGTGATACTCATCAATATACAATCCAAGAGCAAATGGCTTGGTGGAGGCTTTTAACAAGACGCTCCTGAAACTATTGAAGAAGATTCTCGCCAAAAACAAAAGAGAGTGTCACACAAAAATGAAAGAGGCATTGTGGGCGTATCGCACAACCTACAAAACATAGACAAAAGCCACTCCTTACTTACTGGTGCTCGGAGTTGAAGCAGTGTTGCTGCTAGAAGTTATACTACCATCTCTTCGAGTCGCTATCCAAAATGAGGTTACTCAAGAGCAAAATGCTCGATTAAGAATAGAAAAGCTTGATGCACTTGATGAAGTCAGGTTACAAGCTCAACAAAACATAGAAATCTATCGAGAAAAAATGATGAAATCCTTTGATCGGCTGGTACATCCTCGGGCATTTCAAGAAGGGGAATTAGTCCTAGTATTAAGAAGGCTAATCATCTCACATCAAAAAATTAGTGAAAAATTTGTATCCAATTTAGAGGGCCCCTGTGTCATCGAGAAGGTATTTCTTTCAAGGAGGAGCTTATCAGTTAATCGATCTGGACGGTCAGAGACCTATACCACTGATCAATGATCAATATTTAAAGAAATATCATGCTTGAAAATTTCATGTCTGATATAATACTAACTGATCAAAGTGTTATGTGTATATTTGTCAATATATGCTTATATTTATATTTTGAAATTCTCTTATGTATAAGAATACATTTAAAAAATCCCTCCATAAGATTAGGAACATTTTAAATATTTATTTGGGCCAACAACGTGCTGTGTGGCAAAATTCTCGAATAAATACTTAAAATATCGAAATACAAAACCTATCCAATATCTCCCTATGAGATAGGGGTATTTTAAATATTTATTTTTGTTGACATCATGCTATGCGCCAAAATTCCCAAATAAATATTTAGAATTCAAAAATTTTAAATTTATTCTATTCCAAAATGTCCCAGTGAGAGAGAGGCATTTTAAATATTTAATCGAGTCAACATCACATTGCTTATTAAAATCTCTGAATAAATATTTAAAATTATAAATATAAATATTCTTTCATGCTGAAGAATACGACGAATTCACTTTCAAATTATATGTGGTAATCTTTCAAAAGTTTGAGAAATCACTTTCTCTAACGTATCAAGATTTAAAAGTTAGGAAAGAGACTGTTGTGACAATGCACTCCAACAAATTGAGCCAGAAAAGATTGAAGTCTTTCAACAGCCTGAAGCTTAAGGTTCGAGTGGGTGTAAAAGGTCGGATCCAACAAGCACAAGTATGATCGGATCACTGGCAGCTCTGTCTACTCAACACGCCATAAGAAAGGTGTAAGTAGCGGAACCCCTACTTCGTCCAACCATCAGTGGGGATTGTAGGAAGTATGAAGGCATATTTGACCCGACAAGTTGAAGTGATCGTAGTCTATCAAATTCTCCTAATTGATTAGAGAATTAAAGTTTCAGTGGGAAGGATGAATCATAAAGAACTACTAAATGCTTGTAGACTCCAAATATTCAACTATAAAGAAGGACTCCAAATATACTAATTTTAGTAGATTTAGTATTGAGAAGTATATTTTCCATAGCTCCAGTCTAAAGCCTGAATGGATGTAAGAGGTCAGATCCAACAAGCCTAAATACGACAGAACCGCTGGTAGCTCCATTTATACTCAACACGTCATAAGAAAGGCCGCAGTTGAGGAACTCCTATTTCAGCAATAAGAGGATGAAGATCTGTCAATTCCTATCTCACCCAATTTAATGAACTCAAGTGACTCAGATTAAAGTATCTTAACTGGTTAAGGATTATGATACTACCTGCATTTGGTACCATCGACTAAATTCGAAATCTGCAAATCCTTTAACAAATTTATAAAGCATCAAGTGAGGATAGAAGGAATCTTTTCTCAACAAGTCTACCAAAAACAAAGCAAATGACTAAAGAAATTATCCTAAAGTTCACATAAAGTCTAAGGCTGAATTAAAAAAATTTCATCATCAAAAAGTCTATTACTCATAAAGTTCTGGATCGATAACTCCTCGCTACCGACCTGATATAAACCTAAAAGATTTTAGATCAATGGCATCTACTCCTTCATCAAGCCCGCTAAAAATAGAAGCATAGGGTATAAGGTATAAAAATCACCTGACAAGTTAGTAAAGACAAAAAAGGTAATTTTTTTAGCAACTTCCATAACATAAAGTACATGGCAGAAGGAACCAAAATCTCATGACCTAAGATAAAGCTACAAAAAGAAACACTCAAGATAACATCTACAAGTGTCCCTAAAGATTGGGGGCATTTTAAATATTTATTTGGGTCAACATCACGCCACGTGCCGAGATTCTCAAATAAATATTTAAAATTTCTTGCCAAAATACAGGTAATTGATGGAAGAATGAAAAAGCCTATGTAAACTGAATGTGCCATAAATAAAAAAGTATAATTTGAGTAAGATACAATCAATACAAGAGACAATAAAGTCCCACCAGCTGATGAATGTGTAAAATTCAAATGAATCTCGAGCGATATCAGCAACATACAACAGAAATATTATATTTATATATGATTGTTATAAAGAAAGATGCAAGCAGTTACAAAAATGCTAGAAATTAATGTGACATTAGTGACAAAAGAAGAACAAAAAGTGGAGATGATATATACTATAATCAATCTACAAAGTGAAATTATAAGTACCTAAGTATAAAGTACTCTATCACTTGCATACGAGTCTCTACTTGATAAGACCCAACATGTCGATCAATTTTTTTGACTACAAGTGCATCTAAAGATCTACGAATACATAGAGATAGACTCTTCGATATATATAAAATCTCAGCGTGACATCCAAACAAGCTTTTGGAGATCCACTAAATAGAACCCTCAATGTGACATCTAGAGCAAATATTTAGAGATCCTCATGTTTAATCAACATACAACAAACGTGACTCAAGAAGACAAAACAAAAAAAAATAAAAAAATAAAAAGCAAAATTTTTAAATCATACCTCTAGCAGGTCATCCCAAATCCCTGTTCAGACCTTGTCAAATACAGCCGCTTCTACAATACCCCATACCTTACTCCCTGTGCAAACAATATCGAATTCAATCGCTTCATTCATGCTCGCCTCAATCCAGTGAATTTGGTTGACATTGATAAAAGCTCCTGATTTATCTCCCTTGCACAACCTTCTCACAAAACACTCGAACTCCAACTCCCCCTCCATTCCTTTTCTCCCCACATGCGAAATCCCAACACATGCTGAGAACTCCCAACCTCCGTCTCTTCTTCCTAAACTCGTCCAAGCCAACCCTTTCTCCTCTCTGCTCTGGCTCATCCATCAACCGTCGCCCTTCTCTTCCACGACATCTTCCTCCAAGTCGAAGATGACACCTTCACTCGCGATACCTGTACCCTACCGAACTCAACAACTTGATCTAACCTCTGCCCCATATGCGACCTCCACTGCTCTGCCAAACCCAGTCGACCTCACCTTCATCGAATCAAGTTGACCTCATCTCTTCCCTTCGCCATAGCCGATCAACCTTCCTATTGCCCTAACCTGATCTCCAGGCAATCTAACCCTAATTTTTCCACTTAGATCCAACTCTTACAATCAAGAGAGGAGAGAGAGAGAGAGAGAGAGAGAGAGAGAGAGAGAGAGCATCCTCCATTTGACTGTGATCCCTCCTCCTTACCTGAACTCCTTAAGCCGCTCGACCCGTCCCTCTCTCTTGACCAACGCCTGCAGCTCTCTCATATATGTAATATATATTAGATTTATGTTAATGATATTATTAATATTTAATATAATTACTATTAATATTTATATATATCTTAATATTTATTAATATATAGTATGGACCCTGACAATTATATTTTGAATACACACGTGACGCCTAGGGATATTACGCAGATCAATAAATAAATATATTTTGAGCCCAATCCTTCTATGTGAGTAAATAGGAGTTGACACGGCAAAAACTATCAAGGTGTCGATCAGAATATCTATTTTATTTATTCATATAAGGCCTTCAAAGCCTCCAACAAAAAAAAATTCATTAAGAAAACCATAAAGCCAGCAATAAGCCTTATCCTCTATCAATAGCTTGACAAAGCCGATAAGGTTCAATCCATAAATGAAAATGACCCATAAATACTCCGATAATGGTCGAGTTGAATGTAGATCTTAATTGGAGGGGTTATTCCTACATTCAAAGCTCCACCGAAATACCCACAAAAATCCAAAAATCATCAAAATTCAAATATTTAAAATTTAAATTCAACCATCAAACCACTTAAAGCAAAATCCATCCACCATCTGCAACAGTTTGTCGGGGTGGACAAATTGAAATTTATTTCAGCTCATATAGAGCTAATGCCTAGTCAAAAATATCACTAAGTTTCATTTTTAAAATAATCTCCTGCTAGTAAGGATGTGGTAAGTGTCTTCTAATCGACAATTTTACCTCCAAATGACACCACAGGATAAACAATTATGACCTGTGACCCTCTGAACCGAGTGATTTTGCCGCCAAATAGCACTACGAGATAACGATTATTACCATAGCCAATATGTTCCTTAGTGGTATCAAATTCTTGGGATATGAATCAACAGGATATGGATCGGGCACAAATCTTTCTATTAGCTAATGTAGATTCAAATTTGTCCCCTTAGAAAAACACCCACCTTAGGTCTATAAGGTACCCTTGGACGGCGCAACCCATGGTTGCCGACAAGGATCCTTCCATCAGGTTGAGTCAACTACCTCCTCTGACAAAGCATACCAGGGACCATGATGGCCCGGGACAGCGAAACCATGAGATCTTGATCGGGTTTATCATCCAATCCCCCACCATCCGCTTTAACTGTAAGATGGTAAAATTCTCAATTTTAAATATCACATTTCCAAATACCACACCCATGCTGCTAATATATGCCCGATAACATATACTTTCTACATATCTGATTGACGACTAGCCTTAATCGAAAGTTCTCTCGGTTTCGGGAGGGGTAATTAACTATAGGGGCTTGCGCCTATAGGAAACCAAAATTTCCGGGTAGTGTCTTATCTACAAATACATCTGCCTTTCAAAATTTACCCCAGAACTTAATTCCATTAAAACTCCCCCGAAGAAATGTATTGCGGGAGGCCGGGGCCGAATTTTTGGAGCCCACAAAGGATTGTAATTATAATTTAAATTCTAAATTCGTTTCATGGTTATTAAAATTTTAATGATTAAAGAATGAAATAATTATAAATGTGTTTTATTGTAGCTCAATTTTTTGTGTCCCAAAGTTACAATTAATTTCATTATATTTGAATATAACTTATTTGAAATTAACAAATTAAGTAATTAGTACTCAACTTTATGCACATTCAAAATTAAAATAAATTTAAATTTTTTTTATGGCTGCTCAATTTTTATGGCCCAAAATTAAAATTAATTTCATTATATTTGAATATAATTTATTTTACATTAATTAATTAATACTAAACATTGTGAGCGTTCAACATATTAATTCAACTTTATTCAAAGTAAATTTAACTTTATCTCACTTGACTTACAAGAACTAGGTCTATAAATTTTGAGCAATTTTTTTTTTATTTTTTTTTATTTTTATTTCTTATCAATAATACTTCAAAATTGCCTTTTATTAGGCATTGAGTCAGTATCAAAAGTAATTATTTTTACAATAATTGCCATCACTCGCCAACAACCCATGAATCACATTAGGCAAGGGGTCACTTTTATATACAACTTGATGATATAAACTTCATAACTATATAAGCTTCTTTCAATTTTATTATTATAAAAGTACGGTTTCATTCAGGACGATTTTCTTACTACTTCTTAAAATAATTTTTTAGTATAAAAATTAAACTTTTATACTAAAAATTACTTAAAAAAATAAAAATAAAGTTATCATAAATGAAATATAAGAATACCTATTTTCAAGTTAGAATATCTCTTCATATGACGATAAGAGAAATGCTGTAGGAATAGAAATTATGTATATATATAAAAAATAATTTAATTTCTACATATTTTGAAAAGAGTTATAGGATATGATATGAGTATAGCATCTATTAAGCCTTCAATTATCTATTATTTTAATAGATAATTTACATATATACCACTGAATTTTTAAGCATTTACATGGCAAATTCTTAAATTTTTATATTTACTTATTTAAATGATATTAAAATATATATATGAAAATGTGTTTTTTTTAGTTAAAGTAATGAATTTTTTTATATCATTTAAAAATTAAGATATTGTATAAATAAACACAAAATTCATATGTTAAATTTTTAATACATAACAATTCGAATGATATATATGAAAAACCCCTTAACTTAATTCTTTTTACACTATTAACCTTTTTCCTTCTATGTACAAGACTCATGGTTGCCATTCTTTTAACAGCAAACACAGTAAAGCAGCGTTCCAAAAAGCTTTACTTTTCCAATTTTTTAAAAGAAAAAAATACAAACTAAAATAATTTTCTATAAAATATATTTATGCCATTACCAAAATTAGCATCTAATATATATATAAATTTCAAATAATTATTCATATTTTTCATCATTTAAAAATAATAAATCTTATAAGGCTTATATTCAAATCATTAAAGATATGCATGTAGGAGCTATTACTTGTGTTCAAACACAATGTGGTTTGACAAAGTATTTCCCTATTTCGGTTGGATTACATCAAGGGTCAGCCTTAAGCCCATATCTTTTTGCTTTAGTCTAGGATGTTCTCACTAGACATTTGCAAGAGGATGTACCTTGGTGTATGCTTTTTGATGATGATATTTTTCTGGTTGATAAGATTAGAGAGGAAGTTGAAGGTAAACTTGAATTATGAAGGTCAACCTTAGAGTCTAAAGGTTTTCGTTTGAGTAGATCTAAAAGAAAATATATTGAGTATAATTTTAGTAGTAATAAACCTAGTGAGGGGATTGTGACTTTGGGCGATGAAGTCATTAATAAGAGTACGCATTTTAGAAATCTTGGATATATTGTTCAGAGTGATGGTGAAATAGATGGGATATTATCAGCAGAATTTAAGTTGGATGGTTGAAGTGGAGGAATGCATCGGGCTTGTTATGTAATAAAAAAATACCCCTCAAACTTAAGGGAAAATCCTATAAGATGGCAGTGAGGATTGCAATGCTTTTTGGTGTCGAATGTTAGCCATTAAAAGAGAAATATAATACTAAGTTAAGTGTGGCAGAGCTGAGGATGCTCAAGTGGATGAGTGGCGCTTTACCCTTAGAGATAGGATATGAAATGAGCATATACATGAAAAGATTGGAGTAGCTTCAATAGAAGATAAGATTAGAGAGTCGCCTTAGATAATTTGATCACATAAAATGACGGCCTTTCAATGACCCGGTTAAAAAAGTAGAGGTATTAGATTTGACTTATGTTAAGAAAGGTAGAGACAGACCTAAAAAGACTTGGTTAAAAAATATTAGAAATGATCTTTCTCTATTAGATTTAAACGAGAATTTGACTTTTAATATGACACAATGGAGAAAAAAGATTCATGTAGCCAACCCCATGTAGTGGGATAAATGCTTGATGTTGTTGTTGTCGTCGTTAAAATAATAAGTCTAATGACAAAATATTTAAATTAAATATTAAAAAAACTCGCAGAAAAATTATTGTATAAGTTATTTGCATCAAATATTAAACACACAATAATGAATAAAACTCACTCAATTTATCTAACTTTCACTACTAAGTAGTAAGTAGCTTACTGCATCTCTTTAGAAACAACTAACTCAGATGATATTATTAACAAAAATGGCTGGATTTGCTCATTTAGCATCAAGCTACTATTTGAACCTTAAAAATACAGCAACAATAATATGTCGAGATTGTTAAATAAAATTTAGGCTGCCTATCCACTATTTAATGCAACTTTTTATTTTTCTCAACCCCACAACGGTAGTGTTTATTTGAACCTTAAAACTAGCCGTTCAAAGAAAAAAATTTAAATTTACCATGATGAAATGATCATAAACTCATAAAGAATAAGCCATGATCTGACAGGTCAAGTTCAGGTCGAACCCGAGTTGATTCGAGTCTAACGGGTCAACTCAAACCCAACCAGGTTTTACAAAAGGGTCAAGATTTTCAACCCAAATATGACCCACGCGGGTTACCAGATTAACCCAACCCAACCTGCAACCCGTTTGTAAAATGTGTGAAATCGCCGAAATAGTGCACACGACATCGAGATAGCTCTAGTAGGGCTTATTGGTTGCGACCTAAACAACATAAACAAACGACAAACGTCGGGGTGTAGGGCATGTAGGTGGTTCGATCACAGGATGGGGTGGGTAGCAGGTTTGAGGCTTTGAACACATCCCGTGAGAGCGAGTTTGAGCACAGCCTGGTGGAGGCGACACCTAAGCCGCTGTCGCTGAGGGCCTAAGGCGTGGCTGCTGACCGCGTCACCTACGCGGGTTTGAGGCACGGGTTTGATCACGTGATGACCGCATTGCTCAAGTTTGAGGCAATGCAAGTTTGTCGGCACCCTAGGTGAACGCCAGGCGGGTCAAATATGGATTGCTTTCGGGTTATCATGTCAACCTGAAACCTGACCCGATTAAGAAACGGGTCAGGTCTCAAACTCAAACCCCTAAATGGGTTGATCCGAACCCAAAATTTTTGGGTCAAGTTCGGATCAAATTTCCGATCGAGTCAGATTTTAGCACCCCTAATTCAGATTTTTAAAAAAAATAATTCTGAAAGAGCACTTCCAAATTCTGCATTCTTTGGTTACCAAAAAAACATGAAACATCAAACCAGCTAAATATTACAAAAGATTGCAGTTTCGTTTCATACACAGTGAAATTAAGATTTCCCTAATCCAAAGTAGCAGCAGATGATTTGAAATCCAGGAAACGATTATTCCTTGTTACAAAATGAGCCGGCTATTTAAAATGCCTAATTATGAATTATATTAATCTAAAAGCTACTTCTCATATTTTGATTTTTTTTTTTCAATTAAAAAAATGATGAAAACTACATTTCATTCAACCTGTTCCTTGAGTACCTTCACCATTCTTCTGATATACAGTCTCTAAACATTCCTTGGCTCTATGAATTTTTGACTGAAGATAGAAGCTCCCCATCTTCCCATTTCTCTCAAACAGAGTATCGTACTTCTGAGGAAATAAAAAAAAAAACACAAAGGAATTCAATATCATTTATCTCCAAAACAACTAACTAAGAAAATTCTGAGTAAGCTTAATTTTAATTAGGATGAACTTCAAAACTGTTAAAGTTATTTTAAGATGAATGAAATATACGACTAATCAATCAACAAACTATATTTCATCAATCTGAAAATAAATCGAACAGTTTTAAGACATCATAATAAAATTTGGTTAATATTCAGAACACATAATTAAATTAAAAAAATATATAGCTATGAATATCCCAAACAAATTTTGATCAACGTGAATCTCAAAGCTATTAAATTTACTTTGAGATGAGTGCAATCAAAATAAAAGTAAATTAAATGATTTTGATACTCATCCTAAACAAATTTTTAGTCAATACATCTTCATAACACCAAATTAAATTAGGAAAATTTTAGTTTATGATATTGTGGCCAAAATTTGATCAGGATGAATCTCAATAATGATTTTGAGATGAGTGTAAAATATGAGAAATCAATCAAAATTTATATTTAATCAACTACAAAACAAATCAAATGATTTTGAGACATATCCTAATAAAAAATTTGGTGTTTGTGTGTGTATATAACCATTATTTTTTTCCATTCGATTAAAACGAAGCGAGCAAGGAAAGAAGGTAAACCTGCAATACTTCCTCCCATGACGCATTTTCATGAAGTCCTAAGATTTGCCGGGCTTCTTGCTCGGTCATGGTTCTACCTGCTCTACGGATATTTTGTAGTGTTTCTTGGGCAACTCCAGTTTTATTGGCATCTATGAAGACCAAGGCAAAGATGAAGATTCTTAAGGCATAAGGCCAGGAAACATGAATATCAATGTTTAGAGATCATAAAATGTTATAAATTTTCATAAAGTGAGGCAAACTAATGGTTCAAATGCTACGAAACTACTGTTATAGAATTTGAGCAGGGAAGCAATTACAATTAGATCAATTCTTAAAGTTCATATAAACAATCATAAAAAAAGATGCAAATAAAGAATGTTTTGTGAGCTTATAACAATTCAAATTCATACTGATGTAGGAACAGCTGAAATCAAAACTAAACACAACTTTTCAGTGAAGCATCAGAAAAAAAAAATTTATTATTATATTCAAATTAAATATAATATATTTTGAATACTTAAAGTTATTTGTTGGTTGCAAAATAAATTCAAGAAACTACAAACACGATCATGGGCGATGGAAGCAGCAAGGATAGACACAGAGAAGACAGGAACGAAATCACAAAGTTGCTTGAATGGGCTTTGTGACGTGAATGTGAACGAATTAGGAAGATTTTTGGGATATTTTAAATTCTTAAAAACAACATATTTATTTTACTTAAAATTCATGCATTTCTTCTACTTTACTCTTCTAATACAACAAACAAAATAGCATCTAACTATCTTTTCCAAATTCTTGAACTATTGATCAAACACTTGCAAATGACATAGTGTTAGGAAGGACTTGTTAGGACTTTGTCTTAAATATTTTTTTGAGGAACTTTTTTGTCTTTATTTTTCTTCAAAAGAAAATTTTGTAATAAAAGATTCTAGGCATTAATAAGGATCACTTGCCTATAAACATAGGTTATTTCAAGCTCCCTGAAGTTTGGGGTATTGAGTTCCTAATTTTGCGGTGAATCCCCATATTTGGAGAGGTGAGGAGGGAAGAAGATGATAGTAGTGAAGTGTAAGACTTCACCACAATCGATCGCTAGAGCTTCTATACCTTATCCTCATATATATTAGCCCTCTCGTCACAATTTCAATTGGTTGTCTATCAATTCTTGCAGCAGGAAATCCAAAACAGCAGCAGGAAGATTCATTCCTAGGATCGGTGGTCATAATTGAGTTCAATATTCGGCCAAAATTTATTCTAGAAGGAACCAGCTCTGGCAACTGTCCAAAGAGACGAGTTGCAATTTTCTAAAGTAAGAGGCCCTCTGGGATAAGTGGCCATGGTAGAATTCCAGTTCTTCAAGGTCCTAACAGCGGCTGGGTGGCTCAAATCGTGATCCAGACGTATGAATGCATCAATCACCATCAACCAATAGCAGGAACAACGAGAACAGCAGACTTGTTGCTTAATATTAAGTGCAGATATAAAGTTTCCGATGGCTGGAAAAGTTCCAGCAAATATTGGGTGGATTCTTCTGTAGGCTGGAATTGAAGGCAGCCTTTGCAATCAAGTGGGGAAGTCACGGAAGGAGTTAGGCAGTGGTAAATCAAAGCCAAAGCACTAAACTATCATATTTTTGAATCCACAAAGCCTTCTACATCAGGATTGCTCGGATTTTTCCTTGGGCAGTTTCTTTTATCCTGAAAGCTTGCGGACCATTTGGCTTGAAACATGCACTGAGAATCAGACCAACACAGTAAGTTTGCTTTGGAACAGTTCTCAAACACCTATCAATTTCAAGATAATCCTCTTCTTGATCGATAAAAGCCTCTAATCAGTTGGCAGAGGGTTGTTTATAGGTTCTTTTAGTTGTCTAATATTAAAAAGGTTTTAGTCCCTTTTTATCCCAATTGTTTCGGTGTCAGCAAATCCTTTCTCACGTAAAGATCACTTGATATTTTCCACCAGACTCAAATCCCATACAAAGTTCTCAGAGCTGCGTGTAAACCAAACATAAAAACTAATTTGATGGACAACAAAACCCATGCTTCGCAGGGAAAAAGAAAAAAAAGATAAGCTGCACGCAGAAATAAGAATGAGACGATTTACTGTAAATTATATCACATCATTCCAAAGTTAAGAACATTAAAGGTGCACGGACTAGAATTTTATCACACTATTTCAAAGGATAATGTTTATTTATCCATTTATTTATTTTCAATAGTTAACTAATTACATAACCAAAGAAACAGTAAAATCTAAGAGATTGAATCAAAACGAAGAGCAGTCAAAGAAAGTGACGATAAGCAACTCACTTTCAAGTGCTTTACGATATGCTTGTAAGACAGCCCTTCCTAAAATTCCAGAGCCCATTATAAGCAAATTAGCGATAAGCTTTGCAGCCTAATCAAGAATGAATAAAAAAAATCAACAATAATCAAAGGAAAAATAGCCGCAATTGACATTAAGGAGAAAATTTGATAGGCACAACCGCCATACATCAATAAATTCAAAATCACAAAACAAATAAAGCAAAACATCTCAAATCATAACCAAAGCTAGCTTGACAAGCTTCCAATAGCGAACACCGAAAGAATTGCTCAAACCAATACTAGAAGTTAAAAAATCATGGATCCTGAATATGAAGTCCAGATATGTACAAACACTCTCAATTCATCTTCCTTAATACATGTTCGTGCAAAGATTCTGAATATGTAAAAAAAAATCTCAAATGAGTGCACTGATAGAATACATTAATGATTGTCTAAAATGTCTATAATTCAAGATAGCTATGTACTTTTGTTTGTACATTTTGTATTAGCTTAAAAAATTAGCTTCTATTTTTTAGATGCTTGCATTCTCTTCTAGCAGTCTCAAATGCAATCATACGGCTGTTGTGGATTACTAAACTATTACACAAACACAGTTCATATATGGGGGCTTTGATCTTGGGCTATCGAAATTGCTAGATGATAATGTTTCAATAACCGAATAAATACACTCATAAAATGGATTTCTTCAATTCTCATACACCACATTTGCACGTATGGAATGCTTTCTATTCTATATGAGCCAGCCACATCACCAACGCACAAGAATCAAGAAATTGAGATTTCATAAGTGGATGTGTGTGGGGAGTACAGCATTACTCGCTCACAATGCACTGTCTAGATGTATATTGGGAAACCATCAACTGATGAACAACTGACTGTGCAACGGTGACATGATGGCCTCGTGGTTATTATGAACCTTTTATTTCAAAAGTGGCAATTTAGTTCAAGATATACATTACAATATTTTGTCTAATGGTTTAGAAAAAATTGGAGTTAGCTTTGGTTAGGCTACTTCAGCATTGGTAGACCATTTAACAATGCTTAATAGATAATAATACTAATTAAAGTTTGTTGTATTAAGGCATGCAAGTGAATCGGTTTAATCCTATATTGAATAGTTGAAAATACATTGGCATAAAAATATCAAATAGATGGCCCTCGCATAGGCTTAACCTTTTAGATTAAAAATAAATTGAATTTGACCACCGGTGTATCAAGCCCAACTTTAGCCCACCTTTGATTACTTTCCAAAAAGTGATATAGCTGATGGCTTGAATATAATCGAATTGTTCATAAATTTTTTGGCTCGCATGAGTCTTTAATGCTTTCTACTACAGTTAAGTAAGGTTCAAAATGAGTGTTTATCACATACTGAGTGAATTTTTAATGCATTATACTTGAGGAGTGATGGCGTGAAAAGTTCTCAGAATAGAGCCAGATATTAAGGCATATACGAGAGAAATGATTAAGTCCAGCTTCAACTATTTAAAAATATATATTAATGGAGAAATAGTAAATGATTGGCCCTCACCTATAACATAAAGATTTTGGGTTAGAAATGAATTTAATCATGAGCATATTAGGCTAACTTTGGTCCCCCTTATATAACATGGTCCCTGACGTGCGGATAGTTTTCCGAATTAATCTTAATAACAAGCAAGCCTAGCTACATGATCTGCTTCTAAAAAAAAACAATTTATCTTCTTCAAAATAAATAATATTGATGAATCTTATCAATTTTCACTTAGATTTCATCAATTGAATCTTCAATATTGACTTTTTCATTTTTTTTTTCTTTAAAGAGCATGGAATAGTGAAATTAAACTTATCCTCATATATGTAGACAAGACGCTAGAGGCTTACTTAATCAGGCAATGCCCAAGTTCAAACAAATAAATATAAATGCTAAATTAATTGCATGGCAAAAATAGTCTCAGAGTGCCGACAGAACTTGAGCATAGGGATTTTCTTGAGCCAAATATTTGCCACACAATACTTTTCGAGGGCCTAAAGAATAAGAAAGATGCTTGCAAATGACTTTGATCATGTATGTGAACAACATCTACACCACAAGGTCTAATACTAAAAATGCTTGAAAAAAGTAGCAACGAGGAGGGTGGACCTGCTTTCAAGGAGCTTTTATAGTCTCCCAAGAGACCATCCACATTGAAAGGTTTAAAGTTCAGGTTTCTAAGGTTATTGTGCAGACTTAATTTAGGATTTAACCAAAAGTAATCCTAATTTTTAATGGATTTTTACCGGAGGCTATGATTTTTTAGAAGGTAAAGAAAGTGTAGAACATCTACATCAATAGATATTTAGCCATAATTTTAAATTTTAAATTCAATATGAGTCTCTTGCTTCGATCCATTCTTTGCTTGATCTATATGCTTGTCTTATTAATTTTGAATTAGATAAAAATATGTGAGATTGAAAAACAATATTAGATAAAATCATTTCAAGGTTCCATCTTGCCAACAAAGAAGACATCAAATGAAGTCAGGTGTTAGGTGTAGCTTAATGGCCAAACAATTACAACAAGTTGGACAACAACCATTAATGAGAGAGAGGGAGAAAGAAAAAGAGATAACAAAAGATAGGTGGAAGGATGGCTTGAGTGCTTCATTGGCAAGGCTAATAAGTAAACAGGTGGTCAGTGCTATAACACAGTAATCACTTGTATGGTCATGAGGCAAGGGTCCTCTTTTGCATCTTTAGACGAGGAAATTTTTTTTTTTTTAATTTTACATAAAATTTATAATAATGATATATATACAATTTCTTAATTATTAAACATTTATCTATGAAGCAGAAACATAAACACAAAGATACGGACACGGCAATACAATACGCCATAGACATTATTTCATTTTATAAATTATTAATATAAAAAATATATACTATTTTTTACTAAACTTGTAGTAGGATGAAGAATAATATCATTAAAAAAAACTTTAAATTGATAAAAGAAAAACAAAAATAATTAATAATAAAAGAAATACTTTAACAAATGATAGAACACAAAAAATGAGATAATCTTATAGTAAAAGAAGAAATGATATTAACAAAAAGCATAAATATATTAGAACATAAAATTGAGAAAATTTTGCTATAGTTAAAACCTTGAATTTAGTATATGACTGATTCAACACAATCTTATAGTAAAAGAGTAAAAATCTAAAGAATTAATACAAAAAAAAAAAACTCCAGAGATTTGAAGCCAATGTCGAAATTGAAGCAACTAAGCCTCGCTCATTCAAAGTCATGCCACAATGGTAAGTGTATGCAGTCGAAGTCCTACATCAAAGTTGAAGTAGTGCACACACAAGTAAATCAAAGCCAGTTGAAGTCGAAGCTAAACCTCACTCAAAGACCACCGATGTCTAAGTCAAAATCAAAGTCATGTGCTTCCAAGTAAGCTAGAGTCCGTCAAAGTCAAAGACAAGACTCACTTGAAGCCCGTTAGAGTCAAAGTCCAGCATTGAAGTGAGGCAGCATTTCAATTAGAGTCGCTCAATTTGCTGAGCTAAGGCACGTGATAAAAAATCTCTCAATGACTCTCACTCTCGCTATTATAGAAGGAAAAGAAGGACAATACGAAATTTAAACGAGTTAATATTTTTACGTAAATTATATTTTTTTACCGAGCTACTATATTTGTATGTGTCAGGGTGTGTCTCCTATTTTCGCAACTTATCCAAAGTGATTTTTGCTCTTAAATGGACCCACCACAATATTGGACATGTCAGAATCATGTCCATGTCCGACACTAACGCAGAGGACATGTAAATGTGTTCATGCTTCATAAAAATTTATATATTAGCAAAACATTAGAGGGAAATTAATTTATGTAAGAAAAATAATTTCCTAGCAATTTATAATGTTGGAATCCTCACGACATGCTCTCTATGTTCATGTACCTTCTAGAGTTTTTTTGCATATCATTTAAATAAGTGTCTATTAAATTATCCTCATCCTAAATATAATGTGTGGGTTGTAAACATGCATTTCTAGGTACTAGTATCCAAATGCGTGTGATTGTGTGAATAAATTATATTGTTGGAATGTTTGACTCCGTACATGTGGTTGTCATAGATGTTAAGATCAATACTAATATGTGAATACTTGTAAGGATAGCAACTCATCATACTTAAAGAAGTGATTCCCTATAACTTAATGCGTGGTGGGAACATGTTTCTGCTTTGGCAAGCGGAAACACAACACTAATTGATAGAGTGGGTATGTGGGAGTGTAATAGTTCATGGACTTATGTACCCATGTCATGCCTTAAGTTAGAACACTTTGCCAGCATGCCAATGAAGAATGAAGGAATGACTGAATGGATGGATGACTAAAAAATTGTTTGATCCCCATATAAACTATTAATCTAGTAGAGAATGAAATTTGTTAATAAAAAAGCCTATTTAGTTAGAATCTATAGAACAGTATTTTTACAAATTGTAATAGCCTAATTAACTTTGTGATCATATAAAAAGATTTCTGGCTAAGTCGCAGTTTTTGCACTCACTCATATTAAAATATTACAAACTGGTTGAGTACTACTTATCTGTGAGGTCATTAGTAGGGCTAATTATTCTGTGCGGACACCGGACGGAGAGAACCGTCCGAATTTGCTGGGCTTTTACTACCCTTCTGCAAAAGGACAATAAAAGGACAGCAAATATTTAATATTTATTAAATAATTGAATATTTGTTGTGCTTTTACTGCGTTTTTGTAAAAGGGCAGTAAAAGCACACTCATAATTGAATATTTGCTGGCATTTTACTGCTCTTTTGCAAAAGCGCAGCTATATGTTGTGTTGGTGATCTCATAGTGCTAACTTACGGTTGAAGCCAGATAGTTTCACTTTTAAGTTTCTGTATGAACAATTATCATTGCTGAACTTGTAAAAAGCTTATGGTCAAACAATTGAAAGATTTTGCCCTTGATTATTTTAACACTTTTATTTTTATTTCGTTTGTTGTTAATACATATGGATTTAATGGATATGCATGTAAATCTGGCCAATTTCATTGGAGCATAGTAATTTTCACAATATTAGAGTTTAAGTATTGACACTAAAGAGTTTTAATAGATTAACAGTATTATTGATGTGTGACGCAATTCATGTAGGAACTCCAAAAGATCTTCTGGCACAGCCTTTGAACCATCAACAATAGAATCAAAGATTTTTTAATTGATTTATAACAACGGATGCAGACGGAAGTATGGATATCCTATGGGTGAGGCATTAGCTTTTATGGGAAAACAAAATCCTTTAGTGGGTGAGAATTGGGTCTGATAGATCAAGAAGAATTTGAGGCTCTAAGAGTTGCCGAGCATCAAAAGGTGGTTTTGCAGCTTTCATACTTGTGAGTGATGTTAATGTGTTGTGGACCTCTAGGTGCAAGGCTTTTTGGAGTAGAGGTAACGACTATTACTTCAGAAAAATTTCGTGGTGGTACTTCTTTTGAAAAATATTTTCCACCTAAAGTGAGAAGACAAGGTAGGGATGAGTTTACTTCCATTCAGCAAAGAGACAAAATAGTGGCACAATATATAGTTGAATTTAACTGTCCAACTAGGTTTGCACTAGGGATTGTGGGAAATGAAGATCATTAGACTAGACATTTGACTAAGAAATGAATTGGGAAATCCTAGATGTTCTAGCAAGGCATGAACTAACAACCTTTTCTGTTATGGTTGGTAAGGCACTCCACTATGAGAAGTCGAAGGCTCAAAAGCCAAAAAAGATGAAAGAGAAAAAGAAAGTATCACCTAGCTTCAATAAACGGTTGAAGCATCAAAGAAATAACAATAAGTTCAAACACAACTCTAAGTAGAAAAGGATGTTTGCCAGTTCAAGTGTGAAAGGCTTTAGAGTAATGAGACAGGCCATAAAGCTGATCAACGTCAAATAATTATTTGTCGTTGTTATAATCTCAATCAACCAGTTCATATTTAAAGATATTGTACTTCAAGAGGAGAGCTGGAGAGAAGCAAAAGCAACCTTAAAAGCCTCAGCATTAACAAATTTGAAAATTCTATGATGCTTGCATTGATTTGGAAGGAGGCACAAGGTTAAAATTCAGTAGCGGAAGGTACTTTATTAATTAATTATCTTCTAGCTAGAGTACTAATAAATATTGAATCTACTCGTTTTTTTTATATTAGCTTCTTTCGCATTGAGCTTGAGTATCGTGCCTAAATTATTAGAGCACCTTTTAGTTATCTACACCTGGAGGTTTTCCATTTGTGGCAACTCAGGTAATTTAGACTTTTTTTTTGTGACGAGGAAGCACTGTCCTTAGGCCAGTGTAAAACCCGGTCAACCTAGCATGCAACCCACACCAATTTACACGGGCCAGCACTTAAGGCTTTCAGTGCTTGCCAAGGGATTCGAACCAGGGACCTGGGCTTTGCCCAGCCTGCTCTTCACCACCCGGACAAGCAGCGGTGGATAATGAAGACATTTGATAGTGAAAATTGGAGACAATGTATTACTCACAAATTTAATTATCCTCAACTTTGTGATTTTGATGTTATCTTCAGCATGAATAATTTATCCACTTATCATGCCTCAATCGACTGTTTTAAGAAGGTGATTATTATTAATAGTTTGACACTTAATACAATTAATTTCTGTAAATTTCTAGGGTTAAATAAAAACTTAGGTGATAAGGAAATTTCAAAAAATAAAAATAATTAAAATTTCAATATCAACAATTCCCATCTTAGAAAAAAATCAATGAATGAAATATAAATATTATAATAAAAGATTTAACATAAATTTATAATATGCAATTAAACGAATGTTAAAAGAGAAATAATGCATAATTAAGAAAAAGATTTAGAGATCAAACAGGGCAAAGAATGATATTGAAGAGAGAAAAAGTAGGTCTGTTGGCTCAAGAAAAATGGCACAAGTGCGCGAATCCCGTTTTGTAGCCGTAGGATTCCATTTCCCTTAAGTCAGATTGAAATTAACCAGATTTCCCCTGAAGGTAGTGTCAGGGTTTATAGATCTGGGGTTCTTACTTCCTATGAGTGCAAGCACTCATAGTTAATTACCCCTCTTACTACATAAGAGAGAACTCTCGATTAAGAATGAATATATTTTAGGTAATTTTTAGTCTCAAATGATGGGAAGATGGAGATAAACCCGATCAAGATCCCATGGTTCCGTCGTCCCGAGTATACCATAATTTTCAGTCTACCAACACTAATAATCATTGACCGTAGTGTCCAGGGAATCGGATTAGCAGCCATGGGTTGCCTCCTCTCAGGGATCCCGAGTAGACTGAAGTGGTTAGATGTTGATTTTAGTTTTAATTTAATTTGAGTTGGGGCTTACTACTTTCTTAGGAGTTGCCCGTTAATTTATTTAGTTTGGAGATTATGGCTCCAATTGGGAGTTGCCCTGATAGCTGCTTAGTTTGGGGCTTACGGCTCCAATTAGGAGTTGCCCGGATAGTTTGCTTAGTTTGGGGCTTACGACTCCAATTAGGAGTTGCCCGGATAGTTTGTTTAGTTTGGGGCTTACGGCTCCAATTAGGAGTTGCCCGGAGAATTTCAGTTGGATAGGTCTTATGGCTTCCTTAGAAGTTGCCTAACGGTGGGTCTTACGACCTAGCCCTGTAAGCTAAGTGGCCCGTCTTGTGGGTCTTACAACCTAGTCCTTTTAGACTAGGATGCCCAAGAATTTTAATTGTTTAGGTAGGACTTATGGCTTCCCTTAGGAAGTAGCCTGAAAAGTGGGTCTTACAACTTAATCGTTTAGACTAAGATGCCCATAGGTTTAAATTTTGATTGTTTAGGGTTTAGGATCATTACTATTTATTTAGCAAATTTTCTAAAATGTGGGGGCTTATGACTTCAGCAAGAAGTTGCCCGAAAGCGGGTCTTACAACCTAATCCTATAAACTAGGATGCCCATGTGAGGAGTCTAGGTATGTATTATCACCTAAACATTTCCCTCAAAGGTCGGACTTACGACTTCTATTAGAAGTGGCCGGGGGTTTTAATTGGGAGTTAGGAGTTAGGTCAATTTCTACCTAAAACTTTCCCCTAAGGTCGGGCTTACGACTTTCCTACGAAAGTTGCCGGGTAGCGGGTCTTATAACCAAGTCCTTATAAACAAAGCTGCCCAAAGGATTTGAATTAGTTTTGAGATAGGTCTTATTATTTCCCTTAAAAAATTGCCTGAAAAGTAGGTCTTCCAGCTTAATCTCTTAGACTAAGATGCCTGTAAATTTTGATTTTGATTGTGTGTTTGTTGAGAAATATGTCAGTTGTTTAGGATTTGATACTTGGAGAGTTTGAAAGATTTGTGATTTTACACTTCGGGGCTTTGACACTTGCATTAGTTGTTATGTGCTTATAGCCTTTTTCCTACTACAGTAGTCTAGTACTCTTCCTGCTTTTAGCACTTCTGCTTTACTTTTTTTTCGTACTTGGCTTTCTTGCTTTTCAGTATTTCATTCTAAATGCCATAGTTTATATTTCTCAGCATTCATTCAATTTATTTGTGGTACTGACTCTTCATTTCTTTGTTCGTAGGTATTCGTAGTCAGTAATTGCAGCAGTCGAGGCTTGCAGTTGCAAAAGATAGAGCCCAAAGATAGTTGCAAGAACTCGTACAAGAGGGACTTTGGAGAACTTGCAGAAGAGTTCAGTTTGAGAGTTTTGGAGAGTTTGACAATTTTGGAGAATCCCAAAAATCAATATTATATATGTCAATTAATGAAAACTATCCTTTCTTTTATTGCTCGTCTTTCTTTCTTTCTTTTTTTTTTGATTGAATTAAACAAAAAATCTTAAATTCTTGAAATAATAGCTCTTTGGACCTCAATTTTATTAATCAAAATTAATTAATTTTGGCTTAATTAATTTAAATTAATCAAATTAAATAATTCAATACTCAATTTTAATTTGAGATGAAGTAATTTAACTAATTAGATTTGACTTGTTCCCCAATTATTTTAAGAAGAAAAAGTTCTATAATTTCTCTGAAAATTTCGGCAACCTCCCGGCGTCTACTCCCCACCGAGGGAGAAATCGGGACGGCACCGCCGTAATTCTTCCTACCCGGATCTAAGGTCGACGGCGTAGGGTTTTTGATTTCAAACCATCTCACCAGGATCTAAGATCGACTGCGTAAGGTCTTCGAATTGTAAAATCATCTGCCCAGATCTAAGATCGATGGCGCGGGTCTTCAATTTTAAAATCATCTGCCCGGATTAAAAATCAACGGCGCAGGTCTTCAATTTCAAATCATCCCGGTCAGACCTAAGGTACGACGGGCGGGGTCTTCGAAACCTGTTTAAATTTTTTTTATTTATTTTCATTTTTTTATTCATTTTTTCATTTTTTTTACATATAATATTATATAAAATGTATACATATATATACACATATGTATCAATAATGATAAATATTATATTATATATAATATATATTATAATATTATATATATATATATATATATACATAGAGGCCCGATCGGACGGCTCGGGCAAGGATCGGAGGCACGCACTGGTCGGAGATGGAGGTGGCGTTGGGTTCGGCTTACTGGAGTCGACCGGCGGGGTTCGATCGGGGGAGCGAAGTCGGACTGCAATGAAGGAGCCGAAGAGCGACTCGTTCGCTCCCTGGGAAAGAGCCGCAGAAGCGACATGTACAATACTCCTGCGAGCTGAAGGAGTTGAGGCACAACGAAGGAGTGGAAGAACGCCTGGTGCGATCTCTTCCTTTCTTGGGAAGCAACGAAACTGGACAGCCACGATGGAGAGGAAGACGGTGAGATAAATTTTTTTTGAAATGAGTGATGATCCCCATTTTCTTCCAAGACATTAATTATAAATATTGGCTCTGTTTCATTCTTCATCTTCTGTTTAGAATTTTTCTTCAATAATGGAATGTTCTTCAGATCATTTCTTAGTGCACGGACATAGCATAATAACTCCAAAGCAATATGCCTTATCTGAGCATCAACTGAAAAGAGAACAAACAAACCAAGTGCATCCATTTTTGATGCGTGGAATTCAGAAGAAAAAAAGAAAAAAAAATTGAGCAAATCCCATAAATCTCATGTGACGGACTTAGACGGAGGAAAAAGTAGGCAGCCTGGGCATTCATCCTTATGAGCGGGATTTAGTTTTGGAACCAAGCGGACTACATGCTGCGGCAGAGGGTTGTTCGCTCATGAGGGTGAAGCCGTCTCTCCCTCGTTGTTTCATTTTCTGTCTTTTTATTTCTTGGATTGTTTAGAAGGGAGTTACGATGAGAAGGAATTGCGTCGTTTGGCGATCAAATGATTGTTGTGGGACCAAATCAGAGGGATGCATCTCTTTGATTGATTTTTTTTTCTTCAGTTATTATTATTATCATTATTTCTCTCTTCATCAATTTTATTTATGTCAACAAATTGCCTCCCAACGAATTTCTTGTGTGACTTTCACACAATAGATTCGTTGCAATATCTTTGAACATATTTTGCATTCATATTCATTGTCACCTTTTCATCTAAATCTTTTGGATTTATTAAAGTATAAAGTAGCTCAAAATCTTAGATTTGTGAGCATACGATTTTCAAAGTTCGGCCCTTAGGTTTATTGAACTTTGTGGATTTAGCTCGACCCTTAGGTTTATGAGCATAGAAGATTTCAAAGTTCGGCCCTAAGGCTTATTGAACTTTGTGGAATTAGCTCGACCCTTAGGTTTATGAGCATAAGAAATTTTGAAGGTTCGGCCCTTAGGCTTATTGAACCTCGGGTTTTAGCTCGATCCTTAGATTTATGAGCGTATAAGATTTCAAAGTTCGGCCCTTAGGCTTATTAAACTTCAGGGATTTAGCTCGACCCTTAGGTTTATGAGCTTAGAAGATTTCAAAGGTTCCCTTATTTTATTTGACAAAGGGGAATAAAATTACTCCCTAACTTTTCGGGAAGGGATTGAATTTATTTCCTGCATTACAGGAGAATATAAAATTGCCTCATGTCTTTCAGGAGGGGAGTGAATGTTATTTCTCCCATTACATGAGATTATAAAAATTGCCTCATGTCTTTTAAGAGGGAGGTGAATTTTATTTCTCCCATTATAAGAGAATATAAAAATTGCCTTCCTGTCTTTCAGGAGGAGATTGAACTTATCTCCTGCATTGCAGGAGGATATAAAAATTGCCTTCTGTCTTTCAGGAGGAGATTGAACTTATCTCCTGCATTGCAAAAGGATATAAAAATTGCCTCCTGTCTTTCAGGAGGGAATTTAGAAGACTTTTGCCTGGTAAGCATATTTTCATACATAACATTCTTTTATGTATGATATTTTTTTAGATATTGACCATTAATTGGTGGCATAGGCCTTTGACCATTTTGATCTACGAGTTGATAGGCACCTCCTTCATGCACTATTTCAATGATGGAGGGTCCGTCCCATATTGGATCAAATTTACCGCCAAGACGACGATGAAGGATTATAGGTCTTCGGCGAACCAGAACAAGCTCACCTTCTTTAAAACTTCTAGGACGAACCATTCTATAATGGGCCCTAGCCATTCTTGCTTTGTAGGATTCTAGACTTTGTTGAGCCTGAAGTCTAACTTCATCAAGAGCTTCAATTTTTTCAAGTCGTAGAAGATTATTTTCTTCCTTGGTTAATTCGTATTGAACAGCAATACGAAGAGACGCTAGCTCAACCTCAAGAGGTAATATTGCCCCAATTCCAAAAATTAGTGAATATGTGGTGGCTTGCATTGCAGTTTTGTAAATATGTGAGACCCCCTTTACCTGCCAAGGCTTCAATAGTTTCAAAAGCAATAACTGTTTTGACTTTTTGATTGATAAGATCTTTGATGTGGTCTTACTAACCATCTTATCCACTTCATGTTGACCTTATAGTCCTTTTGTTAAGAGTATCTTGATCATAAAGAATTATTTGAGGATATCTAGCATTTACTGATAGACAAGCAATGTTGCTTACAACTTTTTTATTTATAAGATTTACAACTTGTACTTGGCAAGATGCAACTGCTCATTTCATCAAGAAGAATGTTTGAATTATTAATTTCTTGGTCTTTCATCTGATGGAGAAGTTGTATTTCATGTTATAACCTTCTCATAACATCTTCAGATTCTCTTTTTTTAACCTGCTTCTGAATGTGGGAGCGTTCTGTTTGTAGGGATTTCCTATTCTTAAGTAACTCACATTTGGTCTTCAATCTGTAGATTTGAAGATGCGTTTCTGCGAGTATGCATTCTTTGATCAGGCTGATTGGGGACATGATCAACCATCCGGACAACTTCAATGTTTATGGGACCAATACACCCTTCCACTTCTTCATCATCATTATAATAATTATCACTTTCATCCAACTCATGATCTTCTCCAAGTTGGGACCGCCGCTTCCAATGTATGACTGGAGAGTCGGGGGATTCTTTATAGATATGATAGCTTTCCTCTTTTGGTGTAATCACATCAACAGAAGTCTCCTTATTAGGGGACAACTTCTGGACATGAGATTTAAGTCATCTTTTATAAATTTCTTTATCATAATCATCTTTCTGAGCTCGAGGAAATTTTGATTTTTTTTTTGAACCCAAACTTGCTGTCTTCTCAGAGTCGCATATCGATAACCACCAACATCGGAATGTACCTTTGAATGCCCAGATTCATGATACCATTGTCGGGGCCTTCTTTCATCATATCTTCTATTATGGTGTCTTGCATTCAGACTATCAGAATACTCTCCCGGCTGCTTTCTTCCGTAATATGGGTATCGACCCATGTTAGGACAGAATTTTCTTGGCTCTCGGTAGTAGAGAGGACGTCTAAACTCCTCTGTATAAGGCTTTATTGAATCTTTATTATTTTGAAGATGAGCCGCATTTAAAGAAATTACCTCCTTGACAGGTCTTCTAGATTTTCTTTATAAATTTCTGTCTTAGATGGCCTTCAGTATCTTATATATTTTGGAAGATACATATTCTTTCTTCTTTGGTAGTTGCTGCTACGGGCGAGAAGTATCTCAAAAATACTTCTTGATTTCACATTTAACACTATTTATCTTCACCCACTTCCAATGGGTTGAAGCCATTATTAGTGGATATATTAGCTTCAATCAAAGGTAGCAGTTCTTCAATAGAGAAACATGCCTCCTAACCATTAGCTCAAAAACCAGCATTGGATTCATGACGAGCTTTCTTGGAAAGCTTAATGTTTGCAGGTGGGATTTCAGCATTGTACTCTTCAGAAATTTCACTCTGAATGGCTGAATTGATGACAACCGATTTCAGCTTTGAATAAGAAGTTTTCTTTTGAATGACCGGAGCAACAACATGTGTTATAAATAGCCTTGAAAACACAGAGGCCCTCTTGGGAGCTTTTTCACTAAAAGCTTTAGTAGCAGACTTTTTAGCAGCTCCTTTAACAGTTGGTACTTCAGTAGTGTTCTCAGAAAGGAATTGCTGGAATTGTATAACTTCAGAAATAATTCTGCATTGAATGATTGCTCCTGTATATCTTGTATTCATAATGACCTGAGGGAATTACACTTTTGCTTCCTCACCCAATTTCACAATCATGAATGAGTTTATAGGCATCATGCTCAGTAACTTATCATCAGAACTTGAAAGAATTACAGTCAACCTGAATTTTGTTGGAAAAAAAACACAGAATTGTATTGAATAAACATCTATATTTATTTATAGATGTTTCATTATGTGAGAATAAATATAATTTGTCTTTTCATCCAAAGATGTAGAGAAAACTATTCCCCAGCGGAGTCGCCAGAAATTTGTTGGCTCAAGAAAAATGGCACAAGTGCGCGAATCCCGCTTTGTAGCCGTAGGATTCCATTTCCATTAAGTCAGATTGAAATTAACCAGATTTTCCCTGAGGGTAGTGTCAGGGTTTATAGATCTGGGGTTCTTACTTCCTATGAGCGCAAGCACTCATAGTTAATTACCCCTCTTACTACGTAAGAGAGAACTCTCGATTAAGGATGAATATATTTTAGGTAATTTTTAGTCTCAAATGGTGGGAAGATGGAGATAAACCCGATCAAGATCCCATGGTTCCGTCGTCCCAGGTATACCGTAGTTTTCAGTCTACCAACACTAATAATCATTGACCGTAGTGTCCAGGGAATCTGATTAGCAGCCATGGGTTGCCTCCTCTCAGGGATCCCGAGTAGACTGAAGTGGTTAGATGTTGATTTTAGTTTTAATTTAATTTGAGTTGGAGCTTACTACTTTCATAGAAGTTGCCCGTTAATTTATTTAGTTTGGGGCTTACGACTCCAATTAGGAGTTGTCGGTTAATTTATTTAGTTTGGGGCTTATGGCTCCAATTGGGAGTTGCCCTGATAGTTGCTTAGTTTGGGGCTTACGGCTCTAATTAGGAGTTGCCCGGATAGTTTGCTTAGTTTGGGGCTTACGGCTCCAATTAGGGGTTGCCCGGATAGTTTGTTTAGTTTGGGGCTTACGGCTCAAATTAGAAGTTGCCCGGATAGTTTGTTTAGTTGGAGCTTACGGCTACAATTAGGAGTTGCCCGGAGAATTTCAGTTGGATAGGTCTTATGGCTTCCTTAGAAGTTGCCTAACAGTGGGTCTTACGACCTAGCCCTGTAAGCTAAGCGGCCCGTCTTGTGGGTCTTACAACCTAGTCCTTTTAGACTAGGATGCCCAAGAATTTTAATTGTTTAGGTAGGACTTATGGCTTCCCTTAGGAAGTAGCCTGAAAAGTGGGTCTTACAACTTAATCATTTAGACTAAGATGCCCATAGGTTTAAATTTTGATTGTTTAGGGTTTAGGATCATTACTATTTATTCAGCAAATTTCCTAAAATGTGGGGGCTTATGACTTCAGCAAGAAGTTGCCCGAAAGCGGGTCTTACAACCTAATCCTATAAACTAGGATGCCCATGTGAGGAGTCTAGGGATGTATTATCACCTAAACATTTCCCTCAGAGGTCGGACTTACGGCTTCTATTAGAAGTGGCCGGGGGTTTTAATTGGGGGTTAGGAGTTAGGTCAATTTCTATCTAAAACTTTCCCCTAAGGTCGGACTTACGACTTTCCTACGAAAGTTGCCGGGTAGCGGGTCTTACAACCAAGTCCTTATAAATAAGGCTGCCCAAAGGATTTGAATTAGTTTTGAGATAGGTCTTATTATTTCCCTTAAAAAATTGCCTGAAAAGTAGGTCTTACAGCTTAATCTCTTAGACTAAGATGCCCGTAAATTTTGATTTTGATTGTGTGTTTGTTGAGAAATATGTCAGTTGTTTAGGATTTGATACTTGGAGAGTTTGAAAGATTTGTGATTTTACACTTCGGGGCTTTAACACTTGCATTAGTTGTTATGTGCTTATAGCCTTTTTCCTACTACAGTAGTCTAGTACTCTTCCTGCTTTTAGCACTTCTGCTTTACTTTTTTTTTCGTACTTGGCTTTCTTGCTTTTCAGTATTTCATTCTAAATGACATAGTTTATATTTCTCAGCATTCATTCAATTTATTTATGTGGTACTGACTCTTCATTTCTTTGTTCGTAGGTATTCGTAGTCAGTAATTGCAGCAGTCGAGGCTTGCAGTTGCAAAAGATAGAGCCCAAAGATAGTTGCAAGAACTCGTAAAAGAGGGACTTTGGAGAACTTGCAGAAGAGTTCAGTTTGAGAGTTTTGGAGAGTTTGACAATTTTGGAGAATCCCAAAAATCAATATTATATATGTCAATTAATGAAAACTATCCTTTCTTTTATTGCTCGTCTTTCTTTCTTTCTTTTTTTTTTTTATTGAATTAAACAAAAAATCTTAAATTCTTGAAATAATAGCTCTTTGGACCTCAATTTTATTAATCAAAATTAATTAATTTTGGCTTAATTAATTTAAATTAATCAAATTAAATAATTCAATACTCAATTTTGAAGTAATTTAACTAATTAGATGACTTGTTCCCCAATTATTTTAAGAAGAAAAAGTTCTATAATTTCTCTGAAAATTTCGGCAACCTCCCGGCGTCTACTCCCCACCGAGGGAGAAATCGGGACGGCACCGCCGTAATTCTTCCTACCCGGATCTAAGGTCGACGGCGTAGGGTCTTTGATTTCAAACCATCTCATCAGGATCTAAGATCGACTGCGTAAGGTCTTCGAATTGTAAAATCATCTGCCCAGATCTAAGATCGATGGCGCGGGTCTTCAATTTTAAAACCATCTGCCCGGATTAAAAATCAACGGCACATGTCTTCAATTTCAAATCATCTCGGTCAGACCTAAGGTACGACGGGCGGGGTCTTCGAAACCTGTTTAAAATTTTTTTATTTCTTTTCATTTTTTTATTCATTTTTTCATTTTTTTACATATAATATTATATAAAATGTATACATATATATACACATATATATCAATAATGATAAATATTATATTATATATAATATATATTATAAGATATATATATATATATATATATATATATATATATATATATATATATATATATATATATATATATAAATTTATAGATATACATAATGGCCTGATCGGACGGCTCGGGCAAGGATCGGAGGCACGCACTGGTCGGAGATGGAGGTTGCGTTGGGTTCGGCTTACTGGAGTCGACCGGCGGGGTTCGATCGGAGGAGCGAAGTCGGACTGCAATGAAGGAGCCGAAGAGCGACTCGTTCGCTCCCTGGGAAAGAGCCGCAAAAGCGACATGTACAATACTCCTGCGAACTGAAGGAGTTGAGGCACAACGAAGGAGTGGAAGAACGCCTGGTGCGATCTCTTCCTTTCTTGGGAAGCAACGAAACCGGACAGCCACGATGGAGAGGAAGACGATGAGATAAAATTTTTTTGAAATGAGTGATGATCCCCATTTTCTTCCAAGACATTAATTATAAATATTGGCTCTGTTTCATTCTTCATCTTCTGTTTAGAATTTTTCTTCAATAATGGAATGTTCTTCAGATCATTTCTTAGTGCACGGACATAGCATAATAACTCCAAAGCAATATGCCTTATCTGAGCATCAACTAAAAAGAGAACAAACAAACCAAGTGCATCCATTTTTGATGCGTGGAATTCAGAAGAAAAAAAGAAGAAAAAAATTGAGCAAATCCCATAAATCTCATGTGATGGACTTAGACGGAGGAAAAAGTAGGCAGCCTGGGCATTCATCCTTATGAGCGGGATTTAGTTTTGGAACCAAGCGGACTACATGCTGCGGCAAAGGGTTGCTCGCTCATGAGAGTGAAGCCGTCTCTCCCTCGTTGTTTCATTTTCTGTCTTTTTATTTCTTGGATTGTTTAGAAGGGAGTTACGATGAGAAGGAATTGCATCGTTTGGCGATCAAATGATTGTTGTGGGACCAAATCAGAGGGACGCATCTCTTTGATTGATTTTTTTTTCTTCAGTTATTATATTTATCATTATTTCTCTCTTCATCAATTTTATTTATGTCAACAAGGTCTCCAGGTCAATTGTAAGTCAAAAAAGCCTAGCTTGCCTAATAACGCCTCAGAAGGCTTGGGAAGAACCCTGGTATATCCCTTTTCAAACAACCAGGGCCCCAAGATCAAATTTGGCCCAAAGGAAGCCAAAGAAAGTGCAATCAGGTCACACCTAGCCTGGGCACAAGCCCATACAGTTGCAGCTAGCTACACCTGGCTCGAGCAAGTACACATCCCCCTTTAACATGGAAATAGGCAAATCTAACCACCAACACCGGGCAACACTAGCTAAACACCACCATCCATCAATAATGGTGCAAAACGAGGATTTTTACACCTCTCCTTGGAGTAGTCTCGTGGATAAACTAGATTTGATTGATTATTATTGATCCATATAAATTGACCTTGAATGGTGATCTAGATCTTCTAATCATTACTCGGAAAGAAGATCCACGATGCCTTCTCTTTTCTTGATTGAAGTATGGGTGCCCACCGTTCCTCTCCCACTCCGGCAAGGGGAGTGGTGGTAGGAAAGCATCATGGAATGGAAATTTTTGGAAGGTAAGGAGTCAAATATTTGTGAACAAGCATTGATGGATGCCAAGGTTTCTTCTGACGAACCCGAGCAGAGCATCGTCACCGCTGATGATGATCGCGACTCTTCATTGGGGTCCGATTGAAATGCCTGTAACCCCGACCTATTTGTCTGGATCTTCATTCAGCTCGCATGATGTAGGCAAAGGGGGAGGGGGTCTTTTAGGTTTTAATTTTTGTTGAGCTTCTAAATTCAACTCATTAATGCTAAAGCTACTACTTTTTCAACTCATAATTTGCAATTAATTGGGTTCATTCCCCCCTCTCTAAATGGCCCTTTGGTTCCCCTTTTTGTTGTATGTTCCTTTCCCCTTCCATGTGTCTCTTCGGTTTTCCCTGCCTAGTTGTCTGTTCCGGCTCCCCTAACTGGTTCCAGCTCCCCTGGCTGCTGGTTCCGATTTCCTGTACTGCCCCTTCGGTTTCTCCCCTGGCTTCTTGTCCCGTGGCTGCTTTACCCGGCTTTCCATGTGGTTTTTTTCGGGTACTATTCTGGAATGATTTCTAGCCTTTCATTTCCCTAATCTGATTGGTTTATTGGAGGTGTTTTATGGTTTGTTTTGGCTGCCCTACTTCCCCTATATATGTTAGATGTTTTGTAAGCAAGAGAGAGTTTATAGAGAAATTTTTGGAGCAAAAAACTTATGGGTTTTTTCTTCTTTGGAAAAGCTTGCGAGCTTGTTCCGTTCTTCTTCTTCCTTCTTAGGAAAGCTTGCGAGCTTGTCCTCCATTTCGTCTTGGCTTTTTATCTCCTTCTTCTCTACGCAAGTTCGAAGCCACATGTATCTTTCTTATCAAGGAAACACAATTTTAGGTGTTTATTTGTATATAAGTTTGTAAGAGTCATTTTTTATAATATAAAAGTTATAATTTGTCGTATTTTGAGTATTTCGTGTATGTTCTTATTCTCCTAGAAAGTCTCTTATAATTTGCTTGCAAAAATTGGTGTCTCCCTATATTTTTACTTGCATCAATTTGGTATCAGAGCCTAGGTTTGTGTCTTCCTAGGTTTTTTCGTGTCTTTTTAGGTGTTTAAAAAAAATGAAAAAAGATAAAAACAGTGATCCTGTGGTGGATGAAAATTAGTCAGAAGATCTCGAAGAAAATATTCCTATAGACAAATGGATTCCGACGAAAGGAAGTTCAACAGATCCCCTATAGAATGAACTATATAAGCTTCAAATGAAAATGCACGTGTACGAAAATTTATGTGAAGAAAAAGAAGTGTCTGCAAGAACGAGATGAGATCTTGAAGAAGTATGATGCCTAAATTCAAGAGCTAGATGTGATGCCTTCAGAGCAAACTCAAACATCATCAAGAGATGAGTTTTTTCAACCGGAGGAGAATTAATGTAGGCAAAGCGGGGGGTCAAAATATTTTGGGTTTTAATTTTTGATGAGCTTCTAAATTCAGCTCATTAATGCTAAAGCTACTACTTTTTCAGCTCATAATTTGTAATTAATTGGGTTCATTCCCCCTCTCTAAATGGCCCTTTGGTTCCCCTTTTTGTTGCTTGTTCATTTCCCCTTCCCTATGTCTCTTCGGTTTTCCCTGCCTGGTTGTATGTTCCGATTCCCCTGGCTAGTTCCAGCTCCCCTGGCTGCTGGTTCCGATTTCCTGTGTTGCCCCTTCGGTTTCTCCCCTAGCTGCCTGTCCCGTGGCTGCTTCACCCGGCTTTTTGTGTGATTTTTTTCGGGTGCTTTTCTGAAATGATTTATGACCTTTCATTTCCCTTACTTGATTGGTTTATTTGGCAGTGTTTTATGGTCTGTTTTGATTGCCGTACTTTCCCTATATAAATTAGATGTTTTGTAAGCAAAAGAGAGTTTATGGAGAGATTTTTGGAGCAAAAAACCTTAGGGTTTTTTCTTCTTTGGAAAAGCTTGCGAACTTGTTCCGTTCTTCTTCTTCCTTCTTAGGAAAGCTTGCGAGCTTGTCCTCCCTTTTGCCTCGTCTTCTTATCTCCTTCTCTCCGCAAATTCGACACCACCTGTATCTTTCTTCTCAAGGAAATGCAGTTTTAGGTGTTTGTTTTTATATAAGTTTGTAAGACTCATTTTTTATAATATAAAGTTGTAATTTGTCATATTTTTGAGTATTTCATGTATGTTCTTATTCTCTTAAAAAGTCTATTGTAATTTGCTTGCAAAAATTGGGGTCTCCCTACATTTTTGCTTACATCATCGCATCTGGCTTTAGCTGGTTGGAATTCCCTTGACCTCTCCCTTTTTGAGTTTAAGCAGGCTGGGGAGAATGACGTTGGTTTGGTCCGCTCCATTCAGGCTCACGAGGCTGCTTTTATGAAAGTTGCTGATTTGGTTCTCCTACCATTGTAAAACCTGCTGTTGATCTGGCTTTAGATTTGAGCAATTGTGAAGATGTAATTGCACAAGAATGTAGGAATGTTAATGCCTCTTTGCATTCTCCTGCTGTTTATGTGTTTGGTTGCAGGTGTGTAAATCCCAATATTGCAACCATTCAGGATATATCAAAATTTGTTAACTGCACTTCTTGTGTTTGCTCAAATGCCTCTTCAAAAACTGCTACTTGGAATGACCAAACTGTTCCTCTTCAACAGCCCTCCAAGCATCCATTTAATGCTAATCCTGGCCCAGAGCTCCCCAATGTATGGAATAAGATGAAAGTTATCAAAATTGATGATGTATCTAAGGCGGCAGTTATGTCAGAGGATGGTGTTTCTGTCACTTTAAATATGGAGTCCGTCAATGCCAACTTAGCTTAGGCTCCAAAGAGGGCTTGTGGGCAAGCTTATCGGAAGAAGACTACCTTTTTTCTGTGCTAAGCAACAAATTGAAGCGAAAGTGGTCTTTGTTTGGAGATTTTCAACTTTTCTCCATTTCTCCGGACACTTTCATTTGCCTCTTTGAATCTGCCAAGGTTCGTGATGCTATCCTTATGGGGGTATTGTGAGTTGTTGGTGGATTTGTCGTTGGTTTGGATTGTTAGACTCCTTCCTTCTCTCCCCAATCTATGGTGGGTTTTCTTTCTCCTCTGTGAATTTGTCTGCTTTACTTACCTCTTTTGTAATGGGACAACACCAACCTTGCTCGGATAGCTTCTTTTTTTGGACAACCTCTATGGGTCGATGCTCAAACCAGCCCTTGGGGGAGATATGCTTTTGCCCGTGCTTGAGGATGGATCTTGGTGCCAAGTTTCCACACAAAGTTTGGATCTCTAGGCTTCATGGCAAGTTTTTTCAAAGAGCCTAATATGAGGGGATTTTCAACCTTTGCTTCCATTGTGGTCTTGTTGGGCACAACATAAGTCACTGTCCCAATGTACCTCATGCTTCCAAGCAGCCCTTGCAACAACCTCAAAGTAGATATAATGATGTGCGGGATAAATCTGTTTTGTGCAAGGATAGCAGCAACCCTTCTTCTGATGACCCTATTATCACTAATAGTTGCCCTTCGTTGGTGAATCTTGACCTAAATCCTTCATCCTCAATCCTATCAGTCCTCCATCCTCCTCTTTTGGAAATTGAGCATTCTCTTTCTTCTATCCTACAATGTGCGAATGAAAGGCAAAATCCTGAAAGCTATGGGCCTTGGAGTCTAGTTACTTCTAGAAAATCTAGGAAACAAAAAAAGAAGAATTCCAATATTGGTATTGGGGATCAGAAGGCAACTTCCCCTCCCTTACAAGTTTCAAATGGAAAAGTTAGTGAATCAGCTAAATAAGTTGCTTCATCTAGGGATGGTGAATTATCCAACATTCCATTCAAGTTCTCCACTGAGGATTACCTCTTTCATCCAAGGCTTTCTGTCCAAGGAAAGATAGTCTCTATGACTCGTTTTGCTAAGGAACTTCAACGCTTGGGGCCAATTACTGATCAACCAAGGAAGCAGGAGGAGGGCGGTGGGGATGAATCCAGTTAAGGTGTCTTTGCATGTTTGTGTTATTTTAGCTTGGTCTAGATTTCTCTTGTTCTGTTTTGTTGAGGATGGCTTCTTTTTTATGCCTCTTCCTAGTTGGTACTCATTGTATACTTTTTGACTTTATTTTAATGCAGTTTCTTTTTTGAAAAAAAAAAATCTTCTAATCATTACTAAAGGAACTTTTCCAAGTGAGACCGAGTTACGATTAAGCTCTCCTCGCTATCACCTCCTGCTTATGAAATAATTAGAACCTAGTTGAAGGTTAACAGCTCTAGCTGCTAGAATGTTAATCAATGGTGAAATTGGGCACTTCTGCCAATTTCTTCTAGTGCATTTAATGCAGTGAATTAGGTCACCATTGGTTGAAACAGATATTTAGCTGAACTAGGAAGCTTTCCAATCAAGATATCTATCAGAGGTGAAATTCTTTCCAGTATAAGAAGTTGATGGTGAAATACTTTTACATGGAATCAAATGCCATGGTCCTTTTATGATTTCATTCTTATTTGTTATATTGTCCAAAGACAATTTTGATGCCATCTGAATCATCGATAAGAGGGTAAATTTTGGTATTTAACCATTTTGTTCACTATATTGATAAGTGGAATTAAACAAGAATCAGAACTGGTTGTTTTCATCTCCACTGTATTTGTAGTTTGTTTATTTATTTATCCTATGTGCTGAATTGGCTCCCTTATTAGTTTAAACTAGTGTTAATTTTGGTTGATGATTGTGTTAAAGCTACATACTAACTTCAAGGTTATAAAAGGCGAAATCGGGAATCGAGGCGTTTTTTCTAAGCGAGGCGAGGCGTAAGCCTTGAGGCGGATTGAGGCGTAAGCCTCAAAACAATTAAAATAAATTAATTTAAAATTATTAATAATAAAAAAATAACAGAATATTATATCAACTATTAATTTGAAGATTTGTTTTAAGATAATATTAGTGGAATACAAGATTTAAACTAAACTCACTTAAAAATAAAAAATCCCCTTAGGATCAAGACCCAAAGCAGGCTCATCATCACTTTGATTGTCTTCAGAAGAATCTTCATAATTAATGTCAAAGTCATCCTCTAACTCGCTGCCCCCTGGCAGGGTTCGACCTGCCCGGTCAGGTCGCGGGGTCAAGGGGCAGCGCCCCTGCGGGGGTTTCCGGGGGCTGCGCCCCCGAAACAAAATTATATTATAAGAGTAATTTTAAAATTCTGCTTGTTGTATATGCTCAATACCGCTCGGGTACCGAGCATGTACCGCTCAATACCGCTCGGGTACCGAGCGGTACCGAGCATGTACTTGCTCGATACCGAGCGTGTACCGCTAAGTACCGAGCATGTACAATCTGATGAAGCGAGACATGAAGCAAATAACGGGAAGAAAGATCGTTACCTAGCCATGAAAAAAGAACCTTCGATTACAAGAAGCTGGAGAAGAAGAAGCGAGACATGAAGCAAATGACGGGAAGATTACGGGAAGCAAGAGAAGAAGAAAAAATAAATATTTACCTTCGATCGCCTCCAGCTATGTTCGAACTCGACCGAACTGTGGTCGGCCAAGTTGGCGGAGTTCGCCTTTCAGTTCTCACCCGAAGCAGAAGCAGGTATGTTACCCTAATACTCGACTCTTATACGACTCTCACCGCTCAGTCTATATACTTACAAATCGAAGCAAGCAATGCCTCGTTTCGCTTCGAGGCGTTACGAACCGAAGCCTACGCCCCGTGTGAAATAAGCGCACGCTCCGCCGAATCCAACAAGGCGTAAGCCTCAACGCACAAATGCTTCGCCTCGCCTTAAGTCGCGCCTTAGTGCGTACGCCTCTTCCGCCTTTTTAATCGTTGACTAACTTAGAGTTTAATGTTGGTAGCTACAAAGTTGAATGAACGATTGCAAGATAATGAAGATCGATGATCCAATTTGGATGAGTACTGGGATCTTGCAGGACTAGATGAAACTCAAAATCATTCCATTGTTCAAGCAGAGATTGCTGCTGCATTGAGAATTATAAAAGTGGAACTATATGAGGCAGGCAGAGAAAGAAAAAAAATATATAATTCTAAATGGAATATACAATGTCAAACATACCTTTCTAGGTTATATAATGAATGTGATTCTGATTGTATTGACATTGTACGAATGAGGAGAGAGTCTGAGTCATTTGATTTAATTTTCAATGCTCTGGAGAAATTGTTAGTAGATATTTTAGAGCTGCATTATATGTTGCAAGGGAATTATGCCATGAATTTATTAAGCCTCAACTTCCCCAAACTCCATGTAAGATTCAATTGAATAATAGGTTCATGCCTTTTTTCTAAGTATAATCCATTCACATGTGATGAATGTTCCATATATTGTAGTGGTCTTTTTAATATACTTTATACAAAAAATAGGATTGTGTTGGCACTATAGATGGAACACACATCAAAATTACGAAACCTAAGGAGAATGAATCCACATTTAGAGGAAAAAAATCATACCCAACACAAAATGTGTTGGCATTAGTTGACTTTGATTTGAGATTCACATGTTCACATTGGTTGAGAAGGTTCAACTATGATGCAACCGTCCTTAAAAATGCATTTGAAAGGCGGAAGGATATACATGTTCCAAAAGGTACAATGGCTAACTCTCATTTTGGCTTAAATAATTATATATGATACTTCACAATAAAGAAAATTAAAGTCATCATCGCAAATAAATATTATGTAGTTGATGGTGGCTACTCCACCTGAAAAGATTGTATGGCTTCATATTGTGCAATAAGGTATCACTTGAAGGAGTTTAGTTCTATTTGACCAGTAAATTGTAAGGAACTTTTAATCTTTGACACTCATTATGCATAACGATCATTTACTTCATTAAAGAGTCATTTTACCATCATAAAGTGTGCACCTTTCTTTCTTTTACAAAGTCAAGTTGGCATTGTTCTTAGTTGTTGCGTATTGTATAATTAGATAATCACAAAAGGTGATGATGATTTCATTCTCTAAAAGAATAAATGAGCAAGGAAAAGTCACTATAGAAGAGTTCAAATGATTGTAGATGCCTCATGAGACTGGTTAGATAAAATAGATGAAATTGCACATCCAATATGGAATCGCATGCATAATGATGGTTATTAGTAACTTCTTTTTTTTTTTTATGGATGACCCTCTTCTCTTATATTTGAGTGGTAAAAGCATTGTATATTTGCTTTGATAAGAATGATTTCTTGTATAATATATTGCTATAAATGATATTGTGTTCATCCAATTTCACATCTGTATTGTTTTTATCTTTTTTGTTATTACCTCTACTCTTCATATCTGTAAGTCACATGTTTTTTTTTAAATGATATTTGTTATGTTTAGGGATAATGGGTCCATCAAAACAAATGTTGCATCTGATTTCAAAACTAAGAGAAAAAAAATTTGTGGAGCTTGAAACTGGAGTGGGTACTTGAATTGTTGCAAATTATGATTGAATATGTCAATGCAACATTAGAAGTGCTCAAGGCTTTAAAGATGATGTGTACCAAGGTGCCACCTAAAAATTAAAATAAAAGTCACAAGTGAGCAATGTAAGAGTCATATTCATCAACAAACTCTGCGGACTCACATTAGTATTTAAAAAGAAAATCAGGGGTATCTTGAGATGAAACTAAAAAGATGATAGTGATGGGCCACAAATAAATGCAATAAAACATTCAGGTATTACCTTTAGCATATGTTCAAAAATAATTATATGAGCTTAATATTGTCTAATTTATAATGTTATAGGCTTTTCCAAAGGATGCTTCTTACTTAGATATCCAATAAATTATATAGAGCTAGAGAAGGTATGTGGTGAAGTGCATGCTACTGGAGAGTGGCTAAATATGAAAATTCTCAAACTTCACTTGGGACTCAACAAATATACTTACAAGATGAGGAGACCTCAGCATTTAGCATATGTTCAAAAATAATAATATGAGCTTAATATTGTCTGATTAATAATGTTACAAGCTTTTCTAAAGGATGCTTCTTACTTAAATATTTCAATAAATTATATGGAATTAGAGAAGGTATGTGGTGAAGTGCATGGTATTGGAGAGTGGGCTAAATATGAAAATTCTCAACCTTTACTTGGGACTCAACAAATATATTTAGAAGATGAGAAGCCCTCAGGATTTATGGATGCTAATGTAGATGCATCACAATATAGTCATTGGGTTAATGTAAAAATTAAAGAAGATTTCATAGGAACAACAAAAAGAGCATTGTATTCATCTACCAAAGGAGATTTCGTTAAAAAGAGAAACTAAAGAAGAATAAGGTGTTCGCTATTAATCGAACTCTTATAAGCATATTGTCATGATGACTGATAGTGTTACTCAAGTTGCTAATGCTATCCAAAGCACAACAAGAGCCACGCAAGAAAAAAAAAATTATTGAACTCAAAATTGAGCATTAAATATTCTTAGCTTTTCAGAGGAAGTGATTGATACGATATATGATAACTTATCGAAGAACCCTGCAATGATATATTCCTTCCTCATAAAACCCATGGATTGAAAAGCTAGATGGATGTGAAAGGATTAGAAAAACAATTTATGTTGTGGAATTTAATGTTATATTCATCATTTTGAGTTGTAATGGTAAGATGATTTTGAATTTATAACTATGCTAGATATATAAACATTTTAAATTTATGCTTTCACATGTATTTTGGGGTTATGAAATAATAATATTCATGTTGCATTTATCCTTAAAGTATTGCTAATTTTAATACGGATATGAATATTCATTTTATAATTGAATTGGTAAAAAATAATTAGTTGTTTTGTATGTATGGTTTCTATTTGTGGCATGCACTAATATATTAAACGTTCATATTGCTCAAATAATAATTTTCTAATATTAAACATTGAAGGATGATGTTACCATTGCATTGCAATGGAATACCACACTTGATAATGCACACCCAATCAAATAGCATCAAAGTATTCATACACACTACTTTTACATTACTCTGCATATACCTAACAAAAAAAATGCCCTAAATTTACTTTACAAACAACCAGACAGCACCAAAGTAAGTTGTTGTAGCTCAGGGTGCATGAAGGTATGATTTGTTCGGGACTTTATTTTATGATTTATGTATGTTTTAATATATATAATATATAGGATGAGGCATACGCCTCATGCTAGTGAGACGAGACACGCCTCAAGGCAGGCCTCAAACAAGACGAGGCGCAAGCCTCATAAAAAAAGCTCGATGCGCAAGCCTCGAGGTGTTTTTCATAGGAATTATGCTAAAGTCGGCCTCAAGCAAAGCCTTATATTGCACAATTTGAAGCAACAGTTGAATCTTAAATTGACCTTTTTTGACAAAATTCTCAAGAACCATGTGTAGATTAAAATGTTTCTTTACCACGTCCAAAGGCGCCAACCCGATCTATGGATAGATAGTTGAACTAGGGATGTTTGCTCCTTGCAAGTGCACTAATGTCAAATGAATATCTTAACAAACTTATTGATGATTATGATTAACCGTGTCCAGAATGTTCACACAAATTTTCTTTCAAGATTCTTATTAGAATTGCCTCCCAATTTCAATTTTTTTTTCTTAATAAAATATTATAATTTATTTATGTGATGTTCTCAAGAGGATGCATCATTCTTCATCAAATTTAAATAGGTTAGCAGGCCAAACAAAAAATTTTATCAACATGAAGATCCTCAGGCACTCATGCCAACAATTTGAGCTAAATAATGAAACCAAATCGCCAAAGTTTTTACTTTAGAATAAAGAATGAGGACTCAAAGAGTAGCCAACCTCCCACATGGGAGAATTTAAAGAATATCATATGAAGATTCTTTTGGGTCTTGGAAAATTTTATGGTGCATATTTGAACCAAATCATCATTGAGATTAATGCTGGGAAAAAATTACCCTTAAGATTATTGTTGGGTGCTTGAATCAGACAGCCGAATCTATAACGATAGCCTTTAGATTAGTGTTCAAGATGATCCAAATTTGAAAAATGGATTTATATCAAAACCCAAGATTGATATCCATCAAATTGATTCCATCACGCCAAAGCAGAAGGTTGCTGTGAACCATGATGCAATCTAGCACTATAAGAGCTGAAAGTACAGTCTCCCATTCGACCATCATTTCATTGGGATCATCGAAGCATGAATCTTGGCATCCCTAATCGGACGGTTCCGATTAATTAGGAGCAAAAAAATTAGGAGCGGATCAGCCGGTAACCAAAAAGTAAAAAATAATATAACATAAACTAAAATTGGCAAATAGTAGTCTCTTCTCATATATCAGCATTTCCTTAACATAAGATATACTCATGAACAGTATGCCCTCCAAAAAACCAAACCGTATAGTTCTAGGCTTTCCTTAAGTATGCAACTCAGACCAAGATTTGGCATAACATTAATATCGCAAGTAAAAATCTTTAACAACACCAAATCAAAGCATAAACAGAATAAAAGACCTAGCTATTTGATTACGCATAACACACATCGTCTGGATAATTTATCTAGATATAAAGACTGGTAAAGTTTTGATGATCACCGAAAGACAAAAAAAGGAAGCTTCGATGACTATTCCAAACATAAAAAGGCATCTAGTTCTGCAAATATTACGTGAATCAACAAATCAATAGGAATAGTGAGCAAGAAGAAGGATTTGCACGGTCCAATACGCAAACCAATCAAATAAAACCCTAAGAAACCACAAGACAAGAGGTGAAAAAGGATTGCTGACCATGCTGCCTCTTGATCACCGGTAAGATATCACCCTTTTTCGTGAGCTTCAAGATGGAGCGAAAGAGAAGAATGGCTCCAACCGGCGCCCTCGAATTCCTGAGACGCAAGGAAGGATCTAGAACAGCTCTTTATTTTTTTCACATATTTATTTGATTGATTTGTTTGACCTTTAATACATCAACAGCAAAGCATTTATCTTTGACTATATGGATATTTTTTATTCATTATGATCTATTAACAATAAAATTTTCATTTAAATTTTAAAATATATATATATCATTTTTAATACTTTATAACTCAATTTTTTAAAATTTATTTCTATATTTTTTAATATAGATCAAATTTAATACCTCTACTCTCATAATTTAATCATCAAAATAATGACGTTTTATATGACTAAATCATCTAGAATGGCTCTTTAATCTTATCTACCACTAGAGCTAAGATAATCTCCAACTAAGATGCATACAGTAGTATGCCATCCATCATTCGCTCCATTCGAACACTAAATCGCTAATCAAAATTCGGTCAATGAACAGTGCTCACCTACGTCAAGTTTTTGTGTTACGGGATTTGTCGAATAAGCACGCGAAATAGGAGAAAGATGGCTAACTTCACGCAGAGATAAAGAATTACGTGAAAGAGGAAAAAGAAATGGAGTTTGAATACATATAATTATTGCATTTTAGAATTTTACTGTATTTTGGAGTGAAAAAATGAGTTTTTCAGTTGGAGATGCCCTAAGCATCATCATCTCTGGTAATTTTATACTTACTTTTTAATAACTAACCTTTGAGCCATAACATAATTTCAAATTTTGCCAAGCGGTCATTTGAATAAGTATTTTACTAGCAATTTCATTTATTTATTTTCCCATTTTGTTTATAAGTACTTATATTATTTATGATAATATGTATTTGATTTGATACTATATTTTATCTTAATTTAAATTAAATAATATTAATAGAAATTCAATTCATCCTAGCGAATTCAAGTCTGCAACCAACTCGAAAGAGAAATCAAATTGAAAGAATTTCTAGATATGTAATAACACTCAATATTAGCTAGCTATCTTAGGTATTTAATAATCTTAATTCAATTGAATTGACTAAGGCTTCGTTTGGGACGGTTTTTTTATTGATTTCTAAAACGGAGTTTTAGTACAAAAATAAAAAAATTTGTACTAAAACGGAGTTTTAGTACAAAAATAAAAAATTTTGTACTAAAACTCCGTTTTAGAAAGCAGTAAAAAAGCCGTCCCAAACGAAGCCTAAAGCTCAATTTATTTGTAGGTCAGGTGCTTTGACTATCAACTATAAGATCTTAGATTCAAATCTTGTGTATGTGATTTGTGCGTGAATTTGTCTTAATTGGCTTGAATATTAAAAAAAAAACTATCACTTTTATTTAAGTATTAATTCCCACTAATCAAGAACAAATCTATAAATTCACTTAGGCTTGTAGGGGCATGTTTAGGATGGTTAGAACTTTTTGTAAAGGTTATTATAAAATTCTCGTGGTTAAAATAACTTTTTTTAAAAATTACTCTAAAAACGGGCTCCTAATACAAAATTTTCTATAAAGTTGTGAACAAATAATAGCCAAATAAAAAATATAATTATATTATGAATTTAAAAATAATAAGAAAGTTATCCTAAATACACCCTAAATCATCTTTGTACTCTTAGAATCTATTTAATTTTAGGACAGCTTTTTCCATCACAATCAAAATTTTTTTTACCATTAGTTCCTTTTTATTTTTTCATTGCTTTTTATGAATTTTTATAATAAAAAATTATAATTCATAATTAAAGTTATTAATATATGATACGTTGATAACCATAAAATATAATTGGCAAAAAAAATTTGTATAAATATATATCTATAATATTCACAATAATTTCCAATAAAGTTATATTTTCAGCTTTACAACTTTAGCGGTCCCAAAAATATCTAAGCAGGGGGTGTTCAAACGAGTGGGATGGATCTGAAATTGACCTGCTAGCAACTCGAATCATACCTGATAACTATTTAATTATTTTTATTAACTTATTAATAATATATTTCAAGTTAATTGGTAAAAAAAATAAGAATATTATATTAATAGATCAAAGAATTTTTTTAAAAAAATATTAAATGAGCTTTATTGGGTCAAAATTGAGTTGACGGGTAAATCTAAACCTAACCCGTTTACTAAATATGTCAAATGCATGGCCAAATACGACCTATTTATTAAACTGATCAATCCTAATCCCAAGCTTTTGGGTCATATTTGGATTGTATCGTTCTTACATAGTACTCTCAACGTGAGTAGGTGGTGGTCAGGTAGCTGGACCTCGATGACTGTGAGGAAGATGGTGGATCGGACGATTTGGGGTTAGCAAAGTGTGCAAAGTATTTTTTTTTTTTTGGATATTTAGGGCAATTAAGACAAACTCACACACACAACACATACACAAAGACTCGAACCCAAGATCTCTTAATTGGAAGCATAAGTTCTCAACCAACAGGGCAATATGAGCTATGTCAAAGTGTGCAAAGTAGCAAAGTCGTGCGGAGGTGCAGCTAAGGCTAGCAGATATTGATTATATCGCGCGGATGGACAAGACTTAGGTGGAGGCAGCAAGATTTGTGGGCAGGATTCGAGATGAAGATGGAACTGGGCAAAATCGGTGTGGAAGACAACTGGGTTGAATCATTGGTGAAGATGCAACTGTGCAAAATCACACGAACATGGCAACGCGGTTGGCAGAATGAACACCATCGCATTTTGCAAATCAGATAAGGCTACTGGAAGAAAATGTATAACAAGCTATAGCGTAATTTGTCACGAGATTGATGAAATTAGCGACAAAGATGACTGAACAAAAGCAGAGGGTTAGAACTGTTCAATCGAAGTCTAAGTCGACATAGGCAGAGATCTAGGCGGCGTATCTTGATCGGAAGAAATAAGAATAATGTCGGAGGACGCTGAGGGGTAGTTGGGGTCCTTAAATGATCGAACATGATTGTTGTGTTATGGAGTATTCGTAGTGATAGAGAAATATAAACTTTAACGTTTTAGTATTATATGAAGATCCATCATATAATAAGATAAAAGAGAGGATATAGTGTTCATAAGAGACACCATAATTTTTACCTGGAAATCCCAAAAAATGGGGAAAACCATGGGGTATAGCCCAATTTGAATGAATCCACTAGTGCTTGCAGTTAATTACAAATGAGGCCCTTCCTTGAGGGAAGGCCTTGATTTGATCTAGCAAATATACATCATATAAAGTGCATTACATTGTTAAAATTGGAAGAATCAATATTGATATGTTCATTTAGTCGGCATGGCCATAATCAACGGGCGACGGAGGTCAGAGATATCATAGTCAGATGACAGTGATTGGAAGCAACGTAGTCAGGGGTGACGAAGGTTGGAAGGGCGATTATCTAGCAATGAAGGTCAAAAAGATCATAGTCGACGGGCGACAGAGGTCGGAAGAACCATTATCTAGTGATGGAGGTCGGAAGGACCATAGTCGACAGACGATGGAGGATGGAAAGACCATAATCATGTGATGGAGGTTAGAAGGATTGTAGTTCAGCAAGTGACAGAGATCAAAAGGACTATAGTCGGCGGGTGGCAATGGTCAAAAATATTGTAGTCGGGTGATGGAGGTCAGAATGACCGTAGTCAGACGATGGAGGTCGAAAGAACAGTAATATGGCAACGAATAGTGGTAAAAAAAAGTTCGTTGTCTAGCAATGGAGGTCGAAAAGACCGTAGTCTGGAGATAGAGGTCGAAAGAACTGTAGTTAGTGAGTAGCAGTGGTCAAAAATATCATTGTCTAATGATAGAGGTCAGGAAGACTATAGTCTGGCAATAGATATCAGAAGGACCAAAGTCTTGCGACGGAGGTCAGAAGGATCATAGTCAATGGAGCACAGTGGTTACAAAGACCATTATCTGATGAAGGAAGTCAGAAATACCATAGTCAGTGGCAGGGTGGAAGTCCGGCATCAATCGATGGTTGGACATATGACCGCATCAATCGGTGGCTGGATAGAAGTTTGACATCAGTCAGTGGCCGGGTAGAAGTCTAGAGATAGTCCAGCGACGGTCGGTGGTCTAGAAGGAGTTTGGCGGCAAGAGACCTCTAGTTTCTCTCTCTCTCTCTTCCTTCTCCTCCTTACTTGGGTCTCCTTCTATGAGGAATGAGGGGTTTATTTATAGTTTTCTGAGAGTGACATGACTAGTAAATAGGAGGGAGATCAAGTGTAAGTTGGGAGTGGTTTGAATGGATGGTCGATATTGATCCCATTGATCATGGACCATTTATTGAGTATTTGAGTGCCTTAACGATGTCTAAATTTCACGATCTTAGGCTTGCTAAATTCGTCTCGACGAGCCGCTCGATTTGACTATGAGCATGTCATGGTTCAAAACTGTTTGGTCATCCGATTTATGATTTGAACCTTTCAAATGTGCTATTGGTCTTTGATTTGCTCTCATTTGGGCATGAATTGGGCTAAATTTGGTGTCATTGGGTTCATCATTTCAAGACATTAAATTCAACTATAAGTTTGCTGAAATCGGAGGTCATATCATCCCGAATTTAATTTTGGAAGTATCCAACTTGATTTTGCCTCGAGATTTGAGCCCAATCAAGGTAATTATTTGATGATATATTAACTATAATTCAGTACGAATCTTATTCAAAAAATTAGTTTGCCCGACTAAATTTAAGATGGGGTTAAGATCTCAAATATTTATCTGATAAAATCTTGGGTGGTTTATTTTATAAAGGAGTAAATTAATCGTAAAAATTAGATAGATGAGTATATTTATTAAAAATTTTAGGAAAGAGTAAATGTATTCAACCTCCCAAAATTATATGTCTCCACGTAGTGACCCCATGACATGAGCACCCGACTTGATGAAAACTCAAAAATTAACACGTATCTTTCTTATTATCATACAGCATGACGACCCGACCTAGTTCGGACGCAAAAATTTAAAAGAAAACGCGCCTTTTTTTAGGTTTCATGACATCGGGGGACTATTTTTGAGACGTGAGACTGGATTTTATTACATAAGAGAGCTGAAAAAGAATAGCGAAGAAAGAACAGTGAGAAAGAGGATATGAAAACGGAATTATCTTTGGATGTCGTCGATGAGTGCAAGGTGATGGAAAGACCCAAACGTTTAGGAAGACTCACCGCAGCGATGTACTGGAGATAAGTTTGGAATCTTATCAATAAGTTCTTAACTCCAAAGATGTTTTATAAATTATTATTTGTGTAACTATGTGCGCACCTCTTCGATTTTCCTCTAGCTACTTATGTCTAAAGCTTCTAGGAACTGCTTCTCGGTACCGAGCAATACCACTTCTCGGTACCCCTTTTTCTCCTTCTAAGGAAAACCATTTCTTGGTACCCATGCTAGAATCGAGAATCAATACCAATCATGGTAGCGAGACCGCTACTCGATACCAACTCTAGGTACCGCTACCCGATACCATTGCTTGCTACTCATACTGGTATCGATCATGGTACCGAGATCGCTACCCGATACAATTTCTCAGTTCCACTACTTGGTACTATTGCTCTGTACTAATTTTATGCTTCGTAAATATGTTCCACTTTGAACCCATAATATTTTTATACTATCACATTTATGCCAGAATCTTAATATGTTTGTCTTGTGCACAGGGTGTTTATAACTCTTTTTCTTGTGCATAGGGTATTTATACCTCTGAGAAGGAAGTATATGTTATGTATTACAATTATGCTCATAATCATGATTTCAGTGTTCTGAGAGAACGTCATTCTTACTAAATTAATTTGAGGAAAATAATCAAAGGACTTTATATATTTGAAAGCTAGATTCAAGAAGGACATTAACTTAAATGTCAAATTAAAATATCAAAAATTAAACACCAGAACCAGGTGTCCAGCTATGATTAGATTTGCAGTGATTGAAGATGGGGGTTGGTTGGTGCAAAAATCCATTAAAATCCACAATCAAGAATTAGCTAAGCTGAAAGATCAATATTTGCTTAGATCATGTAAGTACAATAGCGATGAGAAAATATCTATTCTTAAATCAATGAGAGAAGCTGGGATAAGAACAATTGATGCATTTACCTATCTACTTGAAGAAGTGGGAGGTGTAGGAAATGTGAGGTTCTCTAAGAGGGATGCATACAACTATATTCAAAAAAGAGAGAAGAACCAAGATTGAGAATGGAGACATGAATTTCCTAATTAAATTGTTTAAAGAACAACTAGTTGATGACAACATATTTGCATAGGATGTCCAAACTAAAGAAGATGATAGATTGTTGAATTTCTTTTTTGTTGATGAGTTGGGGAGAATAGATTACGATTGCTTTGGGGATGTGATAATTTTTTATACTGGATATATGTTTAACAAATATAATTTAACTTATATGCCATTTATTGGAGTTAATAATTATTGATAGAATGTTCTGTTATGGGTGACTTTTGTATCTAAGGAGATAATTGATTCATTTACCTGATTATTTAGAACTTTTTTTATGAATAATGGGTGATAAACATCCCATAACAATATTTACTAATCAAGATCAGACAATGGATTGAGCAATAGAAATTGCATTGTCTCAAACACGTCATAGGATGTGCTAATGGCATAGCAGCAAGAAGGCTCCTTCCAAGGTATGGTGCAATAGCAATAACAAAGTCAAAGGTCTATTTTATAGTTATTTAAGCAAGTGTGATTCTAAGGATGAGTTCGAGAGAACCTAGGCTAAAATGATCACTAAAGAGGACCTCCAGAGTCATGACTGGTTAAAAGAGCTATATAAAATTAGGAACAAGTGGTCAATACCATTCAACAAAAATTGTTTTAACCTTAGCATTTTTTCCACACAATGTAGTGAGTCAACTAACAATATGTGCCATGATATTTCCAAGCCAACAAGTTGTATAACTGATTATTTCCTAGGCTTGGAGAAGGTGATGAATACTTGGCGTCAAAATGAATATGATGAAGATTTCAGATGCAATCAATCCGAGATACAACCTTCAATTAAAAGCATCCCAATACTAAAGCAAGCCATTTGATTTTATTCCAAAAAATTATATATATTTTTTAAAGAAGAGTTCTTACAATGTATGGTTGGACTATGCATAGATCATGCTTCACCAAACTTATCCACATTTTTTGTCAAGAACATTGACAAATGTGTTCAATCACAACATTGGGCTGCTCATTTTGATGTAATTAAGGGTATCAAACACTATAGCTGTAGGAAGTTTGAGATGATTTGTTTACTATATTCTCACTACATGAGTGTTATAAGGTAGTTAGATATTGTTAATATTCCTCCAAAGTATTTATTGCTACGATGGTCAGCCAGAGTTAAAAAAGATATTTATGCTGAGTGGACGGTGATAGGTATGAGAAAGAGTGCTTTCCCATCTCAGAAGAGATTTAGTGGCATAATATTAATAAATTATATTTGTAGATTTTTATATCAAATAAGCATACGAGCACAGGGGAGTGAGGATACATAATAGTATATGTTGGCTGCAATGATTGACATGAGTGAAATGTAGACTTCATCCTAGATGGGAAGAAAAGGAACCACAAGTTTCTTGGTAGTATAACGAGGGGTGGGCATTAAAAAGTGAAAGACCCACTAAAGTGTCGACCTAAATGCATCTTTAATGCACGATTGAAGGGTCACTAGGAAAAGAGGAAAAGCAAAAAATTGAAACTAACAAAGCAAAACACTCCTACTATATAACAGTGTACATCCATGGATCTAGTGAGCCATGCATCATTCACAAACATATTAGAATGTTTAGTAGATGAGTATATTCTATGATGACTAACAAGCCATTAAATGACTGAATATAGAAGAATGATGATGGGAATAATTAATTCAATAAAATTTAGATGATGTATAATTTTTTCAAGATACAATAATGATGATGTGTGCTGCTCAATACCTATAGATATTGCTCGATATTGATCTGTATTTCTCAGTATTAATCAGTATTTATTGGTGCCAAGATATACCAATCAGTACCGCTCGTTATCGGGCATTACCGCTCGTTATAAGGCAATACTGCTTGTTATCGGGCGGTACCACTCGATAAATCTCGGTATTAGTGGATCCTGATAATATTCATTTGTATTGTGGACCTTGTATTAATGGTGCGTATTGGGTGTAAATAATATACTTATTTAATGCTTCTCGTGGCTACTTTGTAACTTTTAATGTAATTTAATAAGGTTTGGTGCAAATTTTAAGTTGTTGGCTCTTTGTTGTTGCGGAATTTATGCTATTTAATGGTACTTCCTTCTCTATAAATATATATATTAAGGTAAATGAAATTGAGTTACAAAATTTTGAATTATCATTTGCGCTTCCAAAGCCCAAATGGTATTTACTCTTCCATGAATCAAAGAGGTATTTTGGGGCTGCAAGTGAATATTTTGTATAATTGGATATGCAATTGCCTTTGTGATTCATGGAAGGTAAATCCCTCTCGCCTTTGGTGATCGTTTCTATGCAACATAGCGTATGTGTTTTCGGATTAGTTTATGTACTTCTTTTACCTCTACTTACATTATGTCCTATAAATTGCATTGGCCAGATACTCAGCTACATTTAGGTATGCTGACAAAACTCTTTGTAAACATTGCCACAAATTCGATGCATGAACGTATGGGAAAAAGTTCTAACAGTCTACTTGAGCAACTTGCAAATGTAAATGGAATATACAGATGTTGCGCACATTTGTGGAATGGGCATTGTGATTTTGTTCTCCATATTTCATATAATAAGGCATTGAGTATTCAGAGAACAGATCTGAAAATTTCCTAAATGCTAAAGGCTGGAGATGCATTGAGAGTAAGTTTTTTTAGAAATATCACTATGGTGTTAGTACCAACTTTCTTCATATGCGATATCATGAGATGCATCATTTCAGAAATGAATGTGCAAAATTTGAATATGTTGAAAGATCATCATGTCTTATAAAAAATGTTATTCTTTATCACCCTTGGGATCCAGTTGATGATGCATTTATTGTGAACATGTATAAGCAACTTCTTTGGAGGTAGGAGAAAAAAATTCCTAAACTTGGCTGAATGGCAGGATATATAGTTCAAGTTGATGACATAATTTGTTTGTTGTCAATTGTTAAGTCAATTCCAATAACACATGTGCTTATTACTTCATTAGACATCAATACCAATTATTTTAGCATGGTCAGTACTGCTCGATACTGACCAAGTATCAGATGCCTATACACTCTGTTCAATGTTCCCAGCAGTCAGTACTGAGTACTGGTCGGTACTAACAATGTAATAAAACTCTAATCCACTCTTACCACTACATAATACTATAAAAAAAATAAAAAAAAAATAAAAAAGTAAAAAAAAAAATACTTGTTACGAGCTCATTACAACTCGATACCGGTCGGTACAGCTCGGTACCAGCTGCTTACAAACTCGGTACCTTAGCATGATGATGTACACATATCTATTTAAGAGAAATATTAAATGTATACTACATAGTTTGTGCAAAATTTATGATTCTAAATAAATTATAAAAGTATGTATAAGTAAATATGTATTATGAAAAAAAAGTGAGTAAAAATATATTTATTTCTTCGTAGCATAAAGAATGGCATATACAAATTATGCCCTAAATTTAGGCATATTTTTTGCAAGTATTTTAGCTCAGCTCATAAAAATGGTTGCGGCTGCACAACAGTTTCCATATATTTACAAATGTATATCCCGCAGTCCACGTTGTTCTCTCTAGGTTGGCACATGTGGAATTATTTGGATCGGCCATATGTATATGTCATGATCAAAGGAATTTAGTATTTCTTTGTAAATATGAGATATCTGTAAATAAAATTCAATTAATTATCTAAGAATTTTTGTATGATGTAATATTAATGAGTAAGTGTCACTTACAACTTCAGAAAGTACAACTGTGTGAGTCTTTTTTGTAATGAATCATAAAATTCCCACGCGTTCTTCTTCAGGTTTCCAACTATGAGGGTCCAATGAGAGTTGTGTATGATAGGTATAAGCATTAGATTGGTAACCCTAACTGACTCTTTGGTGATATGGGAGACACATGTTGTGGTGTCCGCCTTATATACATGATAACCCTGGCATGAGGATAAAAGAAATTAACTGGGGAAAAAAACACAACATTGCAAATTACTAACTAACCCAATGGAAGTTATAAACAAATAGGAACGGTTGATAGAGGCTAAGGTATAGCTAGTTCTTCTTAGTTAGTATAATAGCAAATGAATCGATGTGGTTGTTATTAAGATGCTCTGACATTATAAGCTTGTCAATTTGACTTCTATAAATAACAACATACCCGACCATGAAAATAACATCATTCTTAGAAAATTACAAAAAATGGGCAATGGTGAAAATAAATACACACCAGTATCGAGACGTATCGAGCGGTATCGAACACTACCGAGTATTTTATTTATACTCGGTATTGCTCGGTATAAGACATTACTGCTCAGTACATGGAGGGTACCTTGATAGAACTCGGTATATACTCGATACTTCTTGGTACACAACAAGGGGTTGTCTGTATAGTTATGTAGCATTAGATGTCGAGCAGTATCGAGAAGTACCAAGCATTTTATTTATATTCGGTACTGCTCGGTATAAGACATTACTACTCAGTACATGGGGGGTGTCGGTAGTGCTCGGTATACACTAGGTACTTCTTGGTACAAGCTCAATACTTCTCCATATCAACTAGTAAAAATAATAATCATTATTAAATAACAAATGAAACTCACTTTTCATTATATTGTTTCAGATAGTTTCCAATGAAGATGCGCTTTTCTTCATTTATTAATAACTGACATGAGAAATCAAGTATAAGTGGCGCTGACCATGGCTCTTTTTTTGAATCACCATCTACATCAACAATGTCAGTAGTAGTAGGGGGCTTCTTCACTTTATTATACGTCGGTTTGTTTCCAATTAATTTATTTGTTTTATCTTTTTTTACATTTTATCTTTCTTCCATGACCTTCCATGTCAACAATGTCAGTAGCATCCACCTTTTCATATTGTGTCATCGACTTCTTTACAGTCATTTTTTTTTCTAATCTTTCTCTCATCAGTGGTAAATGGAGTCTCCACCATTTTCCTCTTTCTACCTATTTGTAGCTGAACCTGTCTTGCTATTCCAGTATGGCATGATGAAGCAAAGCCTTCTTCCTCTTAGTCAGGTATGGTTGTTTCTTTTTAACAAATATCAACCTTGTCCTGGACTTCCGCCACTTTTTTTTTGGTTGTGTGACTTCCTCAGAAATTAGGGAAGCTGATGGGGGTAACAATGTTATCGCCTGCAATGATCCTTCAAGAAGATTTTGCAGGCCTTTTTATTTGATAACATTTAAATGCACCACGGAAGTGGGCTACCAAAAACTTCTCTATAGCTGCATATTTCAATTTTTTCTCTTCTTTCAGCTCAAAAATTCATTGTTCTAGAGCCTGCACATGCCTTCGTAGGAAACCGGATGCAAATTCGACCTCGGCAAGCTTTTCACAAGTTATTATGTGTGATCACTTTAGTGATGGCTTGGTGTAGGCTCTGTAGTTATCATCTTCTGAAACAACAGCAGAAGATTATTCTTTATCAGAGCGGGTGCTACATTTTTTAGGTAGGCTTGGAATCCTGGTTGACCTGGTTAGACTGGGGGCCCTGGGGGAGATTTCGAGTGCGGGGGAGTGTAATTTTGAGTGCTTGTCATGTGGACTTGTAGTTCTATCTCGAGAAAGATTTGGAGAACTCTCTAATAACATTCTTTCCTCATCTGCAACTCCTTTGAAATGACAGACTATCTGCATAATATTATTTGTCAAGTCGAACTCAATATGAAATGAATATCAGTAAATATTCAATCAGTACTTGAGCATCGTGAAGACCAGCAAATAATTTGGTAACCTCTTTATAACTATACATAATGTGGCTATCCCAACGAAAAAAATAGGGTCAGAATACATCATCCACTGGTGTGTGGACTCTTGTATGCTCTAGAAATTAAATCTACAAATATTAAGTAAAAGATGTTAGCCTACTAAATTGAATAAGGTTTTACATTAACAAACTTAATCCATATGAGTTATTAAATTACAATTACAATGATTATAAATTCATTAATTTAACCTGGTGGGTGCATTTGGAATGCTTCCTTGCAATACCATTTAATTTCGTCATAAGGAATTCCCTAATGGATGCTGGCTAGTTGTAAGTTAAAAATTCATTTACATTTTCAGCAACATTAAGTATTGTAGTAGGTATCTGGAAGTTTTCTATGTGAAAGAAAATGTTTGATGGTAAGTAAATAATGAATTCCATCAATAGATCTTCTAGCGGAGTAGAAACATCTAGACTTTCAATCTCATGTCTAATGTCATTTGTTGTTTTTCTACTTATTCTATCACTTCTCGACACAAATGTCTTAACTTTGTTGGACAATCCAAGCATTAAAGCAACCTCATCTGAAGTGAATTGTAGACTCCATCCTTTGATAACAAAACAATCTTTTCGGATCTCCCACCTGGTCAGAAGCATATGCACTAGGGGAACATTCTGACATAATAGAGGTAATACTAAGAACTGATTAATGTGGAGCTGCCCGAGTCTATCAATTAATTGATATCTGAATGTAGTAACAAAATTATTGCAAAATTCTCTAAAAGTTGATGTTCTACATCAGAAATGAATCTTTGGAGAATGTCCCTGTAAAATTAGGAATGATAATAAATTAACAAAGTTAAGAAAAGAGTGAGGCATAGTCGGTACTGACTTTATGTAAACACAAGTTCTAAACTTTGAAACTTAAAGGTATTGATCTATCATGGTATTGAGCATGTTACCAAGTAATACCGAGCAGTGCCGAGTAGTACAGAGCAGTATCGATCGACATGATAGTTTGGATACCATGAAGTTCTAAACTTCGTAACCTACAAGTACCTATCAACCACGATACTTAGTGTGGTATCGAGTATTGTACCTAGCGGTACCATTCACTACCATCTAAAGGTACTGTTATAGATCATGGTACTGAGCGTGGTACATTGCAACCACTCAGTGCCGAGTGGTACCGAGATATACTAACCATCATTACATGAGATTTCATTTAATATAAACATTTATTTATATTATAAGAACTACAAATAATTCATACTATGCATCTTTTAGAAAGTTTAATAATACTTGAAATATATGACAAAATAGATTTTATATATATATATATATATATATATATACAATATATAACATATCTCTTCATAATTTATACTAACTGATAAGAAAAACTAAAAAACTCATTGAGACAATAAAGTTAGAAATTAATACCATAAAGACAAAATTAATAATTGACATTCAATTATTTATTTATGTTTACATAAAAAATTCAAAACTCAAAATAATCCTATTGAATCTAATAATCATCCACTAAATTTGTGTTATCACATGATTGATTCTCAAACCTTAACCAAAATCTTGCATCCCAAATGCTCACGAATCCTCACATGGTATGTCATCTTCATCAAATATATTAGCTAAGTTGTCTTCATCTGCAAATCATTAATATGAAATAATAAGTATATATTTTATATTACACTCAAAAGATATAATTTAGTCTACAATCGTACTTGTGGTTGGTCCAGTTAATGCTATGTTTGGTTCTATATCTATGTATATTGCATCCTATTTATAAATTTTCATCTCCAAGTTTTTTAGATGCAATTCTGGGGTTGGCTCATCATCAAGGATCCAAAAGTCAATAAGTTTAATACTTGTGTAGTCCAAAAGATCATAACTTCTTTTTATAAGCTACAACCTACATAATTTTTATAAAAAATTTAATAATAAGATGTGCATCATTATTTAAAAAGATATTTAAAGTAGTTTCAAATATTATTTATTTATTATATTGAGATTGTAACCAACATATACTAGATCATTTAGGCTTTGATTCTCAAGATGATTTCATCTTTTTATATGAATCTGCTCTAACACACTCCAATTCCACTCATAGCTTAAAAAAGATGATGTATGACTAATAATTCTAATAGACACTTTATGTAGGTTTGTTTCACTAGAGCTAAACATCTTTCAACATTCATCTGCAAATCAATAGACATGCATTGGTTTGATCAAATACATTTATTGTAAACAAAAGTATCATAATTTACATAAAATATTAAAATGAAATCTCAAAATTTTGTTATTTTATCAGGTTGCATTTCTTTTGATAATGTTAATGCAATTGGCTTCTCCAAATTTTCTAAATTATCACAAAATAGCCTCACCTCATTCATTATCAAAGAAGGTTTAACATATATAACTTTATTGCCAATTAATTCTATTAGATCTTACATAACTTATGGTTTGTTGAGGTAATTTTTCTTGTCATACTGAAAGTGAGGGTTAAGAAAATAAGCTGATGAATGCATCCCTTGTCTTAGCTGATTATCCCATATTCTCTTTATGATATTAGTGAAGGGCTTGTACATTCTTTTATTATTTCTAAACATGGTCTTCATTGCTTTTCTAGCTCTATGCATACCATCATAAAAGTATCCAAGAGATAATTTTTCATTTGGATCAAAAATTCTTAACAACCTAATTAGAGGCATGATAATTTAGAAATTATTAAACTATCATTCCAAAACCTTACATCCAAAATAATTGAGGTTGCCTCTTTCCCCTTTATTGTCTTACATGACTTTGAATTAGTGTAAGCCTTATTGGTGATGAATGCTTGCAAATTATGCTTATGATCATGCATACTTCGTAAGTTAATGAATGTTATTGCAAGTCTAGTTACTCCTAGTGTTATAATTTAAGTATAACATGATCTTTTCCTTAACCAAACTAATATGAAAATAAGATTATAAATTAAAATTATAATTTTTGAATCTCTTCTTGCAAGTTTTGTAATATAAGGCATGTTTATAATATCTTTCAGAATGAAGTTTATGTAATATGCAACGTAAAGTGACCAATATATATTTTCAAAATTTTTATGCAATAACTCACTAGCTTTCTTATAATTTGCTACATTATTTTTCACAAAATGAATTATGTTCTTTTTGACCAACCCATTCAATAATATTAGTAAATAGTGAACATATATTGTGGCATCTTTAATGACATCAGATGCATCTACTAATTTTAGTAATGAAACTCCACGAGGATAATAAACAAAAAAATTATCAATGTCCTACTCTTTGTATCTGTCCAACCATCAATCATCAATGTATAACCAGTTTCTTTTCATATTTTTTATAAGATTTAATTAACAACTTGCATTCCTCTTTAACATCTCATAATAGATTCATTCCCAATCTATAATAAAAGGGTAATTTATAAACAGGTCCTATTGTAGTAATTGTATCAATAACCCTTTGTGTAAAAGATGAATTGATAGCATTGAATGGAATGCAGCTGTTATAAAATCACCTAACAACTGCCATATCAGTACAGTGCATTGCATTCTGAGATATCATTACACTTTAAGGGATGGTTGATCTTAATTTTGTTTTAGGTGCAAAAAATTATCAATTTCATCAATTTTTCTCTTCATATTATTAATATCTTTACCATGTGTATCAAAACTTTCTAATTTTGTGACTAAACATGAGCACCTCTCTTCCTCAACTGGATCATCACTAAATAGATCAACACTCTATGACAAGTCTTCTTGTGCTTGTTATTTTCTCTTTGGTACTTCATTCAAACTCTGTTATATCTGATGTCGGATGTCATGTGACACATTTTTACAAGTAGCAATATTATATTTAAACCTTGCAAGATGTTGATTCATCATATTAATGCCTCCATCCTTATAAGTTTTTCCACAATGAAAACATTTGTATTGCTTCATACCATCAGCAATTTTACACTCGACAAAATGGTTCCAAGCGTTATCTATCTTCTCCCGTACACTTTGAATTGAAGGTGCAGGTTAATTATTTTGTTGATCCATTATTAATTTTAAGCTGAAGAAGCGGTTAGAGAGCTTAAGTAAAAAATAGCAGAAAAGAAATGCAACTATTTATTTTTCTTATAATAATGATCCAATTTATATCAACACAATTTCACAAAATTAGCATAAATGACACTCTCCACCTATTATATATTATGTTACAGTCACTCTTGAGCATATGTCATATGATCTCTTACATCTATAAAAACTCATTCATAAAGTTTTAAATTTTAGATTCTCTATGAATATTTTTTTCTTTCTTTCTTTGGATATATGGACAAGGTACATACCTAATAATCGCAAGACATTATCTATAATAGCAACATATGATGTAAGATATTAAATTAAACTTAACCCACTTACCTTATATAAAATTCATTACAAGCAATGCTTTTAATTGACTTGAAGAAAATCTATATAAATTATCTAATCTCAATAATACCTTGATTAGGTCAATCGACCCCAATTAACTTAACTTCACCCAATTATTCTTAAATGGATAAATTAACCTTTTTTATTAATATAACCTCAATTGATCAAATTGATGGGATCAATCACTTCTAATAATCTAATTAAATTCCAATTTATCTTAGTTGACCTTTGGATTGGCCTAATGAGCTCAATTAGGCCATGCTATCAAAGGTGACCCATAGCGTAAGAAAAAATAACCTTTTGGAACCTATTGAACCAATCCAATCAAATTGCATCAATTAGTTTAAATTGATCCCTCCTTAGGGTGTCTCTAAGTACTTTATATATGAATATCCATATGTAGACCACATCCTCAACTAGCCAATTAGATTTTTGATTGAATCAATTGAAACAAATTGACCCAATTTTACACAATTACCCCAATGGGTGAATTTTAACAAATTAACTTTAATTATTAAGTTGATCTAATAAAATAGACAAGGACCTTGCATATGATGCATTTAACATGAGCCAAACATGTCAACTAAATTTGACCATAGGTTTGACCTTTTTTACCAAATAGGTCAATTGAACCTATTTCAAAACCTACACTTATCAATTAGGTTTAACCTAATGAAATGGCCAAAGTGATTTTAGACATGTATTGTGGAGCTTTTTTAACATGTTAAGAATCTAATACAAGTTGGGGTAACCCAACCTAATCCATTTACCATAACTTAATTGCATCTTGAAGATGGCCAAAACTCAAGTTAAACTTAACAAGACATTCAATTCATGTGGAAATCATTAAATTAAGGTTAATTTAAAGTTAAAACATGTTTAATATTGGTTTAAGAAACCACAACAAACGAGCAAGAGATGTCAAATGAATGACAGGGTTAACTTAAGACGTCGAATGAACTAGAAGGAGACATAGATGGGAACCATAGAGGTGAAAAATTCACATTGGGTTGGAGTGGAGGGGTTGAGCCCGAGAGGAAGCCTTCAGTTCAATGTTAGCTTTGCGAACAAGCAGGAGAATCTGCGAACGAATGAACATGAGACAGCGACGGTTGCCCGACGGGAAGAAGATACACGAACAAATACGATACGTTGAATGAATGGTAGGGTTTTTTATTTCTTATGTTTCATATAAGCTTCCCCTTCAAAAAGATATGAGCCGTCCGATCTTTACCAAACATCTCAAATTGTTCCGCAGATGAACTGGCCGGTTATAAAAAACCAGGACAATTTTACGGTTCAAAAATCAAACTGTCGGTTCGAGAAGTTTTGAGTTGGTTCTATGCAATAGTGGTTTTGAAGCAAACACGAATCAGCCGGCCGATTCACAATTAAACCGATTAAACCAACAGGTTCGATCTATTTTTTAAGCATTGCTTAAAACTATAAAATAAAAATTGAAAAAATAACCTAACATATTTTATCAACTCACATTACATTATCTTGTACCTTTTAATTTTGAATTCAAATCTCATTCTTATCTTAAAATAACTCCTTTCATATCTTTTTTTTCTTAAACTTCTTTTTACTTAAGGGTAAAATTTTCTTATTTTTTTATCAAATATCTTAAAATTTAAAATTAATAGGTTCTAAAAAATCTTTAGCTAAAACAAATTAACTAGTCAAATTTTCAGATCATTCCAATTATTAATGAGCCAATTTTAGGTTAACATTTTCAACCCATCAACTTTGAGTAAAACCTAAACCTAACCCATCAACCCACAATCCATTTTAACACCCCTACTAACACATTTACTATGTGTATATTTGTAGGCGATAACATCTCATATATATCAAGCACAATTAAGGCTTCATTTGATTTTTTTTTCTTTTTAAAATAACTTTTTAATACAAAAATTTTTAATTCAAAAAAATTTTATACTAAAAAAACACTTAAAAAAATAAAATTATTGTCCCAAGCAAAGCCTAAATAGGGGTGTCAATTCAGGTCAGCAGGTGAGGTTCGTCAAACCCGAAACTGACCCGGCACTATTCGAGTCAACCCGAACCCGACCCGTTTTTAAAAACGGTCAGGTTTCCAAACTAGAACCGACCCGATTCAGATCCGGGTCAACCGGACCCGACACGAATGACCCGAAGTTAACCTAAAATTGCTAGTTTTCGAGTAAAAAATCAAATCAATATTCAATTTTCTGGTCAAAATCGAATAAAAAACGGGTCAATCTCAAGTTTTTGAGTCAAATATGAGTTTTCATGTCACTTTTGAGTCAATTTCGAGTTGTTGTGTCAACCCGAACCCGACCCGATTTTTAAAACGGGTTGATTTGTTCAACCCGAACCCGACCCGTTTCGGGTTCGGGTTGACCCGAACCCGAATTTTTCGGGGTCGGGTTCGGGTCGTGTTTCGGGTAGTGTCAAAAATTGACACCCCTAAGCCTAAATGAGCATAAACATACATAAACAAGGAATTAACTTGAAGGTAGCAAACATGTTACAATGTTAAATTTAAACCATTACAAAAAAATGTAGGTGTTATTTGCAAAAAAAAAAAAGAAAAAAGAAAAAAAAGGTGCTATTATGTACATACAAAGTTTTAAGGTGATTCCTATGTAAATCCCCTTATATATTTTGAGCATAATATACAGTGGCATGCATTAGTGCATACACCAAATAAAAACTTCAATATGTGCACCAACAAAAACTTCCAAAATAGGAATTCCTTACAACCATCCCTTCTAGTGCACTCCATAGAAACAAAGAAAAATATTAGTCCCACATCGAAAATAGCAGTGATATGAGCATAAGCCTACCCTTAATATGAAAATATATAAAATATAAGAAAACAACATAAACCTTACAAGATTTTACATAAATTGCATTAGATCATTTTGAGCCTTTTTTTTTTTTTGGCTGTGAAATGCAGATAAATGTCGTAGCCCTTTTTTAAAAGTTGTTTTCTCGTTTATCAGCTCTACAGTTGTTTCCTCTTCTTTTCAAGCTGCTGGAACTCAATTGATTTCATTTCTTCTGTAAGGGTTTCAGACTTACCACCAAATTTTTCATGACTAATTTCAGTATTCTGTTTCGCATTCTCATCCTCATCAGTATTGTCTTTCTTGTTATTTTCATCCTCACCGCTGTCTGCGTTCTCTTCCTTGATCTTCTGATGGAGTGAATCAATCAAATCCATGAGTTCTCTGTTCACCTGCCAGAGGCAATAGAGACTGGTCAGAATTGCGCATTGGTGCTGTTATTCATCTGCTTCAATCAACACCATAAATAATAGGAAGCAGAGGGTGTCAATAAGCCATTAAGATTTTAAGTCAAATTCAACTCAACTTATATGATCCAAAAACAAAGTTGGGATAGAGTCTACCAAAAGCTAATGAATTAATTGCTTGCTTCATTGTTTTTTTTTTTGGGAAAGGCATTCACATGCATACCAAAAAAATTATATATATAAGATTTAAATCTTTATACTTAACTCATGAAATACACTAATCTCTAAATTACACTAAAAGTATCATTAATATTGGTTCATCTAAAGTAAAATAATTTTTTTCATGCATATATACAATTGGTTTAAATAATATGACATTTTATAAGTAAATATAAAGATATAAGTATAAAATATGTAATACATAAAAAAAATCTATGGTATGTATGTAAATTCTTCTTTTTTTCATAATGTACTCATTAAATTAGTTTTTATTTTGTTCTTTCAGTTGTCATGTTCATTTCAAATTGGGTTAACACTAATCCATCACGACTAAATTATTTTTCATAAAGTGATTATTCAGATTACCCATTTAATAACCATATTGGGTTATTGTTACCCAGATTTGTGTAAAGGTCATATCCAAACACAGTCTATAACTAAAATTGACAACCCTGCAAAGAAGGTTAATTTGGCCGCATCATGTAGAAATTATGCAGTCGGGAGAAATATTCACAAAGCAAGCACGTATGGACATACCTGCGGATTTTGCAAATAGTCACTAATGTCAACTGTACACGAAGGGCACTTTTTGACTATCTTTTGGACCCTAAGGGTCCTGCCTCCACTTGTCCTCTCCCTTATGAAAGATTGGTTATCATATGCATCCAGTAAACATTTCTTGCAGAAATTGTGAGCACATGGTGTTGTGAGGGGAAAGGTCATAACCTTCGAGCAAATCTCACATTTAAATTCTACAACATGGAACCGAACTTATTCAGATAGTGTTATGAAGAATTGTATGAGCAAAAAAAAAAAAAAAAAGTAAATTTGTCATAGAGGCAGAACTTTCAGAACAAAGAAAAAGTTTTTTTTTTTTCTTAAACTCCCGTCCTAGAGAAGCATACCTTTAAGTAGCCTATCCCTCACGCTGGTGTTTTTAACCCTTCTTTTTCGTCCACTATTTTTCTCATCAATATTTCCTGAGGCCATTATCTTTCTACTTGTTGGTGGAGACTTAGTCCAACCCCAGCCATTCTTTTCCTAAGCAAAGAAAATGAGAAAAGCTCAGTAACTCAACTTAAAGATGAGATGTTTAAGTGTTTCCTAGCAATTCAATATAAAGCTTGATCAGGCCCACGCGTAGAAACAGTAAGGTGAAGGCCAACACTAGAATAAAACTATCTATCAAAGAGCTATGATGAGTCAGTACAGGCACGGGCACAAAATACAAACATCAAACAAATGCCTAACACACCTATTATGAAAAAAATATAGGATATGAATACACTTTCAACATGATATTATAATTTATATATTTTAAAATTTAAAACATTGAATAACAATTGCACAAATCAAATAAAATGTGAAATGAATCATAAAATTCTAATATTATAAGGATTTTGAAAAATAAATATGATATTTAAGTGTGCAAAAAAAAAGAAAATGATCCAACCTCTCATAAATATTATGTCATAAAATGAAAGAGAAATGACAATTAAATTAAAGAGAGAGAGAGAGAGAAGCGCCGGGCTAGTTGTGGGACTGCAATGTCTATATGTGGAGAAATTATTCCGTGTGGAGTCCGGACAGGAAAAACAGTCCGGACTGTGAGTGTACACACCATCTATAAAAAATGTGTACACTCACATGTCCGGACAGTTCTTCCTGTCCAGACTCCGCACAGAAAAATTTCCCCTATATGTGGGGGTTGCCATCTAGTTTCAAGTGTGGTGCGAAGAGGAATGGCTAAAAGAAATAAAATTAGAACATGAACAATTAAAAACTTAACTATTTAAAATTAATCATTTAAGAATTTGTGTTGGACAAGTCGGACAAGCAAATATGCTTTTTTCCCCTTTTTTTAATTGGAAGCATAAATAGCATTTCGGAATGTTTCAACTGCATGCTGCATACGTGTAATATCTTGGATTTGACGTATACTGCAATTGTTTTGTAATTGAGTGCTGATGCATTACAAAATAGATGTGGTGGTCAAGTTCACAAACCTTTATAAATATAATAAGCTCTATACAAATTAACTTTAAATGAAAGCTGAAAAAGAAACTTTCACAATTCATGCAAGGAAAATAATTCCATTGCTCCAGATAAATCCTTGAGCTGAAATACTAAACTTCAGCAATGGAGTTGGCTTAGGTATTCGTATAAGAAAACATCACAAGCTTTTTTCTATTGAGATGATAGAAGAAGCTTTCATAATTGTACTTACATCGTAATCCCATGCGGGCACTTCTTTCCTTTCTGTGATATCAGTGGCCTGCTTCAGCTCCTTAATATCAGGTAGCGGCCTTGGGCGGTCACCATTCTCATCACTGCCAAATCAGATAATTAAGAGCATCAAAGAGCAAGTACTTAAGATTAAAATTAAATAATCTTAGGATAAACTCTCGGCTACACTGAAAGCATTATTTCCTTAACATTATCAAATTGTGATTCTTAAAATTTAACACAATAATCTATAGCACAAGAGTATTCAAACAAAGCACAATAGTATTCAAACAAAGTTTATAATTCCCTTTAAATTTTACATAGTTTTTTTTTAATGGAGGACCTACATTTTGCTGCCTTGTCTTAATGAATCTCTTTGGGTTAACTACTCCCTAGAAAATAAAAACCATTCCACTAAATGATGTATGGCTGTTGGCTTTGCTCACTTTCAGGTGGTGGTCTTTCATATTATTCAGCAAAAATAAAATAAAATAAAAAATTGTGGTATTCAGGTCATGATGTAAAGTGTGGTTAGGTGATTTTGGATTTATCCTCAGTTTATAAAAAGAAAAAGATATTTAAATGAGCCAATGAGGTGCATCGGTTTGGCCATCTCCTAGTTGCGTATATTTAGCTGAATGCTAAGTGAGGTTGCTTTGTAAATTTGAAGTCATGGTCATTAGTTCTTTTGGAAATTTAAAATTAAATTAGATTTTTATTTAATTTTTAAATAAGATGGAACATATGTCAACCTATTCAATTAACTAAGGTTAAGAAAAATCTATTAATAGTTCTTCTGAGACATGTAATTAATTTTTTTTAGCTTACAACAACAACAATATCAAGTCTTTATCCCACTACGTGAGGTCAGTTACATGAATCCCTTTTCTCCATTGTCTGATTAAGAGTCAAATTCTCATTCAAATCTAATAAAGAAAGGTCATTTCTAATATTTTCTAACCAAGTATTTTTAGGTCTACCTCTACCTCTCTTAACATAGGTTAAATCCAATACATCTACTCTCCTAACCGGGTCATCAGAAGGCCGCCATTTATGCGACCAAACCATCCAAGGCGGCTCTCTCGAATCTTATCTACCACAGGAGCTACTCCAACATTTTCACGTATATGCTCATTTTGTACCCTGTCACTAAGAGTAAAGCCACTCATCCACTTGAGCATCCTCATCTTTGCAACACTTAACTTAATATTATGCTTCTCTTTTAATAGTCAATGTTCTGTGCCATAAAGCATTGCAGGTCTAACCACCATCTTATAGAATTTTCCCTTAAGTTTGAGTTGTACTTTTCTATCACACAATAAGCCCGATGCATTCCTCCACTTCATACATCCAACTTGAATTCAACTAATAATATCACCATTTATTTCACCATCACTCTGTACAATAAACCCAATAGATCTAAAATGTGTACTCTTATTAATGACTTGAATGCTCAAAGTCACAAACCCCCCACAAAAACTATTACTACTAAAATTACACTCCATGTATTCGATGTTAGATCTACTTAAACGAAAAACTTTAGACTCTAAGGTTGACCTCCATAATTCAAGTTTATCTTCAACTCCCTCTTTAGTCTATCAACAAGAAGAATATCGTCAACAAAAAGCATACACTTGAGAACATCCTCTTGCAAATCTCTAGTAAGAACATCCATGATTAAAGCAAAAAGATGCAGGCTTACGGCTGTTCCTTGATGTAATCCAACTTAAATTGAAAAATACTTGGTCAAACCATCTTGTATTTGAACACAAGTTACAGCTCCAACATAAATATCCCTAATGACTTGAATATAAGCATTATTAATCCCTTTCTTTTTTAGCTTGAATAAATTTATTTTTCCAATTTAAATTTATAAGAGCAAATTGAATGTTTGATTCTTTCAAGCACAATATAAATAAGACAATCAAATTATTGAAAACGCATCTCATATCAGCATGAGATCTACTTTTCTTTGATAATTTGGTCTCTTGCATATTTTATTTACATAAGTTATTGCAGGCTAATTTAAGTCCCTTAATGTTAGTGAAAAAATGATATATCATAAATTTGATTTTTAGAAAACAAAAATGTTTACTTGTTAAGTTTATTTAATTCTAAATTATTGTTAAAATTCTCTAATATTTAGTTATTTACAATCATGTAATTATCAATTGAGTTTAAATAACGATATTGCCCATTTTTATTTAAAAAGAGTTGTTGATTGATTGATTTGATTCATAACTTATGGTCATTGAATCCTTGATTTTTTATTACATAAAAGCATACTATGCATCATATTAATGGCACTAGAAAATCCTAACCTTCATTAATCCTATATAAAGTAAGTATCAGAGCTTATGATTTTTTTTCAACAAAATTTCATAACCAATAAAAAAAGAGTAAAATATGAAATAATTATAAGAAATTGTCGGATGAAAACAAAATACAAAAATGTAATTAGAGATAACATGATAATATGAGGGAAAATATTAATTTGATAGGGATGATGATATACTCAAAATACTATCATTTTTAGTGTACTGCTTGTAGCATAGCGAATCATTAAAATAATAAAAACAAGGGGGAATGCATAGAATAAGGAAGCAATCCTATTAACCAACTAAAAGTTAAACTTTGTAGAGATTTGCTTCCTCGTGTTTCTTATTGACCCAAGTATATACACGCAGTTCAGTATATCAATGCACGTACTTGGCCCAAAGGATTCAAAATTGGAGGATACATTGCAATATGCACTCAGAAGCATGAATAAAACCTAAGGTAAATGAATAGCAAAAAAGTTTTATTATTATGATGCAACGATGCCATCAACTTGTCAAATAGCAACTAATACTTACAGCCTCTTTTACCTGAGTGTGCGCAATAATCTGCATACTTTCTTGGACTATTTGTGGTCTTAGTAACTAGAAACCAATACACTAGGGGCAGGGTGATATCTAAGTGCAGAAAACAGCAGCAGCATAATTAGGCCTATCCTAATAACTTAGGGTCATCTTTATAAATTCTTATTTTTCATTTATTCCCATTTAGGGATACTTAAAATATGAAACCTAATCTTTGCAAAAAAAAAATTGAATAACTTATATCTATATTACCATATAAATCTACAACTTTACTTTCGTAATTCTTCAACACTAATTTTATCTCTCTAATAAGTGATGCATTCTCTACACTTGGTTGTAGATAACCAAATAATCATTGTCAACTACCTCATCTCATTAATTTTCACTATAACTATTTTTCTAATATAATCATTCCCAAATGCTTTAGATGGACTATAAAATTTAAGTGAATATAAAATAACCAATATAATTCATTGTTAGAAAATAAGTGGTTCCTGAGTGTGATAAATATATACACAATGATGATGATGTAGCTGGAGAACTATATTTATTTACATTTCTAAGAATTTACCAATTGAACAGGCAGAGAAGAACTAGCCAGAATTAAAACAAAATAGTAGGAAAATGCAATTGAAAACCTCGTCCATGGAGCTGGCTCATTGTCACATCGAACAAAAAGGTACCGGCACACTTTAAATCCCTGAAAACATATAAAAATAGAAAAGGATAACTACATGCGGTAAGAAAGAATGTATCATGGGTACTAGGAAAACACTATCACAATGTGATAAAGAGACCCTACCTGAATTCCAACTTTACGCCAGCATTTTTCAATCCTATAAATTCCATCATAACGCACACCAGTTTCAGGAGCATATGCAGAGCGTTTCTCTTTATGGGATCTGGAAGCAAAAAATAAAAAAAGATGCAAGAAATTATCCCTCAGAAAATACCAAGAAAAATTGATCATCATGCTGTAGATTTCAGCACATGCACACCAAACATTGAAGAAAAATGTCTTTTAATACTCAGCCAAAAAGGCTAATATGAAGTTTTATGGAAAAATAGCAGGCTACAATATGCAGCTGTGGGATATTTTTTGCAGATACAAGATGTACACCCCTGAAGGTAGTTCAATAGAGCATACATGTTATATTCATGAAAATCCATTCATGATTGCCATGGTGTTGTGAACTGGACTTTATCACATCATTAAATTAGTTTGATACCAAATCAACCATTATGAAGAACCTTCCTATATAAACATGGTAATGCTGAACCTGATAGGCTGATGTACAAACAATGCATTACAAGCATAATTGCACCAAAATCATAAAAAGCAAAAATTTATTCTTCATAAATTATCTTGAAATGAAAATATGTGAAATCCAAGAATTAGATTCATTTACTTATTTCTTTGGTCCTGAATGAAACTCATGAAATCCATTTAAAAAAATGAAGTATGAAATGGAAATTAAAAAAAAAAATATTAATGACCAAAAAAACATGCACCATAATATATAACTAACAAAACACACTTGGAACAATGTAAAAACAATGGCCAAGTAAAGAGTTTTTATCTTATACAAAATCACATTACCTACCTCACAACTCTAGTAGGATAACCCTTCTTGCAACTAACCCGCAGCGCTTCATTAAGCTTGTCGAACTTTTGGTCGAAGGACTGATCCTTACTAGTCCGTTTATTTCCACTTAGGTCTCTTCCACCACTGTTCCAAGCAAAGATTCAATCCCTCTTAATAAAAAAAATTGTCACACAAAATCCAAAAAAAAAAACTTGTGAAAGAAAGATGACCAGAAAACCAACATAATAATGCTTCCTTGGGAACGAGAAACCTATTTCAGTACAAATAAAACGCACACAAACAACCATTTGATTAGAACTAAGAATGGCAATATCAATATTAGGATTGTATACACACAGCATTAAAGCTGAAAGACAGCAGAATAAAGGAAAAACTACTTAATAGTATTACCACATGATGTTCATAAGGTAAGTAGTCAAAACATTTAGATTGTGTTCAGTAAATTAATCATGGAATACCTACACAATGACTTGACAGCTGATTTGTTTAATTTACCTTCCAGTATATAGGAACCATTCTCCATGATCTTCATCATCTTCATACCCTCCTGAAAGAGCAACTGACTGGGCACCATATCCAGACTGCCCGGCAATTCCAGCAACATGAGGAAGATGTGCACCCCATTGCCTACATTCCATCCTATCCTCCCATGACTCGCCTACCAGCACTCCTTTGCCCCTTTTGGGGTCATTTTCTGCCAGAATAGGACCAAAATGATCAGGAGGAACTGTTACAAAGATTTGTCCACTGCAAGCATTAGCTTTTCCAGCTTTCTTCGCCCTTTCAGTGGTGAATGCTTTCTCAGGCCTGTTTTCATTGCATACGTGATGATAAACATTTGTTTTGTTGCCAGGCATGGGCTTTGCTGTCTTTGCCATGCGTATAGCAACTACAAGTGCAGAATTAATTCTTGGCTGAGAGACCATTTTTTGTGGGATGGGAGCTCGGCACTTCACACAAGTGTGCCTACCTTGGCCTAACCATCTCTGGAAACACTTCAAACAGAAATTATGGCCACATGGTGTCTGCAATGAGAGGGAGAAAACACAAAAAGATCAAGACAGTTTCAAAAAGTCCTATAAACCGGAGGGAAAATAAACAGGACATTATGTTGACATCTCATATTGTCACTCTACTAGTTTAGAGTATGTTTTCTATTCGAATTTAGTAAGCCTTTAGGCCTCGAACAGATCAGTCAGAATTTAGAGAGGGAGAGAAACTAGATGGCATAAGTTTATATTTAAACATCCAGCATTCCGATAGACATAAATGTAATAAATAGTAAGACTTCCAACTAAATAAGGTGAATAAGACACTACAAGGAAAATACTTCGATCATAAATATTTTCACCACTAAACAGTCACTACAAACAACCCTAGATGAGCATACACCTGTACAATTCCTATGTACCAAACCAGAGAGAGTTGCCATTGTAAGAATTTAGATAATGAAGTTATCTAATTGCCAGATATTTAATTGTTTGAATTGATCTTCATCAACAACAATATGGACATAATTATTTGCAACATTATTTGAGGCTACGATAACACATTTAAAGCAAAATACTTCATTTATGAGGACCTTTCCACTATCAATCAAAATGAAAAATCCTAGGGCATTCTGATGAACAAATCCTTCATACTAAACTAGAGTTGTCCATGGTAACAGCTTACTGGAGAATGAACAAACCTAGGGTACAGTCATTAATTGTTTCAATTCACTTCATCAACAACAATATGGTAAATATTATAGATGACATAATATAGGGGTTCATATCAGCTAAATGATAGAAAAATACAATTTTAAATTAGAGAATAGTAATGTTTAACCAATTTGAATTCATGCCAGGTAGGTCTACCATGAAAGCTATACATTTATTGAGAGGTTTGATGGAGAGCTATAGAGAGAATGAAGAGGATCTACATATGATTTTTATTGTCTTAGGGAAAGCATATGATACAATTCCAAGAGAAGTGCTTAGGAGAGTTCTACATAAGAAAGGGGATGATAATGCTTATATTCAAGTCATTAAGGATATGCATGCAGGAGCCGTTACTTGTATTCAAACAAAAGGTGGTCTGACCAAGTATTTTCCTATTTTTATTGGATTATATCAAGGATCAACCTTAAGCCCATATCTTTTTGCTTTAGTCATGGATGTTCTCAAAAGACATTTGCAAGAGGTTGTACCCTATTGTATGCTTTTTGCTGATGATATTCTTCTTGTTGATAAGACTAGAAAGGGAGTTGAAGCTAAACTTGAATTATGGAGGTTAACCTTAGAGTCTAAAGGCTTTCGTTTGAGTAGAACTATAATTGAATTTATGGAGTGTAATTTTAGTAATAATAGATCTAGTGGTGAGATTGTGACTTTGGGCAATCAAATCATTAATAAAAGTACATGTTTTAGATTTCTTGGGTCTATTGTTCAAAGTGATGGTGGAATGGATGGAGATATTATTAGTAGAATTCAAGTTGGATGATTGAAGTAGAGGAATACATTAGGCTTGTTATGTGATAGAAAAGTCCCCTTCAAACTTAAAGGAAAATTCTATAAGATGGTGGTAAGACCTGCAATGCTTTATGGTGCAAAATGCTGACCATTAAAAAAGAAACATAATATTAAGTTAAGTGTTGCAAAGATGAGGGTGCTCAGGTGGATGAGCGACTTTACTCCTAGAGACAGAATACGAAATGAGCATATACGTGAAAAGGTTGGAGTAGCTCTTGTGGAAGATAAGATTAAAGAGAGTCGACTTAGATGGTTTGGTCACATAAAACGATAGCCTTCTAATGACCCGGTTAGGAAAGTAGATTTAGTAGATTTGGCTTATGTTAAGAAAGGTAGAGGTAGACCTAAAAAGGCTTGGTTAGAAAATATTTGAAATGACCTTTCTTTATTAGATTTATATATGAATTTGACTCTTAACATAACACAATGGAGAAAAATTATTCATGTAGCCGACCCCACATAGTGAGATAAAGGCTTGTTGTTGTTGAATAGTAATGTTGAAGAATATCCTCCTCATCATAGTATCATTTGGTTAAAATAGAAATATTAAGGGTTTCAAATGCATCATTTTGTATTTTTTGCACCAATTACACCCAACCCAAAGGGAACATCCATAAAACTCCTCAATACCACATGGATTACAAAAACAAATAGAAGGAAAAAGGAATTATCACAATTCTTTGGAAGTAGAACAGTTTGCATTAGCAATTGTATGCTTCAATTATATTTTGTAGAAAATATAGAGAGCATTGAAACTAACTTCATTTTTTATGACTCTAACAAGCTTTGTCAAACATTTTTCCAATTATTAGGAGTTATCAAACTGAATTTTTCTGTTCTGCAATTCACATATTAACAAGCTCGTGCTGGCACACTATCTATCTGCTCTAGAAATCTAGCTTTAAAGAGCTTGCTTCCAGCCTCTGCTTCATCATACACTCAAGGAACTTTCATGATATTAATTCAAAGCTCATATTAAGCCTGTGATTCAACATCAACGTCAACATTATCAGTAGCCTATAGCCTTATCTCAATTGCTTGGGATTGCCTTTATGAATCCTCTTACTCCATTCACTCATAACAAGTGCTCAAAGAGATGCTCATTTAATTCGCCTCCCCTGTTTTGAGTTTGTTCTCGTAACCGCGACGTCTCCTCCAAGTCCGGTGTCAAGTAGCATATGAATTAAACTTAATATTTGGCGTAGAAAGGATCAGATTTGCCTAGAGAAAGAACGTCCGTGATTCTAGAGAGAGAAACTAAATTTCGAAAATCCATTTGGCGGTAACGGTCGACGAAGCAGATGAAGGTGGATGATCGCCGGCTTCCTGCCGGCGATTCACCCAAGGATGATCATGGTTCTTCCAATGAGGATAAGATTGCTTCGAAGGCGGCGAATCACGTCCGACTGGATTAGAGTTCAGGATTTGAAATTTTACAGCATTCGCAGTTGTCAAAATCTTCTTTGATCAAGGAGAATGGAGATGGATCTTCTATGTTGAATTCTAATCAGAGAATTCAAAATCCTTTGATGAAACGTAATGGAACTTTAGTGATTAAAGAGGTTTTTGAATCTTATACTTTGGGGATAAAATATGTGGAAGGAACAGGTAAAGCGGTTGTTGATACAGTGGGCATGGCTACCCCGGTGAGTTTGAAATCATCTATAATTCCATCTGAAAATGCAGCGTCTACGTCTGGAATGAAAATTTTTGTTAATCGTTTTGTGAATTCGAATGCAATCCCTGGACTATGTCGTAGTGTGATAAATGAAGATTCACAAAATTTGATTAACAACAATGGTCATTCTGTTTTGGAAAAATCGAATTTGACATATGGAGCTAAGGTGATTGATGAATTGCCGAAATTGGTTAATTCTGGATTGAACAATCCTTGGAGTAAGAAACCTTACATTAAACTGAATTTTAAAAACGAAGAGGTGCTTTTATTAGAGGATGGAAAGGCAGTAAGGATCAATGAGGAGATGGAGGAAATCAACTCTAAAAAACTGTCTAAATCTTTGGTAATCAAAGTATTCGGTAAGGATTTACCTTCCCATATGGTGGCTTGGGAATTACGAAAACAATGGAGGCAGTTTGGTCAATTTCATTTTACTACCCTAGGAAGAGGTTGGTTTTTATGCTCCTTTACCTCGGAAGAGATGATTGAAGCTATTCACTCAGGAGGACCTTGGTATGTGAATAAAAACATAATTGGAATGGAGATGTTGTCACGACCCGGCCCGGTTAACTCGCAAGTGCGAGACGGGAACAGAGGTCGGACAGGATGAAGATAAAAGAAACTTCACAATAAACAATTAACATATCTCCAAATAAGTACCAAACATAAGGAAAGAGCCACAAAAGAATCTTCAAATAAAAACTTTTCATTTCTTCATTTCAAAACACCAACATAAGGATTCCGCATTAAGTTTACAAAATACAAAAGGGGATCCAAAAATCATTGTTCTTACTTATCATTTCTAAACCTTCTATACAAAATATCAAAACTCAAATGAACCTGCCGCCCTCGTCTCCCTACGACGGTAAGTACGCGGTGGTTGGTCTGTCATCTATCATTTCCTAGATCCTCCTGAAAAGTGTTCCCACAACGAGGGTGAGTCATAAACTTAATAGGTGCGAATGGAATTCAAATGAATTTAGAGCCAATAAAAAAAAACTAAATCATGCTTGAATGTTATAACAAAAGAAACATCAACATAAAGAAATATTGCTTTGAGGAAATGCATACATTTACCTCAACTTTCAAGTGCTTTTTCCTTCATAATATTTCCATTTTTCCTTTAACATTTTGCCTCACATGATAGTCTCAAATGCATAACATGAATATGAAATGTTCATAATAGTTTAATATGTAAATATAACACCCGTCTCAGGAGTATCACTTGTACTGATCAGGTACATAAAATTTGGCCATTTCCTTTACCATTGGTTCATAGGAACCATCCTTTACCATGGCTCATAAGAGCCTCCTTTACCATGGCTCATAAGAGCCTCCTTTATCATGTGATACTCCCGCGTCAACATGCACATACACTTATTACTTATATAACCATAAGAGATGCTTTATGTAAACCATTCATAAACTAACCAAGTGTATGTTTCCTTAAAGATATGCATGCTTGCTATGTTTATGTGCACTTTTGCATGTAAAGAAGAAAGTCATGTATAGTAAAAGTAGAGAATTGAGCATGAGATCCATTCATGAATTGTACATTTGCATAAAGAGAACATTTGCATTTGCTTCAAGTGTCCATAAACTTACAAGGGAACATGAACCATAAGAGTTTCATAATGATCATAAAGGAATTTGTCATTTCAATGTAATTTGCAATGAAAGAAAATTTGTCTAAAATTTATAAGAACATCCATTCCACCTACCTCAATCCGTGCATCTTTTTCTTTGTCCGATCAAACTCTTTTCCTCCACACAATTTATATCTAAAAGAAACATACAAAGAAAAGCATAAGTGACTAATCCCTATACAATATCCTAAACCCTAATTCTAAAGTAATAAAAGGGTTCTTTCTAACGTCTTGTTTATGTTCCAATTCAAGCCCTCCACACCAAATCATGATATCTCTCAAACACATTCTCTCTCAATTATGGTTTAGCCCAATTCCTTAGGTTTTAAGCATGCAACACATTTTCCTACCCTCAAAATATAATTAAAATAAAATCAATTTTCCGAATTAATGAAATAAAAAATTAGAAACTATAGTTTTTCAAGCAAAACCCATGTATTTGCCTTTAAAATCCTCCCAACAACCAATGAAAACCATAGAGATAAAAAATTCCTTAATTAGGGAAAAACCCTAAATCTCAAAACTCAAAATCTTGCATAAACCTTACAATGTCTTCCCATAAAAACTTTCCCATGTCATTAGAAACATCTTTTGTAAAGTCATTTCCAAAGAAGATCAATTTTAAGTAAAACCCTAATTCCCAAAATTCGCATTTTTCACAAAAACACTTCACATTAGGGTTTAAAAACTTCTCCTAACCCATCCCTAAACTTTTCTCAAAGAAAAATCAAGTTTTCTAAAAACCCTAGAAATCTTCTCATCCAAAAATCTTGAGAAAGAGAGGGAAAACCCTAGTTCTATTGCATACATTTTCCTTCCCTTGACTTCCTCTTCAATTTCCCCAAAGTTCCTCGCCGGAAAAAGGTCGCCGGAGTCGCCCGTCTCCCTTGCCCGTCGCCTCTACTGTCCGCCCTCTTGTTTGCCCGCTCGGTTTGGGCGAAATGATCGAATGGGGGAGAGTGGGGAGGTTTCGGTTTGCCTAATAGGGAGAAATGGGATTGGTCAAATGACCTAATTGCCCTCACTTAAGCAAATTCGACCTTTTAAAAACTTAGGGGTAATGTTGGCATTTCTAATCTTCCGAATTTAATAATTCCCAAAATACTTATAATTTAATATATTCTATACATCAAAACAATCAGAATTTTGCGTAGGATTTTCTAAAATTATTCGCGTCGAAATCTGACAACTTCAAATTTTTCACTTAAAACTTGTCGCGACGCGCTTTGAAAAGCGTGCGATGTCTAAAATAGCATTTGCGGGTTTTACAATTCTCCCTCCCTTATAAAAATTTCGTCCTCGAAATTTATGACAAGCTTAAGAGATCATACCTTAGTCAAAAAGGTGAGGGTAGCTCTCCTTCATCTCTGATTCCTTCTCCCAAGTAGCATCTTTCTCAGTTCCATGCTTCCACATAACTTTAACATAAGGAATCTCTCTGCTTCGAAGCTGCTTAACATCATAGTCTATGATCTTCTCAGGTTCTTCTACAAATGTCAAATCTGGTTGGATATCTATTGCTTCAGTACTGATCTTCTGAGCTTCATCTGCAATGTATTTCCTCAATGAAGAGATGTGGAATACATTATGTACTCCACTCATGTGAGATGGCAAAATCAATCTGTAAGACACACTGCCAACTCTCTCTGATATCTCAAAAGGGCCAACATTCCTTGGACTCAATTTCCCAACTTTGTCAAATCTCTTCACACCTTTCATAGGACTCACCTTGAGGAATACAAACTCTCCAACATTAAACTCAACAGATCTATGTTTGACATCATAATACTTCTTCTGTCTATCTTGCACAGTCTTCAATCTGTCACGGATCAGTTTTATCTTTTCAGTAGCATCATCTTCATAAATTTGGTGAAGGTTGGTCACATGGAGGAGTTTGAGCTTGATGAGGATGAGCTACTACGGTATAGAGGCAGAATTTGCATCCCAAATGTTGGAGATTTGAGAAAAGACATTCTTCAAGAAGCTCACTATTCAAGTTATACCATTCACCCAAGTAGTAACAAGATGTACCAAAATTTGAAGGAATACTTTTGGTGGCCAGGGATGAAGAGAAGTGTAGCAGAAATGGTGGCTAAGTGTACAGTTTGCCAGATGGTTAAGGTAGAACATCAAAAGCCATAAGGTTTATTGCAGCCTTTACCTATACCAGAATGGAAGTGAGAAGACATAGCCATGGATTTTGTAGTTGGATTGCCTAGATCTAGAACTGGTCATGATGTTATATGGGTGATAATTGATAGGTTGACCAAGTCGGCACACTTTTAACCTATCAAGCAATCTGATGCTGTTGAGAAGTTGGCAAGTGTTTATGTTAATGAGATTGTTAGACTTCATGGTGTACCAAGATCGATAGTATCAGATAGAGATGGGAGATTTACCTCTAGGTTGTGGAGGAAAGTTCAAGAGGTAATGGGCACTAGACTTACTTTCAGTACAGATTTTCATCCTCAAACAGATGGTCAATCAGAGAGGACTATTCAGACATTGGAGGGCTTACTCAGATTATGTGTACTAGATTTTGGTGGCAAATGGGAGACACACATTCCACTGATTGAATTTGCTTATAACAACAATTTCCAATCAAGTATAGGTATGACACCTTATGAAGCTTTGTATGGAAGGAAGTGTCGAACTCCTTCATGTTGGGCTGAGACAGGTGAAAGAAAGATCATTGGAGCTGATTTAGTAGATGATGCTACTGAAAAGATAAAACTGATCCGTGACAGATTGAAGACTGTGCAAGATAGATAGAAGAAGTATTATGATGCCAAAAATAGATCTGTTGAGTTTGATGTTTGAGAGTTTGTATTCCTCAAGGTGAGTCCTATGAAAGGTGTGAAGAGATTTAACAAAGTTGGGAAACTAAGTCCAAGGTATGTTGGCCCTTCTGAGATATCAGAGAGAGTTGGCAGTGTGGCTTACAGATTGATTTTGCCATCTCACATGAGTGGAGTACATAATGTATTTCACATCTCTTCCTTGAGAAAATACATTGCAGATGAAGCTCAGAAGATCAGTACTGAAGCAATAGATATCCAACCAGATCTAACATTTGTAGAAGAACCTGAGAAGATCATAGACTATGATGTTAAGCAGCTTCGAAGCAGAGAGATTCCTTATGTTAAAGTTATGTGGAAGCATGGAACTGAGAAAGATGCTACTTTGGAGAAGGAATCAGAGATGAAGGAGAGCTACCCTCACCTTTTTGACTAAGGTATCGATGACGAAATTTTTATAAGGGAGGGAGAATTGTAAAACCGGAAAATGCTGTTTTAGACCTCGCACGCTTTTCAAAGCGCCGCAACGAGTTTTTAGTGAAAAATTTGAAGTTGTTGGATTTCGACGTGAATAATTTTAGAAAATCCTACGCAAAATTCTGATCGTTTTGATGTATATAACCTATATTAAATTATGAGTATTTTGGGAATTATTAAATTCGAAAGATTAGAAATGCCTACATTACCCTTAAGCTTTTAAAAGGTCGAATTTGCTTAAGTGAGGGCAATTAGGTCTTTTGGCCAATCTCATTTCTTCCTATTAGGCAAACCAAAACCTCCCCACACTCCCCCATTCGGTCATTTCGCCCAAACCAAGCGGGCAAACAAGAGGGCGGACGGTAGAGGCGACGGACGGGCAAGGGAGACGGGCGGCTCCGGTGACCTTTTTCCGGCGAGGAACTGTGGGCTCCGAAAATTCGGCCCCGGCCTCCCCGCCGCGCGATTTCTTTTTTTATTCGGCGAGGGAGTTTTAACTGAATAAGTTCCGAGGTAAATTTTGGAAGGCAGATAGGTTTGTAGATAAGACACTACCCAGAGATTTCGCCCTCATTTTGCGAGAACTTTATGATCTGAGTTCTGGTTTCCTATAGGCGCAAGCCCCTATAGTTAATTACCCCTCTCAATTATGAGAGAGAACTTTCGATTAAGGCTAGTCGTCAATCAGATACGTAGAACATACGTGTTATCTGGCATATAGTAGCAGCAATGGATATTGAGCATTTGAAAAGTTTGGATCTGAAAATTGGGGTTAAAATATTTAGAGAATTGATATTTAAAAATAGAAATTGCACCATCTTGCACTTAAAGCGGATGGTGGGGGAATGGATGATAGGCCCGATCAAGATCCCATGGTTCCGTCGTCCCGGGCCATCGTGGTCCCTGGTCTACTTAGTCAGAGGAGGTAGTCGACCCAACCTGACAGAAGGATCCTTGTCGGCAGCCATGGGTTGCTTCGTCCAAGGGGACCTTGTAGACCGGGGGTGAATATTTGTCTAAGGGGACAAATTTGAATCCACCTTAGCTTACAGAGGGCTTTGTGCCCTATCGATCATATCCTATTGATTCATATCTCAAGGATTTAACGCCACTAAGGAGCGTATTGGCGATGGCCATAACCGGTATTTCGTGGTGCCATTTGGCGGCAAAACCACTCGGTTTAGAGGGCCCCGGGTCATAACCGTTAATCCTGCGGTGCCATTTGGCGGCGGACCGCCGGTTAGAGGACACGTACCACGTCCTTACTAGCAAGAGATTGTTTGAGAATGGATCCTAGTGATATTTTCAACTAGACATTTGACTCTTTTGTGAGCTGAAGTAGTTTTTTAATTTGCCCGTCTCGGCAAACTGTTGCGGAGGGCGGATGGATTTTGCTTTAAGTGCGTTGATGGATTTTATTTCATTTTAAATATTTTTGGGATTTTGGGATTTTGGGATTTTTGTGGAATTTTGGATTTTGGTGGGTTTTTGGATTTTGGTGGGTATTTGGGTGGAGCTTTGATTTTGATGGGCATTTGGATGTGTTTGGAATGGACCCCTCCGGTTGAGATCTTCAATCAACGCGGCCATCATCGGGGTGTTTGGGGGTCGTTTCTCTTTATGGATCGACTCTGTAGGGCTGTCGACAGAGGCTTAGATTTCGTAGGCTTTATGTTCTCATCGGTGAATTCTCTTTGTTATAGGCCTTAAAGGCCTAATATGAATGTATTAAGACAAATGTGACGGTCGCTACAACCGTATATTTATTTGTTGGTTCGAACCTTGTCGACTCCTATTGACCCATATAGGAGGATCGGGTTCGAACTAAAATTCACTTGTCAACCCGCGCAGCATCCCTAAACGTCACGTGTGTACCAATAACACGCTCGCCGGGGCCCATGCGGGTGTTTGGGGGGCATTTTGTAATTGAACCCTGTCGACTCCTTTTATCTATTTAGAAGGATCGGGTTCAAATTTAGTGACCCGCGCAGCATCCCTAGACGTCACGTGTACCAATAACACGCTCGCCGGGGCCCATGCGGGTTTTTTGATTTTATTTACACCTTGTGTACCTATGTGTATACAAACTACGGTGCACGTGCAGGGGGTATTTTAAAATCATTTGTAGACGCCTTCTGTCTGCTTGTACAGAGGTTGCAGATCCGGTGGCGTGTCGTAGCAGCTTCTGGATAGAATTGTTCGCTGCTTCGTACAGGTAGACTGTCGTGCACTATTTGTTGATTTTTGTAGGCGGGTCATAGTGCACTAACTAATCTCCTGCCTTTTAGTCGTAGGAGCTTACACTTATTGTGGTCTTTTGACATTTAATACATATGATGGGTCCTCCACGACGGTCTGCAGATGGTTGTACTTGCTACAATTTGACCATCTTTGTTCGTGAAAAATTACTGTATTTGATCACCATTGAATTGTTATTGATTGTAGGAGTGTCATTGTTCTTGCATCCTACCCGCCTTTCATCAATCTTAGGTGGTCTAATGTATTTGCACTTGTTGTAAAGACAGATCTTTGACTACAACAAATGGATAGTACTCGTACACCTTGCAATTGTTCGTTGCTTGTCACTAGTATTGTGCATTGACTTTGTAAGGACTGTTGTATGAATGAGGACTCTCCTAAATTTCCTTTTAAACAAAATATTAGTTGCACGACATAATGAGCTTTTGTAGTAACTCGTAGGAGTTCGTCTTTGGCACAATTCTTTTGTATTTGCCTATGAGTGGTATGTTGAGTGTATGGTGGATCTGCCATAATGACTTGTAGATATCCACACTTGATGTATGTTCTCCACCCTTTCTTACAACGAATCGATATATTTTTGCTTGTGAGTATCACCATGTTCATTCGCTGATTGATGATGATCGTAGGACAATACATCTTTTAGGATCTCCTTTGTATTCATTGCATTCCTTTATGAATTTCTTCTTATAAATGACATGTAGTGTGGATAGTAGACTTATATAATTGATATTTGCTTGCAATCAACATCACATGCAAGTCCAAATTAAGCTTGTATTTATTTCATTTGAGTTTGAGTTCTTGTAGTAATTTGTTGCAAGCCCAAGCTTGTTCAAATATTTTATAAGTCATTTTATTGTGCAAAATCTAAGTCCAAGTCCACAGATTTATGACTGAGTTCAAGTATAATTCAGGTTCCATATGAACCTCCTTCGTTCGTCGAGTCCCCTGCTGTTTTGCAAAGTTCGAGTCCAAACTGTGTTTGATTCAAACCAAGTCCAAGTTGTTCACTTGATTCAAATCTTAAATTATGGTTCATTTAAGCTCCAATTTAGGTTCAAGTTAAGTTCAATGTGACTTAGTCCAAGTTCTTGTTCGAGTTCAAATGAAAGTCCAAGTCTTGTTGTCCAAATCAAATCCTTGTTTGATTTCAAATGATTGAATCAAGTTCAAGTTCAACTTCATTGTCTTTCAATTTCAAGCTTATAAATCCAAGCTTACAAGTTCTCATCATTTTGAGTTCATTTGTTTTAGGTCCCAAGTCCTTGGTTGTTCAAATGTGTCCACATCTTTGTTCTCTTTGAGTTCAAAACAGGTCCGAGCATAACAGTATTTCACCCGAAATTTCGGTAACCTCCCGGCGTCTCCCCCGTTTAGGGGAAAACTGGGCCTCCCGCCACGCTAGAGAAAAGCGTGTACGGTAGGTGCCCTCTTTCGAGGACACCGCGGCCGTGTAAAGTTTTTGCCCCCACCACGCCAGAGAAAGGCGTGTATGGGTTTTTGGTACCTGTTGCAAAAGAGAAACAGTTGTTTCCCCGCGAGCGGGTACTTATGGATGAAAAGCAGTTATTTCCCCGCGAACGAGTACTTATGAATATCCCGGTCTTGCCGTACGCACCGCATCGGGTCCCCATCCCACCACGCTAGAGAAAAGGGTGTATAGGCGGTTTACCGATTTGGCACGCACATCGAGAACAGGCTTTTATGTGATCTCCCAATTCGTTGAAAACACCGCGACGAACTTCCTCCCACCACGCTAGAGAAAAGCGTGTATAGGTGGTTGTTTGGTCGCGTTGCAAGCATCGAAAGCGGGATCTCGGAGTTTTAGAGTTTAGAAAGGTTATATCTGCGCGGGGTTGATGGCGGCTCGAGGATCGAGGGAAAGAAGCATTGACAACACTTTCTTTTCTCTTCTTTTTTTGTAATTAATTATAATTAAAATAATTAATTATAATTAATTATAATTAATAATTAATTAATATTAAGAATACCTAATTATAATATAATTTAATTAATTATAATTAATATATAATTAATTAGTAATTAATTATAATTTAAATAAAGAATTTAATCATAATTGAACTTAATCAATTATGCTTAATTTTCTTTTAAATAATAATTAATTAATTCTAATTAAAAATAACTAATTATAATTAAATTAAATTTATTATAATTAATTTATGATTAATAATAATTAATTGGAATTAACTAATAATTAACTATAATTAAATCTAATTAACTATAATTAATTTAAAAAAATTTGTACATCATTTAGAAGTGCTTAACAGAGAATTCGATTCTCTGTTTTGTTCGGAGGTTTAGCCGAAGAAGCACGCGAAGGGGAGAAGTTTACCTTCACGGAAAGTGAGCTCCTGTTGTTGCTTTGATCAAAATGTTGTGACTTCAAATCCGACAGGAAGAGAACGTCAGAGGAGGCGGAGAAGGGTTCGGCCGGTTAGGTATGGATTTCCCTCTCTCTCTCTCTCTCTCTCTCTCTCTCTCTCTCTCTCTCTCTCTCTCTCTCTCTCTCTCTCTCTGCGTGGATGAAAGGAAGCCGGCACGGGGAAACAGAGGCGGGATGCTTGTGGCTTCGTAAAGATCGGGCTGTGGAGATCGTTGGCGAGACTGGGCGGCTGAGGAAATCGGGAAGAGGGAGGAGGCTTCGGAGATCTTCCGTGAGTTCGGAAGCAGTGACGGGAGAGATAGGGAGCTCGGGAAGGAGTTCTCGTGTGCGTGGAGTGCAGTCGAAGGAGTAGCGAATGGGAGGGTTTCCTTCTCATTTTAAAGGCAGAGGAAGGAGCGGAATCAAGGCGAGCTCACGGGATTTACGCAGGAGATGCGGAGATGCGACGCGAACGGCGCCGAATCGACGCGATCTGCGGCAGAATCTTTGGATCCGATGGGTAAGATATGTGTATGTGGGATTTTTTTTGTTCTTCTCCCCTTTGTTCCTTTGAGCATTACATGAGGGTCAACAGGAACTCTGGGGTAATTGAAGAGGAAGTCAAGGGAGGGAAAATGTATGCAATATAACTAGGGTTTTCCCTCTCTTTCTCAAGATTTTTGGTTGAGAAGATTTCTAGGGTTTTTTAAAAACTTGGTTTTTCTTTGAGAAAAGTTTAGGGATGGGTTAGGGGAAGTTTTTAAACCCTAATGTGAAGTGTTGCGAATTTTGGGAATTAGGGTTTTACTTAAAATTGATCTTCTTTGAAAATGTCTTCACAAAAGATGTTTCTAATGACATGGGAAAGTTTTTATGGGAAGACATTGTAAGGTTTATGCAAGATTTTGAGTTTTGAAATTTAAGGTTTTTCTCCAATCATGATATCTTTGATCCCTATGATTTTTATTTGTTTTAGGGAGGATTTTAGAGGCTAATTTATGAATTATATTTGAAATACAAGATTTCCTAATTTTTGATTTATTAAATTTCGAAAATTGAAGATATTGTTTTTATGTTTTGAATGTAAGGAGAGGTGTGACATGCTTAAAACCTAAGAGTTTTTGACTAAACCCTAATTTAGAGAGGATATGAGTGAGAAATATCATGAATTGTGGGAAGGGTTTGAATTAAAACTTATACAAGACATTAGGTTGAACTCTATATTACTTAGATTAAGGATTTAGAGAACTGTGAGGGGACTAGTTACTTATGCATTTTCTTGTATGTCCCTTCTAAATTTTAACCATGTGGAAGGAAAGGACTTGATCGGACAAACGAAAGAGGTGCACGGATTGAGGTAGGTGGAATGGATGTTCTTCTAAATTTAGAAAACTTTACTTTCATGTAATTATATAGAAATGACAAATTCTTTTATACTCATTATGAAACTTTTATGGCTCATGTTCCCTTGTAAGTTTATGGACACTTGAAGCAAATGCAAAGGTTCTCTTTATGCAAATGTGCAACTCATGAATGAATCACATGCTCATTTCTTTACTCTTACTATACATGTCTTTCCTCCTTACATGCAAAAGCACACATAAGCATATCAAGCATGCATATCTCTAAGGAAGCATACACTTGGTTAGTTTATGAATGGTTTACATAAAGCATCTTTTATGGCTATATAAGAAATAAGAGTATGTGCATGTTGACGCGAGAGTATCACATGATAAAGGAAGCTCTTATGAGCCATGGTAAAGGAGGCTCTTATGAGCCATGGTAAAGGATGGTTCCTATGAATCAATGGTAAAGGAAATGGCCAAATTTTATGTACCTGATCAATACAAGTGATACTCCTGAGACGGGTGTTATATTTACATATTAAGCAATTATGAACATTTCATATTCATATTATGCATTTGAGACTATCATGTGAGGCAAAATGTTAAAGGAAAAATGAAAATGTTATGAAGGAAAAAGCACTTGAAAGTTGAGGTAAAGGTATGCATTTCCTCAAAGCAATATTTCTTTATGTTGATGTTTCTTTTGTTATAACATTCAAGCATGATTTAGTTCTCTTTTATTGGCTCTAAATTCATTTGAATTCCATTCGCACCTACTAAGTTTATGACTCACCCTCGCTGTGGGAACACTTTTCAGGAGAATCTAGGAAAAGATAGATGACAGACCAACCACCACGCACTTACCGTCATAGGGAGACGAGGGCGGCAGGTTCATTCGAGTTTTGATCAATGGAAACGAAAATTTTATTTGGATTTGCATTCAAGTGGAAAGATCAATGGAAACGAAAATTTTATTTGGATTTGCATTCAAGTGGAAAGATCAATGGAAACGAAAATTTTATGGATTTGCATCAGTGGCTCTTTCATTTTTTTATAATAAAGATGTTAATTTATTTTGGATGATTTAATGTTATGCTATGGTAACTTGTCTCTTTTGTTGTCCGACCTCTGTTCCCACCTCGCACTTGTGAGCTAACCGGGCAGGGTCGTGACAAGAGTGGTATCAAACATAAGTACCAAACATAAAGAAAGAGCCACTAAAGAATCTTCAAATAAAACTTTTCATTTCTTCATTTCAAAGTACCAACATAAGGATTCCACATTGAGTTTACAAAATACAAAAGGGGATCCAAAAATCATTTTCTTACTTATCATTTCTAAACATTCTATACAAAATATCAAAACTCAAATAAACCTGCCGCCCGTTGTCTTCCTACGACGGTAAGTGCGCGGTGGTTGGTCTGTCATCTATCCTTTCCTAGATTCTCCTAAAAAGTGTTCCCACAACAAGGGTGAGTCATAAACTCAGTAGGTGCGAATGGAATTCAAATGAATTTAGAGCCAATAAAAGAAAACTAAATCATGCTTGAATGTTATAACAAAAAAAACATCAATATAAAGAAATATTGCTTTGAGGAAATGCATACATTTACCTCAACTTTCAAGTGCTTTTTCCTTCATAACATTTCCATTTTTCCTTTAACATTTTGCCTCACATGATAGTTTCAAATGCATAACATGAATATGAAATGTTCATAATAGTTTAATATGTAAATATAACATCCGTCTCAGAAGTATCACTTGTACTGATCAGGTACATAAAATTTGGTCATTTCTTTTACCATTGGTTCATAGGAACCATCCTTTACCATGGCTCATAAGAGCCTCCTTTACCATGGCTTATAAGAGCCTCCTTTACCATGTGATACTCCCGCGTCAATATGCACATACACTTATTACTTATATAACCATAAGAGATGTTTTATGTAAACTATTCATAAACTAACCAAGTGTATGTTTCTTTAGAGATATGCATGCTTGTTATGTTTATATGCACTTTTGCATGTAAAGAAGAAAGTCATGTACAGTAAAAGTAGAGAATTGAGCATGGGATCCATTCATGAATTGTACATTTGCATAAAGAAAACCTTTGCATTTGCTTCAAGTGTCCATAAACTTACAAGGGAAGATGAGTCATAAGAGTTTCATAATGAGCATAAAGGAATTTATCATTTCAATGTAATTTGCAATGAAAGAAAATTTGTCTAAAATTAATAAGAACATCCATTCCACCCACCTCAATCCATGCACCTCTTTTTTTGTCCGATCAAACTCTTTCCCTTCACACGATTTATATCTAAAAGAGACATACAAAGAAAAGCATAAGTGACTAATCCCTATACAATATCCTAAATCCTAATTCTAAAGTAATAAAAGGGTTCTTTCTATGTCTTGTTTATGTTCTAATTCAAGCCCTCCACACCAAATCATGATATCTCTCAAACACATTCTCTCTCAATCATGGTTTAGTCCAATTCCTTAGGTTTTAAGCATGCATCACCTTTCCTTACCCTCAAAACATAATTAAAATAAAATCAATTTTCCGAATTAATGAAATCAAAAATTAGAAAATATAATTTTTCAAGCAAAACCCATGTATTTGCCTCTAAAATCCTCCTAACAACCAATGAAAATCATAGAGATAAAAAATTCCTTAATTAGGGAAAAACCCTAAATCTCAAAACTCAAAATCTTGCATAAACCTTACAATGTCTTCCCATAAAAACTTTCCCATGTCATTAAAAACATCTTTTGTGAAGGCATTTCCAAAGAAGATCAATTTTAAGTTAAACCCTAATTCGCAAAATTCGCATTTTTCACAAAAATACTTCACATTTGGGTTTAAAAACTTCCCCTAACCCATCCCTAAACTTTTCTCAAAGAAAAACCAAGTTTTCTAAAAACCTTAGAAATCTTCTCATCCAAAAATCTTGAGAAAGAGTAGGAAAACCCTAGTTCTATTGCATACATTTTTCTTCCCTTGACTTCCTCTTCAATTTCCCCAAAGTTCCTCGCCGGAAAAAGGTCGCCGGAGCCGCCCGTCTCCCTTGCCCATCGCCTCTACCGTCCGCCCTCTTGCTTGCCCGCTCGGTTTGGGCGAAATGATCGAATGAGGGAGAGTGGGGAGGTTTCGGTTTGCCTAATAGGGAGAAATGGGATTGGCCAAAAGACCTAATTGCCCTCACTTAAGCAAATTTGACCTTTTAAAAGCTTAAGGGTAATGTTGGCATTTCTAATCTTCCGAATTTAATACTTCCCAAAATACTCATAATTTAATATAGGTTCTATACATCAAAACGATCAGAATTTTACGTAGGATTTTCTAAAATTATTCCCGTCGAAATCTGACAACCTTGAATTTTTCACTTAAAACTCGTCGCGGCGCTTTGAAAAGCGTGTGATGTCTAAAATAGCATTTGCGGGTTTTACAGATGTGGTCTCCAGAATTCAATCCTTCCTCTACTAAAGGGCTTTCTTTTCTAATTTGGATTAGAATGCCTTACTTACCATTACAATGTTGGGATGAGAAGAATGTATCTTGCATTGCTTATAGAATTGGAAAACCAATTATGTTAGATGGTAACATGTTTCATTGGGGAATGAGAGAATTTGCTAGAGTTTGTGTGAGAATCCAACTTGATAAACCTCTTCCTTTAGGTGTTTGGATTGATAGCAAAGCTGGTAGATTCTTTCAAAAAGTGGAGTATGAAAAAATTCCAAACTTTTGCTTTTGTTTGTGAGAAGATTGGACATGTGGAGAAGGAATGTGCACCATTGAATGAAGTCCACAAAGTATTGAAGGTAGCTCAGGGTAATGTGGAAGAATCTGGTATGGGTAGTAAAGATATAAGCTATAAAGAACCTTCTTATGGTCCTTGGATATTGGTCAAAAACAAGAAAAAAAGGTTTGCCAATCAGAACAACAAATGGTTTAATACCAACAATTTCAGATATGAAATAAAAGCTGCTGATCCAGAAAAAACTGTTGAGACTGCTAGGCATGATTTGGATGTAAGCAGAGACAAAGACTTGATCAAGAATATCCCAGGGATAGTAAATGCTGATGTTGATCAAATAGAGGAAGGGGAGATCAGTATGGAAGAAGGTTTAGTAGAGCAAATGGACAAAAAATCTCTTCTTTTGAAGAAGGATTTACAAAATTCTGAAAATTTTACTTGCTCGTCTCAAGATCCTTCTCAGGAAGGTTTATCCATCTTAAAGGGGAAGGGTTGCTTGCGAACTCAGGTAAGTCCTAAGAGATTACCTGCGAACTCAAGTATTCCCTATCATAAATCAGATGTCACCAGCTCTTCGGCTTTGAAAACAGATAAAGTATCTGATGTTAATAATCCTATTGCGCTGGAGAAGAATTCTACTGAATTGTCAACAGAAAATTTTTCTGTTGTTAAAATTCCGAATGAGATTGTTAGTAAGAATAGTTTTTCTATTCTTCAAGCAGAAACTGGTGAAGATATGGCTGGAGCTACAAAAGAGAATTAGGAGATTAACAGAGGAGAAAGTGAGCAGGAAAATGATTAAATTACTGTTATAGCTAATAATGACAGTAAAGATTTGATGGAAATTTCTGGGCATTGTGAAGCTAAATTCAAATTGCAAAAAGAACTCAAATCTTTGGGAAATAACTCTTTAAAATCAAAAACCAGGAAGGGTGATATAAAGGGAAATTGTGGTGGGTCCAATCCCACTACAAGGAAAAAATGAGTTCCCTTGTCTTCTGGAATTGTAGGGGGGCTAGGAAGGTGGAGGCCTCCAGGTACTTGAAAGAGATAGTTAAAGATTCTGAAGCGTTGTTTGTGGGACTGATGGAAATAAAAGTTTCTTCTATGGATCCTATGGAAGTAAGAAATTTTATTGGTGATTCTTGGGACTCTTTTATGCACCCTGCAGTTGGTCTCTCAGGTGGAATTTTGGTTTGTTGGAGACAAGACTTAGCATCTTTTGAAGTAATTGTATCCAATGATCAGGTGGTGGTGGGAAAGCTTAATATAAAAAACAACCGAAGCTGGATTATAGCTACAGTCTACGGGAGTAGAAAGAACAGTTCAAGGAGGCTTCTTTGGAGTACATTGGAAAAATTTTATGAAGACAATTTTCCATGGATTATTGGGGGAGATTTTAATTGTATAACTTCCCAAAATGAGAAGAGAGGAGGTAAGAAGTTTGTAATCAACCAAGGTTCTCTAGATATGCTCTCATTCATGAGTAAAGAAGATCTTCATGAAGTTGGCTTCTTAGGTCCTAAATACACTTGGTGTAATAATAAAAATGGAGGAGGTAGAATCTTGGAGAGATTAGACCGTTGTCTTATTAATTGTGCTACATTGGATCTCCTACAGACGGCGGTGGTAAGGCACTTAGCCAAAATAGCATCGGACCATTGTCCAATTTCTATTAATATCTTGGGATCCAAGGTAGTAAAGAGGAGAAATTTCATGTTTGAAGACACCTGGTTATCTTACAAAGCTTCTCATGCAGTGGTTCTTGCCTCTTGGAGTAAACGAGCTAGAGGTTCTTCAGCAGAAATCCTTAATACCAAATTCAGAAGAACTTTGAGATCATTATTCTTTTGGAGTAAACATAAACATAAAAATCTGGTTGAAGATATTGATAAGCTGAAAAGGGAGATTTTGGAATTACAAGAAGAAGAAGTAAACTTGGGAGGATTATCAAATCTGAAACTTTGCTATTTAAGAGCAAAAATTGCTAAATTCAATGCCACGTTAGGCAGGTTGAGTATGTGGTGGAAGCAAAGGGCGAAAATTCAGTGGTTGAAAGATGGTGAAGCAAACTCCAAGTTTTTCCATGCTTTTGCAACGGGAAGAAGAAATGCTAATAGAATTAATGGTGTCAAAAATGAAGATGCTCGTTGAAGATAAGAAGAGTATTGAAGAAACTTTTATCAAATTCTTCAGTTGTAAATGGAAATCCAGGATTTGCAATCTTGAAGGATGGCTGCATCCGTCCAAAAAGCTGAATGATGATGATTGTAAAATTCTTTGCAATCATTTCTCTATGGAGGAGCTAGAACAGGTTATTACTAAATTGGGATCCAACAGATCTCCAGGTGTTGATGGCATCACATTTTCATTCATTAAATCATATTGGTCTATAATTAAAACAGAGGTATGGGCTGCTATCAATGAGTTCTTTATTTCTGGTTCTCTTTGTCCCGATTGGAAAGAGACTAATGTGGTCTTAATTCCCAAAGTTAATAATCCCTTGACTCCTGCCAATTATCGTCCAATTAGCTTGTGCAATGCTATTTATAAAATTGTTGCCAAAATGATATTAAACAGGATGAACTTCATTTTTCCTAAAATTATTTCTGAAAAACAGAATGCTTTCATCAAAGGGAGGTCTATGTCTGACCAAATTTTATTAGCTCAAGAATTGTTTAACAAGTTTAGACATTCTAAAGCTAAGAAAGGATTAGTGGCCATTAAAGTGGATATGGAACAGGCTTATGACAACATGTCATGGGCAACTTTGGAAAAAAATTTGGATTGGTTTGGATTTCCTAAGGTTTTTTCAAAGTTAATTATGGAATGTGTTGTCAATCCCAAATATTCCATTTCGATTAATGGTGAAAGCTCTAATTGGATAAGGGCCGAATGTGGATTTAGACAAGAATGCCCATTGTCTCATTTTCTTTTTATCATGTGCTCACAATTATTGTCGGAAGAATTTGGAGGAAGAGGAAAAAGAATTGGAGTTAAAATTAATCCAAACGGCCCTTTGATTTCACATTTAATGTATGTTGATGACATAGTTATATTCTCTAAAGCTAACAAGAAATGCTTGAAGAAGATTGATAATATCTTGAAGATCTATTGCAAATGGACAGGACAGAAGATAAGCTTGCTCAAATATGCGGTTATTTTCAGTAACATTGTGAAAAGGAAAGATTGTAGATCTCTTCTTAAGATTGTAAAGATGAAAATGGTTAAAGAGATGGATTATTTGGGAGTAAGGATTGCTCTTAGAAGATTGATCAAATCAGATTTTAATAATCTTATAGTGAAAACTGCTGCAAAAATGAATCTGTGGGGTACTAAATTTATATCTCTTGCGGGTAAAGCTACTTTGATCAATGCTTCTATTCTTTCTTTGCCTATTTATCTTTCCACTCATTCTCTTATTCCTTTGGGTGTTTTGTATGAAGTGTAGAAAATGTGTAGAAAATTTCTTTGGAATAAGAAAAAAGGTAATTATGGTATGCATTACATTTCTTGGAATTCGTTGTGTAAACCAAAAAATAAAGGTGGCTATGGTTTACAATCTATAGTGGAAAAATTGGGACCTTTGAGGTCTAAGTTTGCGTTGAACTTCATCAAAAATCCTTACTCTCTTCTCAATAGAGTATTAAGAGCCAAGTATGGTAATGTTTTATGGAATATTTCCAATAGATGCAACTGCTCTGCTACATGGAAAATTATCCTTAATGGTGCTGATTATTTGCATCCTATTATGAGATGGAGGATAACTAATGGTGAAAATGTTGATACTTTCAAGGATATTTGGATACTAGATAAGACAATTGATAAGTGGCCTACATTTGTATCTGTCTTAAATCCCAAATTTGCTCAGGTTTCAGCTTTTATTTCTAATGGGATGTGGGATACGAATAAACTGAAAATATGTTTTGGACAGGCCCTGATAGAATTGATTGTATTAATTCCAATTCAGCATGGAATTAATGAAGATAAGCTAGAATTTATCAAGAAGTTCTCCGGTAAATCTATTGCAGCAAATGCCTATGAGAAAAGGTTTGATGAAAAGATATTGAAGAGGATTCATTAATCTGGAGAAAAAAATTGAAATTAAAACCAAAAATTGATATGTTTTGGTGGAGGTTATGTAAGAATGCTATCCCATCATTTGGTTTTCTTTTATATAGGAGGCTTGCTGATTCTGGAGATTGCTCGAGGGGTTGTAAGGAGATAGAAGATTCAGAGCACTTGGTTTCAAAATGCTATTTGACCAAAAGAGTTATGGAAAAGTTGGCTAATTGGAATTTTTATATTCCATATTTTGATTCGTTAGCTGATTGTTATCAGACTTTACAGAAATTGGCTACTTCTAACCCATTTATTGGTAATCTGCTTTGCTCGATGATATTTTATTGTTGGAAGAGTAGAAATAAATTAATTCATGAAGGAAAGGAAGACAGTTGTTCTACCATTGCTTCTTATTCTATCATTCAAACTGTTTCATCTTTTGATTCTTGTTTAATCCGAGAAAACTGGGATGCTAATCAACTGATAAAGCTATCTCAATCCTCTTGGCATCCTCCTCCTCCGGGTTGGATCAAGGTGAATATTGATGCTTCAGTTCTTCATAATAATATAGCTGGCATTGGCGGAATTTTCAGGGATTGTAAAGGACGTGCTTTACTTGCTTTCGGAGTACAATGTCTTCATTGGGATTCTTCACAAATGGAGGTACTTGCTATTTTGGCATTAAGAGATTATATTCAAGATTGGATGCTTGAAGTTAAAGGCATTGTGATTGAGGGTGACAATTTAAATGTCATTAATATTTTTAAAAACTCATTCACAAAGCCGGTATTTGATGAAGAATTTCTAAAGCCTAAGGATTTAGATTTTCTTTATAACTTTAAGCACTTCTTTTTTTCTTTTGCTAATAGAAATTGTAATAAGTTAGCTGATTTTTGTGCTAACTATACCTTATTTTCATCTTTCTATTGGGATGATTTCTCTAGGGATAAAGTTCCTCCTCTTTTTCTAAATTTGTTGAAAGAGGAACTTTCTTGTAAATAATTGGTGAATAAAAATTTTATTGCTTTTGGCAATTTTCAAAAAAAAAAAAAACACATTTCCTTTGTAATCCATTCACATTATTAAGTAAAACATCAAGAGTTTGTTTTCCAACACCTTATCTTTACTTGTAGTTACACCTGCCACCTCTTTATAACAATCATTTCTTACAATACTCATCTAAGGTTTATCACAAATTCAATTAAGCAATATCCATAACACTCAATTTAGTTTTTAATGACTTCTTGAACTTTCAACAATCAAATCCATGTAACTAGGGGTTTACAAAGTTCTATTTGGTTCTAATCCAACCAATGATTAAAATTAAATCAAACAAGGATGTGTTAGCAACCTTCTCCCCTGTGCAACTCAGGTGCCACTCCACAAAACCATCTAGCTGATAAGTCCAAACCATTCAAATTAGTTTGTGTCTATCTTTTTCATGGCAAGCATACCTTTCACAAACACATACACAACTGCACATATGTGCACCCTTTGGTTTCTACATCCCTAGTAGACCTCCACCCTATAGCCTAAAGTAAACATATATTACTCTTAAAATGAAAATATAGGTTTTATTCATTCAAAACAATCATGTCCGTCTCTTGTTAAAAGCATTGACCTAATATTATAAGTTAACATAATAAGCCAAGTAATGCAGTAAAACAAATCTTTGCATTGTTTCAAATTTGAAAAGTATGCAAAACCAGACAATCAAATTGTTTAATAATTAAAACCAAAACCAAATCATCATTATGATAAACTAAAACAAACCAACATTAATTGATTAGTTTGGTTCAATTTAGGTTTAATTTCTATTAAAGAAAACGAATTTTTTGGAATTAATTTGTTGGTTTAAATTTTAATATTTTTCAATCATTTGTTCTAATTTAATTTGTTCAATTTAGAATAAATTGATTAATTGTTAAAAGATCTATAAGGTCTCATAAATCATTATGATGTTTGGTATAATATTTTGATTAAAATTCATTTTTTATGTTTAATTTAGCTATAAGAAGTCATTTTATAGCATTGTAAATTATGTGTTATGCTTAATCAATTTGGATTGATTCATTTTGATTTTATAAAATCTCAAACCTAATCCAAACCAAATAAGTTAATTTAAACAAAATGTCAAACAAAAATCAAATCAAACCAGATCAATCAATTTAATAAATTTGATTTAGACTTTTAGATTAGTCAATTTTGTTCATGTAACACGGACAATCAATTTACAATTTTATAAAATCTCAATGATATTATTTTATTACACAAAAATTTTAGCATTTATTTCTCTTTTCAACCATTCAATTATAACCCTGGAAGCCATGTCTTCATCTGCATATTGTTTATGTGACAAATCCAATATATTTAAACAGAATATACATAAGGACTTACTTGATCTCCAACATAATTGGCTTAAATTATTTTCCTCACACCAAAGTGAATCCAATCCATTGAACAAAGGGGTAAGTTGAAAAATAAATAAATAAAGGGATAAAAGCCCTCCTAATTATCCATAAATACCTTTACATCAATCGAACAATGTTTTTAGACTTGTCTTTCCGAAGTTCTTTCACTTGAAGGTAAAAGTTATGCCACTCATTGTCTCTTCATAAAATGTCTAAGAAGATAATTCCTTTCCCTTCTACCTTCAGTCCTACAAGATCAACTTAAATGCCAACAGATCACCGCTTGGAAACCCAATATTGAGTCCTTTCAGGCCCCAATGACACTTAGTTTTCATCTACGATAACCTTCTTTGTTGCATTATCATTAGCTGCTGAGACATCTGCCCACAAATTCTCATCATTGGACTGGTAAGCTTTAAGTTCGGATAAGTCAAATGATATTGATGATAGAGATACGACTGATAAGATTTGACCAAGATCCCAACACCAACAACCACCTGAGAGACAACACATATGATCGCTTTGATTATAGCTTCAACCAGCTATGCCTGCCTAGAAAACTAGATGACTCACAATTAACGGAATCCCGCACTAGAAAAAAAAAGGTTTGAAAAACATCTATGACCTAACTAATATTAGCAAATCCCTCTGGAAACCCTTTCCAACTTTAACAATACAAACGAACATCAGAATAAAATAAATCCAGGAAATTGTCTTCTCATTACATGCAACTGCAACAAAGACAAAACATCAATATCTCAGCTGCAACAATGAGGACAAGCAAGCTAAAACAAAAACATCACGACCACATGAAACAATCAATCATTCAGAAACACCACATAATTAAAATTTTAGGCAAGAAAAGTCTTCTAAGAAAATATTCTAGCGCTTACGGTGACGGGCCGTTCTGGTAGTTGCATGCAGAAGGAGCAGTTAAACTTATCATCCAACAAGCCAAGCACATCGCTATCACCACCACTCTTTTTCCCACCTTCCTCATCCTCCCTCTGCTTTCCTTCCTTCCCAGCTCCGCCACTCATCAGCTCCTGCCGCCGCCTCGCCTTCTCCTGCTCCGTCAGCGACTCGTCCGCCTCAATTGCCCGGATGGAAACGATCAGACTGCCCGAAGACCCGCCTACTCCGACCGCCACAGCTGGAAGGGACGCCGGAGCGCCGTCGGTAGGCAAAAAACAGTCCGGGCACTGCCATTCTGCGATGGATGCGAGATTCTTCGGCGGGTTGGAAAGGCACGGCACGTGCCACGGCGTGGCGCAGGTCCGGCAAGTCACCGCCTCTATCTCCTGCGTCTTTTTCTTGCAAACCATGCACACGCCATTGCCGTCGCAGGGTAGATCTATCGCCGTTGCCATCGGAGCAAGTGAAGCAACTAGGTCAATAATGGAGGGAGAAAGGAATTATAGGGGTTTGGGGGCATTTTTATTATTATTTTTTTAGTTTTTGGTGTGAACGGGAGGGAAGCGGGGAGGGAGGTAACCAAGGGAGCGGGGATTTCTAAAAATTGGAGCGTATTTTGAATATCTCAATTGCATTCAAAACGGCTTAGAATTTTGAAAATTTTTCCTTTGTATGTTAATAGTATTATATATATAATTTTTTACTTTACACCTTATTTTATCCATTGATTTTGAGCTTTGATTATTAACTAAGAGCTTTTGATTTCGAATCATGCGTTTATGAGTTTGACTTAATTGACTTTAATATCTCAAAAAAAAAAAAAATTTTACTAAGTTTTTGTTTGAGACAATTTTCTTACTAATATTTTGGGACAGAGTTCATTATATTAATGAAAAGAAATTACAAAAGCCAACTATAAAGTAATTATAAGTAAAAATGAAGAAAAAATGACCCCACAAACAAAAACACCCGGATCATAAAATGGTGGGTGGAAGGGGAGTAGGATTCATGTGATTAAAAAACCAACAACAGATCAATCGTGTAGCTCAATGATACACGATAAAATGGATCCTCATATATGAAGGAAAAATACTTCAGGTTCAGGTGGTCGCAAGGTCATCCAGAAAGCAAGAGCAGATGATGCAAGGACCTCCGTTGATGAGATCTTCCTTCATTTTAAAAAGTTGCAGTTGTCATAAAAGAACCATAGGTTGCTTACAGGGGTGTCAATTCGGGTCAACCCGTCGGGGTCGGGTTCGACCCGACCCGACCCGGATATAAACGGGTCAACCCGAACCCGACCCATTTTTGCAAACGGGTCGGACATTTCAACCCCGATCCGACCCGGCCGGGTTGCCGGGTTGACCCGACCCGACCCGCGACCCGGTAGTATTTCGCGGTTTCGGCGGCGTCGAAGCTGGGCAGCGGCAGCAGCGCAGTAACGGCAGCAGCGCAGTAACGGCAGCAGCGCAGCGCGGAAGCTCGGAAGCGTGGCATCGGGCGCGCGGCGGAAGCGAAGCACAGCAAGGGCAACGGCAGCGCGGCTCGCGGGCGCGCGGCACGGCGGCACGCGGCGGAAGCGCTGCGCGCCTGCGCGGCACGCGGCAGAGGCAGAGCGGCACGCGGTAGGCGCTGGGCACGCGGCAGGCGCTGGGCAGCGCTGACCAGGCGGGCAGCTCGGGCTGGGGCAGCGGGCGAAAAATTTCAAATTTTTTAAAATAAACGGGTTGTCGGGTTGACCCGGCAACCCGCCGGGTCAACCCGACCCGACCCGTTTTATCAAACGGGTCGAATCTGCGAACCCGAACCCGACCCGTTTATTAAACGGGTCGGGTCCAACCCGGATTTTCCGGGTCGGGTTTTCGGGTCGGGTCAAAAGTTGACACCCCTAGATTATTATGGAACTTAAATAAAATTATTTCTATTTTTGTAAAATAATTAAAATAGTTGAGATTTTTTATTTTTATATGAAATTTTTTTTTTGTAAAATGCTTAATTGTATGCCATATCTTATTCAAAAACAAATATTTATATTTTGAGTAATTTTTTACAAACAAATTAAAGAAAATACTTTTGTTTTTAAATTTTTCAGTTTTCTATTTAATAGGTATGCTTGGGTTTGTCAAAAAGATTTATGAACAGTTTTGAGTTTGATTTACTCACCAAAGAAGTGAGTCAAACATAAGTAATACCTTATTTAATTAAATTTAAATTGTTAATAGCTTGAATAAAGAATATATATTTCACGAGAAAATTCATTTAATTGAGCATGAAATTTATTGTAATTATAAGATCCCAAAATATTGAGGTTTCATTTGGGACAACTTTTTTTGTTGCTTTCTAAAATATTTTTTAAGAATTTTTTTGTATTGAAAAATTGATTTAAAAAATAGTAAGAAAGATATCAGGAACGAAGTCTAAGGTCTCATTTGGGGCAACTCTTTTGTTGCTTTCTAAAACAACTTTATAGTAAAAAAAAATCATGAATTAGAAAATTTTATATTAAAAAATTGTTTTAGGAAGCAATACGAAAGCTATCCCGAACGAAGCCAAAAATATTTCAATTAAAAACTTTTAGAATCAACTTCAGGATTGTCACATAAATAAATGATGAACGGTTGATATTAAGGGCAGTGTTTGTTGTTAACAGGGTGGACATACTAACACTGAGGAAATAAGAAAGAATAATGACTAATTAGTAAAGAAACACAGAGAATCCTAAATTCCTACTTTGCAAATCGAACAAGATGTTTTTTTCAACTAAATAAAAACCTTCAAGCTAACTAATAAGTCAGATTTGAAAAAATGTACATGGAAACAAGAAAGAAAAAGGAAAGAATAAAGAAAACAGAAATTAAAAAAATGATTAAAAGAAGACTAACTAAAGTTTTTTTTTTTTTTTGCAGGGAAATTCTCAATGAGGATTTCTTGGCCAAGTTCTTGTTTCATCCAAGAACCTATATGCATGGCATTTTTGTCCACTATTGAACTAATGTGGGGTTCAAATTAGGATCTCAAAACCAATGGTGCTCTTATTAAGAGGGTATCAAGACCAGAGATGCTATTATTAAGAGGGTCTCAAGATCAATTTGGGCTTGAATTAGACTAATTTTAGTGTCATTGGGTTCGTCTTATCGAGTCAATCAATTCAACTATAAAATTGTTAAAATTGAAGTTCAAATGTTCCCAAATTTAATCTTGAAAGCTTTTGAATACAAACGTATCTTTAGATTCTTTCTCGATTAGGGCAATTTTTTTTATGTATCAACGTTAATGCAAATAAGATTTACTATTGCCGTTAAAACCAACGGGAATTTATATTATCACTAATAAGACTAATAACTTTCATCAACACCAAAATTGATGCTCATTGTCGACACCAACATCAATGCTTGTCAGCATTAGTTTTTATTACCACTGCCAATATCATCATTGATGTTTGCCATCAATGCTAATGCTGACTCATGCCATCTCTAATAAGAATAATGTCATCGTCGTTTGCACCCACGCTAATGTTAGACATTCCAATAAAGCTTACATATATCATCAATGTCGTCAACACATGCCGTTGTTAGTTGTTACAATCGTTGACATCTAAAATTGTCGCTAATGTCGACATCTATGATTGACATCGATGTATTGCCATTAGATTCGACTTGGATTGAATTGAGTTGTTTCAACAAACTACTTTTGATTATTTTTATTTGAGAATATGAAATATAAAATAAAAATCGATTTATAATGTTTTGTCATAATGCTTGTGTCCACTGCCCAAGCACATTATACATAGATATCCCACTAATAATCTCCTTTGCATTCTTTTTTTTTTTTTGAAGAAATGCAGAATGCATTAAGGAGAAAAAAGTAAAGAACTAATTACAAACTTGAAGAGGATGATATTCTTCCTTGATTAAATTAGCCATCAAGGGGGGGATATCATCAAAAGAAAAACTATCAAAGTAAAAACTATCATCTAAAGCCATAGTAGCACACAAGTTGGCTACCTTATTACAATCTCTATAAGCATGTACAAAGACAACTTTATTGAAATCATTCACAAATAACGAATCACTTACTAATTTGAAGATCATGGTACCTTTGTTCTGCTTCAAAGATTTTTGAATGTAGTTGATAACATTCATGTTATCACTTTCCAAAATCACCCCTTTATAGTCCCTCATCCAGCTTTTGACGTAGTCCTTGACTGAGAGAATAGCTCCCATTTCCAGCTGTGCAATATCCCAATGCATCATCTTCTTCCCAAATGCAAGAATGAATCTTCCATTACAATCTCGGAAAACACCTCCAATTCTAGCTAATCCCAAAGACGTTAAAGAAGCATCAATATTGATTTTCATCCACTCTTTCGGTGGGGGGCACCAAGATACTTGAGACTCCCTAAGGATATTAGTGCTCCAGTTAGAAAGAAATGGACTTTCTTTGGTAATTGCCACTGATAATGCGTTAGAAGCCACCAAATAAGAAGGAAGTGCAGTTTTTCCATGCTTTATCTCATTTCTGTTTTTCCAAGAGAAGTAAACAATAGTACAATAAATTTGTACAATTCCCAGATTTTTAGCTGAAATTTTCTTAAGCTCCTTAAGACAATGATCAAGGGAATTGAAAATTGGGATAGGAATACCCCAGCCAACAAGCTGTTTGATGATTTCAACCATATATTTGCATTGAACAATGATGTGCTCATAGTTCTCCACCATTTTACAACCTCTAGCACATGAATCGATATCAAGAAGCTTACGATTTTTAAGATACAAGTTGGTAGGAATAGATTCATTCCCAAGTCTCCACCAAAACATTTCCACCTTCTTGCCCAGCTTTAGCTTTTTGAGCCAATTATAGTAGCCATCATAATCATCAGTTGCATTGAATTTTCTTCTTAAAACTTTTTCAAAAGCCAATCCAGAAACAGTTCTTCCAGGACAGAAATTCTGCATTTCCAACATATCAACATTGCTGGAATTAATCTGGATATTGCTGATAACTTTCACAAGTTCCGGATGAAACCATTTCTGAAGTAAATTAGAATTCCATTGGCCATTCTCCAGCATTAAATGTTGAACACACATTCCTTCCAAGGCAGAACAATCAGCAAAAGTCGGCCATTGGTTTATACTTTTGTCATAGATCCAGCTATCATTCAACACATTGATATCTTTGCCATTACCAATATTCCATCTAGTAATGTTTTTAAGAGATTTTCCACCATCAAGTAAGATTCTCCAAGCTTTAAAAGTGCTCTTCGTATGGGTGCCATTCAAGATATTATTACCATATTTGGCTCTCATAACTCTATGAAACAAAGTATCAGGTTTTTGTAAAAAATTCCAAGAAAGATTAGCTCTTAACGGTCCAGTCTTCAAAGTTGGTGATTGTAAACCCAAGCCTCCCATATTTCTTGGTTTACAAAGATCTTCCCAAGCAATGTAATGAATACCATGACTACCATCATGCTTATCCCATATAAAACTTCTACAAAGTTTTTCCATAGTGAGCAACACCTTCTTAGGGATCATGGAGTGAGTAATCAAGTAGTTAGGCATTGTCAAAAGAGAGCTAGTGATAAGAGTAACCTTACCACCTAAAGAAAGAAACTTCTTTCCCCAAGTATTAAGCCTGTCCATCATATTAGTCAAGATATCATGAAAATCTGCAGCCCTTAACCGATTAAGAGATAGTTTGATCCAAAGATAATTCATCTCCTTGACAGTTTTGAATTTCAAAACTTTAGTAATCTTTTTCCTCATCCGATTGCCAACAACATTACCGAACATGATTGAGATTTACTATCATTGACCCTTTGTCCAGTCCAACTACAAAAGTCATCAACAATACTCTTCACCTCCTTAGCAATATCTTTTGAGACTTGTGAAAAAATAATAACGTCATCAGCATAAAAGAGATGAGTAATTTTAGGACCCTTTGGAGAAATTTGAATTCCAATATTACTACCCCTTTCATGAATGGAATTGGAAAGCAATTGAGAGCACAATATGTAAAGATAAGGGGATAGTGGACACCCTTGACGAAAACCACTATAAGCCATAATCCATTTAGAATTTCTCCCATTAATAATAATAGAGAATCTAACATCAGTAATACACTCCATAATGAGTTTAACATAACCAGTAGGAAAACCATACCATTTGAGGACATTATCAAGAGTAGGCCATCCCATGCTATCATAAGCTTGCTCCATATCAAGCTTCAGAGCCATCATTCCCTTCCTATTCTTGGAAATCTTAAACTTATGTATAATCTCCTGAGCCAATAGACAATGCTCAGAAATAGATCTCCCAGGAGTAAATGCCATTTGCTCCTCAGTAATCAGTTTGGACATACACGTCTTCAATCTATTAACTATCATAGTAGCAACAATCTTGTAGTTTGTCTGGCATAAGCTAATAGGGCGATAATTGGATGGAAGCATAGGATTTTTAACTTTTGCAATCAAAATAATAAGAGTGTCTTTCCACTCTTTCCTCATGCACCCATTAGTAAAGAAACTATTGACAGCATTCCATAAGTCTTTCCAAACAATATCCCAATAATGCTTATAGAAGGAGGAAGTGAGACCGTCCATACCTGGGGAACGGTTGTTACCTTGCTGGAAGACAGAATTCTTGAGCTCCATCACCGAAAATGCTGAGTTAAGAGCCTGAATATCCTCATTATTAATCTTCTGATGATTAAAAATCTCGGGCCAACCTGAAAGTTGACAGTTTCTATTCTTCCACTTAGATTCAAAATATTGAATAAGGAACTTTTCAATTTCTTCTTCTTCAATTTGCATCATGTTATTGGCATCTTTAATTTGATTTATTCTATTACCATTCCTTCTAGCCGTTGCAAAATTGTGAAAAAGCTTGGAATTAAAGTCCCCTTCCTCAAGCCACCTAGCTTTGGCCCTTTGATTCCACCAAGTAGATAATCTCTTCAAGGTTACAATAAGATCATGAATTTTGCTTCTAAGTAAAAGCAAGTCTTGAGATGTCCAATCAATACCCAAAGCTTCTTTAGCTTGAAGTTCCAGAATTTCCATCTTCAACTTTACCTTAAGATCATTTAAGTCTTTGCATTTGCTCCTACTCCAAAAGAATAGAGCTTTTAAAGTTCTGTTAATCTTCTTTTGAAGAACCAAGCCTTCCTCCCCATGATCATTCCTCGTCCAGGAATGATAAACAATGCCTCTAGCCGCTGGATACATTCTCCAAGTATCTTCAAACCTTATGATTTTAGACTTTGTACGTTCCTTATCATTAACCTTGAAGGTAATAGGACTGTGATCCGAAGCCACCCTAGCAAGATGCCTAGTGGCAGCTGTAGGAAGTAATTTCAAGGCTGTAGAATTCAATAAACATCTGTCAAGCCTCTCCCAAATCCTATAATTCCCTTCCTTATTATTACACCAAGTATATCTTGGTCCAATAATACCCACATCATGAAAGTCATAGCTAGTCATGAAGTTCTTCATGTCTCTAGGTCCTTTGGTAAAAAGGAACCTTTTGCCGCCTCTTTTTTCATCTTTGTTAAGCACACAATTGAAGTCTCCACCAATGATGGAAGGAATTGACCTTACCATACATTTATCCAGCAAGCTCCATAAAGTTTCACGCTCCTTGCAACATCTACTACCATATACGGTAGCAATTATCCAAGATCCCAATCTAGGGATAAATAAGTCTCCGACAATCACCTGAGAAGAAGACTCAGTAATCACAAAGTTCCCAATCTTCGAATTCCATAAAACTAAAATGCCACCTGAAAGTCCAACCGAAGGGAAATGATAGAAATCCCATTCTTTACCGATAAGAACATCAACATCCATCCTATTGATATTACTTATCTTAGTTTCCATAAGGCCAATGAAAAAAACATCCTGATCTTTAACCACTTCTTTCAAATACAGAGCACCTTCCCTCTTTCTAGCTCCTCTGCAGTTCCAAAATAAAAGGGAAGACATTTAAGTAACAGAAGGGGAACTTACCCCATTTGTGGACACCATACGTCCCTCTCTTTTTTTCTTCTTAGTTTCTTGATCAACCGGGCCCAATGATCTCAGCTCCTTGGCCAACTTTATTTTAGCAGAACATGCCAAGTTGGATTTACATTCATTCACAGCATTATCTTTCATTCCTTCCTTCCTCTTAATCAGCAAATTTATAGCATCATCCTGTAAGTCTTGACCTTCAATTTCATTTTCTTCATTAAGAACCTCAAAAGCATTATTCAGACTTATTCCTTCTTTATATTTTCTTGATTCGGCTTCTTTGTTTGCATTGACTTCTTTGTCTGCATTGGCTTCTCTAGCAGAGATTTCTTTCATTTGTATATTCTGCACTTGCAAACCTTCTATCTGAATGTTCTTCCCCATATTATCCTTCCCTTTATTCTTGATAGCATTGTTAATTCTGTTTCCATCCAAATTTTTATAAACCCGTCTGTTTTTAAACTGGACATGAATCCAGGGACCATACTCCTCATTAGTCACTGCATTTTTAATTCCTCCTTCTATTTTTCTTTGTTCACCAATGCTTTCTTCAGAGTTACCCATAGCTTGATTCTTAATACCCAGCACAACCTTCTCAGGACATGCATTTAATTCATGTCCCGCTCGACCACAATGATAGCATAGTAAATTCTGAAATTACTAAACGACAAGAGGGGGGTGAATTGTAAAAAATCTTTTTCTTAACAAAAGTAACCCTAAACAAGAGTTCTAATTTTTTATTGTTTTTGAAATTTTATAATAAAATTTTAAGCAATTTTTCTTCCACAAAATTTTACATGCAATAGATATGAAAAATTAAAAGCAAGTAAACCGTAAACAACGATAAGGAAAAAATACACCAAGAATTTTATAGTGGTTCTGTCAAAATATGACCTACGTCCACTCCCCGGAGTCCTCCACTCCGGGATTTTCACTATCAAAATAGTTCTCCTTTTGCCCCCCTCGGCAAGGCGGAGAAGCCTTTACAAACCTCCCTTTCACCAACCCAGCGTGGCGGAGTGCCAAACTCTGTTTTCGCCCTCCTGGCGACGGCAGAGAACCTTCTCGTTTTTCTCCCTCCTGGAGAAGGTAGAGAACCTCAAGGTAACGGATGTAAACAAGCCTTTCCCTTGGAGATTCTCCCTCAAATCCTTCTTGGGCCATAGGAGGAGCAAGATGCAGCAAGCTTGGAGCAACCGTGTGATCTCCCTCACACCTCTTCTCCCTCACAACGCTCACCTCCTCCTTCCTCTCTCAACCCTCAAGAATTTCTCTAGAGTTTTCTCCCTTGGAATCCCTCTCTAACCACGTTTACCCCCTCTGTCAATCTTACTGAAAAAGGACTTGATTGATATCTAAAAAAGGCTCCAAAAACCCTCTGAATTCAAAAGTAGTCGTTACTGTTCGTACAGTACGATTCCACATCGTACAGTACGATCTTCATAAACAGACGTCGTCCTGGTACGAAGATGTACGAACAGTTCAAAAAATAATTCGTATTGTACGATATAATATCGTACGGTACGATCCACAAGATACTATTCGTACAGGACGATGGTCTGGACGATCGGATGTCGTCTCTGTTCATCGTATGGTACGATCACTATCGTACAGTACGATGTGACAAAAACCAAGAGATCGTACAGGACGATATCCAGGACGATCATACTTCGTCTCTGTTCATTGTATAATACGATCGGGTTCGTACAGTACGATATTCAAAATTTAATTAGGCCTCGATTACATGCACTAATCATGGGTTAATTTAAGTAAGTATTTAAAATAGATCGTACAGTACGAACATGTTCATATAGTACGAACGGCGCAAAATCACTTACTTAAACTAAACTACGGCTAGGGTTTTGGATCTGAAAATATCGTACAGTACGAAGATATTCGTACAGTACGATATATTCACAGAATCGTCCACATAGCTTGGATCGTACGGTACGAATTACAATCGTACAGTACGATCTCCAGAGAAGATTTTTAATTACATTTTGCAGTTAAAAAACAACTCTCCCCCTGTGTGTGTGCATGATTGCTCTTACTCTTACGCATTTTGTGGCCAGACTCAATAAAGTAAAAATAAAATAAATGGAAAAATACAATGTTTGACTCATACTCCTAATCTACCCGGTCTTGAGTCTTCCTTTCTTCCTGAGTCACTTGTGATCTTCCTGAAATATTAGTGCTCAAGGACAATAGCAAATAAAATAATATTCAATGAAAAGCTATTCCAAAACACTCATTATTTGGCATCATCAAAATCTCAAACTCGGGGTCATGGGTTGCAACAATCTCCCCCTTTTTGATGATGTCAAATAATTTGTTGCAAGTAAGAAAGAAAAACATTTCTTTTGTTTTTTTTGTTTTTTTTTTTAAATTAAACACAAGAGAAAAAAAAATAGGATGCTAAAAGCAAGTACGAAACAAAAGGAATGCAATTAGATAACATACATTACAACAAACTTCTCCCCCTTTTGACAGCACAAAAAGGAGGAGCTACTAAAAGCAAAAAAGCAAAAGAAGAAAAACTACAATGCAAACACAAACAATCTAAGCAGACGGATCCTGATCAGTTGGTGGTGGAGGTGGATGTGGTTGAAAATATTGAAATAGAGCATCGAAGCGGTGATCAATTGCAGTAAAACGCTCTCCAAACCATTGCATATCAGTCTCGTGTTGCTGATGTTGTTCTTGAATATGCATGTCGAGACGAGTCTGTAGCTGGTCGAAGCGGGCGACTAAATCATCAGTAGGGTGTGCTGGTGCTGGTGCTGGTGCTCGGGGTGCGGCATGGCGTCGTGGTCGAGCTGGAGCTGCGGCTGGGGCATCTTCTCCTTCTTCTTCATCAAAGACTGGTTCTTCAGGCTCGTGTCCCCGATGAAAGAGAATACGGAAGGAAGCATCCGTATAAAAAATAGGAAGCATGTCGGGTTCACCAGGGTAGGAAGCATGTCGTGGCTATGGCATAGGAGACTATGCCATGCTAGTATGAAAGCTCTGATACCAATTGAAATTACTAAACGACAAGAGGGGGGGGGGGGGGTGAATTGTAAAAAATCTTTTTCTTAACAAAAGGAACCCTAAACAAGAGTTCTAATTTTTTGTTGTTTTTGAAATTTTATAACAAAATTTTAAGCAATTTTTCTTCCACAAAAATTTACATGCAATAGATATGAAAAATTAAAAGCAAGTAAGCCGTAAACAACGATAAGGAAAAAATACACCAAGAATTTTATAGTGGTTCGGTCAAAATATGACCTACGTCCACTCCCCGGAGTCCTCCACTCCGGGATTTTCACTATCAAAATAGTTCTCCTTTTGCCCCCCTCGGCAAGGCGGAGAAGCCTTTACAAACCTCCCTTTCACCAACCCGGCGTGGCGGAGTACCAAACTCTGTTTTTGCCCTCCTGGCGACGGCAGAGAACCTTCTCGTTTTTCTCCCTCCTGAAGAAGGCAGAGAACCTCGAGGTAACGGATGTAGCAAGCCTTTCCCTTGGAGATCCTCCCTCAAATCCTTCTTGGGCCACAGGAGGAGCAAGATGCAGCAAGCTTGGAGCAACCGTGTGATCTCCCTCACACCTCTTCTCCCTCACAACGCTCACCTCCTCCTTCCTCTCTCAACCCTCAAGAATTTCTCTAGAGTTTTCTCCCTTGGAATCCCTCTCTAACCACGTTCACCCCCTCTATCAATCTTACTGAAAAAGGACTTGATTGATATCTAAAAAAGGCTCCAAAAACCCTCTGAATTCAAAAGTAGCCGTTACTGTTCATACAGTAAGATTCCACATCGTACAGTACGATCTTCATAAACAGACGTCGTCCTGGTACGAAGATGTACGAACAGTTCAAAAAACAATTCGTACTGTACGATATAATATCGTACGGTACGATCCACAAGATACTATTCGTACATGACGATGGTCTGGACGATCGGATGTCGTCTCTGTTCATCGTATGGTACGATCACTATTGTACAGTACGATGTGACAAAAACCAAGAGATCATCCAGGACGATATCCGGGACGATCATACTTCGTCTCTGTTCATCGTATGGTACGATCGGGTTCGTACAGTACGATGTTCAAAATTTAATTAGGCCTCGATTACATGCACTAATCACGGGTTAATTTAAGTAAGTATTTAAAATAGATCGTACTGTACGAACATGTTCGTACAGTACGAACGACGCAAAATCACTTACTTAAATTAAACTACGGCTAGGGTTTTGGATCTGAAAATATCGTATAGTACGAAGATATTCGTACAGTACGATATATTCACATAATCGTCCACATAGCTTGGATCGTACGGTATGAATTACAATCGTACAGTACGATCTCCAGAGAAGAATTTTAATTACATTTTGCAGTTAAAAAACAACTCTCCCCCTGTGTGTGTGCATGGTTGCTCTTACTCTTACGCATTTTGTGGCCAGACTCAATAAAGTAAAAACAAAATAAATGGAAAAATACAATGTTTGACTCATACTCCTAATCTACCCGGTATTGAGTCTTCCTTTCTTCCTGAGTCACTTGTGATCTTCCTGAAATGTTAGTGCTCAAGGACAATAGCAAATAAAATAATATTCAATGAAAAGCTGTTCCAAAACACTCATTATTTGGCATCATCAAAATCTCAAACTCGGGGTCATGGGTTGCAACAAATTCAACTTCTCATATTCGACTCTTTGGAAGAATCTTCCAGTAAGACCATCAATCCAGACACCATTTGGGAGCTTTTTTTTCAAATCAATCTTGACACAAATGCGAGCAAACTCTCTCTTCCCCCAACGAAAAGTATTTCCATCTACATATAGCGGTGTGCCAATCCGAGAAGTAATTCTCGCAAGACTGTCTTCATCCCAACAATACAGAGGTAGGCACGGTAGTCTGATCCATACCGGAGCTGAGATTCCTTTAAATGAATATGGATCAAATGTCGGAGACCATCTATCCATACCAACTATGTACCCATTTACATACCAGGGTCCACCATTTAAAACTTCATCAACCGCCTCATTAGTCTTAAAGGAGCAGAGTATCCAATTCATACCGATTGAGGTCATGTGAAATCCGCCAAACTTGTTCCATTGTTTTCTCAGATCAAAACTGCATACTGAGTAGGGGACATTACCTCCTAAAACTTTAATTATGATTGAATTCTTCAGCACTTCTGAATTCTTGGCTTCAACCATTGGATTGAGTTTCACCGCAATACCATCCTCAGAAATTTCAACTTGTTCATTTTTAAAATCAATCTTGATAGGCTTTGGCTTCGACCAGGCTCCAATTACCTCTCCAACATCGTTTTGTTCTTTGCCCTTTAAGGATTCGCTCAAAAGATCCTTATCAGAGATTTTAGATGATCCAGAAATTCCTTCAATCATAGGGTTGAGATTACCATTGTCCTGAACATGACGAGACTGATTTATCCCAGAAAAAGAATTAACCTTCAAGACGGTATTCTTTATCTCCAATGATTCAAGAATGTTAAGAGCACAATTCTTATTATTTTGAATAGTTTCCGCAGCTAACTGATCAGCAAAATCTTCATTCAAGATCTTCTTACCTTTACCTTCTATCACCATTGGACGGATCACAGATCGCGATCCTTCTCTGATCACCACACCACTTCTCCCTCTTCCTCTAGGAGGACTGGAAGGACGCGGAGCTACCATGACGTCGGCCGAGGACGCCAAGAAGCTGCCGGCGATGGTGCCACCAGCCGGAGAAAAAAACCGCGGGAGAGATAAATTCAAATTGAAAGACGGTTTCTCTCTCTAGAAATCCGGACTCTCTCTCTCCTAGTATGATTCTATCATGAGCTAAAGGAGTCAAGTCAAATCTCCTTTGCATTCACTAGTGAAAAGTCATTTCATAATCCCTCTTTTACGTATATGGGAGGAGAATCCTCAATATCCTTAAGGCCTGGCGATACCGATTTATAGAGGTTATGTTTTATGAACCTTCCTCTTCAGCTATACATTAAAATGATTTCTAACTTTTATTTTATAAAATTTTACCATATATGAAATAATAGGATAGTTTTGTTGCAACTCTAGGCCCGACTTATAAAAAATAAATTATTTGGTCTTGAGGCACGATAAAAATCTTACATTACATAATAAAATAACAAGCTATAATATGTAAGAGGCTATAAGTTGAAAGAAAACCCTTGTGTCTCAAAACACTTATGGTGGTAGGGTAAGAAAGTTTAACATCATAATATTATATGAAGATCTAATAAATACACAAATAAAAGAGTCGTAAGGGACACTAACATTTTTACATGAAAAATTAATTAAAAAAATAATTAAAACTGAGGAGCATGTTAGATTTCATTCAATATGCATGACAGTCCTCCAGAGTTTGATATTCTCATAAGGATCAGAGGAGCGTCATAATAATCAATATTAGGCACTCTGAACCCTACCAAAATATGATGCTTGAGAATTACATTGGTAAAAAAATAAAAACTATGATGAAGAGTATGCTATTATGTATCCCTCAGAGGAAATTTCTTTTAAAAAATGCATAAAAGTGTGTTTCTTATAATATGTACTATGAGAGGCAACAATAAGTTGAGGTTGGGTCCAGTCCACTAAGGCTATATATAGAATACTAGCTAGCAAGTTAGGCAACATAAATAAGATTGGTATATATAATTGATAATATTATGGTTATTCTGATGGGCTTTGTGGTGGATGATGAACTACAACAAGACAATCAATGTGTTTGTATTATTCAATAAATCAACTCTACTTTTGGTTTATTTTATAGTGAGTTATTCCGATCATATTAGGAATGTACTCTTTCCTATCCATCTGCCTCTAAATAGCTGAATGATTTGATCTAGTTAATGTTCCTCCATTCTACAAATTTGATATTCCAAGGACAAGCTTGGGGAGCCTTCACTGCAACTAGATTATGACATTCTTGATCAACAGGTTTGTTATCAAATAGATGAGTGTTAGAGTGGGAAGCTCTATTTCAATGGGCGTTATTTTTGTCATCTATGAAGAAGTATTTGTAGAATATTATTAATGTCTATAAAAAATGACACAAAACTATTACATATTAGAATAGTAATAATATTAGAGAGAGCTTACTGTCATAATTTTGTACGAAGATTAAGGACACAAAAAGAAAAAAAAAAGTTGCGAAAGACACCCAGTTTTAATACAGATTGAATGAGGAAAAACCAAGGAGTCAGGTCTAGTTAAAATGGTTCACTATATAAGCAAAATTACAGTTTGCTCTTTTCCTCAACTACAAAAAATTGCATTACAAAGTTAGATTACTAATTTGATCTCCTATTCACTACAAGAAAATAGTTAATTAGTGACCAACAAAATTGGTCGCTAAAAATGTTAATTTTGACGCTAAAGCAAATAGCGACCAAAAATATTTGGGTCGCTGATTTGTCGCAGTAGCCTCGTCGCTGAGGCTTTTAGCGACCAAAAATTTTTTTTGGTTGCTAAATCAGCGACCATTAATTAATATTGGTCGCTATAATTGAACATATTAGCGACCATTTTTTTGGACGCTAATAAATATTTATTTGGATGCTATTTAGTAATTTTAATAATTAATTTTATTAATTACATTTTCCCTTTAGCGACCAAAATAAAAATTGGTTGCAAAATAATCAACCTAATAAATCACATGCCCCATTAATTTCATGAAGTTTTGATATATAATTATGGATATAAAAGTTATGATATTTTGTAAAAAAAATTATTATCCAATTATTATGCCTTGGTTATAACAATTAAGATCAATCCATCACTCATTTACATTGCAATTAGTTAGATAAATTTCGTAATAGAGAAATAACACATTTTATGAGGTTGAGGTAACAATAATAAAAAGCATATAATCCAAAAAAATTATATTCAATCTCAGTATCATTGTCAAGAATTTGCTAGGAGAAAATGAAAATTATATATACTCATTCATATGCTTTTACAAATACATCCATCAATTAACATAAAAATGTGATCTAAAAAATCATTAATAATAAAATCTTAATGCTTACAAAATGATAACATCTAGTTAACATAAAAATCTTTCATTAACTTTTATGCAAATAAATATAAAATTACAAAATCAGCTCTATCAAAGATAAATGACAACATCAACCTATAATCATATTTAACAAAGCTTGTGCATTTAGAAGAGAAAAGCACTCCCTTCGAAACTGTGTTGCAGCTTTGAGGTTTCCAATATCCTTTAATCACAGATCAATCAATTCCCTTCCTGCATAGGTTTGTCATAAAAGATAAGAAGTTTTTGAGAAAAAGGAAAAGTGACACCCACACTAAGGGCATTTTGTGGAGAAAAATAGTTCTAAGAGAAAAGCGGAAATAATGGAAGCCGTAACCTTATCAACAAAATTTTTCTGGTGAAAAACACATTCTCCCTGTAAAATTTGATGTAAAAGATAATTGTTACACTCTAGTCGCGGAGGTCAACCACAGATTATTAAACCGGGGGGTGGGGACAACTTTTAACCATCATATTAATGCTTAATGAGCAAGGCGCATGGAAATATAGTCCAATACAATGATATTACTATTTTAGTTCTTAAAAAACATAACAACATACTTACAAGTACATTTATGAAATTTCCTAAAACTTGAATAATAATTGGTAAGTCATGACTCATGAAGTTAAATAAGATCAGTTAGTTTTAGATATGATCCTTGCCCGCGTGGTATTAAATGCTTAATTTTCACAAAAGCTGCTTCCAGGAACATTCAATCAGCCAATATCTAAACGCATAGAGGAATCAAATATACCTTGAAAAAAAACTCTAAGATGATATGGATCTAGTTCAATGTGGGGGCTGACAAGAAGGAACCCCTCTAATGAGTCATGTAATGATAAATCGTTCTAATTTTGGTCTACATCAGCATGACATTTATGCATATACAAGCTAAAAAACATGAAATGTAGCATATTGAAAGCTTCATAATCACAAAAAGTGAACATCCAAGTAATAAAACAAAAAATAAAACCTCGCCAACAACGAAAAATAAGAATGTATGTTTTGTTATTGTCCCACCAACTAACTTCAATGCCGCAACAACTCCAGCAAGAACCACAGAAGAGGTCCACTGCAATAATCAAACAAATCTCTGTTAAATAATTAAAGATTTGCAACAGTTTAATGATGAATATACAATCCAAAATGTGTCCATCTTACCTGAATATCATCATTAAACACAAGATGAGTGGTTCCATACTTTGCAAGAAATTCAAATGCGTTATGATTAGCGAAGTCTTCAAACTGCATGACCATACACACATTGATTTAATAAGATTAAATATCAGCATAAGAAATCCCTTATTTTGAGTAAAAACTTGAGCAAACCTGAATGAGAACTTTTTCCCCATAATTTTGCTTAACAGCGCGCATGAACTCATGGAGCAGTTCAGAATATTCCAAAACAGAAGAAAAGCAAGAGTTGGGCTTTGTTTGGGACGGCTTTTTATTGTTTCTTAAAATAGCTTTTTAGTATAAAAATTAAACTTTTTTACTAAAAAACTGTTTTAAGAAGAGACTTTATTTGGGACGACTTTTTTATTGCTTCTTGAAGCAGTTTTTTAGTATAAAAATTAAAATTTTTGTATTAGAAAACTGCTTCAAGAAGTAGTAAAATAGCCGCCCCAAACGAAGCCTTAGTCCTGCATGGCAGCTTTTAACTACTTCTATAGATATGGCATACCTTCCCAGTGGCACGCCTCTGCCTCAATCAAATATAGAACTCATCCTTCAGTAATTGCTCATTATTTGTCCCCACATCAATGGTGATAGGTAAGCACTGAAAAAATTGGCGCAAGAAACAATAACACATTTACTGAATTAGAAAAAAGATATTAGTAACAGCATATTATAATCAGTTAGAACTTGGACAAGATCAGGTTGATTAAGAGATGCTTACTACAGTTGGACGAATTCCTCCAAGAGTAGAATAAAGAGAGAGTTTGCCAACAAGAATCCCCATTCCCTGTTAAATTTAAGGTTTTTTTTCCATTTTTTTAATATACAATTTATAAGCATTTTGATAGGAAATACTTGAGTTCGCAAGCAACCATAAGAGAAATACTCGAGTTTGCGAGCAAACCTAACCACAATTGGTGAAAACAGGGAACAAAACTGCTGTTTACAGCAGAAAATCAGTAACTAACAAATAGAAAACTGGGAGAAAATGAAGAATTCTACTAGTAGAGGCAGGAAAACAACAAAAGATACACGTTTCTTTAATTCGAGAGGAAGAAACAACTCTCTGATTCTCCAGCCAAGCCTAGAGCCCAATAACACAAACTCTAGATTTCCAATTCCTTTCAAATTCAAGATGAAACCCTAATTCTATCATTACCCCTAATTAAAGCAAAAGGAGACATACAAAATCCCTAAACAGCCCTCTAATTCAAATTTCCCTCCTAAACACCCATTACATTAATTGCTTGGGCCCACTAGGCCATCCGCCCCCTCTCCCTTGGTTCAAGAATCCCTCAAGGCCGGCGGCAGTACACCTTAACCGGTCTAGGTTAGATCGGTTCAGTCGGCCTAACACATTTACTAAACTATTATTATTATGCAAAACATGGTTAAGCAAACTTGACCTGGCAACCAAGGTCTCCAAGGCCCAATATACGCTCAACATCAGTGACCACAATAACCTGAATTCTCATCTCAGGCCAGTTCTTCAAAACTTCTAAGATCTTACCTCTGCAAACCCCAACAGATTCATTAACATAAATAAAAAAGAAACCCTGAAAAAAGAAAGCAACAAGACCATGTAACCTCATACTTTCTTTAAAACTGATGTAAAAACCTTGTGGACACCTAAAGATACCACCGTATTTCTGACAAGCCTCCCCAACAATTGGTGTATAAACAACAGGTAACAACTCTTCAACGTTCTCAATAAGAAGTTTGTAGAAAAGCTTTTCATTTCTCTCCTGCAGAAGTGAAGGTAAGACAAAAGTAAGACCAAACAAAGCATCATTAGCAAGATTAAAGGTATCCTGAAACAATTATAAAGAGAACCTGAAGATCCATCATTGCCATGTATCGCTACAGTGGAACTTGATACTGACGAAGATTGTGAATAAGTTTCTTTTCCTGAGGAATTAATAAAAATTTGAAATTTAGTAACAATCTCAAATAATTGCTTTTAAGTTCAGACAGATGCAAGAACCTGAAGCTCCTGACTGATGCAAACGCTTGCTGAAATTGGGAGTGTTCAACTGGAAGTGACATCGCCTTCAGGGGGGGGGGGGTTATTTATAATTTTTGGAAGTGACATAGCTAGTAAATAAGGAGAAGAAGAAGGGTAAGTTGGGAGTGTTCAACTGGACGGCTGATAGTGATTCCCTTGATCATAGAGCATTTATCAAATATTTTTGTGCCTTAATGATGTCGGAATAAAGCGATCTTCGGCTCGTTGGATTCATCTTGTCGAGCCACTCGATTAAACTATAAGCATGTCATATTAAGATGTCATTTGGTAGTCCAATTAATGCTCTAAAGCTTCCAAATATACTTTAGACATTTGATTTGGGCTCGGATTGTATTAAAATTGATGTTGTTAGATACATCTCATTGAGATATTCAATTTGACTATACGCTTGCTGAAATTGGAGATTAGATGGTCCCGATTTTAATTTTTGAAGCCAATCTTATTTTTGCATTGAGATTCATGCCCGATCAATACAAATGTTTGGTGACATATCAATTATATGAGTTTTTGTTGAATCGATTGAACTTTGCAGCAGTTGTTAACTTGATGAATAAAATCAATTTTTTTTAAATCTTAGTAGCGACCCAAAGACCTTAGTTTTACATTCTTCATTTTACTGATGTTTCACACATTTTAGTAATCTTGGGCCTTTGCTGAGTTGACAAACACTTGAGTCCTTGACCAAGATTATCTTTAAGCTAATCGGTGCTGGGTCAAGAAGACTTAATAATCCTGTATTTTGAGGGTGTAGGAAATGACTCGAGATGCATTATAATACCTTATTGTCTTTCTCAAGAGACTCAAAGTGAACCTGCTTTTGGTACAGTATCCCAAGTCAGACATGATGTAGTCTAGATCACTCCTACTTACAGAATTTTAAAGGTCAACACCTCTACCTATTGAATTTCTTCTTGAGATCTTAGCTATCTCACTAGAATCCTTAAGTCCAACTTTTACTAAGAAGCTTTGACTCTATTTGCCCAGGTCTGCACAATCCTTGGTCCGTATTGTTGGGTTAATAGTGAGGCTTGATTCCTGACCCATCCATGAATCCAAAGTATTTAATACTCTTTTTATCGATTACTTTGCACCAAAGTGATTATGCTTGGTGAAGATCAAAGTTATGAAAAAAAGAATAACATGCATATCAAGCAGTAAACAAGAATGCTTTGCTTAAGGTCTCCGCTAATAGACCCACAACTAATACCAAGTAAACAACCTTTCATAGCCAAAAGCAACATTTCAGAAATTAACTCGAACTCCATCAAATGCATATAGCTATTTGCTTAAGAACTCATAGTCATCAGATCTTATGACCAATTCAGTAAAGAAACCCATATCCAACGAGACGTAGCAAAGTGGAGAGAAAGCTCAATCTTATCATTATCACATCAATTCTTTGCTTCCAAGGATTTTTTTTTTTACCTTCTTACACGCACAAAAAATTATAAATCAATCAAAGAACTTTTTGAGCCCAAACTCAAAGAGATCAAATAAGACAACATGCTGCCCTTTAGAATGAGAGATCTATAAGGAAGTTTCAGCACAATATGTTTTATCACTACACAGAGTAATTATTAAGCAAGCCATGACATCCCTATGATCATCTATTTCTCATATTTTGAGAAAAAAGAAAGCAAAGAGAGGGAGATCGTTACCTTTATAGCAATGAAGTTCCTTGTCAACTAGAGGAAGAAGAGAGCAAGGCTACAGCTTCCTAGGGGTTTCGGTTCTGTTTCAATCCTGTGGAAGAGTGGAGATCGGCTGTTGGAAACGGCCACCTAGGGCAAGAGCCGGTCGGGGAGCAAGATCGGCTTCGGGCTGGCTCCCTTGGAGCGAAAACCGAGAGTGGGAGACGGGCTGGGGCTTGGTCCTAGGGTTGGTGGATCGAGAGACGTCGGAGAACGACGAGTGAGAGGTGCGGCTGACCTTGGGGTCGTGCAAAGCAAAGGTAGACGGGCTGTGGAAGACGTGCGAACCAGGTGGTTTCCGCCTGGAGGCCCTAGCCAACCGAGGAGATGGTTCTTGCGAATCAAAGAGAATGAGATGGGGGGGGGGGGGGGGGGGGGGGGGGCGCGTTGCAAAACTACAGGGAGACGGTTCCGCCTGGGGAATTCTTGCGAACCGAGATAGAGCGGGGAGCCTTGCGAACTGGGAGGAGGCGAAGCCAGGAAGTTTTTTACGAACTGCCTAGAAGACGAGGCTGCTTTTGCGAATACAGGGGAGCGGGAGATTGTGGGAGTGAACCGGCTCTAATCGAATGTAAAATGGATTGATTCAAATTGATGACTAAATCGACGACTGCGATATATGGATTTATTTAAAAACAATTTGAGTTGATTATTCTAATCGTGATTATAATCTATTTAATCAAATTAAATTTACTTAATATCAAGTTTAATGAATATTTATTTCAATTTTATTTTATTGATTTGAAAAGGTTGATTTAATCAATTTATCCGAATTAATGTTGATTTGATTTTAATAGGTTTGAAACGAGTTTAATTTAGATTTAATCGAAGTTATCATTTGTTAAATCAAATTTGCGCCGAGTCAATTTTATTTGAATTTGTGATGATTTAGGTCGAGTCAAAAGGTTGAGTCGATGCTACGGCGTTGGATATTCACTTAAGGAAAATCCTAAAGACGACGTCTATACTAGGCTACGAAGACCTAGGTGCTAGAGATTGATTCCGGATAAATTGACCTCGAATAATGAGGTCAACAATAAAATGTTAATGATATTTTAAAAATGCATTATGTACACAATTAAAAAGAATAATTAGTCACTAAAATGACATGTATATATTTGTGAAAAACAAATCTCTAGACTTTTAGTGACAAAATTAGCAGCCAATTTTCCTTTTTGGTGGCTAATATCTAGATTCCTTATTATTTAGAGGCCACACTTACTTTTGGTCGCTAAAAGATATCTTTAGCGGCCAAATTTTTTTTGTCTCTAATTTTTTTGTCGCTATTGACCCATTTTCTTGTAGTGATTGCTATAGTAGAGATTGCTTGAGAAGCAACTAAGAGTTTGGTAGAAAGACATCAAAGTTGTGCAATGACAATTAAGTGACGTTGGTTAGGCAAAAACAATTGGGTGATGACGATCGAGAGATGATGATCAAGTAACGATGACTCAGTAATGGCAATTGTTGGCAGTTGAGATATTTTTCGTCTAAGTCGATCATCAAATAAGGTTCTAAATTTCTTCAAATATTAAACCCTCCAAATTCAATAGTAACATTTTTTATTAATTTAGCCAAATACCAATCACTCATTTGGACAACTTGTTCTCAGTTAAAATGATCCAATATTTAATTAAATAAATGTTTATTTAAAATCTTATATCACAAATATTTATATATGTATAACTAAGAAAAAATAAAAATCAATCTGCTGTAGATATATGGCGAGCTACAACTGGCATCTTTTAAACCCTCCAAGAAGTGAGTGCGAGACAGCTGAATGAAAGATGTATGAATGGGTAGAATATTATTACGTTGGCTTTTCTAGGTGGATTCATTCAATGCGTCACCTTTAAAATCCGTGCTCCTTAATGGTAGAGAGAGAAAGCTAGCCTTTCACCTTCCATCCTATAAAACCTCCACTGCCAGTCCCACAAAACCTCCACTGCCAGTCCCACAGCTTTATCTGTCAGTTCCAGTCGTCTTCTCTCACGTGGCCTCCTTCGTCTGCTAACTTCTTAATTAAACCGTAATTAGATTGATTAATTATTCTCAGTTTCAGATTAATTAACCGTTTACTTTTACTAATTACCCCAGAGAAGAATGTGGACTGATCTCTCTGTCAAACAGAAGATGCGGTGCTCAGAATCAGTTAAAATTCTGGGAATGTGTAAGAGTTTCAAGTGAAATGTTTTTTTTTTAGAATTGTCTGGATAATTTAAATTTATTGAGAATTAAAGATATTGTGATTTTTATAGTATTTTAATTTGTTGATATATTTTTATTTATTTATTTTTTATGTTAGAACATTATATAAATTTTGAAAGGCATGGATCACTTTTTTTTTCTATTTTAACATAATATTAATTTCAGATTATATGGTTGGAGAATTTTATGCAGATTTATTAAATTATTTTAGATTTAAATATTTCTTGAGTGCTAGAATATTATTATTAACATGAATGCTTCATTTTAAATATTTTTTTATTCTTAAGATTAAAAGTTAAAATTTTGAAGAAAAAACATCAAACAATGATTTTAAAAATTTAAAATTTTTATGAAATATTTCTGCTCTCATTTTGCATTTTTAAAATGTAAAATCCTGAGATAATATTTGGATTGACAATTTAATTAAAATTCAAACCATATGATCTCCAATTTTAACAAACTCATATTCAAAATAAATAGCTTAACAAGATAAACCCAACGACATCAAATGTGATTCAGTTTGATTTCAGATGTGTTTAAATCAAGCATACGAAGTAGGGTTGGAAACTTTAGGACACTAATTAAAGGGCAAAATTGTTGAATCCAATCTGTTCATGGAAGAAACTCGACTTTACTAGTAGGCCTATTCTGTGAGTTGATGACTTGGGAACTTATGAGAGAATAGAGAGGAGAGGAAGAGGAGAAATAGCCAGAGACCTAGAGAAACTCTATAAAGAACTCAAGAAAGCTGTGAATCTTAAACTATACATTTGTTTCAAACAAAATATTTCTCAATTGGATGTATCCCACCAATTTGATAGGAAATACTTGAGTTCACAAGTAACCCTAATGGTAATACTTGAGTTCGCAAGCAAACCTATCACCAATTGATGAAAAAAAGTGAGAAACAACGAGAATAATGCAAAATTTGAGTGAAATCAGCCCCAAAACGATATATTGCGGTAAGAAAATCAAAGCCAAACAATAATGAAAGCAATATACAAGAGATCCTCAATTCGAGAGGAGGATTGTCTCTCCCAATTCTATAGACAAGAGAGTCTAGAGTCCAAGTCGCCAAAGAATATTGATTGAGAAATATTTTCAAATAAAAGTGGTCGTGTGAATGAATAGCTTTCTGCAATGTTATGATTTCAAAGTTAGCCATTGATCTTTTTTCAAAAGTTTTTTAATACTTTGTTTTTAAATCCCGCTCTTATACCACTTAAAAGTTTGTGCAGGGTGTTAAACCCTAAAGAACTAGTTCTGAGGCTAACCAAGAGGGGGGGGGGGGGGGGGGGGTGAATTGGATATTTTAAAAAATATTCTTTTAACAAAAAGAAAATTTCCTTCTTAAAGCTTTTTTAACATACAAAAATAGATAATCAATACAACGTAATATTAATAATAGATTTTCAATCAAGTAGTTATATCTAAATATAAATGTAAAAAAAAAAATAAAATCAGAAATAACACACTAGATTTATAGTGGTTCGGTCTAACCTGACATACATATAGTCCCTAGAACCTCCCGTTCTAGGTATTGCACTAAACTTTTAGTAACTCTCATTTAGCCACCACAGCTAGGCAGCGAAGCCATTACAAAATCATTTCAACCTTCCCCGGTGCAATGGAGTTGCCGGGTTGTTTGACACCAAAGATATCTTCTTCTTCCGAAAACTTCTCTCAAGACGAACCTTGAATCCGATAGTACTAAGGTGCAAGCTTACTAGAGAAACAATATGAAACACCATCCACACTCCATTGAAATCCCCTCCAATGATCTTCTTTTTCTCAAACTCCATCTTTTCCTCTATCCCTTTCAAAATTTCTCTAGAAGAACGAAGACACAATGACCACTAAAGAGACTTATAATCTTTGGAGAAAGCTTAAATAGAGGGCTTAAAAAATCCTAGAAACTCAATTATGATGACAAAAATCATTCAGTACGATCGTAGAATCGTCTAGTACGATATACTTAAATAGAGGGCTTAAAAACCCCTAAAAACTCAATTCTGATGCCAAATATCATCCTTGAGGATCTCAAGATCATCTAATATGATGTGTAGAATTTGACCTGATAGTCCTAGACGATCTCTGGATAGTCCAGTACAATCAGTTCAAAATTATACAGATCGTCCAGTACGATACATGGGATGACTAAAATCATCTCTATTGATCATATAGTACAATCCTGTTTGTACAACATGATCAGAATATTAAAATTAAATAGATTTGATTGACTAACCATAAGATTAATTTAGCTTGGATTTTCATAGATATTCTAGGACGATGTAAATCATCTTGTACTATTAATACAAAATATGAAATTAAAAATTCTGCCTAAATTATGATTGACGACTTCTTTTCATGATCAAAATCAATTATCCTGGATGATCTAAATCATCCAGTACAATTAGTTTAACAAGCTAATCATATAGTATGATGGAAATCATATAATATGATTAGTTCAAAAAATAAACTTCTTATTTTGACTCAATCTTATTCCCCTTGAGTGTGTATGTGCATGGTCATCAAGCTAGCATACACCCTTACAAGATTTAACTCAAGAAATAAAAAATACATCAATAAATATTACAAAAATATTTACATCATAACTTATTTTACCCAATCTTGAGCCTTGAATCTTCATTGGATGGTGCATGGCATTCTTGAAATGTTAGTATATACCCAAACAACTATATATTATAAATATAATTAGACATAAGGATGTGAGCCACAATGTTTGTTATCATAAAAAATATAAACTTGTGAGCTCGAGTTGTAACATGCATTAAACTCACATTAATGATGTTGATGTGATGTCACCTTCCACTTGACTCTTTATAAATAAGGGACATACACTAAGAGAGTTGGACTCTTTTGCTTCGGTGATTAGAGAGCCAACAAGTCTTAAGAGAATTAACCTATTTAACCTTGCACATTCTTTCTCGAGGGCCTTTATGAAGGTCACTTTTTACTAATGGTGGGTGGAGAGGAAGTATAAGAAGGTGATTGGGGTAGTTGATGCATTTTGAAGTTAAGAGACTGATAAAGAAAATACCCAGGAAGTGTTAAAGGCACATGAACATTTGATCTCCCCATTTATAAAGAAGAGTAAGGTTGACATTGAGGTGATGATTGGGGCCATTATATTTCCATCTATGGCTGTCAATGACGTTGAGCTCACCACTGCCAGTGACGCTGATCCTTCTGAAGAGGAGGATGAGCCTTTTGAAGTGCGGTGAAGGAGGTGAGTGCCATTGGGGCACCCAATAGTTGAGAGTTTGGAGGAGGTTACCTCTGCTAAACTAAGTGAGAGTTCTCAAGCATTGCTACTTAGGGTAGGTAAGATAAAAAATGGACAAATTTAAGTATTTGAAAATATCATTATTATGAGAAAAAGAGAGCATGTATTTTGTATTTCCTCGAGTGAGAAGAAGATGAAGGCTTTGGAATAGTGGGTGCTTTTTTAATAGTTAAGGGGATTATTCTATATGATATATTCTTGGCTATGCCTTTAAGTTTGCTTGATCTATCCATTGATGAACTTTTATTATTGATAGCAAGAGTACTACCAACAGAAGAATTATAAGACACTTGCTCTTCATGGGTGATAGAGTATGGTGACACCAATAAGTAGGTGGTGGGTGCTACACTAGGGCAAGTTGAGACTCTAGTGGAGGATCATGTCTATAAAGCATATATGGAAAAGCCAATAAGCTCATTGTACTATGATTGCTCTATAGATTTCTTCCCTCCCTTAGGATCGATTTTATTGGAGGTGGTTAATGGGTCGGTGACTATCTTGGAGAAAATAATGAATATTCAATACATCAATGAGGCTTCAGCTGGGAGGGTACATATCATGCTCTAGAATCCAAATTGAAAGAATTGCACATCCTTTATCTTTATTATCTTTTTGTTTTTAATTAACAATAAGAACCAACTAATTGCATCACCAAAGGAAAATATAAATATCAAGAAAACATAATTATATCATTTTTCACCAAATATATATATTATATTCAAAGTTTAAAATTCATATATACAATAGCCATGACATGCAATTGATAAACATATATCACTATAAATATTTCATATGAATACAAAATAAAGAAAAAAACCAACATATGTAATAAGAAACTCCAACATGTAGCTCAGACCCATCTTATTCCATGGGATCCTTATCAATCACTCTTATCCATCAGTTGATCTTTATCATTTAGCCATACTTATTCAATCGATCAATCAATCAATCAATCTTATTTTTCATTCTATATCATCAATCAATCAACTATATCAATAAATTAGTTGTATTGATATTCTTATCATGTATAAGTTTATTCAATATTCTTATCATGTTTTAGCAATATATATACTCTTTTAATGTATCATACACTCAAAAAGTATCTTGATCTTGCTCCTACCCTTTTGAATTTTGTATCAGTCTCTAGCTTCTTATAACTCCCATTTTGATCTTGAGGGTATCACATGAGGTTATCATATCATAGATCTAATATAAGTCAACACATCATTTTCAAATCAATCTTCTTGTATGCAAAATCATATCAATATCATGGTATAAATCTCATTTGTCTTATATTAATTCATTTCCCTTTTTTCCTATTCTTATGCATCTCACATCATTCATATGCATATCCTATATATATCATATGCAATTTTATAACATGTGGATCCATACATCGTACTACTAATAAATATGCATGTATTATACCAATATACATGTTAGGCTAAATGAATAGTAAACATATGCATGTCATGTATTCCATATCAATATTTAATACACCAACTCTTGATCATTTTGCAGCTAATCTTTTCCCTACTTTTTTAATTAAAATATTATATCAATCAAATGACATAGTAAAACTTTAATATAAGTCACTAAAAATGTTCATCATGATTATATCTACCACATATCAAAAGGTATATGGTGAAACTTTGCTAGAATGACATATATAATATTTTTATCACTTTTAGGAGTGAGAGAAATATATCAAACTCCAAATCAATGAAAATGGGAGTAGAGTAGAGGTCATGTATAATGATCAAATTAAATACTTTTCTTAATTGGGATGATATGAACAAGCCCCATAGGACCTTCTATCTTCTCTCCCTCTCTTCCTATTATTCCTTTCTTCTTAACTAAGCAAATGTTGCAAGAGTGAGGGAGGGAGTGAATGGTATTGATATTTATATTAAAATATATAAAAACTCATTTCAGCGTGCGGCACCATGGTGCCCAAACTACCTTGCACCACTATGTTGCATGTGATTCATGAGTTATTGTAAAATAGAATGTGTTTGTACTCCGGTGGCATTTTCTGGCATTGCTGCTCATCTATTTCCAGTTCTGTTGCACTTGCCAGTCCAATGCCTTGGTGCTCCATATAAATTTTCATAATTTTTAAATAACTTTTTTTAAAAACTTTTTGGGTAGGTCTACTATAAAAGCTAGACATTTATTGAGAGTTTTGATGGAGAAATATAGGGAGAATAAGGAGGATCTACAAATGATATTTATTGATATAGAGAAAGCATAAGATAAAGTTCCAAAAGAAGTGCTGTGCAGAGTTCTTGAAAAGAAAGGAGATAATAATTCTTATATTTAAATCTTTAAAGATATGTATACATGAAATATTACTTTTGTTCAAATATAAGGTGGTTTGACCAAGTTTTTTTCTATTTTTGTTGGATTACATCAAGGATAAGCCTTAAGCCCATATCTTTTTTACTTTAGTCACGGATGTTCTCACTAGACATTTGCAAGAGGATGTACTTTGGTGTATGCTTTTTGCTAATGATATTCTTTTTGTTGATAATACTAGAGAGGGAATTGAAGGTATACTTGAATTATGGAGGTCAACCTTAGATTCTAAAGGTTTTCGCTTGAGTAGATCTAAAATTGAATATATGGAGTGTAATTTTAGTAGTAATAAACCTAGTGAGGGGATTGTTACTTTGGGCAATCAAGTCATTAATAAGAGTACATGCTTTAGATATCTTGGATCTATTATTCAAAGTGATGGTGAAATAGATAGGGTTATTATTAGCAGAATTCAAGTTGGATGGTTGAAGTGGAGGAATGCATCAGGCTTGTTGTGTGATATAAAATTCCCCCTCAAACTTAAGGGAAAATTCTATAAGATGGTGGTGAGACCTATAATGCTTTATGGTGCGGAATGTTGGCCATTAAAGAGAAACATAATACTAAGTTAAGTGTTATAGAGATGATGATGCTCAGCTGGATGAATGGATTTTCTCTTAGAGATAGGATATGAAATGAACATATCGTGAAAAGGTTTGAGTAGCTCCAATGGAAGAAAAGATTAGAGAGAGTCACCTTAGATGGTTTGGTCATATAAAATGGTGGCCTTCCAATGACCCGGTTAGGAAAGTAGAGGTATTAGATTTGACTTATGTTAAGACAGGTAGAGGTAGAACTAAAAAAGACTTGGTTAGAGAATATTAGAAATGATCCTTCCTTATTAGATTTAAATGAGTATTTGACTTTTAACAGGACACAATGGAGAAAAAGGATTCATGTAGTCAACCCCACGTAGTGGGACAAAGGCTTTGATGTTTTTGTTGTTATTGTTGGGTTATTATAGCATAATAGCTTCAAACGAGGTCATTGAGCTGAAAATGGAGGTTAACAAGTTGAGGAGAGAGCTTGCTGAGTTAAGAACTATGGTGATATGGTGACAACCCCAAAGTTGGAGATGAGGGTAACCTAACATCACATGAAGATGTTTAACTTTGTGGTGTGTGGAAAATTTATGCCAGACTACCTGGCCAAGATAAGGGGGTTATTGGTGGCGATGATGGACCCCATGTGTAAGGCATTTCATTGTGTTTAGTAGTCTTGTGTCCATTATCATTTTTCTGATATTATACATGTTTTATGTGTGTGCTCACTGATCACAAAGTAAATACCGATGTTATATTAGTAAAATTTCAAGCTTGGATGAGTTTACTCATTTTATTTCCTTCACACCTTTGTTTTTTTTTTTGATATGTTGAGTATTCTAAGAATGTGAAGTTAGAATACTTCACGAGTGGTTGAATTTGACACTTCGATGAGCATCAATGTGTGTGTTCTTTGAGTGACAAGTGGAATACGTAGAAGATTTTAGATTTTCATCTCATTACAACAAGTTAGAGGATGTGATTATGCAACCATTGGATTAGTGTACTTCGAGGCGATAACTTACCTAAGCAGGATGTTAGGTGTAAAGGGAGATGGGATAGAATATTATCTGCAGCTATTTCTTAGATTTAAATCTCGTCATTTTGAAGGATCTGTAGATCCTTAGACCATAGAGGATTAGTTGCATAGGCTAAAAAATAATTTGATAGTAAGTAGTGTCCAAAGAGTTGGAAAGTTTCCTTAGCGATATTTTTTCAAAGGAGGAAGTGGAATGCTGTTGGTAGCTAGGGAAAGAGAAAAATTTAAGGGAAAAATAAATGCTGAGATTTTTAGGGAATAGGTTTTGGAGACTATTAGAGACTAGTTTGTCTCACCATCTACGAGGCAACATATTTAAAGGTAATTTTTGTGGGTGGTTCATGGATGTAAATATGTAATGCAGTATAAAGTAGAGTTTATAGCTCTAGCTAGATACATTCCTTAGTTGGTCAGTACACTGTAGGAGAGGTGTTCTCACTTTCTAAGAGGGATGCGGGATAATATGAGGGATCCACAAGTGCCATTCCATATTTGAGATTTCTTTGGGTTGGTCGCTATATTAATGGAGAATGAACTGATGGCCAAAAAATAGATATGGGATGCAAGCAAGAAAATATTTAGAGGGGGACCCTCTAAGAGTGGTGTTAGTTGGAAGAGGCCCAGGTTTGGTGGTGGTAGAGAGTCTAGAAAGGATAATTTTATAGTTTATATGAGTGTAGGTAGATCTTTGTTTGTTGGTAATATTCTATTGTGTGGATACCTTGGCAGGAGGGATTATGGTATATACTATCATTATACTAGTTAATGCTTTTGTTGTGGCTAATCTAGTCACAAGATAGCTTAGTACCCCTAGAATGAACTGGAAGGATGATTCGATGAAGGAGTCAGTCAGCGACAACATTAATCAGTAGCTCTATTTAGAACTATTAGTGAGGGATCGATGACATGTAGTAGGAGCCAATTAAGTGGGAGATCGTCATGTCATGACCCAACTCGATATGACCCATATATACATATTATATTGTGTTTGATGGTGATATAGAAGAGGTAAAACAAATTAAACCAAGATCTTATATTTGAAGAAATATCAGATTTCTTTTAAATAACAAACCATAGAGCCTAATTCACCCACTATATATAAATTTGCAAATCCATAAAAAAAAAATTTCTTCATTTCTATTTATCCATAAAAGTATACATTACAGATTCTTGTTATAATAGTCCATGACAATTGACAAACATAGGGAAAGAAATAAAAAAAATACCAGGATTGTTAAAAAATCTAAAAAAAAAAAATTAGAAATGATACATATACACAACCCAGACTAAAAAAAAAAAGCCTTATCTACTCAACTGACCCTTTACCCATGTTCTCACATGAAAATAAAATTCATAACATAAAATGAGCTAACATTGCTCAATATATTACATTTTCCCCCAAATCTATTATTAATAATTAAAAAACCAATTACTTAAAGAAAGTAGTGATTGTAATCTTAACAACGAACATACTTTATGGTCAAGTCAGAATAATGTAGGGTTTTGCAGATAACTAATTAGGTTACATAATTCAGGCTAAAAATAATGTAAAGTATGCTGAATTGAATATAAATAAATGCACTATACATAATAGAAAGTAACATAATTCTATCTTTTATGTCTCCAATTCAGAATTCCAGACCCATATGCATCCCTTTCAGAACTCCTGGCCCCAAGGCCTTCTAGTGCTCTCAGTACATTCCAAATTTTTGTAATAAAACTTTGTGGATATATAATAGAACCCTAAATAGAAGTCCCATCAAACTCCTTAAATACATACGTAATATCATTCAGAGATGCATAAATGCATAGATAAACATCTATTTATAAAATATTAGAGATTTTCCCTAAGATAACATTTTAGCAATCAAACCCAATATAAAGTAACAAAAATTCATGGACAAAAAAAATCTACCAAATCACCAGACATCATGCAAAATTATATTTTAGAGGTTTAATTGCTCTACACTACTATTTTTTATTCATGAATATTTTTTTTTACAGTTTTAGAAAAATAAACTTTAAAAAGTATTTGATAGAAATTTTACATAAAAATACCTAAACGTCCATAACTACATTTTTTGCAACTTACCCAAAGTTATGCGGTGAGAGTTTTTTGTTTATAAGCTATCTTAGCTTAAACAATATAAATTTATATTTTTAATCAAGAAAATTTAAATATCACAGAATTACTAAAAATTGAGATATGCAAACCCATCTAAAGCCGAACAATTCTTAAATTTGGAGTATATGTAGAGAAAGACTCAAAGTGGCTCAAAATGGAAGCTCTCTCTCTAGAAATCCTCCTCCACTCTCTCTAGCCAACTACTATGATTGTGTAAAAATGAGTGGAATAGTGGAAAAATATATTTTTATTATTAAAATTTGATTGAGCATCATGGTGCCCAATTATGCAAGCCAGAGTACCACTTCCTAATGCAATTACATTGAATTAATTTAAAATTTTTTGGAGAGTTCAAAGCCATAGCTTAGAGTTTAGTGCTTAGGATTTGCTAGTTTTGAATCATATTTATTTGTTTTGGTGGATTATGAATTGAATTTATTTTCATTATTTTATTTTTATTTTATTTTTGCTAACAAAAAATGTAGAGGATGACATTTTTTAAAGTGGGTAGATTGTAACAATCTAAAATATGAAAAAGTATTTAAAAAAAATAAAATTTTTGCTTGAACTAGAGTGTCGAGTCCTTTGGCACTATGCTTGGTAGCGCTAAGGTGCTAGGATTGAGAGCATAGATGTGCCAGAAAATGCTACGGTGGCATTGGAATCTTTTTTTAATAGTAGTTTTGGATTCTACATGTGGTGCTAGGTCTGAGCAATGTGGTGCTAGGCCACTAACTAAATATATATATCAAATCTTAAGCATTAAAATCTCTCTAGCACCCCCACCTTTTCCCCATTCGCATGGCTTCCTGTGGAAGAATAGAGGGAAAGCGAGATGAAGAAGAGAGAGGGAAGAAATATAAAGCTAGTTTTGGTTATTTTTGTTTGTTACTTCAATAAGGAAAAGTCTTCTTATCATTATAAATGGCCATAACCTCACTCTAGTTTTCAATGATTTTGATTTTGATGAATTTGATATTTCCTAAATTGATAAAAATATATTTTCTCATGATTTATCACAATTTTATGATGTAACTTTTCATGTATGATAAATATGAATTTTATGGACATTTTTAATGTAATAGTATGAACTTTATGAGGTAGAATATAATTTATGATTTTTTATAGTTACATATTAATATATATAGGTTTTTCTATATTTTAATATTTAAGTATTTCATGTATTAAAGTGATTTGTATAGCTCATGTATTAAAGTAATTTGTATAACTAATATAAAATAAATGTAGTAATTACATGTAAGTAAGGAAGGTTCACTATTAACTAATATAAAATACATGTAAGTAATTACAAACAGGACCTACATCCACTCCCTGAAGTCTCCCACTTTAGGTATTTCACTATTACCACTAGTGTCTCTCCTTTTGCCCCCACAGCTAGGCAGAGAAGCCTTCACAAAAACTCTCTTCTACAACTACTCAGTGCAGTAGAGAACTGTTGTCCTTTTACACTCTCAAAGTGTCGGCAGAGAACCTTCCGCTATTCACACTCTCCAAGTGTAGGCAGATAACCTTCGGCTATTCACACTCTCTAAGTGTAGGCAGAGAACCTTCCGCTGTTCACACTCCTCGAGTGTCGGCAGAGAACCGAATCCTTTTGAACAATCTTCACACGAGCAATCTAGAAAGATAAGAGAAAGAGTGAAGAAACATAAATCATACACAGAGATCCTTACCCTTGAGTAACTTAGTGAACCTTTCACGCTCCAATATGAAGAAATCTCTCTCAAACACTCTCTTCTTCAATTTCTCTTTACCATTCATAAAGATCAGTAGACAAAAAGATAAAATGACAGTCATAAGTGGACCTTTTATAGAAAATACACAGAAAACTATCCATAAAAACTGAAATTTTCAAGTTTGAGCATCCACGATCGTCCCATATGATCGAATTTCATATGTATGAACAGTTCAAAAACTGTTATGTATGAACTCATTATGAATGGGTACAAACTCTATTCATACCCGTTCATCATCCCGTATGAATGTGGTTTGTCTGGTAAGAATAGTTATTTTTTAAAGTTCATTGGTACGAAAAGTCAGGATGAATTATAAGTACACCGAACAGAGCCCTTCGTCTCGGTATGATTTAAAAATATCATCTGGATGAACAGTGTTTTTACCAAATCCAGAGCAGATTGTCTTGGGACAAACTAAACATTTTGTTTAGACGAATAGTGTATTTGCCAAATCTAGAGTAGATCGTCCTGTGATGAACTAAACATTTTGTTTGGATGAATAATGTATTTGCCAAATCCAGAGCAGATCATCCTGGGATGAACTAAATATTTCGTCTGGATGAATAGTATATTTGTCAAATCAAGAGCAGACGTCCTGTGATGAACTAAACATTTCTTCTGGATGAATTGTGTATTTGCCCAATCTAGAATAGATCATCCTGGGATGAACTAAACATTTCATCTATATAATCTGTACTCAGAAAAATTTTGTCCATTTTTTATTCGTTCCATTGCTCATCGGGGAAAATAACTGACCAGATTGTCCCGTACAAAATGATATCATACCATACAATCAATTTAAAAATTGCAAATTTTAAAACTCTCTCCCAGTGTGTGTGTGCTCAGTTACTCAATTACAATCTCACTCTTTCAAACTTAATAAAATGAAAAAATACAGACTTCAATATACAAAACATTCTAAGCTGATCTTGATTTGAAGTCTTCAACAATCTGGAATATGATTTCCCTAAAAAGTTAGTACACACAAGAGCAAAAATAATTATTTGAAAATATGTTAGGAGAAATAATAATCAAAACAATAATATTTGTAATCATAAAAAAATATACAAATTACAAGAATGTCAAACATGTAAAGATAAGTAGCAACTATCTCAATAATCTCCCCTTTTTGATGATGGCAAAATAATTATTATTTGAGTACAATTGAAGATCCTAAATTTCTCCTTAACTCCTCCTGAATGAATAAGCATGTGAATGTAAGGAGTTTTATATTATGAACAGATTAAAAATTTTTAATTTTTAAATTTTTATCACACAAAGCCTAAACCCTAAAAAAAAAAAAAAAACAAAAACAAAAACACAACTACAAATAATAAAACACACAAAACACAATCAATCAAATGCAAACTAAAAAAAAACTTGAATAATAACACAAAAACTCATAAAAGTTTAAATAATATTTCTCCCCCTTTTTGACAATAGCAAAAAGAGAAGAAGAAAAAGACAACATAAATGTAAGAAGTCATATGAGAAGTCTTTGATAATTGATCCTAAAAAAGATGGAGTTATAATTGTAATAACAAGATTAATGTTTATTAAAGAAAATTTTAGATTCATATCATTAAATTTAAGAGATAACAAAGACAAGATAAATATATCAAGGTCATGAATCAGTCTAGACAATTAGATAAGAAAAATTATTGCAAAAGTGATGAAATGAAAATTAATGTAAGTCAAGTTCCAATATAAAGGATAATTGAATATTAGATTGATTTGAAATTAAAGATTAAAAGATAAAGAAAAGTACATATACTTGTGGTGACATTGCATATCTTTTCAATATTTTTGGCACACTTTGTCCGTCTTTTTATAATTGGGCTAATTTTGTGCCTCTTTTTAATTTGTGAATCATTTCGCATTCTATCAATTTTTGTACCGTTGTACACTTTTCAATTTTTCAAGTTATTCTTTTCAAAATCAATAATCTAAAAACTCAAATTTCTCTAAGTACAAAGATAATTATATTGAAAAAAGAAATAAGTAATAATAAGACATCAAGATTGCAATAATAATATTAAAAATTTTATATGCCTAAAAAGAATTTGAGAATGATATCCTTAACTTGATCGAGTTATAAGCTAACTTTTTTTTTTTGAAAATTGGATTTTCTAATGAGATTAATTTTTGTATTACTTTATAAATTATACTACTTCAAGATCAATTATGTTAGGATTTTTATATAGGCAAACAAACATTTCAACCAACAAATAAAAACAACTAAATAAAAATATGACATATTTTATTGATATCAAAATAAGGATAATACAATGCAGCTCAGTTGATATAAATACACAAAATTTCATAAATGAAAAAAAAAGTCATAAACACACAAAACATCATCAGAACTAGCAAAGAAAATCACAAAAGAAGCTCATATATCATTCTGAGAGGCCTTGCTTTAGAGGAGGTGGCTGGTTGAAGAGATTAAAATAGCTATTTATCATAGCTATATTTGTATTGACCGATTTGAATTGACCTCGTAATTAGCCCATATATTGCTGATATTGAAAATACTACTGCTGAAGATTAGTTTCAATTTGGTCAAAGTGGTTTTCAAGATGATCAAAGTGTTGGACCATCTCATAAAAGTCTGGTTCAACAGCAGGTGTAGGTGCAGCTCCTCTCCTTTCTTCCTCATAGTCATCATTTTTTAGATGTGCATATTTAGCAAAGATTGCTTGGAATGAATCATCATTATAGTAGACAGGCTCTTTTAGATGTTGAACAGGATGAACTAGATCATACTTCTTTTCAAGAATATATATCACAAGGTGTCCTAAGGCTATATTCTTCTTTCTCTTATGGGAGACATGGCCAATATCAGAAAGTCCATACATGTAATCAATGATCAGTTGAACTTCGTCTATTGGTTGGCAAGTCATAATCAGGTAAGTTACAGTGGAAAGAAGAGGAGTAATATTTATTTGATCACAAGCTTTAGGAATTATAGAAGTCTGAATAACATGCTGGATGATATGAGCATTTTGGTTAAGAGTGGACACCTTAGGCATATGGCATAATCCCTCTAATAACTTGGTTTATCTCAGTCTAGTCGTAGTTAGAGGCAGAGGTCAAGGTATGGGCTCTAATCCCTTGAGTCCTTAAATTTAAGAATATCCCCAAATCCTCCTTGGTTATTTCTACCCTCTTTTTTAAGATATAGGAACTAATCCTACTTTGGTTAGTATTGAAAGTCATGTTTGCAAGGAAATAGTGGAATATTTCTTTATTGTAGGAATGGATTAGTGTCAGAATTAAAGTAAACTAGGTCGAAGTAAAAAGGTGTATTACTTGGAAATTAATGTTCTCCTAGAGAAGAACTCTAGAAGGGGTGATTTTAGTATAAACGAACTTAGGAAAAGATTCTTCTCTTGATTTGGATAGGAAACTTTCTTTGGGATTTCTAGAGGGAGGTCCCCTAGTCAGTTCCTTAGCCACTCTACTTCTTTTGCTAGAGCTTGCCATTTGACAGATTTGGAAATATGAGAGGGTTTGGAAAGGCTTTTGAAGTGCATGAAATTAGAATTCTAAATCCTTCTATTTAAAGAAAAAATTATATTTCATACATACGAAATGGCTTTCATAACGTACGATGTTGCATTTGTACGTACGAAATAAAATTTCATAGGTACGACTTAATGCGTCCAAAAATGAAATGACTTTTTATAATCATACAAGTTATGAGGCGTCCTTTCATACAGACTTTTTGACCAAATGATCGTACAGACGAACAGTTGTTCATTTGGGATGATCAGTTATTTAAGATCATTTTTATGACGGTTTGAAATGTCCCCCATTCAGAATGCCACGTATTCATATGTACGAACTAAGGTTCGTACGTACAATCAGAATTAAAAACTGATTCTATTCGTATAACCATCTACATGCATACATATGAGTGAATACATATCGTCAAGACGATATGGGGATCGTACAGATGAAATGTAATAAAAAAACTGAAAAAATATATGCAGACTGTTCAACTCAACGATCAATACGCTATAGGATTCGTTTAACATGAATTGAATTTCGTACAGATGAATATCACACTTAGAAAATTTCATATGATTACTCAAAAACATGAATTTCAATGTGAAAATATCTTGAAAACACACAAAACAAAAAAGATTAAAAAACATAAAAGCAAACATGCACATAAAAATGACAAAAACCGAAAAACACACAAGTAAATCTAAAACAGAAAACACACTCATAAAAACACATATCAATGTTGTAGAAACTTTAATTAAGCATTCAAATCAATCACACCAAGACTTGTTCTTAATGTACTAAAAATGTCAAATGCTAGTGGTTTTATAAAAATATCAGCAAGTTAATTTTCAGTTGAAATATGATTGAGTTCAATTTCTCATTTGGATACATGATCCTTTATGAAATGATGCTTGATGTCAATATATTTGGTTCTTGAATGTTGAATATGATTTTTTGAAATACCAATGGCACTAGTGTTATCACAATAAATGGAAATTGTGCATATTATTAATCCTAAGTTAATTAACTATCATTTCAACCAAAGTACTTATGCTACACAACTTTCTTAAGGCAATGTATTCAGCTTTAGCAGTAGATAGAGCTACAAAATTCTATTTTCTACTGGACTAAGAGACTAAAGAATTTCCAATAAATTGACATATTTCATAAGTACTCTTTCTATCAACCTTACAACCTGCAAAGTTCGAATCTGAATATCCAATTATTTCAAATGAAGAGATAAACTTAGGATACCAAATCCCTGAGTTTTGAGTTCCCAAGACATATCTTAAAATCCTTTTCACTGCTGTCAAATGTGATTTTTTAGATTTGATTGAAATCTAGTACACAAATAAATATTAAACATAATATCAGGTCGGCTAGCTATCAAGTAAGCCAAAGATCCAATAATTCCTCTAAATTTCTTTTGATCAATAGATTTTCCCTTTGGGTCTTTATCCAACTGAACTGAGGAACTCATAGGTGTACTAAAAGGTTTAGCATTATCCATTTCATATTTTTTAAGGATGTTTTTAACATTCTTCGTCTGACTAAGAAATGTACCTTCCTCAATTTGCTTAATGCTAAAGCCTAGAAAGTAACTCAAATCTCTTAGTAGGCTCATCTCAAATTCACTACTCATTATTTTAGAAAAATCATCATAAAAATTTTTATTTGTAGATCCAAAGATGATATCATCAACATAAATTTATTCAATGAGTATATCCTCTCCTAATTTTTTTAAAACATTTTTCAAAAGATCTCTCAAGTAGGAAGGTGCTCAATCTCTCATACTAAGCCCTAGGTGCCTGTTTCAATCCGTATAATGCCTTTTTCAATTTGAAAATATGACTTGGGTATTTTAAATTTTCAAAGCCCGGAGGTTGTTCAACATAAACATTCTCTTGAATGATCCCATTCAAAAAGACACTTTTTAAATCCATTTGATATAATTTAAATCCTCTAAAATAGGCAAAGGCTAACAAAACTCTAATAGCTTCAAGTCTAACTACTAGGGCAAAAGTCTCCTCAAAATCAATCCCTTCTATCTGATTATACCCCTTAGTCACCAATCTAGCCTTATTTTTAATGACTACTCCTGAGTCATTCATTTTGTTTTTGAATACCCACTTAGTCCCAACTACCCACTTTGATTCTTTGGCCTTATAATTAATTCCTAAACTTTATTTCTTACAAATTGATTTAATTCTTCTTGTATTGACAAACTCCAAAATTCATTCAAAAGTACTTGATCAATATTTGTGGGTTCTATCATAGAAATAAAAGTTGAATGATTGACTTCTTTGTTCAGTCAACGCCTAGTCCTAACACGCTCACTAGGTTATATAATCAATTCATTTGGGTAGTTTTTAGAAAATCTCAAATCATTAGGCAATGAGTTTTCAATCTCCAAATTTTCATCCAGATTTATTTTCTCAATCTTTTGGGAGTCAATTTCTATCTCATCCTCTTCAATAATCGGCTCTTTCAAAATTCCAGATTCATCAAATACAACATGTATGATCTTCTCAACTACTAAAGTTTTTTTATTGAATACTCAATAAGATTTTCCAATATTAGAGTATCCAAGAAAAATTCCTTCATCAGATTTTGGATCAAATTTTCCTAAGGCAGATTTTCTATTGTTATGTATGAACACCTTGCATCCAAAAATTTGCAAATGTGACAAATTAGGTGTTCTCTCCTTAAGTAACTCATAGGGTGTTTTATTTAAATTTAATTTATGTTCATCTTATTCAGAACATAATATGCCCGTGTTAATCACTTCAGTCCAAAAATATTTAGGAAGAGAATATTTTGTTAACATGGTTCGAACAGCTTTTATTAATGTTCTATTTTTTCTTTAGACTACCCCATTCTGCTGAGGGGTTCTAGGTGCAAAAAAGTTATGATCAATCTCTGTCTCCTTACAAAAATTCTCAAATTTCTCATTTTCAAATTCTCCACCATGATCACTTTGAATCGTTAAAATCTGACATCCTAGTTTCCTTTGAATCCAAGTTGAAAATTTTCTAAACTCCTAAATAATTCACTCTTATGATATATGCTTTAACCCATGTGAATCTCAAAAAATCATCTACTATCACAAATCCGTATACCTTTCCTTCTAGACTCACAGTTCCAACAGGTCCAAACAGATCCATATGCAAAATTTTTAATAGCTTACTAGTTCTAAGATTCTTATTGGACTGAAAAGAGGACTTCACCTATTTTTCTAATTGACATGCATAATAAAGGTGATCCTTATTAAAGTCTAGTTTTGATATACCTCTCACTAAGTTCTTTTGGGTAATCCTCCTAAGATTTTTCATGCTAGAGTGACAAAGTCTCCTATGCCAAAGCCATGATTCATCAAAAACAGTTTTCAAATAGAAAGCATTAGAAGTTTTGTTACAATTTAAATCTAGCATATAAATGTTGTTTACCCTCAAACCATACAAAACATCAATACCATTTAGGCTTAATATACAACTAGTAGAAAAAAAATGTAATGCTGTATCCTTTATCACATAGCTGGCTAATACTTAACAGATTATGCTTTATGCCTTCAACTAGTAGCACATTCTCAATAAAAAAAATTCTCAAGATTTCCAGTTATACATGATCTAACCACCTTCCTTGTGGAGTTATCTCAAAGTTTAACCCTGCCTCCACTTTTGACTTCCAGAAATATAAATTGCTTAGTATCTCCAGTCATATGCCTTGAGCAACCACCATCTAGGTACCATATGCTCTCATGATGCCTTGTATGAGAGCGTGCCTGCAAAATAATCAAACATTTGACCTGAGAACCCAAACAAGTTTATGTTCACCTCTTGACAACTTATAAACAGATACATGTATGATATATCTAGGTTTATGCATCTTAGGTTACCACACCAAATGCATTTTTTATCCAATGCACAGGTGTGTGCTATATGTCAAATCAATCCATAACTATAATATTTAACTCCAGGAAATGGATTTCTCAATCTTCTATAACTACTATGTCTCTTCCTAAGTTGTATAAATTTTGGATACAAAATAGAATTTATAAAATCTTTAAGTGTTGGGGGTTTCCTATTTTCCTTGAGAGCTTTTATTTTTAACTTTAAATAAATATTCAAATCTTCTAGGACATGATGCTTATCAAAATTCAAGTAATGCTCTCTACTCTCAGAATCATTCTTAAATTTCTTAAATTTTTTTTCCAGTTTTGCACAGGATGATTTTAACATATTATTCTCCTTATTCAAGTTATCAAATTCATCAAGTAAGCTCATTTAGTTTCTACCAATTAATGCATGATATTTCCTAAGGATCTCATGTTCTTTTTGCAATTCTTGTAGTTCTAGGTTAAGACTAGCATGTATTTTTTTTAGCTTCCTATATACATCATGTATTTTTTCAAAGACTTCAAAAACTTCAGCATAAGTTAAGTCACATAGCTCTTCTTGATCTGATTCATCAAGATTATCAGCCATCAAACATAGATTGATGACTTCCTCTTTTTTTTTCAGTCTCTAATGAGTCTGAAGCTGAGTCCTCCCAGAAAGCTCTTTGGAATTTCTTCTTGCCCTTCTTCACAGTTGGTTTCTCCTCTACCTTCTTCTTGCTAGGAGTGGCTTTGAGTTTTGGGCACTCTAACTTCACATGTCCAAGTTTTTTGCACTCATAGCAAAATCACATCATTAGAAACCTTAACATTCATGTTTAACTTACCTCTATTCCATTATTGGCATCTCTTCTGCTTTCTCTTCACAAAGCTCCTAAATTGCCTAGTCATTAAGGCAATTTCATCCTCATCCTCAGATACAGATAGATCACTCTCTAACTCCTCCACCTTCAGTGCAATGTTCTTCTCTTTCATGGCTCTCCTACATCAATCTTTTGTTGATTCACTCCTTACTTGTAAGCAATTAGTGATCCAAGAAGATTGTCAATAGAGTAAATATTTAAGTCTTTATATTCTAATATAATAATTATTTTTGCATCATAATCAGTAGGCAAATAATGAAGAATCTTATTAAGTATTTCAGCGTTTGTTAATTCTCTACCTAGTACATGCAAAGAAGTGACTATATGAGTGAATCTTGTGTACATGTTAGAAATAGATTCATTTAGTTTCATGTGAAATAATTCATAGTTATGCAACAAGATATTTAATCTAGACTGTTTAACTTCATTAGTCACTTCATAAGTTATATAGAGTCTATCCCATATGCTCTTTCCACTCTTGCAAGTGGAAACCCATATGTAGTCCTCTGACTTAAGGGCACAAAAGAAACTATTTAAATATTTAACATTAAGTTGTGTTAAGTCACATTCTTCTACAGTCCAATCTGCAAAGGGTGTTTCTACTCTAATGCCATCAACTAGTCTAGTTGGTTTTGTATACCCTTCATGTACAAAGATCCATATGCGATAATCAAGTTATTGTAAAATGTAGACATGCGTGTTTTCCAAAAATTAAAAGGAATATTATTAAACAAAGGAGGTCTAGTGATCGAATACCCTTATCGTGTGTTTTGATTCCCAAAAGTAGCCATGCTTGTTAATAAAAAAGTAGTCTAAACTTATGGTTTTGAAATAAAGCTCTGATACCGCTTATTGAAACTTGTTGAATATGAGTCAGGTTGTTAGACCTAAGCTTATGTCCAAAAGGCTAACCAAGAGGAGGGGGGGGGGGGGGGGGTGAATTGGTAGTTTTAAAAATATTCCTTTTTTATCTTTAAAAAGTTTGAAACCAATGGATTCTTTGTAGTAAATTTTAAAACTATTTTTCAAACACAAAAAAATAAAAAGATAAAAATTAAAGCAGCAAAAATAAAAAGACACAAAGATTTATAATAGTTCTATCAAACACGACCTACATCCACTCCCTGAAGTCTCCCACTTCAGGTACTGCACTATTACCACTAGTGTCTCTCCTTTTCCCCCACAGCAAGGCAGAGAAGCCTTCACAAAAACTCTCTTCAATCACTACCTGGTGTGGCAGAGAACCATCATCCTTTTACACCCTCAAAGTGTCGACTGAGAACCTTCCGCTGTTCACACTCTCCAATTGTAGGCAGAGAACCTTCGGCTATTCACACTCTCCAAGTGTAGGCAGAGAACCTTCCGCTGTTCACACTCCTCGAATGTCGACCGAGAACTGAATCCTTTTGAACCTTCACACAAGCAATCTAAAAAGATAAGAGAAAGAGTGAAGAAATATAAATCATACATAGAGATCCTTACCCTTGAGTAGCTTAGTGAACCCTTCACGCTCTAATAGGAAAAAATCTCTCTCAAACACTCTCTCCTTCAATTGCCCTTTACCATTTACAAAGATCAATAGACAAAAAGATAAAATGATAGTTATAAGTGGACCTTTTATAGAAAAGACACAAAAAACTATCCAGAAGAACTGAATTTTTCAAGCTTGAGCATCCACGATTGTCCCGTACGTATGAATAGTTCAAAAACTCTTATATATGAACTCATTGTGAATGGGTACAAACTCTATTCGTACCTAATCATCGTCCCGTATGAATGTGGTTTGTCTGGTACAAATAGTTATTTTTCAAAGTTCATTGGTACGAAAAGTTAGATGAATTATAAGTACACAGAACATAGCCCTTCATCCCGGTACGATTTAAAAATATCGTCTGGATCAACATTATTTTTACCAAATCTAGAACAGATCATCCTGGGATGAACAAAACATTTTGTCTGGACGAACAGTGTATTTTCCAAATCTAGAGCATATCATCCTGTGATGAACTAAACATTTTGTCTAGACGAATAATGTATTTGCCAAATCCAGAGCAGATCGTCCTGGGATGAACTAAATATTTCATATAGACAAACAATATATTTGCTAAATCCAGAGCAGATCGTCCTATGATGAACTAAATATTTCATTTGGATGAACTGTATATTTGCCAAATCCAGAGAAGATCATCCTGGGATGAACTAAACATTTCGTCTGTATGATATGCACTTAAAAATTTTTTGGCAATTTTTTGTTTGTTCCATTACTTATCGGAGAAAATAACTAACCAGATCATCCCATATGAAATAATATCGTACCGTACGATCAATTTAAACATTACAAATTTTAAAACTCTCCCCCGGTGTGTGTGTGCTCAGTTACTCAATTACAATCACACTCTCTCAGACTTAATAAAATGTAAAAATATAGACTTCAATGTATAAAACATTCTAAGCTGATCTTGATTTGAAGTCTTCAATAATCTGAAATATAATTTTCCTTATAAGTTAGTACACACAAGAGCAAAAAAAATTCTTTCAAAATATGTTAGGAGAAATAATAATCAAAATAATAATATTTAGAATCATAAAAAAACATACAAATTGCAAGAATGCCAAACATGTAAAGATAAGTAGCAACTATCTCAACAATCTTATGAGCATAATGGTGCTAGAAATTATCGTCATAGCATCAGTCTCTGTTCTTTAATAATTTTGCATTCAACATACGATGCTATGACACTGGGTTAGAGAATTATAGTTCTAGGCCACTAATAATATTTTTATATATTTTTTAATTAAATACTAAACACTGAAAGCTTTCTAGTGTTACCGCCTTTGATTATGTTAGAAAAAGCCTTCTGATCATTGTAAGTGGCATGAACCTCACTATGATTTTCAATAATTTTGAGTTTGAAGAATTTAATCTCTCCTAAATTGATAAAAATGTATTTTAACTTGATTTAGAGCGCTTTTACCATGTAACTTTTTGTATGTGATAGATACAAATTTTTTGGACATTTTGAATGTATTATTATTGAATTTCTTGAGGTAAAATAGAATATATGATTTTATAAAGTTATAAAGTAATATATATGTTTTTTTGTATGTTAAGAATTAAGCATTCCATATAATAAAGAGATTGATATAACTGATATGAAATAAATATGGAAATTTATGTAAGCAAGGAAGGCTATCTATTAACTCTATAACTAATTTGGGCTAGTTTTTAAAATAATATGCTATGCAGGAGGGTGGGCTAACATGTTTTTTTTTTTTTTTTTTTAAAGTTGGTGTCTGGTGTTATCTCGATTATATCTTATAACGGATGACCAATTTTGCCGACGGGAAAGGGGTGATGACTCTTAATGATTTATTGAAATTCACATGTATTAATAATGACAAAGATGATATAATGATATAATGAATACATATGAAAGAGCAAAAATTCCACATAAAAGATGGATGGTCTGCCTTGCTGAATTATACATTGATGTAATCCGTATGTTGATAGCATTAATAACATTGATAGATAGATAGAAAAGTTTATGTGCATTACATATACTTATTTTCTGTACTGATTCCATGTTACAAATAATTGATAAGATGGACTTGACTGGTGACATTGACACTGATATGTTCATGCTATAATAATGATTCATTGATCAGATTTATTGATTTCTGATGCATTTACATATTTTCTTCTATTGTTGATTTATGGATTTAACCGTATTGATTCTCATTTTTCATTATTGATCATATTAAATCATATAAGTGATGATTGAGCATTAATGATATTTAACACAACTGATTCTATTGATTGAGATGTGCATACATATATATATATATATATATATATATTGATTCCTTAGATCTTTCATCAAAACCTTTTGTGAGTTTTGTGTTTCTACTGGACTTTATAAGCTCATTATATGATTTTATTAATTTTTGGTTAAGGAATGGGTCAAGACCGTGTGGAGTGAGACTGATTGAGATCTTTAGGTTCTTCTTTTAATTTTTTTCTATATTTTTTATTCTTTTGTTGTTAGGAGCTATTGATAGACTTAGTGATTATTAGTGACCTTGTAGTTATTATAAATGTGATTTTGGTGAATGAATATAGTGAAATATTGCAATGTGTATGATATTTAATTACTATTATTCGATATTAAATTATATGAATGATTTATAGAAGCTATGGTAATGATAAATATAAAATAGATAATTCTTTCAATTTGATTCTAGGGCATGCCATATCAGGTTCAAATTGTTTTTAATAAGAAGCGATTGAGTTTGTGTATAAATGGGGAAGTCTTTTATTTTTAGGTGTTCAAAGTGTCTTGTCCTCCTTGATGTCAACACTCTTAGAGGACTCGGCCAGGAGAGAAGAAAACTTTATATTCTTGGTATATGTTAGAGATTTGAGTAAATTTATTGAGAATATTAATGGTGTCCCTATGGTGAAGGATTTCTGAGATGTCTTTCCTAAAGAGTTATCTGAATTACCTCTAGAGAGAAATATATAGAATTATGTATTGAGGTGATTGCAGGTGTGGCTCTAATAGAAAAGACTACTTATAGGATTGCTCCAAGAGAGTTGTAAGAATTGAATGTTTAGTTGCAAGAGCTATTGGATGAAGGATTTGTAAGGCTGAGTGGGTTACCATAAGGAGCTCTTATATTATTTGTGAAAAAGAAGGATAAATCTCTGAGGATGTGTATTAATTATCGAGAGCTGAATAAGGTGATGGTGAGGAATAAGTATCCACTACAAAGGATAGATGTTTTGTTTAATCAATTAATAAGCATAATGAAATTCTTTAAAATTGATCTAAGACTAGGCTATCACCAATTAAGTGTGAAGGCTTTAATGTAGCGAATACAACATTCAATGCCATGTATGGGAAGTATAAATTTTTTGAGATGTTATTGAGTGTGACAAATGCACCATAAGTATTTATGGATTTGATGCATAGAATGTTCAGAGAGTATTTAACTAATTTATCATTGTATTTATCAACATTATATTAGTATATTTAAAGTCTAAAGAAGATCATGCAATTCATTTTAGGTTATATCTGGAGATATTGAGGAAACATAAGTTATATACAAAATTTTTAAAATGTGAGTTCTAGTTCATTTCTATGGCGTTTCTGGGGTTTGTGGTTAGCAAAGGAGGAAATACTATGGATCCTTAGAAATGGTAAGCTGTAGTAGATTAGCCGAGGTCGACATTAGTAATAGAGGTTCTTAATTTTTTAGGCATGACATGATATTATAAAAGTTTGTCAAAGCATTTTCATATATTGTTATCCCTTTGTTAAGATTAACTCAGATGATCGTGCCATTTGATTGGACACCATAGTGTGAGGAAAGGTTTCAAAAGTTAATAGAGTGATTGGTGTTAGCCCCTGTGTTGACCATTCCATCATGTATAGAAGGATTTTAGGTATATAGTGATGTGTATTATAGCTAAATGGAAGAGTGTTGGTTTATGCTTTTAGATAGTTGAATGTACATGAGTAGAAGTACTCAACTCATTATTTAGAAATAAAATTTATTATATTTATGTTAAGATCTAGAGACATTATCTATATGGTGTTCAATGTGTGATTTATACTGACCACCAGAGTTTAAAGTATATTTTCACACATATGGAGTTGAATTTAAGGTAGAGGAGGTGGTTGGAGAAGATCAATGACTATATTTTATATATTATTTATTAGCTAGATAAAGAAAATGTAGTCGCTGATGCACTGAGCAGAAAGTCATTTGGCGTAGCAACTATCAATTACCTCTGAGCATGCTTTGATTAGAGAGATAGAGAGGCTATAATTAGAAGTAGTGCATACACCAGAGATATCAATTGGAGTTCTTTCTCAGATGATAGTATAGCCTTTATTGCAAGTATAATTAGAGAAACTCAGAAAGCAAATGGAGAATATATGAAGATAATATATTAGATTCAGTTTGGGAAGAGGTTTGAGTTGCATGTTGATGATGATGAACAAGGCATAATTTTTCATGGTAAAAGGTTATGGGACTTATTTGAGGAGGGGATTCTATATGAAGCCATTATTTTGCACACTATTTACCTAGGTAGCAATAAAATATATCATAATCTAAAGTGCATGTTATGGTGGCTTATATTGAAGGGATAAGTGATAGTGTTTGTCTCCAAGTGTGAAGCATGCCAAGTTAAAAAAAAACTATAGTTTCAGAGACCTAGTAAATTATTGCAACCATTGCCTATTCCTAAGTGGAAATGAGAAGAAATCACTATGGACTTTTCTATGGGTTTTCCATGAACTAGGAGATGTAGTGCGGGTGCTTGTAGATAGATTGGTAAATTCTACTCATTTTCTACCAATGAGGTAGATTGATTATGTTGACATGTTGGCTTAGCTATATGTGAAAGAAATAGTTAGGTTTCATGGCATCTCTAAGATTATTATTTTTTATCATGATGGTAGGTTTATGTCAAAGTTATGAAAAAGTATTCAGGAAGTTTTGGGGATGCAGTTTAATTTTAGTACAACTTCTCATCCTTATACAGGTGGGTAGTCTATGAGAGTTATTTAGATTTTGGAAGATCTGTTAAGACTCTATGTTCTAAAATTTGTTGAAACGGGGAAGATCATATTCCTTTGTTCAAGTTAGCTTATAACAACAACTTTTAAGAAAGTTGGTATGGCTTTGTATGAAGATTTGTATGGAAGAAGATATAAAACTCCATTGTTATGGACTAAAGCAAGAGAAATAAAGCTAATTAGTTTTAAGCTAGTAGATAGTGCCAATAAAAAGATCAAACTAATCAAGAAGAGAAGTATTTTGACCGAAAGCATAAATCTATTGAATTTCAAATTAATGGTTTTATTTATTAAAAGGTTAGTCCAATCAAGGGTGTAAATAAATTTGGAAGAGACAATAAGTTAAGTCCTAAATATATAGGACCATTTAATGTAATTAAAAGGATAGGGAGTCTGCATATAGATTATTTTTGTGGATCACATGTGTAATATCCACAATGTATTTCATGTGCCAGTGCCAAGAAAATAGGTATTTGATATATATCAAAGGCTTCATGAAGCTGAGATAGAAGTACAATATGATCTAACCTATAAGGAAGAACTTGAATTTATTATGGCTTTTGATGTAAATGAATTGAGGCATAAATAGATCTTGATGGTCAATATATAGTGGAAACACATGCCAAAATGAGAAGCAACATTGAAGAAAGAGGATAAGATGTGACAGTTGTATCGAGACATATTCTAATTACATTTTATTTAGCGTAATTGTAGATTTGAAATATCGATGATAACATTTTTAGGTAATTTTCTAATAATACTCATTAATTTTGAGTTACGTAGTAATTAGGAGTGTTGGAATGTTGAATGGGATATATAATAACAAGGTTTAGGACATGAGAAGAGAAAATCCAAAGTTTGGATTTTTCTCCATGGGAGTAATGATTGTAGTTTTGGTAGTGCGACGACACTGCACTCTCTAGTTTTTGAAAGAAAATTAGGTTTTGGGAATGTACTACAGTGCTAGGTCTCAATTGAGCATATTATGGGGAAAATCTGGAAGATTCTCTAGGATCATTGTGGCGTTGGGAAAGCGAAAACCATGGGGCTTGATCAAAGCTTTAAAATATTAAAATATCTCAAACCATTTTTGCAAAGAATTTTACTCAACCACCTTGCGAGAGAAGAAAGATGAGGATAAGTTAGGATAGAGAAGAAAAAGGAATTTTAGAGGTTAAATTCTAAAAATCGTCCATCGAGCAAGGTGGAAAAATTATGTGGCAAGAGGTAGACATGCCATACCCTATTCTACTTTCAATTCCTAAGTGATTATAAAAAGATATGATTAAAAATATATTTATTTCTAGTTTGAAAGAGGTTGTACCATAGAACTTTTAATATATTATTGTACTCTTCATTATGGGCAATTTGACTAGAAGAAGCAAATTGTCACCAGTCAATTTTTATGTGATTAATCTCTAAAATTTCTTGTTAATTGAGTCATCTTTGAATGTTAGTATGGTTATTAAAGCGTGTTAATTTATTATTTTACACATCCTCTATGAAATTAGTAAAATTATGGATACTTTGTATAAGCACTTGAAATTTTGGGCTTTTGATAAATTTATTTATATACAAGCTTTGAATTTTTTAGTTCTATTCTGCATTTGGATTATCATGCACTCTATTGTGAAGAAAAAAAGCACACTCTGAAACTCTTTGATTGGGATCAATGTGAATATATCTCCATGTTGGATTACTCTATTTTGTTTTGACTTTTAGATGGCTCTCTATTGAAATATACTGTAATATGTTCTACCTCTACTCAATACTTACTTCAAGCAGGTGGGATATTTATTTAGGGAGTTATAAGATGGCTCTGTATGAGAAGTAGTATGCGAAATGGTGAAGTAAATGGTAATTTTAGTCTTTTGTTATTTTTCATTTGGAACTGTGAATTGAACTCTATTACAAGGAAAAGGGTGAACTACTAAGTTTATACACACTTTATTATTTAAAATATTTCATGCTAAGGTAAGTGTTGTTGCAACTCGAGCTCACGAGTTTATGTTTTTGATGATAACAAATATTATGGCTCACGTCCTTATGTCTAACTGTATTTACAATGTATATTTTTTTATGCGTACTAACATTTCAGGAATGTCATCCAACGAAGATTCAATGCTCAAGATTGGGTAGAATATGATAAAGATTTTTTTAATGTTCATTGATATATATTTGATTTCTTAAGTCAAGTCATATAAGGATGTATGCTAGCTTGGTGACCATGCACACACACTCTCACGAGGAGTGAGATTGAGTCAAAATCAGATGTTCAAATTTTGAACTAATCATACTATATGATTTATATTATACTATATGATTTATATTATACTATATGATCAGCTCATATAACTAAACATACTGGAAGATTTGGATCATCCAAGATGATCAATTATGATCATGAAAATAGCTGCCAATTATAATTTAGGCAAGATTTTGAATTTTATATTTTGTTCTAATAATCCAGGATGATATATATCATACTGGATGATCTATGACAATCATGCCTAAATTGATCATGTGATTTGAGGACTAATTATGGTTAATTTATTCAATATGATTGTTTATGTTATTCAGTGCAGATCGTACTAGATGACCTGATATATACATGGGATGATACTTGATTTTCCCAAATGAAATAACATAATTATTAATCTAATCATCAAGGACGATACTCCATATCATCCTGGACAATTAGTACTAATTTATACTAATCATATGGCACTATTTTGTGATCATACTGGACTATCAGGTAAAATTCTACACTTCGTACTAGACAATCTTGTGATCGTACTGTATGATCTTTGAAGGAAAATTTTATTTTTAGGGTTTTTGAAGCTATATATTTAAGCTTTCTCTGACGATATTATAAATATCTTTCTCGTGCATTGAGTCTTCATTCTTTTGGAGAAAACTTGAAGAGAGAGCCTTGAAAGGGAGAGATGAAAGGGTGGAGTTTGAGAGGGAGAAGATCCTTGTGGATTTCAAGGGAGTGTGGAGGGGGTTTCTCATGGTTGCTATGGAAAGCTTGGATCTTAGTACCATCAGATTCAAGGTTTATCTTGAGGGAAGTTTTGGGAAGAAGAAGATTTCTTTAGTGTTAAAGGACCAGACTACTCCACCGTATCGAGGAAGGTGAAAGGGATTCGTGGTTCCTAGCCATCTCCTGAAGGGAGAAAAAGGAGTCAAAGTTCTCTGCCTATAAAAGGAGTTTCGATCATCGGCTTCATCGGGTTGGTGAAAGAGATTTGGTAAGGGCTTCTCCGCCAAGCTGTGGGGGGCTAATGGAGAGTCTCTAAAGGTTTAGTACAATACCTAGAACGGGAGGTTCTAGGGAGTGGATGTAGGTCAGGTTGACCGAACTATTATAAAATATGGTGTATTTTTTCATGGTTTTATTTTTCTGCACTTTTTTATGTATTTATTATGTGGTTAAAAATATTTAATTTTTTATAATTTTAAAATTACTTTTCTTCCATATCAAGAGATAAAACTATCAGTTTTCATGTATTAAAAAAGCTTTTAAAAGGAGGATTTTTCTTTGTGTTTAAAGAAGTTTTTTGAACCACTACTTCACCCCCCTCTTGGTTAGCATAGGGACTAGTTTTTTAGGGTTTCACAACCCTCACAAACTTTCAAGGGTCCTGTTGAGTTAATTGAGTTTGATAAGGAGAATGGAATCTAATATTTAAAGGTACATATGAATTTATTATTTAGATTATTTTTTAGTTTTTTTTTATGATCGTTATAATCTAAATTATTATTATTTATGTATTTTGAAAGAATATTTTGTATATATCTTTTGGTTGTATGTTTTGCATTATTTTGAATGATTAGCTAGCTCTAGTGTAATAATAAATCGAGTTAAGAATTAATAACTGTGTAGGAAAAATAGGTTTAAATTCCTCCCTTAAGTCATGGGGCACTAATGTCACGCACTAGGATCTAAAGTGAATGAATATTTTTTAGAACTAAAATTAATTTCTTTAAAGAAATATAAATAGTAAAAATCATAATTCACTTTTACTATAATCAATATTTACATGCTATATCCAATACCAAAACTATATGTACAAAAGCCTTAGTATTATTTTTTTTTGAAGATTGCAAACTTGCATTAAGAACAGAGAGAAAAGCTATTACAAACTAATCAAGATAAGCAGACCTCATATTCCTTCTTCAAAAGACTAGATAATGAAGAAGGAATATCAAGAGAAGAAATAGAATCAAAGCAAAAGTATTTATGTAAAGCTAAAGTTGCACACAAATCAGCAACTTTGTTACAATTTCTAGGTATGTGGTGGAAAATTACCTTATTAAAGTCGTGGAGAAAAGAAATCCGCTCGAAGAACTGGCCTTTAGCAGAAGCGTTCGCAACAGAATTTTGTAGGAACTTGATGGAATTGTAGTTGTCTCCTTCTATTATTAAGCCTTTACAATCAAATTTCCAATCTTGAATGAAGTTCTTCAAAGAGAAAATGGCTTCCAGCTCATGTTGGTTGATGTCCCAATGCAGTTTTTTCTTTCCAAAAGCAAGAAGTAAACTACCTTTAGAATCCCGAGCCACACCACCAATGCTGGCTAAATTTGAATCCATTAAAGCTGCATCAACGTTAATTTTGATCCAATCCAGTGGTGGGGGATGCCAAGTGGTTTCAGACTCACAATGGAGGTTAGCGTCCCAGTTAAGTAGCATTGGATACTTGTTTGTGGCTGTGAATAGAATGTTTGTAGCAACAACAGAAACAGGAATTGATGGGTTACCATGCTTCACATCATTCCTTCGATTCCAGGAAAAATAAGCTGCCATACAGTAGATCTTTGCAATATCTAAGCTAGCATTGGATAAACATCTCAGTTGCTAAAAGCAATCAGTTAGAGAACTGAATGAAGGAATATAAAACCCCCAAGACCACAGTTTACTTAAGATCTCAATAAGAGATTTGCAATGAACTAAGATATGCTCACAATTTTCAATAACAGAGCAACCATAAGCACAATGATCATTGTTACTTAGCTTTTTGAATTTCAAAAATTCATTTGTGGGAATGGCAAACCTGCTTAAACGCCACCAGTAGAGCTCGACTCTTGGTTTTAGCTTCAGCTTACGAAGCCAACTGGCAAATCCAGAGTCATCAATGATTTTGTGATTCTTGATAAATTCAGAGTAAGCCAATGAGGTAATAGACTTCCCAAAATGCTGATAAAGAAGCTCCACGTAGTCATCTTCTCCCTCATGGATAATACATTGCTGAACAATAAGGTTGACCAACTCAATATTGAAGTAATGGTTGAGTTCCGAAATATTCCAATTGCCATCTTCACAGATGAAGCTGTGCAATGTCAGATTTTCCAAACTGGTGCAGTCAGCGAGCATAGGCCATTTTTTGAAACATTTATCTAGCAACCAAATGTCATTCATTACACTAATACTAGCACCATTAACAATATTCCACTTTGCAATTGGTTTAAGAAAGGAAACTCCATAAGTGATGATGGATCTAGCTGCAGATTGTCCATATTTGTTCTTACTACTCCACATTAAGGAGCCATATTTAACAGACCATCATTTATACAGAAGAGAAGATTGATTTTGGTAGAGCCTCAAAGCCAACCGTGCTCTTAAAGGACCAACTCTTTTAACAGAAGAGTGCATACCCATACCACCACTATATCTAGGAATACATAATTCGTCCCAAGCTATGTAGTGAAGTCCCTTAATACCATAGTTTTGATGCCAGATGAAATCTCTACAGATTCGGTCCAGCTCATATAAAATCTTCTTGGGGATTAAAGAATGTGTTGAGATGAAAGTAGGAAGAGAAAGCAGTGATGATTTAGCGAGGACCAGCCTTCCAGCAAGTGATAGAAAACGAGCTCCCCAGGTGTTGAGCTTATCCAATGCATGGTCAACAACAAATTGGAAATCACTTTTAATCAAACGTCTCAATGCAATTTTGATTCCCAGATATTGAATTTCCTTGACGGTTTTGAAGCTAGAAATTTTTCTAATCTTGCATTTCTGGATGACTCAACAGATTTCCCAAAAAAGATTTGGGACTTTGTCTGATTAATACCTTGTCCTGTCCAAGAACAATATTCAGAAACTAAGCTCATCATATCTTTAAACTGAGAAGAGGAAGCTGATCCAAACAACAACACATCATTGGCATAGAGTAAGTGTGTAATTCTAGGAGCTCTAGAGGAAATTTAAATGCCTAACTGATGACCTCTTTGCTTGATTACACTGGATAGAAGCTGAGAGCACATGATGAATAGATATGGCGACATTGGACAGCCTTGTTTAAAGCTGGTCTTGGCTTTGATCCATCTGGTTCCTTTGCCATTCAAAAGAATAGAAAAATGAACCTTAGTGACACATTCCAAGATAAGTGATGAGAATTTCACCGGGAAACCAAACCAATAAAGAACATTCTCCAATGTCTTCCAACACATGCTATCAAATGCTTGGGCCATGTCAAGCTTAACAGCCATAAGACCCTTTTTATTTTTAGAAATTCTAAGCTTATTGAAGATTTCCAATGCAAGAAGACAGTGATCTGACATAGATCTGCCCGGAACGTAAGCAACTTGTTCCTCAGAGATAAGCTTGGGAATGAAGACTTTTAATCTGTTTAGTAACATAGTAGTAGAAATTTTATAAATGGTTTGACAAAGACTAATTGGGCAAAAGTTGGAAGGAGATACTAGAGACTTGATCTTGGGGATAAGAACAATCAAAGTGACTTTCCAAACTTCATTCATACAACCTGTAGAGAAAAACATCTTGATAGCTTTCCAAGTAATGTCTTTTACAATGTCCCAATATAATTTAAAAAAAGTAGAAGTAGAGCCATCCAAGCCCGGGGATTTATTTGAACCTTGCTGGAAGACTGCAGCAGTAAAGTCCGTCTCAGTAAATTCAGAATATAAAAAAACACTATCTGCAGTATCAATAAGCTGAATTTGTTTGACATAAGGCCAATTCAGGTTATTGCATTACCTGAATTTTCATTTATCTTCAAAGAATCTTAAGAAAACAGATTTAATACTTTCCATATCTTCAACTACATTGTTTTCCTCATCTTTAATTTGTCTGATTAGTTTGCCGTTCTTCCTTGCCGTAGCATAGGCATGGTAAAATCTTGAATTGGTGTCACCTTCTTCATTCCAACTTGCTTTAGCACACTGATTCCACCACAAAGATAATCAAAGTAATGTAACATTCAATTCCCTGACATTACTACGCAGTAATGTAAGGTTCTCTGGAATGAGACCATTGTCAGCTTCTTCTTGCAATTGTAGCTTGAGAATATCGTTCTTGAGCTCTTCTTTCAATTGAGTCAGACTTATACACTTATTCTTGTTCTAGAAAAAAGGAGATTTCAAAGTTCTCTTAATTTTTCTATTAAGAACATCAGCTTCATCACCATAGTCATGCTTATTCCATGCATTAGCAACAATTTTTCTAGTAGCAGGGTAAGTTTTCCAGGTATCCTCAAACCTAAAAGTTTTAGGACGTGATTGTACAGTTTCTTCAAGTTTGAAAGCAATGGGGCAGTGATCGGAGGCAATTCTAGCAAGATGCCGAATTGAAGCATATGGGACCAACTATAAAGCAGAGAAGTTCAGCAAACAGCGATCTAGATGCTCCCAGATTCTAGCATTGCCTTGCTTATTGTTACACCAAGTATATTTAGGCCCAATTACACCTAAGTCATGAAGGTCTTGGTTAGCCATGAATAACTTCATCTCCTTGATCCCTTTATTCAAGCAAAACCATTTACCACCTCTCTTATCTTCCTTGGAAAGAAGACAATTAAAATCTCCTCCCATAATAGTGGGAACATCAGTCTTCATAAGATTATCAAGTTAACTCCAAAGATCTCTTCTGACTTGGAACTCTTTATGGCCGTAGACCATAGCCACATTCCAGAGACCTTTGCTGGGAGTGATCAAAGTGCTGAAGACAGCTTGAGGAGAATGATCTAACACAGAAAAGGTAGCCAAGTTGTTATTCCACAAAATAAGAATCCCGCCAGCAGTACCAGCCGCAGGTTGATGAAAAAAATCCCAGTTGTTGCCAATTAGTTTTTTGACATCCTTCATATTGATCGAAGTGACCTTAGTTTCAGCAAGGGCCACAAAAAAAAAAAAAAAAAAATAGAATTATCCTTTACAACTTCTTTAAGGTAGAGGGAGGTCTCCTTATTTTTGACCCCTCTACAGTTCCAAAAAATTAATGAAGATATTAATTAGCTGAAGGGGAGAAGTCTCCGCCTTTCTTTTTGCTCTTACCCTCTACTTTCCTCTTCCTAAAGCCTAGTTCAATTGGACCCAAAAATTTCAATTGAGGTTTAGATTTGTGCTTAACAGAATTGGTGTTGATGAAATCAACTGAATCAACCTTTGGATTCACAGATATTAGTAGGAAATTCTGAAATATTCTGGATTGTATCACCTGAACAATCTTGAGTGTTACCTGAACCTGCATCAACCATAATTTCAATATGATTGGAATCAATAATGATTCAAGTATTATTTTTAGGAGCAAAAGCACAATCTGAAGGAACGGGGTTGGCGGGATCAGCAATTTGAATAAGATGAGTAACACAATAACTATCATAACAATTCTCAACTATTGCTTCCTCTACTATGTCAGCTTTAACAGAAGTGGAGGTGTTGGTCTGCCCAGAATTCAAAAAGTCTGAATTCGGACCAGATTTCACACTTGCTTTACAATGATTCTCTTCAATATCTTGAACAGAGACATCACTAAGAATCTCAAAGCTATTTGTCAAATTTAGTTCTACATCAGGAGAAACCTGCTGTTGTTGAGAGTTGCTTATAGCTCTATCTTCTATAACTTCATCATCATTAGAATCCTTAACAGGTATTTTTGGATTAATACAACTAACAGTAATAGGAGTTTCAGAAACTTTTATTCCCTTCGTCTGAGGAACCCAGTGCTTTTTGGTTTGCTTTAGTCTCCTTTTGAAGTTAACGTGAATCCAGGGACCGTAAGTTTTCTGTTGAGCAGCGTGAGCAGCAGCATGAATATCTTTACTATTCATTACATTACTGATTTCAGTAGTCTTGGTTGACAAAAGGTCTGGACAATCTGACTTCAAGTGTCCAATTTTGGCGCAGTGATAACAAAAAGATGAAAATTTCTCATACTCTACTTTCTGAAAAAATTTGCCTCCCAAACCATCTACCCATACTCCCGAAGGTAACTTGGTTTCAAGGTTGATGCGAACACAGATGCGTGCAAATTCCTTCTTACTCCAACTAAAAAAATTACCATCAAAGAATAATGGTGTACCAATTCTAGGCTATCATAACAATGTTGACCTCGTCCCAACAATGCAAAGGAAAATGTGGGAAACAAATCCAAACCGGAGCAGTTAGCCCTTTTAATGACAATGGAGAGAAAGAAGGTGAACATTTGTCTAAGCCAACAATGTGGCCTCCAATATACCAAGGCCCTCTACTAAGTACTTCATCCATAGAAGCAACCGTCTTGAATGAGCAAAGGATCCAATTCAAACCCAACGAGGTAAGATGAAAGTTACCAAATCTATTCCATTGCTTGCGCAACTCCATAATACAAATCAAGAATGGAATATTCTTTCCCAAAACTTTCAACACAATAGAATTGGAGAGGATTTGAGAGTTGTTTATTTCCAAATCAGAATTCAATTTTACTGCTACTCCATCGGAAGACATAACAGTGGAATTAGCATCAAAATTGATTTTAATGCACCGAGGCTTTGACCAGGCGTTGAGAAAGGTTGCTTTCGGATTTACTATTGCATCAGAAGAGGTTTCCAATGAAACAGTATTATCTGGAATAACAACTTTGTCGTCAGGACTCAGAGGCTTGGTCTTCTTGTTAACTATATCGATAGGATTTGAAGAAATCAACATATCTTGTTCCAAAGAACCAAAGATTAATCCCAGTGAAGCAGAGGCTAGAAGATCAATCTCCTTACCTTTACCCTTCTCTTCAGTAGAGGAAGAAGGTTTAACAACATGAGCGGAAGAACAAGAACTTTCTCTAATAATCAAAGGTTTAACCCTTGATCTTGATATCGATTGAACACCGAATCCAGATGATCGGTCATTAGAGAGCAGAAGTTCAGTGCGATGATGCGGATCAGGAGGATCCGAGGGAGGACGGCCGGAAGCCTCCATGATTGGAGGCAAGAAACCGCAAAAACCAAGAATTCAAACTTTCTCTCTCTAGAAACTAAGCGGGAGCTTCTCTCTCCTCCTTCACACCATTCTTGAATGAACTGTTAAAGGTACAAAAGCCTTAGTAGGATACAAAAAAATATCCATAAAAAAAGTTGAAGAAAACTATTCTAGAAATGTAGAAAGAAAACTGCGCATGTTGTAGCCTCAACCTGTAGGCTTGTTACCTTTACCTAAAATGATGTTAAACCACATAATGAGCATAAAAGCTCAGTTGTAACTAAAATATTATAATTAAAACCAATCAATGAAAAGTGAAATAATATGATGTAAATCATATAAGGAAATCTATGATCATTATCTATAACGATTATTGATACCATAGTTGTAACACATCACATCTCAATATATTACACTATCAATCATAATATCAGTGAACAATATACAATGATTAGTAATAGTAGCCACATCAATTATAGAAATTAGTAACATTAATTGATGTCCTTATTCCATATGAGTATCCATATAAATCTTAGTAATAGTAATATGTAACAGTTACAATGTTCTTATTATGTTAGTACAATATCAATAAAGTGTTAATATCAACATTAATACTAGTAATCATATCAATAAGCACCAGTAACAGTGACCGGTATTAATAATCCGTATAAGTATCAGTAATTAATATTCTATGAAATATTTGATTGCATGTATCTTATATCATGCTCCTGTACTTTTGACTCCCAATCAATCTTATCAAATAAATCTCAATCATAACATTTTCTCTATCTTTTTAATAAAGACTATTGTTAGTGTTGATATATTAATGATAAGACTACTACTAGTGTTGATATATTATAGTGCGTCTGAGCTTTGTGGAAATACTATCTTTAATATATGAACACTAGCAGTAGTCTTATCATTTATATCAATACTGGCAGTACTCTTATCATGTATATTAATTCTGATAGTACTATCTATAATATATCAATACTGGCAATATCATCTATAATGTATTTATATTGGCAATACTCTTATTATGTAAATCAATACTAGTAGTATATAATATATCAATATTGGTAGTACTCTTATTATGTATCAGATATCATTAGTACGATCATCCATACACTTATCTTTGAATAGATATCAATTAGTTCATCATTCAATCATATTAATCAGTAACATTTTAGTACATCATTTTCATATATATATATATATATATATATATATATATATATATATAGTCACTTCATTCATTTCATCCCATATCACATTTCAGTATTATTATGCCAATCATAATACATCATTTCAGCCCATTTCAGTATTCCTTTTTCCTACTTATTTTACCTAGAAATTCCTTTACACATATTTAACTTATGAAAATATAGAAAATATATATCAAATTATTTAGAATGATCAAATTTATAACATATCAAAAGTTACACGATAAAATCTTATAAATGAGAAGAAAATGTATTTTTTGGTAGATTTAGGAGAGATAAGTATGCAAAAATCAAAATATTTGATAACAGAAGTAAGAGGGTAGTTACTTATAATAAATATAAAAAATTTTATAAAAGAAATGACAAACCAAAATGTCCCTACGAACTTTCTCTCTCGTCATCTCTTACCCATCATCCTCCTTTCTCTTCCTTTTTTTCAATTTCTTCTTGGCCAAGAAGTGTGAGAGTGAGGGAGAGGTGAGGGTGGAAGGGATATTTATACTAAAATATATTTAAAAATACTTTTAGTGCCCTAACACCACAAAGCTCAGACCCAGCGCCACAACACTACATGTCGAATTCAAAGTTACTATAGATTAGACACAAGTGCCATAACGATATTTTTTTTTCACCACTTTACTCTCATGCATAGCACCACTGCGCTGCACTTCATAAAAAAATTTAGATTTTCATATTTTTTCATTTTAAAATACTATTTATATCTTTGGGTTATTACATTACACTACACAACCTTGGATATGAAAAAATTTTTAAGAACTTTTTATGATAAGTGCTTTGTATTTTGATATTTTTATGAAAATTTTGAAGTTCTTAACTCTCTCCTAGGGCTTAAAGCCTTTCAAACTCTCGTGAAGTCCTTGTAGAAATTTGGTAGGAGAAAAAGAGGTAGTGCCCATTAAGGGGCTTGTTGAGCTGGCTGGGGAAGGGAAGACATCACCTCCAGAGAAAGTGAGGACTGATGCGAGTGTGGCACTCATTATAAGGTGCAACCTTTGAGAAAATAATTAGTGCTTAAAAATAGTGGCCACTTCCCTCAAGTTAAAGGCAACCGCTCCCATCAAGAGAAAGGTGGTGGTAACCTCAACTGTAAGGGAATTAAGGTTCCCTCCTGCTACAATTAAAGGAATCAAATTTGATGTGGAGGTGGCCAAGAGAAGGGCTGAGTAAGGGAAGATTTCCATTGATATAGTGTTGCGGATCTATTTTCATAGATTATGATTTTGATGATAGTAAACACTCTTATTTCTCTACAACTGCCTTATCTACTGATATTTCAGGTCCACAAGATCAGACTGTAATTTGGAACCAGCTCAAGATTGGGTAGACTAGGTCTAAATCAATTTGTACCACTTTTTTCTTTCTTGAGTCTATTATATTTGGTGTGACTCTTGATGCTATGTAACATTGCACACATAAACCTTGGAAGAATTTCTAATTGTTCCCTAGAGTTTACTGTTTTTGGTAACATCGTCCAGGACGATATTTATATCGGCCTCGATGATCGGTTCAAAAATAGAAACCCTGATTAGGGCATCATCCTTGTTAAGGCAGCCGTCATTAAACACATCATCCTGGATGATTTTGTATAGGCCAGGATGATAGACTCAATTTAGAAAGAATCTACCGCCAGATCTATTTAGGAATTACTTATTTTTGGACATCATCCCGGTAGATCAATCTGGCCTATCAGGATCGGCCTGGCCGATCCAGCACAATTTTTCTTAAATAAATTTAGCAATTAAGGAAAGCAATTAATGGTGATTTGCACGATCACATTGGCCGGGCCGATCTCATGATCGGCCGGGACGATTTGACATCGGCCAGCTTCTTTTTAGGGAAATATTCAGGACGATTTTCCTCATATTTTGTACTAATTATCCAGGATGATATCCTATCAGCCTGAACGATATGACCAAAAATCTCTTAATCAACCCTAACCGACTGGGCTGATTGAGCGTAATTTACGCTGATCGGCCAGGATGATATTTATATCGGCCTGGATGATAAAGTCGACAAATTGTATTAATGAGCTCATTTTGAGATCTTCTATTTAAACTTTGACAAGGCACCTTTGTAAGTGTCTTTGGCAGCCATTATAGCTTCGTTCTTTTGGGGGGAACTTGAAGAGAGAGCTTGAAAGGGAGTGAGGAATAGATGAAGTTTTAGAGAGGGAGAAGATCCTGTGAGGGGGGACTCAAGGGAGTGTGGAGGGGGATTCCACACGGTTGCTCCGGCAGGCTTGCACCTTAATACCGTTAGATTTAAGGCTTGTCTTGAGAGAAATTCATAGAAGAAGAAGATCTCTTTGGTGTCAAAGGACTCGGCGACTCCGCCACACTGGGGAAGGTGGAAGCGATTTTGTAAGGGCTTCTCCGCCTAGCTGTGGGGGCTAAAGGAGAGACACTTAGTTTAGTGCAATACTTGGAGGGTGCCTCCAAGGAGTGGACGTAGGTCAAGGTTTGACCGAACCACTATAAATCTGATGTGTCCTTTTCTTTATTATTTTTGCATTTATTTTTCTGCATTGTGTTTTCTCTGTGGTGAATCTTGGTTTGTGTTTTTGATCGAATGATTTATTTTAAAATATCAATTCACCCCTTTTTGGTTAGCCTTGGGACTAGTTCATAAGGGCCTAACATTCCTAATGAACTTTCAAGTGGTATCAGAGCAGGTTTCATAAAAATGAGTTTTTGAAAAATTTTGAATTTTGATCCATGGCTAATTTTGATAATCGTATTATTTTGGAAGGTTATTCTATCACCAGACCAGCTTTATTTGAAAATATTACGTTTGATTTTTAAAAAATTTGCATGTCTACATTTTCGCAATCAATTAATTTTTGAATGTGGCAAATGATTTTAACTGGTTATTCCTTACCATCACGTGTTATAGATGGGATTAAAGTTGATATTCCTTTTAATTCATGGAATAGGGAAGAACAAATCTAGCTCAATTGAATGCAAAATCTTTAAACTGTTTTTTCTGTGTTTTTAATTCTGAAGACTTTATGTTAGTTTCAACATGCACTACTGAAATCAAGCAATCCAAGTTGAATTTTTAAATGCATGATTATGAACATTTTTGCATGAAACCTTATGAGATGATCTTAGACATGTATACGATATTTATTCAAATTGTTATATCATTGCATGCTTTAGGTAAGGAGTTTTCAAACTTTGAAAAAGTCAATAAAATTCTTCATTGTCTACTGGATAAGTTTGATGCTAAAGTTGTAGCTATTTTTGAATCAAAATATTTGAATAAATATTCTATTGATAATTTGATTGGCTCACTCTTTGCCTAGGAGCAAAGTTTGGGTCAAAGACTTTTGGATGCAAGTGAAATGATAGTGCTAAAAGCTGAAGATACGGAAAGAAGTGGCTTAGTTGGCGAAGAATGTGATAGCTTGTCAAGCACATTAAGAAGCTCACCAAAGCATAAGCCCCAATAAAAATAGAATAAAGATAAAAATGAAAAAAATGGTAAGATTACTTCTGACGTTATTTGCTTTGAATGCAAGAAATCTGGACATATGAAAAATTAGTACCCTAATTTGAGAACTCCTCCAAGAAAAGAAAAGGGAAAAGCAAAGAAAATTTTAAAATGGCCAAATAATGAAAAACAAAAAATCTCTTGGGCAGACATAGCTTCTGAATCATCTGATCAGGAGCAAGATGATGTTTAAACCATTGTTTGTATTTTTTTTGTTTTGTTTGCATGTTTTTTCATTTTTTTTTGTGTTTTTCGTGTATTTTTTTGTGTTTTGAATTTATTCTTCTTTCATTCTTTCTTTCTTCTCTTTTTCTTGTTCTTTAAATTTTAATTGTGTCTTTACTTTTTCCTTTTTGTCAACACACTCATCACCATCCTTTAAAATTAAAAAAAGGGGGATTAAAAATCTTAAAATGAAATATCAACCTTCTGTTTTTCTTGAATTCTTATGTAAGTTGTGGTTGGCTTCTCTAAAAACAGTCAAAGTAAGGAAACTCATGATTTTGACTGTCAATCTCTATTTCCTAAAAGAGGTTATTTTACTTTTGATTTAAAATCTTCATCATATTTTAAATCGGATTTTGAAATTGAACTTTTTTCATCTCCCTATATTTTATCTATCGCATAGAAATCTTTTGCAAGTTGTTGAATCTACCTCATAATTTTTCTAATCAAGTAGTGCGTTGTGTCAATAGAATGGGTTTACTTTTGTTTTTAAAATTTTAGAAAGGTAGCATATTAAAAAAAAGGCTAATAACACCAAATAAAAAAAAAGTGGCCAATGACGCGAAACCAAAAGATGTGCAATGACGCCAAATTGAGAAAGATACACAAAGTATATCAAAAGAAAAAGATGCGCAAAGTACACCAAAAAACTAACAAGAGGCATAAAATGAGACCACAAGGAGTATGCTTACCTTTTTGGTTTATTCAAAGCTTAAGAAAACCCTTGATATTTTTCAACGCTTGAGTTTGAAATCATGATTATTGATTAAACAATTCGTGCATTAATCTTTTATTAGATATGTTTTATGTAAGGAGTTTTGAAAAAATTAGTGTTTCTTTTTCTAATTTATTCCTTGATTTAGATATTGGATTAAAAAGTTTTTGATCCTTTAAAAAGAACTTTAGCTTGGATTATCAATTTCTGAATTTCTTACCTCTACTAGATTTTGCGTTGTCAATTCATTTCTTATTAAGTTTTTTTTTTAAAATTAAGAGGTAACTTATTCTTTTTAAGACTTTTTGTGCCCCTTCTCTTTTTGATAATGTCAAAGGGGAAGAAACGTATTATTGTTTTGTATATTTTTCATCTTTCAAAAATAAAAACAATAAAAATTTTTTGATCTCGCCTATTTTAAAAAGTTTTATTCTAGTGAGGGGGAGATTAGGAGAACATGATTTCCTTTTTGCAAATTCAACCTGTAATATAGGGGGAGATTATTGTGGATATATTTTCATGGATTATGATTTTGATGATAGCAAACACTCTTATTTCTCTATGATTGCCTTATCTACTGATATTTCAGATCCACAAGATCAGACTGTAATTTGGAACCAGCTCAAGATTGGGTAGATTAGGTCTGAGTCAGTTTGTACCACTTTTTCCTTTCTTGAGTATATTGTATTTGGTGTGACTCCTGATGCTATGTAACTTTACACACATACACCTTGGAAGAATTTCTGATTGTTCCCTAAAGTTTATTATTTTTGGTAACATCGTCCGGGATGATATTTATATCGGCCTAGACAATCGGTTCAAAAATAGAAACCCTGATTAGGGCATCATCCTTGTTAAAGTAGCCATCATTAAACACATCATCCTGGATGATTTTGTGTTGGCCAGGACGATAGGCTCAATTCAGAAAGAATCTGCCGCCATATCTATTTAGGAATTACTTATTTTTGGACATCATCCCGGTGGATCGGCCTGGCCTATCCAGCATAATTTTTCTTAAATAAATCAGGCAATTAAGGAAAGAAATTAATGGTGATTTGCACGATCACATCGGCCGGGCCGATCTCCGGATTGGCCGGGATGATTTGACATCGGCCAACTTCTTTCAGGGCGGTGTTCAGGATGATTTTCCTCATATTTCGAACTAATAGTCCAGGACAATATTCTATCGGCCTGGACGATATGACCAAAAATCTCCTGATCGTCCCTAACTGATTGGGCTGATTGAGCGTAATTTACGCTGATCGGCCAGGCCGATATTTATATTGGCCTGGATGATAAAGTCAGCAAATTGCATTAATGAGCTCATTTTGAGATCTTCTATTTAAGCTTTGACAAGGAACCTTTATAAGTGTCTTTGGCAGCCATTGTAGCTTCGTTCTTTTGGGGGGAACTTGAAGAGAGAGCTTGAAAGGGAGTGGGGAACGGGTGAAGTTTGAGAGAAGGAGAAGATCCTGTGAGGGGGGACTCAAGGGAGTGTGGAGGGGGATTCCACACGGTTGCTCCGGCAGGCTTGCACTTTAATACCATCATATTCAAGGCTTGTCTTGAGGGAAGTTCACAGAAGAAGAAGATCTCTTTGGTGTCAAAGGATCCGGCGACTCCGCTGCACCGGGGAAGGTGGAAGTGATTTTGTAAGGGCTTCTCCGCCTAGCTGTGGGGGATAAAGGAGAGACACTTAGTTTAGTGCAATACTCTGAGGGTGCCTCCAAGGAGTGGATGTAGGTCAAGGTTTGACCAAACCACTATAAATCTGGTGTGTTCTTTGCTTTATTATTTTCGCATTGTGTTTTCTCTGTGGTGAATCTTGGTTTATGTTTTCGATCGAATGATTTATTTTAAAATATCGATTCAATCCTGTTTGGTTAGCCTTGGGACTAGTTCATAAGGGCCTAACATCCCTAACGAACTTTTATATAGTAGTTGTGGTTCCAAGCAAGGGGAAGGCACCTGCATTGAAGGTGGTAAAGTTGGTGAGTATTGGAAGCTACACACCTCCACAGGACACAAGCGACTCTGAGAAGGTAGTAAGTCATCATGTCTTGCGATGATGCTTTAGCCCGGGATGCACCATAAGTCACAATCCAACCCAATATAATCTATATACTCTAATGGGTTGCACCATGTTAGATATTTGGTAGATCATTTCCTACATTTTTATATTATAGATAATTTCTTTCATCATTTAATTTACATACATAGCCATTAAAATATGATTATATAAAAAATAAAATATCACCTATGATATAAACATTTAGATTTATTCTCATATCAAAATATGTATTTACATTAATCATGACCCATATATCATCTATCAAAATTTATCTAATCATCATAATTATAAAGAATTTATCCATAACATTAAGGAGTACCTTTACAATAATTGTTCTCTTTTTCTGACTACTTCATTGGTCCTTTACCTTTCCCTAGAATATGTAAATAATATAATGAGCATGCGTCTTTGTAGGTCACATATAACCTAGATCATGTTTAATGTAAAGAAGTTAAACCAATATGTATACTAGAATCAAAGTAATCATAATCTACCTTGAGTTAATATTATTCTATGCTTATCAATATACTTGTATCGTATGTATGCAAGTATGATCAATTCGTCATATTGAAATCATATGTTAATGTCTATTTTATTGATAATTTTTTATAATCATATATGCATGCATATCAGTGTATGTATCTTATATGTATCATTATATAAGCTAAGATATTAATATATAACCTATATCATCATTTATGCCAATGTATCATCACATGCATAAAATATAAATATTTATTAATGTTTATCATAAATCATATCATATTTAAATCATCAGTATATATGATTAATTAATAATTATGCGATAATATATTGTGTCTATAATTTTAACATGTAGAGCAGAGCTATTTGAATAATAACATGTCATTAAGGGCATTATATAATTTCCATGTATACTAATATCATATGTTATGTAAAATTAGTATGTATGTACTATGTATACTAGTTTCATATGTCTATATAATTACCATGTATATTAGTATCAGAGATATAGTTTGGTTGAAAATGTTTACCAAACAAAAGGAGCTTTCTTGTGGTGGATTTGCCTTCAAACTTGTGAGTTATTCTAGAACTTTTGAGTGAATTAATTTCTTTTTATGATGGTTTAAAATTATATTATTAGCATAAAAATAAAATATATTACTTACAAACTTATGGTGATAATTAGAAGATTCTAGCAAGTGAGCTCTACTAAGTAACTTATCTTTTTCTCCCCTATGAGAACTCACCTTTAGATTTTTTTTTTAATTTACCTTAAGAGAACTCCTTGAGAGTGTTCTCCACACTTTAGAATAGCCCACAACTAGTGTAGATTTAATCTTTCATTATTTTATTTGCATTCTTTGTTAATGCATATGGTTAACTCTACAAGTTTAATTAGATTAACTTGTGATAACTTATTTTCTTTAGAATTAGAGGTTTTATAGTTATTGGAATTTTTCTTCACATTTCTAATTACATGCATAAGGATATAAGTGTGATAAACTAGGTGTTTTTGAGGCTAAATTGATCTTTTTAAAAAGACTTAAATTGTCTAAGATGAGCTAGGGATGTAAAAGGCCTTGCACCCCCCCGCGCGCCTCACTTAAAAGTTCTCTTAGCATAAAGTTTCACTTTCATGACACATTTATGTTATGTTATACCCAATTCCTCTCATTTATTTTCATATGTTTAAAATCATTTGCATGACATCAAAATCAATTTTTGAGGATCAAATTGAAAATTTGATAAGGATAATATATGCCTTAGACATTAAGATTCATTAAAATAATATAAATGAGCAAGAAATTTAAGAAAAAATAAGAACCAAATGCTAAAACTTAGAGAACAAATGTATTCTCTCATGGCTTATCTACAAAGGAAACCAAACACTTATAATACCTACTCAATATGAACCAAATGCTAAAACTTAGGGAAAAAATATAACTCTAACTCCACCTTTAATACCTACTCAATATGTGCCCTTTAGAATAGAAGAATATTATTTACACCCAAGCTCCAAGGGAAACCAAACACTTATGAGACCACCAACTTATAAAAATGGAGGAAAATGAAAGAATAAATTTAATAATGTTGAAGAGTTTAGTGATCCATCCAAAAGAGTAAAAGTTGAAGCACCAAGTTATGATGACTAACATGACCCAAATAAATATTTTTATCGGTAAGCTCAAATTGATGGATTCTTAGACTAGTATAAAATGGATCACTTTCAAAAACTTACTTCTATAAAGATGAAATTGGCAGGACATGCAAAAATTTATTGGATAAATACACTAGCTAAAGAATAAAGGCTACGGAGATTCAATCTCACTTGGATGTAAATGAAGGAAATGTTAAGAAAAAATTATTGCACTTGGCACCAATATAAGAAATTGCATGATTATTTGATAAATTTAAGATGAAGAAGCATTCTTGGAACTTTATATATTATTTCTTTTAGAAACCCAATCTCTAAAACAATTTGTGCTAACATTGATTAGTAACTATCTAATTGTCTTTGGACATAGAATTGATATTAAAAAACATGTTGAATTGTTTGACCCTAAAATTTTAGAGAAAGCTTTTGATTATGCCTTATTGGTTGAATAATAAAAGAAATATATTTCCATCTCTAAAATTAAGAAGCAAGCCCCCTCCAATTCATCCCATAAATCTATAGGTAGACTCACTTTGGCTATGGCTTAACCTATTTTCCTAAGGCTCCTATTAAAGGAAATATTAAGAATACTATAGAGGTAGTCTTTTTAAATGTTGTAAAAAAGGACATATATAAAGTTAGTGTAGGGCACAAATTTTATTCCTAAAATAAAAAAAAATCCAATATATAATAACTTAGAAGAAGTTTAAGATAGCACCCCACAGTATGAAAAATAATTGGAATTCATTGGTGACCGTCAAATTATTATGATGAGATGCCTTATGGTAGCTAAAAATTAAAGATAAGGTAGATGAGAAAAAAATATATTTAGCATGTATGTTGTGTGAAAAGAGGTATATGCTAGTTATAGATGAGGAAATTACAATGTATATTATCGCGACCCACACCTTTCTATCCTTACCCGAGCCCTTTCATGTTAGTTTGGTCAACCACACATCTCTTTCAATAACCAGTAAATGACTAGTTCCCATTAAAATTAGTAGCTATAAAGATCAAATTTTGTGTGATGTTCTAACCATGGACATTACTTGCATTCTATTATGAATACCTTTGTTGTATATTTAAATTTTATCCAGTATGATAGGAAAATTACATATGCCTTCAAATATAATAATAAAGACTACTAAACACTAATCAGTGAAACTCTAAAGAAGATACCATCTATAACTCCCCATAGGACCAACTCTTATTTACAATCCATTTCCTATCTAAAGAAAGGTGCAAAACTTCAACTAATTATTTTTGAAACCCTATTGCTATAGATAATATTACTAATTATAATGTAAGTTTTTTACTTCTATTACACCTTGTTTGAACTTAATCACTCAAACAATATATTTTAGAACCTGTTAAGTGTATATTGTGTTCTATTTAATTTTTTTAAATTAATTGAAAATGTATTATTTTAGATGTGTTTGTGTATAAAATATTTAGGATAAGGCAAAAATTCAAAAGTATTGAATGAGCATCACAGCATGGCCATCTATAACATTCCAATGCTTATTTTTAACATTACAACACTGGCCTCTCAAGAATTTAAGGAAAAATTAATGCCCCATAAGAAGTAATGTTAGTGCCGTAATATCAGCATAATAACACTGGAGTCTTAGAAAAATGACTGCCAGAGCATCGATCATTGAAACGTTATAGTGCATAATTTTTATACCACTGTGACAGAGCAACTATCAAAATGAGGAGCCATGGTGACTCAGCTAAAAGATACCAGTTCAACCTTTAACTGTGCCAAGTTAGCCCAATGCCGTAGAGAAGCAAGCATTAAAACACCGAAGCGCCAGTTCATTTTATATCACTATGATGCAATTTTGTTGAGTTTAGTAGAGGAGTTCTTTAAAAAAGATTTTAGATATATATTTTTTGATTTAACAATCATGACTTAGTTATATCAAGATTAATTTGAGCTTTTGTTCCATGAGAAAGGCTCCACTAATAATGGGAGTCCATTATGTGGTACATGTCTTGTGATATTCATGTTGCTTGCTGGGATAAAATGTTCTAGAGGATATTCATTGGAATTAATGCTTTAAAAATGGAGATCTTTGGGGATTGAGTTTAATAATGACAAGGGACCAGTTGTTTTAAGATGCTCAAGAGAATCTATTTCTTTTATGAGAAAATTGAGGGCTATGCCCACCTCCCATTGATTTTAAAGTTTACAAATAATATAATAATATTAATAAAACATACATCCTACATAACAAATACAAGATAACAATTATAAAAGAATAACATCTAGAATGAATAAAAAAAGGCTCATCGAAGTTAAACTAAAACAAAACATGTATGACAAGATGGTTTTCAGTAGATGAGTCAATAAGGCAAGAACCTAGTAGTGGTACCATCCTAATAGAGATAGATCAGTAAGTAGGAAAAGTAGCACTTAGTAACTCAAAGAAAAGATTAAGTTATCCTCTATTCCATCATAAATGATTGGATATGTGTGTAATATCCAAATCAAAATAATGTGGTAGCATAATCGGCAGTGTTGCACCTTAAATTATCCTTGGACTCCGACAAAAAATTTAGGATTAACATCATTTCTATAAAAGAAATATTGTAGAGTACCAACTATGCATCTAAAGAGTAAGAATGTTAAATAATATTATTGATGTAACAAAATAATATTGTTAAATTCCATAAGCCATGTTCAGTGAGAATCATCATTTTTTCTAAAAAAAGAGAAAAAAAAAACTTCACAAAATGCAGCAATCCAATAAACAAAAGTAATGTTGAGTAGCAGAAAACATCTAAAAAACACTTGAACTCCAAGAATTCTCCCAAATTATATGGTGCAGTGGCTCAAATTAAGAGAGAAGTAGATGGCTAACATCATCCAAAAGACTAGGCCCATTACATATTGTAAGATAAAAAGAAAGAAAAAAAAAGAAATACTTTAAATAATTGTATGTAATAAGCTGTAGGAGGTTAGCCACAGAGGGGCACTCAACATCACCATTGAATTCATTGGGATTTAGAGTGACAAGGTAGCATGTATAATAGATACAATAAAAAAAACATAGCCATATCATATTGACTAAATAGTGAAAACAAATCATTGAAAATAAAGAACACCTCTATTGAAGTAAAGCTTTATAATATTGAGTGGATTATTATGTTTAAATTTTCACACTAAAATTTTTAGATGAATGGGAAAATGAATTTTGGAGACTATATGTTCAACCACAGTGGCGAATGGCTGTAATTTCTTTCACTCCATAGTTTATAGATAGTAATGTGATCCTACAATATAATTTATCCACATGGGTAAGTGCTTGAATGATGTTGCAAGTAAAGCAAAATAAAGCATAATTAGGGGTGAAATTTTTAAGTATAGAAGAGTAAGAATAATCTAAGAATAACTGTGAATGAGATTCATCATTGTCTATATAAATCTATCTAACATTTGTGCTTTTAACCAATAGAGCATCTTTAGTTTTCAAGCCACTAATGAAAAAGTTATTAGCAAATATAACATATTTGATGGATCACCCTTCGAACTAAACAAAATTCTTCAAAGAAACCTTTGGTTCAACAAGAAAGAGTTCATTATAGGTAATTTTATAATTGAAAGCATTACGTCCCCATTAATTACAACAAGAATGTATGCGATGTATCTCAATTTATTATATTTGGAGAACACATGCAAAGTTCTCTAAATTTGTAGAGAATGGGAAGCTTCACATACCATTAATAATGAAATCATATATAGTAGTATAAAAGTTACAATTAAAAAATGTGAATAACGAACTTTTGAATGCTTCTATAAGTGAATTATCATGGAACCAAGGGTCATTAAGGAAAAGTAAACCATAATTATTGTCAACTTTAAGAGAGTGATAAGTATGTGGTTTATTTGCAACTTCACATGTATTTTCAAAATGTTCTAGTGTTATTGGTAGGCTTGATCCCAAAAAAGGAATAGTAGTTGAAAAGACAAGATTCAAGATTATTTTTAAAATCTAATAGTCTCCTAATGAGTTTAAATTAACTTAAAACATGTAAAGTATTTATAATGTTGGGACCTAAATAACCATTATGAGTGTGTTTAGTTATAGTTTTCCATGATATGAGTTTAGGTTTTCTAAGTTCACCACTATTACAAAGAAATTTATTAATAAGCCTAGTATTTTTTCTTCTAATGCTTGTAAGTATAACAATAGAACAAAAAAATGATGTAAATAGTTTCAAATGGTCAATTTAACAAGGATAATGTTGTTAGTGATACCTCTATCATAAATGAAGGTGGACTGAGCTAGGTGGATACGCTTTGGAAGAACTAATTTTATTCTTCAGACAATGAGGTTGGAAATTGCTTTATAAATAGTTTTGCAATGAAATATGAAATTTTATGAGGGTTTTTAAACCTTTATGAACTAGCCCGAGGCTAACCAAGAGGGAGGAGGTTGAGTTGGTTATTTTAAAAAAATTTCTTAAGGCTAAAAGAACATCTTTTTAAAATCTTTCTAAATATTTTAAATAAAATAATTTTATCCCACAATGCGGAAGCAAAATTACTTTCATAATAACTAAAATTAGAAATTTCAAACATAGAACAAATCACAGAAAAATGCAAAAAAGTAAATAAAAAGGACACACAAGAGTTATAGTGGTTTGATCAACTTTACCTATGTCCACTCCCCAAAAATCTCATTTCTAAGTATTGCACTACAAGTAGTGTCTCTCCTTTTTCCCCCATAGCAAGGTAGAGAATCCCTCACAAAATCTTTCTACCGGCAGGGTGAGGTAGAGTACCTTGAATCCTTTAACTCCCTCCATGAGTAGGTAGATAACCTGTAAATCCTTTTTCACCCTCCTGGTGAAGACAGAGAACCTAGGAATCCTTTTTCACCCTCCTGATGAAGACATAGAATATGGATCAGATACTGATGAAAGTCTCCCCAGAACCACCAAGGAATTAAGAAAGAAGCTAGAAGATGATGGTGGAATTATTTCTTGTAGCAACCTTTGTGAATCCCTCGCAACTATCCCTCATAAGAATCTCTCCATTTCTTCTCTCCCAAAGCTCTCTATCTCTCTCTCTCTCTTTGAAAGTTTGATAGGGATGTTAAGCCCTAATGAACTAGTCTCAAGGCTAGCGGGGTGAATTGGTATTTAAAAAATTCTTTAATAAAAAAAAAAACTCAAATCAAAGTTTACAAAGAAATCAAAGTGCAAAAAATTAAATGCGGAAGCAATAATAAAGAACACAGAGATTTATAGTGGTTCAATCAACTCGACTTACGTCCACTCGCCGGAGGCGCGCTCTGAGTATTGCACTAAACTCAGTGACTCTCCTTTTGCTCCCACAGTAAGGCAGAGAAGCCTGTACAAACCTCCTTTTCACCAACCCCGATGAGGCAGAGAACCCAACTCCTTTTACTTCCACCTAAAGCAGGCAGAGATCCTCAACTCCATTGGCTTCCTCCTGTTGCATGCAAAGAACCTTGATCAGTTGCTGAAGTAGACCTCTCTAGAATCCCCAAGGAATTAGGGATGGAGAAGACGATGATGAATCCTTGCTTGGAGCAACCTTTATGAAACCCCTCACAAACTCCCCCTCATGAGATCCTCTCTCTCTCTCTCTCTCTCCTGCTTGCTCTCCCTATCCTCTTGGCTCTTTCAAGTTAGAACAACAGTAAAAGATAATCTCTTGGGAAGAATAAGAGGTCTTAAATAGAAGAGCTTTGGAATAGCTCTTAATTGCAACAAAATGACTTTATCATCCAGGATGATATAAATATTATCCTGTACGATCAATACAAATTTAGCTCAATCAGCTAGGATGATTTGAGATGATTAGAAGGTTTTTATTTATATTGTCTAGGATGATAGGATATCATCCTGTACGATTAGTACAAGTCGTTGAATATCATCCAGAACATTAACCTGAATGGATGTCTAGATAATAAAAAAAATAACCTGATCGTCTAGGATGATATCGTGATCATCCCGAATGATTAGTTTAATTCAGTGCATATCGTCCAGAGCATTGCCCTAAATAAAAGCTGGCCGATGTTTGATCGTCTAGGAATAACTAAGGTTTTTGGACTGATCATCCCGGTCAATTATGTGGTCATCCAGGATGATATGATCGAGCAATCAAACCTTAATTACTTTATTTAATTTTTAGATTAATTTAGGCATAATTGTATTGTATTGTCAAGGATAATATCCTAGACGATGTCTAAAAATAAAAGATACCTAAGTAGATCTGGATGCTGATTCTTTCTGATTTGAACCTATCATCTCGGACGATATGAATATTGTTTAGGATGATGAGCTTAATGACAACTGCCTTAACCAGGATGCCCTAATTAGGGTTTTTATTTTTAACTGGTCATCATGGCTAATTTTTTGGATCATCCCAGATGATGTGAAAAAAAAAATAGAAAACACTAAAATAGTCAAAAAATTTCTCATAAGTATGTGTGTGCAAGGTTACTTAGTATCAGGAACTATATCGTTTACAATTGACTTAAGAAAAAAAAGATTACAAACTGACTCAGACCTAGTCTACCTAATATTAAGCTGGTTTAAATTGTAGTTTGATCTTATAGACCTGAAATGTTAGTATGCAAGGTAGTCATAGAGAAATAGAAGTGTTTGCTATCATCAAAATCCTAATCCTTGAAATCAGATTCACAACAATCTCCTACTTATTGATGATAACAAATAATCAGACAAGCAAAACTAACAAAAAAATAGCTCAAACACTACTCCACCTTTTGACATCACAAAAAAGGAGGAGAAAAAAAAACTAGAAAAGAAAAAGTAGGAAGAAGAAGAATGAAAGAAAAGTATTTTTTTTTTAAAAAATAAACAAGGCATGAAAATGATAAAATCTCTAAGTGATTGAATTTAAAGACTTGTAAGATCAATGAATTAACATCATCGAAATCCGAAAATGATAGAATATCCAATTTTGTTAACCCTAGCTAGGATTTCTCTTAGGGTAAAATTGTCTTTTAAAAATAAAAGACCTAACTCAGAATAAACCAATTGGATAAGAAAAAGAGATCCATTCAAAACATAGTTTCAGAAAAAATATCTTATAAAATAATATACCAAAGCAATTTGTTATAATAAAAAAAATTGAAATCAAGCCTTTGAAAATGTCAAGTGACACATGAATTCTTCTAGGATTTAAATGTTTGAAAGAGAGGGAAGCTTGCTTTTTATGAGCTCATTTTATGCCTCTTATCAATTGATTGGTACACTTTGCGCATCTTCTTATTTTTGATACACTTTGTGTATCTTTCATTTTTTTGGCGATCATTGCACATCTTTTCACTTTTCTTTTCTATTTAGGGCTAATTTTATGCCTTTATCATTTTTTACAAGTTAGACCCCTTTTCAAAACTCTTAAAAACTCTTATTTGTCAGTATATCTTCTAGATATTAGAGAAGAAAAACTTACTCTCTAATAAAGGGAAGAATAAACCATAAAATAGAATTAATTTCATATGATAAATGCAATAACAATATTTCAAAGAATTTGAAAGTAATATAAAGACTTTGAGAATTATATATATAAGATAAATTACTGTAGAAAGATAAAAAAGATTTCAATTATAAAGTCTAGTTGTTAATTTGAAATAGACTTTTATTAAAAAAAAAATTACACCGCTAAAAGAGGAGGTTAGAGGGAGGGAAACAATCAATAGTGTTTCTTCCTTTAACTTATTTAGAGATGTCAAATTATTGACTATAAATTAAAAAAAAGACATAAAAATTATCATTTTAATAATGACCAAAAATAAGAAAAAAAATTAATAAACAAAAAGAAAATTAATAGAGATGAAACAACTACAAAATAATAGCAGAAATAAAAAACTAACTAAAAAATAGAATAGAAACAATAGAAAATAACAACAATCAACAAACGCGCGCCTCACTTAAAAGTTCTCTTAGCATAAAGTTTCACTTTCATGACACATTTATGTTATGTTATACCCAATTCCTCTCATTTATTTTCATATGTTTAAAATCATTTGCATGACATCAAAATCATTTTTGAGGATCAAATTGAAAATTTGATAAGGATAATATATGCCTTAGACATTAAGATTCATTAAAATAATATAAATGAGCAAGAAATTTAAGAAAAAATAAGAACCAAATGCTAAAACTTAGAGAACAAATGTATTCTCTCATGCGTATCTACAAAGGAAACCAAACACTTATAATACCTACTCAATATGAAACCAAATGCTAAAACTTAGGGAAAAATATAACTCTAACTCCACCTTTAATACCTACTCAATATGTCCCTTTAGAATAGAAGAATATTATTTACACCCAAGCTCCAAGGGAAACCAAACACTTAGAGACCACCAACTTATAAAAATGGAGGAAAATGAAAGAATAAATTTAATAATGTTGAAGAGTTTAGTGATCCATCCAAAAGAGTAAAAGTTGAAGCACCAAGTTATGATGACTAACATGACCCAAATAAATATTTTTATCGGTAAGCTCAAATTGATGGATTCTTAGACTAGTATAAAATGGATCACTTTCAAAAACTTACTTCTATAAAGATGAAATTGGCAGGACATGCAAAAATTTATTGGATAAATACACTAGCTAAAGAATAAAGGCTACGGAGATTCAATCTCACTTGGATGTAAATGAAGGAAATGTTAAGAAAAAATTATTGCACTTGGCACCAATATAAGAAATTGCATGATTATTTGATAAATTTAAGATGAAGAAGCATTCTTGGAACTTTATATATTATTTCTTTTAGAAACCCAATCTCTAAAACAATTTGTGCTAACATGATTAGTAACTATCTAATTGTCTTTGGACAAAGAATTGATATTAAAAAACATGTTGAATGTTTTGACCCTAAAATTTTAGAGAAAGCTTTTGATATGCCTTATTGGTTGAATAATAAAAGAAATATATTTCCATCTCTAAAATTAAGAAGCAAGCCCCCTCCAATTCATCCCATAAATCTATAGGTAGACTCACTTTGGCTATGGCTTAACCTATTTTCCTAAGGCTCCTATAAAGGAATATAAGATACATATAGAGGTAGTCTTTTTAAATGTTGTAAAAAAGGACATATATAAAGTTAGTGTAAGCACAAATTTTATTCCTAAAATAAAAAAAAATCCAATATATAATACACTAGAAAATTTAAGATAGCACCCCACAGTATGAAAAATAATTGGAATTCATTGGTGACCGTCAAATTATTATGATGAGATGCCTTATGGTAGCTAAAAATTAAAGATAAGGAAGATGAGAAAAAAATATATTTAGCATGTATGTTGTGTGAAAAGAGTGTATATGCAAGTTATAGATGAGGAAATTACAATGTATATTATCGCGACCCACACCTTTCTATCCTTACCCGAGCCCTTTCATGTTAGTTTGGTCAACCACACATCTCTTTCAAATAACCATAAATGACTAGTTCCCATTAAAATTAGTAGCTATAAAGATCAAATTTTGTGTGATGTTCTAACCATGGACATTACTTGCATTCTATTATGAATACCTTTGTTGTATATTTAAATTTTATCCAGTATGATAGGAAAATTACATATGCCTTCAAATATAATAATAAAGACTACTAAACACTAATCAGTGAAACTCTAAAGAAGATACCATCTATAACTCCCCATAGGACCAACTCTTATTTACAATCCATTTCCTATCTAAAGAAAGGTGCAAAACTTCAACTAATTATTTTTGAAACCCTATTGCTATAGATAATATTACTAATAATAAATGTAAGTTTTTTACTTCTATTACACCTTGTTTGAACTTAATCACTCAAACAATATATTTTAGAACCTGTTAAGTGTATATTGTGTTCTATTTAATTTTTTTAAATTAATTGAAAATGTATTATTTTAGATGTTTTGTGTAAAAAAATTTTAGGAATAGGCAAAAATTCAAAAGTATTGAATGAGCATCACAGCATGGCCATCTATACACATCCAAGCTTATTTTAACATTACAACACTGGCCTCTCAAGAATTTAAGGAAAAATTAATGCCCCATAAGAGGTAAGTTAGTGCCGCAATATCAGCATAATAACACTTGAGTCTTAGAAAAATGACTGCCAGAGCATCGATCATTGAAACGTTATAGGCATAATTTTTATACCACTGTGACAGAGCAACTATCAAAATGAGGAGCCATGGTGACATCAGCTAAAAGATACCAGTTCAACCTTTAACTGTGCCAAGTTAGCCCAATGCCGTAGAGAAGCAAGCATTAAAACACCAAGCGCCAGTTCATTTATATCACTATGATGCAATTTTGTTGAGTTTAGTAGAGGAGTTCTTTAAAAAAGATTTTAGATAATATTTTTTGATTTAACAATCATGACTTAGTTATATCAAGATTAATTTGAGCTTTTGTTCCATGAGAAAGGCTCCACTAATAATGGGAGTTCATTATGTGGTACATGTCTTGTGATATTCATTTGCTTGCTGGGATAAAAGTTCTAGAGGAATTCATTGGATTAATGCTTTAAATGGAGATCTTTGGGGATGAGTTTAATAATGACAAGGGACCAGTTGTTTTAGATGCTCAAGAGAATCTATTTCTTTTATGAGAAAATTGAGGGCTATGCCCACCTCCCATTGATTTTAAAGTTTACAAATAATATAATAATATTAATAAAACATACATCCTACATAACAAATACAAGATAACAAATTATAAAAAAAATAACATCTAGAATGAATAAAAAAAAGGCTCATCGAAGTTAACACAAAACAAAACATGTATGACAAGATGGTTTCAGTAGATGAGTCAATAAGGCAAGAACCTAGTAGTGGTACCATCCTAATAGAGATAGATCAGTAAGTAGGAAAAGTAGCACTTAGTAACTCAAAGAAAAGATTAAGTTATCCTCTATTCCATCATAAATGATTGGATATGTGTGTAATATCCAAATCAAAATAATGTGGTAGCATAATCGGCAGTGTTGCACCTTAAATTATCCTTGGACTCCGACAAAAAATTTAGGATTAACATCATTTCTATAAAAGAATATTGTAGAGTACCAACTATGCATCTAAAGAGTAAGAATGTTAAATAATATTATTGATGTAACAAAATAATATTGTTAAATCCATAAGCCATGTTCAGTGAGAATCATCATTTTTCTAAAAAAAGAGAAAAAAAAAACTTCACAAAATGCAGCAATCCAATAAACAAAAGTAATGTTGAGTAGCAGAAAACATCTAAAAAACACTTGAACTCCAAGAATTCTCCCAAATATATTGTGCAGTGGCTCAAATTAAGAGAGAAGTAGATGGCTAACATCATCCAAAAGACTAGGCCCATTACATATTGTAAGATAAAAAGAAAGAAAAAAAAAGAAATACTTTAAATAATTGTTGTAATAAGCTGTAGGAGGTTAGCCACAGAGGGGCACCAACATCACCATTGAATTCATTGGATTTAGAGTGACAAGGTAGCATGTATAATAGATACAATAAAAAAAACATAGCCATATCATATGACTAAATAGTGAAAACAAATCATTGAAAATAAAGAACACCTCTATTGAAGTAAAGCTTTTAATATATTGAGTGGATTATTATGTTTAAATTTTCACACTAAAATTTTTAGATGAATGGGAAAATAAAATTTTGGAGACTAATGTTCACCCACAGTGGCGAAGGCTGTAATTTCTTTCACTCCATAGTTTATAGATAGTAATGTGATCCTACAATATAATTTATCCACATGGGTAAGTGCTTGAATGATGTTGCAAGTAAAGCAAAATAAAGCATATTAGGGGTGAAATTTTTAAGTATAGAAGAGTAAGAATAATCTAAGAATAACTGTGAATGAGATTCATCATGTCTATATAAATCTATCTAACATTTGTGCTTTTAAACAATAGAGCATCTTTAGTTTTCAAGCCACTAATGAAAAAGTTTTTAGCAAATATAACATATTTGATGGATCACCCTTGAACTAAACAAAATCTCAAAGAAACCTTTGGTTCAACAAGAAAGAGTTCATTATAGGTAATTTTATAATTGAAAGCATACGTCCCCATTAATTACAACAAGAATGTATGCGATGTATCTCAATTTATTATATTTGGAGACACATCCAAAGTTCTCAAATTTGTAGAGAATGGGAAGCTTCACATACCATTAATAATGAAATCATATATAGTAGTATAAAAGTTACAATAAAAAAATGTGAATAACGAACTTTTGAATGCTTCATATAAGTGAATTATCATGGAACCAAGGGTCATTAAGGAAAAGTAAACCATAATTATTGTCAACTTTAAGAGAGTGATAAGTATGTGGTTATTTGCAACTTACATGTATTTTCAAAATGTTCTAGTGTTATTGGTAGGCTTGATCCCAAAAAAGGAATAGTAGTTGAAAAGACAAGATTCAAGATTATTTTTAAAATCTAATAGTCTCCTAATGAGTTTAAATTAACTTAAAACATGTAAAGTATTTATAATGTTGGGACCTAAATAACCATTATGAGTGTGTTTTAGTTATAGTTTTCCATGATATGAGTTTAGGTTTTTTAAGTTCACCACTATTACAAAGAAATTTATTAATAAGCCTAGTATTTTTTCTTCTAATGCTTGTAAGTATAACAATAGAACAAAAAAAATGATGTAAATAGTTTCAAATGGTCAATTTAACAAGGATAATGTTGTTAGTGATACCTCTATCATAAATGAAGGTGGACTGAGCTAGGTGGATACGCTTTGGAAGAACTAATTTTATTCTTCAGACAATGAGGTTGGAAATTGCTTTATAAATAGTTTTGCAATGAAATATGAATTTTATGAGGGTTTTTAAACCTTTATGAACTAGCCCGAGGCTAACCAAAGGGAGGAGGTTGAGTTGGTTATTTTAAAAAAATTTCTTAAGCTAAAAGAACATTTTTTAAAATCTTTCTAAATATTTTAAAAAAAATAATTTTATCCCACAATGCGGAAGCAAAATTACTTTCATAATAACTAAAATTAGAAATTTAAAACATAGAACAAATCACAGAAAAATGCAAAAAAGTAAATAAAAAGGACACACAAGAGTTAGTGGTTTGATCAACTTTACCTAGTCCACTCCCCAAAAATCTCATTTCTAAGTATTGCACTACAAGTAGTGTCCTCCTTTTTCCCCCATAGCAAGGTAGAGAATCCTCTACAAAACTTTCTACCGCAGGGTGAGGTAGAGTACCTTGAATCCTTTAACTCCCTCCATGAGTAGGTAGATAACCGTAAATCCTTTTTCACCCTCCTGGTGAAGACAGAGAACCTAGGAATCCTTTTTAACCCTCCTGATGAAGACATAGAATATGGATCAATACTGATGAAAGTCTCCCCAGAACCACCAAGGAATTAAGAAAGAAGCTAGAAGATGATGGTGGAATTATTTCTTGTAGCAACCTTTGTGAATCCCTCGCAACTATCCCTCATAAGAATCTCTCCATTTCTTCTCTCCCAAAGCTCTCTATCTCTCTCTCTCTTTTGAAAGTTTGATAGGGATGTTAAGCCCTAATGAACTAGTCTCAAGGCTAGCGGGGTGAATTGGTATTTAAAAAATTCTTTAATAAAAAAAAAACTCAAATCAAAGTTTAAAGAAATCAAAGTGCAAAAAATTAAATGCGGAAGCAATAATAAAGAACACAGAGATTTATAGTGGTCAATCAACTCGACTTACGTCCACTCGCCGGAGGCGCGCTCTGAGTATTGCACTAAACTCAGTGACTCTCCTTTTGCTCCCACAGTAAGGCAGAGAAGCCTGTACAAACCTCCTTTTCACCAACCCCGATGAGGCAGAGAACCCAACTCTTTTACTTCATTTTGAACTAATAGTCCAGGACAATATTCTATCGGCCTGGACGATATGACCAAAAATCTCCTGATCGTCCCTAACTGATTGGGCTGATTGAGCGTAATTTACGCTGATCGGCCAGGCCGATATTTATATTGGCCTGGATGATAAAGTCAGCAAATTGCATTAATGAGCTCATTTTGAGATCTTCTATTTAAGCTTTGACAAGGAACCTTTGTAAGTGTCTTTGGCAGCCATTGTAGCTTCGTTCTTTTGGGGGGAACTTGAAGAGAGAGCTTGAAAGGGAGTGGGGAACGGGTGAAGTTTGAGAGAAGGAGAAGATCCTGTGAGGGGGGACTCAAGGGAGTGTGGAGGGGGATTCCACACGGTTGCTCCGGCAGGCTTGCACTTTAATACCATCATATTCAAGGCTTATCTTGAGGGAAGTTCACAGAAGAAGAAGATCTCTTTGGTGTCAAAGGATCCGGCGACTCCGCTGCACCGGGGAAGGTGGAAGTGATTTTGTAAGGGCTTCTCCGCCTAGCTGTGGGGGATAAAGGAGAGACACTTAGTTTAGTGCAATACTCTGAGGGTGCCTCCAAGGAGTGGATGTAGGTCAAGGTTTGACCAAACCACTATAAATCTGGTGTGTTCTTTCCTTTATTATTTTCGCATTGTGTTTTCTCTGTGGTGAATCTTGGTTTATGTTTTCGATCGAATGATTTATTTTAAAATATCGATTCACTCCTTTTTGGTTAGCCTTGGGACTAGTTCATAAGGGCCTAACATCCCTAACGAACTTTTATATAGTAGTTGTGGTTCCAAGCAAGGGAAGGCACCAGCATTGAAGGTGGTAAAGTTGGTGAGTATTGGAAGCTACACACCTCCACATCCAGGACACAAGCGACTCTGAGAAGGTAGTAAGTCATCATGTCTTGCGATGATGCTTTAGCCCGGGATGCACCATAAGTCACAATCCAACCCAATATAATCTATATACTCTAATGGTTGCACCATGTTCGATATTTGGTAGATCATTTCCTACATTTTTATATTATAGATAATTTCTTTCATCATTTAATTTACATACATAGCCATTAAAATATGATTATATAAAAAATAAAATATCACCTATGATATAAACATTTAGATTTATTCTCATATCAAAATATGTATTTACATTAATCATGACCCATATATCATCTATCAAAATTTATCTAATCATCATAATTATAAAGAATTTATCCATAACATTAAGGAGTACCTTTACAATAATTGTTCTCTTTTTCTGACTACTTCATTGGTCCTTTACCTTTCCCTAGAATATGTAAATAATATAATGAGCATGCGTCTTTGTAGGTCACATATAACCTAGATCATGTTTAATGTAAAGAAGTTAAACCAATATGTATACTAGAATCAAAGTAATCATAATCTACCTTGAGTTAATATTATTCTATGCTTATCAATATACTTGTATCGTATGTATGCAAGTATGATCAATTCGTCATATTGAAATCATATGTTAATGTCTATTTTATTGATAATTTTTTATAATCATATATGCATGCATATCAGTGTATGTATCTTATATGTATCATTATATCAGCTAAGATATTAATATATAACCTATATCATCATTTATGCCAATGTATCATCACATGCATAAAATATAAATATTTATTAATGTTTATCATAAATCATATCATATTTAAATCATCAGTATATATGATTAATTAATAATTATGCGATAATATCTTGTGTCTATAATTTTAACATGTAGAGCAGAGCTATTTGAATAATAACATGTCATTAAGGGCATTATATAATTTCCATGTATACTAATATCATATGTTATGTAAAATTAGTATGTATGTACTATGTATACTAGTTTCATATGTCTATATAATTACCATGTATATTAGTATCAGAGATATAGTTTGGTTGAAAATGTTTACCAAACAAAAGGAGCTTTCTTGTGGTGGATTTGCCTTCAAACTTGTGAGTTATTCTAGAACTTTTGAGGTGAATTAATTTCTTTTTATGATGGTTTAAAATTATATTATTAGCATAAAAATAAAATATATTACTTACAAACTTATGGTGATAATTAGAAGATTCTAGCAAGTGAGCTCTACTAAGTAACTTATCTTTTTCTCCCCTATGAGAACTCACCTTTAGATTTTTTTTTTTTTTAATTTACCTTAAGAGAACTCCTTGAGAGTGTTCTCCACACTTTAGAATAGCCCACAACTAGTGTAGATTTAATCTTTCATTATTTTATTTGCATTCTTTGTTAATGCATATGGTTAACTCTACAAGTTTAATTAGATTAACTTGTGATAACTTATTTTCTTTAGAATTAGAGGTTTTATAGTTATTGGAATTTTTCTTCACATTTCTAATTACATGCATAAGGATATAAGTGTGATAAACTAGGTGTTTTTGAGGCTAAATTGATCTTTTTAAAAAGACTTAAATTGTCTAAGATGAGCTAGGGATGTAAAAGGCCTTGCACCCCCCCGCGCGCCTCACTTAAAAGTTCTCTTAGCATAAAGTTTCACTTTCATGACACATTTATGTTATGTTATACCCAATTCCTCTCATTTATTTTCATATGTTTAAAATCATTTGCATGACATCAAAATCAATTTTTTGAGGATCAAATTGAAAATTTGATAAGGATAATATATGCCTTAGACATTAAGATTCATTAAAATAATATAAATGAGCAAGAAATTTAAGAAAAAATAAGAACCAAATGCTAAAACTTAGAGAACAAATGTATTCTCTCATGGCTTATCTACAAAGGAAACCAAACACTTATAATACCTACTCAATATGAACCAAATGCTAAAACTTAGGGAAAAATATAACTCTAACTCCACCTTTAATACCTACTCAATATGTACCCTTTAGAATAGAAGAATATTATTTACACCCAAGCTCCAAGGGAAACCAAACACTTATGAGACCACCAACTTATAAAAATGGAGGAAAATGAAAGAATAAATTTAATAATGTTGAAGAGTTTAGTGATCCATCCAAAAGAGTAAAAGTTGAAGCACCAAGTTATGATGACTAACATGACCCAAATAAATATTTTTATCGGTAAGCTCAAATTGATGGATTCTTAGACTAGTATAAAATGGATCACTTTCAAAAACTTACTTCTATAAAGATGAAATTGGCAGGACATGCAAAAATTTATTGGATAAATACACTAGCTAAAGAATAAAGGCTACGGAGATTCAATCTCACTTGGATGTAAATGAAGGAAATGTTAAGAAAAAATTATTGCACTTGGCACACAATATAAGAAATTGCATGATTATTTGATAAATTTAAGATGAAGAAGCATTCTTGGAACTTTATATATTATTTCTTTTAGAAACCCAATCTCTAAAACAATTTGTGCTAACATTGATTAGTAACTATCTAATTGTCTTTGGACATAGAATTGATATTAAAAAACATGTTGAATTGTTTGACCCTAAAATTTTAGAGAAAGCTTTTGATTATGCCTTATTGGTTGAATAATAAAAGAAATATATTTCCATCTCTAAAATTAAGAAGCAAGCCCCCTCCAATTCATCCCATAAATCTATAGGTAGACTCACTTTGGCTATGGCTTAACCTATTTTCCTAAGGCTCCTATTAAAGGAAATATTAAGAATACTATAGAGGTAGTCTTTTTAAATGTTGTAAAAAAGGACATATATAAAGTTAGTGTAGAGCACAAATTTTATTCCTAAAATAAACAAAAAATCCAATATATAATAACTTAGAAGAAGTTTAAGATAGCACCCCACAGTATGAAAAATAATTGGAATTCATTGGTGACCGTCAAATTATTATGATGAGATGCCTTATGGTAGCTAAAAATTAAAGATAAGGTAGATGAGAAAAAAATATATTTAGCATGTATGTTGTGTGAAAAGAGGTATATGCTAGTTATAGATGAGGAAATTACAATGTATATTATCGCGACCCACACCTTTCTATCCTTACCCGAGCCCTTTCATGTTAGTTTGGTCAACCACACATCTCTTTCAATAACCAGTAAATGACTAGTTCCCATTAAAATTAGTAGCTATAAAGATCAAATTTTGTGTGATGTTCTAACCATGGACATTACTTGCATTCTATTATGAATACCTTTGTTGTATATTTAAATTTTATCCAGTATGATAGGAAAATTACATATGCCTTCAAATATAATAATAAAGACTACTAAACACTAATCAGTGAAACTCTAAAGAAGATACCATCTATAACTCCCCATAGGACCAACTCTTATTTACAATCCATTTCCTATCTAAAGAAAGGTGCAAAACTTCAACTAATTATTTTTGAAACCCTATTGCTATAGATAATATTACTAATTATAATGTAAGTTTTTTACTTCTATTACACCTTGTTTGAACTTAATCACTCAAACAATATATTTTAGAACCTGTTAAGTGTATATTGTGTTCTATTTAATTTTTTTAAATTAATTGAAAATGTATTATTTTAGATGTGTTTGTGTAGAAAATATTTAGGATAAGGCAAAAATTCAAAAGTATTGAATGAGCATCACAGCATGGCCATCTATAACATTCCAATGCTTATTTTTAACATTACAACACTGGCCTCTCAAGAATTTAAGGAAAAATTAATGCCCCATAAGAGGTAAGGTTAGTGCCGCAATATCAGCATAATAACACTTGAGTCTTAGAAAAATGACTGCCAGAGCATCGATCATTGAAACGTTATAGCGCATAATTTTTATACCACTGTGACAGAGCAACTATCAAAATGAGGAGCCATGGTGACTCAGCTAAAAGATACCAGTTCAACCTTTAACTGTGCCAAGTTAGCCCAATGCCGTAGAGAAGCAAGCATTAAAACACCGAAGCGCCAGTTCATTTTATATCACTATGATGCAATTTTGTTGAGTTTAGTAGAGGAGTTCTTTAAAAAAGATTTTAGATATATATTTTTTGATTTAACAATCATGACTTAGTTATATCAAGATTAATTTGAGCTTTTGTTCCATGAGAAAGGCTCCACTAATAATGGGAGTTCATTATGTGGTACATGTCTTGTGATATTCATGTTGCTTGCTGGGATAAAATGTTCTAGAGGAGATTCATTGGAGTTAATGCTTTAAAAATGGAGATCTTTGGGGATTGAGTTTAATAATGACAAGGGACCAGTTGTTTTAAGATGCTCAAGAGAATCTATTTCTTTTATGAGAAAATTGAGGGCTATGCCCACCTCCCATTGATTTTAAAGTTTACAAATAATATAATAATATTAATAAAACATACATCCTACATAACAAATACAAGATAACAATTATAAAAGAATAACATCTAGAATGAATAAAAAAAAGGCTCATCGAAGTTAAACTAAAACAAAACATGTATGACAAGATGGTTTTCAGTAGATGAGTCAATAAGGCAAGAACCTAGTAGTGGTACCATCCTAATAGAGATAGATCAGTAAGTAGGAAAAGTAGCACTTAGTAACTCAAAGAAAAGATTAAGTTATCCTCTATTCCATCATAAATGATTGGATATGTGTGTAATATCCAAATCAAAATAATGTGGTAGCATAATCGGCAGTGTTGCACCTTAAATTATCCTTGGACTCCGACAAAAAATTTAGGATTAACATCATTTCTATAAAAGAAATATTGTAGAGTACCAACTATGCATCTAAAGAGTAAGAATGTTAAATAATATTATTGATGTAACAAAATAATATTGTTAAATTCCATAAGCCATGTTCAGTGAGAATCATCATTTTTTCTAAAAAAAGAGAAAAAAAAAACTTCACAAAATGCAGCAATCCAATAAACAAAAGTAATGTTGAGTAGCAGAAAACATCTAAAAAACACTTGAACTCCAAGAATTCTCCCAAATTATATGGTGCAGTGGCTCAAATTAAGAGAGAAGTAGATGGCTAACATCATCCAAAAGACTAGGCCCATTACATATTGTAAGATAAAAAGAAAGAAAAAAAAAGAAATACTTTAAATAATTGTATGTAATAAGCTGTAGGAGGTTAGCCACAGAGGGGCACTCAACATCACCATTGAATTCATTGGGATTTAGAGTGACAAGGTAGCATGTATAATAGATACAATAAAAAAAACATAGCCATATCATATGACTAAATAGTGAAAACAAATCATTGAAAATAAAGAACACCTCTATTGAAGTAAAGCTTTTATAATATTGAGTGGATTATTATGTTTAAATTTTCACACTAAAATTTTTAGATGAATGGGAAAATGAATTTTGGAGACTATATGTTCAACCACAGTGGCGAATGGCTGTAATTTCTTTCACTCCATAGTTTATAGATAGTAATGTGATCCTACAATATAATTTATCCACATGGGTAAGTGCTTGAATGATGTTGCAAGTAAAGCAAAATAAAGCATAATTAGGGGTGAAATTTTTAAGTATAGAAGAGTAAGAATAATCTAAGAATAACTGTGAATGAGATTCATCATTGTCTATATAAATCTATCTAACATTTGTGCTTTTAAACAATAGAGCATCTTTAGTTTTCAAGCCACTAATGAAAAAGTTTTTAGCAAATATAACATATTTGATGGATCACCCTTTGAACTAAACAAAATTCTTCAAAGAAACCTTTGGTTCAACAAGAAAGAGTTCATTATAGGTAATTTTATAATTGAAAGCATTACGTCCCCATTAATTACAACAAGAATGTATGCGATGTATCTCAATTTATTATATTTGGAGATCACATGCAAAGTTCTCTAAATTTGTAGAGAATGGGAAGCTTCACATACCATTAATAATGAAATCATATATAGTAGTATAAAAGTTACAATTAAAAAATGTGAATAACGAACTTTTGAATGCTTCTATAAGTGAATTATCATGGAACCAAGGGTCATTAAGGAAAAGTAAACCATAATTATTGTCAACTTTAAGAGAGTGATAAGTATGTGGTTTATTTGCAACTTCACATGTATTTTCAAAATGTTCTAGTGTTATTGTAGGCTTGATCCCAAAAAAGGAATAGTAGTTGAAAAGACAAGATTCAAGATTATTTTTAAAATCTAATAGTCTCCTAATGAGTTTAAATTAACTTAAAACATGTAAAGTATTTATAATGTTGGGACCTAAATAACCATTATGAGTGTGTTTAGTTATAGTTTTCCATGATATGAGTTTAGGTTTTCTAAGTTCACCACTATTACAAAGAAATTTATTAATAAGCCTAGTATTTTTTCTTCTAATGCTTGTAAGTATAACAATAGAACAAAAAAAATGATGTAAATAGTTTCAAATGGTCAATTTAACAAGGATAATGTTGTTAGTGATACCTCTATCATAAATGAAGGTGGACTGAGCTAGGTGGATACGCTTTGGAAGAACTAATTTTATTCTTCAGACAATGAGGTTGGAAATTGCTTTATAAATAGTTTTGCAATGAAATATGAAATTTTATGAGGGTTTTTAAACCTTTATGAACTAGCCCGAGGCTAACCAAGAGGGAGGAGGTTGAGTTGGTTATTTTAAAAAAATTTCTTAAGGCTAAAAGAACATATTTTTAAAATCTTTCTAAATATTTTAAATAAAATAATTTTATCCCACAATGCGGAAGCAAAATTACTTTCATAATAACTAAAATTAGAAATTTAAAACATAGAACAAATCACAGAAAAATGCAAAAAAGTAAATAAAAAGGACACACAAGAGTTATAGTGGTTTGATCAACTTTACCTATGTCCACTCCCCAAAAATCTCATTTCTAAGTATTGCACTACAAGTAGTGTCTCTCCTTTTTCCCCCATAGCAAGGTAGAGAATCCCTTACAAAATCTTTCTACCGGCAGGGTGAGGTAGAGTACCTTGAATCCTTTAACTCCCTCCATGAGTAGGTAGATAACCTGTAAATCCTTTTTCACCCTCCTGGTGAAGACAGAGAACCTAGGAATCCTTTTTCACCCTCCTGATGAAGACATAGAATATGGATCAGATACTGATGAAAGTCTCCCCAGAACCACCAAGGAATTAAGAAAGAAGCTAGAAGATGATGGTGGAATTATTTCTTGTAGCAACCTTTGTGAATCCCTCGCAACTATCCCTCATAAGAATCTCTCCATTTCTTCTCTCCCAAAGCTCTCTATCTCTCTCTCTCTTTGAAAGTTTGATAGGGATGTTAAGCCCTAATGAACTAGTCTCAAGGCTAGCGGGGTGAATTGGTATTTAAAAAATTCTTTAATAAAAAAAAAACTCAAATCAAAGTTTACAAAGAAATCAAAGTGCAAAAAATTAAATGCGGAAGCAATAATAAAGAACACAGAGATTTATAGTGGTTCAATCAACTCGACTTACGTCCACTCGCCGGAGGCGCGCTCTGAGTATTGCACTAAACTCAGTGACTCTCCTTTTGCTCCCACAGTAAGGCAGAGAAGCCTGTACAAACCTCCTTTTCACCAACCCCGATGAGGCAGAGAACCCAACTCCTTTTACTTCCACCTAAAGCAGGCAGAGATCCTCAACTCCATTGGCTTCCTCCTGTTGCATGCAAAGAACCTTGATCAGTTGCTGAAGTAGACCTCTCTAGAATCCCCAAGGAATTAGGGATGGAGAAGACGATGATGAATCCTTGCTTGGAGCAACCTTTATGAAACCCCTCACAAACTCCCCCTCATGAGATCCTCTCTCTCTCTCTCTCTCTCTCCCGCTTGCTCTCCCTATCCTCTTGGCTCTTTCAAGTTAGAACAACAGTAAAAGATAATCTCTTGGGAAGAATAAGAGGTCTTAAATAGAAGAGCTTTGGAATAGCTCTTAATTGCAACAAAATGACTTTATCATCCAGGATGATATAAATATTATCCTGTACGATCAATACAAATTTAGCTCAATCAGCTAGGATGATTTGGATGATTAGAAGGTTTTTATTTATATTGTCTAGGATGATAGGATATCATCCTGTACGATTAGTACAAGTCGTTGAATATCATCCAGAACATTAACCTGAATGGATGTCTAGATAATAAAAAAAATAACCTGATCGTCTAGGATGATATCGTGATCATCCCGAATGATTAGTTTAATTCAGTGCATATCGTCCAGAGCATTGCCCTAAATAAAAGCTGGCCGATGTTTGATCGTCTAGGAATAACTAAGGTTTTTGGACTGATCATCCCGGTCAATTATGTGGTCATCCAGGATGATATGATCGAGCAATCAAACCTTAATTACTTTATTTAATTTTTAGATTAATTTAGGCATAATTGTATTGTATTGTCAAGGATAATATCCTAGACGATGTCTAAAAATAAAAGATACCTAAGTAGATCTGGATGCTGATTCTTTCTGATTTGAACCTATCATCTCGGACGATATGAATATTGTTTAGGATGATGAGCTTAATGACAACTGCCTTAACCAGGATGCCCTAATTAGGGTTTTTATTTTTAACTGGTCATCATGGCTAATTTTTTGGATCATCCCAGATGATGTGAAAAAAAAAATAGAAAACACTAAAATAGTCAAAAAATTTCTCATAAGTATGTGTGTGCAAGGTTACTTAGTATCAGGAACTATATCGTTTACAATTGACTTAAGAAAAAAAAGATTACAAACTGACTCAGACCTAGTCTACCTAATATTAAGCTGGTTTAAATTGTAGTTTGATCTTATAGACCTGAAATGTTAGTATGCAAGGTAGTCATAGAGAAATAGAAGTGTTTGCTATCATCAAAATCCTAATCCTTGAAATCAGATTCACAACAATCTCCTACTTATTGATGATAACAAATAATCAGACAAGCAAAACTAACAAAAAAATAGCTCAAACACTACTCCACCTTTTGACATCACAAAAAAGGAGGAGAAAAAAAAACTAGAAAAGAAAAAGTAGGAAGAAGAAGAATGAAAGAAAAGTATTTTTTTTTAAAAATAAACAAGGCATGAAAATGATAAAATCTCTAAGTGATTGAATTTCAAGACTTGTAAGATCAATGAATTAACATCATCGAAATCCGAAAATGATAGAATATCCAATTTTGTTAACCCTAGCTAGGATTTCTCTTAGGGTAAAATTGTCTTTTAAAAATAAAAGACCTAACTCAGAATAAACCAATTGGATAAGAAAAAGAGATCCATTCAAAACATAGTTTCAGAAAAAATATCTTATAAAATAATATACCAAAGCAATTTGTTATAATAAAAAAATTGAAATCAAGCCTTTGAAAATGTCAAGTGACACATGAATTCTTCTAGGATTTAAATGTTTGAAAGAGAGGGAAGCTTGCTTTTTATGAGCTCATTTTATGCCTCTTATCAATTGATTGGCACACTTTGCGCATCTTCTTATTTTTGATACACTTTGTGTATCTTTCATTTTTTTGGCGATTATTGCGCATCTTTTCACTTTTCTTTTCTATTTAGGGCTAATTTTATGCCTTTATCATTTTTTACAAGTTAGACCCCTTTTCAAAACTCTTAAAAACTCTTATTTGTCAGTATATCTTCTAGATATTAGAGAAGAAAAACTTACTCTCTAATAAAGGGAAGAATAAATCATAAAATAGAATTAATTTCATATGATAAATGCAATAACAATATTTCAAAGAATTTGAAAGTAATATAAAGACTTTGAGAATTATATATATAAGATAAATTACTGTAGAAAGATAAAAAAGATTTCAATTATAAAGTCTAGTTGTTAATTTGAAATAGACTTTTATTAAAAAAAAATTACACCGCTAAAAGAGGAGGTTAGAGGGAGGGAAACAATCAATAGTGTTTCTTCCTTTAACTTATTTAGAGATGTCAAATTATTGACTATAAATTAAAAAAAAAGACATAAAAATATCATTTTAATAATGACCAAAAATAAGAAAAAAAATTAATAAACAAAAAGGAAATTAATAGAGATGAAACAACTAAAAAATAATAGCAGAAATAAAAAACTAACTAAAAAATAGAATAGAAACAATAGAAAATAACAACAATCAACAAAGTTGTAAACATGCAAATCAGATTTTATTAAGCTGCAAGTTTATGCAATTAAGATCAGTGAGCCTCCACTGTTCAAGTACCACATGCACTTATGAGGTCTTTGGTGAGAGCATACCTACAAAATTATTAAATATTAGATTTAGGAACCCAAACAAGTTTGGGTCCCTTCTTATGAAAAAAAGAATGTAATGCATATGTGTTATGCTGTAAATTATGCAATTTGAGTTTTCACACCTAATATGTACTACGGTGAATAGTGCAAGTGTGTGAAATATGTCCTAGCATGCCACATAAAAAACCTCGAACTCCACGAAAAGAATTTAATAATCTTTTTGGGTTAAAATGCCTCTTCCTAAGTTTTGACTTTATATCAAGTGTGGATGTATACCAATTTCTTTCAACTGTATTCAATTTAACTTTAAACCTCAAGTTAGCACTTTCTAAAATAACATTATCAACATTCAAATAATGCTCCTTATGCTCAGATTCTTCAATATAAGTTTTAAAATTAGATTCAAGTGAGGTGTAGGTTGCTTTCAAAGAATTATGCTCAATAATCAATTCAGAATGCTTTTTATTTAATTTATCAAACTCATCAAGTAATGACATGTGATTGCTATCAAGTTGAGTGTGATCTTTACTTAAAATTTCATGCTCTTTTTGTAAATTTAAAAGTTCCAATTTCAGACTAGCATGAGTTTTCTTAAGTTTCTTATAAGATGTATGAATTTTTTCACATATTTCAAGTAATTGATCATAGGTTGGTTCACATACATCTTCTTGATCAGACTGACTAAGATGATCATCCATCAAACACAAGTTTGTTATCTTCTCTTTATCTTTTATCTCAGATGAGTTAGATACAGAATCCGCTCAGAATGCCTTTTGGTATTATTTAGTGTTCTTCTTATATTTGGGTTTCTCCTCACACTTCTCTTTTCTTGGGTGATCCTTAAGTGTAGGACAATCAGCTTTGATATGTCCAGGCTTCCTACATTTATAACAAATAAGATCAGAAAAACTTTTAAAAGTTTTGCTATCCTTACCTTTTTCCACTTTGGAAAATACTTGTTATTCTTCATTAGAAAGCTTTTGAATTGCCTAGTGATGAAGGCAACATCATCGCTTTCAAACCCGGAAGAATCAGTATCTGTATTATTAGCCTTCAGTGCCATAGTTTTGTCTTTCTTTTTCTCACATGCATCAAGTTATCTTTGGTTCACCCCTTGCTCGTAAGTAATGAGTGACCCAAGTAAGTTATCAATAGAATAAGTATTCAAATCCTTAGATTCAGTAATTACAGTAATCTTCGCATCAAAAGAAGAAGGCAAGCATCTCAAAATTTTATTGACTCTTTCATAATTAGTTAGATTTCTTTCTAAAGTATGTAATGAGGTGACAATTTGAGTAAACCTAGTATACATGTTAGAAATTGATTCAGTATGTTTCATACGAAAAAGTTTGTAGTCATGCAATAAAATATTCAACCTAAATTGTTTATCTTCATTGGTTCCTTCATAAGTAATATACAATCTATCCCAAATTTCTTTACTAGTTACACAAGTTGAAACACGTATATAATCTTCAAATTTTAAAGCACAGAAAAATAGTTCAAATATTTTGTATTAAGTTGCACTAAATCCCGTTTATCAAAAGTCCATTCAGTAAAAAAAGTTCAATTTTAATGCCATTAATTTCACGAGAAGGAGGTGTATAATCATCTTTAATAAGCATTTGCATGTGATAGTTAATTGATTGTAAAAATATAAACATGCGAGTTTTCTAAAAATCAAAAAGAATATTGTCAAACAAAGGTGGTCGGGTAATAAAATACCCTTCTGCAGTATTACAATTATCAAAGTTAGCCATTGATCAAAATTTAAAAAGTTATCAAAAACTCAATTTTATGAATCCCACTCTGATACCACTTGAAAGTTTGACAGGGATGTTAAGCACTAATAAACTAGTCCCAAGGCTAACTAAGTGGGGGGGGGGGGGGTGAATTGATATTTAAAAAATTCTTTAATCAAAACACAAACTCAAACCAAAGTTCATCACAAATAAATCAAAGTGCAAAAAATTAAATGAAAAAGCAGTAATAAAGAATATAGATATTTATAGTGGTTCGGTCAACTCGACCTATGTCCAATCCCTAAAGGTGCCCTCTGAGTATTGCACTAAACTCAGTGACTCTCCTTTTGCTCCCACAGTAAGGCGGAGAAGCCTGTACAAACCTCCTTTTTACTAACCCCGGTGAGGCAGAGAACCCAACTTTCTTTGCTTCCTCCTGAAGTAGGCAGAGAACCTCAACTCCTTTTGCTTCCTCCTAAAGCAAGTAGAAAATCTTGATCAGTTGTTGAAGTAGACCTCTCTAGAACCACCAAGGAACTAGGGAAGGAGAAGATGATGACGAATCCTTGTTTGGAGCAATCATTGTGAAACTCCTCACAAACTCTCCCTCACAAGCTCCTTTCTCTCTCTCCTTTGCTCTCCCTCTCCTCTTGGCTCTCTCAGGTCAGAACATCAGCAAAAGATGATATCTTGGGAAGAATAAGGGGTCTTAAATAGAAGAACTTTAAAATAGTTATTAATTGAAACAAACCAGCTGTATCATCCAGGATGATATAAATATCGTCCTGTATGATAAGTACAAATTTAGCTCAATCAGTCAGTATGATTTGGGACGATTAGAAGGTTTTTGTTAATATTATCCAGGATGATAGGATATTGTCATGTACGATTAGTACAAGTCATTGAATATCATCCAGAACATTGCCCTGAATGGTTGTCTAGACGATAGAAAAATAACCTGATCATCCAGGCCAATCTATCGATCGTCCCGGATGATTAGTTCAATTTAGTGAATATCATCCAGAGTATCGCCCTGAATAGAAACTGACTGATGTTTGATCGTCCAAGAACAACTAAGGTTTTTGAATTAATATCCCAACCAATCCTGCGATAGTCCAGGACGATATAATCGAGCAATCAAACCTTAATAACTTTTTTTAATTAACAGATTAATTTAGGCATAATTGTATTGCATCGTCCAGGATGATGACCTGGATGATGTCCAAAAATAAAAGATACCTAAGTAGATATGGCAGCTAATTCTTTCTAATTTGAGCCTATCATCCCAGATGATATGAATATAATCTAGGATAATGCTCTTAATGATGGCTGCCTTAACCAGGATGCCCTAATTAGGAATTTTGTTTTTAATTGATTGCCCATGCTGATTTTTTGGATCATCCTAGACGATGTGAGTAAAAACAAAAAGCTATAAAATAGTCAAAAAAATTCCCACAAGTATGTGTGTGTAAGGTTACTTAGCTCAAGAAAAGGAAAAGATTACAAACTGACTAAGACCTAGTGTACCCAATATTGAACTGGTTCAAATTGCAGTTGATCTTGTGAACCTGAAATGTTAGTAAGCAAGGCAGTCGTAGAGAAACAGAAGTGTTTGCTATCATCAAAATCCTATTCCCTGAAATCAGATTCATAATATATATATATATATATATATATATATATATATATATATATATATATATATATATATATATATATATTCTCTAAGATCTCTCTCAAATCAAGTTAACATCAAAAGATATCTTAAAAGATAATATGATAGATTAAATTGAGAGCTTAAAAAATAAGCCTTAATTTTCAATTTTTCGTTAAAGATCATCCAGTACGATCTTGACATCTTTCTGAATGATTAGTACAAAATAGCCCTTTCAGCCAGTACGATCAGCATTGCCCTATACGATTAGTTCAAGTATTTGTACAGATCATTGTCCAGGATTATTAGTTAAATATACTATATTAATTATCTAGTACAATATGGGACGATATGTGAAAATTTACATATTATCCCACACATCCCTTGGGATGTCTTGTACGATCTCCTATATGATTAGAAGAAAATTATGATTTTTGTCTTGGACGATGGGAGATAATCTCATGAAATATTAAAGATAACCCAGTATGATCATCGATCGAGCAATCTAACCATAATTAGTCCCCTAATCACAAGATCAATTTTAGGCAAAATTGTCATAAATCATCCAGTACGATGTGTATCATCCTGTATGATTAGAATAAAAGTAAAAAATTAAAATATTGCCTAAATTATGATTAGCGGTTATTTTTCATATCTGTAACAAATCAACATGCATGTTCTAAATCATTTAGTACGAATAGTTAAGCAGTCTTACTTAATAAAGGTTGCCCTAGTTAGGATTTTTATAGAACTGATCGTCTAGTACAATTTATATCGTACTATACGATTAGTTCAAAAACCCATTTTTCTCCTAACTTTCTAATTCACCCCTTGAGTGTGTGTGTGTAACGTTACTTAGCTTGGGGTCCACCAGATACATGAATTGACCAAAGAAAGGTAAAAAGTATATTAAAATTGAAATTATAGACAAAGTTAACTCTAGTCTACCCGATCTTGAGCTGATTTGCATTGCAAGTGAACTTGTGAACCTAAAAGGTTAGTGAGCAGGGTGAATAAAATAAATATGCAATAATAATAGTAGTAAAGAAACAATAATATTTGTTATCATCAAAATCATAATACTTGGGCCCATATTTACAACAAAATACAGCTCTATAATCATACATGGTTAAAGTGTAGGTTTTTGTAGGTATAAGTGTAATAGTAATTTGCTTGAATCAACTTGGAAGAGTACAGTGGTGAAGAAGTTCATAACGATAAAAGTGAAAGACCTTCCATTAATTTGACAAGTGTCCTTAAAGAACTTAGAGATGAACCCTTCCAGTCCTAGAGTTTTATCAAAGCCAATAATGAATAAAGCCAACTGAATATCCTTATCAATGAAAACTTCAGCAAGTGATAGTACTTAGTAAAAATATTTAACACATGGGCATGCGAGTAGTAGTTATGGTTACCATTGTAATTGATTAGGGAGGAGAAGAAGTAGGAGATGATTTCACTAGCAATGTCATCTTGGGAGGCGAGGGAATGAGAGTTATAATTGAGTTCCTTAATGAATCCTTATGACCCTAGAGCTTTATCAAATCTAATAATGAATAAAGCCAACTTAATATCTTCATTAGTGAAAGCATCACTGAGTAAGTGATTGTCCTTATATATATATATATATATATATATATATATATATATATATATATATATATATATATATATATATATATATATATATATATATATATATATATATATATATATATATATATATATATATATATAACTTGTGGGCATGAGAAGAGAAGTTGTTATGACCTAAACCAATATGACCCGATACCATAGATGTCATACCATGCTTGATCATGGCAAGAACCATAAATGTACGCCCCAAGATCTAGAATCATAATTGTAAAGACCATGTTTCCTCCCAGGTTTGCCGGACGAAGTTCGATCGTCCAGGACGATCGGTACAGGTTGTGCAGGAAAACAGTTCTGGCTGTATGGTTCGTCTGGACGAAAATGGTTCATCTGGACGAAAATCGGATAATCTGGACGAAAATCTTACCGAGGGCAAGTCGTACGGGACGATAATTAATTTCGTCTGGACAAAATCCATCCAGAGCCCAAGTCGTACGTGGCGATAATTAATTTCGTCTGGACGAAATTCGTCCAGAGCCTAAATCGTCCGGGACGAAGTTGCGATCGTCCGATACGATCAGTCTTGATATATATGGAAATGAGATATTTTTGAAAAGAAAAGGAAGTCTAGGAGAGAGAAAAATGAAGAAAAAGAAGGAAAAAAGGATTTTTGAGCGACTCCAGTCTATTTTCGTCCGTTGTTGTAGTTAGAGAAGTTGACCGACTCGAGGTAAGGCACATTCCGCCTTTCTCAATTTTCAGAACCGTGGATTTTGACGATTATTCTGTTCCGGATTTTGTTTCCGTTAGCCAATTTCGTGTGTTATTTTCTACTGCTTCAGGTTTTACCACCTAACTTTTGATATGTTTTCGAGATGATGATTGTGCATGTTTTGAGTATTTTCTGGAAGATTTTTATCGGATATTTTAGATTCCGAGGTGTTTTAATTGAACTGCAATTTATCAGGATGTTGAACAATATTTTGTCAGTACAGTAAAAGTCTTATAATGTTGTTGTGAATGTTCTATGATAATTTGGTAAATTTCTGAATCTGTGAATTTTGTGTAAATTCCGTATACTACCATTATGCCGCTGAATTTTCGTACGAACTCTGATTTTTCTGAATGGATTCATAAAATGAATTAAAGTATTTGTATGCTATCAGAAGGGAGTTATAAGGGGCCAGAATCCTTCGAGATTCTATCTGTGTCCGGGAAATCTGCAATATCTGAAAATTCTTTATATCTGTTCTGTTCTAGTGCTATAAGCATAAAAGGGAGCTATAAGGGGAAGTTCTGGCGCTATATGTACAAAAGGGAGCCATAAGGGGAAGAGGGGAAGTTCTGGGGAGCTATAAGGGGAAGTTCTGGTGCTATATGCCCAAAAAGGGAGCCATAAGGGTAAGAGGGGAAGTTCTGACATCTAGAAGGAAGTTCTGTTCTGAAATTATCTGTTTTGTAAAGCTGTAATGTGATTATTTCTGATTTATTTCTGTACGATTCTGATTTATTCCGTACGATCCTATCTGATCTGTGATTTGAAGCTTTGTGATCTCTGTTCTGAACTCGGATTCTGATATGACTCCAATTTTTTGTATCCGATGTTTGATTCTGATTGAACTGTTATCTGTTCTGTCTGTTGTACGATTTCTGTATGATTGTCCGAATTCTTTACGGATACTTTTCTGATATGATTTCTGGTGGGAAGTTCTGATTATTTTGATTGGTGATTGATGTCTTGCTGAGCTGTTAGCTCATCCTTATTTTCTGCGTGGTTTTTAGGTTCTGGGAAAGGGAAGGAGGTCTTGGACTAGTAGTTCTGAGTCTGATCTGTGATTAGGTACTTGATACTTTTGATTTTTGTACAGTCATAAATTTTCTGTTCTGTTATGTTCTTTCTGTTCGTAAGCCATGTATTGTATCTGTATATGATTATTTTGACGAAAGAAAAGATAGATGAACTGTTATGTGGTTGGATGTTTATAGTAGCTCTTTGTTTTTCTGTTTGTGTAATATTTGGAAGAAAGTTCTGAAGCAAATTTCAAAACTAGATCCTGGATTTTCAGCTGCGTCGCAGCCCGATGCGAGCGGGATCCGTCCCGGTTGGGTTGGGTCGTGACAATAATTGCCATCACAATCCCTTCTCTAGGAATATAAGAAAAGCCCTCAGGCTTTAGAATCATAACTGTCCTCTGTCTTCAGAGTTTTTATCACATAACATATAACAAAATCTCTTCTCTCCACCAACAGAATCCAACATTTCAATCAAATAAATACATATTTAAATGCATGGAGTAAGTAAAGCAAAATCAAACTACATTCAGAACTTGCCAAAATGCCTTAATGGTAGGAAACAGAAAATCTTACTAAGAAAAAAATTCATATTTTCAGAAATTAATCAAATTACTAGATATCATGTATAAAAACATTCTAAAGCTTTAACTGAATTAAAACACTACCTTTAGACGTGAAAATGAATTTTTGAATTGATTAAAATTGCTGCTTTTAAAAATCACATGGAAGAAATATCAAATAATTACTCAAAATGGCTAGAACAGTCGTATCGATAACCTATCAAATTTTACACGGATAAAATTTACTAGAACAACATAACTACATTTTAATTTTATAAAACCAAATTATAAATTCAATCATAAATATCCAAAAAATATCAAAATTTTGAAATCTAAGATAGAAAAAAATATAACATATCTCGATCTGAGTAACTTTTATAACTGGGTCGACAACTAAAAATAACTCGAAGCCCCCGAACTAGACTTTCTCTCACTAAAAAAACCCATCTCTCTCTCTCTCTGAAATGAATAATAGATTTGGATATTTTTAAGTGCAAAATTAGGCCCAATGCCCAGGTGTCACAGTTTGAGCGATGGGGCACTAGTTTATTTTTCATTATTTTGAGCCCATAATACTGAGGCACCACTATTCAAGCACTAGGGCACCTAATAATTTTAGTTCATTTTTATGGTTATCCAAACTCGCCCAGTTTTGAGCGAGAATGCTTTACACTGCAAGCAAACTCTCTTGACCGCCGCTGGCTTCCTTTGCCAGCCACCTCCACCGCCTCAAGCCACTATCGCCAGCCACCTCACCCACCGCCAGTTATCGCACCCGTTGCTGACCACTAGCACCACCCCACCGCCACCCCCACCGCCACCCTTTTGCCACCAATGTTGCTAGCTACCATTGCCGCCAGTTGCTGACCATCAGTACTGCTGCCACCCTTTGGCATCCGCCATCACCAGTCGCTGTCCGCCATCGCTGTCAATCTCCGGCCACCACCATCATCGTCAACCGGCGACCACACCATCGCCACCCTCCAACCACCGACAGCTGTCGGTCGTTGGCCACTATTGTCGTTCTCGGCCGTCATTTTAAACTTTATACTATATTCATTTTACTTTAAAAGAAAATTATTCATTTGAATTTATTTTATACTCATCCAAACTCCAAATTATTCTTTTTACATTATGTTCTTTTTTACATTGCACTTCTTTTACACTACATTTTTTTTTTAGCCAACCAATCAACCCCTTAAGGTAGAAATTACTGCAATGACTCTAATAACTTATATATGAAACATTTATGAAGAGGACTCGGCCCCTCAACTGTAAATTAACTAAATGATAAGATATCTATTAGTTTGAGCGGAACTACTTTATGTTTAATAGTTTCTTATAATTATAAGTTGCTCGTTGAATGATTATGGTTACTCAGCCACCTACAAAGGCAATTTCATTACACTTATAGTCACCCATAAACAATTTTTTTTTAGATCAGTTTCTTTATTTAAAAAATAATTGGCATGTTCTTTCAACAACAAATTCACCCCGTCCTCCAAACCGCAAATTGACGGCAATTAATTGCAACACAAACTGAGCAATTGGCAACCCAACCATGTCCATTAAGTTCTCGAGCTACCTCCTTTCCAATTCAGCTGAACTCGGCTCCACGCTAATTAATCATTCCAACCAACTTTCTCCTCCTCCTTCCCATCTCCTCCTATAACAAAGCACCCATCACCTTCCACCTTATTCTATCTCCCGCCATGGTTTCTGCTCCTGTCGTTTTCACCTCACTCTCTCTCCTCATCTCCATTCCCATCATCTTCTTCTTCTTCATCTTCAACCGAAACAAATCTCGCAACTCGAAGCAGCTGAAGCTCCCTCCAGGCCCCCCTGGATGGCCCATCATCGGCAATCTATTCCAAGTCGCTCTTTCCAACAAACAATTCATCCACTACGTCCGCGAATTATTCCCTATCTACGGGCCGATCTTAACGCTTCGCATGGGGGCTCGGACCCTCATCATTATTTCCAGCGCTGAGCTCGCCCACGAAGCGCTAATCGAGAAGGGCCAACTCTTCTGCAGTCGCCCTGCTGAAAATCCTACCCGAGTCATCTTCAGCTGCAACAAATTCACAGTCAATTCCGCCATTTACGGACCAGAATGGCGCTCTCTTCGCCGGAACATGGTCTCCGGCATGCTCTCCAACGCTCGCCTGAAACAATTTTACCCCAACCGCGCCGCCGCCATGGATCGCTTCATCGACCGAATCCGCTCCGAAGCCATTGCCAATAATGACGCTATATTGGTTCTCCGCAACGCTCGTTACGCCGTCTTCTGCATTCTAATTTCCATGTGCTTCGGCGTTGAGCTAGATGAGAAAGACATTATTCTCATCGACGAAGTCATGAAAAGGGTTCTCATAACTCTCAGCCCGCGCATGGACGATTACCTCCCACTTCTCCGGCCGTTTTTCTCCAAACAGCGCGCGCACGCCTTAAACGTCCGCAAAGAACAGATCGAAACCATCGTCCCGCTCATCGACAAACGCCGCGCGATTCTTAAAAACCCTGACGATCACAAATCCGCCGCTCCATTCTCATACCTCGACTCCCTTCTCGATCTTCGCGTCGAGGGTCGGAATTCCGCGCCAAACGACACGGAATTAGTCACCCTCTGCTCCGAATTCCTCAACGGCGGAACCGACACCACCGCCACCGCCATCGAATGGGGCATTGCGCGTCTCATCAACAATCCATCCATCCAATCAAAGCTTTACGAAGAGATTATGTCAGTGGCAGGCAAAGACAAGCCGGTGAGTGAAAACGACATCGAAGGTATGGTCTATCTTCAAGCATTCGTGAAAGAACTGTTAAGAAAACATCCGCCGACGTATTTCTCCCTCACCCACGCGGCTGTACAGACCGCCAAGCTCGGGGGTTATGACGTCCCGGCGGATGCCAATTTAGAGATTTATTTGCCGACGATCTCCGAGGATCCAAGGCTCTGGAAAGATCCAGAAGAGTTTAAACCAGAGAGATTCTTGCCGGGAGCAGGAGGAGAGAGCGCGGATATTACAGGCGTGAAGGAGATAAAGATGATTCCTTTTGGTGCTGGGAGGAGGATCTGTCCAGGTTTGGGAATGGGAACTATTCACATTTCTCTTATGCTGGCGAGAATGGTTCAGGCTTTTGAATGGAAACTCCATCCTGACGAGCCCGAGCTTGATTTTGGAAGTAAGCTAGAGTTTACTGTAGTTATGAACAGGCCGCTTTTAGCTATCGTGAAAGCCAGAAAGTAATAATACTTTCTCTCTCTCTCTCTCTCCCTCTCCTCTTTCTCTCTATATATAATATAGTAAAAAGTGTCGTTGGTGTTAGTGTTATATAGGATAAATTAATTGCTGCATGGAAGATGAAAGAATTTAAGCTGCCAGCAAATAATTTTCCTTTTCTTAAGGCAACTTGGTATCTTATTCTACCTATAAAGTTTATTACAGAGTAATGTTTTAATATTGTAATGAATTGTGATTTAGAATAATGATTTTTTTGAGTCGGTGTGAATTTAAGTTTTTTTTTTTAAAAAAAAAATATTTTTCGGGATTGGTTGGATGATTGTTATATTCTAAAAATACTGTATTAATGCATTTTATATTTGAATTTCTAGCATCTTTGATTTGGCTGAGAAATATATCAATAGGAGCTGTTTTGAAATAGTTGCCGTTAAAAGCTGTATTTTTTATTTTTTATAATAGTCATGTGGTTAGAGCTTCTATTTGTGTGATTATTAGATGAGATAAAAAAAAAAAAAATAAATTAAGCCTGCGAATTAACGAGCAATGTATAATAAATAGTAGGATTGCATCAAATAATTTAGCTAATTTGTTTATTTTTAATTTTTTTTAATAATTACGCTCCTTTTATTTAATTACATTTTAAACATGTTCCTTTTTAAAAATTATTCTTAAATATTTTCATTAATTTCTCATCAAAAAATATTAATAAATATAAATTTAAATTAAAAAAAGGTGGCATTGGCATGCTTGATAATGTGATCTTCTTTGAGGCAATAAATGTAAAGGGCGCGCATTATTAAACTTTATCACGTTCAAAGTGGCAATTCGGCTATTTATGAGTCGTGATTTTTTCACTTCCTAAATCCTAATCTAAAAAAAAAAAAAAGGGTAGAGCACAATTGGTCCCCCTTATAATTTGCTAAAAAAGTATAACGCAATATTCAAGTTGTATTGCTACCGAATTAAATGCAAAATTTTACTGATCATTCGAAATTTGTTGACATGTTGTCTTTTGTGTAAATGGGTTGAAGAATTCATCCAAAATTCAGGTGCGGCTTACCTTCATTTAATTTGTAGTCATATTTATAAATAAAATTGATATATTCTCAAAAAAGCATCTTGATCAAGCACGAATCTTGAGGCGAAACCGAACCGGAAACTTCAAAAATTAAATTTGGGAGCATCTGAACTCCGATTTCAGCGAGCTTATAGCCAAACTGAGTGTATCGGAAATACGAACCCAACAACACCAAATTCAACTCAATCTGAGCCCAAATGAGCCAAAATCAATCACCCGAAGAGCTGTTGGAAAGCTCGTACCACAATTTGAGTTACCAAACGGTTTCCAATTTTAATGAGCTTATAGTCGAATCGAATGGCTCGATGAGACGAATCCAACGAGCCCAAGATCACCGGATTCCAACATCACTAAGGCCTTCAAATGACTGACGAACGGTGTATGATCAAGGGATTCAATATCAGCCGTCCATTCGACCACTCCCTGTTCGCCCCTGATCTCACACCTATTTACAAGCCATGCCACTTCAGAAAAACTATAAATAGACCCCTTATTTCTCATAAGAGTGAACTCAAGCAAGGAGAAGAAGAGAAGAAGAAGAGAAGGGGAAGGAGAATCGGCTCCTCCTCGAACACCACCGGAGTTCTTCCCGCCGCCTGAACACGCCGAGATTCTGCTGGATATTTGGGAGAACGCCGGAATTCTACACAACTTTGTAACTGAATCTCAATTCAGAAGAAATTCATTGTAAATCTGATCGTCCTAACTTGTGGGACGAATCAGCCTCTTGTAACTCAAGCAACACTAGTGGAATTTTTCAACTGGGCATGACCCTATGGTTTTTTCCCTTTTTCGGGTTTTCCACGTAAAAACCCTGGTGTTTATTTTCCTTTCTTGTTTGTGTGCTGAATATTCGTGCAACGCTTGGACGAAAATTTTCTAACTCTACCGCCGCGTATATTCTAGTCCGCAACAAAAATAATACCTACTAATTATTTTTAAATTAAAGCATTTACATATATATCGTATAATTTATATATATATTTATATCTAATATGAAGATGAGTGCTATGAAAAGTTCTAAAAAAGACGGAATAATAATACTTATATTCAAGTTATTAAAGATTTGTATATAAGAGCTGTTACTTGTGTTCAAACAAAAGATGATTTGACCAAATTTTTTCCTTTTTTGGTTGGATTACTTCAAAGATTAGCTTTGAGCCCGTATCTTTTTGTTTTAATCTTGGATAATCTTAGTAGATATATACAAGAGAATATACCATGGTGTATGCTTTTTATTAATGATATTCTTATTATTGATAAGACTAGAGAGGGAGTTGAAGGAAAACATGAATTATGGAGGCCAACCTTAGAGTTTATAGATTTTTATCTAAGATCTAAAATCAAATACATGGAAGGTAAATTTATTGGTAATACATCTAGCATCAGAATTATGATAATAAGTGATCAAGTCATTAAAAAGAGTGCACATTTTAGATATCTCATGTCTATTGTTTAAAGCGACGATGAAATATAGATGGAGAAATCATTAGTAGAATTCAAGTTGAATGGTTGAAGTAGACCAATGTATCAGGCCTGTTGTGTAATAGAAAAATACCCTTCAAACTTAAGAAAAAAATTTATAAGATGATGATGAGATCTATAATGCTTTATGGTGCATAATGTTGGTCATAAAAAGAGAACTATAAAACTAAGTTAAGTGTTGCAGAGATGATGATGCTCAGACAAATGAGCATCTTTACAGTTAATGATAGCATGCGAAACAAGTATATATGTGAAAGTTGGAGTCTCCTTAGATGGTTTGGTCATATAAAATGTCAGAATCTATATGCACATTTGAATTAAAAACTTTCAAAATTAAATTCGATGCTATTCAATTCCGATTTCAGAAACTTATGGTCAAATCGGATGTCTATATAAAAAAAAATCTATCAACATGAAAAGTAAGTTTATCTGAGTAAAAATAAACCAAAATCAAGCACTCGAAGCATAATTAAAAATTTCATGACATTAACTTGACAACTAAATTAATTTTACAGCTCCTTTGCTTCTAGTTAAATTAAGCATCTCGATGGCACAAATACCACGAGCCCAAAGTTGCTTAATTTCGATATCATTAAGATACCCAAATGTGGAAGAAATGGTCAAGGGAATAAATATGAACCATCTGAAGAGACAATTCTAATTTTCTCCATATTTTTGGGTCATGTATCTCTTAAAAATATATAAATATGCCCCAACTCTCCACAAGAGGGTGACTTTCTCTTTAAACTTAAGAGAGATAAGAGGCTTCAAGAATCCTAGTGCTCCACCCGACTGCAACTTCCCCTGGTCATCACCATGATCCTTCGTCGTTCCATTGTGTTCATCAAATTTCTGCCGCCCAACCACCATCCTCAATCCACCGCTGAATAGCCACCATTGGACCACCATCACTCTACCTCTACTATCGAACCACCACCCCAACTGTCATTGTTAAACTTTCACTATATGATCACTATTGTTGGTGTACCACTAGATTATCACTATTGTTGAACCACCCGCCCATCATCAATGGATTGTCACTGCCCAACCATCATTATCAAACATCATTGCCTAGCTACCATCATTGGACATCTTTTGCATGACCAAATTCTTCGAATCACTTCCATAGAGAGACCATCACAATCAAATTATTGTCTTCCAATAACATTACTAAGGCTTCGAGCCTTAGTACCCCCATCAGACCATCATTGCTTGAGTGCTACCATCTAACAACAACCGTCATTCCAACACCATCTAATCATTGTTATTGGGTAGCCAGTGCCCAACCAATACTCTTTGATCGTTATCATTCAACCATAATTATTTAAATTCCTTTCATCCTATATGTAATTTGTGAATTTTTTGTAAGCTCCCCATACTCTTGTAATCATATTGTATTCAAACTAAGAGATGTGTAAACTTTCATAAGTAATACTAATATATATAAATAATTTTAGTTGGGATAGACCCTTTAATTTTTTTCCTTCCCAAGCATTCTATGAAAAAAATAGTGTCACACATGCTCTTATTTATTTATGTGCTAGATATTCTTACAAAACTAGAATGCAAAACTCACTCACTATGCACAACAAATTTCTTAGCATGTAATAGTTTGGTTCTTTTTGTTAAAAATAACCCTATACTATAAGACTTGCTAATAAATATTCAATGGGAAATATGTGTAACAATCAATAGAGTCTCTTGGTCCAATACTCATCATTCCAGGAACCAATCCTTGAGTTAGGGAGGCTAGGCATTTGCCTCTTTCGACTATAATTTTATTGGTGAAGGTACATCATGTCAACACCTGACCCGATATGACCAGATATCACACATGTCATATTATGTCCGATTGTGGTAAGTCTGACCCTAAGATTTTGGTCAAAAAAGAAATAAAACAAATCTTTTAAAGTATACATTACATAGAGCCACTACTAAATGCAATATAAGGCAAAATACTACTCAATCTCAAAAATAATTTTCTATATATCATCCAAAAAAATATAAATTTTGAGTTTTATCTACAACAGTGCTTGAAAACAAAGAAAAACAAAATAAAATCCAAGCCTACAAAAATAAAAAATAACCAAAATATACCTATAGCACAGATCAGAGTCTTCCATTAAAACTATTCAACTACCATAGGAGTGAGCTAACATAGCTCAGTAATTTATCATAGCCTAAAATGAGAATCAATAACAAAAGAAAAGAAAAGAAAAAAAAACTATGCAATAAAATAAACTGTAGTTCTGTACAAAAAACTAAAACTGAAACTGAAGCATAAGGTGAAATTGAACTTCATATAAAAATTTAAAAGCATTTAAATAATTTTGAAACTTATACTAAAATCAAATGAATTATAAGTAGATATTCATTTTTTCAAAATGGCTCTCAGCCCAAAATTTTTATATATCTTTATAGCTTCGTTAACAAAATCTCACCTCAGCAACCCACATGCCCCGACACAACAGAATCCCACCTCTATCTCCCACTAGCGTTGGTATAATAAAATCCCACCTCACACATTTGTTTAACCATTATATGCATTTTATTAATTAAAGTATAATTGGACTAAATTTAGAAATTCTTGAAATGCCTTAATAATAGGCAACCAAACTACTACTGAGGAAAAATACATATTTTTTAAATATAACTAAATTATTAGAGATTGTGTAAAATATCACTATAAGACATTAATCATACTATGGTGCTATTTTTTAGAATTTAGATTTTTATTCGATACAAATCATACAATATCCAAAACACTCGATGGATAATTTCTAGAAAGAAATTAAAATATTTGTAATCATGAGCTCTATAATATATAAAAAGTTATGAGGTGAGAGAAAGACTCTTAAAACTAGACTGAACTAACTGGTTCAACCGATTGAAGTACAAACCGACCGACCGACCGGCTGATTATGGTTCAATTGAAAACTGATTTTGCACAAAACTGGCATCAACTTGCTTGAATCGACATTTTGATTTCCAAACCAGTCGTGATATCTAATACGGTGCTATATGCCGATTAGCGAAATCTGATAGCTAAGATTTTTTGAAGTTGAAACTTATACGATAGAGGAAAAAAAAAACTCTCATTCAGACGTATCGCTTATTGCGTATGTTCATTTCGGCCTTCAACCTATCTTCTTCCTCGAAGGCATCTCCAGCTCGTTCACAAAGCCAACACCGTCTACTTCTTGCTTGTTTGCGAAGCTAGAAGCCAACACCATCTCCTGTAGCCCTGCTCATTTGTGAAGCCAAAAGCCAAGGCTGAACACGGTGTACTGCTTGTTGGCTCATTCTAGTTTATTTTTAATGGAGTTTTTTTTTTCAAAATCCAGAGAAAGAATAGTGAAAAAAAAAAATTATATCAATAATATATGTGATTTATTTTAGTTTGATGATGGAAATATACGCTTATATCCCAAACAAAGCCTAATTTTATTTTTTAAAAGCTTTATACTTTCTAAAGCACTTTGTGCGCTCATAAGTATGTATACTTGTTATATCCTGGAATATTCACATTGATAGAGAAATATATAGTTTAACATCTTAGCTTTGTACGAAGATCCTGTTGAGATTCGTTCACAATGAATTAGGTTGTTAAACCTAAGCTTATGTCCCAGTGGCTAACCAAGAGGGCAGGTGAATTGGTAATTAAAAAAATTTTGAACCCTCTTTTTAAACTTTGGAAATTAAAACTTAATTGTTAGTGAATTTTTTAGCAAAAGATTTTTCAACCACAAGTTGTAATGATAAACAAAATAAAAAGCGAAAAGTAAAGAACACCAGATTTATAGTGGTTTGGTCAAAACCAGACCTACATCCACTCTCTGGAGGCACCCTCCGAGTATTGCACTAATACCACTAATGACTCTCTTTTAGCACCCACAGCAAGGTGGAGAAGCCTTTACAAAAACTCTTTCCACCACTACCTGGTGCGGCAGAGAACCGTCTTCCTTTTACACTTATCCCTAGTGTTGGCAGAGAACCGTCCGTCCTTTTACACTCTCCTAGTGTGGGCAGAGAACCCTTCATCCTTTCACACTCTCTAAGTGTGGGTAGAGAACCCTTTGTCCTTTCACACTCACCTTGTGTGGGCAGAGAACTTGTGTCTGTTCATACTCTCCAAGTGTCAGAAGAGAACAGGATCTCCTTGACAGATCTTCTCACAAGAATTCTAGAAGGAAGAAAGAAAAGAGTGAAGTAATCCCAAATCACAAGTAGAGATTCTTACCTTTGAACACCAAGCGAAGCCTTCACGCTCCACTGGTAGGAATCCTCCTTTGAATGCTCTCTCACACTCTCTCCTTGACTCTTCTTTCAATAAGCACGAAGATCAAATGGAAAAAAGATTGGGTGGCAGTATAAATTGGACTATATATAGGAGAGACAAGAAAAATTGTCCAAAACTACAAATTTTTCAAGTCAACACGAAATGAATCGTCCTGTACGATCGTAGATCGTCTTGGATGATTTTACTTAAAGTGTCGGAAAAGATCCTAATGAATATTGGTACGAATTATGTTCGTACAAGATCATCGTCCCGTACGAACTAGGTTCGTCCGGTACGATCAGTTATACTATAGGTCGGTTCCCAAATAACTGCAGGACATAACCAATTTTGGTAAGTCTGTTCACATCGTCCTGGGATGAATAAGACTTTGTTCGGACAAAATTGTTACAGAGAGCAAGTCGTCCTAGCACGATAATGAATTTTGTCTGAACGAAATTTTTACAGAGAAGAATTCGTCCTGGGACGATTTGGATTTCTTCTGGATGAAATTTTAACAGAGAAGAATTCGTCCTGGCATGATTATAAATTTTGTCTGAATGAAATTTTTACAGAGCCCAATTCGTTTTGGGACGAAAATAATTTCATCCTGGATGATAGTACTTAGAAAAATTTCATCACCTTTTGTTCGTTCCATTGCTCCTACGAGAAGATAACTGACCTGATCGTCCCGTAAAAACTAGGATCATCCCGTACGATCAGAACAAATTTTGTAAGATCTCCTTAAGTGTGTGTGTGTGTTTTTATTCACTCAATTACAATCACTCCCTCTCAATTCAAAAAACAATTTAAAGCTTCAATTTGCAAAGGATTGTATGCTGAATTCGATTTGAAGTCTTCATAGTTTGGAGTTCAATTTTCCTGAAATATTAGTACACATAGAGCATAAACAAATCTTCCAAAAAGTGTTAGGAGATAACTACACATAAAACAATAATATTTGAAATCATCAAAAACTATATAAGTTACAAGAATGTAAAACATGCTAATAGTAACTCTCTTAACAATCTCCCCTTTTATGATGATGGCAAAATAATTATTATTTGTAGAATTTCAAATTCTAAGGATCTCCTAAACTCCCCCTGAATTGATGAATGCATGAAAATAAGGAAGCATTGATTCAAAAATTATTTTTGTTTTTAAAAAATTTTATACAAAACAAAACAACAACATAATCATAAAAAATAAAATAAACACAAATACTAACACAAGATACAAGACTCACAAGACACAATACACAATTCAACAAATAATTTCTCCCCCTTTTTGACAACAACAAAAAGTGAAGAAAAACAACTTGAAATGTAAGCAGAGATATGAAAATCATTTAATAATGTAATCTTAATAGTGATTGAAATAAGTTATGCAAATAAAATTAAAATATTAGGCAAATCATAGAAATTCATATAATTTAAGAAGTGATATAACATAGATAATAAAAAGAATTTATCAAAGACATGAGTCAGTTTAGACACTAAATAGAGAAAATCATTGCAATAAGGATGAATAAAAAATTATATATTTCAAATTTCAATATCAATTATAAATGAACATAAGATCAATTTGAATTAAGAGATTAAAAGAGTTTAGAAAGAAATAACTATCACATGTGGCGCTTTGCGCATCTTTTTTATAGTTGTGACACATTTTTGTGCATCATTTTTACTTTGGGCTTATTTTGTACCTCTTTTTCATATTGCGAACCTCTGTGCATTTCTTTTGATTTTTTTATTGTACTTGTACACAATTTGTAAAAGTAATTTTATTCTTTCTAAAAACAATAATCTAAAATTTTAAATCTTTCTAAGTGCATAAATAATGATTGATAAGTGAAATATAAAATAGGAAAACATCACAATTGCAATAATAATATTAATAATAATATAGTCTAAAGAAGTGACATGAAATTGAAAATCTCAATAATATCAAGTTATAAGCAAAACTTAAACTTAGAATAATTAGATTTTCTAATGAATTTAATTTTTCTTGCAATTCAAGTTATATCACGATTAAGATTAAAAATCTGATGATTTACATAAAGTCTAATAAACATTTCAAAAGTAAATTCAAATCAAAACACAAAAACTTATATTGATATCATTTTAAATATTACAAGGATTCATCAAGATATCAATACAACAACTAAAATAAAGAAGAAATACATCAAACTACTAAAAGCAAACAACAACTAACACATAAATAATAACAATACAAACACAAAACATTAAGTGCAACAATCACTTAGACGGTCCCTGATCTGGAGGAGGAGGAGGAGGAGGAGCACCACCAAATAGGTTAAAGTATGTACTCATCATAAGTACAATTTGATCAAAGCGTTGATCAAAATGAGTCTCTAACTGATCAAATCTTTGAACCAAATCCTGATAATTTGGTTCATTAGCAGGAGCAGGTGCACTTTCTGGTTCTTCTTCTATATCACTTATGATATGTGCTTTTCCTGATTCCTCCTTGAAGATCGCTCTAAATGATCCATCATTGTAATAGAGCGGTTCTTCATATTCTTGATCAAGATGAACCAAGTTATACTTCTTTTGCAGAACATAGGAAACTAAGTGTCCTAAAGCAATATTCCTCTTTCTTTTATGTTCTGCATGGCCAATTTCAGAAAGCCCATAAAGATAGTCAAGAATAAGTTGGGCTTCATCTATAGGTTTATCGCTCATGATTAAGAAGGTCACCATGGAAAGAAGGGGGGTAATATTGACTATATCACCAGCTTTTGGAATGATTGAAGTTCTAAGAACATGCTGGATGATGCGTGCATTATGGACAAGACCAGATACCCTAGCCACATGCTCAGTTAAACCATTTCCTCTAATCACCCTATTGATTTCATACCATTTATATGTATCATTGGTGATTAAGGTATGGGCTCTACTCCCCTCAGTCCTTAAATTTAGAAAAAGCTCCTAAGTCGTGTTTAGTGATTTCAACTTTCTGTTTGAAAACAAAGGAGCGAATCACAGAGTGGTCAGAATTGAAGGACATATTGGCTAGAAAGTAGTGAAAGGTTTCTTTGTTATAGAGGTGGACCAAAGTAAGGATAAAGTGAAATTGAGTCAAAGCAAATAAAGGCATTACCTGAAAGGTAATATCTTCTTGAATTAAAATTCGGGAAGGAGTGATTTTGGCAGAAGCAAATCTAGGAAAAGAATCCTCATTTGCTTTGGACAGAAAATTTTTGGATGAATTCCCATGTGGTTTCTTGACTAAGACCTTTTGACGCTTGCTTGAACTAGCCATTTAAAAATGATTTAGAGTAAGAAAGAAGTTGAAAGTGATGTTTAGAGAGTGATAATTGAGTGAAAAGATCTCCTATATATTGAAAATGATTCGTTCGTACCAGACGAAAATAATTCATCCCGTACGAAATTTTCGATCGTCCCGTACGAAAATATTTCGTACAGACGATCTAATACGACCAGAATGAAATGGCTTTTCATAATCAGTGTGACTTACAAAGCATCCTTTCGTACAGACTTTTGACAGTCTGATCGTACAGACGAACACGTGTTCATCCCGGGATGATAAGAACTTATATCATTTTAATTACAGTTGAAACCGTCCCCTACATTGAACCGACATTTGTTCGTCCAGACGAACCAAATGTTCGTACAGATGAAGTTCATATTAAAAACTACCTTATCCATTCAACTGCTTCATTCATTCGTCCCGTAGTTTGAAAAATATTTCATCCCGAATGATCGTGACGATCGTACAGACGAAGTACATTAAAAATTGCACTCAAAAGGTTCAAAATCCAACAGTTTGTCACACTACACAAATCGTCCCGTACGATGATGACAAAAAAAAAAAAATTTGCACTCAAACAAAAACTACAATTCAAAAACAAATCAAAACAAAATAAATACAAAAAACAACGAAGAAGCACAGACTCTAAAAGGAAAAATCACATAAACAAAATCATAAACACATACAAAACATTTAATTAATAAACAAACATCAATGTTGGAAGAACATTTTTATTTAAGCATTTAGATCAATCACACCAAGCCTTGTTCTTAATGCACTGAAAATATCAAAGGCTAAATGTTTTGTAAAAATGTCTGCAAGTTGATTTTCAGTTGTAACATGAATGAGTTAAATTTCTCCCTTGGATACATGATCCCTTATGAAATGATGCCTTATGTCTATGTGTTTGGTTCTTGAATGTTGAATAGGATTTTTAGAAATGCAAATAGCACTAGTGTTATCACAATAAATTGGAATAGTGCCAACAGACAATCTTAAATCAATCAACTGTTGTTTCAACCAAAGTACTTGTGCCACATAACTTCCTAATGTAATGTATTCAACTTCTGCAGTAGATAGGGCTACTGAATTTTGTTTTCTACTAGAACAGAGACTAAAGAATTTCCAATGAATTGACATGTTCCAGAAGTGCTTTTCCTATCCACCCTACATCCTGCAAAGTCAAAATCTGAATAACCAATTATTTCAAATGAAGAGCTAAACTTAGGATACCAAATTCATAAGTTCTGAGTTCCTAACAGATATCTTAAAACCCTTTTCATTGCTGTCAAATGTGATTCTTTTGGATCTGATTGAAATCTAACACATAAGCAAACACTAAACATGATATCGGGCCGGCTAGCAGTCAAGTAAAGTAAAGATCCAATTATCCCTCTAAATTTCTTTTGATCAACAGATTTTCTCTTAGGGTCCTTATCCAACTGAACTGAGGAACTCATTGGTGTACTTACAGGTTTAGCATTGTCCATTTCATACTTTTTGAGGATGTCCTTAACTTACTGTGATTGACTTAGAAATGTTCCTTCCTAAATTTGCTTAATGCTAAAACCTAGAAAGTAACTTAAATCTCCAATTAGACTCATCTCAAATTCACTACTCATTGTTTTAGAAAAATCATCACAAAGATTTTTATTTGAAGATCCAAAAATAATATCATGCACATAAATTTGAACAATGAGTATATCCTTTCCACATCTTTTCAAAAATAGAGTTATATCCACACTTACTTTTTCAAATGTTCTTTCAAGTAGGAAGGTGCTCAACCTCTCATACCAAGCCCCAGGTGCCTGTTTCAATCCATATAATGCTTTTTTCAACTTGAAAACATGATTTGGGTATTTAGAATTTTCAAAGCCTGGAGATTGTTCTACAAACACATCCTCTTGAATTAGCCCATTTAAAAAGGCACTTTTGACATCCATTTGATACAATTTAAATCCTCTAAAACAGGCAAAGGCTAGTAAAACCCTAATTGCTTCAAGTCTAGCTACAGGGGCAAAAGGTCTCCTCAAAATCAATCCCTTCAATCTGATTATACAACTTAGCAACTAATCTAGCCTTATTTCTAATGACTACTCCTAAGTCATTCATTTTGTTTTTGAATACCCACTTAGTTCCAACTACACTTTGATCTTTTGGCCTTGTAGTTAATTCCCAAACTTTATTTCTTACAAATTGATTCAACTCTTCTTGCATGGCCAAAATCCAAAATTCATCAAAAAGTGCTTGATCAATATTAGTGGGTTTAATAGTTGAAATGAAGGCTAAATATTAACTTCCTTATTTAATCCACGCCTAGTCCTTACACCCTCACTTGGTTCATTTATGATCAATTCCCTTAGGTGGTTTTTAGAAAATCTCAAATCTTTAGGTAAAGGGGTTTCTATCTCCAAATTTTCTTCCACATTTTCTTCTAAGTTCAATTTATCAATCTTTTGGGAGTTAATCTGAATTTCATCTTCTACAATATTTAGCTCTTCCATATTTTTAGATTCATCAAATACAACATGCGTGGTCTCCTCAATTACCAAAGTTCTTCTATTGAATACTCTATAAGATTTTCCAACACTTGAGTATCCAACAAAAATTTCTTCATCTGATTTTGGATCAAATTTTCCTAAGGCAGATTTTCTATTGTTATGAATAAACACCTTGCAACCAAAAATATGTAAATGAGACAAATTAGGTGTTCTCCCTTTTAGCAACTCATAGGGTGTTTTATTCAATTTAGATCTTATATTTACCCTATTTAGAACATAACATGCAGTGCTAACCGCCTCAGCCCAAAAATATTTAGGAAGTGAATATTCTGCTAACATTGCTCGGGTGGCTTCTATTAATGTTCTATTTTTTCTTTCGACTACCCCATTCTGCTGAGGGGTTCTAGGTACAGAAAAGTTGTGATCAATTCCTTTTTCCTTACAAAATTCTTCAAATCTCTCATTCTCAAATTATCCTCCATGATCACTTTGAATAAAAATAATTTCACACCCTAATTTCCTTTGAATCCAAGTCGAAAAAATTCTAAATTTCTCAAATAATTCACTCTTGTGAAATAGAAATCTAACCCAAGTGAATCTTGAGCAATCATCCACAATCACAAATCTGTATACCTTCCCTCCTAGAGTCACAGTTCTAACTAGTCCAAAAAGATCCATATGCAAAATCTCCAATGGTTTACTAGTTCTAAGATTCTTATTAGACTGAAAAGAGGACTTCACCTGATTTCCTAATTGACATGCATCACAAAGGTGGTCCTTAGTAAAGTGTAGTTTTGGTATACCTCTCACTAAATTCTTTTGGGTAATCCTTCTAAGGTTTTTCATGCTAGAATGACAAAGTCTCCTATGCCAAAGACATGACTCATCAGATACAGTTTTCAAATAAAAAGTAGTAGGAGTTTGAATGCAATTTAAATCTAGCATATAAACATTATTTACCCTTTTTCCATTCAAAATATCTTTACCATTTAGGCTTAATATGCAGCTAGTAGGAAAAAATTTTACACAGTAACCCTTATCACATAGCTGACTTATACTTAACAAATTATGTTTTAAGCCTTCAACCAATAATACATTGTCTATGAAAAAATTCTTTAAATTTTCAATCATACCTGTTCCAACCACATTCCTTGTGGTATTATCTCTAAGTATAACCTTGCCTCCACTCCTGGCTTCCAACGTTATGAATTGAGCAATATCTCCAGTCATGTGCTTTGAACATCCGCTATCCAGGTACCATATGCTCTCATGAGATCTTGTGTGAGAGCGACCCTGCAAAATTATTAAACGTTAGACCTGGGTACCCAAACAAGTTTGGGTTCACCTTTTAACAATTTATAATCAGATGCATGTATGATATGTCTAGGTTTATGCATCTTAGGTCTCCACACCAAATTAGTTTTCATCTTCAAAGTACAGGTGTGAGCTATATGTCCAAACAATCCACAAATATTACATTTTACTTTAGGAAATGGATTCCTAAGTCTTCTAACATTCATCTGTCTTTTCAGGGATTGCATAAATTTAGGATACATAATATGATTAATAAAATCTTCAAGTTTAGGAGGTTTCCTGTTATCCTCGAGAGCTTTTATCGTTAATTTGTAAAATGAATTCATATCTTCCAAAATTCGATTTGTATATTTGGTTCTATAAAGTTTGCTCTCAAATTCATCATTAGAATTCTTAAAATCTTTCTCAAGTTCTGCATAGGATGATTTTAAATTCTCATGATTTTTATTCAAGGCATCAAACTCATCAAGTAATTTTATGTGGTTGTTATCAATCAAAGCATGATCTTTCCTAAGGATTTCATGTTCTTTTTTAAGCTCTTCCAATTCTAAACTAAGGCTAGCATGCATTTTCTTCATTTTCCTATATGATTCATGCATGTGTTCAGAAACTTAAAAAAGTTCGTCATAAGTTAAGTCACATACCTCTTCTTGATCTGACTGATCAAGACTGTCAGCCATTAAGCACAGATTAGTGACTTCCTCTTCTTTTTCAATCTCTGATGAATCTGAAGCTGAGTCCGCCCAAAAAGCTTTTTGAAACTTATTTCTGCCCTTCTTTATAGTAGGTTTCTCCTCTACCTTCTCTTTGCTAGGATTGGCTTTGAGTTTAGGGCAATCCGTCTTTATATGTCCAGGTTTTCTGCACTCATAGCAAATAACATCATTTGAAACCTTGTTATTTCTATTGAATTTACCTCTATTCCATTGCTGGCGTTTCTTCTGCTTCTTCTTCAGAAAGCTTCTGAGTTGTCTAGTCATCAATGCAATGTCTTCTTCATCCTCAAGTTGTGGTGTTCACTCTCAGACTCTTCCACATTCAGTGCTATGTTCTTTTCCCTTCGTGGTTCACCTACATCAATCTTTCTTTGGATAACTCCTTGCTCGTAAGCAATAAGAGAACCAAGAAGATTGTAAATAGAATAAATGTTTAAATCCTTAGACTCGGTAATTGCAGTAATTTTAACATCATATGCAGTAGGTAAGCAATGAAGAATCTTATTAACCATTTCAGCATTTATTAACTCCCTACCCATTGATGTAAAGAGGCGACTATTTGTGTGAATCTTGTGTACATGTCAAAAATATATTCATTTGGTTTCATACGAAACAGTTTATAATCATGTAATAAGATATTGAGTCTAGATTGTTTAACCTCATTAGTCCCCTCATATGTTATACAAAGTCTATCCCATATGTTATTTCCACTTTTGTAAGTGGAAACCCATATGTAGTCTTCCAATTTTATAGTACAAAAGAAATTATTCAAGCATTTGGCGTTTAGTTGTGCTAAGTCACGTTCTTCTACTGTCCAGTCTGCAAAAGGTGTTTCAACTCTAACTCCATCAACTAATCTAATTAGTTTTATATATCCTTCTTGAACTAAGATCCACATACGATAATCAAGTGACTGTAAGAAAGTAGACATGCGTGTTTTCCAAAAATCAAAAGGTATATTATCAAACAATGGAGGTCTAGTAATAGAGTAACCCTCAGGTGTGTTTCTGTTTCCAAATGTAGCCATCTATGTTAATAAAAAAGTAGTCTAAACTTATGATTTTGAAACAAGGCTCTGATACCACTTGTTGAGATTCGTTCACAATGAATTAGGTTGTCAAACCTAAGCTTATGTCCCAGTGGCTAACCAAGAGGGGGGGTGAATTGGTAATTAAAAAAAAATTTGAACCCTCTTTTTAAACTTTGGAAATTAAAACTTAATTGTTAGTGAATTTTTAGAAAAAGATTTTTCGACCACAAGTTATAAATGATAAACAAAATAAAAAGCGAAATGTAAAGAACAACATATTTATAGTGGTTCGATCAAAACCAGACCTACATCCACTCTCTGGAGGCACCATCTGAGTATTACACACAAGTTGTAAATGATAAACAAAATAAAAAGCGAAAAGTAAAGAACACCAGATTTATAGTGGTTTGGTCAAAACCAGACCTACATCCACTCCCCAGAGGCACCCTCTGAGTATTGCATTAATACCACTAGTGACTCTCCTTTAGCACCCACAGAAAGGCGGTAAAGCCTTTACAAAAACTCTTTTCACCACTATTTGGTGCGGTAGAGAACCGTCTTCCTTTTACACTTATCCCCAGTGTTGGTATAGAACCGTTCATCCTTTTACACTCTCCTAGTATGGGCAGAGAACCCTTCGTCCTTTCACACTCTCCTAGTGTGGGCATAGAACCCTTTGTCCTTTCACACTCTCTTAGTGTGGGCAGAGAACCCGCGTCTGTTCATACTCTCCAAGTGTCGGTAGAGAACTGGATCTCCTTGACAGATCTTCTCACAAGAATTCTAGAAGGAAGAAAGAAAAGAGTGAAGTAATCCCAAATCACAAGTAGAGATTCTTACCTTTGAACACCAAGCAAAGCCTTCACGCTCCAGTGGTAGGAATCCTCCTTTGAATGCTCTCTCACACTCTCTCCTTGACTCTTCTTTCAATAGGCACGAAGATCAAATAGCAAAAAGATTGGGTGGCAGTCTAAATTGGACTATATATAGGAGAGACAAGAAAAACCGTCCAAAACTGCAAAATTTTCAAGTCAACACGAAATGAATCATCCCGTACAATCGTAGATCGTCCTTGATGATTTTACTTAAAGTGTAGAAAATGATTCTAATAAATATTGGTACGAATTATGTTCGTACATGATCATTGTCCCGTATGAACTAGGTTCATCCGGTACGATCGGTTATACCATAGGTCGGTTCCCAAATAACTGCAGGATGTAACCAATTTTGGTAAGTCCGTTCACATCATCCTAGGACGAAAGTCTTCCGGACAAAATTTTTATAGAGAGCTAGTCGTCCTGGCATGATAATGAATTTCGTCTGAATGAAATTTTTACAGAGAAGAATTCGTCTTAGGACGATTTGGATTTTGTCTGGATGAAATTTTTACAGAGAAGAATTCGTCCTAGAACGATTATAGATTTTGTCTGAACGAAATTTTTACAGAGAAGAATTCGTCCTAGGACGATTTGGATTTTGTCTGGATGAAATTTTTACAGAGAAGAATTTGTCCTAGCACGATTATAGATTTTGTCTGAAAAAAATTTTTACAGAGCCCAACTCGTCCTGCGAAGAAAATAATTTCATCCTGGACGATCAGTACGTAGAAAAATTTCATCACTTCCTGTTCGTTCCATTGCTCCTACGAGGAGATAACTGACCTGATCATCCCGTATGAACTAAGTTCGTCCCGTACGATCAGAACAAATTTTGTAAGATCTCCTTAAGTGTGTGTGTGTTTTTATTCACTCAATTACAATCACTCCATCTCAATTCAAAAAACAATTTAAAGCTTTAATTTGCAAAGGATTGTATGCTGAATTCGATTTGAAGTCTTCATAGTTTGGAGTTCAATTTTCCTAAAATATTAGTACACACAAGAGCAAAAATAAATCTTCTAAAAAGTGTTAGGAGATAACTACACATAAAACAATAATATTTGGAATCATCAAAAACTATAAAAGTTGCAAGAATATAAAACATGCTAATAGCAACTCTCTTAACAGATCCAACACACAATCAGATAAAATAAAGGGTGCAACATTCATAAGAGACCCTAAAGTTTTTACGTGGAAACTCCTAAAAAGGGGAAAAACTACAAGACCTGGCCCAATTTGAAATGATCCGCTAGTATTTGTAATTGATTACTAATGAGGCCCTTCCTTAGGGGTAAGGCCTTAGCTTAATGTAACAAATATACATCTTATAGAGTGCATTACATAGTGGGAATATGAATAATCACTATTGATGTGTTCGTTTGGTTGGAAGGACCATAGTCGGAGGGTGACGGAGGTAGGAAAGACCATTTTTTGGTGATGGAGGTCAGAAAGACCATTGTTTGGTGATGGAGGTCGGAAGGACCGTAGTTGGTGAAGGAGACCAGAATGATCGTAGTCAGTGAATCAGAAGGATCGTAGTCGAAGGACAATGGAGGTTGGAAAGAACATTGTTGGTGGGAAATAGAGGTCAGAATGACCATTATCTATCAACGATGGTTGAAATGATCGTAGTCAGTGAAGGAAGTCGAAAGGATTATAGTCGGCAGCGATGAAGATTAGAAGGACCATTGTCTGGTGATAGAGGTCAAAAGGATCACAGTCGGCGGACGACAGAGATAAGAAACACTTGTGACGGAGTTTGAAAGGATGGTAGTCGGTGAAGGAAGTCAGAAGGTCCGTAGTCGACAGACGAAGAATGTTAGAAAGACTGTTGCCTGGCGACGGAGGTCGGAAGGGCCATAATTAGTGAAGGAGTATGGAAGGATCATAGTCGGCGGGTGAAGGAGATTGGAAAGACCGTTGTTGGTGGGCGACAGAGGTTAAAAAGACCATTATTTGGCAACAAATGTTGGGAGGACCCTAGTCGGTGAAGGTGGTCGAAGGTCCATAGTCGATAGATGATAGAGGTCGAAAAGACCTTTGTCGACGGGCGATAGAGGTTGGAAAGGCCGAAGTCATCAAGTGACAGAGGTTAAAAATATAAAACTCCTTAAGTAAAAGAGATTAAATTCTTAAACATCGAGGCGCCTTTTGGTATAATATTTGAAATTTTATTAAGAAACTCCGCAGTTAAGCGTGCTCATCCCAGAGTAATTTTAGGATGGGTGACCTACTGGGAAGTTACACCAACATGAGAAAATTGTGAGGATCTTAGGTCAGAGCGGATAATATATCGATAATTAAGAGTTTGAGCTCTTATAGGAAAGATCGTAGTCTAACAATATATGTAAGAAGGATCGTTGTCGAGTGGAAGTCCAACAATAATTAGAAGCCAGATGGAAGTCTGGCATTAGTGGCTAGGCAGAAGTTCAGTGCCAGTTGGTGGCCAACATAATTCTGGCAATTGTTGTGATCCAGGTGGAGGTCTTACAAAAGTCTTATGACAATCAGTAGATGGGAGAAAGTCCAATGATAGTTGGTAGCCGAGAGAAAGTCCGACGACAATCGGTGGTTGAGTAGAAGACTGGGATCCTTCGGTGGTCAAGTAGAAGTCCGATAGCTAGTAAAAGTCTGGCATTGGTCAGAAGTCATGCATCAGGCGGTGGTTTGGCGAAAGATTGTCAGTTGGTGGTCTGACAGAAGTCCAGTGTTGGGCGGTGGTCCAACGTGAGGCGGTGGTTTCGTGGAAGTTCGAGCGGTGGTCAAGGAGGAGCTAGGTGGCTAAAACGATCTCCGATCTCTCTCCTTATTTCCTTGCTTGGGGGTCCCCATTTCTTGAGAAGTGAGGGGTCTATTTATAAATTTTTGAGAGTGACGTTGCCCGTAAATTGGAGGAAGATCAAGTGTAAATTGGGAGTAGTTTGATGGACAACTGATGTTGAATCCCTTGATCATAAATTATTTATTGGGCATTTAAATGTCTTAATGATATCAAAATTTGGCGATCTTTGGCTTATTGTATTTGTCTTGTCGAGCCGCTCAATTCAACTATAAGCATGTTCTGTTTAGAAACTGTTTGGTAATCCATATTATGGTTTAAACCTTCCAAATGTCCTTTGGGTCATTGATTTGGACCCATTTGGGCTCAGATTGAGTCGAATTTGGTGTCATTGTGTTTGTTTTTTCTAGTCGTTCAGTTCGACAGTAAGTTTATTGAAATCGGAGTTCAGATGTCTTAGATTTATTTTTTGAAGTTTCCAATTTGATTTTGCCTTGAGATTTGTGCCCGATCAAGATCATGTTTTAATGATATATCAATGTTGTTTATCATTTTCAAATATATCAAAATACAGAGCACAACATTTTTTTATTTTTAATAAAATTACTCTGATTGTCATGCAACTATTCTTCTCAGATATTCATTCTTATAGGCCAGATTATCCAGACTCTACTCACAAGCGGGAAGTGTCTTATAACAAGGGAGAAGGTAATGCATTAATATACATGTGACCCCGAATGATTCTGTCTATTACCTAGGTTATTAAATTTTTATGTTATTTAATTTCTAAAATATTAAATTTTAGTTATGAGTAGAAATAATTTTAGTTCTTAGAGAGCTTAATGAAATTAAGCCATACATATACAAGAAATAAACTTAAGAAAAGTATGTAATTTCTACTGCACAATTAATAATAAGCATAGCAATATAAATAACCAGAGTAAAAGAAAGTCTATAGTCTACGATAAGCACCATATAAGTATAACCCAGGATCTACATAAAAGTAATGGTAATAAGGCCCCACCGACATCAACCTGAATTCTAATCTTACTAAATGACACAAGTCTTACAAGCTAGGCATTTCATCTTCAAGTCTTTATCTTCATATGGATCATCTTTCTTTGGATCATCTTGCTTCGGATCGTCTTCCTTCAGGCTCTATAAGGTTTGTCCCCCAGATGGGTACCCAAATGAATAAGAAATTTCCTATAAAGGGCCTTTTTTTTTCTCTTTGGGTATTGTGTGTTTTAAAATGCCTCACTTTTAAAATGATTTTATAACTTGATATATCAAATTACAAATTACATGATTAAAAGAGAAAATCTAGACTCTTCTATATGGTTATCCTAAGCAGTTAAATAGAAAATCTCCCAAGCAATTTATATATAGAAATAAGCCACACATTGCCAATCACACTTGACCATGCTCTTATAATTTAAAGAGGGATTTATTAATTTTTGGAGCATTTGCAGGAAATATCGTTAGTTTTAAAAGCTTAATGATTTTCCCCCCTTTATTAGCGCTGCATGAATATAGCCACCTGTAGAAGACATCGTTAGTAACAAGGGCGCCCATAACCCATGGGTGATCTAACACACAAATCACATCATAAATAAAGCATATAAAGCACAATAATTAGAAAAACATTATATCAATCATCACAATAAACTAGAGCAAGTCAATCAACCCACGTGCCACATATAGAAGTGTCATAATACAAAAAACAAAAAGGAAAATCACCGACCCTAATCTTGGAGCTAGAAGTGGTGCCCTAGAAAATATATATGTTTGTAGCAGGCTTGTGTGGCTTTGGATAGTTCCTATGTTGGATAGTTAATTCGAGTTGCTTCGTTTTAACATTTGTTGAAGGTCGAAAGGATAAATTTGATTAAAGTTTAAATACTTAAGGTAGTAATCTTTCAAGTTTAAATTGAATTAATAAGTTTTAGAAGGTCCAAAATCATCATACCCTCTAAGTTAAGGGGGTCCAAAAGGTCACTGTTAGAAACAGGCTAGGTTTAGGGGTTTTAGTATTTTAATTAAATATTATTCCATAAGGGGAGTAATTAAACTACGAGTTTGCAAGATTTGGATTTTCTAAGAAAAGTTATGAATTTTGAAAGTTTTAGGCCCTAATTGATGAACTACAGTTGACCGGAGAGTTGACTTTTGATTTAGGTTGATTTATAAAAACCTAATATTTTTAATAAATACTAGATTTGAATTGGAGTTCAATGCCTTTTAGTTTCCCCGATTTTGGAATTTTCTGGAGTTATTTATGAATTTTTAAACTTAGGGCAATTAATGAATTATTGAAATTATTTAATAAAGGTATTTTAAGGGTTTTGATCAAAATAAGCTCCTAAAGAAATGTTCTCAAGTATTTGGGAAAAATTTGGAAATTTTTTATAATTTTTAATTAATTAATTTAATTAAAAAGGTGATTTTTAATCAAAATTAAATTAAGGTTCAGATTGAAGCCCAGTTAAGAGGCTTTTAATTTTTTAAGTTAAGCATTAAATTATAAAGAGGTTGATATATTATTAGTAATTTTTAGATTTAAAATAAATTTATTAGAATTTTCCAAAGTTATTGGAGCTTAATTAAGGGTTAAATTAGGGTTTGTTATGTAAGGGTTTTAAAGAATCCTAAAAATTCATAGAAAATTTTAAGAGGTTTAGGATGTCACTATGTTCAAATGTTTAAAGTTTCAAGTAAATCAGGGATCTACCCTAGCTCTTAGAATTTTTTTAAGTTCGCTAGACGGGTCCTCAATTATTGTCCTTAAGGTGTCGCTATATTAAATAGGTTTGAATTCAATGTTTATGACTAAACCTTAGGGTAACATAAAGGGAATGCATAAAAATATAAACACACCAAATCCTAAGATCTAGTAAAGCCTAAGCTAAGTGCACGTGGATACTACACATGCAAAAGGCAACAAAATAATGACTAAGCGTGCTTAACAATGCAATTAGGGGATGATTAGAGCTTAATCATTCACTAATCTACGCCCCATGAATGCTATTCATATGCTTGAGCTATGTTTATGATTTCATGAATGAGATCCCTAAAAAATTAAGTGATTTAATAATATATGTCATTTTAAATTATATTAAAATACACATATCTTAAATACATAAGTATATAAGTTTAAAAATAATACAATTGAAAATAATTCAATTTATATATACATGAGGGATCCATTGGTCACTCGGGCGAGGATTTAAAATAGCTTCAAAATAAATTATAATTTAAAAATATTTAGCACATTAACTATTTAAATAATAGTTAAAATAGTAAAATAATTAAATAATAGAGAAATAATTAATAAAAATTAATTTTTGAGAATTTAAATAAATTTTAAATGAAAATAGATAATTTTATAAAAAAATATGAGGTATTATACATAATAATCTGATTTAAAATGAAATATTTCTGAATTATCGAATTTTAATATATTTTAAAAGTATTTTTAAATAATATAAAATAATTGATATTTAAAAATAATTATTAAATTAGGTTACATCAAATACTTAAAGTTCCTGAAATTCAAAATTAATTTATTAAAAGAAATAATTTTCATAATTTTAGAAAATAATTTAAATATTAAATTAAATAATTATTAATTAATTATTTAAATATTTAATTAACTAATTAATAATTACCTAAAATAAGAAATTTAAACATAATTTTAAAATTCAATAATGAAAAATAATTTTTCTAATTTTTGAAAATAAAAATAAATGAATAAATATTAATTATTATTATTTTAAAATTAATTATTAATTATTAACACTAATCTAATATTTAAAAAGTTAAATACTTTAAAATTGTTGAAGTAATATTAAATACATCATAAATAAATTTAATTTTAAATTAATGCATTTTAAAATAATTGCTTAAAACATGTTAATAGGAAAATATTTAATTTTTTACAAAATATTTAATGTAATGTTAATTTAAATATTTAAAATTGGTTTTTTTATATTATTTTAAAATATATAACCTATTTAAAAGTAATTTTAATTTTAAATGAAAGAGAACAAAATTTTGAAAAATATGATATATAATATGTATTTTTTGTTTAAAATTAATTTATAATAATTATTTAAAGTAATCTGGATTTAAAAAGTATTTAAAATAAATTTAAAATCCATTTAAATCACTAACGGCTGCAGCTGCAATAGTTTGACATGCGGTGGGCTCCGTTGGCTATGCTGTCTGCGGAGCAATGATTGCAAGGCGTGATGATTGTGTCGTAAGCAATCATTGCTTAATAATTCCATGGGTTGTGATATTAACTAGACTATGTTACCACTTTGCTGCAATCGTTGGATATCCTGTGGTTATGAAGTAACGATGGAGATTAAGCCAAATATAAGTCCAGATCCAAGATTCATCCATGCGGTTATACACGTCCACGATATGATGCGATCCGAGCCATTGATCTCAAGATTAACAACCTAGGAATCCCGTAGCCCATGCATATGCCGGCTGAAGCCCTAAAATGATAATCACCTCATTTGATCGATCAGATTGATCAAATATGATAACATTTTAAACACAAGATCCATGAATGAAGAGCATTCATGGGAGATAATTTACATGGTCTAAAATATGCTTAATGCAATGCTAATTAGCCCTAAGTGTCCTAGACTAATGTTTGAGTTCTCACCTTAGTTTATGGACAAATTAATCTGTATAACAACTTGTTGCACTTGTAGACTATCCACGCTCCTCTTTGTAGAAGAAATCACATTTCAAAATGCAGTGGATCAATGAGAAATCATCTTGGAACAAGTTTCATTCAGTTTGCTGGAAATCTAGCCGTTGGTGGGTGTTTAACGGTGGGTCTAGGTTGGGAAAAGTGGGGGAAGGTATGGAAAGCTCATAAATGAAATATTTCATCTTTGGAGTGCTTAAAGATAGAGAAAGAGTAAGAAGATCTCTCATTCAACCCTAAAGAGCCTATTTATAGACTTAAGGCTCTTCATCAATGGCTAGGATCATGATTAGGGCTAAATAGGAGGGAAACCAGACTATTGTGGTCGTTTGTTTGAACCATGGGACATTAAGAGAGCTTTAAATGCAATCAAAAGGTTGAATTTGACCTAAATAGGTCAAATTTGACCAAAGGAGAGTTGGGTTGACCAAGTCAATGGGTTGGCTAAGTCAACATGGTCAACTAGGCCCAAAAGATGAGGGAGTTGAGCCAAGGATGAAGTGGATTTGGTTTGAATTGAATTTAGGCTCATTAGGGCTTAATGGGTCAACCAGGTTTATTCAGGGTAGGGGTTTGGGCCCAATAGGTTGGGTCTAACTCATTGAGTCAAAGGGAGGTTATATTTGAGCCAAGAAAGGTATGGAAGTGATTTGAAATCAAAAGGAAAGGGATTGGGTCAATTTGGGTCAACTTGGGTTAACTTGGTCAACCAAGTTGACCCAGGGCCTAGGTCTAGGCTTAACGGACATGGCTTGACCCACTAAACACAAGGGAGGTGTTCTTGGGGCTTAGCTTGGTCAATTTGACCAAGTCAAACCCCTTGACTAAGGATAGATGAATTTAAGGTTAATATAGTAGTCCTTAACCAATAAAAAATTGCAAGTATATTCTTAGGATCTACTTAAATGCCTACATTACTCATAGCATATCCCAAAAATAAAATACTACTCAACCAAAACTTACACTTTTAGAACTTAGCATATAACTGATGGTTCCTCAAAATCTCTATAGTAGTCCCTAAGTGTGTGCATGCTCCTTAGATCATGAATGAATCAGAATATTATCTATAAAAATGATCACAAACTGGTCTAGATGCTTCCTAAAAATTATGTTTATCAAATCCATGAAGACCGTTGGGGCATTAGTCACTCCAAATGGTATGAATAAAAACTCATAATTCTCATACCTTATGTTAAATGCAGTCTTTTGCACATCCCCTATCCTTACTTTCAACTGATGATAACCAGATTGCAGATCAATTTTGGAAAATTCTAAGTATTCAGCCATCTAATCAAATAATCTATACTAGATGCAGATTCATAAGGTACCATCCTTCTTCTTGATAAATAATATAGGTGCTCCTTATGGAGACACACTGAGATGGACAAAGCCTCGATCTACCAACTCCTGAAGTTCCTTAGGCGACATTCAATATGGAGCCTTGGAGATCTGAGTAGTATCCAGAAAAAAAATTTATACAAAGCTCTACCTCTTTGTATGGTGGTAAAGTTTCTAACTCATTAGGGAATATATCTTGAAACTCCCAACCTATAGAGACACTACTCAGAGATGCATAAGAGAGCCTCACAGCTCTAACATATGCTAAAAATAATGAGATACCTTTTCTTTAAATCTTATCCACTTCTCGAGCAAAAATTAGACAAAAAATACCCTTAATCCCATGAAATACAAAGCTTTCACCATTCTAATACAAAGTTATTTTCTTCTTCAAGCAATCAATCTGAGCCCCATATCGACTCACCCAGTGCATACCCAAAATGAAATCAAAGACAAAAATAGGTAATAAAATCAAACCAAATCTCCAAACTCTATAAAAAAATTGAAATCATAAAAATAAACCATACTAGCTACTATTCCATCTTTTATAGGCAAAACCATAGATAAAAAAAAGGTAATAATATGAAAGGAAAATCAAGAGAATAGAAATACTGCTCTGACATAAAAAATGGTTAGTACTAGAATCAAATAAAATATAGTAAGGAGATGTAGAAATGTAAGCCATACCTATCATAACATCTAGAGACTCGCTGCCTTCTTGTTGCATCAGATTGTAAACTCTTAGATGTACTGGGGTCAAAGTAATAAAACTACCTACACCCAACAAATCGCTAGATGGCTGACCTCGTGAAATTGGTCCAACATCTCAGCTACTAGAAGCATTATAACATGGATAGGGTGATGCTGTCTTTGGTTTTCCTAGTATCAGCTTCATAGAAAAATCAACTCTCAAATTAGAACATCTATCAAATCCACCCTGTGGATACTTAATAATCCTTTGTCCATACTTGGCCTTAATAAAAAACATTAACCAAATGTTTTATAATACTATCCAATATGCCTCCTACCTTTGATTGAAGCACAGAATAGGCAATACTGCCTCTTTTTGATCTAGAAGAAACTGCTATTGATTGTCCCCCATGAGCTCAGCAAGTCCAAATCTTCTCTTCCTCCTAGAATGGATACTACTAGATATTTCACAGCTAAATCTTATCCTGCTAATAGTCCATTTATGCTGAATCACTATCAAATCAGTCTTTATCCTCTTAGAATTCTAGACCAACTAAGCAAAATCTATAATATCATATGTCAATAGTGATTGCCTTAAAGCATCTTAAAGTATCTAAAAAAATTTATAACACTTTCCCTCAGAAGTACTAACTAGCTACAAAATACCTAAAAAAAAAAAGCTCAGCCTCATATTGTATCACTGATATACTCCCTTAATTCAAACAAAAAAAAAGAACTCTATATCTATCTCCTAGTAGATGTAGAAATAAACTATATCCTAAATATCTATGTAAACCCCTCCTAAGTAATTATGATATTTACATGACCCTACAAAATTTCTTTTTTGGCTCAACCACTAGTGATCTGCCTCACCATCTAACAGAAATGCAACTAATATAACTCTCCTCTCAGTATAATAATGCATCCAATCTAGAGTCTTATCTATCTTCATTTGCTAATCCCCAGCTTCTTTAAGCTTAATAATGCCTGAAAGTTTATGAGGCTGCATTTTCATGAGATTATGCAAATATTTATTCATATCATCATGATGAACATCAAAAACCCATGTATGAGTTGCACCTACCAGCTATGCTACTATACATGCAATATGAGAAATTAACTTAGAACTGATCATAAAAGATATACTTTGAACCTGAGCTACATGATTAGAGCTTTGATTATTTATCATATATGGATCTAGGTGAGATGGATTAGCCATCTCAAAAATATTGAATACAGCTGGGCACAACACATACATATAAAAAAAAGTGAGTGCTCAAATCAATGCAAAAGTATCTCACTCCAAATTATTTCTTATGGCTATATTACAATTTTCCTCTCCGTCCTTGCTCTTATATAAAAAACGCTTATCATAACTCAATCATATATGATCGAATATCACACAGGTCATATCGTGTCAGATTGTGGTAAGGCGAGTCCAATGATTTGATCAAAGAAGCACCGAAACAAATCTTCTGAAGTATATATTACATAAAGATACTACTAAGTATAATATAAAGTGGAAGGTTACTGAATCTAAAAAATAAATTTTTTTATATAACATCTAAAAATATATATAGTCTAAAGTTATCTATAATAGTGCTTAGCAATAAAGAATAATAAAATAAAAGTCAAACCTATAAAAATCAAAACTAACAAAAATATACTTACAACATATATCAAAGTTTATTATTCCAACTACTTTGTTCACTCCTTGCCCTTCCCCTGGACTTAAATGAAAGCAAAACTTGGAGTGAGCTAACACAATCTAGTAAGCTATCACAAACTAAAAAAAGAAATTAATAATTGAAACCAAAAGAAAACTAAAAATATCATGCTATAAAATAAACTGAAGTATTATACAAAAAACTAAAACTAAAACTAAAACTAAAGCATAAGCTAAAACTATACTTCATATAATTATTTAAAAGCATTTAAATAATTTTGAAAGTTATACTAAAATTGAATGAATTATAAGTAGATATTCATTTTATTAGAATGGCTATCAACCCAAATTTTCTATATATCTTTATATCTTCATTAATAGAATCCCACCTCGGTAGTCTGCAGGACCTAGCATAAAAGAATCCCATCTTGGTTGCCCACTAACATCAGCATAATATAATCCCACCTCGGTCACAAACTGGCACCGGCATAATAGAATCCCATCTCGATCGCCCACTCACATCAATATAATATCACATCACATCACATCCTCATATATTTCTTTCATAATTATACATATTTTAAGTGTTCTTCATTAATTAAAGCATAACTGGGCTCAATTAAAACTTTACAAAAATACCTTAATATTAGGCAACTGAAATACTACTGAGCAAAATGTATAATTTTCAAACATAACAAAATTACCAGAGATTTTTTAAAATCATTATAATAAGATATTAATCATACTATGGAACTATTTTGTAAAGTCTGGATTTTTTCTATTCGATAAAAATCATACAACACAAAAAAAACCAATGTAAATTTCTAAAAAATACCCAAGTTTTTTATAATAACAAGCTCTATAACATATAAAAATTTACATTTTGAAAGTTCTATCAGTACAAAGATATCCTTATTTTTTATAACAAAAATATAAATTTTATAGCAAAAATCCCCCAAAATATCAAATTATTTAAAATTGAGATGTGACACCTGTAGGTTCAATATTTGGATTAACAAGTTCAGACCCAATTAGAAAATCAATAAGAAGAGGATTTAGGGAGGAAGAAGAGATTTTTTAGCCACTTCAGGTCATTTTTAACAGTCAGCCCAGTTCAAAAGGTCGTCTGAATCAAGGTAGGTCACACTATGCCTATCTCAATTTTTAAAAATATAAAGTTTTTATTTAGTTTTTTGATAAAATTTATGTAGCCATATATTGTAGTGTAGATACATTTTGATAAAATGAAAGTAATCTTATGGATGAGTTTATTTTTAGTATTTAGATATTTTCTAGCTCTATAATTTGTAGTTTATTTAAAATGAATATTAGAAGAGAATTTAAAACATTTCAAAAGTAGATCTTGAGATATTCCTATCACAACTCAACATGATAGACCTTTCCTTATCAAGTTGGTTTGTGACAAACTTTTGTGGTATCAGAGTAAAAGTTTTAGAATGGATCATAAAATTGAGCTTTAAGAATTGATTTGTAAGTCAAGTGGGTTAGTTTTATGTTTGTATAGGTGTTTATTACTATTTATTTCATATGCATATGTATTTAGTTGCATATTCTAAGTGATCATGAATACATCAAAACCATATAAAATAGACGGATGGAGTATTAGTTAGGAAGCTCCATGATATAGTATTACTCCAATAGTTAGTTTAGATGCAGTTTCATAATTTTCTACTTTGATAGCCTAGATGATGGGTGATGTAGAGAGCATGGTTCCTTCTATGTGAGCTAATGGTGTAGACAAACATCTGAAGATGTTTTTTAGATTAAAACTTATGAGGTTTGAGGGTGCTGTTGAGCCTAGGGTACTAGAGGACTATCTGAGGAGGCTAGAAAAGATATTTGATTGTATGCAATATTATTTTGAGAGAAATATACCTTTAGTAGTATTTATATTAGATGAAGAGGTTGAGTACTGGTGGATGGTCCAGTAGGAGGAGAAGTTTCTAGAGAGATTGAATTCTTTGATTAATTGAGAGGAGTTATCAAATATGTTTAGAGCCTAGTTTGTACCACTTTTGCATGATAATAGATGTAGAGTCTTTTTTTGAGATTGATTAAGGAGAGCAGGATAATTATGTAGTACGAGGTAGAGTTCACCACTTTGGCTAGATACCTTATGCAACTAGTTAGCTCTCACATGAAGAAGTGCTGTAGATTTCCGAGGGAACTTCAAAATAGTCAGTGAAAACCATTGATACCATTTCTCATTTTTATTTTTTTTGAGCTTATGTTGAGAGATAGTCTGATAGAGAATGATCTAATAGTACTCTATAGCAGTGGACATCTAGTAGGAGGAGGTTTGTAGTAAGACTATTATAGTGACTTTTCTCAAAAGAAGAGCATATTTATATTTGGAGATTCTATGAGAGGTGGACAGTCAACATCTGCAACAGTCTCTAGTAGTGGTAACATAGCCAATTCTTATCTTATTAGTGGAGAAAATTTATGCCAGAGTTATGGTAGATGGCATTCCTATAGGATGATTGGATAGTGTTTTAGATGTGGTAAAAAAGGGCACTAGGTAGTAGATTGTCTATAGACAAGATTTGATCAAAATTTTGAGCCCAGATCTAAAAACTTTGTCAGACCATGAGGGAGATTGAGGGTAGTTCCTTTATGTACTTTTTTTAGGGACTATCAATTTATCTAAAGGATAGAGTGTGAGGCCTATGCTCCCAAACATGAAGCCATATGAGAGGAACTACCCAACACATGATATAGAGTTAGTTATTGTTATATTTGCTATAAAAGTTTGGATGAATTATTTGTACTGATTTAGATGCAAGATCTTTATTAATTGTTAGAGTCTAATATAGTAGTATCTAAACCTGAGGCAAAGGAGATGGCTTATATTGATTAAAAACTATGATCTTACTATTTAACATCAACCTGATAAGACTAATATGATGGAAAATGTTCTGAGTGGGAATTCTTTTGAGGTTTCATTTATGTAGCTTACTTATGATGTCTCTTTAATTTGAGATATATAGATATTACAATTGGAGGTGATTTATTCTACTGATTGAGATTATGGAATATTGGCTCAAATGATTATTAGGCCTTCTTTATAAGAAAGAATTCATAGATCTTAGAAGTCAGATACAGAGTATCCAAAGATGATTGGTTTGATTAGATTTGGTAAAAAGTTAAAACTTCGTGCATCTGATTTAAGTATTATCTTCTATAAGAATATACTATGGGTTTCTATTTTTAGAGATGTAAGCAAAGAGATGCTACATGAGGCTTACTTATTAAGAAAATTGTATAATGATTTGAAATATATATTTTGATGGCATGGATTAAAGAAGGTTGTGGCATATTTTATATTGAAGTGTGAAGCCTGTTAGTTAGTGATAATAGAGTGTCAACAACCAGGAGGTATTTTACAGCTGTTACCCATTCTAGAGTGCTAGTGGGAACTGGTGTCTATGAATTTTGCTATAGATTTCTCTAAGTCAAGATAAGAACATGATGCTATCTGGGTTGTTGTTGATTGACTAATGAAGTTTGTGTTTTTCTAAATTATCTGACACTCTAATTTTATAGATAGATTGCCTTAGGAATATATGATTGAGATTATTAAGTAATATGAATACCAAAGGTTATAGTCTTTGATAATAATGGAAGATTTACCTCTATACTGCGAGAGGTATTCAATAAAGTTTTAGAATAAAATTATATTTTAGTATTACTTTTCATCCGTAGACAGGCATATAGTTCGAGGGGACTATACAAGTAATGGAGAATTCTTTAAGACTATATATTTTGAATTTTGGTGGATGTTGGAAATAACACATTCCTTTGATTGAGTTTGTTTAGAACAATAATTTTTAGTCAAGTATAGGTATGACTCCAAACAAAGCTCTATATGGTAGGAGGTGTCATAAACCACCGTCTTGGATAGAGTTGGGTGAGAGACACTTGATTGGGTCAACCTTAGTTGATGATGCTATTGAAAAGTTTCATTTTATTAAAGATAGATTGAAGGTTGTACAAGATATGTAATGATAGTATTTGTAAGATAAGCACCAGGCTGTGGAATTTTAGTTAGAAGATTTTATATATGTGAAGATAAGGCTAATAAAAGGCATTAACATATTTGGTAAGAAAGGTAGGTTGAGTTCAAAATATTTTAAATCATTTGAAGTTGTTAAAAGAATTGGAAAAGCTCACTACAAGTTACTGTTGCCAAATTATATGTCAGAAATTCATATTGTGTTCAACATGTCACTTCTGAGAAAATGGATATTTGATTCTAAAAAATAGGATATTAGGTAAAGAAATTAAGGTATGTCTGATTTTGAGCTATAGGGAAGAAAACATAATGATTCCAGCTTATAATATTATAAAGTTAAGGAGTAAATAGATTCCTATGCATAAAGTTCAGCAGAAGAACTTAGTTGAAAGAGAAGCTACTTAGAAAAAAGTTTGAGATGCAACAATTGTATTTTAATTTTTTTTTTTATCGGAGATCTAAGTTTTTAAATATTGAGGATGACATTTTTCTGAGGAGGAGAGAGTTGTGAGACCTACAAGTTTAATATCTAGATTGTCTATTGTGACCTGATTAGAAAACACTATAAGAAGAGGATTTTGGTAGAAGAAGAGGACTTTTTAGCCTCTTTGGGTCATTTTTAGTTATCAACCCAGTTCAAAAAGTTATCCTGATATAGGTAGGTCACACTAAGTTTATCTCAATTTTTAAAAAATATGAAGTTTGTATCTAATTTTATGAAAAGATTTCTTATTTCGTTACTAAAAAAAGGGATAACTTTGCACTGATAAAACTTTCTCTATCTAATTTTTTTTTAATTTTTTATATGTTATAAATATTGAGTATTTCATGATTTTTTTTGATATTTTCAAAGTTTGAAATTTATTTAACTAAAGCATATAATGATGTCACTATTTGAGTAAACCTAGTATAAATGTCTAGGATAGTCTCATAAGATTTCATGCAAAATAGTTAGTAATCATGCATTAAAATATTCAACTTAGAATGCTTGACTTTACTAGTACCTTCATATGTAGTGCATAATCTATCCCAAATTTTCTTGTTAGTAGTTCATGTAGAGACTCTAATATAATCTTCAAAATTTAAAGTACAGAAGAATCAATTCAAATATTTAAAATTCAATTAAGCATAAGTTTTTTCTACTCTACTCCATTCAATAAACATAATATCAATTTTATACTCCATCTACAATACGTGATGGTATAGAATAGCTAGTTTGAATTATATGCCAAATTAGATAATCTATTGATTGCAAGAAAGTAGACATACAATTTTTAAAAAGTTAAAAGAAATATTTTCAAATAATAGTGATCATGTGATTGAATATCCTTCATCTATATAATGATTGCCAAAGTTAGCCATTGATCATTTTTCATAAGTTTTCTAAAACTTAGTTTTTGAATCTGCTCTGATACAACTTGAAAGTTTATGAACCCGAGGCTAATTAAGAGGGGGGGGGGGGGAATTAGTAATTTAAAATATCTTTAATTAAAAAAATATATTTTAAAACTTTTTTAAACTATAAAATTAGACAGTTTTAACAACGAATGCAAAAGTGAATAAATTCATAATAATAAAATAAATCAGAGTTATCAACCATACAATAAATTATAGAAAAATAAAAGTGAGGAAAATAATAAGAACAAGCACACCAAAATTTATAGTGGTTCCATCCAACCTAACCTTCATTCACTCCCCAAAAACCTTTATTCCAGGTATTATACTAAATCTTTAGTGACTCTCCTTTAGCCCCCATAGCTAGGTGGAGAAGCCCTTATATAATCTCTTCCAACAACTCAGTGCGGTAGAGGACCTGGAATCCTTTTCACCCTCTTGGTGAAGGCAGTGAACCTAGAATCCTTGTTCACCCTCCTAGTAAATGCAGAGAAGCTAGAATGGTTTTCACCCTTTTAGTGAAGGCAGAGAACCTTGAATCACTTTCACATTCCCTAATGTGGTGGAGTTGTTGGGTCTTTTGACACCAAAGAGATCTTCTTTTTTCCAAAACCTCATTCAAGACAAACCTTGACTATGATGGTACTTAGGTGCAAGTTCATCAGAGTAATCGTATAAAAGTCCCTTTCACACTCCCTTGAAACTAACAAGCATCTTCTCTCTCTCTCTCTCTCTCTCTCTCTCTCTCTCTCTCTCTCTCTCTCTTTCTCTCTCTCTCTCTCTCTCTCATTCACTCAAACTCCACACTTTTCTCTCTCAAGCTCAAGGCTCTCTATTCAAGTTTTCTCCATAAGAAAAGTGGTTAAATGAATGCCAAAGACCCACACTGAGTCTTTTAACAAAGCTTTAATAGAGGGCTTTAAAAAACCCTAAAAATTAATTTTTGCAGCACTTATCGTCAAGTACAATCTTGGGATTGTCTTATATGATTAGTTCAAAATAGACCTTTCAGCAAGTTCATACAATATTGCTTTGTATGATTAGTTCAAGTGTTTATATTGATCATCCCATATGATTGAGAAGATCATCCAATATGATTAGTATAAATACATAGACAATCATCTTGTATGATAGGTGGCGATTAAATATTATACCATACAGGAATTGGATTGTCCCGTACGATTATCATGTACGATCTGATTGAATAATTTTATCATAATTAAGCTCCTAATCATGGGATCAATTTAGGCATGATTGTCATCGATCATATATTACGATAAGGATTATACGGTACGATTAAAACAAAATTTGAATTATATAATAATACCTAAATAGTATTTGGTAACTATTTTGATGATTTCTACGGATCATCTTGTATGATGTGAAGATGAGTTCAAATTACATTAATATCAAAATTAGTCATTTTGATGAGCTGATTATACAATACGATATAAATTGTACTATATGAATAATTCATAAATTTGAACATCTAATTTCGATACAATCTTACTCACATGAGTGTGTGTGTGTGTGTGTGTGTATGGTCAACACTCTAGCAAACACCTTTTCAGGACTTGGCTCAAGAAATAAAAAATACATCTATAAATGTTAAAAATTCTTTACAACATAATATATTCAACCAAATCTTGAGTCCTGAATCATCATTGGATTGTGCATGCTATTCCTGAAATATTAGTACACATATAAATATATCTAGAATGCAGATAATAGAAGACATAAATATGTGAGCCATAATATTTGTTATTATCAAAATATAAACTCTTTAGCTCAAGTTGCAACAATCTCACCCTTTTTTATGATGATAATTATTATTGGTTGAATTAGCAAACTAAAAATATTTTCACCTAATCTTCCCCTCACTAAAGGAATTATATTAAAAAATAGGGGAAACCAATTTTTTTAATTAAAATAAATAAATTTAAGAAACTAGATAACATATAAACAGATACAAATATAAGATTAATATATGCAACTTAACCATAAATACAACTAGCCAAATACATTCTTCCTCTTTTAACATTATAAAAAAGAAGAGAAACAAAATAACGAAGCAATCATAACAAACTAAAGAGCTTACAGACCCTGATCAGGTGGAGGTGGTGATGATGTTTAAGAAGAATTAATTAATTTTAGCAAATTTTCTTGAAATGAGAAAGTTACCTCTTATTTTTTTTTAAAGCTTAGTAAGAAATGAATTGACCTCATATTTATTACTCCAACTCAAGCTCCCTATAGGCTAAACTCTTTTTTTAAATAAAAATTTAATTCACGAAAAACATTAGAGAAGAAAATTGAATCTTTTCAATCTTATTGCCTGGAATATAACTAATAGAATATCAATGTAAAAAATGGTGAATCAGATTTTCAAACTCAAGTATCGAAAGTATCAATAGACACTTGGATTTTCTAAGATTTAAAGGTATACAAAAAAAGAGAGCTAACTCATTATGGGCTCATTTTAGGCCTCTTTATCAATTTTTGGCGCACTTTACTCATCTTTTGATTTTTAATACACTTTATGCATCTTGCAATTATTTGGCGGATATTGTGCATCTTATCATTTTGGGCTTATTTTGTACCTCTTTTTTGTAATTTACTTTTTTTATAAACCCTATAAAAGAGAGTTTTCTTAGTTGTAAGATCATCTTCTAAATATAAGAGAAGAAACTCACTCTCTTGTATAAAGAAGAATAAACTACAAAACAAATCCAATCCAGTGATAAAATGAACATCCTGATTAAGAAAATTCTGAAGTAAATTCATTAACTTGCAAATGATCTCTATGAGGTAGAAAAATGTAGGAAGATGAAAAAGGTTTAATTTCTAAGTACAATTTTTAATTTGATATATAATTTAATTCAAAATAGAAATAGTTTCATTAAAGAAGTAAGATGTGGATACATAATCATGAATTTCCTTCCTTTAATAGTTTAAAGAAGTGAACCATCACTTAAAATTTTAAGTAAAAAGGAGCAAAATTTTTATTTTAAGAAAAAAATGTGATTAGAGAGAAGTGATTTGATTCTCTTATGTATATTTGAAAACTAATGTGATTTGTGTGTGTTAATCAAAGATACTACATAAAAAAATGGAAAATAAAATAAAAGTTCACAAACATAAATATCTTTCTACAAAACAAAACAAAAATAAAGAAAAACACATAAAATAAGCACATTCACAATGAAATATACACATATGTATTAACTATAAAATAGATAAACTCACAAATAAAACTTTATACCTCATCATCTTGCTCCTGGTTTGATGATTCAAAAACTAAGTTTGCCCAGGAGATTTTATGCTTTTTATCATTTGTACTTATTACAATTTGCTTATTTTTACCCTTTTCCTTTGCAAGAAGATTTTTTAAATTAGGGCACTTATTTTTCATATGTTCGAATTTCCTACACCCAAAGCAAATAATGTCAGAGGAAATCTTACCATTCTTATCATTTTTATTTTTGTTCCACTTTTGTTGATGTTGATGCGTGTACTTCAGTAGATTTTTAAATTTACTTGTTAATGATGTTTTCTCCTTACTCTCATCATCTTGTGAGTCGTTTTTATCCATATCTTCGCCTTTTAGCACTATAGTTTCACCTACATCCAAAAGTCTTTGACTCACAGTTTGCTTATGGGAAATGAGTGAACCAATCATATTGTCAATAGAATAATTATTCAAATCTTTTGATTCACATATAACAATGACTTTAACATTAAATTTATCAAGTAGACAATATAGAATGTTATTAACCTTTTCAAAGCTTGAAAGTTTTTTTTACCTAAAACATGTAATTATATCACTATTTGAGTAAACATAGTATACATGTTTAGGATAGTCTCATAAGATTTCATGCAACATAGTTCATAATCTTGCATTAAAATATCCAACTTAAATTGCTTGACTTAACTAGTACCTTCATATATAATGCATAATCTATCCCAAATTTTCTTGCTAGTAGTACATGTAGAGACTCTACTATAATCTTTAGAATTCAAAACACAAAAGAAATAATTCAAACAATTATCATTTAATTAAGCATGAGTTTGTTTTTCTACTCTACTCCCCTCAATAAACGCAATAATAATTTTGACTCCATCTATAATATGTGATGGTACAGAATAACTAGTTTGAATCATATACCACATTTGATAATCTATTCATTGTAAGAAAGTAGTCATACATATTTTTCAAAAGTTATAAGAAATATTTTTAAATAATGCTGGTTGGTGATTGAATATCCTTCTGTAATATTATAATTTTTAAAGTTAGCCATTAATTATTTTTCAAAAGTTTTCTAAAACTTAGTTTTTCAATCCACTCTGATACAACTTGAAAGTTTGTGAACGTTGTTAAACCTCTAAGAATAAGCTCAAGGCTAACTAAGAGGGGGCTAAATTGGTAATTTAAAAAAAATTAATAAAAAATATTTTTAAACTTTTTTAAAAACTAAAATTAGACACTTTTAACAATTGTTACAGAAGCAAATAAATTCCCAAGAACAAAATAAATCAGAATTATCAATCACATAATAAATCATAGAAAAATAAAAAAATAAAAATAAATAAACCATAATTTATAGTGGTTCAGTCCAACATGACCTACATCTACTCCTTAGAAACCTCCATTCTATTACCCTAAATCTTTAGTGGCTCCCCTTTAACCCCCAAATCTAGGCGAAGATGCCCTTATAGAATCTCTTTCACCAACCTAGAGTAGTAGAGGACCTAGAATCCTTTTTCACTTTCCTAGTGAAGGAAGAGAACTTGAAATCCTTTATCACCCTCATAGTGAAGGTAGACATCCTTGAATCACTTTCACCTTCCCTGGTGTGGTGGAGTTGCTGGGTCTTTTAACACCAAAGAGATCTTCTTCTTTCCAAAACCTTCCTCAAGATAAGCCTTGACTATCATGATACTTAGGTGTAAGTTCACCAGAGCAACCATATAAAAATCTCTCTCATACTCCCTTGAAACCCAAAAGGATCATCTCCCTCTCTTAAACTCCACCCTTTCCTCTCTCAAGCTCAAGGTGTTGCAAATATATTTTTAGGGAATACAATTTTGATGATAGTAAGCATATTTATTTCTCTACGATTGCTTTACCTACAAACATTTTAGGTCCATAAGATCAAAGTGCAATTTGAACCAACTTAAGATTGGGTAGACCAGGTCTGAGTCAGTTTATAAACTTTTTCCTTTCTTGAGTCTATTGTAAATAATGTGGCTCTTGATGCTAAGTAACCTTGCACACACTTGGAGAAAATTTTTTGACTATTTTTAGAGTTCTCTATTTTTGGTCACATCATCTGGGATGATCCACAAATTAACCTGGACGATCAGTTAAAAGCAGAAACCCTAATTTGGGCATTCTAGTTAAGGTAGCTGTCATTAAGCTCATCGTCCTAGACGATAGGTTCAAATAAAAAAGAATTAGCTGGCAGATCTATTTAGGTATTATTTATTTTTGGACATCATCTAGGATATTATCCTGAATGATGTAACATAATTATGCCTAAATTAATATGGTAATTAAGAAAATCAATTAAGGTTTGATTGCTCGATCATATCATACTGGACGATCGCAGGATCGGCCGGGATGACCAGTTCACAAACCTTAATTGTCCCTAGACGACCAAACATGGGCCAGCTACTATTCAGGGCAATGCTATGGATGATTTTTATAGATTTGAACTAATTATTCGGGACAATCGTGAGATCGGTATGGACGATCAAGCTATTTTTCCATCATCTAGACATCCATTTAGTACGATTGTCTAGACGATATTCAATAATTTTTACTAATCATACATGATGATATATTATCGGCTTAGAAGATATGAACAAAAACCTTTTGATCATCCTAAATCATCTTGATTGATTAAGCTTAATTTGCATTGATTGTATAGGATGATATTAATATCATCCTAGATGATAAAGTCAGTTTATTGTAATTAAGAGCTATTTTGAAGCTCTTCTATTTTAGTCCTCTTATTCATTTTAAGAGAGTATCTTTTGCTGCTGTTCTGACCTGAGAGAGCCAAGAGGAAAGGGAGAGTAAGGGAGAGGATCTTGTGAGGGGGAGTTTGTGAAGGGTTTCATAAAGGTTGCTCCAAGCAAGGAGCCATTATTGTCTTCTCCAATCATCGTCCTTAGTTCCTTGGGGGTTCTAGAGAGGTCTACTTAAGCATATGATCAAGGTTCTCTCTCTGCTTTAGGAGAAAGCAAAAGGAGTTGGGTTCTCTGCATGCTTCTGGAGGAAGCAAAAGGAGTTGGGTTCTCTGCCTCACCTGGGTTCGTGAAAAGGAGATTTGTAAAGGCTTCTCTGCCTTACTGTGGGGGAAAAAGGAGAGGCACTAAGTTTAATACAATACTCGGAGGGCGCCTTCGGGGAGTGGATGTAGGTCAGGTTGACCGAACTACTATAAATTTATGTGTTCTTTATTACTTCTTTTGCATTTAATTTTTGCACTTTGATTTCTATGGTGAATTTTAGTTTTTGTTTTAAGATTGTGTTTTGATCAAAAGATTTTTTTAAATACTAATTCACGCCCCTCTTGGTTAGCCTTGGGACCTGTTTATAAGGGCTTAACATCCCTGTCAAACTTTCAAGTGCCATCAAGGCACTTTCAAGTGGTATTAGAGCAAGTTTTATAAAATCTAGTTTTTCAAAACTTTTGAATTTTAATCGATGGCTAACTTTGATAATCATAATACTACGGAAGGATATTCTATTACACGACTACCTTTGTTTGATAATATTCCTTTTGATTTTTGGAAAACTCGTACGTCTACATTTTTACAATTGCTTGATTATCGTATGTGGATTCTTGTTAAAGAAGGTTATACACCTCCTTCTCGTAAAATTAATGGCATTAAAACTAAACTTCCTTTTATCAAATAGACTTTTGATGGAAGAGATTTAGCATAAATTAATGCAAAATACTTGAACTATTTTTTCTGTGCTTTGAAATCTAAAGATTATATGCATGTTTTAACTTATGCAATTGGTAAACAAATTTAGAATAGATTGTGTGTAACTTATGAAGGAACTAATGAAGTTAACTATCTAGGTTGAATATTTTGTTGCATGACTAATAACTTTTCGTATGAAACATTCTAAATCAATTTCTGACATGTACACTAGATTTACTCAAATTATTACCTCATTGTATGCTTTAGGAAGAGAGCTAACTAATTATGAAAGAGTAAATAAAATTTTGAGATGCTTGACTTCTTCTTTTGATGCTAAGATCACTATAATTACTAAATTTAAAGATTTAAATACTTATTCTATTGATAATTTACTTGGATCACTCATTGCTTACGAGTAAGGGGTGAATCAAAGAAATCTTGATGTAGGTGGCAAAAAAAAGGAGAAAATTATGGCACTGAAGGCCAACAACATGGACACTAATTCTTTTGGTTCTGAAAATGATGATGTTGCCTTCATCACTATGCAATTTAAAAGCTTTTTAAGGAAGAACAACAAGTATCATCAGAAGTGGAAAAGAGGTAAGGATAGCAAAAATTATAAAAGTTATTTTGATGTTGTTTATTTTGAATGCAAGAAGCCTGGACATGTTAAAACTATTCCTACAATTAAGGAGCACCCAAGAAAGGAAAAGGATGAGGAGAAACCCAAATACAGGAAGGATAATAAGCAGCACCAAAAAGCTTTCTGGGTGAATTCTACATCTGACTCATCTGAGACTGAAGCTGAAGAAGAGATAACAAATTTGTGCTTAATGGGTGATCATCTTGTTCAATCTGATTAAGAAGAGGTATGTGAACCAACCTATAATCAATTATTTGAAATTTGTGAAAAAATTCATGCATTATATAAGAAACTTAAGAAATTGCATGCTGGTTTAAAACTGGAGTTTTTAAATTTACAAAAAGAGTATGAAAGTTTAAGTAAAGATCACACTATACTTGATAGCAATCACATGTCTTTACTTAATGAATTTGATGATTTAAATAAAAAGCATTTTGATTTGATTGTTGAGCATGATTCTTTGATAGCATCCTACACCTCACTTGAATCTGATTTTAAAACTTATATTAAAGAATATGAACATAAAGAGCACTATTTGAATGTTGATAATGCTATTTTAGAAAGTGCTAACTTGAGGTTTAAAGCTAAATTGAATACACTTGAGAGAAATTGGAATACATCAACACTTGATCTAAAACCAAAACCTAGGAAGAGGCATTATAACCCAAACAGATTAGTAAATCTTTTTCCTAGAGTTAGATATTTTTGTGTGACATCCTAGGACATATTTCACACAGTTGCACTGTTCACCATAGTACACATTAAGTGTGGAGACCAAAATTGCATGTTTCATAGCATAACATAAATGCATTGCATTCTTCTTTTCATAAGAAGGGACCCAAACCTGTTTGGGTTCCTAAATCTAACATTTGATATTTTATAGGCAAACTCTCACAAAAGGCCTCGTGAGAGCATGTGGTACCTAGACAGCGGATGCTGAAGACATATGACTAGAGATGTTAATCAATTCATTTTGCTGGAGACCAGGATATGAGGCAAGATTACTCTTGGAGATAACACCACTAGAAAAGTGGTGGGCCCAGGTACAATAAAAAATTCCAAAAACTTTTTGATTGAAATTATTTTACTTGTAGATGAATTGAAATAGAACTTGCTTAGCATCAGTTAGCTTTGTAATAAGGGCTTCATCATAAATTTCTTGGCATACACTTACATTATAAGCTTAAATAATAACATTATTTTACAGGGAAAGTGGATCAATAATGTTTACATGCTTGACTTAAATAATATTGAATGTGCTACTTCATTTTGCTTAAAAACTGTTGCTGATGATTCTTGGTTGTGGTACATGAGATTATATCATGCTAATATGAAAACCCTTAAGAGACCTAGAAAGACCTAGTTAGGGGTGTCCCCAAGCTTAATTTTTCTAAAGACCACCATTGTGATGTCTGCCAACTAGGAAAGCAAGTCCAATCCTCTTTCAACTCCATTAAGGACATTAGTACCTTTAAACCTTTATAAGTCTTTCACATGGATTTGTTTGAACCCATTAGCACTACCAGCTTAGGGGGGGAAGTCTATAGATTTATGATTATTGATGACTACTCGAGGTTCACTTGGATTAAATTTTTATCACATAAGAGTGAGTCTTTTGATGAGTTTAGATCCTTTTCCACTTGGGTTCAGAAAAAGTTAGGTTGTGAGATCTTAACCATCCATAGTTATCATGGGGGAGAGTTTGAAAATGAAAGATTTAAAGACTTTTGTTAGGATAAAGGGATTAGTCATAACTTCTTAGCTCCTAGGACCCCTCAGCAGAACGGGGTAGCTGAAAGGATGAATATGACCTTAGTTGAGGCTGCTAGAGCCATGCTTGCTGAGTATTCACTTCCAAAATACCTTTGGGCTGAAGCGGTAAATACAGCTTAATATATTTTGAATAGGGAGAATGTTAGAGCCAAACTTGATAAGACACCCTATGAGATCCTTAAGGGTAGAACACCCAACCTTTCCCACCTCCATGTCTTTGGTTGTAAGGTTTTCATTCATAATAATAGAAAGTCACAATTAGAAAAATTTGACCCAAAATTTGATGGAGTGTTCTTAGGTTACTCAAGTGTTGGGAAATCCTTTAGGGTGTTTAATAAAAGGACATTGGTGGTGTTTGATGAATCTGATCCAAAGAAGTTTAAAATTGAGGATGAAGGTGGTGTTAGAAAGATTTCCAATGAGTTGAAAATTTGGAGAAGAGAGTAAAATCCCAAATCACTAAAGGATTAGGAGAGATTACCCAAGGTATAGAAATTTCAAATCTATAGGAAAGGGTTGATCCTACACACACTTTACTTAAGGATTGGAGATATTCTTTGAGTCATCCTAAAGAACTGATCTTAGGAGACCCCTTTGACGGTGTTAGGACTAGGCATGAACTTAGGAAGGAAGTGAACTACTCTGTATTTATCCCAATAACTGAACCCACCAACATTAATCATGCCTTATATGATGAGTTTTGGATCTTAACTATGCAAGAGGAATTAAACCAATTTATTAGGAATGATGTTTAGGAGCTTGTATAAAGACCAAATAGACAAAATATAGTTAGAACCAAATGGGTCTTTAAGAATAAGACGAATAATTCTAGTGTGGTGGTTAGGAATAAGGTAAGATTGGTAGCTAAGGGGTACAACCAAATAAGACCTTTTCTCCTGTAGCTAGATTGAAAGTCATTAGAGTGCTACTAGCCTTTACCTGTTATAAGGAATTTAAGCTTTACCAAATGGATATGAAGAGTGCCTTTTTAAATGGGGTAATAAAAGAGGATGTGTTTGTAGAGCAACCCCTAGGTTTTGAGAGTTCCCAATTTCCAAATTATATTTTCAAATTAAAAAAGGCCTTATATGGATTAAAACAGGGACCAAGAGCTTGTTATAAGAGGCTTAGCACATTTCTACTAAAGAGGGATTTTGTTAAGGGAAGTGTAGACACCACCCTTTTTTGAGGAAAGTAGGAGATGAGTCACTTATTATTCAGACCTATGTTGATGATATACTTTTTAGATCTTCTGATAAAAAGCTATGTGATGATTTTTCTAAAATAATGAGTAAGGAGTTTGAGATGAGTATGATGGGAGAGTTTCCTACTTTTTGGGATTTAGAATAAGATAATTGAATGATGGAACCTTTATAAGTCAATCAAAGTATATTAAGAATACCTTGAAGAAATATTAAATGGATAAAGTCAAGCCATAAAATACTCCCATGATTTCTAATATTCAGTTGGATAAAGACTCAAGTGAAAAATTTATTAATTAAAAGAAGTATAGATGGATGATTGAATCTTTACTCTACCTTACTGCTAGTCAACCTGATATAATATTTAGTGTTTGTCTCTATGCTAGATTTCAAGATGATCCTAAAGAATCCCACTTGGGAATCCAAAACTTAGGAATCTGGTATCCTAGGCACAACACTTCTTTTGAGATTATTGAATATTCTGATTCTGATTTTGCAGGATGTAAGGTGGATAGAAAGTGCACTTCTGGAACTTGATAATTCATAGGACAGTCTTTAGTCTCCTAGTATAGTAGAAAATAAAACTTTGTTGCCCTTTCCACAGCTGAAGCTAAGTATATTACCTTAGGAAGTTGTGTGGCCCAAGTCTTTTTGTTGAAGCAACAAATTTTGGATTTAGGATTACCTATAAGCACAATTTCAATCCTTTGTGATAATACTAGTGTCATATGTATCTCTAAGAATCCTATCCACTGACCAAACACATTGACATAAGGCATCACTTTATTAGAGACCATGTGACCAAATGAGATATTGAGTTATACCATGTGACAACTGAGAATCAATTGGCTGACATCTTTACTAAACCACTAGCTTTTGACACTTTCAGCACCTTAAAGACTAGATTGGGTGTGAATGACATAAATGTATGAACTTATTATTTATTGATTTCTGAAGCTTCTATTTCATTGCCTTTTTGTTTTATTTCACTTTGCTTACTAGTTTTTGTTTTCTTTTTTTTTTTTTAATTTCTATTATTTTAGTTTTTTTTTCTTTTGTCTTCACTACTGAAATGATATTTTATACCATGTTTTTATTTTTTGAAAATTTGTAGTCAATGTTTTACTTCTCTTAATCTGTTAAAGGGAGAAAGTACTGTTGATTGTTTCTCTTTCTCTAACCTCTTTTAGTGGTGTAATTTTCTTTTCTAAACAAAAATTTATCTCAAATTAGCAACTGGACTTTACGATTGAGATCTTTTCTACCTTGCTACGGTAATCTATCTTATATTTATAATGTTCAAAGTCTTTATATTACTTTAAGATTTCTCATTATCCTGTCATTACATTTATCAAATGATTTTGATTCTATTTTGTGGTTTATTCTTACCTATATTAGAGAGTGGGTTTTTATTTAATATATAAAAGATACACTCATAATTGAGAATATTTAAGAATTTTAAAAAGGGATCTAACTTGCAAAAATAACAAAAAAAAAGTGGCCAATGACACCAAAACAAAAGACGCGCAATGACGCCAAATTGAAAAATATACACAAAGTGAATCAAAAATCAAAAGATGCATAAAATACGCCATTCAATTGACAAGAGGCATAAAATGAGCCCACCAAAAGCAAGTTTTCTTCTCTTTTCAAACTTTTAAATCTTAGAAGAATTCATGCATCACTTGAGATTTTCAAAGGCTTGATTTCAAATTTCACGATTATGATAAATTACTTTGATACATTATTCTATAAGATATTTTTCTAAAACCAAGTCTTGAACGGATCTCTTTTTTTAATCCAATTAATTTTTCTGAGTTAGGTCTTTTGATTTCAAAAGACAGTTTTGTCCTGAGAGAAGTCCGGCCTAAGAAATAATAGGATCAGATATTTTACCATTTTTGGATTTCGACATTGATAACGCATTGGTATTACAAGTCTTTAAAATCGATCACATGGAGACTGTGTCATATTCATGCTTTGATTAAAAAAAAACTCTGTTTTCATTCTTTTTTCTTTTCTATTTTTTTTCTCCTCCTTTTTTGTGATATCAAAAGGGGGAGTAGTGTTTGTAGTTATTTTCTTTCCGTTTTATTTAGTTTTGATTATTTAATTATTTTCCATCATTAAAAAGAGGGAGATTGTTGCAAATCTATTTTTCAAGAAATATAATTTTGATGATAGAAAATACTTCTATTTCTCTACGACTGCCTTGCCTATTAACATTTCAGGTCCACAAGATCAAACTATAATTTAAACTAGCTCAAGATTAGGTAGACTAGGTCTTAGTTAGTTTGTAAACTTTTCCCTTTCTTGAGTCTTTTATAAACGATGTGGTTCATAATGCTAAGTAACATTATACACACACACTTGGGGAAATTTTTTTAACTATTTTTAGAGTTCTCTATTTTTGGTCACATCATTTGGGATGATCTACAAATCAGCCTGGATGATCAATTAAAAATAGAAACCCTAATTAGGGCATCCTAGTTAAGAGCCATCATTAAGCTCATCGTCCTAGACAATATTCATATTGATCGGGACGATAGGATTAAATCAGAAAGAATCAACCGCCAGATCTATTTAGGTATTATTTATTTTTGGATATCATCCAGGATATCATCTTGGATGATGCAACATAATTATGCCTAAATTAATCTGGTAAATTAAAGAAATTAATTAAGATTTGATTGCTTGATCATATTATCCTAGACGATCGTAGGATCGGCTGGGATGATCAGTTCACAAACCTTATTTATCTGTGGATAACCAAACATCTGCCAGCTGCTATTCAGGGAAACGCTCAGGATGCTTTTCATGGATTTAAACTAATCATTCAGGATGATTGTGAGATCAGCCTGGACAATCAAGCTATTTTTCCATTGTTCAGAAATCCATTTAGTATAATTGTCTGAACGATAACAATTTATATTAATTATATAGGACGCTATACTATCAGCCTGGACGATATGAAATAAAACCTTCTAATCATCCCAAATCATCCTAGCTGATTGAGCTTAATTTGCACTGATCGTACAAGATAATATTTATATCATCCTGGATGATAAAGTCAATTTGTTGCAATTCAGAGCTATTCCGAAGCTCTTCTATTTAAGACCTCTTATTTCTTTCAAGAGAGTATCTTTTGCTACTGTTCTAACTTGAGAGAGCTAAGAGGAGAGGGAGAGCAAGGCAGAGAGAGAGAGAGGATCTTGTGAGGGGGAGTTTGTGAGGGGTTTTATAAAGGTTGCTCCAAACAAGGATCCGTCATCGTCTTCTCCAATCTTCATCTTTAGTTCCTTGGGGGTTCTAGAGAGGTCTACTTCATCATCTGGTCAAGGTTCTCTACCTGCTTCAGGAGGAATCAAAAGGTGTTGGGTTCTCTGCCTGCTTCTAGAGGAAGCAAAAGGATTTAGGTTCTCTACCTCACCTGGGTTGGTGGAAAGGAGGTTTGTAAAGGCTTCTCCACCTTACTGTGGGGCCAAAAGGAGAGACACTAAGTTTAGTGCAATACTCGGAGGGTGCCTTAGTGGAGTGGACATAAGTTGGATTGACCAAACCACTATAAATTTTTGTGTTCTTCATTACTACTTTTGCATTTAATTTCCATACATTAGTTTCTATGGTAAATCTTGGTTATTATTTTAAGATTATATTTTGATCAAAATATTTTTTAAAATACCAATTCACCCCCCTCTTGGTTAGCCTTGAGACTAGTTCATAAGGGCTTAACATCCATGTCGAACTTTCAAGTTTCATCAAAGCACTTTGACAAGGCTCTCAAATTAAGTTTTCTCCAAAAGAAATTTGACTCAATGAATGCTAAAAACACATACTGAGTCTTTTGAGAAAGCTTAAATAGAGGGCTTTGAAAAACACTAGAAACTCAATTCTGGCAACACTGGTCATCTAGTACGATCTTAGGATCGTCATGTATAATTAGTTCAAAATAGCTCTTTCATCTAATTCGAATAGTATTGCCATATACAATCAATTCATTTGCTTATATTTATCATCCCGTATGATTGAGAATATCATCCTGTATGATATAGAATATCATCCACTATGATTAGTACAAACACATAGCTAATTATCCCATACGATAAGCGGTAATTAAATAACATACCATGCAGGAATCAAATCATCCCATATGATATTCTCTAGTCGTCATGTGCGATATGATTGAACATTTTTCTCTTGATTAAGCTCCTAATCATGGGAACAATTTAGGCATGATTATCATCGATTGTACAATATGATAAAGATTATTTGGTATGATGAGAACAAAATCTGAATTATAAAATAATACATAAATTATGTTTGGCATCTATTTTGATAATTTTTATGGATCGTCCTATATAATGTGAATCTTATAGCATGATCAGTTCAAATTGCATTAATATAAAATTAGTCATTTTGATGAGCTGATTGTACAGTATAATATAAATAATATAGTACGATTAGTTCATAAATTTGAATATATTATTTCAAACCAATCTTACTCCCTTAAGTGTATGTACATGGCCATCATGCTAGCAAACACATTTATAGGAGTCGACTCAAGAAATAAAAAATAAATCAATGAATATTTTAAATTCTTTACAACATAATGTATTCTACCCAATCTTGAGTTTTGAATCATCGTTGGATGGTGCATGGTGTTCTTGAAATGTTAGTACATATAAAAACAAATATAGAATATAAATACTAGAAGACATAAATATGTGAGCCACAATATTTGTTATCATAAAAAATATAAACTCAGAAGCTCAAGTTAATCTTTTATTCATAATCGATGTGAGGTATTGTATCTTCATATACTAGCCTGACCAACCATATGAAGGCAAAAATCATAGCTAAAGAGGCCATTAAATGCCAATAAAAAGAAATTCAAGCACCTCACTAATAAGTGTTATAATGCACTAAGAAGTGCTAAGAAACCATCTTAATAAAAAATATGAGAACAATAAGGGAACCAGGACCACCCCTCTGACAATCACATCATTGATGTGAGCCTTGACCATAAAAGGAGTTTACAATGCTCAATGCATACAACATTAACATCCTTATGGACAACTTAGACAAAGAAATGTTTAAATGGTAGAATTCATTAAAACTAAACCTTAGAAATTAATTGTAATATTACCATTTACATCGAAGTCATGAACACACCATTGAAGCTTGAAAAACTCAAAGAAGAAATCTAAAGGCTAATGCGACAAGGCTATTTTGCCCAATTCATACTAAACTAACCAACCCTTGAGTACACTACTCCCATTATGGGTCAACCAATACAAATGTAATAACAAAATAATTATCAAATTATTAGTAAACTTAAAACCATTGACAATGGAATGTTACTATCTAAACAAGTCTTCACCAATGTAGTTAAGGAGCTAATTCAGAAATAGCCTTGCACTAATCATTCTATTAATTTTTATGACCCTAACTTTTAGGGGGTCCAAATCTTGCATAAATTCCTAATTATCATCAACATTAAGATGAGAAAGCCATGCTACAATGTTTTGAGAATTATGATTGACAATGGGATATTCATTGATGTATTATTATGCTGCACCTTTCTTAGTATGAGCCTAGTTTTTTTTTTTTTTTTTTTGAGGAATGCTAAGTAGCAATAAAAGGAAAAAGAACAACCTAGATACAAACTAGGAAGAGACTAACCATCTATCACACTCTTCCTTTAAAATATGGTTAAAGGTAGAGGGAAGATTGCTCTCCAAAAAAAGTGTCCCAAACAAAATCACAAGTCAAAGCTAGGTTAGCACAAAAATCCGCTAACTTATTACAATTATGACCAACACAATTGAAAACAACATTATTACATTTACTCAAGAATAAAAGACCAACCTCTTCGGAGTTCCTGCCAGGTTTCCTCTGTTTGCTGTACAGTTGATGAAGAAACTTGAGAACATTATGATTATCTCCCTCTATTATAATCCCTTTAGCTATATACATCCACTCTTGCATCATGTCTTTAACATATTTAAAAGCAGATAGTTCCATACGGGCAATGTCCCAATGTCTACATTTCCTTCCAAAAGCAAAAATAAATCTTCCTTTGTCATCTCTTAAAACTCCTCCTAACCCCGCATCATAGTTCTCTTTAAGAGAAGCATCCAAATTAAGCTTTAACAACTCAGGTGGAGGGGGATGCCAAAAATCTAAGAGCAGTCCATCGGACCTGTTAGCACCGCAGTTGTTTGAGCGATACACATCTTTATTGGAAGAACTGAAATAGCTAATAACAGAAACAGTAATCACCTCAACACTACAACCAGAATTTCCATGTTTCACCTTGCATCTATTTTTCCAGACAAACCACATACTTAATACATAAATCTGTGCAGTTAACACATTCTGCACAAATAGATTTTTCATACCCTACCTCCATTCTATAAAGCTGCTGAAAATAGGGATTTTAAGTCCCCAGCTTCTAAGCACATTGTTTACATTCACCAGAATTAAACATGAAGTTGTAATATGATATAGATTTTTAGTTTCAACACAACCCATTGGACAAAGAAAGCTACCCGAAATCCTTCTTTTAAACAGAAAAAATTCTGTTGGAACCGCATCTTTACAAACACGCCAAAGAAACAACTTAATTTCTACATTCAACTTCAGTTTATGCATCCAGGTAGTATCAATATTATCAAGTAAATTCTTGTATCTACTTTCAATTAATAAAGCAGATAAGGATTTACCTGTTAATTACAGCCTTAGCTCCATTTGATCTTCATACAAAGAATAAAAAATCTAAACATCTTCAATCAACTTTAACAGGTCTTCCCCAAAGCAAATTCTGAGTTTAGAATTAACCCAGTTACCATTCTCAATGAAATAGTTCAGCTTCATTCTTCATCTTCTAAATTACCCACAAACGTAGGCCATTTCAATAAGCTTTTCTCCATGATCCAAGCATCCTTTAGGACATCAATGTTCTCACCATTAGCCACCTTCCATCTTAAGAAATTTTTTAGAACATCCCATCCACTCATCATAATCTTCCAAGAATTAGAACCACTTCTATTTCTCTCCCTTTTCCACCAGCTCTTCCCATATTTAGCAATAAAGTTCCTATAAAATAGAGAATTAGGATTCTCAATAGAATTCCAAGCAAATTTAGCTCGCAGCGGTCCCATTCTATCCAAAATAGATTGAACACCCCAACTACCACACTACTTTGGTTGACATAAAACTTCCCAGCTCACATAGTGCAAGCCTCGGCCTCCATCCATCTTATGCTAAATAAAATCTCTACAATGTCTTTCTAGCTCAAAAAGGATTCTTTTAGGAACTAGAGAATGTGTAATAAAAAAAAATTGGAAGTGCAAGAAGAACAGATTTCACCAGCACGAGTCTACCAGCAACGGAAATAAATTTATTCCCCAAAGCATTGAGCCGTTTCAAGGATTTATCCAAAAGCATTTGGAAGTCAGCCGACCTTAACCTTCTCAAAGCCATCTTAACCCCTAGATACTCAAATTCTTATTCCGATACCCAATAGTTTTGAAAATTTTCTCTTCCTTCTTCTACAAACTGCTTTTCCGCAAATTAAAGCAGATTTTTGCTGGTTGATAACCTGCCTAGTCCACATACAGTAGTCACCTACAATGTTCCACATCTTCTTAATATTCTTCAGTTTAGCATCTGAAAATAACAGCACATCGTCTGTATACAACATATGAGTCAGCTTGGGGGCTTTAGCACATATCTTGATTCCCAAATTCGTCCCCTTATCAAAAAAAGCATTAGATAATAATTGTGAGCACATAATAAACAAGATTGGAGAAAGGGGACATCCCTGACGAAATCCACTCAAACCATCAATACACAATGAATTATTTCCATTGATTACAATAGAGAATCTAGGATTTGAAACACAATCCATCACCAACCCAATAAATCTGCCTGGGAATCTCAATTCCACCATCATTTTCTCTAAGGTTGGCCAACACATACTATCGTATGCTTGTTCCATATCCAATTTAAAAGCCACATAACCATTGCTTGCCTTTGAGAATCTGAACTTGTTGAAGGCCTCTTGAGCTAGTAACAGATGATCAGAGATGGATCTCCCCTTCACAAAAGCAACCTATTCTTCTGAGATAATCTTGGGAATTGCCATTAGCATTCTATTCAAAATTACTTTAGCAACAATTTTATAAATATAATTGCATAAACTAAAGGGTCTAAACCCAAAAGGAGAAAGAGTATTAGAGTACTTAGGAATCAGCACTACTAAAGTATCTTTCCACTCTTTGCACATTCTACCCGAGGAGAAGAAAAAACTAACCGCCTTGTAAACATCCTTCTCAATAATCTCTGAATATCCTTTGAAAAAGGAATGAGTCAACCCATCATATCCAGGAGATTTGTTATTTCCCAACCCCATAATAGCCACCTTATCTTCTTCCACCAAAATCTCTTTTTCCAGCAAAAAAATTTCTTCATCATCCAGAACAGTCCACAGTTTTGGCAATTGTTAAAGAGAAGTTTTAACTTGTATGAGCCTAGTTAAAGAGAAGCTTTAACTTGTTATTTTGACATTATACATGTTTGATAATTGATCAATATAAATAGAAGGAATAATAACTCTCGATGTCACAATTAGGGAATTCCTTTGAAAAGTAACTCACTCAATTCAATTTATAGGGTTAACATACAATGCCATCTTTGGGAGGCCCCTTTAGTCAGCATTTAGAGGTGCTATTTATGTGTTACACATTATTTTAAAGCTCCTAACTCTAATTAGAATCAATGTGGAGTGTGAAAATCAGTAAGTAACATAATCATTTTACAGTAGGCAAACTCAACCAATCTTATTGGTGACCATTAAGATTTAAAATTTTTGGAAAAATTATTCTTTTATCTTTTAATATATAATAACTAGAGCTACCTAATTTCTCTTGTTAATATAACTTCTCAAAAAAATAAAATTATAGATCACAACATCAATATATACATCTATATTTATTTCCCCAAAAGTCATGTACACTACTCAATATCTATACAATTAGATCACTACTCTATCATGAACATAAAAGAATAACTTAAATAATAAGAACCTATACTTGAATGATCTTGATCAATCTTACATCCCTGCTCTCTTACACTGGCTTGAAATCTTTTAACTACATATAATAAGTTCAAGAGACCAGCAAGTAACCAAATCATACAACTAGACTCAAAGCATGACAAAGGAGATATATGTAAGTCAACAATCAAATCACAATAGTAACAATAGTCATATGATTTTAAATCTTTGCAGAAATAACAAAACTCACATGCCATAAGAACTAACAATAAAGTCTATAGACCATAAATCAATATCTTCTATTTTATCCGATAAAATATAACAAATGTTATATTTAAAATGCCTAGGATAATCAGTATGATAAAATATAAAAATTTGTACAATAAAAGTTTAATAAATTCAAAGTAAATGAAATTAGATCAATTTATGTGGAGAATTAAATAGTTAAATAAAAATTATTGAAAATAGAGATAGGATTAGAATCACCGAGGGTGATATGATAAATTTATACAAAAGAGACAAAGCAATCCGACTGCAAAAAATTTGACTTTCTCCCTTTCTCTCTCTTGTACTACAATTCAAACAAGAATTCAAAATATTTTCATTTTTTATGATTTTTAGGAATTCAGATTGTTACAATCTACCCACCTTAGAAAAAATATTATCCCCAATAATCCCCTTAAGGATTCATGCGTAAGAATCAATATAAAATAAAGCCATATGATCTAAACTTGAATCAAATCATACATTCATACAATTCATTATATTGCAAGTCATTCACTTATGTGCGAAATATGACATTCAATCATTCAAATAAATTTCTTACTAATAGAACTCTTAGATTGCTATAAATCTTCTAAAAACTTCAAGTTGCACTCACATGACATCATTGGAGTATGTCCTATTGTTGCAACACGAGCTTGCGAGTTTATGTTTTTTTATGATAATAAATATTATGGTTCACTTTCTACTGCCTGTCTGTACTTGAATTTTATGTTTATTTGTGTGTGTATTAAATTTTAAGGACTACAATGCACCACTCAAGGCTCAAGATTTTTTAAGGAGAACTATTTTACTTGTAATTCTCACTGATGTAATTTTTTATTTCTTGAGTCATGCCCTGTAGGGGTGCTTTCTTGCTTTATAACCTTGCACACACAAACTTGGGAATTTTTTCATTTGATTTAGAGTTTACTATTTTTTGTCGCATCGTCCGGGACGATCCGTACATCATCCTGGATGATCTACACATCATCCTGGATGATCTGTAAAAATAATATAAACCCTAATTAGGTCATCTAGCCATGGTAGCCATCATATCACATCATCTTAGACAATTTTGTATCAGCTAGGATGATAGGCTCAAAACATAAAGAATCAGCCACCAGATCTATTTAGGTACTAGTTATTTTTGGACATCATCCAGGGCATCATCCAGGGCATCGTTCTGGATCGTCCTGGCCGATCCAGCACAATTTGTCTAAATTAATCTAGTATTTAAGGAAAGTAATTAAGACTTGATTGCATGATCAAATCGTCTTGGATGATTGTAGGATCGTCCGGGATGATATGTTGAACAATATGAACAAATTTCTTCTGATCGTCCCAAATCATCCTGGCTGATTAGGCTAAATTACACTGATCGTACAGGACGATATTTATATTATCCTGGATGATAAAGTTGGCAAGTTGCAATTAATGAGCTCATTTTGATCTCCTCTATTTGAACTTTGATAAGGCACTTGGTATGTGCCTTTAGCAGCCATTGTAGCTTCATTCTTTTGGAGGGAACTTGAAGAGAGAGCTTGAAAGGGAGAGAGGAAAGGGTGGAGTTTGAGAGAGGGAGAAAATTCTTATAGGGGGTTTTAAGGGAGTGTGGAGGGGGATTCCACATGGTTGCTCCGATGAGCTTGTACCTTAGTACCATTAGATTCAAGGCTTGTCTTGAGGGAGGTTCTGGGAAGAAGAAGATCTCTTTGGTGTCAAAGGACCCGGCTACTCCGCCGTACCGGGGAAGGTGAAAGTGATTTTGTAAGGGCTTCTTCGCCTAGCTGTGGGGGCTAAAGGAGAGACACTGAGTTTAGTGCAATACTCGGAGGGTGCCTCCGAGGAGTGGACGTAGGTCAAGGTTTAACTGAACCACTATAAATCTGGTGTGTTCTTTCCTTTTTATCTCCACATTTAATTTCTGCATTGGGTTTTCTTTGTGGTGAATTTTAGTTTGGTTTGTGTTTTGATTGAAAGAAGTTTTAAAATACCAATTCACCTCTCTCTTAATTAGCCTTGAGCTAGTTCATAAGGGCCAAACATCCCTAACAAACTTTCAAGTGGTATCAGAGCGGGATTCATAAAATTTAATTTTTGAAAACTTTTGAATTTTGATCCATGGCTAATTTTTGTAATCGTAATATTGCGAAAGGTTATTCAATCATCATACCACCTTTATTTAAAAATATTACTTCTAATTTTTGGAAAATATGCAAGTTTACTTTCTTGAAATCAATTGATTATCGAATGTGACATTTGATTTTAACTGGTTTTTCTGCATCATCATGTATTATGGATGGAATTAAAATGGATATTCCTTTTAATCAATGGAGTAGAGAAGAATAAATTAATGCTCAATTAAATGCTAAATCATTAAACTACTTTTTCTGTGCATTAAATTCTAAAGATTTTATGTTTATTTTTACAAGCACTACTGGTAAAAAAATTTGGGATAAATTACACACCATATACGAAAGCACTAGTGAAATCAAGCAATCAAAGTTGAATATTTTAATGCATGATTATGAATTTTTTTGCATGAAAACTTATGAGACGATCTTAGACATGTATACTAGATTTATTCAAATTGTTACATCATTACATGCTTTAGGAAAAGAGTTTTCAAACTTAAAAAAAGTCAATAAAATTCTTCATTGTCTACTTGATAAGTTTGATATCAAAGTTGTTGCTATTTGTGAATCAAAAATTTTGAATGAATACTCTATTGATAATTTGATTGGCTCACTCATTTCCTACGAGCAAAGTTTGGTTCAAAGACTTTTGGATGCAGGTGAAACAATAGTGCTAAATGCTGAAAATATGGAGAAAAGAGGCTTAGTTGGTGATGAAAGAAATGACGTATCAAGCAAATTGGAAAGATCACTAAAGCACAAGCATAAGCATCAATAAAAGTGGAATAAAGGTAGCAATGGTAAGAATGTTAAGATTTCTTCTGATGTTATTTGCTTTGGATGTAGGAAACCTAGACATATGAAAAATTAGTGCCCTAATTTGAGAACTCTTCCTGGAAAACAAAAGGATAAAGCTAAGCAAATTATATAAAGGACAAGTAATGAAAAACAAAAATTTCCTAGTCAGACCTAGCTTCTGAATCATCAGACTAGGAGCAAGATGATGTTTAAACTCTTTGCTATGTGTTTATTTTTTTATGTATGTTTTTTTTTTCTTTTTTGTTTTTGATTTTATGTGTTTTCTTTGAGTTTATTTTTTTCTTTTTTCATTCGTTATTTTAAAATTTTAAATTTATCTTTACTTTCCTTTTTATGAAGTTCTCTCTGATCAATACACACGTTCACTTTTCTAAAAATGAAAAACCTACCTTCTATTTTTCCTTAAATTCTTATAAAAGTTGTGGTTGACTTCTCTAAAAACTGTCAAAGAAAGGAAACTCACGATTTTATCTCTCTATCTCTCTTCTTAAAGAGATTCTTCTTAAAGTGGTTCTTCTTAAAGAGATTATTTTACTTTTGATTCAAAATCTTCATCATATTATAAGTTGGATCTTGAAACTGATCTTTTTTCATCTCGTTATATTTTATTTATCGTATATAAATCTTTTGCAAGTTGTTGAACTACCTCATAATTTTCTTAATCAAATAATTTATTTTGTCAATAGGATGTGTTTACTTTTATTTTTAATATTTTAAAAAGGTAGCATATTCAAAAAAAAAAGTGGCCAATGATGCCAAAAATAAAAGATGCGTAATGACACCAAATTAAAAAAAAAAGGATACACAAAGTGTATCAAAAATCAAAAGATGTGCAGTACGCCAACCAATTATCAAGAGGCATAAAGTGAGCCCATAAAATATAATGCTTACCATTCTTGGACTTCTTAACGCTTAAAGAAAACCCTTGATACTTTCGATATTTGAGTTTGAAAATCATGATTCCTGATTCAACAATTCATGCATTAATCTTTTATTAGATATGTTTTATGAAAGGAGTTTTGGAAAAATTAGTGTTTCTTTCTCTATTTTGTTCATTGATTTAAATATTGGATTAAAAAGTTTATGAGCCTTTAAAAGAACTTGAGTTTGGATTAACAAATTCTAAATTTCTAATATTTTATAGTCTATGCGTTGTCAAAACAATCCTTCTAAGTTTTTGAATAAAATTAAGAAGTAACTTTTTCATTTTAAGAATATTTGATTTTGTCTTCACTTGATCAGGGATCATTTTTTGTCTTTTAATTATTTTTTTATTGTCCTGATTATTTGTACCCCTTCTCTTTTTGATAATATCAAAGGGGGAGAATGTACTATTATATTTATATTTATACTTGCATTTGTACTCGTACTGTTGTATTTGTATTTATAAATGCATTTATACTTGTTTTAAAATATAAAAAAAAAATTCCTATGGATATTCTAGTGAGGGGTAGATTAGGAGAAAATATTTTTAATTTTAAAAATTTATTTCCAGTAATATTTGCCATCTTCAAAAAGGGGGAGATTGTTGCAACTCAAGCTTACAAGTTTATGTTTTTTTTATGATAGCAAATATTATGGTTCACTTTCTACTGCCTCCAATATACTATTGTATTTGTATTTATACTTGTATTTGTACTCGTACTGCTATATTTGTATTTATATTTGCATTTGTACTTGTTTTAAAATAAAAACAAAAAAAAATCCTATGGGTATTCTAGTGAGGGGGAGATTAGGAGAAAATATTTTTAATTTTACAAATTCAAACAATAATATTTGTCATCATCAAAAAGGCGGAGATTGTTGCAACTCGAGCTTACAAGTTTATGTTTTTTAATTATAACAAATATTATGTTCACTTTCTGCTGCATGTCTGTACTTGAATTTTATGTTTATTTGTGTGTGTATTCTTTTCAGGACTACGATGCACCAATCAAGGCTCAAGATTTGTGAGAACTATTTTACTTGTAATTCTCACTGATGTAATTTTTTATTTCTTGAGTCATGCCCTGTAGGGGTGCTTGCTTGCTTTGTAACCTTGCACACACACACTTTGGAATTTCTCTATCTGATTTAGAGTTTACTATTTTTGGTCACATCATCCGGGATGACGATGACCCGTACATCATCCTGGACAATCTGTCAAAAAAAAATTAGAAACTCTAATTAGGGCATCTTAGCCATGGCATCCATCATATCACATCATCCTGGACGATTCTGTATCGGCCAGGATGATAGGCTCAAAATAGAAAGAATCAGCCGCCAGATCTATTTAGGTATTAGTTATTTTTAGACATCGTCTAGGGCATCGTCCTAGTCGATCCAGTATAATTTTGCCTAAATTAATATGATATGTAAGGAAAGTAATTAAGACTTGATTGCACAATTAAATCATTTTGGATGATCGCAAGATCAGTCGGGATGATATGCTGGATGAAATGAACAAATTTCTTCTTATCGTCCCAAATCATCCTGGCTGATTAGGCTTAAATTGCACTGATCATACAGGACGGTATTTATATTGTCCTGGATAATAAAGTTGTCAAGTTGCAATTAATGAGCTCATTTTAAGCTCCTCTATTTAAACTTTGACAAGGCACTTGGTATGTGTTTTTGGCATCTATTGTAGCTTCGTTCTTTTAGAGGGAACTTGAAGAGAGAGCTTGAAAGGGAGAGAGAAAAGGGTGGAGTTTGAGAGAGGGAGAAGATCCTTGAAGGGGGTTTCAAGGGAGTGTGGAGGGGGATTCCACACGGTTGCTCCGGCAAGATTGGACCTTAGTACCAACATATTCAATGCTTATCTTGAGGGAAGTTCTGGGAAGAAGATAATCTCTTTGGTTTCAAAGGACCCGGCTAATCCGCTGCACCAGAGAAGGTTGAAGTGATTTTGTATGGGCTTCTCCGCATAGTTGTGGAGGCTAAAGGAAAGACACTGAGTTTAGTGAAATACTCGGAGGGTGCCTCCGAGGAGTGGACGTATGTAAAGGTTTGATCGAACCACTATAAATCTATTGTATTATTTCCTTTATTATTTCTACATTTAATTTTTGCATTGTTTTTTCTTTGTGGTGAATTTCAGTTTGGTTTGTATTTTGATTGAAAGAAGTTTTAAAATACCAATTCACCTCTCTCTTAATTAGCCTTAGGCTAGTTCATAAGGGCCTAACATCCCTAATGAACTTTCACATATTAGTGTTATCTTCTACAAGCTAATAATGGTACAGAATCTAACAGGTCCAACACAATTACAGCTTTCATAGAAATGAATTAATTCACAAAAAATTATATATATATATATATATATATATATACTCTTGGAAAGAGAGAGAAGGTCCACAAAAAAAGAGGATTTTGAAGGAGAATTGGGAGGTTTTTGGATGCCAAAGTTGGAGATGGAAGAAGGTGGCCGGTCATCCAAGGATGACTGGAACACCAAATCTTTTCTATCTACCATGAATACAATTATGTTGGATTCCAGAGGTAGATTATCCTTCAAACGCATCTCCCCTTTTCGGGTTTTGGAATCTCCTCTAGTTATCAAAGAGGGAGGTTTGATTGCTAAGCATAAGCCTTTGCCGGTTTCAGGCAAAGGGAAAGAAGTAATTTCAGTTTTGGATGATAAACCAAAATCATCTTTGTTGGTTATCATCTCTAGAGCAAATGATAAGGAGGCTTCTTCGTTAGGATGTAGTTTTGCTGATATATTAAAGAATGGTAAGGATATTGACAATGGTAATGTTAATATCAAAAATCCAGTTACTGCTTCAAGATTGGAGAATTCTAATGTGTGGATCAAAAAACCACACATTAAAATAAAGTTGAGTAAAATTCAAGATGATATTGGCAATGCAAATGTTATCAAACTTGACATGGAAAAGGAAAAATCCAATGTTCAAGTTTTAGGAAAAACTTTCATTTTTTAAGTGTTCAATTGAATTAAGAAAGCAATGGATGAAATATAGAGGGTTTCATATAACCTTGTTTGGTCTAGATTGGCTACTTTGTTCATTTCAGTCAAATGAAGCCATGGAGGAAGTTCTTAATGGTGGTCCTTGGTTTGTTGGGGGCTTCATTTTAGGTTTAGTCAAATGGTCTCCTACATTCCCTCCTAATTCCTTGGATGGGATTTCTTCTCCAATTTGGGTTTGTCTTCCTCATTTGCCTTTAAATTGCTGGGATGAATCCAATATCACTAGAATTGTATCTAGAATTGGAATTCCTTTATTATTGGATGGTAACATGTTTAGATGGGGGAGAAGGGAATTTGCTAGAGCCTACATTCGGGTTAATTTGAATTCTAAACTCCCTTATGGTATTTGGGTTGAAGGTCTTAATGGTAGATTTTTTCAAAAGTTTCAATATGAAAATCTATCATCATTTTGTTACAAATGTGGGAGAATTGGACATATGGATTCTATTTGTCCAAATACATCTCATAATCAAAATCTACTTGTTAAAGATGTCCCTTTTAGTTTATTTCCAACTGAAGATAATCCATATGGGCCTTGGATGCATGTGAAGTACAAAAACAAAAAAAGGAAAATTCCTGAGAACAAGCAATTTGAGTTCAAGGTTTTATCAGCCAATGAAAAATCAGATGAGGTTTGTGTTATTATAAAAAATGCAGTCTTGGAAGGTGAGGAAGAAGATGCTAGTGCTGGTTCAGAAATTCTTTTTGATCCATTGACAGCTCGAGAAGATGCTGAAATTAAGGAAGGAGATGAAAATGCTGTTAACCATGTATCAAGTTCTTCCGTGGATCATCCATTGATTGCTGAAAATTTGGAATTTCAAATCCCACAAATTCTGGAAGAAGATAAGGAGTCTAATAAATCTTCAGATTTGAATATGGAGCCGGTTCAGGCCGTTCAGAATTTGAACTCTGAAATCCCCATTTTGGTGGCTGATCCGTTGGGAGATGATTGTGATGTACCTATTGTTGAAGCTGATCTATTGGGAGCTTATGAATCAGGGAATGAATTCAAAAAATATTCAAATTCAAATTCTAAATTCACTATATGAATAAATAAAACAACATACCATATAAATTTACCCATGTAGTTAGACTTCATTAGTAGTATTTTATCAGTTATCTGAATCACATGAATTTTTTAATCTTAATTGCATCTAAGTCTTAAAATCAATATCATATGAATAATAATGCATGCATGTAAGTATAAAAGTAATTATGCCAAAATATGTAAGGAGTTTTGGCTTGTTCGATGTTTTTCTAGCAATTATACCTATATCATATTTATTTTAATATCTTAATCCTAATTTAATATTCAGGAGACTTCTTGAAGAGTCATTACTCCTACCAGTCGACATCTTAAACTCCTTATAACTCCCAATCTTAATCTTGATCTTGTTCTGGAATATCACCATAAAATGTATTTTAAGGAAAGTCCATCATCCAACCATCCTATATAAAGTAGAATCAAGCTCTAGCAAACTTATCTTAATAACCAACCTTTCTTAGTTACACATAATTTAGAAATATATATAATTAATAACAAAAAAAATTACTCATTCACAATGCAATTATTCATTCATAATGCTTGTTTCATCAGTATGCTAATATACGGATGTCAAAATCACTATATCTCTTTTTCCAACTTAAATTATATTAACTACAATAAATAATGTTTCAACCGATAAAAATACATTATCATCAAGTCAAAATAACTAAAATAATCAGTATTATAATATATAAAACATCATGAGGTAGAAGTTCACTAAATTAAGAAATAATATAATAAATATTAATTTAGATAGAAGATTAAATATTGGAATCAAAATATTTAAAAAACATAGGTAAAATTGAAGTAACTGACAAGTCTAAATTATGTAGTGTTTTACATATTTTATTTTTTATGAAAATGTGTTATTTTAGTTATGTTTATTCAGGAAAAACTAAAAAATGATAGAGAATTCTAAGGTGCATACAGCATTGTGGCATCCGATGAAACAACATTGCAGTGTCACCTTCAATATCTTCGAGGTGCCACAAATTGTATAATGTAGTGTCAAATTTTCTTTTTTTTCAGCGCTGCACTATCAACAAAGCTAGCACAATAACATTACTAGCATCATGGCATTAATAAGTCAGCCTGACAGAGCCAGATTCTTTATTTTTAAATACCACGATGCCATAATTTCTCATGCTTTGGTGCCATTTTTTGCACTCGAGCACCACAACACTAGAAGGTCTACAACATTGTTACATTATAGTTATAACTTCTAAGGGCCACATTGTATTAATAAAGAGTTGTGATTGTACACTAAGTAATTGATCCACATCAGCAAGCGCCACGGGGATGCAAAAGTTTTAGCACTAAGACATTAGTTCACTTCAAGGGTGCCAAGACGCCACTCTTTTGAGCACCGTAGTGCTAGATTCCATTTTTGTTGTCCTATAAATAGTTGTGTGTTATATTTGTAAGGGTGTTCAGGCACTTATATAAAATTCAATATTTCTTATAGTACTTCTCTAGTTCCTTCTTAGAGTAAAATCTAAGGGAGGCTAGGGAAGTTTAAGATATAATCAGTTGGAGTATTTAGCCTATATTTCTTGAAGCAACTCTGTAAATTAAGGGAGAAGGAGTATAGAGGAGATATTTTGTTCCTTTCTAGTGATATCACTCTCTTATATTTTCATTGTTCCCTAAATTTAATGACAATGAGTTTACTTATTATTTATTCTATGTCTGGTGAATTCTCTTATTTTGGAATGATGATGTAAAGTGCATGGTAAGTACTAATGAAGACTTTTATTTTATAAATGATAAATGTTATTTTCAATATTATCTTGTTCTCAATTTAATGCATATAGTGGCTATATGTGTAGTTAAAATAATGTGTGATGTATAGCCTCGATGGAGGAATATAATAATGGCATGGAATATTTAGATAGGAAGTTTGAGCCTAGACATAAGATGTAAAATATTCAAGAATTTTAAGGAGATACTATAACTATAGAAGGTTAATAAATATTCTTTTCACTCTTATAAGCTCGATAGATATCTAGGGATGTATACGCTCTAAATCACATCTATAATTAAGAGTTTCATAAGGAAAGATATGAAATTTATACTCATCAATCCAAAACACTTTAATTTAATATTGTATCTAATATTTGTACTATTTTGTTTAATTATAGAATCTCCATAATTATCAATTTTATTTTATTATGATAATTATTATAATTAAAGAAAACAATAGTAGTTTTTGTAAGTAAACATACTTCCTCGTGGGTTCAACATTTTACCCTATTACTTTATTACTTGATTCGGCATGTATACTTACATATATTAAGTGGGGTTTAATTAAATTTATATCAAAGAAAACCTAAGCATTATTTAGGGGTGATGGAGCCCTAGACTTTTATTCAATTCAAAAGTTCACTTCATAGCCCTCATCAATCACCTACAATGATGATAACAATTTTTATAATAGGAGTGATGGACAAAAGAAATCTTGAAAATCTTCTTTATTTTTCCTCTCTGCTCCTTCTCTTACCTTCTCCTTTTCTTCTGTCTTTCTTCTTTCCTTCCTTTCCTAATAGGCTAAATGAGAGAGAGAGGGGGAGGAATGGCTAAGTGGATAAAATTTATATTAAAAAATACTTTTGAGTGCCTAGTATCACAGTGCTCCAAACCCAGTGCCACAGCCTCTTATTCACAAATTTTAGATTTTTTAAAATAAATCCATTTTAAGAACTTTGGGTTATTTTATTATAGTACCATGTCACATCTAGAAAGTTACACACGTCAGATAGAATCATTACCCTTAATCAATTTGTAATAGTAAGCACCTTATGTGGAACTATAAATATCCCTTCACTAGTCATAAAATGCCCCATAAATGGCACACTCAACTAAAATTAACACAGTAAAATTTTTGTGTACAATCAATGTTGCCAACATAATTCTTAAATGGCTTGTATAATCTTCCTTAGTATTTGAATACACCAGAATATCACCAAAAAAAATAAATACTAAAAGTTCGTAAGGGTTGTTAAACCTTTATGAACTAGCCCGAGGATAACCAAGAGGGGGGTGAATTGGTCATTTAAAAAATTTCTTAAGACAAAAAGGAAATATTTTTTTGAAATATTTTTGAATATTTTAAAACAAATGATTAATGTGGAAGCAATACTAATTTTACAATAAAAAAAATAAAAAAATTTTACCATAGAACTAATCACAGAATAATTCAAAAATTAAATACATAAAAATAAATAGAAAGAACACATCAAATTTATAGTAGTTCAGTCAACTTGACCAACATCCGCTCCTTGAGAACCTTCTTTCCAGGTATTGCATTAAAAGTAGTGTCTCTCCTTTTGCCCCCACAATAAGATAGAGAAGCTCTTACGAAATCTTTCCACCGATCTGGTGAGGAAGAGTACCGTGAATCCTTTTACTCCCTCTTGGAGAAGGCAGAGAACTTGGAAATCCTTTTACTCCCTCTTGGAGTAAACAGAGAAACCTGAAATCCTTTTACTCCCTCCTGGAGTAGGTAGAGAACCTTGAACCTTATGCTGATGAAAATCTCCCTAGAGCCACTAAGGAACTGAGGAAGAAGCTTGAAGAAGATGGTGAAAACCTTACCTAGAGAAAGCTTTGTGAATCCCTCATAATTCCCCTTCACATTTATCTTTTTGTCTCTCTCTCTCTCTCAAAACTCTTATATATTCCTTCTTTGAGCTTTCTCTCAACCCAACAACAAAAGATGTCTAATAAGTGTATTAGAAATCCTTAAATAGTGAGCTTTAAAAAACCCTAACCTATTTACATGCAAAAATCTTTTGTTTAAACAAAAATCTAATTCAAAAATTATAATTAGACATGAAAACTCAAACTTTTTAGACTACTAGCATGAAATATATATAATAGAATATTACTATAAAAGTGATTAATGAAGAACCAAGATTTTCCAAAATCAAGTATTAAACATATATGAAACACAAGTATTTTCTAAGATTTACCAAAAAGAGAAGCTAATTTAAGTGCGGCTCATTTTGTGCCTCTTTTATTAATTTTTGGCGTATTGAACATCTTTTATTTTTGATACACTTAGTGCATCTTTTTCATTTGGCCTCATTGCATATCTTCTAATTTTGGGCTCATTTTGTACCTCTTTTCAATTTATTGCAAATTGCTTCCTTTCTAAATCTTTAGGAATCTCAATTGTAAAGATTATCTTCCAAATAGAAGAGAAAAGTACATCACTCTCTTATATTGGGAAGAAATATTCTATAAAGCAAACATAGTATTTCTAATAGGAATAAATTTCCTAATTTATAAAAAATACTTAATCTTGTTTATCAAATTATACAAAATATTCATGATAAAAAATGCACTCGAATGAAAGTGTTTTCATTTCACCATATCAACTTTAATTTGATTTAGATTTCAAGTTCACACTAGGAATTATTATGCAAAGGAAATAAGAAGGGATATGAAAACCTCTAGCAATTACTTATTAAACTTTTTAAGTCAGAATAGAAGTATGCTTATTACAAACATCAAAGAACATTGTAGAGAGTTTCATACAATATGATTGTCAATTATAGATTAAATCTAGTTCATCCATTGAGTCAAGGGTTGTAATCAAAGCAGTGCTTTGTATATTGTAAAATATGAATGTGGTTCATACAGTATGATCAAAGAAGAAATTTTCAATTTGCAAGAAAAGACGGTGAAGTTTAGTGAAGTGGTTGTGAGATGACAATGACACAAACATAAAATAAGATTACAACAAAATCATAATAACAAAAATAAAAATAAAATAATATAAATAACATAAACAAATTAAGGACTAAATAAGCAAAATAAAATCACAAAAATTATAAGACAACAGAAACAAAATGCCTAAAACATGTAAATAGAAATAAGTATAACAAAAATAGAAAATATCAATTTCAAGCAAGAATATCTATTACACCTAATCTGGTTCTTAAGATGCTAAAAGTTTCACAGGCTAGCGATTTTGTAAAGATATCAGTAAGTTGATTTTCAGTGACTACATGGTGTAGCTCTATGTCTCCTTTGGTAATGTGGTCCTTAATGAAGTGGTGCCTTATGTCAATGTGATTGGTCCTAGAGTGTTGGAATGGATTCTTTGAAATTTATATGGTAGAACTGTTATCACATAAATTGAAATTTTACCTACAGGTAATCTTAAATATAAAATTTGTTGTTTTAACCAGAGGACCTGGGCCACACAATTTTCTAAGGCTATGTACTCAACTATAATAGTGAACAGGGCAACTGAGTTATATTTTCTACTGGACTAGGAGACTAAGTATTATCCTATAAATTGATATGTTCTTGAAGTGCTTTTTTGTCAACTCAGATTCTTACAAATTTTGAATAAGAATATCTTATGAATTCAGAGGAAGTGTTATGCCTAGAATACTATATTCCTAAGTCTTAAGTTCCTAAGAGATATCTAAGAATTCTCTTAAGAGTAGTTAAGTGAGATTCTTTTGGATCAGCGTAAAATCTAGCACATAGACAAATACTAAATATGATATCAGATCTGCAAACAGTTAAGTAAATACGTGATCCAATTATTTCTCAATATTTCTTTTGATCAATAAATTTCTTATTTGAATCCTTATCTAATTGAATAGTGGAACTTTTGGGAGTGTTGATTGGCTTGGTCTTATCTATTTCATATTTCTTTAATATATTTTATTTACTGAGAAAAGTTCCATCATCCTTCTATCTTATGCTAAGTCCTAAAAAGTAAGATAGTTCTCCAATCATACTCATCTTAAATTTCTTATTCATTATTTTTAAAAACTCATCACAAAGGCTTTTATCAGAGGATCCAAATAAAATATCATCAACATAAATTTAGACAATCAGTAGTTCATCTCCTATCTTTTTTAGAAATTGTGTGGTATTTATGCTCTATTTAATAAAGGTTCTATATAGAAGGAATGTGCTTAGCTTTTTATACTATACCCTACATGCTTATATTAATCCATATAATACCTTTTTTAATTTGAACACATGATTAAAAAATTATGAACTTTTAAAACTTGGGGGTTGTTGAATATACACAACTTCTTTTATCACCCCATTTAGAAATGCACTTTTTATATCCATTTGGTATAGTTTGAATTCTTTAAAATAAGCAAAGGCTAGTAGCACCTTAATGGCTTCAAATCTAGCTATAGGGGCAAATTTCTCTTTAAAATCAATTTATTATATTTGATTGCACCGTTAGCCACTAATCTTGCTTTGTTTCTAACCACTATACCAGAATTATTCATTTTGTTTTTGAAAACCCATTTAGTTCCAACCATACTCTAGTCCTCAGATATTTCAATAAGCTCCCAAACATCATTCCTCACAAATTGATTTAACTCTTCTTGAATAGCTAGGATCCAGAATTCATCAAATATGGCTTGATTTATGTTGGCGGGTTTAGTCATTAAAATGAAGGTATCGTGGTTTACTTCTTTTCTAAGTCCATGCTTAGTTCTAACACCTTCAGATGGGTCACCTAAGATAAATTCTTTAGGATAACTTGAATAATATCTCCATTCTTTAGGCAGTGTGTTTTTGAGTTCTACCCTTTCATCCAGATTTGCATATTCAAATCCTTGGGTAATTTTTACAACCTCTTCTTCTTCTACCCTAAGCCCTCCTTAATTGTAAGATTCATCAAATGCAACATGAGTGGTCTCTTCTACTATCAATTTTCTTTTAGTGAAAACTATATAGGATTTCCACACATTTGTGTAAACTAGGAACACTCCTTCATCAGATATGTGATCAAATTTTCTTATTAGAGATTTTCCATTATTTAAAATGAACACTTTACATCCAAAGACATAAAGGTGAGAGAGGTTGGGTGTCCTACCCTTAAGAATTTCATGGGGTGTTTTATTTAGCTTAGATTTAATATTTAACCTATTCAGAACATAACAGGATGTATTCACCACTTCTTCCCAAAAATATTTAGGAAGTGAGTATTCAGTTAATATGGGTCTAGCAGCTTCTACCTTGGTCATATTCTCTCTTTCAGCAACCCCATTCTATTGAGAGTTTTTAGGAACTAAAAAAATATGATCTATCTCATACTCCTTACGGATTCAAAATTCTCATTCTCAAATTCTCCACCATAGTCACTATAAATGATTAAAATTTCACAATATAGGTTCATCTGAATCCAAGTGCAAAAAGACCTAAACTCCATGAATGGTTCACTTTTATGAAATATGAATCTAACCCAAGTAAACCTCAAATAATCATAAAAAATTACATACCCAAAGACTTTCCCTCCTAAGCTTATAGTGCTGAAAGGTCCAAAGGGATCCATGTGTAAGACTTCTAAGGGTTTTGCTTGTGTTAAGGTCTTTGATTGAGTGAAGGAGTATTTGACTTATTTTTCTAATTGACATGCATCACACAGGTGGTCCTAAATGAATACTAGTTTGAGAATTCCTCTCATTAAGACTTTTTGGGTGATTTTCCTAAGGTTTTTCATGATTGCATGATATAATCTCCTAAGTCATAACTAGGATTCATCATTAATCATTTTTAGCAAAAAGAAGAAGCAATTCAACATAGTTGAAATCAAGTATGTAAATATTATTAATTATATTTTCTTGTAGAACAATATTTCTATTTAAGCTAATCATGAAGTTGGTAGACAAAAAATTAATTATAAATCCTTTATCACAAAGCTGGTTTATGCTAAGCAGGTTATGGTTTAAGCCATCTGCTAGTAAAACATTTTTAATAACGAAAATTTTAGAGTTACAAATTATACCTGATCCCACCTCTCTTCAGGTGGTGTTATCTCCAAGTGTCACCTTTCCTCCTACCATGGCCTCCAGTGAAATAAATTAATTTGCATCTCAATTCATGTCCCTTGAACACCCGCTATCCAGGTACCACATGCTCTCATGAGGCCTTCTATTAGAGCATCTATATAAAATCATCAGATGTTAGATTTGGGAACACAAACACCTTTAGGTCCCATCTTATGAAAAGAAAAATGAAATGCACACATGTTATGCTACAAATTTTAAGGGCTTAGTCTGTTAAGAGAGTTACTAATTGCATGTTTTATATTTTTGCAACTTATATAGTTTTGATGATTACAAATATTATTGTTTTAAGTTTTGTTATCTCCTAAACACTTTTTGAAAGATTTGTTTTTTGCTCTTATGTGGACTAACATTTTAGGAAATTCGAACTCCAGACTAATGAAGACTTCAAATCAAATTCAGCATAAGATAGTTTATAAATTGAAGCTTGTATTTTTTTTTTTATCTGAGTTTGAGAGGGAGTGATTGTAAACACACACACACATATAGGAAGATCTTAAAAAAAAATTATATTGATCGTATGGGACGAACACAGTTAGTACGGGACGATCAAGTCAGTTATCTCCTCGGAAGAGCAATGAAACAAACAAGAAGCCTAAAAAATTTTTCTAAGTCCTGATCATCCAGGATGAATTTCCTATTCGTCCTAGTACGAAATGCTCTATAGAAATTTTCGTCCAGATAAATTTTCAATTAGTTTCAGGATGAAATGTCCTTTGGAAAAATTTTGTCCATATGAACTCATATTCGTCCCAGGACGAAGTGAACCAACTCTTGAAAATTTGGTGACTTCCTACAGATTTTGGAACCAACCTATGGTATAACTATTCATACCGGAAGAACCTTGTTCGTACGGGATGATTATTGTGTATGAAGTCAGTTCGTACCAATATACATTAGGTTCTTTTCCAACTGAATTAAGTAACATCGTCCGGGATGATCCATGATCATATGGGACAATCCACTGCTGACAGACTTGAATTTTTGTAGTTTTTGGATGAATTTTTGTGTCTTCCCTATATAAAGTCCAATTTAAACTGCCACTCATTCTTTTTGCCTACTGATCTTCGTGCCTATTGAAAGGAGAGTCAAGGAGAGAGTGTGAGAGAGTATTTTAAGGATAATTCTTACTACTGGAGCGTGAAGGTTTCACTTGGTACTAAAAGGTAAGAGTCTCTACTTTTGGTTTTTGATTACTTCACTCTTTTCTCTCTTCCTTTTAGATTTCTTGTGAAGAAGATCTGTCAAGGAGATCCGGTTCTCTGCCGACACTTGGAGAGTGTAAAAGAACGAAGAGTTCTCTGCCCACACTAGGAGAGTATGAACAGCTAAAGGGTTCTCTGCCCACACTAGGAGAGTGTGAAAGGATGAAGGATTCTCTGCCAACACTGGAAAGAGTGTAAAAGGATGACGGTTCTCTGCCGCACAGGGTAGTGGTGGAAGAGAGTTTTGTAAAGGCTTCTCCGCCTTACCGTGGGTGCAAAAGGAGAGTCACTAGTGGTATTAGTGCAATACTCGGAGGGTGCCTTCGGGGAGTGGATGTAGGTCATGTTTGACCGAACCACTATAAATCTTGTGTCTTTTATTTTTTTGCTGCTTTTATTTCTGTTTTACTATTTCTATCTTGTGGTTGAAAAACTTTTTCTATAAAATTCACTAAAGTTAAATTCTCGATTTTAAATTTTTAAAAGAGGGTAAAATTTTTAAATACCAATTCACCCCCTCTCTTGGTTAGCCGCTGGAATATAAGCTTAGGTTTAACAACCTAATTCATAGTGAACAAGTTTCAACAAGTGGTATCAGAGCTTTGTTTCAAAATCATAAGTTTAGACTACTTTTTGATTAATGTAGATGGCTACATTTGAAAACCGAAATACACCTGAGGGTTACTCTATAACTAAACCTCCATTATTCGACAATATTCATTTTAATTTTTGGAAAACATGCATGTCTATATTTTTATAGTCACTTAATTATCATTTGTGGATCTTAGTTCAAGAAGGGTATACAAAACCAACTAGACTAGTTGATGGAGTTAGAGTTGAAACACCTTTTGTGGACTAGACAGTAGAAGAACGTGACTTAGCACAACTAAATGCCAAATGCTTGAACAATTTCTTTTGTGCACTTAAATCAGAAGATTACATGTGGGTTTTTACTTACAAGAGTGGAAAGGACATATGGGATAGACTTTGTATAACATATGAGGGGACTAATGAGGTTAAGAAATCTAGACTTAATATCTTATTGCATGATTATGAACTATTTTGTATGAAATCTAATGAATCCATTTCTGATATGTACACAAGATTCACACAAATAGTCACCTATTTACATGCATTAGGTAGGGAACTAATGAATGCTGAAATGGTTAATAAGATTCTTCATTGTTTACCTACTGTTTATGATGCTAAAATTACTACAATTACAGAGTCTAAAGATCTAAACATTTACACTATTGACAATCTTCTTGGTTTGCTAATTGCTTACGAGTAAGGAGTTAGCCAAAGAAAGATTGATGCAGATGAGCCACGAAGGGAGAATAACATAGCACTGAAAGTGGAGGAGTCTGAGAGTGAACACTCACAACCTGAGGATGAAGATGACATCGCATTAATGACTAGACAATTCAGAAGCTTTCTGTAGAGAAAGCAGAAGAGACGCTAGCAATGGAATAGAGGTAAATTTAATAGAAATGTAAAAGTTTTGAATGATGTTATTTGCTATGAGTGCAGAAAACCTAGACATATAAAGACAGATTGCCCAAAACTCAAAGCCACTCCTAGCAAGGAGAAGGTAAAGGAGAAACCTTTTGTGAAGAAGGGCAAGAAGAAATTCCAAAGAGCCTTTTGGGTGGACTTAGGTTCGGACTCGTTAGAGACAAAAAAGGAAGATGAAGTCACTAATCTGTGCTTAATGGCCGATAGTCTTGATCAGTCAAATTAAGAAGAGGTATGTGACTTAAGTTATGATAAACTTTTTGATGTTTCTGAACACATGCATGATGTATATAGGAAAATGAAGAAAATGCATACTAGTCTAAGTTTAGAATTTGAAGAACTACAAAAGAATCATGAAATTCTTAGGAAAGATCATGCTTTAATTGATGACAACCATATAAAATTACTTGATGAGTTTGATAACTTGAATAAAAATCATGAAAATTTAAAATCATCCTATGCAGAACTTGAAAAAGATTTTAAAAATTTTAAAGATGAATCAGAGAGCAAGATTTATAGATCTAATTATACAAATCAAATTTTGGAAGACATGAGTTCATTTCAAAAATTAACGATAAAAGCTCTCGAGGATAATAGGATCCTCTAAACTAGAAGATTTCACTAATCCTATTTTGTATCCTAAATTTATGCAATCCCTAAAAAGACAAATGAATAGTAGTTGTAGACTTAGGAATCCTTTTCCAAAAGTCAAATGTAACAAATATGGATTGATTGGACACATAGCTCACACCTATACTTTGAAGAAGAAAACTTATTTGGTGTGGAAACCTAAGATGCATAAACCTAAACATATCATACATGCATCTCTTTATAAATTACTAAAAGGCGAACCCAAACTTGTTTGGGTTCCTAGGTTTAACGTTTGATAATTTTGTAGGGTCGCTCTCACACAAGACCTCGTGAGAACATATGGTACCTGGACATCAGATGTTCAAAGCATATGGCTGGAGATACTGCATAATTCATATCGCTGGAAGCCAGGAGTGGAGGCAAGGTTACACTTGGAGATAACACCACAAGGAAGGTGATTGGGACAGGTATGACTGGAAATCTAAAGAATTTTTATATTGAAAATGTGTTATTGGTAGAAGGCTTAAAGCATAATTTGTTAAGTATAAGCCAGCTATGTGACAATGGATATTATGTAAAATTTTTTCCTACTAGCTACATTTTAAGCCTAAATGGAAATAATGTTTTAAATGGAAAAAGGGTAAACAATGTTTATATGCTAGATTTAAATTGCATTGAACTCCTACTACTTTTTGTTTAAAAACTATTTCTGATGAGTCATGGCTTTGGTATAGGAGACTTTGTCATTCTAGCATGAAAAACCTTAGGAGAATTACCCAAAAGAACTTAGTGAGAGGTATACCAAAACTAGACTTTACTAAGGACCACCTTTGTGATGCATGTAAATTAGGAAAGCAGGTGAAGTCCTCTTTTCAATCCAATAATGATCTTAGAACTAGTAAACCATTGGAGATTTTGCATATGGATCTGTTTGGACCAGTTGGAACTATAAGTCTAAGAGAAAAGGTATACGAATTTTTTATTGTGGATGATTACTTAAGATTCACATAGGTTAGATTTCCATTTCATAAGAGTGAATCATTTAAGAAATTTATAAATTTTTCGACTTGGATTCAAAGAAAACTTGGGTGTGAAATCATGACTATATAAAGTGATCATGGAGGAGAATTTGAAAATGAAAAATTTGAGGATTTTTATAAAGATAAAGGAATTGATCACAACTTTTCTGCACCTAGATCCCTTTAGCAAAATGGGGTAGTCGAAAGGAAAAATAGAACATTAATTAAAGCCGCCCGAGCAATGTTGGCAGAATACTCACTTCCTAAATACTTTTGGGCTGAGGCGGTTAACACTGCATGTTATATTCTTAATAGGATGAATGTGAGATCTAAATTAAATAAAACACCCTATGAGTTGCTAAAAGGAAGAACACCTAATTTGTCTTATTTGTATGTTTTTGGTTGCAAGGTGTTTATACATAACAATGGAAAATCTGTCTTAGGAAAATTTGATCCAAAATTAGATGAAGGAATTTTTGTTGAATACTCAAGTGTTAGAAAATCTTATAGAGTATTCAATAAAAGAACTTTGGTAATTGAGGAGACCACACATGTTGTATTTGATGAATCTGGAAATTTGGAAGAGCCAAATGTTGTAGAAGATTAGATTGAGAATAACTTCCAAAGGATTGATAAAATAAATTTGGAAGAAAATGTGAAAGAAAATTTGGAGATAGAAAACCCTTTGCCTAGAGATTTGAAATTTTCTAAAAATCATCCAAAGGAGTTGATAATTGGTGAACCTAGTGAGGGTGTAAGGACTAGGGATGGATTAAACAAAGAAGTCAATCATTCAGCCTTCTTTTCAATAATAGAACCACTAATATTGATCAAGCACTTTCGGATGAATTTTGGATTTTGGCCATGCAAGAAGAGTTAAATCAATTTGTAAGAAATAAAGTTTGGGAATTAACTACAAGGTTAAAGGATCAAAGTGTAGTTGGAACTAAGTGGGTATTCAAAAATAAAATGAATGACTCAAGAGTAGTCATTAGAAATAAGGCTAGATTAGTTGCTAAGGAGTATAATTATATTGAAGGGATTGATTTTGAGGAGACTTTTACCAATGTAGCTAGACTTGAAGCAATTAGGGTTTTGTTATCCTTTGCCTATTTTAGAGGATTTAAATTGTATCAAATGGATGTAAAAAGTGCATTTTTAAATGAGATGATTCAAGAAGATGTTTTTGTAGAACAACCATCATGTTTTGAAAATTCTAAATATCCAAATCATGTTTTCAAATTGAAAAATGCATTATATGGATTGAAACAGACACCTATGGCTTGGTATGAGAGGTTGAGCACCTTCCTACTTGAAAGATCATTTGAAAAAAGAAGTGCGAATACAACTCTTCTTTGAAGAGATTTGAAAAGGATATACTCATTGTACAAATTTATGTGGATGAAATCATCTTTGGATCTTCAAATAAAAATCTTTGTGATAATTTTTCTAAAATAATGAGTAGTGAATTTGAGATGAGTCTAACGAGAGATTTAAGTTACTTTCTAGGATTTAACATTAAGCAAATTGAGGAGGGTACATTTCTTAGTCAATTAAAATATGTTGAGGACATCCTCAAAAAGTATGAAAAAGATAATGCTAAACTTGTTAGTACACATATGAGTTCCTCAGTTCAGTTGGATAAGGACCCTAAGAAAAAATCTATTGATCAAAAGAAATTTAGGGGATAATTGAATCTTTACTTTACTTGATAGCTAGCCGGCCCGATATCATATTTAGTATTTGTTTGTGTGCTAGATTTCAATCAGATCCAAAAGAATCACATTTGATAGCAGTAAAAAAGATTTTAAAATATTTGTTAGGAACTCAGAACTTGGGAATTTGGTATCCTAAGTTTAGCTCTTCATTTAAAATAATTGGTTATTCAGATTCTGATTTTGTAGGTTATATGGTGGATAGAAAGAGCACTTCTGGAACATATCAGTTTATTAGAAATTCTTTAGTCTCTTGGTCCAGTAGAAAACAAAATTTAGTAGCCCTATCTACTGCAGAAGCTGAATATATTGCATTAAGAAGTTGTGTGGCACAAGTACTTTGGTTGAAACAACAGTTGATTGATTTAGGATTAACTATATGCACTATTCCAATTTATTGTGATAACACTGGTGCTATTTGTATTTCTAAAAATCCTATTCAACATTCAAGAACTAAACATATTGACATAAGACATCATTTCATAAGGGATCATGTATCCAAAGGAGAAATTGAACTCACTCATGTTTCTACTAAAAATCAACTTGCAGACATTTTTACAAAACTTTTACCAATTGATACTTTCAGTGCATTAAGAACATGGCTTAGAGTAATCGATTTGAATGCTTGATAAAAATATTTTTTCTGCAATATTGATGTGTGTTTTTAGTTAGTAATTTTCTGTATATCATTGTGTTTTGTGATTTTTTCTTTCTGTATATTGAGTTTTTGTTTTTGTTTTCATTATGTTTTCTAGTGTGCTTGTGTTTTAGTTATGATTGAGTGCTTATTTTAAAAAATTTGAGTGACAATCGTCTGGGATGAAATTTTTTTCGTACGGGATGAATTATGTCGTGTGTCAAACAGTCGGATTTTGAATCGTTTACGTGCAGTTTTTAATTTTCACTTTATCTGTACGATCGTCACGATCGTCCAGGATGAACTTGTTCAAACATCGGGATGATTGAATGTCAGTTAAATGTATAAGGTAGTTTTTAATGCTATATTTCGTACGTACGAACCTTTGGTTTGTCCGGATGAATATATGTTAGTTCAATACAGGGGACAATTTCAACTGCCATTAAAACGATCATAAGTTCTGATTGTCCAGGACGAACACGTGTTCGTCTGTACGATCATTTTGGTCAAAAGTCTGTACGAAAGGATGCTTCGTAAGTTGTTTGATTATGAAAAGTCATTTTGTTTTAGACGCATTCATTCATCCATACGAAATTTTTTTGTACGGGACGAATCGATTTCGTACGGGATGAATGTAAAATTTCGTCTATATGAACAGTCATTTTTCAATAAATTGGAGGGCTTTTGAACTCAATAGTTATCACTCACACATCACTTTCAAAACCTTTTGACCTTTAGAACCTTTGTAATGGCAAGTTCAAGCAAGCGATAGAAGACTCTAGCAAAGGGACCACCAAGAAACTCTTCCGATAACTTTCTTTCCAAAGCCAATGAAGAGTCTTTTCCCAGATTCGTGTCGCTAAGATCACCCCCCTCTAGAATTCTTATCTTGGATCAACTAACATTTCAGGTAATGAACTTGTTTACTTCAACTCAGTTTGGTTTCATCCTCACCCTAGTTTATCTCTACAACAAAGAAACCTTTCACTATTTCCTGGCGAACATGTCTTTAAACTCCGACCATTCTGTCATCCGTTCCTATATCTTTAAGAAAAAAGTTGAAATCACCAAAGCTGACCTAGGAATCTTTTTGAACTTAAGGACTGAGGGAGCTAGAGCATATACCTTGACCACCACTTCTAAATATGAATGGTCTAAAATTAATACAGTGATTAGAGGAATCATTTTTAACGAGCATATGCCTAAAGTATCCAGTCTCGTTTGTAATGCTCGTATCATCCAGCATATTCTTAGAACTTCTATAATTCCTAAAGCTGGTGATATAATCAACATTACTCCTCTTCTTTCTATAGTAACCTTTCTGATCTTGACTAAAGAACCTATAGATGAAGCCCAACTAATCCTTGACTATCTTTATGGACTCTCTGAAATTGGTCATGTCGAACATAAAAGAAAGAAGAACATTGCCTTAGGACATTTGGTTGCCTACATTCTGGATAAGAAATACAATTTGGTTCATCCTGATCAAGATTTTGAAGAACCGCTCTACTACAACGATGGATCATTTAGAGCAATCTTCAATAAAGAAGAACCAAGTAAAACACATGTCATTAGTGATACTGAGAAAGAACATGAAGCTATACCTGCACCTGCTAATGAACCAAATTATTAGAATTTGGTTTAAAGATTTGACCGCTTAGAGACTCACTTTGATCAAAGGTTTGATCAAATTGAAGCTCATATGCAGCAGCAGAATATACAGTACACTCAAGATATGGGATTTATGCGAGAACAGATAAATGATATAAATTCCAATATGCTTATGATCAGTAGCTATTTTAACTTCTTCGGTGCTGCACCTTCTCCTCCTCCTCCAGATCAGGGTCCATCTGAGTGACACATGTACTTGTTTTTATTGTTTTCTTTAGTTGATGTGTTAGTTTTGTTTTTTAGGAAAATGTGATGTATTTTCTTTTCATTAGATGTTTTTTGTTTTTGAATCTTATGTCGTATTTATATCATTTAGTGAGATTGTAATATTCTTTATTTTGATATCAATATAAGTTATCCTATTTTTGATTTAATCTTATTTTTAAAATGTGTCTTAGTCCATATGACAATCGTTATAATTTTTGATCTTAAGAGTGCTATACTTTGAAATGCAAGTTAAAATTAAATTCATTAGAAAATCTAATTTTTCTAAATTTAAGTTTTCCTTATAACTTGATATAATTAAGATTGTCAATTTTATGTTTCTTATTTAGACTACACTAATATCTAATAATATTATTACAATTATAATGTTTTCTTATTTTGTATTTCACTTATCAATAAATATTTATGCACTTAGAAAATTTTGAAATTTTTTATTATTGATTTTGGAAAGAATACGATTACTCTTGAAAAAAAATATACAAATGTACAAAAATCAAATGGAATGTGCAAATGTTTGCAATTTGAAAAAGAGGAAAAAATAAGCCCACAAATAAAAAGATGCACAAAAATGTGCCACAAATTTGAAAAAGATGCGCAAAGCGCCACATGTGGTAGTTACTTCTTTCCATAATCTTTTAATCTCTTAATTCAAATTGATCTTCAGTACATTTATATTCTATATTGAAATTTGAAATATATAAATTTTCTATTCATCCTTTTTGCAATGATTTTTTTCTATTTTAGTGTCTAAATTGACTCATGTTTTTTGATATATACTTTTTATTATCAATATTATATTTCTTCTTAAATTATATGAATTACTATGATTTGCCTAATATTTTGATTTTATTTACAAAATTTATTTCAATCACTTTTAAAGATCAATTATCAAAGGGTTATCATATGACTGCTTACATTTCTGGTCTTTTTCTTCTTCTCGTTTTGCTGTTGTCAAAAAGGGGGAGAAAATATTATTTGTTCGTATCTTTTCACTCGTATTTTGTTTGCATCCTTGTTCGTATCGTATTTCAGTTTTGTAGTAGTGTTTTTGTTGCATTTTTAAAATTAAAAAAAAAAGGAGAGATAATATTATTGTGCAAAGCCTCCTTATTTTTAAATGTTCATCAATTCAGGCGGAGTTTAGGAGATTCTTAAAATTTAAAAATTATATAAATAATAATTATTTTGCCATCATCAAAAAGGAGGAGATTGTTAAGAGAGTTGCTAATTGCATGTTTTACATTCTTGCAACTTATATAGTTTTGATGATTCCAAATATTATTGTTTTAAGTTTTGTTATCTCCTAAACACTTTTTGGAAGATTTGTTTTTTGCTCTTGTGTGGACTAACATTTTAGGAAATTCGAACTCCAGACTAATGAAGACTTCAAATCAAATTCAGCATAAGATAGTTTGTAAATTGAAGCTTGTATTTTTCTTTGAATTGGGTTTGAGAGGGAGTGATTGTAAACACACACACACACACATATTTAGGGAGATCTTTAAAATAAATTATATTGATTGTATGGGACGAACACAGTTCATACGGGATGATCAAGTCAGTTATCTCCTCGGAAGAGCAATGAAACGAACATGAAGCCTAAAAATTTTTTCTAAGTCCTGACCGTTCAGGACGAATTTCCTATTCATCCCAGTACGAAATGCTCTCTAGAAAATTTTTTTCTAAACGAATTTCCAATTCGTCCCAGAACCAAATGTCCTCTGAAAAAATTTCGTCCAGACGAACTCATATTCATCTGAAGTGAACCGACTCTTGAAAATTTGGCAACTTCCTATAGATTTCGGAACCGACCTATGGTATAACCATTTGTACCGGAAGAACCTTGTTTGTACGAGATGATTATCGTGTACGAAGTCAGTTTGTACCAATATACATTAGGTTCATTTCCAACTGATTTAAGTAACATCGTCCGTGATGATCCACGATCGTACGGGACGATCCACTGCTGACAGACTTGAATTTAGTAGTTTTTGGACGAATTTTTGTGTCTTCCCTATATAAAGTCCAATATAAACTGCCACTTAATCTTTTTACCTACAGATCTTCATGCCTATTGAAAGGAGAGTCAAGAAGAGAGTGTGAAAGAGTATTTTAAGGAGAATTCTTACTACTGGAGCATGAAGGTTTCACTTAGTACTCAAAGGTAAGAGTCTCTACTTTTGGTTTTTGATTACTTCACTCTTTTCTCTCTTCCTTCTAGATTTCTTGTGAAGAAGATCTATCAAGGAGATCTGATTCTCTACCAACACTTAGAGAGTGTAAAATGACGATGGGTTCTCTGCCCACACTAGGAGATGTAAACAGTCGAAGGGTTCTCTGCCCATACTAGGAGAGTGTGAAATGACGAAGGGTTCTCTGCCAACACTGGGAAGAGTGTAAAATGACAACAGTTCTCTGTCGCACCAGGTAGTGGTGGAAGAGAGCTTTATAAAGGCTTCTTCGCCTTGTTGTGGGTGCAAAAGGAGAGTCACTAGTGGTATTAGTGTAATACTCGGAGGATGCCTCCGGGGAGTGGATGTAGGTCGTGTTTGACCGAACCACTATAAATCTTGTGTCTTTTATTTTTCCGCTGCTTTTATTTTTGTTTTACTATTTTTATCTTGTGGTTGAAAAACTTTTTCTATAAAATTCACTAAAGTTAAATTTTTGGTTTTAAATTTTAAAAGGAGGGTAAAATTTTTAAATACCAATTCACCGCCCTCTTAGTTAGCTGCTGGGACATAAGCTTATGTTTAACAACCTAATTCATAGTGAAAAAGTTTCAACATAGTCTCCATACCAAATGTGTTTTATGGTGAACGATGCTAGTGGGGGAGATTTTTCATAGCATGGTATAAGAAAAGCAACTAACACCAGGGAAAGGATTTACTAATCTATTTGGGTTATGACAGTTCGTTAGAGATGTTAAGCCCTATAGAACTGGCCCAAGCTAACTAAGAGGGGGGAGGGGGTGAATTGGTATTTTAAAAAATCTTTTTAACACAAGATAATAATATCAAACCAAAATCACACCACGAGAAAAAAAAATGCGGAAATTAAAGTGCGGAAGCAAGAAATAAGAACACAGAGATTTATAGTGTTTGGTCAACTCGACCTACGTCCACTCCCCGGAGGCACCCTCCAAGTATTGCACTACAATCGTGTCTCTCCTTTAGCCCCCACAGCTACACGGAGAAGCCTTTACAAAGCACCTCCTTTTTGCTACCCCGGCAAGGCAGAGAACCTATTTCCTTTTGCTTCCTCCTGAAGCTGGCAGAGAACCACAACCAGATGCCAACTCCTTACCTCTACAGACCCTTCCACGGACGAGAAACTCTAGACGAAGAAGAAGCAGAGTGATGTGATCGTCCAGGACGATGTGATCGTATCAATCATCCTTAATTACTTTCCTGATTTGTCTGATTAATTAAGGCATAATTATGAATATCGTCCAGGTCGATCAAGGATCGTCCTGACCGGTTATTAAAAAATACAGTATACCTTAATTATTTATGGCGGCAACTTCTTTCAGTTTTGAGCTTATAGTCCTGGTCGATACATATATCATCCAGGATGATCTGTTAATGACAGCTGTCTTAATTAAGAATTCTTATTTAGACTTTCTGTTTTAAGCCTGATCGTCCAGGCCGATGTAAATATCGTCCTGGCCGATATGAGTAAAAATAGAAATTCTAAGTCTCTCAAGTGTGTGTGTGTAAGGTTACTTAGCATCAATCTCTTTTACCATTACAAATAGACTCAAGAAGAGAAAAAATAAAGTACAGACTGACTCAACCCTAGACCTACGCAATCTTGAACTGGCTTCGTTTGTTTGTCCGATCTTCGATTCCTAAAAAGTTAGAAGTAACATGCAGTCTAAGAGAATCAATAGTGTTTGTCAATCATCAAAACATAAGTCATGAAAATAGATTTGAAACAATCTCCCCCTTTTTGATGATGGCAAACACAAGTAGGAAAAAAAAACTCAATAAAAAAAAATATCAATTCATTAAAATTTCAAGCACATCAACTTTTCCTACCACATCCTACTCCCTCTTTTGTCATCACAAAAAGAGGGTCCTAGACACACAAAGGAAAAAGAAAATAACACAATAAAAACTAAAACAAACTAAAAGATAAACTACAGAAAATAGAAAATAAATAACAGAAAACACATACTAGAAAAATGAGGGACCCTGATCATCAGATTGAGGTGGTGGAGGTGGCTGCTGAAAGTAGCTGGCAAGCGTAGTAAACTGAGCATTGAACCAGGTGATGTCCTGGTCATGCTACTGCTGCTGGTGAGTAATGTAGCTGTCAAATTCGGCTAAATCCTCTGTGTGGTGGTGCTCGTAGCGGGCAATGTCCTCAGAATGTTGCTGCTCCTGTGCAGCAATGTAAGCGTCAAAGCGGGTCTCCCATCGATCAAACCTCTCTATCAACTGATCAACCGGTGAGTGCTGGTGGAGAGGAACAAGATCAGGAACGGGAGCGGGAGCGGGAGCCTCCTCCTCTCCAGCCCCCCTAGGTTCCTCATCCCCAGGGTGGAGACGAGTACTGTGAAGGGTACTGAAGGAATTGTTTGAGTAGAAGAGAGTTGGGAGGTTAGGTGGAATAGGATACTGAAGTTGGTATTTGGTTTCAAGGACATAGGCTATGAGGTGTCCTAAAGCTAGATTGGGTTTTCTCTTATGACCTGGATCGTAGATTGTGGTTAAGTGATCAATGTATCGAAAATAAGTCTGCAGTATTAAGTTCTCTATGTGCCATGATGTAGAAAGTAGTCAGGGAAAGTAAAGGGGTGATGTGGATTCGGTCCCCGGCTTTTGGAATTATGGAGTTGCGAAGGACATGTTGGATTGTCCTAGCATCTTTGACTAAAGAGCTAGTCTCTCCAACATGAAAAGGTGCATTGGTCTGGTGAAGGAAGTGATTCGTCGTGGACCAGTCAAGGTCAGGATCTGAAGCGATTAGGTGCAGCTTATCCCCGGTGGTGGATAGCTGTAAAAGTTCAACACAATCCTGATATATGATTTCGATAGGGCGTCGATTCACATAGGAGGTCAGGGCTGTGAAGGTAGGATTTATGCGAAGGTTTGCGAAGAATTCTCAAAGAAGCTCGGTATTAAAGGGGAAAGCAAGAGACAGAATGAAATAAAAGGAGGTGTGAGCAAAAAGATCCATTACCGGATATGAAATGTGGGTAAGATTGATGATTCTGGAGACAGTTATCCCACATTCTTTGTAATGATGGTAAGCAGCTTCATCTTCTGCCTCCCTGAAATGAGGGTCAATCCTAGCCCTCGAAGAACTCCCAGAAGTTTGCCGGACACGTTTCACACTAGCCATAGAAAGGAGTTAGCAAGAAAACACAAGAGGAGAATGGATGAGAAGTGAAAAACCATGGCTGGAACGGACAGAATTTGAAGAAACGGCCATAGCGTCCAAGCCGATCACAGAATCCTCCAGGACGATATGGCACAATAATTGCGTACAGGCCGATTGGTCAAAAAGGCGATCCGATCGTTCGGGCCGATCAGATATTGGCCAGGATGATTAGACACAGGCGATCGTCCCGAGGAGTCAATCCGGATGACCGTTGAAAAAGCAGATCGGCCAGGCCGATTAGGTGTATCATCCAGAACGATGCACAATAATTGATCGTACCGGCCGAAGTTAAAACATTTTAAATCTGTGCCACGTGTATCGTTCAGGACGAACAGTGGATCGGCCAGGACGATTATCTAATAATGGATCGTCCGGGGCCAATTTTAAGGATTTAAATGTGCTGACACGTGGATCGTCCAGGAAGATCCAGTGTATCGGCCAGGACGATGCCCATAAAATGCATCAGCCAAACAAAATATTCTATCGGCCAGGACTATCATCATGATTGCAACAAAATTTGATCAGATCGTCCAGGACGATATAGTATCATCCATGACGATGAGTTACAACAAGCACAAAAAAGATCAGCAGATGGAGTTTTGAAGACAGTTTGCCCTATCATCCAGGACGATAAAAGTATCGGTCAGGATGATGTGACTAGAATTTGAAAAATAATGAAGGATGGTGATGATCAAAGCCCTCAAGAAATACAACAAAAGAGAAAACATAAAAAAAAGAACAGTAAAAACTAAAAACAAACAATTTGAAAAGAAGACATTTTTTTTATTTCATCAAAATAATTCATATGAGAATTTCATAGATAATTTAAACTTTAGAGTTTCAAGAGATCAATTGGTTAACAAATTTGAATCGGAAGAAGGTAGAATATCTGATTCTGTTAACCCTAGATCGGACATCCTTCAGGGTATAAATTATCTTTTGAAAAATAGAGGCCTAGCTCAGAATAATTAAATAGGGTAAAAAGAAGATCCATTCACAACTTGTTTATAAGGAAAATATCTCATAAATAATATGTCAAAGTAATTTTTCTCAATCATAGAATTTGAAATCAAGCCTTTGAAAATCTCACACAACCCATAAGTTCTTCTATGTTTTAAAAGTTTTGAAAAGAGAGGATAGCTTGCTTTTTAGTGGGCTTATTTTATGCCTCTTGAATCTTTGATTGTCTCTTTGAGCATCTTTTAATTTTTTATACACATTTGTGTATATTTTAATTTAATTTTTTAATTTGGCGTCATTGGCCTCTTTTCTTTTTAATTCTTGCAAGCTAAAAGCTCTTTAACAAAAACCCTTAAAAAGAATCTTAGTTGTGAGTATATCCTCCAAATATTAGAGAATAGGAGCTCTCTCTCTCTAATATAGGGAAGAATAACCCTCAAAACAAAACTAAAAAATCATATGATCAATGCAAAGGCAATGTCTCAAATATCTTGAGAGATATATAAGAACTTTGGATATTATGTACAAGATAGATTTTTTTGTAGCAAGAAGAAAAAGAATTTTAGTTTCAAAAACCATTGGCTAAAATGGGTTAGACTCTTCTTTAGAGAAGAAAAATTATACCACTAAACAAGGTCAGAAGGAGGGAAATCATCATCGGTATTCCTTCCTTTAACCGATTTAGAAATGCTAAACATAATCTCTAAAACTCCAAAATTTAAAAAGCTTAAAAAAATAATCATATAGGAAACCAAACATAAAAAACAAAATGAAAACAAAGCAAACTAGAACAACACAAAGCACGCATAAAAACTAGCACAAAAAAAACTAATTAAAGAAAATTTCAAGCAAGTTATGAAGCAGTGAGTCTAAGCAATTTTGAGCTACGAGCCTCCTTATGTCCAGTTATCCTATGCTCCCACGAGGTCTTTGGTGAGAGCATACTTGCAAAACTCAACAACAGTCAGATTTAGGAACCCAACCTAGTTTGGGTCCCTTCTTAGGAAAGGTAGAATATAATGCAGGTGTGGTATGCTGTGAATTATGTACCTTAGGTCTCCACACCCAATGTGTACTATGGTGAACAGTGCATGTGTGTGAGATATGTCCTAGCATGCCACAAGAAAAATATCTAATTCCAGGAAAAAAGATTTCTTAGAAGATTTGAGTTATAATGCCTCTTCCTAGGTTTTGGCTTTGGATTCAAAGTGGAAGTCTTCCAATTTCCCTTAAGTGTATCCAAATCATTTCTAATCCTCAAGTTTGTATTTTTTAGAACATCATTCTCAATCATCAAGGTTTTTTCTTTCTCTTTTGATTTCTTGAAATTAGATTCAAGTGATGTGTGTGAAACTTTTAATGCATCATGCTCATTAATTAATTCTGAATGTTTTTGTTCAAATCATCAAATTCATCAAGAAAAGCCATGTGATTAGAATCAATTGTTGAATGATCTTTAAGAATGACTTCATACTCTTTTTGCAAATTTAAAAGTTCCACTTTTAAGCTAGCTAGCATGTGTCTTCTTAAGTTTTTTGTATGATGCATGAATTTTCTCACAAATCTCAAACAATTCATCATAGGTTGGTTTACATACCTCTTCCTCATCACTTTGCTCAAGATGATCTTCCCCCATTAAGCACAGGTTTGTAGTCTCTTCCTCTGGTTCAGTCTCAGAGGAATCAGTACCAGATTCTGCCCAGAACGCCTTTTGGACTCTCTTCTTGTCCTTCCTGAACTTAGGTTTCTCCTCACCTTTTTCCTTTTCTTTGCTTGAGTGATCTTGAAGTGTAGGATAATCGACTCTCACATGTCCAGGCTTCCTGCATTCATAACAAACAACATCAAAAGATCCTTTAGAATGTTTATTATCCCTACCTTTTCTCCAATGATGCTTTTGTTTCTTCCTTAGAAAGCTTTTGAATTACCTTGTAATGAAGGCAACTTCATCGCTTTCAGACCCGGAAGTTTCATAATCTGATTTGTGCACCTTTAATGCAACAGTTTTCTCCTTTTTCTTCTCACCTGCATCAAGATTTTTTTGATTCACCCCTTGCTCGTAAGCAATGAGTGAGCCAAGTAAATTATCAATAGAATAAGTGTTCAAATCCTTAAATTCAGTGATTGCAGTGATTTTAGCATCATATGACAAAGGCAAGCATCTCAAAATCTTATTTACTTTTTCATAATTTGAAAGTTCTTTTCCTAGTGCATGCAGTGAAGTAACTATTTAAGTAAACCTAGTGTACATGTCAGAAATTGATTCATGAGGTTTCATACAAAAAAGTTCGTAGTTATGCAAGAGAATGTTCAAACGGGATTGTTTAACCTCATTAGTGCCTTCATAGGTGATACACAATTTATCCCAAATTTCTTTACCAGTTTTGCAAGTGGAGACACGCATGTAATCCTCAGATTTTAAAGCACAGAAAAAATAGTTCAAACATTTTGCATTCAATTGAGCTAAATCTCGTTCATCGAAAGTCCATTCAGTAAAAGCAACTTCAGTTTTAACACCATTAATTTCACGAGAAGGTGAAGAATAACCTTTCTTGATAAGCATCCACATGTGATAATCAATAGATTGTAAAAATGTTGACATGTGGGTTTTCCATAAATCAAAAGGTAAATTGTCAAATAGTGGAGGTCATGTAATCGAATAGCCTTCAGTAGTGTTTCTATTCCCAAAGTTAGCCATGGATCTAATTCAAAAAGTTTTTAAACTTAAATTTTTGAATCCCGCTCTGATACCACTTGACAGTTCGTTAGGGATGTTAAGCCCTATAGAATTAGCCCAAGCTAACCAAGAGGGGGGGTGAATTGGTATTTTAAAAAATCTTTTCAATACAAGATAATAATATCAAACCAAAATCACACCACGAGAAAAAAAAATAAATGCAGAAATTAAAGTGCGGAAGCAAGAAATAAGAACACAGAGATTTATACTGGTTTGGTCAACTCGACCTACGTCCACTACCCGGAGGCGCCCTCCGAGTATTGTACTACAATCGTGACTCTCCTTTAGCCCCCACAGCTAGGCGGAGAAGCCTTTACAAAGCACATCCTTTTTGCCACCCCGACAAGGCAGAGAACCTATCTCCTTTTGCTTCCTCCTGAAGCTGGCAGAGAACCACAACCAGATGCCGACTCCTTACCTCTATCAACCCTTCCACGGATGAGAAACTCTAGATGAAGAAGAAGCAGAGCGATCCTTGAAGCAACCCTTATGAATCCCCTCACAAGCTCCCCCTCATAAGATCCTCTCTCTCTCCCTCTCTCTCTTTCTCTCATCAAGGCCTTCTCAGGTTAAGGCAGCAGCAAAAGGTCATCCAAAATGTTGAATAAGAGCTCTTAAATAGAAGAGCTTCAAAGGAGCTCATTAATTGCAAGTTGCCGACAATATCATCCAGGCCGATATTCACATCATCCTGGCCGATCAGTACAAAACTCAGAAGATCGGCCTGGGCACCACCCTGTTTTGCGTGCTGGACGATTGAAAATTGGCTTGATCGTCCTGGCCAATCTCACAATCGTCCAGGCCGATTAGTTCAAATTAGATGAAAATCATCCTGAGCACAGCCCTATTTTCAAGCTGGCCGATCCCGATCGTCCAGGAGTAACTAAGGTTTTTGAATATATCGTCCTGGCCGATCCTGCGATCGTCCAGGACGATGTGATCGTATTAATCATCCTAATTTTTCTAATTAATTATGGCATAATTGTGAATATCGTTCAAGTCGATCAAGGATTGTCCTGGCCGATTATTAAAAAATACAGTATACCTTAATTGTCTATGGAGGCAACTCCTTTCTATTTTGAGCTTATCGTCCTGGTCGATACACGTATCGTCTAGGATGATCTGTTAATGATGGCTGCCTTAATTAAGAATCCTTATTTTGACTTTCTATTTTAAGCCTGATCGTCTAGGCCGATGTAAATATCGTCCTGGCCGATATGAGTAAAAACAAAAGTTCTAAGTCTCTCAAGTGTGTGTGTGTAGGGTTACTTAGCATTAATCTCTTTGACCATTACAAATAGACTCAAGAAGAGAAAAAACAAAGTACATACTGACTCAGTCCTAGACCTACGCAATCTTGAACTGGCTTCATTTGTTCGTCCGATCTTCGATTCCTGAACAGTTAGAAGTAACAGGCAGTCCAAGAGAATCAATAGTGTTTGTCAATCATCAAAACATAAGTCATAAAAATAGATTTGCAATAGGTTATTATGACTCTTCCTTGGTTTGAATGATGCATGCTGAGGTGATTAATTATAAAACTCTTCAAGTAAAGGTGGTTTTTTATTTTCCTTAAAAGCAGTTAATTCAGATTATAAAAACTTATTTGCACTTTCAACAATTAATTTTTCTACTTTCAATGCATTCTCCCTATTATCTAATTTAGATGCAAAAATTTCTAATATCATGTATGCATTTTCTAATTCAACTTGTGATTTTAAAGGAGTCATACTCACTAGTTAATTTAGAATGCTTCTTGTTTAAAATTTTAAATTAATGTAGCAAAGACATTTGATTACTATCCAGAGTGGAATGATCTTTCCTTAAGTATTCAAGCTCTATTTGTAGAATTAAAAAATAAGATTAAGGCTTGCATGTGATTTTTTAAGCTTCCTATATGCATTATGAATTTTTTCAGAAACATCAAATAATTGATCATAGGTTTGCTTTCATATCTCCTCTTGATCAGAGTGATCAAGATGATCATCAGTCATTAAGCATATGTTGGTTACATCCTCTTCTACTTCAGTTTTAGAAGGGTCTTATGTTGAATTTTCCCAGAAAGCTTTTTGAGTCCTTTGCTTTCCCTTCTTGAATTTTTCTTTTTTCTTCACCCTTCTTCTTTCTTGGGTGAGCTTAAAGAGTTGGATAATCAAACTTCAAGTGCCCTGGCTTATTACGTTCAAAGCTTATCAGATCAAAAGAAATTTTAGAACTCTGACCATTCTTACATTTTTTTCCATTGTTGATGATGTTTCCCTTTTTCTTTAAAAATCTCTTAAAATATCTAGTCATCAGGGAAATGTTATCATCATCTTATCCCTAAGAGTCGCTATTAGAATCATTAGTCTTTAAGGCTATAGTTTTCTCTTTTCTCCTTTCACCAGCATCAAGCTACCTTTGACTCACTCCTTACTTGTAGGCAATTAGTGACCTAAGTAAGTTATCATTAGGATAAACATTCAAATCTTTAGATTCCATAATGACAGTGATTTTTGCATCATAGGAAGAAGGTAAACATTAAAGAATTTTGTTAAGTTTTTCATAATTTGTAAGCTCTCTTCCTAAGGCATGTAGGAAAGTAACAATCTATATAAATTTAGTATACATTTTAGAAATATATTCACTATATTTCATACAAAAAAGTTTGAAACCATGAAGAAGAATATTTACCTGCATTGTTTCACTTCCTTTGTTGTTTCATATGTTATGAAGATGCTTATCCCAAATCTCCTTATCAATAGTGCAAGTGGAAACACCCAAGTAATCTTTGAATTTTGAAGCACATAAAAAATAGTTCAAATATTTGGCATTCAATTGGGTTAAATCTCTATCATATGCAGTCCATTCTAAAAAAGGTGTTTTGAAATTTAACGCCATTTATTAAACTAAAAGGTACAAAATAACAATCATGTACTAGCATCTACATGCGATAATTAATTGATTATAAAAAATTGGAAATACGAGTTTTTCAAAAATTGAAAGGAATATTATCAAATAGAGGTAGTTTAGTGATTGAATATACTTCCGTAGTATTATGATTACCTAAGTTAGCCAAATATCCTTTTTCAAAAGTTTTTAAGACTTAATTTATGAATACCACTCTTATACCACTTAAAAGGTTGTTAGGGCTGTTAAACCTTTATGAATTAGCCCAAGGCTAACCAAGAGTGGGGGAGTGAATAGATTATTTAAAATTTTTCTTAAGATAAAAAGGAAATCTTTTTGAATCTTTTAAAATAAATGATTTATGTGAAAGCAACACTAATTTTACAATAACAAAAATCAAAGATTTTGACCACAAAGTAAATCTCATAATAATGCAAAAATTAAATGAAAAAAAGTAAATAGAAATAACACACCAAATTTATAGTGGTTTGGTCAACTTGACCTACATCTACTCACCAGAAACCTCCTTTCCAGGTATTGCACTAAAAGTAGTATCTCTCCTTTTACCCCCACAGCAAGGTGAAGAAGCCCTTACAAAATTTTTCCACCTACCTAGTGAGGTAGAGTACCTTGAATCCTTTTACTCCCTCCTAGAGTAGACAAATAACCTGAAAATCATTTTACTCCCCCTTTGAGTAGGCAGAGAACCTTGGACCTTATAATGATGAAAGTCTCCCTATAGCCACCAAGGAACTAAGGAAGAAGCTAGACGAATATGGTGAAAACCTTACCTAGAGCAACTTTTGTGAATCCCTTATAACTCACCCTCAATAGGATCTCTCTCTCAAAGCTTATCTCTTCCTTCTTTAAGCTCTCTCTTTTTTCAACCCAATAATAAAAGATACCTCATAAGAGTATTAAAAATCCTTAAAAAGTGGGCTTTAAAAATTCCTAAATTTTTAGAGTTTCGTCTTATATTCATACAAACAATACACATATCGTACAGTATAATAAGTTCAATTAAGACTTGTCCAACAAGATCATTTAGAAGAACTATTCAACTTTTATAACATTTTATATAGTATGATTAAAACATCGTATGGTATGAACTGTAGAAATTTCTTCTGTTTGTTTGGGATGATCCTTGGGACAACCAACTTTGTACATGGGTGACGGTCTAGTTCTGTGGACATCGTATGGTATGATCAGTTTAAAAATCATGGATTTAATTCGATACAACCTATGGAATGTCCAATTTCATACACGGGTTGAAACTTCGTTAGGGATGTTAGGCCCTCTTGAACTTAGTCCCAAGCTAATCAAGAGAGAGGTGAATTGGAAAACCTTAAAACCAAAGATAAAACTCCAACCAAAATCACCACAAACAAAGTGCGGAAGAAAAATAAATGCGGAAGCGATAATAAGAAAATAACACACCGGATTTATAGTGGTTCAGTCAAACCTTAACCTACGTCCACTCCTTGGAGGCACCCTCCAAGTATTGCACTACAAAAGTGTCTCTCCTTTAGCCCCCACGGCTAGGCGGAGAAGCCCTTACAAAATCACTTCCACCTTCCCAGGTGCGGCGGAGTCGCCGGGTCCTTTGACACCAAAGAGATCTTCTTCTTTGGTGAACTTACCTTGAGACAAGCCTTGAATCCGATGGTACTAAGGTGCGAGTCAGCCGGAGCAACCGTGTGGATCCCTCACCACACTCCCTTGAGTTCCTCCCCCTCACAGGATCTTCTCCCTCTCAAACTCCACCCTTTCCTCTCTCCCTTTCAAGCTCTCTCTTCAAGTCTCCCCCACAAGAACGAAGCTCCAATGGCTGCCAAAGACATTTACAAAGTGCCATGCCAAAGCTTAAATAGAAAATCTCAAAACAAGCTCATTAATACAAGTTGACGACATTATCTTCCAGAACGATAGTTATATCGTCCTGGCTGATCAGTACAAATTAAGCTCATTAGCCCGGGATGATATGGGACGATCAGAAGAAACTTGGTTACATCGTCCTGGCCGATCTTACGATCGTCCTGGATGATTAGTTTAAAACTAGTTCAATCGTCCTGATCATCAGCCTGAATTGAGTCTGGCCGATGTAAATCGTCCAGGATATCGTCCCAGGCGATCTCACGATCATCCTGGATGATCTGATCGTATCAATCAGCCATTAATTCTTTCCAAAGATACCAGATCATTTTAGGCATAATTGAGTTAGATCGTCCTGGACGATGGTTATATCGTCCTGGCCAATTTCCTAAAAGATTTAATGCCTAATTTGATCATGGCGGCTGATTCTTTCTTATTTGAACATATCATCCTGGCCGATAGAAGTATCGTCCAGGCCGATTAGTTGACAGCTGCCTTAATGAGGATGCCCTAATTAGGGTTTCTAGTTTTGGACAGATCGTCCAGGCCGATATTAATATCGTCCCGGATGATGTTACCAAAAACAGAAATCATATAGGGAGCAAGAGAATTTCTACCAAGTTATAGCCACACCAAATACAACAGACTCAAGAAAGGAAAAAGATTACAAACTGACAAAGACCTAGTCTACCCAATCTTAAGCTGGTTCCAAATTGTAGTCTGATCGTGTGGACTTGAAACGTTAGTATAAAAGGCAATCGTAAAGAAATAAGGAATGTTTGCTATCATCAAAACCATAAACCATAGATCCGCAATAATCTCCCCTTTTTTGATGATGGTAAACAATTCTCTTTGAATTTTCAAAAATCTCCCCCTCACTTGAGTACCGCTTAAAAAACTAAGGGAGATAAAAATAGATAAAAAAAATTTTTGTAGTTTTAAATTTTTGAAAAGAAAATAAGGGATACAAGGGAATTAATTTCTGTGCTATCTTATTAATTAATGTTTTATTCCTTAGAAAGTCTTAATATTTAAGCATGAATTTGACCTAAAATAAGACTTTGGTCGAAACTGCTTTCTTGCTGTTTATTAAAGTAAATTTTTTGAACAAAATTTTTAATTTTTTTATTAAAAAAACTATTTTAAAAAGCAATAAAAAAAACGTCCCAAACAAAACTTAATCCCGAAACCCTTTAGCAATAACTTCTGAAATATTTACTTAGACTGGCATTTGATTGAACATCCGTTGCCTTCCTGTACTATTGTTAAAGCAGAAACATATTTCCTTAATCTGACTTGATTTCTTCTCTGAAAAAAGTTATATTACGAGCTTTACATATAAAATTCATCTAAGTAAAATATTTACCAAAACAATTAAATCCAAAACTTTTGCTTCGAACAAGAATAGTCGGAAACTAATTGCTGACTTCAGGAGTCTGAAATTTTGCTTGCTTAATAAATTAATCGATTTGGGTTAGACAAACGAAGAGACATTCTCTGGCCGACGAATTAAATATAATAATTTGAAAAACATTCCCTGATCTTGTGAAACAAAAAGTATTCTTAAAAATGAGAAAGTTACATCTTGATTTTAATCAAAACTTTAGTAAAAAAAAAATTCACAACGCATAGTCTAGTAAAGGTTAGAAAAACAGAATTTGATAATCCAAACTCAAGTTCTTTAAAAAGGCTCAAAAACTTTTTAATTCAATATCTAAATCAAGAAATAAATTAGAGAAAGAAACAATCATCTTTCAAAAAACTCCTTTCATACAATATATCTAATAGAAGATCAATGCACGAATTGTTGAACCAAAAATCAAAATTTTCAAAGTCAAGCATCGAAAATATCAAGGGTTTTCTTAAGATTTTAAGAAGTACAAGAATGGTAAGCATTTAAACATTGTGGGCTCATTTTATGCCTTTTGACAATTGGTTGGCGCACTGCGCATCTTTTGATACACTTTGTGTATTCTAAATTTTTAATTTGACGTCTTTGTGCATCTTTTATTTTTGACATCATTGGCTAAATTTTTTGAATATGCTTCCTTTCTTAAATCTTAAAAAACAAAGGAAAACCCATCTTAGTGACAAAGCGAATTTCTTGATTAAGAAAATTATGAGTTAGATTTAACGACTTGCAAAAGATTCCTATGCGATAAATAAAATGTAGGGAGAAAAAAATTTGTTTCAAAAACCAATTTAAAAGATGAAAGAGATTTTAAATCAAAAGTAGGATAACCTCTTTTAGGAAATAGAGATTGAGAGTAAAAATAAATCATGAGTTTCCTTCCTTTGACTGTTTTAGAGAAGTCAAACACAACTTACCAAAGTTTTCAAAAAAAAGAAGTAGATTTTTCATTTTTAGAAAGGTGAGTGTGTGTGTTGAATCAAAGAAAAAAAAATATGAATAAGATAAAAAGAACAAGTAAAAAAAATGAAAACAAAAGAAAAATAAGAAACAAACAAAAAGAAAAAACACAAATAGCTCTTTTAACCATTATCTCTTTCCTGGTCCGATTCTTCAGAAACCATGTCTGCCCATGAGATTTTGTGTTTTTCATTATTTTCCCAATTAAACTTTAGCTTTTCTTTGCCCTTCTCTTTTGTAAGAAGAATTCTTACATTAGGGCACTTATTTTTCATATGTCCAGGCTTCCTACATCGAAAGCAAATAATGTCAGAGGAAATATGGACATCCTTACCACTTTTACCTTTCTTCCACTTTTGCTTATGTATTGGTGAGCTTTGTGATTTTCTTGACAATTCATTGCTATCGTCACCAACTAAGCTTCCTTTTTCCGTATCTTCAGCTTTTAGAATGATCGTTTCACCTGCATCCAAAAGTCTTTGACCCAACCCTTGCTCGTAGGCAATGAGTGAGCCAATCAAATTATCAATAGAATAATCATTCAAATTTTTAGATTCACAAATAGCAACAACTTAAGAATTAAATTTATCAAGTAGACATCGAAGAATTTTGTTAACTTTTTCAAAATTTGAAAAATCTTTTCCTAAAGCATGCAATGAGTTTATAATTTGAATGAATCTGGTATACATGTCTAAGATCGTTTCAAAAGGTTTCATGGAAAATAATTCGAAATCATGCATTAACAAATTCAACTTGGATTGCTTGATTTCACTAGTGCCTTCATATATGGTGTGCTATTTATCCCAAACTTCCTTACCGGTAGTGCACGTAGATATTAACATAAAATCATCAGAATTTAAAGCACAGAAAAAGCAGTTTAAGGACTTTGCATTTAATTGAGCATCCATTCGTTCATCCCTATTCCATTAAATAAAAGGAATATCAGTTTTAATTCCATTAATAATTCGTGATGGTGATGAATAACCAGTTAAAATCATATGCCACATGCGAAAATCAATTGATTGTAAAAAGGTAGACATGCGAATTTTTCAAAAATCAAATGTAATATTTTCAAATAATGGTGGTCTAGTGATTGAATAACCTTCCGCAAAATCACGATTAGCCATGGATCAAAATTCAAAAGCTTTTAAAAACTTATTTTATGAAAATCTGCTCTGATACCACTTGAAAGTTCGTTAGGGATGTTAGGCCCTCTTGAACTTAGTCCTAAGCTAATCAAGAGAGAGGTGAATTGGAAAACCTTAAAACCAAAGATAAAACTCCAACCAAAATCACCAAAAATAAAGTGCGGAAGCGATAATAAGAAAAGAACACACCGGATTTATAGTGGTTCGGTCAAACCTTGACCTACGTCCACTCCTTAGAGGCACCCTCCAAGTATTACACTACAAAAGTGTCTCTCCTTTAGCCCCCACGGCTAGGCGGAGAAGCCCTTACAAAATCACTTCCACCTTCCCCGGTGCGGCGGAGTCGCCGGGTCCTTTGACACCAAAGAGATCTTCTTCTTTGGTGAACTTACCTCGAGACAAGCCTTGAATCCGATGGTACTAAGGTGCGAGTTCGCCGGAGCAACCGTGTGGATCCCCCACCACACTCCCTTGAGTTCCTCCCCCTCACAAGATCTTCTCCCTCTCAAACTTCACCCTTTCCTCTCTCCCTTTCAAGCTCTCTCTTCAAGTCTCCCCCACAAGAACGAAGCTCCAATGGCTGCCAAAGACACTTACAAAGTGCCATGCCAAAGCTTAAATAGAAGCTCTCAAAACAAGCTCGTTAATGCAAGTTGCCGACATTATCGTCCAGGATGATAGGTATATCATCCTGGCCGATCAGTACAAATTAAGCTCATTAGCCCGAGACGATATGGGATGATCAGAAGAAACTTGGTTACATCGTCCTGGCCGATCTTACGATCGTCCTGGACGATTAGTTTAAAACTAGTTCAATTGTCCTGATCATCGCCCTGAATTGAGTTTGGCCGATGTAAATCGTCCAGGATATCATCCCGGTCGATCTCACGATCGTCCTGGACGATCTGATCGTATCAATCAGCCATTAATTCTTTCCAAAGATATCAGATCATTTTAGGCATAATTGAGTTAGATCGTCCTGGACGATGGTTATATCGTCCTGGCCGATTTTCTAAAAGATTTAATACCTAATTTGATCATGGCGGCTGATTCTTTCTTATTTGAACATATCGCCCTGGCCGATAGAAGTATCGTCCTGGCCGATAGAAGTATCGTCCAGGCCGATTAGTTGACGGTTGCCTTAATGAGGATGCCCTAATTAGGATTTCTGGTTTTGGACAGATCGTCCAGGCCGATATTAATATCGTCCCGGATGATGTTACCAAAAACAGAAATCATATAGGGAGCAAGAGAATTTCTACCAAGTTAAAGCCACACCAAATACAACAGACTCAAGAAAGGAAAAAGATTACAAACTGACATAGACCTAGTCTACCCAATCTTGAGCTGGCTCCAAATTGTAGTCTAATCGTGTGGACCTGAAACGTTAGTATAAAAGGCAATCGTAGAGAAATAAGGAATGTTTGCTATCATCAAAACCATAAACCATAGATCCGCAACACGGGTAACTTTATAGTATGAACTATATCATATAACACGATCAATTACAATAATTGTCTATGATTTGATGGCCTGATATTAAGAGATTAATTAAGAAATAGTTTAATTAGGGCTTACAGTATGAACCAAAACATATTGTATGATCAATATATTTTTTAACCTTTAGTGGCTAGGGTTTTGAAAGAGCACAACATTTCGTATAGTACGAAGTAAAATCATACAGTATGAATTACTTTGTACAGTACAAAACCAATATCATACGATATGAATTACTGAAGAAAAATAACTCTCTAAAAAATATTTTTTATCTCTCCCCTTGTGTGTGTGCAAGGTTTCTCGGTAATGGTATCCACCCAATTACATGATATAACTCAAGAAAGGAGAAAATACATAATAAAATGAAAACTGATTGTAACCCTAATCTACCCAGTCTTGTGCTGATCATAATTACAAGTGAACACCGAACTAATTTCTTAAAATGTTAATACAAACAATCACAAAACAAAAATATTACAAAGAAAAGATAAAGCATTTATAGTAACAATAATATTTGTTATCATAAAAATCACAATGTTTGAATCAGGTTTGTAACAAGTACCAACTGATTTAATATGCTTTAAATATCTTATTCATTAAATGCATAAATATGGTAGGTGCATTAATTATTTGAAAAGGCATGACTAAAAATTTATGCTGGTCGTACTAAGTGCTAAAATCCATTTTTTCCATATTCTCCTCTTTCACTTTCAACAGATGGTACCCATACCTTATGTTTATTATTAAAAACAAAAATACCGCTTCTAGCTTGTCAAATAGATCATCAATCCTAGGCAACACATATTTATTCTTAACAATTTTCTTATTCAATTCCCTATAGTAAATACACAATCTCGATCAAACCTCTTCCACTATAAGTTAAAACCATCAAGTGATACTCTAACATATACCCTTGCACAGGTTAAAAATTCTTAGTGGATTCTCTTCAGCCTCTCCAAACATAAGTTCATATTTGATGGAAACACACCAAATATACAAGCTATGGCAAGCTATTCTAAAAAAATTTCTTGCAACCCTCCTCCACTGTATTACAAAGTTTTTAGGCTACTTTTTTTAGAACCTTAGTTAAATTATAAGTTCTTTTTAACCTCATGGAAAATTCAAAAAAAAAATTTTTTGTCATTTAGGAAAGATTACATACCCATGTTAACATTTGAGTACATAAAGGGAAATAAGGTCTATGCATCAATGCATGAAAATATGGAATTTATATGCGTATGTGTGTGTATTTGTGTGCATGCACACACACACATGTGTGTGTGTGTGTACATGTGCATATGTGTGTAGAAGGAACTTTAAAAAATAGTCTTTCTTATATAATTTCAATGTCTTCCTCATCATTACTATATAATACCTTTCTGAACTCACTTATAATATCATCCTCTTGGTAGGGAGGGAAATTATTAGATGCTTTGTTCGGGTATAGCAGCTCGACCTTATCCAAAATCTTGTATTATACCAGATGGTCTATTTTATGTAGCCATGGACTAACCAATCATCAATCTAATGGTGTTCCATATCCATCACCTAGGCATCATATCTTATCATGCTACATTAGGTTATAAAGTTCTTAAAGTCTTCTATCATTTTTAAATATTTGGAATTTGCTTTATCTTTCACTTAGAATATGATATGCCTTTTTGAATGATCATAAATTTTCTCTTCTCTGCTTCATGAACCTCTTTTATTCCTTAAGAGTTCTTCTCTCCACGAGTATCTTAAAAGTTTTTTTCTCTATTAAATTTCTACCCTGCCTCAAATACTTAATCATAGGAAAAATAAGCCTCTTAACTTATGAAAAAAAAAAAAGTTAGTGGTCACCAACTTAGCTCAATGTAATGCTAAGTAGCTATCCAAGATAGTAGCCTCTTTAATCTTAGCATGCTGTCTCTGCTTTCAAGTACTTGATTTTCATAAACTTTGTATTCCACTTGTTCAGTACCATTTCAAATTGGACTTCAAAATCCATCTTTTAAATTATCCAACAATGAACATCTATTTAAGTCAGACATAAATAAGAATTAATCACCTATAAACAAAGAGAGGGTCTTGATAATTTACCATCTCATTTTTATGCCAACATCTGATGCATACATGATTTTATATATTTTCTAGGATATAAAAAATTTAAGTTCATATACTCCACCAGAATTTAAGGTTATAATATTAATTATTAAGGAATGGGTGTCACTCTTTGACATGATATGAAAATCCAACCTTAGTTCGTCCCTAAAGTTTTGGGTCCTGGTTAACCCATTTGGCAAACGGGTCGAGTTTGCGTCAACCCAAAAACCTAAAAGCAACCCATCATGTCTATGCTAGAAGCCTCTAATGTGCTTGTCAGGCTCATCATTGGTTGCATCTTTCCTGTAACACTCGCCCTCCAGCCTCGCACGCGCTCTCTACTGGCAACATCTCACATGCTCATTGGTTAAAGCCTTACATGTGCTTGCTACACTCCATGCTCGACCATTGCACAATCAGGTTAGTTGGTTGTATCATGTTGGGTTAGGTTCAAGTTTATGTTTTTAATCCATTTGGAGAAATGGCCCGGATTCAGGTCGAATGTGTTAAGAGAGGGTCAATTTCGTATTTGACTCGAGCTCGATCCGAAAACATGTTTTGACACCCTTATCTATAACCCTCATCATTGCTTGACTTAGTTACTTTGCTATCCATTTTTCTATCTTTAATGTTGATGGTCTATCATCCTGCTGCCCTTTCAAGAGTTTTGTAGATGAAATTTTGAGAACATCTAGACTTACTTCATGAATATTTTTATACTTCTTCAATTAAATTACATTAGATATTCTCAACTAAATAGAGAGGTCAATCTAAAAATGTATTTCCTCCAACATGTATTAGTTGATATAACACAACTACCATTGCATATTTTATATTTTGGGGATATTAAAAACATTCAATATTGCATCTTGCCCATATAAAGTGGGTTTGACACTCCAAATCAATCTTCATAAAAATGAATTAACTAGACTAATTCTCAGAAGAATCAAATGTAAAAAAGTATAATAAATTTTTAGGCAAAATTTTAAAAAGGATCTTCGTTGATAATTAAATTAAGATAAGGATCATTTAGAAAATAAAACTTAAGAAAGATCATACACGTAATTAGAAATTGCGTTTTGTAGAAAATGCAAATGGAAAATGTATTTTATATTGAAATGCAATTTTGAATTGTGTTGCATTTTTTGTTGCAACGCAATTCAAAATTGCGTTTTGTATGAAATGGATATTTTTTTCCAAATGGCTGGAGTATTAAATTTTCTTTATCTATTCTTTTAGATTGTATAAATAAGGAGTGTTAGAATATTTCTGATTATATAATTTTGATATTAAAATTTAAGATGTATTAGGTTAATTGAGAAATATTATTAAATTGTTTTAAAATTTAATTTGATTGATTCATTAAATTTAATATTGAATTTAATTGTTTTTAATTGACAATAGTTTTAAAATTAATTGTAACTCCAATATTTTTAGATACAAGGTTAGAACTTAGAAGTACAAATATTGATATTTGTAGATGAATTTTTCATTGTTTGTTAATAAATAAATTATATGATTAGTTAAAAGTTTTGTTAAAACTAATTTGTAATATAAAATGATTTATATTTTGTATTAGGCTAAATTTTTAAGAGAATAACTGATTAAAAAACTTAGAAATTTGCCAATTATGAGAATTTATTTATATTTTGGCTATTAGGCATATATCATAACTCAGATAAAGCGGAATCGTTTATGAAAGTATGAGCAATAAATAATAGAAGAAAAAATTTCATAATTATATAGGATGAATTAATATGACTATGATAATAAAAGAGTAGAACTATTAATGGCATTGCATTGCTAATCCAATAATTATGCTTGGTTAATATGATGTACTTGTTTAATATTATTGCAGTGATTGGGAAAACTTCTCACAAGTGCTTTGAAATAGTAATAATATCTTTTGGAAAATTTGATGAGATTTGGGGCAGAGAAGAGCATTATAAAGTCGCCCTACTAGCATTGAGTTCTTTGTTTGTTGTCTGGTTATTGATTGAAGTGGTTTATTTGGTACTATTTCTAGCAACATCCTATGAAAATATGTGAGTTGTAAAGTAATGTTCTCAATAGGTAAGCTTGCAGCAATATATCATATCACATGAAATATAACAATGTATGGTCGAATCAAGCAATTTTGTAATTTTAAGCTGCTTGTGAAGGTGAGATTTATATAACATGTGCTATTTAAGGGGTCCATATGCATATGAAGTTGTGTTTTGAAGATTTTAGGTTATGCATTCAAAATGTATTAGCCATGTATGGAAAGGATTCACAACATTGCCAAAAAAGAAAGGTTTGATGATGCGAGCAGAATAATGCATGAATGTATATCACAGGCCCATGATAGTCCATTGGTACAAAAGATGAATGTGAATGAGAAATTTTATTATTGCATTTATAAATGGTTATAAGATGAGGATGTTGACCTATGGAGGATGCATGTTGAGATAATGAGGGTAAAATTATATATGATGAGAGATTTTCTAAATGCCATCGGTTGGAAATATCTTTAGATGAGGTTTAGGGAAGAAAATGATCATCTTTTTAGTCCTCATTTTCTTACATATGTGATATCATAAGATGCAACCTTGAAATTAAGCATGTGATTTTGTATCATTATTGGTATCATGGCTTGTATGAATTCGTTTTGGATTTTTATAATAATATGATGGAGTTATTAGCTGACGGTAAGACAAGAAAGTTTTTAATGGTGAGGACTTGCTACACCTTCAATTTGGGTTTGATTTTAAGTTTCACTATTGCCCAACTCAAACCCAACTCCAAACATGTTTACATATGTTGCTTAGAAAATAGTAAATCAATAAAGTAGTGTGTTTTTTTGCTTTTGTTCAGTCTTCTTCACCAGGCTTATTAAAGTTAATGTTATGTTTAGAAGTTGTAAGATCTTAGTAGTTTTTTATAGATTTGAATGAATTAACTTTATTTTTTAGTTATTTTTTATTTTTTCATGGAATTATACTTATTCAGTTTTGTTATTATTTATAAAATGCCAACAAGTACTATAATGAATGATTTATATAAATGCGCATAGAAAGAGTCATCTCATTATAATAAAGATAATATAAAAGATTATATGTACATAATGGAAACCTCATATAAATTATAACATTCATGTGCAACTACACTCTCCTCTTCATGTGTCGGATAGAAACTATTATAGTGGTGTCTCTTGAGGGTTCGTGTTTATTCCTCTTATGGAACTATAGTTCTTCTTCTTAGTCACCCCCTTCCTCTTGTATAGTACATATATTTGGTTGTAATTATTTAATAAGTAGGTTCTATTGGGTTGGAGATGTGGGCAAGACAACAATTCCAACCTCCTACACCTTCCCTTGCTATAATTGAACTCTCTTCCCCTCATGTCATAGATCTAAAAGTTTGTCAGGGGTGTTAAGCCTTTATGAACTAAGTCTCGAGGCTAACTAAAAGGGGGTGAATTGGATATTTAAAAACTTCTTTAACTAAAAGAAAAACCTTTTTATAACTTACTACATAAACAAATTAAATCAATAATAAAAAGATTAATCAGAGATCTCACACAAGCACTTAATTATAACAAAAAAATAAATTACATAAAATAATCAAAAAGAAAACACCAGATTTATAGTTGTTCAATCCAACCTAACCTACATCCACTCCTCGGAGGCACCCTCCAAGTATTTACTAAATCTTTAGTGACTCTTCTTTACCCCCCACATCTAGGTGGAGAAGCCCTTACAAAATTACTTCCACCATCCCCGGTGCGATGGAGTAGTATGATTCTTTGACACCAAAGAGAACTTCTTCTTCACAAAACTTCCCTCAAGATGAACCTTGAATCCAATGGTACTAAGGTGCAAGCTTGCAGGAGCAACCATGTGAAATACCCTCCACACTCCCTTGACACCCCCTCCAAGGATCTTATCACTCTCAAACTATACCATTTCCTCTCTCCCTTTCAAGTTTTCTCTTCAAGTTTTCTCTGGAAGAATGAAGAAATAATGGCTGCTAAAGAAACTTACCAAATGCCTTGATAAAGCTTAAGTAAAAGACATTGAAACTAAAAATCAATTCTAGCAACAATTATGATCAATACAAAAATAGCTCTTCCAGCCAAGATGATCTGGGTGTGCTATACAATTAGAACATAATGTTTGTTTTGATTATCTAGGACAACTTAGTCATCGTCCCATTTGATTAGTTCAAAATCGTGCAATATCATCCAGTAGATAGTTTGGGACATCTAGGAGATAAATCAGGATAATATAAAAATATAACTGATCGTCCAAGATGATTCTTGGATTGTCCTTTATGATTAGTTTAAAATTAATGATTATCATCCAACAGATAGTTCGGGATGTCCAGGAGATTCAGGAGAAAACTAAGGTTTTTTATACAAATTGTTCAAGATGATCATGCTATCGGTTAAGATGATATGATTGATAAATATAACTTTAATTACTTTCTTAATCACCTAACTAATTTAGACATGATTGAAATGAATCATCCTGGAAGATATGGGATCATCTTATATTATTAGAATAAAATTCTAAAATTAAAATCTTGCCTTAATGAGTTTTGCTACTTAGTATTTTTTAAGATCAAAATGAATTATCCTGGATGATGATTATGAAAGATCGTTAGGGATGTTAGGCCCTTATGTACTAGCCCAAGACTAATTAAGAGAGAGGTGAATTAGTATTTAAAATAATTTTTTAAATCAAAATCAACAAACGAAACCAAAATTCACAACAAAGAAAACACAATGCAGAAATTAAATGCGGAAATAATAAAGGAAAAAACACACCAGATTTATAGTGGTTCGGTTAAACCTTGACCTACTTCCACTCATCAGAGGCACCCTCCGAGTATTACACTAAACTCAATGTCTCTCCTTTAGCCCCCATAGCTAGGCGGAGAAGTCCTAACAAAATCACTTTCACCTTCCACGGTGCGGCGGAGTAGCCGAGTCCTTTTACACCAAAGAGATCTTCTTCTTCCCAAAACTTCCCTCAAGATAAGCCTTGAATCTGATTATACTAAGGTGCAAGCTCGTTGGAACAACCGTGTGGAATCCCCCTCCACCCTCCCTTAAAACCCCCTCCAAGGATCTCTCCCTCTCTCAAACTCCACCCTTTCCTCTCTCCCTTTCAAGCTCTCTCTTCAAGTTCCCTCCAAAAGAATGAAGCTACAATGGCTGTCAAAGACACTTACCAAGTGTCTTGTCAAATCTTAAATAGAAGATCTCAAAATAAGCTCATTAATGTAATTTGCTGACTTTATCATCTAGGCCAATATAAATATCGGCCTGGCCGATCAGCGTAAATTACGCTCAATCAACCTGGTCGGCTAGGGACGATCAGAAGATTTTTGGTCATATCATCCATGCTGATAAGATGTCATCCTGGATGATTAGTTCAATTAGAGGAAAATCGTCCTGAATATTAATAGAAGCTGGCCGATGTCAAATCGTCCCAGCCGATCCTACGATCGACCATGCCGATGTGATCGTGCAAATCACCATTAATTATTTTCCTTAATTACCATATTTATTTAGGAAAAAATTGTGCTGGATCGGCCAGGCCGATCTGATAGGCCAGGCTGATCCCCTGGATAATGTCCAAAAATAAGTAATTCTTAGATTTATTTAGAAAAAAAATGTGTTGGATCGGCCAGGCCGATCCGATAGGCCAAGCCGATCCCTGGGATGATGTCCAAAAATAATTAATTCCTAAATAGATCTAGCCGCAGATTCTTTCTGATTTGAGCCAATCATCCTGGCCGATACAAAATCATCTAGGGCGATATACTTAGTGACAGCTGCCTTAATAAGGATGCCCTAATTAGGGTAACTATTTTTAACCGATCATCCAGGCCGATATGAATATCATCCCGGACGATGTTACCCAAAATAATTAACTCTAAATCAGACAGAAAAATTCCCAAGTGTGTGTGTGCAATGTTACAAATCAAGCAAGTACCCATGACTCAAGAAATAAAGAATTACATTAGTGAGAATTACAAGTAAAATAGTTTTCCCAAATCTTGAGCTGGTTTTAATTACAGTCTGATCTTATGGACCTAAAATGTTAGTAGGCAAGGCAGTCGTAGAGAAACAAGTGTTTGTTATCATCAAAATTATAATCCATGAATTTAGATTCGTAACAATCTTCCCCTTTTTTATGATGGCAAACAATACTGGTTGAATTTGCAAAAATTGAAAATATTTTCTCCTAATCTCCCCCTCACTGGAATAACCATAGAATTTTTTTTTTGTTTTTTATTTTAAAACAAGTACAAATACAAATACAATAATACGTTCTCCCCCTTTGATATTATCCAAAAGAGAAGGGGCACACATAATAAAAAAATGATTAAAAAGATAAAAAATGATCCATAATCAAGTGAAGACAAAATCAAATATTCTTAAAATGAGAAAATTACCTCTTGATTTTATTCAAAAACATAGAAGGATTGTATTGACAACGCATAGTCCAGAAACGGTTAGAAATTCAAAATTTGTTAATCCAAACTCAAATTCTATTAAAGGCTCAAAAATGTTTTAATCTAATATCTAAATCAAGGAACAAATTAGAGAAAGAAACATTAATTTTTTCAAAACTCTTTCCATAAAACATATCTACTAGAAGATTAATGTACAAATTGTTGAATAAGGAATCATGATTTTCAAACTCAAGTATCGAAAGTATCAAAGGTTTTTTTAAGCTTTAAGATGTTCAAGAATGGTAAGCATTATATTTTGTGGGCTCATTTTATACCTCTTATCAATTGGTTGGCGCACTGCGCATCTTTAGATTTTTGATACACTTTGTGTATCCCCTTTTTTTGGCGTCATTGTGCATCTTTTATTTTTGGCATCATTGGCCACTTTTTTTTTTAAATATGCTACCTTTCTGAAATCTTAAAAATAAAAGTAAACCCATCTTATTGACAAAATGAATTACTTGATTGAGAAAATTATGAGGAAGATTCAACAACTTGCAAAAGATTTCTATGCAAAAAATAAAATATAGGGAGATGAAAAAAGATCAGTTTCAATATCCAATTTATAATATGATGAAAATTTTGAATTAAAAGTAAAATAACCTCTTTAAGATGATAGATAGAGATACAAAATCATGAGTTTTCTTCCTTTAACTATTTTTAGAAAAGTTAACCACAACTTTCATAAGAATTTAAGAAAAAATAGAAGGTAGGTTTTTCTTTTTTAGAAAGGTGAACATGTGTGTTGATCAGAGAGAACTTCACAAAACTAAGTATAAAAGCTAATTTAAAATTGCAAAGAAATAACAAAAACAAAAAAAAAACTAAACGAAAATAAACAAAAAATAAAATAAAATAACTAAAAACGAAACACAACACAAATAAATAAACACGCAAACAAGGCCTTTAAACATCATCTTTCTTCTGGTCTGATGATTCTATAGGTAGGTCTGCCCAGGAGATTTTTTGCTTTTTAGTACTTAACATTTTTACAATTTACTTAGCTTTTCCCTTTTCTTTTGCAGGAAGAGTTCTCAAATTAGGACACTGATTTTTTATGTGTCCAGGATTCCTACATCTAAAGCAAATAACGTCAGAAAAAATCTTAATATTCTTATCATTTTTACCTTTGTTTCACTTTTATTGATGCTTATGCTTGGGTGGGTGTGGACCTCTGAAGCGGACACCGCACAAACGGGCCAATTAGGAAGGATAGATTGGATCGTGCATTCCACTAACCATTGAGGATAGCGGCTCTCGCTAGTGTACCCCGATAGGTAGTAATATACATGACCTGATCACAGTCACAGATTTCTCCCATCCGATACAACAATTTGAATGTGGTTTAGTAGATGTGGGGCCAAGTTTCCCACGGGCGCAAGCCCCCGTGGTTAATTACATCTCATGCTAAAACCCGAGAAAACTCTCAATTAAGGAACATACATTATCCTTCCCGAAAATGGGATTGGCACGAGGGTATAGACTAAGAAGTCCTACTCAAAGGGAAGAAAGGTCCGAAGGGCTGAATCAACATGCATGGTTCATACCATCATCCGGAGGCTCTAGGGTACTAAAGAGAAACTAGATGAAAGAAAGTCAAGCAATCAATCACATGCGTGAGAGAAGGATGGAGATGGCGTCATCCTGTGATACAGATAAGTAAAATTTATAGTCCTTGAAAAGAAGGGACCTACCTACTATTTAAGGCATACTACGAGACCGTATGTAGTAGCCTTGAATCCTAGATCTAGATTGGGCTTAGTATACTACGCAACACTAAGACTCGTGTCCTAGCTAATGTAGTGTAAAACCTAGACTTTGTTACAAACCTATTTTTTATTATGATTTTGATGATAGCAAACAAATCTTGTTTCACTATAACAGCCTTTTTCTCTATTGACTTTTCAGGACACAAAGATCGGACGAAAATCAAAAATAGCTACAGATTGGGTAGATTAGGGTTGAGTCAGTCTATAATCTTCTTTTTTTCATTTTCTTAAGTTAATTGTAAATGTTTAAAGTGACTGATGTTAAGTAAACCTACACACACACACTTTAGAGTTTTAGAATCTCTATTTTTACTCACATCGGTCAGGATGATATTATTATCGTCCTGGACGATCGAGTTTAAAATAAAAGTTCTAAACATGATTTCTTGTTAAGGCAGCCATCATTAGCAAATTGGCCTGAATGATACTTGTATTAGCCAGGATGATAGGCTCAAAACAGAAATAAATTACCGCCATAAACAATTAAGGTATTCTGTACTTTTGGTAATCGGCCAGAATGATCTCTGATCGGTCTAGACGATATTCACAATTATGCCTTAATTGATCAGACAATCAAGGAGGTAATTAAGGATTATTGATACGATCATATCATCCTGGAAGATCTCAAAATCAGTCGAGACAATCTATTCTAAAATCCTTAGTTGCTCCTGGACAATAAATATCGGCCAGCACAAATTCAGGGCGATGTGCTGGACGATCTGGATCGGACAGCTTAAATTCAGGGCAATGCTATGGACAATTTTCCTCTGATTTGAACTGATTGTCCTGGACAATCATGATATCATCCTGGATGATCAAGCCAATTTTCAATCGTCCAGTTTGCATTCAGAGCGATGCTCTAGCCGATCTCATGGGATTTGTACTGAACGGCCAGGACAATTTCCATATCGTTCTGGATGATATAGTTGCAGACTTGCAATTAATGAGCTCCATTGAAGCTCTTCTATTTAAGAGCTCTTGTTCAACATTTTTGAACATCCTTGGCTGCTATCTTAACCTGAGAAAACCTAAAGGAGAGGGAGAGAGGGAGAGAGAGAGAGAGAGAGAGAGAGAGAGAGAGAGAGGATCTTGTGAGGGGGAGCTTGTGAGGGATTCACAATGGTTGCTCCAAGCATTGTTCCACTTTTTCTTCCCTAGAGTCTCTTATCCTTGGAAGGGTTGGGAGAGGTAAGTTTCAGCAAGTGATCGAGGTTCTCTGCCTGCTTCAGGATGAAGCAAAAGAAGGGAGGTTCTTTGCCATGCCGGGGTGGCAAAAAGAGGTGTTTGTAAAGGCTTCTCTGCCTAGCTGTGGAGGCTAAAGAAGAGTCACGTTTGTAGTGAAATACTCGGAAGGCGCCTCCGTGGAGTGGACGTAGGTCGAGTTGATCGAACCACTATAAACCCTTGTGTTCTTATTTTTTTCTGCTTCCGCATTTATTTTCTTTCGCACTTATTTTTGTGGTGATTTGGTTTGTATTCATGCTTTGCTTAAAGAAATTTTTTAAATACCAATTCACCCCCCCACTCTTGGTTAGCCTTGGGCCAGTTCTATAGGGCTTATCATCCCTAACAAACTTTCAGACTTACCCTGGCCTGGATTGAGGAGCTAACTAACCACCTAGTCGCTTTAAAACCATGCTATCAAGTCAATTATGAAAGATGGGTGGGTGTTACAGTTATTGGAAATATGACCAATATCTAGAGAGTTTTCTAATTAGTCTTGGACATATGCGGGGTGAATACTCCTAACTAATGCAATTAAATTTTAATTAATTTGTTACTAATGCAATGCATACTAGTTTTAAAGGTCTCAAATCATGAATACTATAGATTTTAAAAACAGACTTATAGAAAATAAATTTTTAGAAAAGACTGGGTCTCCTTAGGTCCGGCACTTCATCCTCATAGGCCAGATTATCCAGACTATACCCACAGGAAGGGAGATGTCTTATAAGAAGGAGAAGAAGAAATGCAATAATATGCATGCGACCCCAGACGATTCTAGCAATTCCCTAGATTTGTTAAGTTTCTAGATTATTTAAACTTAAATTTTTAGAAATTAGTTATGAGTAGAAAATATTTTTATTGTCCTTAGAGAGCCTAATAAAGTCGAGGCAAAAACAAAAGCGACATGCAAGAAAAAATCTAAAAAAAATAAGCAATTTCTACTGCGCACATCAGGAAAACACGTCAATATAAATCCAGAAAAATTAACTAAATGTCCATAGGTAAACTGCCTTTATTACAACCCAGATATGCAGAAAGTAAAGTGGCTGGGCACCACTACCAACAACCTGAATTTTTAAAGCTATAACAGACGCCAACAACTTTGAGTGGGATATTGGGTCTTCAATCTTAAGTCTTCTGGATGTCTTCTCCTTGGACTCTTTGGATCTCTCCTCCTTGGACTCCTTGGATCTCTCCTCCTTGGACTCATTGGATCCGTCGTGGCTTGAATATCCAAACAAAGAGATAATTCTCCCCTTTAAGGAGCATTGCCTTTTCTCTTTAGATATCTAAAGCCATCCAACTCGATCTTCCAAATGGAAGAAGACTCTCCCCTTTAGAGATGCCTTCTTCTTCTGGAATCTGAGTTGGATAAGAATATCCTAACTCACAGTTGTTTTCAAAACGCTTAATAATTATTACAATTTTTTATATAAATTGGAAAGCAGAAAAATTCTAAAATCCCTGTAAGGTAATCCTAATAAAAGTCATCCCAAGTAGTTATATAAAAAAAAATCAACCCATTGAAGCTATGTCAAGCCATGCTCTTAATTATGAAGGCTATGCAGTCCACCTGTAGCACCTGTAGCCATTATAATTATTTTATTTAGCCCTCATTTATTTAGGGGGGGGGGGGGGGGGGGCTGAGCAAGCACCTATATAAAACATTGTTAGAAATCATGACAATGCCCCCCCCCCCCCCCCTCTTTTATTTAAGCATGAGCATGGCCACCTGCAAGAAGAATAGTATATATATATATATATATATATATATATATATATATATATATATATATATATATATCCTAACCTAGGGGTAAATTTAACGACCATCGCATCATATCTAGAGTGCATAAAAAGTAAGCAAACACACCAATCAATTTCAAATAGCATGTAATGAAAACCACGGAAAAGCTCCGGCACACAGCAAAAAAGGAAACACCGGCCTAGCCTAAGTCTAGAAGTGGTTCCCTAGTAAACAATTCTATGTGTGTGTAAGGCTGGTGTGGCTTGGATAGATCCTAGGTCGGGTATTTAGTTAAAGTTGCCTAAAATTCATGTTTGTTATAGTCCGAAAAAGGAAATTTTAGTTAAAGTCAAAGTTTAATCGATTAGGGTCCATTTTAGTTAATTTAGTTTGTTGATCAATTTTAAAATCTTTAAGTAATGATATTTGAGGTTAAAATTACATTAGCCAATTATGGAAAAATCACGGGTCCTCCTAGGTGCTAGGCTGAGGGGGTCCAAAAGTCACTATAAAAGATAGGTTAGTTTAGGGTCTCCTAATATTTTAAGTACATACTAGACCTTATGATGAGTAGTTATCCAGGTAGTACACTAGATTTGGAGTTTTATAAGTGAAGTTATAAATTTTTTAAGTTTCGGGCCCTAGACTATAGGTTGTGGTTGACCAAAAAGTTTACTTTCTAATTTAGGTGAGTTTCTATAATCCAAATATTTTTAATAAATACTAGACCCTAATAGAAGCCTAATACAAGTGAGTTTGCCTAATTTGGAATTTTCTAAAATTGGTTATGAATTTTCTAAGTTCAGGGTATTTATGGAATTATCTAAAATATCTAATAAAGGGCTCATTTTATGGTTTTGATCCAAATCAGATCTAAACTAATTGGAATTACTCCCAAAGGTTAGGAATGACCTGAGAAAGTGATCCCAAGTGTTTAGGGAAATTTGGGATTTTTAATAATTTATTAGGGGCAAAAAGATAGTTTTCACCTAAGGTTAAATTAAGGGTCAACCTAAAGTCAAGCTGAGGAGCCCTATTTATCTAAGGTTGAAGATCAGATTTTGGTTAGTTCAACCTATTGTGGGTATTTTTCTGACTGAAAATGGATTTATTGTAACTTTTAGAAGGTCTCGGGGCCCTATTTAACAGGTTAATTAGGGTTTGTTGATTAAGGGATCTAAAAGCTCCTAAGAATTCCTAGAAAATTCTGGAATATTTGTGATGTCACTAAGTTTAAATGATTTAATTTTCATGTCAATCAATGATCTATCCTAGTCCCTAAAAATTTTCTAAGTTTACTAGACGGGTCCTTAATTGTTGTCCTTAGGGTGTCACTATGTTATACGGGTTTAAATTGAGATTCACACTAACCCTTGGGTTTACAATGCATGGTAACACATGAAAATAATAAACACAACATACACCTGCAATCTACAATAGAGAAAAGTAAGTACAACTAATGAAGGGATTTGTGAATGATTGGGACTCAACCATCCACTAATCTAGTCCCCCATGATTGCTCTTCACATATAAAACCTATGTTTAAAATTTCATGCGTAGTAGATCTCCCAAAATTAGGATTTAAAATATAAGTAATTTTAAAGTAATTCAAAATACCTATAACTAAAGAGATTTTTGGAAAATAGGTAATTAAAAATAAATCAATCTATAATAAATAAATATATGGGAGACCCATTGACCACTCTAACAAGGTTTCAAAATGATTTAAAAATAATTTTTATTTAAAAATAATTAGGGTAATTAATGATTTAAATAATATTAAAATAGCCAAATATGATTAGATGACATAAATCTGTTAGAATAGTCAAAATCAGCTCCTGCAAATAATTTTAATATAAAATCCATATTTTTCTAAAAATAACGAGGGGTGGCACGCTGAAATCCACTTTAAAATGAAAAAGATATGATTTTTGGAAGATTAAAGTAGTTAAAGAGAATTCTAAAAATTGTTTAAAAAATAATTAATATATAAAATTAAGTTAAAATATTAAGTTTCTAAAAATTCAAAATAATTTAAAATATAATGATAAAACATCTTAATTATTAATAATATTTTAAATAATTTAAATAATTACAATAATATTTAATTATAAAAAAAATTCCCTTTTTTATTTATTTAAATAATAATAATAATAATAATAGTACTAAAATAGTAAAATAGTATAATAATAATATTTAGTAATATAATATTAATATTATTTTTATTTTTATTATTTTTATTATAAAAATAATAATTAAAATATTAATAAAATAATGATTATTCACTATTTTAAAATAATTACATAAATACAAATTATTTTTAAATGAGAATAATTTTAAAATAACGGTGACAAAAAACCGAGCAATTCAATATATTATACATAGTTTTCGGGTAAATATATAATTTTTAATAATTATTTGAACATTTATGCGTTTAAAATTAGTTTAAAAATAATTTAAAAATCATTATTTAAATAATCTGGCGGCGGGTGGCCACGTGGCAGTGCGGGAGTGGTCCGTGGAACTGCGACAAACATTGCCTGGCGGCGGTCAGCCACATGGCCCCACTTAGCCATGTCGGCGCAAGCGGAAGTCGTCCGATCCCACGTGGTAATGGACGGACTGCTGAGATCTGCCTGGACGCAACTGCGGTTCGACCAGATCCCCTGCGGTCAGACGGAGGCTCAGTCCGACCAAGATCTACACCGTTGATCGGCAGGATCAACGGTCCAGGGACCATGTGGTTGAGAGACAGCCAGACCGAGAGCCCTAACCCTATTTTCACCTAGATCTCACGAACCACTCAACAAAACTTCACAAAATTTTAGATATAGGTGATGGACATGAAGAGCATCAATGGGGGCTAAAGATCACGGTCTGAGAAGTGCTTAATAGAAAGCTAAATAACACTATGTGTCCTAGACTAGGGTTTCGATTTTACCTCAATCCACATGATGGATTAAGGAGATCTTAGGCTTGTTGGACTCGTGGGATCCGTACGAATAATCTTTCTCTTGAAATTGAGCTCTAAAAAGGGTTCTATCGAATGGAAGAAGCTCTGGACGTCCCTTGGCCTTGGTTCACCAAAGATCACGCCGGCGGCAGCTTGGGACAGTGGGGTTTGACTTGGGAAAGGTAGGGGAATCTCTCTAGAGCTCTCACATGAACTTTTTTGGGCTAAGGTGCTCTAGGGAGAGAGTAATTGCAAAAAGTCCAAAAAAAGATCAAATTTTCAATATTTAAGGACCTTAGACCTAAGGTAGACGGTTGGGATCGAATCACAAGGTGATTTGGAGGGAAAACCATTAGATTTGGCCGTGATTTCAATTTTGAATGCAAGGGCCATCACTTAGAGTCTTTAATCTCATTAATTAGGCTCTTAATGGGCTATAATAGGTGATTATGACCTATTAATGGCTCGATTTGACCAAGTCAATGTTTGACTTGGTCAAATGACTTGGTCAAATCAGTAAATTAGGTCGATGGAGTCAAGGGATTGGGCCATGAATGAGATTGGATTTGATTTGGGCTCTTAATGGGCCTAATGGGTCAAATTTGACCCAATAAGGCTTGAATTGACTAAGTCAAAGTTTAACTTGGTCAACCTCGCCCATTGGGTCCAAGGGAAATGAGATTTGGTCAAAAGAGAGGTCAATAGTGGGCTTTTTAATTTGCTTGATAAGTCATCACTTTCATCACCAACTAAGCCACTTTTCTTTGAATCTTCAGCGTTTAGCACTATCATCTCACCTGCATCCAAAATTCTTTGACCTAAACTTTGCTCGTAGGCAATTAGTGAGCCAATCAAATTATCAATAAAATATTCATTCAAATTCTTTGATTCACAAATAGTAACAACTTTAGCATTAAACTTACCAAGTAGACAACGTAGAAATTTATTAACTTTTTTCAAGGTTTGAAAACTCTTTACCTAAAGCATTCAATGATGTCACAATTTGAATAAATCTAGAATACATGTCTAAAATCGTCTCATAAGGTTTCATGCAAAATAGTTCATAATCATGCTTTAAAATATTCAACTTGGATTGCTTAATTTCACTAGTGCCTTCGTATATGGTGTGTAATTTATCCCAAATTTTCTTACCAGTAGTGCACATGGAAACTAACATACAATCTTTAGAATTTAAGGAGCAAAAAAACAGTTTAACAATTTTGCATTTAATTGAGCTTTGATTTTCTCTTCTCTACTCCATTGATTAGATGGAACATCAGTTTTAATTCCATCTAAAATACGTGACGGTAAGGAATAACCAGTTAAAACCATTCGCCACATTCAAAAATTAATTGATTGCAAAAATGTAGATATGCAAATTTTCCAAAAATCAAAAGTAATATTTTCAAATAAAGGTGGTCTGGTGATTGAATAACCTTCTGCAATATTATGATTATAAGAATTAGCAATGGATCAAAATTCAAAAGTTTTTAAAAACTAGATTTTATGAATCCCACTCTAATACTATTTGAAAGTTCGTTAGGGATGTTAGGCGCTCATGAACTAGCCCAAAGCTAATTAAGAGAGAGGTCAGTTGGTATTTAAAATAATTTTTTAAATTAAAATCAACAAACAAAACCAAAATTCACCACAACGAAAACATAATGCGGAAATTAAATACGAAAATAATAAAGGAAAGAACACACCAGATTTATAGTGGTTTAGTCTAACCTTGACCTACGTCCACTCCTCAGAGGCACCCTCCTGGAGTTTGAACTAATTGTATGGGACAATGACCAAATCAACCTGGACGATCATAAAAAACATTGTGTTCTAATTGTACAACACACCCAGATCATCTTGGCAAGAAGATCTATTTTCCTACTGATCTTATATGATGATCTTAGGGTCCTCCTGAATGATCGTTGCCGCCAAAATTGATTTTTAGGGTTTTTTAATGCCTTCTAATTATGATTTTTCAAGGCACTTGGTAAGTGCCATTGGCAACCATTTTTTCTTCATTCTTTTGGAGAAAACTTAAAGAGAGAACTTGAAAGGGAATGAAAAAAGGGTGGAGTTTGAGAGGGAAAAGATCCTTGGAGGGGGTTTCAAGGGAGTGTGGAGAGGATTTCACATAGTTGCTCCAGTAAGCTTGTACCTTAGTACCATCAGATTCAAGGATTATCTTGAGAAAAGTTTTGGAAAGAAGAAGATCTTTTTGGTGTCAAAGGACCCGGCTACTCTGCCGCACCAGGGAAGGTGCAAGTGATTTTATAATGGCTTCTCCACCTAGCTGTGGGGGCTAAAGGAGAGTTACTAAAGGAATAGTGAAATACTCAAAGGGTGCCTCTGAGGAGTGGATGTAGGTCAGGTTAGACCAAACCACTATAATTCTGGTGTGTTCTTTCTAATCATAAGGGCCTAACATCCCAAACAAACTTTCAAGTGGTTGGTATGAACTAGCCCATGGCAAATTAAGAGAGAGGTGAATTGGTATTTTGAAAAAATCTTTCACAATAAAAAAAGCCAAACCAAAATTCACCATAAAGAAAACACAATGTGGAAATTAAATGCAAAAAATAATAAAGGAAAGAATATACCAAATTTATAGTGGTTCGATCAAACCTTGACCTACGTCCACTCCTCGGAGGCACCCTCCGAGTATTGCAATAAACTCAATGTCTCTCCTTTAGCCCACACAGCTAGGAGGAGAAGCCCTTATAAAATCACTTCCACCTTCCCCGATGCAGTGGAGTAGTCGAGTATTTTGACACCAAAGAGATTTTCTTCTTCCCAGAACTTCCCTCAAGACAAGCCTTGAATCCAATGGTACTAAGGTGCAAGCTCGCCGGATCAACTGCTTGGAATCCCCCTCCACACTCCCTTAAAACCCCTTCCAAGGATCTTCTCTCTCTCTCTCAAACTCCACCCTTTCCTTTCTCCCTTTCAAGCTCTCTTTTCAAGTTCCCTCCAAAAGAATGAAGCTACAATGGCTGCCAAAGACCTAGCTTCTGAATCATCAGACCAGGAGCAAGATGATGTTTAAAGGCCTTATTTGTGTGTTTATTTATTTATTTTGTATTTTGTTTTTATTTATTTTTTGTGTTTTTATTTATTTTCCTTTGGTTTAGTTTTTTTTGTTTTTGTTATTGCTTTAAAATTTCAAATTAGCTTTTATACACAGTTTTGTGAAGTTTGCTCTGATACCACTTGAAAGTTCGTTAGAGATGTTAGGCCCCTTATGAACTAGCCCAAGGCTAATTAAGAGAGAGGTGAATTGGTATTTAAAATATCTTTAAATCAAAACTCAAACCAAACCAAAATTCACCACAAAGAAAACACAATATGGAAATTAAATACGGAAATAATAAAGGAAAGAACACACCAGATTTATAGTGGTTCAATCAAACCTTGACCTACGTCCACTCCTCGGAGGCACCCTTTGAGTATTGCACTAAACTCAGTGCATCTCCTTTAGCCCCCACAAATAGGCAGAGAATTCCTTACAAAATCACTTCCACCTTCCCCGATACGGTGGAGTAGCAGGGTCTATTGACACCAAAGAGATTTTCTTCTTCCCAGAACTTCCCTCAAGACAAGCCTTGAATCTAATGGTACTAATGTACAAGCTCGCCGGAGCAACCGCGTGGGATCCCCCTTCACACTCCCTTGAAATCCCTTCCAAGGATCTTCTCCCTCTCTCAAACTCCACCCTTTCGTCTCTCCCTTTCAAGCTCTCTCTTCAAGTCCCCTCCAAAAGAATGAAGCTACAATGTCTGCAAAAGACCTAGCTTCTGAATGATCAAACCATGAGCAAGGTGATGTTTAAAGGCCTTGTTTGTGTGTTTATTTGTTTGTGTTGTGTTTTATTTTTAGTTATTTTATGTGTTTTTGTTTATTTTCCTTTGGTTTTATTTTTTTCATTTTTGTTATTGCTTTAAAATTTTAAATTAGCTTTTATACTTAGTTTTGCGAAGTTCGCACTGATACCACTTGAAAGTTTGTTAGGGATGTTAGGCCCCTTATGAACTAGCCCAAGGCTAATTAAGAGAGAGGTGAATTGGTATTTAAAATATCTTTAAATCAAAACTTAAACCAAACCAAAATTCACCACAAAGAAAATACAATGACGAAATTTAATACAAAAATAATAAAGGAAAGAACACACTATATTTATAGTGGTTCAGTAAAACCTTGACCTACGTCCACTCCTCAGAGGCACCCTCCAGGATGATAAAGTCGAGAAATTGCATTAATAAGCTTATTTTGAGATCTTATATTTAAGCTTTGACAAGACACTTGGTAAGTGTCTTTGGCAGCCATTGTAGCTTCGTTCTTTTGGAGGGGACTTGAAGAGAGAGCTTGAAAGGGAGAGATAAAAGGGTGGAGTTTGAGAGAGGGAGAAGATCCTTGGAGGGGATTTCAAGGGAGTGTGGAGGGGGATCCCACGCAGTTGCTCCAGCGAGCTTACACATTATTACTATTAGATTCAAGGCTTGTTTTGAGGGAAGTTCTGGGAAGAAGAAAATCTCTTTGGTGTCAATAGACCCTGCTACTCCACCGTACCGGGGAAGGTGGAAGTGATTTTGTAAGGATTCTCTGCCTATTTGTGGGGGCTAAAGGAGAGGCACTGAGTTTAGTGCAATACTCAAAGGGTGCCTCCGAGGAGTGGACGTAGGTCAAGGTTTGATTGAACCACTATAAATCTGGTGTGTTCTTTCCTTTATTATTTCCATATTTAATTTTCATATTGTGTTTTCTTTGTGGTGAATTTTGGTTTGGTTTGATTTTTGATTTAAAGATATTTTAAATACAAATTCACCTCTCTCTTAATTAGCCTTGGGCTAGTTCATAAGGGGCCTAACATCCGTAACAAACTTTCAAGTGGTATCAGAGCAAACTTCACAAAAATATGTATAAAAGCTAATTTGAAATTTTAAAGCAATAAAAAAAACAAAAAAACTAAACCAAAGGAAAATAAACAAAAAACACAAAAAATAAATAAAAACAAAATACAACACAAACAAATAAACACACAAATAAAGCCTTTAAACATCATCTTGTTCCTGGTCTGATGATTCAGAAGCTAGGTCTTTGGCAGCCATTGTAGCTTCATTCTTTTGGAGGGAACTTGAAGAGAGAGCTTGAAAGGGAGAAAAGAAAGGGTGGAGTTTGAGAGAGGAAGAAGATCCTTGCAGGGGGTTTCAAGGGAGTGTGGAGGGGGATTCCACGCAGTTGCTCCGGCGAGCTTGCACCTTAGTACCATTGGATTCAAGGCTTGTCTTGAGGGAAGTTCTGGGAAGAAGAAAATCTCTTTGGTGTCAAAATACCCGGCTACTCCGCTGCATCGGGGAAGGTGGAAGTGATTTTGTAAGGGCTTCTCCTCCTAGCTGTGTGGGCTAAAGGAGAGACATTGAGTTTAGTGCAATACTCGGAGGGTGCCTCCGAGGAGTGGACGTAGGTCAAGGTTTGATCGAACCACTATAAATCTAGTATATTCTTTCCTTTATTATTTCCGCATTTAATTTACACATTGTGTTTTCTTTGTGGTGAATTTTGGTTTGGCTTTTTTTATTGTGAAAGATTTTTCAAAATACCAATTCACCTCTCTCCTAATTAGCCTTGGGCTAGTTCATACCAACCACTTGAAAATTTATTTGGGATGTTAGGCCCTTATGATTAGAAAGAACACACCAGAATTATAGTGGTTTGGTCCAACCTGACCTACATCCACTCCTCGGAGGCACCCTCCGAGTTTTCACTATTCCTTTAGTAACTCTCCTTTAGCCCCCACAGTTAGGTGGAGAAGCTGTTATAAAATCACTTGCACCTTCCCTGGTGCGGCAGAGTAGCCGGGTCCTTTGACACCAAAGAGATCTTCTTCTTTCCAAAACTTTCCTCAAGATAATCCTTGAATCTGATGGTACTAAGGTACAAGCTTACTGGAGCAACTATGTGAAATCCTCTCCACACTCCCTTGAAACCCCCTCCAAGGATCTTCTCCCTCTCAAACTCCACCCTTTTCTCATTCCCTTTCAAGTTCTCTCTTTAAGTTTTCTCCAAAAGAATGAAGACAAAATGGTTGCCAATGGCACTTACCAAGTGCCTTGAAATATCATAATTAGAAGGCATTAAAAAACCCTAAAAATTAATTTTGGTGGAAAAGATCATTCAGGAGGACCCTGAGATCATCATATAAGATCAGTACGAAAATAGATCTTCTTGCCAAGATGATCTGGGTGTGTTGTACAATTAGAACACAATGTTTGTTATGATCGTCTAGGTTGATTTGGTCATTGTCCCATACAATTAGTTCAAATTCATATAATATCATCCTGTAGATATTTTGGGACATCCAGCAGATAAATTGGGATGATATAAAAATATAATCGATTTTTTATGATGTTTCTTGGATCATCCTGTACGATTAGTTCAAAATTAGTTATTATCATCCAACAGATAGTTCAGGATGTCCAATAGATTTAGGAGAGAACTAAGGTTTTTCATACAGATTGTCCAGAATGATCATGTGATTGGCCAGGATTATATGACTGATTAATCTAACCTTAATTACTTTCCTTAATCACTTGTCTAATTTAGGCATGATTGTAATGGATCATCTAGGATGATATGAGATTATTATGTATAATTAGAATAAAATTGTAAAATAAAATCTAGCCTAAATGAGTTTGGTGACTGAGTATTTTTCAAGATCAAAATGAATCGTCCTGGATGATCAAATTGTCCAGATGGTTAGTTTAATGAGTTGATCATCCTTGATGATATAAATCATCTAGTATGATTAGTTTAGAACATGAACATCTGGTTTTGACTAAATCTCGCTCCCCCCGAGTGTGTGTGTGCATGATCACCAAGCAAGCATACATCCTTATAGGACTTGACTAAAGAAATAAGAAATACATCAATGAATATTACATGTTAATTACAGAATAATTTATTCTACCCAATTTTGAGTCATGAATATTTGTTGGATGTTGCACAGTATTCCTTAAAAATTAATACGCACATAACAATAATATATTACAAATAGAAGTAGATAATAGGATGTGAGCCACAATATTTATTATCATAAAAAATATAAAATCGTGAGCTCGAGTTGCAACAAGATCTCCCTCCTTCAATGGTTCCATAAGCTTTGACAAAATTAGCTGATCCTAGGTACACAGATAGTCTTGGAGGATCAACCTCAAGCGTATGTAATTCTGAAGCATTAGATGTTGATCTCCTGGTAGATATTTGCATTTGATAACCTTTTTCACATCATCGTGACTATTGTCTAGTAGTGCCTACAAACTCTGATTGCCCCACTTCTCTTTCCATGTCAACATTATCAATAATTCCTTGTTGTTTGATTGTCCACTTTAAGTTTACCCTATAACACATGACTTGGTAATGTTTTTGCTATGAATGAAATAATCGACCTGCATAATTAATAAATTTCATATACTATTAAAATTTTCTTTTTTTAATGCATGTATAATGGTGTACCATTATCCTCTCCCCTAGTGATCGTGGATATATAATATCTGGTGTAGTAGTTAGGTCTTTCAAAAAGTAAAGGGATGCCCATGATTTATACCATCATAAATATATTGCTAAATCTCCTTTACTATATCCCAATAGCTATGTGATGGGAGTTAGAAGTGCAATTTTATTATTCCACACCTCAATATATCCTCAATGGTACTAAAGCTAGTCACCTTGGCTTGACCTCTACCACATACATGGTGAAATGATCTCTCTATGGGCTCAATCATCCAATATTGTACACCACCAAATTGCAACATCACCTTATTTGTAAAATGCCACTCCACACACTTCTAGCTTATCATTGGAATACGAGTAGTCTAAAAGTCATTATCTTAATGGTAGATTGGAGGTATCCATCGCATTATTGAATCAGTATATAACAAAAAAAGGCATGTCATAAGAGTTGCAGAACATTATGGTAAAAATATATTTATAACTCCAAACATCACTCATATGCTACTAATTTTATATTTTTGTTCCTAGCTTTATTGAAGTCCATCCAACTCATCTTGATATTTCTTTATATTTTCGACTAGTACTTCCCTTACTCTATCCTCTGCCCACCTATAATATTTTTTGTATTATTCATAATGTTGATAAATTTTAAGTAATTAGAAGTTATTCAAATGAAAAAATACTTATAACTAAGATGTTTCATGATGATATCACACATAAAGGGAACAAGAAGGTTTAGTCTTCTAATATGTAGTTGCTCCCAAGCCCAAACTTATATGAGTGGTAGGCATCCAGCTATATACATCCTATATGGTTTAGTTGAAATGTTTAACTCTCTGTACAGATGTGCCAAGACAGATGAACCGAAGGAGTATTGGGAGAAAACCTCAAAGTGCTCAAGCAATGGTAAATAATGCATGTAAATGTGTGAGCTCAACGTATTGGGCAATAAAAAATAACCCAACATTTATATAATGTATCCCCTAACATGTTTGAAGAATATGTCTTGAGGAAGGTCATCATATTCTTTCATTTAGAAACTCCATCTAAGACAATGAAGCAACAATATAGAGTAGGCCTGTGAATGGCCCATCCTGAATGTAGCCTTCACATCATGGTTCTCTAACTCATGGTACATCGTATTTGGGTCTGGATGAGAACCTAAAAGTACATTGCAGCATTCTATCCATGATGACCATCATAAAACTTCTTCGATCAACATACCACCAACCATGGGAGCACTATCAAACCTGGTGCCCAAAATAACTTGGATGTCCAACAACGTGATCCTCCTCTCCCCAATCGGTAGATGGAAAGTGTTCAATATAGGACATAACCTTTTGACCAACGCAACAATCAAGGAGTGATCTAACCGTATAAAGTGCAAGTGACAAACATAATCTATGCCCTCAATCTTAAATGCTTAGAGTAATCAAGGGCAACGAACTGGTCACTTGCATGCCATCCATAAGTGGGATGAGGCTACGAGCTGCATAGATGTTTATGACTCATCATAACTCCTAAAAATAGACTGTATAATTTTCCTTTGAGCCCCCTAAGCTTTAATATATGATACTTGTAAGTCAAATTTGGAGTTGATTCGGCTAATGATCTCTCTCAGCTTCAAATCAAGTTGTTGTCTCAACACTACCATTATGTGTTTCCAAATGACCTTCAACGTATAATTTTGATGGCTAGTAGATATAACTTGATGTGTGTATGTATGTCATCCAGTTATTTGATGAAATCTTCTAGACCCATTTGAGATGCTTACTCTTCGTTGCATGAAGATGCCACATACATGTCTGGGTTTGGTGATCTTACTAGGCACATATAATGGTAAGTTGTTGCTTATTGGAGCATAATTTCTTATACTCAACATTGATTATTATTGACCACCCCGTCACAGCACATTATGTTGCAAATATGATTTCAAGAATTTTAATTTTGATGAAAACAAATATTTCTGATACTTCTGCTTCTCTATGACTACCTTGCCTACTAATATTTCAAGTCCACAAGATCGAGTGAAACTCATGCCAGCTCAAGATTCGGTAGACTAGGTCTGAGTAAGTTTGTAATCTTTTACCTTTTATTGAGTCAATTGTAAACAATGTGGTTCCTAATGCTTAGTAACATTTGTTAAGATAGTTGTTATTTGCATGTTTTACATTTTTATAACTTGTATAGTTTTGATGATTCCAAATATTATTGTTCAAATGTGTAGTTATCTCCTAACAATTTTAGAAGATTTGTTTTTGCTCTTGTGTGTACTAACATTTCAGGTGAATCAAACTCTCAAACACGAAGTCTTCAAATCAAATTCAACAAGAAATACTTTTAGTTTTTGAAGCTTAAAATTATCATTTGAATTGAGAGGGAGTGATTGTAATTGAGTGAATAAAAACATACACACACACACATAAGGAGATCATATAAAATTTATACTGATCGTACAGGACGATATCAGTTCGTACGGGACGATCAGACAGTTATCTCCTATTAAGATCACATGGAATGAATAGGAACTGGCTAGAAAAATTTTTTTAAGTCCTATTCATCCGGTACGAAATTAAATATCGTCCGGGACGATTTTCTCTCTATAAGAATTTCGTACAGACGAAAATAATTATTGTCAGGGACGATTTGGTCTCTGTAAGAATTTTGTCCAGACAAAATTAATTATCGTCAAAGACGATTTGTTCTCTGTAAGATTTTTGTCCTGACGAACATATTTTCATCCAGACGATATAACCGACTTAGGACAGTTTTTCTATATTCATTCTGCAGTTTTTGGAACCAACCTTGTTATAACTGTTCGTACCGGATGAACTTGGTTCGTACGGGATGATCATCTTGTACGAAAATATTTCGTACACATATACAAACAGGTTCGTTTCGAGGCTTTTAAGTAATATCGTCCAGGACAATCCACGATCGTACGGGACGATCCACTGCGTACAGAATTGAAAACTTGTAGTTTTTGGGTGGTTTTTCTTGTCTTTTATATAAATAGTCCAAATTAGACTGCCACCCAATCTTTTTGTCATTTGATCTTCGTGCCTATTGAGAGAAAAGTCAAGGAAAGAGTGTGAGAGAGCATTCAAAGGAGGATTCCTACCACTGGAGCGTGAAGGCTTCACTTAGTGTTTAAAGGTAAGAATCTCTACTTGTGAATTGGGATTACTTCACTCTTTTCTTTCTTCCTTCTAGATTTCTTGTGAGAAGATCTGTCAAGGAGATCCGGTTTGCTGCCGACACTTGGAGAGTGTGAACAGCCGAAGGGTTCTCTGCCCACACTATGAGAGTGTGAAAGGACGAAGGGTTCTCTGCCCACACTAGGAGAGTGTGAAAGGACAAAGGGTTCTCTGCTCACACTAGGAGAGTGTGAAAGGATGAAGGGTTCTCTGCCTACACTAGGAGAGTGTGAAAGGACGGACGGTTCTCTGCCAACACTGGGGATTGTGTAAAAGGACGACGATTCTCTGCCGCACCGGGTAGTGGTGAAAAGAGTGTTTGTAAAGGCTTCTCCGCCTTGCTGTGGGTGCAAAAGGAGAGACATTATTAGTATTAGTGCAATACTCAGAGGGTGCCTCTGGGGAGTGGATGTAGGTCTAGTTTAGACCGAACCACTATAAATCTTGTGTCATTTACTTTACTGCTTTTTATTTTTTGCATTTTTTCTTTTGTTTAAAAAAACTCTGTGGTTGAAAAACTTTTTCTATAAAAATTTAATAAAAATTTTTTCATTTCGATTCAACACAACTTCAAAGAGGGTTAAGTTTTAAAACTATCAATTCACCCCCCCCCCCCCCCTCTTGGTAGCCTTGGGACATTAACTTAGGTCTAACAACTTATTCACTAGACTCAACAAGTGGTATCAGAGCTTTGTTTCAAAATCATAAGTTTAAACTACTTTTTTGATTAACATAGATGGCTACATTCGGAAACCGAAATACACCTTAGGGTTACTCTATTACTAGACCTCCACTGTTTGACAATATACCTTTTGATTTTTGGAAAACACGCATGTCTACTTTCTTACAGTCACTTGATTATCGTATGTAGATCTTAGTCCAGGAAGGTTATACAAAACCAACTAGATTAGTTGATGGAGTTAGAGTAGAAACACCTTTTGCAGATTGGACTATAGAAGAATGTGACTTAGCTCAACTAAATGCCAAATATTTAAATAGCTTCTTTTGTGCTTTAAAATCTAAAGACTATATGCGGGTTTCCACTTGTAAAAGTGGAAAGGACATATGGAATAGACTTTATATAACTTATGAAGGGACTAATGAGGTTAAGCAATCAAGACTCAATATCTTGTTACATGACTATGAGTTGTTTCGCATGAAACCAAATGAATCTATTTCTGACATGTACACAAGATTCACACAAATTGTCACTTCTTTGCATGCACTTTGTAGGAAATTAACTAATGCTGAAATGGTTAATAAGATTCTTTGTTGTTTACCTACTGCTTATGATGTTAAAATTACTGCAATTACAGAGTTTAAAGATCTAAACATTTATTCTATTGACAATCTTCTTGGTTCACTCATTGCTTATGAGCAAGGAGTAAGTCAAAGAAAGATTGATGCAGGTGAACCACGAAAGGAGAAGAATATTGCACTAAAAGTGGAAGAGTCAGAGAGTGAACACTCACAACTTGAGGATGAAGATGATATTACATTAATGACTAGACAATTCAGAAGCTTTCTAAAGAGGAAGCAGAAGAGACACCAGCAATGGAATAGAGGTAAGTTTAACAAAAATGTCAAGGTTTCTAATGAAGTGATTTGTTATGAATGCATGAAACCAGGTCATATCAAGACTGATTGTCCAAAACTCAAAGCCACTCCTAGGAAGGAGAAGGTAGAGGAGAAACTAATTGTAAAGAAGGGCAAGAAGAAGTTTCAAAGAGCTTTCTGGGCGGACTCAGCTTCAAACTCATCTGAGATTGAAAAAGAAGAAGAAGTCACCAATCTTTGCTTGATGGTAGATAATGTTGATCAATCAGATCAAGAAGAGGTATGTGACTTAACCTATGATGAATTGTTTCAAGTTTCTGAACACATGCATGATGCATATAAGAAAATGAAAAAGATGCATGCTAGTGTAAGTTTAGAATTGGAAGAGCTTAAGAGGAACATGAAATCCTTAGAAAAGATCATGCATTAATAGATGACAACCACATGAAACTACTTGACGAATATGATGACTTGAATAAGAATTTTAAGAATTTAAAATTATCCTATGCTGATCTTGAAAGAGATTTTAAAATATTTAAGGATGAATCTGAGAGCAAAACATATCGAATCAATTATACAAATCGAATCTTGGAAGATATGAATTCATTTTATAAATTAAAAATAAGAGCTCTTGAGGATAATAGGATACCCCCCAAACTTGAAGATTTTACAAATCCTAAATATTATCCTAAATATATGGAATCCCTTAGAAGACAAACAAACGGAAGAAAATTTAGGAATACTTTTCCTAATGTTAAATGTAATAATTGTGGATTATTTAGACATATAGCTCACACCTGTACTTTAAAGATGAAATCTAATTTGGTGTGGAGACCTAAGATGCATAAACCTAGACATATCATACATGCATCTGATTATAAATTTCTAAAAGGTGAACCCAAACTTGTTTAGGTTTCCAGGTCTAACATTTGATATTTTTGCAGGGTTGCTCTCACACAAGATCTCGTGAGAGCATATGGTACTTGGACAGCGGATGTTCAAAGCATATGATTGGAGATACTGCTCAATTCATAACGCTGGAAGCTAGGAGTGGAGGCAAGGTTACACTTGGAGATAATACCACAAAGAAAGAGGTTGGATCAGGTATGATTGGAAATTTGAAAAACTTTTTCATAAAAAATGTGTTATTGGTTGAAGGCTCAAAACATAATTTGTTAAGTATAAGTCAGCTATGTGATAAGGGCTATAGTGTAAAATTTTTACCTACTAGCTGCATATTAAGCCTAAATGAGAAAAATGTTATAAATGGAAAAAGGGTAAACAATGTTTATATGCTAGATTTAAATTATATTCAATCTCCTACTGCTTTTTGTTTGAAAACTGTCTCTGATGAATCATGACTTTGGCATAGGAGACTTTGTCATTCTAGTATGAAAAACCTTAGGAGAATTACCCAAAAGAATAAAGTGAGAGGTATACCAAAACTGGACTTTACTAAGGACCACCTTTATGATGCATGTCAATTAGAAAAACAAGTGAAGTCCTCTTTTAAGTCCAATAAGGATCTTAGGACTAGTAAACCATTGAAAATTCATCACATGGATCTTTTTGGACCTGTAGGAACTGTAAGTCTAGGAGGGAAGGTATACGGATTTGTTATAGTGGATGATTATTCAAGATTCACTTGGGTTAGATTTCTATTTCATAAGAGTGAATCATTTGAAGAATTTAAAAATTTTTCAACTTAGATTCAAAGGAAATTAGGGTGTGAAATAATTTCTATACAAAGTGATTATGGAGGAGAATTTGAAAATGAAAGATTTGAATATTTTTGTAAAGAAAAAGGAATTGATCACAATTTTTCTGCACCTAGAACCCCTCAATAAAATGGAGTAGTCGAAAGGAAAAATAGAACATTAATAGAAACCGCCTGAGCAATGTTGGCAGAATACTCACTTCCTAGATATTTTTGGCCTGAGGCGGTTAGAACTGCATGTTATGTTCTGAATAGGGTGAATGTGAGATCGAATTTAAATAAAACACCCTATGAGTTACTAAAAGGTAGAACACCTAATTTGTCTCATTTGCATGTTTTTGGTTGCAAGGTGTTCATTCATAATAATGGAAAATCTGCCTTAGGAAAATTTGATCCAAAATCAGATGAAGGAATTTTTGTTGGATATTCAAGTGTTGGAAAATCTTATAGGGCATTCAACAAAAGAACTTTGGTCATTGAAGAAACCACACATGTTGTATTTGATGAATCTAGAAATTTGAAAGAGCCAAATGTTGTTGAAGATGAGATTGAGGAAAATTGTCAAAAGATTGATAAAATAAATTTGGAAGAAAATGTGGAAGAGAATTTGGAAACAGAAAACCCTTTACCTAGAGATTTGAGATTTTCTAAAAACCACCCAAGGGAATTGATTATAGGTAAATCTAGTGAGGGTGTTAGAACTAGGCATGGAATAAACAAGGAAGTCAATCATTCAGTCTTTATTTCAACTATAGAACCCACTAATATTGATCAAGCACTTTCTGATGAATTTTGGATATTGGCCATGCAAGAAGAGTTGAATCAATTTGTAAGAAATAAAGTTTGGGAATTAACTTCAAGGCCAAAAGATCAAAGTGTTGTTAGAACCAAGTGGGTGTTCAAAAATAAAATGAATGACTCAGGAGTAGTCATTAGAAATAAGGCTAGATTAGTTGCTAAGGGGTATAATCAAATTGAAGGAATTGATTTTGAGGAGACTTTTGCCCCTGTAGCTAGACTTGAAGCAATTAGGGTTTTACTAGCCTTTGCCTGTTTTAAAGGATTTAAATTATTTTAAATGGATGTCAAAAGTGCCTTTTTAAATGGGATAATTGAAGAAGATGTTTTTGTAGAACAACCTCCAGGTTTTAAAAATTCTAAATACCCAAATCATGTTTTCAAGTTAAAAAATGCATTATATGGATTGAAACAGGCACCTAGGACTTAGTATGAGAGGTTGAGCACCTTCCTACTTGAAAGATCTTTTGAAAAAGGAAGTGTTGATACAACACTCTTTTTAAAGAAATTTGGAAAGGATATACTCATTGTTCAAATTTATATGGATGATATCATTTTTGGATCTTCAAATAAAAATTTTTGTGATGATTTTTCTAAAACAATGAGTAGTGAATTTGAAATGAGTCTAATGGGAGATTTAAATTACTTTCTAGGTTTTAGCATTAAGCAACTTGAGGAAGGTACATTTCTTAGTCAAACTAAATATGTTAAGGACATCCTCAAAAAATATGAAATGGACAATGCTAAACCTGTTAGTACACCAATGAGTTCCTCGGTTCAGTTGGACAAGGACCTTAAGGGAAAATCTGTTGGTCAAAAGAAATTTAGAGGGATTATTGGATCTTTACTTTACTTGACTGCTAGCCGACCAGATATTATGTTCAGTGTTTGCTTATGTGCTAGATTTCAATCAGATCCAAAAGAATCACATTTGACAGCAGTGAAAAGGATATTAAGATACTTACTAGGAACTCAGAACTTAAGAATTTGGTATCCTAAGTTTAGCTCTTCATTTGAAATTATTGGTTATTTAGATTCTGACTTTGCAGGCTCTAGAGTGGATAGGAAAAGCACTTCTGGAACATGTCAATTCATTAGAAATTCATTAGTTTCATGGTCTAGTAGAAAACAAAATTCAGTGGCCCTATCTACTGTAGAAGCAGAATACATTGCATTAGAAAGTTGTGTGGCACAAGTACTTTGGTTAAAATAACAGTTGATTGATTTAGGATTAACTATAGGCACTATTCCAATTTATTGTGATAATACTAGTGCTATTTGCATTTCCAAAAATCCTATTCAACATTCAAGAACCAAAAACATTGACATAAGATATCATTTCATAAGGGATCATGTATCCAAGGGAGAAATTGAACTTATTCATGTTTCAACTGAAAATCAACTTGCAGATATTTTTACAAAACCTTTAGCATTTGATACTTTCAGTCAATAAGAATAAGGCTTGGTGTAACTGATTTGAATGCTTAAATAAAAATATTTTTGCAACATTGATGTTTCTGTTTTCGTAGTTTATGTTTTTATGATTTTGTTTTTGTGATTTTTGTTTTTTTTTGAGTGATTTTATATTTAGAGTCTGTACATTTATCTTTGTTTATTGTGTTTTGTATGTTCATTTAGTTTCTTTGATAAAAATACAAAAATTCAAAAATTTGTGTTAATCGTCCGGGACGAAATATTTTCGTACGGGACGATGTGTGTAAAATGTCAATCTGCGTGATTTCAAACCGTCTTGAGAGAAGCTTTTAATGTAGTTCGTCTGTACGATCTGCACGATCGTCCAGGATGAAATATTTTCTTTCTCTCGAACGTCGGGACGATTGATTGGAGCAGTTGAAAGGATAAGAGTGTTTTTACTATGAACTTTGTCTGTACGAACCTCAACTTCGTCTGGACGAAAACATGGCGGTTCAATGTAGGGGACAGTTTTAAAACTGCCATTAAAATGATCACAAGTGTGATCGTCTGGACGAACATTAATCGTCTGTACGATCGGTCAAGTCAAAAGTTTGTACGAAAGGACGTATCGTAAGTTCTGTTGATTACGAAAAGCCGTTACATTTTGAACGAATTTGATCCTCTGTATGAAACTTTTTCGTCCAGACGAACGATAATTTTCGTCCAGGACGAACATTTTTCGTAGAGGACGAACGTATCATTTTCTTTAAATAATATGGCTTTCTAACTCAACAATCACATTTCCAAACATCTCTTTCAATCCCTTTGGATTTCTAGATCAACAATGGCCTCCTCTAGCAAGAGACAAAAGGTTTTAGCAAAGAAACCCCATAGGAATTCTTCCGAGAACTTTCTTTCAAAAGCAAATGAGGAATCCTTTCCTCGATTTGCCTATGCAAAAATCACTCCATCTCGCATTCTGGTCCAGAGTGAGATAAACTTTAAGGTAATGCATCTTTTCTCTTCCACTCAGTTTGAATTTATCCTAACTCTTATCCACCTCTACAACAAACAGACCTTCCTTTACTTCCTAGCAAATATGAGTTTCAACTCCGACCACTCTTCTGTCAGTTCTTTTGTTTTTAAACAAAATGTTGAAATCACAAAGCATGACTTAGGTGATTTTCTCAACTTAAGAACTGAAGGTTTTAGAGCCCACACCCTTATGAACGATAACACCTTTAAGTGGTTTGAAATCAATAGGGTGATTAGAGGAAATAGCCAAGATTATCATATTGCTAGAGTTTCTAGAATGACCAAAAATGCTGGAATCATCCAGCACATTCTTAGATCTTCTATTATTTTAAAAGCTGGTGATAGAATCAACATTACTCCACTCCTTTCTATTATGACATTTTTTATTATGAAAAAGAGTTCTATTGATGAAGCCCAACCTATCTTAGACTATCTTTATGGGCTTTCCGAAATTGGGCATGCTGATCAGAAAAGAAAAAGAAATATTTCATTAGGTCACTTAGTTATCTTTATTTTGGAAAAGAAATACAATCTAGTGCATCCTGATGAAGAGTATGAAGAGCCGGTCTACTACAACGATGCTTCTTTTAGAGCGATCTTCAAGAAGGACAAAGAGAAATCACATGCTAGTGATTCTGAAGAAGAAGAAGAAGGTGCACAAACATATGCACCTCAACCAAATTATCAGAATTTGATTGAGAAATTTGATAGACTTGAGACTCATTTTGATCAACGATTTGATCAAATTGATGCTCAACTTCAGCAGCAGCAATAGGACATTGGTAATATAAGAAATGAAGTTCATGAAATTAATACCAATGTTATGTTGATAAATTCCTACTTCAACTTATTTGGTGGTGTTCCTCATCCTCCTCCAGAAGAATAGAAATTTGGGTTTTGAGTACTAGATGGTTTCATGTATCTTATCTTTAGTTATATATTTATTTTTAGAGTTCTATGTATTTTCCTTTCTAGTTATATTAATATTATAAATTGATCATGTAATCCTTTTATTAATATCAATATATGTTATTGTGTTTTGCTTTAGAATTATTTATTTTCGAAATGTATTTAGTCTTTATGAATTTCATTAGTCTTTTTAATCTTAATTGTGCTTAAATTAGGTTGTAATTTGAGATTAATTTTATTAGAAAATCTAGTCTTTCTAAATTTAAAATTTGTTTATAACTTGTTATAATTAGAATTTTTAATTTCATGTTTATTCATTTAGACTACATTAAATTTAATATTATTATTGTAATTTAGATGTTTTCTTATTTTGTATTTCTTTGTTCAAGTGATATTTATGCACTTAGAAAACTTTGAAATTTTGGATTATTGATCTTGGAAAGAATTGGTATCAATTACTCTTGAAAATTGTATAAAAAGTACAAAAATCAAAAGGAATGCACAAAGATTCGCAAAAGTGAAAAAGAGGCACAAAATAAGCCCAATGTAAAAAGATGCACAAAAATGTGCAAAAAATTTGAAAAAGATGCACAAAAATGTGCCAAATACTTGAAAAAGATGCGCAAAGCGCCACATGTGGTAATTCTCTTCTTTCCAGATTCTTTCAATCTCTTAGTTCAAATTGAACTTATGTTCATTTATATTTCTATTGAACTTTGAAATATACAATTTTTATTCATCTCTCTTGTAATGATTTTCTTTATCTCAAATGTCTAAATTAAATCATGTCTTTGATAAACTCTTCTTACTTACAATGTTATATCACTTCTTAAATTCTATGAATTTCTATGATTTACCTAATATTATTAGTTTTAATTTGCATACCTTATGTCAATCACTTTTTAGATTAAATTTTCAAATGGATTTCATATAATTACTTACATTTCTTGTCTATTTCTTCTTCACTTTTTGTTGTTGTCAAAAAGGGGGAGAAATTATTGTGTTTGTATGTTTGTATTTTAGTTTTGTGTCATTTGGCTTGTGTTATTAGTATTGTCTTGTATTTTTGTTTTTTAGTAATTTGTTTGTTTGTTTGTTTATTTTAAAAAAAATACAAAAAATTTTGAAAAATAAAAATTGTGTTCTTTAGTTCAAAATGTCTCCTTATTTTCATGTATTCATCATTTCAGGGGGAGTTTAAAAGATTTTTTAAATTGAAATTATACAAACAATAATTATTTTGCCATCATAAAAAAGGGGGAGACTGTTAAGATAGTTGCTATTTGCATGTTTTACATTTTTGCAACTTGTATAGTTTTGATGATTCTAAATATTATTGTTCAAATGTGTTGTTATCTCCTAACAATTTTAAAAGATTTATTTTTGCTCTTGTGTGTACTAACATTTCAGGTGAATCAAACTCTCAAATACGAAGTCTTCAAATCAAATTCAGCAAGAAATACTTTTAGTTTTTGAAGCTTAAAATTATCATTTGAATTGAGAGGGAGTGATTGTAAATGAGTGAATAAACATACACACACACATAAGGAGATCATATAAAATTTATACTGATCGTATGGGACGATATCAATTCGTATGGGACGATCAGACAGTTATCTCATATTAAGATCACATGGAACGAATAGGAACAGGCTAGAAAAATTTTCTAAGTCCTATTCGTCCGGTACGAAATTAAATATCGTCCGGGATGATTTTCTCTCTGTAAGAATTTCGTACAGACGAAAATAATTATCGTCAGGGACGATTTGGTCTCTGTAAGAATTTCGTCCAGACGAAATTAATTATCGTCAGGGACGATTTGTTCTCTGTAAGATTTTCATCCTAACGAACATATTTTCGTCCAGACGATATAACCGACTTAGGACAGTTTTCCTATATTCATTCTGCAGTTTTTGGAACCAACCTTGTTATAACCGTTCGTACGGGACGATCAGCTTGTATGAAAACATTTCGTATACATATACAAACAGGTTCGTTTCGAGGCTTTTAAGTAATATCGTCCAGGATGATCCACAATCGTACGGGACGATCCACTGCGTACAGAATTGAAAACTTGCAGTTTTTGGGCGATTTTTCTTGTCTTTTGTATAAATAATCTAAATTATACTGCCACCCAAACTTTTTGTCATTTGATCTTCATGCCTATTGAGAGAAAAGTCAAGGAGAGAGTGTGAGAGAGCATTCAAAGGAGGATTCCTACCACTGGAGCGTGAAGGCTTCACTTAGTGTTTAAAGGTAGGAATCTCTACTTGTGAATTGGGATTACTTCACTCTTTTCTTTCTTCCTTCTAGATTTCTTGTGAGAAGATCTGTCAAGGAGATCCGGTTCTCTGCCGACTCTTGGAGAGTGTGAACAGTCGAAGGGTTCTCTGCCCACACTAGGAGAGTGTGAAAGGACGAAAGGTTCTCTACCCACACTAGGAGAGTATGAAAGGACGAAGGGCTCTCTGCCTATACTAGGAGAGTGTGAAAGGACGGACGGTTCTCTGCCAACACTGGGGATTGTGTAAAAGGACGACGGTTCTCTTCCGCACCGGGTAGTGGTGAAAAGAGTGTTTGTAAAGGCTTTTCCGCCTTGCTGTGGGTGCAAAAGGAGAGATACTATTGGTATTAGTGCAATACTCAGAGGGTGCCTCTGGAGAGTGGATGTAGGTCTGGTTTAGACCGAACCACTATAAATCTTGTGTCATTTACTTTACTGCTTTTTATTTTCCGTATTTTTCTTTTATTTAAAAAACTCTGTGGTTGAAAAACTTTTTCTATAAAAATTTAATAAAAAATTTTTCATTTCGGTTCAACACAACTTCAAATAGGGTTAAGTTTTAAAACTACCAATTCACCCCCCCTCTTGGTAGCCTTGGGACATTAACTTAGGTCTAATAACCTATTCACTAGACTCAACAACCTTACACACACACACACTATTTTTAGTTTACTATTTTGGTCCCATCATCCGGGACAATCCATAAATCGTCCTGGATGATCAGTTAAAAATAAAAATTATAATTAGGACATCCTAGTTAAGGCAGTAATCATTAAGCACAACGTCCTGGATGATATTCATACCGGCCAGGACGATAGGCTCAAATCAGAAGGAATCAGCTGTCAGATCTATTTAAGTATCTTTAATTTTTAATCAACATCCAGGACATCGACCTAAATGATGTCCTTCAAATATACCTAAATTAATATGGTAATTAAAGAAAGAAATTAAGATTTGATTACCCGATCATATCATCCAGGATGATCATAGGATCGGTCGAGATGACCAGTTCAAAAATCTTAGTTATTTCTAGATGATAAAATATCGGTTGGGTTCCATTCAGGGCGATGTTCTGGATGATATGTGTTGAATTGAACTAATCATCTAGGACGATCATGAGATCAGCCTTGGGTGATCAAGTTATTTTTATGTTGTTTAGACACACATTCAGGCGATGTTTTGGACAATATTCTTCAATTTATACTAATCGTACAGGATGATATGTTATCGTCTTTGATGATATGAAACAAAACCTTCTGATCATCCCAAATCGTCTGAGCTAATCGAGCAAAATTTTTGTTTATTATCCATGTTGATAAAGTTGGTTTATTATAATTAAGAGTTATTCTAAAGCTCTTCTATATAATATCAATTGTTCTACCCAAGAGAGTATCTTTTATTGCTATCTTGACCTGAGAGAGCCTAGAGAAGAGGGAGAGAAAGAGGAGAGAGGATCTTATAAGAGGGAGTTTATGAGGGGATTCATAAAGGTTGCTCCAAGTAAGGATCCAAGTCATCTTCTTCGATCATCAACCCTTATTCTTGGAGGTTCAAGAGAGGTCCACTTCAGTAATCAATCAAGGTTCTCTGCCTGCTTCAAGATGAAGCAAAAGGAGTTGGGTTCTCTGCCTCACCAGTGTTAGTGGAAAGGAAGTTTTGTAAAGGCTTCTCTGCATTATTGTGGGAGCAAAAGGAGAGTCACTGAGTTTAGTGCAATACTCAGAGGGGGCCTCCAGGGAGTGGACGCAGGTCGAGTTGACTGAACCACTATAAATTTCTATGTTCTTTACTACTACTTTTTTTGAATTTAATTATTGCACTTTCAATTTCTTTGTGGTCAATTTTGGTTTGGTTTGAGTTTTTGTTTTTCATTGAAAGATTTTTAAAATACCAATTCATCCCCCCCCCCTCTTGGTTAACTTGGGCCAGTTCATAAGGGCTTAACATCCTTAATGAACTTTTAAGTTATATCAATGTGGGATTCATAAAATTGAGTTTTTGAAAACTTTTGAATTTCGATACATGGCTAACTCTAGTAATCATAGAACCATGGAAGGGTATTCTATTACCCGATCACCTTTGTTTGACAATATTCCTTTTGATTTTTTAAAAGCTTGCATGTCTATATTTTTACAATCGATTGACTATCGCATGTGGATGCTAGTTAAAAATGGTTATACACCTCCAACTGGTAAACTTAATGGCATTACTATTTCACTTCCTTTCACTGAATGGACACATGATGATAGGGATTTAACACAACTTAATGCAAAATATTTGAATTATTTTTCTGTGCTTTAAAATATGAAGATTACATGTATGTTTTGACTTGTGCTACTGGTAAAGAAATTTGGGATAAATTGTGTATAACTAATGAAGGAACTAAAGAAGTCAAACAATTAAGGATGAATATTTTATTGCATGACTATGAACATTTTTGTATGAAACCTAATGAATAAATATTTGACATGTATACTAGATTTACTCAAATTATCACCTCACTGCATGCTTTAGAAAGAGAACTCACAAATTATGAAAAGGTTAATAAAATTTTGAGATGTTTGTCTTATTCCTTTGAAGCTAAAATTATTATAATTTCTAAATCTAAATATTTGAATAACTATTCGATTGAAAACTTACTTGGATCACTCATTGCTTATGAGCAAGGAGTGAATCAAACAAACCTTGATATAGGTGGGAAAAAAGGATAAAACTGTGGTGTAAAGACCAACGACACGGACACTGACTCTTCCGGGTCTGAAAGTGATGATGTTGCCTTAATCATGAGACAATTCAAAAGCTTTCTAAGGAAGAATAATAAGAACCATCAGAAGTGGAATAAAGGTAAGGGTAGCAAAAATTTTAAGAATTCTAATGATATGATCTACTTTGAATGCAGGAAGCCGAGACGTATAAAAGTTGATTTTCCTACACTTAAAGCTCTCTCATGCAAGGAGAAGGGTGAGGAGAAACCCAAGTTCAAAAAGGACAAGAAGAGATTCCAAAAGATGTTCTAGGCGGATTCAGCATCGAACTCCTCTAAGACTAAAGATAAAGAGGATACTACAAGCTTGTGCTTGATGGAAGACGATCATCTTGGTCAATCTGACAAAGAAGAGGTATGTGAACTAACCTATGAATAATTATTTAAAGTTTCAGAACAAATTTATGCATCATATAGGAAACTTAAGAAATCACATGCTAGTTTGAAATTAGAGTTTTTAAATTTATAAAAAGAGTATAAAATTTTACTTAAAGATCATTCTAATATTGATAGCAATCACATGTCATTACTTGATGAGTTTGATACATTAAACAAAAAGAATACTGAATTACCTGATGCACATGATTCCTTGAAGTCATCTTATGATGAGTTAGAAAATGAGTTTATAAAATTAGAAAATCTCAAAGCTTTAAAAATCACAAATCAACATTGTATGTATCACATGACTTTAAAAGGAAGCATTACTACCCGAATAGATTAGTAAATCCTTTTCCTAGTGTTAGATGTTTTTTATGTGGCATGTTAGGACACATTTCACACACTTGCATGATTTAGCGTAGTACACAATAGCTGTGAAGATACAAATTGCATGATTCATAGTATAACATACATGCGCATTCTTCTTTCCATAAGAAGTGACCCAAGCATGTTTGGGTTCCTAAATCTGACGTTTGATGATTTTGTAGTCTTGTTCTCATAAAAGGCCTAATGAGAGTATGCAATACATAGATAACAGATTCTCACGACATACAACTGGAGATGCTAATCAATTCATTTCTCTAGAGGCCAGTACTGGAGGTAAGGTTACACTTGGAGACAACACCACCAGGAAAGTGGTGGGCATAGGTATAATCAAAAATTCCAAGAACCTTTTGATCGAAAATATTTTACTTGTAGATGGACTAAAACATAATTTACTTAGCATCAGTTAGCTTTGCGATAAAGGCTTCATCATAAAATTCATAGAAAATGCTAACATTATAAGCTTAAATAATAACACTATTTTGTAGGGAAAGTGGATCAATAATATTTACATGCTTGACTTAAATAATATTGAATGTGCTGCTTCATTTTACTTAAAAACTATTACTGATTATTCATGATTATGGCATAGGATATTATGTCATGCCAGTATGAAAACTCTTAGAAGAGTGACCTAGAAAGACCTAATTAGAGATATCCCCAAGCTTAAATTCTCTAAATACCACCTTTGTGATGCCTACCAACTAGGGAAGCAAGTCCAATCCTCTTTTAACTCTATTAAGGACATTAGCACCTCTAGACCTTTAGAAGTCCTTCACATGGATTTGTTTGGATCAATTAGCACTGCCAGCTTAGGGGAAAAAATCTATGGATTTTTTATTGTCGATGACTACTCGAGATTTACTTGGATTAGATTTCTGTCACATAATAATGAGTCTTTAGATGAGTTTAGATCCTTCTTTGCTTGGATTTAGAAAAGCTAAGTTATGAGATTTTGACCATCCATAGTGACCATGGGGAGAGTTTAAAAATGAGAGATTCAGAGACTTCTATGAAGATAAAGGGATTAGTCATAACTTCTCAGCTCCTAGGATCCCTCAGCAAAATGGAGTAGCTAAAAGAAAGAACCAGACCTTAGTTAAAGTAGCTAGAGCCATGCTTGCTGAGTATTCACTTCCAAAATACTTTTGGGCTGAAGCGATAAACATAGCTTATTATGTGTTGAATAGGGTGAATATTAGAGCCAAACTTGAGAAGACATCCTATGAGATTCTTATGTGTAGGACACCCAACCTTTCCCACCTCTACATCTTTAGCTGCAAGGTTTTCATTCTTAATAATGGGAAGTCACACTTAGGAAAATTTGACCCAAAATCTGATGAAGGAGTATTCTTAGGATATTCAAGTGTGGGGAAATCCTTTAGGATATTTAATAAGAGGACTTTGGTGGTGGATGAGACTACTCATATAGTGTTTAATGAATCTAATCCTAAGAAGTCTAGAGTTCAGGATGAAGATGAAGTTGGAGAGATTACCATAGAAGTTAAAAATTTGGAGAAGATGGTAGAACCCCAAAACACTGAAGGAGTAGGTGAGATCACCTAAGGATTAGAAAATACAAATTTGGAGGAAAGGGTTGAACCTACACACACCTTGCCTAGGGATTGGAGATATTATTTGAGTCATTCTAAAGAATTTATCAAAGGAGACTCTTCTGAAGGTGTTAGGACTAGGCATGGACTTAAAAAGAAAGTGAATTACTTTGCCTTTATCTTAATGACTGGACCCACCAACATCAATCAAGCACTTTCTGATGAGTTTTGGATCTTAGCCATGTAAGAGGAATTAAACTAATTTGTTAGGAATGATGTTTGGGAGCTTAGAGAAAGACCAAAGGGATAAAGTGTAGTTGGACCCAAATAGGTCTTTAAGAATAAAATGAATGATTCTAGTGTGGTGGTTAGGAATAAGGCAAGATTAGTGGCTAAAGGATACAACCAAATAAAAGAGATTAATTTTGAGGAGACCTTTTCCCCTATATCTAGATTGGAAGCCATTAGAGTGCTACTAGCCTTTCCCTGTTATAAAGGATTTAAGCTTTTCCAAATGGACATTAAGAGTACCTTTTTAAATAGGATAATAGAAGAGGATGTGTTTGTAGAGCAACCCCCAGGTTGTGAGAGTTCCCAATTTCTAAATCATGTTTTCAAATTAAAAAAGGTCTTATATGGATTAAAGTAGGCACCCAGAGTTTAGTATGAGAGGCTTAGCACACCCATATAAGAGAGAGAGTTTGCTAAGGGGGGCGTAGACAACACCCTTTTTCTGAGAAAAGTAGGAGATGAATTACTCATTGTTCAAATCTATGTCAATGATATACTTTTTGGATCTTTTGATAAAAGGCTATGTGATGATTTTTCTAAAATAATGAGTAGAGAATTTGAGATGAGTATGATGGGAGAGTTTTCATACTTTTTGGGTTTTAGCATAAGACAACTAGATGATGAAATCTTTCTAAATCAATTAAAGTACATAAAGCATATCTTGAAGAAATATAAAATGGATAAAGCTAAGCCAATTAATACTCCCATGACCTCCAGTATTTAGTTGGATAAGGACCCAAATGGAAAATCAGTTGATCAAAATAAGTAGAGAGGGATGATTAGATCTTTACTTTACCTTACAGTTAGCTGACCTGATATAATATTTAGTATTTATCTCTATGTTATATTTCAAGCTGATCCTAAAGAATCCCACCTAACTGTAGTTAAGAAAATTCTTAGTTACCTCTTAGGGACCCAAAACTTAAGAATCTGGTATCCTAGGCACATCACTTCTTTTGAGATTATTAGATATTCTAATTCTGATTTTACAAGATGTAAGATGGATAGAAAGAGCACTTCTGGGACTTGCCAATTTATAGGATAATTTTAATCTCCTGGTCTAGTAAAAAATAAAACTCTGTTGCACTTTCCATTGCTGAAGCTGAGTACATTACTTTAGGGAGTTGTGTGGCCCATGTCCTTTAGTTAAAGCAGCAAGTTCTGGATTTAAGATTACCTGTAGGCATAATTTCAGTCCTTTGTGACAATACTAGTGCCATCTTCATTTCTAAGAATCATATCCAATATTCAAGGACCAAGCACATAAACATAAAGCATCACTTTATTAGAGATCATGTGACCAAAGGAGACATTGAGTTATAATATGTGGCAACTGAGAATCAACTGGCTAGCATCTTTACTAAACCACTAGCCTTCGACACTTTTAGTACTTTAAGGACCCGATTGGGTGTGATTGACATAAATGCATAAACTTGATTCTTATTGATTTATAATATTTTATCTATTATTTGTTATTTTCTTTTTGTAGTTTTTTTTCTTGCTTATTTTTATACTTTTCATCTATTTCATTTTTGTTGATTTGATTTTCTTCGTTATTTTATTTTTCTTTTAATCACTATTGAATTGATATCTTATGTCATATTTTTGTTTTTGAAAATTTGTAGTTAATGATTGACATCTCTAAATCAGTTAAAGGGGAAAACACCATTGATTATTTTCTTCTCTCGAACTTCTTTAAGTGGTGTAATTTTCTTTTCAAAATAAAAATCTATCTCACAATAACAACTAGACTTTGAAATCTTATATATATAATGTTCAAAGTCTTTATTTTACCTTCAAATTTTTGTAATCTTCTCGTTAAATTTACTATATGATTTTTTATTCTATTTTATGATTCATTCTTCCTTATATTAGAGAGTGAGTTTTTCTTCTCTAATCTCTAGAAGATATAATCACAACTGAGAATATTTAAGAATTTTAAAAAAGGGATCTAGCTTGCGAAAAATAAATGAAAAAAAGGGGCCAATAATGCCAAAATCAAAAGATGCATAATAATGCCAAATTGAAAAAAAAAATACACAAAGTGTATCAAAAATAAAAATAAAACACAAAGAACACCAATCAATTTTACAAGAGGCATAAAATGAGCCCACCAAAAGCAAGTTTATTCTCTTTCAAAATTTTTAAATCTTAGAAGAATTCATGTGTCACTTGATATTTTTCAAAGGCTTGATTTCAAAATTCATGTTCGTAAAAAATTACTTTGGTATATTATTCTATTAAAAATTTTTCTAAAACCAAGTCTTGAATAAATTTCTTTTTTTTATCCAATTAATTTTTCTAATTTAGATCATTGTTTTTAAAAGACAGATTCCCCTAGGAGAAGTCCGAGTTAGTGCTCACAGGATTGATTGTTCTACTATTTTTTCATATTTCGATGATGTTAACTCATTGATTCTTACAATATTTTTAATTTAATCACATGGATAATTTATCATATTCAAGCTTTAATTAAAAAAAAAACTTTATTTTACTTTTATTCTTTTTGATGTTATTATCTTTTTCATATTTTATTTTTATCATTTTAAAGATAATTTTCATGTGTTTGAGCCTTCTGTGATCATCTCCAACCATTCTCTATTTTGAAACTTTTTATCACATCATCCCGGACAATATTCATATCATCCTAGATAATCTGTTCAATTCACTCTTTAAATTCCATCTAATGGCTGTTTTGACTCTTCTACTTCTGATCATCCTAGATAATTCATTATCACCCTGGATGATTCATTATCATCCTGGACGGTTCATTATCATCCTTGATGATTCATTATCATCCTGGATGATCTGATCGTCTTCTATTTCAATTATTTATGATTATATTAGACAATCCTCCTCATCCCAGATGATCTTCACAATTTTTACTCAATTATTGGTGATCGTCCCGGACTATACACCTATTCGGCCTAGACGATCAACATGGAAAAATTTTGACACTCAACTTTAATTTGGCCGGTATGATCAATTATTGTTGATCATCCTAGACGATCCACTTAATCATCCTGGATGATCTACTTTTTCAACAGTCGTCCGGAATGACTCCTCAGGATGATCACCTGTGTCTTATCGTCCTGGACGATATATGATTGTCCTGGATGATATTACTGCCTTTTTGACCAATTGTCCCCAAAGCAACTTATTGCACCCGATCGTCTTGGACAATATTGCGATTATCCTGGATGATCGGCCTGATTCTTTTTAAAGGCTCTCAAATGTTTTTCTCACAAAAATCTTCTCAAAACCCTCTTGTGCTTTGTTTTCCTGATTATGGCCAGTAGAAAGAGGTCTCGCATGCCTTCTGGAAGCTCATCGAGGACAAATCTAGATTCTCGATTCACTAAGGTGGCTGATTAGGTCACCTATCAGAGGTACAAGACGGACGGGATCACTATTTCCTGAATTGTCAACCCTTGAATTCTCTTCTATCCATCCTCGATTTATTTGCACACACTTCCTTGTATTCTCTTCTTACTCTTACTATTCCATTTAATTTAGAGTTACTGTTTGAGTTCTTCTCTACCCTTTGCATCAATTCCTCTTTCACTGCTCTTGGGTCCTATGTGAATAGACGACCTATCAAAATCACTTATTAGGACTATCAAGTGCTCCTGTAATTATCAGCCATAGGTATGGAGTACAATTTGAACTTCCTAATTCACTATTATTAGTTTTTTTTGTGATACTTCAATTGAACTTATATTTTTGTTGTCATTATCAAAAAGGTAGAGATTGTTGTGAATCTAATTTCAAAAATTTTAATTTTAATGATAACAAATATTTCTAATACTTCTGCTTCTCTAATACTGCCTTACCTATTAATATTTCAGGTCCACAAGATTGATTAATATTTCATGAGATCGGCCTGGTCGATCAAGTTATTTTTACATCATCCAGACACCCATTCAGGGTGATGTTCTGGATAATATTATTCAATTTGTACTAATCGTACATGACGATATATTATCATCATGGATGATATGAATAAAAACCTTCTGATCATCCCAAACCGTATGGGCTGATGGGCAAAATTTATACTGATCGTCTAGGATGATATTTATATCATCCTGGATGATAAAGTTAGTTTGTTGCAATTAAGAGCTATTTCAAAGCTCTTCTATATAAGACCTCTTATTCTACCCAAGAGAGTATCTTTTGTTGTTGACTTGACTTGATAGAGCCTAGAGGACAGGGAGAGAAAGTGAGTGAGAGAGAGAGAGAGAGAGAGAGAGAGAGAGGTGATCTTATGAGGGGGAGTTTATGAGGGGTTTCACAAAGGTTGCTCCAAGCAAGGATCCAAGTCATTTTCTTCGATCGTTGTCCCTTATTCTTGGAGGTTTGAGAGAGGTCCACTTCAGCAATCAATTAAGGTTCTCTACCTGCTTTAGGAGGAAGTAAAAGAAGTTGGGTTCTCTGCCTCACCGGTGTCGGTGGAAAGGAGGTTTTGTAAAGGCTTTTCCACCTTGTTGTGAGAGCAAAAGGGGAGTCACTGAGTTTAGTGCAATACTCGGAGGGCGCTTCCAGGGAGTGGACGTAGGTCGAGTTGACTAAACCACTATAAATTTCTGTGTTCTTTACTACTGCTTTTTTCGCATTTAATTTTCGCACTTTAAATTTCTTTGTGGTGAATTTTGGTTTGGTTTGAGTTTGTGTTTTTGATTGAAAGATTTTTAAAATACCAATTCACCCCCCCCCCCCCCCCCCCCCCCCCCCCTCCCCCTCTTGGTTAGCTTGGGCTAGTTCATAAGGGCTTAACATCCCTAACGAACTTTCACATTACAGTGCTTCCTTGCTCCCAAATGTCATACCCTCATGCAAATGATTTGAGATTACAACATTGAAGTTCTCCTAATGAGGATTTATCATACCATCAATTACAACAGATGCATCTCACTCCTCAGCGGTACATATATGTTCGATGAATTCATTATTGACAACCATGTAATCTATATTTTCCATATTTTGTGTGGTATAATTATATATAATCTAATGTGCAAGCAATGTGACCTCCACATTATCTATGGGTATTGGATCTAGCAGTGCTTTGTGCTCCCCTCTCATGTTCTCACTTGTCCCACTATCCAAAATCTGAAAGCTGGCATTATCGGTTCTACTTCATGATGGATTGGATGTGGTTCACAAGCGACCTCATTTTATCCAATGCTATGCATTAAAGAAGGTTGGTTAGCCTTGGGTATAGGTTGGCAAGTTGAGGTCGATTGTGGGCCTACAACAAAGTTTGTATGAACATTGATGAATTAACTCATAAATACAAGAGCAAGTGTGGTGTTACTATGAAATCAAGTTTGAGAATAACCTGGATATATAGGTGGAGTGTCGGGGGTTATCGAATATCCCAAGTGGTGGGCACTCACGTCGTGCCACTTTCTTGGGAAACTCTTCAAACTCAACATACACAATTTCATTCCTCTATCTAGCTTCGACCAGTACAAACTCATAGTCATCATTATCTATAATACAAACTACAGTGTGACTACCATTATTGCGCAATCGACATGCAAGGTTCACCCTGTACGTGGAGTAATCACAATGTACTGCTCTACGTATGTACTGACATTCCTTACCTCACTATGCTTATATGTTATTATTATTAGTATTAGTATTATAATTATTATTTTGATAATGTTACTCTTCTTAATATTATTAATACTATTATTTTTTTAATAATAATAATTATTATTATTTTTTATCTTCTTTTTATTCTTCTAATATTATTTTTTGTAGTATTAAAACTACTATCATTATTACTAGTACTAGTATTACTATGAATATATATTCAGTTAGTGCTATAATTAATATTACAATTACAATTACTATTTAGTTTTGTTATTAAAATTAATATTATCTCTAACTATTTTAATTCTTTCTATTTTTATAGCACTCTAACGATGTCTCCTACTTAAATTCTTTGAATTTTATTTTTTCTACTATTTTTATTATTATTATTATTATTATTATTATTACTATTTATAACTAGTACTATTATGAAGATTCAGTTATTGTTATTATTAATATTTCAGAACTTAATTGAACATTTATTAGTTACCAAAATGAATTTTGGTATCTTCTCATTTAAGTCTCTTCCTTTCTTATTTGAATATTTATTATTCTTCCAAACTATAGATGATTGATATAATTTAATATACGACTTCTATGATAATTATCATGGAAATTCATCACATGCTAGCAAAATTTTCGGCGGCTGCCACAACCACAACGTGAAATCTCCGGAACTTCGCTGGAAATAAGCCGCTGGTTTACATTTCCTAAGTGGCTTGTACCGGCGGAAAAAAAAATCCGTCGCAAAACAGCTAGAAATCCAATTTCCACTGGAAAATTGTGCATTTCCACCGGAAAAATTTGCCTATATATAACAGGCTTGGGTTGGGCTAATGTTGTCGGTATATGTGCAATTAATTTTTATGTTCTAATAATAAAAGCTTTTTTTTTTTTTGTAAACTAAAGCTATGATATCTCTAAGGCTGATTGCAATTTTTATTTTATATCCTACTACTTTCGAATTTGCTTAGCCGATTCCTAAGCTCATGTCGGGATCTCAATTCCCGGCAATCACGTGAAAACAAGAAGCCTGAGTGGGTCTAGTCAACTGTGGTAAAAAGAAAAAGTTTCGTATTTAACATAAAACGCAGAGCTCTTTTGCGTTTTCAACTGAAAACGTAGAAAAGAAATGTGTTCTCCATATAAAACACGATCTAGCTTTGCATTTATATGAAAAATACAACCCCGTTTTACATTTTTGATCCATTTAAATTATAATTTTTTCGCGTTCATTCTCCTGATTTACGGCTAGAATGTGATCCATTTTAAAATTTCGAATAAATTTTTATTACTTCAACACAAAAAATGTCCTTGAAAATCACTTTTAAGAGCAGTAGTGTCTAATGATGTTGCGTTCACTATTACTATTGATGGCCTGGCCATCTTTTATATATGTATACATGTATATATATATATATATATATATATATATATATATATATATATACACCACAGAAGCTCATGTTGGAATGTGCCCTTCCATCCAGACACATCACAACATATTTATATTTATATAGGTTTTTTTTATAGAAGTATGAATTATGGGTAAATTTTAAAAGTTACAATCAACAGGTTGATAGATTTTGCCAAATAAATATTCATGAATTTTTCATCCTATCAAAAAGTAACATTTTAATGTAAAAAAAATAAAAAAATTTATGATGGTATAAATAGATATCTCCTACGTCCAAAAAATTGACAATTTTTCCACGATAGCACAAATTATGGATAATTTTGCAATCGTGCAATTTATGATTTTTTTATCATACCAGATAGCAATGTTTTGACATGAAAATATTAGTAAAAGTAGCCCAACATGTACCCTACCATAAAAAAAAAATCAAAAAATCAAAAAAATTTGTTAAGGGGGCACATCGCAAAAAATTATCTTGATTACCTCCAATAAATTTTAAATTATTGTTGTATAATTTATCTCATATTTTATTGGAGATAAATGGAGCATGTGAGCCTTTATAACCTCTAATAGCTTTTAAAGTCTTGTTGCACAATTATTGGGCCTCATACAAAGAAGAAAGCCTTTATAACCTCTAATAGATTTTAAAGTCTTGTTGCACAATTTTTGTGCCTCCTACAGAGAAGAATTGGATCATGGGTAAGAGAATTGAGCCTCTCCCCAAGCATTAAAAGGTTTATTTATATATCCATGAGGAGATGGAGGGAAAATTTTTGGTGTAATTTGGCAAAAAAATGGTGCATAAATTACTTTATTTTAAATAGAGAGAAAAAACAAAAAAAAAACTCTATATTAACCCGAACTAAAAATTTCGGGCACAGGTTAAACCCTTTAATAAACGGGCCAAGTTCGGGTCAACCCACCAACTCGGAATTAACCCTATCTTGACTTGGATCAGATGGATTTAAGGGATTTGGTTGAAGAAGCACGCACAATGGGACCATCACATGAGCGAAATGAAAGCTATGTGGAAAACATTTGGCTATTAAGGAATAGTAGGCTCAGTCTCATTGTTTAGGTCGCCCCTAGCTTGTCGTTTACATGTGTGTGTTGTTTGTGTACATAGTGTGAAACATAAGTATTCTATCAATGTATAAAAACTTAAGCATTGGTGTTTTAAAGTATAAAAACAATAGAGTCTTAGGAGCCAAATGTGTGAGCCCAGGAAAAAATACATGTAACACCAAGAAACCTAGGAAAAAAAAAGAAATTTCTACATCACAAATATTTACAATCAATCAATCAATCAAAGTAGGTAAATAAAAGTCAATGACAAGTGACATATAATACACAAACCTTGGTTTGTTGTAAAGTAACGATGACCAAGCTCCACCGACTACAAGCTTGAATTTCTACACAAATACAATGACACAAGTCTATACAAAGTAAAGTTTCTTATTTAAATGTCTCTATGTTTCAGACTCTAGGCTCCAGGTATGAACATGCTCCTATAGAATTCCAAAGGATATGATCTTCAAATGGAGAAATATTCTTTTGAACTTCTATACTATATATATAATAAGCAATTTTACTTTAGAATTTAATATTCTTTATAGTTTATAATTCTATTCAAAATTCTATTTAATATTCTCAATTAAAATATATAATTTTTTTCTGCATATAGTATGATTAACAGAAAAATTAAAATATTTCTTTTTCACTTCTCCTATATGTGTGCATGGTTGCTAAGACAACATACAACTTTTATATTCGTTGACTCAAGAAAAATAAAATTACAAACTCCTTCAAATAAATCTAACCTATAAAATCCATTCTTAAGCTCTAATTCTCAAATGGTCTTTATGTATGTTGAACCTAAAATGTTAATGATGCACATAAAATAATATTTGTTATCATCAAAACATAAGCTCAGACTCCTAGATTGTATCATATTGGACTGCCATCAACTGATTAACATTTATATACTATTAGTAGATAACCAAGATCATTTAAACAACTTTCATTCCATGTCAAATTTAGGTATTTTTTGTCAGCTCTCCATATTTCACAACCCGGCCTGTTATAACCCATATGCAGGACAGGTCATTCCATGTCGGATGGTGATAGAATAAAATCTCCATAATCTAATTGGAGAGAATTGTGAAAATTTCAAATAATTTAGTAACTATAGATCCATTAAAATTTTAATTAAAATGTACAACTTTAAAATATTGAATTATAAAAAATATGTCACAACTTAACCCAACATGATAGGTCCTATCGTGTTGAGCTATGACAGACAAATCTCAAGATCAAGATTTGGAAATGTTTTAGATTATCTTCCCTTGTACATTTTAAATAAACAACTTACTACAGAGCTGCTAAAATATCCAAATTACTGAAAATAAACTTATCCATAAAATCTCTTTCATTTCATCAAAATATATATAGGTTCTACACTACATTACATCGTTACATAACAGATAGCAGAGAAAATTATAACCAAAGTTGTCCATGAGTGTGCACATATTAAAATAGAGATATATCTATAGACTCAAATTCGATACTAAACTTCTAATCAACATGCTCCTTCCTTTTTTGAGATCCTTTAAATATAATGCAAAAATCATACTAAGCTATAATAGCTCAGCAGGTCTTAAACACCGATCTAAAATTTTATGATTTATTTTTATTAAATATTTTTAGAATATTTAAATGCAATATAGTAAATCATCATGCAGTAAAAAGAGTATAGTTGTTATCTAAAGATTAAAATAATAAAATTGAGAAGTCAAATAAATTAAAACTCATATCGCTAGACATAATATAAGAGTTTTTTTTTAACCCATATAAAAATTCAAAGGATTTTGGCCTCCTATGATTCCATTTATGTTTATAGTACCAGAATATGCATGTAGGCACCAGAACATGGATTATAGCTACCATAACATGCCTTATAGACACCATATTCTTAGTAATCAAATAGAATATCAAGCTATTTTGGCCCCTTATATCTCCCTACAATCATTTTTCATATCAAATAATCACATAAACATATATTTCATCTCATGATAGCAATTTACGCATAAATAGACACACTTCATAATTACATATTTTTTTATAAAGATAGGCAACATAAAATCCTAATAAGTACAAATGCACTTTTTCAAAGCATAACTAAATTACTAGATATTATGTAAAACATAGTTTTGAGACATTAATCATATTACAATACTATGTTTAGAGCTCATATTACTTTTTATTTAATAATAACATTATAAATCCAAATCCCCAAGTGTAAATTTTCAAAAAATATTTAAAATATTCAGAATTTCATTGACTAAAACATATAAAAGTTATGCTATGAAAGTTTTTTCTACTACAAATTTATCTTTATTTTTTGGTAATAAAAAACTTTAATATGAAAAATTGGAAAAAAAAACTTTATAATTTTTAAAATTTAGATATAAATAATGTGACCTACTTTTTTAAAACAAAAATGGAGAATGCATTAAAATAAAGTAAAAAAGTATACAAAAAAGTACGAACTAAGAAATAGCATAAAAAATAAGTCTTCCTCAAAAAAAAAAAAAAAAAACAAATAAGAGAGAATCTTGAACATGCTTAAATGCTCCATACATGCTATGAAAACCTCAACCGGATTCCACCTCGCCACCCTCCTTTTTATGCTTCCTTGGTTGATCAATAATTGGCCCCAAGAGTTGAAGTTCCATAGCAAAATGAGTCAAAGAGACTCTATCTTTCCTTGGGTTAGAACACCTCGGATGCAAGAGAGCCTCAATGGAGAACTTGAATGGAATGTTGGAGAATTCACATTCCCTAGATGCACCAACATGTTTGGCCGGTTCACTGACTTCCCCACTGGGGACTTGTAAGGAAGGGGGAGTAGCCTTCTGAGCCTCATTACCAACATTGGAATTCTTATTATGTTGTCTCCTAGATTTTCTAGAAGTTACAAGACTCCAAGGCCCATAGCTTTCAGGATCTTGCCCTTATTTTGCACATTACAAAGAAGAAAGAGAATGCTCACTTTCCAAAAGAGGTTGATGGAGGGTTGATTGGATCATGGAAGATGGAATAGGGTCAATATTCACCATAAGAGGGCAATTATTAGTGATAAAAGGGTCACTAGAAGAGGTGTTGCTGCTATCCTTACACAAAATAGATTTATCCCGCACCTCATTAGATCTGCTTTGAGGATGTTGCAAGGGCTACTTGCATGCATGAGGTACATTTAGACAGTGACTTATGTTGTTCCCAATAAGACCACAATGGAAGCAAAGGTGAGAAATCCCCTCATATTCTGATATTTGAAAAAACTCTCCATGAATCCCAGAGATCCAAACTCCCAGGGGAAACTTGCCACTAAGATCCATCCTCAAGCAAACACAAGCAAAAACATTTCACCCCCAAGAGTTGGCTTGAGCATTTCCACATAAAGGTTATCCAAAAAAAGAAGCTATCCGAGCAAGGTTAGTGTTATCCCAATACAAAGAGGTAAGTAAGGCAAGCGAATCCACACATGAGAAGATAAACCCACCATAGATTGGGAGAGAAAGAATAAGACCAATGATCCAAACCAACAATAAATCCATTGCGATGCTAGACCCATAACCAAGGTGCTCGAACACCCAACACCTAGGCGTTCCAAGCAAAAAAAATTTAGATTTTACCAAAATATATTTTATAACCCTCATACTCATTTTAAAATATATGTAAAACATTTTTACACACCAAAATACTTCCAAACACATACAAATAGATTCTAAATACAACATTTCAAATATTTACCTTTTTTAATTCGAGTCACGAGTCAGAAACATGTAGAACAGAACTCTAAATTTGGAGATGTTACAACTCTCCCCTCCTCAAAAGAATATCATCATCGACATTTCAAAACTTAGATATCAGATCACAAAAATAAATTAGGATACAATTCTCTCATCTCATACTCTTTTCTGCAAGTAATTTCTCTTTAGGTTTTATTATTTCACTATACTTTCACCATTGATATTTGTTTATTTCTTAGCTTTCTGGCATCCTAGGCTATAACCCTCTCTGGTTCTTCATTATAGCTCAAATTCATACATGCCTTTACGTATTCAACAAATATTCTATTTCCAAAATTAGATACCCATTTTCCTAAAAGTGAAACTTGAAACATATTATGAATCTAAAAAATATGACTTGGCAATTATAACATGCAGATAGACTTTCCAATTCTTTTAATCACTTCAAAGGTTCCAACTTATCTTGGAATTACCTTTACTTCCTTACCAAATCTACTATTACCTTTCATAAATCTAATCTTCACATATACAAAAGGTCTTGTATGAAACTCTACAGCTTGATGTTTAACATCAAATTGCTATTGCTGACTATCATGTGTAGCTTTCATTCTATCTCTAATCAAATAGATCTTTTCAATTGCACCATCTACTAAGATTGGCCTAATCAATGGTCTTTCTCCCACATTTATCTAAGACAGCAGTGCATGACACTTCTTACCATATAGAGCTTCATATAGAGACATAATTATACTTAACAAAAAATTATTATTGTAAGAAAACTTGATCAAAGGAATATGATACTCCTAACTACCACAAAAACCCAAAATCTTCAATCTCAAAAAATCTTTCATTACCTATATAGTCCTCTTACACTATCCATTAGCCTTAGGATGAAATGTGGTTTAGTACCCAAATCTTGTTGAATACCTCTTCAAAGTATGAAGGTAGTTTGGAGGTAAACCTATCATCTGTGTTAGAGACTATAACCTTTGGTATTCCATATAATCTAACAATCTCATGTACATATACATGTGCAAATCTATCTACTAAATAAAATTATTACATCAAAATGAATTGAGCTGATTGTGTAAGACAATCAACTATAACCAAAATGTCAATATGTCCCTGTCTTGACTTGGAAAAACCCATAGCAAAATCCATATTCACCTCTTTCTATTTCCACTCGGGAAGGTGTAATGGCTGCAGAAAATCTCTTGGTCGCTAATATTCTACCTTCACTAACTGAAATGTTTCACATTTTTAAACAAAATCAACAAAATTCTTTTTTAATATAGGCCACCAAAATATACCTTTCAAATCATTAAATATTTTACTACTGCATGGATAAACAATATACTCAAAATAATGAGTCTCATGTAGAATAAATGATTTCAAATCTCAAAAAATTAGAACCTAAATTCTATTATTATAGAAAATAATATCAAAATTAGATATGTGCAGTTCATATTTGTTATCATTTTTTATTAGATCAATCAATTTTAGATATTTTGTATCTAACTTCTTAGTTTCCTTAATCTTTTCTTGTAGAGAAGGTTAAATGATCATTTGAGCCAATATACCAGGATCTCAATCGATATAAGAAATTACCTCCAATTGTAATATCTTCATATCATGGAATAAACACTCATTAAAAGTAAGTTGAATACATGAAAAGCTAGAAGAATTCCTACTCAAGGCATATGCTACTATATTAACAATTCTAGCATGATACCAAATAGTCATATCTTAGTCTTTAATTTACTTAAGCCATCTCCTTTGCCTCAGATTCATATCCTTCTAAGTGAATATATATTTCAGACATTGATATCCATAAAAATCAAATAATTAACACTGTATAGATAGAGTATCCAAATCTTCAAGGTAAAAATTATATTAGTAAGTTTCATATCATTTGCCAGATATTTCCCCTCATATGGTTTAAGCTTTATTGAAACATAGGCCATCTCCTTATCATAATGTATTAATGTGCATACTAGTCCCTTCAGTGAAGCATCATTAAAAACAAGAAATCCTTCTATACTAGAAGGAAGAGCAAAAACTAGAGCATTAGTCAAATAATCCTTTAATATCTAAAATAATCCTCAAACTCTGGAGTCTAGATAAAAACCACTAACTTCCAATTCAGTCTCATTAAAGATACAAAAATATGAGAAAAATATTTCATAAACTTCCTATAATATTCATCTATGCCCAATAAATTATGTACCTCATATATAGTAGTAGGTCGTGGCCATTTAATAACTACTTAAACTTTTTGGGGATCTATAAAAATACTAGCACTACTCACCACATGCCCCATAAAAGAAATACTCATCAACCAGAACTCACATTCTGAGAATTTTACATACAACTAATATTACATCAGAGTCTCCCAAATAATTCTCAGTTATCTGACATAATATTCCTCAAAAGTAGATTAAATTAAAAAGTCATATATGAAATAATAACAAACTGATCCACAAAAAATTTGTAAATACTCTATTCATCAGATCTATAAAGACAGCTGGTACATTAGTCAACCCAAAATGATGACTAGCAACTTATAATGTTTATACCTACTATTGAAAGCTATCTCGATCAAATTAGACTCACTCACCTTTACCTAATAAAATCTTGATAGCAGATTAATCTTAGAAAATGTAGAAGATCCAAAAAGTTAATTAAATAAATCATTAATCTATAGTACATAATACTTGTTCTTGATAATGATTTTATTACTCTATATAATTAATGCACATGCACATCACATAATTATTTTTCTTCACAAATAGAACAGGTGATCCCCATGGAGACACACTAGGATGAAAAAAAATCTATCAATGAACTCTTAAAGTTTTACCTTCAACTCATGGAGTTCCTTAGGCACCATCCTATATGGAGCCTTAGAAATTAGAGTTGTACCCATAAATATATCAATACATAACTCTATATCTTTTTCAATAGGCTAACTGACTAACTCCTTAAGAAATACATCCAAAAATTCATTCACTACCAGGACATCAGAAAGTGATCAAAATCTATACTCTTATCCCATATTGATGCCAGAAATACCATGCAACCCTATTTCCATATTTTTTTTGCTTTTATAGTAGAAATAAGACAATATAAAAGACTTTTAATTCCCTAGAATACATAACTCTCACTACCCAAAAATAAAGTAACTCACTTTTTCAAGTAAACTATCTGAGCCTCACACCAACTCAACTAATTCAAACGTAAATGACATTAAATACAAAAATAGGTAATAAAATCAAATTATACCTCCATTTCCTATGAGAAATATCAATGTCATAGAAACATACCCAATTGGCTATATATTATTTCCAATCAGTTAAGTAATAGATAGTTAAAAGATAGTAAACCTGGAGGCATGTGTAGTTAGTACAAGAAATGTTAAAAATAAATGAATGATTAGCTGTAAAATTACTTAAAATATGACATGGATGATTAAACATGTAGGTCATACATGTCAACATTTGAAGTATCATGAGCCTCCTTTTGAGTCAAATAATATACATGTGCCTGAATTATAGTTGGAGCAACATGACTACTAGGCTCTCTCTAACCTTTCCAAATTGCCTCCCTGCCATATAACTAGATCCATTTCCTCTATCAAATGGTCCCTCAAAAAATATATGGAGTGGAGCTACCCTAGAGCTTCGTAGCAGTCTAAAAAATCCCTAAAATTTGGGCTCAGATTATGATGAAATCCTACTTATGGATACTCCACCATTTTGTGTCTTTTCTATCCTCACACTAGTCAGTCATCTATAATACTGTTAAAAGTGACATCTTCATATCTCTAGTACATATATGTTATATTAACAAAACGCTCATAACTAACAACACTGGTCCTACTCAGAGCTACCACAGACAAAGATTATCTAACTTTTATAGACCTCAAATTTGAATTTACTCTTCTTCCCAAAAATCTACTTCCATATGTCTCACCACCAAATATTTTCCTAGTACAAGTCCTTTGTTGACGAGTAGCTATCAAATTATTTTTTTATCAAACAAGCTCTCTCCATAAGCTCAGAGAAATAAAAATGTGAAATGGTTCCATTGACTATCTCATACTATCTCAAAGTCCTCTTAAAATTCTATTACACTTCACTATGGGAGTATTAACCAACTGCAAAGCATATTTAACCAAAATAATAAACTCTTCCTTATATTGTATCATAGTCCTTCTCTCCTAAACTAATCTTTAAAAAGTCTACTATATTTGTTGACATATAAAATGTGGTATAAATCAGGCTTTAAATACATTATGAACTCCTCCTAACTTATCAGAGAATTCAATCTCCCTTGAAATATATCTGCTTATTAGCCTATCCCTCAGTGCTCTGCCTCACCATCTAACAGAAAATAGATAATGAAACTTTCCTCTCATGAGGATAGTACATACTATTAAGTATTTTCTCCACCCTCCTTAACTAGCCCTCTGATGCCCTAGGCTTGATTATTCCCTCAAATCTTATAGGCTTCAATCTCAAAAACATTTATAGATGTAAGTCTACCTCCTCAGACCTAGTAGCAGGAACTCTACTCTGGGCCTCACCAATCATTTTGGTATCATACTAGCAAATTGAGAAACTATATCATAACTGACTGCCAGAGCAGTATTATATACAAGAGCTTCCTAACTAGTACTCTTTCTATATGTCATATATGGGTCTAATGAATCCATAATCACATAGAATATGTAACTGAATATATATGCACATAAAAATATATAATAATGAACACCACTTGAGTTATAAATCTATTTCTATATCTCTATATTATGATTCATTTCCTAAAACTATTGCTTTAATACCACAAAAGTTTATCATAGCTCAACCCAATAGGATAAGCCCTACTTTGTTGAGATGTGATAGGTAAATCCTAAGATATAATTTTGAAAATATATTAGATTTTCTTCACATATACATTTAAAACAAACAACACACAATAGAGCTATTAAAATATCATAAGTATTAAAAATAAACTCATCCACAAAATCTCTTTTATTTCATGAAAATGTATATATATGATCTACAATATAGTACATAACTACAGAACTAAGAACAGAGTAAAATATAACCAAAGTTATCCATGATTGCACAAAAATTAAAATAGAGAAATATGTCTAAACTCATATCAAATATTGAACTACTAATCAACGGGCTCCTTCTCTTTCCTAGTATATAAAAAAGAATGCAAAATTGTACTAAGCTACAACAACTCAAATGAAAATAAATACCGATCAAAATGTTTAAATTATTTTTTTATTAAATATTTTCAGAATATTTAAATGCAGTATAACAAATAACCTTGCATAATAAGAGCATAAAAATTATTTAAAAAATCAAATAATAATATGGAACACACAAATAAATTGAAATTTACATCACATAATAATAACATAACAATTTTCTCTGGAACTAGATATAATCTCAAAGGATTCTTGCCCCTTATGACTCTCCTTATGCTTATAGTATTAGAGCATGCCTGTAGGCATTAGATTATGGATTATAACCACTAGAACATGCCTCATAAAGATCAAATTCATGGTCACGTATAGAATTTCAAAGGATTCTAGCCTCTTATATGTCACAACAGCAATTTTTAAATAAAAAAATCATATAAATACATATTTCAACTAATGATAGGAATTTAAGCATAATTATGCACATTTTAGAATTGTGCAATTTTCTATAATGATAGGCTATAGAAAATCCTATTGAGTACAAATAAATAGTTTTAAAATATAATCAAATTATCAGAGTTAGTGTAAAAAATCATTTTGAAACTTTAATCCTACTAGAACACTATTGTTTATAGTACATATTAATTTATATTCAATAAAAATAGAATAAATTCCAAATCCCCCAGTGCAAAATTTCTAAAAAATATTCAAAATATTCAGAATACCAATCTCTATAACATATAAAAATTTACATGATGACATTTTTTCAGCATAAAGTTATCCTTATTTTTTTGTAATGAAAATAGAAAGTTAATCAAAAAATATAAAAACTTAATATTTTTAAAAATTGAGATAGGAATAATATCACCTGCCTTGATATATATAACTTCCCAAAGTGGATTAACTGCTAAAATGTCCTAAAGCAGCTCACAAAACCCTTTTCCCTATCTAAAACCTCTCATTTCTCTCTCTTCTTCAGCTCTCTAACAGATGAAATGAATGGAAGATTAGAATATTTAATATTTTATGTGTAGAATTTGATCTAACGCCTAGTTGATCTAATAAACTAGTTCATTCTTCATTTTCCCAAGAGAACAACACCATAATGTCCCATTTTTAGGACTGTGGCGCCTGACTCAACTCCAAGGAACGTGAACACCCAACATCTAAGCGTTCCAAAGAAAAAATTCTTTATTTTGCTAGAATGTAGTACAAACTTTTGGGGCTTATTTTAGAAAACATGAAAAATATTTTCACACACCAAAACACTTTCAAACACATACAATGGGTTCAAAATACAAATTTTTAAACATTTTCTTTTTCCAATTTGTGCCAAAATAGGTAGAATAACACTATGAGTTTAAAGATGTCACAAAGTATAACTTGTCATGGCTAGGATAATTTATCTAACTACCTTGATAGATGAAATTGATCCTAAGCCTCTTGAAATGAAAATTTTCTCTTTAGAAATTCTCTCTCTCTCTCTCTCTCTCTCTCTCTCTCTCTCTCTCTCTCTCTCTCTCTCTCTCTCTCTCTCTCTCTCTAGCTGATAGCTTAAGGTTAAAAGGGATTTGCTAAAATACCAAGAATTTCTATAACTACTTGACCCGTTATTACCCATAGATAGAACGGGTCATACCATATTGAATGGTGATTGGGCATAATCTCTAAGATTCTTTTGGAAAGAATTATAGAATTTTTAAATAATTTACTAATAATAGAGGAGCTAAGAATTCAATTAACATAGTTGAATTCTCTCCATCAAAAGCTTTTTCATTCATCTAAAAATATTTAAAATTAAAATAATTTTGTACAAACTATACATGACATAGTTAGTACATATCAAAAAGGAAAATCCATGAGTGTCAAAATTTGACTAACATGCTTATACATACTCAAATATCTAGGCTTGTAATTTTTCCTATACTTAGACTACCCTTTATCCTTATCCTGATGAGAAATAAATATGAAAAGCTAGCATGAGCAACCATAACTCAATAGGCTACATAAACCCATTCAAATTTCCAATATTGTTTGCCATAAAAAATAAAGTAGAAATAATGAGTTAATATAATTTCATCTATGTAGAGGTCCAATCATATTGCTCAGAATAAATAAATAAACAGAGAGCAATAAGTGTTATCTCTAAAGTATCAATTATAATACCAAAATAGTAAAGAAATAGAATAGTAAGTACTTCATATTCATATCTCATAATGGTTAGAAATTTTCTCAGACATTTATACCACCCAATAAATATCATAATTCAGGATCCTAAGACTGCATGTATTAGCATATTAGATAACAAGCATATATGATGCTCAAAGTATAACACGACAAATACTCAAAGATTTCAAGTCCTTTTGACTCCCAGCAGATAGCACATGAGACTTCCTCCAACCATTATAATTCATCCATGTTTACACATTTCAAGAATACAAACATAAAAAATAAATGTATATTATCATGTAGTACACTCAGAGTCATCATAGGGTTTCTCAGAGTGTCCTACTAATAGTCAAATAATAAAAAAAATTGGGTGAAAGGCACATATGCAATTTTAACATTTTTCAAAAAATTATTAGATTACCATACCTTATTCATAGATACATTTCAAAACTTTAATTTTACTATAACATTATTTATAAATGTTAGAATATTTTTTTAATCATTAAAATGTTGTATTTTCAAAACTACCATTGAAAATTCAATAAAAAAATATCAAAATTTACATAATATTGCAAATTGTGATATACAAAAAGTTACTTGGTGAAATTTTACCCAATGAATAGATATACCAAGTATTGCATCAAAATTTCAATTAAAATGTTACAAAAATATAAAAAACTTTAGATGCTTAAAAATTGAGATTGACAAAATGTAACCTACCTTAACCTACATAATTTTTTGAACTACCCCGACAAACGAAATTGACCTGATGGCACTAGAAACATACTTTTTCTCTTTAGAAATCATTTTAGAAATCTCTCTCTCTCTCTCTCTCTCTCTCTCTCTCTCTCTCTCTCTTGTTGAAACTCGTTTACAATGAATTAGGTTGTTAAATCTAAGCTTATATCACACGGCTAACCAAGAGGGGGGGGTGAATTGGTAATTAAAAAAAACCCTCTTTTTAAATTAGGAAACAAAAATAAAACTTAAGTAAATTTTTATAGAAAACGTTTTTCAACCACAGTTTTAAAAGTAAATACACAAAAATAAAAAGCAACAAAAAAATAAAGACACGAGATTTATATTGGTTCGATCAAAACCAGACCTACATCCACTCCCCGGAGGCACCCTCCGAGTATTACACTAATACCACTAGTGACTCTCCTTTTGCACCCACAGCAAGGCGGAGAAGCCTTTACAAAAATCTCTTCCACCACTACCCGGTGCGACAGAGAACCGTCTTCCTTTTACACTCTTCCTAGTATTGGCAGAGAACCCTTCGTCCTTTCATACTCTCCTAGTGTGGGCAAAGAACCCTTCATCCTTTCACACTCTCCTAGTGTGGGCAGAGAACCCATCGTCCTTTCACACTCTCCTAGTGTGGGTAGAGAATCCTTCGTTCTTTCACACTCTCCTAGTGTGGGCAGAGAACCCTTCATCCTTTCACACTCTCCTAGTGTGGGCTGAGAACCCTTCGTCCTTTCACACTCTCTTAGTGTGGGTAGAGAACCCTTCATCCTTTCACACTCTCCTAGTGTGGGTAGAACCCTTCGTCTATTCACACTCTCCAAGTGTCGGCAGAGAACCGAATCTCCTTGACAGATCTTCTTCACAAGCAATCTAGAAGGAAGGAAGAAAAGAGTGAAATAAACACAAATTAAAAGTAAAGATTCTTACCTTTGAACACCAAGTGAAGCCTTTAAACTCTAGTAGTAAGAATCCCCTTCGAACACTCTCTTACACTCTCTCCTTGACTCTTTTTTCAATAGGCACGAAGATCAGTAGGCAAAAAGATTAAGTGGCAATTTGGATTGGACTATTTATAGGAAAGACACAAAAAACAATCCAAAAACTACATATTTTCAAGTCAATACGCATTGGATCGTCCAGTACGATCGTGGATCATCCTGGACGATTTTACTTAAATGTGTTGGAAATGAACCTAATGTATATGGGTACGAAATGACTTCGTACACACACATCGTCCCGTACGAACTAGATTCGTCCGGTACGAACGGTTATTCCATATATCGGTTCCCAAAAACTGCAGAACGTCACAAAAATTTTAGAGTCGGTTCACTTCGTCCTAGGACGAATATGGGTTCGTCCGGACGAAATTTTTTAAGAGAGCAACTCATCCTGGCACAATTATAAATTTCGTCTAAACGAAAATTCTCTAGAGGAGATTTCATCCTGGTACGAATACACTTCGTCTTGGACGAAAATACTCTAGAGAGCAACTCGTCCTGGAACGAATATAAATTTGGTCTAAATGAAAATTTTCCAGAGAACATTTTGTCTTGAGATGAATACACTTCGTCCTGGACGATCAAGACTTAGAAAAATTTTCTTCGATTCCTGTTCGTTCCATTGCTCTTACGAGGAGATAACTGACCTGATCGTTCCGTACGAACTATGTTCATCCCGTACGATCAGTACAAATTTTTTAAGATCTTCTTAAGTGTGTGTGTTTATTCACTCAATTACAATCACTCCCTCTCAAACTTAATTCAAAGAAAAATATAAGCTTTAAATACACAAAGTATCTCATGCTGAATTTTATTTGAAGTCTTCGTAGTCTGGAGTTTGATTTTCCTGAAATGTTAGTACACACAAGAGAAAAAAATAACTCTTCCAAAAAGTGTTAGGAGATAACTACACATAAAACAATAATATTTGAAATCATCAAAACTATGCAAGTTACAAGAATGTAAAACATGCACATAGCAACTCTCTTAACATCTCTCTCTCTCTTCTCTCTCTCTCTCTCTCTCTCTCTCTCTCTCTCTCTCTCTCTCTCTCTCTCTCTCTCTCTCTCTCTCTCTCTCTCTCTCTCTCTCTGTCAAACCTTAAGGTTAATAGGGACTTAGTAATTAAAATTTTGAGTGAATTTTGATATTTATAAAATATCTAATCCTGGCACCATGATGCTCTTAGAAATTCTATCACAACACGACCTGATATAACCCATAGAATGGATCATATTGTATTCGATGGTAACCTGAAAAAATCTCCAGGATCTAATGGGAGAGAATTACATTAATTTAAAATATTTATTGACTAAAGAGCCACTATTTTAGTTAATATAGATGAATACTCATCATCAAAAGCTTTTTCATACATCTTAGAAAATGTTTATAATCAAAAAAATTTATTACAGAAAGGAAATGACATAGTTAGTACTAGTTGAAACAAAAAAAGCCATGACTATCAAAATTTGACTAACATGACTATACAAACTCAAATGTCAAGACCTATATAATCTTTCCTCTATTAATCATGCAGTTTTCCCTTAACATAACCTAAAATGGATTTAAAAAAAATGCATGAGCAACCACGCTTAGCAAGCTACATTTAATCCACTCGAGTTTCTAATAATGATTGCCACTAATAATAAAGTAGAAATATTGAATCTATGTAGAGGTCCAACCAGATTGCTCAAAATAAATAAATGTCCACATAGCAGCAAAAAGTATCTCTAAAGTATCAATTATAATACTTGAATAGTAAGAAACAAAATAAGAAGCACTTTGTTAATCATATATCATAATAGATAGAATTTTTCTTAGACCCTTATACCTTCCAATAGATATTAAAATTTAGAATTTAGACTCTAATGACACTCTCTACTAGCATATCACATAACAATCCCTTATAACTCCAATTCATAATACCATAGATGCTTAGAGATTCGCGCCCTTATGACTCCCAATAAATAACACGTAAAACTTCTTCCAAGCATCAGAATTAATCCAAAATCACACATTTCAAGTATATATATATATATATATATATATATATATATATATATATATATATATATATATATATATATATATATATATATATATATATGCATTTTAAAACATAGTATGCAATGTCATAGTCATCATAGGGTTTGATAGAGGGTCCTATTAATAGTTTAAAAATAAAAAAACAATTAATGGGAAAGCCACATAAAATTTTAGTAGTCTTCAAAATTCACCAGATTACCACTCATTATTCATACCTACATTTCATAACTTTTGTTGTACTATAACACTTTTATAAGCGTCAAAGTATTTTTTCAAATCATTAAAATAGTATATTTTCAAAACCATTAAGTGTAAAATCAAAAATAAAATATCATAATGTGCATAATATTACAAACTACAATATATTAAGGGGCTGTTTGGTTGCCTGCAAAGTAAACGCAGTGTAAAATAAATGTAGTGCATTCCAAATACTTTGAAGCTGTTTGGTTGTCTACAAAGTAAATGCAGGAGAATTGTTTCCCTTGTTTCTCTTGTTTGATTAGATATATTCAGAGTAAAGTAAAAGCAATGCATTTGTAATTTTTTTTTATCATTAAAACTAGTGTATTTATAAAAGCAGTTATATATTTTTTTGAAATTATACATTTTTTTGAAATTATATTCCCATCTTTGTTTTCCTTCTGTCATCCTCAAAGTTGTCCACATCTGACCTCCGTTGTTTCTTCAAGTCCTACGCAATAGTATACTGGAATACGAAAATAACATGTCCATAAGTTCCAAAAATGGGAATAACTTTAAAAGCAGAATTTCGTTTATTCGTTAATGAGAAAGCGGAGAAAACAGTGTATTAACTCGGCATTTATTCGGACGGAGGTTAAAAAGATCGATTATAGGCTCAGGCTTTAGAAGACATGACCTGCAACAGCAACTCGCACAAATTAGTAATTAACATATTTTAATCCGAAAAAAATATCTAACAGCTTCATCAATGGACCTAAAACTATCAGACGAAATATTTCTACTATCATTCCCCACATAACTCCAGGGAAGAGCAGAGATTAGTATAGCAGCACCACACATTTCGACCTCCCAAACCCAAAAGAATGCCCAAGGAAAAAAATCAGATGGAAAAAAAAAAAAAGTTTACTTTTTCATCAAAATTCCTTCCTCGATGGATCACAGCACAGAAAATGATCACCCAAACATAAACCTAGATTTAATAGTCAGTCCTGCTGCAGGACGACCAAAAGGAAAAGAACAAACTAGTAGTACAAAGCTTAGTTCTCATCTTAAAGAGCAGTATTAAGGATCAAAAGTCGTCAATTAATACTTAAAAGAAGAACTCCAAAAACCAGCTATTTGTTAGGCGTTTGCTCAATCAAAAAAATAATGAAAATTTGACCAACAAAACCGGCAAGAATTACAAAAAAAATCCCAAAATATCACTTGAAACCGCAAGAATCCCCACTACCGCATACAAACTCACATATAGTGACTATCCATGACCCTGATTTGCAGCACTGCTAGCAAATCAGGGTCGTGCCCTGTGTCGAATTGTCGCCCTAAACCCTTTCGAGCGCTCCTTTAACCAAATCTTGTAAATACGATGAACTCTCGGATTTGCTAAATCTGAGATTTAAGGCAAATAGGAAACTGAGAATTAACTTGTTGTGAGATTTAGCAACGCAAGAGGAGCAATCAGAGGAGGAGAGATCGCCGCGGCATTGAAAGAGGGCAAAGAGTGATTGGTCGGAAGATGAGGTTTTAAAGAATTTGCTGAAGTGAAGGAAGAGCTCCATGACGGTGTTGCAGAACCAGGCGAAGCAGACAAAGCAGCATGATGCGGGAACGTCAGCAGGAATGGAGAAGAGAGCAAGGAAGAACGGAGAAGAAAGGAGAATATAGGTCAGCTCGGCCAAATCATCGTGCAACTGCCACCGAAGAATTTCTAACCGGCTCAATTTGAGCCGGTTTCAAAGTCGCGCGAACTGACTCCCCTAATCCCCCGCTATTGCTTCGGAGTTATTCCTTTCATTTCGCTCAAAATTAACTAAACAACATAGTTTAGTAAATACCTGTTGTTGCGTCCAGGAATATTCGCGATGGTAGAGAAAAATAAAGTTTAGCGTCTTAGCATTTACGAAGATCCAGCACGCAAGCAGAAAGAGAGAGATGAAGACACCCGATCTTTTTTATGTGGAAAACCCGAAGAGGGAAAACCATGGGGCCTCGCCCAGGTGAAAAGATTCCACTAAACTTGAGTGAATTACAAGGGTTGACCCGTCCCTCGATTTAGAGGTGGTCAGATTACAGTAATTTGAAGAGCTAGTTAAAGGACCGATGACGGTCGGACAAAAATTCGATGGCTTTAGTGCAGAAGTTTGGCTGACAAGGAATGATCCGATGAAGGTATGACGGTGAATGGAAGACGGGCGGTGGTCCGGTGATGGCCAGGCTGAAGTCCAACGGTGGTCGGCGGCCGGTCGGTGGTTCGGCGATGGTCGGCGGCCGGGCGGTGGTCCGACGAAGGTCGAGCAAAAGTCCGGTGGAGGCCGGGTGGTGGTTTGACGAAGGTCGGGCTGAAGTCCGGCGGCAGTCGGCGGACGGGCGGTGGTCCGATGAAGGTCGGGCTGAAGCTCGGTGGCAGTCGGCGACCGGGCGGTGGTCCAACGGTGGTCGGTAGCCGGGCGGTCGTCCGACGTAGGTCAGGCTTAAGTTCGACGGCGGTCCGCGGCCGGGCAGTGGTCCGACGGCGGTCGGAAGCCGAGCGGTGGTCCGACGTAGGTCGGGCTGAAGTCCGACAGCGAAATATTAGGGGATGTCATGTCACAATCTTTGTGATTTTTTATTACTATAAATATATGTTGCCAACGTCGCAGTGCTCCAACAATTTCTATTACAACATGACTCAATATAACCCATAAACAGAATGGGTTATGCCGAGTTGGATGGTGACATGACAGAATCTCCAAGATTAAATTGGAGAGAATTACAAAATTTTCAAATAATTTACTAGCTATAGAGCCACTAAAACTTCAATTAAAATAGATGAACACTCATCTTCAAAAGCTATTTTTTATTAATCTTAAAAAGTATTTATAATTAAATTAATTATGATTAAATAACACAGGGTACAGTCAGCACAGATCAAAATGAAAGCCATGACTACCAAAATTTAACTAACTTACCTACATGAACTCAAATCATAGGAGTTATAATATGTAATACCTACTAAAATAATAATTAGTTTCACAAGTTCTAACTCGGTCTGTTAATGGAAAATCACTAATTTTTTTGCATTTAACACCTTTGGTATGTGTTTATGAGTGACATGTATGCATGTGAACATCTTTATCTACACTAAAACAGGTTTTGGAGGTCTATGTGCTTAAAACAAAAATATATAATTTTCCCTTGGTAGACCTATGGCACTTGGGTTAGCAGTAGGGGTGTCAATATTTGACACGACACGAAAACCCGACCCGATTTCAAAACGGGTCGGGTTCGGGTTCCAGAAATCGACCCGTTTCAAAAACGGGTCGGGTTCGGGTTGACCCGGCGGGTTGCCGGGTCAACCCGCCAACCCGTTTAATTCAAAAAAAATTGAATTTTTGCATTTCCCGCGCCTGCCCGAGCTACCGCCCGCGTCGCCCCGCGCGTGCCCGCGCAGCCCGGGCAGCCCGCGTCTGCCCGCGCTGCCCAGCTCGTGCCGCACGCCCGCCGTCCGCCAGCCGCGCGCCCTCCGCGCGCCACCGCGCTGCAGCCCGCTCTCGCTCGCCGCGTCGCCGTCCCCCGCCGTCCGCCAGCAGCGGGTTCGACCCGAACCGGGTCGGGTCGGGTCAACCCGGCAACCCGCCGGGTCGGGTCCGGGTTCGGATTTCCGACCCATTTGCCTTCCCGGGTCGGGTTAGGGTCGACCCGTTTGAACCCGGGTCAGTTCCGGGTTCGACCCGAACCCGACCCGTGACCCGAAATTGACACCCCTAGTTAGCAGCACAAAACCATTGAACTCTCTATTTTTTTTTTTTACCAAAATAATTCAAATTGATGGTGCTAGGGCGGAGCTGCGATAATGTGCTCTTTAGTGGGGTGCGTTGAGGCGCTATAAGGTGGGTGCCTTGACACCAGGTTGAGATTTTATAAAATGTCCATTTCTAACAAATTTTTATATTATCAAATCATTTCTTCCTCCCTAAGGCAGCCAGCTAGGGAGAGAGAAAGATGAGATTTTCGGTAAGAGAAAGCTAGGATTTAGGTGACTAAAGTTTTTTTTTTTACTATCAGACCAACTCTAAAAAATGTATAGATCAAGTTATGTTACATTCAGCCTATCTCAATTTTTAAAAATACATTAATACTAGGATTTTCTTAATTAAAATTATAATTTCATATTATAAAAATAAGGATAACTTTATAACCACTAAACTTTCATTGTATAATTTTTTATATATTATAGAGCTAGTCATTCTATATTTTAAGGATTTTTTAGGAAATTTACACTAAGTAGTTTGAAAAGCAAGTTATTTTATTTATCTATAAAATAATCCTGACCCCAAAAAATAATATTGTAGCATAATTAAAGCTTCAAAATGGTATTTTGAATAATCCCTAATAATCTGGTAACATTCTTGACTTAGAAAATTCTTCTAACTAGTAATTATATTGCCCATCAATAAAAAAATTGGTGAAATTATAAAGTTAATTTATTTATATTTCTTTTACTGATAGATATACTTATCTACTTGAAATATATGATTATGAGGAAAAATAATGTATGGTGGAAATTTTGGTGTTGAATGCACAAAGAGCTATAAGGGCCTAAATTTTTGAATAACTGATGTATGCTAGGCATTGGGAGACATAAGAGTATATTTTCTGATATGCTAGCATAGTGAATTATAAGAGCATATTTCTGATGGAAGGTAAAAGGACCTGAGACAAATCTTCTACTTTTTTGCTCTAATAGATAGAGTTCTTATTTCTTTATTTTTAATATACAGTTTACTTTATTTTAGTTATTTATAAGCTATATTCTACTCAGTATAATGCTTTTTCATTAGTTGTTCATCTATTCATTTAATATGCCTAAAGTGTTCTTTATTAAAAAATTAGATCGATGGATGTGACATATTGAGTTGAGTTAGCTCACATGTATTTGACATTCTATTTTAGATGGGGGGAATGTGAATGAGTCGGTTGAGTAGCTATGGTCTCAAGTTCTAATCAGTCCAAGTTGTATATGTAATTTTCTAAAAAATTTGGATTCATAGCCATTTGTTTATTTACTCTATTATTGTCTATAGCCCTATACTGTAGGAAATAGATTTTATTATAAATATATTTTTATTGATGATTGAAAAGAAATTTATAGATAAGTTTATTTTATTATGCTCATTGAAAATTAATTAGAAGATATATGATATGTGTAATTTAATAAGAAATTTGAAAGCCCCAAAAATTAGATGTTAGGCTCGATCCATCAAAATTTAACTTGATATGACATTTTATCTATGGGTTTTATTGGGTTAGGTTGTGACAGTCCCTTTTTAGTATCAGAGTTATGATTTTGGAGATTAATTGTAGAATAGAGCTATAGGAATTGATATATAGCCAAGTGAGATAATTTTTGGTAATACCTTGACATTAATTTATGCTTATTTTTATGTGCATGTATGTTCAACTATATATTATATATGGTTATTAGATGGATCCATAAGATCCCAATATGATGGATGGGTAGAGTGCTAATAAGGTAGCACTAGTACAAAATACTGCTACAATAAGTTCTAATTCCATTTCTCAGTTTGTCATTCTAATAGCCAAGTTAATGGGTATGGCTTAGAGAAAATTTTCTTTATTAGATTTGATGATGTTAATAAGAGATTATATATATTTTTTAGGTTAAAACCTCTGAGATTTGAAGGTGTTGTTGAGTCCAAAGTAGTAGAGGATTGGCTGAAGAGACTGGAGAAGACTTTTGATGGGATGTAGTGTCCTCCTGAGAGGAAACTATCATTGGCTTGGTGGGGAGGTTGAGCGCTGGTGGTTGGGCCAATAGAGGAAGAAGTTTTAGTGGAGGTTGAATTCCTTGATAAGTTGGGAGAAGTTTATATATATATTTTTACAACATTATTTATACCTTCATTTATACGTTAACAGATTTATAAGACATTTTTAGATTGGTTCTAAGGAGAAGGGTAGTTATACAGAATAAGGTAAAATTTATTACCTTAGCCAGGTATGCTTTGCAATTTTTAGTGCTTTATCAAAGAAGTGTTATATGTTTTTGCGAGAATTTTAGGATAATCTGAGGCAACCACTAGTCCTACTTTACATTGTAAACTTTTTTAAGCTACTAGAGAGTGCTCATTTGATTGAAAATGATATATTGACTATTCAATAGTGGTTAGCCACTAGTGGGAAGCGTCAAGTGGTGAGAATTTTAGTAATGGAACTTTTTGGATGATAAACAAGTTCTGACCTTAAGATTCTATGAGAGGTGTACCATCTATTTTAACTCCTAGCATTGGTAGTGCTACAAGTTATAGAGGTTATATTAGTAGGGCACCCATGAGCTAGATTTATAAAAAGATGCACTTCAGTCAGTGATGTAGGATGATGGGATAGTGCTTCCAATATTATCAGTTTGGGTATAGAGTAGCTGAGTGTCTGTAGGCATGACCCAACTGACATTCTGAGCCAAGGTCTGAGAGCTTTGTTATATCGATAGAGAGATTGAGGATAGTTATGTCTTAGTGCTTATTGGGGGATCATTTAGCAGAGGTAGTGGTTCTGGTTTAGTGGTAGGGAGACCATCTGGGAGTGGTTATAGAGAGTTTATGAGTTCAGTTGCTTTTTCCGCAATTTCAAAATAAATGTGTATAGTTCGATATAATATGAGACCAAATATGCTCTATATGAGGTTACAAGTACGACATATTTTTTTATATATCTTTTAATATTTTATTGAATTTTATAACCAATCAATCATTTATTTCTAAGAGATCTTTTGATTTACTGTACTCTCCTTCCATATTATTACATTTTACTTTATCTATTATATTACTGACTAGGGATGATATAGTAGCTAGTAGGGCATATTTTTATGATATAGAGATATCTGATATGAAATAGAGATTTAGTTTGATATTTTTTCCTATTTCTAAATTTTATATTATTTTGGGAATGGATTAGTTTAGTCAGTATAAAACTGTATTGATTTTATGAAGAAAATATTTACTTTATTTATGGGTAGAAAGAACTGCTTATTTCAATGAGTTAAGGGAGTCCTGTCATGTCTGATATCCACCATACTGGAAAATATATAATGGAGGATAGGATGTAAAATATTGCTAGCATCTTTTTTAGGATTTAAACATATAATATGGATCTCTACCCAATGCCCTAATAGTATGCAATTTTCTTGATATTTTTCTCATGGAATTAGTGATTTTGCCATATTATAAGGATATTGAGTTTTGTATTGATGTATTTTTGGGTACTACTATGATACCCAAGGTTCCATATAGGATGGTAAAAAAAAAATCTTCAATAATTGAAGGTGCAACTTCAAAAGATTGTTAACAGATGTTTTGTTCGTTATAGTGTCTCTGTTAGGAGTACATGTTTTATCTATGAAGAAGAAATATGGTATAGTATGTATGTGTGTGTTGTAATATATATCATACAAAATGATGGTAAGTTCCTATTAATGATCATTAATTCTAAGTTAATAAGGAATTATGAGTCTTAAAATGTGGAATGGGACTTGAAGGAATCAAGTTTTGGAGTAAGAAAAGGGGAAAATCCAAGTTAGGAATTTGCACTCTGGGCGTTGTAACATCAGGGTTGGTGGCACCTTGGCTTTGAGCTCTTAAGAAAATTGACAAAAAAAATAGGTTTGGGCATGCATATCTGCTTTGGGGAAGCGTCGTAATGGCACTGGGTCCTAAGTGAAGATTTTTTTGGAGAATCTAGAAGAATCTCTAAAGGTGCTGCAACACTGGGGAGGTGAGCGTCATGGTGCTCGGTCAAGATAGTGAATTTAAATAATAAAATATCTAAAAATATTAAGCCATTCCCATTTCCACCCAGCTTTGCAGAGAACAAAAGAGGAGGAGGAGAAGAGGAAAGGGGAGATATGAGGATAAAATGCATGACTCGTTCGTTGGGCTAGTTCATGATATTGTCAAGCTCGAGGTTGACTCCTAAACTCTATCTCTAATTTCAATTTCATTAAATTTATAAAAAGATATGGATGAGAATGTGTTTTTATTAAGTTTTTTGAAGTTTTCACCATGTGATTTTTAATATGTTATTCCTCTCCTTATTATGAACATTTTGGTTAAATAAAATTGAGTTTTCAACTGTTTATTTTCTTACATGATATTTTGAGTATATTATGGGATAGAAGCTTTCTGGCAAATGAAATAGTCAAATAAAAGGCTTGAAATGTTCATGTGAATGTTCCTTTGAAATTAAAATAATCGAAAAGGTAAATTTCAATGATTCTAAATATGGCATTAAATGTCAAATTTAATTACTATTATATTGCATTACATTTTATATTGCATGAAATTAGAGGTGTTTTACTCTAAAATGTGAAAAAGTGTACTCTATGTTATGTTATAAGGGCCCTAAAAGCACTCTTTTAGCCCTATTTTCTTGGTGTAGATGTGGAAGAGATTCTAGCTCCACATGTTGAAAGTAGGTGTAGGAGGTGAAGTCGCACTATAAATGCTCTTTTGCCCCTATCTGTCTGATGAAAATGTGGGAGGGATTTTGGCCCACTTGTTATATATAGGTGTGGGAGGTAAAGGGAGGCATAAGTGAAAGTAGAGTTATAAGTAGGCATTGGGACATGTGCCTTATAAACATTATATTTCATATGTTAATATTTTAATAATTAAATTTAAGAAATATTCTAAAATATGCATTAGTAAACTCTAAACCTCAATATGAATTCTGTTGGGGAAAGTGAAAGTGATACGCAAATAAATCTCAAAAATAAGTATTTTGTATTGTACATGAAAACTTCAGTGAAGGTGGTTATGTAGTTATGAAATTGTAAGTGTTGGCTCTAAGGTTAGGTAGGTACTGGAACTATGATAAATTAATATTTTTGTTTTACTTTAAGTATTTTATAAGTCTTTATATTTTCTTTTATTTAACAACTTTTAAATATTTTCATTATATATTAATATCTGTGATGGATAAGGGAGAAAGTATACCGTGCTTATTAAGCTCACTCCTTTTCTTTTATCATTTAGGAAAAGGCTAGGGTCTGGTTGAGTAGAGGAGTGTAGAAGCATGCATTTGAGGTATAGTGCTTGAGATACAGATCTTTGTAATTAAGTTTATTTATTTTGATAAGAAAATATTTTTACTCTAGATTATGTATATATGTTTTAATGAAATGAAGGTTGATTATGCTGCTTTAAATTTTTGAAAATTTAGTAGCTCTAGTTATTGTTATTGGGAAATGAGTTGGTTAATTATAGGCTTAAGTAAATCTATTCCATCCATTAAATCCTAGGGCGTCCCTGTAGCTTTTATACTTTGTAAGACTAGATATCCAATAGAGAGGCCGAGGTTTCACACTTCTATTTAAATGGCGAGCTACTCGTTGGTGATATGCATCACTTCTTAATAAAGCTATATCATGTGTTTCTAGATGAAGGTCAAGATGATAATGCAACTTGTCTTCATTTTTAATAACATCAAATGTTTGGACCTTAGGACCTGAGACACCAATATCAACAGAAATAATTGCTTATGTACCAAAACAAAGATTGTAAGGTATTTCTCCTATTGGGGTTCTAAAGGTTGTATGATAAGCACATAATACATTAGGAATCTCTTTCACCCATTCCCACCAACCTTCTCTAGCCGATTCTTCAATCCTTTTAGAATTGTTCTATTTGTTACTTCTGTTTGGCCATTTGTTAGTGGGTGTGATACTGCCATATAGATCAAATGAATATGTAGATATTTTACAGAAAGATGTAAATAGTTTTCTTGTAAATTGAGTTCCATTATTTATAATAATCTTGGCAAGAAGACCAAAGAGGCTTATGATAATATTCCATAAAAATTGCTTTGCATTTGCTTCAGTAATTTTTGCGAGTGGTTTAGCTTCTATCCACTAAGTGAAATAATCAATAACCATTATAATGAACTTTCTATATCATATTGCTAGTGTTAATGGTGCCATGATATATATTCCTCATGGAGCAAATGGACAGAAACTTTAAAGAGTTGAAAGCTCCACTAATGTGATATGTGTAAGATTATAATGTATTTAACAATTATTGCATCTGCGAACGAAGTCCAAAGCATCTTATTTAATTGTAGGCCAATCAAATTCCTGTCTAAATTTTTTGTGCAAGTGCTCTACTTCTTAGATGTTCTCCATAAATTCTCGAATGAACCTCCCAAAGAGTATATTTAGCTTCTATTGTGTGAGATTTGAGATATTACATTGTAAATGCTCTTTTGTACAACTCATCTCCAATCATAATAAAATTTGCTGCTTGTCGACGAATACAAATAGTTGGTATTGAATCTTATGATATAATACCATCATGTAAGAAGGATATTGTAAGATCCATCCAAGAAGTGCTCTTTTCTCCTTTTAACAGATTGTATTTCCTATAGACCTTGTATACTAGGAAAATATATATTTTCAATGCACCTTCTACTATACAAATCACTTATGATAGAAATGGACAGCTTGGAAAACATATCTGCTCGAGTATTATGTTATCGAGGAATATGGATGATTTGATATGAATTGATACAAGAGAGAAGTGATTTCACCAAGCCAAGATATTGTATCAATTGTGGATTATGAGTGTCAAAATCTCCTTCTGCATGTGATGCCACCGATTGTGAATCAATATGAATTATCAAGTTTTTTACCCCACAATATATCGCGAGCCTTAGCCTTGCCACAAGGGCTTCATACCCGGCTACATTATTTGTTGTTGTAAACTTTAAATAATGCCCATATTCTAAAGTATCATTTTGAGGAGAACTAAGTAGTATTCCTACTCCTGCTATAGAACCTCCAAATGCGTCATCAACATATAATATCCAATGAGGTGATAAAGAATGTAATGATTCGATTGTATTTGGAATTATACATTCCACCATGGAATCAACAGCTATTTGTGACTTGATATCTGGTCGGGCAAAAAGAGAATATCAAATTTTCTCAATTCTAGCGACCATTTGACTAATCACCCAAAAGCTTCAGATTTTTGAAGGATAGTTTCATCAATCATGTGAGCTTGAAAATATGGTCGTAATTTTCTTGTTGAAATATCGATGTCAACACCATTTTATCAGCTTGTTTTGGTTGATAAAAAATGAGTAAAAATGGTCTGACAAAGCATATAGATGATCAGGTGTGGAGAGACTTCACTTTCATTCTTAATACTACTGATGCATCTCTCAACCAATAGATCACTATATAATTAATAAGGAGATGTCATTATGATGTACAATATTGCTATACATCATTTCAAAGCCATCATGAAGGGCCATCAAAAACTAAACTAACATTGCTCCTCTCTACATGCAATATAAGGAGCAAACATTTGAAGCTCAACTTATTCTATAAGAGCTAACTAATCCCAAATATTAGTCATGATAAACTATAATTCTTGAATAGGCCTATTTTTTATTGAAGAGATCAATTATTAATATCTAATTCATAATATTATTTTTGAATAGTCATATTCCTACTTTACCATTTCATAGTGCTACATACAAATTAAAAAAATTAAAATTTAGGATTACATAGAAGAACCAGCGATGCTAAAACTAAATCTTTTTCTTTAGGGGGTGTTTGGTTTAGGATTAGATTCAATTTTAGTAGGACTAAATCTTGTAAATCTGAATTTAGTAAATCTTAGGCTTATAAATTCTGAAAAGTGTTTGATATGAAAAATTATAAATTCTGTTAAATTTTTAAAGTTGTTTGGCAACAGATTGTGCCGCGGGAAGAAGTTTTGAGACTGAGCTTTAAATCCCAATAGAATTGGGATTAGGATTTAGACAAATTTATGCCGCAAATTCATAAATCCTTGATTTAAGAATTTGTAGGAGAGGCGCGGATTGAATTTGGCTGAATTTACTCTAAATCCTACTTAAAAACCACCGACAAATCCGAATCAAACACCCCCTTAGGCTCTTCGAGAAAGAAAGGGCGAAAAAACCGTCCAGGATAGGATTTTGTTTTTGTTTCGCGGTACTTTAGTAGGAGCCAAGTTCTCCTCTCTTCTCCGCGCATGGATTGTTGCGTGCCCACGGCGGTAATGGAGATCTCCACTTGCTTATTTCAAAACTTCAGTAGGGATTTTTCTTGTTTCCCATTCTTTTCAATTCCTTTTCAAGTAAATCAATTCGTTGTTGCAGGCCTATTTACCATTAACTTGCACGAGGAAAGGCAATAACCGAGAAATGTTGAAGACTTTCAGGCATATCTGCTTTGCCAAAAATCGTGGATTTGGTACCGATCCCACAAAGAGAAGGAAGGTTCGTTTTTTTATAGGTTTTGGTTTGAAGGACCGTTTTTTTTTCGGTTTTGTTAAGAACATCTTGTTAACTGCCTTTGGGCAGTAAAATAAACGGGAAACAATAATTTTCTTGATTCTTCTAAAAAATTACTTTATAAAAGTTATTTTTTTTTGAAAAACAGAATTAAAACTGTGGTTTACAAATGACTTTAAAAAAAGTTTGACAATAAAAACAGGGAAAGTATGAGCTGCTCCAAATGAAACCATGAAGTGCTTAAGCTATGCTGTTTAGGCTCCGTCGAGTCCATCGAACTTTCAAACTGCGTGTTGAGATTGAGATTAGTGCCTTATAGAATTATTCATAAAATTTTGTTCAGAATTGTTACTTTGGAGATTAGGGATTATAAAGAAGATGAAGAGAAAGAGGGAAGAGGAATTAAATGAACAGTCACAAAATGGCGAAGGCTTCTTTTCTTATTTGGTCGCTCAGTCAATTCGTTCACTTGGAGCACTTTGTATTTGGGTGATTTTTCTCCTATTGTTATTCGTAGAGGTCATTAGGGTCTTAAAAGGCCAAAAATTCACTCTATTATTAAAAGGGGCATGAATAAGGAACATAGGAGCACACATCACGAACAGCTCCGATGCTCTTCCGTAAGTCCATTATCATTTCTACTTCTTCCTGCTGTGATCAGGTTGGCTGATGATAGAGAGGACTTGTTGTTTATGGCCATTGCCAAGATGCTAGAGAGTGGTGGCCATGTGGAAGTTGTTGAGAAGTAGGTACGGTAGGATGGATATTTACTCATCATTGTGGAGGCGCCAATGAGGAGTGATTAGATGTTAGCAATTGAGTGGCCTATAGGGCAGTATGGATGTTCACGACAGTTATGGAGGCATTGGAGGGTAGTGCCCGTGAATCAATTGCAAGGAGGTAGATTGGGTAGCTACTTGGTTTTGATTGACTATAAGTTGTCGGGGTATGTTTTTCTTAGTCTATCAGGCGTTGAGAAGGTTACCATTCTTATTTAATTGTTAGCTTTTTGCGTTGGTTATTTAAATTTCAATTATGACTACAAAATAAGAGGTTAGTTAGTTAATGATAGATGTTGCTTGAATTTAAAATTGTATAAATTATTTCACATGTATAATCTATATTTAAAAAATAATTTTATTTATTTTTATCAATGTTTAAAATTGCGTATTCGGGTATTGAGGCGTTTTTCATTCGTGAGGCGAGGCGTAAGCCTCAAGGCGTTTTGAGGCGTAAGCCTCAAAAGCAAAAGATTGCGTAAATATAAAATGATAAATTTTTTATATACTAATGAGTGAATAATATAAAATATAAAAAAATATAAGATATGAAGTGAAATCAAAATATCTCAATAATAAGACAACATGAAATATAGTTCAACTCAAAATTCTATCTTTCCCAAATCCCAGTATTTTTTTCATTAACATATAATTCCAATTTCCAAAAATAAATAACAATGACATATCACATAAGAACTCATAAGTCATCAGTAGTCACACTAAGGGGTTCTTCATTTGAATCATCATTATAGTGAAATGCTCTCTCCCCTTCCTCCTCTCCTATAAAGTCCAATGTCAGACATTTACTTCAATATCTATGTAAGTTTTAATATATAGCGTGAGGCGTAAGCCTCATGCCAGTGAGGCGAGGCGGGCCTCAAGACGGGCCTCAACCAAGTTGAGGCGCGAGCCTCGTAAAAAAAACTTGAGGCGTAAGCATCGAGGCGTTTTTTACTAGAATTGCGCAAAGGCGGGCCTCAAGGCGAGCCTCATATTGTGCAATTTTAAACCATGATTTTTATTACATATCTGTATCTTTATTATTTTATTTAAGTAATAAGTAAATAACTTTATCAAGGTTCGACTCTGGGTTAAATTTCGGGTGAACCATCAAACCTCAAACTTCCCTTTTTCGATTTCAATGCCTAATCCAATTTGCGGAACCGTTCTTTTACCTTGTTCACTCATTTTACTAACTTTTTGAGGTAGAACAATATTCATCATTTTGTGAAGATTGAAATGTAGTGGTAGAGGAGTAGAAAATTCCTTTTCTCTGTGATGGAAGTCTGATTTATCTATAGTTTTTTTTTTTCCTATTCATTTCTTTCTCTTGCCACCTTAGAAAGTTTTAGATGCTTTACTTGGTCAAAGATATGTAATGCATTCCTTAGGAAATAAAAGTATAGAAATCAAGTTACTTGAATTTACCGGTCTTTAAGTACTTGATCTAATTTAGCTAATTCTTATACATTGCTTTGATTTTTCTTTAGGAAACTATAAAGACTCCAAAGGAGAACGTATCTACTTCATCCGATCCAAGGTATCTTGAAGGATTGTTTTATCTTGTACAAGATCTCATGAATTTCTCCAACATACTTCACTTATTCAGTTTATTTATATTTCACTATTCTGTTGCTTGTGATTATGTGGTATAGTACCTTTTTATATGGCTTGAAGTGCAGTTAATTGTACATAGGACCTTTCTAAGAACTAATGAAAATGTCTTGTACGATAAGGTTTTTTTTTGTCTTGATTCATGGAGATTTATATATGTGGATCTTGTAGATTTATATACTTGGATCTTGTGTAAAAGATTAAATGGACTCTAGACTTTTCATGATGAGGACATCGAAGATCAACGGCCACGATCGTGTCTATTTATTTTCATGTATTTTATTTGTTATTTGTACTTTTCCATTTATACCCTCACTTGAGGGCTTTGTTTTATGTTTGCCCGAGGGGCAATTGTGTCTTTTATTTTCCTTCATGTATTTGGCTATTTAAGCCCTCCTCTTCCTCTTGGAAGGAGATGATGATTATTGATAATGAAAAGTTTTATGTTCTTGTTGATCTCTTAGTGAGTTCACGTGATCTCTTAGTGAGTTCATGAGAGGAGAAGCCCGAGGAGGGTAATTCGCAATACCCGTCAATCTTTGGAAGTGTCCGAGGTTCGCGGTTCTTACGATCTCTGTGTGAGTTCGTTAGTTATCTCTATCTTTCTCGTATATTCTTGTTCATCTCCTTTCTCCCCTCTTCAAGCAACATTCTTCTTCCTCCACCACAACCCAAGCTCCATCAAGAAATCCCCAAACCCGATGGCAAGCCCTCTTCCTCCTTTGGCCGCCGGCCACCACCTTGCTCCAAGCCATGATGAAGATGTCAATCATCATAATGGCTCCTTGATTGTGGCCTAGCAATAAATAAAGGAGTTACCGATTTTGAATTTCAAATTTGAAATTCAAACTTTCCGAATTTGCAAAATTCCTAAAAAGGAAAGTTTTTGAAATGATCCAATCCAAATTTCATGACATGTGGAATTATTAATTTTTCATCTTAGGTGGCATCGACTCAATTGGAAAGCGCTTAATCCTTCCCTAATCTCTCTCTCCCCTCTCTCCATGCCGCCGGCCTCACCTTGAATGGAGCCCCATTCAAGCCACCAATTAATACATTGATTTCACATGAATTTGAAATCAATTTCAAATCTTCCCCCTATTTCATTCAAAACCTGAAATTAATTTCAGGTTTAAAATAACCCCCCCCCCCTCTTAATGGGCCCCCACCTAATGCCCATTAATCCTCCTTATCTCTTTTGAAATTTGAAATCAAGTTCAAATTAATTTCCTCATCTCCATTACTCCCAAATTCTGATTTGAAAATTCTCAAACTTTCAACCTAGCCGCCCCTCCTTAATTCCCTTCACGGTATCTTCAAACTTGCTGGTTTCCTGCTTACGCTAGTCCAGCAATTCTACACTGCTGTTTTGTACCTAGTGCATTCCCAAATTGAAGTCCAAAGATTCCAACGTCAAACAGCACCACGTTCAAGTTTTCCTGATTGCTATATATTGCTGTCCCAGAATTTCTGAGAGGACAACCTACTGTCCGGCACCACTTGAAGGCCACGGCTAGCTGTCCAAGCAGCCCTAGTCTCCCTATAATTGCTACCCAGAGTTCTGTCCACCTCAAAGGATTGCTGTCCTGCAATTTTCAGCAATGTAGTTCGATGTCCAGGTTGCTGGAACGGTCCCATTAGCTGTCCAGAATTTCTGGATATTGACAGATTGCTGTCCCAAGAACTCTAGTAAGAAGGGGTTGTCAAAGTGCTGTCCCAAACGGCCAGAAAATTCGTGGTGCCGTCCATCCCTCCCCAAACACTCAAAAGACCACGTCGGAGCTCCGCATTTGTCTTCCCTTGGTAAACTTTTCTTCCTACGTTTATATCTTCCTAATTCATCCTTCAAGTGTGGTTATATTTGGAGTCACAAAGCTCATGTCAAGCTCTTCACAGCTAAAGCCTAGTAATTAGAAGAGTTGTGTGAGGGATCCTTCATATCCCAACCTTATTGTTTGTATTAGAATTTATTGTTGGAACAATCTACGTATACAATGTTGGATTAAGATGGCTATCTTTTGAACTTAACTTCTATGCATGAGAATTAACCTAAGCTAAGTACCACTTAATATTTATCTTATCGTTCAATTCCGCATAAGATCTTACTTATTATTGCCTCTACATCTAAGCGTGCAAACGTCATTAAGCAAATCATTTTCGCATGAGATTGCTTCACATCATTTCAGGTGTTCCTATTTTAGTCCCAGATTTTCAAATGTATTCAATTTAGTACCTCAACTGATCACATATGAACCAAATTGCTCCTATTGTCAACTTTGCCATTTCCTTGGATGGAAATTAGTTGAGAGAAGCTTTCCATGTAGACATTTTGAACGTTTAAAGGTAATCTCACTATTTAATATTTAGTCAAAGTAATGTGATTGATCACATGAAGTCCAAAATACCCTCATAGAAAGCATTCCTCCATCAAATTTCATCCTAAGAAATGATAAATTTTATGTTATAATTAAATTGGTTCAAATTTGATCAATTGAGGAGCTAAATTGAACACGTCAAACAGTCTAAGATTAAAATGAATACATTTAAAAAGTTTATTGATCATTTTGGTCATTTATTATGTGGACCATACACTTGTTGCTAATGTTTCTCAAAATTTGTTTGGATTCATGCCATGTAGGTCTACTTTGGAAGCTATGCAATTGTTGAGAGGTTTGATAGAGAATTATTGGGAAAGTAAGGAGGATCATCGTATGATATTTTATTGATTTAGAGAAAACATATGATAAATTTCTAACAGAAGTGATCTGGAGAGTTCTAGAAAAGAAAAGAGTTTATTATGTTTATATTCAAGTGATTAAGGATATATAAAAGAGCTATTCTTATGTTAAAAAATTAGGTGGTTTGATCAAATATTTTCCTATTTCAGTTGGATTACATCAAGGATTAGCTTTAAGCCCATATCTTTTTGCTTTGGTCATGGATGCTCTTACTAGACATTTGCAAGAGGATGTACCTTGGTGTATACTTTTTGCTGATGAGATCCTTCTTGTTGATAAGATTAGAGATGGAGTTGATGAAAAACTTGAATTATTGAGGTCAATCTTAGAGTATAAATGTTTTTGTTTGAGTAGATTTAAAATCGAATACATGGAGTGTAATTTTTGTAGTAATAGATCTAGTGGTGGGATAGTGACATTGGACGATCAAGTCATAAAAAAAGAGTGCACATTTTAGATATCTTGGGTCTATTGGTCCAAGCGATGGTTAAATAGATGGAGATATTATTAGATAATTGATGTTGGATGGTTGAAATGAAGGAATGCATTGGGCTTGTTATGCAATAGAAAAGTACTATTCAAACTTAAGAGAAAATTTTATAAGATGGTGGTGAGACTTGCAATACTTTATGGCATAGGGGATGTTAGAAGTGAGGTATAAAATTAAGTGTTGCAGAGATGGGGATGCTCAGGTGGATGAGTGGCTTTATGAGAAGAATGCGAAATGAGTATAAGCATGAAAAGATTGGAGTAGCTCCAGTGGAAGAAAAAGATTAGAGAGGTTGCCTTAGAGAGTTTGGCCACATAAAACTTTGGCTTTCCAATGACCCTATTAGGAGAGTAGATGTATTATATCCGACCTATGTTAAAAAAGGTAGGGGTAGAGGTAGACCTAAAAAGACTTTGTTAAAAGTATTAAAAAGGACATTTTTTTATTAGATTTAAATGAGAATTTAACTTTTAATAGGAGACAATGGTGAAAAAGGATTCATGTAGCCGGCACCACGTAGCAGGATAAAGGTTTGTTGTTTTATGTGGAACATACATGTTTAAATTTAAGGTTTAAACTATGTAGGCCTTGAATTATTGTAATGCAAGTTGAAGTTGATCTTTCTTTTCTCCTCCATAGATCATGCTATTATCTTTTCTATATAGAACAGTTCATATGATATTTGCTTTAACGCTGCCTTTAACATATGATTTATAGTTGTGACTATGATAGCAACTTCACAATCTCAATTACAGCATCAATAACGAGTTCTACTAAAGTTAATAATCCCATCTGCAATTCCAATCCACTTTTTTTTGTTTTTCTTGTTACAAGTCCATGAATTAGATGTGTTGAAGGATGTGAAATAAATCATTAGAGTTCCAAGTTGATGACATGATATGAAGAATATGCATGATAATGCTCTCAGAACTTTTGTAAAACTAACCTTGAATAATAAAATTGCAAAACTAACCTTGAATAATAGACTAGCCGTCGGTTACTACAAGTCTATGATGGAAAACTAAGCTTCGCTGCTTCTCTCCTTTGTTTTACCCACCAAATGAATTTATTCACTAATCGGGCCAAAAGAATCAAGGGAAAAACTATCATCCTTAAATTTGCTCAATTAGAAAGTTTAAAATCTGTCTTAAATAAGTACTACAAGTTTCATATGTCTTCCACACCCAGTTCTGATCAAATATAGCTGCCATTTTCTTTAACCCCCAAATGTTATTTTTCTGTATAAATGACAAGGGGTATGAGTGAGATTTGTGTAGTAATAGATGTAGTTGGGTTTTGTGACTTTGATTGATCAAGGTTGGAGTAGCTCCAGTGGCACATATAAGATTAGAGAAATTCGCCTTAGAAGGCTTGGCCACATAAAACAGCGGCCTACCAATGACCCGGTTAGGAGAGTAGATGTATTAGATTTGACCTATGTTTGGAAAGGTAGAGGTAGACCTAAAAAGACTTGGTTAGAGAATATTAGAAATGACCTTTCTTTATTAAATCTAAATGAGAATTTGACTCTTAACATGACACAATGGAGAAAAATGATTCATGTAGCTGACCCCACGCAGTGAGATAAATGTCGTTGTTGTTGTTGCTGCTGCTTGTTATAACAACTGAGTTGACATGTGACACAATTTTAATTAACATGCACATTAGTCTTATTCAATTGTGGTGCTCTTTGTCCTATTAGGGGAAGCAATAATATGTACTTAATAAATATTGGTCTTTACCCTTTAATTGTAAATTATTTACTAATTCTCAATTGACCAAGTTTAAATTAGCCTTTATCATTTTCGTTAAACCCCAATTGGGAATTCTTTTAGTAAGTAATCTGCCCTAAGTGGGAATTGCTTGGAGCATCTTTCTTACTAATTCCAAGATTTTTTTTGGGTATTCTAGTACTTAGAGTCGGCATTTCCTTACTTGTATAACTTATGTAATAAAATGGTCAGACCTCTTTACTGTAGTCCAATTATTTAGCGAGCACTTCATAGTAGCTTATTTTTAAGAAATGCATATGTATAGAAAATATATTATGAAATAAATAAAATTGTATAATTGCTAAATATATTTTTACACTAATTATTTTCATGATGCACAATAGCTTTTAAATATATTGCATCTATTTATAATGTTATATAATATATATAATTTATTAAACATAGCAATTATATGTACCTTATAATGTAATATATAAATTTAAATTATCATTGATATAAATAGTGAAGCAAAGTATACAATAAATTGTTAAAATCCAAGCCATTCCTTGACACTTGATCCCACTACCAGGATGAGAATCCGTGAGAGGCTCATCTGGATCACGCCAATCTCTGTTAATCCTAGCCATCTGTTGCAGGACTACATATGAATGCAATCAAATTCATTAGGAATTTGCACAACTCTTGATTAGAAATAAAATGAAGAAACCACTAGCATCCTAAAACAACGAATAAAATAAGAAACGGGTTACACCCGCTTAGGCTAAATCACATAACCAGAGACTTGGAAAAACTTTCAAAATAAATTAGTAAATCACTTTATGCCGAAATAGTAGTTTCAATACAATCCCTAATCTTACAACGGGAGTTAATCAGTACCATACCTGTTAACGGCGAATGACGCACCATGGCGCAAAGGTCCCTTTGGAGCCATGGCGCATAACGCACGGCGCGGCACGCGCCATTTTGAACATGGCGCAAACTATATAAATATTATAAAATAATAAGCATGAATATGAAATATTATTAAAAATGAAAGACAGCCATAATATATATAAGTTCGACTAAGTAACATCCAAATATCTCATAATTCAAATATTACAATCTTTTTCTTAAAGATCAAATAAAAATTTAATCTACTCTTCTTGGGAATCATCGTCATCAGCAAATGTTAAAAAAGCTTCATTATTTTCATCAACATTGTCTCCTACTTCATAATCCTCTTCATCACCCTCCTCATCATCATTCTCAATAGCAACATCATGCCTAATTGAAGATTCCTTCTCTTTTCCTTTAGATCTTTTCATAATATTGTCCAATAAACATAATATGCGGGCTGCCGGGGGTCCAAGGGGGCAAGGTGGCGCTGCCCCCTGGCGGAGTTCGACCGAGCGGTACTGAGTGTGTACCTAGTTGTACTGAGCGGTACCGAGCATGTATTGAGCCGTACCGAGCATTTACATAGCGGTACCACGTGGTATCGAGCATGTACCTAGCGGTACCGAGCGTGCACCTAGCGGTACCGAGCGTGCACCTAGCGGGACCGAGCGTGCACCTAGCGGTACCGAGCGTGCACCTAGCGGTACCGAGCGTGCACCTAGCGGTACCGAGCGTGCACCTAGCGGTACTGAGCGTGTACCGAGCGGTACCGAGCATTTACATAGCGGTATCGAGCGGTATCGAGCATGTACCTAGTGGTACCGCGCGTGTACCTAGCGGTACCGCGCGTGTACCTAGCGGTACCGAGTAAGTACATAGCGATACCGAGCGGTATCCAGCATATACATAGCGGTACTGAGCATTTACTTAGCGGTACCGAGCATGTACCTAGCGATACCGAGCATGTACCTAGCGATACCGAGCATACCTGTTAAGTTATAAATTCTTATAAGAAGTAGCCGTGCAAAACAACAGAGTTGTGCGGAATAGACGGAGGTTGCAAATCGGAGTCAGCTGGTAAGATTTTTTATTGGAACAGACGAAGGAGGGGGCGAATTTGGCGGAAGCACCGCTCTGCGAGACGATTCAGCGGAAACAGCGACTTCAACTTCGGGACAGATTTGGCTGGATTCTGCGGAAGCAGCAAATGCAGCAAAAAGAAAATAGAAAACCTTCGACTTTGGGACAGATTCAACGACTTCAACTTAGGGACTGCGGGATGTGTTCGGCGGATGCAGTAAACAGAAAATTTTTCGTGAAATTAGGGCAACGAATATTCGTTTATCTTAAAATATAGATATATTTTTAAATATTAAAAATATTCATAAGTATACTGAAATTGAAAAATAATTTGGTGCGCTATTTTGCGCCGTGCGCAATGCGCCATGGCTCATGTATGGCGCAAATAGCGCGCTCTATTTTAAACACATGCGCCTCGCCATGAACATGGCGCCGTAGGTGCGCTGCGCCGCGCCGCGCCGCGCGCCATGGTGCGAGCTATTTTGCGCCATTGACAACTATGATCAGCACAGAGGTGCACTCAAAACCCTACGTTTGCTAAGCTTAGCATGTGCAGGAGTCGTCCTTTGTGACTACAATCAATTACAAGAGAAGATTAGATTCAAGAAATGTATTGAAAGGGGAAAAGATAACCTCTCGTCAAGGAGCAGTGGAGATCCTCCACTCAACACCTTCAAAATGCTCGTCGATTGCTTCTACTAACGTGTCCAGAATGCGTTTTAGGTAGTCTTCGACGGTGTGGTCAATTCTCATATTAACGTCAAAGAAAGTTGACTGAAGAATATCTGTGAAGCCGTCCTCGTCGAAGGTTAAGCCATATTCAGTTTCTGGATCCGCCATTCATAGGGATTAATGGTCGAAGTTCTCCCATGGTAGCAAGCACTCTTGAAGATTATCGAAGGGAGGAGAGGCAAGAAGTTCTCTTCAATTTGAGGTGAAGAAACAACCCCAAACCTCCTCCAAAATCTGAAAACAATTTCAGATTTGTAATCCAAAATCTGAGAGAAAATTTCAGATTTCTCTAATTAGAAGATAGAGATTTTGGAGGGAGAACTAAGGATTAGAATTCAAGTGGGGAATTAATGAAGAGGAGAGAGTTTGAGAGAGAGAGGGGGAGGGTATGGGAGGCTAGGCTGGCAACAATGAAGAGGGAGTAGGGAATTTCTTTCCAAAACGTAAGACTTGATTTTGGAAAGAAATAAGGAGGTTTGTGGGAATTAGAAATTTCGGCCAAAGGGAATAAAGAGGATTTGAATTATTTCCAAAGGAGTCACTTGAGTTTTGGAAATAATTCCAAAAGGAATCTCATGGGGCCGGCGACTTAGAGGCTAGGGGAAAGAAAAATTGGAAGCTTTTAATGCTTTCTTAGATTTGGGAAATTAAATTAAGAATGAAAGATCTCATCCTTAATTAATTTAAAATTCAAAAGGGCAAGATTTTGGAAACTTTCCAAAATTAACTTTCTTAAATTAGGAAAGAATTTTCAAAATTCAAGATAATTTGAAATTTGAAATCAGGCTTCCCAGATTTAAAGTGAGCTATTTATGGAAGGTATTTAAAAAGGGAAAATTGAATTTGGAGGGGGGAGAGAGGAGGGGTGGGTTGGCGGGTTGGTTGGGAGCCGTGGGTGGGGTGTTGGCCGTGGGGTGGTAAGGGGAGGAGAGGGGCTCGGGTGAGGTGGAGAAATCGGCGGCTTGGTGAGGGGGAGAGGGGAAAGGAAGGGAAGAAAAGATACAAGAACGGAACCACGAACCCGACTTATCTAGGTTGGTGGGTATTGCGCCAATCTCCCTCTCCTAGGGATCTCCAAAGTTATCTCCAAGAACTCTCGAACGCTCTCAAACACAAGTGGGAAAATTTCATCATAATTATTCATTACCTTGAAAAATACAACATGAGGCTCTACATAGCCAAGTATATGGGACTTTTGAAATAAAAGACAAAATTGCCCTCCGGGCTTACATACGACATCTCCCACTACAAGGGTACAACTGGAAAACAAATACACGATACTGAAAAAAAATACATAAATAAGAAAATAACATAAATAACACAAAAGTACAAAGACTCGATCGTGGCCGTAGATCACGGCCACGCCTTTGATAAGCCTTCGACGAACTGATGTCCCCATCATTCTCTCGGGGTGGGAGAAAACTGGACTCCGTCGAGTAATTATCTCTAGCGCTCTCGTAGATCTCTAGTGCATTTGGGTCAATCTGGTGCAACTCCTCGCGATCTATCCACGAATCCTCTCACTCGGGCTTTCCTTTCCACCTGATCAAATACCTCCTTCGTCCACCTTCTCTTGTGGATATCGTCTCATCACTTAGGATTGCATCCACCTGCTCTGTCATATGTGATTTAGGAATATTTGGTAGTGGAGGTAGGTTTGGGATCTCATAGGGTGGGTTCACACAAGGCTATTTGATAAGTGAATTTGGCGGGTTAAAATCAGGACCTTCATATACAACTAAGTCTTTTACGTTAAAAGAGGGATTTATATTGAAATCTGCAGGAAAATCTACTACATAGGCATTATCATTAATTTTCTTAAGTATTTTGAAATGTCCAGCACTCTTGGCATGCAACTTCTTAACTGTTCCCGGTGGGAACCGTTCTGGACGAATCCGCACCATCACGGAGTCACTAACCTCAAAAGTTTTAAAGCGTCATTTCAAATCTGCATGTAGTTTATATTCGTTTTTATTCCTTTTAATTTGTTGTGCAATTTCCTTATGAAGTTCATGCAAATGAGATGCAAATGATGATGCAGACTTCGAAATCCTGTACCTAGAACACATGGGTATCGAATCTAACGGCTGTTTAGGTTTGAACCCGTATACAATTTCAGAAGGACTTAGACCGGTGATCCGGTTAATGGAATTATTATAAGCAAATGCAGCCGTAGGCAAAATAGAATCCCAATCTCTAATGTGCTCGCCAACCAAAGACCGCAACAGATTACCCGAACTCCTATTAACTACCTTGGTCTAACCATCAGTCTGTGGGTGAAAGGTAGTGTAAAATTGTAGTTTGGTGCCCATTTTCATCCACAGGGTTTTCCAAAAATAGCTGGTGAACTTCACATCCCTATCCGATACAATAGTTTTGAGCAAGCCATTTAAACGGACAACCTCATTGAAGTATAACTTCGCAATGTGAGAGACATCGGATGTTTTGGAGCATGGAATGAAGTGTGCCATTTTGAAAAATCGGTCAACTACCACACAAATGGCATCGTGCCTACGGAGTGTCTTGGGCAGGCCTAAGATAAAGTCCATACTAACATCTTGCTAAGGACAACTGGGTACAGGTAGGGGAGTGTAAAGACCCGTGTTTTGCTTACGTTGCTTGGTCAGTTGGCAGGTGTGACATCGACTGACCAGCTGACCAACATCTCTCTTCAGACTGGGCCAAAAGAAGCAATACTCCACGGATTCAATAGTCTTGTCCCTTCCAAAGTGCCCAACAAGGCCTCCAGTGTGGAGTTCCCATACTAGGAATTCATTAAGGGAGGTGCTCGGAATACAAAGCCTCTGGCCTTTGAAGAGATAACTATCCTCCAATAGGAAATCATACACAAAGTGCGTGCTGCCTGTGGACAAGAGAGTGTAGGTCTCCTTGAAGTCGGGGCATTCCAAATAATCCCTCTTTATTTGATCAAATCCCACGACTTCTGCTCTCATCTCAGTGGTAGTCATCATACGACGATTGAGAGCATCGACAGCCTTATTTTCAACTCCCGCCTTATGTCTAAGGGTGTACGTGTATTCTTGAAGGAACTCAACCCATTGACCATGGCGTGCATTCAACTTCTTTTGGGAGTTAATATAACGCAGAGCTTCGTGATCCGAGAAAATGACGAACTCTTGCGGGAGCAAGTAGTGTCGCCAATAAAGGAGTGATTTGATCACGACGTAGAACTCTTTGTCATACGTGGAGTAACGCTGCCGAATATCATTAAGCTTTTCACTGAAGTAAGCTACTGGGTAACCTTCTTGGGAGATGACTCCTCCAATTCCGACCCCTGAAGCGTCGCAATTCACTTCGAAGACTTTGGAGAAATCAGGAAGTCGCATCATTGGGGCTTCTACCATCTTTTGTTTGATCTCATCAAAAGCTTGGGTGGCGGCCAGGGTCCAGTGGAAATCACCCTTCTTTAAATAATTAATGATAGGAGATATGATAGTGCTAAAGTTCCGAATGAATCTCCTATAGAAGGTGGCTAATCCATAGAATCTGCGGACTTCCCGGATGTTCTAAGGGATAGGCCACTCCACAATGGCCCTCACCTTCTCAGGGTCTTCGGAAACCCCTTGGGCTAAAATGATGAAGCCTAGGAAAATGACGCGATCTACAAGGAAGGTATATTTCTTCGGATTGGCATACAGTTGCTCCTTTCTTAAGACCTCACAAACTTGCCTCAAGTGCCCTAAGTGCTGACTAATTGACTGACTGTAGATAAGAATGATGTCAAAGTAGACGACGACAAACTTTCCCATGAATGGGCACAACACTTGAGTCATGATCCTCATGAAAGTATTAGGGGCATTACTTAGCCCAAAAGGCATGACTAACCACTCGTAAAGACCATCCTTGATCTTGAAGGCAGTTTTTCACTCATCTCCGGGTCGGATCCGGATCTGGTGGTACCAACTTTTGAGATCAATTTTGGAGAATAGTGTGGCCCTCGTCATCATATCGAGCATATCAAGCCTCGGAATAGGGAATCGATATTTGACGGTGATCTTGTTAATAGCACGGCCATCAACACACATTCTCCACGATCCGTCCTTCTTCGGGGTGAGAAGGACCGGCACCGCGCAGGGACTCAGACTCTCCTTAATGAAACATCGCTGCAGTAACTCGTCAACCTGCTTCTTAAGCTCGGCATGTTCCGTGGGGTTCATGCGATAGTGTGGCAGGTTCGGGAGGGAGGCTCCAGGGATGAAGTCTATGGCATGCTGAATGTCTCTAAGTGGTGGTAATTGATATGGAAGATCATCGGGAAAGACATCAGCATACTGCCCCAAAATAAACTGCACTTCCTAAGGAATGGGCTCGTTAGATTTGGTGGGAATCTCACGACCTACTAAGGTGTAAAGAGGGGCGCCTTGAGCAATCTCATCAGTTAGAACCTTGGCGGTGACAAGGTTCACTCCTTTCTTAGATTTGACTGGGTTGGATTTGTGCCATCCGTAACCCGGGGCTGCGATGACAAAAGCTTAATCTTCTTACCCGCATGTTCGAACACGCAGGTGTTTGAACGCCCAAAAATGCGGACATCATTATCATAGATCCAGGGACGACCTAACAAGATTTGTCCAACATTCATAGTCAACACATCACACCAAACATTCTCCTTATAGGTGGCAAAGGAGATGGGTATGTGGCTTTGCTCTTTTACCTCCATGGCAGTGGAGTTGACCCACGCTACTTTATACGGGTTGGGGTGAGGAACGGCAGACCGACCTAACTGGGATACCATGCTGGAGGAAACAACATTTATGCAGTTACTGCTATCCATGATGACCTTACAGTTCTTATCTTTGATCTTGGTGTAGGTGTGAAAAATCGAAGTCCTACGCCAGTCATCCATGGGTGTCGGGTGGGATAGCGCACATCTCACCACGCAGATGGGAGAGGTATCCAGTTTCTGAAGGCAATGAAGGGCCGCAGTGTCGTCATCCTCCTCAAAGTATTCGCCTTCTTCCTCGACTTGGTGGATTTGATCAACCTCGGGCTCGAGATCGTCCTAAGTAATCTCCTCGATGATCGAGAATTTATAAGGCCTAGAGCACTAAGAAGCGATATGCTCATACCCTTGGCATCGAAAACACTTGGTCTCGGGATTTGACCGAGGGGTATCCGGGGTGGGAGGTTTGGTTCTGAAGTCAGTTCTAGGTGCAGTGGGACCCGTGGGTGGTCGGGTCGTGTTCCCAGGAGTGGGTCGGGTAGCAGAAGTGTGTGGGGTGGAACTACCAGCTGATCTGTAGGAGGGTCTAGAGTCATGTGAAGAGTTGGGGATCGAGTGTGTCATTAAAGGTAAGAGCATCAACCTTTGACCCAGTCCAGGAAGAGCTGGGGATCGAGTGTGCCATCAAAGGTGGGAGCATCAACCTTAATATTTTTCATAAGTAGTGCATCAGGATCATGACGTGGGTCATGTCCGTGGTAAGGTGCTCGATGATTGGCACGGTGTTGCCTCTCATCCAATTCTGGATCATGACGTGGGTCATGTCTGTGGTACAGAGCTCGATGATTAGCACGATGCTGCCTCTCATCTGGGTAGGTTTCATCCCCATACATAAATGGTGGTCTAGATGGGGTGTAGGGAGTGGGGTGCTCTCTAGCTCGCTCAAGTATATCAAATCTCTCAGTGGTGTTTCTACGAAGCTCAGCTAGATCCGCTTGGTTTTCCTTAAGTTGCTGGCTAATGTTGTTTATTTGACCTATCAACAAGTCTAAGATCCTTCCTAGTTGTTTCGGGTCCATTGGAAGTTACTACGGGACACCTAACAAAACCAGGATGTAATAGGCAGCAATTAATATGAGTAAAACACAATGATGTGATGCAAAATGATAGTAAAAACCAATAGGACAACAACCTAGTAGTGTTCTAAATGACACTAGTGCAAAGATTAAAATACAGAAAAGGAAACTACCAGGAATCCTAAAACATGCAAGAGCATACAATGCTCTGATACCAAATGATGCAGGACTATGTATGAATGCATTCAATTCATTAGGAATTTGCACAACTCTTGATTAAAATAAAATGAAGAAACCACTAGCATCCTAAAACGACGAATAAAATAAGAAAGGGGTTACACCCGCTTAGGCTAAATCACATAACCAGAGACTTGGAAAAACTTTCAAAATAAATTAGTAAATCACTTTATGCCGAAATAGTAGTTTCAATACAATCCCTAATCTAATAACGAGAATTAATCAGCACAGAGGTGCACTCAAAACCCTACGTTTACTAAGCTTAGCATGAGCAGTAGGAGTCGTCCTTTGTGATTACAATCAAATACAGGAGAAGATTAGATTCAAGTAATTTATTGAAAGGGGAAAAGATAACCTCTCGTCAAGGAACAATGGAGATCCTCCACTCAACACCTTCAAAATGCTCGTCGATTGCTTCCACTAATGTGTCTAGAATGCATTCTAGGTAGTCTTCGACGGTGTGGTTAATTCTCGTATTAACGTCAAAGAAAGTTGACTGAAGAATATCTGTGAAGCCATCCTCGTCGAAGGTTAAGCCGTATTAGTTTCTGGATCCGCCATTCATAGGGTTTAATGGTCGATGTCTTCCCACGGTAGCAAGCACTCTTGAAGATTATCGAAGGGAGGAGAGGCAAGAAGTTCTCTTCAATTTGAGGTGAAGAAACAACCCCAAACCTCCTCCAAAATTTGAAAACAATTTCAGATTTGTAATCCAAAATGTGAGAGAAAAATTCAGATTTCTCTAATTAGAAGATAGAGATTTTGGAGGGAGAACTAAGGATTAGAATTCAAGTGGAGAATTAATGAAGATGAGAGAGTTTGAAAGAGAGAGGGGGCGGGTATGGGAGTCTATGCCGGTGGCAATGAAGATGGAGTAGGGAATTTCTTTCCAAAACGTAAGACTTGATTTTGGAAAGAAATAATGAGGTTTATGGGAATTGAAAATTTCGGCCAAAGGGAATAAAGAGGATTTGAATTATTTCCAAAGGAGTAACTTGAGTTTTGGAAATAAATCCAAAAATGAATCTCATGGGGCCGGCGGCTTAGAGGCTAGGGGAAAGAAAAATGGGAAGCTTTTAATGCTTCCTTAGATTTGGGAAATTAAATTAAGAATGAAAGATCTCATCCTTAATTAATATAAAATTCAAAAGGGCCAGATTTTGAAAACTTTCCAAAATTAACTTTCTTAAATTAGGAAAGAATTTTCAAAATTCAAGATAATTTGAAATTTGAAATCAGGCTTCTCAGATTTAAAGTGAGCTATTTATGGAAGGTGTTTAAAGAGGGAAATTTAAATTTGGAGGGGGGAGAGAGGAGGGGTGGGCCGGCGGGTTGGTTGGGAGCCGTGGGTGGGGTGTTGGCTGTGGGGTGGTAAGGGGAGGAGAGGGGCTCGGGTGAGGTGGGGAAACCGGTGGCTTGGTGAGGGGGAGAAGTGAAAGGAAGGAAGAAAAGATACAAGAACGGAACCACGAACCCGACTTATCTAGGTTGGTGGGTATTGCGCCAATCTCCCTCTCCTAGGGATCTCCAAAGTTCTCTCTAAAAACTCTCAAACGCTCTCAAACACAAGTGGGAAAATTTCATCATAATCATTCATTACCTTGAAAATTACAACATGAGGCTATAAATAGCCAAGTACATGGGACTCATAAAAATAAAAGACAAAATTGCCTTCCGGGCTTACATACGACATCTCCCACTAAAAGGGTACAACTGGAAAACAAATGCACGATACTGAAATTAAAAAAAAAATACATAAATAAGAAAATAACATGAATAACTCAAGAGTACAAAGACTCGATCGTGGCCGTAGATCGGCGGCCACGCCTCTGATAAACCATCCACGAACTGATGTTCCCATCACCATCCTTTAACACTTGTTCCCATGGTCAGGATGGGAATCCATGGGAGGCTCTCTTGGATCATGTCGATCTCTTTCCATATTTGGGTGGCCGATTTAGGAAGGATTATATTAGGGCGTGCATGATTATGTAATTATTTGTTTCTTTATTAAGATATCATGTATAGATATATAAATAGGGATAATTTTGTATAATAAAATGAAACCTTTTTCCCTCTCCAATTCTCTGAATATAACATGGCATCAGAGCCAGATTCCCACCACCAGCCTTCATTGCTAGAATTCTATGTAATATTGATCTTTCTACCGGCCTTCATTGACCGAATTATGAGGAATATAAGTTTCTACCACCGGCCTTCATTGCTAGAATTCTAGGGACCATTGTGCATCCAAGACCAAGGGGAGATCGAGCGGTAGGGTTCCTCTTGCATGCGACGTCCAGAGTCGACCGAGCAGAAGAGAGCATAGGACCTCCTCCTGTGTGTGTCTAAAAAGAGCCGAGAGTTCCCTCTCATGTGGGGCAGGGACAAGCAAGAGTGCAAGACTTGCACTCCCTCCTACGATTTGACCAGAGGGATCAGAGGCCTTGCATGCACTTGTACTAGTCGATTGAACATGAGTCTATCGGACGACCTGGGAAGGAGGAGATCTGCATGCTAAGTGCTGAATCATTTGAGACGTGTTTTTTTGTTCCTATCCTTGAAGCTTGTCGCAAACTAAAAATATAAATATTTTTCTTTTTTTACTATCGTGCCTTTATTGTTGGCCTTCTCTTGAGAATCGAGAGGGGGACAGGCCCGAAGGATAATTAATCCACTTTCCCTGCTATCCCATTAGCGACCTTTATTGTCATTTCTGATATCTTAAGGGCATCTGTTTAACGCAGCCTCATTGCTGCGCTGTACCTTGCATGCTTGATTGAGATAGCTTTCATCGTTATCCTTCGCTGCAATAATGTTGAAGTTAATTCTTCCTAAAGCTTTGACCAAATGAAGAAATCTATGGTGAACCAAGCGACTTGATAACTCTACCTCTCTGGGACTAATTACTAAGCTAGGAATGATAAATCTATGTTCCCCAGCTTGAGGGGGAGTGTGAAATCCCAGCCATCCCTTAGCCCTTGATCCCACGACCAGCATGGGGATTCGTGGGAGGCTCACTTGTTAAATCTCAGCCATTCCTTACCTCTTGATCCTATGGCCAACATGGGGATCTGTGGGAGGCTCACCTAGATTACGCCAATATCCTTCCATATTCGGGTGGCTGATTTAGGAAGGATTATATTAAGACAATTATGCATGATTCCATAATAATTTGTTTCTTTATTAAGATATCTTGTATAGATTTATAAATATGGATAGTTTTGTGTAATAAAATTAAGCATTTTCTTTCTCAAATTCTCAAATTCTCTGAATTTAACATGGTATCAGAGCCAGATTTCCATCACCATCACCAACTTTCATTGTTAGAATTTTGTGGAATACAGGTTACCACCATCGGCCTTCATTGCTGGAATTCTGAGAAATATAGGTTCCTACCCTGGCCTTCATTGTCAGAAGTTCGAGGAATACAGGTTCTCTCCATCAACCTTCTTTGTCGGAATTCTGATGACCTTCATGCATCAAAAATTGAGTAGAGATCGAGCGGGAGGGCTCTTCTTGCATGAGAATTCTAGAGTCGAACGAGCAGAAGCGAGTGCAGGACCTCCTACATGTATTTGGAAAGAGCTGAGAGTTCCCTTTCATGTGGGGGCAGGGACAAGCAAGAGTGCAAGACTTGTTCTCCCTCCTACAATCACTCCTACAGTCATACTAGAGGGATCAGAAGCTTTGCTTACACATGTACTGGATGATCGAATATGAGTCTGCTCAGATGGAGTCGGATGACCTAGGATGGAGGAGATCTGTGTGCTGAGTACTGAGTTGCTTGAGACACGTGTTTCTGCGCCTGTACTTGAAGCTTGTTGTGACCCTTAAAATAATTTTTTTCCTTTTGTATTGTCGTGCCTTCATTGTTGGGTTTCCCTTGAGAATAGAGAGAGACAGAGAGATCGACTTGAAGGATAATTAATCCACTTTCCCTGTTGTCTCACCACATGCCTTTATTGCCATTTCCGATATCTTGAGGGCTACTGTTCAATGCAGCCTTCATTGCTGCCCTGCACCTTGCAAGCTTAATTGAGATAGCCTTCATTGCTATCCTTTTGCCACAACAATGTTTGAAGCTAATTCCTCCCAAAGCTTTCACCAAATAAAGAACACTATGACGCACCAAGAGACCTGATAACTCTATTTTTTTGGCACTAATTACCAAGGGAATGACAGATATGTATTCCCTAACTTGAGAAGTGTTAAAATCCCAATTGTCCCTTGACAATTGATCCCACGACCGAGATGGGAATCCGTGGGAGGCTTATCTGGATCACGCCGATCTCTGTTAAATCCGAATAGTCCCTTGACACTTCATTCCACAACCAGGATGGGAATTCATGGGAGGCTCACCTGGATCAAGTTGATCTCCTTCGATATTTCGGTGGCTGATTTATGAAGGATTTTATTAGGGTAATTATGCATGATTCTGAAATTATTTATTTCTTTATTAAGATATATTGTATATTTCTATAAATAAAGATAATTTGTATAATAAAATGAAGCTTTTTTCCTTTCCAATTCTCCGAATTTAACATAATTAAATTATACTAAATATATGATTATTATAAATCAACAAATGCTATTGAAATTATCTTTTTTTATTTCATAAATCATATAAAAACATATGATGATTAAAATTATCATTTGGGTCCATTTGTAATCGCTTTCAGACTTTGCTTTTATAAAAATGTATAATAAAAGCATTATAAAACGACTGATTTTGATGAAAAAATGTATAATATAATTTATTTATATTGTTTTTATTTTGTAGTTGACAGTATACAATAATTTTATTTAATTATTTTCAAAATTTTATGATAATGTATTTGTTTTCAGAAATTTTTTAGGCTAGTAAATTTTATGTTCATTTGCATGGCGTGTTTACTAGCGTCTAATATCTTGACTTATCTTTATTTGTATTTTGTCTATGAGTCTATTTATGATTTACTTTGAGTTCAAACAATAACAATGATTAAATTCAATGTTACATTTGAAAATAGAAAGCAAACAACTATTATATTGTCTTTGTGCATCCCTGGATGGTTGCAGCCTGCAACTGTGATAGCAGAATTGCTGAAATTCTGCTCTGTTCGATCCTAGTTAATATGTAGGAAAGCTAGATTAAGTTGGCCAATAATGATTTTTTTGTTCCTAGAGATAGAGTTGACGAGTATGGATGAAGAAGAAGAGAAAGAGGAGGAAATACTAATGCCAACAACAACAAGCCTTTATCCCACTACATTGGGTCCGCTAAGAAATGCTAATGCCAATTGAATGAAAATGTGTTCTAGTTAATTTCCATTGATCTCAAGGCCTAGTTACAAGTTATAGTTATAAGTTATAACCATCTAATTTTCTAGTAAAGAATTAAGGAAGTTACATTAAATTTAAAATATAGCCTTAAAAACAAGAAATTTAAAATAATTGCTATTCATTCTAGATAAGATATTTCGTAAGTCAACTCCTTATTTAAATTCTTATCACATATATTTGATAGTTAAAAATGAAATTACCTAAGAGAATATTCATTGGAATTTTTCTCCTTGATTTGGCTACCCCCTCATTTTCTGAGATTTAGATTGAATTTTGCCTAGATTTTCTCCATACTTAGCTTGATTTATGATGGATTTTCTCTATGTTTGGCTTGCTTTGTAGAGTTAGTTTAGACTTATCTAAACTCCTTGAATAATGGCCAGAAATCCTACTTAAATGGCTTGAATTGTAGAGTTAGTTTTGAATTTTCAAAACTTGAATAAGCTCCAAATTTTGGCTTCCTTGCTGGTTTGGGTGAAATTCATGTTTGAACTTGTTATTTGGGACCCATTTAGTTTGACTGATGCTCCATCTGATGCCATAGACCCACATGCTTTTTTTAAATTTTTATGGATGCTATTGATCTTGATTTGATATGGCCAAGCCTAATTTTATTTGCTTACGCAAATCAATTTTAATTGGCTGAATTTGGGCTTTAAGAGCCTCTCAGATCATCTAAAGTAATTCCCCTGTGAAGTTTCTAGCAGAATATGTTCTATAAAAACTTTTACTTTATATTGTAGATCTCTTGTAGAATGGGAGCCAAGGCTTACTCCTTTTCAAATGCTTTAGTTTGAATGGCGAGTTTTAATAAAATTAGCTGAAGAATCAAGGATCATTCAAGATTATTGGTCTTGATAACATAAGTGCCTTGTCACGTTTTATGGAGCCATAATCAGACGAGCATTTTGGGTATGGGATCCCTACTCATATGGCCAGACAAGATGAAAGTGCAAACATCTTCTATGTTCGCTTGTGGATATTTATCCCTATTTATTTCTTCTTTCTTCCAATCTTCTTCTATCCTCCTTTTTTCCCTCCGTCTTTTATTTTATTCTCTATTTCATTCTTCCTCTTGTTTTATTTTCTGGTATCATCCTCCCTCCTGTGTCGCCTTTACTCTTCCACTTTTGAGAGCCTCTAATAGGCAACCATTAGGCAATTGAACAAATTACCCAAGTTGATTAGCATTTTCAGACACAAATGGAATGCACATAAACAATTACAGACATGTCAATGCATCCATGCATATTATAATTTGCACAGCTGTCACACATACATAGATGCATTGTATCTAAGGTACTTAGTATGATTCTATGTTGACCAGGAAGAAGATGCCCTTGTTATTTGCTTTCACTTTTTCACAAAGCCCGGCACTATGGATGTTTCACTCTGATTATTTTGTTTTGATGGCTGTTCTTGTTCTTTTTTTCTTTGATTTTTTGTGCTGCCTCTATTTTCTTTCTTTCATCTCTATGGTTGTATCCACTGATTTTCAAAATTGTTTGTTAGATTATATTTAGGCTCCTAAAGTTTTAGCCTAGTAACAGATCCCTCAAATTTTCATCTTTTACCTTCAAGCCTGTTGCATTTAAACTCATTAAGGTGTTACTGCCTTCAGTTATGAACATTAATAAATGATTAATTGATCTATGATATTTTCTCTTTATCATCATGATATTTTCTTAGGTTATTATGCTTTTTCCTTCATGTCCTTGTGCTAATCAATAACTCTTCCCTACTCCATCACCTCTTGAGGACCACAACTCCACGTTACTTGACTGCCAGCTACTCCACCTCTGCCTCTAGCTCTAAATTCTCTCATGGACCACAACTCTCCGTACCCTACTTTCCTATTAACCACACCCTTCCCGTCCATTAACCACTACTTGGCCCATGCCTTTAGAGCCATATTAATGCCATAAAAAGAGTTGACATTGCCTTTACAAGAAAGTACTAATGGACAAATAGAAACAAGGACTCAAAGGAAACCTTAATGTGCCCTAACGACCAAAGGGCATTATGGTCATTGAATTTTTATTGATGGTTTGGTAATAGTCTAATTTATCGAAAGAACTTGGAAGAAATTGAATTAAAATTTGAGTGGTCCAACTGTGGGAAATATAATTTTGAGGGACCTAATTGTTGAGGAACTCAGGTATAATTTGCTTTTTTTTTTTCAGCAAGTTAGCTTCTGGAGTATCAAGGACGAGAATTAAAGGTAAGTTGTATTCATCTCTATAAATTTGCAATTATAATTTACATCATTGATTTTATATGTAAATATCTGTTTTATTCTATGCACGTGATTTGTCTATAAGCTGCACTTGTCCATTACTTCCTCTATTTATGCCATGTTTGAAGATCTGAAAGTTTTTTGGGTTGATCTTAGCTGACAAGGACATATGTCTTGAAGTTTCTTTTGTCTTTTCCGTAATACTTTTTGATTTTTCTTATTTGTTAATAACCTTTGTCATGGTTGCTGTAACATGTTTTCCAGTTACATTCTTTTGCGGTCTTAAAGCTCTGCAAATAATATTAGGGGTGTAAATGAGTTGAGTCGAATCGAGTATCTCCCTAATCAAGCTAAGCTTGTTTAACTGTTACTGAGCTCGAGCTGAGCTCGAGCTCATTTACTAAGCTCGAGCTCGGCTCGTTAAAAATTCATAGGCTCGAGCTCGACTTGATAGCTTGAGCTCTTTTAGAAAGCTTGAGCTCGATTTCTTTGTTTTAAATTAAAAAAAAATATTTTTTTTAGATTTTTAATATATTATTAATTTAAAAGTATTAAAATATATTATATAATATTAATTTAAATTAATTATTAAATATATTTTAATTTAATCAAGCCGCTCAAATAGCTTTCGAGCCTAGCTAGGCTTAAGCTCGAGCTCGAGCTTGAGCTTGAGCTTGAGCTCGAACTCATGGCTGGATAAGCTCGAATTGTGAGCTCGTTAATGAGTCGAGCTCGAGCCAACTCGACTCACTTACACCCCTATATAATATTATTGAAATTAATGCCACCAACCCATCTATGGCCCTTTACCACTGGTAGGTGGGTAGCAAGGCTTTTTATGGTTTCATGAAAAACATGTAAAGTTATTAACTGAAAATTCTTCATCTGAAAATATAGGACTTCAACAATACCTAAACATGATGCTGTTTAGTATTAAATAATAAAAAAAAAAAACCCAATTTTTTTTGTTCCCTTGAGGAAGGAAATCATAGGTTGGTCCCTTGAGTTTCTTTTCTGTCCTATTATGGTCTACCAATTTGCATATTTGCACTTTTTGGCTCATCCAGTTAACATCACCCCTAAAATTAAGCAAAATAAGTATTTATGTTTCATCCTTTGTGAAACAAATATTTTAGAAGTTTCATGCGCATTGAAGGTGATTATTATTGAGGCTATAGGAGGAAAGTAGGACACTTTAAAAGAGACTATTATGCAGCTTATAAATTTTCTTTAATAATGAGTAATAGTTTATAGCATAGTTTAAAATTGCGCAATTTGAGGCGCGCCTTTGCGCAATTTGCTCCAAAATAGCCTCAAAGCCTAAGCAATTCTCAGGCATTATGAGGCGTATGTCTCAGGTGGAGTGAGGCGTGCCTTAGTAGCGCTGTTGCGCAATTTCCTTTGAGGCGTATGCCTCTAACATGGGGCCCTACTTACTTAAAAAACCTCTTAAATTCTTCCTTATACCCACTTACCCGACCGAAGATGTGAACCGAAGCTGAGCAGGAAGCACATAGATGCCCGATTCGGCTCTCCCGCATGTTTCCGCCGCCTCTCTTGCCGGTGCCGCCTCTCGCCGGTGAGTCCTTTGTTTCCGGCCGCCCCTCTACATCACTTCTTTAAGTGTTCTTTGGGTTTTTTTTAAGTTTAGGGTTTGATTTTTCAACTTATAGGAAAGATAGGGTTTTAATTTTTTTGAGTTTGTGTGTTTTATTTTGCATTTGTGCTTTAGGAAACATGGTTAAGGGCAAGGAAAAGACAAATACGTCATTGCGGCGTGATCCTTCTTGTAAATACAGTGTGCAAGTTGATGTAGGAGGCGGCGAGAAGACATATGTGTATTTAAAATGTAATTTTTATGATAAGGTGGTGAAGAGAGAAGTTACTCACATGAATGAACATTTATCCAGCTCACATAAGAATGTAGCACCTTGTGCGAATGTGTCGGATAAGTTGAAAGAGGAAATTACTGCTTACATGAAGAAGAGTATCATGGCCAAACATTTACAACAGGAGCAATTTGATGAAAGGGTCGAACATAGTGCTTACTATGGGAGTGAGAGTGGAAAGGACTCTTCCTCCACTATGCATAATAGAGGTGCGCGCGGTCCTATGGACCAGTATATGGTTTATCCAGGAGAGGATATAGGACAAGCACAGATGATGCCTGCGGCTAGAGGATCTAAGTGTGGATGTCTTGAGGAGCGAAGCAGATCAAGTGGACACATCTACTAGTACCACACAACACACATGCACTAGTTCTGCAGCACACTAACCAAATAAAAGTATTTCACAACTTCTTATATGCTATTATATTATATTTATATCAAGTGGACAATTAACATAACAATGATCATTCTTATTGAACATGGAAGAGAAAAGTGAGTAACATTGAAGATGATGAAGATATGACATTCATAGATACAATTGGAGAAGAAGATTCCCTTGAAGACCCATTTAGTGATGGGACATGATTGGATTTTATATGTTATTTCTTATTTGTATTTTGAGAGTTTTGATAGACTTATATTTTGTGGTTCTATACTTTGAATTATACCATGCAATGCATATAATGCATCTATTTTATTATTTTCCATTAATTTCGCTTATCATTTAGATGTTTTTATTATTTGATAGACTCTTACTGTTATTTACCTGCTAAATCAAAAGTCAGAATTCTATTTGAATAATTAAAAAGAATGACTAGGATTTTAGATATGATAGATTTATTTTGATTAAATTATTTTAATTATAGTCATATAATATGTAACAATTATTACCATTTGAATATTAATTAATGAATTAAATTGTCAATAATTAATTAAAGAATAATTATTACTTTGAATATTTGAATTTTCTAATTCTATCATTTATAATTACAATCCTATAAAATATTAAGATTTTTTAATGGAATAATTAATTAAGATTTATACTTCAAATTTTTTATTTTTAAAATCACGGATTATTAAAATTATGAAAATTTAATAGTTATTAATGAATGCATAATTTTATTAATTGCTAGGATAGGTATAAATTAAAATTATAATGAAAATAAATATATTAATTAATTGTAATTAAATATATAAATAAATGTAATTAAAATCTTTGACATTTCTAATAATTGGCTCTTACTTAAATTCGATTAATGCAAATAAAATAATAATGTGATGCATTTAATTAAATAAATTGAGTTAAAAAATAAATTAAATGTATAAATAAAATGAATAGTTTGGATTAATCTTTGTTAAATAAAAAGAAAAGATATTATAAATTCTATTTTTATCTTACTGTATATATATACTAAAAGAGATTAAGAAGTGTAGAAGATATGAAGAAGAACAAGATGTGTAGGGGATACAAAGAAGGAAATATGAAGGGTATGAATTAAGATCATGAGAAAAGGGAATAAAAAACATAAGAGATGTGAAGAAGAGAATACCAAGGGGTATTCAATGAATAAAAAGGAAGAATTAGGATTCTTTTTCATTTATTTGTTCAAATAAAAAGTTATTACATATTAATTATTTTTTAATACTATCAATTAATCATAATAAGATAATAAAATCAAAGGCTAGGGTTTTATTTAAAAAATTAAAATGAAAGGTTAGGATTTTAGATATGATAGATTTATTTTTATTTAATTATTTTAATCATAGTTATAATATGTAACAATTCTTAACATGTGATATTAAATAATGAATTAATTAAAGAATAGTTTTTCTATATTTGAATTTTCAAATATTATTATTTATAATTATGGACTTATAAAATATGAAGGTTTTTAATGGAATAATTAATTAAGATTAATACTTTAATTTTTATTTTTGAAATTATGGATTATTAAAATTATGATTTATGTTATTAATTGCTCGGATAGGTATAAATTAAAAATATGAATTTTAACAGTTATTAATGAATGACTTATGTTATTAATTGCTAGGATATGTATAAATTAAAAATATAATGCAAATAAATTTATTAATTAATTGTTTTTGAATATAGAAATAAATGCAATTCAAATCTTTGGCATTTCTAATAATATAAATATTTTTAAATTTATTAATTATTAATAATGTAACGAAGGGACTAGGATTTGATATGGGTGGAAACTCAAGTGGCTTTTTTAATAATAGTATAGATTTAGGTTCGAATTACTATCTAGTGGTGATTTTCACCTTAAATCTAGGATATGAGGTTGATGTTCTTTTCAGTTATATCGTAAGCCCTCATTTTGCCTGGCAATTTTTTCTTGTAAATATAAGCCCCAACACTTTGAATCAAATTATACAACTTTAATATAAATTAAATTTAAAAATGGAAACTCTAGCATATGATTGTTTTGAATACAGCTGAGCATTTCAGAATTAAGTACTCCTATAATTTTTTTAATTTGACTTTCATTCAAAAATTAATTTAAATTGATTGAATATTCCTTAAAATTTTAAAGACTAAATCTTTGATATGAATTTATTTAAAAATTATATAAAATATTAGTCAATGTTTTAATAAAAAGACTCGACAACTATTTTAAGAAAAAAATTTTGTAAGGGACAAATATCCTTGGGATGTAATTAACCCTAAATGCTTGTAATTCTGTGCAAACTATACCCCAAAATAAAAGTGTCATATTTAGTCTAACATATTGAGTAGGGGAAAATCTTTTGTTAAAAAAAAAATGTATGTTTTGCTGTAGTAAAAGAATATTTTTATCCTCCAAGTTAATATATTATTTTCTATGTCTTATTCACCCACAAAATATTTCAAACCTGTTGAGGATAGCAAAAATCCCGCCAACAGGAATGCCCTTAAGAAGGAATTTTACATTCATCTCATAACAAAAATAGTTGCCTACCTTGAAGCCTACTTAAAATCCTTGGATAAAATGATATATCAATCACTCGTTCATATGCATACTGATCTAAATTAGGATAATCCATGTATTTTATTTTACTGAGATATGAAAAAGAGCAAACTAAATTTAAAGTGTTAGAGTTCATCATTAAATTTATGTTCCCCTTACCCAACTTTCGGGGTAAAAGAGACAAATTCAAACTAATTAAGGGTCAAATGCCATCATAAATTCTAATTTATGCTAGATTAATCTCATCTGTGTTGTATCAAACATACAATAATAATTAACGCTATATAGTTACAAGTTTAATTTAGCATAAGTACCCAATAATTAGAACCTCATGATGAATCTAAGCATTTTTGTGTTAAATATAAATAAAAATTAGAAATTGTTAGGAAAAGATAAGCGTGTTGCAATGTAGTATTGTTATTGTGGGTGATGACGGGGTAGAAAAAGAATAGAAAGACCTAGCAGTGCCTTGTTCTCTATTGTGATTCTAGACGGGAAGAATGAAGTTGGGGTGATGGTTGATTGTAAAGGAGTAAGAACAAGAACAATATTGGCAGAAGCACTGGTGGGGTTTGAAATCAAGCTGGGAGAAGGAAAGCGTTGGTGGAAATTGGAGGAAGAAGGGGAGGATAAGAAGCCTTTGGCTGTGAGGGAAACAATAGGGTAGCTTTCCAATTTCCAAATTGGCAAAAACATGCACCTTTGTGGGTCTCTGTTGGGTTCTGGGCTATGATGTGTCTTGCTATTGTTACATTGGTGAACAGTGTATATATGAATATGAATATGCTTAAGTTTTCTTTGATATTAAAACTGCACACTAGATACGCAAGTATAAGTGTTAATCAAGTAATAAAGTAATTGAGTGTCGATCTGACAAGGAAGTGTTCTGCTAAATTGCAATCAAATAGTATTGTTTACTACAGATGCATAGTTTATCCTGCTAAACAAAAATGACGTGTTTTGAGTTTCTGCCACTTACAGAGAATGCAAATAAATGAGGTGATACCAATATATAAAATAAGTTTTGGACTAATGCATGTAAACGATAATGTTTTCCTAATGAGACTCTTAACGGTAGATGTGGATTAGAACATATGCATCCCTAGATCTCTGTCGAGCTTGTAGGGGTGAAAAAGGAAGATTTAAGACCTTTCTACCATTTTAATATCTCCATAGAACCTAGAAGGTTAAACATCCTATTCCTAGGTATGACAACATTCCATTCCAATATTCCTATTTGTTCCAATATTCTTCCGTCGAGGTAATATATCAAACTAAATATTAACTACATACATGATCATTGTATACATTAAATGAAGAACGGGAGATGTTAAAAACATCCATAATTTCATTCAAAGCTTGAGAATCTACATTTGCATTGTGCTTATATCATTAGCCTAAAACTCAGAAATTAGCCAAACATAAATAAATTTGAAAGCAAACTCATTTTTGTTTCACTCATAGAAAAAAAGACACAGAAGAATCAATAAGGAAAAACTTCACCAGGACAGTACAATTGACTTCTCCATACTCTTTCCTCCTCCAATGAGAGGATTGCTTATACAAGACAGGTAAGATCTCCATTAAAAGTATCTTGCACTTCTTTAGCCTTCCTTAGACTTTATTCTAAGGGTGCATTAAAAAACTACACTGAATATTACTGGATTCTACTGAAAGTAACAAAACTCTCTAACAAAAGTACGGAAAAAACTATATATAATAAGTGTAGAAACTACCTTAGGCGCCACAGCGCTCGACATGGTGGTGCTGTGGCGTTATCAAATGAACTAGCGCCGTAGCACTGTTAGGTTTGCTCTGTTGCGGTGCTGCGCTGATTCTGCGTGTCTGTTGGTTAAACTGGTGCGTCTATTGGTTGAATTAGCGCAGCTCCATTTTCATTAACTGCTTCAACGTGGCGCTGAAAAAGTTAAGCATTGCGGCATTTAAATGTATAATCCGGTGCTGCGACATTATGATGATTGGCGCTACGACGTTCAAATTCCAAAGACTCAGGTGCTATGGTGCGGGTTTTTTGACTTTGCGGCGTTGACCTTGGCTGCCCTGGGGCGCTGATTTTTCTTAAATTCCAGAGCGGCTAGCGCTGCAATGTTTGGATTAGGCGCCAGGGCATTGTAGATGACAACGCTGCGGTGCAGAATCTATAGGCACTGCAGTGCTTGTTCAAAACTTGTGAGTTTTTGTCTTTTCCTGAACATTTCCAGCACAAACATAACTAAAAAATACATTTTTACTGAATTTTAACACAATAAACGGTGCATAATTTACACTTAACCATCCCATGAAGAAGACGAATTGTCTTAAGTTATAGTGCTTGGGCGTCTTTCCTTAAACGTTTTTACACTATTAGTAGCATTCTTCTAGGATTTACGTAGTATTAGTTTCTCTGTGTTCTTTCCTTATGTTTGTGTCATATTCTGTGAACAAAGTGAAACTACTTGCTTACTATTTAAAAAATTCTTACTGGTTTTGTTTGTTGTAGAGGCACAAGAATTAGCTGGTACGATCCTATTTTTGACCGTCAGTTTTTGGAGAAGATAGAATCAGTTAGAAGGTAATATTTCATCACTATATTTTTCTACATGCTAGCTAATGCATATGCTTGCTTGCTTTTTATTTAATTAATTTCGGTTGGATCCCTGACACTTGGTTTCTTTCTAAATGTTTAAGTGGCACTGCCGCTTTGTTTCTTTCTTCTTGTATGTGTCATGTCCTTCTCATGAGTATTCTCCATATTTTAACTCACCAGTCTGCCAAAATCTTAGCTAATTTCCTATTCTAGGAATGAAGCTCCGATGATATGTGAGTTATAGTGTGGAATAGGTGGTAGGAGGCTGAAAGCGAGGGGAATTGAGGGCTATTTACTTAACGTTGCCATTATGATATGAACAAAGATTGATATCTGGCTTGCTTCTTGGATGATCCTATTACTTGAGAAGTTAGTCTCATTAGAGAATTTGAGCTGCAGGTTTTGTTTTCAAAGCAGTGATATTATCAAATCAGCCCTTACGTTCTTGGAATAGCAATGTGGCAGCAATTGAACAGTAAGAATGCGGCCTCTCACAAGACTATCAGAAGTGATTAGGCAGATTACTTCTGAGAAGTAGAATGCCATTTGTTTGTTTTCTTCCTGTTTTTTCCAGTTGTGTTACAAAGTTTTGTTGCTAGTCATTTCATATCAATTTTTTTAGTTGTGGATTTATGTGCAAATTCTTAGATTTTTGGCTCATCTTTCTTGTAGATATTTAGTTTACGGTCAACTTATTTGCACTCCGGAGGAAGTGGATTTTGGGAATCGATGGAAGTGGGAAAAAAACCCTCTAAATTTCTTTCAAAATTGGCATAATACCACCACATATGCACCCATTGATCTTAATTATGTCTCGTCAACCACTGGAGATCTTCCAAATGATAATATATACTTACTTTTACCTAATATATTAGAAAGAATTAAGGTTTCTTATGCTTATGCTCCAAACTTAGCTCAAATAAAACACATCCATTCATGGCAACAAACATACTCATTGAGATAATTATTCCTATAATCAACTAGAAGTTTGTTTGGGATGGCAGCTGGCTTGTGCGTTCCAAAGCTTCCATGTATAGGTGATTATCGGTCCACTTACTTGCAAGTGGAAAATGTTGCGGCCAAGGCTGTACCCATGTACAAGGTTTGGACCTTAATTCTGCATGACGATGGGAGTCTTGTTACATGATAGGAAGGGAGGTGTGCTAGCCCTGCCATTGTGCCAAATAACCAATCATTTTATAATTTTTATTTAATTCAATAGAACCCCTAATGCAATAACAGAATGCTTTTTACAATGTCATATAGAACAATATCATGTCATTTAATGATTTAAACATTCAACCTTGAATTTATTATAATTTATTTAGTAATTATATTCTTTTTCATCTTTAAGTTCATCGTAAGCGTATGAATGTATCATGATTAGATGCCTAAGTTTTTGGCCATCATCATAACGTAAAATTAGCTTTTATGGCTTCATAATAATGTTCAATGGAGTGCAAGTAAAATTCAATTGAGCTATATTGAGGTTCTAATGCCTTCATTGGGGTCTCTTTTGCCCTACCTGCGCAGGTATTATAACATGTCATTGCCTCCTCGATTCTGACCTCCCGTAACCTTTTACGCTTGTAAATCACGTGCACATCTAAAAATCACATTGCTATAATTTCTAATAAAAATATGAATTTTTAACCCCAAATAATATTTTTCCTCAAAACTTCCTCTCCTCATATATCATTAGAATCCTAAATAACAATTGAGTATAATTAAATAAGGAACTTATAAATTAAAATTCTAACATAAATAATTTAAACTTCTTCCTTACCTTTTTATTTCTTCCCTAATTTCTTATCCTTTTTCTTCTTCTTCCCTTTTTTATTTGTTTTTATTTGTTTTTATTTTTTCCTTACTCGAATTCCCCCATCTTACCTTCAGCCAACGCCCAATTTTCGCCCCCCTTGTTGCTTCACCCGAGCTCCAGCATACAAATCTTTCCTAACCCGAGAGCTGCTTGTGAAAATGAGGGAATGGGGAGGAGTTTGACAATAGTGAAGGTAATTAATTAGCTTAAGTTTTATAATTTACTTAAATACCTCACCCATTACCTTGCATGTACTCCACCTGTCTGGTTCAATGCCCTTGGTACAATAGAAGTTATAAATTAACATATTTAAAACTTTAGGAAAATAATTCAAATCGAAACTAATTTTATAACTTTCACACTTTTACAAGCTAATATGTACTTGATACCAATTTGCTCCAATTGACAATTAGAACACAATATAATGATTTTTTTTATTTTTAATTTTTTATAATATAATGATTTTTTTATGATTTTCATGAAAGTTGATATTTCAGGTATAATTTAATTAAGGAATTTTTTGAGTTTTACGAGAAATTTTTGGGTATTATAGTTATTTCCAATTTTATTTTTTGATCAATAGACAATATGTATCACCATGTCCTTTGATATGCATTTCCAAAACTATTTTCTCGCTTAAAGTACTCATTTTGTAATTTTTAAGTATTGTTATTTTTTAAAATATTTTTTTAATATCTTGATTGTTAACCAAGATATTATTATCTTCACTTTTAATTTATCTAACTTAATCAAAATCTTTAGTTTTATTATCTCTTACCTTGTATGTTTAATTTATCTTCATTTCTCCTTTCTTAGTGTTATGCCATCAAATAAATAATAAAAGAATATAGCTTTTGCTTTACTCATTATGGCGTGAGACATAATAGGAATTGCAGGAATTTAATAAAAAGTTGTTAACCTTACGAATTGTAAAATTAATGTTTCACAAGAATTAGATTCTAGGAGTTCGTAGTTGTAGTTGTGCTTTGGCATGCAGTTACGAGAAAGAATAACAGGACAATTTAAAATAACAACAAACTTATAGTAAAGGTAAATACATAAACAATATAAATCCACCGTTTAACAAATATAAAATTCACCTTGAGTTTCCCTCACTTTCACTCTTGAGGTGGTTTTAACTGAAGAATAATTTTAGCAAACTTAGAGATGCCACCAAAATACATAAAACACCTGCAGTATTGCCCAATGAAAGTTAGCAGGAGGGGAAGAAGTTGGTGGATGTCCGATAATTTGCAACTGTCCGGAGATTTTGTGTTCCTCGATTGCAGACGTCAAGGTGAAAAGGATTCGTTTGACGTAGTCGTTGATCTCCAAGTTGAGGTTGAAGAAAGGAGACCGGAGGATATCTACTCGTCTTTGAAGATTATACATGAATCCATGTTCGTGCTCGGGATCGGCCATTCATGGGGGAGAGAAGTCTCTTCAATTCCTGGATGGGCCAAAGTGGCCGGCGGTTTGATGGAGAGGACGAGAGGTTGGCCGGCTTGGAGAGCCTTGGGGTTAGGGATTTAGGTAGTAAGAGGAGTCAAGAGGAGAGGGAATTAATTCCTTGATTAATTAAACTTGAGTAGAAATTAATATTGGAATTAATTTGAGATGGAAGGAGGGAGAATTTGAATTCAAATTCTCTAATTGGTGGAGGGATTATGGGGGGAATTGGGTTTTAATTTGGAAATAATTTAAGTGGAGGAGAGAGAAAGGGGAGGGGATGATGGCAAGAAAGGGAGAGATATGGAAGAGAGGGGCCGGCCAAGAGAAAGGGGAAGGGGGGTTGTCCACATTTATGAATGTTGCTAGGTGGAATGAATGTTGGAATTGAAATTAATTCCAAGTTAATTTCAGATTGTGAGAGATTTGGAGGGGCTTCCTAAAATAGATTTGCTAATTAAGAAATGTTTTGAATTTCAAATATCATTTGTATTGAAATTAATAGACTTTTTAAATTAATAATAAGCTATATTAGGAATGTGTTTAAGAGGCCTTTTGAATTTGAAAACAAGGGCTTGGAGAGGGGGAGGGGCCGGCAGCTTAAGCTTGGGCTAGTTGGGCTGGCGGCTAAGGGAGGTGGCCGACGAATTGGAGGTGGAGAGGGGAGGAGGCTAACGAGTATAGGTGGTAGGGAAGAGGAGGCCGGCGGGTATGGTTGGTGGTGTTTGGGTGGCCGGTAGTATGGGATTGAAGTAGACGTGTCTGGTGGCTTGGTGAAGAGAAAAGGGGTGGAAAAGAAGGAAGGAAAAAGGAATCCAAGAGCTCGGACTCTTCCGGCAGCTGTTGGGTATTGTTTTGATCCTCTCTTAGGGTTCTATCTTCTCTACGGAGCTCACAAAGAAACGAAGTACCAAAAAGCTGAAATTTTCATTCATCAATCATTGACCTCATACAATAGTGAAGAACTCTATATATAAGTCTTAAAATAAAAAGAAATACAAAGACTAAGATGCCCCTTGGGCTACATCAGGAACTAAGTCCTCATAAGGGTACAATGGTAAAACTAAGACACAAAATAAAAATAATACATAAAATGCTTCATAAATTAAGACTCCGAATTGTAGCCGTCGATCTACGATTCTTCCAATGATAGACGCTCCGGAATCTCCTGTTGATGTCCTCATCTCATTATCTTCTTTACAAGATTTCTAGATTTCTTAATACATTATAAGCCTTTGTAGTTTCAAATTTATTCCCCTTTTAAAAATATTTTTCTTTTACTTAATAGCCCTTTATTGCTTCTTTTTCCACTATCAAATTTCCTTACCAATGTATCATCTATTTATATACTTTTCTAAAATTTTTATATTAATTCATTTTATAAAATTTGCCATCTTATCCCACGTTAGGGTTTGATTCATTTAAAGAATTCTGATTTACCTCTTTTAGCAATATATCTTGAAAGTTTAACAATTTCCTACCATTCAGATTTCTCTACTCCTTTGACCATAATTGCTTTTGATTAACAACAACAAGATTTTATTCCACTATATGGGGTCATGCTTTTGATTATTTTTAATTATCAATAACTAAAACCCTATGTTGTATTTTTAACTTTTCATTTGGAAACAACTAATTTTTTTAGTAAAAATAAATCATTTTTCTCTATGGCAGCCACATGTAACCAAAGTTGTAAAAACTAGACCAGAGATAGAACTGAAAAAGCGAGAGGTTCAAGGTTCAATGGTTCGACTAGGGTTGAAGAACCGGATGATGTAATAAATATTAAAAAAATTAAATGATATTTTAATAATAAGATAACTTTATAATAATTATGAAATAATATAATTTTTGGACTAAAAAGAATTAAAATTCATACATAAATAATGTATTACATAATTTTCAAGTTAAATATAAATAATTATTAATTTATATTATATATATTTAAATATAAATACAACAACAAACATACAACAACATCAAGCCTTTATCCCACTATGTGAGATCGACTACATGAATCCTTTTTTTTCATTGTGTCTTGGTAAGAGTCAAATTTTCATTTAAATCTAATAAAGAAAGTGCATTTCTAATATTTTCTAATTAAGTCATTTTAGGTCTTACTAATTTTAAATATAATGTAAATATCTCTAATATTTGATTTTAATTCATATTTAATAGAAATTTAGTTTATATATAAATATATAAATTTACTATAAATAATTTTTAATTTATATTATATATTTAGGTATAATTTACACCTATAAATTATATATAAAATTCACATTATAAAATTTATTTATAAAGTCATACTACAATATTTATTTTAAATTTTTTATTTTTCTTATTATATTTAATTTCATATTTAGACGGAAGTTTTAGAACTTTAAAAATTATAAATAATAATTTTTATAAATACACAAATAAGTATAAATTTAAGAATTTGAAAAATTATTATAATCATTTTTTTTTTTGAATATTCTATATAAAATTTTTCAAAAAAATTCTCATGAAAGCAATCTACCATACGCACATTGTAGAAATTTCTACTAGTTGTTTAGTCCCATATCACTTGGGAGAGTTGTATTGTGTTGTTTATATAGCTTTTGTTGTATCTATCGGTTAAGATTCTATATTGGGTGGTGGAACCATGTGTGTATGATTTACTAGTGCTTAATACATAATACTTAAAAATTTTCAGATATATATTTTTAAATAAATTATTTTATATTTAAATTAATTTATCATTTAATAAAATATTTTATAGTAAATTAAATTATTTAAATATATTATGAATTGAACTGGCCAGTTTTTAAAAGCCGAGACTAGTTCAACGGTTGGCTGGTTGAACTGACGGTTCAAACTAGTTTGATATTGGATCGGTTTTTTGTAAGGACTAAACCGGTCATAGGACCGGTTCACAGTTGAAACGGTCGGTCCGATCCGTTTTTCAAAACCATGCATGTTACTACATGATCTTCTTGTTTCATTAAATTACTAAGTAAATTCAATCTTGATTACGAATAATCATACCCTATTTATAAAAATAAAGTTAGGGATAAAGGCAATTTAAATATAAATCTAATTATATTTTGAATCAAATCCTATCTATTAATTGAAATTTTAATCTATAATTATTAAGAAAATAGATTCAATTAAATTTAAATTAAGATAAAAGATAGAAATTCAGCCAAAAAATATAATATTATTAAAACAAAGCTTGAAAATTGGTTTGGTTCATCACCTTTATCCGTGTTTTATTTCTTTTGATTTGCCCGTTAAAATTCTAATTTTTTTTGGCTAAATTAGTTGATTTGTTCTTCATAAATTCACTTGGCTTTATAAAGCACTCTTCTTCGAAAGAGGTGGAGGAAATGGGAGCACTAGATCAGTTGATGGAAAAGCATCGATGAAAAACATCAAACAATAGAAAGAAATCTAAAAAACGGATTTGTAGGCTTAGGTGTTGAGTGTTATAAGCAACAAACACCTAAGGATATTTGGAAGTTGAACTAGCAATTAGCTAGGTGATGATGGCGGCAGTGGCAGTGCAAACACGAGCATTGATAGGTGCAATTGGTTTAAAAATAATAATTTTAAATTACTCGTGATAAGTGAATTAGAGAAGGAATCACTATAGTAAGTTGGAGAAGATTAACTGCATGCTTTAGTGCATCAACAATTGTTTTATATAACATTATCTCATAGTTAACATCAATCTCAAGCTCAAACACTTAATCAAATATGGGTTTTTTTTTCTTAACACCTAATAATGTATCGGAATCAATCTCAAGCATAATAGTACTGTTTGTACTGCTAACTCATAATGATCCTCAAGGTCCAGTTCATCATATCATATGAAAGACGTTTGTCATCATAAACATTTTCATAAATATCATTATCTGAAGAGATTTATCATCATAAATATCATAATAAGGATCATCGTACTAGTAGGATCTTAAGGTTTTGGATCATGAGCTTGAAATAGATTATGTCTGGATTTTGTGGGACCAGAGAAACCTATGAGACCTGTGTAATGAATTGCATGGACTGACATCCTATGAAAAGTTTTGGTTCTCTGATCAAGTGGGAAGTATCACAAAAGCTAACAACCATCTAAGTAATAATGAAAAATCCCAAGGGAGGAGGAAACAACATTTTTCAATCATTGGCTCTTAACGGGGCGTACATGTGCTATTTGTAGATAGAGTATGGCCTAGCAAATATTTAATAGTTCCTCCAGTTATTCTAGCTGAAAAATAAAATAAAGCAAAGAGAAAGTTACATATTGATGACACCTATTGTAGTATCAAGAAACATGTTGTTAATAACATGAATAGGTGATGGCCTATATCAAATCTTTTAGTGATTTCTAGAATATGTAGTTTACTGATACTATAATGGGGTGTACATGTGCTATTTGTAGACAGAGTATGGCCTAGCAAATATTTAATAGTTCTACCACTTATTCTAGCTGCAATAATAAAATAATGCAAAGATAAAGTTACAAATTGATGACATCTATTATAGTATCAAGAAAGATGTTGATAACATGAATAGGATGATGGCCTATATCAAATGTTCTAGTGATTTCTAGAATATATAGTTTACTGAAGTCTGATTGATCACATCACTTCAAGCGCTGATTACCTTCATGATGTACTTGTGAAGCCAGCTAATTTTTTATGTACCTTAGCATATTTCTCTTTTTGGGTAGACTTCTTATTCTGTCTACTTTATTTTTTTGTCTATTATGTTGGTGCTTTTTTCCCCCTGCATATTTAGGTCAGCATACGAGCAAAAGAAAGCTGAGGGAGAGAGAAATTTTCAGCCAATTGATTATGATGCTCCTATTGAATCTGAACAATCCAAAATTGGACTAGCTACCAAGGTAAGCATATTTTGACTTTTCTTTTGCTAATTGTGAAAGCTTTTCAATGCTGGAAATTGATTGATTGGGTTTTGATTGCAAAATAGATTGGTGTTGGAGTTGCTGTTGCTGTTTTTGGTGTGGTTTTTGCTTTTGGGGATTCCTTCCCTTCTGGAAGGTAACTATGGTGTATTTTAGTATGGAAGGCTTGATTTTCCATGCATGGTTTTTTAAACATAGATGCATTTTATTTAGAATGAGTTTGTTGATTCTTTTAATGCTTGAAATTCTTCTAGTTATATATGTGTGGATTAAGCTTCTTAAACCATTTAACGTTATCCATTCTTTCATTTCACTCATGACTGCTTGATTATTTCATTTTGAGAAAAGATTCAAAACGGTTATGTGACCTTTTATGAAAGTCCACAGTAGTCCTCAATTATATTAACGGATTATTTTGGTCCCTCAACTCCTTAAGAGAAGTCAAAATAGTCCCTCCATGAGATTATTTTGATTCCTTTTTAAAGATTTGAGAGATCCAAATGATCATTTAATATAGTTGAGGATTATTTAGTCCTTTTTAAAGAGTCAAGTGATTATTTTGATCATTTTCTTATTTCATTTTATAGCTAACTTGATGTATTATAATATAATGTTATTGTAGGTGTACTTTGCAGTCATATTTTAATAAGCTATTTACTAGAACTGATCGATAGAAATGATCATTTAGCTTTAATATGAACTGTAATAAGCAGCAAAACGAGTGAATAGATGTTGTAATGGTTGAATACTGGCTTCGGAAATTTAAATTGCTTATCTATTGTTGTAATCAAGCTTTGCCTGGTTTATTTTTAATGCATGCAATTAACAATTAGCTCGTTATATTTTTAGTGTAATTTAATTCTAGGCTAAATCATGCTAAAGTCTATTTAATATATAGTAAATGCATACGGATTATTAATAATTTTTTAATTATGTTTCATATGTAGTAAATGCATACAGAATTTTGAAGTATGCTTTAATGAAACTGAACTCAAAATTTGACTTCAACTCAATTCAAATTGATTCGCTATAGGAATTTAGCTGTCCCAAGCTCCAGTGAGTTGTTTCCAGTCAACTCATATCTTTTTGAGTTAGCTATAAATGATCCAAATCAGAATCTTTTTGAGTTAGCTATAAATGATCCAAATCAGTTAAGGACCCATTTCATATAACTTTTGTTTTTGTAAATTTTTGTTTTAATTTTTTTTTTTTATATTTTAATAATGATCTAAAAAAAATGTTGTTTTTGTTTTTATTAAATATATAATAGGTTGATTTATGTGGTGGTAGTGGTTGCTCTAGCTATTGGGATAGCAGTGGTGGTGATTGGGGCACTAGCTGTGGTGATCACTGGTTGTGATAATTGTCTTTAAAAAAACTCAAAATACCTTGTTTTTGTTTTGCATTTTTTTAAAAAAATTTTGATTTGTTTTTAAAAATAAAAAATAGGAATAGTTGAAAAACGCACAAAATAAATATATTTCTTAAAAAAAAAAAAATCTTAAACTGTCCCTAAACAACTTCATTTGACTATATTCTGAAGTATGCATACCTCGATTAACCAAAATATGCTACCGCATTATAAGTTATTTAAAAAGTAGGGAAAACCAACATAAAATGCCAAAATCTTCTATTACATATTTGATATGTGAAATAAAAAATTAAAAGTATATGATAGATTTTGCTTGTGATAAATTTTTTCCTTCAAATAAGCTCTCCCTCAGCTCTTGTACAAGCTAATTCGAGCCAGATATCATGTTAATTAAAAGTTCCTGCAAAGGGGTAGAAATTCAGTAATAAATCAACTACAAAATATTGAAGAAAGTACAACTATCCAGCAATCTTTGCTAGGATGTCTAGGATAAATAATTCCTGTAGCGATTGAAATCAACGCATTCAGCTATAGTAAGATTATTTATCCAGATGGTCAGCCGTTATCTCTCTCTGGTGATATAGTAAATCACTAAACTGGTAACCAGTAAATAATTAAATTAGTGATCTAGCAATTAGACAAATAGTAGATTTTACAGATAAAATGCTAGAACTATATTAAGGGCCTGTTTAGTTGCTTATTTAGGTAAGCTAAGTTAAGATTAGGATATTACGCTTAATGCGGACAATAAATTGGCCAAAATAATAATCACATGCTCTCAAAAGTGATTTGGGGAATATGCTAAGCTTAAGTAAGAATTAGTCATTGTAATTATTTGTAATTTGACCAATTTATAAGTAGATTAATTATAATAATTAGGAATTTATTATATTTATTAGTGATTAAGTAATTATTCAATGATAGACACATTGATAGTTAATGGTAATTGTTGCATTGATTGTGATTACAACATTAATTGCATCTGAAATTGCTTGATCAATGCTAATTTTGGATAAAAAAGGATGGTTACTGTAACATCGGTAACAACTATAGCATCAATAGAGATGTAGGGCGAAGACTACTCACATGGGGAGAAGGATGATGACATCAACACTATTAGGGATTACAACATCAACTGGGACAAACTATGGAGATGGCTAACCTGGGAAGAAGGATGGAGATGACAATGTAGGCATCATTGAAGGAAGGTGATGATGAAAATCCTACAAATTGAGGTCATTGATTACAATGCTATTAGTGACGGAATGATCAACAAGGAAAAATGACTTTTGTGGAGAACTTTCCATGAAGATGATGGTAATGATTGATGCTAGCATTGATGATAGTGTGATGATGTACATGTTTAACATGAAGTAACTATTGATGATAGTATGGATGGATGAACATGAAATAACTTTTGAGCTCGTAGCTCAACATTCATCCTTCTTCTCTGCCTTTTTGATGGCTTTCCTTCAGATAATAAAGTCTTAGCATCATTCCTTCTAGGAACATATAGCCTAGTCGATAGAGTAGTGGTGTTGGCAGGCACCAAAAAAAATTATTTCCTAGCTGCAACCCTCTTCATGGCTGGGGTCCCTACTGGGACAACCTTTCGAAACTAGAGATTCTCTTATGGGGGACCTTTTATTAGTGGCATTTCTGGTTGGTGGCACTCAAAATGTTGACATATGTGCATTACGTGAAGTAGCTTTAGTAAGGTTTGACCTTCTAAGAGGTCTTCCGGTCATCATGCCATATACAGGAATGGTGTAATAATTCAAATATTTTTATGAAACAATTTTTTAGATGAAAAAACTGAATTTCAGGCCATGTCTAACCATCAAGTTCTTTCAACATCAGTTGTGCATTTTGTGCATTTGTAATTTTATTATTTAATTGCAATTCTAAGAGACATGAGTTGTACCTGTAAAGGGAGAATAGGCTCTGCTCTATAGTGTAAAACAAACGAAAATAGATTGAGTCAGGGTTCTGTATGTGGTCCGATAGGCCCACAAGGTTTCAACAAACCTTTTGTATCACTGTCATTTATTTTTGTCATAGATTTTCTTTAACAATTGAACTAATGTCTTGTTGAATGTTTCAGCCAATTCATTAGCTCAAGGGTAGTATATAGTATTATACCTCCAATCAATGTTATGTTTGTTAGCAAATTGATTAATTTTGATACTTTTGAAGACAGAACCATAATCAGTATTGATTCGACTTGGAATTGTAAATCTATTATTGCTACTTGGAATTGTAAATCTATTATTGCTATGGTCTTTGAGGGATTGCACAACAACATAACATTAGAAAAGTCCACTATTGAAATCAGAATGAAAGCAAAATTCTTAGAATTGAGGATGCGTTTTTGAGCACAGGTTAGAAAGCGTCTATTAGTCATCCTAAGGTAAGCAATATTAGGTATAAACATATATTGCAGAATACCAAAAGTAAAACATGTTAGATAGACAAAAGAGTGGGCAGACAGGTTCTCAGAGGAATCTCCAAAGAAGGTAGAAATACAAATTTTTGTAGATTTTGGTTAATTTGTTATGACTTCTAAGTGAGCAAGAAAGCTTTGAAATCCTATCATCCTTCGCCTTTATCAACAATTCATTTGTATCACTGATCCATATTTTACAGACAGCTTGCCCAGATCGTGCTACTCCAGAAAGATTGCTTGATCTCTCTATTAAACCTTTGTGTTTGAAAACAACTCTGCATGCAAACTCTTTATTAAATTCATTTATTTTGGTACAGATTGGTCCATTCTGCAAAATAGTCTACTTCAATAGCATCCTTGAAAGAGTTTCTGGAAATTCACAGAAGAGTCTATAGCCTATGATGCACGGACACGGACACGGCGACACGGACACGACACGACACGGACACGGGACACGGCTTTTTTTAAAAATATAGGACACGGGTACGGCGCGGACACGACAATACATTTGTTTATATAATGTATATATATTATTGTAATATCATATTAAAAATGATAAACAATAATAAATGAATGACATAATAACTTGTCTAGCTTATAATATAAAATATTTAGTACAAAATATCTAGTATAACCACAAAAATATAAGCAAATAATCACTTACTACAACATCAAGCATTCAAGCTTCAACTACTAGGATTAGCTTTAGAGGTTTGTTTTTGGCCTTCAATATCATCATCATTGAATATCACTACTTTTAACTCTGGTTCAACAAGAGAAAGATTTGTAATTGTGCAAAAAGAGAGGAGATGAAAATACCTTCATTGCCAAAGAGAAATGAAAATGAGAATATTCGATGAATGGAACTTTTATTTGGTCCGGTGAACGTATGTAGAGGAACGTCCGGTCGGCACTAAATTCCGCCAAAAAACTCGGTATTTGCTCGGTATTGCTAGGTATTATTTGGTAATAACGAGGAATACCATCATGTGAAGACCAATACCGAGTTATACCGAGCTATATCAAGCAATACCGAGTTATACAAAAAAATACCGATTTTTTCTAGGAAAAACTCGGTATTTTTTTGTATAACTCGGTATTGGGTCTTCACATGATGGTATTCCTCATTATTGTTTGGTATTGCTCGGTATTTGCTCGGTATTTCTCGTTTTTTGGTGTGATTTTAGCTCCGACCGGACGTAGCTCTACGTCCGGTCGGAGGACATAATAATTGTTTCGATGAATGGGTATTAAATGCAGACGTTGATTTGGTGTGTGGATATAAAATAAGAAATTTAGTTTAAATCTCGCCAGATATAAGAAATTATATTTTAAAAAAATTATAAAATATTTAAGATACGCGTGTCGGACACGCGCGTCCAATTTGTTTTTAATATTTTTTTAATCAGACACGTTTTCGGCGTGTCCGACACGTGTCGGAGGAGTGTCGGACGAGTGTCGTGTCGGACACGGTGTCGGACACTGCACGCCTCTTTGAGAAGAAGTGTCGGTGCATCATAGTCTATAGCAGTCCAAAAGGATAGAAGTACCAGTCTTTTTGATTGAAGTTACCAGAAAAAAGATAAAATTTATGCAGTCATTGAATGTCTTATATATTCAGAATCTTTTGAAAGTTATTGTTTCAGAATAATAAGCCAAAATGTTCGTGGTTAAAGCAGATCCCAAAAAAAAAAAAAAACTGCAAATTAATTTGAAATAGATTTAAAATATTTGCAAATTTTCTGTTGTGGGCTCCAAAAATTCGGCCCCAGCCTCCCCGCCGCGCGATTTCTATTTATTTGAGCGAGGGGAGTTTTAACTGAATAAGTTCCGAGATAAATTTTGGAAGGCAGATGGGTTGTAGATAAGACACTACCCAGAGATTTCGCCCTCATTTTTGCGACGACTTTATGATCTGAGTTCTGGTTCCTATAGGCGCAAGCCCCTATAGTTAATTACCCCCCGATCACGGAGAGAACTTCGATTAAGGCTAGTCGTCAATCAGATACGTAGAGAATACGTGTTATCTGGCATATAGTAGCAACAATGAGTTTGGATTGGAAAGATTTGATATTTGAGAATTTGTGGTTGAAATATTTAGTAAGTTTGGAAATAGTTGGAAATTTGGAGATTTCATATTTAAAATAGAAATTGCACCATCCTGCACATAAAGCGGATGGTGGGGGAATGGATGATGGGCCCGATCAAGATCCCATGGTTCCGTCGTCCCGGCCATCGTGGCCCCTGGTCTACTTAGGTCAAGGAGGTAGTCGACCCAACCTGACAGAAGGATCCTTGTCGGCAGCCATGGGTTTGCTTCGTTCAAGGGACCTTATAGACCGGGGTTGAATGTTTGTCTAAGGGGACAAATTTGAATCCACCTTAGCTAACAGAGTGCTTTGTGCCCTATCGATCATATCCTATTGATTCATATCTCAAAGATTTAACGCCAATAAGGAGCGTATTGGCTCTGGCCATAACCGCTATCTGTGGTGCCATTTGGCGGCAAAACCACTCGGTTCAGAGGGCCCCGGGTCATAACCGTTTACCTGCAGTGCCATTTGGCGGCGAAACTGCCGGTTAGAGGACACGTACCACGCCCTTACTGGCAAGAGATTGTTTGAGAATGGATCCTAGTGATATTTACGACTAGGCATTAGCTCTTTGTGAGCTGAAGTAATTTTTAATTTGTCCATCTTGACAAACTGTTGCGGATGGCGGATGATTTTGCTTTAAGTGTTTAATGGTTAGATTTCAATTTTAAATATTTGGGATTTTTCTGTGGTTTTGGGCTTTTGAGATTTTTGGACTTTGACATTTTTTGTGGAGCTTTGGAATATTTGAAATAAAACTTTGGATATTTGGGAGATATTTGAAAATATTTGGGGAACCCCTCTGGTTGAGATATGCATTCAACATGGCCATCATCGGGGTATTCGGGGTTATTTCTCTTTATGGATTAAACCTTGTCACTCTGTCGGGCTGTCGACAGAGAATCGGGTTTCGTAGGCTTTATGCCCTTTGATAGTGAATTCTCATTGTTATAGGCCTTGAAGGTCTAATATGAACGTATTAAGACAAATATGACGGTCGCCACAACCGTATATTTGTCTGTTGGTTCGAACCCTGTCGACTTCTATTGACCCGTATAGAAGGATCAGTTTCGAACCTGAATTCACTTGTCAACCCGCGCAGCATCCCTAAACATCACGTGTGTACCAATAACACGCTCACCGGGGCCCATGCGGGTTGAGAATATATTTCCCCCTTTAGTGTACCTATGTGTATACAATTTATAGTGCACGTGCAGGGGGTATTTTTGGAATATTTATAAACGCCTTCTGTCTGCTTGTACGGATGTTGCAGATCCGGTGGCGTGGCATAGCAGCTTTTTGAATTGAGTTGTTCGCTGCTTTATACAGGTAGACTGTCGTGCACTATTTGTTGATTTTTGTAGGCGGATCATAGTGCACTAACTAATCTCCTCCCTTGGCCAGTAGATGTTGCTATCTACTATAGTTCCCTTTCATTCTTCTTGTGGATGACATGCTATGCGTATGACGGGTTTCCTATGACTGCTCGTAGGTATTTGAATTTACTGCATATCATTTGCTCTTCCTTGTAGCGAATTGGACAGTCGTATTTGCTGGCCATTGAACGGTGATTGATTTTTGGGGTGTCGTAGCATCCACCACTGTTATAAGCAGATGTATTCATTCTTAGACTGAAGTTGACTATAGGCTACTGCATTTACTGTAGTCTTTCTGTATCTACCCATGGGTGGATATTATACATACATTTGATTCATAGAGAAATTGTATGTGTTGCAGATCTTTTGTAGTGACTTGTAGGAGTTCGTATTTTTGCTTGTGAGTGAACTGACATTTCATTTCTATTTGGGATTTTAATGAATGACCTTCATTCATTCATTGACCTCTTTATTTGCAGGGGATACATATCTTCTACGACGACCTCCTGGAAGTATTTTGTAGAAGATCAATTATTTCTGCATCGAATCCACCCTTTCACCAATCTCGGGTGGGTTGATGTATTTGCACTTATTTGTGGGGGCGAATCCGCCATTATTGGTCTCTCGTATTGCCATCTCAATCAACAGGCATGTGTTGAGACCGTTGTAGGAATTCATACATCTTTCATGTGCATCAGGATTTCATCTCCCACTTGTAGCTTGCCGTTAACTTAGAGAACTGTGCATTTGGATTCTGATTTGTTCATTCATCCAAAGCCCTGCTCCTATTTATTTCATCAGACCCGAGTTCAAGGTCCAGCCTATGCTTGAGTCTTGTATGTCGCTATCGGTTCAACTCTTGGCATCCCATTCAAACTCAAGTCCCTATTTCGGATCCAGGTTGAGTTCAGTTTTGTGTTTCTTGATGCTGCACAGTTCGAGTTCCAAGTACAAGTTCAAGTGCTTGTTTAGGTTTTCTGAAATTCTTGCAATTGTAATTTCATATTTGACTTGATTTGGTTTCAACTTTGATCTGAATTTGATCTTTTATTAATCATTTTGAGTTTTGGTTCTAGTCCACAGTTCATTTGAGTCCACATTTTTGTTCTTTTGAGTTCAACAGATCCAGGTACGATTCTCATTGGATGTGCAAATCAAGTCCAAGTATGATCCGTCTTCACCCGAAATTTCGGCAGCCTCCCGGCGTCTCCCCCGTTTAGGGGAAAACTACGAGAAAACTGGGCCTTTCCCACCACGCGCAATAAAGGCGTGTATGGTAGGTGTCCTCTTGCGAGGGCACCGCGGCCGTGATATTTCTTCCCACCACGCGCAATAAAGGCGTGTATGGGGCTCTGACGGTACCTGTTTAAATGACACAATTTGCTTTCCCCCCGCTCGAGGGTACTTATAAATGACCCCGCCTCGCCGTAGGTGCCGCACCGGGGTCCTTTCCCACCATGCGCAATAAAGGCGTGTATAGGCGGTTTTCCGGTGCGCCACGAATGCCGAAGTAGAGTTTAGGCGATTGCTCGCTTCGTCGTAAGCATCAGACCGGCGTCCCATCCTACCACGCGCAATAAAGGCATGCATAGGAGTTTTTCCGGTCTGCTGCAAACAACGACGCGAGAATCTGAGTTTAGAGAGTTCGTACCTTCGCGGGCTTCGATGGCGGCGGTTTAAAGATGCACAGTTTGCTTTCCCCCCGCTCGGGGGTACTTATGAGTGACCCCGCCTCGTCGTAGGTGCCGCACCGGGATCCCTTCCCACCACGCGCAATAAAGGCGTGTATAGGCGGTTTTCCGGTGCGCCACGAACACCGAAGTAGAGTTTAGGCGATTCCCGCCTCGTCGTAGGCGTCGGACCGGGGTCCCTTCCCCCCACGCGCAATAAAGGCGTGTATAGGTGGTTTTCCGGTCCGCCGCACACAACAGAAGCGAGGATCTGAGTTCAGAAATTATACCTTCGGGGCCGGTGGACCGGCGATCGATGTCGGCTTGGATGTCGAGGAAGGAGAGCAAGCATTTTTTTGTTATAATTAATATTAATTATGGTAATAATTAGGTAATTATAGTTAATAATTAATCACTAATTACCAATTAATTATAATTAATACATTAATTATTATTATAATTTTGTAATAATTAACTATAATTAATCGAAATTAATTATAATTAATTAAACAATTATAACTAATAATTAACTGCTAATTAATAATTAATTATAATTAACTAATTAATTATAATTATAATTAAATAATAATTAATATAATTAATACTAATAAAAACTAATTAACCCTTCCCCCCTTCTTCTGCTTATGGGATCCAGCTAAAGAAGCGTGAAAAAGGAGAAAGTTACCTTCCAGCTAGTGAGCTCCCGTGCTTGCTTCTGATCAAGATGCCGCAACTTCCGATCCTTTTGGAAGGGAAAGTCGGAGGAGCTGAGTCGGACAGCCAGGAAGGAGCCGAAGAAACGCACGGTAGGGAGAAAGTTACCGTCCCAGCAAGCGAGCTCCAGTTCGGGCTTCCGATCCGACAGGGAGGGAAAGTCGTCGACGAGAGCGAAGTCGCACAGCCACGACGGGGTCGGAGGGGCGTGCGAAGGGGAGAAAGGTGCCTTCACAGCAAGCGAGCTCGCGTTGGTTGCTTCCGATCAAAGTATCGGAACTTCCAATCTGGCTGGAAGGGAAAGTCGCTCGAAGGAGCGGAGTCGAGCGGCGTCGGAGGGGGAAGATCGGGAGAGGGAGAGAGTTTTTTTTTGGATCGTGATAGATCGAGGGAGGGAATGAGAGAGTCGAACGTGGAAGCAGAGAGCTCGTGGAAATTGGATCGGAAGTGGCGATCCAGTAACGAGAGCTTTGCTCTCATTTTATAGGTGTGAAGGGAAAGATATCGAGGAGCTATCGTGGGATTTTGGCAGAAATCCCGGAACGGCGTTGCTGCACAGTGTCTCGGCGAGATTTCGGCAGGATTTGCGGGATCTGGCAGAGGACTCGACGGGATACGAGATTTTGATTTCATTTTATGTTCTTTTGGGTATTGTACAGAGGTCAACATCTGTTGAACATTTGGCACCTAGTCCTTATCTTTCCTTTCATATTTGACTCAGAGAAGTTAAAATAATTCATAATCTAGTGGTCGTACCTTTTAATTCATATTAATTCATATGCTCAACTTGCAGGATGCTAACCACCATTATATTCACTTGCATGCTGGTTTGTAAGACACTTGGCGTGGTGAGGATTTGTCTAAAACTCACTCCAATAACTGAGTGGTAGAAGAACCTTTTTATTTATGTTAGTTAACGCTCATTTCAGAGTTGAGGATGCTTAGGTGGATGAGTGGCTTTACTCTTAGAGACAAGATACGAAATGAGCATATACGTGAAAAGGTTGGAGTAGCTCCAGTGGGAGATGAGATTAGAGAGAGTCACATTAGATGGTTTGGTCACATAAAACAACGGTCTTCCGAAAATCCGGTTTATGAAAGTAGATGTATTAGATTTGACTTATGTTAAGAAGGGTAGAGGTAGACCTAAAAAGACTTGGTTAGAAAATATTAGAAATGATATTTTTTTATTAGATTTGAATGAGAATTTAAATTTTAACAGAGCACAATGGAGAAAAAAGATTCATGTAGCCGACCCCACGGAGTGGGATAAAGGCTTGATGTTGTTGTTGTTGTTGTAGTTAACGCTCATTCCAATGATCCTGAATGTTCGAGGTGATGAGACAAAGTTGAAAGACCTTTTTTGTTAGAAATTAATTTAAGAGAAGAAAAAAAATAACCAAGTGGATAAGTATCTTATGCACCGTTAATAAGCTAACGAAATACCCCAGAGGGTACATAAGTTTTACTGACAACGGTTATCCAAGATGTTTAGGATTTCTTGGGAAGATTTTCGTTAAGTTAGAAGTATAGCTGGGAGAAATGGAAAAGAAGAGTTCTCAATTATAGATGCAGCTTTTCTTGATGCTGCTTTATCCAATGGTCTTTATAACACTAACGCTTGTACACTTCTGTTCTTGAAGTGGTATTTCGTAGCATTATAGTCGGTCTTCTTCTTTGTTTTAATAAAGTAAAAACCTATGTGCCATATCTTTTGTTATTTTTCTAAAGTTTTGTCATTGTTTGATTATGTTATGTTTTTATTAACTAAATATGTAATCTAGCCTTCATAATGAACAATTAGTAAAGTAGATCTCTTAAAGCTACTTAGTTTAAACAACTGATGAGGGTTTCATAGTACATATAACGTACTGTTTACTGGATATGTTAGAATTGAACCAAAACATTTAATCCTTTCGGTGCACTTGTCTGAATATGGTAATCCTCATCTGTGAATTCTATGACGGGTGTGCATTGAAGAATAATAGAATATGTTAAAAACTGGAACTTTGGTCCATATTTGTTGCCAATAAACCCTTGTATTTTCTTTGGTGCTTTCTATCTTTTATATCTGTCTTGTTGTGCTCATAGGATACATGCCTTGCTACTGAAGTTTGTATCCCTGTCTCTGATATGTATCTTGAGTTTACACATTTACTGACATTTTCTGAATTGTGTTTTCTGACAAATTCTATGTCCTGCCTTATTACGATCCGGCTCGGATGCTCGAATTAACAAGGCGGGAACTAAAGTCGGATGGTAGGATCAAATCATTTCAATTTATAAGCATTACAACATCAAATTTTTTTCCATTTGATTGAAGAGCCACTAACAAAAATTTCTCAAATACTTGACATTTATATAAATCTTAAATTACCTGTTTTTAGTTGCACGTCGTCTTCTATAGACAAACTATTTTCTTTCGGCCATTTCTAAAATTTTGGAATCTTACCTGAAATATTTATTCAATGGAATGAGTTTACGAAGTAAACTCAGTGAGTAGCTGTTAAAACATATAACTTGCATGAAGTATAATACATTTAACCTTTGATATATGTTCATTCATTTAACATTTGAAATACATTTCTTTTCTATGGTTCATTTCATTCCATTCATTCATTTATCAATAGTATACCATATTCCCCTTATTTATATATTCATGTATAACATTAGCATTTACTTTAACATATATATTTTTTTCCCATTTATTTTGTACGTGAGCACCGTTTAAATGTACCAAAGGTATAGCCATTTTCATTTTCCTTTTTCGTAATCCTTTTCCTTTTACATGTACGTGTATGATGCTACCCCAGCCAGTACCATACGGGGTGAACTCCTGTAAGTTTGCATGCATATCATTTTCCTTTTTCTTTTTATTTATCATTCATTCATTTGTATACCATTCATATATATATATATATATATATATATATATATATATATATATATATATATATATATATATATACTTTTTATATACGTGCCAATATGTATAAAAGCTTTTTAACTTTACTTTATATTTTTCTTATACGCATTTTCTTTGCATACATTCACTTTCACACATATGTATACTTGTATATTCATTTGCTTATTTCCATAAGTAATAATTTTCAAAACAATTCATTATATTTATATAACATACTCATTTCAAAATAAAAAAAAAAAGAATACAATAAAAATAATTCTGTAAATACCCACTTTGAATCTTTGAAGTCTTTGATCCTGCCACAACCTAAGGAGATACACAATATGGTAAGTTACATATAGTTTTCTTTAATCAAATTTTTCAGTAACAGCTATCTAATTAATTCTTACCTCAGCTTCAAATTTTTGTTCTTGTTAATTATTTGAAGAACCCAACTTCTACAGCTTGATCTCTCTCTTTCTAAAATTCATAAATTCATACGATGTAACTTTCATGAAATGTAATTAAATAACAAAATTTAAAAAAAGTTATACCATAAAGAATTTACTTACAAATGAAAATTTTCTCAAAATCCCTAAATCCTTCTACCTCTCCCAAAATTCTTTCTCTTTGCTTTCAATTCCTTCCTTTTCCTTTAAGAAACTATCATTCGCTTCAAATGAAGTAATCGACAAAATTTATAAGAAAAAAATGAAAAGAAAAATCAACAAACCTTTTTCTCTCTTTCCCGCAGTCGTTCCTCTCGTTTCTTCCTAATCTCCATTTCTTTGGCAATAGGAATGAAGAAGAGTTGTTGATTCTTATCCCCAAGCACAATGGATTGCTAAAAATAGCAAATCGAAAAATAAACCCCCCCCCCTACGCATGCGCTCAGTTCCGCCTAGTAAGATATTGACTTTTCATTTTTCTGCTTCCTTCTCTGAGGTGACATCTCTTTTTCATCCATGCTTTGATAAAATCTTCACAAAAGATATTGTTTTATTCCTTAATTGTTTCACATTATATTCCAATATTCTTTCAGGTTACTTAATATATTTCAAATCAGGTTGCAAGTTAATTAATTTGGACTGGATTCTCTTTGACTCATCTGAGACATTCTTTTAAAGTACTGATATATGAAACACATTATTGATTTCTTGCATATACACTAACAGATCTAATCTGTAAGCCATATTTCTAATCTTTTCATTGATTTCATACAGACCTATGAATCATGGGGTCAATTTCCCTATCTTTCCAAACCGTTGAACACCTTTCATTGGACTAACTTTTAGGAAAACAAAATCTCCTATTTTAAACTCAGCTGGTCTATGCTTTGTATTATAATACTTTCGTTGCCTGTCTTGTACTACTTTCAGTCTATCTCTAATCAATTTGATTTTATTAGTAGCATCATCTACCGGTTCAGTTCCAATTATTTTTCTTTCACCTTTTTCTATCAAATACAAGGGTGTTATGCACTTTCTTCCATAAAGAGCCTCGTATAGTGCCATTCCACTACTAGATTAGAAACTATTATTATATGCAAATTCAATTAACGGTATGAGTCTCTCAATTTCCTCCAAAATCTAATACACATAACTATAGTAAATCCTCCAAAGTCTAAATTGCCTTTCTGATTGTCCATCTGTTTGAGGATGAAATACTGTACTAAAAGTCAATTTGGTACCCATAGCTTTTTTGAATTTTCTTTCACAATTTAGAAGTGAATCGGACATCTCTATAAGAAACTATTGATTTTGGAATTCAATCAATCTCATAATTTCATTAACATATATTTTTGCCAACTCTATTGAATCTGTCTGCTTAATCAGTAAGAAATAAGCTGACTTGGTTAATCTGTCTACGACAACACAGATTGCATCTGAACTCTGTCTTGACTTGGGTAATCCAATCATAAAATTCATTGCAATGTCTTCCCATTTTCACTCAGGTATAGATAAAGGTTATAGTTGACATTTGGCTTTTGATGTTCAGCTTTAATCATCTGACAGTGAATACATTTTGCCACAAATTCTATAACATTTTTATTTAATCTTGGCCACCAAAATAACCCTCTCAATTCCTGATACATCTTTGTACTGCCTGGGTGAATTTCATAAGTTGAGAGACGAGCTTCATGCATTATCTCTTCTCTTAAATTTCCAACATTTGGAATACAGATCTTGCATTTATACTTAAGTAATCATTCTCCATCAATTACAAAGTTCTCTAATTGTCTTATTTGCACTTTCCTTATGATCTTTTGAAAATTTTCATCTTGAGACAATAAATTGAGCACTCTATCCTTTAAAGTAGATTGGATAGCCAGCTGATTCAATATCACATCTTTTGTATTTTTCTGATTGACCACTGTCAACTCTAGTTCCATATCTTTAATTATCTGTTCCTACTAGATGATTAACCAATTTGTATTTTTAAGAACTTTTCTTCTAAGTTCATTTGCAATCGCATTTGCCTTTCCAGGATGATACTGTATGTGCAAGTCATAATCTTTAATGAGCTATAACCACCTCTGTCTCAAATTAAGTTTTTTTTATTGAAAATATTCTTGAGACTTATAATTTGTAACGCATCTGACTCCATATAAATAGTGCATCCATATTTTGAGGGCGAATACCACAGCAGCTAATTCTAAATCATTAGTGGTGTAGTTTCTTTCATGAATTTTTAGTTGCTTTGAAGCATATGCCACTACTCTACCATGCTGCATCAATACACATCCAAGTCCCCTTAATGAAGCATCACAGAAAATCTGGAACCCTTTCTGAACCTGATGGAATTGTTAAAATTGGGATAGTCATTAAGCAAGACTTCAACTTTTGAAAAGCTCCTTCACATTGATCACTCCATTCAAACTTTACTGCTTTCTAAGTTAATCTGGATAACGATATTTCAATCTGAGAAAATTCTTCTATGAATCTCCTGTAATAACCAACAAGACCCAGAAAACTTCTCAGTTCTAAAATTGTTGTTGGTCTTGGCCATTCAACAATAGCTTGAATTTTATTCTTATCCACAGAAATTCCTTCATCACTAATCACATGTCCAAAGAAATTTACATTGTTCAACCAAATTTCACACTTTGAAAATTTGACATACAACTTGTTCTTTATAAGTGTTTTGCAACATTGCCTGTAGATGACTAAAATGGCTCTTTTCATCTCTTGAATAAATTAATATATCATCTATAAACACAATTATAAATATGTCAATGAATGACTTAAAAATTCTGTTCATCAAATTCATAAATACAACTGGTTCATTTGTCATTCCAAATGAAATTACCACAAACTCATAGTGATCATATCTGATTTTGAAAGCTGTTTTTGCTATATCTTCATCCTTAATGTGTAACTGATGGTATCCAGATCATAAATCAATTTTAGAGAAAACTGTAGCTACCTCCAGTTGATAAAAAAGATATCAATTCTGGGCAAAGTATATTTATTCTTAACAGTAAGCTTATTCAGTTTCTTGTAATCTATGCATATTCTGAAGCTCCTATCCTTCTTTACAAATGGTATTAGAGCTCCCCATGGTGAGAAACTTGGCCTTATAAATCCTTTATCTAACAATTCCTGTAATTGACTTTTCAGCTCTTGTAATTCTTTGAATGCCATTCTATAAGGTGCACTTGCCACTGATTTTGAATATGGTATCAACTCAATAGTGAAATCTATTTCTCTTTTTGGTGGTAATCATGACAAATCATCTAAAAACACCTTTGGATATTATTTGATTACAGGTATATCTTTCAATTATTTAACTTTCTTATTGGTATCCTTTACTTGAGCAAAGAAATATTGACACCTTTGAGATGCAAATTTGCATGATTTCATATAAGTTATTATTATTGAAGAAATTCCTTTCTCTTTATAGAATTTCAGTTCTCTTTCTCCCAAAAAATTACATTTGATAATTTTCATATTGTAGTCAATAATCACAAAATGCTTTGATAACCAATTCATTCCAATATCATGTCAAACACTTGCAATGGTAAAACATTCACTATTGCTTCAAATTCTTTTTCATTTATTTTGAAAGTCACTTGACACACAATTTACATTCACAACAGATTCATTTGATATCAAAACTTTCAAAATTGCATTTATTTCATAAACATTCAATCTCATTGATTTAACAAATGTCTCTGAAATGAAGGAGTGCGAAGCTACTATATTAAAAATGATATGTACAGGCTTTCCTTGAATCGCTAACACACCTATAAAATTACATTAAAAAAATAGCATAAACATTCATCATTCCTTTAACAATGTTTTCATAATACATATTTTTTCATTTTTCATTTTTTATCACCTGTAATCACTTCAGGTGAATCCTTAGCATCCTTCTGAGTCAGTGCAAATACTCTAAGTAGAGTATTCTGTCAGCCTTGACTTGGTCCTGGAGTAGATGCATCTGATTTTACTGTTCTTTGTCTTCCAACATTTCTTTGAGATCCAGTATTTATCTTTGACTCTCCTGTTGGTCTTTGCCTCAAAGTAGGACAATTCTTGGCTATATGACCTAATTGATGACACCAGAAGCAAATATTTGACTAGATAAACATTCTTCTTGCACCAGTCTCATAAATTTGACCTATATCTGCCTCTTTGTAGAAGGATACACGAACCAATCTCTGAATATTCGTGTAAAATCATCCCACTTAATTTGCATATCATGAATTCTTCCAGTTTTATTTTTATGCTGACCTCTCCACTACTTTTCGTCTTCTCCATCAAGAGCAAATGCTGCCAATGAAACTTTTCTCTCCTCTGGATAGAACATTCCTTCTAAAGTCTTTTCAACCCTTAGTAACCAATTTTCAGTTTCATTTGGTCCCTCAACTCCCTTGAATAATGTTGGTCTCATATCTTGAAACAATTTGAGATATTTATCCATAGGCATTTCATCATCACTGCTACTTCCATATGGTTAATTCCTTGAGTCTTGAATCTACGGAGTCATAACTGTCATCATTTGAGTTAGTGCCTCAAGGTTAACATTAACATTAGGCATTGTCCTTTCAAGTTCCTTCACTTCCTCTCCTCCAGAATCATTTTTGTTTCTGGTTTCAATAAAATAATCATTTTACATTACATCTTTAAATCATTAATAATCATCATAATGGCTCTTCTAGTATGATTTATATCTTAATTGAGCTCTGATACCATTTTTGTCACGACCCGGCTTAGATGCTCGAATTAACGAGGCGGGAACTAAAGTCGGACGGTAGGATTAAATCAATTTAATTCATAAGCATTTCAACATTAAAATTTTTTCTATTTAACTAAAGAGCCACTAACAAAAATTTCTCAAATACTTGACATTTATATAAATCTTAAATTACCTGTTTTCAATTGCACGCCATCTTCTATAAACGAACTCTTCTCTTTCGGCCATTTCTAAAATTTTGGAATCTTACCTGAAATATTTATTCAATGGAATGAGTTTACGAAGTGGGTAGCTGTTAAAACAAATAACATGCATAAAGTACAATACATATAACCTTTGATATATATTCATTCATTTAATATTTGAAATACATTTCCTTTATGCGGTTCGTTTTATTCCATTCATTCATTTATCAATACTATATCATATTCCCTTCATTCCTTTATGCATACTATATTATATTCATTTATAACATTATCATTTACTTTAACATATATTCTTTTTCACATTTATTTTGTATAAGATCACCGTCTAAATGTACCAAAAGTATAATCATTTTCATTTTGTTTTTCCTTATCTATAACCTTTTACTTTTTACGTGAATGGGTACGTTGCTTCCCTAGCATGTACCATACAGGGGTGAACTCCTATAAGTTTGTATGTATATCCTATTTCTTTTCTTTTTATTTTCATTTATCTTTCATTCATATATATATATATATATATATATATATACTTTTGATATACGTGTCAATATGTATAAAAGCTTTCTAACTTAATTTTATATTTTACTTATATGCATTTTCTTTACATACATTCACTTTCACACATATTTATACTTCTATATGCATTTGCTTATTCCATAAGTAATAAATTTCAAAACAATTCATAATATTTATATAACATACTCCATTCAAAATAAAAATAGAAAATAATACAATAAAAACAATTCTGTAAGTACCCACTTTGAATCTTTCAAGACTATGATCCTGCCACAACCTAAGGAGATACACAATAACGTAAGTTACACATAATTAACTTTCTTCCAATTTCTCAATAACATCTATCTAATTTATTCTTATCTCAACCTCAAATTTTTGTTCTTGTTGAATTCTTTGAAGAACCCAACTTCTACAACTTGATCTCTCCCTTTCTAAAATCCCTAAATCCATACATTATAAATTTCATGAAATGTAATTAAATAACAAAATTTAAATAAAGTTATACAATAAAGAATTCACCTACAAATGGAAATTTTCTCAAAATCCCTAAAACCTTCTTCCTCTCCCAAAATTCTTTCTCTTTGCTTTCAATTCCTTCCTTTTCTTTTAAGAAACTATCATTCGCTTTAAATGAAGTAATCGACAAAATTTATAAGGAAAAAAGTTGGAAAGAAAAATCAACAAACATTCTTCTCTCTTTCCCCGGGTTGTTCCTCTGGTTTCTTCCTAATCTCCACTTCTTTGGCAATAGGAATGAAGTGGAGTTGTTGATTCTTATCCCCAAACACAATGAATTGCTAAAAATAGCGAATCGAAAATCAAAAACCCCCCTACGCATACGCTCGGTTCCGCCCAATCGTCCGCCTCTATTGATTCACAAAAAACTAACCCTCTTTATGGGGTTGCGACTAATATTAGGAGGGATGCCGGCCACCCAAACCGGTTCTTTACATGCCTTCATGAATAACCATAATTTTTTATTTTAAGTGTCTTTTATTGTGTTTCATATTATCAGTTTTGCAAAACAAAACCTTTGAAACTTTCATTTTTTTTTGCTTCTGACAGCAATATGCCTTCTGGTGATAATTCTGTGATTGAGAAAAAACTTTCGGAGAAAGAAAGGTCAACACTTGAGGTACACTTTATCTTTTTTTAATGTTTAACAAGTTCATAAATTTAAAAATATTCCTGCGGGTGATGGGGAGGTTCTTAACTTGAGATAATTAGCCTTTCAAAGTGGATTCTTAATTCCAATGTCATGTGATTGCACCTCAACTTCAATCTTCAGTTTAAACATAGGCTAGTTTTTATTTGGCGATATTATGAAAAGGATCGTATTAGCAGTCTAATTAAAATATTTTAAAGAGCGAATACAGGAAAAAAATTTCTCATTAGAATTTAAAAAATGAATTTTCGTATTCAATGAAGTACATGAATATGGTTTGTAAAATTAATATTTTTTTATAATTAAAATAATTTCCCTATTTTTTCATATTTTTCTGTATTCTACAATATTTATAATTATTTACTTATTATTTAAAATTAATAATTAACTATACTGGAATATTAAATAATTATGATTAAATTTTGATCAATTAAATATAATTACTGTTAAATTAGTTAAAATAATGAATTTATTTATTAATCAAATTTATAATTAAAATTAATAAAAAAATAATCATCTCAATTCCATCAATAATTCGATGTTAAAATTTAATAATTATGATTATACTAAAATAAATAAGATTTAATTACTGTATAATTTTTAATTATACTAAATATTTATGATTATAATATAATAGATTAAGCTTAATTACTATATAATTAGTTAAAATAATGAATATATTTATTAATCAAAATTTAAATCTGAATTAATAAAAAGATAAGAATCTCAATTCGATCAATTATTATCATACATGCATGCATATATCTCGTATTGACCTTCCTCCAATAATTTGCTTTTTGGTCGCCAACATATTGATTAGAGGAGGAGACGATTAAATTCCGAGGATTGATGTTAACCATTACTGGTGGAGGCAATGAAATCTAATGAAATTTCCACCAGTTATTTTTAAAACTTCTTAAAAACTTTCAAAATTTCATTCTGATGGTGTTAGTTCTCCATACCATATCAACAGACAAGATGTTTAAAGAAAAAAAAAAAAAAACTATTTAATAATTAAAATGACGAAATCAAATTAAATTGTGTGATAAGAAAGATGAAATATAAAACTATTTGAAATAATAATTTCTATTTAATAAATGTGAATCATTTTAAACATTGATTTAATATTCATTGTAATGGTTCTACCTTCAAAAGCATTAAAATAAATCAATTTATTAGCAAATATACATTGATTGGAGATTTAGTACTATATATTACCCTCAAGCTAATGGATTGATTGAAGCATTCAACAAGACATTAGTTCAGGTGTTAAAGAAAATTTTAGATGAGACCAAACCTCAGTGAGATGAAAAGTTAATTGAAGCCTTGTGGGCCTATTCGACTAATACAAAACTTTGACTTAGTCTTATCTTTTGTTTTAGTCTATAGAGCAGCGATTCTTCTCTCTTTGGAGGTACAATTTCTATCCCTCAAAATTGAAATAAATAATAAAATTACAAGTGAACAAAATGTTCAACTGAGATTGAAAGAACTTGATGGTTTAGATGATAAATGTTTTTAAGCTCAATAGAACCTCGAGTTGTACCGAACCCGTATGACTCAACGTTATGACAAATTGATCCATCCTAGGACTTTGAAGGTCGATGACTTAGTTCTAGTTCTTCGTAGACCGATTCTAACTCACTGTAAAATAAGTGACAAATTCGAGCCCACATGGGAAGGCCCCTTTGTGGTAGAAAAAGCTTATCAAGGAGGGTCTTACAAGCTAATTGATTGTAATGGGGAACATCCTATGTTACCTATCAATAAACATTACTTAAAAATATTACAACTAATTGTATTCAAAATTCAATCATATTAATGAATGAATGTTTCTCCTAAATAGAAATGTTCCTTTCATCTAGTTGTTGACTGGGGCTAGATTACTAAAAGCTTGGTCTTAATTCCAAATCAATCATCTTTCTTCAAAAGAAAGTTAATCTTCTCTTTCTCCAAAAGAAAGTCATTTCTATTTTTTTAGTATCAGCTAACTTTAGACATCCCTAAATAGGAGTCTTCTTAGCGACTTGCAAATCTAGGTAGAATTCAAGTCTTTTAGATCTAGTTTTTCCCAAAATGAATATTAATAGATCTATCCAAAATTTTAAGACTTTTTGTGGTCTTGAAATACCTTTTATCTAACCAAAATAGGTGATCTTATCCCAAATATTATTAATGTTTAAGTAGTAGCCAAAATACTCTTAGCCTTAATATCTTTTGAGTTTTGTCTTGCCAAAACAAGGCAAACTGTACTCCTAGTTGGTTACCAGAATGCCTTTTAAAACTTTTCAATAGGTGGCAAATGCCTTTTGAACTTTTAGGAAACACCAAATGTTCCTAACCCATCTCAAGTGGTAGTTAAAATATCCTTAAAATTTTAGGTCGTAGCCCAAATATCCCTTTCTGTTTTAGGAGACAACAAAATATTACTAAGACCCTTTAGGAGATACTAAATGTCCTTAATCCTTCTTGAAGTGATAGGCAAAATTTTCTTGAATCCTTATAGGTGATAACCAAAATACCCCAGGCATGAGGAGATATAAAATATCCCTATGATTCTTTTGAAGTAGCCAAACTCCTAATCCAATTGCATTCTTTTAGAGATAGCAAACGCCCCTGGAAAGATCAAGATCTTTAAGAGTTGCCAAAATGCTTTTAGATCTCTCTTCCAAGAGTCATCAAAACTCTTCCTTTTTAAGGTGATAGAAAGAAATCTCCTTATCTTTGTGGATATTGTCTAATTCAAATTTAAGCATTCATAGATCTTTCATCCCCTTTCAAATGATACCTTATTTGATCACTGTTGGTCGGTGCTAATATGCATGGTGTATTTCCAAACATTCACTACACCTATTGTGTCTCCTTTTGTTGATACAATTTTTCTCTTGACACAAGTCGAGTCGGATTGAATTTGTCCATGTTTTATTGGGTTCAACTAAGCCTGATCAATTCGATCGTTCCTGATCGAACTCAAATTAAGCTCGAATCGGCTAATTTGGTTCATCCCAATCTCCCAAATAAATTCAAATCCTTGCCAAATCATGAAATTGCATCGGATGGCTTCAATCATGGTTTAAAATTGCGCAATATGAGGCTCTCCTTGAGGCCCGCCTTTGTGCAATTCCAGTAAAAAACGCCTCGATGCTTACGCCTCGAGTTTTTTTTATGAGGCTTGCGCCTCAACTTGGTTGAGGCCTACCTCGCCTCACTGGCATGAGACTTACGCCTCACGCTATATATATTAAAACTCACATAAATCTTGAAGTAAATGCCCGACATTGGACTCCATAGGAGAGGAGCAAGGGGAGAGAGCAGTTCACCATAATGATGATTCAAATGAAGAACCCCTTAGTGATGACAGTGTTGATGACTTATGAGTTCTTATGTGATATGTCATTGCTATTTATTTTTAGAAATTGTAATTATATGTTAATGAAAAGAATACTGGGATTTGGGAAAGATAGAATTTTGAGTTGAACTATATTTCATGTTGTCTTATTATTGAGATTTTTTGATTTCACTTCATATCTTATGTTTCTTATATTTTATATTCACTCATTAGTATATAAAAAATTTATCATTTTATATTTACGCAATCTTTTGATTTTGAGGCTTACGTCTCAAAACGCCTTGAGGCTTACGCCTCGCCTCACGAATGAAAAACGCCTCAATACCCGAATACACAATTTTAAACATTGGCTTAAATTACCTTAAAATCTTCAATTTGTTGCCTATTTGATCCCATGATTTATGAATATTTCAGTGGCTCGAGGTCTCTTTTGAGACATCAAGAGGGGAGCGACATGGGCTCTACTGTCGTGCGATTAGAAAACGAGTGAGTGAGAGGAGTCCTCCATCCCATAAAGAAGAACCGAGCGAGAGAGCTGGGGGATTCTCTTACGTTCGGCCTATCCAGATAAATTAAGCGAGAAAGAGGGGAGGAAGAGTAGAGCTCTTGTGCTTGATTGGGAAAGTAGGATTGTTTGTGTCTGGAGCTAGATCGAGCAAGGAGAATTGTGCCTAGGACCTTTTGTGTGAATCTTGGTGGAGACGGGTGAACTTGGGGCGAAATCTAGAGAAGTTGGGTATGGCTGGGATTGAATTGAGTGGATTGGAGTGGAGGACTTGGTTCCCTATCACTGGTTCCATGTGCATCTTGAGAAATTAGGAGGAGATGGCCACATGGAACTCTTTGAGGCAGAACTAAACAAAGGCTTGGGTCTCGCATGCGTACCTAAAGACCGAATCAAGCAAGAGAGGAGTGTCTTTGGCTTCTTTCATGCATTCAAGCAAGAGAAGAATGTTAGAAAGATCCACTTTCCTAGGGAATTGAGAGGCCCGCATTTTTATGGTGTTCTGTTGCTTAATTGCTGCTTGATTAAAACTTTTGTCACACCCCATTTTGTCCTCGCTCGAGTCAATCCAGAGTATAACAGAGAAGGAGAATCTGAATCGACCTCCTTTACTAACACCTATTCTAAAAACCTATATCAGAATCAGGGGATATGAAGTAGTCTATTCAGAGTATCCTAACATATTATAACATATCAAGTTTTACACTTCATAACAGGAAGCATATGTAATATACCTCAAATAAAATGCACTTTTCAATTGAAATACAAAGCTTTATTAAAATTTTTAAAATATACTTACATATCCAAAAGTCTGTACAGCTCTTACTCAGATACACCAAAAAATTGTATGTACACAAAAAAGTAGTTAACTATCCTAATTATTAACCCACTGGCTTCTTCCCCCTCCCTGTAATACAACCACTATTAATGAGGTAGAGCTTAATGAAATACGCAAGCAACATATTAAAAATAATAACAACATTTTAACAATTGATTTAAAACCCATGTAAATTCTATATTGGTCATAAGAAATACTTAACATCACTTTCTTTATTGTTTATTGTTCAATACCTTTATACAACTCATCTGATGGCTATAGACTTTTGCACATTTCCAGCTTTCTAATTCAAGATTGGATCCTAATTCTCAACTTTTAGAATTGAAGTTGCTCTCTCATTCAAGGCTCGGTCTAAATTCTCAATTTTTAAAATTTCGAGAGTATAGGCTTATCTTGTCAGGTCTTTCACCTTTACTTGTGCAGGTCTATCCCCCATTTATGACTTATTTTACCTTTTCAAATACCATTCATTTTTGCTAACAATCATAAAATATGTTATTGTAATCCATATTTAATGAATCAACAATTTATACATTGATAAACTAGTATAAATTGAAATAATTGCTATCATAAATATAACAAGTACGAAATTGCAATTATATGAAATTTTAAATATTTCCTATGGCATCGTTTGGGTATCTCATCTCGTTTTCTAGAATAATCGGATAAATTGGTTCACCTAAAATAGCCCGATTTCTTTTTGTTTTGTATATCACTTCCACCAAACTTCTCATTCAATACTATCCCTACCTCTCTTCCAAAACTCTTTCTCTACTATTCTTTTTCCTCTTCTTTACTGTTTTCTGTAACAACTACAGCCCTCTCCTTACAAAATTCAGCTAACATCCCCTTGTTTTTCCTTGTTGTTTTCTGAAATTTTTAGCAACTAGTAGCAGCAGTTCTTACTTCCCTATTTCCTGAATTCAGCAAACACTGCATCAGCCCTTACGCAACTACAGTCTTTGTTTCCTTGCTGAATTCAGCTGCATTATGTCCAGCAAATACTGAATTCAACAAACCCTACAGCCCTTGATTGATTCCTTACCTGATTTTTGCTATTTTTTTATTCTGAATATTCCAGCAGCATGCAGCAACATTTCCCAGCCAACAGCCCTCACGGCATCAGCTCACACGACCTGCTGCTTTGAATTCCAGAGAGGATGGCGGGTGGGGAAGAAATGGGATGATGGAAATACTTTTTTTTTTTACTTAACTCATATCTTCATATAATATACTAATGCTTTTCCCACTAACCGATTCCCTTAATTCCAGCCATAGGATTACAGATCAGCCCCTGCATGCATGTTTAATTGGAAAACAAAATTTTGCTAGTGGCAAATAAGATTCTGCTATAATAAAATTCATTTAATGAAATGTTAGATAGGTTTAGCAGCTATTAAATGAACATAAAAAATACTGATATAATAAAATTCATTTAATGAAAACATATTTTGGATATACTTATATATATGAAATTGATCAAAATAGAAATTAAAATTTAATGAAAATAAGGTTGACATTTTCCATATGAGTGATAAAATAGTGAATAATTTTGGGAAATGTTCATGCTTACATTTGATTGAAATTTGAGTATTATAACTTCGTATTTATATTTTGATATTGAAAATAATCTTGCTAGGTTCCTAGCCATCCACATCAAGTAACAGCAGATCTGTGTCTAGATTTTTCTTTTATGTTTGCGTTACTATTATGACTCCGACATGTTCCTATAATGTTTGTTTTATCCTAGGACTGCACCATCAGACATTATAGTAAACTCTGCTATTCATTTCAGGAAACAGTTCGACAGTTTCAAGAGACCCTCAGTAAATCGCCCAAAGATTCTGCTGCACTTGAAGTGAGTAATGGATTGTTGGCTATGTTAATGTACAATCTAAACTTGCAAATTATAAATGCTTTTGTTGACTTTTAATTGCTTATTCAATGCTGTTATTTAATATTTTGAGTTATCATGGATGGGTATGCACAGATGCAAACCCGCATAATAAAACATGCTTGGAGGAATTTTAAGCTTTTCTCATCCATAGTTGGTATATTATATTTTTCCTTGAGATCAAAGTGTTTCACATTATCTATGATTTTTTTTTTTTTGCTTTTTATTCAATGCTGACTTCGATGGTTGTTCCGGGGTAGACCCGACTAATCACGATGAAGCGTCCAGCAAACGGCGAGACATATTTTGTTTAAAAGGCATCAACAAGTCGAAATAATCAAAAAGACATTCATTCATGAGATGAACAACATCGACGTGTTTGGGACAATTGAAACAACAAAGATCTACAATCATATTGGCTAGGGTTTTCGATCGACAAGAGTCAAAATTTTGCACTCACAAAACGAGGCAAAATACGACATACAAGAGCTATGAAATTTTTATGAGCAAATTGATGAGCATTTAAAACAAATATTTATTTAAACAAATCGATTATTTAAATGTTTAAATATAAAAAAAAGAGAAAAGGACCAAAATTGTCCCTCAATTCTTTGTGAGGGACTAAGATAGTCCCCAACTATTTTGAAAGACCAAATTGTTCCCTTAACTCCTTCAAATGAGACTTTTTTAGCACTTCCTCCATTTAATGTTAGAGTTGATGGTGTTAAATATAATAGTAATTAAGTCTTTTTTAATTAAAATATTTAATAACTGTAATCTTTTAGAAATTAGAATTTTTGCAAAAAAAATTATTAATCTTTTCTTTAATAAGAAAATTATATTTAATTTAGTTTTAATAATTATACATAATTTTTTGCCCCTTCTCCATTATTCATTGCTCTTCGACTTCGCCTCCTTTGTGTGACAGGTAGAGTTTTGAACGACTAGCTAAATAGCTTCTTTTCCTCCTTTGACGACATTCCTTCTTGTCGGATTCGAAACCACACTTCGTCATTCATTTGTTTGATCGAAAGTAATGACGATGATGGGAGCTTGCTTGTTGCGAAGGTAGTCATCTTTCTTCCTTTCGCGCGCTTCTTCAAACAAATCGACTGCGATAAAAAATAACGAAGATGACAGGAGCTTGTTTGTTGTGAAGGTAGCCTTCGTTCTTCCATTTGCGCGTTTCTTCGGCCTAATCAACTGTGATCGGCAGTAACGATGACGATGGGAGCTTGCTCGTTGCGAAGGTAGCCATCTTTCTTCTTTTCGCGCTCTTCTTCTTTGCTTGTTCCAATAATACCCTCATGCCCATCTCACTATTATGTTTAAAATTGACGGCAAGACTAAAATAGTCCCTTTTGGAGGAGTTGAGGACCAAATTGGTCTCTCGAAATAGTTGCGCTCTATTTTAGTCCCTCACAAAGAGTTGAGGGACCATTTTTGTCCTTTTCTCAAAAATTAAATTTAATTAAAAATTATAAATAAAATTAAACATAACTCCCTTTTTTTGAGGAAAAATGAGGCGTTAGCCGTTTTCAATACTAAACAAAGTAATTCCATCAAAAGAGAATCCCTTATATGCATCTATACCACTATTATAAAGGCCGCTTGTGTTTCTTCCCATACACAATCTTAGCTTTTTATTTTATTTATCAAAGATAAATATCAACCATTCATTTTATTTATACACTTTTATTTAATTGCATTATATTTTTAAAATTTTATTTATATTAATTACACTTAATTAAGAGCCGGCTTTTAGAGAATCTCAAATTTATACTAATATTATTAAGCAGCTAGAGTTTCTTCCCAAATAAAATCCTAACCTTTCATTTTATTTATCAAAGATAAATCTCAACCATTCATATTATATAAACATTTTTATTAATTGTATTATATATTTTAAATTAAATTTTATTTATATTAGTTGCATTTAACTAAGAGTTGGCTCTTAGAGATTCTCTAAAATTTTAATTGCATTAAGTTTATATTCGAATATGCTTAATTTATCTGTTTAAATGGATTATGTTTTTTTACTTTCACTTATGTAATTGCATTTAAGTAAGAGTTGGCTGTTAGAAACTCCCAAAGATTTTAACATTTATGCTAATTTGAATTTAAATAATATTAATTTGTCTATTTTATATATGTTTTTATAGATATAATTTGAAACTCCCAGCCATTCATTTTATATATACATTTTTATGTAGTTGCATTATATTTGTTTTAATTGTTTTTTTAATAATTGCATTTAATTAAGAGTTGACTTTTAGAGAATCTCAAATTTTTTAATTGCATTAATTTTGTATTACAATACACTTAATCTATCTACTTGAATGCATTATGTTTTTCTAATTTCTCTTACGTTAATTGCATTGAAGTAAGAGTTGACTGTTAGAAACTTTCAAAGATTTTAATTGCATTTATGTTTATGTTCAAATACATTTATTTTATTTATTTATTTCCATTACATATTATTAATTGCATCTAAGTAAGATAAATCCCAAAGATTTTCATTGCATTGTGTTTAAACAATTTTAGTTGCATTTAATGAATTTTGAACTGTAATTTTTTATTTGTTTTAATATCTTTTCTTAAGCAAAAAAGTTAATCATCTTCATTGCAGTTTTGCAAAATATTGAATTTCTATTTTATTTAATCTTCAAGGGCAAAAATGTTAGAATCAATTAATGTCATGGTGTCAAAATGACTTTCAACTTGGCATTTATTTCTTCTCAGTTAATCTATAAATGACACTTCTTCTCTCACTTTTAATATTCTTCTGTCCTTCACCAATGCCAGGCTTTCCCAATCTTCTGGATAATCAATTCCAAAAAATATTTGCTGAAAATATAATTTGGGTAAAAATCGATGGTGGTTTGGCTAAAAAATAGTTTTAATTTCTCCTCTTTCGTAATAATCCTTTCTTATATGAGGAAGTTTTTTTATCAAAGATTCTTTTCTTATTTGCTCCTTATGCTCTTATATGAGGTTATTTTCCCATAAAATTAAGTTGTAATCCATTTATTCGCCTCTTCTCCACTCATATGTTCTAACTCCAAGAAAAGTAAATTTTATTCTCTTTGCTTTTTTGCCTTCGTAAGTTTGTGTGATAAAGGAAATGTAAAACATACAATTTGCAAATCATAAATATTGAATTCTTTTAGAAGTATGTTATTGTGAATTTAACATATTTTTATGTGACAATTTAACATTTTATATGTATTTTTTCCTTTGATTTTATTCTATAACTTTCTGAATTTACAAATCATGAAGATTTAATTCTTTTGTATGTATGTTATTATGAATTTAATTGGTTTTTATGTGACAGTTTAACATTTCACATGTAATTCTTCTTTTGATTCAATTCTATAACTTTTTGGAGATTCACCTAATTGGATAGAGCAGAGAAAACTTATTCATCAAACATCACTATTTTATATAGTAAAATAGTATTTTATTTCATTCTTAATTGCTTCTTTATATCTATCAAATGATTTTTTCTTATATTTCTCATGAAAATCTAAAGCTTGTCACCTTTGAATTTCGATCCTTCGGTCAGGTTGGGTTGATTACCTTATTCGACTAAATAGACTAGGGACCCTGATAACTCAAAATGATGGAATCATGGGATCTTCATTGCGCTCAATATCATTCCCCTACCGCCTGTTTTAAGTATTCAATTGTAAATTTCAAGCTCTAGATGTAAAAATCCAAACTCTAAAATTATTGCTACTATGCATCAGGCACTTGGTGCCTATCTAACAACTAGCCTTAGTCAAAATTTTTCTCTTGTCCCCAGGAGGGTAATTAACCATAGGGGTTCGCTCCTTTGGGAAACATGAACTCAGATTGTAAAATCTTTTTAAAATGAGGGTGAAATCTTTTAGTAGTGTCTTATCTTAAATATAATCTGCCATCTGAATTTTTTACTTGGAATATTATCTGTTAAAACTCTCTTCCTTGCATAAAACGGTGCGAAGAGGATGAGGCATGCAAAATTTTGATGACCACATTCAACTAATTCAATGTTTACCTGCACTCTTAATTAATTGTCAGTGTTCCTTACAGTAATGTTTTGGGTCTTACATACCCATTTTATTTTTATAACCATCAAAAGGTCAAAATTTCGTTTCCATTTTGTGATAATGCATGATGATTAGGAGGAATCTTCCATTTGTCTTAAAGTGCGCGTCAGCGACAAGTGAAAATAGAGAAATTAATTAGGTAGGCTAGAAAGAAAAGAGAGGAACAGTATTCTCTAAATCATTTTTGACTCACTACCAAGGTTAAAATTTTCTTCTAACGTATCATTATCTATTTCATTTAATCTTACATTATAGTTTGTGATTCAGCTTAGTATGAATGTTTGTAAATATAACTAGAAACAAACCAAAAAATGACCCTGATCAGTTCTCTTTCTAAGCTTCTTTGAGTTTTTCATTTAATTTTTAACCAGATAGTTTAGTTCTGGATACATATTGATTTGCTTGTTTTGATTAACCTTTCCTAACTCATGGAAGCTTCATAGGGCTTCATATATTCTGCATAAGATAATCCCTTTGTATTCTGTCTACCTAACTTGTGTTAATTTTATGGTATTATTCTTGTGTTTTTTAATGTTATGTCAGACTGGGCTAATACTGGACCTTCCATCTTCATTTTATGATGAACATAACCAGCATGTACTTGGTTTCTTAAGATTAACAGGAGAAAAATGCCAGCATTTTTCATTGCATTCTTTTACTTCAATTTTTTAATAGTCCTGTAGGGAGCAGCAGTTACTTTGGTAGAATTAGGAGAATATCAGCGTGCTTCATCTCTTCTTGAAAAGTTAATCAAGGTTTGCCTTTACATTCTCTTCATTTTTATGCCTTTATATTTGAAGTTGATCATGGTATAGTCTGAGTTAACTGTTACATTTTATTCCAATTTTGAATACATGAGTTTGATGTCAGGAAAGGCCTGAAAACGTTGATGCATATCGCTTACTTGGTGAAGTCAAATATGAGCTGAAAGATTATGAGGGGAGTGCTGCAGCTTATAGAAGTTTCTTATCAGTTAGTATGGTGCATTGGATGCTTGTGCAAAATTTCCTTAATGCAGTATTATCATTGATAGTTTCACTTTTAAGACTTTTCAAATAACGACAAAAAAATCAACAGTTGCTGAAGAAAATTTCCAGTCATTTAAGGTTATTTATATAAATAAATAATAGAAATGAAACTCCTTTTTTTATATTTATATTCTTAAATGTTTCCATGAACTTCTATTATCAGCATGCTTATTATTGATTTCTTTTCTATTTGTAATTTTTTTTATTTTAAAAATCCTTCACAGACCTCTAAGAACTTGAACTTTGACGTTCTTCGCGGGCTTACAAATGCATTACTTGCAGCTAAAAAAGCTGATGAGGTGAGTTTTATCTCTTAAGATTAGTCTGCTTCCCTTCATTTTAGCAGCCTTAAATATCTTATATTATAGTCCTGATGTATATTGTATGAGGAAGCTTTTGATAATATAGTGGGTGATTCTACGTGATTGAAAGCTTTATCAATTGGTTCTATTAACGTTAATGCTGTTTAATTAATAAATATCATTGCGAAAAGTGCGCTCAGCTCTTACCCATGGTCTGGAGAGCTGTTGATATATTTTTGATAGATACCCCATGAATTTACATTCTAATGATTTTTCTTAATACTTTGTAGGATATAAATGTTATTTAGTACCATAAATGGTGAAAGCTCTGATTTTATTTATTAATTTATCATAGACTCCTGTGGGCTCCGAAAATTCGGCCCCGGCCTCCCCCCCCTTCTTTTCTTTTTATTAGGCGAGGGGAGTTTTAACGGATAAGTTCCAGGGTAAATTTTGGAAGGCAGATGGGTTTGTAGATAAGACACTACCCAGAGATTTCGCCCTCATTTTGCGAAGACTTTATGATCTGAGTTCTGGTTTCCTATAGGCGCAAGCCCCTATAGTTAATTACCCCTCCCGATCACGAGGGAACTTTCAATTAAGGCTAGTCGTCAATCAGATACGTAGAGTACACGTGTTATCTGGCATATAGTAGCAGCATAAGGGTATTGGATATTGAAGAGTTGGGTTTAGATTTGAGAATTGATTGGGAATTGAAGAGTTTGTAGGCTTGATATTTAAAATAGAAATTTTCAGCATCTTGCACTTAAAGCGGATGGTGGGGGAATGGATGATAGACCCGATCAAGATCCCATGATTCCGTCGTCCCGGGCCATCATGGTCCCTGGTCTACTTAGTCAGAGGAGGTAGTCGACCCAACCTGACAGAAGGATCCTTGTCGGCAGCCATGGGTTGCTTCGTCCAAGGGGACCTTATAGACCTGGGTTGAATGTTTGTCTAAGGGGACAATTTTAAATCCACCTTAGCTAACAAAGGGCTTTGTGACCTATCAATCATATCCTATTGATTCATATCTCAAGGATTTGATGCCAATATGGAACGTAACGGTGATGGCCATAACCGGTATTTCGTGGTGCCATTTGGCGGCAAAACCACTCGGTTTAGAGGGCCCCGAGTCATAACCGTTTATCCTGCGGTGCCAGAGGACACGTACTACGTCCTTATTGGCAAAAGACTGTTTGAGAATGGATCCTAGTAATATTTTTGACTAGGCATTTGGCTCTTTGTGAGCTAAAGTAGTTTTAAATTTGTCCACCCCGGCAAATTGTTGCGAAGGGTGGATGGATTTTACTTTAAGTGTTGATGAATAGATTTCAGATTTTAAATATTTTTTTAATTTTGGGATTTTTGGAATTTTGGAATTTGTGGATTTTTGGATTTTCGTGGGTATTTGGGTGGAGCTTTGAATTATTTGAAATGAACTTTAGGTATTTGGGAGACATTTGAAAATATTTGGGAACCCCTCCGGTTGAGATATGCATTCAACACGGCCCTCATCAGGGTGTTTGGGGTCATTTTTCTTTTATTGATTGAATCTTGTCGACTCTATCGAATTATCGATAGAGGATCGGATTTCGTATGTTTTATGCCCTTATTAGTAAATTCGTATTGTTATAGACCTTTGAAGGCCTAATATGAATGTATTGAAACAAATATAGCGGTCATCATCACCGTATACTTGTTTGATTGTTCGAACCCTGTCGACTTCCATTGACCCGTATAGAAGGATCGGTTTCGAACTTGAATTCACGTATTGACTCGTGCAGCATCCTTATACGTCACGTGTGTACCCATAACATGCTCGCCGGGGCCCATGCAGGTGTTTGGGGGCATTTTGTAATTATACACTATCTACTCCTTTTTACCTGTTTAGGAGGATCGGGTTCAAATTTAGTAACCCACGCAGCATCCCTAGACGTCACGTGTGTATCAATAACAACCTCGCCGGGGCCCATGCAGGTGTTTGTGATCGTTTTTACCCCTTTTAGTGTAACTATGTGTATACAAACTATGGTGCACGTGCGGGGGTATTTTAGACATTCGACGGGTCTTTCATGATGGCTCGTAGAAGTCTATCTCTGTCGTAGTCTTTTCAGTATTTGCTTGTGGACAACAAATGGGGTATACGACAGCTCTCCAACAGTGACTCGTAGGAGCTTGCATTTGTTGTGATATTTTGGCATTCTGCTTGTAGGTGACATCTGTTGTATATGATAAGTCTTTCACAACGTTCCATAGGAATTTGCATTCATTTTGTATTCTCCTTTTAGACAATAGATTGGGTATATAATGATTCTTTTACAACAACTCATAGAAATTTCGACATGTACTTGTATTTGTTATGCATCGACTACCCTTGATTATGGGGAAACTAGTATATTCACCCGGGATTGAACGACGGTTGATTATAAGGGTGACGTTGTATTCATTGTCATTATCCCCTTTATGTTTTGTTCATGTATAATTTACTATTCATTTCAAATAGTGGAAATCATGTTATGAATTTTCTGTTTGTTCGCATGCTAGCTCTTGTTGTCTATAGAGAGCATCTACGTTCATCCTTAAATGATTGGTATGATTTGAAAGAATATGATAGCACTCACTATCTGTCCCTTGGATTCATTTGTAATTCAGTGAGTACATTGGAGATCTCATGCCACTATTCGTAGTAGAATTGTGTTCTTGTATTGATTGTTGCTAGTGGATGAAAGAATTTTCTTTATCCAATATATGTCATTGTGTGATTGCAATCAAGTGATATGCAAGAATTTGTTTATCACTATTCATTTGATCATTGCACATAATTATGTCATATTGACTGTTGTAAGTCTTTTATTGTCACAAAAGGATGACCCAAATCTTGTATGATGAGTTTGCTCCTCAAATCATGCTCATCTTGAATTCAAATTTCTTATAACTTGTTCACCTTGATTATACTCAAATTCAAATTGAGTTTGCATTTGTTGTAATTCAAATCTAAATTTGAATTCAAGTTCAATATGCGTTCAAGTCTTTGTAGTTATGATGTGCCACTTGCAAGTTCAAGTTTCAAATACTTGCAAGATTAATTCAAGTTCTATTCTTATCCACTATGCTTGATTCCAAGCATGTCCAAACTTATAAGTCTTCATCATTTGATTCAAACTTGAGCCCATTTTTGTTTAATATTTAATGACATGATTTGCTTAAAGTTCACTTATTCAAGTCCAAAAAACATGTTTAAGTTCAATGTCAAAAGTCCTCTGTAGTCTTGTTCGGTTCAAGTTCTTTGCACCAAGCTCATTTGAGTTCAATCAAGTCCACTGTTCTACTCATTCGAGTTTAAGTAGTCCCCTGCAGTTCACTTGAGTTCGAGCCATTCTCTTGTTTCGTTTGCACTTGAAGTTATTATTGATTGTTTAAGTTTTAATTAAGTTTATTTGGTGGTCCAATCAATGTCCAAGTAAAGCTCCAAATTGTCCCAAGTACGATTTGCGTTTACTCGAAATTTCGGCAGCCTTCCGGCGTCTCCCCTGTTTAGGGGAAAACTACGGAAAACTGGGCCTCCCGCCACGCTAGAGAAAAACGTGCACGGTAGGTGCCCTCGGAAGAGGACACCGCGGCCGTAATAATTTTATTCCCCACCACGCCAGAGAAAGGCGTGCGTGGATTTTGTTCGGCCAAATCATGTGAACTAGTTTAAAATAAGCAATTTATATTTGACCCCTCCTCGCCGTAGGGGTCGCACCGGGTTCCCTTCTCACCATACTAGAGAAAAGCGTGCATGAGTTGGTTTTCCGGTCCGACACTAACGCCGAAAACGGAGTTTTGATTACCCGTCCCGTCGCAAGCATCACAACGAATTCCCTCCTACCACGCTAGAGAAAAGCGTGCATAGGTGGTTATTCGCCGCGTTGTAAGCACTGGGAATGAGTTTTCAAAGTTTTTGGGTTTAGGAGTTATACCTTGGCGGCCGTCAGCGCGGATCGAGGGAGAAAGAGGTATTAGAGATATTATTATTTTTTATTATTATCATTATCTTATTTAACTAATTAACTATGATTAATTAAATTAATCATAATTAATTATAATTTAAAATAATTAATCATAATTAATTATATTTAATCATAATTCATAATAATTAATTTAAATTAAAATAATTAATTATAATTAATTTTAATCAAATTATAGTTAATTATTAATTATAATAATTAACTATAATCATTAATAAAATTAATTATAACTTATTTTAATTAAAACTAATTATTAATAATAATAATTAAATATAATTAAAATATTTAATTATAATAATTATAATTAATTGTTATTAATAACAATTAATTAAAATTAAATAATAATAATAATAATAATAATAATAATAATAATAATAATAATAATAATAATAATAATAATAAGATAAATAAATAAAAAATAATCCCTCTTCCCCCTCTTGGCTCGACGGGTTCACAGGATTTGGCCGAACAAGCGCGCGTGAGGGAGAGAGTTACCTTCATAGTTGGCGGGTGAGCTCCCGTCCGATCAAAAGGTCGTGACTTCCGATCCTACAGGAAGGGTCGGTCGTGGAACGTGGAGTGGATGAAAGCTAGGGAACATGGAGGAATCAGAGGAGGAGCTTGGATCTCTCGGCTAGGATCGGGTAAGAGTGGAATCTCTCTCTCTCTCTCTCTCTCTCTCTCTCTCTCTCTCTCTCTCTCTCAGTTTATGGGATTTGGCTGAAGAGGCACGGGAAACAGAGAGGTGTAAAGGGATCGGACGTGAGAGAGGCGTCAAAGCTGGAAGCCGAGAGCAGCGAGGGGTTCGGGATCCAGGCGAGAGGGATTTGCGTGTGGAGTTGTCGAGAATCGAAGAGCAACCAAAAGCTTCGCTCGGGTTGCTATTTAACGATGCGAATGAACCTCCTCGAGCGGAGTTTGAGTTGGAATCGCGGGAAATCGACTGGAGCGGCGCCGTTTGCAGCGGGATTTCGACACGATTTCGGGAGATTTTTGGCGGAGTTCGTGGATCCGATGGTTTTCAGATATTTTGTTTTTTTTTGTTTTGGTTAATACTTAGAGGTCAACAACTCCATTCTCCTAATGTAACTTCTATCTTAGATTTTATCACTAGGTTCATTGTGCTCGCTTTTCCTGCATCTTATTCTTGTCCAATGTTGCCTTTGTCGCTTGGTTGCTTGGAGCCCCTAGCTGCAATAGTTTCAATCCCTAGTGTGCGCTCTTAGATTGCTCTCCTATTCCTTGGCGCAGATGCCTCCTACTGCATGCGCCCATTTCCATTGTGCTCATGACCCTCTTTGATGGTCCGTCTCGGTGTCTAGGTTGACTTTCTCATATACCAATTATTTCTTCCCTCTTTGATACCACTTGCATCCCATTCAAAATCATTAGTGTTAGGTTCTATATTCCCAACCTATTTTTCCAATAGGTGTTCATCTTTTTGTCTCCACTTCCGATTCATACATTCTCTTGCATTGGGAACCCAAGCATTTGGCCACCTACATTGCTATCACCTTGTTCGATGGCCCCTCTATTTTTTGAGGTTTCTACAATATCCAAAACGCTGGGTTTTATTCTTGCTGCTGCTTGCACTCCTTAATCCTTTATTCAAGTTTTGTGGGGTTCAAGGATTCAAGTATTTTGTGGCCCTCATCCAACTATTTCCCATTATTTTTTCGTCAAGCCTCAGCTCCATCTTAACATAAGCAACCTTCTACTTTCTAAGTCAAACATGCACTATTTTCATTTAAGATGAGTTTGAAAAGCTTGCAATCTACTCATTCTTTCTAGCATGGGCAAATTTTCTTTGAGTTGCCCCAATTTAGAGATCATTCAGAAATTCATGTCAATATTTTGTTGGAAACTTCTTTGATGGTGTAATTGACCATCTTCATGTCATTATAAGACTATCAATAGAAGCATAATAAATCATACTTTTTTAGTGACAATCTTACTATGCTAGTTGGTACCAGATGCAAATGCTAAAATAGACACCTCACATTTATTCTTCCAAGAAACCACCTTTCACTCTTGTTTGGATTGCATTCACATTTTTACCTTCATTATTTTATCAATCCACCTTATTCTCACTCCGCTCTATTTTTGGATATTCTTTGCAAATGGATGTTGCAATGGCTCGTCTCGCTCACCCATCTATAGCAGACTTCTGATTGAATTGGATGTTTCTATTTCTCTTAGATTTTCTTACTTTTCCTCATACTCTTTTGAGTTGGAGTTAAGTGAAGGTTATCTTGTTTTTTTTTTCTGGAAGGTTCTTGTTCCTTCACTAAGATTTGGTTCTCCAAAAAAGAAAGAAAGAAAGAGTGCGCATGGAGAGCACACTAGTTGCTCAAACATGTAGTTGTTGTTGCTTCTCAAATCATGTTTGCACTCATAATTGGGTGCCAACTTCGGAAGTTTCAATTGTTTCAGAATCTTGTAAGCTTGCTCCCATTAGTCTCAGGGAATGATCAAGTCAACAGTTGCAACCACGAGCATGATCTTGATTTTTCTAATAGTACCGACGAAGTCAATGATCATATTTCAAAGGAATAAAAGTTCATAATAGTCCCCCGACTATCAATGATTGTCTAATTTAGTCCTTTTTTACACAGTTTTGCATTGTCCTATTTTAGTCCATCGACTATATAAATTGAGCCAATTTGGTCCCTTGCCGTTTAAATTAACGGAGGGCCAGAGAGGTTAGTTTCTTGGGGGCATTTAAGTACAATAACTGCTCGATGGTTCCTGTTATAATCTCTGCTTCCTGCTATTCGCCCTGCTTCTCGCTATATGCTGTGCTCGCATTTTGTTAGACGCTTGGAGACCTTCTTGCATAGAAATGAACGACCCAGGATAATGCGAGCGAGGGAGACGACACATGCAAGGCAGGTGATACGAGCGACAGGCCGGGCGAGACACGCTGTGGCGTGCTTCGACACAAGCAAGAAAGGCCACGGATGGAGGTAGGTTTGCTGTTTCTCTTGGCTTCAATTTTCTGTGTCTGTTCTGCATTGAATCTCTTAATATATTGGCATCATCATGATCAAGTTAACCACCTATTTAAAAAGCATGCATCACATCTAGACTTTTGTCATAATATTCTTGCTAGCATTGAACATTTAAGCTAAGCTTATTTAATAGTTGACATGGTATTGACTTCTTTGTTAGCTTAAGTAAATTATGAATTAGTGTCCATATTTGGGATATGGCGGAGATTGGAGTTTTCATTAAGCACAAAATGATTTTTTTTTTTTTAATATTTGATGGCATTCTTTAGATAATTTTGAGCTTTTGCTCCTTTTTTTTCTAGGGCATAAATAGTGATATTTTAGAGGGAGCTACTCTTGTGGAGCAAAGTTGGAGGCATTAGGGGCTTGTAATATTGGCATTTAGGCAACTCTAAGGATGAGTATCTGGATGATTAATTGGGTTGAAATTTGAGATCTATTTTAATTGATATTTGATGTCAATACAAGCCTCATTAGGGAAGCTTTATAGAGGTTACATCTTATTTAAGTGGCGTTGGTATTGTCATTTAGAGCTATCCCCATTAACTGAATACACTCTTCTAGTAATGATAAAATAGAGTCAAGTAAGCAATTTTTTCTCAACATCCGCTTATAAAACCTAAAATACCCCTCTTATTTAATTTTTGGAGTTTAACTGCTTAGGCTCTTGGACCAAATTGACTCAATTTTTGTTGACCCTAATATTAGTGTCGGATCGAGTCGACCGCGCAAGGTGGGTTTCAAAAGAGAAAGAGCTTGAAATCACGCAAAAACTCACCCTATGCGTGTCGACCGAAAATCCAAAATCGCCGAGATGACTTCCGTTCACAAAACGGACAGCACCGATGCATCCGGAGCAACAGAAACAACTAAGATCGACACTTATATTGGTGGGGGTCGCCGGTTGGCGAAAAATTAAATTTTGGGCGCGCGAATCGAGACGACGACTTGTACGAGCGGCGACGCGACGACCAACTCGATGCAAGATTAAAAATTTATTTTTATTTTTGTACAATATAATTAAAAAAATTTTGGAAAGAGGGAGAGAAAGAGAGGTTTTAAAAAAGAAAAAAGATTTTTTCTAAATAAAAAAAACCCAAAAAATGCCTAAAATACCCCTCCTCACTCCCTTACACTCTCATGACCGAACCCTCATCCTCATTTCACGACAGCCTACCTGTACGAAGCTACAAACAATTCAATCCACAAGCTGCTACAACCCTACACCGGATCTGCAACACTCGTATTAGCAGACAGAAGGCATACATAATCTCTCAAATGAAATATTGTGTGCATTCAAATTGCAATTACATGCACAATTAAAATATTTTAAAATCCTCCTGCACCTACACTGTAGTTTGTATACACATAGGTATACTAAAGGGGAAAATATAATCTCAACTCGCATGGGCCCGACGAGCGTGTTATTTGTACACATGTGACGCCTAGGGATGCTGCGTGGGTCGATAAGTGAATTCAAGTTCGAACCCTATCCTTCTATGCAGATCAATAGGAGTCGAGAGGGTTCGAACCTTCAAACAAATACACATGGTTGTGAGGACCTGTGTATTTATTTTAATACATTCATATTAGGCCTTCAAGGCCTATAATCAAGAGAATTTACTAAATAAAAATATAAAGCCTATGAAACTCGATCCTCCTAATCAGATAAATAGGAGTAGACAAGGTTCAAACCATTGGATAAATATGCGGTCACGAATTTGACCAGAATATTTATTTCATACATTCATATCAGGTCTTCAAGGATTTCAACAAAGAAAATTCACAAACAAAAACACAAAGCCTACGAGGAACCGGATCCTCAGTTAATAGCTTGGCTGAGTTGACAAGGTTTTATTCATAAGAGAAATGACCCCACACCCCGATGATGGCCGTGTTGAATGTGAATCTCAACCAGAGGGGTTAATCTCTCAAATATTTCAAAATGTCTTAAAATTTCTACAAAATCCAAATTTCACAAAAATTCAAAAAATCAAGCTCTAATATATTTAAATTTGAAACCAATCATCAAAACACTTAAGGCAAAATCCATCTACCATCCGCACCAATTTGTCAGGGTGGACAAGTTAAAAACTACTTCAGCTCATATTGAGCTAAATGCCTAGTCGAAAATATCACTAGGATCCATTCTCAAACAATCTCCTTCTAGTAAGTGTCCTCTGACCGGCTGTTTTGCCACCAAATGGCACCGCAGGATAAACGGTTATGACTCGGGGCCCTCTGAACCGAGTGGTTTTGCCGTCAAATGGCACCATGAAATACTGGTTATGGCTAGAGCCAATACGCTCCTTAGTGGCATCAAATCCTTGAGATATGAATCAATAGGATATGATTGATAGGGCACAAAGCTCTTTCTTAGCTAAGGTGAATTTAAATGTCCCCTTAAGCAAATACCCATCCCAGGTCTAAAAGGTCCCCTTAGACGAAGCAACCCATGGCTGCCGACAAGGATCCTTTTGTCAGGTTGGGCCGACTACCTCCTCTGACTAAGTAGACCAGAGACCATGATGGCCCGGGACGACGGAACCATGGGATCTTGATCGGGTCCATTATCCATTCCCCCATCATCTGCTTTAAGTATGAGATGGTACAATTTCTATTTTAAATATCAAATTCTCAAATTCTCCAATCATCTCAAATGTCCATTGCTGCTACTATATGCCAGATAACACGTATTTCTACGTATCTGATTGATGACTAGCCTTAATCGAAAGTTCTCTCTTGTTATCGGGAGGGGTAATTAACTATAGGGGCTTGCGCCTATAGGAAACCAGAACTCAGATCATAAAGTCCTCGCAAAATGAGGGCAAAATTTCTGGGTAGTGTCTTATCTATAAACCCATCTGCCTTCCAAAATTTTAGCCGGAACTTTATTCTGTTAAAACTCCCCTCGCTCAAATAAAAAGAACAGTCAGCGCGGCAGAGAGGTCGGGGCCGAATTTTCGGAGCCCACAGATTTCTGGTGACTCCGCTGGGGATTGATTTCTCTTTCCATCTTTGGCTAGTCGTATATTTAAGCTATAGTACCAGCAAAATTTGATGAGTTAAGATTTAAATGTCATTCATAAAATGTCTTTTTAATTGAACTCATTAAAAATTCTCTAAAAAGCATTTTGAAATTATAAGGATTATACGTTTATCATTTCGTTATGTCGAGTCCCTGCGCTTTGAAAGTATGGGGTAATATATCAGATCTTGATTACTAATCCCCATCTTTCATTTTGTGCTGAATGGACCTCCAGAACACTCTTTTCACCGTCCAGCTAGGCTGTGGTGCTAATATTCAACTAGCAAATGCTATCATTAACACGGGAAACTCTGGAGCCACTATTTAATTTGGTGGGCTACAATTCTCTGCAGCTACTGCGATCGCTGCTACCGTCCCAGTATATGGCATTGATAATGAAAAGCCTGTCAGGAGGCCTTATGCTGCTGATGTTGCTGCTCGTCGCGTGCATCCACCGCCACAGCGACCAAAACCATCCCAAGTTGTTAATGCCAATGAGTTTCCTTAGAAGAGGGTCTCAGTCTTCAAAAGGCTATCAAATTCTGAAACCCTGACAATAAGAAGGGTCATGGCCAGGAAACAAATTTTTGTTATTCCTGTTGCTACCACCACTCTGCGGAATAGGATATCTATGCCTGGAATGAATGATGCTGAGGCCTCCTCATCTGGAGGAAGGCCATCAAGAAGGCAAAGGAGAAGGATGAACGCTGAGCTGCGAGCTCAGCAGTTGCTATAAGTCCACCCATCCATACTGTCGGTTCAAGAACCGGAAGCGAGTGTTCCTACCTAGAATAAGTTTAAAAATTTGAAATGGGTAAAACGGAACAGCTCTACTGGTGAACTTAAATAATCGTTTTGGGAGCAATAACCCCAAGCCCTTGCTCCTCAAAAGAAGAAAGAGCCCGAGACTTTGTTCGCCAAAGTGCACAAAGTCCAAAAAATGATAAAGGAATAGGGGTTTATTTAAAAGAAATACCAAAGGCCAGTGGTGATTGAGGCCAGAAGATCTCCACCAAGAGAGTTGCCACCTTTGGTGACTCGAGGGAAAGTTAAGTCAACTTCGCAGGAAGCACATCATGGTGTGATATTTGGACTACGTGTCCAAGAATCCGCCGTCGAAAGAGCCCAGCGAAAAGACAAACAAGTTTGGAGGTCAAGACCGTATGAAAGAAGAGCACTTGACAAATAAACAAGTACGAGCGTGACATCTGGTGCAGCCTCCCAGAGATCCGCCCCCATTAATAGAAGTCATAAAAAATGGGTCCCTAAGAGGGTCCCAATTAATCATTCCTTTGATAGTCGACACCCTGAAGAATCCTCCAGGGGATCCCATCATCAGCCAACTGCGTCATCCTAAGAAGAAACTAACTTCGATCGCAACCCGCGAATCGAAGAGTTTTTTTTGCCAAGTAATGAACTAGAGATTCAGTGGAGACACCGCTCAAAAATCCGTACACGAGAAGATGATGATGAAGACGATGAAGGGACCATAGGAGTTGAAGTGGTCTATATGGTGGAACATAATGATGAGCGACCACCTTTATGGGTATTCCAGCGACAATATGGAACTGGATCCACTGCCGGTAGAGATGTCGACTCCTCGGAGAATGAAGAAGAGGAGGAATTCGAAGAGAATCCTTTGTTCCTTGATGCTACCACACTAGCAGAAGCACAAAGGCAGATGCATCGTCAGATGAAGGCGAAGGATAAAGAAATTGCTCAGTTAAATGCCAAAATGACTGAGATGATGACGCAAATGACTATGATGATGCAGAGAAATATCACTGCTAGTCCTACACCTGCTAAGCAAATTAATCATCAGGCAACAAGTAGTGGTCTTGCTAATCCGCCAGCTAATCTTATACCCCAAGTGCCAGGAGTACGAGGTTCATATGAAGGAGGAATTGAGAATGATCGTTTGGTTTGCCAACCTACTCCTCAAAATGTGACAAGCACATCCGAGCCTGTGACAGTGGCACAGTTGGAGACAATTATCAATGTGAGGATTAAAGCTGTCATAGCTTTAGATCAAGCAGAAAGACTAGTGAGCAAAGGGCGTCCGTATTCTGCTGAATTTGATCAGGTGTCGTATCCAAAGGGGTATTCTGTCCTAAAGTTTAACACATTCAATGGTAATAATAACCCCAAATAACATTTGGCTCAGTTTAAAGCCACATGTGGTAATACAGGAGGTGTTGACACTCTGCTTTTTAGACAATTTGTCAGTAGTTTAACCTCGACTGCATTCGAATGGTATGCCGAATTGCCGAATGATTCTGTGAGAACATTTGCGGAGTTAGAAGCCTTGTTCGTGAAGAGGTTTGCCAGCGCGACCGAAAAGATAACAATCGCTGATCTCGCCTTAGATAAACGAAGGAGGGATGAATCAGTGACAAAATATATAACTCGCTGGCGCAATTTGAGCATGAAATGTGAGCAGCAATTAGAATAAGAACATGCTGTGCAATTGTTAATGGGAAATATCGATGATAAGATGCAACCATTCTTATGTATGGCTACCATCACCACATTTCAGGACTTGCTGGACAGAGTGGCGAAGTTCGAAAAACTGAACTTATCAAAATCAGAAAATCACTCAGATAAGCTCAAGAAGGCTAAAAGCCTCGGGTGCTAGAAGGGGTGAGGCCGACTCTATATTTTTCTCTAGAGCTGATAAGAGAAAACAAGCGGCTTACAATGTAGATAAAGGCAAGTAACCGATACAGTATGAAGATAAGCTGAAACAAGTCTATAATCCTAAACCCCAACCGAAGCTGACACATGGGGGAAATGACAAGCTGCGAATGTTTCAGGGTGGAGGAGAACGCCCGAGGCAAATAACGGGAACTGGTGATTGAGCGTTCCCATCCCTCAAGGAAAGAATGAATAAAGAATATTCATTTAAGAGAGAGAGTGTTGCCAAGTTATTTCGACAAGCGTTAAAAGTAGGCCTAGAATTGCCGGAGTGCAAGAGGCCCGAAGAATCGAAACATACTGGTGACCCGAATTATTGCCCATACCACCGAGTACTTAGTCATCCTATTGAAGATTGCTACATCTTTAAGGATTGGTTGGAAAGAAAATATCAAAAGGGGGAAGTCACATTGTCGAACAATGTGTTGGCACACTCTAGAAAAGAGTCGACTTGGGTGGTTACGTCCTCTTTCGTACCCCCGACTAAAGAAGAAAGAAACAAAAAAGAATTAGCCCAAGAAGGGAAGTGGGGGACTGCGGTCTCCAAGAAGACTGTAAAAATGTTAAAACAACTCGAAGGAGTTGCAGGTGTGAAGTGAGAATCTCCTACCCACCCGGTGCTGGATTTTAAAGGGATGCCTGTGGCACAAGCATCCACTTCTAAACAACATCCCAATCAAGCCGGTTATTTAAAATCCAAAAAAGTAAAGTCTTCCAAAAGAAGGACCAAACTAAAGAAGCCTAAGGAGAAGAAAACAACAACTCAAAGGGTTATTGACAGTTTGGATGAATATTGCCAAACTGTTAGACGTTCCATCAAGCTCGTTGATTTTAAGAGCTTAAAGTGGCTGAAGCAGAAGAGGCGGGTGAAGATTCTCTTCCTGTGGAAACTTGTTGGGTCATTTCGGTAACAATAGTGACTCCAACAAAAGAAAATTATGTCGAAGAAGCAACTTCTGAAACTTGTCTTGTGTCATCATCAATGGACTATAATTCGGAAGAATATCTATTTTTTCCAAATGAGAATGAATCCGAGCAGGATATAGCATCGCAAATGGGGCATGTGAGATTGGAGGGTGATTCTGAACTAGAAAATGAGTCTTTAGATGCTATGATGGCCGACTCTGATGTAAAACCCGCTAAATGCCGTTTTAGGATTTCGCACGCTTTTCAAAGCGCCGCGACAAATTTTAAGTGAAAAATTTGAAGTCGTCGAAATTCGACGCAAATAATTTTATAAAATAGAGTGTAAAATTCTGAGCACAACGATATATAGAACCCATATGTAATTTCACATAATTTAAGAATTAAAATTCGCGTAAGTTTGATAATGCCCATAATGCCCTTGAGAAGTGTTAAATCACAAATGGTTTAAGTGAGGGTAGTTTGGACTTTAGGCTATTAGAATGAGACTTCCACTCTAAATAGGGGACCGAATGGTTTGGTCCCCATTTCCTTCATTTCAGCCGAACTGAATGTGAGAGGAAGAACGGGGCGAGGGTAAGAGGCGATTCCGGCAAGGCTTGGAGCGGTTTTCGGCGGCCGTTCATTGAGGGGATCGTAGGGAAATCCAAGAGAAGGCTAAGGTATGTGTTTTGCAAGTGTTTCCCCTCCCTTTTTCATGAGTTTTTCTAAGGAAGGGAAGTTAGGGTTTTGGGAAAAACTTGAGTTTTGTTTAAGATTTCTTTGAGAAAAGTTTAGGGAAAGGTGAGAGGGTGTTTTTGAACCTAATTGTATATCGTTTTCCATGAGAAAAATGAAGTTTGAAAATTAGGGTTTCCTCAAAATTTATTTTTCTTTCGAAATTGCTTTGTAGATTAGTTCTTAATGACATTAGGAGTATTGTAATAGAAAAATATTGGGTTATTGTGAAGAAATTTTTGGGTTTGGAAATTAGGGTTTTTCCCTAATCTTGAAATTTATGAGCTTGAAGGTGTTCTATAGGTTTGGAAAGAATTTTAGAAGCAAGATTTAGGACTTAAACATCAAAAATTAATTTTTCTATTTTTGGTATTTAAGAATTCCGAAAAATAAAATTAAATTTTATGTTTATGTTGAGTGTAGGGAATAAATTGTATGCTTAGATAGAAATTTATGATTATGATCCTTCTATAAAGAAAAATAAAATGGGAATTGAGGGGTTTAGATGGAAAACTTGATTTAAGGGGGGTTCTTTATTTACCCTAGCTTAAGGGTTAGAAAAGTTATGAGGTTTTAGTGCTTCTTTATTTGATGCATGTATTTCTTTTAGGTGTTGAACGAGTGGAAAGGAGAAGTTCATAAGGATAGTAGGCGAAGCTCGTTGTGTTGAGGTAGGTAAATGTGGCTCCTTTAAATTTAGAAGAAAAATTCCATTTCTTTCACTCATAGCATGTTTTACATTATTATGCAAGCTCTAGCGTTCTTCCAATCACATTGCTTTTATATTCTTTTATGCTTTAAGTATCATGCTTATGTTTTTATGATTGCTTAATTGTTAAGAACTCCTTTGGAAATGGTTTAGAGACATTTTAGCTTATACTTGTTATCATACATAAGCCTTTACTCATGCGCTAACTCACATTGCAAGTTCATCTTTTATGTAATAGTATTTAATGCATTTGTTCTTTCTAAAGTGATAAATCATGATTGCATTTGACTCTTTTCTTTCTTCTTGCTATCATGAAACCATATAGCACATTAGGAGATAGTTGACCATATGCATGAATAAGAATCTCCTTATGAGTAATCAAAGAATGAATGTATGTGCTTGTTGATGAGGAGGTATCTTTGGTAAAGGGATGCTCTTTCGAGCATTAATAATGGTGGTTCTTATGAACTAAATGGTAAAGGTGGTTCTTATGAACCAAATGGAAAAGGATTGGCCACACAAAATGTACCTGATCAGTACAAAAGATACTTTCTAGACGGGTGATTATAAGATATACGTTATATTATATGCATATGCAACACTTTATGATTCATGAAAACAATTCATGTATTGAGTTAAGTAATCGGTTGCAAGTTTAACTAAAGAAAGAGGCTTAATAGTGGACTTAAAGGCATGCTACTACATTCTTATGGTTTGTTTAATGTTCCTACAAAAAAAAAGCATCGACATACATGTTATTTCCCTCGCCTTGTTTTCTCTAAATTTAATTGAAAATGCATTTACCTATTGAGTTATGACTCACCCTTGTTGTGGGGCATTTTTCAAGAGATCATGCGAATAGAAAATGACAGACCAACCACCGCGCACTTACCGTCGTAAGGAGACGACGGGCGGCAGGTTCTTTTGAGTTTTGTTATTTTGTTGATAGATGATTGTATGTATAGATTTTGAGAGAGTTAGATGTATTTTGGATCCATTCTTTTGGAAGAACTCTTTATGTACTTATCTCTTTTGAAAGATCAATGAAAACGAAAATTTTATTTGGATTTGCATTAGTGGCTCTTTCATTTTTATAGTAAACATGTTAATTTTTGTTGGATGATTTAATGTTATGCTATGATAACTTGTCTCTTTTCCCGTCCGACCTCTGTTCCCGCCTCGCACTTGCGAGCTAACTGGGCCGGGTCGTGACATCTGAGGAAGATGCTCTATCTAATGAGCATGTGCCAGATGAAATAGCGTAAGTGCAATTAAGAAGCGGTAAGGTGTTGCCAACTCCGCTAAAGAAAGAAACCTCTAATAAAGATAAGGGGAAGGAGATAATTGTTAATGAAGATATCATCCCCAAGGACTTCAAAAAGAAAGACACTCCAGTCAACAGGATATATTACAATATCTTGTCTCACCTAAGGAAAATCCTAGCGCAGCTTAGCATATACGATGCTCTGATAATGTTTAAGGATCTTCGGGTGACTTTGATTCAGGCTCTCAAAGACCCCGAATGGTACGAGGCATATTATGCTAAACATAACATGACGGAAGTCCTGCAAGCCCGTAATGAGTCGTTCATCACCTTCTTCGAAGAAGACATGATGCTTGGGACAGTAGATCATAACCGCCCTCTGTACGTTACTGTAGAGAGTGACAAAATGATAATCAGTCGAATTCTGATCGACCCTAGGTCCTTCATCAACCTTATAAGCTTGAAAGCACTGAGATCGTTAAGTCTCGACGTGCAACATCTCGGGTCGGATAAGCTAATGGTGCATGATTTAAATGAGAAGGGGCAGAAGACCCTAAGATCATTCATGCTCTCCCTAACATTTGGGGAGCTTCATACAGAAGCTAAATTTCATGTGATTGATGCGGATACTTCATTCAAGTCGCTCCTGAGTCGCCCTTGGTTGCATAAGTATGGCATTGTCCCGTCAACCCTACATCAGTGCATGAAGAACCTTAAGGATGGAGAAGAGTTCAGGATCTCTGGTGACATCCAACCTTTTGTAGTGCACGAAGCAACAATCTATGAAGATGCCAAGTATTTTATTCCAAAGAAGCTGAAGCCATCGAGCTCTCTTGAGGTCCAGGCATCGAATACTAAAACTACAAAGCGACCAAAACAAGAAGGTGAAAAGAAGCAGGTTGGGAGAAAGAAAGCAACGCCAACTCTTTCCAAAGCAGCGATTGCTATTAAAGAAAGAAAACATGTACCTCACCTAGGGAGCGACACAGATGAAGATGAGGTCACCCCTACAAAATCTTGGAAGGCATGCCAGTCAATTGCCAAAGGGAAAAAGAAGGCTGAATACTCAGATTCTGACTATGATTATGAGTCTACCTACACGAGTAATGTGCAGTGTGTATTCTCAAGAAGAATGGGTAACTTATCAATCTCGGACAGCGTATTCGTAGTCACGCACATTCCCATGCAACATTTCAAGGAAATTACTCACCGGGAGGTGCATAATATTGAAGAGCTTATAACATTCTATGTGCCTCACAGAAAAAGGGGTGGGCCAGGAAGTTTATTCTATAAAGGTGAAGAGCGTGAAGAAGCAAATCGCGACTGATTTTGTAGGCATGTTGATTCTAGAGAGCTAATACCTACGAGAATGCCTAGGTTTAATACCAAAAATATTCGAAAAATGTTGCAAAAGCAAATCAATATTCCTACCTCCAAACAACAACTTCGCTTTTGCCTGAACATTTGGTATGGAAGATTTCCACGTCCATTACGAAAGAAAGATATTGTTGCAAGGAGAGGTCTCGGATTTATCGTGCAAAAGTATCCTCAAAAGGAGACTTGCCAAGCAATCACATGCGGGGAAGTCAAATTAGATGATAGCGACGATGAGGAAATATATGAAGTTGATACTTATGATAATCAGCCCGTAGAGGCCAAGCCTGTACCTGAAGAATTAGAAGATGGTGGACAGACGGCTACTATTGATGAGCTAAAAGAAGTTAACTTAAGGACTGGAGAAGACCCTCGCCCAACCTTCATTAGCTCCCTTTTATAAGAAGACCAAGCGAAAGAAATGAAAGAGCTTATGTGTGAATTCAGGGACTGCTTTGTCTAGATATATGCTGAGATGCCCGGCTTATCCTCTGATGTGGCAGTTCACAGGTTAGCCATCAAGTATAATGCAATGCCTGTAAAGCAAGCTTCAAGGAGAATGAGATTAGAGATCGAAGAACAGTTGATTGAGGAGACAAAGAAGCTTATAAAAATGGGCTTTATCCGCGAAGAAAATTATGCTAATTAGATTGCCAACATTGTCCATGTCAAGAAGAAGAACGGCCAGATTCGTATCTGTATCGATTTTCAGGACCTTAATAAGGCTTGTCAAAAAGACGACTTTTCGCTCCTAGTATCAGAACGACTAGTGGATAACACGTCTAATTATGATATGTTCTCTTTTATGGACGGATCGTCGGGTTACAATCAAATTAAGATGGCGAATGAGCATGAAAAACACACATCATTTAGAATGCCCGTCGGTATTTTCTGTTACACTGTCATACCCTTTGGCCTTAAGAACGCTGATGCCACTTATCAACGGGCAATGACATGTATATTTGATGAGTTAAAACATTAAAAGGTCGAGCGCTATGTGGACGACCTTGTTGCCAAGAGCATAGATCGAAGAGAATATCTAGATAATTTGAGGATTGTATTTGAAAGGATCAGGAAGTATGATCTGAAGATGAATCCTCTCAAGTGTGCATTTGGGGTATCCTCAGGCAAATTTCTGGGTAACGTTGTTCGACATCAAGGCATCGAAGTCGACCCCAATAAGATCAAGGTAATCATGGAGATGCCACCTCCAAGGAACCTTTGGTAACTCCGCTCCTTACAAGGACAACTGGCTTTTATTCGGCGGTTCATATCAAATCTGTCGGGTTGGTGCCAGTCATTTCAAAGTTAATGAAGAAAGATGTCCGCTTTAAATGGGATGATGAATGCTAAGAAGCATTTGATAATATCAAGAGATAATTATTGAACCTTCCTATTCTTGCGGCACCAATCCCGGGGAAGCCTCTTATACTGTATACGACAGTATTAGAAGATTTCCTCGGAGCACTATTGGCCCAACATAACGAAGAAGGCAAGGAAAATGCGCTATACTACATTAGTCAGAGATTGATTGGAGCAGAAATTCGCTATTTCCCAATTGAGAAGCATTGTTTGGCATTGATCTTTGCAGTTCAGAAGCTCCACCACTACATGCTTTCTCACAAGATTACCTTGATATCAAAGATCGATCCGCTGAAGTTCTTGATGACAAGACCAGCGTTGACAGATCGTTTAGTCTGGTGGGCAGTGATATTACTACAGTTTGATATCACGCACATCCCACAAAAGGTGGTAAAGGGACAAGTTTTGGCAGATTTCCTCGCTGCACATCCAATCCCATCAGACTCTCCACTCAATGATGATTTTCCTGATGAGCAAATCATGCAGATCGAAGAGAATGAAAAATCATTTTAGGAGATGTATTTCGACGGGGCATCATCGATTAAGCCTGCCCGACCTCCAAATATTGCAAGGGCTTGAGCTGACATCGGTCTCCTTTTTGTAGCATCCCGGGGAGGTATAATGAGATTTTCATTCAGTTTGACTGAACCTCGGACCAACAATGAAGCCGAATACGAAGCTCTAATAGTAGGGCTGGAGGTGGCAATCGATATTAGAATTCAAATTCTTCAAATCTTCGGCGACTCTCAACTTGTGATAAATCAAGTTTTGGGCATTTACAAGATTTATAAGATTGAGCTGGCTCATTACCACCGGCGGACCCTTGAGCTCCTGAAGCAGTTGCCAAATGTTAAAATAGTTCAAGTTCCTCGAGGACAGAATGCCAAAGCAGATTTCTTGGCCAAATTGGCCAAGGAAATGGCGAATACCAATGAGGAGAGACCTATATATATCGGAGTTTACAACCGTCGGGTGTTGGAACCCGCCCTGTTGCAATTCTCGCAGGCAAAAGAAGTTTCAGATTCAAGCAAACGAGATACAATTTTGAGTGACCCTCAACTTCTTCACCAGATTATTATGGAAAATTATCTAGAAGGATATCATGTAGCCAAAAGACGTAAAGCTAGTCAAGATTCAGAATTGTGGTTGTATTGCTTAAATGTCGAAGTAGAAGATGATTGGAGGCAACCCTTCATCAAATATTTCAAAGAAAGTAAACTCCCAACAAATAAATCTCAAGCCACGCAAATTAGGAAGAGAGCATTACGGTACGCATTTGTCAACGACACGTTGTATCGATGAGCTTTTGATCAAATGTGGCTAAGATGCCTAGGTATCAAGGAAGCTGATAGAGTGGTGATAGAAGTTCACGAAGGACTCTGCGGTGCACATCAGTCAGGTCCCAAAATGGTCGCAAAAATTAAAAGGATGGGCTATTATTGGCCAACAAGGGTGAGAGACAGTATCGACCATGTTAAGAGGTGTCACGAGTATCAAATCCACGGTGATGTTATACATCAACCGCCTAACCCTCTACACCCAACAATAGCGTTATGACCATTCGAACTTGGAGATCTATCAAGCAAGGATGGTGCGCCATCGAACATTTCACGAAGGAGAATTGGTTTTGGTGCTGAGAAGACCAATCATCCCACATGGAAAAGTCGGTGGTAAATTTGTATCCAATTGGGAGGGCCCCTTTGTCATTGAGAAAGTATACCAATGAGGAGCCTATCAACTTGTCGACCTACACAGTCAAAGACCCATGCCGTCGATCAATGGTCGATATCTAGAGAAGTATTTCGTATAAAATTATCCAAGAAAATATTTTGTTTAATGCACTGTGTATTTTACACGTGTTTATTAGCATATATGCTTTACATTTTAAAATTCTCTTGTGTCACAAAAATGCATTTCAAAGAACCCACAAAAATTCCCATAAGACTGTGGGCATTTTAAATATTTATCCAGGTCGACATCGCGCCGCATGCCGAAATCCCATAATAAATATTTAAAATATCGAAATACAAGATTTATATGAAATCTCCCTGCGAGATAGGGGGCATTTTAAATATTTATTTGGGTTGACATCGTACTATACGTCGAGATCTCCAAATAAATATTTAAAATCTCAAAATTCCAAATTTATTTTATTCTAGAATGACCTTTTGAAATAGGGGGCATTTTAAATATTTATTCGGGTCGACATTGCGTTGCATGCCGAGATCCCCGAATAAATATTTAAAATTATCAATATAAATATTCTCTTAAGGAAGTACAATGATTTCTTTTCAAAGTATATATAGGTGATCTTCAAAAACTTCAAGACTCCGTCTTCTGCAATGTACTAAGATTCAAATGTCAGAAAAGAGACTTTTGTAACTACACACTCCAACAAATTGAGTCAGAAAAGCTTAAAGTCTTTCGACAGCCTAAAGCTTAAGGCTCGAGTGGGTGTAAAAGGTCGGATCCAATATGCACAAATATGGCCGGATCGCTGGCAGCTCTGTCTACTCAATACGCCATAAGAACGGCTGTAGTAGCGGAACCCCCACTTCGTCAATCTGTTAGTAGGGACTGTAGGAAGAACGAAGGCCAATTTGACTCGACAAGTTCATGTAATTGTAGTCTACCAAATTCTCCTAATTGACCGGAGAATCAAAGTTCTAATAGGAAGATAAGTCACGAAAAATTACTAAATGTACGTAGGTTCTAAACCTTCAACCACAAAGAAGAATTCGAAATCTACCAACTTTAGTGAAATCAGCAGTGGGAAACACATTTCCTGTAACTTAAGTCTGAAGTCTGAATGGGTGTAAAAGGTCGGATCCAATAAGCTCAAATATAGCCGGATCGCTGGCAGCTCCATCTACTCAACACGTCATAATAAAGGTCGTAGTAAAGGAACCCCCATCTCAGCAACCAGAGGACGAAGAGCTATTAAATCTTAGCTCTCCTGATCTGATAAACTAAAGTGATTTAGATTAAAGTCTCCTTAATTGGTCAATGATCTAGATACTACTCACATTTGGTATTATTGACCAGATCCAAACCTGCGAATCCTTCAACAAATCTGTAAAGCACAAAGCGATGATCGAATGAATTCTTCTTCAACAAGTCCACCAAAGCATGAAGCAAAGGACCGAAGAAATCATCCTAAAGTTCACACAAAGCCTAAGGCTGAACAAAGAGGATTTCATCATCAATAAGTCCGCTATATACAAAGCTCTGGACCGATGACTTTCTATCATTAACCTAATGCAAGCCCTGAGGGCTAGGTTATCGACATGCACTCCTTCATCAAGCCCGTCAAAGCATAATGCAAAGGGCAGATGGAATGCAAATTTTCTGACAAGTCAATGAAGACAAATCAGGTAATCATTCAACAAGTCCGCCGCACAAAGCACAAGACAGAAAGAAGCAAACTCTCAAATGTTAAGGGGGATTCATCATCATTTGGTCCATTAGCACAAAGCGTCGGACTGATAACAATTCCAACTGGTTCAATAAGCTATTATGACTGAGCTAAAAGCAATTGCAAATTTGACACTTAGGTCAGTACATAAATGTATATGCGAAGATAGTGCAAGAAAGAGAATAAAGATACATAAAGAGGGTTATATAGTCTCCAACATAGAGCATTATGAAATTACAATTAGAGTAATTGATTTTGTAGATCTTGAAGTTGCGACAACACTTCGGCAAGGGTCTGATGTTCGGTCTCAGCGACATGCAATTCTTCCATAGCCCGAGTAAGTGCAAACTCAGCATCTTGCACAGCGCGGTGGCAAATCTGATAACGTTCACGCTCCCTCTCGATTACTCATGCTTGCACTTTTTGTTTTTCTTGAAAGTCAACCTTGCAGGACATTGAATTACTGATGTCCCTCCAGAGATTCTTTATCTTCGGAGAAAGTTTGTTCACTTCAGTTGAAGTACTGACAGATCTCTCGTTATATCGTCTCATAGCATCAGCACTCCTTGTGAAGTTATCATGGGCATTATCAACAATTTCTTGGCAAATTCTAACCTTCTCGCAAAGATCATGTAATGAGACCCTGGTTTGTATGATTGATAGAGACTTCAATCGTCGGACATAAAACTCAGCCTCACGGCACAACCCTTCCCAGAACATCATTTCATCTTCTTCCATTCCAATCTGCGATAAAACATTTAAGGTAGTGTTGGCAGTGTTCGTAAATTGATCCAATGATTCGGGCGAGCCTTGGTTTAGTCTGGAAATCACTTCACGTAGGAACTGCATGCTTTGATCGCACATGTCTATATTCCTTATGTCGGGGAATCGTGGAATGTGACGGAATATTTCCGATTGGTAATATGCTCCTTCTGGCACTATAGAATGATGATGGAAGAAATTCATAAAAAAAAGAGATAAGGGAAAGTAAAAAAAAGGAGGGCGAAGATAGATGACATAAAAAAAATGAATGAGTCCATATCTGTGCTAAATTCCATAAAGTGTGTTGGTGGGTTGTTAATGAAAGGGGCTTCAAACACTGGAGCAGCTCGAAAAAAATCGGAGTATACTCTGGCACACTAGACCCTCCAGCAGGTGGTGACTCCCTTGCTGCAGATGTTTCCCCTGGCCAATATGATGAGAAGGGGTCTGTTGGAAAAAGTGTCTCCACGAAAGAAGACCCCGCTTCAAGTATAGGGGAGGGTATGCGCATGTTGGAAAAGCCCACTTTATAATCATCAGAAGGAATGTACCTGGCATCCACAGACATTCGATAAGAGTCAAAAGGTACTTCATCCTAGGTAACAACTGTTGTGGTAAAGGGCTCGCTGTCCAATCTGCTGAAGCACGCGAAGTCTCCATAGGGCAAGAACGTACACGATGACGTCCAAATGAAGGGACATTGGCATAGCTTGGGGAGGGTTCCCTTGCTCGCACTCGTGATGGGGAAGAGGTAATCCCCTTGGTGGTGTGTTGATTGCCCTGCCCGCCTGCACTCAAATTAAGAAAGAAAAGATGTGTAAAAAAAAAGAAGAAGAATGAAAATGATAAAAAGTATATATACCTTCATTGGTTCCCTCGTATGTCGAGCCTCTTCGAGACCTTTGACCCCGAGGAGCCCTTAATGATCGCACCCGTCGTTCGTATTTACGGGCTCCGTGCTCCATAAAGGGTGCATATGACAATTTCACCCAAGTCAATCGAGTGTAGCCGACTTCGGTAAGGCTGTCGGGGGGTGCTATACGAAATCTGCTACATGTGTCAAGCCTAAGCAAATGAATCCACATCAGTGAGGCGACATACATGCGGGTTTTCGCGGGTACTGTATTCAACCCGCTAACATCCGTGACACCAGGAAGGTGCGACAAACCATCATATGCGGTAGCTTGTGAAAGGCCGAATTATCTGGCAGTTCTATTGGGTTGATACCTTTCCAAGATCACCGATTGCCCGTAACGATAGCACAACCATCCAGGTCGCATGCTAATGAAATATTCAGCAACCAATAAAGAGCGCCCTTTAAAAAGTAAGTTATACCTGCCGTGGCGATCCGTATCATCGACGATGTCTGCCCCCATCAAGTTACTGGGTAGACTGCCAAGCTCTGGCTCATGTATTAAGCTGAAACGGTCTGCAACAAGGTGTGGTGCGAAAAAGAATAGTCGTACGCACTCCTGCTCTAGTGTGGACGAGGCCCTTAAAAGTTGCATAATGATTGGGTACTCCTTATATAAGAAGTAAGAGGGATATTCCAAACAGTTAAATGCTCCATGGATGTGAATGTGAACCCAAGCGTAAATATATTGCTAAGGGAGGGTTGTATCATGCCCATCGAGTGTAGGGTTCTCTGAGATAGCTCTGAATGTTCTGAAAATTTTATTGAGAACTATGGGGGCAAGAGAAATACGCTCTCCATGTGACAAGAGACTGGCCGCCAGTAAAGCTTTGCATCGAATACCGCCTCCCTTAGCAGGGAGGACAAATGTGCACAACCAGCAAACTAAGAATCCAACGAGAAATAACTCTTCGCTCATACCTGAAAGAGCGGGAGACATGTACCCTACTTAAGTGGAAGGTTCGACAAGGTCTTCTGATAAAGCATCGACGTACTCCACGCCTAGTTCAAAAGGATCTTGTATATGAGCGGTGATTTGATTGAGTTCCTCCTACCTATTAAAACTGCGACTCCAGATGTCTAAAGGGATAGTGGCCCGGGAACGCCTCGATAGCTTGGCCTCTTTACAAACCCGCCGATAATGGCTTAGTGCAGCAGGAAAGACTGTGGGTAAAATTAGTTCTCCCCTCCTATTCCTGTTGGAGGAAAGTCGCCTACGGAATAGCTCTATATCTGGAGGAATGCATTCTTCATATCAACGTCCAAACATCGACAGACCAGAGACTGCCTGCACCTCCCACAGCATCATTGTCAACTCCTCAGAGCCCATCCAGCAAGTGTTAGTTGTCGGGTCCCAAAATTCTATCACCCCCTTTATCCAAGAGTGGGGAATATTTTCGAAGCTGAACATTGAAGCATATATAGCTTCGTATATACCTGCCCTTTTCAAAATAGTTTTATGGGCTCTTAAGACGTACCTTGCCCAAGATACATACCCACGTGCAGGTCTAGAGAGTTGTCCCACTGGAGAATCTCTAGGCCACTCATGTATAGCTGGTTGTAATTATCAGTGACTCAATAATTTTGATTGTCCAACTTTCTCAACAACATCAGTGGCCAGCTCTAGGATGTCGCACATACTTGAGCTCACCTGAGCAATAGTACTCTCCAAGGGGTTGTAGTCCCCGCATTTCAACCTAGTAGTGGTTACCCACTTAGCAGGATCTTCGTATACTGAGAGAATAAGCTCAGAGCGTGGTAGAAGAGGCGAGCGTACGAAGAATTCTCCATAAATACTGCGGCCCCTCAACATCTCCTCATGTTGCTCCAGCCTATCAGCCATATCAGCAGTCCCACAAGGATCATGCTTGTCAATTAATTCCCAAATGGCCTCCTCACTAGGCTCACTTCGTGGCATCCCCTCCGGTCTACTTCAGTTGAACATCCTTCCTGACAAAAGACAAAAGAATTATAAGAAAGCATGCAAGCTGATAGAAGGAATGGAGCATAAAAATATTTTATAGACTTCACCCTTACCTTGCGTTGACATCCATAAAAAAGAGGGGAAGAAAGTTTTTGGAGATCTGCAATGTCAACTGTTTACAACAAACATGGTCCACTTTACACACGCATCATATTTGTTGGGGGGCATTTGTTGATCCTAATACTAGTGTCGGATCGAGTCGACCGCGCAAGGTGGGTTTCAAAAGCAAAAGAGCTCGAAATCGTGCAAAAACTCACCCGACGCGTGTCGACCGAAATCCCAAAAGCACCGAGATGACCTCCATTCGCGAAATGGACAGCGCCGATGCGTCCGGAGCAACAAAAACAGCTAAGATTGACACCCAAATTGGTGAGGGTCGCCGGTCGGCGAAAAATTAAATTTTTGGCGTGCGAATTGAAACGACGACTTATATAAGCGGCGACGTGATGATCAACTCGATACAAGATTAAAAATTTATTTTTATTTTTATGCAATATAATAAAAAATTTTTTGGAAAGAGGGAGAGAAAGAGAAGTTTTAAATAAGAAAATGTTTTTTTCTAAATAAAAAAAACCCAAAAAATGCCTAAAATACCCCTCCTCACTCCCTCACACTCTCATGATCGAACCCTCATCCTCATTTCATGACAGTTTACCTGTACGAAGCAACAAACAATTCAATCCACAAACTGCTACAACCCGCCACCGGATCTGCAACACTCGTACAAGCAGACATAAGGCGTACATAATCTCTCAAATGAAATACTGTGTGCATTCAAATTGCAATTACATGCACAATTAAAATATTTTAAAATCCCCTTGCACCTACTCCGTAGTTTGTATAACAAGGTTTTCAAAGACGAAATCGGGAATCGAGGCATTTTTTCTAAACGAGGCGAGGCGTAAGCCTCGAGGCGAGGCGTAAGCCTAGAGGCGGATCGAGGCGTGAGCCTCAAAACGATTAAAATAAATTAATTTAAAATTATAGATAATGACAAAAAATAAAAAAAATATTATATCAACTATGAATTTGAAGAATTGTTTTAAGATAATATTACTGGAATACAAGATTTAAAATAAACTCACTTAAAAATAAAACATCCCCTTAGGATCAAAACCCAAAGCAGGCTCATCATCACTTTGATTGTCTTCAGAAAAATCTTCATAATTAATGTCATAGTCATCCTCAAACTCTTCTTCTTCTATAATATTTTTTCCGTTATCTCCTGTATCAGTTAATATTTCATTAGCTCTAAAATGAAACAATAGTAACATACAAAATAATTCATTATATTTAAGATTACCTTTGAATTTTTTTGAAGCTTCAATCTCACTTTGTTTCTTTCTTTTATATGCGTGGGTAGTTGCTTCATTGTCTTCTTCATTGACATGAGTTTCTCATTCTGCTTCAACTTCAGAAACATCAGCATTCTTAGGAGTAACCCATTCATCATCAGATTATAATTCATCAACAAGCAAATGGTCAATTTCATTCTCAATATTTCTTTGATTCTGTAATTTGAGATATCTATCTTTTAATTTTTTGTTAAACATAACATAAACTAGTTTGTTCATTCGATCTGCCGCCAATCAATTTCTCCTCTTTGTATGAATTTGATTGAAGATGCTCCAATTACGCTCGCATGCAGAAGTCGAACACGTTAGGCTAAGAACTTTAACTGCAAAAGCTTTCAATTCAGGAACATCATCTCTAACTGAGCCCACCAACGTTCTACATGAAGACAAACATAGTATTTTATGAATATTGGTTGAAGTAGAAGACTTGAACATAAATATTAACATTAAAATTATAAATACTTAAATTATAAACATACCAGGAGATCGTGTTTTGTAGCATGCTTGTGCTGCTCTAAATTCAAACATTCTCTTCTTCAAATGAAAATCCTCAAGTTGATCATTTACTTTAAGGTAGTCTTCTTTAGAAATGAGTTTGTCCATGCATGCATATAAACTAGTTTTCACCTTTTTGTCAACATGAAAATTCTTGTCATAATGAAATTGGGGATTTAAATAGTACGCAGCAGCATGTAAGTATTAGTGTAATTGTCGATCCGACTTTTTATCTATAATATCGCATATTTCTTTGTAGGCACTTTCTTGACCTCCTAATTCTTTTGCAATGTCTTCTTTAGCCCTATTCATTGCTTCATAAATAAATCCCATAGCCGGGGCCCTCTCACCATCAACCATTCTATGCACTTTTACTAATGGTCATGTTGTCTTCAAAGTATAATTTGTACTGTGCCAAAATGAATCGTCTTTCATACAATTTTTTTAACTTGTTTTCCTTCTTATTTTTTGACCCATGAACTTTTAGCCCACTCTTCAGAAGCAAACATTTCTTCCAAATGTTGTCTTAACTTCTTGAATCTCTGCAAGGTTAAATATGCAATAGCAAATCTTGGAACAACAGGTCTAATAATTTCCTTGTCAGTGAATTTTTCATCAAGCTGAGTACCCAAGAATGATTGTATATAAATTTACTAACGAATTTGGCCTTCAATATGACTGATTTATGTTGAGGCAACTGTCCCAACCTCTCAAGCATCAAGTCAATACAATGTGCAGCACAAGGAGTCCAGTAAAGATGAGGCCTCTTCTCCATTAACATTCTTCCTGTAGCTTTGTATGCACTTGCATTATCAGTAACAACCTGTACTACTAAGGCATCTCCCACTTCCTCACCAACTTCATCCAACATTTCAAACAATAATTGTGTATCATCCTTTACAAAGCTTGAAGCATCTACTGATTTGAGAAAAATTGTTCCTTATGGATTGTTGACCAAGAAATTAATAATACTTCTATGTCGAATATCTGACCAACCATCTGACATTATTGTCACTCCTGTCTAAATCCAAGTCTTCTTATCATCATCCACAATTTTTGAAGTTGTCTTAACCTCCTCATTCAGCATCCAAGCGTGTACCGAGCATGTACCGCTCAGTACCGAGCGTGTACCGAGCATGTATTGCTCGGTACCGAGCGGTACTGGTCGGCACCGAACGGTACTGGCTTGGTACCGAGCATGTACCGCTAAGTACCGAGCATGTACTAGCTCGGTACCGAGCATGTACTAGCTCGGTACCGAGCATGTACTAGCTCGGTACCGAGCATGTACTAGCTCGGTACCGAGCGGTACTAGATCGGTACCGAGCATGTACTAAACGGTACCGAGCATGTACCAAGCGGTATCGAGCATGTACAATCTGATGAAGCGAGACATGAAGCAAATAACGGGAAGAAAGATCATTACCTATCCTTGAAAAAAGAACATTCGATTACAAGAGGCTGGAGAAGAAGAAGCGAGACATGAAGCAAATGACGGAAAGATTACAGGAAGCAAGAGAAGGAGAAGAAATAAATCGTTACCTTAAATCGCCTCCAGCTATGTTCGAACTCGACCGAACTGTAGTTGTCGAAGTCGGCAGAGTTCGCCTTTCAGTTCACACCCAAAGCAGAAGCAGGTATGTTACCCTAATACTTGACTTTTATACGACTTTCATCGCTCGGTTTATATACTTACAGATCGAAGCTTAATACGAACCGATTCCTACACCCCGTGCGAAATAAGCGCACGCTCCGTCGAATCAAACGAGGCGTAAGCCTCAACGTGCAAATGCTTCGCCTCGCCTTGAGTCGCGCCTCAGTGCGTCGCCTCTTCCGCCTTTTTAATCGTTGTTGTATACACATAGGTACACTAAAGGAGAAAATATAATTTCAACCCGCATGGACCCAACGAGCTTGTTATTGGTACACACGTGACGCCTAGGGATGCTGCGCGGGTCGATAAGTGAATTCAAGTTCGAACCCGATCATTCTATGCAGATCATTCATATTAGGCCTTTAAACAAATACACATTGTTGTGAGGACCGGTGTATTTATTTTAATACATTCATATTAGGCCTTCAAGGCTTATAATCAAGAGAATTCACTAAATAAAAACATAAAGCCTACGAGACCCGATCCTCCTAATCAGATAAATAGGATTAGACAAGGTTCAAATCATTGGATAAATATGCGGTCACAAATTTGACCGGAATATTTATTTCATACATTCATATCAGGCCTTCAAGACTTTTGACAAAGAAAATTCACAAACAAAAACACAGAGCCTACGAGGAACCCGATCCTCAGTCAATTGCTTGGCTGAGTTGACAAGGTTTAGTTCATAAGAAAAATGACCCCACACCCCCATGATGACCGTGTTGAATGTGAATCTCAACCGGAGGGGTTAATCTCTTAGATATTTCAAAATGTCCTAAAATTTCTACAAAATCCAAATTCCACAAAAATTCAAAAAATCATCAAGCTCAAAGATATTTAAATTTGAAATCAATCATCAAAACACTTAAGGCAAAATCCATCCACCATCTGCAACAATTTGTCAGGGTGGACAAGTTAAAAACTACTTCGGCTCACATTGAGCTAAATGCCTAGTCGAAAATATCACTAGGATTCATTCTCAAATAATCTCCTACCAGTAAGGACATGGTACGTGTCCTCTGACCGGCGGTTTTGCCACCAAATGGCACCGCAGGATAAACGGTTATGACTCGGGGCCCTCTGAACCGAGTGGTTTTGCTGTCAAATGGCACCACGAAATACTGGTTATGGCCAGAGTCAATACGCTTCTTATTGGCATCAAATCCTTGAGATATTTATGTAGACAAAGGTGTGGTCAATTCATGTCCAAAATAAATCAGTTTTGGCTTCCCCCGAGTATACAAGCTCAATCAATTTGAGCTGAAATTTTAGCTCATTTATGAGCTGGTCTTTAGTTCATTTATTGAACTAAGGGTTAGCTCATTATTAGCTAACATTTTAGGTCATATTTATCTTTTATTAAATGTTATAGTTTTTATTATTATATATTTTTAATTATGTTAGTCTCTTGGAATTCCAAAGCGGCTTCTTGAATTCCAAGATGTTGTTTCATTTTCCCATTTGGTGGCTCTTTGGATTCCACCATGTGTTTTGTTTTTTTGTGCCTTTGCCCCTTGGAATTCCGGCCGGCTGCTGGTTTTCCGCGCCTGGGATGATTTCCGCGGCTGTGGCTCCTTGGTTCCGTGCGGCCTCCTTGTCTCCCGCGGTAGCTGCTTCGGTTCCTGGGCTTGGGGTATTTTCCGTGATGCATGGGGGGATTTCTGTGCTCATGGTGCTTAGGTTCTTGTGCAAATTAATGTTATGTGCCTTTGGATATTCCCTTTCACGCCTATATATATGGGAGATTTGTTATGTTTTAAAAATAGTGAATGATATGTGATTTTTGGAAATGTGAACCTGCGGGTTTCATTGGAAAAGCTTGCGAGCTTTGTCCGTCTTCTTTCTCATCCCCTCCGAAAATCTTGCGAGCTCTTTCTAACCTTTTGTTTCGCCTTCTAATCTCTTTCGTCTCTCCGCAAGTGCCACTCCATCGGTATCTTTCGTCTCTAAGTAAAGCAACTTTAGGGTGTCTTTGATTTCGAGTCAAGATTGTAAGTCGTTGTAATTTTGTTTTTAATTTCTAAGTTGGTCTTAGATTTGAAATGTAAGAGTTTGTTCTTCCTCATCTTAGTCATTTTCTTTTGTGGTTTAGTGGGTCATCATCCAGTTTTATCTCCCGTACGGGCGAGGGGTATAGGCTCCATATATTTCTTGCCCCCACTAGATATGAATCAATAAGATATGATTGATAGGGCACAAAGCTCTTTGTTAGCTAAGGTGAATTTAAATTTGTCCTCTTAAGCAAATACTCATCCCAGGTCTATAAGGTCCACTTGGACGAAGCAACCCATGGCTGCCGACAAGGATCCTTCTGTCAGGTTGGGTCGACTACCTTCTCTGACTATGTAGACCAGGGACCACGATGGCCCGGGATGACAGAACCATGGGATCTTGATCGGGTCCATCATCCATTCCCCCACCATCCGCTTTAAGTATGAGATGATGCAATTTCTATTTTAAATATCAAATTCTCCAATCATCTCAAATGTCCATTGCTGCTACTATATGCCAGATAACACGTATTTCTATGTTTCTGATTGATGACTAGCTTTAATCGAAAGTTCTCTCTCATTATGGGGGGGGGGTAATTAACTATTGGGGCTTGCGACTATAGGAAACCAGAACTCAGATCATAAAGTCCTCGCAAAATGAGGGCGAAATCTCTGGGTAGTGTCTTATCTATAAACCCATCTGCCTTCCGAAATTTACCCCGGAACTTAATTCCGTTAAAACTCCCCTCGCTCAAATCAAAAGAACAGTCAGCGCGGCGGGGAGGTCAGGGCCGAATTTTCGGAGCCCACAATTTTCAATAGTTGAGTGACTAAAATTGGGCAATATAGAACTCTGGGATTAAATTGGATATTTATTTATGGTCATGGGATTATTTTGAGCTTTTACTCTATTTCAACGTAATCTTCTGATTATGATAAGAGTATGTAGAACATTGATGCTTTGGTGAATATGAGGTTCCAAATCATATTTGTTAGGCAATAAAGCAATAAGAAAAATGTATTGTCACTTGCCTAGATTCACCATGCTTTATGTAAAGCGTTGTTAACGGATGTTTTTGTTTTTCCTTTTCTAGTATTTTGCACACTCGTCATGTATCAGTATTTTTTTTATCTATTCCGCAAATAATTCTTTATAATTGCTATTTGTACTAAAATAATGTACTGGTTATAAAATTTTTCCTTCAATTCAAAAGATGAACCAATTGATAGGTTGCAAATGGATGTCCCTGTCACGACCCGACCCGATTAGCTCGCAAGTGCGTGGCGGGAACAAAGGTCGGACAGGATGGAATAAACCTTCATAGCATAACATCAAAAGATCTAACATAAACCAAACATTTTCAACTATAAAATGAAAGAGCCACTAAAATAAATCCAATTAAAACTTTCACTTTTCATTCATCTTTCAAAATAAATATATACAAAGAGAGTTCTTCCAATACAAATCTAACTCTCACAAAGATCTACAGAACAACCTTCTATCATCAAAATAACAAAACTCAAAAGAACCTGCCGCCCGTCGTCTCCTCACGACGGTAAGTGCGCGGTGGTTGGCCTGCCATTATCTATCCTCTATTCGATTCTCCTGAAAAGTTCCAACAACATGGCTGAGTCATAACTCAATAGGCAAATGCTTTTTCAATTAAATTTAGAGAACAAGGTGAGGGAAATAACATGTATCTCAATGCTTTGTGTAGGAACATTAAACAAATCATAAAAGTTAAGTAACATGCCTCTAGGTGAACCATTAAGCCTCTTTCTTTAGTTGAGCTTGCAACCAATCACTTTACATAATACATGAATTGTTTTCATGAATCATAAGATGTTTTATATGCATCTTGTAATCACCTGTCTCGGAGGTATTTTTGGTACTGATCAGGTACAATTTGTTTGGCCATTCATTTTCCATTTGGTTCATAAGAACCACCTTTACCAATGCTCGGAAGAGCATCCCTTTACCAAAGATATATCCGCATCAACATGCACATACATTCATTCTTTAATTATTCATAAGAATATTCTTATTCATGCATATGGTCAATTGTCTCCTAATGTGCTACATGATTTCATGTTAGCATGAGGAAAGAAAATGAGCTAAGTACATTCTTTATTCATCACTTTAGAAATAAACAAGTGCATTATATACCATCACATGAGAGATGTACTTGCAATGTAAGATAACACATGAGTAAGAACTTATGTATGATATTAAGTCTAAGCTCGATTGTCTCTAAACCATTTCCAAATGAATTCATATAATAGGCAATCATATGAACATGTGCATGACATTTAGAGCATAATAAAATATAAAAGCAGTACGATTGGAAGAATGCTAAACATTTTCAGAACATTATAAAACATGCTATAAGTGAAAGAATTGAAATTTTCTTCTAAATTTAAAAGTGTCACATTTATCTATCTCAAAACAATGTGCTTCGTCAATTATCCTTACGAACTCTTCCTTTCCACGCATTCAATACCTAAATGAAACACACACCATTCCTTACACTCAATTAGCATTTAAAATTAACTTTTATTTTCAGAATTTTTAAATACCAAAAATAGGAAAATTGGTTTTTTGATGTAAGAGTCCTAAGTTTGCTTCTAAAAGTCTTCCCAAACTTAAAGGAAACCTTTAAGCTCAAAAATTCTACGATTAGGGAAAAACCCTAATTTCCAAACCTAAAATTTCTTCACGAAAATGCATTATTTTTCTATTATGGACCTCCTAATATCATTTAAAAACTATCCTACAAAACCAATTTGAAATAAAAGAAAATAATGAGGAAACCCTAATTTTTGAAATCCACAATTTTAGTGAAAGCATTTCATTCTTAAGTTTAAAAAAACATCCCTTAACCCTCCCCTAAGCTTTTCTCAAGGAAATCTCTCATTTCCACCAAACCCTAATTTCATTCTTTGGAGAAAACTCAAAGAAATGGAAAGGAAACACTAGCAAACCACTTACCTTATTCTTCTACACGAGTTCCCTTCAATCTCCCTCGCCAAATGCTCCGGCTCCGCCTCTTACTCGCGCCTCTTTCCTCTCGTGCTCAGTTCGGCCGCAAGCAAGGATGGGGGACCGAAATATTTCGATCCCCTATTTAGAGTGGAAGCCTCATTCTAATAGCCTAAAGTCCAAATTACCCTCACTTAAACCATTTGTGATTTAAAACTCCTCAAGGGCATTATGGGCATTATCAAACTTATGCGAATTTTAATTCTTAAATTAAGCAAAATCAAACGCAAGTTTTGTATATCAAATTTCTTAGAATTTTGCGTAGAATTTTATAAAAATATTCTCGTCAAAATCAGACAACCTCGAATTTTTCACTTAAAGCTCGTCGCGGCGATTTGAAAAGCGTGCGAGGTCTAAAACGACATTTGGCGTGTTTTACAATCCCTGATAGGCATTACGGCTGCTAAATACGATATACCAGCTGACTTAGCTGATAACACTTATTGTTTTTGACAAACGCATCTAACAAGTATGGCCCTTAGAAAGCTTGGTGACTTCTTAGATCAACATGGCATCACATTCATTTAACGTCCTCTATGCTTCTTTACCACTTTTAACAATAATAGATAAATCAATATATCTTACGAAAAGGTTAATGGTGCAAGTCATCTTTTGAATTGCTTTTGTTTCGAACAATACTTATTTTTAATTATATTTTTTTGATGTGTCTTGCCTCATGTAAACACATCCCCAAATTTAATTTCGGGTGGAAGTTTTATTTTTGTTTTTAAAAATATTCCTTGACATATTTCATATCATGCAGGCAGTTCAAGTGCTTTTGTCATCACGAGAAAATATAGATGATGTTGAAAATATTGACCTTAAAGATCCAACAGTTAGATTGAATGATGTTGACAGGAAGAGTGAGGGGATTGACCCTCTACAAGTTAGTTTTTTACCCTACATAGGAATTTAATTTATCAATGTGCAAATGTATCATATATTTCCAAGTTTACTTTTGTTTCTATAATTTAACATTTTATGCTATTGTTGGCCGTGAATGTTTTCTTGAAATTTTGGTTTCCATCAAGCACAAACTCAAGCTTGAGTGGATACTAAATAAACATGTTCATAGATGCAGATTTAGGGAAGTAATTATCTCTTAAAACAAATAGTTCTCATTGTGTAATCTGTTACAGCCCTTATAGAATATTTTTTACTCTTAGAAGGATTTTAATTTAAATTAGAACCTCATAAGTCTCTTATGTATCCCTAATATATGCAAATTTAATGGCTTCATTCCCTATACATGTACTATAAATATCATGCTTAATAAAACGGAGTTTCTGACTACTTAGATTAGTTGAGACTAATGAAATTTCAAAATATATGAGGAGTCCAAGTTAATTGTTAAAGTTATGCCAGTTTGCTTTGAAGTTTTAATACTTTAGTTTATTTTCTTTGTTTGCTTGTTAGCTTAATCACCATACTTCACTAGAAAAATGTTGCATTGCCAAAATCTTGAAGGAGTTTGTTCTAATTGGCTTCCTATTAATTCATGAATACTGTTTTGAATGAAGTTTGTGTTGTTCTTGGTCCATTATTGATGTAGACAAAAGGGGGGTCAACACAAGTCCAAAATAATTCAGATTTTGGCTTCCCTTGAGTCTACTAGCTCAATCCAATTGAGCAAGAATTTTAGCTCATTTATGAGCTAGGCTTTAGTTCATTTTTTGAACTAGAGGTTAGCTCATTATTAGCTAGGATTTTTAGTTCATAGTTATCTTTATAATTAATGTAATTTTATGCTTTTTATGTTTGCTTTTATGTTTGTCTCTTGGAATTCCAAACCGGCTTTTGGAATTCCAAGATTTCTTTTTCCTTGGTGGCTCCTTGAATTCCACCATTGCTTTTTAAGTTTTATGTGTATGCCCTTTGGGATCTCACGGCTGCCTCCTTGTTCCGTGTCCGCCCTTCGGTTCCCGTGGCTGTGGCTCTCGGTCCGTGCGGTTTCCTTCGTCTTCCGTGGCCGTCTCCTTGGTTCCTGGTTTGGGTGTAAACTGAGAGCTAGGGGGAAGTTTTATGTGTTTTAAATGCTTTAAATTAAGTGTTTGTGTCCTTTTGTATTCCCCTTTCATACCTATAAATATGGGGGGTTATGTATTGTTTGAAATAGTTGAAGTGAATGAAATTTGATTTTTGGAAAATCAGTTAACCTGCGGGTTGCTCGGAAATCCTGCGGGCTCTTTCCAACCTTCTTTTCTCATCCCCTCCGGAAATCCTGCGGGCTCTTTCCACTCCTTCTCAGGCTTCTAATCTCTTCGTCTCTCCGCAAGTGCCACTCCACCTGTATCCTTCTTCTCTAAGTGCAGCAACTTTAGGGTGTCTGTCGTGTTGTTTGCAGGCCGTCGTCTTAGTTTTTTTTATTTGGTTTTAAAATTGAAATGTAAGAGTTTGTTCTTCCATTTTCTCGTCTTTTCTCAATTTTCGTCGTTAGAAGTCCGTCGTGTCTTTTGTGATCAAGAGATATAGGCTCCCCTATATCTCTTGCCCGCATCAATTATTGTCAAATGAGTTGGTTACACCTGTTTCTTCCACCATTTTAACTCGTTTTCCTCCCATTGCTCCGCTGGAGCATTTCTTCAAGATTCACACTACAGTCAGATGATCTTAATCACTAGTGCATAAGATCATAATTGATCCTTGAGGTTTTTCAAGAAGTATGAATAAGTCAATCCTGATGACCAACTTGTCACGACCCGGCCCGGTTAGCTCGTATATACGAGGCGGAAATGAAGTCGGACGATCAAAACAATTTAATCATCATATTTCAAATAAAACATTTTCCAAAAACTTCAATATGAACATAAAAGCTCTTCTAAACTTTTTCCAAAACATGTATATAACATTCAAACCATTACAAAAAGAAGTTCATGTACAAGGTGGTATAAACTTAATCTATTCATTCATGATAAAACCACCCAAAAATTTATAACTAAAAAAAACAGTAAGAACCTGTCACCCGTTGCGCGACGAACATAAGTAAACCTCGGGTGATCCGCCATCACTTATGAGATGGTTCTCCTGAAAATTTCTCAAAACTAGGGAGTGAGCTACGCTCAGTATGTGACAACTACAGCTAAAGTTCGCGTACATTTAAAAAGAAAAGAACTTGCGGACTAATAACCTACACATGTGCTAATAGATGTCTTAAGGTATATCTTGAAGCAAGTATAAGTTGACTATGTATTGAACATGACATGAGTTATTCTTATCTAATATGAGATAACATGAAATATGATTTCTTAACATGAGATAACATGAGATATACTTGCATATGGTCATCTTTCTATTCATATTGTATACATCCGTCCCGGAGTACTGAATTGTACTGATCAAGTACACATCATTCATGGCCATAACATTTTCATTTCGTTCCATATTGTCTCAAAGACCGTCTTTGCTCAAAGAGCCACATCTTGGTACTCCGTCATCAACAATTACAAGCTATGTAGCATGAATATGATAAGATGCTTTCATATGATATGCTAAGAAAATCATATGATATGCTAAGAAATTCATATGATATGCTAAGGACCTTTAACACTACATAAAACTATTAAGTAACCATTGCATGAACATGACATAAGAGCTTTGAGCAATAAATTTTTCTTTTTTTTTCTTCTTCTTCTTAACAACTAATATAGTTATAATGAAATGCACGCTTTCCTTAGCAAATAGAGTCACTTACCCTTAAGAAGCCGTGCTCTGAAAGTTTCCCGTTCAAGTCCTCACCTCTTTTTCCTTATTCCAACCTAAGGAAAACAAAAGATTTCCAATCTCAATTACTTGCATCTAAATCTTTAACATGTTAATTTTATTTAAATTAATTATTATTTTCGGATTTATTATAATTTCCAAAATTATGACTTTCACATTTTGCCAATTCCATTCCTTAGGCATGCCAAAACCTCCCCTTCATCTAATTGATAAATAATATTAATTAATTTTCAGATTTATATTAAATAAAAATTAGGAAAAATAGTTTTCTCTCCAATTTCGCAATTATAGGCTTCCTTAAGCCCTTAGGAACTCAATTAGGGAACATGCAACCTATAAAAACTAGGTTTGCAAAAACCCTAAACTTCCCTAATTTTTTCACTCAATTTCGCTAAATGAAAAATTATATTTTTGATACCAAAAGACTTCCCTTAAACTCTTTTAGCCATTCCTATAAAAATTTCATCAAAATGAGAAACCCTAAAATTCGGATTTAGTGTTTTTCTTAAAACAAATTTGACATGAATGGTAGGAAAACATATATCAAAGCAAACCCTAAAGTTTTCCTAAAGAAATCCCAAAAAAATATCAAACCCTAGAATTTCTCTATGCAAAAAATCTCATGAAAACCTTGGAATTTTCTTCAAGAAATCATACCTAAGATATACCCAAGCCTTCCTCTTGCTTTTTGCCTAAAGAAGTTGCCGGAAAACCCGCCGGCCGCCGGCTTTCGTGCGTCTCCCGTCGCCCTCCTCCTCTCTCCCGTCCGCTTCTCTCTCACGGCCGAACAAAACGCACAAGGGACCAAAATATTCGGTCCCTTAGACTTATGAGAAATTAAGGAATGGATTTTACGCATGTGCTCTTATCCCTATCATTTTTCTTAAGAGATCTTAGGGGTAAAAACGGAAGATCTAGCCAAATGTTACTTAAAGCACTTCGGCGAATTTTAACTTCAAAACCGTGCGAAATTTGATATAAGTTCTTTATACCGTTTCGATCGAAATTTCGAGACGAATTTAATAAAATTTATTTCGTCGAATTCCGATGACATCGAAATTTCTCTTAAGTTCGTCGCGGCGCATAGAAATGCATGCGACGCACTCAAATGACGAATTCCGGGTTTTACACAACTGATTTAGTTTCATTCACCAGAATGAACTAACTTTGAACCAACCATAGTGTAGGGTGAAGCTAATACAGCTTAACCGCTCAATTTTTTAGGTTATTTAGGTAGCTTGAACTCGCATGGGACTAGATGAATGAAGGGAACATGAAATGCCATATCATTGTGGAGCACGACATCATCAAGAAACCAGCCTACTATCCTAAGGATACAGTAAGTTTAAAATTATGTTGAATTGCCACACTACCGTGGAATGCCACATTATCATGAAACCAACCTATTCTCATTAAATTGGCAACCTCTTCTTAGATAAAGAGGGGGTTGTCCACCTCTATCCCTTTTTATAAGTGATTTAGGTTGTTATCTTAAGGATAATGATTATTCTAATTTGACTAGATACGTTGGTACTTCTTTATAATTTGAACTGTAGTTAGAATTTGTTACTCTCTCATAGTATTATAGATAAGAACTCATAAAAGTTGAGTTTTATTTTTATTAATTAATTGAAAACACATCTGTCATTCAAAATTCTCCTCTCAAACTTTGGCTACGACTTTCTCCATCCATCTATGGTGCCAGCCTAGTTGTCAACCTACTCTATCCTCACTCTCTTTCTCTACCTAGGAGGACCATTGGAGTAGGTTGATTAAAGTATGTGTAGTGTGTAGTTAAAGAAGCATCTTTCCAATTAAAAGATTTCATTCTACTCTTCTTGATGTAAAATAAACCTAAACATTAGATCTAGATCCCTCTTTATCTTTCCTAAGCATGGATAGAATTAAGGGGGGCCCCTCACCCCCGACTCTCCACAAAAATAAATTTGTAATTCTTTATTATTATTATTATTATAGAATTATAATTAATCTTTCTTAATTTTTTATTTATCCCCTTATAACTCTAATTTTTATGTTGAACTAAATTACTTTTGGATATCATATTTAAATTTTTATGATGATAAATTGAAAGTTTAAAGATTTATTTTAATATCATTGCATGCAATATAAATTGAAAAAGTTTTTTCTGTTATGAATATTATAAAAAATTGGCTATGAAATAGAATTAGAGATTAATGGATGAATAATATTTTAATTATTTATATTGAGAAAAAATATTTAATTATGTTGAAAATAAAGTAATTATTCAACTATTTTAAAATAAGCGTAGTAAATTATAAGTTTTTTATTCTTATATATTTTATCTTTTTAAAATAACAAATTAAAAAAGAAATTAAAGCTGCCAATATTAGTCTCAGGAATAAATGAAAAGGTTGACAAAATATTTAAAATATTTATTTTATGCCTCCATTAGAAAAAAATTCTTGATTCACCACTGTTCCTAAGGAATATTTTTTAATGAACTCTTTAAGGATGCTTGTGAGTGGAATCTCAATGGATTTTATGGCAAGCAGTCATAAATTATCTATAAGGGTTACAATTGACTAGGGGTGTCAAAAAATGGCTTGACCCGTAAACTCGACTTGAACCTGATCCAAAAATTTGGGTTGTTGGGTCCAGGTTGACCCATTTAATAAATGGTTTGAGTTTGGGTCCGAAATTCCTAGCTATATGTTAAACGGGTTGGGTTTGGGTTTACCTGTGAATCTGATTTTGACATGAAAGTTACATGTTTAATCTTTCTCTTAAATTCTTTTGCTTTTATGTATAATCTTCTTATTTTTTGATCAATTTACCTAAACTCTATAATAGACGAGTTTTTAAAAACATTCTTTTAATCAAAGCATATTAACAGGTTGGGTTTGGGTCATTCTTTTTGTTTGTAGTATTGATACATGGAAAGTATTTTTTATATCAGACATATATGCAGATAATGCTAACTTATAAGCAACTTGTCTCACTCTTTCAATTATTTCAAAAGGATCAATATATCTAGGATTGAGTTTTCCATCTTGACCAATTCTAGCCACACCTTTTATTGGTCTCACCTTTATGAATACAAATTCCCCCACTATAAATTCTACAATTTTATGCTTGAGATAATAGTATTGGCGGTCTTAAGCTGCTTTTAATCTGTCCCTAATCAGTCTGACCTTCTGTCACACCCCATTTTAGCCTACCCCCTAACGGTCAATCTAGAGTATAATAGAGAAGGAAAATCTAAACCGGTTCCTTCTTACTAACACCCATTCCGAGCCACCACTTTCAGAATAGAGTGAGTAAAAAAAATTATTTAGACTCTCTTAATTTGCCAACCTATCAAATTTCATAATTAATAATGGGAAGCATATAATGTCCCTTAATGAATATCAAATATAATTGAAGTAAACACAGAGTTCTACTAAAACTTTTAAAATTTACTTACATACCCAAAAGTCTGTACATCTAGTATTGAGATATCATTTTAAATATCTTTGTACACCTGAAACATATTTACACCAAAAGAACGGTCACATCTTATTTTGTTGTCCTAAGGGCTCATTCCCTTTTCTTGCAGTACAACTACTGTTAATGAGCTAGGCTCAATAAAATATATAAGCAATTTATAAGAAATAATAATAAACAATTGAAAAAATGCTTAACAATTAAAACATATATTAAAATGTCATATTGAGTCTTTAAGCAGCATGTTGAAATAATTAAGGAAGATCTAGGCAACTTCCTTCACCTTATGACTCAAGGAATTAGAGCACATACCATGACCTCTAGAGCTGATTTTGATTGGTCGAAAATAAACCAGACTCTTAAAGGTGTTGCATAAGTAAGCCATCTTCTCGTATGTATACTCTTAACCAGAATGCCAGGATTATCCAGTATATCTGGAGAACTTCTATCATTCCCAAAGCTAGTGATCGTATCAATTTGACTCCTCTTTTGTCTACTGTCACATACTTGATAATGACTGAAACTCATATTGAGGAAGCCCAACTTATCATGGACTACATCTACAAACTTTCTGATATTGGACTTCCTCACAATAGGAGAAAGAAAAATGTGGCCTTAAGACACTTAGTTGCCTACATCTTAGAGAAAACGTATAACCTAATACATCCTGATCCTCCCACTCAACTAACCCTTTACTTTACCAATGCCTCTTTTCGTGCACTTTTTGGTGGGGATCAAAGTTCTGAGAGAGAAGATTTAGAGGGAGGAGCCCCAGCTCCAGCACCTGGACCCGATCAAAATTTCTATCAAGAAATGGTCCAACATTTTGACAGACTGGAAATTCAGTTCGATCAACGTTTTGATCAAATTGAGAATCATCTGAGCTAGCAGGATACTAGGTACAACGAGGACATGGGGTGGATCGAGGGCAATTCGACTCAGTCAACACTAATGTAGCTACGATCAATAGATACTTTACGATGTTCAACCCTCAACCACCTCCAGACCAAGGCCCCTTAGTATTCTAGTTGTTACTTCTGTGTTGTACTTGCTATTGAGAGTTTTTCTATTTGTTATTGAGATATTTTCTTATGATTTCATGTGTTGGTTTCTTCATGCTGTTGCTGTTCCATTTCTAGATGATGATGTTTTAAATGAAAAGATGTGTTTGCATGTGTTTCTTGTATTAAATAAAATGATGGAATGATATTTTGACGTGCATTGAAATTTCTCTTCTTGAAATATTTATGTTTTTGAAGACAAATCATTTGTAGTTGATCTCTAGAATGGAATTTTGAATTACTTTGATGTACAAAATAATTTCTTTGCAAAATTTAATTTCTCAAAATTTTAAATTAAAATTATGGCCAGATATAGATTAGAATATCAATTTCATGTTCTTATAGAGAAGTATTACTTAGCTATAATTGTTGCAAAATAGAGGTCTTATTTTTATTTTATTTTTTTAATGTGTTTATTTTAATTAATTATTAAGATTTATTAATTCTGGAAAGACCAAAAATAGAAAAAGTTGCACAAAGCCTGCTAAACTTGAAAAGATGTACAAAATATGCCACTTGTTTTAAAAAATGCGCAATATTCGCCAAAGTGAAAAAGGCACAAAAATAAGCCCAAACGGAAAAGATGCACAAAGTATGCCACAAACAATTGAAAGATGCGTAATATCGCCAATTAAAAAATTCATATTGTTCTTTCCTTTATCATTCTATCTCTCATACAAATTCATATAATCGACAATAATCTTGACTATTGAATTAGAAACTAATTAATTTTTATTTTATTATTTATATAATAATTAATTTTATTTGATTTTTTTAGAATGAACAGTGAACTTGTTTGATTTTTCTTATCTTCGTTTTTCTTTGATTTAAAAATTGAGTTTTTCTTTTTAGCATTAGGAAGCTATTGTTGTATTTGCAATTACTTTAAAATCTTCTTTTTTATCAACTAATTTGGTTTATCCATAAAAACTTTTCATTTCAAGATGTTCTTCCCTTTTTGTTGTTGTCAATAGGGGGAATCATTAGTTATTTGTTTGATGTGTTTTTTTTGTTGTGTTTGATATTTGTTATGATTATTTATGTGTGATTTTTGTGATATGTTATTGTGTGTATTTGTTATGTTTATGTTTTTTTTTGGTCTTTTGTTGTTGTTGTGTTGTTTTTGCTTAAGTTTTTGGGTTTTTTTTTTATTTTTTGTTGTGTTTTTTATTTTCATTTGAATCCCTTGTTTTAAATTGGTCATTCATTCAGGGGAGCTTAAGAGAAAAATTTCGTTAAGTGTTAAATCAAATAATAGTTATTTTGCCATCATAAAAAAATGAGAGATTGCTATAACTTAGTTTTCAAAATTATGTTTTAATATCATGTGAGTTTTTGATGATACCAAAATATTATTGTGCTGATTATTGTTTCTCTTAACACATATTCGATAAATTTTATTTGTGCTATTTGTATGTACTAACGTCTTAGGGAAATCATACTCCAGACTATTGAAGACTTCAAGATAGATTATATTAGGATTTCTTGTAATTGAAGTCTATATTTTTTCCTTTTTTTTAGTCTGAGAGAGTGTGATTGTAATCGCGTAATAGTGCACACGCACATTGGGGGAGTGAGTAAAATCTTTTTAAAACTAATTATACTATATGATTATTGAATTGTACTGAACGATTTGACCTGAAAGTTTCTCCAGAACTAAGTTAGTAAAATCATGTCTTGAAAATTTTCTTTTAAACTGTTCATACCGTACGAAGTTTTCTTCATACAGATGACGTCCATAGTACGTAATGGATACGTACCAGTTCATCACGAATGAACCCACCAATTTTTGTACTAATCGTACTGTACGAAGTGAAGTTCGTACATACGACGTCCAGAGTACGAAATGGGTGCGCATCAGTTCTTCCCATATGAACATCTACATTTTTTTGAACTATTCATACTGTACAAACTTAGGTTTGTACAGACGACCCCCCGAGTACGAAATGGGTTCGTCCATATTCATACCATACGAATCATGATTTGAGTTAACATGTTCGTACTATACGATGTAAGGTTTGTATAGACGTTGACCAGAGTACGAAATGGATTCGTACAAAATCGTACTGGACGAATCTGTTCAATTTTGAACTGTTCGTACAGTATGTTGTCAGTTTGTACATACGACTGACGGAGAACGAAATTAGTTCGTGCAGGGTTGTACAATGATTTTTTGAATTGTTCATACGTGCGAAGTGTGATTGTACTATATGAAATAAGTACTTTCAATTTTATTTTTTTAGTTTTTTTGGATGATTTTTCTTGTCTTTCATATATAAGAGTCCTATAAGTAACTATCCAAAACTTCTTCTGCAAATTTTCTCTTGAGAGTGAAAGTGAGAGTGTTTAGGGAGAGTGTTTGGGAGTGAGGATTGAGAGATCTTACAAGTGGAAATTGTGAAGGGTTCATAAGGTTGCCCAAAGGTGAGGATCTATTTATATGTTCTTCAAATCTCTGCCCTACTTCTTTGAAGACTCTTGAAGAGAAATCTTTTGAGAAGATCTGGTACTCTGCCGTTACTAGAAGGGTGAAAAAGACATTGGTATTCTGCCATCACCATGAGTGTGAGAAAAGACGTTGGTACTCTGCCATCACCAGGAGGGTGAGAAAGGACGTCGGTACTCTGCCGTCACCAGGAGGGTGAGAAAGGATGCTAGTTCTCTGTCGTCACCAGGAGGATGAGAAAGGACGGCGGTGCCTCACCAAGGTTGGTGGAAGAGAGGTTGTTGTAAGGGCTTTTCTGCCTTGCTGTGGGAGCAAAAGGAGAGTACTTTGATATAGTGCAATACCTAAAGGAGTCTTCAGGGAGGTGACGTAGGTCTAGTTAGACCAAACCACTATAAAATTTGGTGTTCTTGTCTTTACTTTTTACAGTTTTTTATTTTCTGCACGTTTAATTTTTGTGGTTGAAAAATATTTTGAGAAAATTTTAATTATTGTGTAAAATATCAAAATCGGTTTTCTAAATTACCAAGAGATTTTTAAATAACCAATTTACACCCCCTCCCCCCCTCATAGTTAGCCTTAGAACAGTTGTATTAGGTCTAACAGCCTATTTGAACTTTCATGATGTAGAAATCATAATGACCATGAGTTGAAATTGAAATCTTAAAGTTTAGAAGAAAATTTGATCGAGTTATTGGTAAGCTAGAAGAGATGTCTGGACAAATAGAAAACCTTAGTTTCAAAAGAACAATGATACCCTAGTTGTCACATAAATTTGATATCAGTCAATAGTATTTTGAACAATCTTTTAGTTTAGATTCCATAAGCTGTTGCAGTAATGCATTATCACATTATTTTGCTACAAGAGGCTTCTTTCCTCTTGTATAATTTATGATCCTTGCAGAATCAACGAAAGGCCATCAGATCAAATGATTGCAAAGCACTATACTTTTCCAACTAAAAACATCTTTTTCCTTCTATGGTTAACTTGGTGATGTTTTGCTGTCACTACAATTTCTAGTAATAGAGCTTTTAGTGAGAATGATTATAGTAGTTCAGGCTGCAATTTTCAGTGAAAATCATAGAATAACTTTGATTGAAAAACGTCTTGTGATTTTAAGAAGTCTAATAACTGTGTGGTTTTTTCCTTGCCCTTCAGGTTGAGCTGCTTCTTGGAAAGGCATACTCTGATTGGGGCCACGTCAGTGATGCTGTAGCAGTTTATGATCAACTCATTTCCAAGTACCCAAATGATTTTCGTGGTTACTTGGCAAAGGTTCATTACCATGTTCTCCTTCAAATTTGTTTTCAATAACTTTTTTTCATCATGGTACCCTAGGTTTTCTCTTATAATAGAGAGCAATGAAGCTTTGTTGATACATGACATTCTGGTCGCCCAAATGACTTCCAGTGTTACTTGGCAATGGCCCTTACCATGTTTTCCTATTATTTTTTTTTCAACGTGGTGCCCAAGTTTTCATTTATAAGGGAGCAATGTAGCTTTGTTAATTCATGTAATTCTGGTCATCAAAAAGCATTACTATATGAAGTCATTATGTTTATTTAGCTCCGCTGTAAAACCATTCTAGAACAATTGAAATTGAGTTTGAAGCTATATAGTCAAACTCTAATGCGATGTGCTGTACCATTTAAATAGTTCAGCCGCATCATTTGTATGCAACTTTGCTCGCAAATACTTCTCAACTATATAACTTCCCAACGGTAAATCTCCACAAATTTTCTGGATTTAGAATACGAATGATATGGTATTAAACTTGGTATGCTATAAGATATCACATATTTATGAGTAGTTTGATCTCTAATGTGTGGTTTGGAGAACGAGATTATGATTTGTAGATTTTATATAGTAATTATAGACTTTGAGAATGAGATTAATGATCTGTATATTTGGCGTGCCAGGATGGTTCTCCAAATCAAATAGTTTTGAAACTATCATTTATACTCAAGTAATTTTGATGACCATAAGTAGATGCTATAAGGCTAATGATGATGAATTAAGTAATGATGTTTTTTTTTTACTTGAAAAGTTGGAGAGAATCAGCATTCGGTAAAGTTGTTGCAGAAGCCATCCTTTTTTAAGATATTTTATGTATGGCAATACAATATACAATTTGATGAGTTATGGGTCCTGATCAGTTCTCCTGTCATAGATCAACTGCTAACAATTTTATGATTTCCACATAATTGTTGGATTGTATGGTTCTATCTTTGAGTAATAACGCTCAACACCCTCTATTACTAATTTAATGATTGTTTTTGAGATTTTCAAAAAAAATCTCTTGGGAGAGGAAAATGGGGATTTTATATTTGTTTCTTATATGTAAATGATCTTGGGAGTATTATACGGTGCTTTTGCAATTTTATAATTTTTTTTTATTTCTCATAATTTCTGGTGTTTTAAATGAGCTTCAGGACATTTTTATTAAATTTAGGATGTTTTGTTATTTGCATGTTCAATTGAAGCAGTTGAACATCCAATACTATTCTATATGCAACTATAGCTGGCTCAACTGTAGTATTACATTGAATCCTCACTACCTATACACCCAAAATTTAAAATAATGTCAATGAAATTACTTTTCGTATTAATAATGTGTGGGCTCCGAAAATTCGGCCCCGGCCTCCACTCGCTTTTCTTATTCGGCGAGGGAGTTTTAACGAACTAAGTTCCGAGATAAATTTTGGAAGGCAGATGGGTTTGTAGATAAGACACTACCCAGAGATTTCGCCCTCATTTTGTGAGGACTTTATGATCTGAGTTCTGGTTTCCTATAGGCGCAAGCCCCTATAGTTAATTACCCCTCCCGATCACGAGAGAGAACTTTCGATTAAGGCTAGTCGTCAATCAGATACGTAGAATATACGTGTATCTGGCATATAGTAGCAGCATGGATATGGAATTGGAAAGATTGGATATTGGTAGAATTTGGATTTGAAAATTGGGTTTGGATTTGAGAATTTGGGAAATGTTTGGAAAGTTTGATATTTAAAATAGAAATTTCACCATCGTGCACTTAAAGCGGATGGTGGGGGAATGGATGATAGACCCGATCAAGATCCCATGGTTCCGTCGTCCCGGGCCATCGTGGTCCCTGGTCTACTTAGTCAGAGGAGGTAGTCGACCCAACCTGACAGAAGGATCCTTGTCGGCAGCCATGGGTTGCTTCGTCCAAGGGGACCTTATAGACCAGGGTTGAATGTTTGTCTAAGGGGACAAATTTTAATCCACCTTAGCTAACAGAGGGCTTTGTGCCCTATCGATCATATCCTATTGATTCATATCTCAAGGATTTAACACCATTAAGGAGCGTATTGGCTCTGGCCATAACCACTATCTGTGGTGCCATTTGGCGGCAAAACCACTCGGTTCAGAGGGCCCCGGGTCATAACCGTTTACCTGCCGGTTAGAGGACACGTACCACGTCCTTACTGGCAAGAGATTGTTTGAGAATGGATCCAAGTGATATTTTCGACTAGGCATTTGGCTCTTTGAGAGCTGAAGTATTTTTTAATTTGTCCACCTCGACAAACTGTTGCGGAGGGCGGATGGATTTTACTTTAAGTGGGTTGATGGATTTATTTCATTTTTAAATATTTTGGGATTTTGGAATTTTTTGGGATTTTGGGTTTTTGAGATTTTTGTGGAGTTTTTTTTTTGGATATTTGGGTGGAGCTTTGGAAGACATTTGAAATTATTTGAGAACCCCTCCGGTTGAGATCTTCATTCAACACGGCCATCATCGGGGTGTTTGGGGGTCATTTCTTTTTATGGATTGAATCTTGTCAACTCTGTCGAGCTATCGACAGAGGATCGGGTTTCGTAGACTTTGTACCATTTGATAGTGAATTCTCATTGTTATAGGCCTTAAAAGCCTAATATGAATGTATTAAGACAAATATATCGGTCGTAGCAATCGTATATTTGTTTGAGAGTTCGAACCTTGTCGACTCCTATTGACCCGTATAGGAGGATCGGGTTCGAACTAGAATTCACTTGTCAACCCGCGCAGCATCCCTAGACGTCACGTGTATACCAATAACACGCTCGCCGGGGCCCATGCGGGTTTTATAATTATTTTTACCCCTTTTAGTGTACCTATGTGTATACAATTTATAGTGCACGTACAGGGATACTTTCGGAATAGATGCCTTCTGTCTGCTCGTACGAATGTTGCAGATCCGGTGGCGTAGCAGCTTCTGAATAGAATTGCTCGCTGCTTCTTACAGGTAGACTGTCGTGCACTATTTGCTAATTTTCGTAGGCGGGTCATAGTGCACTAACTAATCTCCTGCCTTGGTCGTAGAAGCTCGTAGGAACTTGTAGTCTTTATGCATTCTGCTGTGATTTTGGCCTTCGCAATACGGTACTACTACTGGAGGTAGATGTATTCATCCTTAGACTGAAGTTGACTACAGGATATTGCATTTACTGTAGTCTTTATATATCTACACAGGGGTAGCACATCTATGTCAGTAGAAAGATTGTATGCACTGCAGATCTTTCATTCTTGATTGTAGAAGGCTGATATATCTGACTAATGTTGAGTGGTTATTGACTGTATGAGTGATTTAGCACCACTACACATTAATCGTCGTCACTCATTAGTGGACTTCTATATGAATAAGGACTCCTTTTCGTTCATTTGTGAATGTTCACATTCATCATACACATCACTATGCTCATTTATAGGAAACTCCATGCTACTGATTGTAAACATATTTAGAACTCCTTCAGGTTTGCTTGTGGAAAACACATTGGTTGTGCAACGGATCTTTACAATAGCTCATAGGACTTTGTATGCTCGTATCCCTTTGCACTTGTTACATATTGAATCCCCTCTGTTTGTAAGACTCAATATATTTGAATTCATTTTGCTCTTATGTTCATGACAGATGAGCATAGTTGTTTGCATATAGACAGTCATATTGAATATTATAAGTCTTCTTCAATCTTGTATGATGAGTTTTGGAATGCTCTGCTTGCAATCAAATTACATATTCTCTTCAACTTCATTGCTTATGGGATGATAAGCACAAGCCCTTCACTATCTTTGAAAATAGTTTATACTTTGCATGATGATTTTGTTCATGGTTGCTTGTACTTTAACCACTCATTAAAATCTTTCTTTTAATGCCCAATGTGACTTTGTATCATTGCTTGCAAATATATCAACACATTTTACTTTTGCTTTTTCTTGCAAATGAGTTGTGATTACAAGCCCCATTGTCTTCAAGGATCATTCAATGTATATGGTGGGTTTGATATCATTATTCAAGCCAAGTCCTTTATCAATTGCTTAAGTCATTGGACTTTGAATGTTCAATGAAAAGTACTATGCATATAATTCAAGTTTGAATTCTTTGTCAAGTTCAAACTTCAATCTAAATTGGAATTCAAAGTCATTACAGTTCATATCACATTCGAGTCCAAGCTTATTATTGTTCAATTTGAGTTAAATTCAGCTTGAGTCCAACTCAAGGATTTTCCCCAATCTCATCAAGAGTTTGCATGTGTGCGATTTGGAACATTATTCTCCACCAATCATTATAGTCCATTAGGTTAGAGTATTTCACGAATCATTTTAGAGAAATGAAAGTTCAAGTCTTTATAGATTCCGGTCCACATTCAAGTTCACCTTCTTTTGTTCATGTGACAAGTCTTTTGTAGCCTCTTGAGTTCAGTTCGAGTTCAATCCACTTGATGTATAAATCAAGTTCAATCTCATGTGCACATTTGAGTCTTATGATTTCAAATTTATTTGGGTTCAAATTTATTTAAATCATTTAGATTTTGTCCAAAGTCCAAGTAGAAGTCTTCTGTTGTTCTTCTAAGTTCAATCAAGTCCGAATCTCAAATTGTTCAAGTCCTTGGATTTTCAATCCAAATTTCGGCAGCCTCCCGGCGTCTCCCCCATTTAGGGGAAAAAACCAAGAGGCCGCCTACCCGCCACGCCACCAAAGGCATGCACGGTTGGTGTTTGTAAGACATCGCGACGGTTGTATTATTTATTTTTCTCCCACCACGACCAACAAAGGCGTGCATGGGGTTTTTAAAAAGTATTTTTATGAAAAGATAGCAATTTTGCTTTCCCCCCGCCCGGGGGTACTTATGAGTGACCCCGCTTCGCCACACGTGCCGCACCAGGGTTCCATCCTACCACGGCCAACAAAGGCGTGCATAGGACAGTTCTCCGATTTGCCACGAATATTGAAGTAGGGTTTTGAGTTTTAGAAAATTTTATACCTTCGCAGAGTCGTCGTGGTTGGCACATGGATCGGGGGGTCACTCGCCTACCTCGTCGTAGGTGTCGCACCGGGTTCCCTCCTACCACGGCCAACAAAGGCGTGCTTAGATGGTTTGCCGGTCCGACGCGAACGTCGAGGTAGGAGAGTGGGGAGAAGGCATTTTATTATTATTATTATTAATTAATTAAAAGTTATTATAATTAATTAAGATAATTAATTATAAACATCTTTAATTAATCATAAATAATTAATGTTAATTAATATTTAATAAAAAATACTAATTAATCATAATTAATTAATATTAACTATAATTAAGATTAATTATAATTAATTAAAATTTATTATAATTAATTTCTTAAAATTAATTATAATTAATTTCTATAATTATAATTAATTTAATAATTTCAGTTAATTAGAATTAATTATATTTAAATAAAAATAAATTTTTTATTAAAACTAATTAAAATTAATTAATAATTATTACTAATTTTGATTAAAATTAATCAACATTAATTTTAATCAAAAATTACATAACCTTTCTCCCTTTCCTCCCTTCTCGGTTCAGCGGGTCTACGGGATTTTGGCCGAACGAGCGTGTATAAGGGAGAAATTTACCTTCTCAGCTAACGGGCTCCCGTTGTTTCTCCCGATCAAAATGTTGTAACTTCCGATCTGGCAAGCAGAGGGAGGCGTCGGCTAGGAGCAGGAGGCGGAGGTCCTGGAGGATCGGGCAGGAGCTTCTTGCGGCAAAGACAGAGGAGATCGGGGCTTGGAGTCGGCTGGAGATCGGAGGGAGAGGGCTCGGTTGGCTGCAAGTATGAGGAAGGAAATCTCTCTCTCTCTCTCTCTCTCTCTCTCTCTCTCTCTCTCTCTCTCAGCTTGGGGTCGGCACAGATGGTCGGAGGAGAAGCGACGGGTTCGGTCGCCTTGGAGAGGCGTCGTATCGGGGAGGAGGTCGGTTACAGAGAGGGATCGGGAGAGAGTCGTGGGAGAGAGCAGGAGAAGAGCTGAGTGCATCGTTTGGGTCGGTATTTAAAGACGCGAATGGGGCTCGATCGAGGAAAGGATCGCAGATTTTGCGCAAGATTTCCGGAACGGCGCCGACTGCACTCCGATTCAGCGGGATTTCGGGGATGCCTTCGACAGATACGAGGTTTCCGGGATTTCTGGCGGGATTCGCGTGTTAGCATCGATGCATCTGAGTTCGTGGATCCGATGGTTTACAAGCATATACGTTGAATTTTGGCTTCCTCTTTTTTTTGTTCTTTTGGGTATATGATACAGGTCAACATAATGTAAATTTTTAGCTCAGCATCTACTATTTCTTAAGCTTTATATGGAGCACAAATTTACTTAGTTGAGCCTTAACGATTCCAATTATCCGATGGTTAGAATGGCTTTTATCTTCGGATTGGCGATTGAATTTATGCTTTTTCTGCTTTTGTTTCTTTTAATATTTCCATTTTTTAACTATTCGTTAATTTAATCCCTCTTAGATTTGAGGTTTTCTTGGTTTAAATGTGCTAAACGTTTGCTTCGATGTTTTTTTAGGGAATCATATTGAAAGAAAATGGTAAAAGTGGAGATGCAGAAAGGATGTTCATCCAGGTAAGTCTACCTTTGAGCCATCTACTATACATAATTTTAGTTCATCATTAATAAATATTATTTATCATTAACCATTAAAAAGTTTTTGAGCTCTAAAACTTTCATAAGTACAATGTAACTTATTTTGGATGTGAAAAACTGGTCTCATCATGCTGGTGATAACTATGATTTTGATATTCAGACTCATCATGCTTAACATATAACTATCTGAAAATCATTAAGAGTACTACGTCTCCTTTTTTCAATAAATATATCCCATAGATAGGTTTAGGCATTTAACTAGTTAAATATCTCTTACAATTCATGTTGAATTGTGGAGCCTATTTTTCATATTATGAAAGAAAATGTGATGTAGAACTAAATGCGTTGGTTGATGTTTCGCCTTTGAAATTATATGCTTTTGAAAAAGCAAGAGCAACTAGTCAACTTCCATGATTTAAACGGTGATTGAAAGCAATAAAGCAGTGATTTAGATCAAGCAATAGATTACACAACAAAGTTTTAGAGCACAAAAATAACCAATCAAATCAGATTTTGCTTAATGTGGGGCTTTCGAAAGAAATCCCCAAATTGACATTTAAAATAGTCACTACTTTAGATCCCTTACTCAACTCTTTGATGATGGGTGGAAACAGTGAAAGCTTACATAATTTTTGTGATGCCACAATTGAGGAAAACTTAGAAGAGATAAACTTCGAAGAGATTTCACCTTAGTAAAGAAGGTCGCCACTGAACGGGAGGTTGTCGTCGATCGATAGCGGTGGCAAGGGAGAAGAGGATTCATTCCACATAATCTTCAACAGAGAGATCATTTTCTAGGTCAATGTCGAAGAAAGGAGATCGGTGGATGTCAATGAACCCTTGATCGTCGAAAACGAAGCTGTGATCAAGCTCCGGGTCGGCCTCATGAGTGGACAACAAATTGCAGGTTGTTGGAACTTCTGGACAGCTAACAAGGGATTTTCGAATAGCAGGACAGCAAGTGGTTGTTGCTGATATTTCTAGACAGCAACTTCAGGTTGAGTGTGATTAATCTGAGAGAGGAAAAGTAGTAAAAATAGAAGGAAGGGGGGGGCTATCAATTAGTGGGGAGAGTGATTGGTGATTTTTTTGAGTTGTCAAACATAGCTTTCTAATTAAAGAAATAGATTTATGGCAATTCTCCAAATCTGAAATTGATTTGGAGGTAAGGAGGGGTTTTGGGGCGGCAGCTAGGAGGGGAAGATGGCTTAGGGCTTGGGTATGGGGTTCGGCCAAAGAAGAAAAAGGTGGGTGTGGTGGGGGGGAGGAGGGTGGAGCCGTCCTAGGGATGGGATGAGTTTTCTGCAAAGAGAGAGAAGAGAGGATGGGGGTGGTGGTTTGGGAAGAAGAGAGGGGACGAAGTGGTGGCGGCGATGGATCACGAGCCCGAACGTTTCCTGCGACTGGTGGGTAGTACGTTGCCCTCACCTAGAGATCACGAACAAACTCTCACATGAACTCTCCAAGAGCATAAGTGCTGAAATTTTTTTAATCATCAGGAAGAGGAGGGGTTTTAAATAGCCAAACCATAATAGCAAGATAAAAGACAAAAGTGCCCCTAAGGGTCACAAACAACTACTCTCTCAAGTGAGGGCAAAAATGAAAAAACCGCGATAATAAATCAAATATATATAATAATAATAAACCTAATACAAATGATAGCTCAAAAATAAAGTGTTGTGATCATGATTGTAGATCATCGGCCTCTTCTCTGGTAGACTCTCCATGGTCGGATGTCCTCATCAAAACGCTTTCTGCAAATATAGTCATGAGTTTACTTTCTCGGGAATATTGTTGTGGGGGTTGGAGCCATTAAAAGATATCAAATATTTCCGTGTTATTTCATCAAGAGCGTTTTGAAAATTTTATTGTATTTTTGGCTACCCTAGATTTTTTTTTAAAAGAAATGGTCACCATTTTTTAAATATAAGATAATTAAAATTTTAATTCGCCACAATTAAATCATAGTAATATGTGTAGTGGATGCAACAAGATAGCTATAAATTGGATGAACATATATAAAATTTTTGTATGTTTTTTGTGCTCATGATCTTATTTTATGTTTTTCAGTTATTTTTTGCTCTCTATACTTGAATAAGTTTCGCCTATTTTCCAATAGTTTTCGCTACTCTGATCCACATAATAACATACCAGTTTAATCTGATGTCAATCATTATATGTCAATGGCAACCATTATATGTCAACTTCTGATGGGTCTATGCCAACTATTGATTATAGTTGTTACGACCTAACATCAGGGCTTTGATTATCAAGTCAGGAATAGTTGTCAAATGAAAGTTAAAAGCTTTAAATAGATTATAAAGGAACCTAACATTCGAAATCAAACTTTTTCTTTACATATAAGACTTCCAATGATACAAATGTCATTAACTCAAAATCTTTCATTTATCATGAAAGCATCCATATATATTACAGATAGCACATCTCATATATAAAAAATGTGAAGGGGAAGTATCATGCAGGTCACATTGATCTATTGGTTGAGAGTTCTTACTATCAATCAAGAGGTTTTGAATAGAAAATTTGTGCATGTGTGCTCCAAAAATTCAGCCCCGACCTCCCCCGCTTTGCTTTTTCTTCGGGGAGATTTTTAACGAATTAAGTTCCGAGGTAAATTTTAGAAGCCAGATAGGTTTGTAGATAAGACACTACCCAGAGATTTCGCCCTCATTTTGTGAGGACTTTATGATCTGAGTTCTAGTTTCCTATAAGCTCAAGCCCCTATAGTTAATTACCACTCTCGATAATGAGTGAGATCTTTCGATTAAGGCTAGTCGTCGATCAAATATGTTGTATCCATAGATACGTAGTACCAGGTGTATAATAGCAACATGGGCATTTGTAAATATGAAAAATTCAAGGTTTGATATTTAAAATTAGAAATTTTACTATTTTGCACTTAAAGCGGATGGTGGAGGGATGGATGATAAACCAGATTAAGATCCCATGGTTCCGTTGTCCCGGGCCATCTTGGTCCCTGGTCTACTTAATCAGAGGAGGTAGTCGACCCAACCTGACAGAAGGATCCTTGTCGGCAGCCATGGGTTGCTTCATTCAAGAGGACCTCTTAGACTTGGGGGGAGTATTTGTCTAAGGGAACAAATTTGAATCTACCTTAGCTAACAGAAGGCTTTGTACCCTATCAATCATATCCTATTGATTCATATCTCAAGAATTTGATGCCACTAAAGAACGCATTGACTCTAGCCATAATAACTATTTCGTGGTGCCATTTGGCGGCAAAACCACTCAGTTTAGAGGGCCCCGGGTAATAACCGTTTATCCTGCTTTGTCATTTGGCGGCAAAACTGTCAGTTAAAAGACACGTACCACGTTATTACTGACAGAAGACTGTTTGAGAATGGATCGTAGTGATATTCTCGACTAGACATTAGCTATTTGTGAGTTAAAGTTGTTTTCAATTTGTCTACCTTGACAAATAGTTACAGAGGGTTGATGGATTTTTCTTTAAATATTGATGGTTGAATTTTCATTTTTTAAATATTTGGAATTGAGATTTTTTTTTGAGTTTCGATTTTGGGGACATTTGGGATGCCATTTTGAATTATTGGAATTAACCCTTCCGATTGAGATTTACATTCAACACGGCCATCATCGGGGTATACGGGGTCATTTCCATTGATTAAACCTTATCGACCTTATCTAGTTATCGACAGATGATCATGTTTCATAGGCTTTATGCATTTATTAGTGAATTCTCTTAATTATAGGCCTTGAAGGCCTAATATAAATGTATTAAAATAAATATATCGGCCGCCACAACCTTATATTTATTTGATGATTTGAACCCTGTCGACTACTATTGATCCGCAATAGAAGAATCGGGTTCGAACTTGAATTCACTTATTGACCCGCGCAGCATCCTTAGACGTCACGTGTGTACTAATAACACACTAGCCAGGGCTGTATGATTATATATGCCCCTTTAGTGTACCTATGTATATACAAATTATGGTGCATGTGCGGGAACATTTAGACATTTGACGGGTCTTTACGATAGCTTGCATAAATTTGCAAATCTATTGTAACCGTTCTATATTTGCCTGTAGATGACATGTTGGGTGCACAAGAGGTCTTCTATAGTAGCTTGTAGGAGCTCCTCTGCTTGTCTTAGCACTTCGATATTTACTTGTAGATGATATGCAATGTATGTGGCAGCTCTCGTATAATGACTTATAGCAACCTTCATTTGTTGCATATCCTCTAATATTTGCTTGCAGATGATATATAACATATATATATGAATCTCCCATAGCGGCTTGTGAGAGCTTGTATTTGATGTAATCCCTTAACATTTTGCTTGTGAACACAACATCAGGCGTATAACTGGTCTTCTACAATAACTTGTAAGACCATACATCCACTGCATATTCTCCCCTCTTTGCTTGTAGTGAATCAATGTATTTCCCAACTATTGATTGATTATTGACTGCAAATGTATTGTAGCATTTATTATCTGTTGTTGATTATCATCGTTGCACATGTGTATGCTTATTGCACATTGGTTCTTCCATTTTTGTAGGAGACTGATACATTTGCTTGCATAATGTTATTGAACGTTGGTTGAACTGCATTCACCACCAATCTTTTCATGCAATGCTAGCAGTTGTCATTTTACAGGGAACTATTATATTTTTACATCAGTGGATTGACATTAATTATAGGAGTCTTATATTCATAGCAACTCCTCTAATGTAACTCATAGGGTCATTGTATGCATTGAAACTCTTCTATTGCTTAATGTATTTGCTCGCAATAGTTTAAACATTGCAGGTTTAATAATTTCTTTTGTCATTAATAACAATCCACGAATATCCATAAGCTTAAGTAATTGTTTGCAAGTGAACCATTGCATGTGTAGTAGATCCATATTCATACTTGTGGGTGCATTATTCTGTCCAGTATGCCTCTTTGTTTGCTTATGTTTACCCACTTGAATGATCAAGATTTGTTCCTTGAACCTCTCTATTTGGATTTCTCGCTCATTAAACCAAGAATCTGGTTTCTTGTGTTTCATTCGAGCTCAAGTCTTTTAGAATTCACTTGAGTTCTTTGAGTCGTTACCACTCATTTGCATTGAAAGCTTATTACTTGTTTTCTTGCATGACTTTTGAATTGCTCAGATCCTTCTTAAGCTTTCAAATTGAAGTGTCAATCCCTTACCATTTCATTTGGAGACATGATGTCATATTTTTAAATCAAGTACTTCACTGGCTATTCATTTTATTAAAGTTCAACTTAAGTCCAATATCATTTAAGTCCAAGATCATGTTCTAACTCAAGTCCAATATGAGTTCAAGTTCAAATGTAGTTCTTTATAGTTTATTTAAATCATCATTATGATAATAATAATAATCATAAAATTATGATGATTATATTAACATTAGTATTAATATTAGCATTAATATTAATATTAACGTTAAACACACTTAGCATCAAAACATTGAGGTGAGGGAGAGAGAGACAACCTTGGGCTAATTTGGGTTTGTAAGTGGGCTTTGGAATATGTTGAGTTAGGGCTTTTGGTTGAAGCAATTAAAAGGAGGGATCAAGTTATGGTAGGCTCGGGTAAGGGGGTGGTCAGTCTTTGGCTTCTACGTGCGACTAAGGTGATGGGGAGCTCGACAAGAGGAATCGAGGCTAGGGTATGATCGAAAAAGAAGATCGGGATCTATGTTTGTAAGGAGGCTCGGGCATAGGAGATTGGCGTGAAATCGACGGGATCTGGACCAGGTCTGAGGGTTCGATCATGATGAAATTCTCTTAGTTCATCCTTAGGATTTATACGAAGTTTGGGATATTTTCTTCGGTCATTTGATTTGTGCTTTGATAAACTTGTTGAAGAAAAGTTCATTATATTCTTGCTTTATGCTTTACAGATTTGTTAAAGAAAAGTTCCTTCTATCCTCGTTTTGTGCTTTACGGATTTATCAAAGGATTTGTGGGTTTTGGATTTGGTTGATAATATCAAACGTGGGTAGTATCTTGATCCTTAACCACTTGAGGAGATTTTAATCTGAGTCACTTGAGTTCATCAAATTAGGAGAGCTAGGATTTGATAGCTCTTCGTCCTCTGGTTGCTGAGATGGGGGTTCCTCTATTACGGTCTTCTTATAGCGTGTTAAGTAAATGGAGCTACCAGCGATTCGGTCATATTTGGACTTGTTGGATCCGACCTCTTACACTCATTCCGGCTTCAAACTTGAGCTACGAAAAATATGCTTCCCAATACTGAATTTATTGAAGTTGATAGATTTGGAGTTCTCTTTTATGGTTGAAGATTTGGAGCCTACGCACATTCGATAGTTGCTTGTGATTTTATGCATGGATTGTTGAGTAGACGGAATTGCCAGTGACCCCGCCATATTTGGGCGTATTGGATTCGACTTCTTACACCCGTTCGAACCTTAAGGTCCAGGTTGTTGAAAGGCTTCAAGCTGTTCTTGCCCAATTTGTTTTAGTGTATAGTCACAAAAGTATCTTTCTTGACTTTCAAACCTTGGTGCATTGAAAAAGATGGTGTGCCGAACTTTCAATAATATCACCCGCATATACTTTTGAAAAGAATTCATTGTATTCTTCAGCATGAAAGAATATTTATATTGATAATTTTAAATATTTATTCGGGGATCTTGGCATACAACTCAATGTCGACCCGAATAAATATTTAAAATGCCCCATGTCTTATAGGAACATTTCATAATATAATAAATTTAAAATTTTGATATTTTAAATATTTATTTGGGGATCTTAGCATATAGCACAATATTAACTCAAATAAATATTTAAAATGCCACTTGTCTCATAGGGACATTTTCGAATAGGCTTTATATTGGGATTTTAAATATTTATTCAAAGATTTCGGCATGCTGCGTGATGTTGAACCGAATAAATATTTAAAATGCTCCCAGTCTTCTGTAAAATTTTGAAATGCATTCTTGTTACACAAGTGAATTTCAAAATACAAATGTATATGCTTATAAACGTGTATAAAATACATAACACATTAAACATAGCCTCTTATTGGGCAATTTTATGCGTGGTACTTCTTTAAATTTTTGACCGTTTATCGGCGGCATGAGCCTCTGACCCTCCAGGTCGATAAGTTGATAAGCTCCTCCTTGAAACACTTTCTCAATAACAAAGGGGCCCTCCCAATTGGATATGAACTTGCCACTAATTTTTCGGTGTGGGATGATTGACCTTCTCATCATCAAAACAAATTCCCCTTCTTGAAATGCTTGAGGACACACCATATGATCGAAGGATTTTGTCATATTTCTCGGTATATTTTCAGGTTTTGTTGAGCTTGTAACTTGAGTCTATCAAGTGCTTCGAGCTCTTCCATTCTCAGGCGAGCATTTTGCTCTTGAGTGAGATCATTCTGGATCGCTACCCGAAGTGATGGTAGTTCAACTTCTAGTAGTAATATTGCTTCAACTTCGAACACCAATGAATAAGAAGTGGTTTTGGTTGGCGTTTTATAAGTTGTATGATTGGCCCATAATGGCTCTGCTATCTTCGTATGCTGCTCGCTTTTATTATTGGTAAGGATCTTCTTCAATAATTTCACCAATGTCTTGTTGAAGGCCTCCGTCAGACCATTTACTCTTTGACTATATATAGATGAATACCTTCAATTAATTTTATGCCGATCAATAAACTTGTAATTTTTTGTATTTTTGAATGCAGTATTGTTGTCTGAGATTATGTGACGCGGCACACCAAATCTGTAGATGACACTATGCGTGAAAAAGTTGATCATATGCTCGGATGTGACTTCTTTGAATGGAGCTGCTTCTGCCCACTTCGAGAAGTAGTCTGTTGCTGCCAAAATAAAGTGATGTCCCACTGAAGATGGAGGATCTATTGGCTCGATTATATATGTGCCCCATCATTCAAATGACCAGGATGTTATTATTGTGTGCAGAGGATTTGGTGGTTGATATATAACATCACAGTGGATTTGACATTCGTTGCACCTCTTTACGTGGTCAATATAATTTCTGACCATGGTCAACTAATAGTAACTTATTCTCTTGATTTTAGTGGCCATTTTGAGACCTAACTGATGTGCACCACAAAGTCCTTCATGGACTTCTACTACCACTTTATCTGCTTCCTTGGTCTCTAGGCATCTTAGCCACATCTGATCGAAAGCTCGTCGATATAGCGTGTTATTGACAAAAGCATATCGTAACGCTCTTTTTCGAATATCTGCAGCTATAGATTTATCCACTGGGAGTTTGTTTTCTTTGAAATAGTTGATAACTGGTTGCCTCCAATCGTTTCCCTCATCAACAATGAGATAATGCAACCACGATTCTGAGCATCTACTGTCTTACGTCTCTTGACTAGTTGACGTTTTTCTAGTTGATTTTTAACAATGATCTGTTGGGTAGGTTGAGGATCAACTGAGGTTGTATCCTACTGGCTTAAATCTATTATTCAATTTGCCTGCGAGAATTGCATGATTGTCGGCTCTAAGACCCGACGGTTATGAACCATAATTGGTATAGGCATCTCTTCGTCGGTTGTTGCCACATCTTTGGCTAATTTGGCTAGGCAATATGCTTTGGCATTATGACCTCGAGGAACTCGAGCTATTCTGACATTTGGCATTTGTTTCAGAAGCTTGAGATCTCGCCGGTGGTATGGGCCAATTCAAGTTTATCAAACTTGTAAATGTCGAGGACCTGATTTATCACAAGTTGAGAATCGCCAAAAATTTGGAGATTTTGAATCTTAACATCAATTGTAATCTCCATTCCTACTATTAGAGCTTCGTATTCAGCTTCATTGTCAATCAAACTGAATGAAAATCTTATATGCCTCTCCCAAGTGTTACAAAAATGAGACCAATATCAGCACGGGCCGTTCCAAGATTCGGGGGTCAGGCGAGTTTAATCGAGGATGCCCCATCAAAATACATCTTCCAAAATTGTATATCTCCTTTTCTTTGACCTGCATAATTTATTCATCATGCAAATCATCGTTGAGTGGAGAGTCTACCGGGATAGGATGCGCGGCGAGAAAATCTGCTAAAGCTTGTCCCTTAACTGCCTTCTGTGGCATGTACATGATATCAAATTATAGTAGTATCCTTGCCCACCTGGCTAAACGATCTCTCAATGCTGGTCTTGTCATCAAGAACTTCAGTAGATCGATCTTTAATATTAATGTAACATTATGAGAGAGCATATAGTGGCGAAGTTTTTGAACTACAAAAATCAACATATAAGAGGCTTCCCTGGAATTGGAGCTGCGAGAATGGGCAAATTCAATAGATATCTTTTGATACTGTTGAATGCTTTCTAGCACTCTTCATCCCACTTGAAACGAATATATTTCATCATTAATTTGGATAATGGCTGGCACATACTCGACAGATTCGATATGAATCGCTGAATGAAAGTCAATTATCCTTGCAAAGAACAAAGTTAGCGAAGATTTTTAGGAGGAAACATCTCCATGATTATCTTGATCTTATTGGGATCGATCTCGATACCTCGATGTCGAACGACGTACCCTAAGAATTTGCGGAGGAGACCCCGAAAGCACACTTAAGGGGATTCATCTTCAGATTATACTTCATGATCCTTTCAAATGTAATCTTTAAGTCATCGTGGTGGTCTCTTCAATCCATGCTCTTGACAACATGATCGTCCACATAGCACTCGACCTTTTGATGTATTAGCTCATTAAAGATATGTGTCATTGCCCGTTGATAGGTGGCACCAGCGTTCTTCAGGCCGAAGGGCATGATCGTATAACTGAAAATGTCGATAGCCGTTCTGAATGATGTGTTTTTTTATCTTCATGCGCCATCTTGATTTGATTATAGTCTAACAATCTGTCCATAAATGAGAACATATCGTAGTTGGAAGTATTATCCACTAATAGCTCTAACATCGGGAGTGAAAAGTCGTCCTTTGGACATGCCTTATTGAGGTCCCGAAATCGATATAAATATGAATCTGACCGTTCTTCTTCTTCACAAGGATAATATTAGTGATCCAATCGGCATATTTTTCTTCTCGGATGAAGTTTTCCTTTATAAGCTTCTTCGTTTCTGTAATCACATGTTCTTCAATCTCTTATTTCATTCTCCTTGGAGCTTGTTTGACGGGTGTTGCATCCGGTTTAATGACTAATAATGTATGAACTATCATATCAGAGGATAAGCCGGGCATCTCATCATATGTCCGGGCAAAGTAGTCCCTTAAGTCACAGCGAAGTTTTTTTTTTATTTCTTCTATTTGCTCCTCGGGTAGAACGGAGCTAATGAAGGTTGAGCGAGGGTCCTCCTCAAATCTCAAGTTGACTTCTTTTAGTTTGTCCATAGTGGTTATCTATCCACCATCTTCAAGCTCTTCTGGTGCAGGCTTGGTCTCTACAGGTTGATCATCATAATTCTCAATTTTATATGTCTCTTTAGTATTAATGTCATCAGATTCAATTTCCCTTCATGTGATGGCTCGGCAAGTCTCTTTCTGGAGGAATTTTTGTTTAATGAATATGATTCCATTATATGCAGTTATATCATTCTATCGTAATGGACGCGGATTCCTTCCATACTAGAGGCCCAGCCTTGTACGAAGTTGTCATTTGATGTTAGGAATATTGATTTATTTTCGTAGCATTCTTTGAATACCTTTGGTATTAGATCTAGGTAGCCTCGTAAGTAATAACTCTTCAGAATCGATGAGCATACAACACTAGTCATTATTTTTTTCTTCACCCATTCCCTTAGGATACAATATGTTTTCTGGCACAGTCCCCTTTTTAAGTTGAGGCAGATAAAGGGTGGTGAGTTCTTTAACCTTATGCATCTCACGTGAAATAATTTCTTTGAAGTGTTATAAGGGAATACGCGTGACTACGCGTATACTATCTAAAATAAACAAGTTGTCTATTCTCCTAGAGAATATATCCTGCGCCGTATTCATGTAGATAACGTCATAATCATAATCATCATTTGAATATTTAACATTCCTACTCCATTCATCCGTAGACTGGCATACTCTTCGGGATTTGGTTGGAGTGACATCATCTTCATCCATATCACTCTCTAGATGAGACACATGTTTCTTTAGTCTATGATTGATCAGTGCTTTGGGAAGAGTCGGCGTTGCCTTCTTTCTCCTTACTTTCTTCTTCTCACGTTCTTGTTTGGGCTGCTTTACAGCCTTTGAATTTGATGCCTTGGCTTCAAGAGAGCTCGATGCTTTTAGCTTCTTTGGCATGAAGTATCTCGCATCTTCATATATCGGTACTTCATGGATTACAAAGGGCTGGATGTCGCCAGAGATCCTGGATTCTTCTCCATCCCTGGGTAATTTGTACACTAGTGTAGTGTCGACGGGACAACCCCATATTCATGCAACCAGGGGAGATCTAGTAACACCTTGAATGAAGTGTCCACATCAATTACATGGAACTTGGCTTTTGTATGAAGTTTTCCAAATACAAGAGGGAACATAAATGATCCAAGGGTTTTCTGTCCTTTCTCATTAAAGTCATGCACCATCAGCTTATCTGACCCAATGTGTTCATCTCAGTACTTTAAAGCTCATGAGATTTATAGAGGAGCCGGGATCGATCAGGATCCGATTGATTATCATCTTATTGCTCTCTATAGTAACATACAGGGGTCGGTTATGATTTGTCGTTCCGAGCATTATATCCTCTTCAGTGAAGGTGATGAACGGCTCATTATGGGCTTACAAGACTTCAGTTATATTACAAGGCTTACAAGACTTCGTTATGTTATTTTTCTCAGATGGGATAAGATATTATAATCTATCCTCTTGGCTGAAGTGTTTTTTTTTTCTTATAATCTTCAGTGATAATATTATCGTTGATGATTATCTCTTTTTCCTTGTCTTTATTGGAGACTCCTTTATCACTGACGAAAGGGGTACATGTCCCATCCGTGATGTTATATCGGGGTCTGACTCATCTGTCTTTGGAAAATATAAATCTTCTTCCGAGCTATAGTCAATTGATGTCACCATCAGACAGGATTCAGATGCAGCTCAGCATATCCTTCTTTTATCAGCGCATTTGATGCCATTGAGATGACCCGACATATTTCTACGGGAAGAGAATTTTCATCACCTTCTTCAGCTTCATTTATTTTAAGCTCTGACTTAAAATCACTAAGCTTAATAGGTCGCCTTGCAGTCTGGTAATATTCATCCAAACTATCGACAGCTCTTTGAGTTGCAGTCTTTTTCTCCTTAGGCTTCTTCAGCTTGGTTTTTCTTTTAGAAGACTATCTTTCCAGGCTTTGAAGAACCAGTTTGATTAGGGAGTTGTTTAGAAGTAGATGCCTGTGCCGTAGGCAGGGCTTTGGGATCTATCACTGGCTTAATAGGAGATTTCCATTTCACCCCTAGAACTCCTTTAATTTGTTTTAGCATTTTTATAGTCTTTCTGGAGATCACAGTCTCTCACTGTTCTTCTTGAATAAACTTATTTTCATTTCTTTTTTCTTCAATTGGGGCTACAAAGAAAGTCGTAATTACTTGAGTTGATTCTTTTTTGGGATTAATCAATATATTATCTGATAATGTGAGCTCTCCCTTTCGGTACTTTCTTTCGAGCCAATCCTTAAGGATATAGCAATCTTCAATAGGAAGGTTGATTACCCAATGGTATGGGCAATAATTCGGGTCACCAGTGTGCTTCGACTCCTCGGGCCTCTTGCATTCTAGCAGTTCTAACCCCGCTTTCAGCGCTTGTTGAAACAACTTGGCGACATTTTCCCGCTTGATTGAATATTATTTATTCATCTTTTCTTTAAGGGATGAGAACGTTCTATCACCAGTTTCAGTTTGTCTCGGGCATTATCCACCACCCTGGTAAGTTTGTGGCCTATCATTTCCTCCAAGTATCAGTTTCCGTTGGTGGTTAGGATTGTAGGCCTGCTTGGGCTTTTCTTTATGCTGGATTGGTTGCTTGCCCTTGTCTATGTTATAAACCACATGTTTTTCTTTGTTGGTTCTGGAGAAAAATGTAGAGTCGACCTCTCACCCCTTCTGACACCCGGGCCTTAGCCTTCTTGGGTTTATCAGAATGGCTCTCTGATCTGGACAAGTTTAGTTTCTCAAACTTGACCACTCTATCCAATAGATCCTGAAATGTGGTTATGGTAGCCATGCACAAAAATGGTTGCATCTTATCATCGATGTTTGCACAATATATTCTTCTTCAAGTTGTTGTTCACATTTCATACTTAGGTTGCGCTAGCGAGTAATGTATTTAGTCGCTGATTATTTCCTTTTTTTTCTCTTATCCAGAGTGAGGTCTGCGATGATGATCTTCTCGATCGCGCTTGCAATCCTCTTCACGAACATAACTTCCAACTCTGCGAATGTTTTCACAGAGTCATTTGGCAATTTGGCATACCATTTGAAAGCGGTTGTTGTCAAATTGATGACGAATTGTCGGAAGAGTAAGGTGTCGTTGCCTCCCGTATTCATGTGACCTTGAATTATGTCAAGTGTTATCTGGGGTTGTTAGTACCATTAAAAGTATTGAACTTTGGTACAGAATATTCTTTCGGGTATAGCACTTAATCATATTCAGCAGAGTACGAGCGACCTTTGCCCACCAATTTTTATGCTTGATCACGGCTATAATAGCTTTGATTTTCTCCATAATTATTCATTCGAGCTACACAGCAGTTACAGGCTCAGAGGTAATTATAATATTTTGTGGAGTAGGCTGGCGAACAACGTCATGAGTCTCGTGACCACCTTCAGAAGTGCCCCGTACTCCTGAGACTTGAGGCATTTGGATGTTTGGAGGATCGGCAAAAGAATTAAGCATGACACGAATAGCGACAATTCTTCACATCATCTGCATCATTACCCCCATTTAAGACATCATCTCAGTCATCTTCTCATTCAAATGAGAGATTTTTCTATATTTGGCTCTCATATGTCGCCTAATCTGCCTTCTCACGTCGGGAAGTGTGATGTTTTCATCATTGGGGGATTCTCCTCTACTTCCTCCACTTCATCCTCTCCTTGGGAATGACCACCTCCGCTAGCGGTGGACCCAGCTTCATGGAGACACTGGTGTGCTTACCTAGGTGGAGGTTGCCAACAGTCATCGCCTTCACCGTCGTCATAGTAGGCCTCACCATCGGCATTGGTGTGTCTCACCATGTAGACCACTTCCATGTCCAAGGTGTTATTCTTTTCTTCCATTTCTTCTTCTAAGTATTCTCCCATATTTTCTTCCATATCTTCTTCTTATTCCTCTTCTTGTACTTGGATCTCCGAGCGGCGACACCACTGGATTTTCGGTTCCTAATTCGGAAAGAAAACTTCTTCGACCTGTGGGCTGCGATCAAAGTTGGCTAACTCTTTGCATGGGGTTAATGAGCGACGGGATCCCCTGGAGGATTCTCCAAGGTGTCGACCGTCGAAATGGGTTGTCGTCGTGGGCCTTCCTTGGGACCCATTTTTGACGTTGTTTATGGTTTGGGACGGATCCCTGGGAAACGTCACCAAATGTCACACCCATATCAACTCTTCTTTCTTTTCTTTCTTTCTCATTTCTTCGAGGCTTTGGCCTCCAGATTTATTTTTCTTTCCACCGGGACATTTTGGCAGTTGATCTATGAACTTAGGTTTCAGGTGTCACGCCCCGTATTCACCGAGTGGAATATAATTTCTTTTTTTTTTCTCTCCGCCACAACAGATAGGCGCTCCCTTGATGGCGTTCTCCTGGCCTTAGTCACCAAAGGTCGTTGGAACTTCTTCTTCATTCCTTTCTCCTTCACAGTCTTCAGGACTCTATAAATTCAAGCTGATAGTGTTTCAGACTTCTTTTGAGGGGCTGGGACCTCAGGCTGTTGTGGGCTCCGAAAATTCGGTCCCGGCCTCCCCGCCACGTGATTTCTTTTTATTTTTCGACGAGGGAGTTTTAACGGATAAGTTCCGAGGTAAATTTTAGAAGGCAGATGGGTTTGTAGATAAGACACTACCCAGAGATTTCGCCCTCATTTTGCGAGGACTTTATGATCTGAGTTCTGGTTTTCTATAGGCGTAAGCCCCTATAGTTAATTACCCCTCCCGATAACGAGAGAGAACTTTCGATTAAGGCTAGTTGTCAATCAGATACGTATAAAAATACATGTATCTGGCATATAGTAGCAGCAATGGATTTAGGGTTTGAAATTGGGAGTTTGGAAAATGGTTAGGAATTGAAGAGTTTGATATTTAAAACTTGAAATTGCACCATCTTATACTTAAAGCGGATGGTGGGGGAATGGATGATAGACCCGATCAAGATCCCATGGTTCCGTCGTCCCGGGCCATCGTGGTCCCTGGTGTACTTAGTCAGAGGAGGTAGTCGACCCAACCAGACAGAAGAATCATTGTCGGCAGCCATGGGTTGCTTCGTCTAAGGGGACCTTGTAGACCGGGGTTGAATGTTTGTCTAAGGGGACAAATTTGGATCCACCTTAGCTAACAGAGGGCTTTGTGCCCTATCGATCATATCCTATTGATTCATATCTCAAGGATTTAATGTCATTAAAGAACGTATTGGCTCTGGCCATAACCGGTATTTGTGGTGCCATTTGGCGGCAAAACCACTCGGTTCAGAGGGCCCCGGGTCATAACCATTTACCTGCAGTGCCATTTGGCGGCGAAACTGCCGGTTAGAGGACACGTACCACGTCCTTACTGGCAAGAGATTGTTTGAGAATGAATCCTAGTGATATTTTCGACTAGGCATTTGGCTCTTTGTGAGCTGAAGTAAACTTTAATTTGTCCGCCCTGGCAAACTGTTGCTGAGGGTGGATGAGCTTTGCTTTAAGTGTTGGGATGGATAGTTTCATTTTTAAATATTTTTTGGAATTTTGAGATTTTTGTGGAGTTTTTTGGGTTTTTGGATGGAGCTTGGAAGATATTTGGATATTTGGGAGTCATTTAAAATGTTTGCGAACCCCTCCGGTTGAGATAAACATTCAATACGACCATCATCGGGGTGTTTGGGGTCATTTCCATTTAAAGCTTGAACCTTGTCGACTCCGTCTAGTTATTAACTGAGGATCGGGTTTCGTAGGCTTCGTGCTTTTATTAGTGAATTCATGTTGTTGTAGGCCTTGAAGGCCTAATATGAATATTTTAAAGCAAATATACCGGTTGCCATAACTTTTTTTTTACTTAATGGTTCGAACTTTGTCGACTTCTATTGACCCGTATAGAAGGATCGGTTTCGAACCTGAATTCACTTGTCAACCCGCGCAGCATCCCTAGACGTCACGTGTGTACCAATAACACGCTCTTCGGGGCCCATGCGGGTTGAGATTGTACTTTCCCCTTTAGTGTACCTATGTGTATACAATTTATAGTGCAGGGGTATTCTTGGAATAGACGCCTTCTATCTGCTTATACTGAGGTTGCAGATCCGGTGGCGTGGCATTGTAGTTTGTGGACGCCTTCTGTCTGCTTGTACAAATATTGCAGATCCGGTGGCGTGGCGTAGCAGCTTCTGAATAGAATCGTTCGCTGCTTCGTACAGGTAGACTGTCGTGCACTACTCGTTGCTTTCTGCAGGTGGATCATAGTACACTAACTAATCTCCTGCCTTCGGTTGTAGAAGCTCGTAGGAGCTTATATTCTTTATGCATTCTGCTGTGATTTTGGTCTTTACAATATAGCCACTACTGCTGGAGGTAGATGTATTCATCCTTAGACTGAAGTTGACTACAGGATACTGCATTTACTGTAGTCTTTATGTATCTACACAGGGGTGGCATGTGACACATACATTCGTCTTCGTAGAAAGATCGTATGTGTTGCAGATCTTTTTGCACATATTATATATTCATTTGTGAGCATTGTGTTGAATGTACGGCGGACCTCCTACAAATGATTGTAGGTACTTGCATTTGTTGAGTATCAAATCTCCTCAGCTTGTGGTAGACAGGTGCTTCTACCTTCCACTGCCTTCTGGTAGGATGTATAAGCATCTTAGACTCCTTGCATCCTCCTTGTAGATTACATGTTGTATGCATAGTGAATTCTCTACAAACATTTGTACTTGTTACACGTCGTCTACCTCTACTTGCGAACATTTCATGTTGTGTATTGAATGTTATAACTTGCAAAGACTCCTTGCATTTGTTTGACATTGAATTGTTGCTGTTTGTGGGCATGTCACTTGATAGTTCTTGCATTTCAATCATTATGACAGTTCTTTGACATTCGTTAGAGATCTTACGCTATAGCTTACAAGTAGAAGCTCTTGTTTATTTCTCAAGCGAGTTATACTTGGAATTGATACTTAGTGTATGTAAGGAACTAGTATGCTCAATTTGCATGTCACTTATACTTGAAGATCTTCCGCCACAAATCTTCTATTACACGTTGAGGTTCATTCCAAGATTTTTCACAAATTCACTTAGTATTGAAATGAGACTTCTTTATCCTTCATTAAGAATTTAGTGTTATGATTCAAATTCAACTTTCAAGTTAATGTCATTTGGTTCAAGTCAAGTCCAAATGTTCAACTAGCAAGCTTAGTCCTTGCTCAAATTATTCAATCTCGAGTCCCAAATTAAAGTCTCCTGTGATCTTGTAAAGTCCAAGTTTGAGTCCATGTTCATTTGCAAGTTCAAGTTCATATGTCTTCATGTAGCCCTTGCAAGTTCAAGTATAAGTCCTCTTAAGCTCAAATGGCTCTTTTGAATCACATGAGATTCAAAGTCAAGTCTTATTATAGTTCAAGTTATAAGTCCACATCAAAATTCTCTTGGATCCATGTCTTGTTCAAGTTCAATGTCCACAAGTTTTCTGTTGTTCTCAAGTTCAAAGGTTCACGAGTCTGAGTCCAAGTTCGATCGTTCTTTGAGTTCAATCCAAGTCCAAGTGCAGCATTATGTTCACCCGAAATTTCGGCAGCCTTCCGGCGTCTCTCCCGTTTAGGGGAAAACTACAGAAAACTGGGCCTTTCCCACCACGCTAAGAAAAGCGTGTATGGTAGGTGCCCTCTTTCGAGGACACCGCGGCCGTGTATTTTTTGATCCCCCACCACGTTAAGAAAAGCGTGTATGGGTATTTTTTGAAAACATTTTTTTGCAAGAAAGTATCTTTTTGAAAATATTTTGCAAAAAAAAGGCAGTTATTTCCCCGCAAGCGGATACTTATGGGTATCCCCTCTTCGTCGTGCGTATCGCACCAGGTTCCCATCCCATCACGCTAAGAAAAGCGTGTATAGGCGGGAAATCCGTGGCGATACGAACTTCGAAGAAGAGATTTAAGTGATTACCCGCTTCGTCGCAAGCGTCGTGACGCACTCCCTCCCACCACGCTAAGAAAAGCGTATATAGGTGGTCGTTTTGTCTCGACGAATGCGTTAAAACGAGTTCTCGGAGTTTTATGGTTTTAGAAATTATACCTGCGCGGGGTCGACGGCGTTGGCTCAAAAATCGAGGGAGAGAAGCATTTCTTGTATAACATTAATTATAATTAATTATAATTAATAATTAATTATAAGTATCACAATTAACTAAAACAATTATATTTAACTCTAATTTATTATAACTAATTAATATTAATTAATCCTTAATAAATTAATTAATAATAATTTCATTATAATTAATTAAAGAAATATAATTAATTAAGATTAACTTTAATTAAAATTAATTATAATTAAATAATTTAATTAAAATTAACTATAATTAATATGAATAATTATAATTAAAATTAATTTTAATTAAATTTACTCAAAACCTTTTTTCTCCCTTTCTCTATATAGTTCGGCGGCTTACTGGATTTAGCCGAACGAGCGCTAAAGGGAGACGTTACCTTCACAGCCGGCGAACTCCCAGTGTTGCTTCCGATCGGACATGAAGGGCGGCTCGGGATCCCTGGATCGGGATCGGCACAGTGGCGAGGTCGGAGGAGAAGACTGGATGGGGAGTTCGGAGCTTCGGGTTCGACAGAGATCGCAGGAGGAAGCTCGGTCGGCAAGGTAGGGGGAGGCTTCTCTCTCTCTCTCTCTCTCTCTCTCTCTCTCTCTCTCTCTCTCTCTCTCTCTCTCTCTCTCTCTATTTGTCTCTCTCTCTGTTCCTCTCTGAGCTGGAGAAGCAAGGGGGTCGGGAGAGATGTTCTGCGGGAGTCTTTGCGTGTGTGAAGTTGTCGTGGGAGAGAGCGAACGGGAGAAGAGAAGCAGCGATCGTTTTATAGACGCGATTCGGGATGCGATCGAGGCTGTCTACCGGCTTTACGGAGGATTTTACGGAGAAGTGATTGTTTCGGCGCCGAATTCAGCCGGATATCAGGAGGATTTCGGGCAAATTTCGGGGACTCAATGGATATAAGCTATGCGTGATTTCTGCTCTCCTCTTTTGGTCTTTACATGGAGGTCAACAGCTGTTGGTCCTAGAAAGATTTCTTCAGCTCCCCGGTGGAGCTGTTTCTTTTAACCCATTTCAGATCTACAAACCCGTTCCGGGTAGGAATGGTTATTTCTGGCTTCTCGGCCGGCAGGTTGGAGGGATGGGTTAAGAATTGTTGCTTAGCTCAATGTTCAGCATTTTTCTTTCTCCTCTCCCTTCTTGTAAGCCTTCCTCCAGATGAGGAGGCCTCATCATCATTCTTCCCGGGTATAACAATCTCCCTAAGTAAGGTGGTGGTGTTTCCAGTCACCACAGGGATTCTTCCATCAGCCACAATCCTCTTGGTGGCTGGGGCTTCAAATTGATAATGTCGTTCAAATATCGAAACCCTCCATTAAATCTTTTCAACAGCAGGTTGTGGCACTGTCAGATGTGCACGATGCGTGGCTTCTTCAGTAGAGTAGTGTCTTTTGGTGGGCCTTTCAGATTCGATGTCGTGCATAAGGATGGCGGCAGTCCTTGCAATGACTGCAGGGAAGTCAAGACTATTAAATTGGATGGTAGCCTTGGTGTTGCCAGTAGTGATCACAGCGTTCACTAATTGGATACTAGCACCGCATCCCAGTTGAACGGTAAATGCAGTGTTCTATAGATCCATCTGCACAAATAAAAGGTAAGGGTTAGTAATCATTGTCTGATACATCACCCTACACTTTCAAAATGCAGAGACTTACATAAAATAGAAAATAAAAATAGATAATCATTAGCAAGTAATTAAATTAGTATAAATTTAAAAATCTTGCTAAATGAATATTTTATGAATTTATTGAGTTGATCACTTTTAGAGTATTTAAAAATTTGAGTCGTTAAAAGATCATTTTGGAAAATCCTGAAATTTCAGGCCATATAGACTTGACTGCTATGATAGTACTGAGATGCCTAGTTAAAGATGGAAAGAGAAATCTATCCCCAGCAGAGTTGCCAGAAATCTGTGGGCTCCAAAAATTTGGCCCCGGCCTTCGCCCTCTTTGCTTTTTATTCGGGGGGAGTTTTAACGAATTAAGTTCCGGGGTAAATTTTGGAAAACAATGAGTTTGTAGATAAGACACTACCCAAAGATTTTACCCTCATTTTGTGAGGACTTTATGATCTGAGTTTTGGTTTCCTATCCTAGTTTTGGTTTCCTATAGGCGCAAGCCCCTATAGTTAATTACCTCTCCCAATAACGAGAGAGAACTTTTGTTTAAGGCTAGTCGTCGATCAAATACGTTGTATTCATAGATACGTAGTATCTGGTATATAGTAGCAGTATGGGCATTTGGAAATATGAAAAATTCAAGGTTTGATATTTAAAATTAGAAATTTCACCATCTTGCTCTTAAAGCACATGGTGGGGAGATGGATGATGGACCCGATCAAGATCCCATGGTTCCGTCGTCCCGGCCCATCGTAGTCTCTGGTTTATTTAGTCAAAGGAGGTAGTTGACCCGACCTGACCAAAGGATCCTTGTCGACAGCCATGGGTTGCTTCATTCAAGGGGACTTTGTAGACTTGAGGGAGTATTTGTCTAAGGGGACAAATTTGAATCCACCTTAATTAACAAAGGGCTTTGTCTCCTATCAATCATATCTTATTAATTTATATCTCAAGGATTTGATGCCACTAAGGAATATATTGGCTCTGGCCATAACCGCTATCTCGTGGAGCCATTAGCCGGCAAAATCTCAGTTCAAAGGGCCCTGGGTAATAACTGTTTATCATGCATTGCTATTTGGTGGCTAAACTGTAGGTTAGAGGACACGTATCACATTCTTACTGTCAAAAGACTATTTGAAAGTGGATCCTAGTGATATTCTCGATTAGACATTAGCTCTTTGCTAGTTGAAGTAGTTTTTAATTTGTCAACCTCGACAAACTGTTGTGAAAGGCATAACAGAGGTAGGTATGTATTTTTTATTTGCTCACTTTTTTTTTTATAGCTGAGGTCAACAATGTGATGTGTGTGTCAGTGTCTTAATTGGCTCAATAGCACCATATAAGCATAAACTTAACTCATTACTGGCCAGTATATCCCTCTTCGGCACAACGGTGCGCAACTCGTAAGTTTACTGTTGTCTGTGCTAGAAACGTACAAAACTCACTTCTGCTCAGTACATCTCCAATCTGCACAGCATGAAGTAGTTCTTAAATCTATTATTGTTTGTGGTGAAACTGTTGAAATTAGCATTTGTTGTGCTGCTCCATGAATACTTACATTTCATGATTAACAATATGAATAATTTCGGTTTACTTTTAGAAATTGCAAATTTAACATTGTAATGAACAGAATCTTTAAGTATTTACATGCCAACCATTTATGCATTCACATTTTTTAAAGTAGTATAAAGTGGTATGTATGTAAATCTCCCTTTTTATAATTGGTGTTATGATGATCTAAATATTGTGGCTTCATTAACTACCAGGCAAGATTCTTTGCTCCGGAGAAAGCAAAGGCATTTGTTGATAGGTATTCAAGACAATAAGTGGCCTATTGAATCAAATTCAGCTTGCAACGATAACAGATTTATAGCCATCTAATCCAAGGTAAACTCTAAGAGCTGTTTGATTGCCTTCAAAATTAGTGCAAAGTAAAACACATTTGTTTTGTTTTATTTTTTTTATTTTGATTTGAAAATTCCACTTTAATTATTTAGTCTCACATCGCTTGCGCATTTTATCTTTAGTTTTTTAATAGTTTTTTTTTTTTTTTGGTTTATATGGGTAAGAAAGGCACATGAGATGGTAGAGACATGCGAAAATATTTGATTGATGTACTTGTTTGACAAATAATTAGTATAAAAATTTAATGTATATTTTAAAATTAAAATATATTAAATTAAAAATAAATTGTTAAATTTAATAAATTTAATTAAATTTATTAAACTAATTTTTGTAATTATATACATGAAATAGCAATTGAATTGGCCAATTCAAATTGGGATTAGTTCAACGGTTCGTCGGGCAAACCCCGGTTTGAACTAGTTTTTCCCGGTTCATTGAGAGACTGATTTTTGAAATAGTTTGTGCCAGCCTGCTGTCCAGTTTCCAGTTGAACTAGTCAAACAGGTCGGTTTGATCTGGGTTTTAAAACAATGATTTTTTTGTTATTTTCATCATTATCTGTATTTAATTTGTAATAATTTGATTTGAAAACGATTCTTATAGCATTTATTTTAGTAGAATTTGAATTATTTTACATATAATATATCAGGAGCCAAACTGCCCCTGACTTCCTTTGTGCACTTTCCGCTTGATGTGTGTCATGTGATTTGAATAGAAAAAACTGTTTTCCTTCTAATATAATCTATCAAACAGATTGTGCAAATGCATTATTAAGTGCTTACTTGCCCTCACCTGTGCATAGGGCTGCAAACGAACCGAGCCAAGCCGAGTATGTGAGTGTTCATGTTTGTGTTCATTTAATATCAGCTTGTTCATGTTTGGTTCATGTTTGTTCAAGCTTTAGCATTTGTGTTCATGTTTGGTTCATTTAAATTAAGGAGTGTTCATGCTCGGTTCATGTTCAGTTCATGTTCGTTCGTTTAGTGTTTATCGAGCTTGTTCGCGAACATATTTAACTAATTTTTTTAACTATCAAACAAACACGTTCATGAACATATCTATGAATAAACACATTTATAATAAAAGCAATTGTCTATGTAATAAAGGTAATGATTATTTATATTTATTAATTCTATAGTCAAATATTAATTATTTTCATCGAGCTTATTCACGAGTTTAAAATCGAACACAAATCGAGCTTCTTATCGAGCTTAATGTCGAGCTTGTTCACGAACTTCAAATGATGTTGTTCGCGAACATAAATGAGCCGAACACATTAGTGTTCAAGTTTTTTTATTTAAGAATCGAGTATTTAAAATATTGTTCAAGTTTGTTTGTTTAGTTAATTAAACGATTGCAAACGAGCTTTAATCGAACCGAACAACGAGTAGCTCGTCAAACGTTTGGTTCGCTTGCATCCCTACTGTGCACGACTCGCTCTCGTGCATGTCATGTTCGCCTGCACCCTCGTGTTCGCTTTCCACGCATTATTGCTAGCCAGCACTCTTAGTACTGGGCAATTTTATGACTCCGGTTTTGTTTGGGATAGTTTTTCAATTATTTGTGTTTGAAAAAATAGTCTTTGAATGACAGTTTTTAAACGAACATCGATAACAAAATTTGTGCTGCGTGTCATCCAATATGGTGGGTCCCAGCATTGCCCAATAACTGACTGCCACTTGGAAGTTTATCCCAGTCAACTGCTGGCTTTGTGAACTACTGAACTTAATGTTTTAGATCTTTTCCATTTTGGTGAACTACTGAACTTAAAACCATGAAAATTAATAATAAGAATAATATTTAAAGGTATTTTAGATATTTTTCAATTTTGGTGGAATTTTTATGCCCAAACATATATTTTAACTACTAAAATCTAATTTTATAAATCCAAAAAAAATGAAAATCATTAAAACAACCAAAAAGTCACTTAAATGATTCCTTTTGCAACATTTTAAACCGATAAAACCTTTAATAAATAATTATAAAAAAATGTTAAAAGTCATGAAAATTTTAAAGTTTCAAGAGCATTGAAAATCACTTAAAACTAAAAAATAATATCATGTTATGGCTTAGTCTATCCTTTGGTGGATTATGCCTAACAGTTTTGGTTATTAAATCCTTAATAAGAAATTTTTTTAATTATTTAAAATTTACTAAAACTAAAAAAATCATAAATAAAACATAAAAATGTATATAATTAAAATTGAAATTATAATCATTTATGATTAATAAATTTGACATATTAACACTCAAACATCAAAATTCAAACACCAAACCTTGATTAGATTGTTCAACCACATGATCTTCCACACAACCAATTGCTATGATGAAGTATATGCTTAGGTTATTAAGATTTAGACTTCGTTTTGGATAATTTTTTTCTTGCTTTTTAAAGTTATTATTTAGTCTAAAAATTTATTTTACTAAAAAGTTAAGTACTAGAAAATTGATTCGGAAAATAATAAGAAAGCCATTTCAAATGAAGCATTAGTGTGTTTTATATTATTTTTCCCTTCTTTCTTACTTTGGTGAAGTGATGCACGTGTAATATGCTAGTTGTAATTTTATGCACATTTGATGGACATTTATCTTCTGCAGGTGCTATACTATGCTAAACTTTTTATATGTATGAATACTCCTATGTACACTTGTTTTCCTCAACTACTCTCAGACATGAAAGTTATCTATGCTTGAAGGTGGAGCTAAGATGCCCTGATTTATGTAAGCAAGCAGTTGAAGAACTACAAGCTATTTTCATTTTTGTACATGTTTAGGGTTGAATTGTAATAAGCAGAGCCTAATTACACATTTATTTTTCTTCTAGTAGGCTATACTGTAGAACGATATCACATTAGTTTAAGAAGATGGAACTTGATTAGTCTCTCAAAGTAAATTTATCATGCCAACTGCATGCTTCATGCTTGATGTGTACATTTGAGCCAATCATCTTAAGATTTGTTTGGAATTGCTTTCTTATTATTTTTAAAGCATTTTTTAAAACAAAATATTTTTAAAAAGCTGCTTTAGAAGCAATAAGAATGTTGTCCCAAGGTTTCATTTGGGATAGCATTATTATTGCTTGTGTTAAATTTTTTGAACTGAAATTTTTTGTACTAGAAAGCTGACTTAGAAAGCAGTAAAAAAATCGTTGTAAACGAAGCCTTAGTCATAGTAGTTTGGCTTAAGTCAGTGAATGCCTTCAATCTTGTTAATGTCATAATAACTAATGTTTTGTCTCATTTTAGGGTTAGAGCCTTGTTTGGAAAGTGTTTAGGCCCTCTTTAAATGTAATTTTCCCTTTTTTATAAAAATGATAAAAATTATATATATATATATATATATATATATATATATATATATGTGTGTGTGCGCGCGCGCGCGCGCGCACGCAAAGTCATCCTAAAATTTTTAAAAATAAACACATTGAATTTGAAGTTAAATTTAGATATTTTTAGGTTATTTTAAATCATTTAAAACCTCTTTAATAATTTAAATAATTATTTAGGGGATTAAAATTTTGAAAGAATTATGAAAATCCGGAAAATTGATAATAATAATGATCTTAAATGGTAATTTAGTTTTTTTGATTGGTGGAATTTAACGCCTACATTCCTATTTCTTAAATATTCTAATAAGTTTCAACAAAGTAAAAGAATATTAAAAATCGTTTAAAAAAAATGCTTAAAGGAAAAAAATAAATTATTCGATGCTGTGAACCTCTCGGTGAATTATGTGCATCATTTAAAATCCAATAAAGTCATTAATAAATAAAGATAAAAATAAATTATAACTGGTGGGATAGTTTATTTACTGCTTTTTAAAGTAGTGTACTTAGGTTTCATTGTAAAAATAAAAAATCCTACTCTTAAAAATCACTTATGATCAAAATTAGTGGACTTAGGCTTTGTTTGGGATAGTTTATTGTTTTTTAAAGTAGTTTTTTAGTACAAAATTTTTTAACTAAATTTTTTTTTTGCAAACAATGTTTCAAAAATAATAAAAAAGTTATCATAAACGAAACTTTAGTCTATCGTGACTGATTTTCCCTATCAATTTGGATTCCTAAATTTTTAAGATAAAAGCAAGAAAAAATTTATGTTTGCATGTATGAATGCTCCTATTTGCACTTGTTTTCCTTAAGTATGCATAAAATAGGAACAAATATGCCTTGATGTATGTAAGTGAAGCAGTTGAAATGCCCCCGTTTATTTTTATTTTTTAGAAGTTTTGGATTTGGGTTCTATTTTGCAAAGCTCAATAGGTATTTTTTTCTCTCTCTAGGTTATACTCAAGAAAATGATTATATTATCTTTTATATAACTTTTGATATTCGTTTATCATGATTATTTGATTTCAATGTTATATCATATATAATTTTTTATTTATTTAATTATTGATGCATTGTAAGAGGCTTGGATTCTTTTTATAGGTTCATAAAGACTAAAATTTTCACCTTTAAATCAAATCCATGAAAACAATCATTAATTTAAGAAGCCAAAAGTTGCATAATTATTCTCTTTGGTTATATTTTCAAAATAAATGTATTTTATCAACTCCATGGTCCAGGTTATGATATGTACATTTTAACTCGAGCATCATGTTCTTAATAGTTTGGTATCAAATTAACAAATTCTTTCAGCCTTTCTAATTGTTGACCTCTACAGCCATTAAAATAAAATGAAATGAGATAAAGGAATAGATGCATACCTGCTCAAATACAGCTGAAATCCTGCTCAAATACAGTCGAAATAATGCTCAAATACAGCCGAAATATTACATACCCTACCTCCCTCGCAAGCTCCGGCCGACCTCCACCCTAGCTGAACTGATCCCATCAAGATTTATTTTCAGCCAACCTGAAGGGGGAGGACACCAAGAAAACTGATTACACAATCCAAAGGATTGAAAAGTGCCCTGTTGCTCCAAGTGGACAGAAAAACATCTCTGCCTCATAACTTCCAACACGTTGACTGCCAATCCCGAAGGTGAGCATCGGTCCTTTCCATGCTTGACTGCATTTCTATTAATCCAACTCTGACAAACAGCCACACAATACATCTGGAGCCAAACTTCCTTCTTATCACCATATTTATCGATCATGCATTGTATTTCCTTCAAAGAGGAAAATCTGGCCACACCAAAACCCCATTTCTCCAAAATATCCAGAATATCCTTTAACTGTTTGCACCTTGCCGTGATATGATCAAGGTCTTCAACCTCCATGCATCCAATAGGACAAAATAAATTACCTTCAAAACCACGCCTGTATAACCAATGATTTGTTGGAATAATGTCTCTGTAGATTCTCCACCAAAACAAACTTTCCCTTGGCCTCAATCCAAATTTCCAAACCGTGAAAACTGGATCATCATCTTGTAAAAAGAGTCTGTTGTACACCACAGAAGAAACAGTTGAACAAATTGGGCTCTTTATTAATTCCAGATAATCACCTTCCTTAGAATCATCAATAGGAATTTCACAAATACTTGCAACCAGCAGTTCTCCAAAGCACAGCAAAAGTTTCAGCCTATCCCAACAATTATTCTCAGTGATAAAATCTGAAACTTTCAGATTTTCTATAGCAACAATGTCACAGAAGGCAGGCCATTTAGCAATATCCCTATCCCATATCCAGATGTCATTAACCACCTCAACATCCTTCCCATTACAAATTTTCCAAGGACCGATCCATATAAGCTACTAGCCCCATCACAAACAATCTTCCATGAGCTAGAGAGAGAAGGGAGAGAGGAGGTTTTAATTAATTTTAATTATAATTATTTTAATTAATTATAGTCATTATAATTAATTATAGTTAATTTTAATTAAATTATTATAATTAATTTTCATTAATTTTAATTAAAGTTAATCTTAATTAATTATAAATTTTTAATTAATTATAATGAATTATTATTATTGAATTTGTTAAAGATTAATTAACATTAATTAGTTATAATTAATTAGAGTTAAATATAATTAATTATTTTAATTAATTATTAATTATAATTAGTTATAATTAATGTTAAAAAAATTAAAAATATAAATGCAAGTGCCTCCTCTCTTGTGCCTTGATATGCGTGTCGATACCACCGAACCACGCGAAGGTATGAATTCTCTAAAACTTGGATTCTCGCCCTCGAAGTTTGCAGCGCATCAGAAAACCACCTATACATGCGTTTATTGCGTGTGGTGGGATGGGAACCAGGTGTGACGTCCACGATGAGGCGGTGTTACTCATAAGTACCCTTAAGTAAGGGGAAAGCAAATTGCCTTTTTAAACATGTACCCTCGAAGACTCCATACATACCTTTATTGCGCGTGGTGATGAAGATCACGGCCGCGGTGTCTAAGGACACCTACCTTACATGTCTTTATTGCACATGGTGGGAAATCCCAGTTTCTCGTAGTTTCCCGGCTACCAAAATTTTGGGTGAATATGAGATTGTACTTGGACTTGATTGAACTCAAAAGGACAATGGGAGACTTGTGAGCTTGGACTTAAATTGGATGCAATGAACTTAAGTGAACCCAAAGTTAGAATGAATTTGAACTTAAGTAAATAATAATGAAACTTCATTTGAATATTAAACAATGTGAACTCGAATTGAACTCAAATTTATGGACATAGAACTTGAGCTTGCTACTTGAACTCAAGCAAGGACTTGATTTGGATAACAAGACTTGGACTCAAGCTTGGACAAGAATTTGAACTAAATGCACTTGAACTTGATATGACTTGGACAATTTAGACTCAAATTCAAATGAATGGGACCATGCTTGGACATTGAACATGAACTAGATTTGAACACAAACAAGGAGCTTGAACTTGAAAGTGATACATGGGACTTGATGAACTACAATGGACTCATTGTGGACTTGAATGAATGCAAATGATATTTAACTCAACTTGAATTTGAACATAAATGTATGAGTAATGAGAAGCTTGATATAAGATCCCAATGAAATATTGGGAAAATAACATAATTGTTAAATTAAGAAAAGTGGTTCATCCCTATTTCATAAAAGCAAGCAAAAACTCATAATGTAACAATTCATCTATAAACAAACCATATTGGAGGACCCTCATGAATACAATCTATCCACAAGCAAAGGTTAATTGGAGAGTGCAACGATATGGTTGCAATCAAAGCATAAAATTTCAATGAGATATCAATGGATCATCATATTGATTGGAATGCAAACATTATCAAACAAGTTTTATATACAAGGATTGAATCGTCTTCATATGACCAAGAAATATTTATAAAGTTGCGAATACAACAAGCTCACAAGCAATGCACAATAAGGGAAGAAATGTTGTTCAGTTATAAATAGATCATGAAGCAATTTATCAATGACTTGATCCGTTAAAGTGTACCTAAGAAGTTATTCATAAGTATACATCATACAACATATAAAAAATATTATGACTTCTCTCCAATCAATGACCACTAACTCGTAGATGAATACAGTAGTTATCTATAAACGCTGAAAGTCAACATCTAACGAACCTATTGAAATTGCTTGCGAGCAATAAAACAAGACTTCCAATAAATATTAAAGGGAACTATTGCCAGGAGAAATACAAGCAATGAGCGAAGATAATCAATGAAGATATGTGATCCGCTTACAGATAGATGTATGAGAACATCTTAGTGAGTGCTACAAGTCATATACCGATGATGGAAGCATCCATATCAGTCTTGCAAAAAGATGTAGTAGTCCCAGCAAATACATATCGTGTAGTAAATGGCAAGTTCTAGCACCGGCTAACAATGATAGAGAATTTCCCCATACACACAATAAGCCTATGAATGATAATCAGCAATAGACAATGGATGTTATGATATCCTTACAGTTAAGAAGCATGTGGTGGTCAGCAAATATACTAATTATCTACAAGCTTAAATGTGATGATATATGGCAAAAACAAATATAAGCTCATATGATCTATTGTAGAAAACCTATTATGCCATTCATAGACCAATGCGAAAGAGTTCCATCAAATGCAAGCTCCTGCAAGTCGTGGTAGGAGAACTGCTATATACACTACATATCATCCATGGGCAAACATCAAAGCACTATTACAAGCATAGGACTCCTACGAGCTACTATATAAGACTCCTATACATCATATGTACTACCCACAAGCAAAATGCATCATGATTAAGCCAAATGAAAATGCCTATGACCTAAGTAGGAGATTCGTTGGTGCACTACATCCACCTTCAGAAATCAACTAGTGCATGACAATCTACCTGTACAAAACAGGCATATAATTAATATAACGCCACGTCACCAGATCTGTAACTTTCATGCAAGCAGATAGAAGGTGTTTATAAATATTTCAAAAATAACCTCGTACATGCACTGTAATATTTATATACATAAGTACACAAAAGGGGTAAGCAAAATCATACACCCTAATGGGACCCGACGAGCATGTTGTAGGAACACATGTGACATCTAGGGTTGATGTGCAGGTCAATGAATTTGAACCAAATCTTCTTAAGCGGGTAAATAGGAGTAGACAAGATTCAACAAATAATTATAAAATGCCACCAAACATCTGCATGGGCTCCGACGTGCGTGTTGTGGGTATACACATGACGTCTAGGGATGCTATGCGGGTCCATAAATAAACCCAAGTTTGAGCCCGTTCCTTCTATGCAAGTAGTAGGAATTGGCACCGCTTGAACCATTAAATAAATATAATATCATGAGAGCGACCGAGATATTTATTTTATACATTCATATTAGACCTTAAAGGCTTTCAATAAAAAAAATTCACAAACAGATGCATAAAGCTTACAAAACCCGATTCTCTGTCAACAACTTGATAGAGTCGACAAAGTTTAATCAGTAAATGGAAATAACCCCTCATACCCTGATGATGGCCATGTTGAAAGTTTATCTCAATTAGAGGGATTCACAAATACTTTCAAATGCCTTCCAAGTTTCACCCAAATACCTACAAAAATCCTAAAATTTCAAAATTTAAAATATTTAAAATTGAAATAAATCAATCATCACTTAAAGTAAAACTCATCCACCCTCCACAATAATTTGCCAGGGTGGATAAATTAAAATTTACTTTAGCTCACATAGAGCCAAATGCCTAGTTGAAAATATTACTAGGTTCCATTCTCAAACAATCTATTGTCATTAAGGATGTGATACGTGTCATATAACTGGCGATTTTGCCGCTAAATGGCACCGCAGGATAAACAGTTATGACCCGGAGCCCTTTGAACCGAGTGGTTTTACCGCCAAATGACACCATAAAATACAGGTTATGGCCAAAGCCAATATGTTCTTTAGTAACATCAAATCCTTGAGATATGAATCAATATGATAGGATCAATAGGGTATAAAGCCCTCTGTTAGCTAAGGTGGATTCAAATTTGTCCCCTTAGACAAACATCCCACCGAGGTTTATAAGGCCCCCTTGGCAACCCATGGCTGCCGACAAGAATCATTATGTTAGGTTGGGTCGACTACCTCCTTTGACTAAGTAGACCAGGGATCATGATGGTCCGGGATGACAGAACCATGGGATCTTGATCGGGTCCATCATCCATTCCCCCGCCATTTTCTTTAAGTGCAAGATGATGAAATTTCCAATTTCAAATATCAAACTTTTCAAATTTCCAAATCCAAACCCATGCTGCTACTATATGCCAGATAACATGTACTCTATACATATCTGATTGACTACTAGCCTAAATCAAAAGTTTTATCTCGTGATTGGGAGGGGTAATTAACTATAGGGGCTTGCGCATATAGGAAACCAGAACTCAGATCATAAAGTCCTCACAAAATTAGGGTGAAATCTCTAGGTAGTATCTTATCTAGAAACCCATCTGCCTTTCAAAATTTACCCCAAAACATTATTGCATTAAAACTCCCTCCCCCCCCCCCCCCCCCCCCCCCCCCCAAAAAAAGAAAATGCAAAAGCGGGTTGAGGCCGGGGCTGAATTTTTGGAGTCCACACTAATCTCATAATAGTTAATGCTTTATCTCATATTAGGCTAGATATTTGAAGTAAAATATTTCATTGACATATATGTTTTATAGTCGCATTATACAAACAATCATGCTTCAAGATCAGTATTAAAAGTCTTATCTCTTATATAATAATAACTATCTCAATCTTATAGTTATAGTTAGTTTTCAGTGATATGGCCTATAAATCATTTAGGTTGGTTTAATTAGCTTTTTGTTTTAGGTGAAATTGTAAGTTCAAAGTGAACATACATCCCTAAACTCTTTAAGGTTAATTTGTATATCTCATTGCAATCACTTAAATTGTATTAAATGGAGATAGAGAGTTACAACTTAGTAGTAATGTAGTAACATAAACATAAATCTAAGCTCAATGTTAGCATTCTTTTTTTGTGATCTTATAAGTTCTCACTTTAATAGCTCTCTAATAATGGCTTTGAAATTCTTGTCATATATTCTAAAATTAGATAAACTCAAACATAAGGGTATATTCCTTAAAATGCTTATAGGCCTAATATATGATAGTTTTCTTATAGCACCTTTGAGTTTTTTAGAATCAAGTGCTCATATTTTTCTTTGGATTTAACATATTGTCTATCCTCAAGTTAAGCATATCTGATTTTATGTTCTTAAACTCCTATTATCATAGATTGCTATTGAAACCTTAAAAAAGAATTATGACTTTAAGAATAAAAAATTAAAGGCTTACATCCTAGGATATAATTAACCATATAAGTTTACTATTATAGAAAATTTGAACTCAATAATAAATAAATATTATATAGTGCCTTATACTAGCTAGGCATGTAAAAATTTCTAGGAAATATTATAAAGAAATTTGTATTTGCTTTTTAAATTTCTATAGTATATTATTTCTATCTTTTGAGGTAGTAGAATTCACTTTTTCACAAAGTGCTTAAAGGGCAAATAATACATTCATTCCCTTAGCATGTTCCTTTGAACGATATAGTTGACTATTGAATCAATTAGTGTGTCTATTCATGATAGAGGATACCTATCTTTTGGGCAAGTTGAGTTTTAGTTTGTGAAGTCCATACATATTCTTTAGTTATCATTATATTGAATCATATTATATTATAAGTCCAATATGAGTTTTATACTTCTCTAATGAAGCTGATCTCCAAAACCATTGAACTTCATAGTGAATAAGTTATGGCAAGTCATATTGCAAATTTTCAATTATTTTATTTGTCTACCTTGCTAATTTGTCAAGTATGTGTCATTCAATATTAATACCAAGTCTATTATGCATTTTTGTAACAGTACAGGAAAAATGTCAAAAACCAACAGTTTTTTTCGACGGTTAGGAAGGCAAAACCGGCGGTTTTAAATTTACTGGCGGTTTCTTGGCGGTTCTTACGCCGCCAGTATAATTGGCGTAGGAAACTTTTACCGGCAGCTTATTACCAGCGGTTCTGTTAGGCGGTGGTTTTCCGGCGACGTATACCGCCGGTGACTACCGGATTAGTAACCGGCGGTTTTCCGGCCGTTGCGCCGCCGGTTATATTACCGACGACTAACCGGCGGTCACTTTACCGACGATATGTCGGCGGCTAAAGAGGCCGTCGTGTGTTCGCTTAACCGCCGGCTAGCATCGGTGCACCGCCGCTTATTTTATCGACGACGCCCGGCGTCACGGCCGACGGTATTACCGGCGGCATACACCGCCGTTCTTTCACCGAATAACCGCCGGTAGCCATCGGTAACCGCCGGTATAGTACCGGCGGTTTAAGGGAATTACCGGCAGCATAGCTAAAGCCGTCCGACATCGTAGTTACTGGCGATTTGCCGCCGGAAACCTGTAGCACCTGAAAAAAAAATTGACTGCATTCCCTTTATTTGAGGGAGGTTCACCCTAAATTCTAAACCTGCAGAAATAGCAATACATAATAAGATATTTTGGGCAACACGCCGCTATATTCATCACAATTATATACATAACCACAAATTAAATAAACAAGTTTACAATCAAACATTAAGAAGTTCTAAATAAGTTCATCAAACATAAAACAAGTTCACCAAGTTCTAAATTCAATAAGGTTACAATCACAAGTTCTAAATATAATCATCAAACATAAAAAAGATCTAATCCTCAGCTGTATCCTCACTATCTGGAGATGGCTGCTCCTCTTGCTCCTTCTTCCTTTGATTTTCAACTCTATATGATTGCAGCTCTGCTTGCATTTCATTTTGAAATTTTCTCATTTCTTCAATCTCTCTAGATTGAACCCTTCTCATCTCTTCAATCTCCCTAGTCAGCGCTGCAACCCTCTCACTTACAGATTCTTCAGCTCTACTTGGATCATGAAATGCAGAGGTGGATGAACTGTCCTCAATAGCATAAGCCTGTGAACCCATGCCATATACCCTCCCCCTCTGTCTTCCACCAACAACTTCTGACCATGTTTGATACTCAGAAATGTGGGCCGATCCAGAAGATGATCCCTCGCCAGTGGACTGCCGACTTTCTCTAGCTCATACAAAATCATCCTGCGAGTTACAATTAGATTTATTAAAATAATTTTTTATTCTAAAACTCCAAAAAATTTTACTCGCATGAGCCTTCTTAGACTTCTCATCAACCCACTGATGGTCAGCTTGATGTTGATGAGTTCTTGTATGCAACTCCAATGGTGTTGGCTCCCGACCAAGGTGCTCTTTCTGAAAATTTGATGCTTAGTTATAATAACATAAATATATGTAATAAACTAATTCAAAACACTTACCAGTCACCACCTATGTTCCGTATGAGGTACAGATCCACCAGTATGAAGAGAGCTTTCTAAACCACCACAGTCAGAGGCTCTGTTCTGTTTATTCTGCTATCTCATTTTTATAAACTCAGGGGTCACCCAAACACTACTCAAATCAGCCCAAACGCCCTCTCCAATCCAATTAGGATGCTGCCCGGACTTTATAATGTCCGTGAACATATCCTTGAGACGAGTCGCTCCTCTCCTCTCAAAATTTGTACTGATCCTCGTGCTGTACTCAGGCAACCACCTAAATTCTTTCTGTAAAAATTTAGGCAATACCAAAAAGATTAGTACAAATTAAATCACATATTTGAAATCATAACAAAAAAATATACCTGAAATTCTCCAAATCACATATCTCTAACCGGCTTTGGGATCTTCTTCCAGGATAAGTAAGGAGCATCATATTTATTCTTTATAATATCCCGGATCATATGTATAGGTGGCCTTGAAGGATTGAAGCTGTAGGTTACTTTTTTGGTCAATAACATGTAATATATCAAAATACAAACAACTTAATTAATAACATAAACTGACTTACTTATCACCCTCAAGCTCAATATATTGACGCTTATTTGTTGTAGCTGCATGATCGCTAGCGCCAACCTCTGGTGGTCTAGATGGTCCACCCTGTTCATGCTGCACCGGATAGGGGTAGTAATATGGGTAAGGGTAAGGAGCATGGGGACCAGTGGAAGGACCAGCTGCCTGTGATGATGGTGGGGGGTAATATAGATAGAATGGAGAAGCATGTGTCTGATCTGGAGAGGGGAAGTGAGGACTCGTCGAGGGAGGAGGGTAGTGGCCAGGGAAGTATGGAGGTACAACAGGGGGTGGATCTGAATGTCCCTAACCCTGCTCACTCGGGGACTACTGCTGGCCCCTAGGTGGTGGTGGTGATAGTGTAGGTACATCAGCAGGTGGAACTGAAGGTCCCTCACCTTCATCAGGCTGTATGGCTCTACTAACAGTAAACTTCTTTCGCCGGAACTTTGAGGTAAATTTCTTATGAGGAGGATCATCGCCTGAAGCCATCTGCATTAAAAGAAACAATTAGTAAAGCATTGCAATATATAAAAAGTACAAATAAAAAAAGCAATTAATAAAAAAGTACAATTCTACAATTCTAAATATAATATAATACAAATATAAGAAGTAATTAAAAAAGCAGTTAATGAATTATAAAAATAAAGAATGCTAGAATACAAGTTGAAAATTAATATTTTCATTTCTTAGATTTCAAAAGTACTTTTTAAAATATTACAAAAAAGTAAAATTCTACAATACTAAATTACAACAACTACTCAGAATCATCAAAACTATTTTCATTGCTCTCAAGGGTATCTTCACTTTCATTTCCATTCTCATCTTCGACTGAGCTAGTTGAACTATTCAGATCTTCTAACTCCATTTCAATACTAGAGGATATAGTTGGCATCTCCTCAATTTCAATAAGCCTACAACTTGACATATCATCCTCTTGATGTGCAGTTGCTACAATGTATTGTTGATCAATTATTCCCCGTGCTTTTATTTTTATGACAGCCAGCCAATCTTGTTTGTCTCTACAACCACTGAGATATTTGCTGAAATAAACTTGAATAGCTTGACTTGCTAACACAAATGGATCAAACTTCCCGTATCTTCTACTATATTTTACATCTACTAAATCATACGCAGGATAAATCTTTGTGCCTCTATTCTGTACTGGATCATACCATTGACAATTAAACAAGCATACAAAGTTCTCATCTTTGCCTGGGTACTCCAGGTCAAGAACCTCATTCAAATACCATAATAATCATACTCATCTTCTTCATGAGTATTCCCTCTAACACATACTCCACAATTTTCAGTCTTTCTACCTTCACTCCACAACTTGGTATGAAATCTGAACCCATTCAGTATATATATTGGCCAAGTTCTTACTTTTCGTATTGGACCCCATGCTAGTGCTTGCAAACCTTTATCAAAATATTTATTATCAGGGTTTTGTACCTAAAAACATTTTTCAAATATTAGTATTTTTTATAATAAATAAGATCTATATTTTTAAAATTGATGTGCTCACAAATGATCTAAACCAAGTTGAAAATTCTTTTGCAACTGCTAGCTCAAGATCCAATGAATCTGTCAAAGGTAAATTGCTTATAAAATACCTGGTGACAAATAATACTTTAGTATTTTAAATTAATAAACATTACTCATTATTAACATTATGCAAGAACTTACTCTAAGATTGGCTCAACTTCTTCACAGTTTAGTAGCACATACAAATTCGCTGTATTTATTTCTAAATCGTTAAGAAATCTTTCAACACATTTGCCACTAGACTTTCCTGGCCTTCTAAATACTGATAGTACAGCATGTGATTATTCTTCTACATCGAAGTCCATGTTAGGACCAATCTTTGTTTTTGTACTACTTACACTGGGCTCGAAGTAGTAGGAGCAAAAGTGAGTTGTTTCTTGAGACAAGTGGCTTCACATATTGATCCTTTTGGTCGTGCTTTATTCTTAACATATTTCTTCAACTTGTTCAAATATCTGTTAAACAATTACAATCAATAAGTAAATAAAATTATGTTATCTCAACTTATTCAAAAATATTTGAGACTTACTAAAAATCAAAACCTATTTACCTTTCGAAAGGATACATCCAACAATATTGTACAGGTCCACCAACTCTAGCTTCATAAGGTAGATATACTGAAAGATGTTCTATAGAATCAAAAAAATAGGGGGAAATATCTTTTCTAACTTGCAGAGCATGATTGGTACGTTATTCTCATACCTCCGTAAAGCATATTCGCTTAGTTTAGATGTGCATAGGTCTTTGAAGAAAATGTTAAGCTCAATCAACGGATTTGATATGTACTCGGGTAATATACATACTATGCTTGGAAGAAGAACCTCCATAATTATGTGACAATCATGACTTTTGAGTCCAAATAACCTTGCAGATTTCATGTCAACACATCGGCTTATAGTTGATCCATAGCCATTAGGCATTTTTAAACCTTTAAACCACTGATATATCGATCTTTTTTGCTCTAACGTGAAAGAGTAAAGAGCTTTGGGCTTCATTATTTTACCGTCGATTGTCGTTACTAACTCTAGATTTTTTTGCTGGCAATACTCTTTAATGTCCATCCTTGCTTTGACATTATTTTTACTCTTACCTTTAACATCCATAATTGTATTAAAAATATTGTCCAGAAAGTTCTTCTCAATGTGCATAACATCTAGATTATGCTTTATCAAATTAGTTCTCCAATATGGTAATGTCCAGAAAATAATTTTCTTAATCCAATTATGTTCAACACTATAACCCAGAAATTTAGACTCTGATAGCATTGGAAAATCAATAATTGTTGGAATATCAGAAAGTCTCTGTAAGACATCATCACCACTTAATCTGGGTGAAGGAGGTGACCGCTCAATTCTGTTTTTAACAAATGCTTCCTTATTTCTCCGAAACTGATGATTAGCAGGTAGAAACATACGATGGCAATCAAAATAAGTATTTTTTCCTCAATATTTTAGTGTGAAAGCTTTGCTATTCTCCATGCAGTAAGGACATGCTAATTTTCCTGATGTGCTCCAACCAGACAACATACCATAGGCTGGAAAATCACCAATGGTCCACAACAATGTAGCTCGAAGGAAAAAATTTTGTTTTGTTGATATGTCATATGTGAGCACTCCTTCCCATAATAACTTGAGGTCATCAATTAATGGTTGCAAAAAAATATCAATTTTTGCTTTCGGATTATGTGGTCCAGGTATTATAAGAGTTAAGAACATGTACGGAGTAGTCATACACATCCCTGGTGAAAGGTTGTATGGTGTTAATATAACTGGCCAACAAGAGTACGGTGTAGCTGTTTGACTATAGGATGTAAAACCATCAGCACATAATCTCAATCTTATGTTGCGGGGCTCAGCAGCAAATAAAGCATGTACTTGATCAAAATGTTTCCACGCTTCAGCATCTGATGGATGAGAAAGAACACCACTTTTTGCTATTTTCTCCTTATGCCATCTCATATGACCTGCTGAACTCATTGATGCATAGAGTCGCTGAAGTCTTGGAATGATTGGTAAATAAAATAAATGGGAATATGACACATCTTTCTTTGGACGACGTTGTTTTTCCGAATTTGGCTTAAACCGAGGAGCATTGCATGTGCGATAAATAACTTCTGCTGCATCAACTTGTAGTATAACATACATCCATTGATACAACAATCAATTTTTGTAGCAGTGAGACCTAGCTTGGATACTAATTTTTTTGTTCGGTACAAGTCTGAGGGAATTAAATTGCCCGCTGCATTAGTTTTTTTCATGAGACCAACAAAGTCATTAAAACAATCACGAGGAATATTATACTCAGTTTTAATACTTAGCATCCTCACTGCAATGGATAATTCTGAATGTGTACTGCAACCATCCCAAATTGGCTTTTGAGCTGAATGTAATAACTCAAAGAATTTTTATGTTTCTACATTTGGTGGCTCTTCCACACTAGACCTTAAATTATGACTTTCTACATCAAAAATAAGATCTTCATAGGGTCTACTCATTTGATCTTCATCAAATGTTTCATAAGCTGTAGATGAACCGGCATGAGCATCTCTGTGTGGCTCATACTCGCCATGTGATGTCCAAATCCAATAGTTTGGAACAAATCCCCTACGATATAAATCAAGCTTCACATCATCAGGCTTCAGGAATGCTAGATTTTTATGCTTCGAACACGGACATCTAAACATTTTATCAAACTGAAAGGAAGACAGTTGAGATGCAACTTGAATGAAAGTTTCAACTCCCTGTATAAATTCAACTGTCAATCCTTTTCGACTCGGCAATAATTTGTTATAAATCCAATATCCCTCTTCTTGGATAGTCATTTGGACGTTGAAGCAAATGTCCCCCTACATAGTTATGAAAACATTTATTAGAACACATGTGCAAACGTGTTATACTTTATGGGGAGAAGGCCACTCAGCTGAAGGGACGTCGAGAAGGATGGTTGGCAAGGCTATACTAAAAAAAGAGGAACTAAATGGCTTGAAGTTGATAGGTGATTAAAATGGTCATGATAATCCCTCTTCTAGAATGAGGAGAGATTAAATGACCAGTAGCCTATATGCAATTGAAGGTTGTTTGAAAGATATGGACTTAAAGTTGATCCTTCCTATAATCCAACTGAAGTAGGAAAATACATGGTCAAACCATCTTGTGTTTAAACACAAGTAATAACTCTGGCATACATATCCTTAATGACTTGATTATTAAGCATTATTAATCCCCTTTTTTTCAAGATCTTTCTAGAGCACTTCTCGTGGAACTTTATCATATGTTTTTTTTCTAAATAAAAAAATATCATATGTAGATCCTCTTTATTCTCTCTATACTCCTCCATCAAACCTCTCAATAAATGTATAGCTTCCATAGTAGACCTACATGACATGAATCCAAATTGATTTTGAGAAATAATACTATTAAATTGTAACCTATGCTCAATAACTCCCTCCAATAATTTGAGTTTTTCCTTTTGATACTCCAAACACATCCTTTACAACTTCCTAATATCACTAGCTACTTTCTTCCGCATAATATATTTTTCTTATAATTTTACTATATCCATTCTTATAAGTGAATGAAACAACAAAAATCATAAAATAAATTACAAACTCTTACAAACCTAAATCATGGAAATTTAAATCTAACCCTAAGACGCAATCAATCATAAAATAAATTACAAACTCTTGCAAATGTCTAGTGAGAACACAATCACAAAAAAAAAAACATTAAAGAATACCTTCAAATCCCGGTTTTTCTTCAACTCACACGAAAAATAGGGTAGCCGGTGTGAGATCGACAGTGGTAAGATAGAAGACCTTGATCGCGCGATAGCCGGTCGGTGTGGGGTCGGCGGTCGGACTGAGTTCGTCGGTGGTCGGAGAGCAGTCGTCGGCGGCAAGACAGTGCGCACGATCGAGCGAGACGGGCGGAGGCGATGGCAGAGCTCGTCCAAACAGAGAGAAGGAAAGATTATAAATGAAATGCAAGGCTCGGGCTCGTTCATTTTAGGGCATTTACCGGCGGTCTTCCGGCGGTCATGACCGCCGGTAATTTCATCACTTATCAACGGCGGTATATGCCGCCGGTACGCCGCCGGTAAGATTGAAGACCGGTAGTCTGACCGGCGGTTACAAGACCGTCGCTACTACCGACGGTCCAACGTTACGAAACCCCCAGGTACGCCGTCGATACGAGCCGGCGGCCACACCGCCGGATGAACCGCCGATAATACCGGCGGTCCTTTAACCGCCGGTAAGCGGCGTTTTTCCTGTAGTGTAACATACCAAGCAAAAACTTCAATGTTTGAACTTAGATTATTGGCAAGTTCATTTTTATAATATGGATTGAATGATGCATCAATTGGGTCGTCTTAAGGCTTGGCGACTAACCCTATTGCCTCGGAGGTCTCAAGTTCAACTCCTCTTTGAACATCAAGTAGGGCTGTCAATTCGGGTTACCGGGTCGGGTTCGGGTCAAACCCGAACTGACCCGAAGCTAAACGGGTCGACCTGAACCCGACCCGTTTAACTATACGGGTCCAATAGCAGAACCCGGACTCGACCCGGGTTAATCACGGGTCGGGTCAACCCGACCCTCCAACCCGAAATTTTTTGGGAAAAAAATGTTAAGCAGAAAAAATTGCAGAAATTATATGACTATTGACTAATAAAAAAAACAATGAAATAATAAATGAATACAGTTTGAAATTTGAATACAAGATAATACAAGATACATTACAATTTTTAAATTTCTATAATACAAGATACATTACAAATTTACAATTTACAATTTTTAAATTTACAATTTACAAATACAAAATACAAATATTGAAATATACAAATACAAATATTGAAATATACAAAATAAGGTGTTGGCCACTTGGCCAGTTGGCCTGTTGCTCATTGCCTCATTGGCTCATTGGACTATCCGACTATTGGAGTCATTGCTCAAGCCGTCAAGCACTCAAGAGTCAAGCCTTAAGAGTCAAGACTCAGTCACTCAAGTAATTAGCTTCTTTAAACTTTGAAGTTTGAACTTTGAACCATCAAGGCATCAAGGCATGAAGTATTAATGAACCTGCAAGGCTACAAGTCTGCAACAAAATTAAGTAAAATGTACAAGCTCAAGAGTCAAGTCAAGCCTCAAGGTCAACTGGTTAAGGAATTAGTGAATCACCGCCTAACCGGCTTAGGCTTTACTGCTTTAGGGCCTTTGGGCTTTGGCTCAGAATAAACCTAGTGAAAATTGAAGCATCATTTGCTAGTCTGCAACAATTTTAAAAATTTGCCCTCCAAGATTACAAATTGAGCATACAGATTTTATAAGTTTAGTATCTATTCAGTGAAATAGTATATGTTCAAATCAAAAAAATCTTATTTCCTCAATTTGTAAACTGGTTGCAAAATTTTTTTATTTATGTATTGGCACTGTTCTATATATTCACAAGGTTCTTCATCATTGCCATTCTATAATAATAAACTTCACTGCTGCCAGTAATGAACAATCCAGCAAATAAGCAAATATGCAAATATGCAGATTTTGCACGGGTCGCAGACAAATACAAATATGAACAATCCAGCATAATTATCGTCCAGCACAAGTGCAAATTTGCAACAATCCAACATAATTACCGTCCAGCACAAGTGCAAATTCACATTTGAATGTTAAAAAAAAACCCGTCCAGCACAAGGCACAACCATCAGGCATCAACATGGCAAAGGCCCCAGTTCGGCAGTTCCCCAACAAAAGCAACAACCAGAAATTGAATGTTTTAAAAAAAATAAAACCAGAGTTCCAGAAGCAGGAAACAAAAGCCACAACCAGAGTTCCAGAAGCAGGCTTGTAAGAAGTCAGGAAATAAAACACCACAGGCAGAAACAGCTGCTGCAAAGCAGCTATCTATTACAGTCATTAATTCATTATAACAAAACCCCACAATAATTTCTAAACTGCTTGATTGCCTGACTCATTCTCATTGCCCATTTGATTTCCCTCCAATATAATGTTTTCTGTCACAGCATCAAGCTCCGTGTCTTTTATATCTATTAACAAAACAACAATTTAGTTTAAATTTAGTTCAACAAAAATTGAACCATCCGTGTACTCCGTGACATATAAATTAGAAATTACCTTGGTGACTATACAACCAATCCTTTGTGCAAACCAATGCTTCTACAATATCATGTTTCAATGCACTTCTATATTGGTCTAGAAGTCTACTCCCATTGCTAAAAGCACTTTCCGATGCAACAGTAGAGATTGGAATGCACAACACATCACGAGCCATTCTAGAGACCTGAGGAAATCTGAATTAATTTACTTTCCAATATTGCAAAATGTCTAACTCACTATTCCTATCCATCTTTGGTTCATCCAAATGCATAAAAGCACACCTGAAGTATATTGCACTATCTAGCATAATGAAAGTAGAATTCCATCTAGTTGGTACGTCTTGCCTCAAACCTCTACTAGTTTCAAGCAAACTTTGTCGTACACATTCCATAAACTTTTGTTTTCTTGATTGAGAGCCTTTTACATATTTAATGCTCTCACGAACCTTCATAACGGAGGAATCTATATCCTTCAAACCTTCCTGCACAATAAGATTTATTATATGTGCGCAACATCGCATGTGGAAGAATTCACCATTGCATATTAGTGCATTTTGCAAATTCAAATGATTTCTTAGAAAATCAACTGAGACAGTATTTGCTGAAGTATTATCTAGAGTAATACTGAAAAGCTTACTATCAAGTTTCCAATCAATCAAAAGCTGTTGAAGTTTCTCAAATAATGCTAAACCATCATAGGGGGCTGGAATATAATCAAAACTTATAATCTTCTTTTGTAACCGCCAATTATTGTCAATGAAATGTGCAGTTAAGCAAATAAAACATCAGTATTAATGGAAGTCCACAAATCAGAAGTTAAGGAAACTCTACTCTTACAAGTAAATAGAAGGGCTTGTATCTGAGCTTTCTCCTTAATGAACAATTTCTTACAGTCATTTCGTACTGTATTTCTGGATACAATTTGTAAATCAGGAAGCAAGTATCGAAGTAATGTTCTAACACCAGACCATTCCACACATTGAAAAGGTAAGTCATGCTTAACTATGCATGCAGTAAACAAGCTACGAAATTCATGATAATCAAACTTATTTTCAACCATAGAAATAGAAGTGCTTGTGTTACTTTGAAGAATAAGTTGACCAATATCATGGGAGTCCCGCTTCTTACAGTTCTGAATGTGACGTCTCAAATTACCGGTTCCATTTTTACTATCAGACAAGTAAGTTGACCCACATTTCTTACATTTGCAACGTTGTTTGCCATCATTACCAACTGGCAACATATCATAATATCCCCAAACAATAGAGGTCAACCTCCTCTTTTTTTTTTTTTATTTGTTCATTTTGAATTGCATTACCACCAACCTCACGGTCTTCACCCACATCTACATTGTTATACTCATCACTGTCACATTCAACGTCATTATCAAGAGGCTCTTCCTCATTTTGCTCGAGAGGATTACTGTCAACAATTGTATTAGAACCCTCCATCTAAACACCAAAAAAAGTAAAAAACACTTACTTACGAAATATTAAAGAGGACAAGTAAACAACAGGGAACTATGATAGTATTAGTCTATTCAAATGATTCAATATTCACTAATCACTATTTCTGTATTTCATAAGACAAGAAACAACAGGTAATTTGAGAAAGATAATGAAAATATAAATGACTGATTCACTCTCACAGTCTCACTGAGTCACTGTAATGGCAAAATAATGAAAAGTTGAAAACCATATTTCCCCAGTCCCGAGTCCCAACCCGCAGAGGCGCAGACGGCATGCCGATTGCCAGACATATGAGATGCCAAAAGAATATGATAAACGGCGCTAGACAGAAGTTGCAGAAGACCTTAAAGTTCCAAAACCAAATGTCAAAAACATCAAACTGCAAACCCTAATCTACAAAAACTGCAAACCTTAACTTCCAGATTGATAAATTGTGAAATAAAGGAAGAGTAGAAATAATGTAGATTCGTAGAATAGTAGATCTGTAGAATCGTAGATCAGTCGATCAGAAACCAAAACTCAGCAAAATGCCAAAATACTCCTAAAAAAACGAAACGAAACCAAACTTATTCATGAGTAATGAGTTTACTGACTAGTGATTACAGTCTTACAGACCAAGCCAAAGGTGCGAAACTGCGAACGGCCTGGAGGCTGGAGCCCTGGACTCTGGACTTCTGGAGGATGGCAAGAAGCAAGAGAATCGGAGATGGGAGAGAAACGAAACCCTAACTCAGAAATGAGAAATCCCTAACTTATCCGCTGATCCGCTTAAATGCTCGATGGCCTCGACCGCTCGACGACTCGACTTTATTAAAACTTTGACGCGGGTTGTAGTCGGGTCGGAATCGGGTTACCGGGTTGACCCGAACCCGACCCGATTTTTAAACGGGTCCAAAAGTATAACCCGAACCCGACCTGTTTATTAAACGGGTCGACCCGAACCCGAATTTTTCGGGTCGGGTTCGGGTCGGATTTTCGGGTCGGGTCATTTGTTGACAGCCCTAACATTAAGTTGTAGTTACTCCCCTTGCACACTTCTTGCTGTTTTCAAGTAATATGCTTGATATTATAATAATTTTTACAGGTGTGCCCTTTTCAGGAGAAAAAACCTCCTATTATAAGTCCAATATGAGTTTTATACTTCTCTAATGAAGCTGATCTTCAAAAACATGTGAACTTCATAGTGAATAAGTTATGGCAAGTCATATTGCAAATTTTCAATTATTTTATTTGTCTATCTTGCTAATTTGTCATGTATGTGTCATTCAATATTAATACCAAGTCTATGCATTTTTGTAACATACCAAGCAAAAACTTCAGTGTTTGAACTAAGATTATTGGCAAGTTCATTTTTATAATATTGAGTGAATGATGCATCAATTGGAAGGGTGTGAATTGGGTCGTCTTCAGGCTTGGCGACTAACCCTATTGCCTCGGAGGTTTCAAGTTCAACTCAAGTTGTTTTCAAGTAATATGCTTGATATTATAATAATTTTTACAGGAGTGCCCTTTTCAGGAGAAAAACCCTCCTTTAGGTAATTGATCTCTTATATCTTGATCTTCTCAAGTATAATATCCTCAATCAAAGAATGATTCAACTTCAAAATTCTACTAGAAATCAGACTTCTTTTCAACATGAAAATAGTTATAGAAGTCAGAATAAGAAGAAGATTAATGGAATAATATAGCTGTAATATCCTAATAGGAAACAGAAGAAAAATGGAAGTCAGAATAAAAAGAAGAAAAATGGAAGGGAAGCCCAAGAAATGGTAATGGTTGGTGAAGACACATCACCCTCTACTTTGCCTTAGCACCTAAGTCTCTACTTTTCCTGCTGTAGTACAGGAATGCCATCTTTCCCTCTACTCCATCAAGACTTGAGTCCCAAGCACCTTTCATCAGAAAAAAATGATATAAAAATCATTAAAATATAAAATGTTACATCCTCTAGAAGAAAAAAAAATAAAATGCTGACAAAGTTAACTGTTTGTTAATCCATTTGCTTTTTCACAATTTTGCTTCTCAGACAGTTGTTATACAGGTCCATTTGATTATCGTTTTCATCTTTTCTTCACAATTTTTGTGCAGCCAGAATTTATTTTATAGCTATTTTTATAGGCAATTACAGGCATTCCAAGCAAAATCTTAAATTACTTTCACTTTCCAAGAAAATTTTAGAAAATAAGCATTTTACCAACTAAGGGAATTGTTGTGACACCAAACATTGAAATGCATATACCACCAAAACATTGGCTTGTTTGTGGCTATCAGACTTTTGGGAAGCTAAATTCTAAATTTACAAAACACCTGAACTGTTTTCTGGATAGATTTTCTTATTTCAAAGACATAAAAATCCAAAATTAAAGCAAAAAAAGTACAAATTTATAGGCCGAACTTAGGCTTCGTTTAATACAACTTTCTTACTGTTTCTTAAAATTTGTACAAAAATTAAAATTTTTATATTGAAAAGCTAGTTGAAGAAGCAGTAAGAAAGTTGTCTCAAACGAAGCCTTAATAAGATTAGGATTGCTGCTTAATCCTTCTCTTCGATTTTTTTTTTTTTGGAGGAAATTTAAAGCTTTTTAAATTAGCAAAATATTTAGGGGAAATTACATATATTATAAAAAAAATTAAATTCATCTTTTAACTTTTTCTAAGTGATCAAAATAGTTCACAATTGTATAGAAATATCAACTTGGTGTCTTTCTCTTTAAATAGGAAAAAAATTAGCCATCAGAAGGGATCATTAGATGCATATTTAAAAAGTCAAAGGACTAAAATGAAACTTTTAAATAATCGATTTGATCCTTTAAAAATAATAAGGAAATCATTTTGGTCTTTATCTCCATAAATAATATTCTAAATTTAAATATTTACAAAAATTGCACTCTTGTTATGCTTTTGAACCACTAAAGTTATCCATTTATGCTTGTCATGGTTAGACTATTAGAATTTTGTTAAAAGTGAAAAAATAGGTTGGGGGTTTTGTCATGAATTTTGATATTTGGATGATAGTTTAAAAAATAAAAATAAAAGGATGTTAGTTTTGTAAATAATCAAGTTTATTATGTATGTGTAATTAGCCCAAATATTTTTAAATTTTGGCAATTGAAAAAAATGAACTTCACAGTCACTCTACTGTACCTATTGTTTTTTATCTTTGGTTGGAAGATAAAAGAAGGGCCTTTTGATAAGAAGAAGAAAGAAGATGTTGGAGAACACAAGCTAAACATTCTACAAGGAGAGAGAGAAAAAGAGGGAGAGAGAGATGCAGGGAGTAGTTAGAGAGCAACAGCAGCAGCAGCAGCAGCGTGTAAAGGATTCTGAACTCATCTATGGAGAAATGCCAGCAAATGAAGAGAGAGAAGATCAAGAGGAAATGCCGAGATCCGCTCTCTCTGCATTCAGAGCCAAGGAGGAAGAGATTGAAAGGAAGAAAACTGAGGTGAGGGAAAAGGTTTTCTCTCAGTTGGGCAGAGTAGAAAAGGAATCCAAACGTTTGGCAGAAATCCGAGCTGTAAGTAGAGCTTTTAGATCAAATAAATATGTTTTAACATCTAATTTACATAAATAACACTTAATGATATACTATTTATTATTTGTAAAACCTAAAACTATCTATTTACAAATATAACACTAAATATTATACATTAACTTCCATTGATACACACGCCATTGATTCTCCCGATGCCCTTCCGAGTGAGATCCCATCATGACTTTCTCGATCACCTCTTCTTCCTCCCTCATAGTTCACACGCTACCAATCTTGTTGATGCCTTTCTCAAACGAGATCCCGTCATGATTTCATCACCTTTCTTTCCTCATTTTGGAGAGACTAATTTGTGCGGTGTTCGGATGCGTCCGGAGGCTAATTCAGACATGCCATGTCATCTAATGCACTATGCATTGGGTGGTGTGGCGCGCTGGAATTGGCCTCCAGACGTGTCCGAACACCGCATAGAATATTTTTCCTCATTTTGAGAAGGCAAAGGCAAGAAACAGCATCAACAAAGTGGAAGTTTAGTTTAAGTAAATAAGTAGTCTAAGGTGTTACATATTAAAAAAACATAATTTTAAATGTTATATATATAAATCCCTCTAATTAAGAAAAAAACTGTATATTATTGTCTTATTTTCTAATGAAAATTCAGAAAATTACAGGAGCTGGAAACAATGACTGATCCTACCAGAAAGGAAGTTGGAGCAATTAGGAAGAGGATTGATACAGTTAATCGTGAGCTAAAGTCCCATGGACAGAATTGCCTGAAGAAGGTCTACTTATTTATTGATAATTTATGATGAATAACTGAATAAAAAATTTGAACTTTAATTATAAATCATTTTTATAATTGTTTCTTTTTCACTATTTAAGGAGAAGGAATATAAAGATGCTGTTGATGCCTTCAATGAGAAGAACAAAGAGAAGGGCCAATTAGTCAATAAATTGATGGAGGTAATAATTTTTTTTTAAAATATTTTTGTTTTTATTTTTCAAATTATAAGAGATGACTTTTCATCTCAATTATACTTTTTCATCTTAATTTTATTTCTATGAATACGAGAGCATAAGGAAGACCCAGACACAAAAATGGCTCTTATTAAAAATATAGGAAATAAATATGATTCGAAAACTTCATTATAATTTTACATTTAAAAAAAAATGGTAAGTATGCAATTTAAATAAATATAAATAAATTTATATAATAAATTTATTTTAATTGCTCGTGCAATTAAATTTAGTAAATAACTTAAACTTAATTGAAGAAGAGATGATCATAAGATATTATAGATTGTTAGCTTGATTTAGAATTTTTTTTATGAAAAAATAAAATATTATAAAAATTATAGGAACATAGAGATGAATAAGAAAAATAAATTAGTGTTAAGTAGGTATTAAATAATTCAATTAACATACTTTAAAACCAAAGGAAATATATGTCTAAAGTTATTTATACAATATACTTGCAAGGTTAAAATTTGCTATTAAAAACATGTCTCCGTTATATTTTGTTTTAATTAGACACATTAATAGTTTGTTTGACATGTGTCGACCAAATGTTGGATAAGTACATATTTTGTCCACGTATTTGACATGATACACTTCTTTATTATGAAGAACCACTCATCGATCATAGTTTCATTTTTATCTGATATTTTACGAATTTTTTGACAGCTTGTGAGTGAGAGCGAGAGATTGAGGATGAAAAAGCTGGAGGAACTGAGCAAGACAATAGACTCACTACACTAATTCAACCTAAGGATATAAGCAAGGAATTAATTATTTTTGTGTTTGAATGTTTAAGAAGGATTTAGTTTTCTCTTGTTATCCTCATAGTGATTTGAATAATTGTCTTCTTTAAATAGTTTGGTTTTGGCTTTCTTAGAATATGCTATCCACTTGAAGCCTTGAAAAAAGTGTTGATTTTTTTTTTCTTTTAATTTGGCCCCTTAAAGCATTGATTTGAAAAACAAAGTATAATGTTGCTAAGCAATACCTTTCATACTAAAAAAAAAAAAAATTAACACCACGTCAAATTTCACAACTACATTAGGCATTGGAATATGTACTTTTTCTTCTCTTATGTGTTGATAAATGTTGCATTTTGGGTCAGTGAAACATTGCTTTATAAGCAAAGCCTATGTTAGTTGATATTACTGATGAATCACATCAAAATTTTATGCTTTGTAGTGTAGAATTCTATTAGTTGTATGGAATTGGTTGAAGGGGGATTCATGCATGTATAATACAAAGTCAAGTATTTGGATGAACATTGATAACCACATATATTTATGTATATTGAGCTTCTAAAATCTTTCAATTTTTTTCATTTCCTTTTCCATAATACAATGGTCTCTCTTGTTATACTTCAATTTTTTTACGCAAGTTGTTTCTGAGCAAGATTAATGGCTGATAAAAATAGTCTACAACCCTTAGTTCATCGTCTCTCATATACTTTTTATGAGAGTTGGAGTACTTAAATGATGGTTTTATATCCCAAGATATTTTGTTTGTTATTATCAAAGAGTAGAGTAAGAAGATGTAGTAGCTCATCAATTAATAAAGAGATGTTGTTCTTGTATCCTATAAGGAAAATGGTTTATTTGTTATCTATCACTTGATGACAAACCAATATTTGAAAGTTCATGGTATAGGTACATCTGAGCAAGTATGCGAGAGCCTCCAAAATATGTGTAAAGTAGTGAGGAAGCGAAAGTGTATACCTCAAAATCCCTCGAGGCGAGTTTAAAGCTCATTAAATGGAGGATTTGGATGCATGTTAAGATCAAGAGTAATAGTTAATTAGTTAGCTAAAGACTAATTCAAAGAATTTGGATTGCATCAAAGTAGTTAGGAAAATTTATGTTTGTTGAAGTCAAGCTTGTTTATATTACAATGGCTATAAAAGAGTTAAAGGACTTTAGTATATATAGTTTTTATGTTTTATGTCATCACCCAGAATTTGGTTGGTTGAACCATCCTAGATTTAGTCATCATTATTTCATCTAAATATGATGAGAAAGCTTGGTTGAATGGTTTGGATAGGGTTCAAAGAAGGATAATCATATCAATTAATGTATAGTTTATTATTTACACCTAAATATAAATAGTAACATCTAAAATACTACTTGGCCAATTTGATAGGGTTGTTGTCAACTTCCACATTGTTGGCTTATAGGATTTGGAAAATTTTAGGAGAGGTTAATGGTACTGAAGGAAAATATGCCTAACTAACAAGAATAAGATATCTAGTAAATATAAAATAAAATATAAGGAGTACACAAACAAATGTGTTTAAATACATGATGCATAAACCTAAAGATGGCCTACAACTATCAAGGACAAAGGTTGACATACATATAACAAAACTATTAAGGGTTTATTTCAAATAAACCCAAAGGTCGACTATTTCTTGAGTAAACACAAGTCTAACAAAAAAACTAAAGATATTTTAAAGTTTTCATTCATATACTTCTTCAATTTAATTGTTATCATATGGTATGGAGAGGTCATGATTGAAGATCACACATCATATATATTAAGCATTGGTCAAAGATCACACAAAATTGATGATCTTTACAAAATTACACTAACAATCATAAATATTAAAGATCACATAGTGATAGAATGATCTCTTTGAGGAAAACTTGAAAGTCCGTATAGGTTGCTAGACCTAACGCAATTGTCTCAATGCTAACCAAGAGAGGGGGGGGGGGGGGGGGTGAATTGATAATTTAAAAAATCTCATGGAATTTTTGTAGAAAACCATTTTAAACTTTTTTCACAATTAAAAGTTTTAACAAAATAAAAACTTTTCAACCAAAAAAATTGTGCAGAAAAATAAAAATATAGAAATTTATAGCGGTTCGTTCCAACTAGACATACATCCACTCCGTAAAAACTCACACTTCAGGTATTACACTAGTACCAAAGTGACTCTCCTTTTTCTCCTACAATAAAGCGGAGAAGCCTTTACAATTACCCTCTCTTTCACCAATCCCCGGTGCGGCAGAGTACCGTCGTCCTTTCACACCCTCCAAGTGTCACATAGTATCGTCATCCTTTCATACCCTCCAAGTGTCAGCAGCGCACCATCATCATTTCACACTCTCAAAGTGTCGGTAGAGAACCAACGTCCTTTCACACTCTCCAAAAATCGATAGAGAATCGGCATCCTTTCACAACATCCTAGTATCGGTAGAGAGCCGGATCTTCTTTTCTCGAACAACTTCAAAGAATCAAGGAAGAGATTTGACAAGACTTACAAAGATATCCTCACTTTTGGGCAACTTTGTGAACCCTTCACAAATTCAACTTGCAAGATCTCTCTCCACATTCTCAAACACTCTCCCAAAGCACTCTCAAACTTGCTCTCAAAGAAAACACGAAGAAGAAGGATTCATCCACAGTCAGTTTATAGGACTATATATATGAAAGGAACAAAAAGCCATCTAAAAAATTAAATTTTCAATTTTGAGCGTCCATGATCAAACAGTACGATCGACAATCGTATGTATAAATAATTCAAAATTTGCTCATATGATCCAGTATGATCCCATTTCATACTATGATTTACCTATGTACAAACTTACATCATACATTACAATCAGTTTAAAATTGAACAGATTTGTCCGATACGATTTAGTACGAAATGATTTCATACTCTAAATAACGTACTGTATGAAATACCTATCGTACAATACGATCTGTTTTAATCAAACCATGTTTCATTTGGTACAAAAATGGACTCAACCATTTTGTATTTTGGAAGTCGTATGTATGATCCTATGATAGTATAGTATGAACATTTCAAAAAATTTACCTGTTCATATGAAAGAAAAGATACACAGCCATTTCATACTCTGGACATCATCTGTACAAACCTAAGATTGTACAATACAAATTGTTCAGAAAAGATCAAAAGTTCATCAGGACGAACTTGTATGTATCTATTTCGTACTCTAGAAGTCGTCTGTATGAAAGTAGCTTCATACAGTACGAACAATATTTTGAAAATTTTCCTGCCAAGGTTTAATTAACTGCTTTCTAGAGGAACACTCAACCTAAATCATCTCGTACGATCTAAAATCATACAATATGATCAGTTTAAAAAATTTACAAATTTTTTACACTCCCTAGTGTGTACATGGTTACCCAATTACAATGTGTACATGGTTACCCAATTACAATCACACTCTCTCATACTTAAGAAAAGTATAAAAAGTACATATTTAAAAATAGTAAACCTTAATCTAATCTGACTTGAACTCTTTAGCAGTCTGGAGTATGATTTCCCTAAAATATTAGTACACAAAAACAACAAAAGTAATATTTCTAATATATGTTAGGAGAAACAATAGTCAATACAATAATATTTTGGAATCATAAAAAATAAACATGATCTTAAAAAAATAATTATGAAAACTAAGTTACAACAAAACCAAGTCTCTCAGTCCCACTTCTCATTTTATATCATTATCACCACAACTTTGACATTCTTGTGAGAAACAAAGCAAAATAATTAAATTATACGCTCAAAATAATTATGACAACAACTTAGCCATTCAACCATGCATAACAAAGAAAGAAGAGTTTGGATAACAAGCATAATATCATACACAAAGCCACTAAAAATTTAAGAATCCCCTCTTCAATGTAGCATAAATGGCAAGGGAAGTTAGTAATCAACTCATGAAACTATAGAAAAATAACTCTCATGTGAGCTTACGATCTATTACAAAACTAGTAGCAAAGACAATTTTGTGACCGGCCTTCTTATCACAGTGTTGGTTGCTAAGTTGCTTGTCGCTAATTTGTGAAAAAAAATTATTTTGAAATATGCTTTACATGCTTTAAGTCCCACAAGATTTGCTTTAAATATATTTTAATGATTTCTTTCAATTAAATCTGCATAGTTTAACATTATACCACCCCGAGGGGTAGAATATTGTTCTACTATCGATTTGAAAGAAAGAAAATTATATTTTATTTTTTCTAATCAGATGTACCATATGAAATATACAAATCATCCCAAAGGATGTTAAGCACATTCTCCTATAATTTTAATTAGAAAGATAAATTATAAATTTATCTCCATAATCAAATATAAAGATACTCATTCTATTATAAAAGTAGAACCAATATTCATTAATCTTTCGATTATAAAGTTAAATTTAAAATGTTGATAAAGCAAAGCCTACGCTCACAAATTTTCCCCCAACCTTAGAAATGAATTTATGATAGGGTTTATTTTATTGTGGGATCTAGACTCACTATAGGGTCAAGCCCCTATAGTTAATTACATCTCCTAAGAGAATACTCTAGATTAAAATGAAGACTAAATAATTTTTAAATTCATATTAGTTTAAAGAAATGTTTGGGCTAATTTAAATTTCAATGCAGGCTTTAGATTATAAATTCTTATATTGAATTTGAAGATTTTAATTTGAATTGAAGAAGGAATGCATAGAGAGGGTGTATAAAATCTAGATTTACCACTTGCCTAGGGTGAGCTGCTAACTAATAATCTTAATCACAATAATCATCACATGAATGAAAGATTTAGAAAGTTCTATCTTAGGAATCAAGGAGTTGTTAAAGAATTTAAATCAGATGCAATACAACAAGCTTACAAAGAAATAAAATTTACACTTATGATATAAATGATGTATGAATAACAATGTATAAAAGAATTGATTTTATTAATATAACTTTGCAAAGTACAATCCAGTGCCTGTAGTAAAGTAATAATGGTCAGGCCACACCAACAATAAACTTGAATTCTAATCCTATAAGAAATATCTAGAATCAAATACAACTGCTTATAATCTTTGATCTCTAAGTTTTCTATGGAGTTCTAAAAAGAAATATCCTCTTGAAAAGAGAACATTGCTTTTTAGAGTCCCACAAGCATATGGATAAGCAATAATTTTTTATCTTTTTACAACTCATGACACCGTACAACTTGATTTATATATAAAATTCTATAAAATTTAAATACATGTTTCTCTTTTCATATACATCAACTCCTAAGAACATTCAAATTTGCAAGAATTTAAAAGTAGGAAATAAAATATAGTTATGAGTGAAATATGAGCATTTATATGTATATAAAGTACATGAAAGTAAATTACACGACCCTTTCTCTTTCACACCGCTCTCTGGTGTACTAACAAAAAGGTAAATATGACATATTATATTATATAAAAAGTAATTAAGCAAACACACATATGTGCCCTCTAGGCAAAGACACCTACAATCAAACTAAAACAATCCACAGGCCTAGCCTAAGCTAAAGTTGGTTGTCATAGCAAATCATCTAAGTGTGTAAAAGAGGTCATGTGGCCTTGGTAGATCCTATAAGGGGTTTATTGTTTAAATTGGATGTATTTTAATATTTATTCATTAAAGGCTAAAGGAGAATTTAATTAATTTAATTGATGTGTATCTGAATTTTAAATTATTTCAATTTTAAATGTTGAAGTTGTTTGTTTAGTTTTAAAGAATTTATATATTAATAACCCCCACAGTGCAAGGGGTTGCCAAGTTATAAATCCTAAGGCTTTCAAAATGAATATCCATCTTCTATACAGGATAGGTGGATATATGAGAGCCTCCAATGTTTTGTTAGATAAAGAGAAAGGGAGATTATAATTCAATATGATATACCCTCCAGATGTAATCAAGAATGTCATATAAGATCAGTGTGTTATTAATTGTATGAATATCCCTCAATCCAATGTGTTAGTGCCCTCTTAAAAGTAATCGTGGACGACATATAGGAGATCTTTTGCCATTTAAGTGTATTAAAAGCTTTGAAATTAAATGCCAAAATGCCCTCCAAAAAGGAATCAAACATTAGGCATGAAAGCTTGAATTTATTTAATCCAAATTAATTGACAAATTTGATTGATTAAGATAAATATTAACCAATCAAATTAATTTCAATTAAATGAATTAGAATTTAATTTCAAATTTTCTAATTTTTATTATAATATTAAAAAAAATTTAATTAATGGTTGAATCTTTAAATTGATTTTTAATTAATCACTAATGACTTGTTAAATAATTAAAATTAAAATTTATTCAATAAATTTTCTTCAAACTTTTATTTTAAATCCCTGATTTTTTTAATTTTATCAAATTTTTAATTAATTTTTGTATTTTATTTATTATATTTAATTACTTATTAATGAAATTGTTTAATTAATGAATTAGTAATTAAATTTTAATTGAACAATTATTTAAAATTGAGATGTTCATTTTTTGATCTTATGCTTAATTTTATTTGAATCTATTTTATAATTTTTATTTTTTTTTAATTTTAATGAATTTATTTAATTAATATTTAATTAAGGATGATTAAGTATTAATTAAAACTTAATAAGATTCAAATTTCAATTTTAATTTGGAATGATTATATAATTTATTTAAGTTTGATTGAAGTTAATTTTATATTTTAAAGAATTTTATTTGGTTTGTTAGAATTTTGGAAATTAAGCCCTTAAAAAAGGGTTAATTGAAATTAATAGTTTTATGAAGATTAATTAATGTGAAATCATGGTTTATTATATCAAGGGATATTTGATACTCTGTTTTCTATGTTTGAGGTGTCATCCAAAATGGATTTGTATGTGAATACTAAACTTGAGTAAATTAACTAAGATATGTCCTTGATTTTTGGCCCTAAGTGTCACTATTATTACATAGGATTGAAATCATGTGTCTGACCCTTTGAACATACACATTGCAATTACACCGTAGCAATCAAATAAACAAAACTAAGTGTCCTAATACTCTATGGAATGATTTTATAATGAATTTATTGAAATCATAAGTCACATAGTAGCTTATGAGTTTAAAAATTCAACTATAAAGGATTGAATATGTTAAATTGAATTGAGGATAATTGAAGATGTAAGAAACATCCTCAAATTAAACTCTATCCAATTTGAAGTTATAATCATACATAATTTGATGGTTATATGCAAATATCAATATATTATTCAAATAATTTTCCTTCAAATAATGTATGATCATGACTTGAGTTTATTTTTCGGTGAAAGATGGCCTCTTACTAATTCCATAGAGACGTAGCATGCAATCAATGGATGGTTATAAGGTTTGCAATGATTTTTCAAATGTTTAATGCAAATAATGTATTATACATTTAAAAATTCATTTGAGATTAGAATTGAGCTCTAAAAATTTCCCAAAAATCAAATAGCATGTATTACATCTCAAATATTATGCCATTGAAATTTTAACCTAATCAGATATTTACTTAACATATAATTAAAGATATTTGAAAATGCTTATAACTAAAATTACAATCTATATACTAAAGATCAACCCCTGATTTTATTTCTAAAATGTAGGAAATTTAAATACGAAGAAAATGAATATTTATACATTAAATTTGTTTAAATAATGAATTTTCTAAAATTATTTAAAACTTATAATTAAAATAAATTTTTATAATTCTAATAAACTGGCGGTGACTACTTTACATGTGGCGGCATCAGATCGGTCCAGCGGAGAGGATGACGGCTGCAGTGCGACGCATTTTCCACTTGGCGACATCCAGATGAACCACACATCAGTGTGTGATTATCCAATAAACCACGTCATTAAAAAACAACAACTGTCAGATTCATGTGGTTTTCTTCTAACAGTGAGGACCGGATCCCACAGTTTGTCTTGGTTAGGAGAGATCAGATGACAGAAAGTGAATCCCGCAGTTTGGATTCATCGGATAAGATCGCTTCAGATGAGATCCACCCGTCTTAATGTTCTAAATAGTTGGATCGGACCATTGATATGATGAGATTAAGACCGTTAATTCTAAATAAAACAGATCGAACGATCGTGAACTCATCTTCTCCACTTAACCATCCATAAACCTTAGAATTAGGTTTTAAACTAAGGCTTCGTTTGGGACGGCTTTTTTATTGCTTTCTAAAACGGAGTTTTAATACAAAAATAAAAAATTTTGTACTAAAACGGAGTTTTAGAAAGCAGTAAAAAAGCCGTCCCAAACGAAGCCTAAATCTCTTAGATAATGAAATAACTGACATATTATTTGAGATTTAAGTGATAGAAGATGATAAGAACAATGGGGAATGATTTTTAAAGCTCTTAATAGTTTCCAAGATGATCTATTTGATAACCTATATAAAACACCTAGGGTTCAGATTTTACCTCATTACAGATGACTTGAGAAGGTGGGAAAGGGTTTGTTCTTCACTTCAAGATCCCCTCTACAAATTTGCAAAAGAATCCAAGCTAGGAGGATGGTTGGAACTAAATTTCGAACAACTAGGATGAATCAAACTTTGGCTCTTTATTGATCTCAACGCCGGCAAGCTCAAAATGCTAGGGAAAGGACCATAGAAGATTAAAGAGGACTTAGGGAAGTAAAGTGAAAGATTTAGAGCTCTGGGAACTGAGAGAGTTAAAAATTATGTTAGAATGAAGAAATTCTATCCCTTTGCACTATTCCAGCTGCTAGAGTTATCGTGGATGGTCTAAATGCTTCAAATGAAGTTCTGGGATGGGGGACACTTGTCTTAGGCTATTGGAGGACAAAGAACATGCTGGTTCAGGTAAGAATGACCAGTTGTCCTTCTCAAGCGTAGGGGACAACTAGGGTGGTTAGGCTGAGCTAGGTGTTGTGCCAAAGGTTGGGTTTAGGTCAAGGAGAGTTTAGAAGGTTCTGGAGATGGTTTAGAACAGGTTATAAGACATGTAATGGAGGGAAGAGTTAATTTGAAATGATTTGATTATTGATGGTCTTTTGGGTCGTTTATTGACTGTGTTGACTAGTCAACATGTTAACCTGGCTGAGATAGCATATAGGGAGGTTGAGTATCCATTTGATTGGCTGGATAGGCCTGGTTTCAAGCAAGGAGGATTAGCTAAATGATTTGACCATGGAAGTGGGTTTCTTAAGCCTTAATTTGACTGGTTTGAGCATTCAACACATTAGTCAACTTAATCAATATTACTAAGGGTGGCCTTTACAAATCACATAAGAGCTTTTTAGGCTATTTAGAAGGGATCTAAGAGAATGGATTTGATGTATATGCAAAGAAACCTATGGATAATGAGGTTTGACCATCTTTAGTGGTTTGACTAAGTCAAACTATGCATGGGTTGACTCAAAACACATTTGGGGATATTTGAGTCATACTTTGAAGTGGTCTTGATGTATCAAAAAGGGATGATTGAATCATATGAAATAATCAAGCTCAAATAGGCGTAGTTGACCAAGCTTGGATCTAGTTGACCCAATCAACTGTTGACTGGATTAGAGTGACCAGTCAGGTCCATTTCACTAGGAGAAATGGTTCAGGGTAGTTTGGTGAAGTGAAGAATCAAACTGGAGTTAAATTAAAGTTTAATGATGTATATGATCAGTTGAGCTAGATGATAAATCATTGGTTTAAAGAGCTAGTGATGCAGGATTTGATGTCTGAGGATCATAGTGAAATAGTCTGGACCTTGACTGAGATCAAAGGATTAGTGCACTATACAATATCATGCATTGAAGTGTTTGACTGCAGTACAAGTCTACAGATGATCAAGTGATTATAACTTTGATAATTGAATATTGATTGACTGTTTGAATGTTGGATTGATTTAATATTGATTGGTTGAATACTAAATGATTAATTGAGTGATTATTTGATTGATCAAAGAGTATGTGATTTATTGAATAGTTGACATATTAAAGGGTTGATTGATGATTGAGGGGTTGATTGATGATTGACTGTGTACTAGATAATTGACAGTTGATGGATGTTAATCACTAGAGGATTAGTCAGGAATTTGAAAGGTCATGATGACCTCGTATAAAAATGAGTATATGACATCAACATAAATTTGTGTAGACTTTTTTAATAATTTTACATACCTATCAAAATAGCTTGACTAGGTCAAAAATTGAGAACTAATATAACAATTCTAACATCAATTGCATGCTTATGATCAAATTAGTGAGTATGTGCAACAATACTACCAACAATATACCCAATAGTTTTAACATGTGTTTCGTTGAATCAAAATATAAAAATAACTTCTAAAAGCTAAAAAACATAGTTAGTCATCATCATCACCATCTTCATTATCATCATCTTCATAATCTTCATCACCATTTTCATCATCATTAGCATCTCCTTGAGTCCTGCATAGACCACCTTCACGATGCATCTCTTTCAACATGGATCACACAAGCTTTTTAATTTCTTGCCGCATAACCAGTTTCTTGTGATACTAACTATCTTTGGATCACTGTGAGGAGTGGTCAATTATCATTTTTCTTCCATCCATGAATTTAGGTTGAATTATTGCTGAGTAACATCATCAATACCAAATTTTGTTGTTATGTGACTCATTTTTTTCTTGTATAAATATAAATACATATGAAAATATTATATTTTTGAAGTTAATTATAGTGAGATCTTTCATATTAATAATAAAACAACAACAACATCATCATCAAGTCTTTATCCTACTACGTGAGTGAAAGTTCATGAGGGCCTTGAAACCCTAAAGAACTAGTCTTGAGGCTAACCGGGGGGGTGAATTGATATTTAAAAAATTCTTTAACGATGAAGAGAAAAATCTTTCTATAACTTGATGCGGAAACGAATTAAAATAAAAAAAAAGATAAATCACAGTTTTCACCCACGTAGTTAATCGCAAGAAAAATAAATGCAAAAATAATAAAAAAGTACACCATATTTATAGTGGTTCGGTCAAATATGACCTATATCCACTCCCCAAAGGTACCCTCCGAGTATTGCATTAAAATCTTTTAGTGTCACTCTTTTTGCCCCCATAGTAAGACAAAGAAGCTCTCATAAAATCTTTTCACTAACCCGGAGCGACAGAGGACTGAATCTCTTTTAACATGAAGAGAACCATGAATCCTATTCACCTTCTCCGATGTAGTGGAGCAGCTAGGTCCTTTGACACCAAATATAATTTCTTCTTCTTAAAACTTCTCTCAAGACGAATCTTGAATTTGATGGTACTAAGGTTCAAGCTTGCCAGAGAAACTATGAAATCCCCTCCAAACTCCCTTGAAACCCCCTCCAAGCATATTCTCCCTCTCAAAATCCACCATTTCCTCTCTCCCTTTCAAGTTCTCTCTTTAAGTTTTTTCCAGAAGAATGAATACACAATGGCTGCCAAAGACACTTACCAAGTGCCTTGAGAAAGCTTAAATAGAGGGCTTAAAAAATTCTAAAAAATTAATTATGCTGACAAAGATCATACAATATGAGCCTAAGATCACCTGGTATGATTAGTACAAAATTGCCCTTTCATTCACTATGATTAGAATTATCCTGTATGATCAGTTCAAGTTTTTGTATAGATAGTCTAGTACTATCCTGATATCATCTGAGATGATTAGTTCAATCGAAATGCAGTTCATCCAAGATGAAACATGGGATGACCAAAAGAATCTTCATTGATTGTACATTATGATTAGAATATCAAAATTAAGCATATTCAATTGACTAATCACATGATTAATTTAGGCATGATTTTTATAGATCATCCAATATGATGTACATCATCCTGGATGATTAAAACAAAATATGAAATTTAAAATCTTACCTAAATTATGATTGCCAGCTATTTTTCATGATCATAACTGATTGTCCTGGACAATTTAGATCATCCAGTATGATTAGTTATATGAGCTGATCGTATAGTATGATATAAATAATATATTACGATTAGTTTAAAAATGAACTTCTGGTTTTGACTCAATCTCACTTCATTAAGTATGTGTGTGCATGATCATCAAGCTATCATACACCCTTACATAACTTGACCCAAGAAATAAAAAATATATCAATGAACATTACAATAATCTTTAAAGTATAACCTATCTTACCCAATCTTGAGCTTTGAATCTTCATTAGATGGTGCAAGGCATTCCTATAATGTTAGTATACATCCAAATAAATATATATTACAAATATAATTAGACATAAAGATGTGAGCCATAATATTTGTTATCATAAAAAATATAAACTCGTGAGCTCGAGTTACAATAGCGAGATTGGCTACATGAATCATTTTTCTCCATTTTATTCTGTTAAGAGTAAAATTCTCATTTAAATTTAATAAAAAGTCTTATCAATAAGAATAATATAATAATAAAAAAAGAAAACATCAAGGTACAATCTCTTGTAAATGTCTAATAAGATTATCTACGACTAAAGGAAAAATATATGAGCTTAAAGGTTATCCTTAATGTAATCAAACTGATATAGGAAAATATTTGATCAAACCACCTTGAATTTGAACACAAGTAATAGCTCCTGCATACATATCCTTAAGGACTTGAATATAAGTATTCATAACTCCTTAATTTCTTTTATGGAACTCTCCAAAGTGCTTCTCTTGGAACTTTGTCATATGCTTTCTCTAAATTAGTAAATATCATATGTAGATCCTCTTTATTATCTATGTACTTGTCCATCAAACCTCTTAATAAATGTATAACTTCCAAAGTAGACTTACCCAACATAAATAATAACCCATTTAGAGAAATATTAGTATTACATCGTAACCTAAGTTCAATAACTATCTACCATAGTTTTAATGTAAGGAATGTTGCAACTTAGAATTCAAGATTGAGTTTGATATAATATAATTTTTTTATGATAATATATTATTTTATTGTTATGATTATTACTTCTCCTAACATACATTAGATATATTTCCTTTTTTATTATTTATGTAGTAATATTTTAGGAAAAATATACTTTAGAATATTGAAGACTTCAAGACAGAGTAGATTAGAGTTTCATGTAATGAAGTATGTAAATTTTCTATTTTTCTTTAGTCTGAGAGAGTGTGATTGTAATTGGATAATCGTGCGCACACACACTGGGCGAGTGAGTCAAAACTTAAAATTTTAAAACTAAATGTATTGTATGAATTCAAATCATACTGGACAATTTATCATGGTATTTCCTCCAAAATGAAGTTAATCAAATCATGCCTAATTTTTTTGTAATGTTCGTATTGTTTAATGGTTTTTTGTACAGATGACTCACAGAGTATGAATGGGTGTGTAAAAGTTTGTCCCAAATGAACGTATCATTTTTTGAACTATTTATATTATAAGATGGTTTTTCATACATACAACTCACAGAGTACGAAATGGATGCGTACTAGTTTGTCCCAAATGAGCTAATCATTTTTTGAATTGTTCGTACTATACAAAGTTTGGTTTGTACATACAACTCACAGAGTACGAAATGGGGTCATCCACATTCGTACCAAATGAAGCATGATTTGTTTTAATTGTTCATACTATATGATGTTAGTCCATATAGATGACTAACAGAGTATGAAATAAGGTTTGTATATGATCATACCGGACGAATTAGTTCAGTTTTGAGCTGTTCATATAATATTATGTAAGTTCATAAAGATGACTGATAGAGTATGTAATCAGGTTCGTACAAGATCATATATGGATTTTTGAAATCTTCATATAGACGATCCGCAATCATACTGTATGATTTGAGTATGTTCCAATTATAATTTTCAGTTTTCTAATTACTTCTTCTTGTCTTTCATATATAAGGGTCCTAAAAACTGACATTTTGGATCTTGCTTCAAATTTCTCTTAAGAGAGGATAAGGTGAGTGTTTGGGAGAGTGTTTTTAGGAGTGAAGAGTGGGAGATCTTATAAGAGGAAATTATGAGGGGATTAACAAGTTTGCCTAAATGTAATGATCTCTTATTAATTCTTTAAAACTCTGCCCTACTTCTTTGAAGGCTCTTGAGAGAAGATTTTTAAAGAAGATTATAGTACTCTTCCATAACCAGGAGGGTGAGAAAGGGTGCTAGTACTTTGCCATCACTAGGAGAGTGAGAAACGATGTTGGCACTCTGCCATCACCAGAAACGTGAGAAAGGACGTTGATACTCTACCATTACTAGGAGAGTGAGAAAGGATGTCGGTACTTTTTCGCACCTAGTTGGTGAAAGAGAGATTTTGTAAGGGCTACTTTGCATTGTAGGGGTAAAAGGAGAGTCACTTTGATTTAGTGCAATACCTAACGGAGTGTTCAGGGAGTGAACCTAGGTCTAGTTGGACCGAACCACTATAAAATTTGGTGTTCTTCTATTCTTTTACTTTTTACTGCATTTTATTTTCCGCACTTTAGATTACTGTAGTTAAAAAATATTTTGTGAAAATCTATTTTTACAAACAATTGCATACTTCAGAATAATTGAGTAAAGTTTCTCAAAACGATTTTCTAAAATCCAAGAGATTTTTTAAATTATCAATTCACCCCCCCCCCCCCCTCTCTTTGGTTAGCCTTGAGACAACTCTATTAGGTCTAACAACCTGCTCGAACTTTCAAGGAACATTAACTTAATTCCTATATAATTCATTCACTCTAGTGCATCACCTTTATTCTTAAAAATTAGAATCAACATACTCTCTCTTCTCACCTAGAATCTTTTAGTCTTCAAAATAATATTGAAAAGTTCTGTAAGCCAAACAATTCCTTCATCTCCTAAGCATTTCTACACCTCTATTGGAATATCAAGAGGTCTAATAACTATTTCACTCTTCATTTTCTTTAAAGCCTCTCTAAATTTGGATTTACTAATATGACAATAAAAATAAATATTTATCTTCATATTAACAATAAAATTTAATTTTGCATTTATAACAATAATGTGTGAATGAGTGTCATTGTAAAGCCACTAAGAAGTTGAAAATTTCTCACCTAAAGGGTAGTACGAAGGGTTAGTGAAATCAGTGATCAAGTCATGATCCTTCTCTAATTAATCTCTTTGCTGCTTACTCGTAGCCCTTCCTAAATCAATGTATTCATCTAGAAAATATCTCCACCATCTAACCAAATTCCATTCTACTCAGCATTCTCTATTCAAACAGCTAACCAATCTAACCTTTTTTGCCAATTACCAATAACTCTCATTATGAAGCTGAAGTTACACAACTGCAATATTAAGGTCTCCATTATAACAAAATTCTAGGTTATTACATTACTCACAAGCTCAAGAAAAATAAATAATAAATACCAAGAGTCTTTAGAGCAAGTTCTAAAATCAAAGGTCTCTTTGAAGAAGACTACAAAAATTCAAGAATAATATGAGGAGAAAGTCAAAGGGGCAAAGTTGTGGCTGAATAAGAGACTATGAACACAATCAAGGATGAACACAGTCCAACAATAATGTTGATAAATAGATCATGAAGTTTAAGAAGAGGATATTAATAATGAATATTATATGATCTGATATGTCAAAGATCTAATGTAATATTATGAGAAATAAAGCCATTTTTCCTTATCTTTTTGTATATAGTTCTAATCAAGTTGATAGAAATCAAATTTCTTAAAGAGGTTAGAGAGAGAGGGGATTAGATTATCTTATAAGCATGAAAGTTGACGATATTTTCAAGAAAAGCTCATAATACTATTTGTAATTATAATGATTTATGAAACTTAAATCTAAAAAAAAAATCATAATATTGAAAGGGGCTCTAGTCAGCTACTAGATGATATTAGCATGGGAATTTTTCTTAAGAAGAGCTTATACTACAAGATATCATGCAATTTTGGTAGTATTATCTGTGGTAAAATTCATTGTAGGAGAATGAACGAGAAAAATGTTTAAAAAGAGCACAAGTTTTCCCTCCCATGTAGGTCGGCGAGCGCATATAAGGTAGGAGGAAAAAAGACCATCGCCTGAAAACAATTTATAATCTCTTCTTATATTTCACAATACAATATATCTCATTCTCTTCTCTATATGCAACTCCCATTTCATTTCATTTCATTTCATTTCATTTTTGCAAACATTCTCTTCTACATTTGGTTATTCCATGCGAGCTTTCTATTTTTCCTAAGGAGGTTATTTGTGCAAATATGGACCATTCCAAAGCTTGCAAAAAACTTTACACTTAAGTTTTCTATATTAAATTCATCCTCATTTAATTATATAAATCACTTGATCGTACAATTATTTATTAGTTGTTATAAATATTTAGTAATGCTATAGCATTAACTGTACGTAATATTTATTTTTTATAAAGCATGTAAAGTGTTATTACAATTTATAGCTACTCAAATGATGTTGGCTATTTAATTAATTTGCATTAATAATTTGAAAAAAAATACTCATTTTTTCCTTTAAAGCTAAATTATTGTTCATTTAACTTCTATCACATTTTCTATCGATTAAAAAAAATTGATCAGTAGAAATTTATATGATTTGTAATATTATTATGAGTAAACAAATCCTATTTGAAAAATATGAAGTTCAACTAACAATGTTACACACTTCTATTAACTATACCCTTATACTAGAAATGTTTACTATTTTTTTAATATTTCTTATTTAGGTTTTATGGTCGTTTAATTTGCATAAGATAAACATCGAAGAAGACATCCTCAATTTCATATTTGATTATAATTTTTAGTGGACTCCTATGGGTTGGGACGACTTCATACCCGTATATTTATGTGGTAGAAATCGACCAATTCAAAATTTAGTACTAACACTATATAAAAAAAGCTATTGTAGTACTAATAATAGGCTTTCCTGGTAGTTTTCACCGCCACTTGTGGGCTCCAAAAAATCACACCATGGTTTTCCTTACTTTGGGGGAGTTTTAACAAATTAGGTTCCGGTGTAAATTTTCAAAAGGCAAATTGGGTTTATAGATAAGTGACTACCTAGAGATTTTACCCTATTTTTGCGAGGACTTTATGATCTGAGTTCTAGTTTCATATAGCGCAAGTCCCTATAGTTAATTAATCCTCCCGATCAATAGAAAGAACTTTCGATTAAGGCTAGCTGTCAATCAAATATGTAGTATATGGTGTATAGTAGCAGCATTGGTTTAGGTGTTGAAAATTTGATATTTAAAATTAAAAATTTCACCATCTTGCAGTTAAAGAGGATGGTGGGGAATGGATGATGGACCCAATCTAAATCACATGCTTCCATCGTCCCGGGCCATCGTGGTCCCTGGTCTACTTAGTATAGGAGGTAGTCGACCCAACGTGATAGAAGGATCCTTATCGGCAGCCATAAGTTAAGTCGTCCAAGGGTACCTTGTAGACATGGGGTGGATATTATCTAAGAGGATAAATCTGAATCCACCTTAGCTAACAGAGGGATTTGTGATCTATCAATTATATCTTATTGGGGAGCATACGGTTACTAATCATGATTATAATTTAGTGGTGTCATTTGGTGGCAAATCACCAAGTTCATAGGATCTTGGCCATAACCATTTATCTGTGATTTTATTTGGCGACAGATCTGATAGTTAGAGGACACATGCCACATACTTATTAGCATGAGATTGATTGAGAATAAATTATAGTAATATTCTCGATCAGACACTAGCTCTTGCCAGCTTATTTTTCTACCTTAACAAACAGTTGTGGAGGTCGGTAGATTTTACTTTAAGCAGTTTGATGGTTGAATTTCAAATTTTAAATATTTTTGAATTTTAGTATTTTTGGAATTTTGGAGTTTTTATGGGCATTTGGAGGCACTTTAAATATTTGCAATTAACCCCTCCAATTAAGATCTACGTTCAACATAAACATCTTTATAGTGTTATTATGCAATTTTCATTCTATTGGTTAAACTTATCAACTCTGTCTACCTATCGACAGAGGATCCAGTTCATCATTTGCTTTATGATTTTATTTAGTGAATTTTCCTGGTTATAAGCTTTGAAGGCCTAGTATAAACGTATTAAAATAAATATCCAGATCGATGTAGTGACTGTATATTTGTTCGTTGGTTCAAGTCGTGTTGACTCCCATCCTATCATGGAGAAGGATTGGACTTGAACTTAAGTTTGCTTCTTGACCCATGCAGCATCCTCAAACGTTATGTATGTACCCATAACACGCTCGTCCAGGCCTATGCGAGTATTTGGGGGGTACATTTATAATTATCTATTGAACCTTATCAACTCTATCTAGATACTAATAGATGATTGAGTTCATTGCCGGCTTTATGCCTTTAATGGTGAATTTTCCTTTGTTATAGACATTGAAGGCCTAATATAAAAATATCAAATAAATATCTTGATGGATGTCAAGACTATATATTTATTTGATAGCTTGAGTTATGTTGACTCCTATCTACTCACATAGGAGAATCGAGCTCAAACTTAAATTTTTATTTGGCTCATGCAGCATCCTCATACATCATGTGTGTACCTACAAGACGCTCATCGGGGACAATGCAGGTGTATGATTGCATATGCATTTCTTTATATTTGTGTGTATACATATTGTGTTTGTATGTGTGGGGTTGTTTTTATCCATAAATAAATTGATGTATTGATTCATTTATTTATATGGATGGTCGAGTGAGCTGCATTCATCACCAACTTCCTTATACACTTCAGTCACCCAATTATTACACTTGCTTGCAATCTCATCCTTCATGCCTGTAGGAGATTCATTGCTCTTACAATAAATCTAGTATCATTACTTGCATACAAGGTCATTGTGTTCACTCTAGGTCTTCTACCGTCACACTTGAGTAAACTACAGGGAATGTGGATCTTCTAGTGTTGCTTATAGGTGCTTGCATTTCTCACAACTCCTTCATATGTGTATGTTGGTATCACAGTGTATTCCCGATGGGCCTTCTATAGTGGTTTATAGGTATCTGACACTTTTACATTCGCATTATAAATATCATGTAATGTGTATGACGTAACCCTTATGATAGCTTGTAGGAGCTTGTATTTACTATATGTCTTTTGCCTTTAGTTGCAGTGGATCTACATATCCATTGGCCATTAAATAGTGGTTGATTGTATGATTAAGTATATTTACCTGTACTTTGACATTGTCGGTGAGGAGTGATCACTTTTTCCACATATCTTTCATATTTATTGCATACTGGCCATCATGATTTGTGAGAAATTGACATGTGTTCATATGCAAATTAACTGACATCGATGGCAAGGAAATTAGTCGCTTCATAATTTCATTTTTTTGCTTACATGGATGTCGACATTATGTTCATAAGCAGTGTTTTATTCGCCAATGAGCTGGTGCATTTGACTGTATAGAAATTATTGTAGGAGTCCATCACATTTAATACGTGTTATCTCTCCTCACTTGCAGATGTTCGATGAATTCACTTGCATGTCAATATTGACTGGAGAGGGGTTATCAAATCCACAACTTATGTGTTATCATCGTTCACAAGCATATTAGTGTATTCAATTTCCAGTCGACTAGTGTTGAACAAACTATAGGTGTTGAATATGAGGAGATACTACATTCACAACTTATTCATCATCATTGCTCTTCATCTTGATTTGTATGTATTACAAGTTTATTGCCTTTCTTCATAGACAACATGATGTGTTTGTGTAAAGGAGTTATCATACTCATCGCATGTTGACTATTGTTATTCATAAGGGACTATTGTATTCATTTGTCAGTGAATTTTTATTAATTACAAAATTGTCACAATATTCATTGCTCGTCTCCTCATACATGTTGGTTGTTTGTGTGTGCATTGAGGGCTTGTTCACCATGAGTTCCTTTATTTGATTTCTGACATTCATTTGGATGCATTCAAATAATTAGTTATTATTTAGTTTTGATATTCTCATATTGTTCATACATTTAAAGTTTAGTTCATTGCAGTTTAGTTTAGATTTTGTTTCACATGGTTCGTTAAAGTTCAAGTCCTCTATGGTTCGAGTTCCTTGGTGTTCAAGTCAAGTTCAAGTCCCCTATTATTTATTTAAGTTCTGTGTGTTTCAATACAAAATTTGAGAACCTCCAGGCTTCTCCCCCATTTAGGAGAAATCTGAGAGTCATAACCTTCCCCTCCACGCTAAATGAGTGCTTCAGGTAGGTGTTGGGTGACACTGCTGTTATATTTTTTCAATCCCTGCCACGATATGAGAGCACTTACGGGTCTTCGGGGTACCTATTTTAAAGTATGCAATTCTCTTTCCTCCGCCACACTACAAGAGATCTTAAGGGTACTTAATTTTATCATCATCTTGCTAAATGATTGCTTCGGGGCCTACCGGCCTTATCGCAAGCTTCGCACTGGTTTTCCTCCCATCGAGCTATGTGAGCATGTAGGGTGGTCTGTTGGCTTGCCATAAGCATTGAGTGTGGGGTTTAAGTTGGGAAAGTATACTTACACGATGATTGCGGTGAAAATGCTGATAATATTTTCTCTTCTTCTCTTTCTTCCTTTTTTTTGAAACTTCATCTGGCTCTTTTTTTTTTTTTTAAATTCCTTCTCTCTTTTTCGTAATTTCTTTTCTTCTTTTTTTTTCCTTTTTTTTGCAAGCGTGTGTGTGTATATATATATATATATATATATATTCTAAGGTTAATAATGACAACATTAATAATCAATAACATTATTTAATTGATAATAACAATAAAAGAAGTCCACCTTCTTCTTTTTTTTTTTTTTTTGAGAGAGAGAAAAGCCTGGCTTCGAACAAACAGGGTTGTTTTGTAGTGTATTGGAATTACCAAGATGTATATGCAGTGGGCTGATTTGAATGGGCTTGGGCTATGCATGTGAGGATATGAGAAAGTGAGGGGCTGAGTGAGGTTCTGTTGTAGCAGAGGGTTGATGGGATTTCAAATTTTGAAAGGGGCTAATTTAGTGAGAGAGGATTGGCTATCATAAATACTTTCGATGGTGGTTGTTGGACACTTTACAATAATTGGAGATGTATATTGGGCTTCAAGAGGTGTTGGGCTTTTAGCTTCTAATAGTTTGAGTTTAAAGAAGAATAAACATCGACTTTGTGGTCTACCAAAAAATGTTAACATCTAGAGGGTTTATGGGAAGTGGAAATCGGCTTTGCGAGATTCTGTATGAAGATGGATAGGAAATCGGAGGTGGAGAGTTTGATCATTGGATGGAGCAAGTGTTTATAAGCGGGAGAAAGCAAAAAGAACATGATAGTTCCTCTTTCTGCTTCATTTTAATGATGAGATTACTTCATTGTTCGGGGCTTAGACCGGCATTAGAGGCGAGGATTAGATGGGATTTGATAGAAGAATAAAGTAGCACGTCAGAGCTTCAGTGGATTTTCAGGGATTTGCTCGATAGAATGAGATTAGCATTAATTTGATTTGATTTCTATTTTGACGTTCATTGAACAAATTGACAATAATTTTTAATATTGTCGACGTTCTGAATGCAAAAGCGATGTTTGTTTCATGTCATTTATGCTATTTCACGAGTCAATTTTGGGTGTTAGTTGTCCCTTTGGATTGATCTCGTTCGATTTGATTGCGAGGGGTCCCCACTTATGTAAACACAAAGGTTGTTTGACCCTTCAAGTGACACATCGCATCGATGCCGTGTTGCTTGATTCGTCGATTTTTTCCTTTTTAACGTGGTTCGTTGTGCAGGGGTCAACACCACTATATTTCATGTAGCGATTTGAAAACTACTGCAAGACCATCGTAAATTGATTACAATACTCTTTATTGACATTTCACAGTTTATTCAAAATAGGTGGGGAAGATGTTCAGATGTGCTGGCTATAGCTATGATTATAACCGCCCCTTTTCTACAAAATATAATGTGCTTATGATCGTCATTGTAAGCTAAAAAATGAAATTCAGTTAAAATCACCACAAGCTCTCAAAATTTTTTTTTAAAAAAATTTCTTTTTGCATTGCTCTAGTAAATGTAAACTATATATTGCAACAAAACAAATCAATTCACATTTAAATAAGCTAAGATTGCAATAAAATTTGATTATGGTTAATCTTCTTATTCCACAACAAACCAAACATATAAATATCTTTTATAGTATTTTAAATGCAATGAAGAATTAAAAGACAAACCACGAGTCCAGAGTAAGGTGGAATAAATGGCCTCACCGACTCTTAAAAAAATTCATTTATTTTCTTGTAGTCAAACAACCAAAGATTGAGAAAAGGTGGAACTAACAAGCCTTACAATTCATTTTGCATTTATGGTGATTAAATCCATTGTTGCCTATAAGCTGCCAAATGAAACTTCAAATTGTTTGGCCAAGAGCTTTTAAACTACTTTTTGAGCAATGGATGAGTTTGTGCAATGATAAAGTTAATCTTCCATTGTACTTGGGTTCAACATTTAGTTTAACCTATTCAGTGAAAGGCCATGATAAAGTTTTACTAGTACAAATTTACCCAAATTAAAAAAGAAAAATGTTTAAACTTTTGTGTTTCAAACTCTTTTGCAAGTGTTCGGAAATAAAATGTAAGCATGAAAAAAGGTCTGCATATGTTTTGAAGTGAGTTCTAAGGAATTGAACGCATTTTGGTGAAATCTGAATTTTTTCTCCAAGAGCACCTAGGTGTTGTATTGTCTAGTGCTATAATGTTGGGTGCACTAGTGTCTAGGTGCTCAAAAGTGGTACCTCGGGATTGTGTTGTCTTGTTCTGGAAAATGAACTAGCACCAGAGCGCTGGATAGTGGGGCCATTATAAATATTTTAATATATCTTTAATTCTACTATTCCATTCATTTAAATGCTTTGGGCAGCCAAAGTGGAGAGAGGAGAGGGTTTTAAAGAGGAAGGTCTTTTAGGGCTTTGGGTCATTTTTAGCTATTGGTCTAATTTAGAAAGTAGTTTTTCCAGATTTTTTGATTAAATTTAGATTTTTTATTACTGAAAAATAAGGATAAATTTGTACTAGTAAAACTTTTACTGCATAATTTTTTATATGCTATAGAGATTGAGATTTTGAATATCTTAAATATTTTTTAGAGATTTATACTAGTGATTTTGAAAATTATGTAATTTTTATTTAAAAGAAATTAATATTGACTCTAAAAAAATATATTGTAGTATAATTAAAGTTTTAAAACGTTGTCTTATACAATCTCTAACAAATTAATTATATTTTAAAATTATGGATTTTACTCAGTAAGAATTTTTGTTTCTCAGCGTTATAGAAAATTATGCTAATCTGATATGAGTTTAATTATACATTAATTGCCATATTGTAAAAAAAATATGTATTTATGTGATTGAATTATGTACATTATTAGCTGAATTGAAATATTTTGGAGAAATTATTGTGAAAAGATAAGATATTATGGTTCCTATAAGACATATTTTGGTGGTTATAAGTCCTATTCTAGTGCCTATAAGACATGTTATAGTAGTTATAAGCCATGTTCTGGTACCGATAAGACGTATTATAGCGGATATTATCAACCTTCGAAAGGACATCCGCTGTGTGGTGGAGGGTATATGACAGCACAATCTTGAGGAACGGGACGATCGCAGGCATCCGCGCTCTCTATAAGCGGGCCAATGGAAGGGAATATTAGATTGCACATATGACTAACCATTAAGGATAGGGGCTCTCTCCAACACACCTCGATGGGTAGTAATATGCATGACCTGGTCGAAACAACATGTTTCCCCCACCTGATACATCAGCTCGAGTGGGGTTTATTTAATTGTGAAATTCCATTTCCCATAGGCGTAATCTCCCATGGTTAATTACATCTCAGATTGGAGCTTGAGAATGTTGATTCTTGTTGAATCTAGATTAGATTGTTAAACCTAAATTAATATCCCAAGGCTAACCAAGAGGGGGGTAAATTGATAATTTAAAAAATCTCTTGGATTTAAAATTTGAAACTGTTGATTTATGAAGCAAGTTAATTAAAGTTTTAAAATAAAACTTTTAAACTACAGAATAAAAACTTGCAGTTAATAAGATGCAAAAATTTAAATGACATAGAAATTTATAATGGTTCAGTTAAACACGATCTAAATCCACTCCCTGAAGACTCCCTCTTCAGGTATTGCACTATTATCAAAAGTGACTCTCATTTTGCCCCTACAGCAAGGCGGAGAAGCCTTTACAAAACTCTCTTCAACCAATCCTCGGTGCGGCAGAGAACCGTCATCCTTTCACACCCTCCAAGTGTAGGCAGAGAACCTTCAACCTTTCTTACCCTCCAAGTATAGGCAGAATACCTTCGGCTATTCACATTCTCTAAGTGTTAGTAGAGAATCATCGGCTGTTCACACTTTCTAAGTGTCGACAGAGAACTGAATCTTCTTCAAAGATCTTCTCACGAGCAATCTAGAAAGACAAGAGGAAGAGTGAAAAACATAAATCACACAACGATCCTTACCTTTGAGTAATCTTGTGAACCCTTCACACTCCACTAGCAAGAAATCTCTCTCAAACACTCTCTCACACTCTCTCTTTTAATTGCCCTTGCAAAATCATGAAGACAAGACTTTTTTATGTCAGTTTTTAATGAACGTTTTATACAAAAGACACGAAAAATCATCTAGAAATTTAAATTTTTTAATTTTGAGCATAAACAATCGTACCGTACGATCGAATTTCATACGTATGAATAGTTTAAATACTATTACGTATGAACCTATTGTGAATCTGTACAGAATCATTTTATACCCGATCATCATCCAGTATAAATGAAGTTCATTTGGGACGAATAGTTAGAAAATATCAAAATTTGTTTGTATAAAATGTCGTAACGAAATGGGACCTCACATTTTCGTACTATGGAAGGCATGTATGAAATGGGTTCATACAGTATGATCCATGCTTAAAAAAAATACTTTTATGCGACCTGGTACCTGAGACGTTCATACTCGTGAAAGCATGTACGAACTAGGTTCGTACAGTACGATCCATACTTAGGAAAATTATTTTTATGTGATCTGGAACCTGAGATGTTCGTACTCATGAAAGTGTGTATGAATTGGGTTCGTCCCGTATGATCTATACTTAGAAAAAATATTATTGAGCGAGAATGGACCCGAGACATTCGTACTCGTAAAAGCATGTATGAAATGGGTTCGTACAGTATGATCTATACTTAAAAAAATTATTTTTACATGACTTGATACCCGAGGTGTTCATACTTATAAAAGTATGTATAAATTGGGATCATCCCGTACAATCCATACTTAAAAAAAATTCATTTCTGTTCGTTTAACTACTCATCGGGAAAATAACTGACTAGATTATCCCGTACAAAGTGATATTGTATCGTACGATTAGTTTAAAAAATATGAATTTTAAACTCTCTCCCGGTGTGTATGTGCTCAGTTATTCAATTACAATCACACTCTCTCAGACTTAATAAAATGGAAAATACAGACTTCAATTACAATAAACGCTAAATTGATCATGATTTGAAGCCTTCAACAATCTGGAGTATGATTTTTAGAAATGTTAGTACACACAAGAGCAAAACAATTCTTTCAAAATATGTTAAGAGAAATAATAATCAAAGTAATAATATTTGGAATCATAAAAAATATACAAGTTGCAAGAATATCAAACAGGCAAGAACTAAGTAGCAATTATCTCAATAATCTCCCCCTTTTTTATGATGGCCAAACAATTATTATTTAAATAAAATTCAATACCCTAAATTTCTCCTTAACTCCCTCAAAATGAATAAGCATGTGAATATATAAGGGAATTTTTATTAAGAATATATCAATTTTTTTTTTCATAAACATACACAAAAACACACAAACAGAAAAAAAACATCACTAACAAACCAAACAATCAAATGCAAATATCAAAAGTAAATATCAAAATCAAACAATATTTCTCCCCCTTTGTGATAACAACAAAAGAGAAGGAAGAAGAAAAAAAAAGAAATGAAGGAAGTCATATGAGAAACCTTTGATAATTGATCTTGAAAGAAATTGAATTATAATTGCAATAACAATATTAATGTCTATTAGAAAAAAATAAAGATTTCAAATATTTAAATTAAAATATAGAATAGTCAAGATAAGTATATCAAGGTCATGAAATATTCTAGACAATTAGATAAGGAGAATTATTGTAAAAGTGACGAAATGAAGATTAATTAAAGTCAATTTCCAATACAAAATATAATTGAACATTAGATTGATTTGAAATTGAAGATTAAAAGATAGAAAAAAGAACATTATCAATACACTTGTTTGGTGGCATTGTGTATCTTTTCAAATATTTATGGCACACTTTATGCATCTTTTTGTATTTGGGCTAATTTTGTGTCTCTTTTCAATTTGCAAACCATTGCGCATCATTTTGATTTTTGTACACTTGCACATTTTTTTCATTTTTAAATTGATATTTTCAAAATCAATAATCTAAAAACTCAAACTTCTCTAAGTACAAAGATAATTATATTAAAAAGAAAAATAAAAAATAATAAGACATCAAAATTAATAATTTTAAAAAAAATGTATGTCTAAAAAGAATATGAGATTGATAGCCTTAACTTGATCGAGTTATAAATTAACTTATAGTTTTAAAAATTTAGATTTCATAATAAAATTGATTTTTGTATTATTGTTCATATTTTAACACTTTTTAGATCAATTAAGTTAGGATTATCATATAGGCAAACTATCATTTCAAATAAAGAACAAAAATCAACTAAACAAAATAATACATTTTTATTGATATCAATACGAAGATCTAATATATTAAAGCACATCTGATATCAATATCATATGTTTCAAAACAAGATAATATAACAACAACATCATCAAACATCTAAAAATAAGACAAGTGCTCAATGCATCGAAAAACTCACAAAAATAAAAAAATAAAAAAAATAAGGAAATAGAAAATCAGAAACAAAATACAAAAATAAAAACGCACAAAGACACATATCCAGTTTGTAGAAAATTTTAATTAAGCATTAAGATCAATCACACCAAGCCTTATTCTTAATGTGCTAAAAGTATCAAATGCTAGTAGTTTTGTAAAAATATATGCAAGTTGATTTTCAGTTGAAACATGATTCAGTTCAATTTCTTATTTGGATACATGATCCCTTATGAAATGATGCCTTATATTTATATGTTTGGTTCTACAATGTTGAATAGGATTTTTTAAAATGCAAATGGCACTAATGTTATCATAATAAATTGGAATTGTGTCTATTATAAATCCTAAGTCAATTAACTGTTGTTTCAACCAAAGAACTTATGCCACACAACTTCCAAAGGTAATGTATTCAGCTTCAATAGTAGATAGGGCTATAGAATTCTATTTTGTAATGGACCAAAAAACTAAAGAATTTTTTATAAATTTATAAGTTCCAAAAGTACTCTTTTTATCAATCCTACAATCTACAAAGTCCAAATATGAATATCCAATTATTTCAAATGAATAATTAAGTTCCTAAGAGATATCTCAAAATCATTTTTACTGCTTTTGAATATGATTAAAATCTAGCATATAAATAAATACTGAACATAATATTGGATCTGCTAGCAGTCAAGTAAAGCAAAGATCTAATTATTCTCCAAAATTTCTTTTGATCAACAGATTTTCCTTTTGGGTCCTTATCCAATTAAACTGAGGAACTCATATGTAAACTAACAGGTTTGGCATTTTCTATTTCATATTTTTTAGGATTTCCTTAACTTACTTTAACTAACTAAGAAATATTCCTTCCTCAATTTGGTTAATGCTAAAACTTAGAAAGTAACTAAAATATATATAATAAGTTTTTTAAAATTACATATATTATTAAATCCATTAATTTTGGAAGATCCACTCATGAAATCTTAAACATAGGCTATGCATGTGAATAACATTCATGGGTAGGTAGATTATTGGGTGATCGAGTTTCAATCATTCACTAATCTCATTATTAAGCATGCTTAGTTCTTATTTATACTATCTTTTACATGTGTAGGATGCATAAGTACCTAGTTTAGGCCCTCCTAAATCTTAGGAATTGCGTGTTACATTTTTATGTATTTCCTTTCATATTATCCGAAGAGTAAGTCCAAAACTTACTTTAAACCAATTCAACATAGTGACACTCAAATGATAATCATTAAAAACCTATCTAACAAACTTAGAAAAATTCTACGAGTTAGGATAGATCCCTGATTAACATGAAACTTTACATACTTAAACTTAGTGACTTCTTAAACCTCTCAGAATTTTTAAGAAATTGTTTTGGTCCCATTAAACCCCTTAATTAATAAACCCTAATTTACCCATTAATTAGGCCCCGATAACTTGAGAAAATTTTAATAAATATATTTTAACTCATAAAATTACCCATAAGACCTTAAACTTTTTAGAATTTTATTCCTTAACCTTAGATAATTAGTGCCTCTTAATTGGAATTTAATATGAGCCTTAATTTAATTGTAACAAAAAATCATTTTTTACCTTAATTAAATAATTAAAAATTATTAAAATTTCCAAAATTTCTCCAATCACTTGGGAATACCTCTTTAGGTCATTTTTGACCTTTGGGGATGATTACAATCAGTTTGGAGCTAATTTGGATCAAAACCTCTAAAGTACCCCCTTATTAAACAAATTTTAATAATTCCTTAATTTCCTGAAACTTCTAAAATTCATATATTTGTCTAGAAAACTCTAAATCTAGCAAAGTCAAAGCCAAATTACTCCCCTTAAAGCTTTATATTGAATTAAAATGCTAGAACTCCCAAACCTAATCTATTTTTACTAATGACCTTTTTGGACCCCCTTAACCTAGCATATAGGAGGACCCTAGACCTTCCAAAATTGGCTAATATAATTTAAACTTCTTAGAGGACTATCCTAAGTATTAAAATAGATCCACAAACTAAAATAACTAAAATTGATCCCAATTCATTAATATTTAAACTTTAAATAAAATTTTCCTTTTCAGACCTTCAACAAATATGAACTTTAGGCAATTTAAATAAAATTTTAAGATTTAAATAACATACAAACCTAACAACATAGGGAATAGCCGGAATCATCTGGGGTCACATGCATATTACTATGTTTCTTCTCCCTTCTTGCTATGAGACACTTCTCCACTTGTGGGTAGAGTCTGGATAATCTAGCCTATGAGGATGAGGTGCCGGATATGGGGAAGCCTAGTCTTTTAAAAAAATTATTTTTATATAAGCCTACTTTTAAAATCTCATGCATATTTGATTTGAAGACCTTTAACTAGCATACATTGTATTAGAAATTAACTAATTAAAAATTTAATTGCATTAGCTTTAGAAGAATTCACCCTACATAAGTTCAAGGCCAATTAAGAAACTCAATAAACGTCAGCCTTACTTCCAAAAACACTCAGCCTACCTACCCATCTTTCATTAAGACACGGATATCATGGATTTATGTGTTTAGGTGGTTAATTGTCTTTCCTTTACAGGTAGGATATAAGCCTAGATGCATTAGCTACGGCATGGGTGTTAGTTTTGGGTGGAACACTAGTCCCACCTTAGATCTAGGGTTCAAGGCTACTATATTTAGTGTCTTATAGTACGCCTCATCGGTAGGTAAGTCTCCTTCTCTTTAGGAGCTATAAATCCTACCTATCTGTGTCGCATAGATGACACCACTTCTATCATTTCTCCCTGAATGCTTTGAGTGATTGATTTGCTTTCTCTCTTTACTGCCTTAGTCCCTTTGGATGTTGAAATGAACTGCGTATATTGACTAAGCCACTTTAAAACTTTTCTTTTATTTTGAGTAAGAACTTCCCAGTCTCCCTTTTGTGCAAATCCCCCTTTTGGGAAGAATAATTTCAGATCCTTAATCAAGAGTATTCTCGAGCTTCGACCTATGATGTAATTAACCACAGGGGCTTGTGCCCGTGGGAAATAAAATTCCACAACAAATAAACCCACTCGAGCTGATATATTAGGTGGGGGAAACCCCATGAAACTTATTAGGTCGTGTATATTATCACCCATTGGGGTGCACTGGTGAGAGCCTCTATCCTTAATGGTTGATCATTTGTAAGATCTAATCTACCCTCCCATTAGTCCTCTTATGAGGAGCGATCGTTTCTATCCCTCAGGATGGTGCGGCCGTACACCCTCTACACTTTATTACCATGGCAGATCTCTTTCAGAGGTCCACAGGATTTTGTGTGACCATGGTGGGACTCATTTCTCTCACCATCATTGGATCATGTATTATTCTTTCATATGTGTACTCTATGATTTGTACTCTTTAGATTAGGTTCGTCCTACTCTTAGTTTGGATCCTTTTCTTAGTTGGGTTCCCTTCATAGCTAGGGGAAAGGATCCTCTTCTTAGTTGTGTTCCCTTCTTAGCTAGGGTTTCCCTTAGCTATTGCCCCTTTCCTTCCAGCTTTCTAGGCCATTTTGTACCTTATCAAATCTCTTATTCTATCATGGTTTCCATTATAGCTAATCTTTTTAATTTTTTATTCTTTTGGTAGCAGTGCCATGGCTTCCTGTACTTTTTCTATGACTTTTTGCTTTGGTTCGGATGCACATGTGACTCTCCCTAGCTGCCTGCTGACTAGTCTGCCCATTGGAGGGATCACTTTTGGTTCCTTCATTGACTCGGCTTTTGTCACTCTTGGCGGGCTGACCCCGGTTGAGGCTACTGCATTCTCTCCTCCCTAGAGGAGATGATGCGTTGCCATGCACCCTTTTGGATGACTAGTGTCTCGACAGATAGCCCGAGCACCTACTCTTCCCGCTCCCCTTTCTACGCAGCCAGTATGCCCTATAGTTATGCAGCTAGTGCCTAGGCCACTCTTAGTTCCTCTTAATCATCCAGTTGTTAGGAGACCTTTACCTTATATACCTATTATGCAGGCTGCTTCGGCCCCTCAACATCGAAAGCTAGTTGTTGCTCTTTTTGTTATTCCAGTAGAGGAAGCTCGAGTTCGGGTTTGCCCTCCTTCCTCTAGGAATAGGGGTACCTAGAACGAGGCTCCTTGGCCCTTCACCCATTAGGCTTCTGTGTTTGCTCAGCTCTCTCTCCCTAAGATTGTCGAGCAGACCTAGACACTTCTTATAGCTCCTATTCCCCCGGTCACCCAGGCAGTGGGTTCAGATATACCTTCCTCCTCCACCTCCGATCTTGGGAGAAGGGCCTGAAGGAATAGAAATAAAGGACTGCATTTGGTTGTGCCTGAGATAGATAGACTGAGGATGGCAGAGATAATGGCTCACCAAGAGAATGTTTAGAGGAGAGTGGTCCCCGTACAGCAGGAGCGATGACCAATTTTAGTTCCACCAACCCCAAAGGTTATAGTAGTGCCTGAGATAGAAGCAGTCCAGGGAGGACACTTCTCTCTACTGGCACATGTGGTGATGAGGAGGACATTACTCGCATTAAGGAAACACCTTCTATTACCACTACTTTACCCTGAGCCAGTTCCCCCAGGGATGAGACTGCCCAAACCCTCTCTTAGAGGATTCAGAGTATCATTTGCGTAGCCTGAGGTCAAGGGCCTATCAGTCGAGAGAGGCTACTCCACCAGATCTCTCATGCATCCATCCAGTTAGAGAGGTAAACCTTGAGACAGAGGTATAGGTGGTAGAGAGGATAGCTACCTAGACAGCTAGTTAGTTTAGTTTCGATAGTCTGACCATAGATAGTTACTCCTAGAGTTGGATGACCCCTATATCGTAAGAGACCGAGATAGAGGTTGGAGCCTACTAGAGCTCAGATCCATTTAATAGTTGTGTCCACTCAACAGTCAGTTACCCTTCCTGGGTCCCACCACAGTAGGTGAGTTTGGAGATGATGATGGGCAGACACCCTTGTTGAGACATTATAGCCAGCAAAGGTAGTTGAGCAGTTGGAGTCAGTTGTTCCTTCTGGGTCCGAGGTGGTCCTGATGGTTTGTAATACATATGTTATAGTTTCTCTCAATTGTTCATTGGGTTCGCACATAGAGGCACTTCATCAGACCTTCTCCAAGGAGGACATACTTGAGGATGAGTCAGATGAGGACTTACCAGTACACAGAGTCTATATAGTTACCCATTGAGGCCACTCAAATGAGTAGAGAGAGCTCGATGATGAGGAGTAGGGAGAACTTGAGGTAGGTGGATCTCCCAGGTCAGTTAATATAGAGGCTACCATTTTGTACCTTCAGACTTAGATGCCAAATATGGCCAGAGCCATAGCAGTTATGACCACACAATTGAAAACATTGGGGATGATACCTAAGATAACATGTGTAGCCTCCCCTACTATGTCTAGGGATGAGCCCACAGTACCACCACTAGCGCTAGGCCCAACTATAGTAGCTACTACCCCAGTTCAGAGTCAGTCATCATAGTTGTCAGTGGGACAAATTCAGGATTTGATATCCCAAAAGGTTGAGCAGGCAATTTCCTCTAGAAAGTCTAGAGAGGTTATTAGTAAAGGGAGACCCTACCTGGTTGAGTACGAGAGGGAACCCTGCCTCTGGCTTTGTTCCCCCACATTTTAAAGTTTTTGAGAAGTTTGGGAACCCGAGGTATCATGTGGCTCAGTACCGGGCCATATGTTGCAACATAGGGGGGAACGATGCTATGATGTTAAGACTCTTTATTAGTAACCTAGTTGGGGTGGCCTTTTCCTAGAACGCTGACCTCCCCAATGACTCAGTCCGTACCTTTGCAGAGTTAGAGTAGCTTTTTATTAAGAGGTTTTCTAGTGCTGAGAACCGGGTCACAGTTGGAGAGTTTATAGTGACTAGACAACGTCCTCGAGGGAGTCTCTCAAATTATATAATCAAATGGATGAACGTCAACCTGTAGTGTGAGCCTCAGTTATAGGAGTAGCATGTAGTGGAGATCCCATTAAAGAACATCGATGGTCCCATAGAACCCTACTTGAAGGGTTTTAGTATTAGAACCTTGCATAAGTTGTTGACAAAGGTTATTAACTTGTTGGACAGTATACCCGATGCAGGCCCTCCTAAGGTTGAGAGTCAGCCCTCGCGCAAACCTCAATGGCAGGAGTCTTCAGGGATACCTCCTCCTAGGAAAAGGGAGGTACACAGTATATATGGGACACTAGATAAGGGCAAGAGGCCCACAACTAGTTCAGCACCACCACTGCAGTCATACTCATCAGGTTAGTCAACAGTGCAGCCCAAACCCTCCCGTAGGACTTTGGAGAGTTAACAATACCTACATGAGAAGCTTGGTAAGAAATATCCTTTTAAAAGAGAAAGTGTAAATAATATTTTAAATTCTTTATTAAGAAAGTCATCTTAATATTCCTGAATAATAATTGAATAGAGGAGGGACAGATAGAACACCCACTCTATTGCCCCTTTCACAGACATATCAGACTTGTTTTAGAGGACTATTATGTTTTCAAGGATAAGATTGAGATTCTCATGGTCAATGGGAAGATACATCTACAGGATAGTGACTTAGTGTAGCCGCAGGGCAAGACCACTAAGACAGTTCTAAAGATATCTAATTCCAACCGTAGTGACAGCCACGGCAGTAGTAGCAGGTTACTTAGAGGTTCTAAGGGAGAGTGGCAGCTAGTACCCTCTTGAAAGATAAAGAAGATGATTGACCAGGTAGTTTAGAGTTTATTGGTAGTTGATAGGAGGCCTCCCCAGGAGGAGTCGATAGTTGTCACTCCAGTTACTATGCCAGTACCTTTTTCTCCTCCTTTTATTTTAGTGCCTATTGAGCATATTTCTTCTTCTGCCGTATATAATAAAAAGATATATGAGAAAGAAAAATTTGTTGTAACTTGAAAAGGGAAGATAGTTTTCCTTCCTGCACTTATTCTGAAGGACTTTATTCTCCTTTTAATTAGTGATGAAATAATAGAAGAAAGTGATTCTGGCTACTTTTGATTGTCTGCTCCAGCTTTTACTTCTACTTCTTCTAGCACTCACCCGTTTAATATTTTACATACTTCTTATAATGTAAATAATCATGCATGTGAAGATGAGTCTGAGTACGAAGATGAACCAGTCTTTACCGTTGACCTCATTTTTGTATGAGGTCTCTAATGGGATCCTAAAGCTAGCTCAAACTCAAGTCAATCCAATTCCAAATCAATTCCACATCCAGATCTTAGGGCCTAAGGCATAGTCCTAAAGACCGTTTTCAGTAAATTTTCAAACATTTCAAAACCCTATCAAATGGACTATGATTCAGGCTCTGTCAGTTTCATACTGATGGGACATGTCTCTAGAGCCAACCCTCCAAATTTGAGCCTATTCTGAGGTCTCTAACCCCATAAACTAAATTGAATTCCAATTTTGCAAAACCTTCAAATATTTATAGCCTATGCCACTAGACCTGTCATCTAGTGGATCCTGACCCTGGAGCCTTCATCAAATCCTGCAATCACTTCCAGACCATCAATCCTGATATGTTGATCAATAAACTGCATTTTTTTTCTGGACTCATTTTAGCCCCCAGTGGTCATGAGCCCAAAATGACCAAAATACCCCTTTGGGGCTTAAACAGTGATTTCAAACCAAATGACCTCCAAATCAAATGCAACCACTTCCAGCAAGTTTTAAATGTCAAACCAAACTTGTTGGACCCATTCCCAACCCTTGGGTCAACTTGGTTGACCAAGTCAACAGGGTTGACCTAAGAGAACCCTTAAGGTCCAAAATGGTGATTTGATTGACTTGATCTCTCCAGACCTTGGGACCACATCTAGTAGACTCAAAATGACATTTCAAATATGTTGAACCTATTTCCAAACCCTGGACCCACCTGGTTGACCAAGTCAACCAGGTTTGACTCAATGGCTCTTTAAAGATTGAAATGGGTCATTTGATCCAAATAACCCATTTGAACCCTGAAACCACATTGAATCAATCCGAGGTCACCCCCTCAATGCCACATAAGCAAACATTTGACTGTTGACCAGTCAACATGGTCAACAAAGCAATAAAAGGATCAAATGTGGTCAACCCCATCTCAAGCTCTACCTCCCAAGCCTCAAACCTCTTTGCAAGTATCCTCACTATTCTCCAAAATTTGTTTGAAGTCCACCTCATCATCCCTTGACTGAGTTGACTGGTCAAACCAGTCAACCAGTCAACTCAAGGCCTAAAAGACCATTTCTATGGTCAAACCCTCCAACCTAATGAACCTAGTCCGGGCCAGGCCTATCCAGCCATTTGGATATGTTCTAAACTTGATCAAGAGGCCAACTCAGTAGCCTCGACCCCCCTTGACCAGTCAACTGGTCAACTAGAGCTCAAATGAGCTCTAGTAGTCAACCCGACCAAATTAATCTTCTCAGCCTGAATCAAGCCCGTCTAGGCCCTTGAATCGATTCCAGAACCTTCTTGGGAGTTGATCTAACCCAACCCAGGCCTTGGTTCGAGCCCAGCCAGCTCGGATGGTCCCCTCCCATGTGAAGATAAACAAGGAAGTGGCCAGCTCACCCTGCCTAGTACATCCACTCTCCTGTCCTTCTAACTACCTGATCCAGGTGTCAATCATCCCATAATTCCCTCTGATGCATCCCAGCTGCTCCTTTTGGCTCCAAACGCTGAATAGAGCAAATGAGACGAGATTCATTCATTCCAAGCAATCCTACATCCTAGTCGCTCCCTAGTCGCTCTGAGCTTTCGTTTCCACTCCCCAGAGATCCTCCCTCATTTTCCCATCGATTCTCGACGTTTCGAAGCTACCACCAGCGAGATCCGTGGTTAACCGAGAGCTGATTTCATCCAAGTCATCCCTACTTCGTGTAGAAGCCTCCTCCGAGCTCGAAGTGTGAAGGAGAATAACACGTGGACAGTCTACAAATTCAACCGTGAAAGAATCAACCCAATCGATCCATTCTACGGTGATAAATCCTAAACCCTAGTTTGTTTTCTAGGTTTCAAAATAACTCACCAAAAATTGCATCAATGGCTAAGAAAACAATCCCCCATTCTTCCTTAGATCCTGTTATGTCTCTGTTTAAAGTTTTAAAGCATTTGGTTGCGTATTTCTCGAAAACAAAATGAAAAATAGGCTTAGGGTTTTTGGTTTGGATGGAGGAGGAAGATGAGTCGCCAGCCGTTGGATCTATTCTTTTGAGATCAACGGCTGCGATTAAAGCCTAACTCGTAACTCATTTTGATCCCTTGAGGCTATGGTTGGCCAAGTCCCTGTCCGACCAAATCTCCGCCATTGATCTAAACCGCGGCATCCCTTATGACCGTCCGATCATTCTAGATTAGATACATACCGCGGGTTAGATCTATGCCATCGGATCTCCTCTGTGATCGATCCGACGGCTAACATCCCTGCCTCGCTGGATAAGTGGCGGGCTCCACTAGGTAACCCAGGCCTACGAGGCTATTAGCTTAGCCCCAAGGAAGGTGAAATAAACTTCACGGCCTCGATGTGAAACAAAGGTGGGATCCGACCAATATTAAAAAATCAAGTCTCCCTAAGTCAAGTCTCAAGTCAATAATAAATCAATAAACCTCCAATTCTTGAGATTTCTGAATATTATTAATTAAAATCTATTAATTATTCAATTAAATTCTAAATTCCTTTAATCTAAATTAGTTTGATAATTTGATTGATTAAGATTTGTCTTAATCAGTCAGATTTGATAATTAATTTAGATTAACTAAAGTTTGATTCCTTCTGAAGGACTTTGGGCGTTTTGACTTTTAAAGATCCTTAAAACATTTAAATAACAAAGAGATCTCCTCTGGATTGTGCTTGACTCCTTTCAGGAAGGCACTAATCCATTTGGATTTGGAGATCTTCAAACAAAAATAATAAACTACCGACCTTATACAGCGTGCTAGATTCCTTCGGGAGGGCACGTCGTATTACATTCATAAGGTCCCTTTCTCTCTCCTTAATAAATTTTGGGGACTCTCGAAATGAATACCTACCTTCTGTCTAAGGCGGGTATTTATTTAGGAAGTCCTAGGATTTATAAATTGATAATTTCTTTCACTTAGGGAATTATGAATCTATAAATTCTTTATAATCTAAATTAATAAACTTTAACATTTAAAATTGGAATAATTTAAAAATTTATTAATACATCTTATTTAAACTTTAATCAAACTCCCTCAGCCTGTAATAAATCAATTTTAATAATACATGAAATTCAAACAAATAAACCCATTAGGACCTATCCAAGCTACACGACCTCTTTCACACACTTAGATGCTTGCTAGGACAACCAACTTTAGCCTAGGCTAGGCCGGTGGTTTGTTTGCGGGTGTCTTGCCTAGAGGGCACCTATGTGTGATTGCTTACCTTTCTGTACTGCATAAGCATGCATATCTACTTTTCTGTCTGTACACCAGAGAGCGGAGCGAATAAAATGAGGGTCGTGTACTTTACTTTTCTGTCTTTACTTTCCTGCATTTATAACTGTACACAACGCACCCATAACATGCATCATTATACAACTGCTTTATTTCCTGTCTTTCATATTACGACAATATTAGGATGTTCTTAGGATCCGATGTATTGAAAAGAAATGTAAAGCTTTTTATTTCCTAGATTTGTTGTATATAGATCGAGTCTGTACAGCGTCTGGAGTCTTAAAAGAATTAAAAATAACTGCTTATAAATATACAAATGGGGCTTCGAAAAGTAATGTCCTCCCTTAAAAGGACGTTCATTTTTGGAATTCCATAGAAGACCCGGAGCCTGAAGACCATAAGCAGTTATGTTTAATTCAACCTTTCTCGTAGGCTTAGAATCCAGGTTTGTTGTCGGTGGGGCCTGGCCACCATTACTTTCCTGCAAGACCCCGGGATGTACTTTGTCAAATTTATATTAATAAAATTAGCTCTTTTTATTTACAATCATTTCATGCATCATTAGCATACGAGTAGATTTTTGGTTTTTGTAAGCATGTTGTCTTGCATTTAGTTTAGATTCTTTAATAATTCCTTGATTCCTAGGATAGAGCTATCTTAAAATCTTGCATCATCGACGAATTGTTGTGATTAGGATTGTTAGCTGGCAGCCCACTCTAGACAGGTGGTAAGTCCAGATTGTATACACTTCTCTCTACACTTTCTCCTTCTTCAAATCAATTCTAAATCCTTCTAAAGTCAAATAACAATTCTATAATCTAAAGCCTGATCGTGAAAGTTTAATTATGCCCAAATATTTAATTAAATATATATATAATTTTGGAAATTATTTAGTCTTCATTTAAATCGAGAGTGTTCTCTTAGAAGATGTAATTAACTACAAGGGCTTGCCTCTGTAGGGAGTCTAGATCCTAGAATAATCTAAACCCTGCCAAAGTTCTTTTCTGAGGTGGGGGAAAGATTTGTGGAAGTAGATTAGGTTTTATTCACGTTTAGGAGTTATTTCCATAATTAAGAAATAGATAGATAGTTGATTTGTTTTCACTAACAAATCAAATGTCTTCTATATTTAATTATAGAAATAAAACTTACAATTCGTTAATCTAATCAGGTCGATTAGAGAATGTACTCGTCATCCCTTCAGGATGATTTGAATATTTTCTATACTACACCCGATTAGGAGAATAAATTATACTACTTCTCCCCTTAAAATCAATAGGAGGATATTAGTCTGTTCTTTGGGGCAGTATAATACCCGACTATGTAGATTTAATTGGGAGAACTATATCCTAAATATAAATAAAGCGAATCATGTGAGAAAATAAAGGTCTTATGTTTTAAAAAAGAAAACCCTGTTTTATCTATATTTTCGTCTAGATTCATTCCTTACAATCAAGAAATAGATAGATATTCGATTTACTTTCATAAATAAATCAAATATCATATGTAGGCTTGGTTTTAGGGATGAATCGACAATTCACTAATCTAATTAGGTAAGTAGGGAAGATACTGATCATCCTTTTGGTTGATTTGTATACTCCCTACGCCATACCTAATTAGGAAAGCGAATTGTCTGTTTTCTTTCTTTAGAATCAACAGGAGGATATCAGTCTATCTTTCGAGGCGGTCTGACATCCGACTATACGAATTCAATCGAAAGAGAATATTCAAAATATAAATAAAGCAAACTATTTTTCATATCTAAATAAGATATATTTTATTTCAAAAAAAAAAATTACTTTAAAAATCTATCTCTCTCTCCTTTTCTTTCTCTATTTAAATAATATAGATTTATTTTATCATATAGATTTTATATATTATATTAATTAATTATTTATACAAAGAATATATTTAAATAAAAATAATTAAAGAGAGAGATATTTTATTTTCTCACATTTACCATTATAGAGGATAGTTGTTACATGGATTCAGAAGATGAATCTGAGAACCCACTCCAAGCACTCTCCTTAGAGCAAGCACAAGTCACCACCCCAGAGCCAAGTGAATTTTCTGTTGAGGGTGTCTCGATACATGAAGTTCACTTGCATTCAAGGAATGTCCTTCTACCTCAGATGGCTAAAAATCTAAAAGAAAAAGATAAAAGCATTATTACCCAACAGGATAATCCTACCCCTTCCTCTCAAGAACAATTTAAGGAGAAAGAGAAAGGCCCTCAGTTTGATGTTGACTATAATGTGTTGGCTCATCTAAGGAAAATTCCTTATCTTTTTAGTATATATGACTCTTTAATGATGTCTCCTGACTTGAGAGAGACACTGGTGAAAGTCTACTCAAACCAGAGTCCTATCAAGCATTCTTTGCTTATGATTTTATTGTGGATCCATGCCATTTGAGAAAGATGTCATGTATTACCTTTTTAAATCGTGACCTTCTTTTAGGGACTTCTGAGCACAACCGTCCCTTATTTGTCACTACTGAAGTAAATTGTTATAAGATGAATATGTTCCTCATAGACCAAGGGGCTTCAGTAAATATTCTTACTTATGAAACTTTAAAGGGCCTCTCCCTAGGTCACTTAAAGCTCACTATAAGATTATGTTGAAAGGCTCTAATGATCAAGGCCAACGCGCTCTAGGGACTATTACCCAGCCCTTGAAGTTTGTAAATTTCCTAACAGAGGCAAAGTTTCATATATTTGTGGCTAATACTTCATATAGGGCTCTCTTAGGAAGGTCTTGGCTCCACAAGTATGGAATGGTGTCCTCTACCTTGCACCAATGTATGAAGTATATGAGAAATTGGGTTGAGTATTCTATTCTATGAGATACCTAGCCTTTTTCTATGTACTAGGTCTCTATTTATGATAACATCGAGTATTATGTACCTCAGAAGACTCGTAGACCTCCTCTTGCCTAGTCACCAGTGATACCTACTAGTGTTATACAGGGTCCTATGCAGTCACATGCATAGGGTCCTATACAATCATTAGTACAGGGTCCATCACAGGTTAGTATTGAGGTAGGTGGTTCCACTGCACATTCTGATAGAGCTCCTATTCTATTTATAGTGAGCCACGATGTTCCCCCTAGTAGTGGTATGGGAGGGCGAGGTAGAGGTAAGGGTAGAGGGTCGACCCACGAACCACAGAACTACGACACTCGGACCCCTCTGCCCTCGCACCTTTACACTTCTTCTTTGACTAACAAGTTCGACTCTTTAGACGATGAGATGATCAACAAAACTAAGAAGCTTATAGAAGCTAGTTTTATTCGTTAAGAGAAGTACCCTACCGGCTTGCCAACATTGTTCCAGTCCGAAGGAAGAGTGGATAGATATGTGTCTGTATCTACTTCCTTGATTTGAATAAGGCATATCCTAAGGATAATTTTCCTCTTCCTATCCCCAAGCTTATAGTGGATATAACATGATCCCATAGTATTTTCTCATTCATGAATGGTTCATCTGGTTATAATAAGATAAAGATGGACCAAGAGGATGAGAAGTTTACTACATTTCATACACCTATAAATATATTTTGTTATAAGGAGATGCCTTTCTATCTCCAGAATACTGGGGCCACCTATCAACATGTTATGACTGTTATATTTAATGAGGTGATACACGAGCAAGTTTATAGATGATTTGGTGGTCAAAAATATAGTCCGTGGAGACTATCTTCAAGATCTATGAATCATTTTTTGAGTGCGTGTGCAAGTTTGATTTAAAAATGAACCCTTTAAAATGCGCATTTAGAGTTAGTGCAGGAAAGTTCTTAGGGTTTATAATCCTCTATCGTGGCATTGAGACTGACCCTTATTTGATCAAAGCCATAGTGGATTTGAAACCCCCTAAAAGTCTTACCCAATTAAGATCCTTTTAGGTTAAACTTACTTTCTTGCGAAGATTTATCTCCAACCTAGTGAAGAAGGATGCATGTTTTCATTAGGATGAGCGTTATTATGAGGCCTTTAATAGTATAAAGCGCTACCTGATGAACCCACCTATTTTGGTAGCACCCATCCTAGGTAAGTCATTGATTGTTTACACTGCGGCCTTGGATGAATCTCTAGGTGCAATGTTGGCTTAAGAGAATGAGGAAGATGAGGAAAATGCCTTGTACTACCTTAGCAGATATTTAATACATACAGAGCTAAAATACCCGGTGATGGAAAAGAAATGTTTGGCTCTGATCTTCGTAGTACAGAAGCTTGTACACTATATACTTTTACATTAGGTTAACCTGATCTTTTGATTTAATCCTTTGCAGTATTTGATGACCTGTCTGACCCTTTCAAGTCATCTAGCATGATGGTCTATGATCCTACTACAATTTGATATTACTTTTGTCCCTCGGCGGGCTATCAAAGGACAAGCTTTAGCTGATTTTCTTATTGCTCACCCGATCCCTGCAAGTTCCCCACTCAATGATTATCTACTTGATAAATTAATCATAAGTGTGGATGAATAAGAGTCCTCTACCTGGGAGATCTTCTTTGATAGCGCATCATCTATTAAAGTCTTATACCCAAATAAAACTCCCACAGTTAGGGTAGGTTTGGGCCTAATTTTCATTTCCCCTAAAGGTCACATTCTTCGTTACTCCTACAGTCTTTTAGAACCTCGTATTAATAATGAAGATGAGTATGAAGCTCTAATTTTAGGACTAGAGTTGGCCATTCATATGCATATTATACAGATAAAAATCTTTGAAGACTCCTAACTAATTATAAATCAAGTAACATGAGTCTACAAAGTACTTAAGCCTGGCTCTTACCTTATCACAATAAAGTAATGGAGCTCTTGTGCTTGATTCTTGAGGTAACTTTGGCTAAGATCCCTCGATCTACAAATGGTAAAGCAGATGCATTGGCCAAGTTAGCAAAGGAATTGGCTGACCCAACTGGCAACCCGCTGTCTATTGTTATTTAATATCGTCAGGCCCTGTGCCCCGCAGACTTGTCTTCTCCTGATCATACCCTCATAGTGTTTGCAGTTGAGGAAGGGTCAGATTGGAGAGATCCTTTCATTGAGTATTTGAATCATGGTAGGCATCCAGATAATCACTCTCCCATTGCTCATATTAGAAAGAGAGATTTATGATTCACTTATCTAAATAATACCCTGTATCGATGCTCTTTTTACCAAATATAATTATGTTGTCTTAGCAACAAAGAGGCTCATAAGGTCATGGGCGAGATACACGAAGGGATTTGTGGTGCTCATTAGTCCGGACAAAAAATGAAGGTCAAAATTAAACGCTTTGGTTACTATTGGCCGACCTTAATCTTTAATTATATGGAGCATGCTAGAAAGTGTCATAAGTCTCAGATCCATGGCACGATAATTCACCAACCCACTAATCTGTTGCATCCTACTATCTCTTCTTGGACTTTTGAAGGTTGGGGTATGGATGTAGTGGGTCCTATCAACCCTCCTTCCTTTAGAGGTCATAGGTTTTATTTTAGCTGCTACTGATTACTTCTCTAAGTGGGTGGAAGCTGTCCCGCTTAAAGAAGTAAAATTAGAGGATGTGATGCGTTTCTTTCATGATCACGTTGTGTATCATTTTGGTGTTCTACTTTGTATCATTTATGATAATGGCACATCTTTTAGAAGCACCAAGATTGCCAGATTTGCCCGTCACCATAACATTAATTGGCCATACCTTCAATCTACTATAGAGCCAATCAGTGGCGGAGCCAGAAATGTTTATCTGCGGGGGCACAATTTTTTAATTTGAAAAATAATATCAAGTTTTTTCATTCGAGCTTGAAATTGATATTAGAATTTCATTTTTTTTTAAATATCTAACTTAGGTTTTCATGTATAATTTAACTAAAAAGTAATTAAAAAATATTTTATAATGAGTAATAAATATAAAAAGCTACATCTTATTAATATAAAAAATATAAAAATTTATAATTAGTATATTTTAAGCTACTTGATTTAAATTTAAATATTGTAATATTTCTCTAGTGTAATTTGTTGGCTTTAATTACATAATTTTTTTATAAAAGAGAATTTGGAGATTTAAAAAAAAATAAAAAAATTGATGAATTTTTTTTAAAAAAAATTTGATGAATTTTTTTATTTTAAAAAACTAGTAATGTGATTAATTAAAATGAAAAAAAATATATATAAATAAAGAGATAAATATAAATGAAAAAAAAATTTAAGATAATCTAATAAAAGAAAAAAAAAAACTAAGTGAAAAATATCATCTCACTCTCATGAGAGAGAGAGAGAGAGGAAAGAGGCATCAAAAGTACAAAAGTTGCCAGTTTAAGAGAAAAAAATGGAAATGGAGAGAGAGAGAGAGAGAGAGAGAGAGAGAGAGAGAGAGAGAGAGAGAGAGAGAGAGAGAGAGAGAGAGAGAGAGAGAGATAGAAATAAAAAATCATTTCATCCAATAGGGGGGAGGGGGAATGGGAGGGGGGGCACGTGCCCCCTATGCCCCCCCTAAATCCGCCAATGGAGCCAATGGCCTTGCGAAGGAATTTAATAAAACCCTCATGCAATTGATATGGAAAATCCTTATTGCAAATAAATGAGAGTGGCATGATAGATTACTTGAGGTATTATGGGCCTATAGGACTACCTACCGTACTCCTACTCAGTCTACCATTATGCTTTGGCTTTCGGGATTGAAGCAGTCCTCCCACTTAAGGTCGAGCTCCCCTCATTGTATGTGGAAATTAGTCATAATTTTTCTCATGAAGATAATGCCCGACTACGATTGGAAGAGCTTGATGGTTTAGAAGAGCTTCATTCATAAGCTTATCAGAACCTCAAGTTATACCATGCCTGTAAGGCCCGATCACATGATCTCCTTGTTCGACCCCATGCTTTCCAGGTTGGTGACTTGGTTCTTATTTTGCATAGGCCTATCATTTTGCAACGCCGTCGAAGTGGTAAGTTTGAGCTTATTTGGGCAGGCCCCTTCATCGTAAAGCAAGTCTACAAAGGTGGTGCTTACCTACTTGTTGATGCAAATGATGTTCACCCCATGCCTGTTATTAATGGGCAGTACTTGAAAAAGTAATATGCTTGAGTTTTGCACATTGCAGGAGGATCCCCAACCTCCTACAAATATCCCTCTATATATGTACCTCCTAAAAGGATCTTTCTTACTTTTTGGCAGTCTGTGTGGCCACAAAAATTTGTCTTCTACCACATGATATTCATTACGAAGAGTATAAGGTCAACCTTAAAGGTGATATACTAATACGCCATAGGGATATTAGTGCTTATGTCTGTATTACCCAATTTTGCTTGTCACCCCAAGTGTGGTATGTGATATCAAAATCGATAGTTTAAACCTCTTTTTGAGATGAGATATTAGGTCCATACCAACCCACATTAGTTGGGAGTGGTAATGTTGACCTGCTATCTATATACAAATTCTATTTTTACATCAATTTCATTATGATTGTACTCCCTATATTCATTTATATGATGGATGTGGCCGGGGTTATCAATGTCAATATTTCAATTCTTTACTAGATTATATCTAATTTCTCTCTCTCTAATTTTGTTCATGTGGTGAACATGATCTGGGTTATCGAAGTCAACCCTACTTCCCTCTCTTTGTGTTCTGGTCATTGATTGTGAACATATATATATATATATATATATATAATAAAAGAGAGAGGAAACTTTTAGCTGAGCAAAGCCGTTTGCTCTTATAACAGGTGGAACCCAGCTTTAATCTCTAAGAGCCTAATTTTTCCCCTCTCTCTACTCTTCTATTATTTTAATGTGATAATAAAGAAGATAGGAAGCTCTAGGTTGAGCAAACTTGGTTTCCCTTGTCATAGGTGGAACCTGGCTTTACTCTCTAAGACCTTAAATTCCCCATTTTCCAGTTATTTTAGTGATAAAGTTGCCCAAGGAATTACGCCGACATCTGGATACCCGTGTCCATGACAGTTTGTCTTCTACCATGTTGTATCTAAAAGTTGATTTGGGAAGTCTTAGATGATTTTTTCCTTGAAATTTGTACACTTACCCTTTTAATTTTTCCCTCACATCCCTACAAAGATCTATGTCAGATTAGTATTGAGGTGACTTTTAACTTCCACTCAGCTTCTTTGATATGGTCAGGTAGGTAGCTAGTTATGTAGTTACTTGGTGGGGTGCCAAACAAAGCACCTAGGAGGCATACCACCCTGACTCTATATTCACTTGTTGAAAGGATTAAGTGAGTATTGAACCCTTTCTTATCTGCTGCGCTGAACTGGTTATGTAGGTGTTGAAGCTTACCTGGTTAAAAGAGCCAGACAAAGTCCCTGGGAGGAATTTCTCACCACCCGTTACTTTTCTGATGTCATGCTGTGATCAGGTAGGCGTTAGACCTGAATCTTTATTCCTCATTTAAAATAATGGAGTGGATATTGAGCCCTTCCTCATTTACTGCACTGAAATGGTTAGGTAGGTGTTGAAGCTTACCTAGTAGGGGGTACCCGACAAAGCACTTGGGAGGCATACCCCACCACCCTGATTCTTTATTCATTGGTTTGAAAGGATCAAGCTTACCTGGTTTGGGGTACCCAACAGAGCACTTGGGTGGCATACCCACCAATCTGACTCTTTATTCACTAGTTCAAAATAATCGAGTGAGTATCGAGTCCTTCCTCATCAGCTGCACTGAACTGGTTAGGCATGTATTGAAGCTTACCTTGTTGAGAGAGCCCGATAGAGTCCCTAGGAAGAATTCCTAACCACTCTTTACTTTTTTGATGTCTTACTATGATCAAGTAGGTGTTAAACTCTGACTCATTATTCACTCGATTGAAATTATTAAGCTGGTGTTGAAGCTTACCTGGTTGGGGGTACGTGACAGAGCATCTAGAAGGCATACCCCACCACCTTGACTCTTTATACACTGGTTTGAAAGGATCAAGTGAGTATTGAGCCCTTCTTTATCTGCTGCTCTGAACTGGTTAGGAAGGTGTTGAAGCTTACCTAGTTGGGGGGGCCCAACAGAGCACCTTTGAGGCATACCCCACCACCCTGACTCTTTATTCATTGGTTCAAATTGATCGAGTGAGTATCGAGCCATTCCTCATCTACTACGTTGAACTAGTTAGGTATGCATTAAAGCTTACTTGGTTGAGAGAGCCCCATAGAGTCCTTGAGAGGCATTCCTCATCACCCTTTATATTTCTAATGTCCTACTGAGATCAGGTAGACGTCAGACCCTGAATCTTTATTATTTAGTTTGAAATGATTGAGTGAATATCGAGCCCTTCCTCAACTACTATGCCAAACTGGTTAGGCAGGTGTTGAAGCTTACCTAGCAGAGAGAGCCTGACAGAGTCCCTAGGAGGCATTCCTTACCGCCCTTTACTTTTATGATATTTTGCTATGATTAGGTAGGCGTCAGACCCTGACTCTTATTCACTTATTTGAAATAATTGAGTGAGTATCAAGACCTTCCTCATCTACTGTGCCAAACTGGTTAGACATGTGTTGAAGCTTACCTGGTTGAGAGAGCCCGATAGAGTCCCTGGTAGGTATTCGTCACCACCCTTTACTTTTTTGATGTCCTACTATGATCTGGTAAGCATCAGACCCTAACTCATTATTCACACTTGGGGATGCCAAGTAAAACTGGGTAGCATATAGATCATACCAAGACTAGTAGAAGAAAGAAATTCATATAAGGATAATAGATCAACATCACCATACCTAACTAACCTAAGTGGGCATGGACCCAATATCACATCTCAAAAATGGGTTTGAATTATTAGTTTTGATATCGTAGACCATATTTGGGGGTGCCAAGTGAAACTGGATAAGAACAAATCCTCTCAATGAGGGGACAAATCAAGGATTTTATGTGCTAGCACTAATGAGATTGGTGTGCACAAATATAAACACAAACATTCCTATGGCATATTAGCGTATCACCTTTAAGGATAGTCTTATACTCTTCTTAACGAACATCATGTGGTAAATGATAAATCATCATGGCCACACAAACTGCCAAAAAGTAAGAAGGTTCCTTTCAGGGGGTATATAAATAGAGGGATAAGAGAAAATCTAGGAAAATAACACATATTTGTTTTGATAACCCAAATAACACTTGTAGGTTTCAAGAAAAATTGAGAGAAAAAGAATCCTCGTAAGGGGAAATTAAACTAAGGGTTCTATGCGATAACACCAATTTGATCGATGTGCATAGACATAAATATAAATATCCCTATGGCATATTAGTGTATCTCCTTCAAGGGTAGCCTTATATTCTTCGTAATGAACATCGTGTGATAGAGGAAAAATCATCATGGCCACACAAACTGCCAAAAAGTAAGAAGGATCCTATTAGGGGGTACACATATAGATGGATAAGAGGAAATCTAGGAAAATAACACACATTGGCTTTGATAACCCAGACCACACTTTGGGGTGCCAAGTGAAACTGGAGAAAACAAATTCTTGCAAGGGGAGGATGAACTAAGGGTTCTATGTAATAACATTAATGTGATCAGTGTGCACAAACATAAACATAAATATCCCTATGTCGTATTAGCATATCACTTTCAAGGGTAGCCTTATACTCTTTGTAAAAAATATCGTGTGGTGGAGGATAAATTCTCATAGTCACATAGACTGCCAAAAAGTAACAAGGATCCTATCAGGGGGTATACATATAGAGGGATAAGAGGGAATCTAAGAAAAAAAACACGCATTAGTTTTGATAACCCAGATCACACTTGGGGGTGCCAAGTGAAACTGGGAGAAAATAAATCCTCGTAAGGGGAAGATGAACTAAGGGTTATATGCGCCAATGTGATCGATGTTCATAGATGTAAACACAAATATCCCTATGGTGTATTAGTGTATCTCTTTTATGGGTAGCCTTATACTCTTCATAATAAATATCATGTGATAGAGGATAAATCGTCATGGCCACATAGACTATCGAAAAGTAAGAAGGATCTATCAGGGGGTACACATATAGAGGGATAAGAGGAAATATAGGAAAATAACACCCATTAGTTTTGATAACTCAGACCACACTTGGGGATACCAAGTGAAACTAAAAGAAAACAAATCCTCTTAAGGGGAGGATGAACTAAGGGTTCTATGCGATAACACCAATGTGTTTGGTGTGCACAGATGCAAAAACAAATATCCCTGTGGTATATTAGCGTATCGCCTTAAAGGTAGCTTCATACTCTTCATACTGAATATTGTGTGATGGAGGACAAATCATTGTGGCTACCCAAACTATCAAAAAGTAAGAAGGATCCTATCAGGGGGTATACATACAGAAGGATAAGATAAAATTAAGGAAATAACACACGTTGGTTTTGATAACTCAGACGACACTTGGGGATGCCAAGTGAAACTGGGAGAAAACAAATCCTTTCAAGGGGAGGATGAACTAAGGGTTCTATATCATAACACTAATTTGATAATTGTGCACAAATATAAACATAAATATTCCTATGTTGTATTAGCATATCGCCTTCAAGGGTAGCCTAATACGCTTTGTAATGAACATCATGTGGTAGAGGATAAATCTTCATGGCTAAATAGACTGCCAAAAAGTAAGAAGGATCCTATCAGGGGGTACACATATAGAGGGATAACAGGAAATCTAGGAAAACAACACACATTAGTTTTGATAACCCAGATCACACTTGGGGGTGCCAAGTGTAACTGGGAGAAAATAAATCCTCGTAAGGGGAAGATGAACTAAGGGTTATATACGATAACACCAATGTGATCAATGTACACAGATATAAACACAAATATCCCTATAGTGTGATCCTATCAGGGGGTATACATACAGAAGGATAAGATAAAATTAAGAAAAATAACACACGTTGGTTTTGATAACTCAGACCACACTTGGGGATGCCAAGTGAAACTGGGAGAAAACAAATCCTTGCAAGGGGAGGATGAACTAAGGGTTCTATATCATAACACTAATTTGATCGTTGTGCACAAATATAAACATAAATATTCCTATGTCGTATTAGCATATCGCCTTCAAGGGTAGCCTTATACGCTTTGTAATGAACATCTTGTGGTAGAGGATAAATCTTCATGGCTAAATAGACTGCCAAAAAGTAAGAAGGATCCTATCAGGGGGTACACATATAGAGGGATAACAGGAAATCTAGGAAAATAACACGCATTAGTTTTGATAACCCAGATCACACTTGGGGGTGCCAAGTGTAACTGGGAGAAAATAAATCCTCGTAAGGGGAAGATGAACTAAGGGTTATATACAATAACACCAATGTGATCGATGTGTACAGATATAAACCCAAATATCCCTATAGTGTATTAGTGTATCACATTTAAGGGTAGCCTTATACTCTTCATAATAAATATCATATGGTAGAGGATAAATCATCATGGCCACATAGACTGTCGAAAAATAAGAAGGATCCTATCAGAGGGTACATATATAGAGTGATAAGTGGAAATATAGGAAAATAACATCCATTAGTTTTGATAAACCAGACCACACTTGGGGGTACCAAGTGAAACTAGGAGAAAATAAATCCTCTTAAGGGGAGGATGAACTAAGGGTTCTATATGACAACACCAATGTGATTGGTGTGCACAGACATAAACATAAATATCCCTGTAGCATATTAGCGTATTGCCTTTAAGGGTAGCTTCATACTCTTCGTGACAAATATCATGTGATAGAGGAAAAATCATTGTGGCTACCCAAACTGTCAAAAAGTAAGAAGGATCCTATCAAGGGGTACACATATAGAAGGATAAGATGAAATTAAGGAAAATAACACACATTGGTTTTTGATAACCCAGACCACACATAGGGATGCCAAGTGAAACTGGGAGAAAACAAATCCTTGAAAGGGGAGGATGAACTAAGGGTTCTTTATCATAACACTAACGTGATCATTGTGCACAAATATAAACACAAATATCCCTATGCCGTATTAGCGTATCGCCTTCAAGGGTAGCCTTATATGCTTTATAATGAACATCATATGATAGAGGACAAATCTTCATGGCCAAATAGACTACTGAAAAGTAAGAAGGATCCTATCAGGGGGTACACATATAGTGGGATAAGAGGAAATCTAGGAAAATAACACGCATTGGTTTTGATAACAGAAACCACACTTAGGGGTGCCAAGTGAAACTGGGAGAAAAGAAATCCTCATAAGGGGAGGATAAACTAAGGGTTCTATGTGATAACACAAATGTAATCAGTGTCCACATATGTAAATATAAATAACCCTATGGCGTATTAGCATGTTGGCTTCAAGGATAGCCTTATACTCTTCGTAATGAGCATTATGTGGTAAAGGATAAATTGTTGTGGCCACACAAACTGCCAAAAAATAAGAAGGATCCTATCAGGGGGTACACATATAGAGGGATAAGAGGAAATCTAGGAAAATAAAACCCTTTGATTTTAATAACCTAGACCTCACTTAGGGGTGCTTAGTAAAATTGAGAGAGAATAAATCCTCATAAGGGGAGGATGAACTAAGGGTTCTATGTAATAAAACTAATCTGATCAGTGTGCATAGACGTAAACATAAATATCCTTATGGCATATTAGTGTATCACCTTCAAGGGTAACCTTATACTCTTTGTAATGAACATTATATGATAGAGGATGAATCATCATGGCCATACAGACTACCGAAAGTAAGAAGGATCCTATCATGTAGAACATATATAGAGGGATATTTTATAAGGGGGCACAAGGCTCCTACTGTGACATGCAAAACTCAAATGTAATACTTTTTTAAGTGCTCCTAATGTACGGGGACCACTCTCCTCTAAACAAGCTCCTACTGAGACACTACCTCTACTATCCTCTGCCTATCTGCCTCAAATGCATTTAATCTTAATCTTTAATTTCTATTCCTTCGAGCCCTTCTCCCAAGGCCGAAGGAGGAGGAAGGTAAGTTTGAACCCACTACCCAAGGATCAGGCAAAATAGGAACTGAAGGAAGTGTCAAGGTCTGCTCGGTGATCTCTGGGTGAGAGAACCGAGCAAACACAGAAGCTCGACGTGCAAAAGGCAAGGAGCCTCAGTCTAGGCACCTCTCCTTCTAGAGGAAGTAGGATGGGGAACCCGAATGCGAGCTGCCTCCATCAAAATAATAGGGGGGAGGGATAACAACAGGCTACCGACAGTAAGCGTATGAAGCAACTTATGTAATAGGTATGGTAGACACTAGTCGCTTGACCATAGGATGGGTATGCAGAGCAGGGAGTGGTCTAGGCACTGGCTGTCTAACCATATGGTGCACTGCTATATAGGAAGGGGAGCGAGACAAGCTATTGGTCATCCAAAGGGGTGCATGGCTGCACATCATCTCCTCTGGGGAGGAGAGAATACAACAATCTCAGCCAGGGCCGACCCGCCAAAAGTGACAAAAGTTTAGTTTATGCAGGAACCAAAAGTGATACCTCCAATAGATAGACTAATAAGCAAGGACTCATGGAATGTCACTCGAGCATCTGAACCAAAGTAAAAGGTCATGGAAGAAGCAATAAGATCCATGAAAATGCTGCCAATAAAGAACAAAATATTTGAAAGAATTAGTAAGGATTGAAATCACAAGAAAGGGAGAGAATGGATAATGTTGCAAATCTGATTTTATGTATTAGAATTTTGATGATAGCGAAAAATTCATGTTTTTCTACGACTACCTTGCCTACTAATATTTCAAGTCCACAAGATCAAGTGCAACTCAAGCCCGCTCAAGATTGGGTAGATTAGGTCTGAGTTAGTTTGTAATTTTTTCCCTTTCTTGAGTCTATTGTAAACAATATGGTTCCTGATACTGAGTAACCTTGCACACACACATGAGAGAAAAAATTCTATCTGTTGGTTAGAGTTCTTTATTTTGATCACATCATCTAAGATGATCAAAACATCATCTTAGACGAGCTAATCAAAAACATAAACCCTAATTAGGGCGTTCTGGTTAAGGCAGTCATCATTAAGCACATCGTCCTGGATGATATTCATATCGGCCATGATGATATGCTCAAATCAGAAAGAATCAGCTGCCAGATCTATTTAGGTATTCTTTATTTTTGAACATCATCCAGGACATCATCTTAGACAATATAGCATAATTATGCCTAATTTAATCTAGTAATTAAAGAAAGCAATTAAGGTTTGATTACATAATCACATCATCTTGGACGATCATAGGATTGTCCAGGATGATTTCTTGGATGATTGACATCGACCATCTTTTATTCTGGGCAATACTCTGGACGAGTTTCACATATTTGAACTAATCATCCGGGATGATCGTGAGATTGGCCTGGACGATCAAGCTATTTTTTCCATCGTCCAGACATCCATTCAGTGTGATTGTTAGGATGATATTCTTCGATTTGTACTAATTGTATAGGATGATATATTATCAGCCTAGATGATATGAACAAAAACCTTCTAATAGTCCCAAACTGCCCGGGCTGATTGAGTTAAGTTTACACTGATCATCCAGGATGATATCAATATCAACCTGGATGATAAAGTCAGTTTGTATAAAATAAGAGCTATTCTAAAACTCTTATATTTAAGAGCTCTTGTTCTACCCAAGAGCTCATCTTTTGCTGTTATTCTAACCTGAGAGAGCCAAGAGGAGAGGGAGAGCAAGGGAGAGATAGAGAGGATCTTATGAGGGAGTTCACAAAGGTTGCTCCAATTAAGGATCCATCGTCATCTTCTCCAGTCATCGTCCTTAGTTCCGTGGGGGTTCTAGAGTGGTAAACCTCAGCATCTGATCAAGGTTCTCTGCCTGCTTCAGGAGGAAGCAAAAGGAATTGGGTTCTCTGCCTGCTTCTAGAGGAAGCAAAAGGAGTTGGGTTCTCAGCCTCACTTGGGTTGGTGGAAAGGAGGTTTGTAAAGATTTCTCTGCCTTGCTATGAGGAAAAAAGGAGAGACACTGAGTTTAGTGTAATACTCAGAAGGCGGCTCTGGGGAGTGGACGTAGGTTGTGTTGACCGAACCACTATAAATTTCTATGTTCTTTATTACTGCTTATGTATTTATTTTTCACACTTTGATTTCTATGGTGAATCTTAGATTTTGTTTTAAGATTGTATTTTGATTGAAAGATTTTTTAAAATACAAATTCACCCCCTGCTCTTGTTTAGCCTTAGGACTATTTCATAAGAGCTTAACATCCCTAACGAACATTCAAGTAGTATTAGAATGAGATTCATAAAATTAAGTTTGAAAACTTTTTGAATTTTGATTTATGGCTAACTTTAATAATCGTGATACAACGGAAGGATATTCTATTACACATCCACCTTTGTTTGATAATATTCTTTTTAATTTTTGAAAAACTCACATGTCTACGTTTTTACAATCACTTGATTATCGTAAGTGGATGCTTGTTAAAGAAGGTTATACACCACCTTCTCGTGAACTTAAAAGTATTAAAATTGAAATTCCTTTTACTGAATGGATTTTTAATGAAAGAGATTTAGCACAACTTAATGCAAAATGCTTAAACTATTTTTTCTGTGCTTTAAAATCTAAAGATTATATGTGTGTTTCAACTTGTGCAACTGGTAAAAAAAATTTGGGATAGATTGTGTGTAACTTATGAAGGAACCAATGAAGTTAAATAATCTCGATTGAATATTTTGTTGCAAGACTACCAAATTTTTTGTATGAAACTTTCTGAATTAATTTCTGACATGTATACAAGGTTTACTCAAATTATCACCTCTTTGCATGTTTTAGGTAGAGAGCTAACTAATTATGAAATGGTCAATAAAATTTTGAGATACTTGCCTTCTTCTTTTGATGCTAAGATCACTGTAATTAATGAATCTAAAGATTTAAATACTTATTCTATTAATAATTTACTTGGATCACTCATTGCTTATGAGAAAGGGGTGAATCAAAAAAATCTTGATGCAGGTGGAAAAAGAAGGAGAAAACTGTGGCACTAAAAGCCAACAACATGGACATTAATTCTTCGGGATCTGAAAATGATGATGTTGCCTTCATCACTAGGCAATTTAAAAGCTTTTTAAGAAAAAACAACAATCATCATAAGAAATTGAAAAAAGGTAAGGATAGCAAAAATTATAAAAATTCTTCTGATGTTGTCTGTTTTGAATGCAAGAAATTTGGACATGTCAAGGCTGATTGTCCTACACTTAAGGATCACTCAAATAAAGAGAATGGTGAGAAGAAACCTAAGTTCAGGAAGGATAAGATGTGAGTCCAAAAGGCATTCTGGGCGGATTCTACATCTGACTCCTCTGAGACTGAAGCAGAGGAGGAAACCACAAACTTGTGTTTGATGGCCGATAATCATCTTGAATATTCTGACCAAGAAGATATATGCAAACGAACCTATGATCAACTACTTAAAATATGTAAGAAAATTCATGCATCATATAGAAAACTTAAGAAAGTTCATGCTAGTTTGAAATTAGAGTTTTTGAATTTATAAAAAGAGCATGAAGTTTTGATTAAGGATCACCTCCAAATTGATAGAAATCACATGTCCTTACTTAATGAGTTTGATGAATTGAATAAAAAACACTCTGCGTTGGTTATTTAGCATGATTCATTGAAAGCATACTACATCTCACTTGAATATGATTTTAAGACATATATTTATAAATTTGAGCATAGGGAGTACAATTTAAGAGTTGATAATACATCTTTAAAAAGTGCTAATTTGAGATTTAAAGCTAAATTGAATACACTTAAGAGAAATTGGAATACATCAACACTTGATCTAAAGCCAAAACTAAGGAAGAGGCATTATAACCCAAATATATTAGTAAATCCTTTTCCTAGAGTTAGAAGTTTTTCATGTGACATGCTAGGACACATTTCACCCACTTGTATTATCTACCATAGTACATATTAGGTATGGAGACCAAAATTGCATATTTCACAGCATAATACAAATACATTGCATTCTTTTCTTCATAAGAAGGGACCCAAACCTATTTGGATTCCTAAATCTGATTGTTAATGATTTTTGTAGGTGTGCTCTCACCAAAGACCTCGTGAGAGCATATGATACTTAGACAGCGGAGGCTCGCGGCTCATAATTTCTTAAACTGCTGTCTAATAAATTATGGATTGCATATTTACTACTCTGTTGATTTTTGTTATTTTCTTTTTTATGCTTATTAATTTTTTAGTTGTTTCATCCCTAATGTTTTTTTTGTTTTCCTTTGAAATGATATTTTGTTTTAGTTTTTGGTTTTTGGAATTTTGTAGTCAATGTGTAAACATCCCTAAATCTGTTAAAGGGAGAAATACCGTTGATTGTTTCCCTCCCTCTAACCTCTTTTAGTGATGTAATTTTCTTTTCTAAATAAAAGTACTATCTCAAATTAACAACTAGACTTTGCAATTAAGATCTTTTCTATATTGCTACAGTAATCTATCTTATATATAATGTTCAAAAGTCTTTATATTACTTTCAAGTTCTTTGAAATCTTGTTGTTACATTTATCATATGAATTTGATTCTATTTTGTGGTTTATTCTTCTCTTTATTAGAGAGTGAGGTTTTTCTTCTCTAATAACTAGAAGATATACTCACAACTGAGAATATTTAAGAGTTTTTAAAAGGGATCTAGCTTGTAAAAATAACAAAAAAGTGGCCAATGAAGCCAAAACAAAAGATGCCTAATGATCGCCAAAAAATGAAAAATACACAAAGTATATCAAAAATCAAAAGATGCGTAAAGTGCACCAATCAAATTGATAAGAGTCATAAAATGAACCCATAAAAAGAAAAGCTTTCCTCTCTTTCAAAACCTTTAAATCTTAGAAGAATTCATGTGTCACTTGATATTTTCAATAGTTTGATTTTAAATTTCATGATTGTGACAAATCACTTTAGTATATTATTCTATAAGATATATTTTATGGAACCAAGGTTTTAACGGATCTCTATTTTCTTATCCAATTGGTTGGTTCTGAGTTAGGTCTCTTATTTTCAAAAGATGATTTTGCCCTAAGAGAAGTTCGAGCTAGGGTTAGCAGGATCGGATATTCTACCATTTTCTAATTTCATCGATGTTAAATCATTGGTCTTACAAGTCCTTAAATTCAATCACTTGGAGATTTTATTATATTCATACCTTATTTTTAAATTTTAAAAAAAATTAAAAAAATAATAAAGGTACTTTTTGTTTTTTTGTCTCTTCTTTTTCTATCTTTTTGTCTTACTTTCTCTTTTACCTGTGTTGTTATGTTTTTAAGCCTTCTCTGATCATCTCCATCCATCATCTGAATTTAAACCTTTTTGTCATATCATTCTGAACAATATTTATATCATCCTAGACGATCGGCTCAACTCACTTTGAATTCCCATCTAAACGTCTGATATGACTTTTTCTGCTTCTGATCATCTTAGATGATTCTTTATCATCCTGGACGATCATTTCATCTTCTGCTTCAATCATCTGTGATCGTCCTGGACATTTCTCTTTATCTTGGATGATGTTATTCACTCTGTGTTCAATTTATGAAAAATCGACCTGTACGATCCACATGTTCGTCCTGGATGAAACACATGGCAATATATTTTAACATTTTAAACTTGATCGATATGATCAATTATTGGTGATCGTCCCAAACGATCCACCTATTTGTCATGGATGATACACGTGGCAATATTTTAAATTCGAATGGTACGATCCATTATTGTGCATCGTCCTAGACGATCCACCTAATCGGCCCAGACGATCTGCTTTTTCAATAGTTATCCGACTTGACTCCTCGGGATGATTACCTATGTCTTATCATCTCGGATGATATCTGATCGTCCTGGATGATACGGCCGCTTTTTTGACCAATCGGCCTGGACGTTATTAATATACCCGATTGGCTTGGATGATTCTGCGATCGTCTTGGATGATCGGGCCGATTCTTTATAAACCAATCCTTTCAGCCATTTTTCTTACTCAAACCATCTTGTGCTTTTACTCTTATGCTCTATTTTCTGATAATGACAGGCAGAAAGCTATCTAGCCGTCCTTCTAGGAGTTCCTCAAGGGTGGCTCGAGACCCATGATTTACTGAGGCGAACGATCAAGCCGTCTATCAAAGGTACAAGATGGCCACTGTCTCCTGATTTATTAACCTAAACATTCTCTCATATCTGGTACTTGATCTATTTGCTCACACCTCCTTGTGTTTCCTCCTTACACTCACTATCCCTTTCAATTCTGAATTACTCTTTAAATTCTTCACCAGTCTCCGCATAAATCCTTCTTTTACTTCTCTCAGATCCTATGTGAACCGACATCCCATCAAGATCACATATTAAGACTGTAAAGAACTTTTGCACCTTTCCACCATAAGGGACAAATTCCACACTCTATGTTCTGACCCTGATTACGATTGGGCTCCTGCCAACTATTTTCATCAAAACACTAATAATCACTTTCACGTTGGAGAGACTAGCAACTTACTTAAAGATTTTAGGACAATCCAATATGTTTTTCATACCTCTATCCTTCTTAAAGCTGGTGATCGGGTTCATATTACTCCATTTCTCTCAATCACCACCTTTTAAATTTTTGCCCATCACGAATTCAATGCCACTGACCAGATCTTTCATTACATTGAGCATTTAACTTCTATTCGAGATCTAGGACATAGGAGGAAGCCCAATCTTACCCTAGGATATATCATTGTATATGTTTTAGAATCAAAATACAACCTCCAATATCCTACACCACCTAACTATTAGTCTGCTTTCTACTTGAATAATTCTTTCCATGCTCTTTATAGTACTCATCTCCACCCAGGAGACAAGAAAGCTAAGGGAGCTGTAGAGGAGGCTCCCGCTCCTATTGTTGCACCTACTCTGCTCCGCCCGTACTCTTAGTTGGATCAGCTGGTGAGCGATTTGACTAGTGGGAGACATGTTTTGAGACTAATATTGTTGTATAAGAGCAGCAATATACTGAGGACATTATTCGCCTGTAGCACTAGTATGACTAGGATATAGCCTGGTTTGGAGAGCAGTTCGCACCCTTTCCAGTTACTTTCACCCGCGCCACCACCTCCACCTCCATCAGATGATCAGGGGCTGTCTTTCTATTAGTCTGTTTCTTTTATGTTTTTTTTGTAATTTGTTTCTATTTTTAGTCTCTACTTTGTTTATGTTTTACTTTCCTTCTCCTTTTTGTGATGTCAAAAGGGAGAGTAGTTAGTTGTACTATTTATTATGTTATTACCTAGTTGATCTATATTTATTAAACTTTCTTAAACTGCTTAGATTATTTTTTGGTTTGTCATCATCGAAAAGGGTGAGATTGTTATAAATCTGATTTTATGGATTAGAATTTTGATGATAAAAAATATTTATATTTTTCTACGACTGTCTTGCCTACTAACATTTTAGGTCTACAAGATCGAGTGCAACTCAAGCCAGCTCAAGATTGGATAGATTAAATCTGAGTCAGTTTGTAATTTTTTCCTTTCTTGAGTCTATTGTAAACAATGTAGTTCCTGATGCTGAGTAACCTTGCTCACACACACATGGGAAAATTTTTTTGTCTATTGGTTAGAGTTCTCTATTTTGATCACATCATTTGGGATGATCCAAACATCGTCCTGGATGACCTGTTCAAAAATAGAAACCCTAATTAGGGCATTCTAGTTAATGCAGCCATCATTAAGCACATCGTTCTTGATAATATTCATATCGACCGGGACGATAGGCTCAAATCAGAAAGAATCAGCCACCAGATCTATTTAGGTATTCTTTATTTTTAGACATCATCCAGGGCAATGTCTAGGACATCATCTTGAATGATGTAGCATAATTATGCCTAAATTATTCTGGTAATTAAGGAAAACAATTAAGGTTTGATTGCATGATCACATCATCCTGGACGATCGCAGGATAGTCCGGGATGATCTCTTAGATGATTGACATCAGCCAGCTTTTATTCAGGGTGATGCTCTGGACGAGTTTCACAGATTTAAACTAATCATTCGGGATGATCATGAGATTGTCCTGGATGATCAAGCTATTTTTTCCATCATCTAGACATCCATTCAGTGCGATTATTAGGATGATATTCTTTGATTTGTACTAATTATACAGGATGATATATTATTGGCCTTGATGATATAAACAAAAGCCTTCTAATCATCCCAAACTGCCTGGGTTGATTGAGCTAAATTTATGTTGATCATCCATGACGATATCCATATCAACCTGGATGATAAAGTCAATTTATATAAAATAAGAGCTATTATGAAACTCTTATATTTAGGTGCTCTTGTTCTACCCAAGAGCTCATCTTTTGCTGTTATTCTAACCTGAGAGAGCCAAGAGGAGAGGGAGAGCAAGGGAGAGATAGAGAGGATCTTGTGAGGGGGAGTTTATAAGGGAGTCACAAACGTTGCTCCAAGCAAGGATCCATTATTATCTTGTCCAATCGTCATCATTAGTTCCTTGGGAGTTCTAGAGAGATAAACTTCAGCATCTGATCAAGGTTCTTTGCCTGTTTTAGGAGGAAGCAAAAGGAGTTGGGTTCTCTGCCTGCTTCTGGAGGTAGCAAAAGGAGTTAGGTTCTCTGCCTCACCTGGGTTGATGGAAAGGAGGTTTGTAAAGACTTCTCTGCCTTGCTGTGGGGAAAAAAGGAGAGACACTGAGTTTAGTGCAATACTTGGAAGGCGCCTCCAGGGAGTGGATGTAGGTTGTGTTGACCGAACCACTATAAATCTTTGTGTTCTTTATTACTGCTTCCATATTTGTTTTCTATACTTTGATTTCTATGGTGAATCATGATTTTTGTTTTAAGATTGTGTTTTGATCGAAAGATTTTTTAAAATACTAATTCATCCCCCCTCTTGGTTAGCCTTGGGACTAGTTCATAAGGGCTTCACATTCCAAACGAACTTTTAGATAAGAGATGGAATGGCCCAGTATGCCGGAAGGAAAGGGACCATAGCTAGTAGAAACCCCAGCTACAAAGGAAACTTAACTAAGAAAAGATCTTAACTAAGAGTAAGATAGACCTAATCTAAGGAATTCCAATCTAGGTGTATACACAAGAAAGAATAATATAAGATCCAAAGGTGGAGAGAGAAATGAGTCCCACCGTGGTTACTAAAAACCTAACATCTGAAAGTACATCCACCGTAGGAGGGATAGAGTGGAGAGGGTATACGACTGAACCATCCCGAGGGAGGGGGCGATTGCAGGCCTCTGTGCTCTTCACAAGTGGACCAATGGAAGGGAAGACTATATAACACATATAACTAACCATTGAGGATAGGGGCTCTTGCCAACACGCCCTGATGGGTAGTAATATGCATGACCTGATCAAAAAATGGATTTCCCCCACCTGATACATCAGCTTGAATGGGTTTATTTGATTGTAGAATTATATTTCCTATTGGCGTAAGCTCTCATGGTTAATTACATCTCTAGTCAGAGCTTGAGAATACTCTCAATTAAAGATCCGACATTATTCTTTCCCAAAATGGGATTGGCACAGAGGAGAGACTAGGAAATCCTACTCAAAGGGAAGAAATAGTTCAAATGGGCTAAGTCAACATGCATGGCTCATACTAACATCCTGAGGGATTAAGGCACTGAGAAGGAAGTGGAGAGAAAAGGAAATAATGCACTCAAAGCATACAAAGGGGAAATATGGAGGTGGCATCATCCATGTGACGTGGATAAACATGATTTATAGTCCCTGAAGAAAAGGAACTTACCCACCGATTAGGCATACTACAAGACACCCATTGTAGTAGCCTTGAATCTTAGATATAAGGTGGGCTCAGTATTATTCTACACCCAATTCTAACATCCGTGTCCTAGCTAATGCATATGGGCTTATATCCTGCTCGAAAAGGAATGCCAGCTAACCAACTAAATATATAAATTCCATGTTATCCAGTTTTTATTAATGATAGGTAGGTAGATCAATTTTTTGGAAGTAAGACCGACATCTAGAAAGTTTTCTAATTGGCCTTTTACTTATGTAGGGTGAATACTCCTAGAACTAATGCAATTAAAATTTTAATTATGTTGGTTTCTAATGTAATGCATGTTAGTTTGAAAGGTCCAAATCTGGTATGCATAGAATTTTAGAAAGGCTTATAGAAAATAATTTTTAGAAAATACTAGGCTTCCTCAGGTTGGCATCTCATCCTTATAGGCTAAATTATTCAAACTCAACCTACAGACGGGAAAGTGTCTTATAGAAAGGGAGAAGAAAAATGCATTAATATGCTTGCAATCCCAAATGATTCTGGCTATTCCCTAGGTCATTAAATTTCTAAATTATTTAATTCTTAAAATTTTAGATTTTTTATTGCAAGTAGAAAAGATTTTAGTCCTTAAGAGCCTAGCAAAAAATTAGGCCAAACACATGCAAGAAAGAAACCTAGAAAAATTATGTAATTTATATTGTGCACATAAAGTAAACATATCAATATAAATCCACAATGTAAAAAAGTCCAATGTCCATGGCAAGTGCAAGATAAATACATTCCGGGGTTTGCAGAAACATAGTGGTGGCCAAACACTATCGATAATAACCTGGATTCTAATCCTACTAAATGATGTAAGTCTTAAAAACAAGACATTTTAATTTCAAGTCTCTGTCTTCAAGTGGATCATCCTCCTTCGGACCATCTTCCTTCGGGCTTCGTTAAGTTCGTCCTTCAGAAGGGTACCCGAATGAATAAGAAATTCCCCATAAAGGATCTTTCTTTTTCTATTTGATAACCTATTATTTGAAATGCCCTACTTTTAAAGACTTTTATAACTAGATACTTTTATAAATAACATTACACTTGAAAAAAAAAATTTAGACTCTCCTGCAAAGTTATCCAAATAAAGAAAAGAATCCCAAGCAAGCAGTTTATATTTGTGTAGAAAGGTAGACACACTTGTCCATGCTCTTTTGATTTTAAAGGGGGATAAGTAGTTTTTGAACCATCTACAAAAAACATTATTAGTTTTAAAGCTTAATCATTTTGCCCCTTTTATTTTAACGCTGCATGAGCATGGCCACCTAAATAATATTGTTAGTATAAAAAAGGCACCCCTAACCCATGGGTGGTCTATCTCACAAATCACATCAATAAGAGAAAGTATAATAATAAAATAAATATCATCACAATAAATCCAATGAAAGCAAATCAAGTCAAGCAACATTCGTGCCACATACAAAAACATCACATCATAGAAACATAAGAAGAAAAACGCCAGCACTAATCCTAGAACTAGATGTGGTGCTCTAGAAAATCTATGTATGTGCAGTAGGCTTATGTGGCTTCAAATATATCATATATCGGGTAGTTTGTTCATGTTATTTTATGTTCAAGTTTGTTAAAAATCAAAAGGGGAAAATTTTATTAAGGTTTAAGTATTAATGAATTCGGATCTATTTTTTTGTTAATTTAGTTTGTTGATCCATTTTAATGCATAGGGTAGTAATTTTTAAAGTTTAAGTTGAATTAACGAGTTTTAGAAGGTTTGGGTCGTTCTACCCACTAAGTTAAGGGGGTCTTAAAGGTCACTATTAGAAACAAGCTAGGTTTGGGGGTTTTACCATTTTAATTAAATATTACGCCTTAAGGGGAGTATTTAGACTATGAGTTTTCTAGATTTGGAGTTTCCTACACAAAGTTATGAATTTTAGAAATCTCGAACCCTAGTTAAAGAACTATGGTTGATCGATGAGTTGACTTTTTCTATTTAAGTTTATTTATGGAAACTTAATATTTTTAATAAATACTAGATTTTAATTCCTTTTAGTTTCCCTAATTTGGATTAATATAGAATTAGTTATGAATTTTTAAAGTTAGGGCCATTAATGAATTATTAAAATTATTTAACAAAGGGTATTTTAGGGGTTTTATTCCAAATCAGCTCCAAACTGCTTGGAATCACCCTCAAAGGAAAAAATTAACCTAAAGAGATGTTTCTAAGTGTTTGGAGAAAATTTGGAATTTTTATAATTTTAAATTATTTAATTTAATCAAAAAGGTATATTTTAATCAAAATTAAATTAAGGTTAAAATTGAAGTCCAATTAAAGGGATTTTAATTTTTTGAGATTAAGAATTAAATTCTAAAGTGTTTGAGATATTATAGGCAATTTTTTTGAGTTAGAATAGATTTATTTGAATTTTCAGAAATTATTAGGCCTTAATAAATGGGATAAATTAGGGCTTATTAATTATTAATTTAAAGGCTCCAAAAAAAATCCTAGAAGATTTTGAGAGGTTTAGGATGTCACAAAGTTCAAGTGTTGAAATTTTTATGTCTATCGGGGATCAACACTAGCTCCTAGAATTTTTCTAAGTTTGTTAGACGGATCTTTAATTATTGTCCTTAAGGTGTCACTACATTAAATAGGTTTGAATAAACTTTTGGACTAAAACTTGGGATAACATGCAGGGAGTGTATAAAAAAAGTAGACACACCAATCCTAAGATCTAGGAGGACCTAAACTAAATGTCCATGCATCCTACACATGCAAAGGATGGAAAAATAATAGCTATGCATGCTTAATAATGCAATTAGTGGATGATTGGAACTCAATCACCTACTAATGTAACCTAACCCCCCCCCCCCCCCCCCCCCCCCCCCTTGAATGTTATTCATATGAATGATCTATGTTTGAATTTCCATGAGTGAATCCTCCAAATTAAAAAGATATATATATATATATATATATATATATATATATATATATATATATATATATATATATATATATATATATATATATTCAAAATATAAAAAATAAATATATATAGTAAGATATAAACATATAAGTTGGAAAATAATTTAAGATAATTTTACTTTTGAAGTTTCCACTGGTTACCCAAGAGAAAACTCAAACATAATTTGAAAATAATTTTTAATTTCAAAATAATTAACATATTAATCATATAAATAGTATTTAAATAGCTAGGTAATTAAATAATGGATAAATAATTATAGACAAATATATATTGGAATCTAAAAATATTTTTAAAATAAAAAAATAATTTTCTAAAATATTTAAGGAATTATATATAATATTTTGTTTTAAAATAAAATATTTATGAATTTTAAAGTTTAAAATAATTAAAAGCTATTTAAAAAAATAAAATAATTAATATTTAAAAAATAACAATTAAATTAAATGAAAATAAATCTTAAATTTCTAAAAGTTTAAAAATAAATTTAAAATAATAATTATATAATTATTAAAAATGTATATTTTTTGAATTTAATTAATTACTAATAAAGTAATTTAAATAATTCATTAGTGAAAGTAATTTAAAATAGGAAAATATCTCTCAAATTAATTAAAATTGAATAATTATAAAAAAATAGTTTTCTGATTTCAAATAAAATAAAATATTACTACTATATAGTTTTATTTAAAAGTAATTATTAATAATACATATAGATTACTTAAATATAAATAATATATTTATATGCATACAATAATTATTTAAAATAATTAAATATTAATATAAATTTTAAATTATAATATATTGGGTATCATCATGAAGTAATAAACATAATTTTAAAATAAAATTATAAATTTTTTATAAAATATTATAATAATTTATAATTAAATATGTAAAAAGATAAATATTTAATAATAAAAATAACTAAAAATATAATTAAATTTTCAAACTAATTTTATGTTTATATTAAAGAGGATAACGTTTTTGCAATTTTGATATATTATATGTGTATTTTGGATTTAAAAATAATTTTAATATATTTTTTGAAATTTTCTAATTTTAAAAACATATTTAAAACAATTTTAAAATAAATATAGATATATAAATGATGATGGCAGCGGTAAGTCCATAAGGCATAGTAGGATTCAATCCATGACCTAGGGCATTGATTGCATGGCGTGGTAATGATTGCACCACCGACAATCATTGCCAAATCATAACTGCATATGCAGTTTTGACTTAATCTAAGTCAGCAAACTGCATCCGTCATCGAATCTCCCTGGTTCTAGAATGGATTTCCTTGATCGTGCCGGACGAATGCTGAGATCATGAGATCTAATCCGCAATTAAGATAGACCTCGGGATGGCTCGATCTGGATCGGTTATCTAGTGATCAACGTGTTGAAACTTATTAATTATGAATTAGGTTGTTAGACCTAAGCTTATGTCCCAACAGCTAACCAAGAGGGGGGTGAATTGGTAATTTAAAAAATTTCCTCTTAAACTGATTTAAAGTGATTTTTAAAAATGATTTTTCAACCACAATAAAAAGTAAAAATAGAAAGAAAATAAAAAGCTGCGGAAAATAAAAGACATAAGATTTATAGTGGTTCGGTCAAACACGACCTACATCCACTCCCTGATGTCTCCCACTTCAGGTATTGCCTTCACAAAAACTCTCTTCCACCGCTACCTGGTGTGGTAGAGAATCGCCGTCCTTTTACAACCTCCAAGTATTGGCAGAGAACCGTCGGCTGTTCACACTCTCCAAGTGTAGGCAGAGAACCCTTCGTCCTTTTACACCCTCTAAGTGTAGGCAGAGAACCCTTCGTCTTTTTACACCCTCCAAGTGTAGGCAGAGAACATTTATCCTTTTACACCCTACAAGTGTAGGCAGAGATCCTTCGACTGTTCACACTCCTCGAGTGTCGGCAAAGAACCGGATCTCCTTGAAAGATCTTCTCACAAGAAATCTAGAAGGATAAGAGAAAAGAGTGAAGTAATCACAAATAACAAATAGAAATCCTTACATTTGAGTAACCAAGTGAACTCTTCATGCTCTAGTAGTAAAAACTCTCCTTTAAACACTCTCTCTCACTCTCTCCTACAATTTCCCTTCAGTATGCACGAAGACCAAATGACAAAAAGATATCATGATCGTCTTAAGTGAACCTTTTATAAGAAAGACATAAAAAACCGTCCAAAAACTACAATTTTGCAAATCTATGCGTTTATGATCATACCGTATATCGCATTTCGTATGTACGAACAATGTAAAAACTGTTACATACGAACTCAATGTATATTGGTATGAATTACCTTCATACTCGTTCATTGTCCTGTACGAACATGGTTCGTCCGGTACGAACAGTTTTTCTTAAGGTTCATTGGAACGAAAATGCAGAACAACCATAATTTAAAAAAATAGAGGTCATCGTCCTGGAACGAATGGGTTAGTTCGTCTGGATGAATAGTTCAAGAGCACAAGTCCAGAGGACATCATCCTAGGATGAATGGGTTTGTTCGTTTGGATGAATAGTTCAATAGCACAAGTCCAAAGGATATCATCCTGGGATGAATGTGTTAAATCACTTGGACGAACAGTTCAAAGCACAAGTCCAAAGGACATCATCTTAGGATGAATGTGTTAAATTTTCTAGACGAACAGTTTCAAAGCACAAGTCCAGAGGATATCGTCCTGGGATGAATAGTTAGAATCATCTGGACGATCAGGACTTAGAAAAATTTTTGCTTGTTCTGTTCGTTCCATTGCTCTTTGAAGAGTATAACTGACTAGATCATCTCGTATGAACATGGTTTGTACTGTACGATCAGTATTATAAAATTATGAATTTTAAAGCTCTCCCCCGGTGTGTGTGTGTGTGCGCGCTAAGTTAATTAATTATAATCACACTCACTCATACTCAAATAAAAGAAAAATACATACTTCAAGTTATAAAACACTCTAAACAGATCTTGATTTGAAGCCTTCAATAATCTTGAGTATGAATTCCCTAAAATGTTAGTACACACAAGAGCAAAAACAAATCTTCCAAAATATGTTAGGAGAAAATAATAATCAAAACAATAATATCTGGAATCATCAAAATATACAAGTTGCAAGAATTTAAAACATGCAAAGCTAAGTAGCAACTCTTCTAAACAAACTCCCACTTTTTATGATGGAAAAATCAATTATTGTTTGTATAAATTTGAGTTTCTGTTAAACTCCCCCTGAATGAATAAGCATGTGAGAATAAGGGGCATTATTGTTGAACTAATCACATTTTTTTTAATTTTAAAGTTTTTCACTCACAAAAATAGTAACACTGAACCACTAAAACTAAAAAAAATATGAACAAAAAACACAAACGTACGAATAACACGCAAATGTCAAACAATATTTCTCCCCCTTTTTGACAACAGCAAAAAGGGAATATGAAATGAACAAATACAAAAATGTAAGGAGTCATATGAAAAGCCTTTGATGATTGATCCATAAAGAGATTGAGTAATATTTGTAATAAAAAAATAATTATCATTAGAGAAAGAGAAAGATTCATATGATTTAAGTATATATATAATATAGACAAGAAAGAAATATCAAAATTATGAATCAATTTAGACAATGAGATAAGCAAAATCATTGCAAAGTAGATGAATGTAAAATTTGTATATTTCACATTTTAATACAAAATAAAATTGAATAGAAGATTAAAAGATTGAGGAAAGAACGTATACTTGTGGTGCTTTACACATCTTTTCAATATTCATGGCACACTTTGTGCATCCTTTTTATTTGTGGGCTAAATTTGTGCCTCTTTTTCAATTTGCAAATCATTGCACATTCTTTTAATTTTTGTACATTTGTACATTTTCAAGTGTTTACTTGATCTTTCCAGAATCAATAATCTAAAATCTCAAATTTTTCTAAGTAAAATAATATATATATTAAAAAGAGAAATAAAAATAAGAAAATATCAAAATTGTAATAATAATATTAAAATTATGTTAGTCCAATAAGAGACAGAGATTGATATCCTTAACTAGATCGAGTTATAACACAACTTAAATTTTTTGAAAAATTAGATTTTCTAATGAATTCAATTTTGTATTGCATTTCAAAATATAGCACTTGTTAGATCAATATTTTAAGGATAATCATATAGGCTAACACATATTTCTGAAAGTGATCAAAAACACTAAAAGCAAGACAGAATAGTTTTTATTGATATTATAGTGAATGATATTAATACACAGATATTCATAATATATAAAACATAAAACTAAAAATCACCGAACATCACATCACATCACATAAAACATAAAAATATAAAAAACTAACAATCACATCACATCACAGCTGGTAGAGAGAATCATAAAAGAAGTATAGTGATCATTCAGAGGGACCCTGATTTGGAGGAGGTGGTGGGTTAAATATATTAAAATAGTTATTCATCATAGTTATATTCATGTTGACTGATTCAATTTGACCTCTAACCCAACCCATTTCCTGCTGATATTGATAGTCCTGCTGTTGAAGATGAGTTTCAATCTAATCAAAGTGGCTCTCAAGATGATCAAATCGCTGGACCATATCCTAAAAGTTTTTACTACCAGTAGGTGAAGGTGGATGTCTTTTACTTTCTTCCTCAGAGTTGGTACTTTCAAATTGAGCATCTTTATTAAAGATTGCTCGGAATGATCTATCATTATAGTAGACAGGCTCCTTTAGATTTTGAACAGGATGAACTAGTTCATACTTCTTTTCCAAAATGTAGGTCACAAGATGTCCTAAGGCTATATTCTTCTTTCTCTTATGGGAGACATGTCCAATCTCAGAAAGTCCATACATGTAGTCAATGATCAATTGGGCTTCATCTATAGGTTGGCTAGTTATAATCAGATATGTCAAGGTAGAAAGAAGAGGTGTAATATTCACTCAATCACCAACTTTAGGAATAATGGAGGTTTGAAGAACATGCTGAATGATTCGGGCATTTCGGTTAAGAGAGACCACCTTAGTCATATGACCAACTCCTCTAATCCCTCTAATAACTTGATTTATCGTAGTCCAGTCATAGTTGTAAGATGTCAAAGTATAGGCTCTAATCCCTTGAGTCCTTAAATTTAAAAATATCCCCAAATCCTCCTTTGTTATTTCAACCCTCTTCTTAAAAACATAAGATCTAATCACACTCTGGTCAAAATTAAAAGACATGTTTACAAGGAAGTAGTGAAATATTTCCTTATTGTAGAGGTGGATTAGAGTCAAAATAAGAGCAAACTACGTAGAAGAAAAAAGGTCCATCACTTCAAAAGTAAGTTGTTCCTGGAGAAGGACTCTAGAGGGAGTGATTTTTTGCGGATACGAACCTAGGAAAAGACTCTTCATTTTCTTTGGAAAGAAAGTTTTCTCCTAGATTTCTAGAGGAAGGTCCCCTAGTCAGTTCTTTAGCATGCCTAACCCTCTTGCTTGAACTCGCCATAGAAAAGATCAAAGGGAATAGAAAATTAAAAAGGCTTTTGAAGTCAATGAAGATCGAGTTCTAAATCCTTTCAATTTAAAGAAAAAATAAACTTTCATACGTATAAAAATAATTTTGTCCTGCACGATATAGGGTTCGTACGTACGAAATAAAATTTTGTATGTACGAATGAATGTGTCCAAAAAAAAAACGGCTTTTCATAACATGCAAGTTATGTGGCATCCTTTCATACAGACTTTTGATCAAACAATCGTACAAACAAACATGTGTTCATCTTGGAGGATCATTTTTTTAAGATCATTTTTATGATGGTTTTAAACATCCCTCACACAGAAATGCCACGTGTTCATATGTACGAATTGAATGTTTGTACGTACGATCAGAAATAAAATGGATCTTATCTGTATAACCGTCTACATGCGTACATATGAATGCATACAATTCTTTCAGATGATCTATGGATCGTACAGACGAATGTTAATAAAAATTGAAAAACTGCATGCAAACTGTTCAACGCAATAATTAATACGCTATAGGATTCATCCCGTACAAAGAAATTTTCATACAGACGAATGTCACACTTAGAAATTTTCATACCATTGTTCAAAAACATGAATTTTGATGTGAAAATACATAAACCAAACAAATAAGAAATTACAAAAGCAAACATGAACAAAAACTGAAAAACACATAAGGAAAAAAAATCACAAATCCAAAACGCACACTAATAAAACACATACCAATGTTGCAGAAACCTTTATTTAAGCATTCAAATCAATCACACCAAGCCTTGTTCTTAATGTACTGAAAGTATCAAAGGCTAATGGTTTTGTAAAAATGTATACAAGTTGATTTTCAGTTCAAACATGATTGAGTTCAATTTCACCTTTGGATACATGATTTCTTATGAAATGATGTCTGATGTCTATATGTTTGGTTCTTGAATGTTGAATAGGATTTTTAGAAATACAAATGGCACTAGTGTTATCACAATAAATGCGAATAATGCCTATTGTTAATCCTAAATCAATCGGTTGTTATTTTAACCAAAGTACTTGTACCACACAACTTCCTAAGGCTTTGTATTCAGCTTCAGCAGTAGATAGGGCTATGGAATTCTATTTTATAATGGACAAAGATACTAAAGAATTTCTAATAAATTGACATATTCTAGAAGTGCTCTTTCTATCAACCCTACAACCTGCAAAATCTGAATCTGAATATTCAATTATTTGAAATGAAGAGCTAAACTTAAGATACTAAATTCTTAAGTTTTGAGTTCCCAATAGATCTTAAAATCCTTTTCACTGCTATCAAATGTGATTCTTTTGGATCTGATTGAAATCTAACACATAAACAAACACTAAACATGATATTAGGTCGGCTAGCTGTCAAGTAAAGCAAAGATCTAATTATTCCCCAAAATTTCATTTGATCAATATATTTTCCCTTAGGATCCTTATCCAACTGAATTGAGGAACTCATAGGTGTACTAACAAGTTTAGCATTATCCATTTCATACTTTTTGAGGATGTCCTTAACATATTTTGACTGATTAAGAAATGTATCCTCCTAAATTTGCTTAATGCTAAAGCCTAAAAGTAACTCAAATCTCCCATTAGACTCATCCCAAATTCACTACTTATTATTTTTGAAAAATCATCACAAAGATTTTTATTTGTAGATCCAAAGATAATATCATCAACATAAATTTGTACAATGAGTATATTCTCTCCCAATTTCTTCAAAAAGAGAGTTGTGTCCACACTTTTTTTTTCAAAAGAGCTCTCAAGTAGGAAGGTGCTCAACCTCTCATACTAAGCCTTAGGTGCCTATTTTAATCCGTATAATGCCTTTTTTAATTTGAAAACATGATTTGGATGTTTAGAATTTTTAAAGCCTGGAGGTTATTCCACATAAATATCCTCTTGAATCACTCCATTTAAAAAAACACTTTTAATATCCATTTGATATAATTTAAATCCTCTAAAACAAGCAAAGGCTAATAAAACCCTAATTGCTTTATGTCTAGCTACACGGGCAAAAGTCTCCTCAAAATCAATCCCTTCAATCTGATTATACCCCTTAGCCACCAATCTAGCCCTATTTCAAATGACTACTTCTGAGTCATTCATTTTATTCTTGAATACCCACTTAGTTCCAACTACACTTTGATCCTTTAGCCTTGCAGTTAAATCCCAAACTTTATTTCTTAAAAATTGATTTAATTCTTCTTGTATAGCTAATATCCAAAATTCATCCGAAAGTGCTTGATCAATATTTGTGGATTCTATCATTGAAATAAAGGTTGAATGATTTACTTCTTTATTCAGTCCATGCCTAGTTCTAACACCCTCACAAGGTTTACCTATAATCAATTCCTTTGGGTGGTTTTTAGAAAATCTCAAATCTCTAGGCATCAGGTTTTCTATCTCCAAATTTTCATCCAAATTAGTTTTCTCAATCTTTTGGGAGTTAATCTCTATCTCATCCTCTTCAACAATCGGCTCTTCCAAAATTCTAGATTCATGAAATATAATATGTGTGGTCTCCTCAATTATCAAAGTTCTTTTATTGAATACTCTATAAGATTATCTAACACTTGAGTATCCTATAAAATTTTCTTCATTTGATTTTGGATCAAATTTTTCTAAGGCAGATTTTTCATTGTTATGTATGAACCCCATACATCCAAAAACATACAAATATGACAAATTAGATGTTCTCCCCTTTAGTAACTCATAGGGTATTTTATTTAAGTTTGATCTAATATTTATCCTATTCAAAATATAACATGCTGTGATAACCGCCTCATCCCAAAAATATTTAGGAAGTTAATATTCTGCTAACATGGCTCAAGCGGCTTCTATTAATGTTCTATTTTTTCTTTCGACTACCCCATTCTACTGAGGGGTTCTAGGTGCAGAAAAATTGTGATCAATCCCTTTCTCCTTACAAAAATTCTCAAATTTCTCATTTTCAAATTCTCTTTCATGATCACTTTGAATTGTCAAAATCTCGAATCCTAGTTTCTTTTGATTCCAAAAAATTTTTAAATTCCTCAAATGATTCACTCTTATGATATAGAAATCTAACCCATGTGAATCTAGAGAAATAATCCATAATTATAAATCCATATACTTTCCCTCTTAGACTTAAAATTCCAAGTGGTCCAAAAAGATACATATGTAAAATCTCCAATGGTTTACTAGTTCTAATATCCTTATTAGACTAAAAAGAGGACTTCACCTATTTTCCTAATTAACATGCATCGCAAAGGTGATCCTTAGTAAAGTCTAGTTTTGGAATACCTCTCACTAAGTTTTTTTGGGTAATTCTCCTAAGATTTTTCATGCTAGAGTGACAAAGTCTTCTATGCCAAAGCCATGACTCATCAAAATAGTTTTTAAATAAAAAATAGTATGAGTTTTCATAAAATTCAAATCTAGCATATACATATTGTTTACCTGTATACCATGCAAAACATCATTACCATTCAGGCTTAATATATAGCTAATAAGGAAAAATTTAACACAGTATCCTTTATCACATAGCTGGCTAATACTTAACAGATTATGCTTTAAGCCTTCTACAAGTAGTACATTCTCAATAAAAAAGTTTTAAGATTTTCAATCATACCTGACCCAACCACCTTCCTTGTGGTGTTATCTCCAAGTGTAACCCTGCCTCCACTCCTGGCTTCCAGTGATATGAATTGTGCAGTATCTCTAGTCATATACTTTGAGCAACCACTATCAAGGTATCATATGCTCTTACGAGGCCTTGTGTGAGAGCGATCCTGCAAAATCATCAATTGTTAAACCTGGGAACCCAAATAAGTTTGAGTTTACCTTTTGACAACTTATAAGTAGATGCATGTATGATATATCTATTTTTATGCATCTTAGGCTTCCACACCAAGTGAATTTTTCTATCCAAAGTATAGGTGTGTGCTATGAGCCCAAACATGCCATAATTAAAACATTTAACTCTAGGAAATAGATTTCTCAATTTTTTATAATTGTTCTATTTCCTGGTGAGTTTTAAAAAATTTTGGATATAAAATAGGATTTTTTAAATCTTCAAGTGTTGGGGGTATCCTATTATCCTCGAGAGCTTTTATATTCAATTTATAGAAGGTATTTATATCTTCCAAAATATGATTTGTATAATTTATCCGATAATTTTTGCTCTTAGATTTATCCTTAAAATCTTTAAATTCTTTTTCAAATTCTGTATAGGATGATTTTAAATTTTCATGATTCTTATTCAAATCATCGAACTCATTAAGTAATTTCATGTGGTTGATATCAATTAAAGCATAATCTTTCCTTAGGATCTCTAGTTCTCTTTGCAGTTCTTGTAACTCTAAGTTCAAACTAGCATGTATTTTCTTTAACTTTCTATATGCAACAAGTATGCGTTCAGAGACTTCTAAAAGTTTTTTGTAAGTCAAGTCACATACCTCTTCTTGATCTAATTGATCAAGATTATCAGCCATCATGCACAGATTGGTGACTTCCTCTTCCTTTTCAATTTCTGATGAGTCTGAAGCTGAGCCCACCCAGAAAGCTCTTTGAAATTTCTTCTTTTCCTTCTTCACCATTGGTTTCTCCTCTACCTTTCCTTGCTATAAGTGGCTTTGAGTTTTTTGCATTCTGACTTAATGTGTCCAGGTTTTCTGCACTCATAGCAAATAACATCATTTGAAACCTTAACATTCCTATTGAACTTACCTCAATTCCATTATTGGCGTCTCTTTTGCTTCCTCTTTAGAAAGCTTCTGAATTATCTAGTCATCAGTGCGATGTCATATTCAACCTCAGGTTATGATAGATCACTTTCTGACTCCTCCACTTTCAGTGCTATGTTTTTTCTCCCTTCGTGGTTCACCTGCATCAATCTTTCTTTGACATACTCCTTGCTCGTAAGCAATTAGTGATCCAAGAAGATTGTCAATAAAGTAAACTTTTAAAACTTTAAACTTTGATATAGAAATAATTTTTGCATCATAAGTAGTAGGCAAATAATGAAGAATCTTATTTACCATTTCAGTATTTGTTAATTCTCTACCTAGTGCATGCAAAGAAGTGACTATTTGTGTGAATCTTATGTACATGTCAAAAAGGATTCATTGGGTTTCATGTAAAACATTTCATAGTTATGTAATAAGATATTAAGTCTGGAATGTTTAACTTCATTAGTCCCTTCATATGTTATACAAAGTCTATCCCATATATCCTTTCCACTCTTACAAGTGGAAACCCGCATGTAGTCTTCTGACTTAAGTGCACAAAAGAAATTATTTAAACATTTAGCATTTAGTTATGCTAAGTCACGTTCTTCTACAGTCCAATCTGCAAAGAGTGTCTCTACTCTAATGCCATCAACTAGTCTAGTTGGTTTTGTATACCCTTCTTATACTAAGATCCACATACGATAATCAAGTGACTATAAAAATGTAGACATATGTGTTTTTTCCAAAAAATCAAAGGGATATTATCAAACAAATGAGGTCTAGTGATCGAATATCCTTCAAGTGTGTTTTGATTTCTGAATATAGCCATGGTCGTTAATCAAAAAGTAGTTTAAACTTATGGTTTTAAAACAATGCTCTGATTCCACTTGATTAAACTTGTTAATTATGAATTAGGTGGTTAGACCTAAGCTTATGTCCCAACGGCTAACCAAGAGGTGGGGTGAATTGGTAATTTAAAAAATTTTCTCTTAAAATGATTTAAATTTAGTGATTTTTAAAAATAAATTTTCAACCACAGATAAAAAAAATAAAAATAGAAAGAAAATAAAAAATAGCGGAAAATAAAAGACACAAGATTTGTAGTGGTTCGATCAAACACGACCTACATCCACTCCCTAAAGTCTCCCACTTCAAGTATTGCTCTATTACCGCAAGTGTCTCTACTTTTTCCCCCATAGTAAGGCGGAGAAGCTTTCACAAAAACTCTCTTCCACCATTACCCGGTGTAGCAGAGAACTGTCGACCCTTTACACCCTCCAAGTGTTGGCAGAGAACCGTCGGCTATTCATACTCTCCAAGTGTCGGCAGAGAACCCTTCATCCTTTTACACCCTCCAAGTGTAGGCAGAGAACCTTTATTCTTTTACACCCTCCAAGTATAGGCATAGAACCTTCAACTGTTCACACTCTTCGAGTGTCGGCAAAGAACCAGATCTCTTTGAAAGATCTTCTCATAAGAAATCTAGAAGGATAAGAGAAAAGAGTGAATTAATCATAAATAACAAATAGAGATCCTTACCTTTGAGTAACTAAGTAAACTCTTCACGCTCTAGTAGTAAGAACTCCTTGAAACACTCTCTCCTTCAATTTCCCTTTAGTATGCATGAAGATAAACTGACAAAAAGATATCATAACAGTCTTAAGTGAACTTTTTATAAGAAAGGCACGAAAAACCATCCAAAAATTGTAATTTTTCAAATCTTTGCATTTATGATAATCCCGTACGATCACATTTTGTACGTACGAACATTGTAAAAACTATTGCGTATGAACTCAATATACATTAGTACGAACTACCTTCATACTCGATCATCATCTCGTACGAACAGTTATTCTCAAGGTTCGTTGGAACAAAAATATATGACAGAATAGAGGACATTGTCCTGGAATGAATGGGTTAGTTTATCTGGATGAATAGTTCAAGAGCACAAGTCCAGAGGACAACGTCCTGAAATGAATGGGTTAGTTCGTCTGGATGAATAGTTTAAGAGCACAAGTCCAGAGGACATCATCCTGGGATGAATGTGTTAAATCGTATAGATGAACAGTTTAAAGCACAAGTCTAGAGGACATCATCCTGGGAAGAAAGGGTTAGTTCATCTGGATGAATAGTTCAATAGAACAAGTCTAGAGGACATCTTCCTAGGATGAACGTGTTAAATCGTCTGGACGAACAGTTCAAAGCACAAGTCCAAAGGATATCAAGCTGGGATGAATGTGTTAAATCATCTGGACGAACAATTTCAAAGCATAAGTCCAGAGGACATCATCCTGGGACGAATGGTCAGAATTGTTTGGACGAATAGGACTTAAAAAAAATTTTGCTCGCTCTGTTCGTTCCATTGCTCTTTTGGAGTATAACTGACCAGATCATTCTGTACAAACATGGTTCGTACTGTACGATTAGTATTATAAAATTATAAATTTTAAAGCTCTCCCCTGGTGTGTATGTGTTAAGTTACTCAATTACAATCACACTCTCTCAGACTCAAATAAAAGAAAAATATAGACTCCAAGTTATAAAATATTCTAAGCAGATCTTGATTTGAAGCCTTCAATAATCTTAAGTATGAATTCCCTGAAATGTTAGTACACACAAGAGCAAAAATAAATCTTCCAAAATATGTTAGGAGAAAATAATAATCAAAATAATAATATTTGAAATCATCAAAACATACAAGTTGCAAGAATGTAAAACATGCAAAGCTAAGTAGAAACTCTTCTCATCACAACGGTCCAAAAACGTATAGAAGCTGCATATCATAAAAAAACCCCTAGATTAAGTTTTTTGAGTTTTTCTCTCGATCGGTTTGAGTGTTTTTTATGAAATGTTAAACATGGATCCTATGGATGAACAGAAGTTATGGGAAGGTGTTTTCTCAATCTAAAACACACTTTTTAAAATGCTACATAGCTCTATGTGTTCTAGCTAGGGTTTTAAATTTATCTTAATCTAACTAGTGGCTTTAGGAGATCTTTAGTGTTCTAAGCTTGTAGATTGTCCACGAATAAGATTGTAGAAGACTCCTCAATCTCTTAGCATCCGAATCAAGCACAAAACACCTTAAAAGGTTTGGAGCTTCGGTGGATTTTTCTTGGGAAAGGTGGGGAAGGATTAGGATATTTCTTAAGTGAACGCAATCTGGTTTAGAGGGCTAGGGAGAGAGATAATGCAAAGTTCCCCTCTCATGAACCTTAATAGCCCTATTTAATAGTCCCAAGCCATTGATGAATGGCTATGATCACTCCTAGGGCTAATTAGGAGGTGATTGAGTTCAATTGTTCATGGCCTTGCTCAAGGGATGAATAGAAAAGTCTTGAATGCTTCAAATAGAGGTATTTTGACCTAATTAGCCTTAATTTGACCAAATAAGGCTTGGTTTGACCAAGCTAAGAGTTGACCTAGTCAATATGGTCATGCAAGTCCAAAGGATGAGAGGTCAGGTCAAAGAAGGTTTGAAATCAGTTTGAAATTAATTTGGGCTCAATATGGGCTTAATGGTTTAACTTGGTTTGACCTGATCAACCAGGTTGACCCATGGCATGGGTCTGGGCCCAATAGGTTAGGTCTGACCTATTGAGTCCAAGGGAGGTAAGATTTGAGCTTAAGAAGGAATAAATTAAATTTGAAATTGAATAGGGAGTATTTGGGTCAACCTAGGTTGACCATGTCAACCAGGTTGACCCAAGGCTTGGGTCTGTGCTCAATAGACTTGGCTTGACCCATTGCGTATAAGGGAGATGGTCTTGGGGCCTGACTTGGTCAGTTTGACCAAGTCAACCCCTTGACCTAGGTTTAGGTAAAAGGTAGGTCAATAGTTATAAGCCATATTTTAGTGTCTGTGGGCATATTTTGGTGTTATAATGACAAATGGAGTTATATATGGCCAAAATTATTTTAGATTCTATCTGGGATTGGAGATATTTTTTATGTAATATTTTGTTATAAGAATTTTAATTTATTTAACAACTAAGTGTTATTACTTGAATCTTTAGATAATTGCTATACTATTATAATTTGCTCAGTATAATAATATATTATTTTGTATTTAAATATTATGAAAAAATATTTCATAAAAGAAATATTTAAAAATTTGTATTGGTGATTATGGCCTGTGAGTTATTTTAGCATAATGTGGTTTACATTCTATTTCTTAGGGTTTAGAAAAAGGAAGGATCTAGTTGAGTAGTTTTTCAAAATCTTACCTGAGTCTATAAGTATTTATTTAATTGATTTTTACATAGTCATGGATACTTTATTATGTAATTCTTTAGCTTTTGTTTATAGCCATGTATTGTGATTGTATATAGACATTGCGATGATGAAATGAAAGAGATTTTATGAATTATTTTATTTAAATACTCTAAATAATATTTTACTAGCTATGTAGTCTATTATTATTTATTTTAAAAGTTTAAATTTGAAGATAAATTTTAAAATATTTCTAAAATTAGATATTGGGATTCGATTTTCATAACTCAACATGATAAGACCCATAAGTGGATCTTATCGAGTTGGGTTGTGACAAGCTTTTATGATATTAGAGCTATAGTTTTGGAAATGGATTATATACAAACAAAACTTTAGGAAATTAATCTGCAAGTGGAGTAGGGTAGTTTTTAGTTTGTTTGGGTATTAATTATTTTTATTTCATATGCATGTGTGATTAGTTACATATTCTATGTGATTATGGATATGTTTGACCTAGATATGACAAATGGATAGAGTGCTAGTTAGGCAGTTCTTATTCTTCATAATACACTAATAATGAGTTATGATATAGTTTCATAGTTTGCTAGTCTAATAGCTCAGATGACGGTTGAGGCACAAAGCAAAGTTCTTTCTATTTGATTTGATGAGTTAGATCGACATCTATAGATATTAAAGTTGAAGCCTCCGATGTTTGAGGGCACTATTGAGCCCAGAGCAGCAGAGGACTAGTTGAGGAGGCTTGGGAAGACTTTTGACAATATGTAGTGTCCTCCTAAGAGGAATGTATCATTGGCTATTTTTGTTAGATTAGGAGGTAGAGAGCTCATGGATGGGCTAACAGGAGGAGAAAATTTAGGGGAAACTAAACTCTTTAATTAGCTAGGAGGAGTTTTATAATATATTTTAAGCCTTATGTATATCACCTTCTACATGTCAGCAGATTCTGGAGACCTTTTGACACTAGTTTAGAGAAGCAAGATATTTATGTAAGATGAGGCAGAGTTTAATTTTATCCATATATGTTCTATAGTTGGTTAGCACTCCCACAAAGAAGTTTTATAGATTTATTAAAGGACTTCAAGATAGTCTGAGACACCCACTGGTTTTATTCTATATTTTTTTTATTTCTCTGAGTTGGGGGAGCAAGCCTAGTTAATTGAGAATGATCTGATAGCTACTAAGCAGTAATGGACTATTAGTAAGAAGATATTTCGTGGCGAGGTTTCTAGTAATGGATTTTCTAAGAAAAAGAAGAACAGGTTTATATTAGGATAGTCCAAGGCAAGTGGATAGTATGTTTCTATTGTAGCTCCTAGTATGTACAATGTTGCTAGTTCTAAGAGTTTTGTTAGGGGGGCACCTATGTACCAAAGTTATGGAAGATATCACTTTGGTTGGTGCTTCCAAATAGTTGGACAGTGTTTTCGGTGTGGTCAGACAGGACACTGGATGGTGGAGTGTCCATAGGAAGGATTTGACCGATGATCTAAGCCCAAATTTGAGAATTATGTTAAACTAGAAAGGAGATCAAGGACAACTCCACTTCACACATTTTTAAGAATTTATCTGGTAGAGGTAATTTTTTTGGTTATGTGGCAATGATACCATTTAGTAGTGGTTTGAAAGAGCTTAGCAGTTCTATTTCTTCAGCTCAAGTTCAAGCATGTGTGTATATTTTGACCTAGTAGGAAGCTCAAGATGCTCTACATGAAACATTTATGGCTTACATGTTTGATCAACCTTGTCATATTTTATTTGATTTTGAAGCCATTCATTTTTTTAAGCATTTCTTTGATTTACTACATTTGTCTTTAATTTTATTGCATTTTACTCCCTCTGTTACTTTATTGAATGAAGATAGTATGATATTTATTAGAGTTTATTTCTGTGATATTTAAATTTATGATAGGAAGTGGAGGTCTTGTTTGATTTTATTACCTATTTATGTATTTAATGTCATTTTGGTTATGAATTGGTTGAGTCATTATGAGGCTCATATTGATTGTTTAAAAAGTAAGTTACTTTATTTTTGGACAGTGAGATTTGTGTATTCTAGGGAGTTAAATGTAATTTCTCCTATCTGATGTCTTCATTGAAAGCATATAGATTATGGAAAGAGGGTGTATGATATTTTTGGCATTAGTTTAAGATAGAAGGATATATTCTAGTTATATTTTTGATATTGCAGTAGTGAAGGAATTTCTAATTAGGTTTCCCCAGGAGTTAGTTAATTTACCTCCAAATAGAAATATTGAGTTCTATATTTATATATTTATGGGTATGACCCCAATATTTAAAGCCCTGTATAGGATGAAACTTAAGGTATGGAGCTTCAAGAGTTGATGGTTCGGCTTAAGGAGTTGGTTAACAAGGGATTTGTTTGTCCTAGTATGTCTCCATGGGGAACACCTATTCTATTTATAAAAAAGAGGATGGAATGATGTGCATGTACATTGATTATTGAGAATTGAACAAAGTTATTATTAAGATTAAGTATCATCTGCCACGGATTGACTATCTATTTGATCAACTTACTGAATCTTCTATATTTTCAAAGATTGAACTATAATCAAGATATTATCAAGTGAAGGTGAGAGGGGTTGAAGTGATAAAGATAAATTTCAATATGAGGTACGGGTATTATGAGTTTTAGTCATGCCTTTTTGGATGACTAATGTACCTAAAGTTGTCATCAATTTATTCAACATGGTATTTAGAGATTGTCTCAATCATTTTGTTATTATTTTCATAGATCATATTTTGGTTTATTCCACTTTTGAGGAAGATCTTGCTAGACATTTGAGGATTTCTTTAAAGACTCTAAGCCAGCATCAACTATATGCAAAATTCTCTAAATATGAGTTCTAACTGATGAGTATTTCTTCTTTAAGGCATGTGTTGATTAGTGCAAGTATTTTTTAGATCTCCAAAAAGTTCTGATAGTTACTGATTGGTTGAGACCTACTACTATATTTGAGATACAAAGTTTTTTTGGGTATGGCTAAATATTATATGAAGTTTATGAAGGGACTTTCTCATATTTTTGTGCCTTCGGTGAGACTGACTTATAAGTCAATAACTTTTATCTAGAAACCTGAGTGTGAGGGTAATTTTTTGATATTAAAGGATTATTTAACTTATGTTATTGTTTTGAGTCTTTCATCTAGTATAAAATGTTTTAAAATATTCAATGAAGCTTCATTGAAAGGATTAAGATGTGTTCTAATGCAACACAATAGAGTTATAGTTTATGCTTCTAAATAGTTGAAGCCACATGAGAGGAACTCTTACACATGATCAGATGCTTATTATTATGATATTTATCCTTTAGATTTGGAGACACTATTTGTATAGTGTCAGGTATAAGATTTACCCTGATCATCAAAGTTCAAAATACATATTATTTAGAAGGATCTGAATCTGAGGTAAGGAAGATGGATTAAGTTGATTAAATACTACAATCTGACTATTCAGTATAATTGTGACAAGGTTAATGTGGTAACAGATGCTCTAAGTTTAATGTCAGAAATTTAAAACATAAAAAGATTTCAATGGTTAAAGTTTAATGAAAAAATAAAACTAAACAAGAAATTACTTGAGAGGAGTCTAAGATGAGATAGTTGTATTTCAATCTATTTTAGTTATTTGAGATTTGAGTTTTCAAATATCGAGGATGACATTTTTCTAAGGGGAGAGCTATAATATCTCCAAGTTTAGATTTAGTTCAACATATTCTAAACCAAATTGAAATAAATAAATATTTGTACTTTTATGTTTTGAACTATTTTGCATGTGTTTTGAAGTGAAATGTGTGTATGAAAAAGGGTTGCATGTGTTTTGGAGTGAGCTCCAAGGTTTTGTATTTTAGTGAAATATGGAATATTTCCCCTGGTGCGCCTAAGTGTTGTATTGTCTGGCCCTACAATATTGGGTGCACTGGTGCTAGGTGCTCAAAAGTGGTACCCCATCACTGTGCTCTCGAGTTTTTGGACAAAGAACTAATATCGCAACATTGGATAGCGGTGTCGTAGCATTAGGCCATTATCATCACTTTAATATATTTTAAATTCCACTATTTCATTCATTTGAATGCTTTAGGAAATTGAAGTAGAGAGGGAAGGAGATGGTTTTTTAGAGAGGAAGGATTTCGAAGTCACTGCGGGTCATTTTTAGCTGTCAACCTAGTTCAAGAAAATGCCCGAATGGAGGTAGGTCACACTATGCCTATCTCAGTTTTCAAAAATATGAAGTTTTTCTAAATTTTTTAATTAAATTTATATTTTTTACTAAAAAATAAGGATAACTTTATAATGGTAAAATTTTCTCCACATAACTTTTATATGTTATAGATATTGAGATTTTGAAAATTTTGAATACCAAAGCTTTTGAAAATTATGCAATTTTATTTAAGAAAAAATAATATAGACTCTAAGAAAATAGGGTTGTAGTATGATTAAAGTTATAAAATGATATTTTATATAATCTCTGCTAATTTAGTTATGTTTTAAAAGTGTGAATTTTACTTAGTAGGAATTTCTGTCGCTTACCTTTATAGAAAATTGTGTAATTTAAATAAGATTAATTATGCTTTATTTCATATAATATGAGGAAATCAATGTGATTGAATTATGTTCTTTATTGGTTGAGAATTGGGAAAAATCCAATGATATGAGAATTATTTTTAAGATAAAGTTAGCCTATTCGTTTGGTCGGTAAGATTATGTCGGTAAGCGACAATGGAAAGGGAGACTGTAGTTGGCAGGTGATAGAGGTTACAAGGGCCATAGTCGATAGGTGATGGAGGTTGGAGAGACCACAACTAGAAGGCAATGGAGGTCGAAAGGTCCATAGCCTAGTGATGGTGGTCAAAAAGATAATATTCAAACGATGGTGGTCAGAGCAACCGTAATCGGTGGGAGATAGTGGTCAGAAGGACGGTAGCTGGTTGAATGTGCTCAAAAGGATGGTAGTTGGATGAATGAGTTCAGAAGAATCATAGTCCAATGATGGTGATCAGAAGGAAGTTTGACGAAGTCTGGTGGCCAGGTGGAAGTGTGGCGGTAGCAGGCGGCTGCGCAGTACAAGCTTGAGAATGCAAGAGATATCTTTCAGTTTTCATCCCTTTCTCCTCCTCCCTTTGTGAAAAATGAGGGGTCTATTTATAGTTTTTTGGAAGTTACATGGCTAGTAAATAGGGAGAAGATCAAAGTCACGTTGGGTGTGTTTCAATGGATTACCTATATCAATTCCCTCGATCATAGATCATTTATCGAGCATTTAAGTGTCTTAATGATGTCAAAATTTGGCAATCTTAGGCGTGTTGGATTTGTCTCATCGAGCCTCTCGATTCGATTATAAGCATGTCATATTTGGTTATCATTTGGTTATTCGATTAATATTCTGAAGCTTCCAAATATGCTTTGAGCCCTCGATTTCGACCAATTTGCGTTCAGATTGGATCGATTTAAGTGTTGTTGGGTTCGTCTCTTCAAGACATTTAGTTTGACTATAAGTTTGCTAAAATCATAGTTTGGATGGTCCTATATTTAATTTGGATGTTTTAGATTCATATTTGCATATATTGAGATCCATGCCTGATCAAGATAATATTTTGATGACATATGTATCAGATTTGATGATAAAAAATCATTTGTGAAGTCATCTAATAGTTTCCTTACCATTTCTATTAGTTATTCATACAATAGTAACAATGGTGAAAATGATATAGTTCATGAGATTAGCTTGAAGCTTTGATCTCCTAGAGATGAATTTGAAGAGGGAGTATAGATGAAGGTTGAAGTGCAGATTGGGAAATTTTTGTACGTGGGCTCATATATTTATACATATAAGTAAAGTGTTATATATTAGACGCTATCTAAAATTGAGTCAATTAAATTTGTGATCTATTTAAGAATTATATTATTTTTTAGCTTATGTGACATCTCAATTAAATTTATATGAAAATAATTATTTGTCTATCGGCCAAGTATTTATTTTATTTTAATGATAAACTGAAATAAAAATAAATACACTTGAAGTGCAAAAAGGTCATGGTTCTGAGTTTAAGCGGTGAAGTTCTCATTTCCCATCTTGAGTGAAAAGAAGGGATTTCTCCCTCTCTTGAAAGACGCCGCTTCAAATTTGAAAGATCAAAAATCTCGATTCAACATTTCAATGGATTCATATATGCTTTCGATAATTTTTCTCGATGATTTGACATATCTTTTGCATACGATAAAATTATTTTTCGATCTCCATTGAATCCTACAAGTGATATCAGAGCCCAGATGTCATGTTAAATCAACGATATATAATTTTCACTAATTATTTCATTGAGTGTTTGAATTTTTCGTTCAAAAGAAATATTCATTTGAGAATTCTTTTTTTTTTTCGGAAAAGTTTCAAAGATGCCAGATGTCAATAAATTGTAGTTAATCATTTCTTTTATGGCATGCTTTGCAAGCAAATTTGTTTTTCTTCTTTGTCGTTCTCGGTCATGTTTTAGTAAAACATGAATAAAGCAAAATAAAAATTTTACTTTAATCTTAATACGAATTCTGCAAGTGATCTTCTTTCCCATAAAACATTTATGTACTAATTTTTCTTCCGCAAAGCAATTCAGTTATTTTAGCATTAATTTCCATTGGGCACATATATTGGAAAATTTTGGTTACTTTAACGAAGTCATTAAGTTTTGGCTTTTTTTTTTAATCTGTTTATTATTGATAACTACCTCTCCCTTTTCTATGCTTGCCGAATATGAATTAATGAATTTTATATTCATAAAAGCATTTAGTTTTGTGTTAGAATAAATTAAATTGATATGACATTTGCATGGTTCTTACTTATTATGAGGACTTCTTGAAATTGGTTCTTTACCAATACAGAAACTTTTAAAAAGCCTTTAATTTTGGATTAAGTCTTTCCACCATGTGATAATTAATTTATATAATAGAATTAATTATCTTATTATAGCCTTGTATCTATATTAAATTTAGCAAATGAGATTCCTATTTGTTTTTTATGGAAAAATTTGCTAAATAAGTTATTTAATTTTTATTAAATAAGCATTTCCAATATATAATTATTCATTGATTTAAAATTAATTTAAATTGAAATAATATGTCACCAAAGTGACCTTTATTATATCAATTTTTAAAAATTTTGAATTGATTGAATAATGCCACAGATTTATAATAGTCTATGCCAAAAAATAATCGGCCCAAAGGATTTTTTTTTGCCAGATTCTAAAAATGTAATAATAAATATGTGATAATTTTAAAATTATTTATGCATATATTAAGTCGGTCCAAAGAAAGACTTATTGTTGACGAAATTTATTATCAATATTTATTAACTATAATTTACCATTTACAAATTATAAATTTTGTCCAAAGACTAAATTATGATGTTATTTTAGGTATCTTATAAATGGCCCACATTATGTTGTTATTAACTGTGAATTATTTTTCAGTTAATGTTTCTTCAATATTTGTCAATTTAAATAACATTTTAGTACTTAATGGCTCTAATTTTAAGAAATGGAAAGAGCACATTGCTATTGTTCTTATATGTATAGATTTAGACTATGTGATTCAGACTGAATGTCATCCTGCCCTTATGCGGAAAGCACTATTGAACAAAGGACAAATTTTGAAAGGTGGGAGCATTTAAACCGCACGAGTCTTATGATCATGAAGCACTATCTTCCAGCTACTATAAGGGGTGCAATGCCTGAGGAGGAAAATGTTAAAAAGTTCCTAAGCCAAATTGCAGACCATTTCGTAGGTTCTAAAAAGGTCAAAATTAGTAATATTCTTGAAAATACGAGATGCGCCAAGAGTGAGGTGAATTGGTATTAAAAAAAATAAATCCTAAATAGTAGTTCTATTTTTATAAAATTTTATTTAGTTCAAAGGATAACATAACTAATTCGAAGCAGAAGCTAATGATTAAATAACAATTACAATAATAATGATAAAATTTTAAATTGCACAATGAAATATTAAAATAAAATTTTCACAAAAAGATTTATTGTAATGTTAAATGGAAGAAAAATAAAATGCGGTAAATGGAAAAAGCACACTAGAAATTTTTATAGTGATTCGGTCAACCTTTACCTACGTCCACTCCCAGGAGTCCTCCACTCTGAGATTTGCACTACTCAAAAGTAACTCTCCTTCTACTCCCATAGCAAGGTGGAGAAGCCTTTACACAAACTCACTTTCACATTCCCTAGTCTGGCGGAGTGTCAGTATGATCAATATCATATAATATGATTAGAACAAAATCAAAGGTTTGTTTGGTATGAATATTGGTACGCCCCAAAATTGTCTCGGTTTATCATATGGTATGATAGCAGTCATACAGTATGATCACTAATTATTAATTAAGCCTTGAATTAATTAACTAATCATGGGAATTAATTTTAGCAAGTATTCAAATATTTGTATTGTATGATTAGATCGTACATCACAGTAAGATGTGTTCAAATTTCAAATATTAAAAACTTACTTAAATTAATCTAGCATCTAGGGTTTTGGGTTGAAAATGAATCATATAGTATGATCACTATCATACAATACAATTAGTTCACAGAAGATAGTTGTTAAGACAAAGTGTTTCGTATAATATGATTTTAAATCATATAGTATGATCTACACAAAAAATAATTTTTTTCTTTAAAAAAACTCTCCCCTTGTGTGTATGCATGATCACTCAGTTTGTATACAATTTTTGTGGACATACTACAGAAATAAAGAAATAATGAAAATACAAAGTTACAGACTCCTTAATATCCTATTCTACCTAGTCTCGAGTCTTCTGTTTTCTTTAGCAGTGTGCGATCTCCCTGAAATGTTAGTACTCACAGATAAGAGTAACATTCAAAATATTTAATGAAGAATAAGATAATTCAATCAACATTATTTTTCATCATCAAAATCTCATACTAAGGGTTATAGAATACAACAATCTCCCCCTTTTTGATGATGCCAAATAATATTAGTTGATAGATAGGATAATATTTTTTGTTGTTTTTTTATTAACATAAATAAAAGAACATAAAAATATGAACAGAAATATATATTTCATTTTAAGTCATAGAAACTAAAATAGACTTCAAGAAACATGATATGTAATAGAAAAGATATAAACTAAGGACAAATAAACTCCTCTTTTTGACATCACCAAAAAAGGAGTATCAAAGACAAGGATATAAAACACATCAGATAGAGACTTTGTATAATGATGGATCCTGATCAGGTGGTGGTGGTGGTGGTTGAAAGAAGTGATGGATGGAGGTAAAATGATGATCGATCAAAGCAAATCTCTCTCCGAACCATCTCATATATTCCTCATATTGTTAGTGTTGTTTATGGATATGAGAGTCAATCCGGGATTCAAGTTTGTCAAGTCGTTGAATGATTTCATTGGGAGGATAGACAGGTGCAGGTCTTTTTAGTGGAGCAGGTCCTCTTGGTGAAGCAGGTCCTCCTATTGGAACATCCTCCCCTTCTTCATTCAAATCTGGCTCAGCATTCTCTTGGCCCTGATGAAACAAGATATGGAAGGAGGTATCCATATAGAAAATAGAGATATTGTTGGGTTCACCGGGATAGGTCAACTGGTATTTGTGGTGAATAATATATCCTATGAGATGCCCTAGGGCCAAATTGATTTTCTTGCAAGTGCTAAGGTGGCGAATTTGGGTCATGTTTTGGATACAATAATAAAATCGGCTTCATCAAATTTATTATTAGACATGATAATGTAAGTGACAATACATAGGATTAGGATCATGCCTATTCTATCTCTAGCTTTGGGTATTATGGATTTCCAAAGAATGTGTTGGATGATGTGAGCATTTTGTATTAAGGACTGTACAAGAGGTTGGTATTAGTTCAAAGAAAAATTTTAAGAATCAAATTGACTGAACTCCAGTCAAACTCATTTATTATGAAGGAGTGGGCTCGAGGTCCTTCAATAAAAAGACTAATATATTCAATGAGGTATGCTTTAGTGATTTTGACATTTTGATGGCAAACAAAAGAAGCAAGGGTTAAGTTGTCAAGATTTACCGTAAGGTTGGAAAAAAACTCATAGAGGAGCTTATAGTTAAATGAAATGGTCAGGGTGAGAAGAAATTAAAGGGTAGTGGAAGTGAAGAGGCTCGTCACCTCAAAGTTGAGGGCTGCTTAATTTAGCACGCGAGAAGGAGTGATCTTTAGCTGAAAGAAAATGATCTTCATGATGATGAGAGGAAGAGGAGCTTCCCAGGACAATTTAGCCACATTTTCTTGAGCTATCCATTGAGTAGAAACGAGTGAAGAAAAGTGTAGTGAAGAATGGTTGAGTGAATTAAGCATGTTTCCCCTCCTATTTAAAAAAAAAAATTAACTCATCACACAGTACGATCAAGTAATTATTTTTTCTAGATGACCGATCAAGAAAAGGTGGTCAAATTACATAGTATGATCAGGATCGTACTGGAAGATATAAATAAAATATGTTCATACTGAGGGGTCATCAGTACGACCTTAGATGAAAAGGTTCATACAATATGAATGGGTAATCGTACAATATGAATTATAATAATATCATACTGACCGAGTTAAATTCGTCCCAATCCATTTGGTCATGTGGATTATATAGTATAAAAGCTAGATATCATACAATATGAAGGGAAATAATATCATACCAAATGATTTGAATGCATGGACGATCAGTGACACATATATCGTATAATATGACTAGAGCATTGTATAGTACGATGTGCATATTAGGGATCGAATCTGGATCGTTGATTCAATAGAGGGCTATAATATGTGCATTTAGTGATGATCGTACATTATGAATTTAAATCGTACAGTATGATATGGATGGAAAATTTAAAATATGGGGAATTCAGTGAGATGAGTGTGTGAAGATCAGGAAACACCTTAGACCAATTTTTTTATATATATTTTTTTTTTATCAAGCATGAATGTTTATAACACTTAGTTTTGTCATCAAGGTGCTAAAGGTGTCATAGGCTAGTGGTTTTGTAAATATGTCTGTCAGTTGATCTCATGTAGCTATACGGTGCAATTTTATATCTCCTTTGGTTATATGATATCTCATAAAGTGATGTCTAATGTCTATATGCTTTGTTCGAGAGTGTTGAATTATATTTTTGGATATGCAAATTACACTAGTGTTGTCACACATAATTGAGATGGTTCCTATGGGTAGTCCAAGATCTAAAAGTTATTATTTTAACCATAAAACTTGTGTAACACAACTCCCTACTGCTATATATTCTACCTCAGTCATAAAAAGGGCTACTGAATTTTTCTTTCTACTAGACTAGGAGAGTAAGGATTGTTCTATAAATTTATAAGTTATAGAGGTGTTTTTCCTATCTACCCTACATCCTTCAAAATTAGAATCTAAATACCCTAAGATTTCAAATGAGATGTTGTGTCTAAGATACCAAATTCCTAAGTTTGGAGGGCCTAGTAAATATCTAAGCATTCAATTGATCGTACTCAAGTAAGAGTCTTTTAGGTCAGCTTGGAATCGAGCACAGAGGCACACACTAAATTTTATATCTAGTCTACTTATAGTTAAATAGAGGAGATATCTAATTATTTCTCTATATTTTTTTTGGTCAACTAATTTTCTATTCGGTTCTTTGTCTAGTTGAATTGTAAAACTCATGGAAGTATTCATGACCTTAGTATTATCTATTTCATATTTTTTCAAAATATCCTTGATGTATTTAGTTTGGCTAAGGAATGTTACATCTTTCATATATTTTACAGTAAAACCAAGAAAATAATTTAACTCTCCCATCATGCTCATTTCAAACTCATTAATCTTTATTTTTGAGAATTTATCACATAAGGTTTTATCAGAAGATCCAAATAAGATGTCATTTACATAAATCTAAACAATGAGAATTTCATCTTTTAACCTTTGTAGGAAGATGGTGGTGTCTACACTACCATTAACAAATCCTATATCTAGTAAGAATGAGATAAGTCTTTCATACTATGCTCTAGGTGCTTGCTTTAACCCATATAATATTTTTTTTTTAATTTGAATACATAATTTGGGAATTATGAGTTTTCAAATCTGGGGGTTACTCAACATAAATATCTTTTTTTATTACCCCATTTAGAAAGCACTCTTAATGTCTATTTGATATAATTTAAAACCCTTGAAGAAAGCAAAGGATAAGAGCACCCTTATGGCTTCTAGTCTAACTACTGGGGTAAAGGTTTCTTCAAAGTTTATTCCCTCAATTTGGTTATACCCCTTAGCTACTAGTCTGACCTTATTTCTTACTATAGTTCCTGAGTCATTTACCTTATTTTTAAAGACCCACTTTATTCCTACCACACTCTACTCTTTAAATCTCTTGACTAATTCCCATACATCATTCTTAGTAAATTGGTTCAACTCTTCTTGCATTACTAGGATCCAGAATTCATCCCCTAAAACTTGATCTATACTCGTGGGTTCTATCATAGAGATAAATGCTAAATGACTAACCTCTTTCCTAAGTTTGTGTCTAGTTCTCACACCTTCCAATGGGTCTCCTAATATTAATTTTTTAGGAAGACTTAAAGAATATCACCAATCTCTAGGCATTTATTCTTGAGGTTCTACCCTATCTCCTATAGTGATGGTCTCTACCCCCTGAATGGCCTCTACCTCTTATTCTTCAAATTTAGGTTCAGATGTCTTATCTTATTTATCAAATACTATATGGATATGCTCTTCTACTACCAGGATCCTCTTATTAAATATTCTATATGCCTTACCTACAGATGAATAACCTAAGAAGACACCTTCGTCAGCCTTGGGATTATATTTTCCTAAGGGAGATTTCTCATTGATTAAGATAAAATATTTGCAACCAAAGACACACAAGTGGGAAAGATTCAGTGTTCGATCCTTAATCAGCTCATAGGTGTTTTATCCAACTTTGAACTAATGTTCACCCTGTTTAAACATAATAAGCATGTTCACTACTTCTACCCAAAAAATATCTAGGAATAGTGTACTCAGCTAGCATTTTCCTAACAACTTCTACCAAGGTTTTATTCTTTCTCTTTGCTATCCCATTTTTCTGAGGAGTCCTAGGGGTAAATAAGTTATGCTCTATTCTTATCTCTTGGAAAAAATATTAAAAATTTTCATTTTGAAACTCCACCATAATCACTATATATTATTAAGATTTTGCATCCTAATTTCCTTTGAAACCAAGTGGAGAAAGTTCTAAATTCCTTAAATAACTCATTCTTATGTGTTAGGAATCTTATCCAAGTGAGTCTAGAGAAGTCATCTACAATCACAAAACTATAATTTTTCTCACCTGGGCTAGCTATGCTAACAGGTCCAAATAGGTCCATATGAAGGATTTCCAGTGGCCTAGATGTATTCACATCCTTGATTGAATGAAATTATAATTTTACTTATTTTCCTAATTGGTAGGCATCACATAGATGGTCTTTAGTGAAGTCTAACTTAGGTACACCTCTAACCAGGTTTTTTTTAGTGATATTCCTAAGTATTTTTATGCTAGCATGGCATAGTCTTCTATGTAATAGCCAAGAGTCATTTATTATTTATTTTAAACATAGTGAATTTAAATTTTCAATATAGTTAAGATCTAATATATTAACATTATTTATATAATTTCCTTCTTATACAAGTTAATCATTTAAGCTAATCAAGCATTTATTGGAAAGAAATTTTATGTCAAATCCTTTATCACATAATTGACTAATACTCAACAAATTATGCTTTAAATCATCAATTAATAAAATATTTTCAATTAAAATTTTTTTAGAATTTCCAATGATACCTAAGCCCACCGCTTTTCTGGTGGTGTTCTCTCTTAAAGTCACAGTGCCTCTAGTCTTTGTTTTAAGTGTAATGAACTTCATCATGTCTCTAGTCATATGTCTCGAGCAGCCACCATCCAGGTACCACATGCTCTCACTAAATCTTTTATGAGAGCATCCCTACAATGTCATTCAAAGGTTAGATTTGGAAATCCAAGTGAGTTTGGGTTCCTCCTTATGCTTACAAGAATGAGATGTATGCATGATATGCTATGATGAATATAATTTAGCTCTCCATATGAGGTTTGTCCTACGATGAATTGTGTAAGTGCAGGCTATGTGACCAAGCATGCTATAAGAGAAGTACCTAACACCGGAAAATGGGCTCTTTAACCTATATGGGTGGTGATACCTCTTCTTAAAGTTGTGTGAAGCATGCAATGCAGAGGGGTTATTCATTTGAGCTAATGGGGATTATGGTTTTTTAATTTCAAGTGCTATAAGTTTTACTTGTAGAGCTTTATTTGCATATTCATAGGCTATCACTTCCACTTTTAAATGATGCTCACTATTATCTATTTCCCATGCAAGTTTATCCAATTTATTATATATTCTTTTCCTAACGTAATATGCGATGTTTCAACAAATTATGTGCATCAGATAACTCAATATGCTTCTTATTTAATGTATCAAATTCATCAAGCAGGGATATTTGATCTCTATCTAAATCATAATGTTCTTTAACTAAATTAGCATGCTCAGTTTTTAAAGTATTAAATTTAATATTAAGATTAGCATGTATTTTCTTTAACTTTCTATATAAATCGTGAATTTTTTTCAGAAATAACCAACAGCTCTTTATATGAAAGTTGGCATACCTCATCTTGATTTGATTGATCAAGATTATTGTTATCCATTCAACACAAATTTGGTACCTCCTCCTCCTCTTCTTCTTCTAGTAATTCTAAGGCAGAGTCGGCCTAAAATGCCTTTTATATCTTTAGATTGACTTTCTTATACTTTGGCTTCTCCTCGCCCTTCTCCTTGGTTCGATGGGTCTTTATATTAGGGCAATTAGCTTAGAGGTGACTTGGTTTTTTGCACTCAAAGTAAATTGTGTTAGATGTAACTTTAGTATTCTTTGAGCTTTTACCTTTATTCCAATTATTTTAATGATGCTTTTTTTCGAATAATTCTTGAATTAATGGGTCATCAATGCTATATCCTCATCTTCCTCTACTATAGAACTATCACTTTCTAAATTGTTTACTTTTAGAGCCACCATTCACTCCTCCTTCTTTTCGCCTACATCATTTTGCCTTTGACTCGCTCCTTGCTCGTAAGCAATGAGTGATCCAAGCAAACTCTCAATTAAATAAATATTTAAATCTTTGGACATAGTGATTGCAGCGATTTTAACATTGTAAGAACTCAATAAGCATCTCAAAATTTTATAAACAATTTCAGAATTAGATATCTCTCTACCTAGTGCATATAAGGATGTCACTATCTAGGTGAACCTAGTGTACATGTCAGATATAGTTTTACTACGTTTCATGCAAAAGAGTTTGTAATCATGCAATAAAATATTTAATCTAAACAATTTAACCTTACTAGTTCTTTCTTACGTGATACACATTCCATCACAAATCTCCTTACCAATATCATAGGTGGACACTCTCATTTTATCTTCTGATTTTAATGAAATAATTCAAGCATTTTACATTTAACTACACAATTTTCCTATCCTCATTGCTCCATTCACTAAATGATATTTAAGTTTTAATGCCATTCAAAAAATTTAAAAGGTGCAATGTAACCTTCTTGTACTAACATCCACATGCGGTAGTCTATAGATTGTAAAAATATAGACATTAAAGTTTTCCATAAATCTAACGGTATGTTGTCCAACAAGGGTGGACGAGTTATGGAATAACCCTCGGCAGTATTACGGTTATCAAAATGTGTCATGATTGATTTTCTCAAGGTTTCTAAAACACTATTTTGAGATGCTGCTCTTATACCAATTGAAAGCAAGAGATGTGCCTAGAGGGGGTGAATTAGTATTTTTAAAAAATTAAATCCTAAATAGGATTTCTATTTTTTTATATTTTTATTTATTTCAAAAGATGACTTAACTAATTCTAAGTAGAAGGTAGTGATTAAATACTGATTACAATAATAGTGATAAAATTTTAAATTGCATAATGAAATATTAAAATCAAACTTTCTCCAAGCACTTATAGTAATATTAAATGAAAAAAAAATGTGGTAAATGAAAAAAGCTCATCATAAATTTTTATAGTGGTTCAGTCAACTTTGACCTACGTCCACTCCTAGAGTCCTCCACTCCGAGATTTTCACTACTCAAAAGTGTTGAGTCTAGTGAATAGGTTGTTAGACCTAAGTTAATGTCCCAAGGCTACCAAGAGGGGGGGTGAATTGGTATTTTAAAAATTTAAACCCTCTTTGAAAATGTGTTGAACCGAAATGAAAATTTTTTATTAAGTTTTTTTTTATAGAAAACATTTTTCAACCACAGAGTTTTTAAACAAAGAAAAATGCGGAAAATAAAAAGCAGTAAAGTAAATGACACAAGATTTATAGTGGTTCGGTCTAAACCAGACCTACATCCACTCCCCAGAGGCACCCTCTGAGTATTTCACTAATACCAATAGTGACTCTCCTTTTGCACCCACAGCAAGGCGAAGAAGCCTTTACAAACACTCTTTTCACCACTACCCAGTGCGGCAGAGAACCATCGTCCTTTTACACAATCCCCAGTGTTGGCAGAGAACCTTCCGTCCTTTTACACTCTCCTAGTGTGGGCAGAGAACCCTTCATCTGTTCACACTTTCCAAGTGTAGGCAGCGAACCCTTCGGCTGTTCACACTCTCCAAGTATAGGCAGCAAACCCTTCGGTTGTTCACACTCTCCAAGTGTAGGCAGCGAACCCTTAGACTGTTCACACTCTCCAAGTGTCGGCTGCGAATCGGATCTCCTTAACAGATCTTCTCACAAGAAATCTAGAAGGAAGAAAGAAAAGAGTGAAGTAATCCAAATTCACAAGTAGAGATTCTTACCTTTAAATACCAAGTGAAGTCTTCACACTCCAGTGGTAGGAATCCTCCTTTGAATGCTCTCTCACACTCTCTCCTTGACTTTTTTCTCAATAGGCACAAAGATCAAATGACAAAAAGATTGGGTGGCAGTCTAATTTGGACTATATATACAAAAGACAAGAAAAACCGCCCAAAAACTGCAAGTTTTCAATTCTGTACGCAGTGGATCGCCCCGTACGATTGTGGATCGTCCTGGATGATATTACTTAAAAACCTTGAAATGAACCTCTTTGTATATGTGTACGAAACGTTTTCGTACAAGCTAATCGTCCCGTACGAACCAAGTTCGTCCAGTACGAACGGTTATAACAAGATCGATTCCAAAAAATGAATATATAAAAACCATCCTAAGTCGGTTGTATCGTCTGGACGAAAATTTGTTCATCCGGACGAAATTCTTACGGAGAGCAAATCGTCTCGGACGATATTTTAATTTCGTCTGGACGAAATTCTTATAGAGAGCAAATCATCCCGGACGATATTTTAATTTCGTCTGGACGAAATTCTTACAGAGAGCAAATTATCCCGTTCGATATTTAAATTTCGTCTGGACGAAATTCTTACAGAGAGCAAATCGTCCCTGACGATAATTATTTTCGTCTGGATGAAATTCTTACAAAGAGCAAATCGTCCCTGACAATAATTATTTTCATCTGGATGAAATTCTTACAGAGAGCAAATCGTCCCGGACGATGTTTAATTTCGTCCCGGATGAATAGGACTTAGAAAATTTTTCTAGCCAGTTCCTATTCGTTCCATGTGATCTTAATAGGAGATAACTGTCTGATCGTCCCGTACGAACTGATATCGTCCTGTACGATCAGTATAAATTTTATATGATCTCCTTATGTGTGCGTGTGTATGTTTTTATTTACTCAATTACAATCACTCCCTCTCAATTAAAAATATAATTTTAAGCTTCAAAAACTAAAGGTATTTCTTGCTGAATTTGATTTGAAGACTTTGTGTTTGAGAGTATGATTCACCTGAAATGTTAGTACACACAAGTGCAAATACAAATCTTCTAAATTTGTTAGGAGATAACTACACATTTGAACAATAATGTTTGGAATCATCAAAACTATATAAGTTGCAAAAATGTAAAACATGCAAATAGCAACTATCTTAACAAAAAGTAACTCTACTTCTGCTCCCACAATAAGGTAGAGAAGCTTTTATACAAACTCACTTTCACCTTCCCCAATGTGGTGGAGTGTCAGATGCTATATCACCCTCCTAATGATGGCAACGGACCTTCTTATTTTTCTTCCTCCTGAAAAAGGCAGAGAACCTTTGAGGACTTTTACCTTGAAGGCTCTCCCCTTAAGATATCTCCCACAAGACTTACCTGGGCCATAAGAAGAGCAAGCATGCAGTAAGCTCATAGCAACTGTATGATCCCCTAACACTCCTCCCTCATATACAAACTCATCTTCTCCTTTCTCTTATAAGACCTAAATATTTCAAGAAGCTCCCTCTCAAGAGTTCCCTTCCTTTGTCACATTCCTCTCCCTCTCTCTCCAATAGCAAAGGCATTAATTATATAATAGACTTTAGGAAACCCTAAAAAAAATTAATTTAGATGTTTCTATTTACATTATGATTATAGATCGTATAGTATGATCAGTTTAAAATAGCTTTTGTCCTGGTACGAAGGAGTATGAACAGGCAATAATTATCTACTAAATCATATAGTATGATATAAATATCATCTAGTATGTATACTATATTTCTTCTAATTGTATAGGATGACCAAAATTCATCTTTGTTCATCATCTGGTATGATCCAATTTGTACCATACAATCAGCTAAAATATTTAGGTTGTCTTGTACGATATATATATTGTACAGTACATTTAATTCAAAAATGAAGGTTTCATCTGATATAATCTTTGGTATGACAAAAATAGCCTTGTTCATCATACAATACGATCAAGGTCGTAGAGTATAATTAAAATAAAATTAAAGGTTTGGCTGCTACGAATGCTGGTACGCCCCAAAATTATCTCATTTCATCGTATGGTGTGATAGTGATCATACAATATAATCACCAATCATTAATTAAACCTTGATTTAATTGACTTATCATGGGGGTTAATTTTAGCAAGTATTCAAATATTCGTACAATATGATGTGTTCAAATTTAATATATTACAAACTTGCTTAAATTAATTTGGAGACTAGGGTTTCGGGTTGAAAATGAATCGTATAGTATGATCACTATCGTACAATATGATTAGTTCATATAAGATAGATGTTAAGCTACAGTGTATCGTACAATATGATTTTAAATCATACAGTATGATTTACATAAAAAATATTTTTTTCCTTTAAAAAAAAATCTCCCCTTTGTGTGCATGACTACTCAATTTGCATACAATTTATGTGGCCAGACTTAAGAAATAAAGAAAAAACAAAGTTACAGACTCCTTCACATCCTATTCTACCCAGTCTCGAGTCTTCCATTGTCTTGAGCAGTATGTGATCACCCTGAAATATTAGTACTCACGGACAAGAGTAATATTCAAAATATTTAATGATTAATAAGATAATTCAATCAACATTATTTGTCATCATCAAAATCTCATACTAGGGGTCATAGAATGTAACAATTCTTAATAAACTTATTTTAATATGGTATAAAGGCAAAGAGAACATAAGGGAGTACATTATAGAAATGTATAATCTTGTTATAAGACTAAGAGCATTAAAGTTAGAATTATCTGATGATATTCTTATGCATCTAGCCTTGATCTCTCTTCATGCATAATTTAGTCTTTTTAAGATAAGATATAATACTCAAAAAGAAAAATGGACTCTTAATGAGCTCATTTCTTAGTGTGTTTAAGAGGAAGAAAGATTAAAATAAAAAACGATAGAAAGTTCTCACTTAGCTTCTTCTTCTCATAATTTTTCTACCAAAAAGAAAATGAATTATAAAGCTAAAGGAGCTACAAATAAAGGGACTTCATTATCTAAAGTGTAATAAACGTAAGATCCAGTTATTTCTTCTATAAGAAAACTGGTCATGTGAAGAAGGATTGTCCAAAATGTGCTAATTAGCTCATAAAAAGGGGTAAAATTTTGAATCTTATTTTTTCTAAAGTTAATTTGGCGTTATTACCAAATCATACATGGTGGATAGATACAAGTGCAACTACTCACATAAGTGTGATTATGCATGGCTGTCTCAGGAGCAGAGTGCCAGCTGATGCTGAAAGGTTCATCTATATGGGAAATGACAATAAAACTTTTATTAAAGTTATAGGCTTATATAGATTGTACTAAGAATTTAATTCCATATTAGATTTGTGTGAGACTTTTTATGTACTGTCATTTAGATAAAATCTTATTTCTATTTTATGTTTGGACAAATTTGGTTCTTATTAATTTGGAAACAAAAATTTTAGTCTATTTCAGAATTCAAAAATCATTTGTACAGGTTCTTTGCTTGATAATCTATATAAATTAAATATTTTTACCTCACAGATAAATAAAACTTTTTATATATAATTTTGATACAAAGAGAAAATAAACTGTTGAGAATTCCTAAATATTATGGCACAAGCATTTAGAAAATATTTCTAAACAAAGAATTGAGAGGCTTGTGTTAGACAAAATTCTTGATTCCCTTAATTATACTAATTTTAAAATTTGTATTAATTGTATTAAGAGAAAATAAATAAATATTAAAAAATTAGATGACAAAAGGAGTTTAAATGTCTTTGAATTAATACATACTTATATTTGTGATACATTTCCTTACAGCTTCTTGGAAAGGTAAACAATATTTTATTACGTTCATAGACGATTATTCTCATTATAGGTACTTATACTTAATACATGAAAAATCAAAATCTCTTAATGTGTTTATGATCTTCAAAGCTAAAGCTGAAAATTAACTTTATAAGAAGATTAAAGCAATCAAATCTATCCATGGTGGTAAATATTATAGTATATATGATTGGATCAGGTGAACAACATCGAGAACCTTTTGTAAGAAATTTAATAAAATGTGGTATCATTCCTCAATACACTATGCTAGAGACTCCAAGTTAAAATATTATAGCTGAGAGACGAAACAAAACCTTAAAGAATATGATTAGTCATTCTTATTTATAAGAATCACTTTTGGGAGAAGCCTTAAAGAATGCAATTTATATACTTAATATAGTTCCAAGCAAAGCAATAAATAAAATCCCATATGAGTTGTGGACTGAAAAGAAGCCTGGCATTAGGCATTTTCATATATAAGAATGTCCAATTGATGATAGGCCATATAAGCCTAATAAAAGATAATTAGACTCAAGAACTACTAGTTGTTATTTTGTTGGATACTCTAAAAGGTCAAGAGGCTTTAAGATTTATGATTACTCAAATAAATCCTTTTTTGAGAAGGGCAATGCCAAATTTATGAGGATGTTGAATATAGTGAGAGTGATAAACTCAAAAACTTTAATTTTGAGGAGGAATATATTATTATTCCTATTATTAAAATTGAAAAAAATTAGGTGGCTATGTTTGATATTATTCAAATTATAAATTAAGATAATCACAATAATCTTGAATTATCTCTCACAAATATAGAAGGTCAATAACCTTAAATTGAAGTATCATTAAGGAGATCCACAAGGGAAAGTAGAACAATAATTTCAAATGACTATATTGTATATCTTCAAGAGCAAATGTTTGATATGGGATTAGAATATGACCCAATATCATTTAGTTAGGTCAAATAATATTCTAATTCCCAAAATTCGATAAAAGCCATGGAAGATGAAATGAAATCAATTGAAGACAATAATATTTGGGATCTTTCTTAATTGCTTGAAGGAGTAAAATCTATTGGTTATAAATGGATTTTTAAAACCAAAAAGGGATGAAAAATGTAACATTGAAAGATATAAAGCACTTCTAGTTGCTAAAGGTTTCACTCAAAAGGAAGACATTGATCATAAATAGACTTTCTCTCTAGATTCTTTAAAAGAATCCTTTAGAATCATTATAGCATTCGTATCTCATTATGATTTGGAGCTACAACATATGGATATAAAAATTGTATTCCTTAATGGAGACATTGAGATATATATATATATATATATATATATATATATATATATATATATATATATATATATATATATATATATATATATATATATATATATATATATATGATACAACCAGAAAAAATTTCAATCTTCTGATTCAAAACATCTAGTATGCAAATTAAAGAAATTCATCTATGGTTTAAAGCAAGCTTCTTATCAATGGCATAAGAAATTTGATCAAGTGATTTTTACTTAGTTTTAAAGAAAACATTATTGATCAATGTATTTATCATAAGATCAGTGGGAGTCATTTATTCTACTAGTGTTATATATCAATAATATTCTGCTAGTACGCAGTGATATAGGCTTGTTGCATGAGACTAAGATATTTCTTTCAAATAAATTTGAAATGAAAGATATTGGAAATGCATCATTTGTGTTGGGTATACAAATTAATTGGAATCTCTCCCATGGTATACTTGGGTTATCACAAATAACCTATATAGATAAAATGCTTAGCTAATTTGGCATAAAAGATTATACACTATGGGATACACCTATTATAAAAGGGGATAAATTTAGTATACTTCAATACCTAAGAAATGAAGTTGAAAAAAAAAGAGATGGATAAGATCCCTTATGGATCGACAGTAAAGAGCCTTATGTATGATCAAGTTTGTACGCATCTGGATATTACATACATTATTGGAATGCTTGGTAGATATTTAAGTAACCCAGGATTGGATCATTAGAAAGAAATGAAATGGTTTATGAGATATCTAAAAAGGACAAGAGATTTCATGCTCACATATTAGAGATCTGATCATTTAGAGATCGTGAGGTATTCCGACTCTGATTTTATTGGTTGCCTCGATAGCAGAAGATCCACTTCAGACTATTTTCATATTAGTTGGAAGAGTTATTTCTTGGAAAAGTGTTAAGCAATCACTTATAACTTCTTCAACATGAAAATAGAATTTATAGCTTGTTATGAGGCTTCAAATTAGGGAATATGGCTAAAAAATTTATTGTAGTGCTACATATTATTGATGACATTGAGAGACCATTAAAGATAGATTATGATAATAAAATAGCTGAGTTAGATTCCAAGAATAATAGGAGCTCGTCAAAATCAAAGCATGTTTACATTAAGTTTTTTTCTGAAAGAAAGGGTTCAGAATTCTCAAAATTCTATTAAACATATTAGTACAAATTTTATGATTGTAGACCCACTTACAAAAGGATTACCACCTAAAGTATTTCATGAGCATATGGCTCGTATGGGTGTAATTTGTTTTGATGAAATGCTAACTTAATGAGAGTTTGTTTGTACTGTTCAATTATTATTAACTTATTTTATGATCAGACTAAAGTACTATTATTTTATTAGAAAACTTTAAAATAAAGTTATTTAATTTTCAATTGCAGTTTAGCATAAAGTATTGAATTTTGGTTATAATTCTTTTGTGTTATAATATTTGGCAAGTTGAAAATAGTCATGATTTGAGATCATTTTACAATGAAATTTTCATGCTACACATTTATACTTGATATATGTTGTTAATTATATTAATATAGTGACCATTGATGGGCTTGTTATAAAAAAATGTGACATAGGTCTCTTTAATTCTATATTAATATAATTGATGAACCAAATTGTCTAGAGATGTTATTTCATAAATATAACAAATATTGAGCTCTTATGGTTATTTTATAATGTATAATTATATGTATATATATAGCCCAAGTGGGAGATTGTTGAGAAATTTTTATATGTGGGCTCATATATATATATATATATATATATATAAGTAAAGTAATGTACATTAGACACTATCTTAAATTCAAAATATTAAATTTTTTATCTATTTAAGAATTAAATTATTTTTTGGCTTGTGTGGGCATCCAAATTAAATTTGTATGGAAATAATTATTTGTGTAGAGGTCAAATATTTATTTTATTTTAACGATGGGCTAAAATAAAAATAAATACACTTGAAGTATAAAAAGGTCATGGTCCCCAGTTTAAACAGTGAAGTTCTCATTTTTCTCATTTCTCATCTTGAGTAAAAAGAATGGGTCTCTCGCTCTCTTAGAGAACGTCGCTTCAAACATAAAAGATCGAAAAATCTTGATTTTGCATTTCAATGGACCCAGGTAGGGTTTTGATAATTTTTTTTTTATGATTTGAAATATCTTTTGGAGATGATCAAATTATTTTTCAGTCTCCGTTGAATATGCTACGTCCTTCAAATATTATCTTGATTGGGTATGAATCTCGAGGCAAAATCAAGTTGGAAACTTCCAAAATTAAAATTGGGACCATCTTAACTTCAATTTTAGTAAATTTATAGTCAAACTAAGCGTCTCAAAAATATGAACCAAACAACAACAAAATCGACTCAATCCGAGTCCCAAATGGTCAAAATCAAGGGTTAAAAGAGCGGTTGGAAGGTTCAAACCACAATTTGGATTACCAGACGGTTTCCAAACATGACATGCTTATAGTCGAATAGAGTGGTTTGATGAGACAAGTCCAATGAGCCCAAGATCACTGAATTCCAACATCACTAAGACATTCAAATGTCCATCAAATGGTCCATGATCACGAGATTCAACATCGACTGTCCATCCAACCACTCCCCATTTACCCTTGATCTCTCACCTATTTATGGGCCATGCCACTCTAGAAATCTATAAATAGACACCTCATTTCTCTTGAGGGGGGGGGGGGGGGGGGGGGGGGGCTCTAATCAAGAAGAGAAGAAGAGAAAAGAAGGAAGAAGCCCCTCTTCGACCATCGCCGGACTTCTGCCGGACCACCACTAGAGGCCCTATCCTCTATTTGACCATCACTTGAGGCCCTCTCCTCTGTCGAACCACTGTCTGATGCCAGAGTTTCATCGTACCACCACTTGAGGGCCTGAGCTTTCGCTAGACCACTGCCTGATGTTGTTGCTCTGCCGGACCACTACCTAAGGTCCGTACTTCTGTCGAACCACCACCTGAGGCTCGAACCACCGGACCACCACTTGAGTCCCTCACCTCCGCCAGATAACTGTCTGACGATGTTGCTCCACCGGACCACCACTTGAGGCCCTGAGCTCTGCCGAACCACCACTTGAGGCCCTCACCTCCGTCGGACCACTGCCTTACATCATTGCTCCGCCGGACCACCACCTAATGCCCGCTCCTCTGTCGGACCACCGCCCGATGCTCGAAATTCTGTCGGATCACCACCTAACGCCCAGACTTCTGCCGGACTACCACCTGAGGCCCGGACTTCTATTGGGTCATCATATGATGCCCAGAGTTCTACCAGATTACTGCTCTACTATAACGATCTTTCTGACCTCAATCTCTGACCAACTACGGTCTTTTGATCCCCTGTCTCCTACCGACTACGGTCCTTCTGACCTCCTTCGCCTACTATGGTCTTTTCGACTTCCATCACCTGACAATGGTCTTTTTGACCCCGATCTCTAACCAACTACGATCTTTCGGACCCCTGTCTTCTGTCGATTATGATCCTTCCAACCTCCTTCATCTAAAAATAATCTTTCTAACCCCGGTCTCCTGCCAACTACGATCTTTTGGACCTCTATCTCCTGCCAACTATGGCTCTTCTGACCTCAATCACCTACTATGGTCCTTCCGACCTCCATCACCAAACATCGGTCTTTCCGACCTCTATCCTCTCGACTATGATCGTGCCGAATAAACAAACATGTCTATATTGTAACACCCACCATGTAATGCACTTAACATGATGTATATTTATACCATCAAGCCAAGGCCTTCTCCCAAGGAAGGGTCTCATTTGTAATCGACTATAAATACTAGTGGATTCATTCAAATTGGGCCAGGCTCTATGGTTTTTCCCCCTTTTCAGGGGTTTCCATATAAAAACTATGGTGTCTCTTATGAACGATATACCCTCTCTCTTATCTGATTGTGTCCTAGATCTTCATACAACGTTAAGACGTTAAATTATATATTTCTCTACCGTCGCAAATACTCTAGGATGCAACCAAATCCTGCAGTGCAAACACCCAACCAAGTTCATTTTAAGCATTTAGATCTTATTATAAATTAATTGAGTTTACCTTTATTTACAATCTCAAGTTGTGATGAATACATCAACTAAAATTGGCAAAACCCTTCTCGTCATTATTATTTCAAAACTATATTCAAACTTAATATATAAGTAAGTATATTACATTTGAGAGAAACTTTGCAAGACTGCTTGTAAATGGTTTATTATGGGACAGGTCATATGATACACAATCATACATATGATTTGGAATCATTTGTAGTCTCATTCTATGATTATATTGAACTAGCAATTGGACATATAGTTTTTAGGATGTTATATTGAGGGCACCCTTTAGTTGGGAACATACGGTTATTTATTGCGAATCAATTATATGATAATGTTAGTTATGTATGGAATTTAATTGTATCGATCAATCTAGTTATATTGTTGCCTCATATCTCATTTTCATCGATCGAGCTCGCTGGGGATTCTCCCCCTACTTGGGTTCGAGTGTTTGCATCCATTTTTTTTCTTGCAACTATACAGCACTACGACTTTGTGTACCCGGGCACAGCGACATTGTGTACCCGAGTGCTGTGGTGATGTATAGTTTGCTTGGAGACAGATAGAGAGTGGAGCACGGTGGTGCTCCAGACCATTGTAGCGCTAATATGCAGACTGGAGATAGAGAGTGGAGCATTGTGTCTCTCCAAACTTGGCCTCGTAGCACTGCGAGGCCAACTGGGTTGTTTTCTTTCTCATTTTTCTTGAATGGTTGTCTCTAACTTGGTGGTTTTATTATATTTCTTTGTTTGTTCTAGAGAGCGTACAGTGCAAGGGTGAAGTGAGACAATGAGAGGGGGGGAGAGAGAGAGAGAGAGAGAGAGAGAGAGAGAGAGAGAGAGAGAGAGAAAGAGAGATTTATACAAATTTCTCTCAATTTTCATAGTGATTTAATTGGTGTGGTGTTCCTTTGTGATTTTTTCCGGCATCAGGTTTTCCCATGTTAAATCTTGAGGTAAAAAAAAATGTTAAATCTTGAGATTCTTTCTATTCATGAGTTAGTACACCAATATGCAGTTGTCAATTTTTAAATAGTTGATGTGATGGCATTAAATAACAACTTTGTCCAAGTAATTTGCACAAAATACATATGTGATGACCGATCATTTAACTTAAACATTAATCTAAAGGGAGATATTTCCATATTAATTGCTTGTTGGTTTGATTTTCTTAACAAAAGATTGGATCCTACCCATCGTTGCTTGTGAGGGTGGTGAAGAGCCAGTTGGGTAAAGCCCAAGTCCCTGATTCGAATCCCTTGGCAAGCAGTGAAAGCCTTAAGTGTTGGCCCGTATAAATTGTTGTGGGTTGCATGCTAGGTCGACCGGGATTTTTACTAGCCTAAGGATAGTGCTTCCTCGTCACAAAAAAAAAAAAAAAAGATCGGATCCAATGTGCATTAAATGAGTGGTCGATTCTCAACAATGTAGCCCAAATCAACATTTTTCAAAGTATTTTTTTGTGATTTTTTGGACTATCAACTTTGTAGAAACTTGGCTTTCAATTACTCTGAATACAACACCATCAAGAATAATTCCTACACCCAAGTGAGGGAATCATTGGGTGTAAACCAGAGTACTTCAAAAGGTGGCCAATTATCACCAACATCTCAGATCCCGTCTAAAATTGACACTCTACTGTTCCATTTTGGATGTCACCATCTACTACACTGACTTTGTTAGCCTACCCGAGCTAATTTTGAATGGTATCTCCTATGCTGCAATATTAATACTCACATTACATAGCACCGTCTACTCAATATCAGAATATAGTTTCATTTGGAACATTTTTTTATCGCTTTCTAAAGCATTTTTTAAGTACAAAAATTTTTCATTTAGAAAACTTGTCCTAAAAAGTTACCTTAAAAAGCGGTAAGAAAACAGCCTCGAATGAAGCCTATAGAATCACATACTCCTCTCTCTCTCAAGAAAGCGAAAGAGAATAGAGAGACACTATATTAAATAGAATTATATTCTCTATCTCTCAAGAAAGCGATAGAGAAAGAGTAGAGAATAAGACATGACAGAGTTATATCGGATATGGCCGAACTTGTGGCAAAGCATGTTATGGGACATTAAAAGAATGAAGCAGCTTGCCGTGCAAGGTGCGAAATCCATCTAACAGCTAACTTGAAAATTAAATGTGCTGTTGTTGCGTAGCTTTACGTGTATGGATTATGATAAGGATACATATGGAATGTATTAAATGAATTAAATGTTTTGTTCCTCATCTCTATTATTAGTCTAAGTTGGTTTTTTTTTTTTTTTTTATAATTGGACGGTCAAATTCATTTTGAGTTGCTGCATTAAAATAAGTTTGAATGTTATTGGATTTATGTTAATAACAATATAGTTTATGCTATAAGACTGATCGATCTCAATATAAATTTAGTGATATAAGGTTCTTTCAAATCTAACACTTGAAAAAAAAAAAATAACGGTGCATGTCCCGAGGCAGCAGTGCAGACTTAAAAAAAAAAGAAAAAAAAAACCCGAGCTGCTCTCTCCTTGTCTAATCCTCTATGGAAGGGAGCTTAGTGCGGTGCTTGAGGCGAGTCAGGTAGGCCCTGTACACACTTTTTGAAGCATGGTGGGGACAACCATAAGTACCCATATATGTGTCATCATACTTGTGAGGTAAAACTATATTTTTAAAATAGGTACAGTGAAGACCCATACACTCTTCGTAGCATTATGGGATTGAAGAACCACAGCTACGGTATCGCCCGACAACTATCATACACGCTCTTTGTAGTGTAGTGGGAAGGCCTAGCTCCCCAAATTTCTCCTAAATGGGGGAGATGCTAGGAGGGTGTTGAAATTTCCAGCAAACAGAGGACTTGATTTGAACAAAACCATAGGGAACATAACTTAAGTAAAAATGATTGGAAATTAATCTTAAATAAATTGCAAGGAGCTTAACATGATTAGATGACCAAATTGATTGAAATTAAACCAAATTTTTTGTAATGTATAATTTAATATAAAAAGGGAGGAAAATAGAGGATCCATGGTGAAAATAAGCAGCTTACCTACATTAAAAAAAACAGCTTACCTACGAGGACCTACAAGAATTTGCAATGGTGATTTACTCATAATGCAAGGGAACTCACAATGAATGTAACAAATTGCATATAGATGACCACAGAAAACATGCAATGAGTTTATTAGTTTGCAAAGGAAGATTCCTAATGAATGTATTAAACCTGCCAAAGGATCTTTTGATGAACATGCTAGTAAATGCAGCTTGTCCACCTCCACTATTAGTTAACTTGTGAACAGAAGCACCAATCCTTCATGAACAATGAATGTTGATGTAAAAATTAATGCAATTATTTGCTAATAGGGATCAATTATGGATGTACTAATCCATAAATTAATCATAACATTAGATATGTTATATAATGACCATTCTACAAAAACACTCAATAAGAGTGAAATGAATTCAACAACACATTCAACATAAAGATGGCAACAGGAGGTCATGCGATTATATGTTTATGACTAGAGCATGGAGGGTTTGCAATTAATGTAGTATCATCCCTATAGTTGATGCTTGTTTACATGCAAACAAGTACAATAGTCTCCTATGAATACATAGCAAGTATGCAAATGAATACACCGATCTCCTACGAGCACAAGATCAACTTGAAAATGAATACATTAACTTGCATGCAAACAATAAAGTTTCTTGCAAATACATGCAATGCAACGCATGATGAATGTGAATACCTACTAGCAATGGCAGAAGATTAGTTATATGCCTAACAGCATGTCTATGGGTGATAACCAATAACCAACAATGAATGCAATGACACTCTTGCAGGCAACAACAATTCAGTGTCGAGCAGATATACTAATTTCCTGAAAGCAAGGCAGATGATATGCAGTAAATGCAAACACATATGAGCTATTGTAAAGGTCTGTTATGCATACAATGTGATATTGATAGCCTATAGACGAATTCAATAAAACTTGTCTAGCACGACAGCTCGCCTACAATGAGCAACGGGTGACCCATAACGCAGCACAACAACCCGCCTACAAGCAAAATATATGTTTAATGTGGTCCACCTACATGCAACCGCTAACAAATTTTGAATGTCTGCTGATAGCAAACATCCCATGATGACATTCAACAAAAGTAACCAATGCTATGATTTATTTGTAAGTAAAAGCAAGGAATATGTAGTAAAAACTATATGCACTCATAAACTAAGGAAACAAATTTGCAACACCAAGTTGTCACACCAGATATCATCTTACTTGCAAGTGATAAGTAAGAGGCCTCTTGATGCTCTGCACATCTTATTTACAAGCTAAAGCACACTCCTTCAAGCTGAATACTGAAGAAAATGATAGCTTGTAAAAGATAAAATGAGCTAAATAGCACTACAGGTGCATAATAAATAAAGTACAATGCCAAGCCACCAGATTTGTAATATTCATACATGAAAATAGAAGGCGTCTTTAACCTTCTAAATAAAATGTTGTGCATATCAAAATATCAACACTCACACAGTTGATTAGTGTCAAGTATTTTAAAGTGCCCTTTTGTATGTATTTGTAATAAGCATAGGATTTTATTCAAGCATACCATTCAACATTGTATTTACATGCAAGATGTTGTGTATGTACAACTAATTAGGATCAAAGACTTGAAACTACCCTCCTGCATGCATTTGCAATAAGTAGAGAATTTCATTCAAGCACCATGCAGTGTTTCATTTACATGCAAAAATATCACACGCAATAAATAAATAGTGTACAAATACATATGCTAACATATATACATACATGTAAATGTATAAATACATATGTCAACATGTTAACATGTCAAAATGCGAGTGCATACATGAGTGTGTATGTAAACATACAAATATGTCATGTTCACCCACTACACTACATACAAACAACTACTATACAAATGCATCATACAAAATGCATGTAAAAGAATATACCCACATGGATATACACAAATGTGATGTCTAAGGATGCTGTGTAGGTCAAGAAATAAACTTAAGTTTGAGCATGATCCTTTTACGTGAATAGATAGGAGTCGACATGGCTCGAACCATCAAAAAAATATACGATCGTATCATTGACTAAGATATTTGTTTTGTATATTTATATTAGGCCTTCAAGGTTTATAATAAGAAAAAATCATTAATAAAGCTATAAAACCAATGATAAACTTGATCCTCTATTAATAAGTAGACATAGTCAATAAGGTTCAACCTATAAAATAAATTGTCCTTAAGTACCCAGATGACGATTGTGTTGAAAGAAAATCTCAACCGGAGGGACCCCAAGCACTCAAAACACCTCTTAAATTCCCATAAAATATATTAATTTAACTTTAAGGTATTCATGAATGATGTTAATATTTAGAATTGAAATCAATCACAAAAATACTTAAAGATAAAATACACATCCACCCTCCATAATTGTTTGTCGAGATAGAAAAATCTAAAAATCATTGCCTCTCACCAAAAGCAAATGTCTAGCCAAGAATATCACTAGTATTCTTTCTCAAATCATCTTTTGCCAGTAAGGATGTGACATATATCCTCTAATTGATGGTCTCACCACCAAATGGCACCTAAGGTAAATTGTTATAATCAGGGCCCTCTAAATGGGTGATCTTGCCACCAAATGACACCATTAAATAACGATCATGCTCATAGCCCGTATGTTCCCTAATGGTGATAAATATTTGAGTAATGAATTATTATGATATGATCTATATGGAATAAAGCCCTCTTTAAGCTAAGATGGATTCAAATTTATCCATTTTGATAAATATTCATCCTAGTTTCATAAGATACTCTTGGATGAAGCAATTCATGGTTGCCGATAAGGATTCTTCTATCATGTTAGGTCAACTATCTCCTCTAACTAAGTAGACCAGGGACCATGATGATCTAGGATGTTGAAATCATGGGATCTTAATTGATTTAATCATCATCCCCCACCATCTGATTTAAGTACAAAGTGGTGAATTTATAATTTTAAATATTAAATTTCAAATACCTAAATCATGCTTTTATTATATACAAGATACTATGTATATGTTTGATGACTAGCCTTAATCAAAAGTTCTCTCTTGTTACTAGAAGGAGTAATTAACTATAGGGTCTTGCGCCTAAAGAAAACCTAAACTTAGATCTTAAAGTCCTCACAAAATAAGGGAGAATTCTCTAGGTAATTTATTGTTCAAAACCCAACTTGCCTTCTAAACATTTACATCAGTCCATAATCATTAAATCTCTCCTCTATGACCCAAAAAATAAAGGGATTGTAGAGAGGACGGGGCATAAATTTTTTGAGCCCATGAATTTTTTGTGACTCCATTATGGATGGTTTTTTTTTTTTCATCTTTGGCTAGTCGTCTGTATGTTGTAGTAGTAGCAAATTAATATTGGCTAAATTTTTAGATATTATAAAATGAATATTTGACCAATTCATTAAAAATCCATCGAAGTAAGATAAAAAATGTATTTAAATTGTTTGCTTATAGTATTTTATTCTATGCAGTATCTATATTTTGAAAGTGTGGGTGATGTATCAATTTTTTATTGCTAACCTAGTTCAGACATGGTGCCAGCATTCAGCTGATAAATACTGTTAATAACATTGAAAACTCCATAGCCACCATTCAATTCAGTGGACTATAATTTGCTATAAATACTACAAGGGATAATGTCATTCTTGTATATAGCATGGAGACAAAAGCTTCTTCATGTTACGTGCATCTGCTAGTGTTGCAAGCCATTGCTAAGGATTTTCCTCGTCAAGGATTTCTATCTTTAAAAGGCTATCTTGGCCAGGAATCCTATCTATGAGAGGATTGTAATTGGGGGAAGAATTTCTGTGGTAGCTGCTAACTCTACTACCTAACCAAGTAACCATGTTGTAGTTGGAAGGAACGATGCTAAAGCTTCCTCATATGGAGGAAAGCTTACAAGTAGGTAGAGAATGAAGAAGAAGAACATAAAGCTTAGAGCTCAGCAAACACTATCTGCCAATCCTTCCACATTACCTGCTCGGGTGATATAAGTGAGTGTTCCTACTCGGAGCAAATTCATCAAACTGAGATGAGTGAATAGGAATAGCACTACTGGTGAGCTGAAATGATCCTTCTGGGAGCGACAACATCAAGGTCTAAACCCCTAGAAGAAGGAGCCACAGACTCCATCTACTAGAGTCTATAAACTGCTGAAAGTGGTGAAAGAAAGAGGATTGATGAAGAGAAATTTTTAGGAGTCTCCAATGATAGAGGCAAGGAGAAAAAGGTTACCACTTGTAGTGGTAGTGAGAAGGGAATAAATAATGCTCCACATGATAAGTATCGGGGTGTGACACCTAAATTGCATGTTAAGGGATCCACTATTGAGAGGTCTTGGTGGAAAGAAAAAAAAATATGGAGGTCGAAGCCTCAAAAAGAAAGGTTAAAGGAAAGAAGAATATGCCTAGGTATAATATCTAGTATAGCATCCCAAAGGTTTGCACATACCAATATAAACCTTCACAAGTGGGTCTTAAGAAAGGTCTATAATAATAGCCGGCTTGACGATCAATACCTTCTAGAATCCACCAAAGGATTCCATCATTCACTGGTGCCATTTAAGGATAAAGTTAGCTTCAATCGTAGCCCACAGATTGAATAAATCTTTATCCCAAATAATTAACTAGAGATTCAGTGGCGACACCGCTTTGAGATTTAGATAGAAGAAGAAGAAGAAGATGTTGAAGATATGATGGATGTCGTAGTTAGGGGTGTCAATTTTGGGTCACGGGTTGGGTTCGGGTCAAACCCAAAACTGATCCAACATTATTTGGGTCAACCCAAACCCATCCCATTTTTGAAAACGAGTTAGTCTTTTAGACCCAAATCCGACCTGCTTCGTGTTCGAGTCAACCCGACCTGACCCAGCTAATTGGCATTAGTAGCTTAGGCCTGAGGCGAAAAGTAGATGGCGGGATGGAAGCAACAACTACAACGGCAGACAGCCAATAGAGGTGGTGGCGGACGGCTGAGAGGGGCTGTGACAATAGAGGTTGGCTGCGGCGTCAGTCCGGCAGAAGCTACGACGGTAGAGGCTGCTTGAAGTGAACGGCGAATAGGTAGAAAGTCCATATTTGACGAGCAACAGTGTTGACGCAGTCGCAAACGGAGCTCACAGACAATGTGACTGACGCCCTTGACTCAAACAAATGATGACGGATATGACTTAGCATCTGCCATCTAAGTTCTGAAATAACAAATGATGTGATGCGATAGATGGACTCGATTGAGCAAGATTGATTTATAAACGGGTCAAATCGAGTTACTATCGGGTTTCCGGTTCAACTAGAACCCAACCTAATTTTACAAACGGGTCAAAATCCTAAACTCAAACCCAACCCGATTCTGGTTCAGGTCAACCCGAACCTAAAATTTTTTAGCCAGGTTCGGGTCGGGTTTTCGGGTCGGGTCAAATATTGACACCCCTAGTCATAGTGGAATATATGGTAGAACATGATGGCGAGGATGATAATGAGGATAATTGACTACTTAAATAGATACACTGATCCCAATACAGGGTTGGATCCATGGCTAGTAGAGGTGGCTACTCCTCTGAAGAAAGTGGAGAAGAACTCAAAGAGAATCCCTTCATTATTGACACTATCATGCTCTTAGATATGCAAAGGTAGAAGAAGGTGAATGATAAAGAAATTTCTCAGTTAAATGATAAGATAACTGGGATGATGGCGCAAATGGTAATGATGATGCAAATGATGGAAAGAAAATTCATTGCTAATCCTACACCCGTCGAGCATACCAATCATCACGCTTCAATTAGTGGTCTCGTAAATACATCATTTCATCAAGCACCCTACCAAGATCTGTTTGATAGAGTGGTAAAATTTAAAAAGTTGAACTTGTCGAAATCTAAAAACCACTCTGACAAATCTAAGAAGGACAAAGCCCAAGATTCCAAAAAAAAAAACAAAGTCCCACTCCACGCTCTCTTTTAGGGCTGATAAGAGAAAATAGATGACGTATAATATTAGCAAAGGAAAATGGGTAGTTTATGATATATATATATATATAATGGTAAGCAGCTAATGTAGTATGAAAATAAGCTAAAAGAGGCCTATTATTTTAACCCTCAACCAAAAGTTGGTACTCATGGAAAATAATAGACCTCAAACTTTCCTTGGTAAAGGTGAACGCCCAAGGCAAATAATAAGAACTAGTGATCGAATGTTCTCATCCATCAAACAAAAGATTAATAAAGAGTACCCATTCAAGATCGAAAGTGTCTCCAAGATATTTCAACAAGCACTCAGAGTGGGTCTTGAATTACTAGAATACAAGAGACCCATAGATACTAGGGACCCATATCATTGCCCATATCATTAGATAAGTAGCCATCCTATTGAAGATTACTAAGTTTTGAAGGATTAGGTAGAAAGAAAATACATAAAGGGAGAATTTGCATTATCGAATATTATATTGGTTCATCCCAGAAATGAATCAATCCAGCTGGTTACATCATCTTTCTTACCCCTGACTTAAGTTAAATAAATAAAGGAACTAGCTCAAGAGAAACATGGGAGACTACGGTCACCAAGATAATCATACAAATGTTGAGGTAGCTTGAAGGAATTTTTGATGTTAGGTAGAAGTCTCCTATTGAGTTGGTGTTAAATCTAAAGGGGTTGCCTATTATACATGTGTCTACTTTTAAACACCACCCTGGCAAAGCTATCTCGTCAAAGCCTAGCAAGGAAAAATCATCCAAGAGAAAGTCCAAATTGAAGAAGCTGAAGGAGAAGAAAAGAGCAATCCAAAAGGTTATTGATAGTTTGGATTATTACTACCAGATCGTAAGATGACTTATTTAAGTTCATTAAATTTATGATGGAGCTTAAAACATATGAAGTAGAAGAAGAAGATAAAGACTTGCTTCCTATGGAGACATCTTGGGTCATCTCTGTGATGTCAGATATGTTGACAAAAAATATGTTGAAAGAGTGACTTCTAAGTCATGTCCGATGGTGTCACAAATAAACTATATTTTGAATGAAGATATATATTTTTTTAATGAAGGTGAATTATATCCTTAAAAAGCATCGTATATGGAGCATGTAAATATGGATGGTGATTCTAAGCCTACAAATGAATCTCCTAATGTGACAATGGTTGAGTTCGAGGAAAATGATTCATTAAATGAGTCGGATTTGGATTAAGTGGCCCAAGTGCAGTTGAGAAGTGGCAAGATTCTATCATCTCTACCAAAGAAGGTAGTCTCTAAGAAAGATATGAGAAAAGAGATAGTTATTAATGAAGACATTATTCTCAAAGTTCCTAAGAAAAAGGACACTTTAAACAAAGGAATATATATTATCCCATTTGAGGAAAATTCTAGTGTAACTCAACATATATGGCATACTTCTAATGCATGAAGATCTTCAAGAAACCTTGATTTAGTCTCTCAAAAATTTTGGAAGATATGAAATGTACTTTGTTGAATGTTGCATGATCAAGGTCATATAAGCTCAGAATGAACCTGTCATTACTTTTATCGAAGAGGATCTGATTCTTAGAACAAGAGATTAGAATCACCCTCTACATATTACTATAGAGAGTGACGACATCATAATCAATTGAATCCTGATTAACTTTGAGTCTTTGATAAATCTCATAAGCCTAAAAGTACTAAGATCATTGTGCCTTGATGTGTAGCATCTTGGGAAAGATATGCTTATGGTGCATGATTTTAATTAGAAGGGATAAAGGACTATGGGGTCATTCATACTCCCTCTTGTATTTGGAGAACTTTATACATAGGCCAAATATCATGTAATTAATATGGAGAGTTTATTTAAGGTTCATTTGGGTCACCTCTGGTTGTATGAATACAACATCATCCTGTCAACCCTACACATGTGTATAATGTACCTCAAAGATAGAAAAGAATTTTTTTTTTTTGGAGATTTCTAACCCTTTATAGTGCATGAAGTGAAAATATATGAAGATGGAAAGTACTTCATTCCAAAAATGCTAAAGCCATCAAGCTCTATTGAAGCCAAAGCATCAAATTCAAAAGATGCAAAGCAGCCCAAGCAAGAAGGTAAAAAGAAGCAAACAAGGAGAAAGAAGGAAATGCTGACTCTCCCTAAACCAGCTATCATGCCCAAACTAAATAGAGCTATTCCTTACCTAGGGAGTGACATAGAAGAAGATGACATCATTCCTGCCAAATCTAAGAATACCTAACAATATTTAGTCAAAGGGAAAAAGAAGGTGGAGTATTTAGATTTTGATTATTATTATGAGTCCATCTATGCAAGCAAGGTGTGATGTGGCTTATCATGAAGAATATATATCCTATCAATACTAGAAAGCATATTCATGGTCACACCTCTTCCTCCACAGTACTTCAAAGAAATTATCCCTCACAAAGTGCATAATATCAAAGAGCTCAAGATGTTTTACGCACTCCTTTAAGTGAAAATACTGGGCCAAGGAATTTATTTTACAAAACTGGAGAACATCAAGAAGAAAAATTGTCTTATCGAGCTCACTGATTATAAGAGGTAATTCCTACAAAGATGCTTAGGTATTATTCCAGAAGAATTAGAATGTTGATGCATAAATAAGGGGTTTATGTAAGTATCACTAAACAACAAACCCATCTCCTTCTAAAGTTATGGTATGAGAAAATTCCCCTCATATCACGAAAAAGATGGGTACCCTTACAAAAAAAGGCCTAAGATTCATTGTACAAAAGTATCCTCGAAAAAAGATTTATTGTGCTATCACATGTAGAGAAATTAAAGTTAATGACAACAAAAAGAAAGATATCTGTGAATTTAATCTTTCAGATCATCCACCCGTAGAAGCTAAACTTGCACCAAAAGAGATTGAAGGTAGTGGATAGGCTTCCATAATGGATGAGTTAAAAGAAGTTAACGTAGGGACTAAAGATATGAAAGAGCTTCTCTGTGAATACAAGAGTTCATCTACTTGGACATATGCTAAAATGCCTAGCATATACCTTGATGTAGCAGTTCATAGATTAGTTATTAAACAAGTGCAATTCCAGTCAAGTAAACTCCATGGAGAATGATATTGGAGATTGAAGAATAAAAATTACAAAAATGATGAAGCTTATAGATGTAGGATTCATTCCTAAAAAAATATGTCAATTGGATCACTAATATTATCTGCATCAAGAAGAAGAATGGTCATATTCATGTCTGTATCGACTTTAAGGACCTCAACAAGGCATATTCAAAAGATGACTTTGTGGTTGCAATATTAGAGATATTAGTGAATAACACATCTAACTATAATATATTCCCTTTTATAGATGGATAAATGAGATATAACTAGATTAAAATGGCTCAAGATGATGGGAGAAACACATCATTAAAATGGCTCCTAAAGAATGATGGTACTACCTATTAGCGAGAAGTGACGCACGTCTTTGATAAGCTAATTTAATAGAAGGTCAAATGCTACTTGGACAATCTCATTGTCAAGAGCATAGACTAAAATGATCACCTAGGTGACTTGAGGACTATATACGAGAGGATCAAAAAGTTTGATCTAAAAATGAATCCCCTCAAGTGTGTATTCATTGTTTCATCTAGGAATTTTTTGGATTACGTCATTTGTTATCCAAGAATTGAAATCAACCACAACATAATTGGGGCAATTATGAAGATGTCGCAACCCAAGAACCTTTGACAACTTCACTTTGTAAGGGAAACTGGATTTTATTTAACTATTCATATAAAACATGTCAGATAGGTGTAAGTTGTTCTCAATTTTGATGAAGAAAGATGCCCACTTCAAAAGGTTGCCAATTAAAGAAATATATGTTAAGCTTGCCCATTCTCACAATGCTAATTTCGGGGAGGCTTCTTATCTTATATACAGCAACATTGGAAGAGTCCCTCAGAGCTCTACTGGCTCAGCATAATGAAGAAGGCAAAGAGAATACACTCTACTATATCAATCAAAGTTGATTGGAGCAAAGATGTATTATTTTTAACTAAGAATCACTATCTAGTGTTGATTTTTGCTATGTAGAAACTATACCATTACATGTTGTCTCATAAAATTACATTGGTATAAAAGAATAATCTGCTGAAGTTTTTTATGATATAACCAGCATTGATAGGTCATCTAGCTAGTTGGGCAGTGATACTTCTATAATTTAATATCATATATATACCATAAAAGATAGTGAAAGAGCAAGTCTTGAAATATTTTCTCGTTGTGCTTCCCATTCCTATAGATTCATTGCTCAATAGATCATACATGTAAAAGAAAATAAAAAATCATGAGTTTGAAAGATATACTTTCACAAAGTATTATTGATTAAACCTACCCAGCCTCCAAATCTAGCAAAAGTTTGAGCCGACATAGGTCTCATGTTCATAATGCTAGAAGGGGTATAATGAGATATTTGTTTGGTCTAACCGAACCCCAAACTAATAACGAGGTTGAATATGAGGCCTTAATAATAGGTCTAGAGATTATTATTCCAATCAGAAATTAGAACCTTCAAGTTTTTTGTTACTCTTAGCTTGTGAGAAATTAAGTGTTGGATAAATTAAGTGTTGGTTGTCTATAAAATTAGTAAGCTTGAGTTGGCCTTTTATCAATGGCAGTTCTTTAAGCTTATGAAGCAAATTCAGATTATCAAATTAGCTAATTACCTAGTCAAATTGACCAAGGAAATGGAAAGTATGAACAATGAGCCTAATCTGATTGGAGTCCACACTTATAGGGACTTAGAGCCAACAATTTTTTAATTCTTATAGGAAGAGGGGTTACTGAATCCAAGTCAACAGGATGAAGCTCTAGTTGATCCTCAATCTCCCTAATAAATTATTTTTAAAAGTCAGCCAAGTGAATATTATATTATCAAAAGGAGGTGCAAAGCAGTGTCACCTTAGAGTCATGATGGTATTACTTAGATGTCAAAGAACCAGATGATTAGAGTATCATTTATTGACTATTTAAAAAAAGCAAACCCCCAACAAATAAATCAATAGTTGAATAAATTAAGAAAAGAGTATTATGATATGCATTCGTCAATAACATGCTATATCAAAGAGCTTTAACCAAATGTGGCTGAGATATTTTGGGACCTAAGAATACGTAGGGTAATGATATAAGTTATTCAAGGACTTTGTGGTGCACACCAATCAGGTCTCAAAATAATAATTAAAATTAAAAGAATGGGTCATTACTAGCCAGCAAAAAGGCAACATTGATCATACTAAGAGGTGTCATAAATCTCAAATATATAGTGATGTTATACATCAGCTGCCAAATCAACTTCACCCTATAGTGGCATCATGGTTTTTTGAATGTTAGGCTACCAATATAATTGAGCTAATAGATCTTCATCATTAGCTGGACACTGCTTCATATGGGAAGCAACCAACTACTTTTCTAAGTAGGCGGAAGTGGAACCATTTAAAGAGGTCACATCTGAATATGTGATCAACTTTTTCACCCATAATAATGTCTATAGATTTGGTATACCACACTGCATAATCTTAGACAATGGTATAACTTTCAAAACTACTAAAATTTATAAATTTGTTTATTAAGATAAAATCAATTGGCATTACTTATCTATCTACAATCTAAGGGCAAATGGCCTAGCAGAGGCCTTCAATAAAACACTAGAGAGCTATTTAAGAAGATTCTTATCAAGAATAAAAGATAATGGCACGCTAAGATGATAAAGTCGTTGTGGGTATACCGTATAACTTGCAAGATGCTAACCAAAGCCAATCCTTATGCACCTGTGTTCAGGATTTAAACAGTCTTACCACTAGAGATCGAGCTACCATCACTTTGAGTAGCTATTTAGCATGATCTTACTCAGGAGTAAAATTCTTGCATGATAATGGAAAAGATCAACACACTAGATGAAATTAGACTCATACATAGCATAATTTGGATATTTACCAGGAAAGGATGGCCAGATCTTTTGATCAGATGGTGCACCACCGAGCATTTCAAGAAGGGGAGTTAGTTTTAGTGTTGAGAAGGACAATCAACCCAAATCAAAAAAATGGCAGTAAATTTATATCTAATTGGGAAGGTCCTTTCAGCATCGAAAAGGTGAACCGTAGAGGAGCTTACCAACTTATCAATCTCAATGGTTAGAGTCCCATGTTGCCAATCAATGGCTGGTACTTAAAGTAATACCACACATGAAGATTACTCAAGAAAATTTTATATTTAATGTATTATATATTTTATGCATTTTTATTAATATATATCATTTTAAAACTCTCTTGTAGTATAAGAAGGTATTTTAAGTATCCCATAAAAATTCCCTTATAAGACAATGAACCTTTTAATTTTATATTTCAAGCGTGTCTACAGTTCTCCCACAAGATAGTGAGCATTTTAAATATTTATTAGGATTGGCATTGTGCTACACGATGAGATCCCCAAATAAATATTTAAAGTTATCAAATACAAATATCCCTTCAGATAAGGCAATATGGCAATTTTCTTTATAATATGTATATATACATGTGATGATTCAAAAACTTAAGAGATCATCTTCTTTAACATTCCAAGACTTTGACGATCAAACAGAATATTTTTGTTTCTATACACTCCAGCAAGTCGAGTTATAATGACACAAGTACTTCTGCAGCCTAAAGCTAAAGTCTGAATGGGTGTATGAGGTAAAATTTAACAAGCCTAAATATGACTGAATTGCCGATAGCTTCATCTACTCAACTATCCATAAAAAGGGTCATAGTAGAGGAACTCATATTTCATCAACCCGTTATTAAGGACTACAAGAAGCATGAAGGCTTATTCGACACGACATGTTTAAGTAGTCGTAGTCCATGAAACTGTCCTAATTGACTGAAAAGTCAAGGTAATAGTGGGAAAGATGAGTCTCAATCAAGATAGATATTGAATGCATGTAAGCTCTAAGATCTTCAACCATGAACGATGACTTCAAATATGAAAACTTTAGAAAATCTATATTGGGGAGAGTATTTCTTTGAAGGTTCAATGGACGGTGTTAAACCTCATTGAATTGAGAGGGGACGAGTGAATTAGTGTTTTTTTTAAATTACAAAAAATATCTTTTTGATATTTTCACAAAAATTAAATCACCCAATACAGAAGCTAATAAACATAATAACAATCATAATGATGATGTTAATTTAATCGAATCAATCTACTACTAACCACAACATTCTCAACATAAATGTTTCAAAGAAAAATAAATTTGTAGAAAATTAAAAAGCAAAAAAATGCATAAAAGAAAGTAGAACGAGCACACCATAACTTTATAGTGATTTGACCAACCTTGACCTACATCCACTCTCTAGAGTCATCCTCTTCGAGTATTGCACTAAAATCTAAAGTGTCACTCCTTTATCCCCCACAACTAGCGGAGAAGCTCTTACAATCTTTTTGCCAACACGGTGCGGCAGAGAACCTTGAATCATTTTTTAACATCCTAGTGAAGGTAGAGAATCTTGACGATCTTCATCCTTGAGGTTCTTCTTCCCAAAGCCACCTAAGAAATCAAACAAGACACTTGGAGGAAATAAGGTAGAAGCTTGCCCAGAGAAACCATGTGGAATCCCCTCACACTTATTCTCCCTGATACACAACATCTCATTTCTCCTTCCCAAAGCTCTTCAATATCTTTCTCATTGATCTCTCTCCAGAAAATACAATAGCCAAAGACTCTCAAAGAGTCCCTTAAGAAAGTATTTAAACAAGGCTTCAAAATACCCTAATTTTTCAATTTTACAGTTACCATTCGTACAACATGATTAATTCAAAAAATTGGTTTTGTTTAGTATGATGGAACAAATGTGGGACGAACTGTTCAATTTCTGTGAACTGGTCGTATAGTATGATCTAAAGATCGTATGGTATGATGAGTTTAATTTCTTTCAATTCATATAGGGTGATCATCGGGATGATTAGAAATCATCCCTATTAATAATCTAGTATGATTTACATCGTATTGTATGTTTAGTTCAAAAGTCAAGTTTTTGTCAAGTATGATTGATATCATACTTTATGATTAATTTGAAAAATTAAGGTTTCTTCCATTGCGATATAAGAGACGATCGAATTTCATTTCTATCGATCATCTAGTACAATTTATATCATATAATATGATTTATCATATTTATTAAACCTTGATTTAATTGACTAAACATGGGGATTAATTTAAATAAGTTTTCAAATATCATATAGTACAATATGGATAGTACAGTCCGATTAGTTAAAAAAATGAAAATTTGAAAAATTACTTAAATTGTTTGGTGGTTAAGGTTTATGTATTAAACTGATTATATAATAAGATTAGTTTAAACTTATTAATTAAAAAATTGCTGATTTAAATTGGTTTAAATCAACTAATCATACAGTAAGATTATGATTGTACGTTACATCATTTGGTAAAATTAGTTCAAAAATTTTAAGAAACTTAATTTTTCATTTCCTTGTGAGTGTGTGCACAGTCACCAGGTTTAGCATCCACCTTAAACAAGACTTTGACTCAAGAAATATATAAAATAAATAATACAAACTCTTAAGAAAATATAAATATGTTATGCCCACTATTGAGCTAATCACTTTGCACGATGTACAATTGACCTGAAATATTAGCACACAAAAATAAATATCAAATAATAATAACATGAGAAATATGGTAGAAAAACTAATAATATTTGTTAACATCAAAATTATAAGACCTTGATCCAGATTTACAACAATCTCTCCCTTTTTTATGTTGGAAAATATTATTGGTTAAAATTTTAAATTAATTTTGTTATCTCCTAAACTCTCCCTTACTAGATGAATTTTTAAAAAATAGGGAGAATTATTTTTATTTTTATTTTTTATGCATGTTCACTTTTCTTTTTGTTTATAAGTTTGACACACAAGCATTTTTTTTTATTAAACGAAATAAATTATAGAGAAAAACATAAAATACAGCTAATTAACTACTTCCCCTTTGACATCACTAAAAAGAGAGAAGAACAAAAAGAACAAACACAACAAAGACTACAACACAAAATAACAGAAAGACTCCAACCAAACACATAACCTAGAAGTAAGACCCCTGATCAAGCGGTGGTGGAGGTGGTGGTTGTTGGAAATAGCGATAAACAATATCAAATTGCTCGTCGAACAATGCCATGTCAGACTCATGTTGTTGTTTTTATTGTTAAATATGGCTATCCATTCAGGACTCTAATCGATTAAAACGTTATATTAACTCCTTGTAGAGATAAGGTTGGTATACTGGTGTAGTTGCTGGCACTAGTGCTGATGCGGGCTCCGACGTAGTTGATGCTGCTAGACGAGCTCCCCCTTCCTCATCAAAATTAGGTTATTCTTACTTGTGCTCCTGATAATGATGAAAAAGAACATGGTAGGAACTATCAGTATATAGAAAGAATGGAAATGATCAGTGTTAGGGATAGGTAAGCTCATATTTTTTTTATCTAGGATGTAGGCAATGACATGACCAAGAGCAATGTTTTGCTTCCTTTTGGTGGAAGGAAGGCGAATGGGAGTAAGAATTTGAATGTAATAGATGATCATTTGGTCTTCGCCAAATTTGATTTCATATATAATAATGTTGGTAACCAAGGTAGGGTCGAGGTAGGAGTTTTGATGGTAGAAAATGGAGTGGTAATTTAGATGAACAAGATAGTATTAAGATGGTATGTATGTAAATATTGTGATATGTAATTAAAGTAGTTTTAAGCATTACGTATGTAAAAACCACTAAAGATATTCAAGCCCATTCTAATATGATTTATGTCAGAATATCATAACTTAATTTTTTTTTAGAATTTATTAGAGTACAATGCTTAACAGTATGTTTGTAATCTTTCAGAATTATAATTCAGAGGATATATGATTTTGGCTGACAATAAGTTTTGCTTGGGATAATTTTTTTACGCTTCATAAAGTTGATGTAGAAAAAGATTTTTTGAGCTTTTATAGAAAGTTGCTTTCTAGTAAATGTTTTTTTTTTAAAAACAACGAAAAAGTAATAGCCAAAAAAAAATTTAGTTATTGTCTTAAAGGTAAAGCCTTAAAAAAGCTGTCTCAATTGAAATCTTATGAGTACTATTTTTTCATTGCTTTCAACAAAAACTTATACTAAAAATTTACTTTGAAAAATAATAAAAAATTTGTCCTAGACAAAAGCTTAATCTTCTCCCTTTCAAAATTATCTCATTACATCGAAAATTGATCTCTTCATGAGTTTGCTCTTGTCTACTATTTCTCTCTTGATTATACGTATATATCTTTTTTGATTAATTAAATTTGAGTTCAGCTCTTAGTTTTCCCACCCAAAAACAAAAAGTTGAGTTATTTAGGCTTCGTTTGGGGTGGCTTTCTTGATGCTTCTTAGAACAGCTTTTTAATACAAAATGTTTAATTTTTATACTAAAAGTCGTTTTGAGAAGTAGAAGAAAAGCCATCCCAAACGAGTCCTTAATTATTGCAAATCAATATGTGACAATCTTGAAGTGCTTCCACTTGCCTTAAAATTATCTTCCCTTTTGGAAATCAATATTGTATAATTTCTAATGCCACTTTCTTCCTAAATAAGTTATGGAAAAGGCATGGAAACAAGGTTAAATAATATAATTATGCTGCCTCCAATCCACTTGCTCGCTTGCTTAGCTTAGATTATTTAAGTGTAAAATTTTGTATATACAATATTTTATAACCCTGGATATCATTGAAAAATTAATTAATGAGAACTTGAAGCTTATTTTTCAAATGACTTAGGTTTCATTTGAGACGGCTTTCTTACTGCTTCTTAAAGCATATTTCTAGTATAAAAATTATTTTTTTCTACAAGAAAGCTACTTTATGAAGCAGTAAGAAAGTTGTCCCGAACGAAGCCTAAACTTTGTTCGGAATAACTTTCTTACTACTTTTTCAAACAGTTTTTTTTTTTAACTTAAAAAAGGCTTGAAGAAGCAGTAAAAAGTCATTCCAAATGAAGCCTTGAAGTACTTTGGTGTCTTCTTCTCCCTTTAAAATTATTGGGTGAGATCTTCATATCTTTGTCCTTTGTTCATAATTTTCTCTTTCTCTTTTAATTATTAGGCACAAATAACATACTGTGCAAGATAGGTGCAATGTATGTATGTAGGTGCATAGGTGTATGTATGCTTGTTATGTACTGCAATTTTTTTAGTACATTTACTAGTCCGGGTCTGGTCGTTGGGCCGCGCGGTAAAGAGTAAGAGTACGTGGCACCATTTTACTGGCGTCCGAATGTAGAGCTACGTCAGGACACCGAACCTAATAAAAATTCTCGTACAAGAGGCTCTTGGTGGAATAACTAATTCTTTGATGGGCCTAACGGCGAACAGCCCTACAGATGCCGGATCACACACTTATTTTTTTCCTCACTTAAAAAGTTGCGGTGCTTGAGAATTTGATGATTATGATAATGCAACACATATGGTGCAACTAACTAGCCGTGTAGAAATTAAGGAGCTTATAAATGAAGAAAATTTAACAATTTTAACCAAGAAAGCCATCATTCACTGGTGGCACATTCCTCTTTTTTTTCTTTTGAGCGTTGCCATCCAAGATTTTTGTGAATTCTCGCCGCGTGCATTTATTGATATTATGATATGATTGGTTAGCTAATTACCTAAAAACCACATTCCCAACTATAAGCGAGCCCAATTAATAAAAAATCTAAAGCCATACTATTTATATTAAGTACAAAAAATAAAAAATATTCTTAAAATTATATATATATATATATAGATAGATAGATAGATATGATTTGTTGGGAAGGCTGCAGCGTATGATAAAGTTTGTTATAAATTTATTTTGTGGAAATAACTTCTTCTAAAGTGGTTCTAAAAAAATTTCTAATAATGAAATTTTTTGAAAGCAGCAAAAAAATAATAGTTAAATAGAAAATATTGTTACAATCTTAAAGGTAAAACAAAAAAAAAATTCCCTAATGAAGCCTTAATTTGTATAAGGTCAAAAGTAAAAAAATGGGGTCTGATTAAATCATTGTTTTAAAAATCAGACCAGTCGGTCCGATCGGTTCAATCATAAACATGTCCTATGGCCAGTCTTATTCATCCTAAAACCCATTTATGCATCGAACCTATCAGAACCTAGCAGAATCGCCGATTCAACGGCAAACTTCTAAACCAATCACGATTCTCTTGAGTCTATTGGTTCAATTTTGGAAATATTTGAATAATTATATAAATTAGTTTAAAATATTTAGAATAAAATATTAAGTAATATTTTAATTTTTTTTAATTTAAAATGTTTAATTTTAAATCGAGTAATTTCAACTAAGCATTTCACAAAGTTTCATCACTTTATGTGAGATATTACTCCATTCTAACTCAAAAGGCAATATAAAGTATAAGCATTTTCAAAAGAAAGTTTCACAACTGATGTGCGACTAAAAAAGTTAAAATTCTTATTTCTTAACTCTTATTTAATATGCCATCCGGTTCGACATCGGGGGTCGAATCATGAACATTTCCTTCTATCGGTTCATTGTTTGGTCCAGTTTTCACAACCTTGAATTAAATATTAATAAATTGTTTATTTCAAATTTTCAGATTTAATAAGAAATTAAAAAATCATATACAGAATCTAATGTGAATTACATAATGAAGAAAAACTTAAAATTAGACAGAATTAGATTAAATATAATAATAATAGTAATAGTTAATATTCTATCAAGTGCATGACAATTATTAGGTGGATTTCCACGCGTACATACCACCAAACTCTTACCTAAAACTTTTTTATTTGCTTATATCATATTTTAATTATTAAAAAAAAATATCTCTAATGTTAATTTATTTAAAATAAAATATACTATTTTTATTTACATAATTTGATTTTATTTAGGCATTAAGATATTATAAAAATAAATATAGAGATTTATGATATATTTGTAATAGCTTTTAATTTTTACTGTTTTACTTTTTTAGACTATAATCATAATTTTGCTTGGCAATTATTTTCAAGTTGTTTGCAAGAAATTTCCAAGTTAGAAAGCTACTTTTTACAAGTGCTTTTAAAAAAGTCATTTTTCTTACAACAACTTCTCAACCATCTTTATAAAAAGCTGTATAATTTGAAGGAAAACAGTTTTTAGTGTAATAATTAGTATTACTATTGCAAGAATAAAATAGCTCAATTGCATTCAGGCCTCGTTTTAGACAACTTTCTTATTATTATTTTTTCTCACGATCATAATTTTTGCTTGCCCGCTCTTTTCTATTGTTTTCAATAGATTTTTGTATTAAAAAGTTATTTCTATAGCAGTCTTCAAAAAAAAAATTTCTCCACAACAGCATTACAATCACCTTTATGAAAAATTACAAACATCTCAAACAGACCCTTAGCTATATTATTTTAGTCAATATACTCTTGTATAGCTAATTTGATAAGTAGAATAGATAAGTTATACTCCCTTTAGATAAGTTGGCTCACTTGTAAGTGCTCACTCCACTTTCTCTGTGATGGCAGATCTTTTTCTTACTACCATTTAATCTTTGTTATGATAATCATCACCCTTGCTTTTGTATCTAACTATTCTATTTATACTGCATACTATAGCAGCCTCTGCCAATAATTATTATCTCATTGTACTGCCTGTGCTCAGGCTAAATGTAGTCGTCTTTCATTTCAGTTCTCATCTACTAGGTCTCAGAAGTGTTTAGAACTCATTCAAAGTGATGTATGGGGTCCTTCCCTAATAGTTTCTATGCAATCTTACCTTTATTATGTTATTTTTGTCAATGATTTTAGTCATTACACATGGGTTTTTCCTCTATACTCTAAGTCAGATATGTGCTATATTTTTCTTCAATTTAAGAAGCTTGTTGAAAATCTGTTTCAAAATCATTTGAACTGATCGTGGTGGCGAATATGTTAATGCAACACTTCAACATCACTTAAATAACTTTAGTATAATCCATCAAACTTCATTCCCATATACCCCTCAACAAAATGGCATCTCTGAACAGAAACATCGACATATTGTTGAGATTGTGCGAGCTTTACTGTTTCCTCATTCTCCATTCTCTGATTTTGTTTTAGCTGCTTCTCCTTGCTTGTGCTAACCTCATGTTGTGTAGCTTGATTCCTGTCTTCATGGTATCATAGTTGTACGTGTATCCTCCAGCCTTCTTTCAGATGGCAGCTTCATCCACCACTACCCCAATGGAAGCCTCGGGCTTCAGCTCTCCTCCCGCTGAGATTGCAATCCCACCACAACTAAATTTTTTTTATGTCAAATGTGAAATCCATGGTTACAGTTCAACTAACGATTGGAAACCATCTTATATGGAAATCTCAACTCTTTAAACTGTTCACACCAAACAATTTTGATGGTCATCTCACTGGAACCACTATTCTGCCATCTTATATGGAAATCTCAACTCTTTAAACTGTTCACAGCAAACAATTTTGATGGCCATCTCACTAGAACCACTATTCCGCCGGTGAAATAGATCGTCTCTTCAAATTGTAATAGTACAATCAACCCTCTAGATACAGCATGGCTACTCATTGATCAGCATTTGGCGTCTGTTATTTATTCCACAGTCTCACCTTCTCTCTTGCCTTATATACTCGATCTCAATTCTGCGCATGAAATATGGTTAACACTTGAACGTCGGCTACAATCCACCAATCGATCTCTTCTTCTTCAACTCAAAGGTGAGCTGCACCAACTAAAACTTGGTGATAAAACAATGTTTCAATACCTTTCTAACATCAAAAACAAGATTGATGCAATTGTTGCCGCTGGATCGACTATCGACATTGAAGACATAATACACTACACTTTAAATGGCTTAACAACTTCATACCAGTCCTTCAAAACAACAATACGAACACAGCTCACCCCCATCTCTATCGATGACTTCTATGCTCTTTTATGTAGTGAAGAGCTTCATATAAATGTAGAAATTAGTCGAGACTCAATCAACTCTTCAGCTGGTGATCCAAATATTGCTCTAGTTGCTACCAGAGGTTCATTTCGTAGGTGTTCTTCTGCTCACGTCGCAACCGTGGGACATTTCCCTATCATCATGTTTCAGGTCGCGGATACTCTGGTAGACCACCCACTGTAGGTTTTAACCAAGCTTCTACGCGCGGTGACAGATGACCTCGCTCAACTATAGATTGTTAAATATGTGGGAAATCAGGCCATTCTGCTTTAAACTGCTGGTATCGACATGATCCCAACTATACGTCTGCACCTCAAGCATACATTACCACAGAGAACTCTCATTAGGCCGAATGGTTTTTAGACTCAGGTGCCACAGAACATCTGACCTCCAATGCCTCTCAGATTTAGAACATTCAACCCTATACAAGCTCATCCAATGTTCAAGTCGGCAATGGACAGCATCTGCAAATTGCCAACACTAGTCAAGGATTTCTCCCCATAACTCATCGTAAGCTTCACCTATCCAAAATTTTTCATGTTTCGCAACTCTCACACAATCTTATTTCTATTCACAAGCTAACCTCTGATAATCCCTATTATGTCTTACTTGACACTAATGGCTTTCTAATAAAGGACTCTAAGAACAACCGAACTCTTCTCTATGATCCCAATCTTCATGGTCTCTACCCAATTAACTTAAGAGCATCAGTTTCCTCAAACTCTTACTTTTTTTCTACAACAGCATTAGCCACTTCTACTCCAACTACAGCTATTTGGCACTGACGCTTAGGCCATCCATCACATACAACTCAACAGTTCATTACCGCAATTTTCTCTACAAGCCCCACTGCCAATAGTTCTTATCTCATTATACTGCCTGTGCTCAAGCTAAATGTAGTCGTCTTTCATTTCCATTATCATCTACTAAGTCTCAAAAGTGTTTAGAACTCATTCAAAGTAGTGTATGGGGTCCTTCCCTAATAGTTTCTATGCAATCTTACCATTATTGTGTTATTTTTGTCGATGACATTACACATGGGTTTTTCCTTTATACTGTAAGTCGGATATGTGCTCTATTTTTCTTCAATTTAAGAAGCTTATTGAAAATCAGTTTCAAAATCCTTTAAACTAATCGTGGTGGCGAATATGTTAATGCAACACTTCAACATCACTTAAATAACTTTAGTATAATCCATCAAACCTCATGCCCATATACCCCTCATCAGAATGACATCTCTGAACGGAAACATCGATATATTGTTAAGATTGTGCGAGCTTTACTATTTGATGCTCACCTACCAAGTAAGTTTTGGACTGATGCTCTTCTAACGGTTGTCTACCTCATTAATCGTCTACCATCTTCATCTAATCATCATAAATCTCCTTACGAATGTTTGTTTAAACGTCCACCCAATTATTCCCATTTATGAACTTTTGGATGCTTAGCCTACCCATGGCTCCCAACTCACATCTCTCACAATCTAGCTCTACACTCCGAGCCATGTATCTTCCTTGGTTATTCTCCAAATTCTAAGGGGTATCGCTGTTTTGATTTCAAAAACTCTAAACTCTACATATCTAGACATGTTCACTTCCACGAGTCAATCTTCACATTTCAATGTGATAGCTCAAAGCTTGCCTCACCGGCTCTTACCAACATTCCTTCCTACCCCAGCCATGTTAATTCATGTTTCCACTATTCAGAGCCCTCTACCTAACTCCTCAGCTACAACTCAACAGACCAATCCTAATTCTACCACCATATCGCTTCCTTTGGCAGAACAAGTTATTGTACACCCTCGGCCAACTGAAAGTCCTTCCTCTACAATACTTCTAAGTTCCCCTCCACCCAATTATTCGATGATCACACGGGCTCAAATAGACAATCTTAAACTGAAGCTAATTTTTTATCTTGAACACACAGTCATTCTATAAAATCTAAATGGCTTTTCTCAAGTATTTAAGTATTCAACTCGGTGAAAAGCCATGAATACTGAATTTGAGGCATTACAAAAATAGGGTACATGGATATTAGTTTTATATGAGCCTGGTCAAAATGTTCTATGCTCCAAATGGCTATTCAAAACCAAATATAATTCAGATGGTTATGTTGCATGCTACAAATCAAGGCTTGTAGCTCAAGACTTTAAGCAAGGTCATGGACTGAACTATCATGACACATTCAGCTCGGTCGCCAAATTTGCGACAACTCGTCTGTTTCTAACTGTTGTTGTTTTACATAGTTGGTCTATTTTGTAGCTGGATGTGTCAAATGCCTTCTTACATGGTGTTTTACATGAAACAGACTATATGAAATAGCCTATTGGGTTTGTTAACTCCCAGTTTCTGCATCATGTATGTCTACTACAAAAGGCCATCTTTGGCCTCAAACAATCTCCCAAACAATGGTTTGATACATTATCCCCTACCTTCTCACCTATGGATTTACAACTAGTACTGTCGATCCATCTCTTCTCTTTTTTCAACGGGATTCAACTCAATTATATATCATCGTCTATGTTGACGACATACTACTTACTGAAAACAATAATACTGAAATGGATAAATTGATTCAGGCTCTTCACTCCAGGTTTAATATGAGAAATCTGGGAACTCTAAATCAATTTCTCAGTTTACAGGCTACAACCACATCCTATGGCATTCACCTGAGTCAAACTCATTATGCTAATGATATCCTCACCAAAGCAGCCATGGCAGACTGCAAACATGTCCTAACTCCATTACCTATGGCCTTACCCACTGCAGATCCGACAACTCACCCAAAATTCTATCGTTAAATTGTTGGGTCCCTACAATATTTGACTCTAACTCGCCTGGAAATGCTGTTTGCATTGAATTTTCTTGGCCAACATATGCATCAATCACAAATGATACATTTTCAGATGCTCAAACGTGTACTTTGATATGTTCAAGGTTCAACTCAACTTGGTTTACCTATTATACGCTCTTCATTGCAGTTGACGGCCTTCGCTAACTTCGATTGGGACTTCGATAAATCTGATAGACGATCAATCATAAGCTACTGTGCATTCCTCAGTAGTATCTCATATCTTGGATGGTCAAGAAGCAAACTTTGGTTGCTCGTTTCTCAACCGAAGCTGAATATAGATCTATCTCCACCACAGCCTGTGATTTAATTTGGCTCCGTCGACTTCTAAGTGAATTTTGAGTTCCTATGCTTACTCCAACCAAGCTCTATTTTGATAATGTATCTGCTCTTGGTTTGGCCAACAATCCTATATTTTATGCTCGATCCAAACATATAGAGATTGACTTCCATTTCATATGTGATTGTATTCAGTCACAATCCATTTTGGTTCATTATATTCCAACTATAGATCAACCAGCTGACATTTTCACAAAGTCGCTTCCTGCAGCACAGTTTGCACTTCTTTGTGACAAGTTAACGATTCAATTACCATATGTTAACTTGACAGGGGCTGATAAGTAGAACATTAAGTTATACACCCTTTAGATAAGTCGGCTCACTTGTAAGTGCTCACTCCACTTTCTCTGTGATGGCAGAGCACCTTTTTCTTACTACCATTTTATCTCTGCTATGATGATCATCACCCTTGCTTTTGTAACTAACTATTCTATTTATACCGCATACTGTAACAGCTAGAAGGCAAGGAAGTAATGAAGCAGATCAAGAGTTTTCCTCATTCTCCATTCTCTGATTTTGTTTTAGCTTCTTCTCCTTACTTGTGACAACCTCGTGTTGTGCAACTTGATTCTTGTCTTCACTAATAAGTAGAATAGATAAGTTATACTCCCTTTAGATAAGCCGACTCACTTGTAAGTGTTCACTCCACTTTCTCTGTGATGGCAAAGCACCTTTTCCTTACTACCATTTGATCCCTACTATGATAATCAGCACCCTTGCTTTTGTAACTAACTATTCTATTTATACCGCATAATGTAGTAGTTGGAACAAGATTTGGATCACCAACTGAAGAGTTGATTGAGTCTCGACTAATTTCTACATTTATATGAAGCTCTTCACTGCATAAAAGAGCATAGAAGTCATCGATAGAGATGGAGGTGAGCTATGTTTATATTGCAATTTTGAAGGACTGGTATAAAGTTGGTAAGTCATTTAAAGTATAGTGTATTATGTCTTCAATGTCGATAGTCGATCAGCGGCAGCAATTGCGTCAATCTTGTTTTTGATGTCATAAAGGTACTGGAATATTGTTTTATCACCAAGTTGTAGTTTGTGCGGCTCACTTTTGAGTTGAAGAAGACGAGATCGATGGAGGATTGTAGCCGGTGTTCAAGTGTTAACTAGATTTCATGAGCAAAATTGAGATCGAGTATATAGGGCAAGAGAGAAGGTGAGATTGTGGAATAAATAGCAGACACCAAATGCTGATCGATAAGCAGCCATGCTGTATAGAGAGGGTTGATTGTACTGCTGCCATTTGAAGAGACGATCTATTTCGCAGGTGGAACAGTGGTTCCATTGAGATGACCGTCAAAATTATTTGTTGTGAACAATTCTAAGAGTTGAGATTTCCATATAAGATGGTTTTCAGTCGTTAGTTGAACTGTAACCATGGATTTCACATTTAACATAAAAAACTTAAGTTGTGGTGGGATCGCAATTTCAGTGGGAGGAGAGCTGGGGCCCTAGGCTTCCATAGGGGTAGTGGTGGATGAAGCTGCCATCTGAAAGAAGGCTGGAGGATATGTCTACAACTATGATGCCATGAAGACGGGAATCAAGCTGCACAACACGAGGTTAGCAAAAGCTAGGAGAAACAACTAAAATAAAATCAGAGAATGGAGAATGAGGAAAACTCTTGATCTGCTTCATTACTTACTTGTCTTCCAATTGCTACAATATGCAGTATAAATAGAATAGTTAGTTACAAAAGCAAGGGTGATGATCATCATAGCAGAGATCAAATGGTGGTAAGAAAAAGGTGCTCTGCCTTCACAGAGAAAGTGGAGTGAGCATTTACAATTTAGCTGACTTATCTAAAGGGAGTATAACTTATATGTTCTACTTATCAGAATCCTTATAAGTTGCGGATACTCTGGTAGACCACCCACTACAGGTTTTAACCCAGCTTCTACTTGCAGTGGCAGACGACCTCGCTCAACTATAGACTGTCAAATATGTGGAAAATCAGGCCATTCTGCTTTAAACTGCTGGTATCGACATGATCCCAACTATACATCCGCACCTCAAGCATACATTACCACAGACAACTCTTAGCAGGCCGAATGGTTTTTAAACTCAGGTGCCACCGAACATCTGACCTCCAATGCCTCACAAATTCAGAACATTCAACCCTATATAGGCTCATCCAATGTTCAAGTCGGCAACGGACAGCATTTACAAATTTCCAACACTAGTCAATGATTGCTCCCCACACCTCATCGTAAGCTTCACCTATCCAAAATTCTTCATGTTCCGCAACTCTCATAGGGAAGCAGCTTTGTGAAAATGTCAGCTGGCTGATCTATAGTTGGAATATGATAAACATAAATGGATTGTGACCAAATACAATCACGTATGAAATTAAAAAAAATTATTGTAAAATATACATGCATAACAATAAAAATATTTATAATTAAAAAAATAATTTTAAATAAATCCTTGGCTATGATATCATAACATTAAACATACCAAAAAAAAAGGAAAAAGTCATTTTCTATGAAACAAAGATGGTAACTTTAACGATAGTGACAGTGTAGTTCATTTGGGCGAGATGGAGAAAGGAAGGTTTATTTTGTAAATACAAAATCATTTGTAAAACTAATTTTTCCAACTGCAGTTTTGTTCTGTAAATACAAAATTTTGCAAGTTAAAAACACACATTTAAATATATTTTTTGTATTTACAAATGATTCAAACTGAAGTGTCGTTAATTGTATGTTTAAGCATTACAGGTGACTTTTCTTTATTAATTACATATTCAAACTCCATTAATATTTGTAGTTACATTGATCATCGAACAGCCATTCAACAAGACGCCAGCACGTGCAATTTTAAATTATAAATATGCAAAACAAATAATATAATGTAATGCAATATTTGCGAAAGGGCTTTTTCATTGCATAATTGAACTGGAGTTCCTCAATCCAATAGTAAAGTTTTCTTATTTGAGATCATATTACTAGAAAAAAATTTTACTAAAAATTTACTTTTAATCCGAAAAATTTTGTCAATAATTTATAGATTTTCTATAATGTAAATCCAAATATCATGTGATTTAGGCTTCGTGTCATCGTGTTTTTTTTTTACTTTTAATAAATTTTTATATTAAAAAATTAATTTAGAAAATAGCAAAAAATTCTTAATTAACTCATTTTTAAGTAAGGCTTCTCTATATCATCTATTAAGTAGTATAATCTTACTCCTATTGATCAGAGATCAATCAAGTATTAAATTACATGAGGCCATCATGAGAACCACACCTATTTTGGAGCTTTGCTCGACTATGTCCAAAGAATTTGAGAATTGTGGCAGCAAAAAACCACATGAAAATTTGATATCCGCCAAACCTTTGGATCTATTATCACTTATTAAAGAGCGTAAAATAAAAAATGAATCAGTGTTGGACTAAAAACACTAATGTTCAAACTCATTTTTAATTCAAATATATAGGTCTAAGTCAAATTGATCGAGTCAAAACCAGGTTTCTAGATTGACATAAACCCGACCTAGAATTCGAAATGGGTAGAAAAGAAGGATTTGAACCTAACCCATTTTTAAAACGGGTTGACCTAAATTAGAAAAATTTGGGTTATGTTCGAGTCGTATTTTCAGATCGTGTCAATTTTTGACACCCCTACATCTCACAATGTTGTCTTTCAGATGAAAATTTGATCTCCACTTTTGGAATTTTTATTCCAACATATTTTTTAAACTCAAATTCTCACATAGTTAATATTATCATAAGAGATAACTATAGTCAGCAAACAAGTGTAAAGAAAAAGGCAATGGGGAGAATAAACCATGGTAAGTATACCATTAAGAGTCATTAAGCCATTGTAATTAAGAAACATACCAACCTAAACCAACCTCCTAATTTTCTTATGATGGAAGATACATACTTCATACCTAGCATTAAATAAATTTAGACTTCATTTGGAACAGTTTTTTTACTGCTTTCTAAAACAGTTTTTTGTACAAAATTATATTTTTAATTAAAAAAAATCACTAGAAAGCTACTTTAAATGTAGTAAAAAATTGTCTCAAACAAAGGGACATCTTTTTTACTGCTTATTAAAGCAATTTTTTAGTACAAAAATTAAAAATTTTGTAGTAGAAAGCTACTTTTAGAAGCAATAAGAAAGTCATTCCAAATAAGAGAAATTATTCTGTGTGGACACCAGATGCACCTTTATGTTCGAATGTCGTGTTACCGAGCAGTACCGAGCTGTGGTACAGTAAAAAAGTGATGTGGTGCATTTTTATTCGACGTCGTTCAGTATCCGCACATAATAATTTTTCTGGAAAGGAAGCCTTAATATCCACCTCCTCATATAGCCTTCACCAACTATACAGTCTTGTCCTTTGTTCATTTTCCCCATTTTCTTAAGAAAAGTTTCCATTTGAGTCCCTTGAAAGCATATATATCCAAATGTGGCAACACGAACATGAAAAAAGAATGCACATCAATGCCTTATTCTAATTGTATATAAATCATTCAGCCCTCATGCGCGAGGAGAAAAGAATGTCACATTCACGATGCAGATTTTAACGTTAAGCAATGAAAAAAATATTACGTGTTGAGATCTTGGAAATAGAAAAGCTGTGAAAGTCTTCAGCCCAATGTTGCCATCTTTCTGTATTTATATGGCAGCTTTGTAGGCGTCTCTCTCTCTCTCTCTCTCTCTATATGTATATATTCTTAGGCTATTTATTGAAGTCAAAGCCCTGTAAATTTATCAAATTGGTATGAATTTGAATTAATTTGAACCTAGGTTAGAATTTCACAAAAAAAGAGGGTTGGACCATGTTCGAACAATAAATGACTTTTGAGTTCAATGAATAGTTCATGAATACAAGAGGTTGCCCTCAGATAGGATAATTTTGTTTAAAATGAACTTTTAGACATATTTCTCCAAATAAATATATAGTGAGATACTGGACAAATTATATATATTATGAAACATATAAAGTACAATTTTCCTATAATTATTATCCTTTTAAAAGGATAAAAATATTTGTTATTTAGCTTATCTTGCTTATTAATATATTTAAATTATCAAATAATAATACAGTTTTTAAGATCTACGTAATATTATATTATTTTGATCATATCAAAGTAGTTTTGAAAAATAATAATAAATGTTAATGATTTAAAGTAGCTCATTGATCATCTTCTTTTAATTTTTATTTTCTTATTAAATACTTAAGATTATTTTAAATTTAAATTATTCAACTATATTGATGGGCAGAGGCAGAACCATCATCTCTTTTGAGGGCGGGCAAAATAGAATTATGAAATGTATATTATTATGTATGAAATAGAAAAAAAAAATTGTTCATAAAATTTAGGAAATTGCATTTATTGAAGGTAAACAAAATAGTTAAAATGTTTATTTTTTAAGGAAAAAAAAAAGATTTCAAGATCAGCATTTGCCCATCCTGAGCTATTCCTGGTTCTACCCTAATATGTGTGAGCACAAATACCTCTTATCTTTTCCATATGTGAGTATGTATGGATAATGATAGCCACTTCTGGGGGAAGGAGGAAGATCCTAAACAGATCATTCAAAAGAAGGCATACATAATTACTGTGGTATTCAAAGACGTTGAAAGTCCAACATTTTGAACTGATGCCTAAGCCTTCAGTTTCGTCTAAGCAATTAAGTTGAAAAAAATATGATTGTGAAAACAATTGGTAGTTTACCTACTTCAATAATTGTTTAGACACTGCGAAAATTCTTAATGGTGGATATATTTTGCAAAGATTTTGTGGTGGTTATAAATCCACTTCAAAAATAAATTTGTAGAGTTTATGGTGATTATAAATGCTCTAGAAGAATGCTGTCAAAGAATACTATTCATGAAGTGAAAACTTAGACTTCTTCTTTGTTCAGAGCAACTTTCTTACTGTTTTTAAACGTAGCATTTTAATATAAAATTTATAGCTCGAAAAAATTTTATACTAAAAAACTACTTTAAAAAATAGTAAAAAGATGTCGCGAATGAAGCCATATATGGTGATATATTGACAAATTTTAAAATAAGTATTTATTTTATTTTCAATTAAAAAAATATTTGTAATTGGATCGGTAGCATGGTAGCCCAAAGGAGGATTACTTGAATTATCTCAATTGTAATCTAGTGTTTGATCCAAATCTATGTGTGAAAGACACCAGACCTTATTAGCAGGTAGAAACTGGTGAGTTAGGGCCGGTGAGAATGGAGAATGGAGAGAATAAAGGAAATTTTATAGGAAGCTTAAGAGAATATGAGACTTACATGACCAGAGTATCCACTATCAATCCAGAAAGATCTTAAAATGCTCTTTTAAAAAGTTCTTCAAATTGTTTCTTATCATCCATTGTTTATAGGGCTTTGATGGCTACATGAAAGGCTTCGCATGAAAATTCAAAAGGTACAATGCAACACATAATACCCATACAATGCTATACACTGCCCTATATTCTTGTCACCTACTGACTGGTTGGAGGGAAAGGTTGAGAGGCTTTAACTAGTTGCCTGATCTAGGTGAGCTATGTGATGTTGAGTAGATGAGGATGAATGCGTTTGGGATAGTCTGCAAGTAAATATTGAGATGAAATTAAAGGGGATTAGCAGTTGGTGAATCAGTTGATGTGGCCGGCAACATTGATGGAAGCTCTGGGATCACCCTGAGAAAAGAAGGGCGATTGAGATGCTGTCATGGGGGGGGGGGGGGGGGGGGGGGGGGGGGGGGGGGGGTATTACTGGCTCGAATGGTCGTAGTGAGTCAAATTGGAGGTCCACAAATGAGTGCCATCATGTACGTACCTAAGTTTGGTGAGAATGACATCCTGAAGGAGAGATTTTGGGAAGGCCCAAGAGAGTGACATATGTTGGTCATTGCGGGCAAGTTCTTTGGTTAGTTATGAGCGAATCTTCTAAGCGGTCCTTCGAGAGAGTGAATTCTTCTATTGTGACTCGCCAGTTACATGCTAATTAATATCTATAAAATGTATACATATATGCATCTAATGAATATATATAGTGGAGATTAGGATGCTTATATAATGTATATAAAATATAAAAGTAAATCTTACATTTATATATGCTCACAAGAATTAAAGAAATCTATTGTATACTTAAGGAATTAAGCATTATTCATAATATTTTTGGATCCTTAATGGATTTTGATTTAAGAGGATAATTTTTAAAGAGAAATTATTTTGATGATATGAGCATCTATAAAAATTGAATGACTTAAAATGTAAATAAAAAATTTGGGTAAAATATTCTAAGCTAGCTACATTGAATTAGTATACGGTTTAGGGTCATTAAATATATATATTTTAAAATAACTATAATATAAATTTTATTTTATTAATAATATATTATACTTATTTCAAAAGAAATTTAATTTTATAAAGCTCATCATGATTAAATTTTAATAATTATATCTTAACCTAAGTTTTCTCTTTATATAATACAATTAATTTTTTTATTAAATCATTTATATTTATTAGTTGTATTATGAGGTAATGGTGCAGCTAACAAGTTTTCTTAATGGGGTACAAGGAGCTAACAAGTACTCTTAATGGAGTACATAAATTCTTTTATTTTTTTCTTTTTTGAAGGGGCATGAATTGAATGTTTAGAAACATCAAATAAATAAACATATATATATATATATATATATATATATATATATATATATATATATATATATATATATATATATATATATATATATATATATATATATATATATATAAGAGGGATTGTGGTCGGCGGTGACGGTGATCGAAGAGAAATCCGATGGTAGCAGCGTTAGATGGATAGAGCAAGAGAGCTCTTAAGTTTTCACCTTTTTTCCTCTCCCTTCATGTGAAGAATGATGGGCTATTTATAGTTTTTTTTTATTGACATGTCTAGTAAATATGAAGAAGATCAAAGGTAGCATGAAAGTGTTTCATTGGATGGTTGGTATTATTTTCCATGATTATAAAGTATTTATCAGACATTTAGATGCCTTAATGAAGTCAGAAATGATTGATCTTGAGCTCGCTAAATTTGCCTCGTTGAGTCACTTGATTTGACTATATGCATGTCATATTCGAATATCATTTGGCTCTCCAATTTATGTTTTGAATCTTTTAAGTATACTTTGGTCCTTTAATTTGAGTTCATTGGATCATTGGATTCATCTCCTTGAGATGTTTACTTTGATGACTATAAGTTTGCTGAAATCAGAATTGGATGATCCTGAATTTAGTTTTGAAAGTTTTCAATTCATATTTGCATTGAGATTCATGCCCGATAAAGATAATTTTTTGTGTCATATCAATTGTCCCCTATTTTCGGACATAAAAATTTCAGGAGTCCAAAAATATTTGTTGAAACATTTTAAAAAATTGTTGATGAGAAAGTTCAAAATCAGACAAATTATAAGATGCGGCCGCCCTTTAGATGCAAATGTGGACGAATCAATTGATATTGGGGTCATGAACCAAGCAAAAAGTCTTAGATTTGTAGCTCAGACTGGTAGCTTAGAGATTGTCATTGTCGAGGTTATTCGAAAATTTGGAATTAGACATGGAGAATATTACCATGACTAACAATTGACAAAGAAAATTGGATTTATGGTCAGATGGGACTTAAAAAATCTGTCAAGCAGTGGAGTAACAAATGCATCAAAAGTTACCCCCTCTACTCTTTATCAAGGCGATGAAACAAAAAAAAGACTTCTAGAGAAATATCAATTGATGAAGTTGCATCAACTATTACTTTTGATGTTCTGACGATGATTTGTAGGAAGTTTTATATACCAAATGAAGCATTGATCATTTCTATAAAAAAAATATGATCGAGCCCAATATCCTCCACCATGATTTATAATAGTGTATAAGATGACGCTACATTCATGAATGAGGTTCCCCTGGGCTGCTGAATTGCTGGAAATCTTTAAGGAATGTGGCATTGTATTTGTATTGCCTCAATTTTTGTGTAGAGAAATAATGATTATTGTAGATATGATTATTTTTTTAGAGAAAGGGGGTGATACTGAAATTTAAGTACTTATCTAGATTGTATAAATTCACAAGTGATTCTCAAGGTCACCTTTTCCTGTCATGGCAATAAAAAGTGGTTAGATTCATGGCGCAAGTTCCTTAAAAAAATGGATAAATTCATCCTTTTTTTGTGAAGAACGAGTGGGGGCTTCTAAAAAAATAGGAGAAATTGAAAGAACTACCAATTTCACCCCATGTAGGAGAGGAAGAAATATTAAAAATCCTTAATATTTTGTCATTCTAATATAGAAAGCTTTAGCGGGAGTTACACTACATTAGTCGGTATGTGGTCGAGGAGAAACTTTTTAAAGTTGGGCTTTCCATTCAAGCAGGGAGATTCCATGCCATCTGGTTGAAGAAATCTAAAAAAAATCATGAAAATAAGTCATGGGGCTTTCAAGTCTTCATCCAAAAAATTTCATGAAGGCAAACAAGAATATTTATCCTCCTCCTTAAAGAAAAGGAAATTCGATGACAGAGTACTCTTGTCAAGTGATGGTGATAGATGTACATAAACTACACATTCTTTGATGACCGATATTATACCTCTTGATTCAAATAGTGGGAGTCGACCATTAAAGTTACTCATTGTTGAAGAGATATTAAAACATATTTGGATGAAGACATCGTGCTAACAAAAGTATGAGTTACCTCAATCTTCCTTCTCTTCCCCTTTTTTCTTCACATTTATTAACATAATTATATTTTTATCAAAGATGATCCAAAAAGTAGACTTGGAATCCTAATTTGAATCAATATTGGATGATTGGAATGCTGAATTTATAAAAGTTAAATATATAGAAGGAGAGTATGAGTGAAGACTGAAGATGAAGATTAAAGAAACATCAGGCTTGGAGAGCTAATTGGAGGAATGCAGAGCTGAGCTTGTAAGAATGTCCACTCTCTTTCTCTTTAAAATCAGGAAGCTAACCTTTCCCTCCATAAGTTAATTGAAGCTTGTGTAAAAATAACTCAACCAAAAAAAAAAAAAAAAGTAAAGACACTTCCAGTAGAAAAGTGTGTCCTCCAGGCTAACAAAGAAAAGATTGAGAAATAGAATAAGAAATTACAAGATCGCCTTTCAAAGAGGGAGATAACCATATTAAATATTAAAGCTCATATTAAAGTCGTATCATTAAAAGTTATAGAAGAATTTAAGAAGTCTCCTGCCTATCGTCGAGAAATTCATGATCATGTCAGAGAGGTATTTGACAAATTATTTGACGTTGGATTAAAAGATCTTGAGCATCAAAGTCTTGAGGAAGGCATTGCTCATGATTTTTTGGAAGGAGTTCGCTTGATATAGCGTAAGACTAGGGTTTCAATTAAAAGGCTGACTTCTAGCCATAAATTCAAGGATTCTCCTTCATATTCAAGTGATGATGGTATAGAGAGTGATATTAGAAAATATCTTCAAGTGATAATGAAGATATTGAGATTATGCATTTTTTTTATTATGAAATACTTTTGATAATCTCTTGTTATCTTAGATATTTTTATATGAGATTGATGATTAAAGTAATGAATATTTATCCTTATACATGAACTGTTTCAGAGTTCTTTAAACATTAATTAAATATGTTTTGATATATTACTATCTAGTTATAATAATTAGAATAGAGGAATTTATTCAGCATTTATCCTTTTGAGATTGTTAAAGAATCAAAGAAATATATATATATATATATATATTATGAGATTTTTAAGCCTTATGAGATTTTTAGATATTTGTACCTTTTAAGGTTTTTGGCCTTCTAAGGTTTTTAAAATACCTGTGCCTTTTGAAGCTCTTAGTCATTTAAGGTCCTTGAATGAGTTTGTGTATTATGAGGCTTTTAGCCTTTTTAAGATCTTTGAATGAGTCTGTGCCTTTTGAGACTTTTAGCCTTTTAAGATCTTTGAATGAATATTTGTCTCTGGTTATTTATTAAAGTATTGTTCGATGTAGTTAACTTGCATTGAAAAAGGTTAAAAATTTCACATGGGATATTTGACACATATAAGGTTGTTTGTTAGAAAGTTCCTCGATGATGTTAACTTGTGTGGAAGAGACCGAGAGAATCTATTAAGGATGTTTGACCACTTTGAAGTTATTTTTCAAAGCGTTACGTAATGACGTTAACCTGTATGGAAGAGGTTGAGAGAAATAATTAAGGATGTTTAACTTGTTCGAGGTTGTTTGTCAAAGCATTGCTAGATAATGTTAACCTATGTGGAAGTGGCTGAAAGAATCTACTAATGATGTTTGACCTATTCGAAATTATTTGTGAGAGCATTGCTCGACAATGTTAACTTGTGTGGAAGAGGCCGAATTGAATTTCCCTAGGATCAATGATACAGTGTTTGGGAGGGGGTAAATACCCACGTGTATCTTGAATTAAAACGTGAAGATTGGTTTATTTTTAAATCGTTACTACCTTTTCGAGGTCGAAACTAAGACATTGTAAGAAGTAGAAGTCAATCTGGAGACACTATAGAGCTTGAGTTAATTATGAATATTAACTCCAATCTAATTTCAATATCTCAACATATGTGAGGATATTTATATTTGGCTGAATTTTAAAATTTTAAAATATAATTAGAAATAAATTGACTATTCATATAAAATCAATTTTAAAAATTTTAAAAGCAAAAATTTTATTAAAATTTAGTTAGAATATTTGACCAATTTTACTCTTCCTCAATATTATTTTTTTCTTTTTTTATTGTGGAGAATTTCGCATATAATTTTTGGCCCATTAAAGACCCCCTTTTGAACCTAAAAGTCTTTCGAGAAAAACAATATTTCATTATCTCACAATTTAAAAACATATTCTAAAGAAGAAGACGTTAGAAATTCTCTAAAAAAAAAAAAAAAATAAATAAATAAATAAAGAGGCAGTTGGGGGTTTGGGTGGTGGTCATCCCCATTTCTCAATTTAATGAACCCACCGCATCTTTGTTCCATGCGGGTCGCTGTCCCTAAAGTCGTTTATCACGGTCATCATGCTTTCCGATTACCGTCGGTAACGGGACAACATTTTATTTTCAAGCAGCCAATAAAAAGGCTAAAAGCCCTACTCCGTCCCTCCCGTCCCTCCCGTCCCTATTCCTCTGAAGTTCAGATAACGCTTCTCTCTCTCTCTCTCTCTCTCTCTCTCTCTCTCTTCGGCGGAGAATTCAAATCTCTCACTCTCTCTTTTAATTTCTGATATAAACCAGCGATGGATATCTTCAATAGCTTTCTCAGCGTGATTATGCATGTTTTGATTACTGTGTTCTTGCTATTCTATCTCCCCATCGCCTGGATTTGCAGACTGACAGCATTTGTCTTCGTTAAGCCCTTTTGCAAAGAAGATGTTAGGGGAAAGGTGGCTCTGATAACGGGGGCTTCTTCCGGCATTGGAGAGGTTAGTAATTTTATTACAAATCGGTATATTTAGCTGCGTATGGTTATTAATTAAGAATGGTGATAGCTTCAGGTTGGGACAAAAGGTAAATTTGAGTTAGAAATAAATTCTGATTATGATGGATTTTAATACCGTTGATTTGCTTGACTCTTTTATTTGTTTTTTAATATTTTATTGGTGGGCGGCGGCTGTTCAGATAATAGGGTTTGAATGCTATTGTGGAGGTCCTTGGGCTTCCCATAGTCATTTTCCAAATATGTATGTATATATATAGTAAAATATATTTTCAGCACCCGATGGTTCGCAAATTACATTGATGCCCTTGTTAGATATTATGAAAAGATGGAGATTCATATGAACATTTACGTGATGTAAAATATACTATTTACTTATCAAGCTTTATAAAGATTTTGATAGATATAAAGAAACTTGTCAGATAAACTCTTTAATTTAGATACAAAATTGAGGGCAATTTTTAACGCAATGATCAAATTTGTTTATATATGAAATTAATATTAACTATTTATACTATACTAATGCAACCCAAATATGGAAGATCATAACAAAATTATAATTCATATTTTTTTTTTTACTTTATTAAATTTTAAATGATTTGATCTTAGAACACACAAAAAATTTGCTAGTTTTTTTCACTTTGATGTTATAAATAAAAAAGATTTGGATAGGATGCATCAAATTTCATAAAAATATTATCTAAACTTGTTAATCAAATATAAGTACTAACTCAAATATAATTTTTTAACAAGAACATAATATTTTAACTCTTATATATATATATATATATATATATATATAATTACCGTACAAAACTCAAATAATCATATTTATAAATCTAAAAATACCTTAAAAATATTAAATTTATGTACTTGTGCATGCCATTATCAAATTATCAAGAGTTTTAATGAAAATTTGAATTTAACTGTGAGATTTAATATTTTGGTGGGAATTTAACAGGAGGGATAAGGATGAGGGCTCTATAAATAAATAAGATTTTAGTGTTATTTTAAAAAATAAATAAAATTTGGACAAAATGTGTTTTATAACCATATAATTAATGAAATATTAAATGCCTGGATTATTTATGACTTAGCTGAACATCTAAATTATTAAAGCTAGACTTACAGTAAGCGGGGGGCCATCAACGCTCATTCCGTATTATTAATTGTGTCACATGCACCTTCAACCATTTACTGTTTCTCCGAATCTGGTAGCAGAGCATTTGGTGTCCTATTTATACCGTCCCTACCGGCCATTTCTATATTTATTATTTTTTAATTTAAACATAAATTTAATGTATGAGAAGTGCAATTTCAGAGCTTAACCTATGTTTGAGCAATAAAAGTTATGAAAGGTAGTTATTATCCCTTGGTTGTAAATGAGTTTAAGTAAAGCTCCAATGTTGCTTGTCTGTTTGAGTTTGATCAATTAAATTAGTTGAATGTAAACGAGACATTCAATGAATTTCAACACACGGAATCATAAGAAAAATGGGAAAAGATAAATTAATGAGAAATTAAGAGAGAGAAAGAAGAGATTTGCATTTATGTATTGATTTTAAGAAAGGCAGAGGTTGACCTAAAAAAAGGTTAGAAATTATTAAAAAGGATCATTTTTAATATATTTAAATGAGAGTTTGACTCTTAATAGGAGACCATAGGGAAAAAAAATCATTTAGTTAACCACACATAGTAAGATAAAGACTTGTTCTTGTTGTTGCTGTTTTTTTTTTTTTTTGTATATGTTGAAGACACTTTTTTTAAAATCATGCTTTTTTCAACATTTTGATGATTGCTTGTGTCGCTTGAAATGATTTTGACTAAATATTATAATTTAATCATGTTTTAATAAAAATATGTGATTAAAACTTTTATTTACACAATTAATCGTCACATTTTTTAAGCATATGATTAAAAAATCAAAAGTGCAGTTCAAAGTATTGATTTTTTCATGTTTATAAAATGAATATGAATAAAATTTAATATTTAACCATATTTTTAGATAATATGTAATTATAGTTCAAATTTACGATGGATAAAATCTTAAATATTACGAAAATGGACGAGCTTTTTTTCAAGTAGTGTTTTTTTTTAATTTGTTTTGAGGTAGTAGGATTATTAAATGGTTGTTTATTTTATTTACATTCAATTAAATTATAATTTCTAAATAAAATACATTGAAAACAAAATATAAGTGCATTGCATAATTATACACTATATGAAATTTAATTTAGCGTGTAAGTTACGAAGCTTGATTGACATGCTATGATGCATCGACACTTCTCGTAGTGTAGTGTCCGACACGTATCTGACACGACACGCATCCGACACTACAGGAAAATGCGCCATTACCAACGGACTTTCCGGCGAACTATTTTACGACGGTAATATCGACACATGTACCGCAGAAGTTTCGCCGTTACTTTAACGGCACATTATCCGGCGGAAGTTTTGCAGGTAATTTACAGGCACACATTCCGCCGGCATTTCTTAGTGGTCCGGCGCATATTCCGCCGGTAACGACTGACAGAATTACTGGCGCATATTGCGTCGGCTTACTTAAACTCGATGAATCATTTCTGGTGTCTTATCCGTCGGCTAAACTACCGACAGATAAGACGCCGAAAATTGCGCCGGTTAAAGCTCTGTTTCGGCCTCCACCGAACGATTTCTCTCATTTCTTTTTCTCTCGCGTTGAAGGACTGTTGCGCATCCGAGAGCTAAGTCGATGCTGCTGTATCGCCCCTCTCCTCGCTCAAGTCCCAACGCCCCGAAATCGGCCTCTCTTTGCTCAAGTTCGCAAACTGCCCTAACGTCCAACTGGCAAGCACTTCTTTGCCGCGTTTGAGAGCTCCCCCGACCGAACCCTCGCCGAATTTAGCCAAAAGAAGCCCCGAACACCACTGGTAAGGGAAGGTATTATCTCATCACCTTGAGTTTGAATGTTCTTACTATACATTTGCAAGAGAATGTATATTGGAGTGTAATTTTTGTAAAAAATAGCTTTAGTGAGGGGATTGTGATTTTGGATGATCAAGTCATTAATAAAAATATACGTAATTAAGAGTTATGGTGAAATAGATGGGAATATTGTTAGTATAATTCAAGTTGGATGGTTGAAATAGAGGAATGCGTTGGGCTTGTTGTGTGATATAAAAGCCCCCTCAAACTTAAGGGGAAATTCTATAAGGTGGTCGTTAGACCTACAATGCTTTATGATGCATAATGTTGGACATAAAAAGAGAAGCATAATATTAAGTTAAGTGTTCCAGAGATGATGATGCTCAGGTGGATGAGTGGCTTTACTCTTATTAGTGATAAGATTGTACATGAAAAGGTTCAAGTAGCTCTAGTGGAAGATAAGATTAGATAGAGTCATTTTAGATGGTTTAGTCATATAAAAAGGCGACCTTTGATGACCTGATTAGGAAAGTAGATGTATGTACTAGATTTGACCCAGTTAGCAATAATTATTGTTAGAATTTAAATTTTATTTGAAAATAACATATATGTGAGAAGGTTGGAGTAGCTCCAGTGGAAGATAAAATTAGAGAGAGTCGTCTTGGATGGTTTGGTCACTTAAAACGATGGCCTTCCGAGCAGGCTATAAGACTTTGTCAATAAATATTACAAAATTATCCATAGGTTTTCGGCGGATTTTTTCTGCCAGAAATAATGACGGTAATACAATACAACAAAATTTCAAGCGAAAATGTGCGTTGTTACTTTCGGCGGAAATTGCGTCGGTAATGTATGCCAGTAACGGAACGATGTCTATTAGTAGGCGTATTATGCGTCGGTAATTCCGGCGTTTACTATCCGCCGGAAAAACCGGCGTATCTTACGCCAGAATATAACAACAAAAAAGGCGTCGACTGTGTTTTTTTTTTTCGCCGGCATTTCGTCAGAACAACCGTCGGAAATGTTTCTGGCGTAAAAAAATTTGCCGGCGTTTTCTTTCCCACGTGCGAATCACCGTCGAGAAAATTTGCATCAGAAATGCGTCGAAAAGGTGTTATTTCCGACGTTTTTTAGTTGTTACCAGCGGATGGTTTTGCATTTTTCTGTAGTGCAACATGCCTCTGACACGTGTCAGATACGCCGAAAATATGTTCGATTAAAAAATATTAAATACAAATTGGATGCGTGTGTCCGACATGCGTGTCTTAAATATTTTATGATTTTTTTAAATATGCTTTCATGTATTTCAATTTTTTATTTATTGAAAATATAAAAAACTAAATTTTCTTATTTCCTATCCACAATACAAAATCAATCCCTTGCAGCCTTGCACTCAATATCCTATTCATGGAATATTCTCATTTTAATTTTTCTTTGATGAGTTGCAACTTTGGTTTCATAACAATGCTCAATGACATCAACCTCTGACGTCATTACAACATCAATATTTCAATATCAAAATCAAAATTTGATACTTTTGACATTGATGCTCGACGCTAGAAATTTCTACACCCACAACTTGACAGTTCATCTTTGTTCGACGTCGTCTTAACATCGACAACCAACTCCCTCTCAACATTGATGACAGACGCCCTCTTGACATTGACGCTCAATACTTATTGCATAACATCGATGTCCGACTCTTGACAGTATTGTCATCTCCTCTCTCGATGCCTGATACCCGACATCATAATATTAATCATTTTAAGCACAAATTTTAGTTAAATGACTTATTATTTCTAAATTATTTTTAATATTATACTTATTCAATTTTTATACACTATTTTTAAAATATAAAAATTATAATAACGTGTCCAACCCGTGTCTGTGTTTTATATTTTCAATAATTGACGTGTCCAGTATTCGTATCGTGTCGTATTCATATTGTGATGTTCGTGTCCATGCATCATAGCTGACATGTGTCATGATGCTAAAAATTATGTTTGATATATTTTATTCCAAAATAATAGTTAGAAACAACTATGATAATACAAATTGATCCTAATTTATTAAAGTTTTGATATGGTTTGGATGATTAATGGGTGTTCCATTACTGAGTTTCTGCTTCATAACATGCATGCATAAAAACTTCTATTATGCTTTTTTTTATACATTTTAAAATTATAGAGGTTTGTTTAGTGAGTGTTTAGCTCATTGCTCATTATATAAACTCAATGCAAACCCACTAAAAGCCCCTTACAACAACCTTTGCATATGGTGTTTTTCCCTCATTGTGGTTCTCACTTGCTTGTTACTCCCTTTTTACAAAGCATAGCATACATTTTGTATGTGTTATTTTTTTTTTCTTATAATAGAAGCGTGGCCTTGGACTTGTCTTAAACATACCCCTATCTTGATTAGAAGCATGCCCTTTCTTAAAAGATCTCCCCTAACCAATAATCTATCAGTGGATTTTCGAATCTTGCACCTACAAACTTAGAAATATCTTATCTTTAAAAGATCTCCCCTAACCAATAATCATATCTTTAAAAGGAAGTTATTTTTTCATCCAATGAGTTTGCATTATCTCTCTCATATAACATATTGTATTGAAATTTTTATATAGGAGGGCGATACGGAGCATATATCAATATGATTGATATTCCTCATCAACAATCATTCTATTATTCCTTAAATCTCAAATAATAGAATTAAACTCATTTTAATATTATTTAATAAGTTTCGAGCAAGTTCAATCTTTTCTTTTAATCATATTTATTTTAGAGGCTTGTGGTTGTATACAAATACTCCAAATTAAAGCCTTAAACCTTCTATTGGTTTATGTTAGATCACTATCAAAGTTTCATCCACTAGACATGGTTGAATCGTTGAAATGTCATTTCATCCATCTTTATGTTATCTTTCTTACACATGGTTTTAGGCATCTTAGCACACACCTGTTAGACTAAAACTCCATGCATCATAGTTCTCTAAAGCTTAAAATTCTTTGAGCCATCAAACTTGTTGATCTTATTGATAATTATTGCCTCATAAACCTTCTCCCACATACCAATTGTTAGGAAACAACTGTCTAACTTGGAAGCATTATCCCATGAGTGAATTTAATGAACTATAAAGTAATAGTCAAGTTTTCCTAAGATTTTGGAGCTAAGGCAGGCATAAATTTTTGTTAGCCTATATCATATTATGTAACTACATTATCTGTCATGCCCATTTGGAAAATTCCCGGTCATAAATGGGGAGTGCTTGTAAAAGCAAGGTCAGTGACTGTGAATGGTAAGAAGCGGTCAAAGAGAAAAATAAGGCATTTTAATTGTTTCCTCTAATACTCTTTCAAAATCTTATCCACCAAACTTAGTTCAATTGTTAACAAACTATTTTCATTTATTTTTATCTTCTCTACTCATAATTTTAAGCATCTTAACAAACCCCATATATACCTTAACAACACCCTATTAGACAAAAACTTTGTGCATCATTGTCATCCAAAGACTTGTCAGCAAAGACTTGACCTAATTGTTCATACCCCAGCTCTCAACCATAAGTTCATGATTTTGATCTCTACTCCTCACACAATTGTTTTTTTCTTGAAAAAAATGAAACACATTTATACTTTGCTCTTGTATTAAAGGTTTGTCCCCATCAATAACTTTTCTTAAATTGTAATTGTTTTTATGCACTTTTATAAAGTGTATGTGATAGATTTCAATTTTTTCAAAAAATATGGTTATTTATAGTTCAAAACATGTTTGAGTCATCAAACTTCTTGACCTTGAATGTTAATGCAATCATATTCTTCATAAATCTACTCATTAATGTTAATTGTTGCGAAAAGAGTATCTAACTTGAAAGTATTAATCTATGAGTATATATGATTAACCACGAAGTAATAGTCAATCTTAACTATAATTTTGGAGCTAACATAGGCATAATTATTTATTAGCCTAGATCATAATTTGCGCTGCATTTAATACTGTGTCTATTTGAAAATTTCCATCTCATAAATTGGATTGATAGTTAAAACATACTCACTAGTTATGATGGTAAGAAGTGGTCCGAGAGGAGAATGAATAAAATTGAACTACAATTTTTATCATTTCACTAAAAGGAAAAAGAGGAATGGTAAGCTTAAAAGCTAAATACTCTTTGGCAGAGGAAAAATTCCGACCTATGGGTATATGAGAGAAGTATAAGGAAGAGAGATAGGAGTTAGGGGACAACACCATGATTTTATATGATTCAACCTACTAAGGGGTTGTTTGGTTGGAAGAAAAGTAAATGCAAAGCATAGTGAATGCTTTGCTTTTTCACTTTTTTGGTATTTGGTTGGACAATTGAGTAAAGTAAAATTTTAAATTCTCCGTGTTAGTTCATTATGCTGGCAAACTAAACCTACTCAAATTGAGCGAATGAGAAATTCCGCAAGCGCGCATGCTCGCGCGAGAGAGTAGCCCACTGGAATCCTCCTTCATTTTTTCCTCCTGCTTCGCCTGAGGCAGAGTTATGTACAAATGTTTTCTTTTCTCCATTGCCTTTCAACTTTGCATGCAGGATGATCTTGCTTTGCTTGAGGAGTTGCTTCTTCGGCTCCATCGTTGCTGTTCGACGTCACACGCAGGAAGATCCTGCTTTGTGTGAGGAGTCGCTTCTTCGACTCCATCATTGTTGTTTGACTTCGCACACAGGAAGATCCTGCTTTGTGTGAGGAGTCGCTTCTTCGACTCGATCATTTCTATTGGACTTCGCACGCAGAAAGACAGAATGATCCTGCTTCGCGTGAGAAGGGCCAAAGCCTCTCTCATTCCTATTTCGTTCAATATGTTGCGCATGCCAAGGGATGAAGTCCAGTCCCCTCTAATCTCTTTGTTACACATAAGAAGGGCCAAAGACTTATCTCCCTCAGCCGCACGCAAGAGTATAACCATTCAATGATTTCCCCCACTCGCCCGTCTCTTCTTAAATTCAAATAGTGCTTAAATTCAAATAGTGACTATTGCATTTGCTTCTTCTTTGTTCGTCCCAAGCGACCATGAGTACATGACATTTTGATTTAAGTGATTTTACTTTACTCTGCATTCATCCAACTAAATAGGAAAAGAAAGTTTCCTGTATTCAGTTTATAGCCAACCAAATAGACTTAAAGTATTTACTTTACACTGCATTCATTTTGCACTGCATTCATTTTACAACCAACCAAACAATCCCTATCTTAGAGAAGAGGGGAGAAAAGTTTAATGTTATTGTGAAAGAGTTATAAGTTCTAAAGTCTCTTAGCTTTTAAAATCTCTCTTTTTAAGGAGTATTTCTCAATTAAGATTTGAAAATCCCTCTTAGAGGTGAAGGAGGAGGTAACTTTAGCTAAAGTCTTGGTTTGAGGCTATAGGGGGAGATCGTCATGCGAGTTGTCAGGGAACCACTCTAATAGGGGTAAAGGATGTGGTACATCGGGTTAAGCTTGGAGAAGGTCAATTGTATGGTGGAAAACATTAAATAATTGAATGAGTGATTGACAATTAGTCCTGGTTTGAGGCTATGCAAATCACTTAGGTGAAGAATGTGATACATAAGGCAAAACTCTCTTTGAGGTTAAGGAGAATGTAATTTTAGCTCAATTCCTAGTTTGAGGCTATTTAAAGTTTAAGGGTATACAAGGGGAGATCACCATGCAAGTTGTGAGAGAACTACTTTGGTAGTGATTGAGAATGTGGTACATAGGGTAGGTCCGGAAAATATCAATTATCAGTTGAAAAACATGGAATGATCAAATGACTAATTGACAATTAGCCCATTATAGCAGTGTGGAGACATGGGGAGGAGAGTCATTGTAGTATAATAGAGAAAATTTTTTTGGTGTGTCAGTTTCTCATACAATATAAGTGGCTAGTTGTATCTTTTGAGTGGTTAGCTTGATGGCCGCCATAGTTGTGGGTGTCATTAGGACAAAAAGGGGAAATCTTCTAAGGTTCAAGTAATGAATCTGATCAAGATAAAGAGATGTTCTAGGCCGATATGTTGTGTTATTCCTATTGACAACTTTGATCTAATAGAAACTTGGTAATAGAGACTTGAGATTGTCTAATAAGTCTTGGATGATTCAGTTAGGTTGATTTTAGTTGGTACCACGTTAGCTTCTTCTTTATCTTTTTATGAATCAAATTAGCCAGTATTGTTAAACCGGTCAAATCAGAACACACATTTAGCTTGACATGTGGACAACTTTGTGAAGAGCGCTAAACAAGTTGTTGCACCACTAGGGTTCATCATTTGCGCAAAATGAGTTAGCATGCCAGTAGGATTCATCATTAGCCTTTACATCTATAGTGTAAGCTTGTAATCGGATATTTGTTCCGTGGGCTTCTCTTTAGATTAATTTTTCTATGAAAAAAAAAAAAAAATTCTTCAGCTCTTTATGTACCAAAAACTCTAGAGCTAAGAACATAAATCTTCAGCACTTTTTCAGTCTATTTGAAATGCTCCGGTATGCAAAAGTTATATTTCCTTATTCTAAAAGGAATCTTTTGTTATGCAGAAGTTATAATACTGAATTAAATTTATGACGTTTTAGATTTCTTTCTTGCTCACATATGCAGTCTGCTAATTTCTTACTCCTTTTCTTGTTAATCAAATAAAGCTTCTCTAAGTAATCAGCTACAAGCTGTTTAAAATGCCCTATACGAATATTTACTTTAAACCCATTTATAATAATCCTTATAAACATTTTTATAACAGGAACTGGCTTACCAATATGCAACTAGAGGAGCCTCTCTAGTTCTTGTAGCCAGAAGAGAGAACGCACTAAAAAAAGTTGCTAAGGCTGCATTGGGGAAAGGCTCACCAGATGTATTAGTGATCAAAGCAGACATCTCCAAAGAGTCAGAATGCAAGAGAGTCATTGAAGAAACCATTGCCCACTTTGCCCAATGTGATATTTTATATAGTATTTGTATTTATTTCTTACTTCATAAATTTATTGGCTTCATTATCACACAGTATCTTCTTTGCATTGCAGTGAATCACCTGGTTGTTAATGCTGGGCTTCTTTCCAGTTCTCTCTTTGAAGAGATCACCAACATATCTGCTTTCAACCAAGTTATGGTGAGTACACAAGCTACGAGTTCATTCACTTGACACGCTTCTTTTGATATAGCAGATTTTTCTAGTATTACTATAATGTCTTCTTTTACGTCCTAATTAATGAACAACTGAATCAAATAGAAGTATTTAATTATTTTTAAGTTCCATTTTACTTGGAATCTAACTTTTAACTCTTTATAGGATGTAAATTTCTGGGGTGCAGTATATACAACTTATTACGCTATTCCATACCTGAAGAATAGTCAAGGGAATATCATTGTCACATCTTCAGTTGCCGGACGTGTTCCCACTGCAAGAATGAGCTTTTACAATGTAATGGAAGAAATCTTTGCTCTCTCTCTTTTTTTTTTTTCTGTTCTCTCAGATATCTAACCTAATGTTTGAATGTTTAATATTTCAATTTCATAGGCAAGCAAAGCTGCACTAATTAGATTCTATGAAACACTGAGAGCAGAGTTTGGATCAGACATTCGAATCACCATACTGACACCAGGATACGTAGCTTCAGAACTTACAAAGGGGAAATTTCTTCAAAAAGGAGGTGAAATTGGAGTCAATGAGGAGATTAGAGATGTGAGTAAATTAACTATTGCTCAATTCCTAACCTTCTAATGTATATATTGTCTTAGGATTCGTTTGAGACGACTTTCTTACTACTTCTTAAAGTAGTTTTTTAGTACAAAAAATTTAATTTTTATATTAAATTTTTTTTTTAAGAAACAATAAGAAAACTGTCTTAAACGAAGCCTCAGATTACCTGATAATTGAACAAGGTAGGAATGATTTTTTACTCAGAATCAAATTTAACAAGTCATATCCAACTCAGAATTTAGCTATCATCGAATTGAATGATTTTAAGCCACTTAGTCAAGATCAAATCATCAACAACTCTACATCTATTCAATCAAGGAAAAAATGAACTTATTATTTTTTTAAGTTCTATAAATTTTACAAGAAATTCCCTCAAAATACTATCTCTAAGTCTGTTTCATTAACCATGCAGGTTCAGGTTGGACTTTTCCCAGTTGGATACACAGATAAATTTGCAGAGATTGTTGTGGAAAGTGCATGTAGAGGTGATGAGTATGTGACTTGGCCATCTTGGTACCAACCTTTTCATGCAATTATGTTCTTTGCTCCTGAGATAATCAACTGGTATTCAAGATCATTCTATCTTACTAAACCTGGCGTTGATTCAAGTAAGGCGCTCAGTAGAAAAATCTTGGAGGCTACAGGAGCAAAAAAATTTTTATATCCATCTTCCATCAGATCACCCACTGCTAAGTTGGATTGCACAAAATAGTTATTGTCCCATAAGCTAACTATCCAAGAAATTAAAGAGCTTTAGTTCAAGTGAAATGTTCTTTGAATTTTAGGATAGTGATTATAAATTCGAGTCTTATTTGTAATTTTTTTAATTAAATGTTATATAGTTTTATGCGTGAAATTTGATTTGTAGTTGATTGTCCTTTTATTTGTAATTGATATTATGTTCTAATTTTAATTAATACAAAATAAAATATTTGGAAGAAGTTTTTAAGTATGGAGAGAACTTTCTTGTACAGTGAAGATGGTAATTTATTTGTTTTTTTTTTTTGGCACAAGACTTACTATTGACCTGTAGACTGTGTGAGATCGGGTCTGCGGCCGAGTGATTGACAGAAGAAATTCTTCCCATCTCATCCGGGCTTGAATCCTCTATCTATCCACAAAAAAAAAAACTGTGGATTGTGGACTGACATTATTTGGTACGATAGGTGCACTTCGAATATATGACCTAATGATTAAAAAATATTATTTTTTTTATTATAAATTTTAGTCATATATTTAATATTTTTTTTAAATGCAGCTGATTAGGCAGAGATATTTATCGGTTAAATAAAATATGCAAGAAAATCATAATTTATGAAGCCCATAAATAAAAAATATTAGGTTTTATTTAAGATATTTTGCGAACCTTTTTTTTTAAAGAAAAATAGTCAAATAAAAAGTAATATTTTTTTGGATAATAATTTTTTTACTATTTAATAATTGTTTTATTAACATTGCTTTAAAAAAATCTTAATGGAAACTATAATTTGTTGTAACTCGGACTTTCAAGTTTATGATTTTGATGATATAAATAAAATTGATTACCTCTTTATTTCTCCTGATATTTATAATGCTTCTTTGTTTATGTGTTGACAAATATTTTAGGTACACGCATCATTTTTTGAAGATTCAGGGTTCAAGATTGGATATAATAAGTTATGTTAAATGAGTATGTAATTTTCATTTCTTATGTTAAGTTCTGTAATGATGTATGCTAGCTTGATGATCGTGCACACACACATGAGGAGCAAAAATGATTTTAAATATTTTAATTTTTCTGTACATCATATTGTACGATATGGATCATACTCTACGATCTGATGTTACAGAAATTAATTAAAATATTTTATTTTCGTGGGAAAAATATTTTTGAAATATAACTAATCGTACAGACGAACACTACATCATACTGGACGATCTGTTATAATTAGAAAGTCTGCTATCCATTAAATTAGACAAAAAATTGAATTTGAAAGTTATTTTAATCGTTCTGTATGAACCTTATCATACTCTATGATATTTAAAATATTATCTAATTTAATCTTGTGATTAGTCAATCGAATCAGCTTAATCTTGATATTTTGATCGTATTGTATGAACTGGATCGTACTGTATGATCAGCATAGATGATTTTATTCGTCCCATGTTTCATCCTAGACGAACTGCATTTCAATTGAACTGTTTATACATTACTAACTGGTGATAGTACAGTACTAACTGGCAAATTGAATTGTTCGTATAGTACTAACTTGTGATCATACAATATTAACAGGTCAAATTCTACACATTTTACTAGACGATCATAAGATCGTACTGTACGATCTTTGATGACTGAGTTGATTTTTAGGATTTTTTGAAGCCCTCTATTTAAATTTTCTCATATGACTTTGTAAGAGTCTTTGGAAGCCATTGTGTCTTTGTTCTTAGATCACACCCATTTTTCTTTCCATTAAAGAAATTTTTAAATATCCAACTCATCCCCCTTCCTTGGCGCATCAATTACTTTCACAATTGAAATAAATAAATAAATTATAAATATATGGTGGAGGGGAGGTAGCAATTGCAATGTTTATACAATGAGGCACCACTGATGAGGATATGGGCATCGATTAGAAGTTGTGGCAAAATGCTGGGGCATACATCTTGAATCTATAGTCTCTTTCACCAAAAGGGAAATATATCAAGATGAGACAAATAAGGGTCTATGTATGAGGATGATGTCAAATGCAAGGCACCTTTCTCAAACCCAACAATATTGAATTTTTTTTTGGAAAATATCAACTAACCTCATGAGGGCTGGTCGTGGCCATTAATGATGAGGAAGTTAGCCAAAGGCAACAAGAAAGTCAATCAAAGGTCAAGAAGTATACGCTGGCGATTAAAGGTTAAGAACTAAGTCAATAGTGAGGTTGAGAAAGAACATGATGGTGGGGCTTGAAAAGGTGACATTAGCATCAAGGTCAAGGAGGAACTCAACTTAGGGTAAGAAGGAGAGCTCAGTAAGGAGATGAGAAGGGGCCTAGTGAAAAAGTCGAAAAGATAACTTGCTGTTAATAGCTAAGAAGAGAAATTGACTTAAAGGTTAAGAAGGGAAGTTTATAGCTAAGGCTAAGAAAGTTGTTGGACAGAAGGGCATCTACAATGAATAAGAGTGCCAACAACTAAATTGGAAAGGTTCCCTAGGAGCCATTCACTATCAGGGGGAACTAATGGTTTCAATGGAGTTGTCAGCTAAGTGAAGATGAGGATATGAGTATTGATATAGCTCCCATAGAGCTTACATGCAGGTCTAAGACAATATGGAAAAATTAGGTCAAGTCATAATAAAGATCGGTTAAAGTATACTTTTATAGAGACTAGAGTCAAGCTATCTAATCTAGTCAAAAATGGGAGTATATGAAAAAACCTCTTAATGCTAAGGGTCTATTTTGTTTTGTTCAAAAAGGAAATCAAAATAAAATGGAATATATTGTAAAAGTAATGCAATATATACGGGAATTCTTGATGTTGCTTGGATAAGTGGAAAATAAATATATGTGATTAACTTTTTTTTCTTCAGTTGAATTAATATAAATGTAGTGTAAAACCCATGATAGTGGTGGCTGGTGAATGGTGGTGGCGGGGGCTGGCAGATAGTGGGTAACATTGACAACCAAGGGTGGTGGGGGAACCCGTTGAATGCCTCATCAGAAGTCAGAGGGAGTTGGGAGGTGATTGGTAATGAAAACAATAGGGTGGCGATGACGGTTATCTGTAGCTACAAAAGAGTCAAGCTTGCTGTGTATTTGAAAATTCATCAAAAGTTTACTCTGCATTTCTTTTTCATCAAACCAAACATACAAATTTTTGAAACATGTATAATTGAAATACTTTGCATTCCTTTTCAACAAACCAAGTAGCCCCTAAATGTAGTATGAGGATGGATAAAGTCTTTGAAAGATCCAAATTAATGAATTATTATATCATGCCTGAGGTAGGTGCCTATGTATGTGTAAAAGAAAAGGGTGCATGTCTAAGTGTGCCTATGTATGTGTAATAGGAAGGCTATAATATACAAACTAACAAATTCTCTAATCCATAAAAATATATATTTAGTTTTTTTAATTAGGATGGTTAAGTGGCCAAAAATACAAGACTTAGGTATGTAAAGTCTAGGAATGAATTATTAAATTTATCTTACTTTTTCTAGCATCATTTTGTAATTTCTACAAATCAAATATAATTTCTATAATTTCGGAAAAAAAGTTTAAAAAAATTTAGACGTTAAATACTAGAGAAAAATAATATTTGGCTTAGTTTATGCATTATAATAACATTGCAATATCAACAATTTTCCTTTGAGAATAGTAACATATAATCTTATATTAATGAATCATACATTCTATTTCTTTCAAAGTAAGTTCGATTGGCTAGAAAGCTTATTCGAAGTACTTTTTAAGAACAACTTTTTTTTTCTCCCTTTTGAGACAATATTTTTATTATTTTTATAATGGGAATGTTAATTAGCAAAAATAATGTTCATTTAGATGACATTTTTTTCAGTTTTTTTTTTTAAATTTTGTCTTTAAAATATTATTTTTGAAAAAAATATACTTAAAACTATGATTGAGAAAAAAAATAAGTTTTTTCTCAGCAACAATAGAAAAAGAATCAATGCCAAAAGAAATTTTAATGATGGTGAGAGATGAACTCTCTTCTCATATTTATGAGCTATTGAAATGCCATAAAGTACATCAATAGTGGAGTTAGAAAGTTTTCTTAATGTGGAGATATAAATTAATCAATTAATTTTATGAGAAGGGTATGAATTGAATATTCATTATAGAAAATATCAAAAATATTGAAGTATATTAGTATATATGTATTATATATAAAAAATAATTGATTTAGTGATTGTTTGATTGGAAGATTTTAAAATTCATGTATTTTTAAAATGTAAAGTAATTTGAATGCATGCATTTTTATAAATTTATGAGTTACTGTGTTAGTTGCAAATTAATCAAATATATTAAAATATTTTTTTATGTTCGTTTTGTTATATTTGCAATGCATTGAAAAATGATGAACCAGGACGAGTGGCGGTCAATTGCATGCGAGTAGCGACAACATGTGGTTGACTAGAATTTTTAGGACATTTGGAATTATTCTGACTTTGGCGAATTCAAAAAATTTTTTTTTTTTTTGGAAAATTAGGGGTAAAGCCCATTCCATTAATAAAAAAGAAATAACAAGTAAGCAAAAACCAAACAAAGAGCCAACATGCTTAGACCAAAAAGAGCAGCTGCAACAAAAGCAGACTCTCAAAAAGGCTACCAGATTACCATTGAGCATATATGCCAACAAAAGAGGAAGTGAGAAAGCAAGAATGCAAGAATGTATGGACTCAGAAATTAAGAGATTCCAAAGCAGTATCAGATATAAATGACACCCTTGGTTTCTCGAAGACCTTCCAAGGGGATACCAGGACGAATTCATCATCGTTCAAGGCAACAAAAATCCTGTCCAGAATAACGGAGCCAATCCAATAAACAAAAGTCAAAAGGCCTTCACCACTTCACGAGGTCATCAAAACCAACGAAAGGCAGCCAGAAAATTGAATCAGTCCTCACATCCCATAACAGAAACTTCCGTAATAAGCATAGACATCAACAATCAAGAAAGAAGAATCCACACAACATCCATAGAGAGCAACATAAAGCAACAAGACCATTAATTGTATGCACTGAGCAAGTGCTTAAATTTCTCCCCCTATTTCCAACAAAATTTTTTAATAATGATAGCCTTAATAATATTAATACAAATAGTGGATGTATGTAAAGATTATTTCCAAACTTTCTAGCATTTCTCTCCCTTGATAAGTGATAGACAAAACACCATAGCAACAACGGATAGAAAGAAGATTTCCCCAGCATTGTAATGTTGACATCAGCAAATAAGTTAATAATTTGGAATAAATTTGGGTGTAAAAGAAAGGATCTTAAGCACGACATATTGCCAACAATGATAGAATAGGTGAAGTCGCATTCAAAGAATAGATGAGATACATTTTTGGGCTTAACATGGCATAAACAACATAATGGATCCACCACAATATTTCTTTTGAGTAGCACATCAGCTGTTTTAAACCCACGAACCAAGCACATCCAGCCGAATATAGAATACCGAATAGCCATATGTTTATGTCAAACCGATTTAAACCAAGCCACCTCCCTTTCTTCCCTATAAAATTCCTTCAAGAAATCACCAAAAGATACATTACTCCCAGTTTTCCATTTCAAGCTAACCATTTCATCACCAAAATGAATGGGGACAAACATAATATTAACAAGTATAGATTCATTACTATTATAAGGAACCCTCCAACCATTCATATCCAAAATAACTGCGAGAGGAGCATCAGATGTAAAAGCATTTAGAAATGAGGAATTATAATTAAGTTCAGATAAATATGACCCATTATACCAGTGATCCCATATCACGGAGATAGGAGAATGCACCTTCACATTAAAGTTAAAGCTCCCTTTTGCACAAGAAGCAGTCTCACATAGACTTTTCAACATGGGAGAAGAGCCAGAAGAAATAGGATTCCATGGAGAGCAGTACCTGTACACCAACCAAGTTACTAAGGGAGAGTGAGAGAGTTACACAATCTAAAAATAATGGAATAATTGTATGCAAATCGAACGGAAAGAATAAAAGGGAGCCCCAAACCCCCCACATTTTTGGGTTTATAAGTATTATTCTAAGAGATTAAGCGTAATTTCTTAGCCATAGAGCCTCCATAGTAAATAAATCTGGCAAAAAGTTTGTCTATTTTCCTACAGCAGTTCTTAGGTATAATAGTGTCGCGGATCCAATAGGCTATGGTGTTCAAGATAGTATATAAATTAAATTGGAGCCTACCTACAAAAGAGAGTAGCTTAGCTTTCTAACATGAGATATTATTAGCAATAACATGCAGAAGAGGGAAGAAATCATTGATTTGAGGCCTCTTGATCGAGATAAGAATCACCAAATAGATGGTTTTGAAGCTATAATTAGGAATGTTGAGGATAGAGCAACTCTCATTGGAATGAGCGGCATTAGGCGACATAATAATAGAGCTTTTATCCAAGTTGACTAGAAGGCTAGTGGAGTTAGCAAACTTAGAAAGAACATCTTTTAAAACATTGTTATTTTGTATCAAGGCTCTGCCAAAAACTAATAAGTCAGTAGTATATAATAAATGGGAGAGATTAAAATTGTTAAATGTAAAATGTTCAAAAGATGTAGCTCCATCCATGGAAGAGTCCAAAAACATGAGAAAGAATCTATGAGAATACAGTAAAGGTAGGGGCTAAGAGGACATCACTATATGAGCCCAACTGTAGAGGGGAAAAAGCCTTCGAACACCCCATCTACACAAATAGAGAAGTGCACGTCCATAATGCAAGCCTTGACCCACCCAATGAATATAGGAGGAAATCCTTTTTGAGCCATTCTACTTGGTAAGAATTTCATCGACATAGAGTCAAAAGCATTCTTTATGTCAAGTTTAGCACACATAAAGGGGGAGCTCTTACATTTTTTAAACAACCTCAAAATTTTGAAGGCAAGAATAACATTGTCAGTTGATATCCTCTTCTATATAAAGCCAGCTTGAGAAGGATTGATAATCACAAGCATGATGTGCTTAACCCTGGATGCCAAGATTATGGAGATAATCTTGTAAATGGTGTTGCTCAAAGAGACTGGCCTAAAATCAAAAATATTCCCAACATGATTGTTCTTTGGAATTAAAGCAATAGCCGTAGCCTTCACTTATAGTGATGTAACCTTTTTGAAAAAGGAAAGGACAGCTCTGTATAATGAAGGGCTTGTAATATGCCAACTAGTTTTGAAGAAGTGGAAATTGATCCCATCCGGCCCAGGAGAGGATGAAGGGGACCCTGATAAAATAACCATTTTGATTTTAGTATTAGTAATCGGGCCAGAAAGGTAGAGAGAAAATGAGGAGGAACCATAGATCCCACTGGGAAATAGGAAAGATCCTAGTTAGGAGGAGGCAAGGGATTATACAAATTTTGAAAATATTGGGTAATAACATTAACGACTTATTAATAGTTGCTCGAATACCCATCTGAAACAACAATTAAAGAGACACCATTATAGTTTTTCCTCCTCTAGATTTTAGAATAGAGGAATTTAAGGTCATCCTCCCCATTCTTAAGCCACTTTGCTTTTCCACATTGAATTAACCAAGATGACCAACAAGTAGAGAGCTCATAGATCTTTAAATTTAGATGTTTAAGATAGAAATTTAGATCATAATTATCTGGATCAACATCCATAAGGGAAAGGAAGCCTTTTTGCTAGTTGGATAGATCCCTCAAAGATTCTTCTAGAGATGTAAAAGATACCCATGATTTATTCTTAATACAAGCTTTGACTTTCTTCAACTTGGAACAAAAATCCACCATCGGGTTGCCTTGGCAAGGCTCCAAAAATACATTAAGAATGATGTTTCAATAGCCCTCCATTTTAGTCCAATAATTCTTGAATTGAAATCTCTGAATCTTTGAAGAGAGCACATCATTGAGAATAATTTTGTTGAGGAGTTTATGGCCTTTTGACTATTTTTACCTCTGCTTTATTTGTTTAATTACGAATTGGTTGTGATGGTTTGATTTTGATTTTGATTTTGATTGGTACTTTTGGGTAAAGATGTTGATTAGAGAAATTATTCTCAATGATGGAAACCTTTGCTTGGGAATCAATAAGGGCTTCATATTTGTTAGGAGAAATTATGCTACTTAAGGAGGGACCAAACATGGATGGGTTAATGATTTTGCTAAAAGAGTCTTCTATTGACAAATTTAGGTTAGGAATGGTTAAATTGGGATTGCTAGAGGGGTGAACAATTAGAGCAAGCATTTTATGGATCATAGGAGCACTTGAGGAGGTAGGGATTATTAGATTTTCTAAGAGAGGTAGATCCAAAGCGGCATGGAGTGCAGTGTTAACAATTGCAGAACCAAGGTTGGCAGTGGAGGAGAAGGGAATGCTAGAGGGAGGATCTATGTCATTTTTTATTGGCGGCTAATTAGAAGTCCCATCTATGATTTGAGAATCCATTGGGCAGGCAAGAGGGGGTATGATAATGCTTTGGTCTATGGCATGAGGGGCATGTGGAACTCTGCTCCGGCTTCTTCCTCTAGTTGGTTAAATCATGACTGGCTGTGAAGGTGGATTGGACAGACATGTAGCTGAAGTGTGAACTAAAGAGTCATAGTTGTTGAAACTTGTTCACTATAAACTAGGTTGTTAAACCTAAGCTTATGTCCTAGCGGCTAACAAAAAGAGGGGGGGGGGGGGTGAATTGATAATTAAAAATTTTACCCCTCTTTTTAAAATTTAAAACCAAGAAAGTTAACTTTAGTGAATTTTATAGAAAATGTTTTTCAAACACAAGTTAAAAAAAGAAAAGCAAAAATAAAAGCAGCGGAAAAATAAAAGACACGAGATTTATAGTGGTTTGGTCAAACTTGACCTACATCCACTCCCCGGAGGCACCCTCCGAGTATTGTACTAATACCATTAGTGACTCTCCTTTTGCACCCACAGCAAGGAAGAGAAGCCTTTATAAAGATCTCTTTCACCACAACTCAGTGCGGCATAGAACCGTCGTCCTTTTACACAGTGGCAGAGCTAGAAAGTTCATCAAGGGGGGGCCTAAACTATGTTATTAAAATTTTCCCTCAACTTTTTTCATCCGGGCTTGGGACCGGCATAGGCAGTTTTAAAATTTTTTTATTAATAATTATCCAAAAATATATAATATTAAATATAAGAGAGTAAACAACTTACAATTTATAACGTCGACTCTTCATATTCTAAAAGAGTTGAATGATTACTTCATTATCAATAGAATCCAAAATTTCTTTTTCAACATAAGCAAGTAATAAATCATTCATCCATTGATCGCCAATCCTATTTCACAGCCAATTTTTTATAATATTCATGGCAGAAAATGCTCTTTCAACGCCTGCTGTAGCAACGAGTAATACCAATGCCAATTCGAGTAGTTTAAAAATAACAGGATATACTATATCCTTCCTGCATTGGATCATTTTTTCAGCAAGACTTCCAATATCTTTTAATGAGGTGAACTGATCATCAGATCGCATATCCATGATGTAAGTATCCAATTGATTTTCAAGAACTGCCTGATCAAGAAGACTAAAATCAGCTGGATAAAACTATGTCATTCGAATCAACTTGTCTTTGTTGAATGCATGAAATCCGTTATTAGGATTCAAACATGCCATGCACAAAAGCAGGTCGGTATTTACTTCTGTAAACCAATTGTTCAACTCCTGAAGCTGCATATCAAGCACCGTGTAAAAAATTTCAACCCGGAAATGATATAAATTTGTTATATCTTGAGCTCTACGGCGTGGCCGACCGCGAGCAACCCATTTGTCAACCATATGTGGAACATTGATATGTTGTTGCTCACAAAATGAGATTACATTACTGATGAAGTCAGTCCACTTGTTATCTCTCATATCCTGGAGTTGTCTTTTACATATACGCACCAAAGACATAGCATTAACAATATCTTGTTCTCCTCTCTGTAAAGCTTGTGATAGTTCATTAGTGATACCAAGAACATCTTTCATAAGATGCAGGCAAAAGGTAAACTCAAAGGTCTGTAACGATTCTAATAAAGCATATGCCTCACCTTTTTGTTCTGAGCTCAAGCCTTCTTCCAAAATGATTTCCAGAACATCAATAACTATAGAGAACATTGTAATCAATCTTAAAATTGATTCATAGTGTGATTTCCATCGTGTATCACCAGCACGCCTGAGTGTTATTTCTTGATTTAAGCCTTGCCCAGATAAAAGATTTCCACTTTGTAACTCCTTTAATGTTTTCTCATGTTGTATTTCTTGAACTTGGTCGCGCCGCTTACAAGAATAAGTAACCAGATTCATTACACTTGAAATGATAGTAAACATCAAAGCAATGTGAACAAGATTTTTTGCCACTGCCACCAATGCTAATTGAAGCTGATGTGAGAATCAATGAATGTAATGTGCAAATTGATTTTCATTCAGAAATAGAGCTTTCAGACCATTAAACTCCCCTCTCATATTACTAGCACCATCATAGCCTTGGCCACGTATTCTACATATGTTCAAATCATATGTTGATAGGAGTTGTTCAGTGGCAACTTTAAGACTATTTGCAGTAGTATCTGATACATGAGAAATCCCCAAGAAATGTTCTACTATCAATCCTGTTTTATTAACAAAACGGACTACGATTTCCATTTGCTCCTTAGCAGATGTGTCACGTGATTCATCAACTAAAACTGAGTAAAATTTATCACCAATCTCCTCAGATATAAAATTTGTAATAGCAATAGCGAATGCTCTGGTAATATCTTTTTGAATATCAGATGCAATTAACTTTAAATTGTCAGGAGCATTCTTTAAAACCACATCGTCTATATCTTTGTTATGTTCAGCCAAAAATTGCACCAGTTCAAGAAAATTACCCTGATTTTTAGATGTAGAAGACTCATCATGGCCTCGAAAAGCTAGCCCTTGCTTCAAAAGAAATCTTATGCAATCAACAAAGGTAGTGAGGTGAATACAATATGCAGATGTAGCTTGATCTGTTTGCTTTTGGAACACAAACCGAATATGTTGACTCTGATTCAGTAGGTCTTCAGCACTACGTCTAGCATTATTATGCGCACTGTTCTGACCTCCTACATGAAGATCAAATTTATTTGTTTTTTTCCAATTCAAAAATCCATTTTTATTAAAGGCTTCTTCCTCTTCATTGCCTCTACCTGGTTTTCTGAACAGATAACAATAAAGATAGTATGATTTGTCTTTGCTTATGCTATACTCTAACCAATCAGAGTACTTGTCAGACCAAGTAGGATTAAATCGTCTGTCTTTCATCCCGAATTTGGTTTTTGGAAATTCATGACTACGAGGTTGAAATGGTCCTCGTTGTAAATATATTCTCTGGACTTCATCCCGAATATTAGGATTAAAGTCAACAATGGGAATTCGTAATCCCGGATCAGATGGAAGATTTTCAACATTTACATCTATATTATTGGGTGAAACAACTTCAACTCGAATACGCTTTTCGTCATGAACTTCAATCTGATTGTAATTGTCATTTGATTTATTTGGATTTGAAGATCGTTTAAAATATATCTCCATAATCAAGCTCTACTGTTTATTCCAATAACTATTCTGACAAAAACCAAAAGTGCAGTAGAAATTTTCAATATTCCATATAAAAGAAACATCAAAAAAATATCATCAAAATTTTAGCACATTCCATCAAAATTAACAGTTTAATTCATGCAAATAAGAAATCATTATAACTTATAAAATAAAAAAAAAAATTACCTCACGAACGCCTGTAAACCCTCAACCGGATGGCCCGGATTGACCAAGGCACCAAGCCGACGCCGGCGACGCGTGAGAAGCCGAGATCCGTCTGGTCGTGGGCTCGTGGCTAGGAAGGAGAAGACGGGCAGACCGCAGACGGCCGTCGTCCGTTGCCGCTGTGAGAAGCCGAGATCCGTCTGGTCGGAGGCGGGATGCCAGGAGGCGAGGCTTGCGGAAACGGGGCGGAATCGGAAGGCTTGCGGCTGAACCCAGTTAACCTAATATTATTTAAACCTAATAAAGCCTAAACCCGGTTTTTTTTTTTTTTTTGGGGGGGGGGGGGGGCACGTGCCCCCCCCCCTCCATCCGCCTTTGCTTTTACACTCGTCCTAGTGTTGGCAGAGAACCGTCCGTCCTTTCACACTCTCCAGGTGTAGGCAGAGAACCATTCATCCTTTCACACTCTCCTAGTGTGGGTAGAGAACCCTTCGTCCTTTCACACTCTCCTAGTGTGGGTAGAGAACCCTTCGGCTGTTCACACTCTCCAAGTGTCGGCAGAGAACCGAATCTCCTTGACAGATCTTCTCACAAGAAATCTAGAAGGAAGAGAGAAAGAGTGAAGTAATCAAAAACCATAAGTAGAGATTCTTACCATTGAGTTCCAAGTGATTCCTTCACGCTCCATTAGTAAGAAATCTCCTATAAACACTCTCTCACACTCTCTCCTTTACTCTCCTTTCAATAGGCATGAAGATGAGTAGGCAAAAAGATTAAGTGGCAGTCTAAATTGGACTATTTCTATGAAAGACAAGAAAAATCGTCCAAAACCCGCAAATTTTCAAGTCAACTCAAAGTTGATCATCCCGTACGAATGTGGATCGTCCTGGACGATTTTACTTAAATGTGTGGAAATGAACCAAATGTATATTAGTACGAACTGAAATCGTACCCTTGCATCGTCCCGTATGAACTAGGTTCGTCCGGTAAGAACAGTTATACCAAAGGTTGGTTCCCAAAAACTGCAGGACGTCGCTAAAATTTGAAGAGTTGGTTCTTCATTCTGGGATGAACATGAGTTCGTATGGACAAAGTTTTCACAGAGAACAATTCATCCTGGGACGAATTTGCGTTCACGAATTTGAATTTCGTCTGAACAAAAATTTTCTAGAGGACATTTCGTCCTGGGACGAATTTGAGTTCGTCTGGACGAAGATTTTCCAGAGAGCATTTCGTCCTGGCATGAATATGAATTTCATTTGAACAAAAATTTTCTAGAGAATATTTCGTCCTGGGATGATTAACATTCGTCCTGGACGATTAGGACATAGAAAAATTTTCTTCGACTCTTGTTCATTCCATTATTCTTTAGAGGAGATAACTGACTTGATCGTCCCGTACGATCAGTATAAATTTCTAAAGATCTCCTTAAGTGTGTGTGTGTGTGTGTGTTTATTCACTCATTTACGATCACTCCCTCTCAAACTTAATTCAAATAAAAGTACAAGCTTCAATTCACAAAAATCTCTCATGCTAAATTTGATTTGAAGTCTTTAGTAGTTTGGAGTTTGATTTTCCTGAAATATTAGTTCACATAAGAGCAAAAATAAATCTTCCAAAAAGTGTTAGGAGATATCAATACATAAAATAATAATATTTGGAATCATAAAAAATATACAAGTTACAAGAATGTAAAACATGCAAATAGCAACTCTCTTAACAATCTCCCCCTCTTTGATGATGACAAAATAATTATTATTTGTATAATTTCAAATTCTAAGAATCTCCTAAACTCCCCCTGAATTGATGAACATGTAAAAATAAGGAGGCAATTTAATCATAATTTTTTTTTTCAAAATTTTTAGAAATACAAAACAAAAATAAAAACACATCAAAACAAAACAAAAACACATAAAACAAAAAACACATACGAAGAGATACAAAACAAAACAAAAACACATCAAAATAAAACAAAAATACATAAAACAAAAACACATACGAATAAAAATTTTTTTCCCCTTTTTGACAACAGCAAAAAGTGAAGAAGAAAAAAGACTTGAAAAGTAAGCAGTCATATGAAAATCATTTGATAATTGAGTCTTGAAAGTGATTGAAATAAATTTTGTAAATAAAATCAAAATATTAGGCAAATCATAGTAATTCATAGAATTTAAGAAGAGATATAACATTGATAATAAAAAGTATTTATCAAAAATATGAGTCACTTTAGACAATAAGATAGAGAAAATCATTGCAAAAAGGATGAATAGAAAATTTGTATATTTCAAATTTCAATACGGAATATAAATGTACAGTAGATCAATTTGAATTAAGAGATTAAAAGATAATGGAAAGAAATAACTACCATATGTGACACTTTGCGCATCTTTTTCAAATTTGAAGCACATTTTTGTGCATCTTTTTACTTGTGGGCTTATTTTATGTCTCTTTTTCAACTTGCAAATCATTGCGCATTCCTTTTAATTTTTGTACATTTGTATATTTTTTCAAAAATAATTTTGATCTTTCTAAAATCAATAATTAAAAATTTCAAATTTTTTTAAGTACATAAATATTATTGATAAGTGAAAGACAAAATAAGAAAACATCACAGTTGCAATAATAATATTAACATTAATGTAGTCTAAATAAGAAACATGAAATTGTCAATGTTAATTACGTCAAGTTATAAGCAACACTTAAATTTTGAAAAATTAGATTTTCTAATGAATTTAATTTTAACTTGTATTTCAAAGTATAGCACTTTTAAGATCAAAAGTTATAACGATTGTCATATAGACTAACACACATTTCAAAAATAAGATTATAGCCAAAATAGGATAACTTATATTGATATCAATATGAAGGATATTACAATCTAAGCATGTGATATCAATACATCATAAGATTTAAAAATAAAACATCTACGAAAAAGAAAGTACAACACATTTTACTAACTTTCAAAAAAAAAAAAAAAACTAAAGAAACACATAAAATCTAGTACAAGTGTCACTCAGAAGGACCCTGATCTGGAGGAGGAGGAGGAGCAGCAGCACCAAAGATGTTAAAATAAGTACTCATCACAAGCATGTTGGTACTAATATCATTCCTTTGTGTTCTCATAAACCCCATGTCTTGAGTGTACTGTATATCCTATTGCTGCATATGAGCTTCAATTTGATCAAACCTTTGATCAAAGTAAGTCTCTAAATGGTCAAATCTTTGAACCAAATCCTGATAATTTGATTCATTAGTAAGTGCTGGTGCAGCTTCATGTTCTTCCTCAGTATCACTAATGACATGTGTTTTACTTGGCTTTTCTTTGGAGATTGCTCTAAATGATCCATCGTTATAGTAGAGCGGTTCTTCAAACTTTTGATCAAGATGAACCAAATTATATTTCTTATCCAGAATGTTGGCAACCAGATGTCCTAAGACAATATTTTTCTTTCTTTTATGTTCGACATGATCAATTTCAGAAAGTCCATAAAGATAGTCAAGGATTAGTTGGGCTTCATCTATAGGTTCTTCAGTCATGATAAAAAAGGTTACCATAAAAAGAAGAGGTGTAATGTTGATTCTATCACCAGCTTTAGGAATTATAGAAGTTCTAAGAACAAGCTGGATGATACGAGCATTACAAACGAGACCGGATACTTTAGGCATATGCTCATTAAAATTGATTCCTTTAATCACTTCATTAATTTTATACCATTGATATTCAGTTGAGGTGATCTAGGTATGTGCTCTAGCTCCCTCATTCCTTAAGTTCAGAAAGGCTCCTAAGTCAGCTTTGGTGATTTCAACTTTTTTCTTAAAGACAAAGGAACATATAATAGTATGGTCGGAGTTGAAAGACATGTTTGCCAGGAAGTAGTGAAAGGTTTCTTTATTGTAGAGATAAACTAGGGTGAGGATAAAACCAAACTGAGTTGAGGCAAACAAGTTCATCACCTGAAAGGTTAGTTGCTCCTGGACAAGAATTCTAGAGGGTGTGATTTTGGCAAAGACAAACCTAGGAAAGGATTCTTTATTGGCTTTAGAAAGGAAGTTCTCAGATGAATTCTTTGGTGGACCCTTGGCTAGAGTCTTTTGACGCTTGCTTGAACTTATCATTGATAAGATCTAAGGAACGAAAAGATTTGAAAGTGAAGTGAAAGTGTGACTCTTGAGTTCAAAAGACCATCTATTTATTAAAAAAATGACTGTTCGTACACACGAAATTTTACATTCGTCCCGTACGAAAAAATTTTGTACGGGCGAATGGATGTGTCCAAAATAAAACGGCTTTTCGTAATCACACAACTTACAAAGCATCCTTTTATACAGACTTTTGACCAAACTGATCGTATAGACGAACACGTGTTCGTCCTGGGATGATTAGAACTTATGATCATTTTAATGACAGTTGAAACCTTCCCCTCCATCGAACCGACATGTGTTCGTCCGAACGAACCAAAGGTTCATATGTACGAAATATAGCATTAAAAACTACCTTATCCATTTAACTATCATTCAATCGTCCTGTCGTTTGAACAGGTTCGTCCTGGACGATCGTGACGATCATACAGATGAAGTGAAAATTAAAAACTAAAAAACTACACACAAACGGTTCAAAGTCCGACAGTTTGACACACGACACAATTCGTCCCGTACGAAAAAATTTCATCCAAGACGATTGTCACTCAAAATTTTTCAAAAACAAGCACTCAATCAAAACTAAAATACATGCACACTAAAAATACAATGAAAAACGAAAAAAAAAACTCAAGATACAGAAAAAATCACAAAACATAAGATCAAAAACTTATAAAAAACACACAAAAATATTAACTAGAAAACACATATCAATGTTGCAGAAAATATTTTTAATTAAGCATTCAAATCAATCACACCAAGCCTTGTTCTTAATGTACTGAAAGTATCAAAGGCTAAAGGTTTTGTAAAAATGTCTGCAAGTTGATTTTCAATAGAAACATGAGTGAGTTTAATTTCTCCTTTGGATACATGATCCCTTATGAAATGATGTCTTATGTTAATATGTTTGGCTTGAATGTTGAATAGGATTTTTAGAAATACAAATAGCACTAGTGTTATCATAATAAATTGGAATAGTGCCTATAGTTAATCCTAAATCAATCAACTGTTATTTTAACCAAAGTATCTGTGCCACATAACTTCTTAATGCAATGTATTCAGCTTCTACAATAGATAAGACTACTGAATTTTATTTTCTATTAGACCAAGAGACTAAAGAATTTCCAATAAACTAATAAGTTCCAGAAGTGCTCTTTCTATCGACCCTACAACCTGCAAAGGCAGAATCAGAATAACTAATTATTTCAAATGAAGAGCTAAACTTAGGATACCAAATTCCTAAGTTCTGAGTTCCTAACAGATATCTTAGAATCCTTTTTACTGCTGTCAAATGTGATTCTTTTGGATCTGATTAAAATCTAGCACACAAATAAACACTAAATATGATATCATGTTGGCTAGCAGTCAAGTAAAGAAAAGATCAAATAATCTCTCTAAATTTCTTTTGATCAACAGATTTTCTCTTAGATTCTTTATCCAACTTAACTGAGGAACTCATAGGTGTACTAAAAGGTTTAACATTATCCATTTCATATTTTTTGAGAATATCCTTAACATACTTTGACTGACTAAGAAATGTACCTTCCTCAATTTGCTTAATGCAAAATCCTAGAAAGTAACTTAATCTCCCATTAGACTCATCTCAAATTCACTACTCATTGTTTTAAAAAAATCATCACAAAGATTTTTATTTGAAGATCCAAAGATGATGTCATCCACATAAATTTGTACAATAAGTATATCTTTTTCAACTTTCTTCAAAAAGAGAGTTGTATCCACACTTTCTTTTTCAAAAGATCTTTCAAGTAGGAAGGAGCTCAACCTCTCATACCAAGCCCTTGGTGCCTGTTTCAATCCATATAATGCCTTTCAATTAGAAAACATGATTTGGGTATTTAGAATTTTTAAAACTTGGAGGTTGTTCTACAAAAACATCCTCTTGAATTATCCCATTTAAAAAAGTACTTTTTACATCTATTTGGTACAGTTTAAATCCTCTAAAACAGGCAAAGGCTAGTAAATCTCTAATTGCTTCAACTCTAGCTACAGAGACAAAGGTCTCCTCAAAATCAATCCCTTCAATCTGATTATACCCCTTAGCAACTAATCTAGCCTTATTTTTAATGACTACTCCTGAGTCATTCATTTTATTTTTGAATACCCACTTAGTTCCAACTATACTTTGATCCTTTGGCATTGTAGTTAATTCCCAAACTTTATTTCTTACAAATTGATTTAACTCTTCTTGCATGGCCAAAATCCAAAATTCATCCGAAAGTGCTTGAGCAATATTAGTGAGTTCTATAGTTGAAATGAATGTTGAATGATTGACTTCTTTGTTTAATCCACACCTAATCCTTATACCCTCACTAGGTTCACCAATTATCATCTCCTTTGGGTGGTTTTTAGAAAATATCAATTATCTAGGCAAAGGGTTTTCTATTTCTAAATTTTTTTTTGTATTTTCTTCCAAATTTTCTTTCAAATTCATTTTACCAATCTTTTGGGAGTTATCCTCTATCTCATCTTCTACAATATTTGGCTCTTCTAAATTTTCAGACTCATCAAATACAATATGTGTGGTCTCCTCAATTACCAAAGTTCTTCTGTTGAATACTCTATAAGATTTTTCTACACTTGAGTATCCAACAAAAATTCCTTCATCTGATTTTGGATCAAATTTTTCTAAGGCAGATTTTTCATTGTTATGTAAAAACACCTTGCAACCTAAAACATGCAAATAAGATAAATTAGGTGTTCCTTTTAGCAACTCATAGGGTATTTTATTTAGTTTAGATCTCACATTCACCCTATTCAGAACATAACATGCAGTGCTAACCGCCTCAGCCCAAAAATATTTTGGAAGTGAGTATTCTGCCAACATTGCTCGGGCGGCTTCTATTAATGTTCTGTTTTTCTTTTCGATTAGCCCATTCCGCTGAGGGGTTCTAGGTGCAAAAAAGTTGTGATCAATTCCTTTCTCCTTACAAAAATCCTCAAATCTTTCATTTTCAAATTCTCCTCCATGATCACTTTGTATAGAAATAATTTTACATCCAAGTTTTTCTTTGAATTCAAGTTGAAAAATTTTCAAATTCCTCAAATGATTCACTCTTATGAAATAGAATTCTAACCCATGTGAATCTTGAGTAATCATCCACAATCACAAATCCGTATACCTTCCCTCCTAAACTTACAGTTCCAACTGGTCCAAAAAGATCCATATGTAAAATCTCCAATAGTTTACTAGTTCTAAGATCCTTATTGGACTGAAAAGAGGACTTTACTTATTTGCCTAATTGACATGCATCACAAAGGTGGTCCTTAGTAAAGTCTAGTTTTGGTATACCTCTCACTAAGTTCTTTTGGATAATTCTCCTAAGATTTTTCATGCTAGAATGACAAAGTCTCCTATGCCAAAGCCATGACTCATCAGATACAGTTTTTAAATAAAAACAGTAGGAGTTTGAATACAATTCAAGTCTAGCATATAAACATTATTTACCCTTTTACCATTCCAAACATCATTTCCATTTAGGCTTAATATGCAGCTAGTAGAAAAAAATTTCACACAATATCCTTTATCACATAACTGACTTATATTTAACAGGTTATGCTTTAAGCCTTCTACCAATTACACATTTTCAATGTAAAATTTTTTGAGATTTCCAATCATACTTGATCCAACCACCTTTCTTGTGGTATTATCTCCAAGTGTAACCTTGCCTCCACTCTTTGCTTCCAGCGATATGAATTGTGCAGTATCTCCAATCATATGCTTTGAGCATCCGCTGTCCAGGTACCATATGCTCTCACGAGATCTTGTGTGAGAGCAATCTTGCAAAATTATCAAACGTTAGACCTGGGAACCTAAATAAGTTTGGGTTCTCCTTTTGACAATTTATAATAAGATGCATGTATGATATGTTTAGGTTTATGCATCTGAGGTCTCCACACCAAATAAGTTTTAATCTTCAAAGTACAGGTGTGAGTTATATGTCTAAACAATTCACAATTATTACATTTGACTTTTGGAAAAGAATTTCTAAGTCTTCTTCCATTCATCTGTCTATTTAGGGGCATAAATTTATGATACATAATAGGATTAGTAAAATCTTCAAGTCTGGGGGGTATCCTATTATCCTCGAGAGCATTTATCTTCAATTTATAAAAAGAATTCATATCTTTTAAAATTCGATTTGTATAATTAATTCGATATATTTTGCTCTCAGATTCATCCTTAAAATTTTTAAAATCTTTTTCAAGTTCTGCATATGATGATTTTAAATTTTTATGATTTTTATTCAAGTCATCAAACTCATCAAGTAATTTCATGTAGTTGTCATCAATTAAAGCATGATCTTTCCTAAGAATTTCATGTTCCTTTTGTAGTTCTTCAAACTCTAAACTTAGACTAGCATGCATTTTCTTCATTTTTTTATATGTATCATTTATATGTTCAGAAACTTCAAAGAGTTCATCATAAGTTAAGTCACATGCCTCTTCTTGATCTAACTGATCAAGACTATTAATCATTAAGCACAGATTAGTAACTTCATCTTCCTTTTTAGTTACTAATCTGTGCTTAATGTCTTTGGCATGATGAATCTGAAGCTGAAGCTGAGTCTACCCAGAAAGCTCTTTGAAACTTCTTCTTGACCTTCTTTACAATTGGTTTCTCCTCTACCTTCTACTTGCTAGGAGTGACTTTGAGTTTTGAGCATTCAGTCTTGATATGTCCAGGTTTCCTCCACTCATAGCAAATTACATCATTTGAAACCTTGGCATTTCTATTAAATTTACCTCTATTCCATTGCTGGAGTCTCTTCTACTTCCTCTTCAGAAAGCTTATGAATTATTGAGTCATTAGAGCGATGTCATCTTCATCCTCAGGTTGTGAGTGTTCACTTTCAGATTCCTCTACTTTTAGTGCTATGTTCTTCTCCCTCCGTGGTTCACCTGCATCAATCTTTCTTTGGCTAACTCCTTGCTCGTAAGCAATTAGCAAACCAAGAAGATTGTCAATAGAGTAAATGTTTAGATCTTTAGACTCTATAATTGCAGTAATTTTATCATCATAAGCAGTAGGCAAACAACGAAGAATTTTATTGACCATTTTAGCATTCGTTAGTTCCATACCTAATGCATGTAAAGAGGTGATAATTTGTATGAATCTTGTGTACATATCAGAAATGGATTCATTTTATTTCAGTCGAAACAGTTCATAATCATGCAACAAGATATTAAGTCTAGATTGCTTAACTTCATTAGTCCCCTCATAAGTTATACAAAGTCTATCCCATATGTCCTTTCCACTTTGGCAAGTAGAAACCCGCATGTAATATTCTGATTTAAGAGCATAAAAGAAACTATTCAAGCATTTGGCATTTAGTTGTGCTAAGTCACGTTCTTCTACTATCTAGTCTGCAAAAGGTGTTTCAACTCTAACTCCATCAACTAGTCTAGTTGGTTTTATATGCCCTTCCTGAAATAAGATCCACATACGATAATCAAGTGACTGTAAAAATGTAGACATGCCTGTTTTCCAAAAATCAAAATGAATATTATCGAACAATGGAGGTCTAGTTATAGAGTAACCCTCAGGTGTATTTCGGTTTCCAAATGTAGCCATCTACGTTAATCAAAAAATAGTCTAAACTTAGGATTTTGAAACTACAGTCTAATACCACTTGTTGAAACTTGTTCACTATGAATTAGGTTGTTAAACTTAAGCTTATGTCCCAGCGGCTAACCAAGAGGGGGGGGGGGTGAATTGGTAATTAAAAATTTTACCCATATTTTTAAAATTTAAAACCGAGAAAATTAACTTTAGTGAATTTTATAAAAAACATTTTTCAACCACAAGTTAAAAAATGAAAAGAAACGAAAAAATAAAAGACACGAGATTTATAGTGGTTCGGTCAAACTTGACCTACATCCACTTCCAAGAGGCACCCTCCGAGTATTACAATAATACCACTGGTGACTTTCCTTTTGCACCCACAGCAAGGCGGAGAAGCATTTACAAAACTCTCTTTCACCACTACCCGGTGTGGCAGAGAACTATCGTCCTTTTACACTCATCCTAGTGTTGGCAGATAATCGTCCATCCTTTCACACTCTCCAGGTGTAGGCAGAGAACCCTTCGTCCTTTCACACTCTCCTAGTATGGGCAGTGAACCCTCCATCCTTTCACACTCTCCTAGTATGGGCAGAGAACCCTTTGTCCTTTCACACTCTCCTAATGTGGGCAGAGAACCCTTCAGCTGTTCACACTCTCCAAGTGTCAGCTGAGAAGTGGATCTCCTTGACATATCTTCTCATAAGAAATCTAGAAGGAAGAGAGAAAAGAGTGAAGTAGTAAAAAAATCACAAGTAGAGATTCTTACCTTTGAGTTCCAAGTGAATCATTCATGCTCCAGTAGTAAGAAATCTCCTACAAACACTCTCTCCTTTACTCTCCTTTTAATAGGCACGAAGATCAGTAGGCAAAATGATTAAGTGGCAGTCTAAATTAGATTATTTATATGAAAGACAAGAAAATCGTCCAAAAATTACAAATTTTCAAGTCAACACAAAGTTGATCATCCTGTACGATCGTGGATCGTCCTGGATGATTTTACTTAAATGTGTGGAAATGAACCAAATGTATATTGGTACGAACTGATATCGTACCCCAGCATCATCCCGTACGAACTAGGTTCGTCCGGTATGAACAGTTATACCATAGGTCAGTTCACAAAAACTGCAGGACATCGCCAAAATTTGAAGAGTCGGTTCACTTCGTCCTAGGATGAATATGAGGTCGTTTGGACAAAATTTTTACAGAGAACAATTTGTCCTGGGATGAATTTGCGTTCGTCTAGACGAAAATTTTCCAGAGAGCATTTCGTCCTTGCACGAATATGAATTTCGTCTGAACGAAAATTTTTCAGAGGGCATTTCATCCTGGGACGAATTTGAGTTCATCTGGACGAAAATTTTCCAGAGAGCATTTCGTCCTGGCATGAATATGAATTTCATCTGAACGAAAATTTTCTAGAGAAAATTTTGTCCTGGGATGATTAACATTCGTCCTGGATGATTATGACTTAGAAAAATTTTCTTCGGCTCTTGTTCGTTCCATTACTCTTTAGAGGAGATAACTGACTTGATCGTCCCGTACGATCATTATAAATTTTTAAAGATCTCCTTAAGTGTGTGTGTTTATTCACTCAATTACGATCACTCCCTCTCAAACTTAATTCAAATAAAAGTACAAGCTTCAATTCACAAAAATCTCTCATGCTAAATTTGATTTGAAGTCTTCAGTAGTCTGGAGTTTGATTTTCCTGAAATGTTAGTTCACACAAGAGCAAAAAAAATCTTCCAAAAAGTGTTAGGAGATATCAATACATAAAATAATAATATTTGGAATCATAAAAAAAATACAAGTTGCCAGAATGTAAAACATGCAAATAGTAACTCTCTTAACATTAATGCGAGCTAGGTATAATCCTCCATTCATATTATATTTTTAAATTAATAATATCATCCTCAATCGAAATGGGAATAGACTATGGATAGTTGGACTTATTGTTCACCTGAACACGCACCCGGACAAAGGTTAATCATGTTTTTTAAGCCGTGAGAGCTTCGACGACCAACTGAATGCCAACCTTACTTTCTATCTCGGATATACCTTTCGAATTCCAACAACTAAGCGAAAAATCAATAATCTTGAACCAAATGGGAGTTGATGTAAGATTCTCCCTTTGAGGTCAGAAATATGGTGACCATTTTTGGAGAATAAATTGTTTTCCCAGAAGAAACCGCACTCCCCTTGACCAAACCATCTCAAAATCTACGGGAGAAGAGAACTTTAAAAGAAAAAATCCATCACTAAGATTATATAGCTACAAAGTACCTTGGAGCTCAAGCCTTATGTATAACAACATGCAGTGACTTATAGTAAGGCCTCCTACCTATAAAGTATCCAACCAAAGAAAGACCCCATTCTTCCAAAGCAGCATCTATCTTCACTTTAGGAAAAACAATCACCTCTTCTGGGGTGTCCATAAGGAGATAGGGAGATCTTTAGAAGCAAAACTAGAAGGGTTAACAATATTAGCCCACTCGCATAAAGATTCCAAGCAAAAAACTTTAAAGGGGGAGTGCGACAGAGGGGGGAATGTTCTGGGTTTAGGAGAGAGAGATCCATTCCCCGGGAAAAGAAATTCCCCCCTGGCTCAGCTAGAAGAGAAGAATGAAAAGGGAGGAACATAGAGGAGATTGCTAGGGCACCAACAGAAGGAGCAGCTGCACCGATAAATATAAAAATTTATCTAGAATTCCAAATTTGATGAAAGGTATTATGGGATATTCCTAATCCCTACTCAAACAAATTATATATATATATATATATATATATATATATATATATATATATATATATATATATATATATATATATATATATATATATATATATATATATATATTATTTTCATCTAAGTAATCAGATCAAAACCCTTGTATTTCTTTCATTTTACCCTAAATTCTAATTAGGGATGTACATGAGTCGAGCTAAAATGAGCTTGTGATTCGAGCTTGTTTGTTAAACTAGCTCTAGTTCGAGCTTGATGAGACTAGACTCGCAAGCTTGTTTAAATAAATTAAATATCTAAATTTTTTTTGATTTAATAAACATTTAAAATTTTATTTAAAATTTATATATTTAGTAATAATATTTAAAAGTACTATCTAAATAATAGCTTTTTAAAACAAATGTCCAATCACATTAATTTATTCTACTTTTTTACTTAAAATAATACTAGTTGTTAGGTAAAAAAAAAACTATTCCATCTTCCTTCTTTTTGCGGCCTGTGAGTTCTGAGAAATTATTAGGTGAGGACATCACATAGAGAGAACCATTCGATTTTCTCTCTGTCTATAGTGAAAGAACAATCAAAGCACAACTGCTATATTAACTACACTTTGACTATGATTTAACTGAGCTTTCACTATAGACATAGAGAAAATCAGACAATTCTCTCCATTCTGTGTCGCTCCTAACAATTTGCCTCGAGTTCCACCTATTCTACAGAGAACGTTGTAGTTGTTAGGTCTTGTGGTCCCTGATTTTATTCGGCAAGTAAAACTCTGGCTGCAGTGTATCGAGTCAAGCTCTCATGTTAGCATATGTATACTCGAGCCGAGTTCAAGCTCATTTTCTAGGCTTAACTCTAGCTCGAGCTCTTGAGCTGTTAATTTTAGTGATGAATCGAGCTTGACTCGACTCATTTACACTCCTAATTCTAATACACTCAACAAATAATCCCTTAAGGAGGTATTGTTCCCCCATACACCTCCCCTTAAAATCTACTCTTAAAATAAAAAAAATTTCTTGTTTATGGGCATATGATATCCATAACTAATTTTTTTTTAATTTGTTTATAAAATAAATAATCCATTATTATCCCTCTTACCATTAACTCAAAATTTTAATCTCAATATCTCAACATATGATGTATAATAATCTAAAAACTTTATTTAGTAATGCTAAGTGAAAATTATGTTTATATGTAGTCTTAAATTCCAATAAAAATGTGTGTTTTAGATGATGTTGTGCATGAAGGTCTTATAAAAAAGTCTTAAATTTGGGCTATGTTAGAACTAGCACCCCAAACACCTACAGTGCAACACCTTTAACGCACCGATGCCAAAATTGAATATCATAGCATGCCAAGCTCGATCATTTTTTCATTTAAGGTAACACCCCGATGGAACATCATATAGCGTAGTAGTGCTATGAGCACCTCAACATCACAAAAGGAACAATGATGTGCTCTATGCTTTGTCAAATTATGAGTAATTCAATGTCGAAGTGCCAACCTTTGGAGCACAACAGCCAAAAGAAGTGTTCAAGCGTCACGGTGTCATTCTTCTACATTGCTACATTGGAGCGGTTAAGCAAGGAAGAGTTGTGTCGGGTCATCCAACTGCCATGTATGGTCATCCCAATGCCACAACAAAACCAACTAAACAACATCGAGGTGCAATTTCATCATTATAATGCTAGGATGCCACTCTGTCAAGCGCTGAGGTGCTTGAGCTAGTTTATGTAAAAAAATATAAATAATTTTGTGTTTTGTTTTAAGGTTAGGCCAAAGATATTGAAGTTACATTTAGTAGACTAGTCATCCTTGTAGTAAGCAAAACACTCCTTTAGGAGTGAAAGAGAGTGTGGAGAGACAAGGTGTAAGGAGGTAATCACTCTAGAAAGAGTCCATCTGTAAGATCTATTTGTGATTCTCAACTCGAGGTGATATTTTTTTCATCCTTTTTTTTAATTTTTTCTAATAAGTAATGAAATATATTTTGCCGGAATTAATTCTATGGTTGGCTAACTTCTTTATTTTGACTTGGTGATGTGAATAGTCTTAGTTTCTCCTAATGTAGACTCTTGTATATAAATATGAATGTTTGTTTACATTACTCTAGTGCATAATTTAATTTATGCATTGCCCATATATGAATTCAAAATCTAGTGTGATATATAACATAGCTGGAGGAATATTAGAACAATTATAAGGATTGAGATAGAAAACTTTCATGCCTAAATATAGGATGATTAGTATTCTAGGGTCCATGGAGATGCAATCATTGTAGAAAGGTCATAACTTTTCTTTACACCCTTACAAACTTGATAGAAATCTAAAGGTGCATATGCTCTGATTCACAACTATTGTAGACGAGTCTACTTTGAAAATCATTGGTTCATTCATCATCATCTTTAATTCTGGTTATCTTCACTATTTACTGCATTTCTTAGTAGTGAAAGCACCTCATCTTTTATTTTATTGTGTAGGATAAATTAAATGATTTGAGTAGACAATTTTAGAGTTAGTTGTAGCACATTTATTTCCTGATGGGATCAACACTCTTCTCATACATTTTATTACTTAATTGGCATGTGGAATTACGTAGTTAGGAGCATATAACACATATATTCACAGTAGAAAGCAAGCTCATTTACATAAAAAAAGTAAAGTCTCCATAAAGTTTTTGACACCATTGCTGGGGAATATAACATGTTCTTTTACAAGCTTCTTTATATTGTCCAAAAAGTAATATATTTAATCCTACCTAATTTGCTTAATTTTTACTTAGTTAGTTCTATTTATATTTATTATTATTGTTGTCATTTGTGAAATTGTGAACTTGTGATTATTTCATAATTAATGATTTTTAATTTGTTTTATTACATTTGATTCACTATTTTGGTGCATGAATAGTAGATCTAGTAAGAAAATCTTGTTGTTTGACCAAGAAATAGAAAGGACCCTTACAAAATTTCATAAAATCAATAATATTTTAGCAATAGGAATGACTTAACCTAATCCATATTAAGATCAACCTAAACCTCTCAGGGAGTATACCAATCCCTTAGTAGATGGAATTTATTAGAGTATGAACAAACTATCCAACTGGTTTAGAACTATTAGTTTAGGGAACTCCTGTTGAGGATTTCAACTAACATTTAGCTAGTTTCTTAGAAATTTATATAATATGTAAGTACCATAGAGTTAGTGAAGATGCTATTAAACTTCATTTTTTCCCATTTTCTTTAAGGAACAACTAAAATGTGGTTGAATTCTTTATCATCAAGCTCCATAATCACTTGGAATGAGTTGGCACATAAGTTCTTAATAAAGTACTTTCCACCTTCTAAAACTACTAAGCTTAGGAATGATATTACTTCATTTTTTTAATATGATGGAGAGTCAATTTATGAGAGCTGAAAAGGATTTATGGAAACACTTAGAAAATTCCCTTAATATGCATTCCCTAATTGGCTCGTGATTTAGATATTTTATTATATTATTGTAGGATCCTTTAGGTTTATAATTGATGCCATAGTAGGATAATCTTTGATGTCAAAACCTTTTGATTAGGCTTATCCATTGATAGAGAAAATATAAACAAATAACTTATGTTGGCCTTCTAATAGGGTGAATCTTAAGAGAGTAGCCAGTGTCTATGAGTCATATGCTTTATCTATTTTGACTGCTCAAGTAGCAGTCATGTCTATGAGTCATATGCATTATCTATTTATATAATATTAGAGTTAGTATAATCTCATGATCACCTATGAGTTTAGATAGGAATGACTTGAATTATACTAGTAAGTGTAGCGCTCAAGGGGTTAAGAATATGAATGTTATTGGAAGATCAAATACTCAAATACGTACAATCCAAGTTGGAGGAACAAAACAAATTTTAATTGGAGTAAGAATAATGGTGGAAATCAATGGCATACAAACCAATCCAATTCTATAGGGCCTTAGAATAATCCTCAGCAGCCTATAGTGAATCCTAGAACTTCCTATCCCCTAAGTTTTAATCAAAATAATCAATTCGAAGATAGGAATACACCTTTGGAGGATTTAATACTTCATATGAGAAACTAATTATAGAGGCAAGCTAATGCCCTTTAAAATTTGGAGAATCAATTAGAATAGTTAGCAATTTCCTTTAATAGTAGGCCCTATGGCACATTACCAAATACCACTAAAATTAATTCAAAAGAAAAAGGAAAATATCAAAGCTTTGATTAGATGATTAATAGTAGTGATGTGATAAAGCCAAAATGATAGATCTAAATAACATTGGCTAAAGACTATAAACTTAACACTGCTTGGGAGGCAATCCAAAATTATTGTGTTGTTTTGCATTCTATTATCCTTTATAGTATGTTACTTGTTAAAATTATTTAATTACCTGTATGTTGACCTAATTTTTATATGAAGCCATAATTTTAAAATTCTCAAACTCTTGATCAACCATCTGGTGGTTGATAAGCACCTTGTTTATATCCAATTGATTCATAATCACCCTGAATGTTCAATTATTCATCAATCAAGCTTCAATAAATAAAATCAATTAAACTACATTCAATCATACACTTCAATCACAGTCTGTAATCACCTCTTCAATCATGTCCAGTTTTCAATCAACGGCCTGCACACTCTAAATTACAATTACTTGCAATTGCATCCCTGCATTATAATCAATTGACCTAGTACACTAGCTAGCTCAGTGCATTTATATCATTAGCCTCAATCTAGCTCACAACAATCAATCAATCAATTAGTTTGGATTCTACAGACTTATTCACTAAGCCCGCAATCAATCAACACTTCAATCCTCTCTACAATACAGTCTATAATCAATCATCTTGTACTTCCAACATTCAATCAACACTCAATCACTTATAATCAATCAATTATATACTAAATCAATAATCAATTTCCTAGTCTATAGCAAGCTTCAATTACTTTGACAACTGCATCTATATATTATCACCAAGTGGCCTAGTGCATTACCTTGCATGGTGCACTAACCCCTTTGACCTCAGTTATAGTCTAAAACACTTCACTAACAGCCTTATACGTCAAACCCATCATCACTAAACTCCACCAAAATTCCATGTACATTACTACTAATAAAATACTCTTGATTGGTCACCTTGATCTAATCATCAGTTGACCTAGTCAACTGAATATAATTTAGGTCAAACTAGGTTACATTAGACTACTTTCTTGCATACACTCAAAGTAAACTCCTCAACCCTTCAATCACATTCCAATGTATGATCCAAATACTCTCAAGTATGTCATGAGTCGACTCATGTTTAATTTGACCTGGTTAAGTCACCATGGGTGGTTAAACTCCTCATATATATTTGACCACTAATTCAAACTACAATCCCATGGATCTAACACTTTGTCCATTGCCTCTAGCAATAAATAAATGTTCTTATATAGTCCACCTCAACCAGCTTGACTAGTTGATTAGTAAAACCAGTCAACAAATAACCAAAAGACCATTATTAATCAACACTCTTCAAACAAGCTCTATCCTTCCACTCGATCTTATCCAACCTGGCCCAACTGACTATAGAACCTTCTCTGGAATCAACCCGATCTAATGTAGCCCTTGGTTTAGTCCAACTAGCTAGTGGTTCCCTCTATTCTTGAAAATGACCCCCCTATCATTTTTACCTGCCACAACATGCCTTTCTATTGCCCAACGGTTTAAGGCATATGTCAAGCATCAAGAAACATCTCTAAAGCATCCTGGCCATCCATTGTAGCTTTGGTAGCTAGCACAGGCAAATGATGCAAGAAAGGCTCTTTTAAATATTGCTCACCACCCAACCATTCTTCAGACCTACTTTGATCTTGTTTCATCCTTGAAAGTTTGAGGGTGTTGTGAAACCCTAAAGAACTAGTCTCAAGGTTTAAAAGAGGGGGGTGAATTAGTATTTGAAAAATTCTTTAATGATGAAGATTTTTTTTATATAACTTGATACAAAAGTAAATTACATTCACAATAAAAAGAGAAATCAATGTTTTCACCCATGCAGTTAATCACAAGAAAAATAATTATAGAAATAATAAAAGAAAAGAACACACAAGCTTTATAGTGATCCAACCTAACATACATCCACTCCTTGGAGGCACCCTCCGAGTATTGCACTAAATATTTAATGACTCTTCTTTAGCCCCCACAACTAGGCGGAGAAGCCCTTACAAAATCACTTTCGGATTCCCTGGTGTGGCAGAGTAACTGATTCCTTTGACACCAAAGAGATCTTCTATTCTCAAAACTTTCCTCAAGATGACCCTAGAATCCAATGGTACTAAGGTGCAAGCTTGCCGAAGCAACTGTGTGAAATCCCCTCCATAGTCCCTTAAAACCCCCTTCAAGGATCTTCTCCCTCTCAAAGTCCACCCTTTTCTCTCTCCCTTTCAAGTTCTCTCTTCAAGTTTTCTCCAAAAGAATAAAGACACAATGGCTGACAAAGATACTTATGAAGAGGCTTGAAAAAGCTTAAATAGAGGGCTTCAACAATCCTAAAAATTCAATTATATCGACAACGATCATCCAATATAATTGCAGGATCCTTCATCACGATATGCAAAATTTGACCTGATTATTCTAGACGATCTCTAGATAGTTTAGTATGACCAGTTCAAATTTATATAGATCATCTAGTACAATATTGAGATTGTTTGAGATGATTAGTTCAATCGAAATATAGTTTGTCTAGGATGAAATATGAGATGACCAAAATTCATCTCTGTTGATCATATAATATGATCCAAATTATACAGTATAGTTAGAATATCAAAATTAAGCAAATTTGATTGACTAATCACAAGATTAGTTTAGGCATAATTTTTATAGATAGTCCAATAGATGTCGATCATCTTGGATGATTAGAATAAAATATGAAATTCAAAATCTTGCCTAAATTATGATTGGTGGTTATCTTTCAAAATCATAATTGGTCATCCTAGACGAACTAAATCGTCCTATATAATTAGTTAGATGAGCTGATCGTACAATACGATATAAATCGTATAGTATGATTAGCTTAAAATTGAACTTCTGGTTTGGACTCAATCTCAATCCCTTTGAGTGTGTGTGTGCATGGTCACCAAAGTATACACCATTATAGGACTTGATTCAAAAAATAAAAAATGCATCAGTGAATATTACACAAATCTTTATAGTATAACTTATTATATTTAATCTTGAGCCTTAAATCTTTGCTGGATAGTGCATGGTGTTCCTAAAAATGTAGTACACGCACAATTAAAAATACATTGGAAATATAAGTAGATATAAGGATGTGAGCCACAACATTTGTTATCATCAAAAATTTAAACTCATTAGCTCGAGTTGTAGCAATCTCCCCTTTTTTTATGATGATAAATAATACTGGTTGAATTTTTAAAATTAAAAATATTTTCTCCTAATCTCCCTCTCACTAAGATAATTATATTAAAAATTGGGGAAATAAAAAAAGTTTTTTTTTTCTATTTTTTTAACATATAAATAAAAAAAAACTTGTAGAACCTAAAATAATAAATAAATTAATATAAATACAAGATGAATATATACAGCTTAAAATAAATACAACCAATCAAAACATATTCTCCCTAGTGAGATTATCAAAAAGAAGGGAAACACACAAAAAACTAAAATGGAACATACATTACAGATTTTGATCAGGTAAAGGTGATGCTGATGCTTAAGAAGAATAAATTAATTTCAACAAATTTTCTCAAAATAAAAAAATTACCTCTTGATTTTATTCAAAAACTTAGAAAGAAATGAATTGACTGCACTAAGATCTAAAAATGTTAGAAATTTAAATTTTATCAACCCTAGCTCAAGCTTCATATATGTTAAAGTCCTATTTTTAAAAAAAATCTAATTCAGAAAAAAAATTAGAAAAGAAAAAATTATATATTTTTCAATCTTTTTACTTGAAATATATCTAACAGAATATCAATGCAAAAAATAGTGTGTTAGTAATCATGATTTACTTGAAATATAAGATTTAAAATACAAGAAAAGTAAGTTAACTTATTATGGGCTCATTTTGTGCCTCTTTATTAGTTTTTGACACTCTTTACACATCTTTTGATTTTTGATACACTTTTGTGCTTCTTTCACTTTTGGCATACATTGCGCATCTTTTCATTTTAGGCTCATTTTGTGCCTCTTATCTTTTTTATAATTTTTCTTCCTTTCTTAATCTTTAAAGACTCAAAGCAAACCCAATCTAATGATAAAAATGAATAGCTTAATTAAGAAAATTATGAAGTGGATTCATCAACTTGCAAAAGTTTCCTATGAGATAGAAGAAATGTATAATGATAAAAAAGGTTTAATTTCAAAATCCAATTCTTAAATTGAAATAGTTTTTGATAAAAAATGTAATAGAATGATTAAAAAAATGAGAAGGAGAGACATAATCATGATTTTCTTCCTTTAATAATTTAGAAAAGTTAATCATCACTTACTTAAACTTTTAGGTAAAAAAGAGGTAAAATTATTATTAAAAAAATTAGAGAAGTGAATTGATTCTCTTATGCAAACATAATGTGAAATGTGATTTATGTATGTTGATCATAGATAAATAAAAAAAACCTACATGAAAAATAAAATAAAATGACTACAAACAAAAACATCAAAAACAACATAGAAAACATTTATAATGAACAAAATAAAATAAAGAACATATACATATGTATTAATTACAACACATAAACACACAAATAAAATTTTATACCTCATTATCTTATTCCTGATCTGATGATTCAGAAACTAGGTCTTCCTAGGAGATTTTTTTGCTTTTATCATTTTTTCTTTTTGCATTTTTCTTATTTTTAACATTTTCTTTGCTGAAAGAGTTTTTGAATTAGAATATTCATTTTTCATATGTCTAGATTTTCTACATCAAAAGTAAATAATATCAGAATAAATCTTATCATTCTTACTATTGTTACCTTTATTCCACTTTTATTGATGTTGATGTTTATGCTTAAGTACTTTTTCAAATTTGTTTGTTATTAAGGCTATCGCCTTGCTCTTATTATCTAGTAAGCCATTCTTATCCATCTCTTTAGCTTTCAGCACTATTGTTTCACCAGCATCCAATAATCTTTGACCTAAACTTTATTCATACAGAATGAGTGAGTCAATCAAATTATTAATAGAATATATATTACTTGACTTTAGTACCTTCATATATAGTAAGTAATTATCCAAATTTTTCTTTCAGGTAGTGTATGTGGATATTAACATACAATTTTCAAAATTTAAAGCACATAAAAAATAATTCAAGCATTTAGCATTAAATTGAGCATTGATTTGTTATATTCTACTCCATTCAATAAAAACAATATTAGTTTTGACTCCTTCTATAATACATGATGGTACAGAATAATCATTTTGAATCTTATGCCACATTCAAAAATCAATTGATTGCAAGAAAGTAGACATGCAAATTTAAAAAAAAAATTCAAATAAAGGTGGTCGTGTGATTGAATATCCTTACGTAATGTTACAATTTTCAAAGTTAGCTATTGATCTTTTCTTAAAAAATTTCTAAAACTTAATTTATAAATCTCACTCTAATACCACTTGAAAGTTCAAGAGGGTTGTGAAACTCTAGAAGGCTAAACAAGAGGGGGAGGGTGAACCAGCATTTAAATTTTTTTTCAATGATGAAGAAAAATCTTTTTTATAATTTGATTTGAAAGTGAATTACATTTACAAAAAAAAGATAAATTAACATTTTCATGCACGAAGTTAATCGCAAGAAAAATAAATACAAAAAATAATAAAAGAAATGAACACACCATATTTGTAGGTGTTCGGTCCAACCTGACCTACATCCACTCTCTGTAGACACCCTCCATATATTACACTTAAAATTTAGTGACTCTCTTTTAGCTCACATAGCTAGGTAGAAAAGTCAGTACAAAATCACTTTTACCTTCCTCGGTGCGACTGAGTAGCCGGGTCCTTTGACACCAAAGAGATCTTTTTCTTCCCAAAACTTCACTCAAGATAAACCTTGAATCTCATGGTACTAAGGTGCAAGCTTGCTGAAGCAACCTTGTGAAATCCCCTCCACACTCTCTTGAAACCCCTCCAAGGATCTTCTCTCTCTCATACTCCACCCTTTCCTCTCTCCCTTTTACACTACAAGAAAATCTATTCTTTCTGACGGATTTTCTGGTGGAATTTTAAGTAGTTTCCTACGGATTTTGAAAATTTTCGACGGAATTTCAGCAAAATTTTGTTCGTCAGTAAATCGAGCGTCGAAAATTTTTTCCAATGCTAGTTTCCTCCGGACTTTTTTTTCCGGTGGACTAAACCGACAAAAAAAATTGCCGGTGGAACAAACTCCGCCGGAATAAATAAAACATTAAAAAAAAATTTCTTCCCGTGAACGGCACAAGCGCCTGTCTCACGGGAAAATTCGTCGCTGCGCCCAGCTTGCACGCGAACCTGCGCCCTTCTGCGGCATGCGAATCACCGCAGCTCCCGTCTACGGTGAACCCGCCTCTGCGCGCGAACTCGCACCTATTTCGCGAACCACGGCCGCACCCGTCTGTGGTGAACTCGCCTCTACGCGCGAACCTGCACGCGGCTGAACCCCAGCGCCCGTCCCACGAACCGCACCCGAGCCCGTCCAGCGGGCGAACCCGCCCCTGCACCCCATGCACGTTTGCGCGTGGATTCAAACTGAGGATCTACTTTTTAGTTTAAGAGCATCAACCACTTTGATGTGGTGCATAATACGATTTATTTGTATTTATTTTATATTTAAATAAGAAAACATAATAAAATTTCAAAAAATTAATTTTAATTGGCAATAAAAGTATTAAGTAATGGAATTACAAATATTATTAATCTTTATCAAAATTAATAATTAATTAAAACAAGTACTTAAATCAATATTTAATTAATTAGTAATTTAAAAACTTATTTTAATTATTTAATTAAGATAAGATATTAAATTATTAAATTAATAATTTAATAATTAGAATAATAATTAAAATAAAACTTTAAATTAATAATTAATTAAAATGAGCTATAAAATTATTAACTATTTAAATCACTAAAATATAAGTTTCATAAATTTTTAAAATCCGTCGAAAAGTCCGCTGGAAAAATATCCATCGAAACCCTGCCGGAAAATTTGAAAAATATTTGACAGAAATATTTCATTGTAATCCGTCGAAAATCTGCCAGAAAGTCCACCGAAAAACAGTCCACCGGAAAGCCGTCAGAAAAATTCGTCGGTAATAGGCTTTTTTCCTATAGTGTTAAGTTCTATATTCAAGTTTTCCTTAGAAGAATGAAGACATAATGGCCTCCAAAGACACTTACTAAGTGCCTTGATAAAGCTTAAATAGAGGGCTTCAAAAACCCAAAAAATTTAATTTTGTCGACGAAGATTGTCCAGTATGATCCCAGGATCATCCAGTTCGATATGTAAAATTTGACCTGATAGTCCTGGACATTATCAGATAGTCCATTATAATCAGTTCAAATTTATACAAATCATCCAATATGATATTGAGATTATCCAGAAGGATTAGTTTAATCAAATATAGTTTGTCCAGGATGAAACATAGAATGATCAAAATTTATCTCTATTGATCATATAATATGATCCAGAGATTATAGTATAATTAGAATATTAAAATTAAATAGATTTGATTGACTAATCACATGATTAATTTATGCATAATTTTTATAGATCATCTAATATGATGTAGATCGTTCTGGATGATTAGAATAAAATATGAAATTCAAAATCTTGCTTAAATTATGATTGGCAGTTATTTTTCATGATCATAATTGATTGTCCTAGATGATCTAAATCATCCTGTATGATTAGTTAGATGAGCTGATCGTACAATATGTTATAAATCATACAGTATGATTAATTCAAAAAAACTTCTAGTTTTGACTCAATCACACTCCCTCTAAGTGTGCTTGCATGATAACTAAGCTAACATATACCCTTACAGGACTTGACATAAGAAATCAAAAAAACATCAGTGAATATTACAAAAATCTTTACAATATAACCTATTCTATCTAATCATGAGCCTTGAATCTTCATTGGAAGGTGTATTGTGTTCCTGAAAAGTTAGTACTCACACACACAAAAAAAAAAGAGGAATATTGCAAATATAAGTAGACATAAACATGTAAGCCACAATGTTTATTATCATAAAAAATATAAACTCGTGAGCTTGAGTTGCAACAATCCTCTCAAATCATCCTCTGCCCTTTCCAACCATTCACCTACATTTCAAAGCTTGTCGTTGATAATATCGATGGGAGATCGAGCATTAGTCCGTCCTAGCTTGTCCAGTCTCTCTTTCTATCATTTTCAGGCCTTAGTGTCTTCTACAAAATCATAGAGGATCTTTTAACAAGAAGAAAAAACCTTCATACATCCTCTAAGATCCTTTATACATACGTAAAACTCTAACCCTATGCCCTTACCAAGGTTTTCAAATAACTTCCTAAACTATGCATAAAAGTCCCTAGGAACTATCCCCCACTCTTTCTTAGACCCTACCCTACCCTTATTCAAGCTCTCAAGTTATTTGGTCTATTATATCAAATGTATAAGGTCAAGAATAAGTTTAGGGTTTGTAGCTTTTTATAAGAAGAAGATGAAATCTCCACCTTTCATTTCCTTTATTTGATTTAGATGGAGGAGATTGCATCGTCTCTACTTCCCATTCAACTACACATATTGGTCTTAACTACAAGATCTTATGTTGGTCATTGGATCAGAACTGTAGTAGATCTGACGACTATTATCATTGTCGCACTAATTAAGTTATCCAGTCACTTGACCGCCACCATCTGTGTGAATATCCTACTGCCATGAGGAATGCGCCTACACAATCAGTACAACTAGCTTACTATGCAATAAAACCCTCTCATTAAATATAAAGAAAGACATATAACTTTAAAAAATCATCAGAAATTTGTTTTGAATCCATTTTTAGAGTTCTTGGACTCATTGGATTTAGAATGAAAAATACCTCATTTTTAAAATAAAATTAAGTAAATTTATTAATATTATATAGGTTATTTCAATAATACATAAAACTTTATTTTAATTTTAAATATAAATATATAAATCATATTAATGTAAATCTTGATAGGGGTATCCTAGGGTATATCCTTGATCTCCTCTATTTTTTAGGGCTACTTGATGCAAAAATCTTGGTCATGATTTGACCTAGATTTTTGAAAATTTATATTTAATTCAATTTAATTCTAATAAATATATATAATGGCTTTGTGGAATTAGTGGAGAGGTCATCTTCCATTTAAAAATAAACTCAAGGTAGGTTCATGCATGGTTTGAGAGAAAATGCCATTGATGATTTATGATATTTTGTATATTGCTCCCAAAGTAGGTGTGATCATGGCCTTAAGCTTGGTGGAAGGTGTTTTGAGGATGTCCCTCACATCCTCTAAAGCTCTCTATTCAATTTTATGCAAATATTCTTTGTAGATGAATTTTCAAACTTATAGGTCACATATTAACCTAAGATTTTGATAGTTCATTATAGTTATTCCATAGAATATTATGCACATATAATTGATGTGGTTTGATTATTTATGTATATTCAAGGGTTAGATACATGATTATTAATCCTATTCAAATAGTAGTGATAATTAAGGATGATAACTAAGACTTTATCAAGCGAACTTAGGCAATTCTAGAGATACAAACACACATCTTATTTGGATGAAATATTAAACATAGCAAACTTAGTGGCACTAATTGTTCTTCAAATAATGATTAATCAAAACCAACCCTTCATTAAGGGATAAAAATTTAATCAATTATAATAAATAAAATAAAATTTATAAAAATGTAAAATCAACTTTAATCAAATCAAAATCAAATATACAATCATTAAGAATTAAAATCCAAACTCAAATTGATTAAATTTTAATTAATAGTTAATAACCCTTAATTAAATACTAATTAAATAAATTCATTAAAAAAATAAAAATAAAAATAAAAATTAAATTTAAATAAAAATAAAAATAAAACCATGTTTTTATAATTTCAATTTAAATAAAATTTCAATTAAAATTCAAATTTAATTCATTAAATAATTAATCTCTTAATTTAAGAAATTAGTTATAATAAAATAATTCAAAATTGCATAAAAATTTAAATAAAATTAAATACAAATTATATATTAATAATTAAATTTTAAAATAAAAATTTAAATAAATTTAATTATAATTAGTTAAATTAATTAAAAATTCAATAATTAATAAAAACTTCTAAATAATTTAATAAAAATAAAAGAATTCAACAAAAATATTAAGCATAAAAAAATTTAATTTAATAATTTATTTGATAAAAAATTATTTTTATTCAAATAAATTTGGTAATTAATCTTAATTAAATATTAAGCTTTCATGTTTGATGCTTACTTCCAATTGGAGGGCCTTTTAACATTATATTTTGAAGTCTCTAACACATCTAAATCACATAATCCCTTTATGTAAGTGCATGATTCCATTTGGGAAGGCACTTACATATTTTATTATGTGATTTAATAAATTTTTAATAGAAAATTAATGATTCTATGCATCATACTAGCCTCCACTCACAGAAGGAATGGATGTATAAATTTTCATAACCCCTAATCAAACAATAATAACACACTAACCCTATACATTATGTTTGACTCCACTTGAAGAGCATTTACATTAAATTAATGGGCCCCTTGTCTATCCCAAATAAATCATTAATAAATCCTTAAGGCTTTATATGATCATCCATCCTATATGGGGGATGATTGCATTTCATTTATAAGCCTTAGGATTTGTATTTTAGTAGCCCTTGCACTTTAGGGTTATTAATCTAAAAATTCTTTGTAATTAAATAATTAATTCCATTAAGCCTTAAAATTTAAATAATAAAATCCAAGCATACAAAAGATAAACTTTGACTAAATTTTCTCATTTGGCCTTTAATAAATAAATATTAAATTTCATATAACTTAAAAAACTAAACCCATATAAGACATATCAAAGCCACACAACTTCTTTTATATACTTAGGTGGTTTTCTACGATAACTAACTGAGCCTACATTAGGTCTGTGGTATGAATTGCTTGCTGGGTGCTTTTCTTGGAGAGCAGCCTTTATTTGTTTATTTATATTTTTGCACTCTAAAATGTCATACGTTTTAATTTTTGTTGGTGCACTTAGGCTCTTTAAGGACTGCATTTTAAATATTAGGATATTACATAACTACTGTAATTTATAATATATTCAAATGCTCTTTCATTTTTAGTTCTTTATTTTCCTACCAGATTCAAAGTAGAATGTACCTAAAAATGTAATGTATATATATCAGAGTCTATAAAAAGTATATTTATATATAGATTGAATTGCACAGCTTTTAAAGTTATAAAAGAGTTAAATACACTAGCTTATACATATTGGTGGGGCTCTAAAAGATGATATCCCTTTCTTTGTGGGATAATCTCTTTTGATAGTCCATAGAAGAATTGGATCTCAAAGACATTAAGTAGGTGTATCTGATTCTACATATATGGTAGGTTTAGAACCCAGATTTGTTATGGTAGAGCCTGACACCTTTCTTTTCTGTAGAGTCTAAGTATTGTAAATGTTTAAATAAATCAACAAATAAAATTTCCTTTATATTACACACAATTCTTTATTTATTACAACGTATACATGCATTGCATCATATGGGTTGTAGATTACATTATTGGGTAGAATTTTCCTAAGTTTTTCTTGGTGTATGTGTTCCAAACTTTGTAGGAACAAATATACTAGTTCTAGGATGATAAAATATTGGGTACTATATATATGAACACCTTTGCCTTTACATGTAGATATACATGCATTTTATGTTCTATAATGTACACTAGCCCATTACATAAGCCTATGGCAAGGTAGTGGGATCCTCTTGCGCTCAGAGGATGTTGTCTTATTCATGTTGATATAACATCGTTATGCTGCCAAAATTTCTTCTAAATTTTGGTTCTTAGAAAATTTAGTTAGGTTTATTAAATAAGATAAAGTTATAACTCTTAGCGAGTCTTCTCCATAGTGTCAATTAAACTTAAAGTGAAAATTCATCTTGAGTCACTAATTTGAAGTTTGATTTGCTTCTTTGATCTCTTAGGAAAAAGCTAGCTTTATTGTGTATTACATCTAGATTGATTTCTTATGTATTAGGTTGTTAGCAAGCTGCTCATTCAAAGCAGGCATAAGCCCAATTATATCTATACACCTCCTATCCTTATAAATAAGAGATTTATGTATATATTAAATACAAATGTATTTTCTATAAAATTTAATAGTATTATGGAAGAGATGATTGGTATTTTCAAACATCTAAGGCAATTTTTTTCTTTATTTTTTTATTTTTTTATTTGTTAACATCTAAGGCAATTTGCTTATATACATGATTGTATTATAAGTTTAGGTCTTAATCTCCATTTTAATCAAAAGTTTATCTTTGGAGCCTCTATTAGAATCCAAGATCCCTGTATAAAATAAACAATCTCTTAAATTGCTAAGAGAGGGGGAAAATCTCTAGACGTCGATCAAGCTTATCCTGAGTCAATTTCTTATTTAAAATGATCATAGGTGAATGAACATCTAAGGTAACATTCCCTATGGCAATTTTGAATACAAAAACAAAATCATTTCTTTTCTCAAGTCGATAATGTCGTGTTAGTTTATTCTTCAGGAGAATTAACATTAATATGCAGATTTGCCTAAAGAAATATTAAATAGTAAATCGAGTGGCAACAAAGCAACATTTAATTTGTCCACAATGTACACTTTACTATTTTGTGTTGAATTTGTTTATTAAATGATTCAATTAACTTAACAATTGCTATATGCTTAACTGTCATATGTTCCTCTTATAATTGTACTTTGATACAAACTTATCCAAATAAAAATTACAATTAAAAATAACTTAAAATTAAGAATAATATAAAACTATAGGTGCTTAATGAACAAACAATTCTTTTTTTAACAATCATAACAAGCAACTAAGAAAATTATATAAGCTAATACTTCACTTTGAATTTAAGTGCTATAACACCAATGTGCCGACTATTAGTTACAAGATTGAATAACTAAGTTTTAAAAAGGGAGTATGTAGATTAATTTATTAAATTCATTATAAACTTAAATATATAACTTGTGAACTTATAACATATTCTATACATGATTCCAAATTAAGATCACTTAAAGGAATAATAAAATCAGATATTCAATATTTTTACTTAAGTACCCATGAAATTGAAAAGAAATAAATGGAAAATAAGAATTTCAAAAGAAAAAAAGAATAAGTAGAAAGAAAAATGAGTACTATAACATCAAAAATTAGTATCTGGAGATGTTGAATTCCTAAAGGATTTTAATACTTAATATAAAAAGGAAAGTGTAATGTAAGTTAGTACTTATAGAGGTTTACAAATGAATTTCAAATTAACTAAAGTATAAATAATTCCTAAATGATAAATCATTCAATCTAAATCAGTGATCAACATTGCACTTGCACTTGTAGTAGATGAGTTCAATTTGAATACTAATAAAGATGGTTTATTGGGGTGCTTTGTTCATGATTGCTTAAATTAAAATTTCCATGCTTTGATCATTGTAATTTATATCTAAATAGTAAAGTATTGTCTTATAATTAATCATTTTAATTTGTAAACTTTTATTTGGAACAATAAATTGATCAAAAGTGCGAACACATTACATGAGGACAAATAATAGCTTAAGCTGGAGAGCCTTTATTATGTGAAAATTATGTTTATTTTATCTCAGGGTGATTTTTTTTATCTTTCTTTTTTCTATATTTTTTAAAGAAAATAATGAAACCTGTTTTTCTACGAATTAATTTTATGGCCAGCAAACTTCTTTGTTTTGGGTTGATGATGTGAATAGTCTTTGTTTCTCCTAATGTAGACTCTTTTATATAAATGTGAATGGTTGTTCTCAATTACTCTCATGCTTAATCTAATTTATACAATGACCATGTATGAATTTAAAATATACATTGCCTTGATGGAGGAATGCTAGAACAATTGGGAGGATTGAGATAGAATACTTTCATGCGTATACATGCATGGGATGATTAGAATTCTACAGTATATGGAGATGGAATCATTGTAAAAAGGCCATAAATCTTTCTTTACACCCTTACAGGCATGATCGAGATCTAAGGGTGCATATGCTTTGATTCAAAACTATTGTAGATGAGTATGCTTAGGAAATGATAGGCTCATTCAATATCATAAGTCTAGAACATCTTTAATTCTAGTTATCTTCACTATTTACTGTATTTCTTAGTAGTGATAGCACCTTACCTATTAATTCATTATGTAGGATAAATTATGTGACTTGGGAAGATAATACTAGAATTAGTTGTAGCACATTTATTTTCTCATGGGATCGACAGTATTCCATACACTTTATTACTTGATCGGCATGTGCACTTGTATAGTTGGGAGCATATAACACATATATTCATAGTAGCAAGCAAGCTCATTTGCAAAAAAGTAAATCCCCCATCAAGTAATGTGAAAAATTCCCCAAAAACATTTAACTCTATCAAAGTTATTGAGGCCAATATTGAACCCGACATAAAAACCTGACTCTAACTTTACTAAAAAAATTTAATTCATGTTAATCCATGTAAGATTCATGTTTGAGATTGTATCACCTTAAGTGACACAAAAATACAAAGTCAGAATCAGGTTGTATTGAATCAAATTTAGGTCAACTTACGAATATAACTTAATAGTTTTTTTTTGATAAAAAATAAATAAATAATTATTATAATTATTATTTTCTTAGTCGTGTTTATATTAATTTATCACAATTTTAATATTCTTCATATTATGTTTGCCAAGTTTAAATTTTGATTTCAGATCCACTCTTGATGCGGTGCATACTCTTATAGCTTTGGGTGCCGTCGTCCAGGAGTGCGGCATCCCAGCTAATTACCCTTTTCTATTTTAATTATGATATAGTCTGCTTATTATGTCTGCTTAGGCGCTAGTTGGCATGTGCACCACTATACTCGTTTCTTTAGTTAGTTATTTTACTTTTCAGTACTTTCCACGTGTAGGGCTGTTAGTAGCAAAACCAAGAAGATAGAAATAGCCTTGTTACGGGTTTTACTATTCCATTGCTTCTTGCAATTTCTTGTTTCCTCTATTTCAATCTCTTGCAGGTAATCGGTGACTGGCGGAGGAGCTCTGGCACCATATTGGTATCAGAGCAAGGATGGCAGAAGGGAGTAATCGGGTGGCTATGGATGATGAACACAGCCTGAGAGATCTTTGGACCGAACACAACAACCTGGCTAGACGGATGGAAGAAATGGCAGCGAATATGCACCGTTTCTTCGGGGAGATACGCTAGGAGTTACGATTGATTAATGCTTGTCTTGACAGGAACCAAGCTGCTTGAACAGCAGCTCCGGTTGTAGGGCAGGCAGCGAGACGTGGCTTCGTGATAGATGGAGAACGTTGACGGAACGACCGAGCGCCAGAGATGATCGATTCAGAAGAAGAAATTGAGCATGACCGGGCGGTGGAGCAATCAGATTCAGAAGGAGAATTGATTCCAAATCGTAGAAGGTATACGGGAAGAGACAGAGTGCAAGGGGATTTCCGAATCAAGCTGGATATACCCTTTTTCGATGGAAGATTGCATATCGAGGATTACCTCGATTGGGAGAGATCTGTTGAATCATTTTTTGAGTATATGGATATCAGTCCGGAACGACAAGTGAAATATGTTGCTTGCAGATTGAAAGGGGGCGCTAGCACTTGGTGGCAACAAGTACTTCAATCCCGACGGCGAGATGGCAAGGGAGTTATCCGGAGCTGGTTTCGAATGAAACAACTACTCCGGGGGCATTTTTTACCAACCGATTACGAGCAGATATTGTACGTGCAGTATCAGCATTGCTCGCAGGAAAGCAAGTCGGTGAATGAGTATACCGAAGAAATTTATCGGTTAAGTGCCCGGAAAAATCTCAATGAATCTGAAAACCAATTGGTGGCGTGGTATGTTAGCGGATTGAAGGATTCTATTCAAGACAAGCTTGATCTCAATTCAGTTTGGTCACTATACCAAGCTGTGAATTATGCTCTTAAAGTTGAATTACAGTCAAAGAGGCATTACCTCAACTGGCAGAGCAGGAGAAACTGGGAGCCATCAGCTGAAGGAAGTAACAACTCCACTCATCACCCACCTGCTAGCCTCAATAAGCCAATTGCAGTAACTCCAACAGCTGGGCCGCCTACAACACCAGTGCCGAAAATGTTGGAACCTAGAGGTAATTTGAAAGGCAAAGCTCCAGTGAAAGAGAATCCGTATGCTAAGCCGGCTACATTCAAATGCTTCCGATGTTTTCAGCCGGGCCACAAGTCCAATGAGTGCCCCATGTGGGCACAACTACAATTACTAGATGGGGAAAATGAGGAAGGAGAAGAAGATGATTTTGAAACAGTAGAAGAGCGACCTGAAGACGTGGTCGGAGACGAGGGAGAACCCATTCTGTGTGTGCTACAGCGTCTGCTTCTAGCACCTTGGCGACCCGACAAGACTCAAAGGAATGCTTTATTCAAAACAAAATGCACTATCATGGGCAAAGTTTGTGAAGTATTAATAGATACGGGGTGCACGGAAAATGTCATTTCCCGTGCAGTAGTGCAATCTTTTCAACTCAAAATATCTAAAAGTCCTAACCCATATAAAATAAGTTGGGTTAAAAAGGGAATCGACATGGCGGTAACGGACATGTGCAAAGTTGCTTTTTCCATCGGCAAACACTATGCAAGCAAAGTTCTTTGCGATGTGGTGGACATGGATGTTTGTCATTTGATTCTGGGAAGACCATGGCAGTATGATGTGGGAGCAATTTTTGATGGTCGAGCTAATACGTATTCCTTTGAATGGAAAGGTAAGCGCTTAAGACTACTACCCCGGAGTCCTAACCTGGATACTAACAATGCCAATTCTAAGGCTTCCCTAGTAGCCATAACAGGGAAGGTCTTATTAAACGACTGGAAGGAATCTTCACATTTGTTTGCATTGATTGTGAAAGAGCAGAACAGCTCCACGGAGGACAATACAATCCCTGATAGCGTCAGTGCATTACTAGAGCAATTTTTTGAAATTACCCCACTAGAGCTGCCCAGCAGACTGCCGCCGATGAAAACCATTCATCATCAAATAGATCTGGTTCCTGGAGAAAATCTATCGAATCTGCCTCACTACAAAATGAGTCCGAACGAGCATAGGGTGCTGCAACAGATAGTGGATGAAATGCTAGACAAGCAACTGATTCAACCAAGTCTTAGTCCATGTGCAGTGCCGGCCTTGTTGGTGCCCGAGAAAGATGGTAGCTGGAGAATGTGTATGGATAGTCGATCCAAAAACAAGATTACAGTTAAATTCAGATTTCTGATGCCAAGAATGGAGGATATGATCGACAAATTGTCGGGAGCCCAAATATTTCTAAACTGATTTACGGAGCGGGTACCACCAGATTAGAATTCGTCCTGGTGACGAATGGAAGACAGCGTTTAAGACGTATCAAGGCTTTTACGAGTGGAAGGTAATGTAGTTTGGGTTATGCAACGCGCCTGCCACTTTCATGTCTAATGAACGACGTGTTGAGGCCAGTTCTGAATCGCTGCTGTGTTGTGTATTTCGACGACATATTAGTATTCAGCTCTTCGGTGGAAGAACATATCTAACACTTAACTGCTATCTTTGAAATCCTAAAACAGAACAAACTATATTTAAACCTTATCAAATGTGAGTTTGCTTTGACACATGTTTCATTTCTAGGATTTCTTATTTCGGCTAAGGGAATTCTGGTGGATCCCCGCAAAGTGACTGTCATCGTGGAATGGCCAACACCGCGGTCTCTCTTTGACATTCGCAGCTTCCATGGATTGGCAAATTTTTACCACCGTTTTATTAACAATTTCAGTGTTGTGATGGCACCAATCACCGACATTTTGAAGCAATCTCAGTTCTCGTGGTCTGAAGAGCAACAGAAAAGTTTTAACGCCATTAAATCAGCACTATCTACCGCCCCGGTGTTAGCATTACCGGATTTCGACAAGCCTTTCATGGTTGATACTGATGCTTCAACAGTGGGAATTGGTGTGGTTTTGTCCCAAAATGGCAAACCTGTGGAATTCTTTAGTGAAAAATTGAGTCTGTCAAGACAACGATGGACAGTATACAAACAGGAGTTATATGCTGTGGTCCGCGCGTTGAAGCAGTGGGAGCATTATTTGTTGCATCAAGATTTCGTTTTGAGCAGTGATCATAAAGCACTGTAAAACATCAATTCTCAAAAAAATATCAACAGAATGCACGCCCGTTGGATCATATTTTAACAAAAATTCACTTTTGTGCTGAAACACAAAAACGGCACTCAAAACCGTGTGGCTGATGCATTGAGCCGAAGGTTGGCCTTTTTAACAAAATTGGAAACAGAGTTCAATGGTCTGGCGGGAATGCAAGAGTTATATCCTAGTGATGAGTTTTTTCAAAGCTGGTGGAACAAATGCATAAGTCAAGAACCTGTACTTGACTACTCCATACAACAAGGATTCCTTTTCAAGAACAATTTGTTGTGTGTGCCTCAATCATCCTGGAGGCAAAGGTTGATCCAAGAAGCGCACGCCGGAGGAATGTCTGCACACATTGGTCGGGATAATACTATTGCTCAGCTGCAACGGCGATTTTTTTGGCCCCATCTGAGAAGAGATGTAACAAAATTCATATAGCGATGTGCGGTATGTCAAGGCTACAAAGGCGGAGGACAGAATACTGGACTGTATTTACCCCTACAGGTTCCGAAGACGATTTGGGAAGATCTAAGTCTGGATTTCATTTTGGGCCTTCCGAGAACCAAACACGGCAATGATTCCATCATGGTAGTGGTGGATTGCTTCTCCAAAATGGCACATTTTGTCGCCTGCAAAAAAACATTTGATGCCCTCAATATTGCCAAGCTATTTTTTAAGGAGGTTGTTCGCCTTCATGGTATTCCGCGGAGTCTCACGTCGGACAGGGATGTGAAGTTTATAAGACATTTTTGGCGGGAACTATGGAAGAAATTGAATACGAAAATTCAGCTGAGCTCTTCGTATCATCCCCAAACCGACGGGCAAACCAAAGTCGTCAACCGCACCCTTGGCAATTTACTTCGCTATTTGGTACAAGAACACCCAACTCTTTGGGATGAAGTTTTGGCCCACACTGAGTTCGCATTCAACTCAATGACTAACCGATCGACCCGTATGTGTCCGTTCAATATAGTATATACTAAGATGCCAAATACTGTTCTTGACATTGTAGTACAACCGAAGATCTAAAATAAAGCTGCGAATGCACTGGCGGACCAATTTACACAGTTACTGGCTGATGTAAAACGAAATCTCCAGGAGTCGAATCATGGATACAAGGCGGCTGCAGATTCTCACCGAATGGAAAAATTATTTCAGCCCGGAGATTTGGTTCTTGTTCGCTTGCGCCGCGAGCGACTACCACCGGGAAACCACTCTAAGCTTACAAGAAAGAAATGGGGTCCTTTTCCTATCAGTAAGAAAATCAACGACAATGCATATGTCATGGATTTACCAAGTGAATTTAGCACCTCACGCACATTCAATGTCACTGATATTTATTCTTATACTCCCCCTGATGACAGTGATGCCAATTTTGAATCTGTTGACACAGATTCTATTGATAGATGGGGCGAATGATGCGGTGCACACTCTTATAGCTTTGGGTGTCGTCGTCCAGGAGTGCGGCATCCCAGCTAATTACCCTTTTCTATTTTAATTATGATATAGTTTGCTTATTATGTCTGCTTAGGCGCTAGTGGGCATGTGCACCACTATACTCGTTTCTTTAGTTAGTTATTTTAATTTTCAGTACTTTCCACATGTAGGGCTGTTAGTAGCAAAGCCAAGAAGATAGAAATAGCCTTATTATGGGAGGAGAAGATAGAAGAATTATATATAAGTTTTACTATTCCATTGCTTCTTGCAATTTCTTGTTTCCTCTATTTCAATCTCTTGCAGGTAATCGGTGACTGGCAGAGGAGCTCCGGCACCAACTCGTAAGCCCAAAAGTTTACTTAGATAACTCATTTCTCTCACCTTAAAAATATTCTAAAAATATAAAACTTATTCTAAGAAAAAATTAAAATATTATCGTTAAAGAAATTTATTAACTTTTACTTAGACAATAGCAATTTTGTTTTACACGGGCCACTTGAGAAATTATTTTGTGCGGACATCAGATCGTTCAGAGGTGAATCAGAGTGTGTCATGTTACCTGATACATAGCCTTGGTACATAGTAAATGGGTGATGTGACGTATTCTGATTCACCTCTCGATGGCATCCATATCCACACAGAATAAATTCACTGGGCCATTTACACATTTATACGACGGTAACCACACCTCATTGGTGAGGGGATCACTATTTTCAAGAAAGCTGATGATAAGGTTTCAATGGTATTTGTTTTCCATTTTATTCTTCCTGCTATTTCTCGGATTTGGATGCATGTAATATTATTCTTCTTTAGCGTATTCAGGCATGGTGAGGTTTTTTTTTTTAATTTTTTTTTTTTTTGTTTTGGCATTGTGAGGTTAGTACTTTGCAGCCTTTGAAATTTTTTTTTTCTTTTTGGAAGATTAGGGGCTACAATGCAGAGACACGGACACGGGACACGTTAATTATTGAAAATTTAGGAAACGGATACAGGTTGGACACGGTATTATAATTTTTATATTTTAAAAATAGTATATAAAAATTAAATAAATATAATTTAAAAAATAATTTGAAAATAATAAGTCATTTAATTAGAGTTTGTGCTTAAAATAATTAGTATTAGGATGTCGAGAGTCAGACGTCAATGTCGTTTATCAGTCACCGAGAGAAGAGATGAAAATACATTTAATGTCAAAGAGAAATATTAAAAATGAGAATATTCGATGAATGGGTATTAAGTGAAGACGTTGATTTGGTGTTGTGGATAGGAAATAAGAAATTTAGTTTAAATACCAGCATCGTGCCAAATACAAGAAATTATATTTTAAAAAAATTCACAAAATATTTAAGATACATGTGTCAGACACGTGTTTCCAATTTTTTTTTTAATTTTTTTTTAATCAAACATGTTTTTGGCGTGTCTGACATGTGTCGGACGAGTGTCGTGTCGGACACTGCATACCTTTTTGAGGAGAAGTGTCGGTGCATCATAGATTAGGGGTAGAACTCAATTTTATTCACTGTATAAAAATAATTACAACAAAGCTATAAAAAAAATAAAAAATTACAACACAACATTGCAACATAAAAATAAAGATCGAGTTGCAGAAAAAATATAGCAATGCTAATAAAAAAAAAAAGGTACACAAGAGGTAAAATTTATTTCATGAAAAGTTCTAATGGTTCTGCAAAAATATAGTAATGCTCAAAAGAAAAAACAAGTATACAAAAGGGAGAAATTATTCCTTGCAGAGTCCGGACGGGAAGAACCAATTTGACATATGAGTGTACATATTATTATAAATAGTGTGTACACTCATATGTCCGAACGGTTCTTCCGAACTCCGCACGGAATAATTTCTCCTCAAAAGGAGGCGAATGGATTTGAAATAATAGAAATCGGCAGCATAACCTAGAAGTCAGAGTAACTGGCGAAAAATTCCCCTGGTTACCATGTGGACCATCCAAGGAAAGGTGGGCGAGAAAGTTTTATTCATCCTTGTCCACCAAAACTCCATACAACAGGACGAAGTATCAAATTCCTCAACAGTCCAGAACACAGGAAAACCATCTCAGCTAAAACATTTTTCAGCTTGAAACAGCTTAATAAAAAAACCAAGTAATCCCCATCAGAAAAGTTCAATGGATAAGTAGCTGAATAACTCTGGAATTCCTCCAAGTTTTGGTTTTAAAGTAGAGGGCCTTTTTAATTTTGCCACAGGTGGAAGAAGAGTTTTCAGCCATATAATATAGTAAAGGGAACATGTAGTAACCAGGAAAAAGAATTTTTTTGTATCTTTGTTAATGTGATCCATTTCAGCCATATAAGTGAGCAGGTACAACAAATTCGATCTAAAAAGAAAGTTTGAAGCTCATGGAAGAAAGTAGGAGATAATGTCAAACGAGTACTGACATTCAAAAAATAAGAGGGAAGAGTTGTTCTCAAACTCGTAACAGAGAGGAGTAGGCTATGAGGGGGTTATGCGTTTGGTTAAAGCATCATCAATTTTTAAACCCTAAACCAAAGCCAACAAGGCAAAGGAAAAAAATTAGAGAGAAAATTTTTTATGCTAAAATAAAAGTATGCCAAGGGGTTGTGGGATAGGCAAAATAGAAGTCATCTACAAAATTTTTCAAAATGGGATTGAAAGTGCTTATGGCACATTAAGAGAGGGTGAATTGGTTCTTTTAAAATCTGTTTGGAATTTTAAAATTCTTTTGCATAAAATAAAATTTGATATGTGGAAGTGTTTAAAAGATTAAATAATCTAAAATAAAAACTAAAAGCAAATAGGTTTTACTGTTCATAAAAAAATTTAGAAAATAAATATTTATATTTTTGTTTTTCTTTTCTAATTTTCAAACCAAAGTTAAACAAAAGATCAATCACCAAAAAATCTCTTTCACAATGATAATCAAAATAAAACTAGAGTGCAATAAATAAATTTATCTAAAAATAAAGTAAGAACATGCAAATCATATTTATAGTGGTTCAGTCAAATTGACTTACGTCCACTCCTCAAAAGTTCTCCTCTTTTGGTATTACATTAAATGTATCTCTCCTTCAATAAATAACTAGGCGGAGAAGCCCTTCTCTCTTACCACAAGTGAAGAATAACCTTTACAGACTCTTTAGACCATGAAGAATCTCCTTCCTTAGCCCGACAGAGATGTAGTCCCTCCTTTTGCTTCTTCATCCTAAAGTAGATGTTGATCCCTCCTCTCGCTTCCTTGGTTCGAAGGAGATGATATCCCTCCTTTTAGCTCCTCGCTCCAACAGAGATGCTGATCCCTAGTCTCCTAAGCTAGCAAGTCTTTGGCCCTAAAGAATTTCTTCATGGATCTTTTCTTCAAGAGCTCCCCCAAAACATAACAAAAGGACCTAAGGTGTAGGCCAGCCGGAGCAACCGTGTGAATCCCCTCACACTCTTTGGACTCCCTCAAGGCTCTTCTCTCTCTATCAACATCACCTCTTCTCTCCCTTATGATGTGTACACTCCCAAGCTCTCTCCCAATAAAGAAAATAACTCTAACTGCCTAAAGAATCTTGCTATATAATATAACAAGAGTTTATAAAGAGAGCTCCAAGAAAGCCTTAATTTTAAATTGTAAGTCTTTTGATAGTACAATATGATGTACATATCATACAATTCGATTAATTGAATCGAATAATAGATCATCCAGGATGATCCAAGTTCATCTAGAAGAGTTCTTTGTCAATTGACATGTACAATCATTAATGAAGATTAGATCTTATATGATTCATTAATCCACATGATTAAATTAGATAATTTTGATTAATGATCGTACAATACGAATCAGTTCATACAATATGATTGATTCAAATTTTAAAATTCAAATTCAGCTAATTTAAGTAACCAGGATTTTATGGAGAGGTTTCTCAAAATAGCTGATCGTCTTATATGATATGATGGTCGTACAGTATGATTAGTTTTAAATTATTAATTTTATTTTAATTAAATATTTAATTAATTTCTATTTGAACTAATCATACAGTATAATATTGATCGTATAGTATGATTAGAAGAAAAAAAATTCAAATATTCAAATCCTCGCCCCCCTTGTGAGTGTGTTCATTGTTGGTAAGCCAACATACATCTAATACTGAAAATGACTCAAGAAAAATGAAAAATATAGATTCTATAAAATAAAAGTTGACTTATGCACTGACACTACACTATCTTGAGCTGATTCTTGAATTCTTTGCTTAGTGTATGTTGTACCTAAAATGGTTAATAGCACGCAAAATAAATATCCAATATAAAATATATGAATAAGTAAATAAACAAATAATATTTATAATCATCAAAATATAAGATCAGGCTTTCAAATTGCAACAATCTTCTTCATTTTGATAATGAAAAATATTATGCCCCCCCTCCCCCCTTCTCTTTTGAAATTTGAGAAAACTTTTGAATTTTATTTATTTAATAATAATAATAATAATATTATTATTATTATTATTATTATTATTATTGTTATTATTATTCTTTACAACATAATAAATACTGAATTGAATTGGAATAAACTGCACTAATTAAAAAGTAAATAATACAAACAGCAGAATTCCCAATATAACCAATAAACTTCATACTCCCTTTTAGCATCACCAAAAAGTGGAACTAAAACACACTGCAATGCAAGAAAATGAAACCACTAACATAAAATAAGTACAATAAAATAAAAGAAAATAACCACTACTTATTGAAATGACCTTAATCTGGTGGTGGTGGCTAAAAGTATTGGTATTATGAAGTGAACAGATCTAAGAACCATGCATGATCTACCTCATTATCTATTAACTACTCTTGTAACTTCTCCCAACGTGTAATAAACTTTTGATTGTGGGTCTCTAGTTATATTTCTAATCGATCAAAATGTTTTATCAAAGAATTAAGTGGTTGTGGCTGGAAGGCAAATGTTGCTGGTGGTTCTGGTGAAACATATGATGGTCTCTCAAAGGTTGGTCCTCCCCCTTCAACTTTTAAATCATGCTCCTATACCTTCTATGCTCCACGGTGTCTATCATTAAAGAGGAGATGAAATGAACTATCTATATAGAAGAGAGGGAAGTGGTTGATTGTTATAGGGTACATTAGGTTGTATTTTGAATACAGTATGTAAGCTATGATGTGTTCTAAAGCTAGGTTCTACCTACGATGTGTCCTAGGGCTCCTAATGATGTTTAGGTAATGAATATACTAAATAATTAGGTCTAGTACATTGAATTCAATGCTGATAATTTAAAAATTGGTGATAATTGATAGGAGAGGTGTGATATTAATCATATCACCAACTTTGGGAATAATCGAGATTCTAAGTACATGCTGGATAATACGGGCATCCAAAACTTGAGTGGTGACTAACAATTGGTGTTAGTTCAGGGGGTTATTTCTAAGTGTGTGATTGACTTTAGTCCATTCATAATCACTTGAAGTGGCTATAGTGTAGGGTCTTGTGTTAGTAATTGACACATGAAGAATTTCATTAAGGTCCTGATAAGTGATTTCTACAGGATGTCTACTGACATAGGATTGTAAGGATGTGCGGTCGACATTAATCCTGAGGCTAGCAAATAGTTCATACAATTCACTATTAAATAAAAATGCAAGGGTAAGAAGGATATAATGAGTAGTGTTTGCACTGATTATACAATATGATATTGATAATAAAATATGACTAAAAGAAAATAATTAAATATTTAAACTTTTTTCTCCTTGTGTGTATGTGCATAGTTGCTAAGCCAATATACACTTAACACAAAAATTGACCCAAGAAAAATAAAAAAAAATACATACTCTATAAAATATTGGTTAATTTATGCACTGACACTATATTGTCTTAAGCTGACTCTTTAGATCTTTACTTGACGTATGTTGTGCCTGAAATAGTTAGTAGCACATAAAATAAATATTCAATATACAATATAGGAATAAGCAAATAAACTACCAATAATATTTATAATCATCAAAATATTAGGTCGGGCTCCCAAATTGTATTAGGGTGTTAGGATTTTTTTTTCAAGTGATGAAATTATCTCAGCTAGAAAATAGAAAAAAAATATTTTACTTGGAGCTCTAACAAAAAATGAGAAGATCATCAACATATAAAAGATGAGAGACATGTTTATTCCCAACACATATGCTAGTTAAAGGACTAGGCTCTATAGAATTATCTAAAAGATTTGAAAGACCATCCATAACAAACCTAATGAGAAAATAGATAAGGGGAAGACTCGTCTTAGACCAAAATTAGAGAGGAAATAACCTTTAAATCCCCATTGATGCATATAGGAAAAATTAACATCAGTGATATATATTTTAATTCAAGAGAAAAAAGAAATGAAAATCCTTTTTGAAGCAACGTCTGAATGAGGAAGTGTTTATAAACCATATTAAAAGTTTAAAATTTTCCAATTAAGCATAAAAAAAGTTTTTGTTACCATACTTCAAAATTTCTCTCAATAATTCAGAAGCATGCAAAATATTAATAATTGAAATTCTTTCTTGAATAAAACCTGCTTGAGATAAATTAATGATATGAGGCATTACCTGGCTCAACCTATTAATTAGCATATATCTTAATAATTATCTTGTAAAAGTATTATTTATAGAAATAGGCTTGTAATAAAAAATATTGGCTGCTTGAGCAGTCTTGGGAATTAAGGATAAAGCTATGGCTTTAACCCTTTTAGGCAAATATGCACTAGCAAAAAAATTCTTCACAGCCTTATAAACATGATATCCAATGCTAATCCAAGCTGATTTATAAAATTCAAATGTGAAACCATCATAATCTAGCATAGAGGATCAAGAAGTAGAAAAAATAATGGATTTAATTCCATAATATGTAATTAGTGTAGTAAGAGAAGGGAGAAGATGCTGAGGGATAGTTTTTCTAGAAGGAATAAAGGATAATTCATCCAAGAATTTGCTAGAAGAGTTGAAGAGATCCCTAAAATGATGAATAATAGCATTAGCAATCTCACTTTGATTAGAAACCTATCCTTCAGTAGTAGAAATTTTTTGATATGATTATAATTTTTTCTTGATTCAATCCTGGTATAAAGAAACTATAAATTATCCTCGTTACTTGTAAGCCACCTTGCTTTAGATCTCTGGGAGACCCAAGAAGTTCACAATGAGTAAGAGGAAGAAAGAAGGTCATTAAGTTCTTTCATTTTAGATTTAAACTCAAGATTAGAGGGGTCCAAATTAAGTTGCTAGAGAATAATGTTTTACTGCTTTTGAAGATCATTAATGGTGGAGGATAAGTGATTGGAGGAGGCTCGGGATTTTATTTTTATGGCATTCTTAAGAGATTGAAGCTTTAGGTATTGGAAAGAAATAGGATTTCTAGGTTGAGGTTGAGAAAAGGATGTGTGTAGAGCTTCCCAAAATGTGAGATATTTACAAGATTGTGAAAATCAATCCGAACAATGAACCAGAAGAAGAGGTTCATGGTTCGACCGGTTCGACAGTCGAACCAATTTGAACCGGATGACATAATAAATACTAATTTTATTTAAAAATAATAAAATTACCATAATAATCTTGCTATCAATCCAAATTATGTGACAAAAAATTAAACAGAACACAAAATTATGAATAGAAAATATAATAAATTAATTAAAGGAATTACTTTTAAAATAAAAGAGATATAAGTGTTTGAGTATCTGGCCTCTAATTCATGATATTAAATATAATTTTTTCATTAATTATTGAAGTCTCTATCTCTAATGTTTGGCGTTACGAGAATGAGATTAAGAATTTAAAATTAATATCAAGTAAATAACATGAAACATAAATAAGAAAAATAACATAAGTTGAAGTAAATTTTGAGAAAACATTAAGAGATTTAAAATGAAAATAACAAAAATTGTGAAGATGCTCTTACACAATAAAATTCTTAATGACAATAAGGATAAACATTCATTAAATAGAGATAACATACACAATAGTTCTCAATTAACTATTCATAATTTCATATCAATTTTCTAGTATACTTTTTAAAAAAATAATAAAAAAGCGTATTTCTTTAATTTTGAATATATAGGATATATAAAATTAAAATTTTCTTTGATGTCAAAAATCTTTAATTTTTTTTTTTTTATATGTTAGTTTATATTTTTATCTTTAGGCAATTGATACAAAATTTTAAAAGATATTGCAAAGTTTTGAGATTAAATTCAATTTATATTTAATTTATGCTTGCAATAATACAAATAAAATATTTTTACTATATTAAAAGTTTAAATTAATAATAATAATATATACCACTTGTCGTTGATTTAATTTGTGCTCGCACTCTTAAGAATATAACTAGGAATTATCCATTTAATTTTTAAAACTATTGAGGATGTTTGTTAACCATATGTACTTCTTGAATGTATGACTGAGAAATGAATCAACTTTCTTACTCCTTTAAGACCTATTTCTTAATTTTGTGTGCGCTCTTGGAAAGAAGATTAGAAAGTTGTTTAGTTTTCTTTATTCTATGTACACTCTTGGATACATAATAAAGAAAATCTTGATGACTCATAATTAAGTCTATTAAATGTTGAGTCATCTATTATGTTTGAGGACCATCATATCGAATGCAATCCAGCTAGTGTCAATTAAATTTAATATCTCATATTAAATTGAAATTCCTTTCTTGATCCTTGGATAGAAATTACTTTAATTTAACTTTAACTCAAATATAACCATCCATTGGTGGACTTTCTTTTGTGAAAATATTGCCATCTTCTTGTATATAGTGAGCTACTATATAAATTATATTTGTACTGGTCTTGAAACATTGGTTTGCCCACTTAAGATTTTAATTTCAATTTTAGCCAACTTTGAATTATAATCACGGTATTGTCGTCAAATTTGAAAAATGGCACCACAATATCATAGTGGAAGCTTGTCTTTGGCCTCAATAAAGAGATAAGATTAAGGAGATTCAAAAGAAAACTTCTCTTTCCACATTTAATGGAGAGGAAGTGTATTCCTAGGTTTAAGAGTAAACTTTCAGGTAGGGGATCCTTCCATCAGTAATGAGGTTATTCTTGTTTTATTAGGACTGGCTTATAAATGCGGTCGTCCAAGACTTTTTGGATTTTATTGGCTTCACTACAGGAAAAATATCGAATACCGGCGGTTTATTGACCGCCGGTTTCAACGGTGGTTTAGCCGGCGATTTTGCCTTCCTAACCGCCGGTAAAATTTAAAACCGCCGGTTTTGCCTTCCTAACCACCGGAAAAAACCGCCGGTGTTTGGCGTTTTTCCTGTAGTGCTTGTCCTTTTATTACACATGTGGGGCATAATTAGACACTGTCATCACTATTATTGCTTGTTCTAATGGTCATACTTATCATTCCAAGTTTGAGTGTACACACTAAGTGATAAGTATGTGGTATGGCTATTTACTACTCTTATTTGTGAATGGGTTCCAATTCATTGAGCTCACCTAATGGGGTAGTATGTTGATGTAGGTATGTCAGGGCTTCTCCCATGCATGCTTTTTCATGGTAAGAGATCTTGGTATATAAGTTTGCTAAGTGTAGGATAATAAAACAAATTGACTTCAAAGTTTGATGAGTGATCTATATTTCTAAAGAATGTAAGTTAAATTTAATATTCTTTAATCTTTAAGATCAAATGGTATATCTAAAGGGATTGGGGACTAGCCTTTCACCTTTAATAAAATACGTTATGGTGGAGATATTATTTTTAACAATCATTATTAAAAAGCGAGTATAATGTCACATAATTAATCTTTTTTTATTTTCTCTTTTGAATAAAGAGGTTATCTGATTCAATGTGTTGCATCCAAATTTGTCTGCTGGATAATGCCTGACTTTTCTGGTAGACCGGCCTGGTGAGTTGAGAACATATTAGTGAGAATAGAGATTAGAGAGAAGTGAGAATAGAGAGAGGAATAGTAGACTAATAGCATCTCACTATCCCAATCATAAAACACTAAGTAAAGCCTAAGAGATCTAAAAAAGGTCTAAAATTTTAAGTCCAAAGATCAAATATTCTAAAATATTCATCATCACTCTCTATTTATAGGATTTTGAGAGCTACTGGAAAGTTTATACAAAAAAAAAAAACATGTAGGCTACAAAGAATACTTGTATAACTCTACATGTTAATCTAGGATATGTGTCACCTCTTGATTGGTGGTAGGAGGGTGAAGTTTATGGTCAAGTGAGCTGTCTTTTGTTGAGCAACCTCGAGAGAGGTGAGTAGGTGTAGGCTTGAGGTTACCTTATTGTGAAAGGAAAATAGAAGTGTTTGAGGAGATGAAATGTCTCATACCCTGACATTAGTAACTAAATGTAGTATGAGGTATGTAGAGTAGTCCTTTCTTACAACTAAATCTGGCAAGCTCTAGCGTGGGGGGGGGGGGGGGGGGGTGGATCTGATTAAGATGACCAATGATCAATTTTTTGGATGGGGAACGTCTTGGTCGCTCAACGTGGGGCTCCTTATAGGATGTGGGCAAGTGATGCTTGTCGTTCTCCTTGAGTTAGTTCCTCTATTGGTCCCAGGTGAGTATGTTGAGGCATATGTTCCAAATATAGAATACCCTTGTTATAACATCTTCATTACCTGTCGAAACACCTAAAATGGCAATCATGGGTATAAATAATGCACCTTTTGGGTTTATATTAGAAGGTTTGATAAACAAAATCTATCTTATTAAATATTATCTATAGATGGGATAATCTTTTAAGCCAATGTGAAATATAAACTTTCACTTAATAACCATGTTAAATAACAATAGGGATGGCTTGGTTTGATGTCATATTTAAAAAAAAAATTATTATTTTGTAAAGTCTAGAGAGGAGCTAGGAGTTTTTATTTGAGGGAAATAATTTATTAATTTGAAAAAAAATTACCCTCAACTCTAATTGTTTGTTTTAAGCTTAGAGCAGTAATGAGAAGGAAATGTATTAAAACTTTGATCTCCTTTACTTAGACTCATGCTTAGCATACCTTAACCCCCAAACATATTCACACTCTCATAAATTGCCCTACACATCTCTCATAAATAGCATAGTAGCTATTTTCCCAACAAATAAAAATTAGACCCATATTCAAACTGTCACCTCTTGACAATTCATGAGTTTTTACCTTCCACCCCACAACATTCTCCATCATATTGGTATGAGATAAGAATATCCACTTGTGTGAATGTGATAATGGGTTTGGTGATGCATTCATACTGTTGGAATAACTTTGGTGAAAATAACTCAATAAATTAGAAAAAAATATATACAAAAATTTCTTATACTTGAAAAACCAATGAACAAAAAAAAAATCAAAAACATAAAGAAACATAGAATAAAAAAATAATATGTAAAAATTAAAATATAAATAAATTCAAACTCTTGAGGTTGACATCCTACTCTAAACACTACATACTATCGAAAAATTTCTAACGTCATTAGCCAATCCTCAGCCACCTAAGGCTCTTATGCACTCTAGAATCTAGGAGATTTCAATCTTAGAAATAACTACAAATGCTTAATTACATCTTCCACTCTTAAGGTGTACAACCTATTATGCACCTCAACTATCAACTGGGCTACCAACCTAGTGAACTGCATCATTGAATCTGAAGCCATATCCCTTACTTTGCTCTAAAGTCCCAGCCTAACTAATACTCTTCCTATCAACTATCTCTTGGTCTTTTAGATTCATAACTTTCTAATACTTTCCAGTTATGCCATATACAAAAGATTGAACTTAACACACCTAAAGATAAGGGGATTCATAAAATAATCTCAAACCACCCCAATTTTACCCTCACTTCTACTGATCACTATATGGCTCTTGTTATAATTAAATTCTTCTAAACTATTGATCTAATACCATCATTATGGATTATGAATCTAATTGAATGAATTATTCTTAATTTTGTAATATTAACAACACCGAGCCATCTAAAATCCTCCAATAATAGTTAACATAAAGATTTTCATTTTATAGCATTCTTAATCATCAGAAACATAATGCACAAGAATCTAGTATAATTTTTCTCATATCCGCCGGCATATAAATAACTGGATTGTCAAAATATAAATATATAAATAGAAATATACCTATAGTTTAGAATTTAATCTTATAAACTCTTTTCTACTCAGATATTATGATGCAACACCAAAATAAAGGCTAACAACAATATCATAAACTAAGGCCTATCATCAAAATTTGGGGAAATCTTTATAGAAAACTTTCCATGCCATGAACTTCTCATACTACTTTTAAAAATATGGAGAATAATTTTAAAGTTTTATTTAAGGCCCCTTAATGGTTTGTTGGGCCATACAAGTCAAAAAAGGTAAAAAATCTTTATAAATTGATTTGATTTCAAGGCCACTCTACTTACCATTTGTGGCCAATCCAAGTTTTTATGTATTTGAAAACTTTTAATTTAATTTAATTCTTTTATTTTCTTTATTTTAATAATAAGATATGTCATCAATCCATGTAATAGTATTTTATTGACTCATAAGACTTTTCAAATTGATTAGGCTTGGAAAAGGCCTATAAATAAGACCTTACTTTGTACTTTGGATTCATTGAATAAAAATTATTTGTTATTGTGAAATTAAATGTGAAAAAGCTTGGTGTCTATTCTACTCATTGTTGAAGCATGGGGTTGATCATCTAGGGCTTGGGTGAGTCCTTAATTATCTCTTCTTACCATTTTTCCTTCACTTTCCTGACACAACTTTGATCTTTTTTTACTTAGCCTCAAGCTTAGCATCCCTTAACCCCCAAACATATCCAAACTCTCCTAAATTGCCTTACACGTCTCTCATAAATAGCATAGTAGTTAGTTTCCCAACAAATAATAATTAGACCCATATCCAAACAACCACCTCTTGACTATTCCTGAGTTTTTACCTTCTACCCCACCACATTCTCCATCATATTGGTATGAGAAAAGAAGATCCACTTGTGCAAATGTGATAATGGATTTGGTGATTCATTCATATTGTTGGAAAAACTTTTGATGCTCATCATTGCTTGGTGTTTGATGCCTGCCTTTGCTTACCATCAACTAACTCTTGATGTTTGATATTACTTTTTGTCTAGCGACTATCATCGATGGACTCCCATATCCCACCTTTCAACATTTATTGTTGATCATTGTCTCACACCTATCGCATGTTGTCATCTTTACCATTCTTGAACACCCTTTATAACTACCACCACGAGAGATATTCCCCATAGTACAAGTCTTTCACATGTTACCCTTGGATTTTCCTTTCTCACTTCAACTAGTGGAATTATTTCACTTGGGTTAGGCCTCAAGTTTTTTTTTCCTTTCTTGGGGTTCCTTATAAATTTTTGTGTGTTTTCTATGCTTTGTTTGCAACTCTTACATTTGTGTGTTGAATCTTTGTATGATGGTAAAATTATAAATCTCTCTCAATCACCAAGAATGTTATAGCACACAATAATTTGATATTATATGTGAGAAACTATTTTTCCATTCCTTAATCAATTAAATGTTGACAATCTTACTCTTAATGAAGAGCAAGTGCATGAACACAATAATTGTTGGTCTAGCTTTAAGTTCCCCCACGATAACAAGGGAAGGCGTTGCTGAGACATCCTTCATAGAGTACATTTGATGCATGGTGGAATCATATGTCAAGTTCCTTCATCTTCTACTGCACTAGAAGGGATTGTCAGGTGAGAATCTTGTTGAATCCCACATCCCTCTCAAACTATCCTTTATCAAGAATCATTTGTCTGTGGACATTCATACAACCACCTCTAAGACCGAGGTTTCTCCACCTTCGTTGTTGGATATTGCCCTCCATGATATTGCCAACTTTATTGACTTGGTTTGCCAAAACCTCATAACTCGTCAATTGTAAGGAAAATCCACGTCTTACCTTACACCAACTTGTGATGCCCTTTGAGACAAACTTTTCTCTCTCTCTCTCTCTCTCTCCCTCTTTTTTTTTCAAACTTTTCTCTTTGGTTCAAAAAAGGTTCTCCTTTAGGGTAGGCCTTAAGTCACTCATTGCAGGGACTTTCAGACATCCTTTCCACTCAATAACACTCTTTTACAACACCTTCATGTTGGTAGGCTATCAAATTATATGATGGATTCTCTAACCCTTATGAGCACTTTGACAACTACATGGACATTATACATATTCGACATGCCTTTAATGCACTCCATCATGTCTTCCCATTTAGTTTCAAGGGTTATGCCCAAACGAAATTCCATCCTTGCTCACATGGGACTATTCTTTGAGCTTACTAGGCTCTTTGCTTAATTTATTGTAAGCATAAAAGACTCCTCTAACCTCTCTCCAGAATTTGTTAAAATGACCTAAAAAAATATTTCACTAAATTAAAATTTGAATTATTTCACCTAAAGACTAGAGGAGAATGCATCAACTTGGACCAGCTTCCTCTTAGGCACATGTTGGAAAGAATACGGTACATCTTAACCAACAATCATATTATCTAAATAGTTATTTAGATTATGATTATTAGTTTATTTCTACTATATTCGTTCAATATATTTGTTCTATATACATGGAATTTTTATTAGGTGCGGACACCGGACGTAGCACTATATCTGAACGTCAATTAAATGATGCCACGCAGTGCCCTGAAAATTTGAGAACCCAACTCAAAGAAAATTCAAAATTTAGCATTTGATTTTTCAAATTATCGTGCAGGTCGATGACCCAACCCATATGAGACACAAAAATTTAAAAGAAACCCACGAGCCACTGTCAAAAATTCAAAATCGAGGCTTTTTAGTTTCTCTGGTGCTATTCATCATCATTTGAATCTTTTTTGTTTTCTTATCACCTTCTTTGTTATTCATCATCATTTGAATCTTTTTTGTTTGCTTATCACCTTCTTTGCAAAAATCATTCATAAGGTCAGTATTTTGTTACGAGGATTTTACCTTTAGGGTCGAAACTATGGGACCTATTTTCCTATACAAAATTTTTGTAAATGAAATGTTTAGGTTTAGGGTTTCGTTAAGAACTTTTAATGCCTGGTGTAAAAACATTTACTCACACATTCTATTACAAAATGTATGTTGGAAATAGGATTATTAAGCCCAGTATCATTGTGTACTGCTACTCGATACATAATTATTTAGAGGTTTCAAATATTGTTAAACTTTTATGACAAATGCGTATTAGGGATTATATGTGGTTTTTATAATATAAAATCAATGTTTATATTGATGAACTCACATGTACCAATGCTCTATACCTCTCGGTATTAAAACTCGGTACCGCTTAGTACCGAGCAGTTGCGATAGATACCATGTTCAATACCATGATAGACCAGTACCTTTAGGTTACCATGTTTGGAACTTGTCTGTAACAAAACTCGATACTGGTCGGTATTGCTTGATACCACTAGATACAATGCTCGGTATCATGCTCTGTATCATGATAGATCGGTAACCTGTAGGTTACAAAGTTTGAAACTTATCAGGATCCAAACTCTCATGCCGATCAATACTACTCAGTATCACTCGGTATCATGATAGCTCGATACCTTTAGGTTATGAAGTTTGGAACTTGTCGGTACCTAAAGTCGGTACCGCTCGATACCGACTATGCCTAACTCTTTCCTAACTTTGTCAACTTATTCTCATTCCCAATTTTATAGGGATATTCTCTAAATATTCATTTCTAAAGTAGACCTTCAATGTTTAGAGAAGTTTGTAATCATTTGGTTACCACATTCGACCAACAATTTGTTGATAGACCCAGGAAGCTCTATATTAATTAGTTCCTAGTAGTGCCTCCATTATGTCAGAATGTTCTCTTGGTGCATATGTTGTCAGCCAAGTGAGAGATTCAAAAGGTGGTTTTATTATCAAAGGAAGGAGACTACAATTACATCAGATGAGGTTGCTCTTATGCTTAGACTTCCTAACAGAGGTGTTAAATTTGTGTCAGGAAGTTCTAGAATAAGTAGGAAAATAATAAATGATATTAGGCATGAGATTGACTTGTCCATTGTATTACGGTACCGATTAGTCCTCAGACAACTTGACCATCTGTGATAGTTTAGGGGGAGAAGCAATAACAAACCAACAATGGGATCATGTTGACCCCATTCATCCTTATTGGGGATATGGTGAAATTATGAGGAATAACCTAATTTGTAATTAGTCATTGTGTAGTATGGAGAAAAATAATCTAAATGTATTCATCTTAACATTGCTACATAATATATCACATGTGCACATGGTATGTGATACAACAAAGGTTTCCCAAAAGTGCACTTGCATCTCCTCATATCAAGTAAGTCAACACGATATGATTTGGATGACATGTCCATAACTTGAAATTCATGCATGTTAATTCGAATTAGTTTTGGCATTCTTCTTGCTTATTCCTCAACCCTTTTAAGTGTTATTGTACATATAGAGCAAAGAAGTAATTATTTTGCCTCTCCTCAGATGTAATGAAATCTATCCGCCTCATGAATATTATGACAACGTATAGTGTATGGCTGTGATCAACATTTGAACTGGTAATCCTTAAGCTCTCTTCAATACAACCTTAAAAAGACAGCTGCATTGGTTATCATAATACCATATCTAAATCCACCATCATGTGTTAAGGATCATCGGGTTACATCTTGGTCCTCTAGTCATTCGTGGATATTTTGCTTGATTTTCTTTATATCTTTCATGCATCTGTTATAAACTCATGGGTTATCAGTATTGCATGTTGCATGCATTTTTTGACACAAAAATTTTATGACATGAAACCTCATCTATCGTATTGCTTTCTTGAAATTCTCATGTAGATTCCTTAAGCAATGTTGATGAGCGACATTAGGGGAAATTTCCCTACAACCTCTAACTAAACCTTCATTCATGTCTGAGATTATATAGAGATTTTACCTATTTTTCATAGCCAATAGCAGCTCATTAAGTTGCATGAGAAACCATATCTAGGACTCATTACACTCAAACTCAATAATACTGAATGTAAGAGGAAACATACCATTAGTAGCATCCAAACCAATCACAGTAAATAATGTACCTCCGTATTTATCGAGAAGGGATGTGCTATCAAGACTAAGAACATGGCGACAATACATCCACCAGTAACAGAAGGAACAAATGCCTAGAAGAGTCTTTGAAACCTATTTGCATGTGAGCTTTGAATTCTATATACTATTTGCGGTATTACAGAGGCAACATCATCCATGAATAAATTGAGAGTATGATATAACTCCTCCCAACTCCCAAAAACAATCTTAATTGCCTTTCGTCAAGCATCCTAGGTCGTCATGTATGAAACTTAAATGTTGAACTTAGATTCCATGTGATCTATAATTTCCCTTTGCTTCTAGTCCATCTACTTTCTAATGGCGGGTAGTATGTAAAAATTTATAAACTGAGAGTTCCACTAACATTTGCCACTTTCAACAATTGGAGTGGCACATGTATGATGGTACTTTATAGATGATATTTTTCATATACCACCAAATCATTTTCTCTGAGTATAATGAAGCCACTATAGGCAAGGAGACACCAGGCAATCATGTTTTGCCCAAGAAATCATATATTTCTATGTATTTGATGCAATGATAACATATTGCACATTATTTATAACTGTCCAGCCTTGTAATGTTAATTGTATATCACTTTTTCTTGTGAGACACATTCCTTCAATTAATTCATTAAGAATTGAGAATTCATCCTACACTATAACCTCATCATTAACATCTTCAAACTCATCCTACATGTCTTAGCATAGTTAGTATTTGTCACCATTGCATCCTCACTGTCGATTGATCTAGAGCAGTAATTTTGGATGACATTTCTGATCTCTTTATTATCAGCTACAACTCCTTCATTAAACTCCAGTAAATGAACATCACTTCATCCTCAAAGCACTGCTCACTAGAGCCACTTCTTATAGTCTCATAATGATAATGATCCAAAGAAACTGATTGTGTATAAGGTATTGGGGTTCCTACGTTTGTTGGTTCTCTATATAACTATATTGAAAGAATATGATTATTTAACTAATGCCTACGAAAATATTAATATGGGATCTTGTGAACTTACTAATCAATTAACTCTTCTACTGTTTCTACCCTTGAAGGACCAGCGTCCACATCAACCCTTTCTGTTGGGCATAAAGTTTCATATCTTTGTCAATTTGGAGGGTTAGTATTATCTCTAGGCACCACAATCTCTTCGACATCAACGTACATAATGAGAAATTCAATTGCAGCTTAGCATAATAGAACTTCACAAACCTCATCATCCTCAACATTTGAAGCAACATACTCATTTCCAACAGGTACTCGATAGATTAACTTTATAGAAAACTTCGAAGGATCTTACTTAAGTGCTCTAAGAATCCTAAACTTAAGATGTTCTAAGTTGCAATTTATTGGCACATAAAGGGGTAGATTCCTAACCCCAAAATAATTTTGCGCGAAATTGGCATCCACTTGTAATTCACCTCTATACATAAGCATGAAGGTTGCTCCGCGTGCACTCATTATTGAACTCATACGTGTCATTATGAAAGATCAAGAAATCACAAAAGTCTTAATATACCTTAAATTATATTATATTCATTAATCTTATCATAAATTATTGAATCTTAAATGATCGAAGTTTTAATATATAGAAATTAAAATGAGCTTGATCACCTACTTGCTTCTTCTTGCATGTAATTTATTTTGTAAGTTGTACGTAATTTGATAAATCGTGTGTGTATATATATACATATAATGTAACTTATTTTTTATGGTTGATTTAAATAAAATTAACATTTGCATATTTTTAAACTTTTTAACGAGAAGATCTAGAGCATGAGTGCAAGTAGAATCAATTGGATTAGGTGGAGATCAGCATAGTTGTCGATTTTAATAATTATTCAATTTTACAAATTTATTTTCTCAAATTAAAATAGACCGGAGAATTTTTTTACTCAAACAATCTTTCTTTTTTAATGTAATAAATTCAGAAATTAAATTTCATTAAATATTTTAAGCTTGATAAGACATGATTAATATTTAATTCTTAAAAATTTACTCTAAAGAGTAATAAAATATATCATGATTTTTTATATTTTAACAGTAAGTTAGTTTTTAAATTAAAAAAATTAACTCAGCAAATAAATATATTTGACATCTTATTATCTTTTTTTTAAAAAAAATTAAAACTAAGGAAACAATTAATGACTTATTTAATTTTTAATTTTAGTTACACTTATGTAAGTGTCACTTTTTTTTTAAATATTTATTTGCGCAAATTTTATGTAATTTATTTCAAAAAAATTATTGGAATGTTAAAATAAACTAATTTATTTTGCTAAAAATTAGACATCCAAATTAGAATTAAATGCATGAAAAATATATTGCTGCAAAAAGTTAGTTAGATCTATTGTTAATTTAATGTTATTTTAACAAAAAAATTGTATTTCTAGTATGTAGAGAAGTAGGAAAACTACTTTGTCACATCTACCAAATTTTTTGCAAAAATACATGTCCTAAATTTCCATATCTCTACTTCTCTCAAACAACATTACAACTTACTTCAACAAACAAAGAAATCAAACCAAAAATTTTGAGAAACAAACTATAAATATTCAAACTGAAATTCTTTAAGTAAAATCAGTACCAATGTTTTAAAAACCGCTGGTTCAACCATGAACCGGTCACAAGATAGGTCCGGTTCAATCTTAAAACCTCTTTTGCATCGAATTGGACAGAACCGGTCAGAATCACCGGTTCAATCGGCAAAGCGGCCCGGTTATTTTGAACAGGTCGATTCAATATATTTTTCATATTTTTTAAATAAATAAATTATTATATATTTAAAATATTTAATTTAGATTATAATACATTTGCCCCCAAACTAACACCAAACATCTTCACATGGCCCCACCACTCCATGTGAGTTCTTAATATAAGTAAACTCAAAAAGCTATATAAACAATAGCAAAAATGTGTTTCCAAGTGTTGTGGGACTAAAAAAAATAGTTGAAGTGTATATGAGTTCATAACATATATAATGTCTATAAAATCAAGTTTTAAATAGATTTTTTAATTAAATCTTTTTTATGTGAATGATAATTATTTATTAGTTAATAATAAAAAATTATTTATTTATACACCATAAAAAACAATTTATCATTAATAATTTTATCTATTTATTAATGATTTTAGATATAAATTTATAAAATAAATTTGGTATACAACATAAACATGTAAAATATATTTAATCATATAATATAAAATAAGAATAAATTATATTAAATTTATAAACTTATGTTACAATTAAATTTTTATTAAATATGTGACATAAATTAATAATATATATTTTTTAAAATTATATGTTTAAATGTAAATTAAATTTAAATTAAAAAATAAATTTAAAATTTTGAAAAATATTTAAATTTAAAATTATCATATTTTTATTAGTGTAAATTCTTATAATTATGATATTAAATTTTTTTTTTTTGCTTTTATGTTTAAAATAATTCATTTACTTAATTATGTAAATTTTATGTTTCCTAAATTTTTTTAGTTTAATTTTTTGTCTCATACTTTGAATGATAATATTATTATTATTATGTTAATTTTATTAAATTTCAATAATATTTATTATTTATTACGTCATTCGGTTTGACCACGGTTAGATCGGTCGAACCGTAAACCTCTCCTTCCAGTTCGTTGTCTGGTTCGATTTTCACAACCTTGATTCGTACAACATGTCAAATACTAAACTTAATTAACCATAAATATTAAATGAAAACCTTACCTTAAGAATCCGAAGCTGAAATCGACGGAACAGAAATTTGGGTCGACAACTACTGTGAAAGGGATGGGAAAGTCATATGAAATGAGATCTGGAAGGATGGGACAGTTTTTTATTTAGACATGTACATCTAACCATTTTGCCATGTCATCGTCACATTCATCCTCGAAAATTTTAGTCAAGCATAAGTCGATCGTACGTTAAACAAATAATTTTGCCTATTTTAAAATTTTTTTAAACAAGTTTAAGCTCTTAAAACAATTAATAATTATGCTTAGTCTTAAGATTTTCACTTATTATTACTACATGTATTTTCTATGAGGAGAGAAAGCCAGCTCACATAATTTTAGTGATTCACTTTTTTTTCTTGTAGACTAAGTTATCTCGAAGTATATACTATTGATATATCATCAAAATTTTATATTGATCGGCATGAATCGCGAAGCAAAATCAAGATAGGAAACTTCAAAAATTAAGTCAGAGACCATCTGAACTTCGATTTCAGCAAACTTATTATCGAATTGAATGTCTTAGAAATACAAACCCAATGACACCAAATTCGACCCAATCTAAGCCCAAATAAGACCAAATCAAATTCCCAAAGCTCATTTAGAGGGTTCAAACTATAATTTGTATTATCAAACAGCTTTCAAACGAAACATGATTATAGTCAAATCGAGCGGCTTGACAAGAGGAATCCAATGAGCCTAAGATCATCACATTTTGATATCATTAAGATATTGAAATGTCCAATAAATGGTCAATGATCGAGGGAATCCACATCAGCCGTCCATTCAAACCATTCCCAAATTACCCTTGATATTCCTCTTATTTACCAGCCATGCCATTCTCATAAAATTATAAATAAACCACTCATTTCTCATAGAGGGGACCCCCGGGGGGGGGGGGGGGGGGTTGGAAGGAGGCCTAAGAAAGAAGAGAAGGAAGAAAAAAAAAAGGAGAAGGAAGATAGCTCTCTTGCCACAAGACTCTTCCTCGACCACCACTGAACTTCCACCAGGTAGCCTACATACGTCAGAGTTCTACCCGAATGCTAACTAACACCGAAGTTCTGCCCATCGCCGAACTTCTTCCTGTCACCAGACTTTCAGCGGACTTCTTCTAACGTCGGACTTTCACCCGTCATTGAACTTCTACATGGCGCTGGACATCCGTCTGGTGCTTAACTTCTGCCCATCGCTTGGCTTTCATCAGACTTATCCGTCAGTCATCAAATTTCTACATGATGTCAGACCTTTGGCCATCACCAGACTTCTGACCGTCACCAAACTTTCGTCAGACCTCTACCCAATGCTAAATTTCTTCCCATCACCAAACTTTTGACCACTATTGCCAACCAACTACATCCTTTCGACTTCCTTGAACATACAACAGTCTTTCTGATTATTGCCGCCTGCTGACTATAGTCCTTTCAACATTCATTACCAGACAATGAACTTTATAGCTACTATCGCCCGCAGACTACGGTCCTTCCGACCTCTATAGCCAGATTACTGTCCTTACAACCTTCATCGCTAAACAACAGTATTTTCTAACCACTATCACCCGCCGACTACGATCTCTCCGATCGCCATCACCACATAATGGTCTTTCCGACCTCCGTCATTCGCTGACTATGGTTCTACAAACCAAACATGTATCAATAGTGATTCTTTCAAGTACTATCATTTAGCACACTCTATATGATGTATATTTGTTACATCAAGCTAAGGCCTTCCCCTAAAGAAGGGATTTATATGTTGTCGACTGCAAATAATAGTGGATTCATTCAAACTAAGCCACTGCAAATAATAGTGGATTCATTCAAACTAAGCCAGGCCCCATGGTTTTTTCCCTTTCTAAGATTTTTCACATAAAAATCTTGGTGTCTCTTACAAATGCTACACCCTCTCTTTTTATTTATATGTGTGTTGGATCTTCGTACAAAGCTAAGACATTAAGCTTTATATTTCTTTGTTGCCTTAAATATTCCATGATACAACAGTTTCACAACGTATGTGGGAATGTGGTTCCCAACTAAGGGCATTTTTTGCTCCAATTTCAAAATATTGTCCATGTCAACATCTTAATATTAGCCATTGATGCATCAATTTCATAAAAATCATATACAAACTACGGGTAACTTTGTCTCCAACTATAATAAAAAATATCCTCTAATATTTTCAATATCAAGATGATATTTAAAAAAAAAACCTAGCAAATGCAAGGATGCTTGCAATCAATTATAATCTTTATATAGTCTCTTATTGGACTTCTACTCCTTGGGTAAGGTCTTAATCTGGATCTCAAAAAGGTAGTAATAGTCTAAAGATAGATCATTATTCACCTTTGATTTGAGATACACACGATGTTCGCCCCCTCTGAATCAAGGAAACATTAATCCCATGGGGATTTGATTTGACCTCTTCCACATAGGTTAATGTTATCTAGCAGCACTCTAACATACAACTTTGATTAGGTCATACATCCTTGATGAATTCTTTTGAGCTCTTTCACACATGTTAATATTATCGAGTAGTGCTCTAACATACAACCTCGGTTATGTCATATATCATTGGTGGATTCTCTCGACCTCTTTTTTATAGGTTAATTTATCGAGTAATACTCTGACATACAAGCTCGAAAAGGTTATATATCCTTGATGGATTCTCTTGACCTCATTCACATAGGTTAACATCATCGAGTAATGCTCTAACGTATAACTTAGAATAGATTATACATTCTTGGTGAATTCTTGGACCTCTTCTACATAGGTCAATATCATTGAGCAATATTTTGAGTGGAAAACATTCTCTCTAAATGGATTTCATGAAAGTAAATAATTGATAAAGTAATTACTCATATAAAGACCTTAGCAATCTAAAAAAGCCTAAAAAGTATGGGGGAAATATATCAAAGTATGTCTCAGATATTTATAAGCAATTTAGCTTCCTCTAGGGGAAAAGTTCATTTCAAATGAAAAATAAGTATGAAGCTCATATAATAGTCTAAACTTTATATATAATATCATTGGAGTTATATAAATTGTGCATCAAGTTCAAGTACACATTCATTTTCACAAGAAGATGAAATTAAAGTTACATCAAAATCATTAATATAAGTTGATGACATTAAGTAATAAACAACTTCAAAATGGTCAAATATTTTTGGTGGATTCAAGTGACATCTTCTCTAATGTACACTGAAATATCTCCTATAATTTCTTCTTCAAAAATGATTATAACTTGATTATCATCAGATCTCCACTCAATTGACATTATTAGTGTGTATCCATACTACTATCATGGCACACTACTTTGACCCCTTCAATTAAGAATATATGATGTATGTACATGCCAGTATGAATGCATATTGCCTTAGTGGAATTCAACTTAACAACTACCATCATCAGTCTTTCGCCTGATGTCCGTTATCGATTCTTTATTTCATATCAGACATCATCGTCTTCTCGCTTGATTACTATTAATTGCACAACCTCCAATTAGCTCCTTCAGCTCTCCGCCAAACCATCGATCGACATTAGACATCCACTCGATCGTCGATCATCGATGAAATTTTTCGCAAACAGCGTCAAAATTCACCCCATCTACTAATAACCTTTTCGTTCTCCTCCTGCGTATTATTACTGCTACATCTTCTCAAATCACCCTCACATACAAGCAACAGTTGATCTTCTTATATCAAGGATAGTTTTTTGAGAGAGTAAGCTCTCACATGACTTCTTCTACACAAAGAGAGGCACTGAATCTTGATAGAGGATGCACCTATCTCAAATAGTGGAATGCCTAAGAAGAAAAATACATGAGAAAAAAAAGGAAAAAGGAAAAAGCTCCTTCTACATAAAAAAGGGGCACTAAAGATTGATAAGTAATGCCACCTATCTTAAATAGTAAAATGACTCTAATGTAAGAAGAAGATCAGAGGAGAAGTAAATGAAAAAGAGGAAAAAAATTTAACTTCTATACATGAGAGGGACATTGAATTTGAGTAGGGGATGCCACCTACAAAAGATAGCGGAATGCCTCTAATATAAGAAGAAGAATATATGAGAAGAAAATAGAAGTAGGAAAAAATCTCCTTCTACAAAAAAGAGATGCACTTAAATTTGATTGGGAATACCTCCTATCTAAGATAGTAGAATGCCTCTAATATAAGAAGAAGATCAGAGGAGAAGAAAATGGGAAGAAGGAAATATTCTAACTTCTACAAAAAAGAAGGGCACTGAATATGAGTAAGAAAAAAGTGGAAGACCTCAAATGTAAGAAAGTTATAGGGAGAATGGAGGAGAAGAAAAGGAGCATTTTTTCCTTGTCCCAAGTGAATTATTTATAGGAGAAAAATGGGAGGAAATAGTTTGAAAATGGAGAGAAATTTCCCTCCCATTTTGTTAAAAATTTTTAAATTTATTCTAGAATTTTTTAGAAAATTATTAGGCCCCATCATGTGGTAGGTCCCACTAAAAAAAAGAAGGCCAACTGCCCATTTAAGAGCCACATGAGGCCGCTCTTCAAAAAAAAAGTGGTTGAAAAAAATAATTTTGAATGTATGGGGCACTGTATGCATGCCCCTTGAGAGCGCATTGTGCTCTAACTGGAGCCGTTGGTAGGCTCTGTTATCTAGGCCTGATTTTTGGCACGGATAGTTCAAATCAGACATTATTGGGGTCCCCTACACCATTTTTCGACATTCCTGAGTCAATTTTTGCACTTTCAGAGCACAATAGAGCTTGTATGATCACATTTGAGCAATTTTTAAGTTTTTTTAATGCAATATTTTGAGATTCGATCAATTTAAGATGTGGTGATATTTTTTTTTTTGACTCTTCAGGCTTGGATATCCAAAATTATGGGGCAACTGATATATCATCAAAAAATTATGTTGATTGGGCACGAATCTAGAAGCAAAATCATGATATAAAACTTTAAAAATTAAATCGAAGACCATCTAAACTCTGATTTTAGCAAACTTACTATCGAACTGAATGTCTCAAAAATACAAACCCAACGATACTAAATTCAACTCAATCCAAGCCCAAATAAGAACAAATCAAAGACCCGAAGTGCATTTGGAGGGTTCAAACTATAATTTGGATTACCAAATGGTTTTCAAACATAATATGCTTATAATCGAATCGAGCAGCTCGATAAGACAAATCCAACAAGACTAAGATCATTAAATTTTGATATTATTAAGACATTTAATTGTCTAATAAATAATTCATGATCGAGGGAATCCACATCAGTCATTCAAACAACTCTCAAATTACCCTTGCTATTCCTCATATTTATTAGCCATTCTACTCTCAGAAAACTATAAGTAGACCTCTCATTTCTCACAGAGAGGGACCCTAAGGGGGAGGGGGGAAGAGGCTCAAGAAAGAAGAGAAGGAAGAAAAGGAAGAGAAGGAAGAGAGATGATCTCTTTCCACCAAACTCTTTCTCGACCATCGCCGGACTTCCAACCAATATATAGCCTACCAGCGTCAGAGTTCTGCCCGAACTCCAACTGACGCTGAAGTTCTACCCGTCGCCGAACTTCTTCCCCTCATTGAACTTTCAGAGGACTTCTACCTGACGTCGGACTTCCGTTCGTCTTTGGATTTTTTCCAGGCGCCAGAGTTTCGCCTGGTGCCGGACTTCTGCCCATCTCTTGACTTTCGTCGGACTTCTACCTGATGCAAAATTGTCATCCATGGCTAGATTTCTACCCTGCACCAGACTTTTTCCTGTCATCGAACTTCTGCCAGTCATCAAACTTTTGTTGGATTTCTACCTGATGCCAAACTTTTGCCCATCGCCGGATTTCTACCTGACGCCGGAATTTTGCCTGTCGTCAGACTTCTAGCCATCACTGAACTTTTATCGGACTTCTACTTGATGTCGAACTTCCACCCATCGCCAAACTTCCGGCCTCCGTCGCCAGCAGACTATGGTCCTTCCGATCTCCTTCAACATACAACAGTCTTTCTGACAATTGTTGTCTGCCGACTACAATCCTTTCGACAATTTTTGCAAGACAACAATCTTTCTGGCCACTATCGCCCATTGACTATGGTCCTTCCAACCTCCATAGCTAGATTGCGTTCCTTCCGAACTTCGACACCAAGCAACGGTCTTTTTTAACTACTATCGCTAACTGACTACGGTCCTTCCGACCATCGTCACCAAACTATGGTCTTTCCGACCTCCGTCGCCTGCCAACTATTGTTCTACCGACCAAACAAATGTATAAATAGTGATTCTTTTAAGTCCCATCACGTAACACACTCTATACGATGTATATTTGTTACATCAAGCTAAGGCCTTTCTTCAAGGAAGGGCCACATTTAGTCGATTGTAAATAATAGTGGATTCATGCTAACTGGGACATGCCCCGTGGTTTTTCCCCTTGGTAGGGTTTTCCAGGTAAAAATCTTGGTGTCTCTTACAATTGTTGCACCCTCTTTTTTTATCTGTATGCGTGCTGGATCTTTGTACAAAACTAAGACGTTAAACTTTATATTTCTCTGCCGCCGCAAATATTCCAGGACGCAACAATCATCTTATTTGTATAATAGTTGTTGATTAATATTATGCCATTGATGCTAGCCCCGAAAAACTTTTTGAGGTATCCTGGAGTGTATTTAACTTTAAGAGTTTCATTTCTTTTGAAAATTAATTGACCTAAACTTCTCTATTTGATTTGACTTTTTTGCTAGTCCTTAATGTGAGCAGTTTATACAGCTTGAGACAATTTTTCTTTCCTTCTGCTCGCATCATCAGGAGCCAACGGGCCAAAAGCGGAACATACTCTTTATAAAGTGCACTCCTAATCGAGAAGGCAGATGCAGAGTCCATGTCTAAGAGGCATAAGGCCATTGAAGAGAGCTTGTGGGTTCACAGCTTAAGGAAGAAACTTGAAGAGCCCATCAACTTCTTGATAGACAAAGGGCACAAGTTATCTATTTAACTCTCTCTCTTTCACCGCTACAGTTAGCTCTACCAACCTTAAGTAATTGGCAACCTTAAGGAACTCCACCACTCTTTCCTTTGCCACTATGGTCAACTGATCTACCAAACATTTGTCATTGAAAAAGCATGTGTATGCATCGGTAGCTAGTATGGTAGCTGAATATGGATTACTTGAATAGTTGGCCAAACAAGGCTTTAATGGTGAGAGGTGAACCGTCATGATCTCGCATTGATGAGCTAGAGAAATATAATAAAATACATTAATGGTGGATCAAATTAGTGGGGACATATAAATTATTTTTTAAGGGAGGGTCACCATTAGACATTTATCATGTGAAACACTAAATAATGGCATGTGTCCCATATGATCCACCTTAAGTTCCTCCTTAAAATAATCACTTAGTAAAAAAAAGCCTATTAAAACTGTGTCAACGAAAGCTAAGACGACTTCTGTCTTGCACAGATAGCTTCTGTGTCTCTATCTGTTTCTCTCTCTCTCTCTCTTAATCTCTGATACAGACCAGCGATGGATATCTTTAATGGCTTTCTCAGTGTGATTATGCATGTTTTGATTGCTGTGTTCTTATTAATCTATCTCCCCGTCTCCTGGATTTGGAGACTAATAGTATTCGTCTTCTTCAAGCCCTTTTACAAAGAAGATGTTGGAGGAAAGGTGATTCTGATAACGGGGGCTTCTTCCGGCATTGGAGAGGTCAGTGATTTTCTTACAGATTTTATTTTATTTTTTGGTATTATTAGCGGTTTTTGTTTCATTATTAAGAATGGTAATAACTTAAAGTTGGGATAAAAATGATGTAAATTATTTTTGCTGCATTAAATGTTTATTTATTAATATTAAAATAGACTTTTACGGTTTTACCCCCGGTGGATCCCAACTTACATTAAGGGGCTGTTTGGTAATAGGACTGACGCATGATTTAGCAAGGTTTAAAAAATCAGATCGGACAAGTTAGTCCGACTGGTTCAACAATGAACTAGTCATAGGATCGAACAAATTCAAGTTATAAAGTCGGCTCAGTCCATCCTGAAAACTTCTTCTGCGTCAAACCGGAGTGAATCGGCCAGAACTGCAAGTTCAACTAGCGACAAGTGAACCAGTCTAGATTCCTTTGGAAGTGTCGATTCAATTGCTTAATTATTTAAATAATTATATAAATTAATTTAATACATTAAGGATAAAATATTAAATAATATTAAAAATTTAACAAATTAATTTAAATTTAATATATTTAGTATTTTAATAAGCATGAAATTTATATAATAGTTCTTTTCCCAAAAATAGGAGTGAACCATCTTATATAACTTCACCACTTCACTAGAGTTCTTAGTACACACAAACCCAGAAAACTATGTAAATAATAATAATAAAAAGTTCTTAAGTGACGTGTTAGTAAATATATGACTTAAGGTTATCATACTCACAACGTATATCTTATATATTTTTAAACATATATTTTAATTAATTCTTTATAATGTGAATAATATTTATTTTTTAGTTAATAATAATAGTTTATTAATTTATTTATACACTATAAAAAATAATTTTTATCTATTTATTAATGATAATTTATTTAATATAAGTAATTTGTAGATGCAGATTTATAATATAAAATTGACATATAGATGTAAATTACATTTAAACATACATCATAAATAATTAATAATTTATATTTTTTTCGGTTTTATGTCCGATTAAATTTTCATTACCTTAAAATTTAGTATTAAGTAAATCATAGCATTGGGCGGATTTAACTACTCAAAATATGTTGCAAACATCAAGCTCCGGTCGCAACAACCTTTTAATCGTCTTTGCAAGGCTTCATGGAATTTGGGGTTGGGATTTTAAAAGAGAGGAGGGTTTTGGATTTTAAAATTATTATTATTATATTAATTAAGTAAGATATATATATATTAAAAACTAAATTAATTTTAATAATCAGTTTTAATTTTATAAGAAATCATTAATTTTAACAGATTAATATTATTTTTTATTTAATTTGATTAAATATAATTTAATATGTTTAATTAGTTTTTTTTAAATTAATTAATGATTAGTTAGGGTATTAATAACAATTAATTATAATTTATTCAATAAAATCAGAATTAATTATATATATATATATATATATATATATATATATATATATATATATATATATATATGATTTGCACGTATCTATTAATAAAGAAATTAATCTAATCTTAATAATTAATATTAGCTAATTGAAATTTTATTATCTAATTATATTAATTGATATTAATTTTTTTTTAATTTGTCTAAATACAAGTTGTTATTTAAGCAAATTAGGGAAAATTGGCAGACCACTTAAATAATCATATTTAAGAATCTAAGAACATCCTTAAAAAATTAACTATTTAATCCATGTATTTGTGCTTGTCATAATCAAACCATTGGAAGCTCCTTGAAATATAGTTTCATGATGCGTGTCATCTTATATGTTAGGATCCTAGATCCTTATCTAATCAAATAATGTTGTTGATGTCAATCACATACAATAAACGATGAAAATGATGATGTTGTTACCTTAGAAAATTATTTCTAGGACCAAACAAAGATAAAATGGCATAATTTTATACTCAGATTGACTATCTCGCAAAATAACTCCTATGATTGAAGTTGCTCAAATTTGAGCATGCTTAGGCCTTAAATCTTCCACATTTTCTACTTTCTTCTCCTTCCCCATGCCTTGCACATGAAGGCATTCATTGCTTGGTGTAAGAGGCACCTAAATTTGGAAGCATTAACCCCTGAACTGATATGATGTCCCTCACTGTTATTACAAATAATTAAGCTACACAAAAGATAGTGCAAGTTTACATGAAGTGGTTTAAATAAGCTTTTGTGTGTAACAACATGAAGTAATTATTTCTGCTAAATCAAAGAAAATAAACTGCACAAATAGGATATCTCAATAATTTTCTTTATCCTCTTATTTTATCTCTCTTAATTCAATAAACTCAAATCTTTAAAAAAAATGGAGAAGAAAGAAGAAAAGACAAACTAGAGTAGACACTAACCTCCAATTGAAATCACCCCCAATATTATCCAAAGGAAATTTCCTTTAATCCTTCATAGAGCTTCTCAATAACTAGTCTCTTTCATACTTGCCATGAGCTTCATAGAGAACTGTTGACTACCTCTAAATAGGACCACAACAACCCACAAAAAAGATAACCTATCATATATTCTCTTTTCTTCCAATCACTAGCTATTCGGTAGTAGACAATAAAAGAATCCATCTTTCCATGCAACCAATAATCTTCATTTTATAGAGCATAAATGTGGTAGATTTGATTTGTAAGGGGGCTACTTAGAGTTTTACGTATGATGAGAATATCAAATTTAAAAAGGGATACGTAAAGTATGCAAGAGGAATTTAAATTTTTTACTTAAATAGCCTCCTCTTAGAGATTAAACAACTAATGTGCTATCATAAATGGTTCAACTTTGTGCAATACTTCAAAAATATCCCATGCTCCTAAATCCTTGAAAGGCTCAACATAGTTCAACCTTAACATGCCCAAGTTATACTTGAACTCAGCACTCATGAGAAGCCTCCAAATCATATATGTTACACACCAAGATGAATCCATTGATATTAAATGTACATCTATCACTAAATTTTCACACATATTATGTGTCTATCTTCTTACTCTAAATATTATAATGGTATTATTTGACATTGGGTGGATTATAAAATATAAGAATGATCCTTCTAATCATCTCCAAAACTCACCCCATTTGACTTTTGCCTCTTTTTATCTAGAATATTTGTTGCAAATAACAATTTTTACTTATTCAACTCGGGGTTTTTCACCAAAGTTGATAAAATTAAAGCAATACCACTCAAATTAGAGTCGACAAACTATAATGGCTTTTAAGATAGCCGATACATGAAACCTTAAGGGCTTTCTCATCTATAAAGAATATATATCTTGCATTCCTGAGAGCATTTAAAGATATTATATTTTTTAAAAAAGATTTGGTACATACCTAACTTCAGTCATGTCCAAGTCAAATAATTATGCCATCAACTTTACCATGTCAATATCATCAATATTGCATGACAGATTATTTTACATATAAATATAACCCTCACATAACTTATAATTAGTAAGCATCCCCTTAGTAGGACAAATGATATGAAAATTTTGAGTTTACAACTCACTTCTCTTTGCATCTTTCTCTGTTAGTCATCAAATGAGCATTCAAATACTAATATGCAGCAACACTTGCATCTGTTTATTTTTACTTTCTGTGGTTATCATCTGCATGTTGCTTTTGTTTAAGTATATAAACAAAAACAACAACATCAAGCTTTTATCCCACTATGTGGGGTCGGCTACTTGAATATTTTTTTTTTGTGTTTTGTTGAGTCAAATTCTTATTTAAATATAATAAAAAAAGTTGTTTCTATTATTTTCTTAGCCAGTACTTTTAGGTCTACCACTACCTTTCTTAACATAGGTCAAATCTAATACATCTACTCTCCAAACTGGATCATCGGAAGGCTGCTGATATTTTGTGTCCAAACCATCTAAGGCGACTCTCAATCTTATCTGCCATTGGAGCTACTCCAACATTTTCACATATATATTCATTTTGCATTTTGTCTCTAAGAGTGAAATCACTCATTCACCTGAGCATCCTCATCTCTGCAACACTTGACTTAATTTTATGCTTCTCTTTTAATGGCCAACATTTTGCACTGTAAAGCATTGTAGGTGTAACACTTATAAAGTTAGTGGATGAGTCAACCCATTTTGACCCGACCAAATTCAAGGTAATTTGTTAAATTTTGCATTTGAACTTTTATACATGTGTTTGAGAATATTCTATGTGCATTTGAGAATTTGCATGTGATCGAAATAGGTTCCGGTGGTCAGTTTGCGTGTTTGAGCAAGTCTGATTTTTTTCTCTAGGGCACTTGAATTTGTGATGTTTTGGCTCTAATGCAATAAGGAAAATTAGAAATTAATTCAGCGCGACAGCGCTGGTGGTGGCACGACGACACTTAGGGCTCTCTAAGGAGCGATGTGGCAAATGCCACAAGGCATCGTGATGGTGTGCAAAATTTTAATATTTTAAATATCTAAATCTATTATTCGATTTGATCATTTTCATTTTAGTTGCCACCTAGTGAGATAAAGGGAGAGAATCTTAGAGAGAGAAAGTTTATTTTGTCAGGTCATTTTAGCTGGTAAACCTAGTTCTTAAGTTATTTAGGTCGAGATAGTTTGTATTTTGTTTGTCTTAGTTTTTAATAATTTGATAGTTTTGAGATTTTTCTAATTAAAAATGTAATTTTTTGTTATTTGAACTAAGATAACATTTTAACAAGAAAACTTTCATCGCGTAATGTTTTATATATAGTTATGAACATTTAGGTATTTTTTTAATAAAATTTATGCTCGATATTTTTGACACATTGCTTTTCTAAGACTGCAGGAAAATATCTAGGCACTAAAAATAATTTTGTAGAAGCATTAAATCTTTGTAATGATGGTTTGTACAATCTCTAATAATTTGGTCGAATTCTAAGTTAATGAAATTTTACTATTGGATATTGAGTTTGACTGTTAAAATACTGCTTGGAGGGCAAATCTCCAAAATTCTAAATGGCTTAACTGTAATGTTATGTGGCTTAATTTATATATTTTGCATCTCTATATTGTTTGAATCCAAGGAGTTGGTGTATATATATATACATATATATAGATACATATATATACAAACATATACATACATATATATACATACATATACATACATATATGTATGTATACATATACATACATATATGTATGTATACATATACATACATATATACATACATATATGTATGTATACATTACATATATGTATGTATACATATACATACATATATACATACATATATGTATGTATATATATATATATATATATATATATATATATATATATATATATATATATATATATATATAATTTTGTTGCTAGAATTCTAGAAGTGTTAAAAGCATTGAAAGGCCTAAGGACAGGAGTTCTGAATGGTATGGATAAGGATCTAAAGTTCTGAATGGAATACATAAGGGTCTAGAGTTCTGAATGGGAGTTATAAGAGCTGGAATTATGTTACTTTTTGCTCTGCACTGTGTGTTTATTTATTTATTGTTCAGTATACTTTATATTTTTTTTAGCATATTGCGCTCTAAATTATGTAACATGCTTAGTTACCAAACCCTATATTTTTTGATACCACTATAAGTCTGCTATTAAGCTTGGATAGTTACTTTATTTTATGTTATTGGTTCTAAATTTTTCAAGAAATGATTTGGGAAGTATAATTTATTGAGCTATATTAGCTCATTCTATGTTATGCATTTCATTTTAGGTCAGAGTAGGGGTAAAGGGCCGGTTGAGTAGATAAAGCTAATTTTTTATGTCTGGATAGTGAATAGGCGCCCTTTCCATTTTTTGTATTAGATTTTGGAACAATCTTCGCATTTCTGTATTTATGGTCATGTGTCTATCTATTATCGGGGACTGTGATAGCAGGAATATGTAACATATACTTTTGTAGATAAATAGAAGAAAGGAGTTTTTGTGGATGAGTAAATTCATGTATAGTAGAAAATGTTAGAAGCTCCGGTGTTCATTATTCAAAAGGAAATTTGATATTTCCCTCCAAATAAAAAATATTAGTTTGTGCGATTTCATCTTTATTCTATCACTATCCAAGATGGTGTGACCTATATCTGCGGGTCGTATTAGATTAAGTTGTGATAATTTTTTGGTATTAGAGCATTATTTGGAGAAATAAATTATAAATAATGCTATAGGATTTGATCTGTAATTGTATGATAAAGTTCTAGGTATTATCATCCATTCACTTTATTTTATTATTCATGTTCATGAGTTAGTTGTTGCTAGTTCTAATGGATCTACTTAGGCATGACATGAATGATGTGCAGAGAGTGAGCCAGAGTGCACCGATAGTAAGTACAACCCCTACTGTTGGTTCTAATACAATGTAACATTTACTGGGTTAGTAGCATAATTGATGGGCGAGGCCCAGAGCATGAGTTCTTATGTTAGGACTAAGGATGTGGATCTATATATATAGATGTTTTTAAGGTTGAAGCCTCCAAGATTTGATGGTACTATTGAGCCTAAGATTGTATAGGATTGGCTGATGAGTTTAGATAAGACCATCTATGGTATGTAATATCCTTTTAAGAGGAGAGTAGCTCTAGCTGTATTTTTGTGCTGGTGGTTGAGCGAGTAGTAGGAGAAATTTAATGGGAGGCTGAGTTCTCTAATTAATTGGGAGGAATTTATTGATATATTTATAAGTTGGTTTGTACCTCCATCCACCCAACAACAGATGCAGGAGATATTTCTGAGATTGATTCAAGAAAGCAGTACTGTGATACAATACGAGACAGAGTTTATTGTTTTGGCCATATATGTTCCATAGCTGGTTAGCACTTCAGGAGAGGAGTGTTACTATTTTCTGAGAGGCTTACGAGATGCTTTGAGATAACCATTAATTTTGTTCCTGATTACTTATTTTTTTGAGCTGGTTAAGCGAGTCAGATTGATTGAGAATGACCTGACTACTATTCACAAGTGGTGGACTACTAGTAGGAAGAGATTCGATGGAGAGCCATATGAGTAGATATTCTAGGAAGAAAAGTATATTTGTACCCTCTGAGTTTAGGAGTGGTAGTTTGTCTAGGTAGATTTCTATTAGTGGCAGTATGCCCAATGCTGGCAATTCTATATAGATGTGCTCGAGCTGTGGTAGGAGGCATGCAAGGTCGTGTTATCGGATGACATGACAGTGTTTTCATTGTTGGTTGAGAAAACACAGAGTTGCAAAATATCTACATACAACACCTAATCGATTTTATGATATTCATTTTGAGAGCTCTATCAAAGTAATAGAGAGACCAATGATTATTCCACCAAATGGATATATTGATGAAGCTTCTGGTAGAGTTAATGGCCTTATGATAGGTATATAGTCTATGGATGTTTAGGAAGACCCTAGCTATCATGTAGCTTCGACACTAATTTAGCCACATGTATATAGTCTGACTCAATAAGAGGTTGTGGATACTCCTGATGTAGTTATAAGTATGTCTTATGTTTTAGCTATGTCTTGTCATATTTTATTTGATTTCAGTGTCATTTATTTATTTATTTCTGAGAGATATTCTGATCTACTGCAGTTACCTTTTGTATTATTTCCTTTTGCCTTATTTATTCTTCTGCCTATTGGAGACAGTATACTTGCTAGTAGATTTTGCCTTTGTGAGTTAGAAAATTCTAATAGGAAGTGGAAGTCTAGCTTGATAGTTTTTCTTATTTTTGGATTTGATATCATTTTGGATATAGACTGATTGAGTTGACATAAGGCTTAGATTGATTATTTGAAGAAGAAAGTGACTTTATTTTTGAAAAATGAGAGTTTCATATTTTAGGGTGTGAGAAGTGCCTTATCATCTCTAATATTAGCTCTAAAAATAATTAAATTTTGGAAGAAGGGTAATATGATATTTCTAGCTTCTATTAGAGATATGAGAGTAAATTTTGGATCATTCAATATTATTCCCATGATACAAAATTTTTTAGACATTTTTCTCGAAGAATTTGTGTGCCTTCTTCCTAATAGAGAACTTAAGTTCTATATATATGTGTTTCTTGGTACAGCTCCAATCTCCAAAGCTCCGTACAGAATAACACCTAAAAAAATTTCAGGAGTTGAAGTTACAGCTTTAGGAATTTGTTGATAGAGGTTTTGTCTGTCCTAATATGTCTCCCTGGGGAGCATTTATTTTGTTCGTAAAGAAGGATGATACAATGTGAATGTGTATTAATTACGGGGAGTTGAATAAGGTAACGGTAAAGAATAAGTATCATTTTCCACATATTGATGATCCATTAAATCAGCTTACGAGTCATAAGTGTTTTTTAAAATTTATCTGAGATCTGGATATCATCCGCTAAAGGTTAAAGAAGCAGATATTCCTAAGTTTGCTTTTAGCACGAGATATGGACTCTATGAGTTCTTAGTCATGCATTTTAGGGTGACTAATACTCCAACATTTTTTATGGATTTGATGAACATGTTCTTTAGGATTTTTCTTGATTAGTTTATTATTGTATTTATTGATAACATAGTAGTATATTCTATGTTTGAAGAGCAGCATAGTTCATCTGAGAAAAGTTTTGAAAACTCTGAGATAACATCAGTTTTGTGCTAAATTCTCTAAGTGGTCTTTTTGGATGAAGAATATTCTACTTTTGGGACACGTGATCAGTAGTGCAAGTATATCTATTGATCCCCAAAATATTTAAGTAGTTTCTGATTGGCCAAAGCTAACTATGGTATATGAGATACAAAGTCATTTGGGTATGACCAGGTATTATAAAAATTTGTGAGAATTATTTCAAATTTCTATGCCTTTGATTAGACTGATTCAGAAGTTAGTGGTTTGGGATTGGACACCTGAGTGTGAGCAGAGTTTTCATAGACTGAAGGTTTACATGATGACAAATTCGATTCTGACAATTACTTCTGGTACTAATGGATTTTAAGTATTCATTGATGTTTCACTAAAAGAATTAGATTGTGTCCTAATGCAAAAACAAAATGTTATAGCTTATGCTTCCAGACAGTTAAAGTCACACGAGAAAATTATCTAAAGCCACACGAGAAAATTATCTCACGCATGATTTGGAATTGCCCGATATTATCTTTGCTCTAAAGATCTGTGTACACTACTTGTATGGGGTCAGGTATGAGATTTTCAAGGATCACCAGTCTAAAGTATATTTTTACCTATAAAGATATGAATCTGAGACAAAGAACATGGTTTGAGAAAGAAATGAATCTGAGACTGAGAAGGTGAAGCGCGGCGCTAGAGGTGGCGCAGTGACGCTAAGTGCTCTTTAAGGGAGCTTAGTGATGAGCACAACGGGGTGCTAGGTCGAATTTTAATATTTAAATATCTACATCGACTTTTTCATTCAATCCTTTTCATTTAAGATTTTTCCTAGTGAGAGATTCCTAGAGAGAGAGTCTACTTTAAACTTCTACATATCATTTTCAGCTAATGGCCCAGCTCTAAAAACTGTCTGGTTCAAGATAGGTTGTATTTTGCCTATCTTAATTTTTAATAATTTAATGATTTTGAGATTTTTTTTAATTAAAAATATTTTTGGTGTTTGAACTGAGATAATTTTACGGCAAAATTTTCACTGCGTAACTTCTGGTAGAATATAGAAAATGTAGCTCTGGACATTTAGGTGTTTTTCTATAAAATTTTTGCTAGGTATTTTTGACACACTATTATTTAAGACTATAGCAAAATATATCGGCACTAAAAAATAGTACTATAAAATAATTAAATCTTTGAAAATGTAGTCCTACGCAATCTCTGATCATTTAATATAATTCTAAGTGAGTGAAATTTTGTTATATGGTATAGGGTTTAACTCCTAAAATGTTGTCGAGATAGTAAATCTCTAAAATTCTATAAATAGCCCAATTTATGTTTTTAACTGCTTAACTGTAATGTTATATGTCTTGATTTATATGTTTTGCATTTCTGGATAATATTCTATCTGCATCTGAGGAGTTCGGGGGTAATAGTTTATGACACACTTATACCCTTTTAATCTTTATTGTAAGTACATCATATTGGCTAGGATTAATGATTATAAACTTTATATTCTTCTATGAAAAGAATCATCTACTCAACAACAACATATGTGCCCAAAATCTTGAGCTAAGCTGAACATAAATGTTCAGCACTCTATCAGTCATTGGAATTCTTCCGGTATGCAAAAGTTATATTATTTCTGATTTAAAATTATTACATTTTACCTGACTTTCTTTCTCACTCAGACTGTTTGCTCACTTGTCTTCTCCACCTCTCTTTTCTATCTTCCCCAAAGGCTTCTTACTCCTTATTTACCTCTCAAAATAAACTTGTGCAAGTAATCAGTTACAAGCTGTTTAAAATGTTCTGCACGAATGTTTATTTCTCAACCCATTGAGAATATCCTTATCAACATTTTGATAACAGGAACTGGCTTACCAATACGCAACCAAAGGAGCTTCTCTAGTTCTTGTAGCTAGGAGAGAGCAAACTCTAAAGGAAGTTGCCATTGCTGCTTTGGGGAAAGGTTCACCAGATGTATTAGTGATCAAAGCAGACATTTCTATACAGTCAGAATGCAAGAGGGTCATTGAAGAAGCCATTGCTCACTTTACCAAATGTGAAATTTTATGCATAGTAATAGTATTTGTCTCCTATTCTAATTATAATTTTATTGGCTTCATTAATATTCACACAGTACTCTTCTTTGCCTTGCAGTGAATCATCTAGTCCTTAATGCTGGGCTTGTTTCCAGTTCTCTCTTTGAAGAGATCACTAACATATCTGCTTTCAACAGAATTATGGTAAGCACACATGCTAAGGCTTCGTTTGGGAGGACTACTTATTGCTTCTTAAAATAATCTTTTAGTACAAAAATTAAGCAATAAGAAAGCTGTCCCGAACGAAGCATAATTGTTCATTTAGTTAAAGCAGATTAGAAATCTGTTTCATAAAATTCTTTTATTTCAAAACAAAATTTTTAAAAATATAATAATTTTGATCTTTGTTTTGTGACAGATTTTTGAGGCCAAAAACACAGAAAAAAGAAATATCTTTATCTAATACTTCCGAAACATTTATGATTTGTCGTACTATTTATGGTAGTGTATAAGGAATCCTTATTTATAGTTTACAAGATTTTTGAACTTCTTATCTCATTATCTTAAGCCAACCAAAAATAAAAATGAAAATTAACACACAAATATAAAATTTATATAATTTCGCTCAATTGATGGCTATATTTTGTTGTTATCCTAATGAATTTTACTATGATTTAATTATGAAGAATTATAACTCTAATTTCCTCTAATACTTACTTAAAAATTAAGACTGTATCTTTGTAAGGCAAAAATTAGGCTTTAGAACTTAGCATTAAGACTTTGGTTTAGTTTGGGACGGCTTTCTTATTGCTTCTTAAAGCTGCTTTCTAATACAAAAGTTTTAATTTTGCACTAAAAAATTGATTTAATAAGCAGTAAGAAAGTCATCCCAAATGAAAACTTTGTATCTTTGTAATACTAAGATAAATATTTTCTACTTTCAATTTTCTATGTTCAATCTACCAAAGTTTATTCATCAAATTATTTATATGATTTATTGAATATATTAATCTTTTGCAAATAAATATTAAAACAATGTCTTGTCACATTTCATTAACCAAAACTTTTTCTTTAATCAACAACTGAAGCACAAAAAAATCTTCTAATTGTTTTTTAAAGCTGAAATTTTCTTGGAATTAACCATAAAGCTTTACAGGATATAAATTTCTGGGGTGCAGTTTACACAACTTATTACGCTATTCCACACCTGAAGAATAGCCGGGGCAATATTATAGTCACAACTTCAATAGCTGGACGTGTTCCTCCTGCAAGAATGAGCTTTTACAACGTAATAGAAGAAATCTTTACTTCTTCTTCTTTCTCAAGCATTCAAATCTCTAAATTAACGTTTTTGAATGTTTAATATTTCAATTTCATAGGCAAGCAAAGCTGCATTAATTAGATTCTATGAAACACTACGAGCAGAATTTGGATCAGACATTCGAATCACTATACTGACACCTGGATTTATAGCTTCAGAGCTTACAAAGGGGAAATTTCTTCAAAAAGGAGGTGATATTGCAGTAAATGAAGAGATTAGAGATGTAAGTAAACAAGATCGGATATATGAACATAAATTTTCAATAGTTTTTTTTTTGGGACAGTTTTTTTTTTCTGCTTTCTAAAATAGAATTTTAGTAATGAAATTTGTGAATTAGAAAATTTTATATTAAAAAGCCGTTTTAGAAAGAAGCAAAAAAGTTGTTCCAAACGAAGTCTAACTCTGCTAATCAATAACTATGCAGGTTCAGATTGGATTTTTCCCAGTTGGGTGCACAGATAAATTTGCAGAAATTGTTGTGGAAAGTGCGTGTAGAGGTGATGAGTATGTGACTTGGCCATCTTGGTACCAACCTCTTCATGCACTTATGTTCTTTGCTCCTGAGATAATCAACTGGTATTCAAGACTATTATATGTTACTAAACCTGGTGCAGATTCAAGTAAGGCACTTAGTAGAAAAATCTTAGAGGCTACAGGGGCAAAGAAATTTTTATATCCAACTTCCATCAGATCATCCACCATTAAGATGGATAGCACCGAGTAATTTTTGTCATGTAAGCTATTGGAGAAATTAAAGAGCTTTGGGCTTTGTTTGGGATGATTTTCTTACTGCTTTATAAAGCTGCTTTTTAGTACAAAAGCTATTGAAAGCAGGAAAAAAATAGTGATCTAAAGCTGTCCTAAATGAAGCTCTAGTTCAAGCGGTATGTTCCACATTAATTAATGGGTTCTAACTTTATAAATAATAAATATTTTAATTATATATAATAAATCTATCAATTTTCAAAGAATTATGACATTAAGCATAAAAAATAGCTTAAAAGCTTTAAATTATTGAATGAACGATACAATATGGGCATGCTGCATATTATCACTCATCACAGTATCTTTCTCTTAAATTACGGTATTTATTTCCCAAAGTTATGAAATCATCATTGGAGGATTTTCATTTTTTGTAGAAAAATGTCTGTGTTTATTAAGTTTATTATAATTTTTTTAAATAGTTATTTCTTTTTCCATTCATGATTTATAATTTATATTTGTATAAATAAACAAAAATAAAAGAATCAGCTATGGATATCTCGGTATAGTTATGCATGTTTTGATTGCTGTGTTCTTATTATTCTATCTGTCCATCTCCTGGATTTGGAGATTAACAGTATTCGTCTTCCTTAAGCCCTTTTTATGCTATTATTAGCAGCTTTTGGCTAATTATTTAGCAGTATTTTGAAAACCAGATTAGTTTGTCTGGTCGACCTTGAACCGATCAAGTTGTTGGCTCGGTCGGCTTTGAAATCGGATTCACATTAAACCGGTTCCATTTGATTTGAACAACCGATTCGACCAGAAAATTGTTGAATCGGTCCCATTTTGTTGACTGGCCGCTTTTGCAAAATATTATATTTTATTTTAATAAAAATTTGAATAGTATATATTTATTATTATTTTTTAAATTTTAAATATTCATTTAAAAAACCTTTGTAGACACATTCATTAAGAATTCACAACTGCCATCTCATATAGTTTGATTTGTTGCTGCTGCTTTGTGCCTTAACTATATAAATATTACTTAAAACTTCCCTATAACTGAAAACAATTGTGTCAAGTCTGGATGAGGAAAAATTATTAGGTCCGGTCACCGGACTTATCTCTGCGTTCGGACGCCAATAATATGTTGACATGTGGAACTTCCAGGTGGAATTTTTTTTCCTGTATTATTCTTGCTTTATGTTTTATCAGCCCGACCGACCCGCCCCACCTGACAATCCGATTTATTTCAAATTATGAATACAAAATGACGCGAAAATATTCGACCATACTTTCCACACTCTCCGACATCGTTTCTCAGCAGTTCTTCAAATCCTTCGGCATTTTCATTCTCCAGGACCTCGTCGGCGGTAGACGAAGTTGGGAAAATTCTGCATTTTAGCAAAGGTACGAGAGTAGTTGCGCATTTACTTGCGATTTACTTGCGCATTTTTGAAAAGGCTTTGCATTTGTATTTTGTTATATGTTTTTGTTTGGTATTTCAAACTGTCATTAATGAACTATTTTGTATTTGCGCTTTAAGTTTCTCTTTGGTTGAACTTCAACTAGGGTTTAGTTTATATGAGCTTTATATGTGTTTTATATGCGCTTTTCATGCGCTTTGTGTGCTCTACGTGCACTTTTCTTGCGTTTTATGTGCGCTTTTCTTGTGCGCTTTTCTAGCACTTTATGTTCGCTTTTGTTAAGCTTGACTTACTTATTTTTATTACTTTTTTAGATGACTTATCAACAGCTTGTTACTTCTCGTTGCTACGTAACAATTTTCAGAGCTATTTGCAGTGCATTTGTTGAGATTATAGACGATGAAATTCATGACATGTTGAAGAACTTGCACATTCATCAATTTTTGAAGTTCCCTTCATTCCAATAGTGTATACCTATTTTATATGAGATTTTGAAATTTTGGAATGCTTCTGATGAAAGTTTCATTGTAAATGGTTTTTTGCTCAAAATTACTTCTGATGAGGTGGCTCTGCTTATAGATTTGATTTAAAATATGACATTTTGATATATTTTTTTAATTTTGCAAATATTTCTTTGTCTAATTAAAATAAAATCTTCTCACAAGATTGCCCAACAGAGGTGTTAATGTCAATTGGAAGAACGAGCCACTGTTACGAATTATCTCAACTCATATAAAAACTGAAATGAAAAAATTAAGTAGAAAAATAGATAATGCAATAAAGATAAAGACTTTTATTTGGTTTTAATTTCTAATTTATTTTTGCCCCCAAATAACCATAAAACCCCTAGGAGGCTCATATCTATTGCAAGTAATGTCAATGAGTTCTCTTCTATTAATTGGGCAGCAAGTATTAGGGTTTTATGGTCCAGGAATTCAATATAATTTCAAACAAGCTAGCAAGGGAGAAACCCTAAACATTTAGATCTTTCGCGGGTTTCTAAAATAGCGCCAACGTTTAAAATGAGAAAAACAGTGGACTAGATCAGGTCGGGTCGGGTTGATATATATTAAATCAAAAAGATAATATTAAAAAATCCACGTGTATTCATCCAGATGTCCGCTTTCTATTGGCGTCCGAATGCAGAGATAGGTCCGGTAACTAGACCTAATAATTTCCCTTTCCCCTGGATGAGAGTTTGACTGTGACATTAGACTAGTTTGAGAATTTAGGTTGCTATTTATAAAGTTAATAACATTTTTTATATTGCAAATTTTATATATTATATTAATTATTTTTCTTCTTTAAAAATTATATTTATATTTATACATCAATATTATACTTTCTTTTAATTTGGAAGCCTCAACTCAGGAGTGATGGAGTTTCCACTAAATTAGAGAACTAGATATAACGTACATAGAGCAGGCCACAAAAAAAAAATAGTAAAGTGGTTAATTGAATTTGAATGCAAAAATCAGCTGAAGCAAGATTAGGGTTAACCCCTTTAAAAATTTTTTAGCTTTGCCACTGTGTTGTTCCTGTCAACATCTTGCAAATGATCTAATTGGTTTTGGTGGAGAACTAGGTGGAGAACATCTGGATTGCCCCAGAGGTCCCAAGTGTTCCACTTAGGTTGATCTAAGTTATGTTGTTTTTATGGAACTCTCAACGGTCTGCTAGGGCTACTAAACCACTGAAGTAGAATTCAAATTTAGCTTGGCACATGAATGGCTCTAATGGCTAGCACAAAATGAGCCATTACGCTGGTCGAGTCCTTTATTAGCCTTTACATTTATACCTTGACTATCTCATATGGGCTAGGTACATATGATATAGGCTACCTTAATGCTTAGGAGAATATGACTTAGTTTGAGATAAGTACTTTACTACTTTCTAAAGCAGCTTTCTAATAGAAAATTTTTTAGTTCAAAATTTTTTTGTATTAAAAGCTACTTTAGAAAACTGTAAGGAAGTTATCCCAAACGAAACCTAAAAATCAATCAATATTGATTTTATTTTCTCAAATCGAGCTTGTCTTAAGGCTAACAAGCCGTTCTAACTTGAGTCAATATCATATCAAAGTTTAGCAATAGTTTTCTTCATAAAAATTAATACTTCTGCTAATCATTAATTGTGCAGGTTCAGTTTGGGCTTTTCTCAGTTGGATGCACAAACAAATTTGCAGAAAATGTTGTAGAAATGTACAGGTTATTGATAAGCCAACTGTGATAAGCAGACCACCAGCTCGGTGTCTCTCCACTACTCTCTCAATACAGCAACTAACAATCTCTCTGCCAAGCTAATCAAGACCATAGAATGCTAACTAACTCATCACAGTCATCTATTCACTTACCGTTCTGTATTTCTCTTATTATATAAACAAACATTGTAGCTCCTCTAATAAATGAATAAGAATATTACACAGCTTTACCTTCTATGCTTCCTGCCTATTTTCTTTACATGGTATCAGAGCGGTGAAAGCATAACAGCTCCTTTTACTCATCCCTCTCTTTCTCTCTCGACAGTCATTCCCTACCTCAGCACTCATGCCAAACATCAGCACCTCTAGTACTGTGAACATTTCCCCATCAGAAGCTAACTAGGCAATGGACACCACTATACCCTCTTCCCTTAAGTTTCTAATGGCCAACATTAAGTCCATTATTCACACTCAACTCACCAACAAAGAATACCCCATATGGCGCCTCCAAATCCTCAAGATATTCTCCACCAACAACTTTGTCAGTTACGTCTCCGGTGATCTCCTTTGTCACCCTAAGTTAACCACAACAACAACAGGAGACCTGGAACCCCACTCTGCCTATACGACATGACAAATACTTGACCAAAACCTCTTTGCATCCCTATATTCCATCATCTCTTCCACTATTCTATCATACATTTTGATCCTACAATTCTGCCATGAAATTTGGGACATGCTGGAAAAGCACCTCCAACCAATCAACAGATCCATGTTATCCAACTGAAAAATGAGTTCCACAACATCTCCATGAGAGATCTCTTAATGATCCAATACCTTATTAACATCAAGTCACTCGTTGACAACATCATTGTGGCAAGATCTCACATAGACAATGAAGATATCTTACTTTATATACTCAACGGGTTGCCTCCACCATACCAAGCTTTCAAGACAGCCATAAGGACCAAACTCACCCCCATAAGCCTGGACAACCTATGTTCCCTTATCTGAAGTGAGGAGATCAACATAGTGGCTAAACATCTCAAAATCTCTACTACATACTCAACATTTGTAGCCTTCATTGCTAACAGAGGCAGGGAACACGCTACCAAAGCGGATGACTCACACCAACTCGCCAAACTCATCCAATCGCTCCTCTCCTCAACATTTGAGCAGCTCTCCACGCCCCATTAATCAAATTTGCAACAAGACCGATCACTCCACAGCTATATGTTGGCACTGCAACAACCTATAATATAAACCTCTTACCACACCAAACTGGAAAGGACTTTACACTCAGTAGTAGCAGCAACTACTTCAATCACCATCATCTTATTGGTTTCTGGACTTAGGAGCTTCAACACATCTTACATTGGATCTTGCTAATCTTCACTAGCCTGTTCCATACACTAGTCCTGATGCGATAACTATCAGCAAAATGGCACAACACTTCCAATCTCCAATGTCGGTAAAGGCATTCTTCCCACCCCATAAACTAATCGTAAGCTCTACCTTAACCAACTTCTTCATGTTCCATCTCTTTCCTTCAATCTCCTCTCTCTTCATCAACTTATTTTAGATAATAATTGCTCTACTCATTTTGATTCTCATGGCTTCCTCCTTGCAGACCGCTCCACCGGCCAGCTCTTTTTCGGGGTCACTACAGTAAGGGCCTCTACCCCATCTCTACCATCGGTCCCACATCCCACCAGCAAGCTCTCGTCGCCTCTCCAAATCTTCTCCTGCTATGGCATGCAAGACTTGGCCACCCGCAACACTCCACTCTATATAAACTATATAAATTACTTAAGTCTCAATGTCCATCTTCTGTCTCTACTCAAATGTAATGCATGTAATGTGGAAAAAAGCTACCATCTACCTTTTACTTATACTAAGCAATGTAACTACAAACTATTATCATTAATACATACAGATATTTGGGGCCCGTCGCAAATCCCATCTTCCACAGGTCATCACAATTATGTTCTATTCATCGACGACTTCTCTAATTTCACCTGGCTTTATCCAATGCATCAAAAATCAGAAACACCCCAACATTTACTTAACCTCACTCAACTTGCTGAATGCAAATTTAACACTAAAATATAAACCATTTGCTCTGATGGCGGCGATGAATGCATATCTCATTCCCTAGCCTCATTTCTCACTCATAAAGGCATCCAACACCAATTTAGTTGTCCCCACACTCCCGAACAAATCGGTGCCACCAAGCATAAGCATTGTCATCTCGTCGAGACAACTAGAACTCTTCTCCAAGCTACTCACCTACCCAATTCATTATGTCTCGAAGCCCTTCTCACTTCGCTTTACTTCATTAATCGTCTACCTTCCACCAAAACTACCAACTAATCTCTCTACCACATCCTTTATAAAAAACTTCCCTAATACGATTATCTCAAAGTTTTTGGTTATCTCTGCTTCCCCTAGCTTCAACCCCTCACTCCTTACAAACTAGCTCCGCGCTTAGCTCCCTGCCTATTTCTTGGCTACTCCAATACCCATAAAGGCTATCAATGTTACAAACTAGCCACCCATCAAACACATATATCTCGACATATCACATTTTATGAGCAAACTTTTCCCTACCAAGCACCACTACAAATTGAAACTACAAAACCACCTCTACTACTAGTACCGCACTCCCACACAACACCCTCCAATACCCATACAGAATCCCAACCCTCTACACCTCAATCTCTTCAACCTTCATCCAACCCCCTCAACTCTATAAACCACAATTCCTCCACATGAAGTACCAATACTCACTCACCTCCACTCATACTGCCTCAACAAACACAATAACACCCCATTCCACGACCGCCCACACCAGCTACACTCAGGCATCCAAAAGTCCAACATGGAAGATGGAAATGTCAGATGAATTTCTTGCCCTTCAAATCAAAGGGACATGGTCTCTAGTTCCTTTACCCCAAAACCACCCAGTTCTTGGATGCAAATGGACCTTCAAAACCAAAGCAAAATCTGACGGCTTTGTTGATCATCTCAAAGCTTATCTTGACCCAAGGGATTCCGCCAACAATATGAAGTCAATTACTTAGAGACCTTCAGCCCCATCGCCAAAATCCCCACTATCAGAATCCTTGTCCTAGCCCTCCACCATAACTGGCCAATTCGTTAACTTGACATCTCCAAACCATTCTTACATGGAATCTTAGATGACATTGTCTACATGTCCCAACCACCTGGCTTCATCGACCCCACCCATCCACACCACATCTGCAAACTCCACAAGGCCATATATGACCTCAAACAAGTCCCTTATCAATGGTTCTCCACCTTCACCAACTTTCTTCTCTCTTGAGGCTTCAAATTCAGTCAATCTGTCCCTTTCACTTTTATACTCTCAATATGACATCCACATCTTTCTTCTCCTATATGCTGACGACATCTTGGTCACCAGCAATAATAACTAATCCCTTTTTAATCTTCTTTTTACACTGAGACATAAATTCACATTAAAAGACATGGGTAACATTTCTTTGTTTCTTGGCACTCAAGTAGCTTCCACTCCCACCTCCTACATCCTACATCAAGCCCAATATACAACTAAACTCCTACATAAATCAAGACTATTCGGTTGTAAATAGGCCATTACACACATCTCTCAAAAATCCCCATCCTCTGCCATATTTGAACTTCCATATGACAACCTCTTCTCCTATCAACAAATAGCTAGCTCTCTATAATACCTCACCATCACTCATCTTGACATTACCTTTGCCATGAACATGTTGTGCCAACACATGCAACACCCACTCAACAAACATTAACAACAAATAAAACATCTCCTCGGGTACATCAAGGGTACTGTAACCTACGTCCTGCCCATTCAAAGAGGAAATCTAGTTTTACACTCATAACTAACTCTGACTAGGCCTCGGATCCGTCCGACGCTGCTTCACAACCAGCCACTACACCATTCTCGGTAAGACACTCATTCCCTAGACTGTGAAGAAACAACCAATAGTTGCATGTTCCTCAACCGAGCTTGAGTGTAGTGCACTAGAGTATGGTGCACTAGTAGCCTCCTACATCGTATGGCTTCGATGACTTCTACTTGACTTCCACATATACTCATCAGAACCTACTCCCCTCTACTCTGACAATATAGCTATCATGGCCCATAACAAGCACATCAAGATCGATTATCATTTTATATAGGATCACATTAGACTCAAGGAGGTGGTCATTCATCACATCAATTCCAAGGACCATCCAGGAAACATCCTAACAAAAGCTTTACCGCCTACTCAATTCTACCATATATACAACAAATTGACAATCCATAATTAGGATTCTCAATTTGAGGGGAGATGATAAGCCAACCATGATAAGAAAGCCAATAACTTGGTATCTCTCCACTACTCTCTCAGTACAGTTCACTACTCTCTCAATACAGTAGCTGACAATCTCTCTACAAAGCTAAATAGGACCATATATTGCTAACTGACTCATCATAGCGATCTACTCACTTACCGTTTCATATTTCACTTATTATATAAACAACACTGTAGCTTCTCTAATAGAAGAATGAGAATATTACATAGGTTTACCTTCTCTGCTACATGTCTATTTTCTCTACTGTTACGAGTATGCGACTTGGCCATCTTGGTACGAACCCTTTTCATATATCATCAAAAACTTATCTTGATTGGGCACAAATCTTGATGAAAAATCAAGTTGGAAACTTCTGAAATTAAATTTGGGACTAACCAAACTCTAATTTCAGCAAACCTATAGTCGAATTGAACGTCTCAAAATAACAAACCCAATGATACCAAATTCGACTCAATCCGAGCCCAAATGGGTCTAAATCAAAGGCTTGAAATTCCTTTGAAAGGTTCAAACCATAATTTGGATTACCAAACAAACTCCAAATGTAACATGCTTGTAGTCAAATCGAGCATCTTGACGAGATGAATTCAACAAGCCCAAGATCCCTAAATTTTGATATCTTTAAGACATTCAAATGTCTAATAAACGGTCCACCATCAAGGGAATCAACATCAGCTGTCCATTCAAATCACTCCTAACTTACCCTTTATCTTTCTCCTATTTACTAGCCATGCAACTCTTAGAAAACTATAACTAGACCCCTCATTTCTCATGAAAGGGGATCAAAGCTAGGAAGAGAATGACAAGAAGGATTAGAAGGATGAGAGTTCTCTTGTCACTAGACTCCTCCTCGACCACCGCCGGACTTTTGCCCGACCACTGAATGATATCAGACTTCCGCCTAACAACCGATTGACCCCAGATTTTTGCCCGGTTGCTAACGAATGCCATACTTCCGCCCGACTACCGACTGGGGTCTATTTGTAGTTATGAGTATGTGACTTGGCCATCTTGGTACAAACCCCTTTTATATATCATCAAAATATTATCTTGATCGGGCATGAATCTTGAGGCAAAATCAAGTTGAAAAATTCTGAAATTAAATTTGGAGCCATCCAATTCCGATTTCAACAAACTTACAATCGAATTGATGTTTCAAATTACGAACACAACGACACCAATTTTGACTAAATCTATCCCAAATGGGTCTAAATCGAAGACCTAAAATGCCTTTGGAAGGTTCAAACCATAAATTGGATTACAAAACAAACTCCAAATGCAACATGCTTATAGTCAAATCAAGCGGCTCGACGAGATGAATCCAACGAGCCTAAGATCACTAAAGTCTAATATCTTTAAGGCATTTAAATGTCCAGTAATCGGTCCACGATCAAGGAAATCAACACCGATCGTCCATTCAAATCACTCCTAACTTACCATTGATCTTCCTCATATTTACTAGTCATACCACTATAAGAAAACTATAAATTGACCTCTCATTTCTCATGAAAGTGGACCCAAGCAAGAAAGAGAATGACAAGAAGGAAAAGAATGAAGAGAGTTCTCTGCCACCAGACTCTTTCTTGACCACCGCCAAACTTCTGCCCACCCACCGAATGACACTGGACTTCTGCCTGATAGCCAATTGAACCCGGATTTCCACCCAGCCACTGATGGACGTCAGATTTCTGCCCAACTGTTGATTGTGGTCTATTTATAATTATGAGTATGTGACTTGGCTATCTTGGTACAAACCCCTTTGATATATCATTAAAAAATTATCTTGATCGGGCACAAACCTTGAGGTAAAATCAAGTTGGAAACTTTTGAAATTAAGTTTTGGACCATCCAAACTCCAATTTTATCAAACTTATAATCGAGTTGAACGTATCAGAAGTACGAACTCAACGACACCAAATTCGACGCAATCCGAGCCCAAATGGGTCCAAATCGAAGACCAAAAATATCTTTTTACTAAAAAAATAGTAAGAAGGTTGTCGAAACCTAAGTTATATGTTACATATTATATGAAATTTGATGCCCAGATGGATTTGTACCAAATTATTTGTAATTGCTATTATGTCTAATTTTTATTGATAGAAAATAAAATATTTATAATAAATTTTTAGTCATTAAAGAAATTTATTGTATGATAAATAACAAAATATTGTATTTTTGGGGAATATTTGCTGGTGTGTTTTTTGGGCATATTCTTTGATGGTTATCTCTAACTTTATAATACAGTCCAAAGATCCCGTTGGCTATGTCGTCCCAATGAATCAATAGAAAAGTCATATGCACTTCACTTCAAGTCTTTTTGGATGATGACTCATCAAACCAACTACCCCGTCACAAATATAATAATTTTAGGCTACGTTTGATATTAAAGTAGTTTTTTAATACAAAAATTTTAATTTTAATTTTTTTTACTAAAAATTTATTTTAAGAAGTAGTAAGAAAACGGTCCCAAACGAAGCCTTAATCCCTCAATGTGGGCTAGTAATGTCACCTATCACAACAAAAGATATTCAAGCTTCGTTTGGGATGTCTTTCTTTCTGCTTCTTAAAATAGATTTTAAGTACAAAAAAATTAAATTTTTGTACTAAAAAGCTGTTTTAAGAGCTTCGTTTGGGACAACTTTTTTAACTATTTCTTTAAACAATTTTTAGTACAAATTTTTTTAAAATTAATAATTTGTGTATGAAAAAACTGCTTTAGAAAATAATAAAAAAACTATCTCAAATAAAATCTCAATCGATTCCTTGAAATGATTCATTTCACACAAACGAAATAATACTCACATTTGACCACATTATCAAGAAGAATTTCATTTATGTTTTTCTTCGAATAAATTTGAATCCAACAACAATGATCTTTCCGAAGTTTTGCTTTGATCATTAGATTTAGGTTAAACAAATTTTGAGGATGTTATAACGACACAATAATACTCTCTTAAAATAAGATGTCAATTTACAACAAAATAAATCGAACAATATTCAATCTTATTCTTAGAAGAAATGGTTCTAATAGTGAACGAAATTGGTTCACAGTTGAACCCATTAGATCAATCGGTACGAATACTAAATATTAAAATTTATAATAAACTTTGAGCTCACATTTATCATGGCATATGCAAATACATGAATTTATTAACTCTTTTTCATCATTGTTAATTCTATAAATAAATAAATAAATAAAAGTTCAACTATATATGCATAAATCTAATATATTTCAAAAAAATATGACACATGATGCATAAAAAGTTGCTTAATTTTTTTTTTTATATTATGGAAATGAATGATTTATGATATGAACACATTGCACATTAATACACTGAATAAATATAAAGAGTTTAAATTTTAAATGTTATATAAATAAATATAAAAAATTAAATATTTGATGCATAAACATATAAAAATTTTATGGTAATAATGTAAATAACTCAGTCTCCAATCCATAATTTAAAGAGTTGTTTGCTATAAAATTTAATTTGATATGTTGGTTGGAAGCTTTAACGACTAACTAAGATTATTGGGTTGTCATGTGAAAGAGTTGCCCCCTCCCACCTTAAAAAAGGAGAAATTATTCTGTGTGGATGCGCAGAACTTCATCCGGAGACTAACCATAATGCGCTACACTAGTGATACCGAGCCACAGTACTGAGTACAGTGTGACGTGACGCATTCTGGTTGACCTCCGGACGGCAAACACATAGAATAATATTTCTAAAAAAAGATATATCTGATGAGGAAGAGAAAAAAACAAGACATAAATTCATTTATAAAAACACAAAACAGAAAATATCTGAAGAACACAAAAACCTCTCCATCTCAACACTACTAAACCCTAAAAATCCAACAATAAAAGCTGTAGATCCAACGGCCGAGAGATTACACCAGCACATTGATTACCAAATTTTTCAAGCACTAACAAAGGATTTTTGAAGCAACCAGAGGAAAATCCTGTGGCGTTAACCAAGCATACTTAAATCTTACCAGCGCACCAGGAGCAATCGGCCGTCCACCGCCCACAAGGCAGCGTTCTTCGTCGAGGGGTTTAATCGATCGCGGATCGACGGCTTCTACGCTGCTAAGACCGTAGCATCGGACCACAACCCTAGATTGCTGGCAATGACAGAGATTGCTTAGATTTACCTCATATTCCGGCTTTCCTTCGACGATCCGACCGGTCCGAGTCTGGTGGACGACAATGTCGGAGCTCCGGCAAGACGCGGACCGAGCTCCGGCTATGGCGAGGCTGATAGTTGCTAAGACTGAGAAGAACTTGAGAAGTTTGCACATTGTGTGATGTATGCTACCTCGTGCCTGCTGGAGCTGGATTTGGGGGTTTTCTCTGTGGCTCACTTTGGAAATTTGGGGATTTGATAGGTCTTATATAAGGAGTTGGAGTGGGAGTGAAAATGGGATTCGATGCCATGTGAGCGCATCGAATGAGGAATTTCAGAGAGGTGGGCTGAGAATTGTTATTAATGTGAAAGTAGCTGAGCAGTTCATCTTTTGGTTTTCCAATAAAGAAATATTAGGTATAAAATTTGTATATATAATATATCAAAATGATTCTAACTATATTAAATTATCATTTTAATCTCAATAATTTATTTTGATCATTTTTAAATCATATATTTGAGTTTTCAAATATATATATATATATATGGAGGAGAGATGATCATTATATAATTGATTATTACATGAAAATATCATTATGATTTTATTGACTTCAAATATAAAAAAAATGAAATATTTTCACTTTTGTTGTTCTTTTTAAAATTTTCTCCCACTTAAATTTTTTACTTGTATAATTTTATATGATGCTTTTTTTTTCTTATAATTGTCCATTTTGAAGTGTAGAGAGTTTAAAATGAATTAGAACTAAGCAAAAAGATTGTAGGAGATATTTTGCATATATTAGAAATTTTTTTTTTGTGAAATACATGAGTGAATGTATATATTTGAAGGGGGTATTTATATGTTGTTTGATCACCTTAGAATTTTTCAAATAATTGATAAATGAATGTCATCACAAAATCTATGAAATTCAATTCCTAAACAATTCTTATATTGCATATCATAATTAATTGTATGATATTGAGTTTGAAAATAACATAAAGAATATATTTTGATTAATAAAATCAATTTTGTGTTCCTTGAGATAATTTTGAAGTCGACTCAAACATTCACTTTTGCCTTAACTCTAACCAATCAAAATCATTGATTTTGAATTGAGCTTAGTTAGTTTTAACTTGGTTCGGAATCACCCTAAATTTGGAGAAATTATTATGTGCGGAGTCTGGATGGAGCTGGAGTCCAGACGTAGCTCCATCCAGACTCCAATAAAAATTTTTCCATGTTGCATGTACATAATGTGTGTACATGTTTGTAAATTTGTACACAGTGCACTCATGTACACACACTATATACATATGATGTGGCACGTTTTTATTAAGTCTAGATGTCATTCAGACTCCGCACATAATAATCTATCCTAACATAAATGAGTAACCAGAAAGAAATATTTAGAAGAAAATATTACAAAAAAAAAAGTGCAAATACATTATACCCTTTTTTTATTTCTTTACATGATCTTTCTTTCGTTTCATACCAAAAATAACTATAACACATCCTTAATATTTTATCCAACATAAAATTTTAAGCTTAGTGCATGTAAGGAGTCCAAAAAAAGTAAACCTTCACTCCCCGTAAAAAAAATTAAAATATAAGAATGTTAGACTACCCAGTATATCCAATCACATACATATCAATAATACTATATTGGTGTGTGAAATTTTTTGAGGGCCCCTTGCATGTGAATTTGGATGTTATGATGGGTATGCTTGAAAAGGATGAGGCTTATTAAGGATAGGTTTGGATGTGATAAAAAGAAAAATAAAATATGATTGTAAATAGTTGAAAAATGAAGGGTGGATATGCAAATATAAGCTCATAATTTAATAGATAAGATTCTTGGGGGAAAATTACAAATAGAAGGGCTAAATTTAAAAATTACTTGTAGTGGTTACAATTATCATCATATTTTAATCATGAGTGTGAATGGAACACTCTTAAGGTTACATTAGAAAAATTTATTTCATTTAATGTGTTTGTTATATCAATAAAGGTCAAAGAGTTGAATTTTGCTATAAATTTTGCATGTTACAAATTTAGAAATTCCATTGAAGGGTTTGGTTTGCATGTGCAAGCACAATTAGCTTATATGACTTTTGTTCTTCCAAGCATTTGGCTTATTCAAAGGAGTCACATGGAATGTTTGGAAGATAAGCTTCACCTCACATGGGGTTGGGTGGATGAGAGTGTTTGAGTCAGCACTAATGCATGTGAGGAAGAGTGAGGAAGGAGAAAATGCATTTGTTGATTTCAAAGAATTTTAGACTTATAGTGCACCTAGATGATAGATACTCCCTGAATATAAATTAAGAAAAAAAAAAAAATCTCACATTGGCAAAATTTAACAAAAGTTCTTCTTATTAAAGGACTATTTAATTTGAAATAAAAGGATCATAAAATATTTTAAATACAAAGAATTTTGAGAATTTTGATGTTTAATTTAAAATAAAATAAATATAATGTAAAATTTTAATGCATTTAAAATTCACAATCTAGTTCATATTTTATGTATTTAAAATTTCTTAGATTTGGGTGAAACTTAAATATACCACAAATTAATCATCATTACTACCGCTGACAGCCAACCATCAACTACGATTGCCACCTCCACCATCACAAACCACAAACAACAACTACTACCACCACTATCAACCACCAGCCAACATTAGATTTTGTTTGAGACGACTTTCTTACAACTTAAAACAATTTTTTAATATAAAAATTCTAATTTTTATATAAAAAACTATTTTAAGAAATAATAAAGCTATAAAAACAAAGCATTAATCACTACCGGCCACCAACATTCACCACCGCCTGACCACATCACTCATTTTACTTTCATTTTACCCACCACTCACTTTAAGCATAGATTAAGCTTTAGATGTATATATTTAATTTTTCAATTAGTGAAGTCCAGAACTCTAAGTCTCTAACCTATAGAATCAAGCCAATAATTTAGGTATTGTTAGTGCTCATAAATATGAGGTGATTTCTCAATTTCTGCGGTTTGCAAATGAATATATTTGATTTCACTTCATACATCAACATGATCCAAGTATGAGTTCCATAAATAATATTAGCATCATATTAAAAGGCATCTAATATTATTTTAACTATAGCTGATGGGACAAAGAAACAAATCTACAACGGTTGAAAATCCCCCATCCCAGGTTCAAATCCCCTCCACTACGACTTCGCCTCTTTAATAGGACAAAGCGAGTGTGGCCTGAATGCTTATGAGTGGCATCGCTAGGTTATGTCGAGGGATTATTTACGCCACCAAACACTTTGGAGTGGCAGTAGGTAGATACCCACATTCCAAAAAAAAAAAAAAAAATCTTGCCAAAAAACTGCAATAATGAAGACTGATAAACGTCGTATAGCAAGTTTCTTTACGATTAAAAATTCATCAACAACTCATTGAGAATTTTATGCATGTACATATGTGCTCCGTAAGATTTAGATCTAGGTGATCTTGTTTGGGACGGCTTTTTTACTCCTTTTTTAAAATAATTTTTTACTATAATTTTTTCTTGTACTAAAAAGCTGCTTTAAAAAATATTAAGAAAGCCGCCCCAAAGGAAGCCTAAGTTTTCAAGGATGCACACTTTGTAACAAATAAAGGAGAATGAATTGCAGGTCAAGTACGGCTTATTTGTTTAAGAGAAACTAGAACTTCCTTTGCAGCTAGCTTTTTGGCATCTTTCTTGTTTCTAGCTGTAGATGTAGCTTGATGAACACGACCATCAGCATCAACCTCGACTGTAACAGAGGCTAAACCGCTTGTGAATACTTTTGAGTAAGATTTTGTGTATGATTTCCGGGAACATAACTCTTCTAGTTCCCTGACAGGATGTATTTCCAGTGTATCAGGGTTAACCAAAGGTTCCAACAATGGCCGGATACTATTCCAAACCACTTCTTCGTTACATTCTGAGTCAAGATAGATTGCTCCAGCAATGGACTCAATTACATCAGCTAATAGCTGTCAAGCAAATAAATAAATTACATTTGTGAAGTCCAAAACTATTGGGTGATAGGCTAAAGAGAAAAAGAATGACAGAAAATTGAAAAAAAATCGGATCGAGCTATGGCTTCATGGTCGACCATCCCACATGATCCGCATTCGATACTCTTAATTCCAAAAAAACAAGAAAAGTTCACCGTAAAAAAAAAGTTCAATACTCTTAAAATATTGATGATTGATCCCGTTAAACGGAAGACTGCCTAGTTTTAATTTTTTTTAACAATACTTAATCACATGACTAAATTTTTAATCATACTTTAAAAATTTACCCCACATGAAAACTACCTTGAGTGAAGTAATTTAACAAGCAATAAACACAAAATTAACACAGATAGAAATGCTTTACCTTCGGAAGAGCAACCCCAGCTTCCCATCCACAAGATGATCCAGAAAAAGATCTCGTAATATTGTTAAGATAAAACGTCATATGCCTGTGCAACTCTGGTGATGCATGAAGAATATGTTTGTTTAAGCCAACTTTAGCTGCCACGTGTGCATAACAATCATTATTAACAGAAGCTGATCGGAGATCAGTTAACAATCCCGGTGTCGCTCCTGGATAACTACGGAACAAGTGCAAGGTTATCAAATAGTCCAGAACAGCATCACCTAAGAACTCAAGCCTCTGCAACAGCAAGAATTTGAAATTAGAGCATACAGAAAACGTAGAATATTCTAAAAACATTAATAGAATATAATATTTCTAAGAATAATCAACAGGCCATAAGAAACTTTTATATGAGAAGACAAGTTGCAAACAACGTAAGCAGCTTTGTATGGTAGACACTTGCACTGTAGTGCAATATATCCTATAATAGGTGGCAAAAACAAAAGGACAATAAAAGGAAAAGCTAAGGGGCCATTTCTGATAACTTTTAGTTTTAATTATTCATTTATGGTCGTTGTTTTGTTTTAATAATGTTTTGATACAAAATACTAACATATTTGATATCCTAAGTGTTGTTTTTTGCTTTTATTGAATATTACGTAAGGCGGCGATAGCAACGATGACTGGCAATGGCTAGCATTAGTGGCAGAAGATAATGAAGATGGTGGTGGGTGCTAGCTGGGATGGATTTTAGTTAATAAAATGAAAACAAATAAAAGCTATTTTACTCTTTTAAATAGCACTTTTCAAAAACAAAGAATTAAAAAAACTAAAAAAATATATAAATACATGTTCTTTAAAAATAAAAGAAAAAAAAAAAAATCAGATCTCAAACAACTCCTAAGAGTGGCATGTTTCACTGTTATGGAAATAGACAAAGGTGAATAAAACCAACGGCATCAGCAAAGCCTGGTCAGCACGTGTTCGGTTATGCTTCAGCAAGCTTGGCATTCCATCTTCTCTTCCGCACGTGTTCGGTTATAACAAATTCTGTACCACTGTATTACTTTTCAGCTATATATATCTATACATTGCTGTATAGAAAGCCAAGCTAATGAAATATACTTGAGCTCATTTTCTCTGTATTTACTCTCTGCTATTCTTTGTTATTCTTCTCTGTTTTCTATTATGGAATCAGAGCAGTAGAGTCCGGATTCTCATTATGAATTCATCTTCAGCATCTTCAACAGTTCAACCAGCCAAAGCAGGTGGAACCGGCGGGATGCTGGAAGCTACTATTCCGTCCCAGCTCAAATTTTTGATGTCAAATGTGAAGAACATCATTGCAAATCCGTTGATAGCAGAAAATTATCCAATATGGAGATCACAAGTTGCCAAACTTTTTCGTGCAAATGGTTGTGAAGGCTTTCTTGATGGCACTTCTATGTGTCCAACCAAATTTATTTCTGATTCCAATAGTACTCTTATCTTAAATCCTCAGTATACTACCTGGGTTCTTATTGATCAGAACCTCGCTGTTGCACTTTATTCGGTCATTTCACCTGCTATACTATCATATGTATTAGCTCTTGATCATTGCATTGATATTTGGAATACCATTGCCAAGCGCCTTCAGTCATCAACTAGATCGCGAATTATGCAGTTGAAGAATGAATTACAGCATCTTACCATGAAAGACAAATCAATGGCGCAATATCTGTTGGAAATTAAATCTAAGGTCGATTCCTTCCCAGCTGCTGGTTCGTCTCTTGATCCAGAAGAGATCATTCATCACACGCTCAATGGTCTTCCGGCTACTTATTAGGCATTTAAAATGGTCATCCGCACAAATCTTCAGCCGCTCTCGTTAGATGATTTCTACACTCTGTTGTGTAGCGAAGAGCTTAATTTAGTGCATGAAGTAACACGGGAGATGAATTCTTTACAACTTATCAGCCCAGCCACTGCTCTCATTGCATCCCGTGGTCGCAGACGAGGCTGCTTTAATAATTCTAGTGGAAGATCCACTCCATCGTCCAAGTCGCCTCCAACAGGTTCTCCCAGCAACCGTGGTGGACGCTCCACACGGCCGTTTGTTGCCTGCCAGATCTGTGGAAAGCCGGGTCACACAGTGGTCCGCTGTTGGTATCGTCATGATCCTCATTATTCAACTGATCCGCCAAATTCTTCTATGTTTACTTCCGCCAATTCGATGCCTGCTATAGAGTGGTTTCTGGATAGTGGAGCTTCATCCCACCTCACTTCCGATCCCACCATGCTTTAATCGTCTCAATCCTATACTGAAACAAACCAAGTTGTTCTGGGTAATGGACAGCAAATACCCATTCAAAACACCGGTAAAGGTATTCTACCTACCCTTGCAGGTAGTTTACAATTGTCTCAACTCCATCTTGTTCCAAACCTTTCTTTTAATCTTCTCTCTGTTCATCGCCTAGCTACTAACAATCACTGTGGTATTTCCTTTTCTACTCATGGCTATTTCATTAAGGACAGGAAGACTCAGCGGCTTCTTCTTCAGGGACCCTGTATTAACGGGCTCTATCCAGTTTGTCTTCCTTCAGCGTCGCTGTCACGGCTATCCTCTTTAGCTTTATTCTCAGTGCAAGTGGTTACCGATCTATGGCATCGTCGATTGGGACATCCCTCTTCTCGTACTTTATCTTCTCTAGCTAAGCAATATGCTCTTATATTCGTACCAATGTAATTTCATTATTTTGTCATGTCTGTCGATTGGCCAAGAGCCACCGCCTTCCTTTTGTCTCTTCTCTGAATCGTTGTAATGAGTCATTTGCTTTAATACATTCCGATATATGGGGCCCTTCTCCCACATCTTCTGCTTCTGGTTATCATTACTATATATTGTTTATAGATGATTGCACTCGGTTTACTTGGGTCTATCCTCTTCTCAAGAAATCCGATGCGTTTCTGAAATTTTGTGAATTTAAACGCATTTAAACGCATGATAGAATGTCAATTTAAGACTTCTATCAAAGCTTTATGCACGGATGGTGGTGGCGAGTATTTGAATACTCAATTTCAGATATTGTTTAAGCACTATGGTATACTCCATCAATATACATGCCCCTATACCCCATCCCAAAACGGTGTCGCCGAGCGTAAACACCGTCATATCTCTAAAACTATGCGCTCTCTATTGTTTGCAGCTCATTGTCCTCATTACCTATGGGTGGAAGCTCTTCTTACTAGTCTATTTAATAAATCGACTGCCCTCTTCTAACACCTCCGCAGTTTCTCCGTATGAACTTCTTTACAATAAACCTCCTTCATATGATCATCTTAAAGTGTTCGGGTGCCTATGCTATCCATGGCTTCGCCCATATAGTTCAAACAAACTTTCTCCATTCTCTCATTCGTGTGTATTTCTTGGCTACGCTCCACTTCAAAAAGGCTATCGCTGCCTTGACATTTCTACAAATAAACTATACATATCTCGACATGTCATTTTTAATGAATTTGTATACCCGTTTTCTCAATCTACTACATCCACAGCTCAACACATATCTCCAGATAACATTCCACCTTTATTATTAGTTCCCACATCTCATTCTTCAATTTCAAATTCTCCAATACAGCCTCTTACCACACCTTTGTCATTACCACAAACATATTCAAAACTTCCATTTGCTGTTTCATCCAGTTCACCACCAGCTTCTACTACTATTTCTCCAAGTCAGCTGCCATCCACACCACTTCCTAGTGCTCATCCGATGCTTACCCGGCTTAAGCATGGCATTACAAAACCTAAACAAATTTTTAATCTTGCTCATATCATCTCTCCAGAAGATCCTACTAGTTTTTTGCAGGCATCTAAACTAGAAAACTGGAGAAAGGCTATGTCTATTGAGTTTCAAGCGCTTCAATCACAAGGTACATGGGACCTTGTACCATCATCTGCTGCTCACAATGTGCTCGGTTGCAAATGGATTTACCGCACCAAACTCAATTAAGATGGGAAAATTTCTCAATACAAAGCTCGTTTGGTAGCGCAAGGATTCAATCAAGCACCCAGTTTGGACTATCAGGAAACATTTAGTCCTGTGGCGAAGATGCCCACTGTTCGAGTATTCATCATTGTTGCTCTTCACAATTCCTGGCCAATTGCACAGTTAGATATTTCTAATGCATTTCTCCATGGCCATCTTACTGAACGTGTGTACATGAAGCAACCCCCGGGGTTTGTTGATTCAGTTTATCCAGATTATGTCTGCAGTCTCAAGAAAGCTATCTATGGGTTAAAACAGTTACCTCGCCCATGGTATGCCACACTGTCTAGTCATCTTCAACTGTTTGGTTTTCAATTTAGTGCAGTCGATCCTTCTCTAATGGTGTATCACTCCGGTTCCACAATTCTTTATATTTTAATATATGTTGATGACATTTTATTGACCGGCAATGATCAAGCAACTTTGGACAGTTTGCTTATGTTGACCTGAAGGTATTCACCAACAGAACAAAAAAAAAAATCAATCAATCAAAATACCTGTAAGCCATCGGGTCCACGAATCCTGCCGAGGATACGCTGAGTCGGCGCCGCTTGCGTCTCATCTCCGCAATTCCTGCATGAATCCCGCTCTCGATCGTCGCTCTTCGACGCCTTTAAAAGCCAATCGAGCGGACACCTCCGGCTGCTCTTCTCCCGTTCGAACTCTCTGCTCCATTCGCTGCTTCCTCTCTCGACACACACGACCTCCCTCTCCACCTTCCGTCGAGCTCCTCCCAGCTCCAAGCCGCAACCCTCCCGCCTCCTGCTCCCGAGCTCATCAAGCTGAACTCTCGGGCTTTCTCCGATCCAGAGAGAGAGAGAGAGAGAGAGAGAGAGAGAGAGAGAGAGAGAGAGCTCCTACCTGGCTGATCTCCCCTACCCGAGGCCGAACTCCCCATTCCATCTCCTCTACCCGTTGCTGCCGCTCGCACCCCTTCCTCCCTTCTTCTCCGATCAAAACCCGAAGCAACGACTGGAGCTCGCGTGTAGTGAAGGTAACGTTCTCCCTTCCGTGCGCTTCTTCGGCCTCATCCCGTGAAAACAGAGAAGAGAGGTGAGGGAGAGATTTTATTTTATTATTATTATTATTATTATTATTATTATTATTATAATTATTAGTTAATTATAATTAAATATAATTATTATAATTAAATACCTTAATTATATTTAATTATTATTTTTAATAATTAGTTTTAATTAAAATAAGTTATAATTAATTTTGTTAATAATTATAATTAATTATTTTAATTAATAATTAACTATAATATGATTAAAATTAATTATAATTAATTATTTTAATTTAAATTAATTATTATTAATTATGACTAAATATAATTAATTATTTTAAATTGTAATTAATTATGATTAATTTAATTAATTATAGTTAATTAATTAAATAGATAATAATAATAATTTAAAAAAAAAATCCCTCCACTCTCTTACCTCGACGTTCGTGTTGGATCGGCAAACCACCTAAGCACGCCTTTGTTAGCCGTGGTAGGAGGGAACCCGGTGCGACACCAACGACGAGGTAGGCGAGTGACCCCTCGATCCACGTGTCAACCCCAACAACCCCGCGAAGGTATGAAGTTTTTTAAACTCAAAACCTTACCTCAATGTTCGTGGCGAACCGGAAAACCGCCCCAAGCACGCCTTTGGTGCGCGTGGTGGGATGGGACCCCGGTGCGGCACCTACGGCGAGGCGGGGTCGCTTATAAGTACCCCCGGGCGGGGGGAAATGTCAAAAATTGCTATCTTTTCATAAAAATACATTTTAAAAACCCCATGCACGCCTTTGTTGGCCGTGGTGGGAGAAAAAAATAAACAATACAACCGCCGCGGTGTCTCACAAACACCAACCGTGCACGCCTTTGGTGGCGTGGCGGATAGGCGGCCTCTTGGTTTTTTCCCCTTAACGGGGGAGACGCCGGGAGGCTGCCGAAATTTGGATTGAAAATTCAAGGACTTGAACAATTTGAGATCCGGACTTGATTGAACTGAAAGGATATGCAAGAGCTATATTGAACAAAGATCAGGACATGGACTTGATTGAACTTAGAAGAACAACGGAAGACTTGTACTTGGACTTTGGACAAGAACTAAATGACTTAATAAATAATTGAACCCAAGTAAAATGAAATGGGACTTGAATCCAAGCTGAACTACAAAGGACTACACTCAAACTTGATTTGAGCTTTAATCGAACTTGAACTCATACTTTTGTGAGCAAAGATTTGAATCAACCTTAAAACAAATGAACTCAAAGTTGAATCAAATGATGAGAACTTGTAAGCTTGGATTTATAAGCTTGAACTTGAAAGGCAATGAAGAACTTGATTGAAATCATTTTGGACTTGGACTTGAACTCATGCGAAGGTCTTGACTTGAACAAATTGAGCAAGGACATACAACTTGTATTCGAACAAAGAGCAGAGGACTTATGAACATGGATAGAACTCATTTTGAACTCAAGTGACAAGGGTTTGGATTTGATTTCACTCTTGAAATGAACTAAACCCAAGTTTGGGTAATAATCAAATTTGAACATTAATAAGTTGAGTTAAGTAAATCACAATGCAAGGAGAAGACCCAATTTGGATTCAGATGAAAAATATGATGGAGACTCCCAACGACTCCTTCACACAATTGTGATGCATTATTTACAAATGAAGGTCATATGACATAGTTGTGAATATGACATAAGCACATATAGAGCATACACGAAGAAAGATGTGTGGCGCTTATATCAATCTTACAAGCGAGCATAAAGAAATGCAATAGTATCCCTATCATTAGCATTAGTTTGACTCCAAGAAAACACATAGTAAAAGGATCTCAAGTGTACTCATAAGAGGAATGTTTGAACTGAAGCAACTCGGGGCATTCAATCAAATCGATCTGTAAATAGCAATGATATGTGCTCTACAAATGTGATAGGTCCCCTTGAGGCGGTGAATACACATTCAACATCAGATGGTTCACAGACTAATATATTAATTCGTTTGTAAGCAACAATCGTATCACAACATACAATGATTATGGGAATACTCTCATAGTCAATGCCAGTCAAGTGTCCAATAAATGCATGAATTCTCTACGATCAAGAGAGTTGATAAGCAACATATGGTGAGTCCAAACACATAAAGCATACAAAAGGCACAAGCAGACATACTAAATCTTAGCAAGCTATGGTGATTAGCATGCAATAATTGCATAAATGTGTTCACAATCAGCATGTTGGGAGAAATAGATGACATATGCGAGCTCTTACAAGTCAACGTAGGAAATCTCTTTCATATGCATAGCACTTATAAACTGTTTTAGCAAGGATATTATGGCATCTCTACAGCTAACAACCATCCAATGGAAGACAGATACACTCGAATGGTTCGCAATTAAGGTTGTGATATCACTACAATTGAGGTCGGCTCGCTTGTACACAAACACAAGTATTCCTTGGGAACTATGATGATCGACAAAATTATTTGTGAAAAATACTATCGATTATGTAGAAGTCTCTAATGTATGCAAAATGTCATCTACAAGCAAATATATAATTCCTTCGATAAACACAAGAGCATTAAAAAGCAAAAGGCAGGAGATTAGTTAGTGCACTATGACCCGCCTACGAAAATCAACAAATAGTGCACGACAGTCTACCTGTACGAAGCAGCGAACCATTAAATTCAGAAGCTGCTACGCCACGCCACCGGATCTGCAACATTCGTACAAGCAGACAGAAGGCGTCTACAATTATTTCACAGTACTCCTACACGTGCACTATAAATTGTATACACATAGGTACACTAAAAGGGGTAAAAATAATTATAAAACCCGCATGGGTCCCGACGAGCGTGCTATTGGTACACACGTGACGTCTAAGGATGCTGCGCGGGTTGACAAGTGAATTCAGGTTCGAAACCGATCCTTCTATACGGGTCAATAAAAGTCGACAGGGTTCGAACCAACAAAACAAATATACGGTTGTGGCGATCGTCATATTCGTCTTAATACATTCATATTAGGCCTTCAAGGCCTACAACAATGAGAATTCACTATCAAAGGGCATAAAGCCTACGAAACCCGATCCTCTGTCGACAGCCCGACAGAGTTGACAAGGTTCAATCCATAAAAAGAAATGACCCCCAAACACCCCGATGATGGTCGTGTTGAATGCAGATCTCAACCGGAGGGGTTCCCCAAATATTTTCAAATATCTCCCAAATATCCGAAGTTTTATCCCAAATATTCCAAAACTCCACAAAAATCTCAAAAATCCCAAAAATATTTAAATTTGAAATTCAACCATTCAAGCACTTAAAGCAAAATCAATCCATCCTCCGTAACAGTTTGCCGAGGTGGACAAATTGAAATTTACTCTAGCTCACAAAGAGCTAAATGCCTAGTCGAAAATATCACTAGGATCCATTCTCAAACAATCTCTTGCTAGTAAGGACGTGGTACGTGTCTTCTAACCGGCAGTTTCGCCGCCAAATGGCACTGCAGGTAAACGGTTTGTTGACCTCTAAGCATTAACCAGCACAACAAAAATGAAAATCCCGTGTACATACCTATAGCCCGTCGGATCCACATATCCCGTAGAGAAGCTCCGCAGAACTCGCAAGAAATCCTGCATACCTCGTATACGACGACTCAGTTCGGTTCTCCGGGAATCCTGCACGAAATCGCGCTGAATTCCTGCAGCTCGGCGCCGTTGCGTCGCTTCTCCGTGTTTCCTGCTCAAACCCCGCTCGAGGAGACTCATTCCCTTCGTTAAATACACGACCGAACGAGACTGTTTGGCCGTTGGCAAATCCCACACGAAGCTCTCGACTCCTCTCTCGTTCTTCTCCCACTCGACCGAGCCCCCCTCTGCTCCGCCGATCTTCTTCCTCCCGATCTCCAGCCCGTTCGCATCCTGGTCGCAAGCCGAGAGAGAGAGAGAGAGAGAGAGAGAGAGAGAGAGAGAGAGAGAGAGAGAGAGGGAGGAGAAACCGACTTACCTCCCCATTGTCGCTCGGCTTGGCTCCGCCTCCCTCCCTGTTCCGATCGGAAGTTGCGACATTTTGAACGGAAACAAGAACGGGAGCTCGTTTGCTGTAAAGGTAACTTTCTCCCTTTCGGGAGCTTCTTCGGCCAAATCCCTTGTTGCCGAACAGCCCCTTTTGGGGCCCCTTTTTTTATTTATTTTTATTTTTTTTTAAATTATTATAAGTTTATTATTATTATTATTATTATTATTAGTTAGTATAAATTATGTATTAATAATAATTAATCAAATCTAATCACAATTATTTATATTAATTATACTTAATATTTAATTAATCATAATTAGCCAAGGTTAATTATTTTTAATTAATATTAATTATAATTAGTAACTAATTAATTGCAGATTAGTTTTAATTAAATAAAGTAATTATAATTAATTATTTTTAAATGATAATTAATTATTGTTAATCAATAATTAATCATAATTAATTAAATTTAATTATGTTTAATTATTTTTAATATAATTAATTGTTATTTAATTATAATTAATTAAATCTAATCATAATTTATGCTAGCTAATTAATAATAATAATAATTAATTATAAGAAATAAAAAAATTCCCCTCCACTCTCTTACCTCGGCGTTCGTGTCGGACCGACAAACCACCTAAGCACGCCTTTAGTGGCCGTGGTAGGAGGGAACCCGGTGCGACACCTACGACGAGGTAGACGAGTGACCCCTCGATCCATGTGTCAACCACGACAACCCCGCGGAGGTACGAATTCTTCTAAACTCAAAACTCTGTTTCAATGTTCGTGGCAAACCGGAGAACCGTCCCAAGCACGCCTTTAGTGCGCGTGGTGGGATGGGACACCGGTGCGGCACGTGCGGCGAAGCGGGGTAACTTATAAGTACCCCCGAGCGGGGGGAAAGCAAAACTGTCTCTTTTAATAAAAATGCCTTTTTTTAAAAACCCCAAGCACGCCTTTAGTGCGCGTGGTGGGAGAAAAAACAAAAATACAACCGCCGCGGTGTCTCACCAACACCAACCGTGCACGCCTTTAGTGGCGTGGCGGGTAGGCGGCCTCTTGGTTTTTCCCCCTTAACGGGGGAGACGTCGGGAGGCTGCCGAAATTTTGTCTGAAATCAGACAAGGACTTGGAACTCAAATACAAAGAACATTGGCTTGAGATTGTAGTTTTTGAACAACTACAAGAGGACTTGAACATGAACTTGGTTTGAACCAAGTGGGGACTTTGACATCCAATTCAAACTCAAATGTGACATGAACTACAAAAGACTTAATCAAAATGAACTTAAGTTTGAATCAAATGGTGAAATTTGTAAGCTTGAACCACTTGAACTCAAAAGAACTTGAACTCAAAATGGAGGACTTGTGGACATTGAACTTGAACTAGACTTGATTGAACTCAAGGAGTTTATATTTGCACTTGAATTCAAGAACTCAAACTTGAATCAATCTTGGACATTATGGGACTTCAATCAAACTCAATCAAGAAGAGCTTGATTCGAACTCAAGCAAAGACTTGAACAAGAACACAAAGAACTTTGACTTGTAATTGTAGTTTGAGACAACTACAATGACCACTTGAACTCAAGCTCCTCTTTGAACTCAAATGAATATTAAGCTTGAACACTAATCAAACTTAATTTGACATGAGTTGAGTGATTTAGACTCAAATGAAGATTTAATTTGAGCCTACGTTGCGAACTCGACGCGAACTTGAATGTGATACGAACTACAATGAATTTGAATTCAAAACTTGGATTAGAGTTTGAACTTGACAAAGAATTCAAAATCAAATCATAAGCAAGAGGACTTGAGTTGGTACACTAAACTAGAACTTGAACTCGACATGAGCACCAAGAAGCTTAGACATAGAACTTGAGCTTGCTACTCAAACTCAAACAGTTTGGGGCTTGGACTTAAATGAATGATGGGGAGCAAACACAAGAAAATGTGCAAGGAGTTATGTCAAGACTTCAAATGAACATGATTTTTCCATTGCAAATAAAACACTTGTGATGAATCATTTTACATGCTACAAATCATGCTAGAGTTCATGAATACCATCCATCCACAAGCAAAGGTTAATTGGAGAGTGCAACGATATGATCGTAATCAAGATATGAAATTTTTGAGATATCAATGTGTCGTCACATTGATTGGGATGAGCATGTTATTAAGCAAGTTTGCTACACAATATTTGAACCATCTTCACATGGCACTAGAAGATTTATGAGGTTCAACAAGGCTCGTCCATCGTTAACAATCAAAGACCAGCTAATCCACAGACAAAGGTTGACGAAGAGCAAGAAAAAGAAAACGACTCTTAAGCACCACGAAGGAGGAAAGAATACACAAACACTAAGTTCAAATCAACGTATAATCCTTCGACAATCAATATCAGTCAACATGTAAGAAAACATAGGAGATTCCTCCAATCAACATATAAAGCTCCTATGATCCGAGGCAGGAGATTAGTTAGTGCACTATGATCCGCCTACAAAAATCAACAAATAGTGCACGACAGTCTACCTGTACAAAGCAGCGAACCATTCAATTCAGAAGCTGCTACGCCACGTCACCGGATCTGCAATATTCGTACAAGCAGATAGAAGGCGTCTACAATCTACAACTCCACGCCACCGAAGCTGCAACATTCGTACAAGCAGACAGAAGGCGTCTATTCCAAGAATATCCCCGCACGTGCACAATAGTTTGTATACACATAGGTACACTAAAAGGGGTAAAAATAATTATAAAACCCGCATGGGCCCCGGTGAGCGTGTTATTGGTACACACGTGACGTCTAGGGATGCTGCGCGGGTTGACAAGTGAATTCAGGTTCGAAACTGATCCTTCTATACGGGTCAATAGAAGTCGACAGGGTTCGAACCAACAGACAAATATACGGTTGTGGCGACCGTCATATTTGTCTTAATACATTCATATTAGGCCTTCAAGGCCTACAACAATGAGAATTCACTATCAAGGGTACAAAGCCTACGAAATCCGATCCTCTATCGACAGCCCGATAGAGTTGACAAGGTTCAATCCATAAAGTGAAAGTGACCCCAAACACCCCGATGATGGCCGTGTTGATTGTAAATCTCAACCGGAGGGGTTCCCAAATACTTTCAATTGCCTCCCAAAAGTCCATTCCAAATACTTTCAAACTCTACCCAAAATATCCACCAAAAATGCCAAAACTGCACAAAAATCCCAAAACTCCACAAAAATCCCAGAAAATTCTCAAAAAATCCCAAATTCCAGAAAACTTCACAAAAATCTCAAAAACCCAAAAACTCAAAAATATTTAAATTTGAAATCATCCATCCATACTTAAAGCAAAATTCATCAGCCCTCCGCAACAGTTTGTCGAGGCGGACAAATCAAAAACTACTTCAGCTCACAAAAGAGCCAAATGCCTAGTCGAAAATATCACTAGGATCCATTCTCAAACAATCTCTTGCCAGTAAGGACGTGGTACGTGTCCTCTAACCGGCAGTTTCGCCGCCAAATGGCACTGCAGGTAAACGGTTATGACCCGGGGCCCTCTGAACCGAGTGGTTTTGCCGCCAAATGGCACCACAGATAGCGGTTATGGCCAGAGCCAATACGCTCCTTAATGGAGTTAAATCCTTGAGATATGAATCAATAGGATATGATCGATAGGGCACAAAGCCCTCTGTAAGCTAAGGTGGATTCAAATTTGTCCCCTTAGACAAACATTCACCCCAGGTCTACAAGGTACCCTTGGACGAAGCAACCCATGGCTGCCGACAAGGATCCTTCTGTCAGGTTGGGTCGACTACCTCCTCTGACTAAGTAGACCAGGGACCACGATGGCTCGGGACGACGGAACCATGGGATCTTGATCGGGCCTATCATCCATTCCCCCACCATCCGCTTTAAGTGCAAGAGGGTGCAATTTCTATTTTAAATATTAAATCTTTCGAAACCTATAAATTTCCAAGCTTCCAAACATTTCAAATCCCCAAATTTCCAAATCTAAACCATTGCTGCTACTATATGCCAGATAACACGTATATTCTATACGTATCTGATTGACGACTAGCCTTAATCGAAAGTTCTCTCTCGTGATCGGGAGGGGTAATTAACTATAGGGGCTTGCGCCTATAGGAAACCAGAACTCAGATCATAAAGTCCTCACCAAAATGAGGGCGAAATCTCTGGGTAGTGTCTTATCTACAAACCCATCTGCCTTCCAAAATTTACCTCGGAACTTAGTTCGTTAAAACTCCCTCGCCGAATAAAAAAAAGCGAGCGGAGGCCGTGGCCGAATTTTCGGAGCCCACACGGTTATAACCCGGGGCCCTCTGAACCGAGTGGTTTTGCCGCCAAATGGCACCACAGATAGCGGTTATGGCCAGAGCCAATACGCTCCTTAATGGCGTTAAATCCTTGAGATATAAATCAATAGGATATAATTGACAGGGCACAAAGCCCTCTGTAAGCTAAGGTGGATTTAAATTTGTCCCCTTAGACAAACATTCAACCCCGGTCTATAAGGTCCCCTTGGACGAAGCAACCCATGGCTGCCGACAAGGATCCTTTTGTCAGGTTGGGTCGACTACCTCCTCTGACTAAGTAGACCAGGGACCACGATGGCCCGGGATGACGGAACCATGGGATCTTGATCGGGTCCATCATCCATTCCCCCACCATCCGCTTTAAGTGCAAGATGGTGCAATTTCTATTTAAATATCAAATCTTCCATCTCAAATTCCAAATCCAAAAATTCAATTCTTCAATTTCCAAATCCAAATCTATTGCTGCTACTATATGCCAGATAATACGTATTCTCTACGTATCTGATTGACGACTAGCCTTAATCGAAAGTTCTCTCTCGTTATCGGGAGGGGTAATTAACTATAGGGGCTTGCGCCTATAGGAAACCAGAACTCAGATCATAAAGTCCTCACAAAATGAGGGCGAAATCTCTGGGTAGTGTCTTATCTACAAACCCATCTGCCTTCCAAAATTTACCTCGGAACTTAGTTTGTTAAAACTCCCTCGCCGAATAAGAAAAGCGGCAGGGAGGCCGGGGCTGAATTTTCGGAGCCCACAGCTTACCAGCTTGAAATCTAAATTTTCTATGCGTCATCTCGATTGTCTTTCACAATTCTTAGGTGTTCATGTTACCGCCTCTTCCTATGGCATTCACTTAAATCAAACTCAGTATGCTTGGACCATTCTTCACAAAGCTGGTATGGACAATAGCAAATCTGTTTCCACTCCAAGTAGACCAAAATCTGTTGCAGATTCTACAAATCAGCCACACTTCTCTGATCCTTTTCTCTACCGTCAGTTGGCTGGCTCCTTATAGTATTTGACGCTGACTCGCCCCGATATTGCATTTGTTATTCAGCAAGTTTGTCAGCATATGCATACTCCACTTCAATCTCATTTTGAACAACTTAAACGGCTGCTTTGTTATGTCAAAGGCACAATCACTTATGGTCTTCCACTCTATCGAGGCTCCATGGAACATCAAGGCTATGCTGATTCAAATTGGGCCGGTGACTCTCAAGACCGCAAATCAGTTTCAGGTTATTGTAATTTCCTTGGCAATTCACTCATCTCTTGGCAAGTGAAGAATCAATCAACGGTAGCTCGCTCCTCGACTGAAGCTGAATATCGAGCTTTAGCTACTGCAGCATTTGAAATTATATGGCTCCGACATTTACTTTCAGATTTCAAAATAACTCAAAAGGCTCCCACGCCATTACATTGTGACAACATGTCGGCAATTGTGCTTGCCAACAATCCGGTTTTTCACGCCAGAACCAAGCATATCGAAGTTGATTGCCATTTTATCCGGGATTGCATTCAAACCAAACAAATTATTGTTCATCATTTAGCTACCCAAGATCAAATTGCTGATATATTTACTAAGTCCTTACCTATCAAGAAGTTCAAGTTTCTGTCTAGCAAACTGATTTCAGCAAATGCCGCCTCAGTTTGACGGGGCCTGTTATGGAAATAGACAAAGGTGAATAAAACTAATGGCATCAGCAAAGCCTGGTCAGCACATGTTCGGTTATGCTTTAGCAAGCTTGGCATTCCATCTTCTCTTCCGCACGTGTTCGATTATAACAAATACTGTACCACTGTATTACTTTTCAACTATATATATCTATACAGTGCTGTATAGAAAGCCAAGCTAATGAAATATACTTGAGCTCATTTTCTCTGTATTTAATCTCTGCTATTCTTTGTTATTCTTCTCTGTTTTCTATCATTCACAATGTCCAATTACAATTGTTGACCTCTAAAAAATTCCACAACTCGAATTGATCAAATGCAACAAAGATGATTCGATCGAACATGGCAAAACATGACGAACAATGGCTGATACCCCCAAATCCCATGATCTCGTTGTAGTCTAACTATAGTGTTCACGTAAATAGAAGGAAGTTCAATTGCCCATTTAGAGGGGGGTGGGTGGTCTCTACACAATCCAAATGAACTTTTGGAGATATTAATGCAACAAAATAAAATTTAATGAATATAATTAGTAATAAAACATGAAAAGAGCAATACACATCGCATAAATTGTGAACAGAATAGGACTTATAGGGGACCATCAACTCCCAAATGAACGAGAATAGAACCATTATGCTACTGCTACTATGTTGAAAATATAGATTCAAGGTTCAACAGTTTGATCGAGGTTTAATTTAGGATTGAACTGGATGATATAATAAATATTAAAATTATTTAAATAAAAATTATTTATATAATTATGTAATAATATAAATTTGTGATTTAAAATAAATTTAGTTAACATATAAACTATAAATTTAATATAATTTGTTAATTTATATTAAATATTTTGATAAAATTTATAATCATAAATTATATACTAAATTCATATTACAAACTTGCATCTATAAATCATTAATGTTAAATTATTTATAAATAATAAATAGATAAAAAATAATTTTAATAATGTATATTTAAAAAAATAAAAATAAATTAGACAAGCAATTAAATATAATTAACGAAAAATAAATAAATGTTATTCCCATTGTAAAAAAAAAATGCATGTCTTTTGAAGTAGAAACTTTCAACTAAGTTAAGCCCACATCACTTGAAAGCTTTATTTAGTTTTGTTTATATAACTTTTTTGTTTACATATGTTAGAAAGTCACATGAGATGATGGGACGATGTGTATATTTGTTGGTGTTTAAGTGATAAATGATCATTACAAAAATTTAGTGTTCATTATAAAACTAAATAAGTTATATTTAAATGAAATTACTAAACTTAATTTTTGTTTTTATTTAATCATTTTAATAGATAGCAATTGAACCAGCCGGTTCCTAAAACAGATAACAGTTCAATGATCGGCTGATTGAACTGCAAGTGCAAAGTAGTTCACATTGATTTGATGTCGGCCAAACTTTTAAGACGAACTGAACCAACGATATGACCAGTTCATAGTTGAAGTAGTCACGTCGGCCAGTCAAATTCAATTTTCAAAATCATAACTACTAGAACTCTCAAAGTTCACCACGAATCATATATGTTCATATATGTGCGAGTCTATTCCTCATATATAACTTATTTAACATTCTAAATATCATTCCTTTTTAACATCATGACGTATGCTATTGTAGTTAATACTCCATGAATCATATATGTTCATACATAAGTAGACTGGAATAAATTGAAATAAATAATAGAGTAAACATAACAAATAAAAATTTGTAATTATATAAAATTTTTACTATTTCCTGTAGCATTGTTTGGATATCTCACACCGTTTTCTATAGCAGTCGAGTAATTTGGTTCACAAGAAGTATCCTAGCCTCTTTTTCTTTTGTAAACTATTTCCACTAAACTTTTCATTCAACCCAATATTTCTCGCCTGAACTTAGTAATTAGCCATATAAGAATTCAGCCAAGAGCCTTTGTTTTTTTTTCTACTTTTTACTGTTTCCAGCAACAGCCATCAAAATCCTTTCCTTACCCTTGTTTCCCTAGCTGGAATTAATGAAACTGTGACAACAAACAACAACTGCAGCAGTCCCTTCCCTCTTTTCTTTCTTGATTTCAGCAAACAACAAACTGTTTTCAATCACAACTAATTTCAACTAACTCTTATTTCAGCATATCTCCTTCTCTCTCTCAAATTACTGAACTAAATGCAATAATACATCTGTTTTCAGCCCTGTACAACTGCCTACAACAGTCTCATGTTGAATTTTTCAATAGATTTCAGCATATTAGCTCTCACCTCAGCTAAATTCAACCCTAGCCAACTGATTTTAGCAACCCTACAGCAGTAATATTATCTAATTTAAGCAAACCACATCTCATTTTAACTAAATAACAACTTTAGCCATTAATTACAGCATCTACTTAACTTCTCTTTACCTTGATTTACTGATTTTTTTCTTCTACAGCAGCCTAAAGCAGCAAATCCATCAATCTCCCTCCCAGCTTCGCATGGCTAGCTTCAGCTCTCGGCAACAACAACAATACGAATGGAAAAAATGAAGGAACTGGCAGTGAAATAAGGCTTAAGGCAATTTCCTAATATAATATTATATTTTCTATTCCACTAAGGTTCCACTAACTGCTCTTTATCCTATTCCAACCGCATGATTCAAATCAGCCATTGTATGTCTTGCTAAGTGGTAAGCTACAGTAAAAAAATAAAATAATGAAATGACTGACAATAATCATAATTTAAAAGTTAATTAACATATTTCAATATTTTAATTTCAAATAACCGTTATTGAATATTAAACAATTATTCTTGTAATAGTTATACAAATATATGATTGGATTATACAATAATAATTTACCTATGCTTCTATACAAAAAAATGCTTGGAATCAAAAATAGACTTTAATGAAACTAAATGAACATTTAGAGGAAGTCATGCTTACATTATTTTGAACAATTTGGGCATTATAGGGCCAGTGTGACATTTATCTAATTTAGCTTAAAAAAAAATCCTCCTATGGCTAAGAAAACATAGAATAACCATTGAACGCACCTGATAGCATCTTGGAATATCTGATACCTGATATGATCCATGTGTTAATGCTTCCACTAGAAATGATGGATGACGGAATTTATAATTGAGAAGCAACTGGAGATCTTTCACATTCACGTAAAATTCAGGCCTTCGCAAAACAGGACTTTCAACAACTGTTTCTTTACAGTCATTGATCTCCAAGCCTAACCACTTCAGAAAAAATAATGCTTGCAACTCTCCAGCAGCAATGAGATAAGTTCCTATTAAAGCCTCTACAGAATCAGCAATGACCTTACTTTTAATAAACCTTCTTCCAATACTATAAATATTTGGCAATGCCATAGTAGAATTCATGTAGGCTCCAGCGCAATCAGAATTCTCGCCAGGGATTATCCATTGCTTGGGCTCATGCTCTTCTGTGCGGATAAAACCCTGCAAGTTAAAACGATTTCAGGAAAATGGATGAATCTAAAAAAAAAAAAAGAAAAAAAAAAGACGAGAAAAGCATATAAGTAATTGGAAGACTTCAACAACATGATTAAGACTTAAAAAGCATAATAGCACATGGATTGCTTAAGCCGAGGATATCATAAGAAAAAAGGTAAACCACTAGATAAAGAAACCCCGAGTAAATCTTAAGAAAATCTAAAAAATGCAGATCAATTATGAGTCAAGCAGCTCACCTTGGACGGTGAATCAATTTTAGTTAAAGTTCAAACATAGACTAGTTTGCACAATCTTTGCCACCATTACATACATCCATATTAACATACTAAATTCTATCACTTATAATATATGTCATGTAAATACTGCTCGATATAATATAGCTAGGTTTTGATAGGAAGTGGATACACTTTTAACATAAATCAGGAGATGAACATGAAAAATTGGGAAGAACGTCCCAAAATAATTTTTATTGAAAGAACTTTAAAGAGAAATGCAATATATAATTTGAACTTCAATTGGAGAGGAAGATCTGTCTCTCTCAAATCCCTAGTCACCGGCTAGAGCCCAAATAACATAAGAATAAACAAAATTTAGCAAACTCCAAAATTTCCTCTTGAAATTACCCTATTGTTAGCCTTAAATAGGCTCCAATAATTCCCTCACAAATCAGCCCCCTTTTCCTAAACAATTCCCTCTCAGATTTAAATTCAAATTCGTTTTATTTTCCTAATTAATTCTCTCCCGATTGTAATTAAAAATTTCTTAAACAATTCCCTCTTAGATTTTGAATTCAAATTAAATCTCTTGCTTAAATAATTCCCTTCAAATTGTAATTTAAACATTTCTAAATAATTTCATTTTGATTAAGAACCTTCCTAAACAGCTCACTTCTGATTAGTAAACTTCCTTATTCCATTCCAATCAAATCGGTCAGTTTATCAATACTCACCTCCCAAAGTGTCAAATTGTCCTCAAGGTGGAACGAAGGAAACTGCTACTGAAGCACTTGACTAATCACTGACTGAAAAATGGACAGATAATGGGTTAAATGATCCCTTCCTCAAGCATCTCCCTAATCAATCTATCGATCTTATACTTCTGGAATTGGGGATAATAGTACAGACAAACACTAATAGGTGAGACTACTTGCTTCAAGATGATAGCATGCTCAAGTTCCCAAAGAGAAGGCTGTCACGACCCAGCCCGGTTAGCCCAAATTAACGGGACGGGAATTGACGGTCGTACGGTAATTACAAAAATATAATACTTTCATTTCATAAATAAGATAAACAAAATAATCATCCAATAAAAACATATGAAAGAGCCACAAAACTTTCAGTTCAAATATCTCTATTACATCAACACAAATAATCTTTTAAAACATAAAATGAAACCACTATATTAGTCCATGACACATCAACTAACATAAGACATAACATAACCATAAAAACTTGTTTCCTTGAACTGCTCTACGCTGGTATGTAATAGGTTTATCCTCCATCAATTCTTAACAGGTTCTCCTGAAAATCATTCCCACAAAAAAGGGCGAGCTATTGCTCAGTGGATAATAAATATCTTAATTAAATTCATAAGGCAATTAAAGAAGAAATATTATGCCATAAAATCTTCATATGATTAAACTGAAATAATCTTGAAGAAATGTACTATAATGTCAAATTTTTATCTTACATAAGCATATTCCACATATCATTTTGAATGCCTGTTTTTTTTTTTTAATCATAACTTTTCATTTTTCAATTCTTTTGCTTAACTTTTCCTTTCTTAATCTTATATGCATAAAAGCATAAAATACTTAATTTTAATTTTATACACCCGTCCCGAAAGTACCAATATTCTTGTATTGATCAAGTACATAATTAAAATTGGTCAAACATTTCATTTAATTTACTCTGAAAAGTCTACCAATTGCTCTGAGGAGCTCTTCAGCATTTTGCTCTAAAGAGCCCTTTACCAATTGGTACTTTGGATCATCATACATATTCAATCATTCAATGCTTATTATAAAAATTAAATCATTCATGAATTCATATATAATTGTCTAATAACGTTTCATGCTCAAATGTTCTCCAAAAATTTTACATGTTAACAACTAAATAAATTTAAAAGGGAATACATGCGTGTTGCAGTATGAATTGTAATAATTAACATAAAACTTTTAACTAAAATAAAATATTAAAGCATATGAAATTTTAGCATTTAAAAAGAAACTTAAGAACTTAAAAGATGTATGAACACCTACCTTAAAAACACAATAAACCTCAACGATACCGCTTGCTCTCGAGGCATCCCTTTATAACTTACACTTAAGTTTAAATGTAAAAACAAAGCATTAATACTAATTTCTTAATTATGACATATTTTACATTTTTATTAAATAAGCAATTAACTTTCATTTGAGGATTTAATAAATAGTATATATAAAATTTCAAATTTTTGTCTAAATCCATGTTTTACCCAAATTAACCCTTTACCCTAACTTAAATAAATCTAAATTAATTTCTATTTTCGGTTTTCCTCAAAACCATAATTTTTGAAATATAGATTTCACTATTTTCATTACATTTTCATGCCAAAACATCATCTTTATCCAATCAATAGTTAGGGTATATTTATTTTAGGATTAATTTAAATTAAAAATTAGAAAATGAAAATTTGTGAAATAACTTTTGTTAAGAAATTTTCAAAGAAATTGAAAATAGGAAAAACCCTAATTTTCAAATCCTAAGAAAAATTTGGGGAAAACTTAATTTTTGTTTTTAGAAATCATTCCTCAATCTTCCATAACATTTTTCTTTTTAAAAACATTAAATTTGGAAAACCCTAGAGAATTTCATCATGAAAAATCTAAGTGAAAAGAAAGGATTTTAGGGTTAGAAGCAATGTTTAAAATTGCGTATTCGGGTATTGAGGCATTTTTCATTCGTGAGGCGAGGCGTAAGCCTCAAGGCGTTTTGAGGCGTAAGCCTCAAAATCAAAAGATTGCGTAAATATAAAATGATAAATTTTTTATATACTAATGAGTGAATAATATAAAACATAAAAAAAGCATAACATATGAAGTGAAATCAAAATATCTCAATAATAAGACAATATGAAATATAGTTCAACTCAAAATTCTATCTTTCCAAAATCCCAGTATTCTTTTCATTAACATATAATTCCAATTTCCAAAAATAAATATCAATGGCATATCACATAAGAACTCATAAGTCATCAGCACTGTCATCACTAAGGGGTTCTTCATTTGAATCATCATTATGGTGAACTGCTCTCTCCCCTTCCTCCTTTCCTATAGAGTTCAATGTCGGGCATTTACTTCAAGATTTATGTAAGTTTTAATATATATAGCGTGAGGCGTAAGCCTCATGCTAGTGAGGCGAGGCGGGACTCAAGGCGGGCCTCAATCAAGTTGAGGTGCAAGCCTCATAAAAAAAAACTCGAGGCATAAGCATCGAGGCATTTTTTACTTGAATTGCGCAAAGGCGGGCCTCAAGACGAGCCTCATATTGCGCAATTTTAAACCATGGTTAGAAGCATGCCTTAAGCCTTTCTAAAACTTTATGCACAATTTCCTCAAAGCACCGCCCCTTGAGTTCAGCCGAAGAAGCATGCGCAAGAATGAAATGGACCGAATGAATTTCGGTCCCTTAATGCTTGAACGATATGAGAGCGAAGAAAAAGTCCCATATACTCTTGCATGCCTTAATTATAATTAGAAATAGGATGTGCTATTAAGTAATTTGTCATTTCATTTATAAACTTCGGCGATTTTTAATTCCAAAGCTGTGCAAAATTTACTATAAGTCACATATATCATTTCAATTGAAATTTAATGTACTATTTTATAAAATTATTTTCGTCGAAATCCAACACTTTGAAATTTGCCTAAATTTCATCGCAGCGCATTGAAATACGTGCAACACTTATGTTCGACATTTTTTGGGTTTCATAATTCTCCCCTCCTAATAAAAATTTGATCTTCGAAATTTAAAAGTAATAAAATAAAACTATACCTTAGTCAAACATATGAGAATAGCTTTCCCTCAATTTTTATTCCTTTCCCAAGTGGCATCCTTCTCATATCCATGCTTCCATAGAGCTTTAACATAAGGAATCTGTCAACTTCGTAATTGCTTAACTTTGTAATCTATGATCCTGTCAGGTTCTACAAAAGTCAAATCTGGTTGAATATCCACTGATTCAATACTAATCTTCCGAGTTTCATCTGAAATGTATTTCCTCAAAAAAGAGATAAAATACATTATGTACTTCCACTCATATAACTTGCAAAATCAACTTGTAGGCCACCTTTTTAATCCTTTTTGAAATTTCAAAATGACCTACATACCTTAAACTCAATTTTCTTGCTTTGTCAAATCTCTTCACACCCTCCATTGGACTAACTTTCAGGAATATAAATTCCCCAACTTCAAATTTCACTGATCTATGCTTGGCATCATAGTATTTCATCTGTCTATCTTGAACAGCTTTTAACATATCACAGATCAATCTTATCTTCTCTGTAGCATCATCCAACAAATTAGCATCAATAATCTTTCTTTCCCCTATTTCAGCCTAGCACAAAGGGGTTCGATATTTTCTCCCATACAAAGCTTTATAAGGAGTCATACCTATACTCGATTGAAAATTATTGTTATAAGCAAACTCAATCAGTGGTATATGTGTCTCCACTTAAATCAAGTACACATAACCTGAGTAAATCTTCTAGAGTTTGAATTGTTCTTTCTGATTGACCATCTATTTGAGAGTAAAAAACTATACTGAAAGTAAGTCCAGTACTCATTAATTCTTGAACCTTTCTCTACAATCTGAAGGTGAATTTTCCATCCCGATTTGATACTATAGATTTTAGTATCCCATGTAATATGACAATTTCAATAACATACAAGTTTGCTAATTTTTTAGCTGCATCAGATTGCTTGATACATGTAAGAAATGTGCAAATTTAATTAACCTATCAATTATCATTCATAAAGCATCACATCCTCTTATGGACCTTGATAAACTAACTACAAAAACCATAGCAAGGTCTTCCTATTTTCATTCAGGTATAGGTAAAGGTTGCAATAATCCTCCTGGTTTCTGATGTTTTACCTTGATTATTTAGAAAGTAGTACATTTAGCCACTACTTCTATCACATTCTTCTTCATTCTTGACCACCAAAATACTTTCTTTAAATCTTGATACATTTTGTTACTACCTAGATGAATGGTATAATTTGAATAATGTGCTTCCTGAAGAATTTCCTTTCTTAAGTCTTCAACATCTGGTATATTCTGTCCCGATATCGTAGCAATCCTTCACCATCAAGTTCAAATTTTTCAAGGTGTCCTGCATTAACCATATCCAAGATTTTCTTAAAATCTGTATCCTGTGGCAAAGCTTCTTGTATTATGTCTTTCAATATTGATTGGATAATCATTTGATTTAATATCATAATCTCTGCATCATTGGGCTGAACCAATGAAATTTCTAACTTATCCAAATCCTTTATCAATTCATGTTGTTGTGTAATCATCCAGTTAGCACTGCTAAAATTCTTCCTACTTAAGGCATCTGCAACCACATTTACTTTACCCAGATGATATTAAATATCCAAATCATAATTCTTAATGAGTTCCAGCCATCTACTATACCTTAAAATTAATTCTTTCTGTATGAAAATATATTTTAAACTCTAGTGGTCAATAAAAACTTCACACCTTACCACATATAAGTAATATCTCCAAATCTTAAAAGCCAAAATAATTACAGCTAATTCCAAATCATAAGTTGGATAATTCCTTTCATGATTTTTTAACTGTCTAGAAGCATGGGCAATGACTCTTCGATTCTGCATCAATACACATCCCAACCAGTTATATGAAGCATCATTACAAAGCTGAAATCTATATGACCCTGAAAGAATAGTCAGCGCTGGAGTAGTCATTAACAATATTTTAATCTTTGGAAAACATCTTCACATTGAGCTATTCATTCAAACTTCACTACTTTTTGAGACAATCTGGATAGTGGCATAAAAATATGTGAACAACCCTCAGCAAATCTTCTATAATAGCCAGCTAAACCCAAAAAGCTCCTGACATCTATCACTATAACAGGTCGTGGCCAATCTGTTATAGCTTGTACCATATGTTGATCCACAGATATTCTTCCATCACTGATAACATGACCCAAAAAATTTACACTCTTCAATCAAAATTTGCACTTAGAGAACTTAGCATACAATTCATTTGTCACGACCCGGCCCGGTGAGCTTGCAAAAGGGTGAGGCATGAATACGAGTCGGACAGGAGAAAATAAAAACCTTCACATTTCAGTACACAAAACAACTTCAATTCATAAGAAAAAGCCAATAAAATAAAAAACAAGAGGAAATTTTTCTTTCTATTCATCCATCAACAAAATAATTCAAGCATAAAGTTTTCAAAATATAAAAGGTGACCAAAAATATTTCTTTACATTTTATCTCTAATCCTTCAATCTCAAAATATCAAAAAAATAAAAAGAAAAACCTGTCGCATGTCGTCTCCCTATGACGGTACATAAGGGGAGGTCTATCCGCCATTATCCTTTACCAGGCTCTTCTGAAAAATATCCCATTAGTAGGGTGAGTCACAACTCAGTAGATGTAAATGACATTCAAATAAATTTAGATACAAGGGAAGAAACTACAATATGCTTCTATGTCTCACTAAATGAATAATCAACATGTTATAACATATGTCTAAAGTGAAACATGCATTTACATCAACCTTTAAGTTCTCATTCTTTGCATAATCTTTCAATTCTTCCTCTTTAATCATTCAAGCCTAAAAAAAAAGTCTCATATGCATATAACATAAAGATGCAATATTTATAATATCTTAATATATAACACTCATCTCATATGTTTACCATTTGGTTCAAAAGAACCCATTTACCATTTGGCTCATAAGAGCCCCATCACCATTGCTCAAAAGAGCTCCTTTACCATTGATACTTCCGCATTATCATGCATAGGCATATATTCTTTACATATTCATAAAAGAGACTCATGCAAACCGTTCAAGCGTATGTTCTCATATGTGAATACATATTTGCTATGCTCAAATGTATATTGCATGTAAAGAGAAGACATGTGTAATCTATGATGCACCGACACGGACACGTCGTCACAGACACGACACGACACGGACACGGGACATGAAATTTTTTAAAAATATAGGACACCGGTGCGGCGTGGACACGGCATAACAATTTTTTAATATAATATATAGAAATTAAGACGACATTATATTAAAAATGACAAGGAATAATAAATCAATTTCATGATAACTTGTTTAGCTTATAATATAAAAATGTTTAGTACAAAAATATCAGTACAACTATAAAAATATAAGCAAAAAATCATTTAGTACAACATGAAGGTCCAACTACTCAATAGAGGGAATGATAAAATTAGGTTCAGATGTTGATTTTTGACCATCAATATCATCATCATTGAATATCATTGCTTCCAACTCTGGTTCATCTAGAGAAATATTTGCAATCTCCAATAATCTCACATATCATCAAGGCACTCGAACTCATCTCGAGTAACATCCCACATCTTATTATCACATGTCATATAAAGTGAGGTTTTCCTTGATAGAAGACGAAGATTATATTCCTCCTAAATCATAATGGATATTCTCTATTTGAACTACTATCCTTCAACATAGAAATTATAATTGATATGAAGTGAAATCAAAATATCTTAATAATAAGACAACATGAATACAACAATATATCAGTCTTTCGGGGTCCAATGGGGCTCTCCCCTAGTGGGGTTCGACTTGCCAGGGTAAGAGTAATTTTGAAGTTTTGCTTGTTTTTAAAGTTCAGAAGTTATTTGTATGGAAAGATATCGAGCGGTACCGAGCATATACCTAGCGGTACCGAGCATGTACTGAGCGGTACCAAGCATGTACCTAACAGTACCGAGTTTGTACCTAGCAGTACCAAGCTTGTACATTCACTTTTTTGGTAAGTTCCAAAAAACAACAATTAATATTTCAGGCGTCGAGAGTCAGGCGTCGATGCCATTTATCGGTCATCGAGAGAGGAGATGAAAATACCTTCACTGTCAAAAAGAAATTAAAATAAGAATATTCGATGATTGGGTATTAAGTGCGTACGTTGATTTGATGTTGTGGATAAAAAATAAGAAATTTAGTTTAAATCCCGCAAAATACAAGAAATTATATTTTAAAAAATTCATAAAATATTTAAGATACGTGTGTCCGTCACACGTGTCAGAGGAGTGTCGTGTCGGACACGGTGTCGGACACGGTGTCGGACACTACACGCCTCTTTGAGGAGAAGTGTCGGTGCATCATAGTGTGTAATACATGTAAAGAAAGAAGCATGAGATTCATCATTAAGTTTTAATATTGCATAAAAATGACTTTGATTTTACATCAAATGATCATAAGCTTTTTATAAAGAAACATGCTAGTCATAATGATATCACAAAGAGCATAAAAAATAAAAATGTCATTTTTATGTATTTTCATGCCAAGAGCTTTCTAAATTTAAGAGAATTCTATTTCACCTACCTCACCACAATGTGATCCGTCAATTATCTTTACGACCCTTTCCTCTTACGCAATCAAATCCTACATGAGACAAAAATAAAGTGTAAACACTAATTTGTTCCCTCTCAAACCTCTAAAAACCCTAAATTAAGAACATGTAAATATTCCATACTCCATGATTTCATTTTTATTTCCACTAGAATTAGGATTTCATCGTAACTCTGGCTTTTGAAAAGCCTCAATCAAGTCTTGGCTCACCTTAAACATACAAACCACCTTTCCCTTAAACTCAAGTTAACATATAACAATTTATTGGATTCATCTAATTTAAAATTTAGAAAAACAACATTTGTGTTAAAGCTAAAATTCTTACTTTAAAACCTTCCTAAGCTCAAAAGGAATCAACACACTTAAAGGGTTTTTCATGTTTTTGGAAAACCCTAACTATTGGAGCATGAAAAATGTCTCCTAAAAAAATCTATCTTCACAAATAAGCTTCCTAACACCATTTAGAAATTTCCTACAAAAATATTTTGAAAGAAAATGAAAATCGGATAAAAACCTAAATTTTAAAATCTACATTTTTCATGAAAACAACTCATTTTTGGGTTTAGAAACATCCCCCTAGCCTTCTCTATCTTTATCTTAAAGAAAACTTAAGTTTTCTTCCCTTAATGAAAACTCCATGAAAAGAAGAGAAACTTCTTGCAAACAACGTACCTTAACCCTCCTTACAAATTTGTTGGTCTTAAGGAAGGAACAAATTTATGCCAATTCTAAGAAATGTACCTTCCTGGTAAATCGCGTTATCTTTTTGGGCTTCATCGTATCAGCGCAAAGGGGTCTCTGCAGATCCCAAGAAGGCCAGAGCCATTATTGAATGGCCTGCCCCTCAGAACATTCGGGAAGTCTGCAGCTTCCATGGATTAGCCACCATCTATAGGAGATTCATTCGAAATTTTAGCACTATTGTATCTCCTATAACTGATTGCCTAAAGAATTGTGATTTCCACTAGACCCCGATGGCCACCAGATCTTTTGATGAGATTAAGAAAAAGATGGTGAAAGCCCTAGTGATGAGACTTCCTGATTTCTCCCCACCAAAGCGGCACCCCCTCCATCTTCCCTTATCAAATTATTTCCTAAAGCCACCACTTTCCTTATTTAAGTCAACTTATTTTTTGAAAGGATTTAAATTTGAAATAAATAAATTTTGGATTTCAAATCTTTCTTTTTCTCTTAATCCTATTTTTGGAAAGGTTCTTATTTAAATCAATCAATCAAAACCATGATGGAAAGCCTTAACTCCAAATATATTGCATCTAGACACTTGGCCCCCTCTCTCTCTCTTGGCTGAAACTCCCAAGGGCCCACCCACTTAATTCCCTTCCCAAAATTAAACCTCTTCTTTGGAATTAAATCCGAATTCAGCCTAGCCTTACTCGCCCCCTCCCCCCCCCCCCTAGGCTATTCAAATTCTTGCGGAAAGAAATTTCAGCCTTCCCACCTAATTTTCCCACTCCAAACTTTAAACCTAATTATGAAAATCTGAACCGACTTCTTCTCCAAGTTTCTTCCATTGGCTGGCCACCTCCCATCCTTCCCTCCACTCGAATTCTTGAGAGAAACTTCTTTCTCTCAAGGGGATTCTTCAAGGCGAGCCAAGGATCATTACCTTCAACACTTCAACACGCGGGAGAAATTTCCTTCTCTGCAATTTAACCTTCAAAGGAAGCTACAATGAACATCTTCAACCTCTCAACTACTTGTTTTTGAGTTTTGCAAAGGTGAGCATTCTTCCCCTTTTCAATTAACTTCCTAATCCCCTAATCTTGAAGGTGGTGACGAATCACAAGGAGTCGTGCTTCGCATTATGCCTTAAGCTTAGTAAACGTAGGATTGAGCATGCCTTCTATGCTTCTAATCTTATTGTTAAATTAGAAATTTTGTTGAAAACTATTTACTTTGCATGTTGTTGAATTTCATTTTAATTTTTCAAGTGCTTGGCAAGAAGCTTAGCCTAAACGTAGGCACCCCTCTTGTTTTTTATTGTCGTTTTGATTGCTAACAATTTTAATCTTACTTGCTTAATTCATGAATCGTGCAATTTTGTATCGCATACATATCAAAACATTTTAGTCCTGCATCAAAAACAATCGAGAGGAAAAACTTCAAGCGGATCTCCAAAAAGCTCAAGAGAGATAATCCACATCAAAGCTAGGAAAGCAGCTGATCACATAACAACAATGATGGCAAAGCCTAGTAGTCCATGATTTCGTAGAACTTTTGAACATCATTTTCTCATTGTTAACCAATACACAGAGAACAAAAAAAAAGGGAGACACCGTAAATCTTGTATACATACCTCAAAACCATCGGGTCCACGAATCCTGCTGAGGTTACGCTGATTCGGCGCCGTTCGCGATCGCTTCCCAAGAATTTCGCGATCCTATAGCGCCTCGATCCCGCTCCCATGAGCATCGTTAAATACCGAAGCAAATGAGACCTTCAGTTGCTGCTCTCTCCGACTCTACACGATCGCAAACTCCCTCCTTCACACACAAAATCGCTGTGCCTGCTCCCGACCCAACGCCTCTCCTCTCTTGGCCGAAAGCGTCAATCTTCCCTTCCTCTGCCGAGACCAAGCCGGATCTCCCTCTCCTACCCGACGCTTCCACAGAGAGAGAGAGAGAGAGAGACCGATCCACATACCTATAGCCGACTCCAACAGACCGATCTCCTCTGGCCATTGCTCCATCCAATCCCATCTAGAGAGCCGACCGATCTCCTCTTGCCTCCTCCACCGACGTCCCCTTGCTGTCGGACTGGAAGTTGCGGCATTTTGATTGAAGCAACCACAGGAGCTCGTTTGCCGTGAAGGTAACTTTCTCCCTTTCACGAACTCGCTCGGCCAAATCCCGTAAGCTAGCCGAATCAGAGGGAGAGAAGAGGGATTTTTATTATTAGTTAATTAATATTAATTAGTTATTAATTATAATTTATTGTTAATTAATTATAATTATCAAATATAATTAATTATTGATTAATTATAATTATAATAAATTAATCTTAACTAATCAATTAATATTAATCAATTATTAATTATAATTATTTACATAATTATGAGTAATTATTTATAATTAAATAATTTAAATTATAATTAATTATTACTAATTAATTATAATTAGTTAATTAATTAATTATAATTAGTTAATTAATTATAATTAAATGAATAATTATGATTATTTGCTCTTGCCTTGATCCTCGAGCCAACGCCGCCGACGGCCGCCAAGGTATAACTTCTAAACCCTAAAACTTTGAAAACTATTCCCGATGCTTGCAACGCGGCGAACGACCAACTCATGCACGCTTTTCTCTAGCGTGGTGAGAAGGGAATTCGTTGCGGTGCTTGCGACGGGACGGGTAATCAAAACTTTATTTTTGGCGTTAGCGGCGGACCGGAAAACCAACTTATGCACGCTTTTCTCTAGCGTGGTGGGAAGGAAACCCGGTGCGATGCCTACGGCGAGGCGGGGTAAAATATAAAATTGCATATTTTAAACTGGTGCTCGCAACCCATGCACGCCTTTCTCTGGCGTGTCGGAGAATAAAAATTATTACGGCCGTGGTATCCTCGTTCGAGGGCACCTACCGTGCACGCTTTTCTATAGCGTGGCGGGAGGCCCAGTTTTCCGTAGTTTTCCCCTAAACGGGGGAGACGCCGGAAGGCTGCCGAAATTTCGGGTAAATGCAATTCATACTTGGAACAATTTGGAGCTTTACTTGGACATTGATTGGAGCATTAAATGGACTTAATTCAAACTTAAACAATCTAATAAGTTCGAGTGCAAACGAAACAAGAGAACAGCTCGAACTCAAGTGAACTGCATGGGACTATTGGAACTTGAATGAACATGAACTTGGAATCTCATTTGAACTTGCAACAAATGACTTAATTTGAAATTAAACTTGAACATGAGCTTGGGCTTGAACTCAAGCAAGAACTTGATTGAACTCAGAGGACTTGTGGACATACATTTGAACTTGAATTTGAACAAGGAACTCACATTTGAATCTAAATGAAAAATACAAAAGGACACTATAATTTGAGCCTCGTTTGATTATGATTTGAACAATCATGAGAACTTGTAACTTGACCAAGGAAGACTTGAATCAAGTCTGGTCAAGAAGGACTGAACTTGAACCAAATGGCATAGAACCTAACTTGATCTTGGCTCTAATTGAATGCAATCAAATAAGCTGTGATAAATAATTTTTTGCATACCATTTGCTTATAAGCAATAGTGCAAAGGCAATGTGAAATTTGTAAGTGAACAAGCCTTCAACATAGACTTGTGAAAAGAGCACGAAGGCACCAATGAAGAAGAACTCTTCCAAGGATATATCCATTTGAAATGGCTCTTAATGAAAGTAATAGACTTCCTACAAATTTACATGAAGAATAACATGAAGTTTTCCACAGTGTTTAAAGCATTCAGTGCACTCAAACAAATATTGACGAACAAATGAACTTGTGATACAACTTGCTTGCAAGCAAAGACTAAATGGAAGAAACAACTACAATCATTCATGATATTTGTATCAATCATATGGGAGAAATAGTGATCCAATATCATAGCACACTGAGAGAAGCCACGAAGAATATGATTGGTATTGGTTAGCTTATAGCTAATGATGGCTAGCTCATGACTAATGAAAACTAGTATGATGACAAGTTCAATGCCCTGCTAGTAGTTAGTGATGATAGATGCATGCAATAAAAGTGATCATTCCCCAATATTGATGCAACAATCTATCTACAAATAAAGGCAAAGGATATATGGCAAATGCAAATACCTACAATTCAAAACAGGAGATTCGTTAGTGCACTACAATCCACCTGTAGAAAATAACAAGTAGTGCACGACAGTCTACCTGTACAAAGCAGCAAATAACTGATCCAAAAGCTGCTACAACACGCCACCGGATCTACAACATTCGTACAAGTAGACAGAAGGCGTCTATTCCAAGAATATCCCCGCACGTGCACAATAGTTTGTATACACATAAATACACTAAAAGAGGAAAATACAATCCAAACTCACAAGGGCCCCGGCGAGCGTGTTATTGGTACACACGTGACGTCTAGAGATGCTGCGTGGGTTGACAAGTGAATTCAGGTTCGAAACCGATTCTTCTATACGGGTCAATAGAAGTCGACAGGGTTCGAACCATTAAGCAAATATAAAGTTATGTTGACTGGTATATTTGCTTTAAAGCATTCATATTAGGCCTTTAAGGCCTACAACAATATGAATTCACTAATAAGGGCATAAAGCCTACGAAACCCGATCCTCTGTCGACAGCCTGACAGAGTTGACAAGGTTCAATCCATAAAAAGAAATGACCCCGAACACCCCGATGATGGCCGTGTTGAATGCAGATCTCAACCGGAGGGGTTTCCAAATATTTTCAAATGTCTCCCAAATATCCAAATGCCTACCAAAATCTAAAACTCCATAAAAATACTAAAAACCCAAAAATATTTAAAATTGAAATTAATCCATCAACACTTAAAGCAAAACTCATCCACCCTCCGCAACAGTCTGCCGGGGTGGACAAATTCAAATAAACTCTAGCTCACAAAAAGCCAAATGCCTAGTCGAAAATATCACTAGGATCCATTCTCAAACAATCTCTTGCCAATAAGGACGTGGTACGTGTCCTCTAACCGGCAGTTTTGCCGCTAAATGGCAATGCAGGTAAACGGTTATGACCCGGGACCCTCTGAGCCGAGTGGTTTTGCCACCAAATGGCACCACAGATAGTGGTTATGGCCAGAGCCAATACGCTCCTTAGTGGCATTAAATCCTTGAGATATGAATCAATAGGATATGATCGATAAGGCACAAAGCTCTCTGCAAGCTAAGGTGGATTCAAATTTGTCCCCTTAGGCAAATACCCATCCCAGGTCTACAAGGTCCCCTTGGACGAAGCAACTCATGGCTGCCGACAAGGATCCTTCTGTCAGGTTGGGTCGACTACCTCCTCTGACTAAGTAGACCAGGGACCACGATGGCCCGGGACGACGGAACCATGGGATCTTGATCGGGTCCATCATCCATTCCCCCACCATCCGCTTTAAGTGAAAGATGGTGAAATTTCAAGCTTTAAATATCAAACCCTCCAAATTTCCCAATCTTCAAACTCTTCAAATTCCCAACTTCAAATCAATTTTCAAATCCAACATTTTCAAATACCAATACCTATGCTGCTACTATATGCCAGATAACACGTATACTCTACGTATCTGATTGATGACTAGCCTTAATCGAAAGTTCTCTCTCATGATCGGGAGGGGTAATTAACTATAGGAGCTTGCGCCTGTAGGAAACCAGAACTCAGATCATAAAGTCCTCACAAAAATGAGGGCGAAATCTCTGGGTAGTGTCTTATCTACAAACCCATCTGCCTTCCAAAATTTACCCCGTAACTTATTCAGTTAAACCTCCATCGCCGAATAAACAAAAAAAAGCGGGCGGAGGCCGGGGCCGAATTTTTGGAGCCCACACTCATAGCTTCACAAAAGAGAACCATGATGTCCTATCGTACTTATGAAACTTTATTTAATGTCATGAAGTCATAAATGCCTATCTTATTGTCAATGAAATTCCCTCTCTTTATAAAGGATGTCTGAAGACAAAAAAAGCTTAGTTAAGCTACTTTTAACAAAGTTTGCTAGAGAAACTCTATAGAGTTGAGCTAGAAAGAGGGAATTGAAGGAAATGTGGTCATCCTACATCTGTAATTTGTATAGTTCTCTCATGAACATAATTTATGTATTTCTAGCATCCAATATAAGAATATGGATTGCTCAACCGAAGTTTGTTGACTTTAGTTAGAGGCACCTGGTGGATCCCCCGTGGATTCTTGTCAATGCTAACAAATCACTGTTAAATCCTAGCAGATGGTTTCCACTGCTAATCTTAGCCGATGATTTCCACGGGGATCCGTGGGAGGCTGCATTAATCATGCCAATCCTTTTCCATTGTTAGGTGGCTTATTTAGGAAGGATTGTATTAGGACAATAATGCTTAATTCTATAATTTATTTTGTTTATTTATTTGATATCCTGTATAGATCTATAAATAAGGACGAATTTGTGCAATAAAGCTACAGTTTTCCCCTCTAAATCTCTGATTTTGACAATCACTAACAAGCTAATGAAGATCCCAATTCCCATGCTTTGTAGATCATGTCATCTAATTGTGATTCGCAGATGTTACACCTAGAAACAGGCATATAGTTTAGCATCAATTAGTTCCGGATACAACCAATCTTGTAGCTAGATGAATACTTCGTATGCTTATAAATAGGAACCAAATGAGAGAAATTTAGGATTGTATCTTGTTACACCATCACTCTCAGAATTGAACCCAAGATCTGAAAACTTCTCCTTTCTCATTTACCCACTTCCAAGTTTTATCTATGTTAACTTGTCAACCTATTACTTGGTCAAATCTAAGCTACTATACAGCCCACCATAGTGTATGCAAAAAACTATAAACAATTTAAGGCTGTAGATCAGTAAATAATGCTAAAAAAACATTGTAAATTTTATAGTGATCAAAATGATGGGAATGTTGAAAATACATAAAAATAAATAAATGGATAAAGATATACCGAAAGATTCTTAGCCCGCCCAAGCCTACATAAAACATAATTTGAAATCATTTTTTCCCTTCTAGCTGTAAGTAATCCCTGGTGATAATGTTTGTACGTTTTAAAAAGATATCTGCTGGCCACATATTTCAGAAAAGAATCACCAACTGTTTCCAATGATTCCAGTGAAAATTCTTCTCTGCACTTTCTGGTTGTAATAGCTTCCAGCATCTATATGAAAAGCCAAGAAAATATAATGATCAGCGAGTTGAAAAACAAACACGCAAAAATATGCAAGCATCCTAATGCCCTTGAACATTAGAAAAAAAGCCTGGGATAACAAAAAGAAAACTAATAGATAGGTAGATCAATAAAAAAAAAATGGAAATCTAACTAATTGCACAAGAATAACATGTATTGTTAAGGAAAAATTATCAGTTATCAAACTTGCAAAATAACATTAAAAGAAAGCCACACTATCAACATGATATGCTTAATGAGTTTGACAAAATTTTGAAATTTTGAAGATGTGGTTCAAAAAAATTTTGAATCCTCATTGTATTATGCTTGGCTAACTCACTCCACCCCTCTGGCAAAATGCAGGTCAGGTTCGAGTAAAGTAGAGGTCATGAAAATTGTCCTTGTCCATTCCCAAGCCAGTATTTGTTTAAAACAGATTTTATAAATGGGATTTGAAAAGGGTACAAAAAGATCAATAACATGAAAAACCAAAAAAAAAAAGATATAAAGCAAACTACAAAACGATTGATAACTGACAAGTAGCTCCAATAACTAATAAATAAAGAATATCAAAGTCAATCGAATAGTAATTGTGCACTGCTTGAATCCTGGTAAAATTAAGAACATAGAGTTACTTTGTCTATTCCTGCTCCACCAAAAAACAGGATTTGAAGCCCTTATCCACTTATGCTTGATTGCTAGGAAAACTATGTTTGCTCAAGAAAAATGGCGCTAGGCATGAACCCCGTTCTTCAGGCTTAGGGTTTCATTTTCCTTAAAGTATATTGATTTTTAATTTACCAAATTTTCCTCAAGGATTGTATTAGGGTTTATTAGATATGAGGTCTTTACTTCCTATGAGCGCAAACCCTAATAGTTAATTATCCGTCCTACTTCGTACGAGAGAACTCTCGATTAAGGATGAAATACTTTAACATAGCTTTGAAATCTTAAGTTTTAGTCTCGTTTATAAGGGAATGAGGGTCGATCAAGATCCTATAATTCCCTCATCCAGGGAATATCATAGATCTCAATCTACCAACACTAATAAACCATTGGTTGCAGCATCCATGGAATCTAATTAGCAAACATAGGTTGCCTACTCTCATGGATTTTGAGTATGCTGGTTTAAGTTTTGGGGCATATATCTGCTAAGATGCTCGTTAATTTCTCTAGTTTTGGGATTTTTGTTCCTTTTAGGAAGGCCAATGTTCTATGGGTTCAAACCATCTAAGACGGCTCTCTAATCTTATCTACCACTGGAGCAATTCCAAGCTATTCACACACATATTCGTTTTGCATTCTATCTAAAAGTGTGAAGCCACTCAGCCGCCAGAGCATTCTCGTTTATGTAACATTTAACTTTATGCTTCTCTTTTAATGGCAAAGATTTTGCACTAAAAAACATTACAGGTCACACCACCAACTTATAGAATTTCATTTAAATTTGAGAGGTCCTTTTCTATCATACACATGACCAATGCATACCTCCACTTCAACCATCCAATATAAATTTTACTAATAATATCCTATCTATTTCATCATCACTTTGAACAATAAATCCAAGATATCTAAAACATGCACTCTTATTAACGACTTGATCGTCCAAAGTTTCAATCCTTCAACTAGAACTATTACTACTAAAATTAAACTCCATGTATTTGATTTTAGATCTATTCAAATGAAAACCTGTAGACTCTGAGATTGACCTCCATAATTCAAGTTTTGTTTCAACTCCCTCTTTTGTCTTATCAACAAAAAGAATATCATCAACAAAAAGCATATACCAGGGAACATCGTCTTGTAAATGTCTACTAAGAACATTCATGATTAAATAAAAATGATATAATCATAAAGTTGATCCTTGATGTAAATCCCCCACTAAATCCATTACTACTAAAATTACACTCTATGTATTAGATTTTAGATCTACTCAAACAAAAACCTTTAGACTCTAAGGTTGGCCTCCATAATTCGAGTTTACCTTCACCTCCCTCCCTAGTCTTATCAACAAGAAGAATATCATCAGCAAAAAGCATACACCAAGGTACATCCTCTTGCAAATGTCTAGTGAGAACATTCATGACTAAAGCAAAAAAGATAAGGGCTTAAGGCTGATCCTTGATGTAATCCAACTGAAACAGGAAAATACTTGGTCAAACCACCTTGTGTTTGAGCACAAGTAACATTCTCCTGCATACATATCCCTAATGAATTGAATATAAGCATTATTACCCCTTTCTTTTCTAGAACTCTCCATAGCCTTCTCTTGGAACTTTATCATATGCTTTCTCTAAATCAATAAATATCATAAGGAGATCCTTCTTAACTCCCAAAGTTTTAAAATATGACACATCAACTTAATTCCTCTGGAATTCACACAATCTTGTGCATAACCTTTATTCTTCAAAATATGAATCAACACACACTCTCCACTCATCTAGCATCTTTTTAGTCTTCAAACTAATTTTAAAAAGTTTAGTAACCCAAGAAATTCCTTCATCTCCTAAGCATTTCCACATCTCTATTGGAATATCAAATCACAAAATCATAAACTAGAGCAAAATCTAATATTGTCTTCCAAACTTTATTAGTTACTCCAAATCCATAGCTACCATGAATGTTTTTAAAATTTTATATTACTCTACCAATATGTCCATTTAAATCACCTTCAATAAAATATTTTTTCTTCAAGAGGTGTATATTTTATTAATTCTTCTAAGTCATTCCAAAATTTTAATTTTAATCACATATCCAAATCTACTTAATGAGCATATATACTAATAACATATAATCTTAGCATCAACAACAATATTTAAATTCATAATAATATCTCCAATATAATTATACAACACTTTGTTTAAAATTGCGCAATTCGTCCCAAAGGCGCCTCGAGGCGCACGCAATGTTGAGCCTGGCAGAGGCGTACGCCTCACTGTGTGTGAGGCGCGCCTCAATTGCGCAGGCGTACGCCTCACCCGTTGGCCCCACCCTACTTAAAATGAATCCTTTTTTTCTCCCTTAAACCGTTCGGCCCAGCATATCCCGATAACATCCGCCCGCAAGCTCCAGATCGCGGAACAGAACCCCTCCCGCACGTTCGGCCATCCTTCCCGTCGGCGCCGCCTCTCTTCGGCGAAGTTGAAGTGTCCGGCCGCCTTGTAGGAGAAGTCCACAAACGATTTTAGGTATTTTTTTTTACTTTTTGGTTAGATTTTTGAAGTGAAAGAAATTCTAGGGTTTTAGATTTTTTGAAATTTTTTGTGTGATTTTCGATTCTTTCATTAGGGATCATGGTAAGAGGCAAGGAAAAGGGGTCTTCGTCATTGCGGAGGGACCCTTCTTGGAAATATAGTGTACAAGTTGACATTGGCGGCGGAGAGAAGAGCTATGTTTATTTGAAATGTAATTTTTGCGATAAAGTGGTGAAGGGAGGTGTTACCCTCATGAAGGAACATCTATCATGCTCGCACAAAAATGTAGCACCGTGTGCAAAAGTGCCGGACAATGTGAAGGAAGAAATAAGTGCTTACATAAAGAAAACTACCACTGCTAAACACTTACAACATGAGCAATTTGATGAAAGGGTGGAGCATGGTGCTTATTTTGGGAGCGAGAGTGGAAAGGGCTCTTCCTCCACTATACATAGTAGAGGTGCACGGGGTCATATGGATCAGCATATGACTACTCCAGGAGTGGATAGAGGAGAAGCAGAGATGATGCCTACAGCTGGTACTAGAGAGGGTCGGCGACAGGTTTGCATGGACATTGGGAGGTTTTTTTTTTGAGAATGCAATACCATTTAATGTTGCTACATCGCCTGCCTACTTCAGTATGTTGCGGTCTGTAGGATTGTATGGAAGAGGGTTGAAGGCACCTTCCATGTATGAGTTGCGAACATGGATTTTAAAAGAGCTGCAGAACACAGAGCGTAGCATTCAGGAGATTAAAAGGACATGGATTGAGACTGGTGTGACTATTATGTCAGATGGATGGTCTGACATGAAGAGCAGGAGCTTGATTAACATCCTTGTCAACAATCCCTACGCGATGCGACCAAAAAAATACAGGGGAGCCTATATCTCTTAATCACAAAGGACACGACGAACTTCTACGGATGAAAATGACTAAAGATGAGGAAATGGACGAACAAACTCTTACATTTCAATTTAAACTAAACAAAAGAAAACTTACAACAATACAAAGACTCTTGCAAACAAAATGACGACACCCTAAAGTTGCTGCACTTGGAGAAGAAATATACAGGTGGAGTAGCACTTACGGAGAGATGAAAGAGGTTAGAAGCCCGAGAAGAAAGGTTGGAAGTAGCCCGCAGGATTTTCGGAGGGGATGAGAAAGAAGGGTGGAAAGAGCCCGTAGGATTTCCAAGCAACCCGCAGGTTAACAGATTTTTTTCCAAAAATCAAATTTCATTCACTACTTCAAAACATTACAATACCCCCCATATATATAGGTTTGAAAGGGGAAGACCAAAAGACATATTACATTAATTTAACACATAAAACTAAGCATCAAAAGCATGGGAAATCCCCCCCAAGCTTTCGAAAATCACCCAAACACAGGAACCGAAACAACCAGCGCGGGAAACAAGCAAGCCGAGCGGAACCGAGGAGCCACGGCCACGGGAGAAGAGCCCAGGCACAGGAAAACTAGCGGCCAGCCAGAGTTCCAAGAGGCAAACACGAAAAAACAAAAAGCCATGGAGGAAACCAAGGAGTAACCTCATGGGAAAAGCAAATTCTTGGAATTCCAAACCGGCCTTTGGAATTCCAAGAGACAAACGTTAAAACAAACATAAAAAGCATAAAATTACATTAATTAAAAGATAATAAATGAACTAAAATGTTAGCTCATAATGAGCTAACCCTTAGTTCAATAAATGAACTAAAGTCCAGCTAATAAATGAACTAAAAGTTCAGCTCAAATATGTTAAACTACTAAACTCAAGGGAAGCCAAAATTTGATTTATTTTGGACTAGTGTTGACCCCCCCTTTGTCTACATCACTATGGCACGGTGTTCTTACGATCAGTTGATGCTTCAGAGGAGGTGAAAAATATTACATTCATTTTCAATTTACTTGATGGTGTTATTGAGGAGATTTGGGAGCAATTGGTTGTCCAGGTAGTGACTGATAATGCCAGTGCATACAAAGCAGCTGGTCAGATGTTGATGGAGAAGAAGACACACCTATATTGGACACCCTGCGCAGCACATTGTATCGATCTCATTTTGGAGGATCTTGGTGACTTACCTCAGCACAAGAGTGCTCTTTCTAGGGCGAAGAAGATTACAAAGTTCATCTACAATCACTCTTGGGTCTTAAGCTTGATGAGAAAGTTTTCAAAGAAAGAAATCATTCGCCCTGCAACCACTAAGTATATTCTTAATTTTGTACATTGCAAATCATTCCTACTGTATGTTTATAGTTCTTACATTTGTGCACTGTGAATCTATAGGTTTGCCACCTCCTATTTGACATTGCAGAGCTTGATGGAGGTGAGGCAACCTTTGGAAGCCATGTTTACATCAACTGAATGGCTTAACTCTGCTTGGGGGAAGAAAAGTGAGGGGAAGGAAATAAGAAAGATAATTCTAAATGATAAATTTTGGGCTACTGTAACCTATGCCATTTTGAGCACGAGACCCTTAGTGCAAGTTCTACGCTTAGTGGATGCAGAGAAGAAATCAGCTATGAGTTTTATTTATAATGCTATGGATGAAGCCAAAGAGATTATTGCACATAACTTGGGAGGAGAGAAAGCAAGTTATAGGGAGATTTGGAATATCGTTGATTTCTTATATGCTATTACATTACATTTATGACAAGTGAGCAATGAACATTATAATGATCTTTTCTCTTAATGAACAAGGAAGAGAAAAGTGAGTCATATTGAAGATGATGATGACATGGCTTTCATAGATACAATTGGAGAAGAAGATTCAAAAGTTCCATTTAGTGATGGGATATGATTTCATTTTATATGTGTTTTTGTATTTTGGGAGTTTTGTTAAACTAATATTTTGTGATTTTGTACTTTGGAACATGATTTTATTGCATCTAATTTCTTACTTTCCACTATTTTCATATATCATTTAGATGTTTTTATTGTAAGATACAATATTGCTATTATTTTCCTGCTAAAACACTTAATTTTTCATTTACGCAATTCTGTGTCCGTGAGGCTTATGCCTCAGACCGCCTCGAGGCTTACGCCTCGCCTCACGGACGAAAACCGCCTCGAGGCTTAATTACGCAATTTTAAACCTTGATACAACACTATCCTTTAAAATTATTATATAAAATCATACGTACACCATTTCTATTACAAATTCTACCAGAATACCATAATTTAAATACTAAATGATCAATCACATTAGCCTTCTCTCCAACTCATTTAGTTTCATGAATGCATAGAATATTTATCTTCATATGAATGATAATATCTATTAATTCCATTAAGTTTCTTGTATGAGGACCTATATTCCAAGTTTTTATCTTAATCCTAGTATTATGGACAACCTTCTTTGTCAACATCTATCAATGATGTGGGAACCCTTACTTATTTAATACTGCACATGGGTAACGATGCAGTGGCCCTTACATACATCTCATTGTATTCAAGCCAAATAACATGTTGCTACCAGGGATTGCCTTAGCATTAATACAATATATTAAATGATTCATGTCATGATTATTTGATAAATTTTATGCTGACTATCGACTACCTAATGCAACACTATTTTTTCATCAAGGACTTGAGATCTAACAACGATAGTGTTGCATCAAAAGCCAGCAATGACACGAATTCCATAACAAAATTTAAAGATGACAATGGATTTTGATTCCACTCCAAACTTGTAGGAGGAAACAACCAAAGTATGTATCTAAACCCTAATCATTTGTAGGGAGACTTTGATTATTCATATGATTCCTATTATCTTGATTGTTCAGAGCCACAAATTACGACTCATAGTTTAAGGTGAGCCTTAAAAATATATGAATACAACAACAACCTTTATCCCATAATATAGGGTAGTCAACATGAATTATTTTTCACAATTGTATCCTATAAAGAGTCAAACTCTTATTTACCTCTAATAAAAACATCATTTTTAATACTTTTTAATCAAATATTTTTAAGTCTACCTTAATCTTTCTTATCATACACCAGATCTAATATATCTACTATCCTAACAGGGTTATCAAAAGGATGACATTTTATGTGACAAAATCATCTAAGATGCCCTTCTATTTAATCATATATGCCACTAGAGCTACTCCAATATTTTTACGCAGATACTAGTTTCACATTCTATCTCTAAGTGTAAAGCCACTCATCTTCATGAACATCCTCATCTATATAACACTTAATTTTATACCTCTTTTTTAATGACCAATATTATGTGCCATAAAGTAGTGCAAGTCCCACCATCTTATAAAATTTTCCTAAGGTTTGAGGGGTATTTTTCTATCACACAACATGCACAATGCATTCCTCCACTTCAAGTTTAACCATCCAACTTAAATTCTAATAACAAAATCCCATCTATTTCACCATCTTTCTAACCAAGGATATCTAAAATGCCCATACTTCTTAATGACTTGATCACCCAATATAACAATCCCACACTAGATCTATTACTACTAAAATCAAACTCAAAGTATTCAGTTTTAGCTCTATTTACACGAAAACCATTAGACTATATGATTGACCTCAATAATTCAATTTTTTTAACTCCCCTCCATTATTCAAGTTTTTCTTTAGCTCTCTCTCTAATCTTATCAACAAGAAGAATATCATCAGCAAAAAACATACACCAAGATACATCCTAATGTCTAGTAAGAACATCAATGACTAAAGAAAAAAGATATAAGATTAAAGCTGATCATTGATGTAATCCAACTGAAAAAGAAAAAAAACTATGTCAAATGAAAGTGTTTGAACACAAACCTTAATGACTTAAATATAAATATTATTAACTCGTTTCTTTTCTAGAACTCTCCAAAGCACTTATCGTAGAGCTCTATCATATATTTTCACTAAATCAATAATTATTACATGAAGATTCTCCTCTTGACAAATTTATAACATCCATAACAGACGTACTTGACATAAATCCAAACAGATTTTGAGAAGTATTAATATCATATCATAACCTATGCTCAATTAATATCTTCCATAACTTTAATGTATGACACATTAGCTTAATTACTCTATAAGTCGTACACACTTGTGCAACACTTTTATTCTTAAAGATAAGAATCAACACAACACTCCTCTACTTATCTAACATTTTTTAAATCATCAAAATAAATTAAAAAGTTTAATAAGACAAAAAATTCCTTGATCTTCCAAGCATTTCCATATTTTTATTAAAACATCATCTTGTCCTATTCACACTTTATTTTCATTAAAGTCTCTCTAACTTCAATTTTATTGATATAATTATAAAAATAAAAATTTCTATTTTCAAATGTGGGCTCCGAAAATTCGGCCCCGGCCTCCGCTCGCTTTTCTTATTCGGCGAGGGAGTTTTAACTGAATAAGTTCCGAGGTAAATTTTGGAAGGCAGATGGGTTTGTAGATAAGACACTACCCAGAGATTTCGCCCTCATTTGGTGAGGACTTTATGATCTGAGTTCTGGTTTCCTATAGGCGCAAGCCCCTATAGTTAATTACCCCTCCCGATCACGAGAGAGAACTTTCGATTAAAGCTAGTCGTCAATCAGATACGTAGAGAATACGTGTTATCTGGCATATAGTAGCAGCAATTGGTTTTGATATTGGTAGAAATTGGATTTGGAAATAGTTGAAGAATTTGGGAATTTGGAAAGGGCTTGAAAAGTTTGATACTTAAAATAGAAACTTCACCATCTAACACTTAAAGCGGATGGTGGGGGAATGGATGATGGACCCGATCAAGATCCCATGGTTCCGTCATCCCGGGCCATCGTGGTCCCTGGTCTACTTAGTCAGAGGAGGTAGTCGACCCAACCTGACAGAAGGATCCTTGTCGGCAGCCATGGGTTGCTTCGTCCAAGGGGACCTTGTAGACCGGGGTTGAATGTTTGTCTAAGGGGACAAATTTGAATCCACCTTAGCTTACAGAGGGCTTTGTGCCCTACCGATCATATCCTATTGATTCATATCTCAAGGATTTAACGCCATTAAGGAGCGTATTGGCTCTGGCCATAACCGCTATCTGTGGTGCCATTTGGCGGCAAAACCACTCGGTTCAGAGGGCCCCGGGTCATAACCGTTTACCTGCAGCGCCATTTGGCGGCGAAACTGCCGGTTAGAGGACACGTACCACGTCCTTACTGGCAAAAGATTGTTTGAGAATGGATCCTAGTGATATTTTCGACTAGGCATTTGGCTCTTTTGTGAGCTGAAGTAGTTTTTAATTTGTCCACCCCGACAAACTGTTGCGGAGGGCGGATGTATTTTGCTTTAAGTACGGATGGATGATTTCAAATTTAAATATTTTTGGGTTTTTGGGATTTTCTGAATTTTTGGGTTTTTATGGGTATTCTGGGTGGAGCTTTAGATTTTTGGATATTTGGGAGTCATTTGAAATGTTTGTGAACCCCTCCGGTTGAAATAAACATTCAACACAGCCATCATCGGGGTGTTTGGGGTCATTTCCATTTAAAGCTTCAACCTTGTCGACTCTGTCCAGCTGTCGACAGAGGATCGGGTTTCGTAGGCTTTGTACCCTTGAAAGTGAATTCTTCTGATTTTGGGCATTGAAGACCTAATATGAATGTATTAAAATAAATATTCTGGTCGCCACGGCCACATATTTATTTGTTGGTTCGAACCTTGTCGACTCCTATTAATCCGTATAGGAGGATCGGGTTCGAGCCTGAATTCACTTGTCAACCCGCGCAGCATCCCTAGACGTCACGTGTATACCAATAACACGCTCGCCGGGGCCCATGCGGGTTTTATAATTATTTTTACCCCTTTTAGTGTACCTATGTGTATACAATTTATAGTGCACGTGCGGGGGTATTCTTGGAATAGACGTCTTCTGTCTGCTTGTACGAATGTTGCAGATCCGGTGGCGTAGCGTAGCAGCTTCTGAATGGAGTTGTTCGCTGCTTCGTACAGGTAGACTGTCGTGCACTATTTGTTGATTTTTGTAGGCGGGTCATAGTGCACTAACTAATCTCCTGCCTTGGCCGTAGGGCTTGTACTTGTTGAAGTCTTTTGACATTCTGCTCGTATACGACATTTAGTGCATATGATGAATCCTCCACGACGGTCTGTAGATGGTTGCACTCGCAATAATTTGACCAAATTTGGTTGTGGGAAATCACTGCATTTGATCAGCACTGGATTGTTATTGATTGTAGGAGTATCATAACACTCATTAATTATCACTTGTCAACACTCATAGGCTTGTTGTGTCTATATGTAAGTTAGCACTGATCATCGGGTGAATTGCATTCATCACCAACTCTTCCCTGCCTATTGACTGACAAATTGTTGCACCGCTCACATGCATTTTAATGTCTATTTGTACCTTGATGTCAACTACGGGAATGTTATAATGTTCTTGCTATAATGATCTTGCAAATGTCTATCAGAAATCTTCTAGCATTGCAAGTCATTACTAATCAACATTGAAAATTTCATTCAACATAAGCCTCCATTGCTTATATGATTCAATTCATTTGATTAGATTGAATCTTGCATGATGAATTGGCTTTTCCATTGGAATGACGAATACTCATTGAAGACTTTGTGTTGTAAGCATGAGGATATTATTGTATCTCTCCATTTGATCCTTGTTGCATGATCAACGCTTAAGAATGAGAGCTAGAGAATTTATCCATCCTCAAGCATTGCTTGGAATTACTCTTCATTTATGGCTAATTATTGTTTTAATGACACTTGCATTCTAATTAACATGGAGGTCCTTCCATATTCAATTGAGAGCTTCATATTTTGATTGCAAGTACATTGTTTCATTTTTCAACTAGTCTTTTCTTATGAATAAAATGCATATGTTGGATGTCTATTTAACCATCAATCATGCTTGGCTATTGCTCCAATCAAGCCCAAGTTCAACTCAAATCTCCTTGCATTTAGTTCCATTGAGTTCAAGCTTTGTTTTGAACCCAATGAGCTAGTTCAATTCAAGTCCAAAATCATTCGAGTTCCATTTCATCAAGTTCGAGTTGTTAGTATTCAGTTTGTTTGGATCCCAACTTGAATTCTCAATTCGATTCAAGTAGTTCAAATTCAATTTCTTTGTAGCCCAACTCAAGTATTTTCTTGAATTCAAATTCAAATCTTTTGTAGTTCAGTTCGAGTTCAAAGAGAGTCCTCCATAAGTTCAAATAAAATTCAGGCTTCATATAAGCCTCTTCAATTCGAGTCCCCTGCTGTTTCGTAGAGTTCAAGTTCAAATTCTCTTATACCTTTTTCAAGTCCAAGCCTTGTCGGCTTAATGCTCCAATCAATTTCTTGTAGTCTTGTTCAAGTTTGATGTCCACAAGTACAAGTTTCAAGTTCTTTGTCATTTGCACATTTTTTCTTTTTTTTTTGGATTCAAGTTTATTTAATTCTTTTGATTTGAGTTCTGAGCAAAGTCCCAAGTCCTTGATTGTTCGAATGTCTCCAAATTTTGCTTTCTTTGAGTTCAAAAAAGGTCCGAGTGTAGCAACATTTCACCCGAAATTTCGGCAGCCTTCCGGCGTCTCCCCCGTTTAGGGGAAAACTACGGAAAACTGGGCCTATCCCACCACGCTAAGAAAAGCGTGTATGGTAGATGTCCTCTTTCGAGGACACCGTGGCCGTGTATTTTTCGATCCCCCACCACGCTAAGAAAAGCGTGTATGGGTATTTTTTTTTGAAAACATTTTGCAAGAAAATATATATATATTTTTTTTTGAAAGTATTTTACAAGAAAAGCAGTTATTTCCCCGCAAGCGGGTACTTATGAGTATCCCTCCTTCGTCGTACGCGTCGCACCGGGATCCCTTCCCACCACGCTAAGAAAAGCGTGTATAGGCGGGGTTTCCAAGGCGATACGAACATCAAAGAGGGATTTCAAGTGATCACCCGATTCGTTGAGAGCACCGCGACTAACTTCCTCCCACCACGCTAAGAAAAGCGTGTATAGGTGGTCGTTTCGTCTCGTTGCAAACATCGAAAACGGGTTCTCGGAGTTTAGGGTTTAGGAGTTATACCTGCGGTCGTCGGCGTTGGCACAAGGATTGAGGGAAAGAGAAGTATTTACTTATAATTAATCATAAATTAAATATATTTAGTTACATTTAGTATATAACTAATTACATTTAATACTAAAATTAATTACAAATTAGTGGGATCTAATTTATAATTAATTATAAATTAATTGCAATTAGTTATATTTAAATCATAACTAACTATATTTAATTTAAAACTAGTTATAAATAAACTATATTTAATTTATAATTAATCAAAAGCTAATTATAATTAATTATATTTAATATATAATTAATCATATTTAATTTTAAATTAATTATAAGTTAATGAAATTTGACTTATAATTAATTAGAAACTTATTATAATTAATTACATTTTAATATATAATTAATTATATTTGGTTTAAAATTAATTATAGATTAAAATAATTAACTAATTATAATTGATTTCAACTAATCATAATTAATCAACATTAGTAATTAATTATAACTAAATGAAATTGATTATAATTAAATTAATTAGATTCAAGCAAATTTTATACAGGATTCGTGCTAAATCCTGTTTGATTTTCCCCATAAGTCTCACATAGGAATAAATCTCCCATTTCCCTCATTTGGCTTAGCAGTTCCACGGGATGTGGCCGAATGAGGGTGAAAGGGAGAGTTACCTTCACAGCAAGCTTGCTCCCGTTCTCTGCTTCCGCTCAAAATGTTGTAACTTCCGTTCAGACAGGAAGGAAAAGCCGGAGAAGGAGCGAAGTCGACCGAGCACGACGGAGCTGGAGGCGACTAGGGCTTTCGGCAAGGTAGGTGGATTGCTCTCTCTTCTCTCTCTCTCTCTCTCTCTCTCTCTCTCTCTCTCTCTCTCTCTCTCTCTCTCTCTCTCTCTCTCTCTCTCTCTGCGGGCTGAAGAAGGAGAGGGAGTCGGCGTCGGACAGGGAAGTGGAGGTCGGAGCTTCAGCGGCTGACGGGAAAGGAGGGAGGAGGAGCTCGGCTGCGGCTTGGGGCCGGGAAGGAGGAGAAGTGGAGTTCGGGAGGAGAAGCCGAGACCGGGAGAGGAGTCGAGAGCGCTCGGCTTCGTTTTATAGCCGCGAATGGGGCAGCGATCGAGAACTCGTCGCAAGATTTACGGGAAATGACGCAAACGGCGCCGATTTCAGCCGAATTCGCGACAGAGTTCGTGGATCCGCCGATCATAAGGCATGTACGCTGGATTTCTAGTTTCTTTCCTTCTTGCGTTTTACACAGAGGTTAACATCAAATAGGGTGCCAAAATCAAGAAAGTCAATCATATCGTCACTACATTCATTAAAAATTCTATTGAAAAATCTCATCTACCAATACATTGAACATCCTTCTCAAAGAATAATACTCCTTAATGCACTTCATTTCAACTAAATCAATATTGCTCCAATCTCTTTGTTTAGCTATATATATTTCACCCTTTTTGATATCTTATCTATTATATAAAATACTAAAAGCTAAATTCTTAGTATTAAATATTATTTTCTTATAATTCCTACAGGCCTTTCTATATCTTTGTCAAAATTTTCAACTTTTACATCTAAGCTAATTTTTCTAATAAATCTTTTTAATTTTTATCTTTTCTTATATATTTTAATTCCATCACCAACTATTTTTATTATAAGGCCTTTTTTCTTTTGTTTTTTTGAGCATATATTTTATAATATTTTAATATCACTAACTATTTATTCCCACATAAATAACTTTCCAATGAACAACCAATATTGAGATCTTGAATCTTATTTTTAAAAAAAAATTTATTGACATCATTTAAATACCCTAATTTAATCCTAATACAATATTTTACTTTATTTTTGATAATAAAATCCATACGATCTATTTTTCTTATAAGAAAATAATTAATCTAAATTTTATTATATTCGTTCTAATAAGTGATGAGATACTCATCTTTTTTCTTAAATAAAGTCAGCAAATATAAAATCATAATCTACAGCAAAATTTAATATGATCATGCCACATTTATTAGTCGATTCAAACTCCTAGCCATCATAAATATTTTTAAAATATTTTATCATTCAACCAACATATAAATATAAGTCTCCGCAAAAAAAAAAAATCTTTATACAAAATGCATCTTTTGTATTAATTCATTTAAGTCAATTAAAAATTTTATTTTTAAACATAATCTAAACACTACAAGAAAATTTGTAATTTCTGACAGACCAAATTCGGACAAAATTTTAGATAGAAATACCAATGGAAACTTTTGTAGGAAAAATTAAAGTCTTACCAGCAAAAATTATGCCAAAATAACCGAAAGATAAAGTCTGAAAAAAATTCTACCATGTCCAATTAACACCGATAGAGTTTCTAGCGGTATTTTTGAAAATTTTGGCGTACGCTAAAAATTATGCAAGTTAGAGCTCTACTTTTGACCCGCAGCCTTCCCCTCTCCCATTTACCTAATTGTGGATAATGAATGACTTTCAACCACATGGTATGTTATCATGTTGGAGTACTGCAAAAAGTTAGCTTAATTATATTGCATGGAATTTATTAAATCATTCACATTAAAATAGGAAGGCAAGATTATGTGATTTGATTATCAATGTATGGAGCATCCTAAAAATTATCCATTCAAGAGAAATTATGATACTTTCATGAATAACATAGTTGAAAATCACATCAACCGTCAAGATTAAGTGATGACTAGATATTGAAAAGAGTTACATGCTACCTGTAATTATTGATGCTCCTATGTTAGTAGGGTATAGAATTCCAAGTTATACAGGAGCATAACTAGATAAAGAAGATTTTTTTTGGAAATTATCATATTGGAGAACAAACTTAACCAGACATAACTTAGATGTCATGCATATTAAGAAGATTTTTTTTTATAACATATTCAATATTACAATGTATATGAAAGGCAAATAAAACAATAACTCGATTGCAAAAATAGATCTTAAGGAGTACAGCAGGAGAAAACATCTTAAACTCAAAGATGGTGGAAATAACAAATTGTGAAAGCCAAAAGATCCTTTTCTTGCTCACTTTAGAATTGAAACGAAGAGCATGTGAGTGGGTCCATAGCTTAAAATTGTTAAATTGGCATGCTTCAAACATATCTAGATGAGTAGATATGAGATCAGGATACTATTTTGTATGAAAAGTCATGATAGCCGCATCTTCAAGGAGTATTGTTGCATGTATCATTCAATTTCTTACCATATTCAATCTTAAACCCATTGACTAAACTTAATATTTTTTAAAAGATTTATGTTCAACAAAATTGGACGAGGAGGGATTAACACTGAGTGAGCACAATACACACTAGCTCCTTCCCCTTTATTACAGTAAAATCACTACTAATGAGTTAAAGCTCAATGAAATACACAACCATAGTATAAGAAATAAGAAACATAAAATTTTTGCATTCAATTATAAATGATATCTAAATTTAAGTATGAATCATAAAATGATATAAATAACCAATGCATAATAATATCAATCACTTTCAGAATTCTTTAACCATCCACATATTCTTTAGTCTGTTTATTTTTCATTACCTTAGACAAGTCATAGGATGATTATAAGCTTGTGCGCTTACATCTCTCTTCTTCAAGATTGGGTCCAAATTCTCAACTTTTAGAAGTGAGAGTTTTCTAATTCAAATTTGGGTCCGAATTCCCAACTTTTAAAAATGAGAAAGTCGGGTACTCATGTGTGGTCCCTAAGGCTAACATCATCTAGTCTTTCTGCTTCTCATTTTATTTTTTATATATCTTTCATGAAGCTTCACATTTTTCATAACATACACATAAATATCCCGTAACTCAGCTAATGAACCAGTAAATAAATACATAATTAAACTGGAATTAATGCTATCATAATCATATAAAAATGTTGTTACAATTACATAAAAATGTTATTATTTTATAGGCCACAGTTTGGGTATCTCACCTCGTTCTCTAGGATAATGGGATAAACTTGTTTGCCTAACATGCAACAACTTTTTTTCCTCATGTATACAACCTAAAGCATAAATTGTCATTTATAAATGAATTCTAATAACAACATTCAGTCTATATAAAATCTTAAAAGAATTTACCTCAAATAAATTTGACATTCAATTCAACCTTCGTTCCTCTCCTAACATCTTTCCCCTGCTTCCTTTTCCTTTCCTTTCCATTTCTTACCTTATTGTTTTCAGCAAACTGCAGCAGCCCTCGCCTCTATTCTTAACTGAATTCAGCAAACAACAACTGATTTGAGAAAACTGCAGCAGCCCTCAACATTTTTCTTTGCTAAAACCAGCAAACAGCAGCTGATTTCAGCAAACCGCAGCAGCCCTCACCTCTTTTCTTAACCGAATTCAGCAAACAGCAGCTGATTTCAGCAACTGTTTTCAGCATTCAGCAAACACTACAGCCTTTGATTGTGTATACCTTATTATTTTGTAAATATTTTCTCTCCCAGCAGCCGCAGCAACAGCCGCCCGCTCAATTTCCACGCTTCTCTGCTCGTAGACCGCTGTTGCTTCAAAATCCAGAGAACGGGTGGGAGGAATGGAACGGAGAAATGTTATAGTGCTTGATATACTAATAATTTAATACACTAACACTTCACTAACCTACTCCATTAACCATTTCCCTTAATGCCAATCGTGGGATTAGGATCAGCCGATGCATGTTTATATTAGTGGATGGGTTAATGATTATGTTAGTAGGTCGGTTAATAATACAGTAACCATATAATAACTTAACATGTAATTGAATAATTTAAATTTAATTAAAAGGTAATTAAATAACTTTAGTTTAACTAATAGGACATGCTCGTATATGTATTATTAAGCTTGTAATTTATGTATACTTCTATATATCAAAATGCTCAAAATTAAAAATAGAATTTAATAAAATAGGTTTGATGCTTTCCGGATGCATGATAAAATGGGGTAAATCCTGGGGAAATTTTTATGCCAAAAATCATGCTTACATTTTTGGAAATTTTGAGTATTATAAACTTGATGTTATGTGGTATTTTATGCAATTCCTATATTTTATATTGTTTTATTCCTGTGGTGTTTCGATTTCAATTTTATTTCATACAATTTATGATTTGTCACTTCACACTATGTGCAATTTTTTATTTTATATGCATGTTAATTTGTTACTTCATAGTTTAAAAAAAAGTTAATATGTCATATTTTAACATAATTAATTATTATGCAACACTTTTAACTTTTATTTACACTCTATGCAATTTTTGGATTTTAAATCTTACGCCTCGCCTCACAAACGGAAAACACCTCAACACCCGATTGCATAATTTTAAACCTTGGGCTACATTAACACAATTTGGATGGGATATCGTTCTACTAGCCCCATAGATAATGTGCTCTTATTGCAAGCAACTTGGCATCTTGGAAGAGTAAGAAAGGATGTTGTCGCTATGTCAATTACTATGATTAAATATAAATTAATTGTAATGACCAATTCTGAAATGATATGGCTGAAATAATTTCTACAATAATTAAAATTTGAAGAAATAAGCAAGATAAAGTTTACTTGTGACAGTCAACCAACATAGCATTTTACCTCAACTCAATTTTTTATGAGAGGACTAAATACACAGAAATAGACCATCATTTTATGAAAAAGTAATAATATTTTAAGGAGATTATAATTGCTTTTTGTTACCTTAAATGAACAACAAGTATATTTATTCAATAAGCCTCACATTAGTCCTTAAATAAGCTAGATTTGAAAAAAATTTCAACATATGATTTATGTGCTCCAACTTGAACGGGTTTATGGAAATTATAAGGTTAGTTTAGTTCTATTTAATACAGCTGCTTTTAATGCCATTAGGTGGTGTCTGTGAGTCTTCCTCGTATAAGGGCATCTCCAACCGATAACTTCATTTTTCACGGCAAAGTAACCCAAAACTCCAAAATGACGTGGTGATGCTCCAATCGAACGACATTTTAGGTGTTTCTAGGAAGGTAAACGATCGCTCTCCCTTTCGCACGTTTTTCCGGTTGAGAGCAGAAAATGGCGTGAGTGAAAATGGCGGAAATTTTCGCGTTCGGTTGGAGCGACGGAACGACTCCATACACTCGTTTAGCGTTCGGTTGAAGATGACCTAAATAACCACCAAGTTCGGCAACATATATGTTCTCCCGAAATAAATGAATATCAAACATCTAATAGAAAATTTAGTGATCCAAGCTTTTCCTGAAAGAATGATCTATGTAAATCTTCACAATAGTTTTCTACCAAAGAAAATGAAAATCTAAAACAAAAATTATCGCAAAAAGAAATCACATTTAACGTTCCTGATTTTATCAATAACAGAAGGCTTAAACGTACATCGAACCATTTGGAAAAGCCCCAAAAATCATTAAGAAAGCAAGTTAACAAAGCTCGTGTCAAAAGATTAATCTATTTTATTTATCAAGGCCACCTCATGTAGGTTTCAACAACCAAGTTTATGGTTGAACATTTACTTAGACGACAAGAAGAAGTTGGCAGAAATATTCATTTGGATATTAGGATATTGCTGGTCTAATTTAAAGCGTAAAACAGCGAGTAGAATAAATTATTTAAATATATGTTTCATCAAGGGTGATGATTAAATCAATGATGATGCTAGCAGTAATAATAATAATGCAATCAAATATGCAACGGAAAATAGTACCTTCAATGGACTAACTACTGTGTTTTCCTTGCAATGTTCCAACTGTATGCTCTTTAATCTAGCTGCAAGAAGCATGCACTGAAATCTGTGCATGACTGAAGGAATGAAGGTAAACGCCCGTAGAGTATTCACAGAGATAGGTGACATCAGAACTACACAAAGTTCGGCGGGCAATTCAACAACTTTGTGGCCTGATACTGCGTATACAAGGAAAGCTTGGTTAAGATAGAAGAAACAAAGCAATAAGAAGCCAATAAAAACTAAAGGTGCAATAAAGCTTATAAAGTAAAAGCTGAATACTAGATACAGTATAGAAGGATTTAGCAAAAATATAAAAATAAAAAAAGCACCAAGTGTACAGATTAATCCTAATCAGATAAACAACTCACATTAAAACTATCCAAGATAAAACAAACATGAATCATCATAAGAAATAATAAGAAAAAAACATACCAGTTCAATAATAAAAATGACATTTTTTTTGCATTTAATTGATGTGAATTTCTAAGTCTACAGCTAATGAAGTTTTTGAAGCATTGCATTACAATAATTTTTTTTCTTTATATTTTCTAGAGGTTGTTTGTAATAAGGGATCATTGATGGGGACATCAGTTGGAAAGTCTACCGTCGACGTGGCCGTAGATCTACGGCCACGATTTACCCGATGTATTCTGATTTTAGTATGATCATTTTATTTTGATGTATTTTTATTTCTGCATTTTTCCCTTTTTACCATTGCTTGAGGAATTGAGTCTTGTAGCCCCTCGAGGGTATTTTAGTCTTTTATTTTATGTCATTGTATTAGGCTATTTATAGCCTTCTTCTTGTACTTTTAGGGGTTAATGAATGATATTGAAAATTTTCCTGCATTTTGTTTTCTTGAAGCTTTTTGTGAGAGAGCTTGAGAGTTTGAGAGCTTGGTGGAGCCTAGGAGAGGCCACCCGTCGTACCCAACAGTCACCACCGGTGGCTCTTGGTCTATCCTCCCCCTTATTCCCCCCCCCCCCCTTTCCAACGTCCACCTCCGGCCATCCCCCACCGCCACTCTCCACCACCTAACATCACCCTCCTAGCTAAATCTCCCAAAACCGCCCCCTCCCAATCATCCCGCCGCCCATCCCCTTAACCGCCGGCCCCCCACTTCATCCACCCACCTACTCCCGTTAACGACCGGCTCCTTTGCCGCCTCCTCATGTATTTTCAAATTTGAAATTTGAAAATTTTGATGAGGGAAAGTTTCCAAATTTGTCCGGTGCCAAATTAGGAAAGTTTCAATGAGGTTTCAATTTCAAAATTAAATTAAAACGGATTTGAAATTTTTTCTCATTAATTTGTTGGAACTAATTAGGAAACCCATTACTCTCTCCCCAAACCTCCTCCCCCCTTCATCATGCCGCCGGCCCCCCTTGATGGTCCCCCCTCTTTAATGCCTCATTAGAGCTCTTAATTACATGTATTTGAAATTCAAATTTCAGAAAAATTTCCCTCCACTTTTACTTAAAATCTGAGAATAATTTTGGTATGAAGATTATAGTATATTTTCTTCATCCCAATTAGTTCTCTCATAACCCTAGCCTCTTCCTCCCTCTCACCCGTCCACCCTCTCTCTCTTTTCACTCCCTCTCAAGGTGTATCTCCTACATTGATTTGAGATGGGAGATCGATCCGGAGTTTGAATCTGGTTTTGGTGTACGAAGGCTAAGATCGCATGGATCTCCTCATTGGCCTTCCTCGAATTGACTCCAACCATTGTTGATTCAAAGAGAAGACCACTTACCAATTGCTACTCATTGTGATCAAGACTAGGGAAGAGAAACTAACGGAAGGTTCGTAGTAATTCACGTCATTTCTCCGAGAAGGTGATCTTCTTCCTAGATCCATTTATTTTTCAAATTCTACTTACCTTATTGAGATTTGTTCAAACAAGAGATTGTGTCTACTTATTGCCATCCATTAGTATTCATAGGAATTGTTACTTCTTTGCTCCTAGACCTCATTGTTATAGTTTGGTTAAGTTGGAAACTACTACTTATGCAATGTTTTAATTCTTCTAAATGTTTTGATGTGGTTTAGTCTCTTGTGTGGCTTAGCCTAAGCGGAAGCAACCGTTTATTTGTTTTACGTTGTTGTTTTAATCGCTAATAACGAAAATCTGAAATTGTTCTTAAATATTTTGTGCAAGTTTCCGATTTAGCATATAGTTCTACATCATCTAGTTCTACAAACATGAATCATCATAAGAAATAATAAGAAAAAAACATACAAGTTCAATAATAAAAATGACATTTTGTTTGCATTTAATTGATGTGAAGTTCTAAGTCTACAGCTAATGAAGTTTTTGAAGCATTGCATTACAATAATTTTTTTTCTTTACATTTTCTAGAGGTTGTTTGTAATAAGGGATCATATTTTAGTGAAAATATTGATCAAAGTTGCGATTGTGCTGTCAGATGTTACATATCAAAATTGTGTCACAAAGAAATTGCATTTGTAGTCCAAGTTAATTCTATGGCCAAATTTTGGATCAGGCATTAACGAATCGTTAATGAGATTTAGTATGCTGTTATTTGTAAAAGTTGTTATGATAATTAAGGGTATTGTTGTTAAATAGAAAAGAAAGGAAGGGAAATAGAGAAAGAAGTTTAGGAGAGAAAAGAGAATTTGAATGGAATGAAGAAAAGTACACTTGAGGTAATTTATAAGATATTCATATTGCTTGTTTTGTTTATTTTGTTTATTTATTAGCATATGTAAATGAAGAAATGTATGTTCAGGTTGTTTACAAAACGAAAATGATTCAAAGTACTTTGGGTGAACTAGTTGACCAAACTGTTCTGAAAAATGATGTGAGATACTCAAATAATGTTATAGGAAATAGTAACTTTTATATAATTGCAACATCACATTGTTATATTTATGATAACATTTTATTCCTGTTTATATATGTATATATATGTTGATTTGTTGAATAATGATTATCATATCACATTTTATGATTGCTAGAAGAAAAGATATTGGAAATGTGTAATAAGTCATATATGAGGGATATGCCCGCATAAGTAAAGACGAAAGACCTGATGAGGTAAGACTAAACTCAAAATTTTAAAATTTTGAAATTCGGACCCAACAATAAAATGAGAGAGCAATTTTAATTTTAAAAGTTGGGAATTCAGACCCAATCTTGAATAAGAAAGCTGGAAAGATGCAGAAGCTTATAGCACATTAATTTTCATTAATTAATGTGCTATAGGCTTATGCACCTTTAATATAATGTGCATAGCCATTTGGCACATTTACATCCCTGGTCATCACCTAGCTCATACGCCGAAAGGAATCATTGATAAAGTTTAGACTAATCCAATAAAGCAATTATAAATAGCCCCTTAATCTTAAAATTGAACCTTATAGAATCAACTTTTTAGGATCAAAATTCATTCCTTTTCTCTATTTAGGTTGATCTCGTCAAAATTTTTGCCTTCCCTGCATAGGCCATCATAATCTATCAATTTGTCTTACATGATATGTCATTTCAATGGCCTCTTTCAATTAAATATCATTATCATAGACATATAATTTTTTTAGAATTTATAATCACGTGTTATCAATTATTATGTTTAATATGCATCAAGAGTAGACTTGATACAACAAAATCAACATCTATGCACATAAATAAATATTATATTCTATAAAAACATTCTTAATTGTAAATAACTTAAATATTTTCTTAATAGTTGATCTCATAAAAATTCATTAGACTTATCAAGATCATGTAATGTTCAATATGAAAAAATATCTACTTGTATACACAATCATTCAATCAAATTATAGAATTTAACAAATATTGTTCCAAGAACAATTTGCACCCTATATTAGAGATTGAGTATCTCACATGAATTATAAGGTCTTCGGAATGAATTTTCTTATTTCTATCTACGCGACATCTTATTCTTTCATAAATAACGTATTGACCATAATTTTCGTGATTTAAGAAATTGTTTTAATTTATCACATCGAAATTAAATCAATTAATTGTTGACCCCTATATCTCAAACCACGCGAGAACTAGTGAATAAAATGATACGTGCCTTGACGCCACATGTCACTTGAAGGGTCAAACGACCTCTGATTGCCAAACAGACGGCGTCGTTACGGTCAGGACGTCGAATTAAGCTAGGTCAAGGCCCGTCGCAATCGAATCGGACGAGATCAGTCAAAAAGAGATGACCAACATCCGAAATTAAAGCACGAAGTTGATCAAATGACGTCGGATTGAGAAACGGGCTTCGTCGTTGTGTTCGGAATATCGTCAATACTCTAAATGCACTGCTAATTTGTTTGAATGAGGTTATGCGCACAAATCAAGGAAATTCCAAAGCGACAACATGCATTTCGAGGGAATTAGGCCTCGATGTCACCCTAACAACGTCGATCTCAAAACGGACTACATCGTTGCAACCGGAACATCAGCAATAACATAAATCCTCTATTAATTTGCCTAATTTTGATATTCGCCAAATTCGACACATTAAACGAGGCATTCGACACCTAAATCGAGAAAATAGCACGCATAACGAGGTAATTTTCAGTTATGTCATTTTGAATTAATGCATGAATGACTAAAACATTAATATAGCATTATCCCAATAAAATTTTTACAAAACAACAGAACCAAACAGAAAAAAAAATGTCAAATGCATTAAAATGCAATGCCTTGTCAGGACGAAATACCTCGTTCTGTCAATCCGCAATGAGCTGTCCTCCGACTCCGGTTTTGTCGTAAAATTGAAAACGGAGTGGAGGAGATTCTGTTCGGCAATCTTTCTTCCAAGCTCCAGCAAGCAAAATCGCAAGCCTTGCTAACTCCTGATCTCCCTTTTCTCCCATCGTTTGCCGAAGCCACAACTAACCAACAGTCTCTTCCGTCCAGCCCAAGCCTCATATTCATTCATGCCTCCGGCTCCTTTAACAGAAACCGAGAGCGCAGCATGACCTCCGCTATGCTTTCGGAATAGCTGGATGGAACACAGAGCAAGGTGATCGGTGATCCCTTTATTCGACTCCAGCAACTCTGTCCGAACTAGAGTTCGGACCTCGGCAGTCACAGCCGCCCACTTCCGTTGCATGCTAGTCTTCATGCTGGGACATGCTTCCGAACTCACCTGCTGAACCGGCCTCTATACACTGTATTCCAGCCCTCAGACCTCCGTCTTTTCCCAACCTACACTCAGTCAAGGTTTCAACCTCACAATAACAACCTGAACAGAGCTTTTGGTCCGTCAAAACCCCACCTTTGCCTGCCATTCAACTGGGCTGCAAATCTCCAGGACGCTACAACATGCTAGCCGTTTGATCCAGCCACCTAGCAGCTCTTCTCACGTGAAAGGGAGTTTGTCCAACCAGTTTTATCGAGTTAAATCCCAACTCCCTACCTCACAAGCCCACTATCCTCCCGATCTCAATGCTGGACCGATCAGAGCTTCTCCACCGAATTTTCTACCAAAGCCTGTCTCAAATCGGAGTGCTCAAGTGCTATCAAATCTAGACCCTGCTGAAATGGCAGAGTTTCCTGAAGAACCCTCCTGATTTTTTTTTTTTTTTTTTGTGGCGAGGTCTTATGTAACAGTTTGGTGATAACTCGTGGATGAAGAAAGCTGGAATCCAGTGAGATTGTTTACTTCAACTTTCCAAAGATTTCTGATGGCAAGATATATGGGAGACAGTGGGCTAACGGATGATTCTATAGATTCATTTCAAGAGCTATCTAATTGTTCTTATCAGCACTGATAAGGATGGCTGCATCTGCTTTAGTGCATTTGGAATTTTTCAGATGGGGAAAATTAACGAAGACTTTGCAAGTTTATGGTCTGAATGCCCATGGAACGGAGATTTAGAGTATGCAAGAACTGTTTGTGATCAGTTAGACGTTCCTTAGAAGTTGTAATTTTTTTTGGGGCATTTAGGTAATTTAAGGCAAACTCACACACAACGCATACACAAATACTCTAATTCTAGACCTCTTAGTTGGAAGCCTAAGCTCTCAACCAACATGCCAAGGTGAGCTGTGTAAGTCGTACATTTATCAGATGAATATTGGAGGAATGTGGTATCTCACATTGTTGAGAAGTATCATGTTGGCCGCACTCCAGATCCTGATGTCCTTTGCAATACAAGAATCAAGTTAGGTGTATTCTTAGAAGCAATTGAAAACATGGGGTTCGATTACACTGCTTCTAGTGATTATGCATATGTGAATCACTCATCCTATAGTGCACACAGTGGATCTTTTGTCTTGGCATTGTCAAAGGATATGCTGAAAGATCAAACTTTTTTTCTTAAATTGTCCCAATTTCAACTTAGACGTCTTCTGTTTCCTCTTGGTTGTCTCCCAAAGGATAAAGTACGTTATCTGGCCACCCAAATAGATCTTCCTAACAATGAGAGGAAAGATTCTCAAGGGATATGTTTCCTTGGAAAGTTTAAGTTCAGTGAATCTGTTGCCAGGCATATTGGAGAGATGGAAGGCTTATTGCTAGAGGCTGAGAAAGGAAACTAGTTGGGAAATCATAGGGGTTGCTGGGCTGCAAGTAAGATTCAAGTCCAGTAGGATTTAGTGAATACTGTGAAGTTGGATTTATCAAATTCTAAGGTGGTAAGAACATGTGGTGAAGGAGTGAAAATGAAGTGATAAAGGATGCATGCTTCAAAATCAATATGAGACTGCTGAAATCAGATGTACAAATGCAATTCTAAAGCAACGTTCATTTTCCGCCACCTCATCCTCATATCCTTGTCATCACATCACCCCAAAGGTATAAATTTCCAAAACTCATATTTCTCATTCTCATCGTTTGCGGCGGACCGGGGAACCATATATACGAGCTCTCGTAGCACGGTGGGAGGGAGCTCGGTGCGATGCCAACGATGAGGCGGGTAATCACTTTAAATCTCGTTTTCGGTGTTTGCAATGAGCCGAAGAACCACCTATACTCGCTCTAGTAGCACGGTAGGAGGGAGCCCGGTGCGACGCATATGGCGAAATGGGTGACCCCATACACGCTCTTGAAGCATGGTGGGGAGAGCCGCTTGTGTCCTTCGTACAGGTACTTTTGAAGACCCCATACACGCTCGCGTAGCGTGGCGGGATGTACAGCCCGGTGTCCCCCGACATCTACCATATACGCTCGAGTATGTGATGGGATGACCCAGTTTCTCGTGGTTTTCCCCTAAACATGGGAGACGTCAGGAGGCTGCCGAAATTTTCAGTGAATCATGGACCCGACTTGGACAAAATGTGAACAATTTGAACTTGAACTCATATTTGTATTTAAGCAAACAAAAGGATTTTAATTCAATTTAAAACAATAAATGAGCTTGCTGTGGGCTCCGAAAATTCGGCTCCGGCCTCCGCACCGCTGTTTGTTTTTCTTTGACGAGAGAGTTTTAACGGAATTATGTTCCGGGATAAATTTTGGAAGCCAGATGGGTTTGTAGATAAGATACTACCGAGAGATTTCAGCCTCATTTGGTGATGACTTTATAATCTAAGTTAGGGTTTCCTATAGGTGCAAGCCCCTATAGTTAATTACCCCTCCCGGTGACGAGAGAGAACTTTTGATTAAGGCTAGTCGTCAATCAGATACATAAAGATACGTGTTATCTGGCATATAGTAGCAGCATAGGTTTGGATTTGGGAATTGAGTTTAAAGATTTTGGAGGATTTGATATTTAAAATAGAAAATTGCACCATCTTGCACTTAAAGCGGATGGTGGGGGAATGGATGATGGACCCGATCAAGATCCCATGGTTCCGTCGTCCCGGGCCATCGTGATCCATGGTCTACTTAGTCAGAGGAGGTAGTCGACCCAACCTGACAGAAGGATCCTTGTCGACAGCCATGGGTTGCTTCGTCCAAAGAAACCTTGTAGACTTGGGGTGAATGTTTGTCTAAGGGGACAAACTTGAATCCACCTTAGCTAACAAAGGGCTTTGTGCCCTATCAATCATATCCTATTGATTCATATCTCATGCCACTAAGGAGCGTATTGGCTCTGGTCATAACCGGTATTTCGTGGTGCCATTTGGCGGCAAAACCACTTGGTTCAGAGGGCCCCGGGTCATAAACGTTTATCCTGCGATGCCATTTGGCAGCAAAACCGTCGGCTAGAGGACATACCACGTCCTTAATGGCAGGAGATTGTTTGAGAATGAATCATAGTGATATTTTCGACTAGGCATTAGCTCTATGTGAGCTAAAGTAAATTTTGATTTGTCCACCTCGGCAAACTGTTGCGGCGAGGTGAATATATTTTGATTTAAGTGGTTGATGATCTTCAATTTTAAATATTTCAGAATTTGAGATTTGTTGGATTTTGGACTTTGTAGAGTTTTGAATTTTGAATAGATTTTTGGGAGGCATTTAAAATATTGTAGTTAACCCCTCCGATTGAGATTTGCATTCAACACGGCCATCATTGGCATGTTTGGGATCATTTCTCTTTATGGATTGAATCTCGTCAACTCTGTCGAGTTGTCGACAGAGGATCGGATTTCGTAGGCTTTATAGCCTTCAGAATGAATTTCTTTTATTATAGACCTTAAAGGCCTAATATGAATGTATAAGATAAATATTCCGGTCGACTTCGTGATCGCATATTTATCCAATGATTCGAACCCTGTCCACTCCTATTTACCTGTTTAGGAGGATCGGGTTTCGTAGGCTTCGTGCCTTCATAATGAATTTCTTTTGTTATAGACCTTGAAGGCCGAATATGAATGTATAAGATAAATATTCCGGTCGATTTCGTGATCGCATATTTATCTGATGGTTCGAACACTGTCCACTCCTATTTACCTACTTAGAAAGATCGGGTTTCGTAGACTTTGTGCCTTTGTTTGGGAATCTTCTTTGTTAAAGGCCTTGAAGGTCTAATATGAATGTATAAGATAAATATTCTGGTCGACTTCGTGACCGCATATTTATCCGATGATTCGAACCATGTCCACTCTTATTTACCTGTTTAGGAGGATCGGGCTTTGTAGGTTTTGTGCCTTTGTTAGTGAATTCTCATTATTATAGACCTTGACGGCCTAATATGAATGCAATAAAACAAATATACCGATCGTTGCGACCATATAGTTGTTTGTTGGTTCGAACCTTGTCAACTCCTATTAATTCGTATAGAATGATCGGGTTCGAATTTGAATTCACTTATTGACCCGTGCAGCATCCTTAGACGTCACGTGTATACCAATAACACGCTCGCCGGGGCCCATGCGAGTCATGATTGTATTTTTTTCTTTAGTGTACCTATGTTTATATAATTTATAATACACGTGCAGGAGTATTTTATCATATTTTGGTTGTGCGGATAATTGTCGTTTAAATTGACAACATTTCATTTGAGAGCCTATACACACCTTTTGTCCACTAGTATGAGTGTTGCGGATCCGTTGGTGACGTTGTCTGGATGTTATGAGGCACCTCATCATCTTGATGTTGACTCCCCTTTTCTCATTCACCGGGGAGATTTCTCTAGGCTTTGAAATCAGTGACTGCAACTCCTTTCAATCTCTTTAATATCGTAGGCTTATTACTTCCAGAGTTTGTGGACACCAGAACTATTTTCTTCTTAGGTATAGGATTAAGAAGAGACTTTGGAACACCAGGAAGTTTAGTTCTAATTTGTTCAAGCGTCCCTTCCGTACTTGTGTCTACAGTTGTTCGTTGTACTTACTATAGATTCACTATTGCTATCTACAAGCAGTTCGTATTCATTTGCAGGGACTCGTTGTATCCACTACGACCACTTGGAAGTGTTCATAGAAGAGCCATTATTGCCTACATTGTACCCACATTTCACCAATCTCAGGTGGTTTGATGTATTATGCTTGTTCGTATGGACGAGTATTTCACTATCAAGTAATAGTGTTGTCTTCTTCAATCAACAGGCATTTGTAGGAATTATCATAGGAGTTTATTACACCATACTTATACATGTTTGTGATGCATTACAAATCATTCACACTTTGCTCACAAACATGTGTTGAACATTCAACAGGCCTCCTACAAAGATTTGTTAAGTACTTGTACTTGTTGCATATCAAATCTTTTTAGCTTGTAGAAGACAGATGCATCTAGTTATCACTACTCTATCATAGGTTGTATATGCATCTTAACACTTGTGTTGGACTTCTTGCACCCTCCTTGTTGTGTGCACATTGAGTCTTGAAATTTTATTGCATTTGTTTGACATTGAATTGTTGCTGCTTGTGCGCATGTCGTTTGATAATTCTTTGCATTTCAATCATTATGATTGTTCTTTGACACTCGTTAGAGATCTTATGCCACAGCTTACACGTAAAAACTCTTGTTCGTTTGTCAAGCGAGTTATAATTGGAATTGATACTTAGTTTGATTTGGAACTTTTGTATTTGCTTAAGCAGAAGTCCAAATTCAAGTTCGAATGTTCAAATCCACAGGTTCCTTGTATTCAATCTGGTTCGAGTTAAAAATACATGTTCACCTGCTTGTTCAGGGCCTTTAAAAGTCCTTGCAAGTTCAATTTCATACTCAAATTGATTTGAATTATGGTTCCAATTTGATTTTATTTCATTTGGGTTTGCCTTTAGAAATCATTTAAATTTTATTCAGATTTAGGTCCACAAGTCCACTATTCATTTGAGTCCAAGTTATGTACTTTAAGTTCAAGTACGACTCCTCTGTTGTCCTTCGTATCGTTGCTTAAATGATATTTTCAAATTGTCCAAGTCTTGTGTACTTCAGTGAAAATTTCGGCACGCTACAAGAGCGTATATGGGTCCTTCAACAGTACCCGTACGAGAACACCAGTAGCTCTCCCCACCACGCTGCAAGAGTGTGTATAGGGCTTACCCACCTCGTCGTATACATCGCACCAGGCTCTCTCCTACCGTGCTATAAGAGAGCGTGTAGGTGATTCCCCGATCCGATACAAATGCCGAGAATGGGATTTGGAACATTATACCTTGCATAGCAGTTGTTGGCGTCGATGTCGAAGCCGAAGACCGTCCCCACCACGCTACAAGAGTGTGCATAGGGCTTACCCGCCTTGTCGCACCGAATTCTCCCCCACCGTGCTACAAGAGCGCATATAGGGGATCCACCGGCGCGTCAAGAGCGCTGAGGGCGGGGTATAAGTTAGAAATTTATACCTTGGAAATCGGCGGACTAGCGGTGGAGGGCACGGAAATCAAGGCATGAGGAGCACTTTTCTCTTCAGCTTTTTTTAATTATTAAGTATAATTAATCTTAATGAATCATAATTAAGAATAATTAATTCATAATTAAATAAATTAATTAGGAATAATTATAATTAATAATAATTAACTAAATTAGCATCACTAATTATAATTAAAGTTAATTAATTATAACTAATTATTTTTATTAATTAATTATAATTTAAAAATAATTAATGTATAATTAAATTAACTAATTACAACTAATTATAATAAATTATAATCAACATAATTAATTATAATTAATTATATTCATAAATAATAATAATTATTATTATTATTAAAGATTTAATAATAATAATAATAATAATAATAATAATAATAATAAAAAATAAAATCCCCTTCTCTCGGTTTAGAGGATTTACGGGATTTGGCCGTGGAAATAAGCGCGAGGGAGAAAGTTACGTACGCAGCAAGCTCCCTGGCTTGCTTCCGATTAAAATGTTGTAACTTCCGACCCCAACAGGAAAGGAAAGTCGTCATTGGAGCCAAGTCAACCAGCCACGAAGGGATCGGAGAAGGGGAGCTCTGCTTCTTGCTTCCAATCAAAATCTGTAACTTCTGATCCAACTAGAAGGTCGTCAAAGGAGCAGAGTCGAATGACAATGAAGGTACTGGAGAAGCCGCACGAAAGGGAGGAAGCTACTTCAAAGAGGGCGAGCTCCCGTTCTTATTCCGATCAAAGTGTCGTAGCTTCCCAGCCGACCGAAAGGGGAAGTCGTCGCTGGAGTGGGGTCGAATAATGACGACGCAGCTGAAGAGGGCACACGAAATGGAGGTCCCTACACAGCCGCGAGCCGCCGTCCTTGCTTCCGATCAAATTGTCGTAACTTCTGATCCAGGCAGGAGGGAAAGTCGTCGAAGGAGCAGAGACGTTGTAACGAGAGAGCCGAAGCCTTCCCTCTCTCGTGTATTTAACGATGCGCGAGTCAAGCGGGATAGTGCGAGCGATGTGGGCGTAGAGCTCGAGTGACGTGCTGAGATCGTGGGATTGCAAGAGCCGGACAGGTGAAAAGATTTGGCCTCCTCTCTTTTTTTTTTATTTTGTACAGGTCAACACTTGCAAATCAAATGAGATGAAAAAAGACTTGAACATTTGAACAAAGTGCAAGAAGACTTGATTTGGGACCGCATTGGACATAAACTTAAACTTAACTCAAACTTGAGTTGGACAATAGAGGACTTGAACAAATGCAAAAGAGCTCGAACTCAAGGTTTGAACGAACTGAATTTGAACTCAATGTAACTACAAGAGACAGAGAACGAGCTTGCTACTTGGACAAGAAAGGATTTCAATCAATGTTGGACAGCAGAGAACTCAAATTTGACATTGGGATTGGACTCAAGTTCGCATTAAACTCAAATGACATTAAATTTAACCATAACTTGAACACAATAATCAACGAAGAACTTGATTTGAATAATGACATCAAAGTTGCGATGGGATGATAAGTTGTCTCTTTAATTTAAAGGCAAAGTTCAAATCTCATGCATACAAACAAGGACTCATGCATAAATTCACTTCAAATTTGACAAGGAATTTTTTAACGATGATATTTGACTTATAACATCCATCTCAAATCATGCTTACAAATGAGAAGATATGGTCCTAATAAGGCGTGCAAATATTGACAATGCATGATGAGCGCAATCCATCCAACATGTTAACATACAAGTGAATGCACTAAATCTACCTACAAACAACGGTACTAGTAGTGCTTCATAGAGAATGAATCCCTTATGGACAATAAAGATTGGTGTACAAACGGATGCGGTAATTCTTCATCCGAAACTAATGATGGATGTGAGGTACCACTTATGAATAAGTGATGTGTAAAACATGCTACAAACACATTCGAAGGGTGTACAACAATTCCATGTGAATAATAACTTATGATGATTGATATTTTCATACCTCACCCACAAGCAACAATCAATAGATATTGTGAGAAAGGTGGCAATGTGCTTACATGTGGAAATCCATAGATAATGGAAATTTAAAAGTATATACAATTGAGGGCAAGAAAAAATCGATAATGCAAGTTCACTATGTATGCTACAAGTTATTTCTAAGGAGGACGAAAAACTTGTAATGTTCACTATAACTTACACACAAAGTAGGAGATACGTTAGTGCACTACAATCCACCTGCAGAAAGCGATAAGTAGTACACAACGGTCTACCTGTATAAAGCAACGGACAACTCTATTCAGATGCTGCTACGCCACACCATCGGATCCACGACGCTCATATAAGTGGACAGAAGGCGTGTTCAAACTCTCAAATGGAATGTTATGTACGTTCAAATGATAGTTGCCTACATAACTGAAATATAAAAAATGCCTCCGCATATGTACTGTAATTTGTATACACATATGTACACAAAAAAAGGGTAAGGGCGATCACAAAACCCACATGGGCCCCGGCGAGCATGTTTTAGGGATACATGTGACGTCTAGAGATGCTTCACGGGTCAATAGATTTGAACCCGATCCTCCTAAGCAACTAAATAAGAGTCGACAAGGTTCAACAAATAATTATAAAATGCCTCCAAATAGCCGCATGGGCCCTGACGAGCATGTTATAAGTACACACATGACGTCTAGGGATGCTGCGCAAGTCAATAAGTGAATTTAAGTTCAGGCCCGATCCTTCTATACGGATCAATAGAAGTTGACAGGGTTCAAACCATCAAATAAATATATGGTGGCGGCGACCGATATATTTATCTTAATACATTCATATTAGGCCTTCAAGGCCTATAACAATGAGAATTCACTAATTAAAATATAAAGCCTATGAAACCTGATCCACCTAAGCAGGTAAATAGAAGTCGACAATGTTCAACAAATAATTATAAAATGCCCCCAAACACCTACATGGGCCCCGACGAGCGTATTATAAGTACATATGTGACGTCTAGAGATGTTGCGCGAATCAATAAGTGAATTCAAGTTCGAACCTGGTCCTTCTATGCGGATCAATAGGAGTCGACAGGGTTCAAACTATCAAACAAATATACGGTGGTGGCGACCGGTATATTTATCTTAATACATTTATATTAGACTTTCAAAACCTATAACAATGAGAATTAATTAATAAAGGCATAAAGCCTACGAAACCCGATCCTCTGTCAACATATCGATAGAGTTGACAAGGTTCATCCACAAAGTGCAAATATTTTTAAATGAAAATAACCTCGTACACCCCGATAAGAGCTGTGTTGAATGAAGATCTCAACCGAGGAGTTAACTCCAACCATTTCAAATGCCTCCAAACTTCCACAGAGTTCAAATTCCACTAATATAAACATTTTCAAATCACCTCATACACCCCAATGATAGTTGTGTTCAAAGTTTATCTCAACCGGAGGGATCACAAACACTTTCAAATGCCTTCCAAGTTCCACCCAAATACCCACAAAAAATTCAAAAATTTTAAAAAATCCCAAGATCCAGATATTTAAAACTGAAATATATCCATCAAACCACTTAAAGCAAAAATCCATCCACCCTCCACAACAGTTTGATGAGGTGGACAAATTAAAATTCACTTCAGCTCACACAAAGCTAATGCCTAATCGAAAATATCGCTATGATTCATTCTCAAATAATCTCCTGCTGGTAAGGAGGAGGAACCAACTAGAATCGGGCTCTTTTCACATGAGTTGGACATGCAGAGACTCAACAAGCCAAGCGAAGCACACAACTTTGTGATTTCTGGTGTAGATGAACAACTCGCCAAAGAGAGGAAGGCGGGTTGGGTCTGCAAACGAAGGCGGAAGGTATTGTGGGTTGGACGTCAACCCTGTTCACGCATGGAGCAGAAGTAGAGGGGATCGCTTTGTCCGATCAGGTTGCTTCCACGTGCAGAGGGGCTTGGTCAACGAAGATGGAAGAGCAAAACCAGCAATCGAGAAGAAGAAATCGTCGGAAGATTATTGTTCATGGAAAAAGGCCTCAGTTCAATTTCCATGACCTGAAATCTGAACGTCCGGTAAACATAGAAAAAAACTAGTTTGTTCTCTTTCAATCTGTTTTATACGACTGCTTCGACCACAACATCCATGACATGGGCAACATGGTTTGATTTTGAAGTGATGAGCATTAAGGAAATTGTGATTTGGATTTGATTGGCAACCGTTCTTCTTTCTGTTGCGCTCATTAAAATGGTAGAAGTCAACAAAAATGTGAATGCAAGTTTTTAGTAGCATATTTGTGTTCTATTAAATAAACAGCATCTTACCAGTATTATTTAAACGATTGATTAGATGCAAAAGAAGATTTATATGCCATACTATATTCATACATTGCCGTTTTGTTAAAAACTTAATTAACATTCTTATAATCAAAAGGGAACTCGTGACTGGATCATAATCCAAGCTAGTGCAAAACAGCAACAAGTTGAGTTCCTTATGCTTTAAATATAGTTTTTTTTTTTTTCTTGAGTGAAGCCGGTGTGCTTTCACTTGGCACATAATGCATCCTATCAACTCTTTCCAATGCTCTTTCCATGTTCAATCTCTTGCAGTAACCATCAACCAATGTGTTAAAGTTAAAATCATTAGGTAAGAAACCCTTTTGCAATAGCATTATTCCTGACGCTGTTGGCAAGGGACACATTTCCCATTTTACACAAACTATTGATTATGATATTGTAAGCCTAAGAATCAGGATTACAACCAAGTAGCTTGACTATTCCTCGTTGCTTCACTCTGATTTACTAGAATGGCTTCATCATTCATTGTTTAATTTGCTGACAGTTCATTGTTGTGTGTAATGAAGCTATATGTATTTAGATAATATACCACAAATTGTATGGATAGGTGTTCCTCAATCAAAGATTAATATTAATTATAGTAAATCATTAGCATGCTTCTTTTCCTTCTTCTTCTCTTTTCTTCTTTTTTTTTAATTATAGAAGAGAACATTTTCAAATCTCTAAAGCATTAAATAATGTGGATTTTTTTTTTCTTATAAACTCCAACAAGCACCTCTAAGTTTCTAAGAATAAAGTGCTCCTATAATTTCCTAAACCTTTAGCTTTCATTTTAAAAAATATGATTTAAAGTTGATCACATGTCCCTTGAAATTCACTAAGACCAAAATTTTGAACAGAAATTTTTCCAACTTTAATGTTAAAATATTAGTCAATGTTTTAATGACTATAAATAAACAATTAATTTAATCAAAAATATTCTCAAGTAACAAATGTTTGACATTACAGGAGCTTGCCCCTACGGGGCATCCGTACCCTAGAATAAAATAAGCCATATTCAATGAAATATTAAATAGGAAAAATTCTCGATTAAAAAAGTAAAATTATGAGTTTTATTATGAGTCTACAATAACAACAACATCAAACATTTGTCCCACTATGTGGGGTCGGCTACATCAATCCTTTTTCTGCATTGTCTTGTTAAAAGTCAAATTCTTGTTTAAATCTAATAAAGAAAGACCATTCTAATATTTTTTAACCAAGTCTTTTTAGGTCTACCTCTACCTTTCTTAACATAAGTCAAATCTAATACATCAACTTTCCTAACTGGGTCATAGGATGACCTCCATTTAATATGACCAAACCATCTAAGGAAACTCTCTCTAATCTTATCTTCCACTAAAGCTACTAAAACCTTTTCATGTATATACTCATTTCGTATCCTTTCTCTAAGGGTAAAGCCACTCATCCAGCTGAGCATCCTCATCTTTGCAACACTTAATTTAATACTATGCTTTTCTTTTAATGGCCAACATTCAGCACCATAAAGCATTACAAGTCTCACCAACATCTTATAGAATTTTCCCTTAAGTTTGAGGGGGGCTTTTCTATCACACAACAAACCTGATGCATTCCTCCGCTTCAACCATCCAACCTAAATTCTGTTGATAATATCCACATCTATTTCACCATCACTCTGAACAATAGATCCAAGATATCTAGAATGTGTACTCTTATTAATGACTTGATCGCACAAAGTCACAATCCCTCACTAGGTCTATTACTATTAAAATTACACTCTATATCTTCAATTTTAGATCGACTCAAGCAAAAAACTTTAGACTCTAAGGTTGTGCTCTATAATTCAAGTTTACCTTCAACTCCCTCCCTAGACTTATCAACAAGAAGAATATCATCAGCAAAAAGCATACACCAAGGAACATTCTTTTGCAAATGTCTATTGAGAACATCCATGACTAAAGCAAAAAGATATGGGCTTAAGGCTGATCCTTGATGTAATCCAACCGAAATAGGAAAATACTTGGTCAAACCACCTTATGTTTGAACACAAGTAATAGCTCATGCATGCAAATCTTTAATAATTTGAATATAAGTATTATTAACTCCTTTATTTTCAATAACTCTCTATAGAACTTCTATTGGATCTTTAGCATATGTTTTCTCTAAATCAATAAATATCATATGTAAATCCGCATTATTCTCTCTATATTTCTCCATCAAACCTCTCAACAAATGAATGGCTTCCATAGTAGACCTACCTGGCATGAACTGAAATTGATTTTGAGAAACATTAGCATTGCGCTACAACCTACGCTCCATAACTCGCTCTCATAGTTTTAAAGTATCATTAACTTAATTCCCCTATAATTCACACAATCTTGTGCATCATCTTTATTCTTAAAAATTGGAATTAACACACTCATTCTCCACTCATCTGATATCTTTTTAATCATCAAAACAGTATTAAATAGTTTAGTAAGCTAAGAAATTCCTTCATCTCCTAAGCATTTCTACACCTCTAATGGAATATCATCAAGTCCAACAGTATTTCCACACTTCATTTTCTTTAAAGCTTCTCTATTTTCAGTTTTACTAATACGCCGATAAAAACAAAAAATTGTATTTTCATTTAGGGAGCTAAAGTCACTAAAGTTAATCGTATTTTCACTTTCATTAAAAAGTTAAGCAAAATATCTCATCCACCTTTGTTGAATATCATCTTCTAAGAAAAGTACTTTTTGATTTTCATCCTTAATACACATCACTTGAACTAAATCCTTATTATTATCTCTTTGTTATCCTAATATATTATATATATATATATATATATATATATATATATATATATATATATATTCTCCTTAGTATCTAATATATTAAAGAAATCATTAAAAGCTAAGATCTTTGCTTCAGATATAGCTTTCTTAGATTATTTATGTCTTTTTTATAACTTTTCGAATTATCAAAATTTTTCCATCTAAACAAATTTTTATAACAATATTTTTTTATTTTTTATCTTTTCTTGCACATTTGGATTCCATTACCAACTATTTTTCCTAATATGAGTTTTTTCATGTGATACTTCAAACACATCTTTTACAATATTCTTAATATCACTAGCCAGTTTTTTCCCACATTATATTACCATCCTCATGCTCAAACAAAATCTTAAGATCTAAAATCTAACTATCAAAAATATTTTGGTTAATATTCTTTAAATGCCCCATCTAATTCTAAAATATCTCTATATTTTATTTTTTATTTTTGTCTCTTTATTTTAAAGTCTAAAACTAATAATCGATGTTGGGTACATAAATTTTCACTCGGAATAATTTTATAAACAATGCAATCTAAACAATCTAATTTTTTGTAAAAAAATAATCAATCTGCATTTTACTATATCCATTTTTAGAAGTGATGAGATGCTCATCTCTTTTTTTTAAAAAAAATATTAGCTATTAAAAAATCATAAGCTAAAAAAATCTAATATGGTCTTATTACCTTCATTTGTCGTTTCAAATATATGGCCACTATGAATTCTTTTAAAATCATCCACCTCTCTACCAATATATTCATTTAAATCTCGTCCAATAAAAACTATTTCTTCAAGATATATCTTTTGTATTAATACTTTTAAGTCATTCCAAAATTTTAATTTTGAATCCATATCCAAACCTACTTGAGCAGCATAAGCACTTATAATATTAACAATCTTAGCATCAACAACAATCTTTAAAGCTATAATTTTATCTCTAATTCTATTAATTTTTATAACATTATCTTTCAAACTCTTATCTATAACTACCCCTGCACCATTTTTATCATGACTCCTACTTGAATATCATAGTTTATTACCTAAACTATCAATTTCCTAAGCTTTTTCTCTAACCCATTTAGTTTTCAAAATGTATAGAATATTTGTCTTTCTATGAATCATAATATTTATTAATTTCATTAATTTTCCTATAAGGGAACTCATATTCCAAGTTTTTATCCTAATTTTAGTTTTATGGACTAGATTCTTTGCTCACATCCATCCTTAATGTGTGAACTCTTGCCTATTTAACACTACACCCGGCAACTAGGGGTGTCAATTCGTGTCAACCCGTCGGGTTCGGGTCGAACCCGACCCGACCCGGATCTTAAACGGGACAACCAGAACCTGACCCGTTTTTACAAACGGGTCTGACATTTCAACCCGGACCCAACCCAGCCGGGTTGCCGGGTTGACCCAACTCGACCCCCGACCTGGTAGTATCACGCGCGGCACCCGAGGCAGTGGGCAGCGCAGGCTGCAGCGCGTGGGGCAGGTGAGTTCGACAGCGGCGACGGGAGGGCGCGAGCTCGTGCCAGCGCGGTTCGGCACTCGCAGCACACAGGGCAGCAGGGCAACGCGGGCTGCAATGCGCGGGGCAGGCGATCAGCGGGCAGCGCGGGCTGGGGCAACGCGGGCATGGTCAGCGGGCGGAAGCAGTGGGAAATTCAATTTTTTAAAATTAAACGGGTTGTCGGGTTGTCGGGTTGACCCGGCAACCCTCCGGGTCAACCCGGGGTCAACCAGACCCGACCCGTTTTATCAAACAGGTCGAATCTGCGAACCCGAACCCGACCCATTTATTAACGGGTCGGGTTCAACCCAGATTTTTGGGTCAAGTCCGGGTCGGGTTTCCGTGTCGTGTCAAATATTCACACCCCTACCGGCAACCGCTGCAGCGGCCCTTACACGCATGTCGCTATATTCAGGTCATACAACGCGTCGCTTCCAGGGAACGCCCTATTATTATCACAATTTTTTAAGGCATTCATGTCATAATTATTTGACAAGGTTTACGCTGGATATCGACTACCTAACACAACCATCCACTTTTCTCATCCAGGACATGAGACCTGGCAATGGTAGTGTTAATTATTCTTATTATTAGTCTATAACACAATAATATTTTTATTCTTCGGAATAATATATTACTTTTTATGTCATACACTCGTACTAGATCATAAAATACCTCAATCTGTTGAGGGTGGATGATAAAATGTCATCATTCGCTTTAAATATAAGGTGATAAATTTCAAACCCTACACTAAATTTGATGCTACTAAATGCTAAGCAATTAGATTCTAACAAGTAATCTCATAAAAGTTCTCACCCATCTCCAAGAGGGATGATTAATTATAGGAGTTTGCATTTATGAGAAACCTAAAATCAAATTATGAAATCCTCAAAAAAAAAAAAAAAACAAGGACAAAATTTTGAGGTAATGTCTTATCTTAAACCTAATAAATCATCCGAAAATTTGAACTGGAAATACCCACGCTATCTCAAAAAAAAGCTAGGGGGCAATTTTTTAGAGCCCACACCCTCATTAGTTACTTGTAATATTTAGGAGGAGCCTTTGAAAATATATCTTGATCTGATTTCAATTAATACTCACATTGGATTTGTTTTTATCCTACGAGATGGTACATTCCACCAACGTGAAGCTCTTCCCAAGCTTAAGAAACAGGACATCAAACGAGGAGAAAGCAGGGTAAAGGAGAAGCGCTCACCATATTGTATCTATTATATCACAAAGTAACATTATGAGTTTCTATCTATGCCATCCTACGTCGCTTTTCATCATATTGTACGTCATTGTTGGGATGACTTGGATTCAAATGCAAATATTATCCTGACACTACCTATAACATTAACTCACTAAAAACTACAAAATTAAGATATTGCTACACGTAAATATGAAAAGTTGAAAACATGCCTCATACATTTAAACTATGAAATTACATTTTCCATAATATAATTTCCAATACTGACTTAAGGATAAATTTGCAAATATTCTACAACCAATCAAAAATGCTGATTCTAAAACATAGGGAAATGCTGGGAATACAACAATTTTCTAGTTTTCTTTTCCTGATGTGATTTCATTAAGCATGTTACAGCGAAGACAAGGAATACAGTGACAACGTTTACGTTATGACTTCAAACAAAGAATTATTCTCCCTCATTATGCCAAACATTAAAAAGCAAAGGCCAAAAACTTCGAAGTACAGCAACAATACTTGAGCAACTTAAAATTTAAAAGAAGTTTAACTTTGATACCCTTCACCTCGCTGCTTTGCTGTTACATAGATAAACAAACAATATGTGACTAGCTAATGTTTTCCCAGAGTTTTTATGCCACTATCATTTAAAGAACAAAAAATCCAACATGCTTGTTAAATTGGCATGCTGTGACTCATTTCAAAGTACTCTAAGTTAAAAGCTGCACATTAAAGCATTATCTCAAATTATGTATTATTGGATTGGCATGTTGGAACTCATTAAAAATCTCCACATTAAAATAACTAAATTTCTCCACGAAGATTGTAATATCAGGAACATTCGAAAATAATATTTTCATTTTCTCCATACCTCTTTGTTTGCAGAAGAAGCGTCTAAGAAGAAAATTTTGCACGGTATTAAGCCTTCGGGCAGCCAGTAACGGTCCCCCTTTAGCTTTCAATCTGAGACCATAGCTGATGTGAACAAACAAATTCACAAAAGAAGAAAAATTAATAAAATTTTAAAGATCTTAACATCAACGATGCAAATGCCCACAGTAAAAATATTCAATAACAAAACATAGATTACCGAGTAAGGAAATATTTCCTATATGTAGTGATCTCTCCATTTCTCAACTTAAAAGATGAATTTATATCCATTTCATCAAGAATACCAGTAACACAATAAATATGTCCATTGTGAGGTGTATAAACTACAGAGTGATGCAACATACAACGGCAAATGCAGCCATTTTTTATCTGTATCAGCTGAGCCACAATTTTTGTAGAACAGCAGTGCTCAAGGTGCTGCTTTCTATTCTCCATAGAGAAAGCAGGTGAATCAACGCAAGCCCAGTCAACTTCTCCAATGATTGAAGGAATGAGTAAATAAGCAACGGCTTCAGATCCATCCTCTGTACAAATATGAAGAGACCTCAAGAATTTATCATAATCTTGGTGAATCAGTAGACTCATAACAGAAACCTGAAACCTTCGAGCTCTAAAGACCTAGACCCACAAAATGTCAAATTAGTATAAAATATAATTTCCTAAGCATACATAAGCACCAGAAGTGTCAAGTAATCATCCAAATATACAAGAAAAGCTCAAACAGGCTACTGCTCAAACAAAGTCTCAAGGCATTAATAGGTCAAATAAGCACAGGAGCGAAGAGGATTTAGTGAATCACATTAAGAAATTGTTTGAAATATATCTTACCTGGTCACGGTCAAGATGGATACAACCGAAATAATCAACTTGTACAAGTATAGAACCACTGGAAGTCTCCAAATTGAATGAATTAGAACTAAAATCAGATCCTAAATCACACTTCACAACAAGGAAGATATCGATCTTAAAATTTTCGAAGTCAACTGAACTCATAGAAACCTTGTAGCAATGATACAGTCCAACACTACAAAATGATGACCATGAACTCACTAGCTCACCAGGAAAATAGTTGTCTTCTTCAACTTTGCATGTTTCATCCCCTGGCGAGAGTAAAATAAAAAAACAAATGCAATGAAAACGGTTCATTACCAATTAATATGCTACAATTAAAATGAAAAGAATTATATGTCAATAAAAGACAAAAAGTTGTGCTGACAACAAATAAAATATAAGTATTGAAAATTTTCTAAGAAATTAAATTTTACCGCCATTGTTATCATCTTCCGTAGCCTCTTCAATCACTGGTATAAGATGATCGGATAAAGCACCAATCTGATGTAGCTGCTTGCATGCTTCAAGACAAGCAATTTGCCTTACCATGCTACATGTACCCTCAACTTTAACAGTTTGCAAAGGACTACTTTTTGGAAGGTGCAAAGTGCATGTGTTTGAATCCTCGTCACTTTCAAAACGAGGGAGTGGTTTGAAATACCTAAAATAGAACCAAAAAGGGCTATGTCAAAGTATTCCATTATAAAAAACGTATTAATGAAACAAAAGTTAACATAAAATAACTAATAACAGAGTACAGAATGATGAAAAAACGCACCCATCAGAAGGGAGCCTTGAACAATAAAAGTATATCAGTGCTACACTGGAGTTCAGATTAACAACAGAACCTGTAGTCTCAACACGGTATGAGTTATTTTCTTCCTTCTTTGGAGATTCACAAGGAAGGGAAGCCACACGAAGGGCTTCCCCTCGCATAATATCTCCACTGTCAAGAAACCTTTGTACTTGTAAAAGTGTCCGCAAATCATCACTGCATAAAACAAAAAAAATATTGAAAATAAAATAAAAGAGCAATTACGCCATGAAAGAAATTAGTTGATAAATAATTTAGAAACTGTAAGCACAAGATGTTTATTTGAAACCCTAGAAAATACAGTTAAAATTTTAGTCTTCATTTGGTGCAGTGTGTCCAGCTTAAAAGGCAGCGCCCATCAAGGCACTGCCCTGCCAAGCAAACCTGTAAGGTATGAGCATAGGGCTCTAGATTATAAGCTTAATTATAAATTTAAATACCCAGAAAAACAAACGGTATGCCATTTGGTTTTTCATAAATCCAAAAGATTATCAGAAGCTTACCAAACAACATTAGTGTTGACCTGCTATGCAGAAACAAAAAAAAAATCCCTTACATGCCCCATGTCGTTCTTCGCACGTTCGCATCTCCCACGACCTCGCGTCATTAAATAGCGAAGGGAATGAGGCCTTCGGTCTTTTTCGCTCTCGCTCCAGCTCTCTTCCTCTCTCACGGTTGCTCGACCTCGCTCTAGCGACGACTTTCCCTTTCAGTCAATCGGAAGTTACGACACTTTGGTTGGAGGTAACACAGGAGATCGCCTGCTGTGCAACAACTTTCTCCCTATCAAGCGCGCCTTCGGCTTCCTCCCTCAACAACGTTCCCTCCGGTCGGACCGGAAGTCATGACAATTTGATCGGAAGCAATCGCGGGAGCTCATCGCTTCCCCGGCTCCCTCTTAGTTGTTCAACTCTGCCCCTTCGACGAACCCCTTCCTATCGGTTTGGAAGTTCCAACATTTTTTATCGAAAAAAAGAACGTGGACTCATTGGTTGTGAAGTAACTTTTTCCCTCTCGCGCGCTTCTCAGGCCTCTCCTTGGCTGTCCGACTTCGCTCCTTTCGGCGACTCTCCTTCCTGCTGGAACAGAAGTTACGACATTTGATCAAAAGCAACAACAGGAGCTTGCCGACCGTGAGGTTAACTTTCCCCCGTCCGAGTGCTTCTTCGAACAAATCAAGTAAATTTGGATTTTGGTTCATTATAATAATTATTAATTATGTTTAACTATTATTTAATTATAATTATAATTAATTAATTTATTGTACTTAATTAAAACCATTTGGTTAATTATAATTAATTTTGATAAATTATAATTAGTCCTTAATTAATTATAATTATAATTAATTTACTAATTATAATTTTCATTATAATAATTATTAATTATGTTTAACTATTATTTAATTATAATTATAATTAATTAATTTATTATAATTAATTAAAACCATTTGGTTAATTATAATTCATTTTGATAAATTATAATTAGTCCTTAATTAATTATAATTATAATTAATTTACTAATTATAATTAATTAATCATTATTATAATTAATCATTATTATAATTAATAATAAATAAATAAAATGTGTGCTCCTCCCGCCATGATCCACGAGCCTCCACCACCGGCTCACGGGTTGCCAAGGTATAACTTCCTGAACTCAATCCCTCTCTTATCTCGGCGTCCGTGTCGAGCCAGCAAACCGCCCATACACTTTTTTCTCTAGCGTGGTGGGAAGGGAACCCGGTGCGACACCAACGACGAGGTAGGTGAGCGACCCCTCAACTCCAAAACCCTATTCTCGATGTGTGTGACGAGCCGGTCAACCACCTATACATGCTTTTCATAGCGTGGTAGGAGGGAACACGATGTGACGAATGCAACGAGGCAGGTAAGCCTGGTGCACGCTTTTCTTAGCGTGGTTAGGACAACTCTTAAGTACCCGTACACGGCTCTGTACCTGAGGGAAAACAATTTCTTTTCTTGTAACACGTACCAAAGACCCATACACACTTTTCTTAGCGTGGTGGGGACAAAAAATTTATGGCTGCGGTGTCCTCGTACGAGGGCACCTACCGTACACGCTTTTCTCTAGCGTGATGGGAGGCCCAATTTTTCATAGTTTTTCCCTAAACGTGGGAGATGCCGGGAGGCTGCCGAAATTTCGGGTGAATATATAACTACACTCGGACCTCACTTGGACTCAAATGAACATGAACTAGCTGACTTGAGCACGAACTACAAGGACTTGTATTTGAACACAAATCAAATGATTAAGCAGGACCTAAATCTAAATAAAATAAGTTCGAACTTGAACTGGATTTAAACAAAAAGTGAACATAATTTGAACTCAAAGGACAGCAGGGGACGAAGAGCTTGAACTTGCTACTTGAACTCAAACATGAACTGAATATAAGAACTTGCAAGGACTTCTGAACTTAGACTTGACTGGAATCAAGCCTTCAGTGTACTCAAACGAACGTTGATGAACAAATGAGCTTGTGACATAACTTGCTTGCAAGCATGGGTCAATGAAAACCAAAAGTAAATGCAATAATACGAATGCAAATGATTGTACGAATTTCTCAACAAATGAATAATACGAAACTCATATTGCTCAAGTCAATCAATATATGAGAAAGAAACGAGGGATCAATAATACAAATGTTCATCTCAAAGAAAAAAATCAAAGACTTATAATACCATTAATTAGTATCCTACAAATATACATGAGGAGATCATGATAAATGCAACGAACTCCTACAACAGTCCCTACGAGGTTAAATGCAACGTGCTCACAAGGACAACGAATGGTTGCATAATACATATGTCCCCTAAATGCATTATTGAAACTTCCAATACTAGCAACAGTGGATGCCGATTGAAATGACAATACTAGCACTTGATAGTGGAAGACATGTCCTTACAAACAAGTGCAGTCATCAAACCCACCTGAGATTGAGGAAAGGTGGATAGGATGCATAAATAATGGCTCTCCTACGAACACTTCCAGGAGATCGTAGTGAATATAACGGAACCCTGTAAATAAGCATGAGCCGCTTGTGGATAACAACAATGGGTATCTCGTAAACACAACGAATACTTGTAGACACAAGTACAAATATCACCTACAACAGTGGTGATTGAGATTTGTGAATATGTCGGGTTCGAAGACAACTAGATGTACGGAGAAGGACACCTCCCGATAAAATGGAAGAGATGTCTGAACAAACTCGAACTAAACTTTTTGGATTTCCAAAATTTCTTCCTTAGTTCTATACTTTGGAAGAAAACAATTCTGACATCCACCAATACTAAAAATGTCAAGTGCGTCAAAATATCTCTATCCATTTTGAAGGACAACTATGCAGAGGCCTACTACATTAAAGATCCTGAAAGGAATTCTTTTTGAAGCAGCGGTCACGAATTTTTAGCACACCTCCCGGTGAATGAGAAAAGGGAGTCTGTATCAAAACAATGAAATATCTCATTGCAATCAGGTGACAACGCTACGATTCACCTGTATCTAATAGCACGAGAATCATTAGTGCACTATAGTCTGACTACATAAAAAGAGGCAAGTAGTGCACGATAATCTACCTGTATAAAGCAGCAAATAACTCAATTCAGAAGCTGTTATGCCACGCCACCGGAACCACAACACTCATATAAGTGGACATAAGGCGTGTCCAAACTATCAAATAGCAGTTGCCTGCATAACTGAAATACCTAAAATAACCCAGCACATACACCGTAGTTGTTGGAGAATTTTTGTATCCTCGAATGGATTATAAAATTTATGATTGAGCACGGTATAAGAATGATAATATATTACCCGGAAGGGTAAAAAATATCATTTCCTTATAGACTCAATAATAAAATTTATAATTTTAACAGAGATTCCCCCACTCGATGTTTGATCGAGTGGAGTTTATTTATTTCTGGAGTACAGACGACCCATAAGGGCAAACCCCTATGATTAATTACATCTCAAGCTTTGGCTTGGGAAGACTTGTTGATGCATATTTTTACATCGACCCGACCCTGATCGAGCCCGAATGGACTCAACCGAGCTCGATCGGTTATCAAAACAAAATTGTCACAAATTAATCCTCATTTAATTAAATTAAATTCAATTTGATTAAATTTAAATCAAATCAAGTCGACTCGAACCCATTCAAGCCTCGTCGAACCAAATTCGACGCAATTCGGTGTCGATTTGAGCCCAATTTCATAAAATTGGCTCGATCTGACCCATTTAGGCTCGAATCGTTCCTAATCAATTCAAATTGGGTCCAATTCGAACCCAATTTCAGCCCAATTCATCAAGTCTTGGATCAATTCAAATCCCGAATCAAGATTTGAATCGAACGGCTTAGATTTCCTCTAAAATCCCGCTTTGTTTTCTGTTAAATCGCCTGATTTCTACGGCTGTGGCAGGATATCGGACAGGAAATCTACTCGAACTCAATTTTTTTGCGTGTAGGAGCGGGAGACGGAGAGGAAAAGCTCATTCGGCTTCCCTGGTTCGTTCGTCCCGAGCGGAAGAGAGAGAGCATGAAAGCGAGAGAAGCACGATTCCTCCAGTTCTTTCGCCCCTTTCCTGTGGTTTCGGCCGTCCGAACCCGAGCGCAAGCAGAGAGCGGGAGAGAGCCAAAGAATGGGAACAAGAGCCCAGTCCAGGCAAAACTCCTGTCCGTGCCGCAGCCCTATCACGCTACCCCCCCTTCGTCCGCGACCCCTCAGCCGCGTGGAAGCCAAGTCCGACGTCCTCTAATCCTTCGGTCAAACTACCCAAGAGCTCCGCTCCCCCCCCATTTGCTAGATCAGCCAACGTCGCAAACCCTGTTTGCGACATTTGTCCGACTTGAGGGGAAGATTTCTGTTGTTTCTCATCGGGAGGGAGCCTTCTACCTCCCTTTCTTTTTCAACTCCGGCAAAATCCGCTTTTGGGAGTTGTTGGAAGCTTCCAATCAGCAAGGGAAGCCTCCAAATCCTTCCAAACAGCGGTTTAGAGCCTTCAAATCACCTTGGACAGCAATCCGGAGCTTGAATCGGAGCTTGGACAGTGCTTGGAGCTTGGATAGGAGTGCTTGGAGCTTGGATAGGAGCACTAGAACAACCCGAGAGAGGTATAACACTAAAACGTAGGCAAAGCCTTAAGGCCCCCCTTAGCCGTTGATGTGTTGTTGACGTCCCCAAGCTTTAGGTCCCTAGAAACTTTGATTTTTCTCTCCCAAAACCTTTTTTTACTGTCAACTTCGCAAAAAAAAAACAGTGGAAACTCGGTGATTTCCATTTGTTGGCTCTCATGAGAGAGTCCAGAGAGGATTTTGATGCGTTTAGAGGTGTTGGATTGGTATCCAACACCTCTCAAATCTATGTTTGTGCATCATATTGAGTTTGACACCTTTACGTACATTCAAACCCTAGGGTATGTTACTTTTCGTAGCCAAATTGAGTATGTAGCTCACATATCCTCCCAAATTTCACATTGTGTACATGTGCCTACTCAACATTAGTGTCATGACGAAATAGATATATGATTTGGAAATATGGCGAGGCTTGTGGATTTGTCATAAGCCTTGCAACATATCCAAAACGCTTTGGATGACTTATTGTAGGATTTTAATGTGAATCTCAAAGGTTCATTTTGAGAATTCTAGAGCAAGTGTGTTTGATCAAGCTCACTTTTGGGTATGTTGTATGGCCTATGATAAAAAGTTTATGGCTAATTATTTTGTTATGCAAATTTTCCAAAGTTTAGAAACTCATTTCAATGTCTTTAATGGGTCAAATCATGTCAAAAGTGATGTGATCCCTTAAAAGCTTCAAATGCATGTTTCCTACTACATTAAGATTCAAGCCATATGTTATGTAATTCTTGCTTAGATTAATGAGTCTATTAATTTGCAAATTTTCATAAATGTGCTCATTTAATCCTAAGTATTGGTAAATTTGATTTGGAGCATTTCATGGACTCCAAAGGCTCATGATCATTGCTCCATCGCACTAAGGGAATATTTAAGCTCATTTTTCCTAATTTGCAAGATAATATGGCAAGATGCAAGCTCTCAAATTTCTAAATCATATTAAGTTCGATTTAGGGAAAATCACTTTCTTGTAGACTTTTGATAATGCTATAGGTTGTCTTTCAAATTCAAATGGTATGACCAATCCCTCTTACCCAAATCATGCCAAAAATTGATTTGAAGACCATTTCAATGTGTTGGGAACTCTCTAGTTGTTACGACCCGACCCGGTTAGCTCGTATAGACGAGGCGGGAATGGAATCGAACGTTCAAAACAGTTCAATTATCAAATTGCATGTATAAAAAATTTTCTAAAAGACTTCAATAGGAACATAAAAGCGCCTTTCCAAAAACATATATTTGTTGACCATCAGATAATGAACAAAAAAAAATGATAAGAAAAAGAAATCAAAACAAAAATCCACGTAATCCCGAAATCCGGCAAGAAATCTCGCAAAATACCTGTAGCTCGGCGCCGCTCGATGTCTCGATCGGAAATCCTGCAGAAATCCCGTGAACCTACCTCGATCTCGCTCCTCTTTGCGTCGTTAAATAGGAGTCGAAGCGATACCTCTTCCTCCGTTCGAATTCTCCCACGACAACTCTCTGCTTCCGTCGCCTCTTCCACTCTCCTACACGACCGAACCCCCTCCATTCGACTCCACTCCAGCAGGCTCCCATCGCTGCTTCCCTCCGATCGACCCTTAATCGATCTCCCTACCTCACGCCGACTACCCTTCCGACCAAACTCCACCTCAAACCACAGCCTCGATTGATCTCCCTTCCTCACGCAGAGCCAGCCGAATCCAAAGCCTGTGCCGCCGACCTCCTCAGCCCCGATCTCTTCAAATCCAGAGAGAAAGAGAGAAGGAAGGGAAGATTTACCTGAGCCGATCCCTGTCCGACCTCTCCCTTCCAATCTCCCCACCTACCTTCCCTTCTTGTTTGGATCGGAAGCAAGAGCATGAAGCCGCTGGCTGTGAAGGTAACTTTCCCCCTTTAGCTCGCTCCTTCGGCCAAATCTCATGAAATGGCATAACCGAGAGTGAGAGGGAGAGAAATTATACAATTATAATTATTATTTTTAATTAAAATTAACTTATTATGATTAATTACAATTAATTTTAATTAAATTAATTATAATTAATTCTATTAATTATAATTAATTTTAATTAGAATATATTTTAATTAATTATAATCTAATAATAATTAATTATTATTAATTAATATTTATTAATTATAGTTTATTAAAATTAATTAATATTTATTAGTTATAATTAAAGTAATTATAACTAATTATTTTAATTAATTTTAAATAAGATATAATTAATTATTTTAATTAATCATAATTAATTATAATTATTAATTAAAAATTAATTATGATTAGCAAATTAATTATAATTACTTAATGTCAGTTATAATTAATTTTAAAAAGAGAAAGGGTAATGTCTCTCTCTCTCCCTCGATCACCGCCGACGACACCGCCAAGGTATAATTTCTAAACTCTAAAACTCCGAGATCCCGTTTTCGATGTTTGCGACGAGACGAAACGACCACCTATACACGCTTTTCTTAGCGTGGTGGGAGGAAGTTAGTCGCGGTGCTCTCAACGAATTGGGTGATCACTTGAAATCCCTCATTGATGTTCGTATCGCCTTGGAAACCTCGCCTATACACACTTTTCTTTTCTTAGCGTGGAGGGATAGGAGCCCGGTGCGATGCGTACGACAAAGCGGGGATACTCATAAGTACCCGCTTGCGGGGAAATAACTGCTTTCTTGCAAAATACTTTCAAAAAATGCTTTTCTTGCAAAATGTTTTTAAAATACCCATACACGCTTTTCTTAGCGTGGTGGGGGATCGAAAAATACACGGCCGCGGTGTCCTCGAAAGAGGACATCTACCATACACGCTTTTCTTAGCGTGGTGGGATAGGCCCAGTTTTCCGTAGTTTTCCCCTAAACGGGGGAGACGCCGGAAGGCTACCGAAATTTCGGGTGAAATGTTGCTACACCTCGAACCTTTTTGAACTCAAAGAAAGCAAAATTTGGAGACACAGAACAATCAAGGACTTGGGACTTTGCTCAGAACTCAAATCAAACGAACTTAACTTGGCATAATTTAAAATGAAATCAAGCTTAAATCAAGTAATGTTGTAAGTAATTAGAACTTGATTAAACTCAAATACAAAGAACATTGGCTTGAGATTGTAGTTTTTGAACAACTACAAGAGGACTTGAACATGAACTTGGTTTGAACCAAGTGGGGACTTTGACATCCAATTCAAACTCAAATGTGACATGAACTACAAAAGACTTAATCAAAATGAACTTAAATTTGAATCAAATGTGAAATTTGTAAGCTTGAACCACTTGAACTCAAAAGAACTTGAACTCAAAATGGAGGACTTGTGGACATTGAACTTGAACTAGACTTGATTGAACTCAAGGAGTTTATATTTGCACTTGAATTCAAGAACTCAAACTTGAATCAATCTTGGACATTATGGGACTTCAATCAAACTCAATCAAGAAGAGCTTGATTCGAACTCAAGCAAAGACTTGAACAAGAACACAAAGAACTTTGACTTGTAATTGTAGTTTGAGACAACTACAATGACCACTTGAACTCAAGCTCCTCTTTGAACTCAAATGAACATTAAGCTTGAACACTAATCAAACTTAATTTGACATGAGTTGAGTGATTTAGACTCAAATGAAGATTTAATTTGAGCCTACGTTGTGAACTCGACTTGAACTTGAATGTGATACGAACTACAATGAATTTGAATTCAAAACTTGGATTAGAGTTTTGAACTTGACAAAGAATTCAAAATCAAATCATAAGCAAGAGGACTTGAGTTGGTACACTAAACTAGAACCTGAACTCGACATGAGCACACAAGAAGCTTAGACATAGAACTTGAGCTTGCTACTACTCAAACACAAACAGTTGGGGCTTGGACTTAAATGAATGATGGGGAGCAAACACAAGAAAATAAGCAAGGAGTTATGTCAAGACAACTTCAAATGAACATGATTTTCCCATTGCAAATAAAACACTTGTTGATGAATCATTTTACATGCTACAAATCATGCTAGAGTTCCATGAATACCATCCATCCACAAGCAAAGGTTAATTGGAGAGGCAACGATATGATCGTAATCAAGATATGAAATTTCTGAGATATTAATGTGTCGTCACATTGATTGGGATGAACATGTTATTAATCAAGTTTGCTACACAATTTGAACCATCTTCCACATGGCACTAGAAGATTTATGAGGTTCAACAAGGCTCGTCCATCGTTAACAATTAAAGACCAGCTAATCCACAGACAAATGTTGACAAAGAGCAAGAAAAAGCAAACGACTCTTAAGCACCACGAAGGAGGAAGGAATACACAAACACCAAGTTCAAATCAACGTATAATCCTTCGACAATCAATATCAGTCCACATCATGCAAGCAAATATAGGAGATTCCTCTAATCAATATACAAAGGAAAAAATGAATGCAAGTATCTACAATAAGGCGAGATTAGTTAGTGCACTATGATCCACCTACCGAAAGTAAATATTGCACGACAGTCTACCTGTACAAAGTAGCAAACCACTGATCCAGAAGCTGCTACAATACCCACCGAATCTGCAACATTCGTACAAGCAGACAGAAGGCGTCTATTCCAAGATATCCCCGCACGTGCACAATAGTTTGTATACACATAGGAACAAGGACTACAGCATAACATTCCCACTTCAAATTTGACTAAGGAGAAATTTTTAACATGATATTAGACTTATAACATCCATCTCAAATCATGGCTCTACAAATGAGAAGATATGTCCATAATAGAGGGCGTGCAAATAGATAACATGCAGGATGAATGCCGCAATCCATCCAACAGGTTACATACAAGTGAATGCCACAAATCTACCTTACCAACAACGGTACCTAGAAAGGCTTCATTAGGAGAATGACATCCCTTATGGACAATAAAGCTTGGTGTACAAACGATGCGGTAATCTCTTCATCCGACAACTATGATGGTATGTGAGGTATCCACTTATGTATAAGTGATGATGTAAAACATGGCTACCACAACACATTCGACTGGGGTGTACAAACAATTCCATGTGAATAATTAACAATAGATGATTGATATTTTCAATACCTCCCACCCACAGCAACACTCAATAATATTGAGCAAAGGTGGCGATGGTACTTCTACATTAGTGTAAATCCATAAGATAATGGAAATTTAAAAGTATATGCCAATTGAGGGCAAGAAAAAATCTGATAATGCAAGTTCACTATGTATGCTACAGTTATCTTCTAAAGGAACGAAAAACTTGTAACGTTCACTATAACTTAACAACACAAAGATAGGAGATAACGTTTAGTGTCATTACAATCCACCTGCAGAAAGCGAAAAGTTAATACACAACGGTCTACCTTATAAAGCGAACGGACCACTCTATTCAGATGCCTGCTAATACTAAAACGCCACACCATCGGATCCACCAAGACGCTCCTTATAATGGACAGAAGGCGTGTCAAACTCTCAAAAATGAATGTTTGTACGTCAAATGATAGTTGCCTACGAAACGACGCGAAATATCAAAATATCTGCTCCCATACAACATAGAGGGGAGGGTAGTCTGTGAAGAGGTGACAGCATCATGTAAACTAACAATAAAAAGATAAAGTGGCGATCACAAAACCCACTGGGCGCCCCGGCGAGCAATGATTTAGGAGTACATGTTGACGTCTGAGATGCGTTCATCAGGGTCAATAGAATTTTGAACCCGTCCTCCTAAGCAACTAAATAAGAGTCGACAGTTCAACAAATCATATAAAAAATGCCTGCCAAATAGCCCGCAGAGGGCCCTGACGAGCATGTTAAAGTACACACAATGACGGCTAGGGATGCTTCGCAAGTCAATAAGGAATTTTATAGTTCAGGCCCCGATCCATTTCTAAACGGATCGATAGAAGTTGATCAACAGGTTTCGAAACCATCAATAAATATGATGTGGTGGCGGCGACCGATAAATTTTATCTATATCATTCTATTAGGCCTTCACGGTCCTATAACATAGAATTCACTAATTAAAAATAAAAGCCTCATAAACCTGAGTCCACCTAAGCAGTAAATAGAAGTCGACAATGTTCCAACAAATAATTAAAAAATGCCCCCAAAACCACCTACATGGGCCCGACGAGCGATATATAAGTAACATATGTGACGTCTAGAGATGTGTTGCGCGAAACAATACGTTGAATTCAAGTTGCGAAACCTGTCCTACTATGGCGGATCAAATAGGAGTCGGACAGGTTCAACATCAAACAAATAACGGGGTGGCGCCGGTATCATTTTATCTTAAATCTACTATTATATTAAGACATTTTCAAAACCTAATAACAATGAGACATTAATTAATCATAAGGCATAAAGCCTACGAAACCCGATTCCTCTGTCAACATATCGATAAGTTGACAAGGTTCATCTAGCCACAAAGGCAAATATTTTTAAATGAAAAATAACCTCGTCACAACCAAGCTCCGATATGAGAGCTGATTTGAATGAAGTTAGCTCAACCGAGGAGGTTAAAGCCAACCATTTCAATAGCCCTCCAAACTTCCACAGAGTTCAAATTCCACTAATATAAACATTAAAATCACCTCATATCACCCCAAATGATCGTGGTGTTCCAAAAGTTTATCTCAACCGGAGGGATCACAAACACTTTCAAATGCCTTTCCAAGTGGTCCCCACCCAATACCCACAAAAATATTCAAAAATTTAAAAATCCCCCAAGATCCACAGATATTTAAAACACTGAAATATATCCATCAAACCACAAAAAGCAAAAATCCATCCCACCCTCCACAACAGTTGAATGGTACAAATTAAAATTCACTTTCGAGCTCACACAAGCTAATGCCTAATCGAAAAATCGCTATGATTCATCTCAAATAATCTTCCTGCTGGAAGGAGGAGAACCAACAGAAATCGGCTCTTTTTTCACCATGAGTTGGACATGCAAGACCAACAAGCCGCAAGCGAAGCACCACCAATTGTGTGATTTCTGGTGTAGATGAACAACATCGCCAAAGAGAAGGCGGGTTCGGGTCTGCAAACGAAGGCGAGGTATTGTGGGTGTGGACGTCAACCCTGTTCATCGCATGGAGCAGAAGTAGAGGGGAATGCGCTTTGTCCGATCAGGTTGTTCCTCAACGTGCAGAGGCTTGTCAACGAAGATGGAAGAGCCAAAACCAGCAATTCGAGAAAGAAAGAAATCGTCGAAGATTATTGATCTGGAAAAAGGCCTCAGTGTCAATTTCCGCATGACCTCGAAATCTGAACGACCGGTAAACATAGAGAAAAAAACTAGTTGTTCTCTTTCAATCTGTTTTATAACGACTGCTTCGACCCCAACATTCCCATGACATGGGCAACATGTTTGATTTTGAAGTGATGAGCATTAAGGAAATTGTGAATTGGATTTTGATTGCACACGTTTCTTCTTTCTGTTGCGCTCATTAAACTGGTAGAAGTCAACAAAATGAGATGCAAGTTTTTAGTAGCATATATTGTGTTCTATTAAATAACAGCATCTTACCAGTATTATTTAAACGATTGATTAGATGCAAAGAAGATTTTATATGCCATACTATATTCATACATTGCCGTTTTGTTAAAAACTTAATTAATACATTCTTATAATCAAAAGGGAACTCGTGACTGGATCAAATCCACTAGTGCAAACAGCAACAAGTTGAGTTCCTTATGCTTTAAATATAATTTTTTATTTCTTTCTGATGAAGCCGGTGTGCTTTCACTTGGCACATAAATGCATCCTATCAACAGCTTTCCATGCTCTTTCCATGTTTCAATACTCTTGCAGTAACCTTCAACCAATGTGTTAAAAGTTAAATCAGTAGTAAGAAACAACTTTTGCAATAGCATTATTCCTGAAACGCTGTTGCAAGGGAGCCACATTTTCCACATTTTACACAAAACTATTGATTATGATAGTGTAAGCCAAGAATCATGGATATACAACCAAGTAGCTTGACTATTCATCCTCGTTGCTTCACTCTGATTTTACTGGAGAATGGCTTCATCATTCATGTGTTTAATTTGCTGACAGGTTCATTGTTGTGTGTAATGAAGCTATTGTATTTAGATAATATACCACAAATTGTAAATGGAATAAGGTGTTCCTCAATCAAGATTAATATTAAAATTAGTAAATCATGCTTGCTTCTTTCCTTCATCTTCTCTTTTCTTTTCCTTTTTTTTTATTATATGAAGAGAACATTTTCAATCTCGAAAGCATTATAAATAATGTGGTATTTTTTTTTTCTTATAAACACCAACAAGCACCTCTAGATTCTTATAAGAAAGATGCTCCCTATAATTTCCTAAACCTTTAGCTTTTCAATTTTAAAAAATATGATTTAAAGTTGATCACATGTCCCTTGAAATTCCACAAGACCATAATTTTTAGAACAGAAATATTTTTTTCTCAACTTTAATGTAAAATATTAGTCAATGTTTAAATGACTATAAATAAACAATTAATTTAATCATAAAATAATCTCAGTAACAAATGTTTACATTACAGGGACTTTTGCCCCTACGTGGCATCGTCCCTAGAATAAAATAAGCCATATTCAATGAATATTAAAATAGGAAAAATTCTCGATTAAAAAAGTAAAATTATGAGTTTTATTATGAGTCTACAATAACACACAACATCAAAACATTTGTCCCACTATGTGGGGTCGGCTTACATCAATCCCTGTCTCATTGTCTTGTTAAAAGTCAATTCTTGATTAAATCTAATAAAGCAAAGACCATTCTAATATTTTTTAACCAATTTTTTAGTGTCTAAACCTCATACCTTTCTTAAACCATAAGCAATCTAATACATCAACGTTCTAACTGGGTCATAGATGACCTCTCAATTAATATGACCAACCATCTAAGAAACTCTCTCTAATCTTATCTGCCACAAAGAGCACTAAAACCTTTCATGTATATACTCATTTCGACCTGTCTCTACGGTAAGCCACTGCACCCAGCTGAGCATCCCTCATCTTTTGTCAACACTTAATTTAATACTAATGGCTTTTCTTTTAATGGCCACATTCCGCACCAATAAAGCGATACAAGTCTCACCAACAACATTATAGAATTTTTCCCGCTTAATTTGAGGGGGGGCTTTTTCTATCACACAACAAACCTATCATTCCTCACGCTCAACCATCCAATCCTAAATATCTGTTTATAATGATCCACATCTATTACACCATCACTACTGAACAATAGATCCAAGATACTAGAATGTGTACTCTTTATAATGACTTGACGGCACAAAGTCACCAATCCCTCACTAGGTCCTATTACGTATTAAAATTACACCCTATATCTTCAATTTTAGATTCGACTTCAAGCAAAAAACTGTTAGACTCTAAGGTTGTGCTCTCTTATTCAAGTTTACCTTCAACTCTCCCTCCCTAACTAATCAACAGAGAAATATCATCACAAAAAGCATACACCAAGGAACATTCTTTTTGCAAATTCTATTGAGAACATCCATGACTAAAGCAAAAAGATATGGGCTTAAGGCTGATCCCTTGATGTAATCCCAACCGAAATAGGAAAATACTTGGTCAACACCTTATGTTTTGAACACAAGTACATAGTCATGCATGCGAAATCTTTATAAGGTTATTGATATAAGACTAATAACTCTATTTTCATACTTATAAATCTGACGTAGCTATGTTTCCAACATAAATCGATAATGTAACTCATACTCTCTATATTTTCCACAACTCTCTATGGACATTATCAATATAGAATGGCTTGCACACTAGTAAGGGAACTACTGTGCAGAACCGAAATGAGATTTTAGAACTTTAGTCTCATGGCCACGAACCTCTCCAATGAAAGGCTACTCATAGTTGTAGAACGTAGTCATTCTAAGATTCCACCTAACAAGTTCAACACATAATCTGTGCATCAAACTGGATTCTTAAATGGGAATCAATACAACATCATGGCACCGTGACACTCTCCACATACAACTCGCATCTCTTTTTTCTCAAAAAGTATTGAACATAAGTTTGCCTAAGCTAAGAGATTCCACACTCCGTTTCATACATCCTTATGGATTCATAAGTCAAGCGTGATGGTTCAGGCACTTAATTTCTTAGGAGCGGGTCTATTTAGTTCCTGGAATCGCGATAAACAATTGTTTTTCATTGCCTAAATCACTAAAGGTTCGACGTAACCCATTAAAGTTAAGCTAATCCGGAATATAATCTTCTAGAAAAGACTTATCTTCTACAATACAGCTCAGCTGAACTAAATCTGAGTAACTTGTACTATATTAGTAATACTATACGAACTACACACAATAGTACGTTCTACCTTAACTGCAAGATAGTAACAACTTCTCCACGTAGTAGCTAGTATATAACAGCATCAACTATTGAAAGCAACTCTGCTTCAATAAAGACTTCGCTCTTAGATTATTTAGTCACCACACAAAACTATTTTAGGGGGGGAAGCTTTGTGAATATATTGGGGATGTAGAAGAAATCACAACCAAGGAATTCATTAGGTTACCATGCCCGCAGTTAGAAGCTATCCGGTGCTTTCTCTCAAATCAAACTAACAGTTCAATTAATCCCTTCTCTTGATCCATCCCCCCTCCCAAAAAATCCATACTAATATCAAAATTAATCCCTATCCCTATGAACAATATCGATCCAAATCAATATCAAAACAGACATAGATAACCTAAATCCTGGGTTTCCAATCACTCAATAAATGTAATCATCTCCCAATCACAAACTTCCCAGAAGATCAATCCATGATTCTTATTATAAAAATCAGAATCTAAATACCATCCTCAAAGAATCCTCAACTCCTATCTATTTTTCGCCAATTCCCTCACCCAATTATCATCCATTCTCAAGTAAGCATCCTCACTGCCATCAAACTACTTCATAGAATGAGTGCGCCAAAAAATTGTAATACGGGCGTAGATCTGTTAAATATCCCAAAAATCTATCTCAGTAGAAAAGTGGAGAAATGGAGTCAACAAATTCCAAATCCTTTAAATAATGCATCAACCATATGTGTGTGCTTGTGTTCAATTTCTAGTGTCATGCCCTGCTAATCAAGTAAAAACCCCCGGTATCGGGATGCATATGCTGTCCCAGCCTAATCCTATATTCTCGTAAATTCAGTTCAAATATCAATTTCCACTTCAATGAAATCCTATTAACGGTTTCTAGTGGGGGAATTTATGGCCTCCAGCAAATTAAATTGTGGCAGGGGGTTGTGCTGGGGGGGGCCATGGATTCTATCATATATCTGGGGTTTGATAGAAAATCCTCTCCATCTCTTCCAAATGGGGCTTAATTGGTTGCAAGAAAACTTGGGCTCCCCTCCTGTGAATTTTGGGGGTGGGGGAAATTGCAGGACATACTGATGCAATCCAGATGTGGTCGAGACCTTTATCCCATAATGGGGCCTGTCCTAAGGGGGAGAGATTGGAATATCATAATCACAAACTTTAAATTCAAATTTCACTTATATCTACTAAAATACAATCTTATCTGTGACATATCAAATACTGCCAACCCGGACCGAAGGGCCCCCTCAACCACACCCACTTGCCCGAACTCAGAGTCTACCCCCCGAACACCTGCGAACAACCGCAATACCCACTGGCCTCGGAAGAACATGTCCCTGCCTCGGCAACTCACATAAGCACTAGCCCCAATTATATTTTGAGTTTATTTTGTTATCTGTTTCTTTGAGTATTGGATTGGACCTTACAGAAATTCTTACAAAAGGTACTGTATTTTACATGTGCACTAAAGCCACATGGTAGGAGGACAATTAGATATCCTAGGTAATATCAAGTTATATTACACTACAACCAATAAGAAGAAGGGTCTACAAAAGGAAATACTTAAATGCCTCTAAATCAAAATAGCTCTATATTTAATTGGTTATATTTGCATTTATTTTGCAACTATAAAGGAACTACCCGGATATTTAAAAATGCAATCTAAACAACTACTTTTTGAAAAAAAATATCAGATTGAAGCTGTATTAGACATACGTAGTTTAGAAGTAGGGAAGTGCGTACAATCTCTGCTTTTTAAAAAATAAATATCTAGCTATTACAAAATCAGCTAAACTAATAAAAAAATCCTAATATGCGTCTTATTACCTTTATTGTCTAGGCCCTTCAAATTCTTTGTAATCTTCACCTCTGTACGCACTATACATTATCTGCAAAAACTATTTCAGTATCTTGATAATCTTTAGTGCATTCCACAAAGTGGTGTGTAATACTTGAATCAGTTATCCAACGCTACTATGGTAGGTCAGGCATGTATAGATCGTAGACAACTACATAAGCACATCTTTAAGTCTTATAGAGTTTAGATCTCTATGGCTATTAATCTTTGGTTTACTGCTATCGTTTGCGAAATCATATCGTATAAGTCCTGACAGGTTTATAATACATGAAACCTTTGGGCCATACTGAGGCGGTATATACGGATTAGTTAAAAAACATCTAAAGGCAATTGTGTCATATATTACTCAATTCGAAGGCGTGAGGTGTTCGACTTATAGCGCGTGCTGAGCATGAGTACTACGTTGCTAGAAAACACCTTTCCTGAGCAGTTATAGTTCTATCTCAACAAATGTAGGAGTATACTTAGTGATTAAACATACTTAGCTTTTCTTCCATATATGTAATATGCTATAATCATTATTTATTAATTTCATTAAGTTTTCCTATAAGGGAACTCATATTCGCCAGTTTTTATCCTAATTTTAGTTTTTATGGACTAGATTCTTGCTCACATCCAGCCTTACATGTGTGAACTCGTTGCCTATTTAACACTAGAAATCACAAACACTCCGGCAACTAGGGGTGTCAATTCGTGTCAACCACCGTCGGGTTCGGAGTCGAACCCGACCCTCCCGGATCTTAACACGTGACAACGAACCAGACCTGACCCGTTTTTACACGGGTCTGACATTTTCAACCCCGACCCAACCCGCCGGGTTGCCAGGGTTGACCCAACTCGACCCCCGACCTGTATATTCCAACGCGCGGGCACAACCCGAGCATGTGGGCAAGCGCAGGCTGAGCGCGTGGGGCAGGTGCGAGTTCGAACAGCGCGAACGAGGGGCCGCAGCTCGTGCCAGCGGCGGTTCGGCACTCGTTCGTGGGATCGCAGCACACAGGGCAGCAGGGCAAGCGCGGCTAGCCAATGCGCGGGCAGGCGATCAGCGGGCCCGCGGGCTGGGGCAACGCGGGCATGGATCAGCGGCGGAAGCATGGAAATTCAATTTTTTAAAATTAAACGTGGTTGTCGGGTATTGGTCTGGTTGACCCGGACCCTCCCGGGTCTAACCTCCGGGGTCAACCGACCCGACCACTCGTTTAAAAGCAGCAACACTCGAACTCTGTCACGACGAACCCAGACCCATTTATTAACGGGTCGGTAGTTCAACCCAGATTTTTGGGTCAATTCCGGGTCGGGTTTGTTTTTCCGTGTCCGTGTCAAATATTACACGCCCCTAACCGGCAACAGCGCTGCAGCGGCCCCCCCTACCCCTACACGCTAGTCGCATATTCGGTCTACACACGATCGCTTCCAGGAGAACGCTCTATTATTCATATCACAATTTTTTTAAGCATTCATGTCTAATTATTTGAACAAGGTTTACGCTGGATATCGGTACTACCTAACACAACCATCCACTTTTCTCACCAGGACATGAGACCTTGCAATGGTAGCTAGTTTAATTAATTCTTATTATTAGTCTATAACCAATATATTTATTCAACATTCTTCGGTAATGCATATATATACTTTTTAATGTCATAACACTCGGACTAAGATCATATAATATCCTCAAATTGTTGAGGTGGATCATAAAAATGTCTATCATATATCGCTTTTAAATTGAAGGTGATAACATTCAACCCTGACCTACTAAATCTGATGATATTGCTAAGCAATGATTCAAACAATATCTAGTAGGGGGCGCACGGCATCCAGGGTGTATGAAAGTTAAATAGGTAGTTGCATTTAGGACTAAACGAAAGATAAAAGAATCTCTCGAAAAAAAAAAGACATTGAGTAATTCTCTTAACCTACAGAATCACCGAATTGAAGAAACCACGCTACCAAAATACAGCTGGTGGCATATTCTTAGATCCGATCACTGCATGTTATTGTACATTATCTAGGAGGAGCCTGGATATAATCGACAAGATATCTCTTGACATAGATTTCAATAAACACACATTTTTGTATCAGAGATGGTAACTACCAGCCCAACTAGGAAGCTTCAGCTCGAACAGCATCAACGAGGAGAAACAGTAAACATCATGTTTTTTAAATCCGAACATAGAGTTCTATCAGCCCACGCTACACGTGCATTTCCATCTATATGTAACAAGTCATTGTATGGGATCTAGATTCATGTAATATCCGACACTACTTAACCGTTCTCTTAGTTACTTTAATCACTTTTAAGCAGCGTACTAAAAATAAGTGATCTGTATTTACGAATATGAACAACTATGAATTCTTTCACACGAGAATACTCCACACAGCTCCCAGTACAGATAAACGTAAAGAGGTAAAGAAGCTCAAATGGACTAGCTAAATCATTATTCAGTTCGTGTCAAGTCAATGAGACCTTTAGTCTCATTAGGAGCGGAGCTCTACACTAGCGTGAGGTCAAGCACAACTCACATACCTACTTGTCGAATCCAAAAAGACTTCAATCTTAATACATAGCACACATACAATATTTCTACACGATAAATAAAAAGTTGAAAACATGCCTCAACTTTAAACTATGAAATTACATTTCATAATATAAGTTTCCAACTGACTTAAGGATAATTTGCAAATATCTACACCAATCAAAATGCTGATTCTAAACATTAGGGAAATGCTGGAAAACAACAATTTTCTAGTTTTCTTTTCCTGATGTGATTTCATTAAGCATGTTACAGCGAAGACAAGGAATACAGTGACAACGTTTACGTTATGACTTCAAAACAAAGATTATTCTCCCTCATTATGCCAAACATTAAAAAGCAAGGCCAAAAACTTCGAATACAGCAACAATACTTGAGCAACTTAAAAATTTAAAGAAGTTTAACTTTGATACCCTTCACCTCGCTGCTTTGCTGTTACATAGATAAACAAACAATATGTGACTAGCTAATGTTTTCCCCAGAGTTTTTATATGCCACTATCATTTAAGAACAATAAAATCCAACCATGCTTGTTAAATTGGCATGCTGTGACTCATTTCAAAGTACTCTAAGTTAAAAGCTGCACATTAAAGCATTATCTACATCAAATTATGTATTATTGGATTGGCATGTTGGAACTCATTAAATCTCCACATAAAATAACTAAATTTCTCCTCGTATATTGTAATACAGGAAGCATTCGAAAATAATATTTTCATTTTCTCCATACCTCTTTGTTTGCAGAAAAGCGTCTAAGAAAAATTTTTGCACGGTATTAAGCCTTCGGCAGCCAGTAACGCTCCCCTTTAGCTTTCAATCTGAGACCATAGCTGATGTGAACAAACAAATTCACAAAGAAGAAAAATTAATAAATTTAAAGATCTTAACATCAACGATGCAATGCCCACAGTTAAAATATTCAATAACAAAACAAAGATTACCAGTAAGGAAATAATTCCTTATTTAGTGATCTCCCATTTCTCAACTTAAAAGATGAATTTATATCCATTTCATCAAGAATACCAGTAACACACAATAAATATGTCCATTGTGAGTGTATAAACTACAGAGTGATGCACATACAACGGCAAATGCAGCCATTTTTTATACTGTATACAGCTGAGTCCCACAATTTTTTAGAACAGCAGTGCTCAAGGTGCTGCTTTCTATTCTCCATAAGATGAGCAGGTGAATCAACGCAAGCCATCAACTTCTCCATGATTGAAGGAATGAGTAAATAGCAACGGCTTCAGATCCATCCCTGTACAAAGATGAAGAGACCTCAGAAATTTCATAATCTTGGTGAATCAGTAGACTCATAACAATAAACCTGAAAACCTTCGAGCTCTAAAGACCTAGACCCACAAATGTCAAATTAGTATAAAATATAATTTCCTAAGCATACATAAGCACCAGAAGTGTCAAGTAATCATCAAATATACAAGAAAAGCACAACAGGCAGCGCTCAATAAAAGTCTCAGGCATTAATAGGTCAAATAACACAGGAGCGAAGAGATTTAGTGAATCACAATAAGAAATTGTTTGAAATATATCTTACCTGGTCACGGTCAGATGGATACACCCGAAATAATCAACTTGTACAAGTATAGAACCACTGGAAGTCTCCAAATTGGAATGAATTAGAACTAAAATCAGATCCTAAATCACACATTCACAACAAGGAAGATATCGATCTTAAATTTTTCGAAGTCAACGAACCTCATAGAAACCTTGTAGCAATGATACAGTCCAACACTACAAAATATGACCATGAACTCACACTACTCACCAGGAAAATAGTTGTCTTCTTCAACTTTGCAATGTTTTTTCATCCCCTGGCGATGATAAAATAAAAAAACAAATGCAATGAAAACGGTATCATTACCAATTAATATGCTACAATTAAAATGAAAAGAATTATATGTCAATAAAACACAAAAGTTGTGCTGACACACAAATAATAATATAAATTGAAAATTTTCTAAGAAATTAAATTTTAACCGCCATTGTTTCATCTTCCTACCTCTTCAATCACTGGTATAAGATGATCGGATAAAGGCACCAATCTGATGTAGCTGCTTGCATGCTTCAAGACAAGCAATTGCCTTACCATGCTACATGAACCCTCAACTTTAACAGTTTGACAAAGGACTACTTTTTGAAGGTGCAAAGTGCATGTGTTTTGAATCCTCGTCACTTTCAAAACGAGGGAGTGGTTTGAAATACCTAAATAGAACCAAAAAGGGCTATGTCAAAGTATTCCATTTAAAAAACGTATTAATGAAACAAAAGTTAACATAAATAACTAATAACAGAGTACAGAATGATGAAAAAACGCACCCACAGAAGGGAGCCTAAACAATAAAAGTATATCAGTGCTACATGGAGTTCAGACTAACAACAGAACCTGTAGTCTCACACGGTATGAGTTTTTTTCTTCCTTCTTTGGAGATTCACAAGGAAGGGAAGCCACCGAAGGCGCTTCCCCTCGCATAATATCTCCACTGTCAAGAAACCTTTTGACTTTAAAAGTGTCCGCCAAATCATCACTGCATAAAACAAAAAAAATATTTGAAAATAAAATAAAAGAGCATTTTACGCCATGAAAGAAATTAGTTGATAAATAATTTAGAAACTGTAACACAAGATGTTTATTTAAACCCTAGAAAATACAGTTAAAATTTTAGTTCTTCATTTGGTGCAGTGTGTCCAGCTTAAAAGGCAGCGCCTCAAGGCACTGCCCTGCCAAGCAAACCTGTAAGGTATGAGCATAGGGCTCTGAGATTAAAAAAGCTTAATTATAAATTTAATACCCAGAAAAACAAACGGTATGCCATTTGGTTTTTCATAAATCCAAAAGTTTATCAGAAGCTTACCAAAACAACAATTAGTGTTGACCTGCTATGCGAAACAAAAAAAAAATCCCTTACTTGCCCCATGTCGTTCTTCGCACGTTCGCATCTCCACGACCTCGAGCGTCATTAAATAGCGAAGGGAATGAGGCCTTCGGTCTTTTTCGCTCTCGCCCACCTGCTCTCTTCCTCTCTCACGTTGCTCGACCTCGCTCTAGCGACGACTTCTTTCCCTTTCAGTCAATCGGAAGTTAGCGACACTTTGGTTGGAGTTAACACAGGAGATCGCCTACTGTGCACAACTTTACTCTCCTATCAACGCGCCTTCGGCTTCCTCCCTCAACAACGTTCCCCCGTCGGACCGGAAGTCATGACAATTGATCGGAAGGCAATCGCGGGAGCTCATCGCTTCCCCGCTTCCCTCTAAGTGTTCAACTCTGCCCCTTCGACGAACCCCTTCCTAATCGGTTGGAGTTCCAACATTTTTTATCGAAAAAAAGAACGTGATCTCATTGGTTGTGAAGAACTTTTTCCCTCTCGCGCGCTTCTCAGGCCTCTCCTGGCTGTCCGACTTCGTGCTCCTTTCGGCGACTCTCCTTCCTGCTGGAACAGAATTTACGACATTTGATCAAAAGCAACAACGGAGCTTGCCGACCGTGAGGTTAACTTCCCCCCCGAGTGCTTCTTGCGAACAAATCAAGTAAATTTGGATTTTGGTTCATTATAATAATTATTAATTATCTGTTAAAACTATTATTTTTAATATAATTAATAAATAAATTTTATTGTACTTAATTAAAACCATTTGGTTAATATAAATTAATTTTGATAAATTATAATTAGTCCTTAATTAATTATAATTATAATTATTTACTAATTATAATTTTCATTATAATAATTATAATTATGTTTAAACTATTATTTAATTATAATTATAATTAATTAATTTATTAAAAATTATTAACCCATTTGGTTAATTATAATTCATTTTGATAAATTATAATAGTCCATTAATTTATTATAATTAATAATTAATTTACTATTTATAATTAATTAATCATTATTATAATTAATCATTATTATAATTAATAAAAATAATAAAATGTGTGCTCCTCCCCCATGATCCACGAGCCTCCACCCCCCGCTCACGGGTTGCCAAGGTATAACTTTCCTGAACTCAACCCTCTCTTACTGGCGTCCTTGTCGAGCCCAGCAAACCGCCCATACACTTTTTTTCTCCTAGCGTGTGGCAAGGGAACCCGGTGCGACACCACGACGAGGTAGGTGAGCGACCCTCAACCCAAACCTTTTCTCGATGTGTGTGACGAGCCGGTCAACCACTATACATGCTTTCATAGCGTGGTAGGAGGGAAACACGATGTGACGAATGCAACAGGCAGTAACACCTGGTGCAACGCTTTTCTTAGCGGGTTTAGAGAAACTCTTAAGTACCCGTACACACGGCTCTGTACCTGAGGGGAAACCAATTTCTTTTCTTGTAACAAACCACGTACCAAAAGCCCCCATACACACTTTTCTTAGCGTGGTGGGGACAAAAAATTTATGACATGCGGTGTCCTCGTACGAGGCACCTACCGTACACGCTTTTCTCTAGCTTGATGGGAGGCCCAATTTTCATGTTTTTTCCCTAAACGTGGGGATGCCGGAGGCTGCGAAATTTCTGCGGGTGAATATATAACTACACTCGGACCTCACTTTGGACTAAATGAACATGAACATCTGATCTTTAGCACGACACAAGGACTTGTATTTGAACACAATTCAAATGATTAAGCAGACCTAAATCAAAATAAAATAATTCGAACTTGAACTGGATTTAACAAAAGTGAACATAATTGAACTCAAGACGGACAGCAGGGACGAAGAGCTTGAACTTGCTACTATGAACTCAAACATGAACTGAATATAAGACTTGCAAGGACTTCTGAACTTAGACTGACTGGAATCAAGCCTTCAGTGTACTCAAACGAACGTGAGGAACAAATGAGCTTGTGACATAACTTGCTTGCAAGCATGGGTCAATGAAAACCAAAGTAAATGCAATAATACGAATGCAATGATTGTAACGAATTTCTCAACAAATGAAAATACGAAACCATATTGCTCAGTCAATCAATATATGAGAAAGAAACGAGGAGATCAATAATACAAATTTCATCTCAAGAAAAAAACAAAGACTTAAAACCCATTAATATGATCCTACAAATATACATGAGGAGATCATGATAAATCAACGAACTCCTACAACAGTCCCTACGAGTTAAATGCAACTGCTCACAAGGACAACGAATGGTTGCATAATACATATGTCCCCTAAATGCATTTTGAACTTCCAATACTAGCAACATGGGGATCCCGATTGAAATGACAATACAACACTTGATAGAGGAAACATTCCTTCAACAAACAAGTGCATCATCAAACCCCCTGAGATGAGGAAAGGTGGATAGGATTGCATAATAATGGCTCTCCTACGAACAACTTTCAGGTGATCGTAGTGAATATAACGGAACCCTGTAAATAAGCAAGAGCCTCTTGTGGATAACAACAATGGGTATCTCGTAAACACAACGAATACTTGTAGACACAAGTACAAATTCTCACCTACAACAGTGGTGATTGAGATTTGTGAATATGTCGGGTTCGAAGACAACTAGATGTACGAGAAGGACACCTCCCGATAAATGGAAGAGTGTCTGAACACACACGAACAAAAACTTTGGATTCCAAAATTTCTTCTTAGTTCTATACTTTGGAAGAAAACAATTCTGACATCCACCAATACTAAAAATGTCAAGTGCGTCAAAATATCTCTCAATCCATTTTGAAGGAACAACAATGCAAGGCCAACACATTAAAAGATCTGAAAGGAATTCTTTTTGAAGCACGGTCACGAATATTTTAGCACACCTCCCGGTGAATGAGAAAAGGGAGTCTGATCAAAACAATGAAATATACTCATTGCATCAGGTGACAACGCGACGATTCACCTGTATCTAATAGCACGAGAATATTTAGTGCACTTAGTCTGACTACATAAAAGAGGCAAGTACTGCACGATAATCTACCTGTATAAAGCAGCAAATAACCAATTCAGAAGCTGTTATGCCACGCCACCGGAACCACAACACTCATATAGGGACATAAGGCGTGTCCAAACTATCAAATACACTTGCCTGAATAACTGAAATACCTATTAAAAACCCAGCACATACACCGTAGTTGTTGGAGAATTTTTGTATCCTCGAATGATTTATAAAATTAAGATTGAGCACGGTATTAAGATGATAATATATTACCCGGAAGGGTAAAAAAATATCATTTCCTTATAGCCTCAATAATAATAATTTATATTTTAAAAGAGATTCCCCCACTCGATGTTTGATCGAGTGGGGAGTTTTAATTATTTCTGGAGTACAGACGACCCATAAGGTGAACCCCTATGATTAATTACATCTCAAGCTTTGGCTTGGGAAGACTGTTAGATTGATCTTTTTACATCGACCCGACCCTGATCGAGCCCGAATGGACTCAACGAGCTCGATCGGTTATCAAAACAAAATTGTCACAAATTAAACTCATTTAATTAAATTAAATTCAATTTGATTAATTTAAATCAAATCAAGTCGACTCGAACCCATCACGCCTCGTCGAACCAAAATTCGACGCAATTCGGTGGTTCGATTTGAGACCCAATTTCATAAAATGGCTCGATCTGACCCATTTAGGCTCGAATCGTTCTAAGTCAATTCAAATTGGGTCCAATCGAACCCAATTTCAGCCCAATCATCAAGTCTTGGATCAATTCAAATCCCGAATCAAGATTTGAATCGAACGGCTTAGATTTCCTCTAAAATCCCGCTTTGTTTTCTGTTAATTCGCCTGATTTCTACGGCTGTGGCAGGATATCGGACAGGAAATCTACTCGAACTTCAATTTTTTTTGCTGTAGGAGCGGGAGACGGAGAGGAAAAGCTCATTCGGCTTCCCTGGTTCGTTCGTAGTCCCGAGCGGAAGAGAAGAGTCATGAAAGCGGAGAGAAGCACGATTCTCCAGTTCTTTCGCCCCTTTCGTGTGGTTTCGGCCGTCCGAAACCCGAGCGCAAGCAGAGAGCGGGAGAGGCCAAGAAAATGGGAACAAGAGCCCAGTCCAGGCAAACTCCTGTCCGTGCCGCAGCCCTATACCTAACCCCCCCTTCGTCCGCGACCCCATCAGCCGCGTGGAAGCCAAGTCCGACGTCCTCTAATCCTTCGTCAAACTACCCCAAGAGCTCCGCTCCCCCCCAATTGCTAGATCAGCCAACGTCGCAAACCCTGTTTGCGACATTTGTCCGACTTGAGGGGAAGAGATTTCTGTTGTTTCTCATCGGGAGGGAGCCTTCTCCACCTCCCTTTTTTTTCAACTCCGGCAAAATCCGCTTTGGGATTGTTGGAAGCTTCCAATCAGCAAGGGAGCTCCAAATCCTTCCAAACAGCGTTAGAGAGCCTTCAAATCACCTTGGACAGCAATCCGGAGCTTGAATTCGGAGCTTGGACAGTGCTTGGAGCTTGGATAGGAGTGGCTTGGAGCTTGGATTAGGAGCACCTAGAACAACCCGAGAGAGGTATAACACTAAAACGTAGGCAAAGCCTTAAGGCCCCCCCTTACCGTTGATGTGTTGTTGTACGTCCCCAGCTTTAGGTCCCTAGAAACTTTGATTTTTCTCTCCCAAAACCTTTTTTTACTGTCAACTTCGCAAAAAAAAACAGTGGAAACTCGGTGATTTCCATTTGTTGGCTCTCATGAAGAGTCCAGAGAGGATTTGAAGCGTTTAGAGGTGTTTGGATTGGTACCCACACACTCTCCAAATCAATGTTTGTGGCATCATATTGAGTTTGACACCACCTTACTACATTCAAACCCTAGGGTATGTTACTTTCGTAGCCAAATTGAGTATGTAAGCTCACATATCCTCCCAAATTTCACATTTGTGTACATGTGCCTACTCAACATTAGTGTCATGACAAATAGATGAAAGATTTGGAAATAATGGCGAGGCTTGTGGATTTGTCATAAGCCTTGCAACATATCCAAAACGCTTTGGATGACTTATTGTAGGATTTAATGTGAATCTCAAAGGTTCATTTTGAGAATACTAGAGCAAGTGTGTTTTGATCAAGCTCACTTTTGGTATGTTGTATGGCCCTATGATAAAAAGTTTATGCTAATTATTTTTGTTATGCAAATTTCCAAGTTTATAAACTCTTTTCAATGTCTAATGGGTCAAATCATGTCATGTCAAAAGTGATGTGACCCTTAAAAGCTTCAAATGCATGTTTCCTACTACATTAAGATCAAGCCATATGTTATGGTAATTCTTGCTTAGATTAATGAGTCTATTAATTTGACAAATTTTCATAAATGTCTCATTTAACCTAAGTATGGTAAATTTTTTTGGAGCATTTCATGGACTCCAAAAGGCTCATGACATGCTACATCGCACTAAAGGGATATTTAAGCTCATTTTCCTAATTTGCAAGATAATATGGCAAGATGCAAGCTCTCAAATTTCTAAATCATATTAAGTTCGATTTAGGGAAAATCACTTTCTTGAGACTTTTGAAATGTATAGGTTGTCTTTCAAATTCAAATGGTATGACCAATCCCTCTTACCCAAATCATGCCAAAATTGATTTGAAGACCATTTTCAATGTGTTGGGAACTCTCTAGTTGTTACGACCCGACCCGGTTAGCTCGTATAGACGAGGCGGGAATGGAATCGAACGTTCAAAACAGTTCAATTATCAAATTGCATGATAAAAATTTTCTAAAAGAGACTTCAATAGGAACATAAAACGCCTTTCCAAAAACATATATTTGTTGACCATACAGATTAATGAACAAAAAAAAAATGATAAGAAAAAGAAATCAAAACAAAATCCACGTAATCCCGAAATCCGGCAAGAAAATCTCGCAAAATACCTGAGCTGCTCGGCGCGCTCGATGTCTCGATCGGAAATCCTGCAGAAATCCCGCGTGAACCTACCTCGATCTCGCTCCTCTTTGCGTCGTTAAATAAGGAGTCGAAGCGATACCTCTTCCTCCGTTCGAACTTCCCCCGACAACTCTCTAACAACTCTCCTGCTTCCGTCGCCTCTTCCACTCTCCTACACGACCGAACCCCTCCATTCGACTCCACTCCAGCAGGCTCCCATCGCTTCTCTTCCCTCCGATCGACCCTTAATCGATCTCCCTACCTCACGCCGACACTACCCTTCCGACCAAACTCCACCTCAAACCACAGCCTCGATTGATCTCCCATTCCTCACGCAAGCCAGCCGAATCCAAAGCCTGTGCCGCCGACCTCCTCAGCCCCGATCTCTTCAAATCCAGAGAGAAAGAGAGAAGGAAAGGGAAGATTTACCTGAGCCGATCCCTGTCCGACCTCTCCACCCTTCCCAATCTCCCCACCTACCTTCCCTTCTTGTCTTGGATCGGAACAAGAGCATGAAGCCGCTGGCTGTGAGGTTAACTTCCCTCCCCCTTTAGCTCGCTCCTTCGGCCAAAATCTCTGAAATGGCATAACCCGATGAGTGAGAGGGAGAGAAATTATACAATTATAATTATTATTTAATTAAAATTAACTATTATGATTATTACAATTAATTTTAAATTAAATTAATTATAATTATATTCTATTAATTAATAATTAATTTTAATTAGAATATATTTAATTACATTATAATCTATGAATAATAATTATTATTAATTACTGCATTTCAATCATTATGATTGTTCTTTGACACTCGTTAGAGATCTTATGCCACAGCTTACACGTAAAAATTTGTTCGTTTGTCAACGCGAGTTATAATTGGAATTGATACTTAGTTTGATTTGGATACTTTTGTATTTGCTTAAGCAGAAGTAAATTCAAGTTCGAATGTTCAAATCCACAGGTTCCTTGTATTCAATCTGGTTCGAGTTAAAAATACATGTTCACCTGCTTGTTCAGGGCCTTTAAAAGTCCTTGCAAGTTCAATTTCATACTCAAATTGATTTGAATTATGGTTCCAATGTGTTTATTTCATTTGGGTTTGCCTTTAGAAATCATTTAAATTTTATTCAGATTTAGGTCCACAAGTCCACTATTCATTTGAGTCCAAGTTATGTACTTTAAGTTCAAGTACGACTCCTCTGTTGTCCTTCGTATCGTTGCTTAATGATATTTTCAAATTGTCCAAGTCTTGTGTACTTCAGTGAAAATTTCGGCACGCTACAAGAGCGTATATGGGTTCCTTCAACAGTACCCGTACGAGAACACCAGTAGCTCTCCCCACCACGCTGCAAGAGTGTGTATAGGGCTTACCCACCTCGTCGTATACATCGCACCAGGCTCTCTCCTACCGTGCTATAAGAGAGCGTGTAGGTGATTCCCCGATCCGATACAAATGCCGAGAATGGGATTTGGAACATTATACCTTGCATAGCAGTTGTTGGCGTCGATGTCGAAGCCGAAGACCGTCCCCACCACGCTACAAGAGTGTGCATAGGGCTTACCCGCCTTGTCGCACCGAATTCTCCCCCACCGTGCTACAAGAGCGCATATAGGGGATCCACCGGCGCGTCAAGAGCGCTGAGGGCGGGGTATAAGTTAGAAATTTATACCTTGGAAATCGGCGGACTAGCGGTGGAGGGCACGGAAATCAAGGCATGAGGAGCACTTTTCTCTTCAGCTTTTTTTAATTATTAAGTATAATTAATCTTAATGAATCATAATTAAGAATAATTAATTCATAATTAAATAAATTAATTAGGAATAATTATAATTAATAATAATTAACTAAATTAGCATCACTAATTATAATTAAAGTTAATTAATTATAACTAATTATTTTTATTAATTAATTATAATTTAAAAATAATTAATGTATAATTAAATTAACTAATTACAACTAATTATAATAAATTATAATCAACATAATTAATTATAATTAATTATATTCATAAATAATAATAATTATTATTATTATTAAAGATTTAATAATAATAATAATAATAATAATAATAATAATAATAAATCAAAAATAAAATCCCCTTCTCTCGGTTTAGAGGATTTACGGGATTTGGCCGTGGAAATAAGCGCGAGGGAGAAAGTTACGTACGCAGCAAGCTCCCTGGCTTGCTTCCGATTAAAATGTTGTAACTTCCGACCCCAACAGGAAAGGAAAGTCGTCATTGGAGCCAAGTCAACCAGCCACGAAGGGATCGGAGAAGGGGAGCTCTGCTTCTTGCTTCCAATCAAAATCTGTAACTTCTGATCCAACTAGAAGGTCGTCAAAGGAGCAGAGTCGAATGACAATGAAGGTACTGGAGAAGCCGCACGAAAGGGAGGAAGCTACTTCAAAGAGGGCGAGCTCCCGTTCTTATTCCGATCAAAGTGTCGTAGCTTCCAGCCGACCGAAAGGGGAAGTCGTCGCTGGAGTGGGGTCGAATAATGACGACGCAGCTGAAGAGGGCACACGAAATGGAGGTCCCTACACAGCCGCGAGCCGCCGTCCTTGCTTCCGATCAAATTGTCGTAACTTCTGATCCAGGCAGGAGGGAAAGTCGTCGAAGGAGCAGAGACGTTGTAACGAGAGAGCCGAAGCCTTCCCTCTCTCGTGTATTTAACGATGCGCGAGTCAAGCGGGATAGTGCGAGCGATGTGGGCGTAGAGCTCGAGTGACGTGCTGAGATCGTGGGATTGCAAGAGCCGGACAGGTGAAAAGATTTGGCCTCCTCTCTTTTTTTTTATTTTGTACAGGTCAACACTTGCAAATCAAATGAGATGAAAAAAGACTTGAACATTTGAACAAAGTGCAAGAAGACTTGATTTGGGACCGCATTGGACATAAACTTAAACTTAACTCAAACTTGAGTTGGACAATAGAGGACTTGAACAAATGCAAAAGAGCTCGAACTCAAGGTTTGAACGAACTGAATTTGAACTCAATGTAACTACAAGAGACAGAGAACGAGCTTGCTACTTGGACAAGAAAGGATTTCAATCAATGTTGGACAGCAGAGAACTCAAATTTGACATTGGGATTGGACTCAAGTTCGCATTAAACTCAAATGACATTAAATTTAACCATAACTTGAACACAATAATCAACGAAGAACTTGATTTGAATAATGACATCAAAGTTGCGATGGGATGATAAGTTGTCTCTTTAATTTAAAGGCAAAGTTCAAATCTCATGCATACAAACAAGGACTCATGCATAAATTCACTTCAAATTTGACAAGGAATTTTTTAACGATGATATTTGACTTATAACATCCATCTCAAATCATGCTTACAAATGAGAAGATATGGTCCTAATAAGGCGTGCAAATATTGACAATGCATGATGAGCGCAATCCATCCAACATGTTAACATACAAGTGAATGCACTAAATCTACCTACAAACAACGGTACTAGTAGTGCTTCATAGAGAATGAATCCCTTATGGACAATAAAGATTGGTGTACAAACGGATGCGGTAATTCTTCATCCGAAACTAATGATGGATGTGAGGTACCACTTATGAATAAGTGATGTGTAAAACATGCTACAAACACATTCGAAGGGTGTACAACAATTCCATGTGAATAATAACTTATGATGATTGATATTTTCATACCTCACCCACAAGCAACAATCAATAGATATTGTGAGAAAGGTGGCAATGTGCTTACATGTGGAAATCCATAGATAATGGAAATTTAAAAGTATATACAATTGAGGGCAAGAAAAAATCGATAATGCAAGTTCACTATGTATGCTACAAGTTATTTCTAAGGAGGACGAAAAACTTGTAATGTTCACTATAACTTACACACAAAGTAGGAGATACGTTAGTGCACTACAATCCACCTGCAGAAAGCGATAAGTAGTACACAACGGTCTACCTGTATAAAGCAACGGACAACTCTATTCAGATGCTGCTACGCCACACCATCGGATCCACGACGCTCATATAAGTGGACAGAAGGCGTGTTCAAACTCTCAAATGGAATGTTATGTACGTTCAAATGATAGTTGCCTACATAACTGAAATATAAAAAATGCCTCCGCATATGTACTGTAATTTGTATACACATATGTACACAAAAAAAGGGTAAGGGCGATCACAAAACCCACATGGGCCCCGGCGAGCATGTTTTAGGGATACATGTGACGTCTAGAGATGCTTCACGGGTCAATAGATTTGAACCCGATCCTCCTAAGCAACTAAATAAGAGTCGACAAGGTTCAACAAATAATTATAAAATGCCTCCAAATAGCCGCATGGGCCCTGACGAGCATGTTATAAGTACACACATGACGTCTAGGGATGCTGCGCAAGTCAATAAGTGAATTTAAGTTCAGGCCCGATCCTTCTATACGGATCAATAGAAGTTGACAGGGTTCAAACCATCAAATAAATATATGGTGGCGGCGACCGATATATTTATCTTAATACATTCATATTAGGCCTTCAAGGCCTATAACAATGAGAATTCACTAATTAAAATATAAAGCCTATGAAACCTGATCCACCTAAGCAGGTAAATAGAAGTCGACAATGTTCAACAAATAATTATAAAATGCCCCCAAACACCTACATGGGCCCCGACGAGCGTATTATAAGTACATATGTGACGTCTAGAGATGTTGCGCGAATCAATAAGTGAATTCAAGTTCGAACCTGGTCCTTCTATGCGGATCAATAGGAGTCGACAGGGTTCAAACTATCAAACAAATATACGGTGGTGGCGACCGGTATATTTATCTTAATACATTTATATTAGACTTTCAAAACCTATAACAATGAGAATTAATTAATAAAGGCATAAAGCCTACGAAACCCGATCCTCTGTCAACATATCGATAGAGTTGACAAGGTTCATCCACAAAGTGCAAATATTTTTAAATGAAAATAACCTCGTACACCCCGATAAGAGCTGTGTTGAATGAAGATCTCAACCGAGGAGTTAACTCCAACCATTTCAAATGCCTCCAAACTTCCACAGAGTTCAAATTCCACTAATATAAACATTTTCAAATCACCTCATACACCCCAATGATAGTTGTGTTCAAAGTTTATCTCAACCGGAGGGATCACAAACACTTTCAAATGCCTTCCAAGTTCCACCCAAATACCCACAAAAAATTCAAAAATTTTAAAAAATCCCAAGATCCAGATATTTAAAACTGAAATATATCCATCAAACCACTTAAAGCAAAAATCCATCCACCCTCCACAACAGTTTGATGAGGTGGACAAATTAAAATTCACTTCAGCTCACACAAAGCTAATGCCTAATCGAAAATATCGCTATGATTCATTCTCAAATAATCTCCTGCTGGTAAGGAGGAGGAACCAACTAGAATCGGGCTCTTTTCACATGAGTTGGACATGCAGAGACTCAACAAGCCAAGCGAAGCACACAACTTTGTGATTTCTGGTGTAGATGAACAACTCGCCAAAGAGAGGAAGGCGGGTTGGGTCTGCAAACGAAGGCGGAAGGTATTGTGGGTTGGACGTCAACCCTGTTCACGCATGGAGCAGAAGTAGAGGGGATCGCTTTGTCCGATCAGGTTGCTTCCACGTGCAGAGGGGCTTGGTCAACGAAGATGGAAGAGCAAAACCAGCAATCGAGAAGAAGAAATCGTCGGAAGATTATTGTTCATGGAAAAAGGCCTCAGTTCAATTTCCATGACCTGAAATCTGAACGTCCGGTAAACATAGAAAAAAACTAGTTTGTTCTCTTTCAATCTGTTTTATACGACTGCTTCGACCACAACATCCATGACATGGGCAACATGGTTTGATTTTGAAGTGATGAGCATTAAGGAAATTGTGATTTGGATTTGATTGGCAACCGTTCTTCTTTCTGTTGCGCTCATTAAAATGGTAGAAGTCAACAAAAATGTGAATGCAAGTTTTTAGTAGCATATTTGTGTTCTATTAAATAAACAGCATCTTACCAGTATTATTTAAACGATTGATTAGATGCAAAAGAAGATTTATATGCCATACTATATTCATACATTGCCGTTTTGTTAAAAACTTAATTAACATTCTTATAATCAAAAGGGAACTCGTGACTGGATCATAATCCAAGCTAGTGCAAAACAGCAACAAGTTGAGTTCCTTATGCTTTAAATATAGTTTTTTTTTTTTCTTGAGTGAAGCCGGTGTGCTTTCACTTGGCACATAATGCATCCTATCAACTCTTTCCAATGCTCTTTCCATGTTCAATCTCTTGCAGTAACCATCAACCAATGTGTTAAAGTTAAAATCATTAGGTAAGAAACCCTTTTGCAATAGCATTATTCCTGACGCTGTTGGCAAGGGACACATTTCCCATTTTACACAAACTATTGATTATGATATTGTAAGCCTAAGAATCAGGATTACAACCAAGTAGCTTGACTATTCCTCGTTGCTTCACTCTGATTTACTAGAATGGCTTCATCATTCATTGTTTAATTTGCTGACAGTTCATTGTTGTGTGTAATGAAGCTATATGTATTTAGATAATATACCACAAATTGTATGGATAGGTGTTCCTCAATCAAAGATTAATATTAATTATAGTAAATCATTAGCATGCTTCTTTTCCTTCTTCTTCTCTTTTCTTCTTTTTTTTTAATTATAGAAGAGAACATTTTCAAATCTCTAAAGCATTAAATAATGTGGATTTTTTTTTTCTTATAAACTCCAACAAGCACCTCTAAGTTTCTAAGAATAAAGTGCTCCTATAATTTCCTAAACCTTTAGCTTTCATTTTAAAAAATATGATTTAAAGTTGATCACATGTCCCTTGAAATTCACTAAGACCAAAATTTTGAACAGAAATTTTTCCAACTTTAATGTTAAAATATTAGTCAATGTTTTAATGACTATAAATAAACAATTAATTTAATCAAAAATATTCTCAAGTAACAAATGTTTGACATTACAGGAGCTTGCCCCTACGGGGCATCCGTACCCTAGAATAAAATAAGCCATATTCAATGAAATATTAAATAGGAAAAATTCTCGATTAAAAAAGTAAAATTATGAGTTTTATTATGAGTCTACAATAACAACAACATCAAACATTTGTCCCACTATGTGGGGTCGGCTACATCAATCCTTTTTCTGCATTGTCTTGTTAAAAGTCAAATTCTTGTTTAAATCTAATAAAGAAAGACCATTCTAATATTTTTTAACCAAGTCTTTTTAGGTCTACCTCTACCTTTCTTAACATAAGTCAAATCTAATACATCAACTTTCCTAACTGGGTCATAGGATGACCTCCATTTAATATGACCAAACCATCTAAGGAAACTCTCTCTAATCTTATCTTCCACTAAAGCTACTAAAACCTTTTCATGTATATACTCATTTCGTATCCTTTCTCTAAGGGTAAAGCCACTCATCCAGCTGAGCATCCTCATCTTTGCAACACTTAATTTAATACTATGCTTTTCTTTTAATGGCCAACATTCAGCACCATAAAGCATTACAAGTCTCACCAACATCTTATAGAATTTTCCCTTAAGTTTGAGGGGGGCTTTTCTATCACACAACAAACCTGATGCATTCCTCCGCTTCAACCATCCAACCTAAATTCTGTTGATAATATCCACATCTATTTCACCATCACTCTGAACAATAGATCCAAGATATCTAGAATGTGTACTCTTATTAATGACTTGATCGCACAAAGTCACAATCCCTCACTAGGTCTATTACTATTAAAATTACACTCTATATCTTCAATTTTAGATCGACTCAAGCAAAAAACTTTAGACTCTAAGGTTGTGCTCTATAATTCAAGTTTACCTTCAACTCCCTCCCTAGACTTATCAACAAGAAGAATATCATCAGCAAAAAGCATACACCAAGGAACATTCTTTTGCAAATGTCTATTGAGAACATCCATGACTAAAGCAAAAAGATATGGGCTTAAGGCTGATCCTTGATGTAATCCAACCGAAATAGGAAAATACTTGGTCAAACCACCTTATGTTTGAACACAAGTAATAGCTCATGCATGCAAATCTTTAATAATTTGAATATAAGTATTATTAACTCCTTTATTTTCAATAACTCTCTATAGAACTTCTATTGGATCTTTAGCATATGTTTTCTCTAAATCAATAAATATCATATGTAAATCCGCATTATTCTCTCTATATTTCTCCATCAAACCTCTCAACAAATGAATGGCTTCCATAGTAGACCTACCTGGCATGAACTGAAATTGATTTTGAGAAACATTAGCATTGCGCTACAACCTACGCTCCATAACTCGCTCTCATAGTTTTAAAGTATCATTAACTTAATTCCCCTATAATTCACACAATCTTGTGCATCATCTTTATTCTTAAAAATTGGAATTAACACACTCATTCTCCACTCATCTGATATCTTTTTAATCATCAAAACAGTATTAAATAGTTTAGTAAGCTAAGAAATTCCTTCATCTCCTAAGCATTTCTACACCTCTAATGGAATATCATCAAGTCCAACAGTATTTCCACACTTCATTTTCTTTAAAGCTTCTCTATTTTCAGTTTTACTAATACGCCGATAAAAACAAAAAATTGTATTTTCATTTAGGGAGCTAAAGTCACTAAAGTTAATCGTATTTTCACTTTCATTAAAAAGTTAAGCAAAATATCTCATCCACCTTTGTTGAATATCATCTTCTAAGAAAAGTACTTTTTGATTTTCATCCTTAATACACATCACTTGAACTAAATCCTTATTATTATCTCTTTGTTATCCTAACTATTATATATATATATATATATATATATATATATATATATATATATATTCTCCTTAGTATCTAATATATTAAAGAAATCATTAAAAGCTAAGATCTTTGCTTCAGATATAGCTTTCTTAGATTATTTATGTCTTTTTTATAACTTTTCGAATTATCAAAATTTTTCCATCTAAACAAATTTTTATAACAAATTTTTTTTATTTTTTATCTTTTCTTGCACATTTGGATTCCATTACCAACTATTTTTCCTAATATGAGTTTTTTCATGTGATACTTCAAACACATCTTTTACAATATTCTTAATATCACTAGCCAGTTTTTTCCCACATTATATTACCATCCTCATGCTCAAACAAAATCTTAAGATCTAAAATCTAACTATCAAAAATATTTTGGTTAATATTCTTTAAATGCCCCATCTAATTCTAAAATATCTCTATATTTTATTTTTTATTTTGTCTCTTTATTTTAAAGTCTAAAACTAATAATCGATGTTGGGTACATAAATTTTCACTCGGAATAATTTTATAAACAATGCAATCTAAACAATCTAATTTTTTGTAAAAAAATAATCAATCTGCATTTTACTATATCCATTTTTAGAAGTGATGAGATGCTCATCTCTTTTTTTAAAAAAAATATTAGCTATTAAAAAATCATAAGCTAAAAAAATCTAATATGGTCTTATTACCTTCATTTGTCGTTTCAAATATATGGCCACTATGAATTCTTTTAAAATCATCCACCTCTCTACCAATATATTCATTTAAATCTCGTCCAATAAAAACTATTTCTTCAAGAATATCTTTTGTATTAATACTTTTAAGTCATTCCAAAATTTTAATTTTGAATCCATATCCAAACCTACTTGAGCAGCATAAGCACTTATAATATTAACAATCTTAGCATCAACAACAATCTTTAAAGCTATAATTTTATCTCTAATTCTATTAATTTTTATAACATTATCTTTCAAACTCTTATCTATAACTACCCCTGCACCATTTTTATCATGACTCCTACTTGAATATCATAGTTTATTACCTAAACTATCAATTTCCTAAGCTTTTTCTCTAACCCATTTAGTTTTCAAAATGTATAGAATATTTGTCTTTCTATGAATCATAATATTTATTAATTTCATTAATTTTCCTATAAGGGAACTCATATTCCAAGTTTTTATCCTAATTTTAGTTTTATGGACTAGATTCTTTGCTCACATCCATCCTTAATGTGTGAACTCTTGCCTATTTAACACTACACCCGGCAACTAGGGGTGTCAATTCGTGTCAACCCGTCGGGTTCGGGTCGAACCCGACCCGACCCGGATCTTAAACGGGACAACCAGAACCTGACCCGTTTTTACAAACGGGTCTGACATTTCAACCCGGACCCAACCCAGCCGGGTTGCCGGGTTGACCCAACTCGACCCCCGACCTGGTAGTATCACGCGCGGCACCCGAGGCAGTGGGCAGCGCAGGCTGCAGCGCGTGGGGCAGGTGAGTTCGACAGCGGCGACGGGAGGGCGCGAGCTCGTGCCAGCGCGGTTCGGCACTCGCAGCACACAGGGCAGCAGGGCAACGCGGGCTGCAATGCGCGGGGCAGGCGATCAGCGGGCAGCGCGGGCTGGGGCAACGCGGGCATGGTCAGCGGGCGGAAGCAGTGGGAAATTCAATTTTTTAAAATTAAACGGGTTGTCGGGTTGTCGGGTTGACCCGGCAACCCTCCGGGTCAACCCGGGGTCAACCAGACCCGACCCGTTTTATCAAACAGGTCGAATCTGCGAACCCGAACCCGACCCATTTATTAACGGGTCGGGTTCAACCCAGATTTTTGGGTCAAGTCCGGGTCGGGTTTCCGTGTCGTGTCAAATATTCACACCCCTACCGGCAACCGCTGCAGCGGCCCTTACACGCATGTCGCTATATTCAGGTCATACAACGCGTCGCTTCCAGGGAACGCCCTATTATTATCACAATTTTTTAAGGCATTCATGTCATAATTATTTGACAAGGTTTACGCTGGATATCGACTACCTAACACAACCATCCACTTTTCTCATCCAGGACATGAGACCTGGCAATGGTAGTGTTAATTATTCTTATTATTAGTCTATAACACAATAATATTTTTATTCTTCGGAATAATATATTACTTTTTATGTCATACACTCGTACTAGATCATAAAATACCTCAATCTGTTGAGGGTGGATGATAAAATGTCATCATTCGCTTTAAATATAAGGTGATAAATTTCAAACCCTACACTAAATTTGATGCTACTAAATGCTAAGCAATTAGATTCTAACAAGTAATCTCATAAAAGTTCTCACCCATCTCCAAGAGGGATGATTAATTATAGGAGTTTGCATTTATGAGAAACCTAAAATCAAATTATGAAATCCTCAAAAAAAAAAAAAACAAGGACAAAATTTTGAGGTAATGTCTTATCTTAAACCTAATAAATCATCCGAAAATTTGAACTGGAAATACCCACGCTATCTCAAAAAAAAGCTAGGGGGCAATTTTTTAGAGCCCACACCCTCATTAGTTACTTGTAATATTTAGGAGGAGCCTTTGAAAATATATCTTGATCTGATTTCAATTAATACTCACATTGGATTTGTTTTTATCCTACGAGATGGTACATTCCACCAACGTGAAGCTCTTCCCAAGCTTAAGAAACAGGACATCAAACGAGGAGAAAGCAGGGTAAAGGAGAAGCGCTCACCATATTGTATCTATTATATCACAAAGTAACATTATGAGTTTCTATCTATGCCATCCTACGTCGCTTTTCATCATATTGTACGTCATTGTTGGGATGACTTGGATTCAAATGCAAATATTATCCTGACACTACCTATAACATTAACTCACTAAAAACTACAAAATTAAGATATTGCTACACGTAAATATGAAAAGTTGAAAACATGCCTCATACATTTAAACTATGAAATTACATTTTCCATAATATAATTTCCAATACTGACTTAAGGATAAATTTGCAAATATTCTACAACCAATCAAAATGCTGATTCTAAAACATAGGGAAATGCTGGGAATACAACAATTTTCTAGTTTTCTTTTCCTGATGTGATTTCATTAAGCATGTTACAGCGAAGACAAGGAATACAGTGACAACGTTTACGTTATGACTTCAAACAAAGAATTATTCTCCCTCATTATGCCAAACATTAAAAAGCAAAGGCCAAAAACTTCGAAGTACAGCAACAATACTTGAGCAACTTAAAATTTAAAAGAAGTTTAACTTTGATACCCTTCACCTCGCTGCTTTGCTGTTACATAGATAAACAAACAATATGTGACTAGCTAATGTTTTCCCAGAGTTTTTATGCCACTATCATTTAAAGAACAAAAAATCCAACATGCTTGTTAAATTGGCATGCTGTGACTCATTTCAAAGTACTCTAAGTTAAAAGCTGCACATTAAAGCATTATCTCAAATTATGTATTATTGGATTGGCATGTTGGAACTCATTAAAAATCTCCACATTAAAATAACTAAATTTCTCCACGAAGATTGTAATATCAGGAACATTCGAAAATAATATTTTCATTTTCTCCATACCTCTTTGTTTGCAGAAGAAGCGTCTAAGAAGAAAATTTTGCACGGTATTAAGCCTTCGGGCAGCCAGTAACGGTCCCCCTTTAGCTTTCAATCTGAGACCATAGCTGATGTGAACAAACAAATTCACAAAAGAAGAAAAATTAATAAAATTTTAAAGATCTTAACATCAACGATGCAAATGCCCACAGTAAAAATATTCAATAACAAAACATAGATTACCGAGTAAGGAAATATTTCCTATATGTAGTGATCTCTCCATTTCTCAACTTAAAAGATGAATTTATATCCATTTCATCAAGAATACCAGTAACACAATAAATATGTCCATTGTGAGGTGTATAAACTACAGAGTGATGCAACATACAACGGCAAATGCAGCCATTTTTTATCTGTATCAGCTGAGCCACAATTTTTGTAGAACAGCAGTGCTCAAGGTGCTGCTTTCTATTCTCCATAGAGAAAGCAGGTGAATCAACGCAAGCCCAGTCAACTTCTCCAATGATTGAAGGAATGAGTAAATAAGCAACGGCTTCAGATCCATCCTCTGTACAAATATGAAGAGACCTCAAGAATTTATCATAATCTTGGTGAATCAGTAGACTCATAACAGAAACCTGAAACCTTCGAGCTCTAAAGACCTAGACCCACAAAATGTCAAATTAGTATAAAATATAATTTCCTAAGCATACATAAGCACCAGAAGTGTCAAGTAATCATCCAAATATACAAGAAAAGCTCAAACAGGCTACTGCTCAAACAAAGTCTCAAGGCATTAATAGGTCAAATAAGCACAGGAGCGAAGAGGATTTAGTGAATCACATTAAGAAATTGTTTGAAATATATCTTACCTGGTCACGGTCAAGATGGATACAACCGAAATAATCAACTTGTACAAGTATAGAACCACTGGAAGTCTCCAAATTGAATGAATTAGAACTAAAATCAGATCCTAAATCACACTTCACAACAAGGAAGATATCGATCTTAAAATTTTCGAAGTCAACTGAACTCATAGAAACCTTGTAGCAATGATACAGTCCAACACTACAAAATGATGACCATGAACTCACTAGCTCACCAGGAAAATAGTTGTCTTCTTCAACTTTGCATGTTTCATCCCCTGGCGAGAGTAAAATAAAAAAACAAATGCAATGAAAACGGTTCATTACCAATTAATATGCTACAATTAAAATGAAAAGAATTATATGTCAATAAAAGACAAAAAGTTGTGCTGACAACAAATAAAATATAAGTATTGAAAATTTTCTAAGAAATTAAATTTTACCGCCATTGTTATCATCTTCCGTAGCCTCTTCAATCACTGGTATAAGATGATCGGATAAAGCACCAATCTGATGTAGCTGCTTGCATGCTTCAAGACAAGCAATTTGCCTTACCATGCTACATGTACCCTCAACTTTAACAGTTTGCAAAGGACTACTTTTTGGAAGGTGCAAAGTGCATGTGTTTGAATCCTCGTCACTTTCAAAACGAGGGAGTGGTTTGAAATACCTAAAATAGAACCAAAAAGGGCTATGTCAAAGTATTCCATTATAAAAAACGTATTAATGAAACAAAAGTTAACATAAAATAACTAATAACAGAGTACAGAATGATGAAAAAACGCACCCATCAGAAGGAGCCTTGAACAATAAAAGTATATCAGTGCTACACTGGAGTTCAGATTAACAACAGAACCTGTAGTCTCAACACGGTATGAGTTATTTTCTTCCTTCTTTGGAGATTCACAAGGAAGGGAAGCCACACGAAGGGCTTCCCCTCGCATAATATCTCCACTGTCAAGAAACCTTTGTACTTGTAAAAGTGTCCGCAAATCATCACTGCATAAAACAAAAAAAATATTGAAAATAAAATAAAAGAGCAATTACGCCATGAAAGAAATTAGTTGATAAATAATTTAGAAACTGTAAGCACAAGATGTTTATTTGAAACCCTAGAAAATACAGTTAAAATTTTAGTCTTCATTTGGTGCAGTGTGTCCAGCTTAAAAGGCAGCGCCCATCAAGGCACTGCCCTGCCAAGCAAACCTGTAAGGTATGAGCATAGGGCTCTAGATTATAAGCTTAATTATAAATTTAAATACCCAGAAAAACAAACGGTATGCCATTTGGTTTTTCATAAATCCAAAAGATTATCAGAAGCTTACCAAACAACATTAGTGTTGACCTGCTATGCAGAAACAAAAAAAAAATCCCTTACATGCCCCATGTCGTTCTTCGCACGTTCGCATCTCCCACGACCTCGCGTCATTAAATAGCGAAGGGAATGAGGCCTTCGGTCTTTTTCGCTCTCGCTCCAGCTCTCTTCCTCTCTCACGGTTGCTCGACCTCGCTCTAGCGACGACTTTCCCTTTCAGTCAATCGGAAGTTACGACACTTTGGTTGGAGGTAACACAGGAGATCGCCTGCTGTGCAACAACTTTCTCCCTATCAAGCGCGCCTTCGGCTTCCTCCCTCAACAACGTTCCCTCCGGTCGGACCGGAAGTCATGACAATTTGATCGGAAGCAATCGCGGGAGCTCATCGCTTCCCCGGCTCCCTCTTAGTTGTTCAACTCTGCCCCTTCGACGAACCCCTTCCTATCGGTTTGGAAGTTCCAACATTTTTTATCGAAAAAAAGAACGTGGACTCATTGGTTGTGAAGTAACTTTTTCCCTCTCGCGCGCTTCTCAGGCCTCTCCTTGGCTGTCCGACTTCGCTCCTTTCGGCGACTCTCCTTCCTGCTGGAACAGAAGTTACGACATTTGATCAAAAGCAACAACAGGAGCTTGCCGACCGTGAGGTTAACTTTCCCCCGTCCGAGTGCTTCTTCGAACAAATCAAGTAAATTTGGATTTTGGTTCATTATAATAATTATTAATTATGTTTAACTATTATTTAATTATAATTATAATTAATTAATTTATTGTACTTAATTAAAACCATTTGGTTAATTATAATTAATTTTGATAAATTATAATTAGTCCTTAATTAATTATAATTATAATTAATTTACTAATTATAATTTTCATTATAATAATTATTAATTATGTTTAACTATTATTTAATTATAATTATAATTAATTAATTTATTATAATTAATTAAAACCATTTGGTTAATTATAATTCATTTTGATAAATTATAATTAGTCCTTAATTAATTATAATTATAATTAATTTACTAATTATAATTAATTAATCATTATTATAATTAATCATTATTATAATTAATAATAAATAAATAAAATGTGTGCTCCTCCCGCCATGATCCACGAGCCTCCACCACCGGCTCACGGGTTGCCAAGGTATAACTTCCTGAACTCAATCCCTCTCTTATCTCGGCGTCCGTGTCGAGCCAGCAAACCGCCCATACACTTTTTTCTCTAGCGTGGTGGGAAGGGAACCCGGTGCGACACCAACGACGAGGTAGGTGAGCGACCCCTCAACTCCAAAACCCTATTCTCGATGTGTGTGACGAGCCGGTCAACCACCTATACATGCTTTTCATAGCGTGGTAGGAGGGAACACGATGTGACGAATGCAACGAGGCAGGTAAGCCTGGTGCACGCTTTTCTTAGCGTGGTTAGGACAACTCTTAAGTACCCGTACACGGCTCTGTACCTGAGGGAAAACAATTTCTTTTCTTGTAACACGTACCAAAGACCCATACACACTTTTCTTAGCGTGGTGGGGACAAAAAATTTATGGCTGCGGTGTCCTCGTACGAGGGCACCTACCGTACACGCTTTTCTCTAGCGTGATGGGAGGCCCAATTTTTCATAGTTTTTCCCTAAACGTGGGAGATGCCGGGAGGCTGCCGAAATTTCGGGTGAATATATAACTACACTCGGACCTCACTTGGACTCAAATGAACATGAACTAGCTGACTTGAGCACGAACTACAAGGACTTGTATTTGAACACAAATCAAATGATTAAGCAGGACCTAAATCTAAATAAAATAAGTTCGAACTTGAACTGGATTTAAACAAAAAGTGAACATAATTTGAACTCAAAGGACAGCAGGGGACGAAGAGCTTGAACTTGCTACTTGAACTCAAACATGAACTGAATATAAGAACTTGCAAGGACTTCTGAACTTAGACTTGACTGGAATCAAGCCTTCAGTGTACTCAAACGAACGTTGATGAACAAATGAGCTTGTGACATAACTTGCTTGCAAGCATGGGTCAATGAAAACCAAAAGTAAATGCAATAATACGAATGCAAATGATTGTACGAATTTCTCAACAAATGAATAATACGAAACTCATATTGCTCAAGTCAATCAATATATGAGAAAGAAACGAGGGATCAATAATACAAATGTTCATCTCAAAGAAAAAAATCAAAGACTTATAATACCATTAATTAGTATCCTACAAATATACATGAGGAGATCATGATAAATGCAACGAACTCCTACAACAGTCCCTACGAGGTTAAATGCAACGTGCTCACAAGGACAACGAATGGTTGCATAATACATATGTCCCCTAAATGCATTATTGAAACTTCCAATACTAGCAACAGTGGATGCCGATTGAAATGACAATACTAGCACTTGATAGTGGAAGACATGTCCTTACAAACAAGTGCAGTCATCAAACCCACCTGAGATTGAGGAAAGGTGGATAGGATGCATAAATAATGGCTCTCCTACGAACACTTCCAGGAGATCGTAGTGAATATAACGGAACCCTGTAAATAAGCATGAGCCGCTTGTGGATAACAACAATGGGTATCTCGTAAACACAACGAATACTTGTAGACACAAGTACAAATATCACCTACAACAGTGGTGATTGAGATTTGTGAATATGTCGGGTTCGAAGACAACTAGATGTACGGAGAAGGACACCTCCCGATAAAATGGAAGAGATGTCTGAACAAACTCGAACTAAACTTTTTGGATTTCCAAAATTTCTTCCTTAGTTCTATACTTTGGAAGAAAACAATTCTGACATCCACCAATACTAAAAATGTCAAGTGCGTCAAAATATCTCTATCCATTTTGAAGGACAACTATGCAGAGGCCTACTACATTAAAGATCCTGAAAGGAATTCTTTTTGAAGCAGCGGTCACGAATTTTTAGCACACCTCCCGGTGAATGAGAAAAGGGAGTCTGTATCAAAACAATGAAATATCTCATTGCAATCAGGTGACAACGCTACGATTCACCTGTATCTAATAGCACGAGAATCATTAGTGCACTATAGTCTGACTACATAAAAAGAGGCAAGTAGTGCACGATAATCTACCTGTATAAAGCAGCAAATAACTCAATTCAGAAGCTGTTATGCCACGCCACCGGAACCACAACACTCATATAAGTGGACATAAGGCGTGTCCAAACTATCAAATAGCAGTTGCCTGCATAACTGAAATACCTAAAATAACCCAGCACATACACCGTAGTTGTTGGAGAATTTTTGTATCCTCGAATGGATTATAAAATTTATGATTGAGCACGGTATAAGAATGATAATATATTACCCGGAAGGGTAAAAAATATCATTTCCTTATAGACTCAATAATAAAATTTATAATTTTAACAGAGATTCCCCCACTCGATGTTTGATCGAGTGGAGTTTATTTATTTCTGGAGTACAGACGACCCATAAGGGCAAACCCCTATGATTAATTACATCTCAAGCTTTGGCTTGGGAAGACTTGTTGATGCATATTTTTACATCGACCCGACCCTGATCGAGCCCGAATGGACTCAACCGAGCTCGATCGGTTATCAAAACAAAATTGTCACAAATTAATCCTCATTTAATTAAATTAAATTCAATTTGATTAAATTTAAATCAAATCAAGTCGACTCGAACCCATTCAAGCCTCGTCGAACCAAATTCGACGCAATTCGGTGTCGATTTGAGCCCAATTTCATAAAATTGGCTCGATCTGACCCATTTAGGCTCGAATCGTTCCTAATCAATTCAAATTGGGTCCAATTCGAACCCAATTTCAGCCCAATTCATCAAGTCTTGGATCAATTCAAATCCCGAATCAAGATTTGAATCGAACGGCTTAGATTTCCTCTAAAATCCCGCTTTGTTTTCTGTTAAATCGCCTGATTTCTACGGCTGTGGCAGGATATCGGACAGGAAATCTACTCGAACTCAATTTTTTTGCGTGTAGGAGCGGGAGACGGAGAGGAAAAGCTCATTCGGCTTCCCTGGTTCGTTCGTCCCGAGCGGAAGAGAGAGAGCATGAAAGCGAGAGAAGCACGATTCCTCCAGTTCTTTCGCCCCTTTCCTGTGGTTTCGGCCGTCCGAACCAGAGCGCAAGCAGAGAGCGGGAGAGAGCCAAAGAATGGGAACAAGAGCCCAGTCCAGGCAAAACTCCTGTCCGTGCCGCAGCCCTATCACGCTACCCCCCCTTCGTCCGCGACCCCTCAGCCGCGTGGAAGCCAAGTCCGACGTCCTCTAATCCTTCGGTCAAACTACCCAAGAGCTCCGCTCCCCCCCCATTTGCTAGATCAGCCAACGTCGCAAACCCTGTTTGCGACATTTGTCCGACTTGAGGGGAAGATTTCTGTTGTTTCTCATCGGGAGGGAGCCTTCTACCTCCCTTTCTTTTTCAACTCCGGCAAAATCCGCTTTTGGGAGTTGTTGGAAGCTTCCAATCAGCAAGGGAAGCCTCCAAATCCTTCCAAACAGCGGTTTAGAGCCTTCAAATCACCTTGGACAGCAATCCGGAGCTTGAATCGGAGCTTGGACAGTGCTTGGAGCTTGGATAGGAGTGCTTGGAGCTTGGATAGGAGCACTAGATCAACCCGAGAGAGGTATAACACTAAAACGTAGGCAAAGCCTTAAGGCCCCCCTTAGCCGTTGATGTGTTGTTGACGTCCCCAAGCTTTAGGTCCCTAGAAACTTTGATTTTTCTCTCCCAAAACCTTTTTTTACTGTCAACTTCGCAAAAAAAAAACAGTGGAAACTCGGTGATTTCCATTTGTTGGCTCTCATGAGAGAGTCCAGAGAGGATTTTGATGCGTTTAGAGGTGTTGGATTGGTATCCAACACCTCTCAAATCTATGTTTGTGCATCATATTGAGTTTGACACCTTTACGTACATTCAAACCCTAGGGTATGTTACTTTTCGTAGCCAAATTGAGTATGTAGCTCACATATCCTCCCAAATTTCACATTGTGTACATGTGCCTACTCAACATTAGTGTCATGACGAAATAGATATATGATTTGGAAATATGGCGAGGCTTGTGGAGTTTGTCATAAGCCTTGCAACATATCCAAAACGCTTTGGATGACTTATTGTAGGATTTTAATGTGAATCTCAAAGGTTCATTTTGAGAATTCTAGAGCAAGTGTGTTTGATCAAGCTCACTTTTGGGTATGTTGTATGGCCTATGATAAAAAGTTTATGGCTAATTATTTTTGTTATGCAAATTTTCCAAAGTTTAGAAACTCATTTCAATGTCTTTAATGGGTCAAATCATGTCAAAAGTGATGTGATCCCTTAAAAGCTTCAAATGCATGTTTCCTACTACATTAAGATTCAAGCCATATGTTATGTAATTCTTGCTTAGATTAATGAGTCTATTAATTTGCAAATTTTCATAAATGTGCTCATTTAATCCTAAGTATTGGTAAATTTGATTTGGAGCATTTCATGGACTCCAAAGGCTCATGATCATTGCTCCATCGCACTAAGGGAATATTTAAGCTCATTTTTCCTAATTTGCAAGATAATATGGCAAGATGCAAGCTCTCAAATTTCTAAATCATATTAAGTTCGATTTAGGGAAAATCACTTTCTTGTAGACTTTTGATAATGCTATAGGTTGTCTTTCAAATTCAAATGGTATGACCAATCCCTCCTACCCAAATCATGCCAAAATTGATTTGAAGACCATTTCAATGTGTTGGGAACTCTCTAGTTGTTACGACCCGACCCGGTTAGCTCGTATAGACGAGGCGGGAATGGAATCGAACGTTCAAAACAGTTCAATTATCAAATTGCATGTATAAAAAATTTTCTAAAAGACTTCAATAGGAACATAAAAGCGCCTTTCCAAAAACATATATTTGTTGACCATCAGATAATGAACAAAAAAAAATGATAAGAAAAAGAAATCAAAACAAAAATCCACGTAATCCCGAAATCCGGCAAGAAATCTCGCAAAATACCTGTAGCTCGGCGCCGCTCGATGTCTCGATCGGAAATCCTGCAGAAATCCCGTGAACCTACCTCGATCTCGCTCCTCTTTGCGTCGTTAAATAGGAGTCGAAGCGATACCTCTTCCTCCGTTCGAACTTCTCCCACGACAACTCTCTGCTTCCGTCGCCTCTTCCACTCTCCTACACGACCGAACCCCCTCCATTCGACTCCACTCCAGCAGGCTCCCATCGCTGCTTCCCTCCGATCGACCCTTAATCGATCTCCCTACCTCACGCCGACTACCCTTCCGACCAAACTCCACCTCAAACCACAGCCTCGATTGATCTCCCTTCCTCACGCAGAGCCAGCCGAATCCAAAGCCTGTGCCGCCGACCTCCTCAGCCCCGATCTCTTCAAATCCAGAGAGAAAGAGAGAAGGGAAGGGAAGATTTACCTGAGCCGATCCCTGTCCGACCTCTCCCTTCCAATCTCCCCGACCTACCTTCCCTTCTTGTTTGGATCGGAAGCAAGAGCATGAAGCCGCTGGCTGTGAAGGTAACTTTCCCCCTTTAGCTCGCTCCTTCGGCCAAATCTCATGAAATGGCATAACCGAGAGTGAGAGGGAGAGAAATTATACAATTATAATTATTATTTTTAATTAAAATTAACTTATTATGATTAATTACAATTAATTTTAATTAAATTAATTATAATTAATTCTATTAATTATAATTAATTTTAATTAGAATATATTTTAATTAATTATAATCTATAATAATTAATTATTATTAATTAATATTTATTAATTATAGTTTATTAAAATTAATTAATATTTATTAGTTATAATTAAAGTAATTATAACTAATTATTTTAATTAATTTTAAATAAGATATAATTAATTATTTTAATTAATCATAATTAATTATAATTATTAATTAAAAATTAATTATGATTAGCAAATTAATTATAATTACTTAATGTCAGTTATAATTAATTTTAAAAAGAGAAAGGGTAATGTCTCTCTCTCTCCCTCGATCACCGCCGACGACACCGCCAAGGTATAATTTCTAAACTCTAAAACTCCGAGATCCCGTTTTCGATGTTTGCGACGAGACGAAACGACCACCTATACACGCTTTTCTTAGCGTGGTGGGAGGAAGTTAGTCGCGGTGCTCTCAACGAATTGGGTGATCACTTGAAATCCCTCATTGATGTTCGTATCGCCTTGGAAACCTCGCCTATACACGCTTTTCTTAGCGTGGTGGGATAGGAGCCCGGTGCGATGCGTACGACAAAGCGGGGATACTCATAAGTACCCGCTTGCGGGGAAATAACTGCTTTCTTGCAAAATACTTTCAAAAAATGCTTTTCTTGCAAAATGTTTTTAAAATACCCATACACGCTTTTCTTAGCGTGGTGGGGGATCGAAAAATACACGGCCGCGGTGTCCTCGAAAGAGGACATCTACCATACACGCTTTTCTTAGCGTGGTGGGATAGGCCCAGTTTTCCGTAGTTTTCCCCTAAACGGGGGAGACGCCGGAAGGCTACCGAAATTTCGGGTGAAATGTTGCTACACTCGAACCTTTTTGAACTCAAAGAAAGCAAAATTTGGAGACACAGAACAATCAAGGACTTGGGACTTTGCTCAGAACTCAAATCAAACGAACTTAACTTGGCATAATTTAAAATGAAATCAAGCTTAAATCAAGTAATGTTGTAAGTAATTAGAACTTGATTAAACTCAAATACAAAGAACATTGGCTTGAGATTGTAGTTTTTGAACAACTACAAGAGGACTTGAACATGAACTTGGTTTGAACCAAGTGGGGACTTTGACATCCAATTCAAACTCAAATGTGACATGAACTACAAAAGACTTAATCAAAATGAACTTAAATTTGAATCAAATGGTGAAATTTGTAAGCTTGAACCACTTGAACTCAAAAGAACTTGAACTCAAAATGGAGGACTTGTGGACATTGAACTTGAACTAGACTTGATTGAACTCAAGGAGTTTATATTTGCACTTGAATTCAAGAACTCAAACTTGAATCAATCTTGGACATTATGGGACTTCAATCAAACTCAATCAAGAAGAGCTTGATTCGAACTCAAGCAAAGACTTGAACAAGAACACAAAGAACTTTGACTTGTAATTGTAGTTTGAGACAACTACAATGACCACTTGAACTCAAGCTCCTCTTTGAACTCAAATGAACATTAAGCTTGAACACTAATCAAACTTAATTTGACATGAGTTGAGTGATTTAGACTCAAATGAAGATTTAATTTGAGCCTACGTTGTGAACTCGACTTGAACTTGAATGTGATACGAACTACAATGAATTTGAATTCAAAACTTGGATTAGAGTTTGAACTTGACAAAGAATTCAAAATCAAATCATAAGCAAGAGGACTTGAGTTGGTACACTAAACTAGAACCTGAACTCGACATGAGCACCAAGAAGCTTAGACATAGAACTTGAGCTTGCTACTCAAACTCAAACAGTTTGGGGCTTGGACTTAAATGAATGATGGGGAGCAAACACAAGAAAATATGCAAGGAGTTATGTCAAGACTTCAAATGAACATGATTTTCCCATTGCAAATAAAACACTTGTGATGAATCATTTTACATGCTACAAATCATGCTAGAGTTCATGAATACCATCCATCCACAAGCAAAGGTTAATTGGAGAGTGCAACGATATGATCGTAATCAAGATATGAAATTTCTGAGATATTAATGTGTCATCACATTGATTGGGATGAACATGTTATTAAGCAAGTTTGCTACACAATATTTGAACCATCTTCACATGGCACTAGAAGATTTATGAGGTTCAACAAGGCTCGTCCATCGTTAACAATTAAAGACCAGCTAATCCACAGACAAATGTTGACAAAGAGCAAGAAAAAGCAAACGACTCTTAAGCACCACGAAGGAGGAAGGAATACACAAACACCAAGTTCAAATCAACGTATAATCCTTCGACAATCAATATCAGTCCACATGCAAGCAAATATAGGAGATTCCTCTAATCAATATACAAAGGAAAAATGAATGCAAGTATCTACAATAAGGCAGGAGATTAGTTAGTGCACTATGATCCACCTACCGAAAGTAAATAGTGCACGACAGTCTACCTGTACAAAGTAGCAAACCACTGATCCAGAAGCTGCTACAATACGCCACCGAATCTGCAACATTCGTACAAGCAGACAGAAGGCGTCTATTCCAAGAATATCCCCGCACGTGCACAATAGTTTGTATACACATAGGTACACTAAAAGGGGTAAAAATAATTATAAAACTCGCATGGGCCCCGACGAGCGTGTTATTGGTACACACGTGACGCCTAGGGATGTTGCGCGGGTTGCAAGTGAATTCAGGTTCGAAACCGATCCTTCTATACGGGTCAATAGAAGTCGACAGGGTTCGAACCAACAAACAAATATACGGTTGTGGCGACCGTCATATTTATCTTAATATGTTCATATTAGGCCTTCAAGGCCTATAAATCAATAGGAATTCACTATTAAAGGGCATAAAGCCTACGAAACCCGATCCTCGATCAATAGTTTGATCGAGTTGACAGGGTTCAATCAACAAAAGAGAAATGACCCCATATCCCGATGATGGCCGTGTTGAATGCATATCTCAACCGGAGGGGTTCCCCAAATATCTCCCAAATATCTAAAGTTTTATTTCAAATATTCTAAGCTCCACCCAAAATACCTATAAAAATCCAAAAATTCAAAAAGCCTCAGAATCCAAATATATATATATATATATATATATATATATAAATATTTAAAAATGAAATAAAATCCATCAACGCACTTAAAGCAAATTTCATCCGCCCTCCGCAACAGTTTGCCGGGGTGGACAAATTCAAATTCACTTCAGTTCACAAAAGAGCTAAATGCCCAGTCGAAAATATTACTAGAATTCATTCTCAAACAATCTCCTGCCAGTAAGGACGTGGTACGTGTCCTCTAACCGGCGGTCTGCCGCCAAATGGCACCGCAGGATAAACGGTTATGACCCAGGACCCTCTGAACCGAGTGGTTTTTCCGCCAAATGGCACCACGAAATACCGGTTATGGCCAGAGCCAATACGTTCCTTATTGGCATCAAATCCTTGAGATATGAATCAATAGGATATGATCGATAGGGCATAAAGCCCTCTGTTAGCTAAGGTGGATTCAAATTTGTCCCTTAGACAAACATTCATCCTAGGTCTATAAGGTCCCCTTGGACGAAGCAACCCATGGCTGCCGACAAGGATCCTTCTGTCAGGTTGGGTCGACTACCTCCTCTGACTAAGTAGACCAGGGACCACGATGGCCCGGGACGATGGAACCATGGGATCTTGATCGGGTCTATCATCCATTCCCCCGCCATCCGCTTTAAGTGAAAGATGGTGAAATCTCACTTTAAATATCTAACTCTTCCCAAATTCTCAAATTCTCCAAGTTCTCAAACTTCCAAACATTTCCAAAAATCAAAATCCATTGTTGCTATTATATGCCATATAACACGTATATTCTACGTATCTGATTGATGACTAGCCTTAATCGAAAGTTCTCTCTCGTGATCGGGAGGGGTAATTAACTATAGGGGCTTGCGCCTATAGGAAACCAAAACTCAGATCATAAAGTCCTCGCAAAATGAGGGCGAAATCTCTGGGTAGTGTCTTATCTACAAACCCATCTGCCTTCCAAAATTTACCTCGGAATTTAGTTCGTTAAAACTCCCTCGCCGAATAAGAAAAGCGAGCGGAGGCCGGGGCCGAATTTTCGGAGCCCACAATATTTAACATTCAAACTATTACAAAAGGAAGTTCATATATGCAAGGTGGTTTACAAATATTTAACTATTCATGCTATGACAAAACCACCCAAAAGAAACACCAACTACCACCAGGAAAACATTAAAAAACCTGTCAGCCGGAGTAAGACGACTATATGTGAACCTTGGGTGTTCTGCCAACACTTATGAAAAGGTTCTCCTGAAAAGTATCCCAAAGCTAGGGAGTGAGCTACGCTCAGCAAATGACAAATTGCAATCTAAAATTCATACAATGAAGAAGAATTTAATATGCAAAGATAACATCATATGTTTATGTAAAGTTGATGTCATATGTACGATTGATGTCACATGTAAGGTTGATATTATATGTAAGATTGATGTCATATTACATGTTCCTTCTTATGATCTGTCTCATTTAACTCTTACATGATATAACTTTTATATAGTATACACCCGTATCGGAGTATCCATATTGTATTGATCAGGTACAAATTCATATTTGGCCATTTATCATCATATTTCTCTAAGAGCCTTATTGTTCCAAAGAACCTTATCGATATTTGGTACTCCGCAATTCAGCATACAAAAACTTGCATTCCATAATCATAACGATAAGATTGTTTACATTATAACATAAGAAATTTCATAAAATTAGATGATGTGTCGCATGTATGTGAATGCTTATAGTAGGCATGAAAGTAAAGCATATATTCTCATAAACCATACATGAAGATACCATATGCAATATAAAAAACATAATACAAGATTTGAGATTTGTGCTAACATCCAAAATTAAACATAAGCAGAACATAAGAGAATTCAATGATGCTCATAAACATAAACAAAATATAAGGAAATTCTATAATGCTCATAAGCATAAACAAAACCTAAGGGAAGACTATAAATTTTACAACACAATGTGTCACTTACCTTTAGTTTTCCTTCGCTCCACTTCTCTTTGCACAATTCCTTGAATCGAACAAGAATTTTATCTTCTCTAAATTTTCCTACAAACAATGTAAAGAGTATTAACCTATACTTAAAATATTAATACTATGATCTAACCTAAAGCATTTTCACCATAACCCTTCCTTAATTAATAGAATTAATTGAAATTTTTGGTTTTGCATTAAACCTAATTTTTTGCAATCCTAAGAATACACTAATTCCATTCCAATTATTTATAAAAACACTCCCCTTTCCTATACATATATTTAAGGCATTCAAATTTCAATTTTAACTCAAAAAAATTTAGGAAAGTTGTATTTTTCTCAAAATTTAATTAGAGAACTCAATAAACCCTTAGGAACATCTTTAGTGAGCATGCAAGTTTAAAAATCCTAGGTTAGAAAAAACCTTAATTTGGAAAACCTAAAAATCTTTAGAAAATTTTGTATTTTTCATCATACAACTTCTTTTAACTTCTCCTAACATTCCTTACAAAAATAAATCAAAAAGGAGAAACCCTAATTTCGGATTTTATGCTTTCCCTTAAGAAATCTTCAACTTTAGAGCATAAAAAGGTAGGGATAATCAAGCCCTAAAGGTTTTCTAAACAAATCTCCAATAAAACATAAACCCTAAATTTTTTTCTTCAAGAGAAACTCATGAAAAAACCAAGGTTCTTTAAGAATAACTTACGTCCTAGCTTCTCAAAGTCTTCCTCTATCTTTTCCCTAAAAGATCTTGCCAGAAATCTCGCCAGCCACCACCCGCCAAGCTCTCCTGTCGCTACTCCTCCCTCTCTCTTGCGTGCAGCCGAAGAAATCAACAAGGGACCGAAATGTTCGGTTCCTTAGGCGTGTGAGGGGCTTAAGGAGATGTATGAAGGGAAGTTATGCATGTGCCCCTCATCCTATCACCCTCCCTAATATGTCTTGAAGGGTAAAATGGGGAGAATGGCTAAAAATTACTTAAACCATCTTCAAAAAATTTTAATTCTCAAACCGCGCGAAATTTGATACAAGTCCTTTATATCGTTTCGAACGAAATTTAATAAAATTTATTTCATCGAATTCCGACCACTTGAAAATTCGCCTAAGTTCGTCACGGCGCATCGAAATGCGTGCGGCAAACTCAAACGACGAATTTCGGGTTTTACAATTCTCCCCTCCTAAAAAAAATTTTCGTCCTCAAAATTTAAAAGAGAAGAAAAACAATCATACCTTACTCAAAGAGATGAGGATAGCACTTCCTCATTTCCGACTCCTCCTAAGTGGCATTCTTTTCCAAGCCATGCTTCCATAGAACTTTAACGAAAGAAATCTCCCTACTCCTTAGTTGCTTCACACTGAACTCTAAAATACGATCCAGTTCATCAACATAAGTAAGATCTTGTTGTAAGTCCACATCTTCCGTTATGATCTTAAAAGGATCATCCGATATAAACTTCCTCAGTGAAGAAACATGAAACACATTGTGGACAGCATATGTTGCGAGTAAAGCTAATCTGTAGGCTACCTTCTCAATCCTTTCCACTATCTCAAAAGGACCAATGTAGCGGGGACTGAGTTTGTTAACCTTACCAAAACGAAGCACCCCCTTCATAGGCCTGATCTTAATGAAAATAAAATCTCCCACATTAAATTCCACAAAACGGTGCTTCGCATCATAGTACTTCTTCTGCCTATCTTGTACTGCAAGCAACCTATCCCTGATCGTTCTGATTTTGCTTGTAGCATCATCAACTAAATCTGATCTAATTACCTTCCTCTCATCTATCTCTGCCCAACAAAGAGGTGTTCTACATTTCCTTTCATAGAGGGCTTCATAAGGAGTCATTCCTATGCTGGCTTGAAAATTGTTATTATAGGTAAACTCTATCAAAAGAATATGAGCTTCCCAACCTCCAACAAAATCAAGAATACACAATCTCAACAAATCTTCAAGAGTTTGAATAATCCTCTCTGTTTGTCCATCAGTCTGAGGATGGAAGGCTGTACTAAATGTCAATCAGGTGCCCATAGCCTCACACCGTCTCGAGGCTTACGCCTCACCTCACAGACGAAAAACGCCTAGAGGCTTATTTACGCAATTTTAAACCTTACTTGGCCCTTATTTCAAATTCTAATCTCAAATTGATCATCTCTTCCTTGAAATTCCTAAAGGCCAAAACCCTTTAAGCAAGACATTCATAAATTTTAAGACAAAAAAAATCAAACTTTAGCCAATATCTAAAATGACTTTCAAGAAAGAAAATCACTAGTTTAATCAAAAGTCTTCTCAAGCCAAAGCTTGTGATGTAATTAATCATAGGGGTTTGTCAAGCCCCTATGGGACGTCTGTACCCCAGAAACAAAATAAACCTCATTCGACCAAACATCGAGTGGGGGAATCTCTGTTCAAAATTGTAAATTTTATTATTGAGTCCATAAGAAAATGATATTTTTATCTTTCGGGGCAATATATCATCATTGTTATGTCGTGCTCAATTATAAAGTATGCAATCCGTTTGAGGACACAAAAAATTCTCCAACAAGACTTTTGATTAAACTAGTGATTTTCTTCATTTTGCGAGTCATTCAAATATTGGCTGAAGTTTGATTTTTGTTTTAGAATCCGTGAAAGTCTTGCTTAAAGGTTTTGGCCTTTAGGAATTTCAAGGGATGTGAAAAGATCAACTAAGAATTAGATTTGAAATTTCATATTTTTGGAAATTTTTTCTCTACATCAGTCAAAAAGCACTAATGTGCTTCCATTAATGAAAAAAACAAAGAAAAGCGACAAGAGAATAAACAAGAAACCAGATTGGTTTTTTAATTTTAAATAGCAAATCAAAATTCTCAATAATGGGGACTGAGACAGATTCGTACATTTGATATAATTTCAAAGGAGAACTTAAATTCTAAAGAAAGTGGTTAGAAAAGAAGAAATGGCAAAGCAAATCAACATTACCTTTTAACAAGAATTAGATAGTCAGATCCCTGCATTCGAGCACGACCACGGGATTGTATGAAACTGCACACATTTGCAGCCGGATCAAATCTCACAACCAAATTACAACTCTGTACATCAAGCCCTTCCTCAAGAATTTGAGTAGCCACAATAATATTTACCTGCGCTTCCTCGAGAATAATGCAGATTAACAGTTTTCCATCACTAATATACTTAAAAAAAAACATTGGGGAATAGTTAAAGCTCACTTTTCCATCCCTAAAAGCATCTACAATGCCCATTTGTTGGTTCCTCGTCTGAGATTGCAAGCCACACCGGTTTCCAGCCATGTACTGGATACCCCATCCCGAAAGTTCTTTTAATTGGCTTAAAAGAGACTGTAGAACGATTGCTGTAACAACTCTTTGAACAAATACAATGCATCTCAAATTTTGAACCATCCTAAAATCAATAGCAACCTTTTAAGTAATTCAAAATTGAAAATAGCATTTAATTGTTATTGACATATATATCATTCAAGACAGTAGAGAAAAGAGAAACCGCAGAGTTCTTCAATGTAAAATGCAACAAACCCAGTTAAGAAATACTAGAAACAAAATATCAGAGGATAAAGATTAAGAAACAAAATAGATGTTAGATTTTTGGAAGCCAAAATTGAAGAAAAGAAAAGCTTAATGGCTAGAACATAGAAACTAGCACAAACTTCAAGAAGAAACAAATTTTAGCATTAAAGGAGCCATAAGACAAGACAGTACCGAACAGATAATTACGTATACAGATTAACATCGGTTCTTCTTTATTTTGTAAAGGCCTAACAATCTCTGGGGCACCAAAAAGCATAAACTTTTCAAGATTCTAGAATGGTTTGGTAATGCTAATAATCTTCAGTATAGGCTAATGAGCATATAACATGTCAAGCCAAGCTTTTGTGTGGTAATGTGCTGAAATTAATGTTCTGTGCTGTTTTTATTAACCAAACTGATGCAACCAGAGATAAACAAGTCACTGTTTTGTTGTGGTTATGAAGCCATAGAGGAAGTGCCTGTGAAGTAGAGTCTTTTCATTGGATATTTACCGCAAAAGAAAAAAGATACACTAGGTATCCGTATCTAAGAAAAACAGCTGAAAAGTAGTACCAAGGACAATTCATCAAGATCAGAATTATAAGCTAATGGTGATGATGTCATGATAGTAATGAAACTTAAAATAAACATGAGAGAACAAACGCAACATAAGTCACATACATGCAAGTTTATTAGGTTCGGTGAGATGCACCCATTTCCAAATTTGAACAGAGATTAAATATTCTATTAAATTTTAAAAGAGATGCATTAAGGATCTCTCTTTATACAAAACTGAGATAAGCACAACAATACCACATTGTATATGCTAATATTAACTAAGAAACACAACCACTATTGTGATGACGCAGGTTAAAGGTAATGAAGAAGAAGTTGCTAGCATTAATATCTCACTTTCTTTATGGCAAGTCTTAACAAGAGATTATCCCTACTAAGGCTAAAAGCCCCTCCATTTGAAAGAAACAAAACTAGCAACACCACTTTTTTGAAGAAGCAAAAGACCTCCCTTCTAAAAGAACCATAAAAACAATTCCCTTCATCCTCGACTGGCATTCTCTTCCATTTCTCTCCCTTTTCTTTCTATTTGCTAGTGAATATAAGATGTCAAACACTTTCTTCCAAGGCTCTATTTATAGTGATCATAAGGAATGAGTTTTGAGATAATTTATTTAGAGATCCCAGAAGATATTAAATTATTTTTTAAATATATGATCACTTCAAGATCTTTACATAAATACAACGTCTCTAAAATATTCCCACAAACCCCAAAAATGATATAATCAAATATTAACTTTTAAAAAGGTCATTCAATCACATCTTAAAAAGATTTTATCATGAGAAATTTGGCTCCATGATTCAACAATCTTCCATTAAATGATACATGTTTTTATCCACCTGCGCAATGGTCATATCAAAACAATTCTATGCGGTGCACACTATAAGATATAAAAACCTATGTTAGTTAAGGTTGACTTAAATTCACCCCCTTAGAGAAGCATTCACCTCAGGTCTACAAGATATTTTTGGACGATGCAACATATGGTTGCTGACAATATTTCTTCTGTAAGGTAGGATTGACTACCTCCTCTCACTAAGTAGACTAGGGACAACGACAACCCGGGACAACGGAATCATAGGAACTTGATAAGGCCCTTCATCATTCCCCTATCATTCTTTTTAAGTATATGGTGATAGATTTCAAATCAAAAACTTCAAAATCATAAATCAAATTCAAAATCTAAAATTGTTGTTATTATATGTCAGGTAATTATTGCGACCTATTTAACAACTACCCTTAATCGAAAGTTTTCTCACATTATCGGAAGAGGTAATTAACCATAGGGTCTTGCGCCTATGGGAAACCAAAACTCAAATCACAAGTCCTCGCAATATATATTTAAAGAACTTATGAATCTAGTTCAATCATAAATACATCCATATTATTCACTATATTGTTTTATTGAATTCTGTATAGAATTGCATATCTTTCTAAGAATCATAGCTCACCATTTTTTTTTCTGATTTTTTCTTTTTTTTTTTTTCTTTTTTTTTTTTTTTTAAAGGGGTGCAACATAAAGACTTCCCAGGAGGAATGGCAAGAAATGGAAAGGATAAGGTGAAGCCGAGTAGACTCTGGTTAATTTAAAACTTATATTTTCTTGCATAGCTTAGTAAGATGAGTCTAAATCAGAGTGTTGACTGTTTATTATGATAATAATTTTGGGTTGTTAGTTACTCTGTAATTTTATACAAATGATATAAATGGAATATTTTGAATGTTTATGCTTTATAGATGAATGTGGTTAAATGTGACATGAATGTTTATCGGAATGGCTACGAGTTATGAAGATTAAGGAATCGAATGTTTTACTCTATTACAACTTGTGTTGCTTGGTAGGGAGTCCATGTGGGGTGTGACACAATAATAGGAATACCAATATTTATGGTGATGCTTGTAGTTGTTGAAGTGACTGCCATTATAGGGCAAGCATGCGCAGTTGCGCATACACATAAACCTCCAATCCCAACAAAAATTTAAAAAAAATGGTTTGAAGTGTTGATTGCATACCTAATCAATGAAAATTTCCTATAAAATGGTAGAGGGTTGGATCTAATAATTTGATTATATCTTGAGTCTAATAATTAGATTTTTCTCATCTTTTGGATGTCTTAAAACACTCTTGAAATTATGCTAAAATTCTTGTAGGATGAACAATATGTTGGGATTCCTTCAAATTAAACCACTATAATATTCATAAATCGATGAGCAAATTCATATCTCTTGTACAAACTTAGATGTAATGTATAGTTCATCTAAGACTCCAACCATAGCAGTAGCATTATATAAATACAAAGGTTTGCTCAATGTCTAACCTAAAGAATATATAGTTGGATTTGTTGAAATAATGTAAACAAAGTTGGGGGAATGCAATTCAAAAAAGAATGATATGTTATTCCCCTCATAAGAGTCAAAATGAAGCGACTATTTTAGCATATGCATCGAAAAACCACTAAAAAATTAGCATATTCGAGATAAAAGCCTAGTGTAGTATGTTTCTGAAAAAAGTCTAATAATAACATCACAAGAGTAATAAGCCTAACAGAATTGCCACCAACAAAATATAAAATTAAACTAAAAATTATGAATAACCTCCAAGTTAAGGTGTCTAACGAGAATTCACCAACAATAAAAAAAAATGTAGCATGCTCTGAGCTCTCTTTAGAAAAGACTAGAGCAGGTTTGCCCAGATATGAGAATGGATGTTTATGAATAAGTGAAGTTACATATTGATTAAAAAAACAGTGAAATGGCCATTTGAAGTAGAGAAATGAACTCTTGAGGCACTCATCCCACCAATAATATCTGCAAAGTGGGCAACTAGAGGCACAGGATCCATATGGAAAGCAAAGGGAGTAGTCTCCACGAAATAAGGATCCACCAAGATTAAAGTGGGAGGCCAAATTGGAAGATCAATCAAAACCCAAGAAGCATTTAATATGGGGGAAACAGGAGGTGAGATCCGTTGAAAAACCGACACCAAAAAAGAGAAGGATCCAAAGGGGAAACCAGATGATAGACGTAGAGTCATTCAGAGTCGAAGGAAGTGAATGAGAGACATGCTAAAGACGGGATGCTGACCAAAAATTATTGAAAGCAGGAAAGCAGCTCTAGAAGGCAACACAATGGCCCTAGATATAATAACCTTTTTTTTTTACGTAAACTTAATTATCCTCTGAAAAAAATATATATCTCGTTGTTTGCACATGCCAAAAAGCATCAAAACTATTTTTTATAAAATTCTACATTTTATTTAGATCATTTTGTTATATATATAAGTATAAAAAAAAAGAATTGAGAGAGAGAAAAGTAGGCATATTTTTATACACTAATTTGTTAATTAATTAAATATTTATAAAATGTTATTATTCACTTATTAAAATTTCTGTTGTTATGTTAATTTACGGTAGTAAATTAAGTTCCCACTCATCTTAACATGCAATGGTTGATTCAGATCGTAGTGGCAAGGAAGGTCTGTGATGAAGTATAAGTGCTTGAGTTATATAATAATATATAAGCACTTAATATTCTGTTTACCTCCCCATTTCCAACCTATAACCAAGCAGCTAAATTAATTTGGAGACCTTCCAAACGTGAGGAGAAAGCAAGTTTGAGCTAGGTAATGTAAAAAAAAAAAAAATTATATATTTATATAAACTATATGAATGGTATCATGCATCCATTATTAATTTTCTTTGCTATGAATTAAAAGTTAAAAGGCTGAGAGGCGGTGATATTAAATCAGTGAAGAAAAAAAAGAATTAAGACGTAGAGCTATAAGAATGAAAAGAAGAAGCTGCTGAAATCAGAGAAAATCAAGGAAAGAGAAAGAGAAAATTTAGTACGAGAGTCTCAAGCATGTTCGACTCGAGTTGTAGGAATAAGAAAAAGAAGAACAAGTAATTTAATTGAGGTGAAAACTTATTTTTGAGATTTGTTGTAAATTGAATTTTTGTCCCCTGCATCCTGAATAGCTCCATCCAAAAATGACTGAGGAACACCTTATCTTAGTCAGACACTATAAATTCCACTATCCCATACAATATGATCACCTATCTAATGAATGTCGCTGCCACTGTCATAGCCGTGTACGGATATTGTAGGGGAATAAAATGAGCATACTTGCTCAATCTATCCACGGCCACCAAACAGCATCACCAAGAACTCGTAATGTCCCTCATGTGTCCTAAATGCAATCTTCGGGGCATCTTTCTCTCACATCCTAATTTGATAGTACCCGGACTTCATATCTATCTTCGTGAACACCACCGCTCCACAAAGCTCATCAAACAACTCATCAATCACCAGTATAGGAAACTTGTTTGGCATAGTCTCCTTATTCAAGGTCTGGTAACCCACACGAAATCTCCAGCTCCCATCCTTCTTGACCAGTAAGATTGGGCTAAAAAAAAGACTTACGACCGACCTAATGATCCCTACCTCCAACATCTCCTGAATTAGCTTTTTGATCTCATCCTTCATGAAATGAGAGTATCAGTAAGGTCTGATACTAATCAGCGACATCCCATCCCTTAAGGTGATGGCATGCTCCCACTCTCTCGATGGTGGCAACCCTTAAGGTGGCTGAAATACCTTATTGAACTATTTTATAAACGATTGTACTGAAAGAGGAATGTCTACCCCCCCCCCCCCCCCCCTCCAACCTGATCACCCCCAAGTTCTGCAACTCTATCAGAAATCCTCCCCCCACACCCCTATGGTCCTCACCATGGTTTTGAGAGAAATAATGGCTTTGGATAACACTACATCTACCCTAATGACCACCCTCCTTCCCACCACCATCATTTCAATCATCAGTACTCTCTAATTGACCTTGATGTCTCCCAAGGTCTGCAGTCATTTCATCCCCAGAATGATATCAATGCTCCCTAACTCCAGCGGAAGGAAGCCCTCCCTCACCTGGATCCCCTGTATGGTCATAATCACCTCCTACACACTCCTCTGCCTATCTCCATCTTCCATGTGCCCATCATCATCCTATAACACTCTATGTCCATTAGCTTCACCCCCAATTAGTCCATGACCTGGCATGAGATGAAATTGTGGGTAGTCTCACTGTCTATCAGCACCACTACCTCCCGGTCTACTATTTATCTTCTCACTTTCATATTGTGATTTGGAGTGAATTTCACCGCTAAGTTCAATGATACCTCTGCCACATCTAAATGCAACTCTTTTCCTTCTCGAACACTGTCTCACACCCACCTCATTTAGTTTCCTCGTCATCATAAATGGAGACAACCTAAAGTGTTCAATCCTTAGACCTATGCCCCAATGTATACCTCATCACATTTGAAACACAACCTCATCACCCTCTTCTCCTGCAATTCCGTTTCAATAAGCTTTTTGATGTTTCCCCCAGATCTCTGTCCTAGAGTCTTCTCCTTCGGTGTCTCCCTAAGAATACCCGGTGTCAACCCCTTGTGAGCCAAAAAGGTGATGGTCATCCTGTACGAACCCCCTGAGTTGCTGCCTCTGCCCTCCACTAATTGGGCAAGCTACATAGCCTCACCCAAATTACAATTCCTCATCACTCTAAATGTCACCTGAATCACTTGTTTGAGCCCTTTCATAAAGTTTCCCTCTACTATAGTCACCAAAACTTGGTCCAATCGGCTGGTAAGATAGTCAAACCTCTCGCGGTAATCCACCACTGTCCCCTCTTGTGCTAGAGCGAAGAACTACTCATAGAAGTTCCCTCCCCTGCTAGTTTGGAAATATATCAACAAGCAGTCTTTAAACTCCCTTTAGGTCCGTATGGGTCATCTCATATCCCCCCACTAGTACCATGTCGCTTTCCCATCCAAGCACAGCCCAGCCGCCGTCAATCTCTTCTCCTCTGTCAACCCATTGACGGCAAAATATATTTCCACCCTGTAGATTCACCCATGCGCATTCTCTTCCACAAAAACAGGCATCTTCAGTTTTATCATACCCAGATCCCCTTTGTTCCCCTCATTTCTTTCATAACCTCCCATTTCCTAAGGGAGTGTTCCCTTTTGCTCATACCCAAACCCCTCACCTCTCCTTTCAAATACAACACCCTTTTGCTCATACCCAAACCCCTCACCTCTCCCCATACCCTCTTCTCGTCTCCTTTCTTCCTTCATAGGAATAGGCTCTAAGGAAGGCCTTCTCTCTTCTCCCTCCACAATCTCCACCTCATGATCTTCCCCTCTCCTTATCTTTAGGGTTTTCCCAAATCTTTTAGCTTCCAGTGGCTCCCCTCGCCTCCGACGATGTCGTTTTTGTTTGGACCTCAAGCATCTTTCTTATCATCTCATCAACGATGGCAAATATCCCATACATCTTCTCATGGTCGGCCGAAATTTGAGTTTGAAAATTTAAAATTATTTCTTTGAAACCAAATTTCAATTGTTAGATCTCCACTTCCAACACTTAAACCTTTCTTCCTGCCATAGGTAACTGGCTCTACACTCTAATACCAATTTGATAGAAAGTGAATGGAATTTCAGCAAAACCAGGAAACAGCAACGAGAAAAATAGGAAGAACACAAACACTTTTTATTGAAAGAACTAGGAAAGAAACATAAGATGCAATTGTATCTTAAATTGGAGAGGAAGATCCGGCTCTCCCAAATCCCTAGACATCGACAAGAATCCTCTCAACCTAAGCAATTCTAAATTCAACCAAAAATCCAGCATCCACCACTGAACCCTAGGGTAAACAACCTACTTAAGGCATACAATACATAGAAAATCTCAAAAAAAACCTCTCCCTTTTGAAGTTCCCTCCTAGCCACCCACTTCTCATTCAAATTTCGCATGGGCCACACCCAAAAGGAGTGCGATTCATTCAGACGAAAGCCAGTTCCAGCTCAAGTAAAGTCTGGTCATTCAAGGAGGGATCAATCCATCCTTAACCAATCTAGGAGGGACCGGTCCATCACACTTTATATTATATACAAGCTTAATGCTATAATTCTACAACACCCATTATAGTTTCACATTCACCCCATCATGTAACCTCTCTCAAGGCTATGCATGAGTTTATATCACATCATAATATCATTACTACTAAAAGAGAGAGAGAGAGAGAAGTAATTAGAAAAAATAAAAAAGAATGTTTAAATGAGAAAATGCTTTATAATTTGTAGTCATCTCTGATTTAGTGAAAACTTATCCATTTGCATGATTGTGAATATAGGTGAATATTGTCAAAACACATAAATCTCATCTTTTTTTTTTAAGTTTTTCATGTAATTAATTTTTCCATTCTCATTTGTCATTGCTCTTGTACGCTTATTTTTTACCCCAACAACTTAGTACAATCTATGAGCTATAATATATATATGACAAACATGCTAATAGCATTGTTTTATTCATTTTATTAAGCATCACTCTATATTCAGTTGCTTTTCAAAACTGTATGATCTGTTCCTCGTGACTGTTGACAGTAATACTCGTAACTACTTAACAAATTTCTAAATTTTAATTTGCTTACAAGCTCTCAGACTAAATTTTTCTAAAAAATAGCAAAAAATAAGAGATGAAATAGTTTTATAAGCAATACGCCAGGTTCACACTGTTATTGCTTGTAATCTAATGTGGGCTGTTGGTAAACCTCTATTTTTAAAAGCATCTTTTACTATGAACCCCAATTTTTAAATCTTTGATGAAAATCATGGTATTGAAGCAAAAACTTCTCCCTTCAAGAACTTTTTCCATTGATTTCCTCCACAATTGCATATAAAACAGAATTCTGTAACAAGCTAGACAGTTGATAACTCAGAATTGGTACTGCGACATGAGTTTTTGGGAAAATTTTATAAAATAAACTTTTGATAAGAAGGGATAGAGTGATGTTTTCCCAGTTTTCTAACCAACCATCATCTCCTATTTCATTTATATATGCCCTCCTGAAGCTGGGTTGTATCTTTCTGGCTCACCAAAAACCTACAGGTTTCTCTATTGCAAATACATTGACAGAAGAAATAAACTGAAATTAGTAAATTTGAAAGGCAAGTACCTATACTCCAAGAGAGATCGAACAAGACAAGAAACTTTTGCTGTTAAATATCCAGCCTCTACATCTGCTTTTAAATCATCACCAATAAACCATCCTGACAAGCCAACAATAAGAAAATATAATGGAACCAAACATGTAAACAGAATAAAATGTATATTTAAATAAAGCAAATGAAATATATAACACTCTCTAGCCCCACCAAATCACATAATTATTCAAATTCTACATTGTTATCGCAAACTTATGAAATAGCAAAGAGGAGTTGATATAACATTAAAAAAAAATAACAAGAACATAAAAATATACCAGCAGGAACATTTTTGGACAGCAAAGTAAAGGAATCATGACTGAATTTTCTTATAATTTTTTCACCAATCTTATCATTGCTTTGACCCCAAAAAATAGTAGCATGGTCTTCATTTGATAATGATTCACAGGCCTACAAAAAATGAGCATGACATTTAAATATAAATACAATTCACCTAATAATTAAATGAAACTACAATAGACATAAAAGTCCATGTTACTTTTATAGTTAGCCACAGACCCAACTCCTTTAAGCAAAACAAAAAGGTATCAAGTAGCTTGGAGATCTTCTTATTTGAGCTGTTAACGGTCGAAGGGTCAAACTTCAAATCACGCAGATCTTCTACATGCTAACAATAGGAAAATTATTTAGCCTTATTTCATCTATGTATATAATGATGGATGAAACGAATGGAAAGACATTTATCATGATAACAGGAAAAAAAAAACTACTACTTGAAAACTAAAAACGAGTAAATTCCTGCTATTAAAAATAGCTATAAGAAAAAGTCAAGTTTTGGACAACTCAGGTAATGCTTAATTTTCTTTCCAAAAGTATTAGATGTGAGGCTAAGCGAAGTCTTTCTTCCCTACTTAACTATATATTAAGCGGCAAAGCCAATTGATCACTAAAGCAGTCAAATAACTCCTGCGCCACATTTATGTAACATCAATGACGTGAACATGAGCAAACCTCAAATATCATCACAAGAAAGCTTCATACTCTTGGCATCAAAGATTATGCCCAAACTAAATTCCCGCATCTAAAATATGTTGGATCCAACTTTTATAAAAAATAGTGTGATTGGAAAACAAAAATGAGTCAGCTTCTCAAAAAACTGAAAGAATTCAGAACCAAAGTGCTGTGGTTGGCTCATTCTGATGCATGGGGTCGTCCCCACCACATTCTTGTGAGACTCAATGTTCTACATAACGTTCATAAGATTTGTATGTACTAAAGGAAGCATGGGTTTATTTCAACAAAAATAAATTTCACAAGTTTGCATTTCTGTGAGATGAGATACTTGGATGAAATTCAGACTAGTGTCAAAATTAAAGCAGGTGAATCATGAGTAAAAAAGTTTCAAGTTAAGATTAACATGCACAAATGTTTATGACGTGCAAATAGTATTGGCCATCATAATATGATGATGCAATGGTTCATAGGCACTAGAAGTTGAAGCGAACAAAAGGAAATTGTCACAAGCTTAAGACACTTTCGAGCAGTGACCATAATCGGTGAGTGGTGCACTATAAGCAGCCGCAATTGGAAGAAATCAGGCTTAGTGGAATTTCCTTAGAGGCTATATTCATAGGAGAAATAGGGACTGCGGGTTTGGGTAACGTATGGACATGGGAGTGGTGTCAAAATAAGCTAAATGATACATGTGGAAGACCAAGAGGTGAGAACAAAGACAATTAGATTCAACTTGATGCAAGGGTAAGGCAATCAACAAAATTGGGTGCGAAGCAAATTGAGAATCAGAAACTAAATTTATGAATAATATGATAGATGATCTAATACAAAAATTTGATGGAGCTGGTGCGGATGGGGAGAGAAAAAAACTCAGTGCACACAACTGGAGCAGTTCACATGCACAATTGGATGGTAGAGAACACTAGTTCATTCATTCAATAATCAATAACAATTCAAATGTTCATCATGTATCCCTATATACAAAAATAAGGCGGAAAAGATAAGACCCAGCATTTTAATTCAAAATACAATCAGACTTAAAACCAAGTCAAATCAAATCCCAATAATTTAAATTCAAATTATGAATTATCCAAACAAAAAAATTGGCTAGGACTGATAACCGAAATCAAATTAAATCAGCCTATGTAGGAGGTGGGTTAATTAAACCAATTATTACGCCTATTTCTAACTAAGCAAAATTTCTTCTTCTTTTTTACTCCTTTTGATAAGCCTGTGAAAATCCAACTAAAAAAATTGATTTTTACCACAGCACCACTAATCCAGAAATCATTAAAAGAAAAAATTAATTTTGAGAAAGTTCGACAATATTTTTCTCTATTTACTAATATAAAGATATACAAATTGCTATATTTATATATTCCAAAATTTAATAGAATATTTTGATAGCAAACAAAATCAAAGTTGTTTTGACCACTATATAATGCATATTAAACATCACTGCGAGTAAATTGAGTAAATTTTAAATCTATCATGGTTTTTTAAGTTTCGACAGAAACTTCCTTGAAAATGATCAAGTTCCAATCAAGATATATCCAAAATTGACCAATATTTTGTTTTCAGATACTTTCAGCTAATTTCCGTGGCAGTCTGATATGGCAGAAAGATCCAAGGGAGAAACTTCGGCCCTTGTGAGGCTAAATAAAGAATTAATTCATTATGTTGGGAAATGAATTAAATAGAGAATTAATTAGGAAAAAATTTTCTAATTGAATTCAAATTAAAGAGGAAAATATTTCCTAATTGAATCCAAATCAAAGAGGAAATATTTTCTAATTGTATTCAAATTAAAGGTGTTAATTAATAAGGAAAGAAATCTATTCTGGAGAGAATTTGAGAGCTTATTTAAGGAGGGATCTAAGGTTCTTTTTCTTCATGCATGTTTTATTGAGTTCTCTGTTATAGTTCTTTTCTGTGAGGGCTTCCTAGCAACTTCTAGGTTGATTGGGAGAGATGATCCATCTCTCTAATTGTATATTGCTTGTATCTTTATTTCTTGTTGATATAAATAAAAATCAGTCACTATTTCCTCCAAAATTTGTTGTATATTTACTAGATCTCTGTGAATTTCATGTTGTGTTTGCTGAAATTGACTGCAAGGCATATCAAATTGGTATCAGAGCGGTCCCAAGCTGACAACTAAAGTCCCCATCACTGATTTCTACCGAAATTTTTTACACCATGCTGATTCTCGTTGTTTGGAGGCAAATAACTGAGAATGGCAGCGAAGAAGATGGAAGCTTTGGAAAACAAGATGGCAAAACTTAGAGCGAAGATGTAGGAGAAATATTTCAAGATGGAGGAAAGAATTTCTGGAATGGTGGGAAGGTTTTCCTCCATGGAAAGCCATTTTGAAAATATGGAAGGCATGATGAAAACATTGATCGAGATGCAATCGAAGACTTTGCCAACTACTCCTAAGGCTGATTGGAAGGGAAGAAAATTCAGGAGGAGGACGAAGTGGAGAGCGTTTTCCCTCAAGGACCACCCCGAGGGATTCTAAGGGGAGGTCGATCATGGTATTCGGAAGAAAGCGCATAAGAAAGAGGGGAGACCGAACCGTTTTGGAGACCACCCACCCAGGAAGGAAGGCAGGTGGACCGAAGGAAGCAATGGTGGGGCCAAACTATGGGATCCAAATCCAAGGGAAGAAGTGAGAGAATCGCACTACCACTTGTTGACGAACATTTTTGTATCGTCCCGACCCCGATAGAGCCCGATTAAACTCGATCGTGCTCGATCAACCCAATCGATCGTCGTCGAGGCGAAATTGACCCAAATTAAACCTTAATTTAATTAAATTAAATTTAATTTAATTTAATTAAAATTGAATCAATCCAAATCGAACCCCGTCGAGCATCGTCGAGCCCAATTCGAAGCAATTTGGCGCCGATTCGAGTTTAATTTCGTGAAATTAAAATGATTGGATCCAAACTAACCCAAATCGGGTCGAGTCCAACCCGGACTCAATTTCAGCCTTAATTTGTCAATTTGGGCTGAATTTGGTTCTCAAATCAAAAATTGAGATGAAGGGCTGAGATTTTATCTCAAACCCCACCCAATTTCACATCGAATCATGCAGGAAATCTACTCAAGTGTTTCTCACATCAAGAGAACCGCATTGGGCCATGACGGCAACATGCCTGCTGCTTCGTGGGTTTCTAAGAGAACAAGAGGGAGAGGGGAGCCCCCTTGTCTTGGTCTGTCCCGAGCAGAACAAAGAGCAAGAGAGCGAGAGAGCGAAGGCGGAACAGGAAGGGCTCCGTGCGTTTCATGCGTCCGACCCCGTCCAGGCTTTCCAACGTCTCCAAGGAGTCCGTCTCCCTTGGCTGCTGAGTCCTCCGGTTTCGGTTCTCCAAGGCCGGCCGAATCCTTCCCTTCCTGCAAGCATTTCTTTGAGTTGAAGTTAAGTGAAGAGGGGATTTCTTCCTCTCTAGTTGTTGTTTTCTTTCATGGACTGAAAGGAAGCTTTCTTCTGCTTTGATTTGCTTTCCCTCTTCCACCAAGAAGGAGAAACTCCATCTTGTTGTTGTTGGCAGTCTTCTTTTCCAAGATTCAGGGCAGAGGTTTGTCGGAGTCAGCTTCTGTTGCAGCCAAGAGGAGGTAGAAAGCCTTTTCTTCCTTCCAAATCAACTCCAACGACCTCTTATCGGCAAAATCCACCTCCGGAAGCATTCACACTGAGAAGACAGCAGTTTGGAAGCTTTGGAAGCTCCCAAACAGCAACTTGGACAGCATCCGGAACTTGGATTGGAGCTTGGACAGCACTCGGAGCTTGGATTGGAACACTTGGACAGCCCGGGAGAGGTAAAACCTTGAAAACATAGGAAAAGTCCTAAGGCCCCCTAGCCGTGGTTGTATGGATGACGTCCCCAAGCCTTAGGTCCTTAAAAAGCTTCATTTTTGCTTCCCCAAAACCCTTTGTTCGCTGTCCTCTCCACAACACCGTGAAAAATTAGTGTTTTTCACTTGTTTGCTCTCTTATGAGAGCCAAAGGGGCATGCCAACGCGTGTAGGGGTGTTGGATTGGTATCCAACACCTCTCAAATGCATGTAATACATTTATATTGTGTCCAAACTGTCACCTATAACAAACCTAGGTTTCGTCGTCATAGCACCCAAATTTGGAGGCTATGCATTTGACCAAATCAATTGCATTGTACTTAGGGTTTAGATTATGTCAAAATTGATCTAAATAAAATGTTGTAGGTCTCTTTATCTAAGGATTGCATGCCTCTAGAATTGTTGGGAGACCATAAAGCATGTTCATTTGATTTATGGGACAATCTTGTGTTAAGTGTGGGTTTCCAAAGACCCATAAGCCAAACCCTCGTGTGTTCTTGAATTACTTAAACATGCTTTGCATCTCTTAATTATCATGGATAAGAATGATGGTGAATGATCCTCTAGCATGCAAACTATCTAATTTCTGTGTCGTGACAAAAAATGATATAAACTTTGGAGAGTTTGCATTTAGAACTAATTGATAGTCTCTACAAGTTAGTGAATGTCTAATGAATGTGCTTGGTTGGAAATAATATCGTTGATAATCGATCTTTGTGGAGTTTCCTATAGACCCTCAAAGGTCCATGTTGTAAACCCCACAATATTTATGACCAACCAAATTCATGATTGATCTTTTCACTAAATTTAGAGCATGCAAGTGACAATCCTTGTTGGTTTACATCCACCACATTTGAAATTTGGAAATTAACTAAATGGGCTTATCTAACCTTGAAGTGGACTTGAAATATGGCATGGGCCCTCAAAGGTCCATGAGCCCTCATGTTCAAGTTTACCTAACTCCATTTGTGTGATTTTTCCAAATCCAATCATTGAATGCAATGATCAAAATCCTTAAAGATTGAAACCTCGCATCAATGTTTTAATGAACCGAGTCCTATCAAAATTTATCTTTAGGATCTCCCTAGAAAACCTTCAATCACCATTCATGACAAAATTTATTAGAATGTTCTTAGAAGCTTTAGGTGTGTTTTCATGCATTGACATGAGTCAAAATCATGTTTCCTAGATATCTTGCTAGGATCACTAACTTCCAAATTCTCTAGATCATGCCAAAATTGGTTTAGAAACCTCTCCTAAAACCTTAGAAAATCAATTCTTCCCTCTCCTAATTGAGTCTAAAACACTCTAAAGGACATAGGGAAATTCCTTTCAAGTGCGCATCTCCTCCTTCCATGAGTCCAAAACATTCATGGAGGCATGAAGAATTCTCTTTCTCATGCATATCCTCCTTCAAATTTGGTGCTTCGAGCTTCCTCAGAGCTCCAAGTTTTATGTTGCATGAGTCCTTTAATTTTAGGACCAAATCCTAGGTTCTTTCCCCTTTTTTGTATGTTGAAATACAAAGTCAACAAACAAATGTCACTTCTCCCTTCATCTATAGTAATTTCAAGTTTCTCCTAAACTTCTACTTACTATTACATAGGGTTATTGAGCTTAGTATCAAATTCTAAGTTCTTTCTTTCAATTTGTTTGAACCTAAGGTTAACAATTAAACATCCCGCTTAGACTTGTGATCTAAGTCCTAGTCTTCCATCTCTATTCACCTAATCTAAACTAGGTGAATGATCCTATCTCATTCAATATCAAATATTCAAAAAAAAAAACATTCATGAAGTTTTGTAACTCTCAAGTTACATATCCTTCCTTCAACCCCAAAATTGTAGAGAGTTTATCAAACCACTTATTCGTTAGAACACAAAACCAATGAACGATCTCTTAGTCTTAGGATTCAATCCTAAAGCCCATTCTCCTACAACTTCAAACTATAAGAGAATATTTAATCCTCTTCATGTTTTGTATCGTGGATTTCCTCAAAATCCTAAATACATCATGTTGTAAAGCACTCGAGCTTGAGATCAAACCTTAAGCTCTTCCCTTTCATTTGCTTAGGTACATATTAGGCAAGTGAACATCTCCTTTTGAGCACCAAATGTTCAAATGATTTATATGAGTTGCAACCTCTAAATTGCACGTTCTTTCCTTTTTCTACCAAACAAAAAGTGTAGAAAATCTCTTCATTTTCCTAGCTTAAACTAAGTGAATGTGTTTGTGTTTCTTCCTTTGAACACCAAATGCTCAAAGAAATTCCTTCAACTTGCAACCTACAAGTTGCACCTCACTCCCTTTCTACAACTCAAAAGTTGTAGGAAATCATCTCATCCTCCTAAGCAAAAATTAGGAGAATGTATGTCTACCCTTGAATAACAAATGTTCAAGAAATATTCGTGAACTTGCAACACATATGTTGCATTTTCTCCCTTCTTCTCCACAAACCAAAATTGTAGAGAAATTCAATCTCCTACAACTCAAAGATTATAGAAAGTATCCCCTCTTCATCCTTCCAACTCAATTTGAAAGAGTGAATTTATCTCTTTGGACATCTAAAAGTTCAAAGAGAATCCATGGTGTCTTGTAGTCCAACTCTGCATATAACCTTCTCCTATTTACCCAACACAAGTTGGGTAGATCACTTCCTTCCTTTGAATACCCAATACTAAAGGAATATCCATAACTTTGCAACTCACAAGTTGCGTTTTACCCCCCCCCCCTTCTTCTCTACAAATTGAAAATTGTAGAGAAATTCCCTCCTTTCTACAACACAAAAGTTGTATGAAACTCTCATTCACCCAACTCATGTTGAGTGAATCAATCTTGTTCCAAACCAACCTACTTGTTGAACCAAAAGCAACAAGTAGTTTCATTCCAAACATAGGATTCAAAGGTCCTATTTCCAATCCATCCATCCAACCAAAGTTGGGCCAAGTTGGAAGGGTGCAACCCTCTCTTTAAACATCAAAAAGGTTCAAGGACATTCACGAATTTGTAACTTATAAGTTGCATATTCCCCCCACTCTCCTTCAACTCCAAAGTTATAGGAGATTTCCCCTCTTTTTAGCTCCTAAAGCTAAAGGGAGTTTTCCAACATTTAGCCCAAAAGCTAAATGTTGGATTCCTACATTCTCTTCTTAGATCCAAAAGCTAAGGAGAATTCCACCTAAATAATCATTTTCATTTCTTCAAATTGAGTGATCTTTTCTATGACATTTAAAATGCTAAACACATAGATGTCCCTTAGATATCATCTGTTGAAGTTCATCCTAATCTATTGGATGAATTTCACCAAGTCCTAAGTGCAACCCCTTAGGCATATCTATCTTACCCTATTAGATAGATACTTTTCTTATCCAAACACTAAGAGAACTCCAAAACATCTAAAAATCACTTAGATTCCTTTTGATATAATGATCAATCATCTCTCCCAAAAGGTGAGATTCTTACATCATTGTATCTTAGAATTCATAAGTAACAGACTTGCTCAAAAGTAAGCAGTGGTTACTTTATGGGTTCTTCATAACCCTCCTAAATATGAAACATTTAAATCACAAACAACTTAAAAGTGAAATCACCCTTAGATAAAGATCAAACATCTTCATTCCAAAATAAAATCAAACCCTTAGTGTGACTTGTCACACCAGCCTCACACACTCAGATGCACAGGCCCCTAGGCATGCTAGGATTATGATTTTTGTTTGTTTGCGCATGTGATTTATGATTTGGTGTGATTGCCTATTGGATTTTTTGCGTTGTGGGCACTTTCCCTTAAGTGGATAGTGTAGAAATATACATTGCTCTTCTTGCATGTGGTCGTGTCCAAGAGGGGGTAAAATAAATCATGATTACTCTAATACTGTTTATTTGCATACGCTATTTAAAACCTCCCAAGAGGCATGGCCAATAGGGTAGAAGCAGATGTTTTGGCACTTTAAGTGCTAAACAAAATTTTGGAAGTGATGATTTATTATATAATCTGCTTTTAACTCTATTTTGCAGGCTTGAGTCTTTTACATCTTCTAAATGTATTTGATAGAAATAGGAATTGTATTAGACTTGTGGGGGTCTAGATCAAAAGGAATTGAACCAAACGAATGTACCTATGGAATGTGAGGCCTAAGGTTTACTTGAAAGATAAAGCTTGAAGACCCCACAAGCAAGAGTCTATATTAAAATTTAACTGGGTTATATAATGATAAACAACTCAGCTACCAAATTTGGTTGTAATAATTTGAACTCTATTTATATTCCTCGCATTTGATTTATATATACAAGCATGTTTTGATTATTTACCTAGGTGTGCAACAGAAAGCATACCTTTTTCCTAGGTTTCTTTCCTTGTTTTTGCTTGGGTGTGGCCTAGACAGTTTGATGCGATAGGCTCTTAGGACAAAAATAAGTTCTATACCTCTTAAGATGTAAACAATATAAAAAAATTAAATTAGGCTTCATGATTTTCTAATAAAAGAAAATTGTATGACTCCCTTTCAAGGAGCCAAGTTTTTCAAATTTAAAACAATCATGCATGGCCAAAAGTGTCTCATGTAGAGAAGCTCTCACTTAAAGATTAGACAACAAAAATCTGCTTTATTTGTGAGTCTACATTTTGCATACCCTATATGCACAAGCATATTGGCCTCAAAGCCAAGTTGTAAGCCCTACTTCTTAAACAAAAACTGTCTTCCACTCTTCATACGCATTGAGACCAGAATACATGATTTTAAAAGCGATTAGGAGGGTTTAGCTGGTAATCCTTTTCAGACAGGATAATAAATTCAGAGGTCGGGCTGGCTAAGCATCATGTGAGGTGTAGCTTATAAGTCTCGTTTGTATTCGTTAGACTTAGGTTTGAGGCACTACTTCTCGATAGTCCTCACCTTAGTTCTATGATCCGAAACAAATAGTTGATTCTAATCACCATGTAAATCCTCACCTTCCGGACAATTCCTCCAACAAGTGTTTTTGGAATGTAAGTCCAACCTTCTAATGAAAATGATCAACTCATACAAAATTAAATTTCTAAAATATAAAGCCCAACATAGGATAGTTCGAGTACCTCTGAGTTCCCCTCATAATCAAATGCTTCTATGCTTCTTTCCTTTGGCCCTCATTCCAAGAAATCTATTTCCAAGTTGGTCCCATTCATCCTTAAAATTCCTAAAGGCTAAAACCTTTAAGTAAGCCTTTCATGGATTCTAAAAAAAAAATGAACTTTAATCAATGTCTAAAATGACTTCTAAAAGAAAGAAAAATCACTAGTTTAATCAAAAGTCTTCTCAAGTCAAAGCTTGAGATATAATTAACCATAGGAGTTTGCCCCTATGGGATGTCTGTACCCCAGAAATAAAAAAACCTCATTCAACCAAATATTGAATAGGGGAGCTCTGTTTAAAATTATAAATCTTATCATTGAGTCCATAAGGAAATGATATTTTTACCCTTCGGGGTAATATATCATCATTTTTACACCGTACTCAATCATAAAGTGAGCAATCCGTTTGAGGATAACAAAAATTCTCCAACATCACTGCATAGGAGGAACTAACAAATGAAGAAACCATTAGGGTACAGATGCAAGGTTGAGAAAGTTAAAGATGTCGGTTTTCCAAGGGGGAGATGCTCAAGATAGGGTGTACTTGGTGGAGCGTTACTTTGAAATAAATGATTTGATGGAAGGAGAAAAACTAATGGCGGTAGGACTATTTTTGGAAGGAAAAGCCCTAGCTTAGTTTCAATGGAGAGAAGTTAAGTATCCAATTTATTCCTTGGGAGAATTTAAGGATTGTTTGTTAGAATGTTTTCCAGCCATTCGAGAAAGGGGCCTCCATGAATAGTTTTATGCCTTAAGGAGTATTTTTGGAAGGAAAAGCCCTAGCTTGGTTTCAGTGGAGAGCAGCTAGGTATCCAATGATTCCTTGGGAGAATTTAAGGATTATTTGTTAGAATGTTTTCCAACCATTCAAGAAAGGGGCCTCCATGAAGAGTTATATGCCTTAACTCAAGGAGGGGCCGTCAAGGAGTAACGAGAGAAGTTTGAGCTGCTATTTGGTAAACTAAGAGGAATTTCTAAAGGATTAGAAGAAAATTTCATAAAGGGCCTTAGGAAGATATAAGGGCATAGTTCAGAGTGCTGAGGCCTAGAAGGTTGAGAGAGACAATGGAACTAGCACAAAGGGTAGAGGAAAAACATCAGAGGGAGAAGGCCAGTCAGAGCAACCCCATGGGAGGGTCTTACAGGAACACCTCTATTACCTTGGTACCGAGGACCCAGACGGTGTCATTTCAAAGGGAGACACCTAAGGAGAAGAGCACTGGCGTTCGTCCTATAGGCAATTTCAAGTGCCTCATAGAAGCAGAAGTGCAGGACAGGAGAGCGAAAGGGCTATGCTTCAAGTGTGATGAGAAATTTACACTCAAGCATAGGTGCAAGAATTTAGCCCTTCAGGTCTTGATGGTTTCTGACGGGGGACGAGGAGAGTGGGGACGAATGGGAGGATATATTGGAGGAGACAGAACAATTGCATTTGGATGTAGCGAAGGTGTCCAAAAACTTTGTGGTGGGATTTAGTCCAAATCACACCATCAAAGGGGCAAATTGAAAAGCAATCTGTGGTAGTTTTGGTGGATAGCGGAGACAAATAACTGCATCCCAAATTGGGTGGTGGACCGATTGAGGTTGAATTTGGCGAAGACAAAAAAAAGGGGGTGATGACAGGAACGAGTAAGATAGAGAGGAGCAGGGGGATATATAAAGGGGTGGTGATGACCATGCAGGGTATTCAAGTGGTGGAAGATTTCCTTCCCTTGGACTTGGAGAGTATGGATGTGATTCTGGGGATGAAGTGGCTACAGACTATGGGTGATATGAAGTTGAATTGGAAGTCATTGACCATGGAGATACAGGTGGAGGGGAAAAAGGTACCTTTAAGGGGATGCCAGCTTATGCAAGACCATGGTCTCCTTAAAAACCATGCTCAGGACAATCCAAGATGCAGGTTTGGGATATTTTATAGAGTTGCAAAGCATAGAAGGGGTCCAGGAAAAGGAGGCAAGGGAAATTCCAGTGAGGGCCTAGCATATTCTGCAACAATATCAGGATGTATTTTTGCCACTAGTCGAGTTACCGCCGCCTCAAGAACAGGAGCAAGCCATCAAATTGAAAGAAGGAACTTCTCCCATCAAGGTCAAACCAAACCGTTACCCCCAGATCTAAAAGGATGAGATAGAGAGGTTGATCAAGGAGATGATGGAAGCAGGGATTATCAGACCTAATGAAGTCCTTTCTCTAGCCTGATACTGTTGGGAAGAAGACGGATGGCAACTAGAAATTCTGTGTAGATTAATGTTAGCTGAAGAAAAAAGACACGAATGCATGAATCCCGCTTTGCAACTGTAGGATTCTATTTCCCTTAAATCAGATTGTAGTTAATCAAATTTCTCTTGAGGGTAGTGTCAGGGTTTACAGATCTGGGGTCCTTACTTCCCATGAGTGCAAGCACTCATACTCATAGTTAATTATCCCTCTTAACATGTAAGAGAGAACTTTCGATTAAGGATAAAATAACTTTAGGGATTTTTAGTCTCAATAGTGGGGAAAATGGAGGCAACCCCGATTAAGATCCCATGGTTCCGTCATCCCGGGTATACCATAGATTTCAGTCTACCAACACTAACAATCATTGACCGTAGTGTCCAAGGAATCTAATTAGCAGCCATGGGTTGCCTCCTCTAATGGATCTCGAGTAGAGTTAAATGGTGAGATTTGAGTTTTAATTTAATTAGGTGTTTTGGGGTTTATATCTATTAGAATACCCAGAAATTTATTTAGTTTGGGATTTGTGACTTCGTTTAGAAGTAACCCAAGAATTTGGCTTGGAGCGAGTCTTATGGCTTCTTTAGGAAGTAGCTTAGGTATTTAGATTTAGGTCGGGACTTATAGCTTTCATAGAAAGTAGCCCGTGTACTTAGATTTAGGTTGGGACTTACAACTTTCGTAGAAAGTAGCCCGGGGATTTGAATTTGGAATTGGGGCTTATTACTCTATTTATGAGTGGCCCAAGGATGGGTCTTACAACCTAACTCTACAGTGGGGCTACCTGGACGTTTTAAATTTGATTGTTTGGGGTTTAGGATTATCGCAATTTACTTAACAATTTTCCTAAAACATGGGACTTACGACTTCACTTAGAAGTAGCCCGCTATTGGGTCTTACAACTTAACCTTATAGGCTAGGATGCTCGAATGCTTTAATTATTTGGGTAAGAGATCCTACGATAGCAATTTCACATGCTTTCAATATAGGAATCATAATTATTGTATTTCAAAGCAATATTTAAAGATGAAATTCTCTTTTGAAGCTTTTTTCATTGGTTTTTCAACAAGAGATATCCGTGTGATTATATTTTCAAATAGGGACTTATGGCTTTCATTAGAAAGTAGCCCCGTTAGTAGGACTTAAGACCTCTACTAATGGTAGCCCGAATATTTCAGTTGGGAAGGTCTTATGAAGCTGTCTAATGATGGGTTTTATGATCTAGCCCGATGAGTTAAGTGGCCCGAGTTATGGGTCTTACAACCAAGCCCTATAGACTAGGATGCCTGAGTAAGGGGTATAGGGTTGTATTATCACCTAAACATTTTCCTCATAGGACACACGACTTCTATTAGAAGTGGCCGAAGTTTTAATTGGGGGTTGGGGGTTAGGTCAATTTTGTCTAAAACTTTCCCCTAAAATCGAGCTTACGTCTTTCCTTTGAAAGTTGTCATGTGGTAGGTCTTACAACCAAGTTCTAATAAACAATGCTGCCGATAGGTTTTGAATTTGATTGTGTTTGTTGAGTTGACATCAGTGTTTTAAGAGGTTTGACACTTGTGTTAGTGTTTTAGTTATTCTGTGTTCATAGTCTTTTCTTACTGAATGAAGTAGTCCACTACTATACTCGTTTTTTTTAGCACTCTTACTCTATTCGTTTTTTTTAGTACTTAACTTTTATTGCTTTCCAGTACTTTGTTCTACATACAATAGATATATTTATTATTTTCTAGCATTAATTTAATTTATTTATAATGCACTGATTCTTGTTTACTTATTTGTAGGTAGGTGTACTTGCACCTGTTCAGGGAGCTCACAGACAGTTGTAGGAGCATGTAGCCACAAGAGATATAATTACAGGGGTTGGAGCCCACCAGGGGCTTTAGCAGGAGTTAGAGTGTTGTTTATTTGGAGAGCTTGCTGGGTGTTTCAAAGTTGTGAGTTAAGTTGTTGTTGTTTAGAGTGTACAAATTTGGAGAGTTTGAGAGTTTTTGGAAAGTTTGAAAACAATATTGTATCTTTCAATTAGTGGAATTTCACCTCCCCCCCCTCTCTTTTTTTATTGTATTTTTATTTTATAATTGCTCAATTGATTGATAAATTAGTTAACCAATTAATCAAATTTAAAATTCAAAGCTCTCTAATTTTAATACCCTCAACTTTTTTAAATGCTCTCGGATAACCCATTTAATTGAATTTTTCTAATCAATTGATTTAAATTAACAAATTTTAATTAGTTTTAATTTAATTAGTTTCAATCAATTAATTCTTTCAATTAATTAATTTTCATTAATTTTAATTGAAAATAACTAATTAAAATTCACTCATTTCGCCAATTATTTCAAAGCAAATTTTCAGAAAATTTTGGCAGCCTCCTGACGTCTCCTCCCCAATGAGGGAGAAATAAGAACGGCATTTACCAAAATTTCTTCCTACTCGGACCTATGTTCAACGGCGTAGGGTTTTCGAATTAAAATCATTCGCTCAGATCTAAGATCGATGGTGCGGGTCTTCAAATTCAAATCATCCCAGTCTGATCAGATACAACGGCCCGGGGTCTTAAAATTTTATTTCATCCCATCCAGAGTTAAGATCAATGACATGGGGGCATCAAATTTTAAAACCATCCGCCCAGATCTAAGATCGATGGCACGGGTCTTTTACACCTGTTTGAAAGGCTTTCTTTTTTTTTATGTCTCCCCCCCTTTTTTTAACATTCTAATTATAATTATATTTATAATTATAAATATAATTATAATCATATATGTATGCATACATATTACATGTAAACAAAAAGGGATGGAAGAGTCTAATCGAGTTGGCTAGGGTAGTCGTCGAAGGAACACAGTAGAACATAACAAAGGAGCCACTCGCATAATCTCTATTCCTCCTGTAAAGCAAAGAGGCCGAACAGCAACAAAGGAGCTAAAAGGGCGAGGAGTGCAATCTTTGTGCCTCCTTCATACTAAAGTCGAATAGCAAGGGAGGAGCCGAAGAAGCGACCGTGCAATCCCAACACCTCCAGCGATAAAGGAAATCAGGCAGCAAGGGACAAGCCGAAGAAGCAACGTGTGCGGTGTCTCTGCCCCCTGCGAATGAATAAAGTCGGACGGCAATGAAAGATCCAAGTGTGTGAAGTGTCGGCTAGGGTCAGTCGGGCATCAGAGTTGATTCGCCTGGGTCGGTTCGGCGACACAGAGGCGAGCTGGTCGAAGGTGTCGAGATGAAGCGTAAGGAGGCGACAGAGGTGAGGAAAAATGTGAAGGGCTTGAGCGACATGATAGGAAATACTTGATTTCAAGTATCTCCTAGCCAAATCTGAAGTAAAACGAGAAGGAAAACTGCTGTTTTCAGCAGAGGACAGCAACCAAACACAAGAAAACAGCAAGAAATTGCGAGAAAACTGAGAGAAAACTCAAGAAGAAACTTGAATTCCACTAGATAATGAATAAAATAGCAAAGATACAATTGATCCTCAATTCGAGAGGAGGATCGATCTCTCCCAAATCTCTAGATGCCGCTAGAGCCCAAAGAAAACCTAAATCTAAGATATCTCAAATTTCAGCCAAATTCAAGATACTCAAACCCTAAGAAAAACATCTATTTAATGCATACAAATCAAAAGGAATTCCCTAAACAGTCCCTGCAATCAATTTCCCTCCTAAACTTCCTCAAATTTTCTTCCCGAAAACGTCCCGCAAGACGTGCGTCTCGCGCACGGCTTCCGCCCAGGCGGAGCTGTTTCGCGATTTTGCCCGTGAACCGGTCCCGCCTGGACCGGCTAGACCGGTCCAGTGGACCGGTCTAACAATACTCCTCTCCCAAAGACCCACCTTGTCCTCAAAGTGGAAATATGCTCGTGTTCCCGCGGAGGTGGCCATCCTTGAGGTGACTGAAAATCCTCACTGTATTGCTGAACCAAGGGCTGCATGGAAAGAGAAACATCCCCTTCCTCCTCCATCCTAATCACATCCAGCTTGTGTAGTCCCACCAAATAATCTTCCCCCACCTCTTGTATATCCCTAACCATGGTCTTAAGTGATTTCGTGGGTTTGGATAGCCCTGCATCTCCCCTTATAACCATCTTTCTCCCATCCACCATTAATTCCATCGTGAGTGCTCCCCAATTGTCTGTGAATTCCCCCAAGGTCTGCAACCATTTCATCCCAGGATGACATCCGTACTCCCCAATTCCAAGGGAAGGAAGTCTTCCTTTACATGGATCTCTTGAATCTTCAGTACTACTCCTCGACAGACTCCTCTACCCATCTCTACCTTCCCCGTGCCCCATCATCACTCCATAGCCTCCGGTATCCACTAACTCCATCCCCAATGACTCCACTATCTGGTTGGAAATAAAATTATGGGTTGCCCCACTGTCAATCAACACAACCACCTCGCGGTCAGCTATCTCTCCTCTCACTTTCATAGTGTGACTCGGGGTGAATCCCACTATAGAGTTGAGGGAGACTTCTGCCACATCCAGGTGCAGCTTCTCCTCCTCATCAGATCTGCTGCCTCCTCCCTCCTCGTCTTCCTCATCTTCACAGACAAGGAGAACCTGAAGAGTTCGGTCCTTGCACCTGTGCCCCGGCATGTACTTCTCATCGCATCTGAAGCACAACATCTTTGCTCTCTTGTCCTGCATTTCTTTTTCGGTCAGCATTTTGAAATTTTCCCCACTCCCTCCTTCTACTGGCTTCTCCCGGGTGGTCTCATTACTGTTGCCTGATGCAGACCCCTTAGGTGCTAGAAGAGTGGTCGTCGTCCTGTAAGAGCCTCCTGAGCAGTTTCCTCGAGCCCCTCTTTTTGCTTTCTTTTGATCTTCTACCAACTGCGCCAGCTCCATAGCCTTTCCCAGGTTCCTCGGCTCCAATACCCTGACTGCTGTTCGGATCTCTGGTTGCAGCCCCTTCATGAAGTTCCCTTCTAAGGCTGACTCTGAGATGTGATCCAGACGGCTAGCCAAATACTCGAATATGTCCCGATAATCAGCCACGGTCCCCTCCTAAGTCAGAGCAAAGAACTGCTCATAGAAGTCTTCTCCCCCAACGGCTTGGAAACGCTCTAATAAACAATCCTTGAACTCTCTCCAGTTCCTGATAGGTTCTCTCCTGTCTCTCCATTGATATCAGGCAAACGCTTTCCCTTCCAGACACAAACCTGCCGCCGTTAGCTTCTCATCATCTGTCAACCCGTTGACTACAAAGTAACGCTCCACCTTATAGATCCAGCCATGGCCATCTTCGCCCTCAAAGATGGGCATCTTCAACTTCCTCACCCTCGGATCCCTTCCATTGCCCTGTACTCTCCATAACCTCCCATTCCTCGAAGATGAGGTGCTCCCCAAGTGTCCCGGTCCTCCCTCCAACGCTGGTATCCGAGTTCGTCGTCATAATCCCCCCTTCCTCTTTAAAAATCAGCACCTCGACGCTGAAATTCAGCACCTCGACGCTGATATTCTTCTCTCCTTTCTCCAAAATCTGCACTACCTTCATATTCCCCCCGCCTGCCTCCAAAATCAACACCTCGACGCTGAAAATCAGCACCTCGACGCTGAAAATCAGCACCTCGACGGTCATTTCCCATGCTCCTCTCCTCTCTAGAGAGTGGCTCTAGAGGTGGCATGTCGTCGTCCCTTTCAAGAATCTCCACCTCCGGATTTCTCCTCCCCCGGATTGGGTTTGGATTTCCTCCTACGCCATGGCCGTCAGTAGTCTCTCTCACTTCCGATGTCTCCGGATTGGTCTTCATCTCCAATAGTTTCTTCATCATTTCTTCCATAGCCGCGAACCTCCCTTCCAACCTGTCATTGTTGGTGGAGATTTCCAGGAACTTTCCCTCCAGATCTGTCTTCAGTTGTCCAAACTCGCCTTCTAATGCTTCCACCTTCTTTCCGGCCATCTTTCTTCTAACGGATCCCAAAAAATCTTCTTCCGGAAAAGAAAAACTTGCTGAAATTTCAGAATTTCAGCCGCCGGTGGTCCTGAAACGATGCTCTGATACCAATTTGATAGGAAATACTTGATTTCAAGTATCTCCTAGCCAAATCTGAAGTAAAACGAGAAGGAAAACGGCTGTTTTCAGCAGAGGACAGCAGCCAAACACAAAAAAACAGCGAGAAATTGCGAGAAAACTGAGAGAAAACTCAAGAAGAAACTTGAATTCTACTAGATAATGAATAAAATAGCCAAGATACAATTGATCCTCAATTCGAGAGGAGGATCGATCTCTCCCAAATCTCTAGACGCCGCTAGAGCCCAAAGAAAACCTAAATCTAAGAGATCTCAAATTTCAGCCAAATTCAAGATACTCAAACCCTAGGAAAAACATCTATTTAATGCATACAAATCAAAAGGAATTCCCTAAACAGTCCCTGCAATCAATTTTCCTCCTAAACTTCCTCAAATTTCCTTCCCGAAAACATCCCGCAAGACGTGCGTCTCGCGCGCGGCTTCCGCCCAGGCGGAGCTGTTTCGCGATTTTGCCTGTGAACCGGTCCCGCCTGGACCGGCTGGACCGGTCTAACACGACACAGATGCGACGTGAGAAGAATAAAGCGAAAGTGTAAGTGTTTTCGTTTCTATCTCCTTCCCTTTTATCGAATGAATTGTCGAGTGGGAGTTAAGGCTCCTAAGAGATGCGTCATTTGGCATGGTGGGGCCGACGGATGCAATTTCTTATCCGTTCAATTTTTTTATTAAGTCAACAAATTGCCTCCCAATGAATTTATTATATTACCTTCACACAATGAATTTGTTGCATTATTTCGATTGCATAATTTCAACCTTTTTCGATAGATTGATGAAAATAGTTTGACCCTTGGGTTTATTAACATATAAGATTTACAAAGTTTGGTCCTTTAGGCTTGTTGAATCCTTTTTTTTTATTTCAACCATTTAGGTTGATAAAAATAGCTCGATCCTTAAATTTGTGAGTATAGAAGATTTGTAAGATTCGACCATTAGGCTTGTTGAACCAATATTTGATTCTCAACATTTTATGAAGGTTGATGGAAATATGGCTCGACCCTTAAGTTTATGAGCATAAAAGGTTTTAGAAAGGTTCGACCCTTAGGCTTGTTGAACCTATTTGAAATTAGCTCGACCCTGAGGTGAGCATAAAATATTTAGAAAGATTCAGCCCTTAGGCTTGTTGAACTTGTATTTTGTTTCAACAATTTAGGATGATAAAAATAGCTCGACCCTTAAGTTTATGAGCATAAAAGATTTTTTTTTAGAGGTTCGGTCCTTAAATTTGTTGAACCTATGAATTTTAGCTCAGCCCTTATTTTATTTGGTAAAGGGGATAAAATTTCCTCCTAACTTTTCAGGAAGGAATTTTATTTATCTCCTGTATTGAAGGAGAATATAAAATTTCAGGAGGAGATTTGAATTTATTTCCTCATTATAGGAGAATATAAAAATTGACTCCTGTCTTTCAGTAGAAAATTAAATTTCTCTCTCTCATTATAGGAGAATATAAAAAATTGCCTCCTATCTTTCAGGAGGAGATTGTATTTATTACCTGCTTTAAAGGAGAATATAAAATTGCCTCCTATCTTTAAGGAGAAGAGTGAATTTTATTTTGCTCTTTATATGGGAAATATAAAAATTGTCTCCTATCTTTTAGGAGGGGATTTAAATGACTTATGCCTAGTAGGCAAATTTTCATACATAACATCTTTATGTATGATATTTCTTCAGATATTGACCATTAATTTGTGGCATGGGTCTTTGACCTTTTAGGTCTATGAGTTGATAGACTCCTCCATATATTATTTTAATGATGAAGGGACTTTTTCATATTGGGTCAAATTTACTGCCAACGTGACAGTGAGGGATTATAGGTCTTCGACGAACTAGAACAAGTTCACCTTCTTTAAAGCTTCTAGGACGAAGCATTCTATCATGAGTCCTAGTCATTCTTGCTTTATAGGATTTTAGATTTTGCTAAGCCTGAAGTCTAACTTCATCAAGAGCTTCAAGTTCTTCAAGTCATAACTTATCATTTTCTTCTTTAGTTGATTCGTATTTAATAGCAATACGAAGAGATGGCAACTCGACTTCGAAAGGTAATATTGCCTCAATTCTGAAAACTAACAAGTATGGGGTGGCTTGCATTGTAGTTTTATAGATGGTACGATATGCACATAGAGCTTCTGTCAACTTATCGTGCCACTCTCTTCTATTTTTAGAGAGAATTTTCGTAAGCAATTTTACCAAGGTTTTATTAAAAGCTTCCGCTAAATCATTAGCTCTTGGATTATATATCGAAGAATGCCGCCAGTCTATTTTATGTAATTCAATGAATTTGTAAATTTTAGTACTTTTAAAGGTCGTACCATTGTCAGATATAACTTGATGTGGTACTCCAAATCGATAAACAATATTATCTCGAAAGAATTTCATCACATTGTCTGCTTTAACTTCTTGTAAGGGAATTACTTCAGCCTATTTTGAGAAATAATCAGTGGCAGCTAAGATGAATCGATGTTCTAAAGAAGATGGTGGTTCTATAGGACCTATTAAATTAGTACCCCAACTTTCAAATGGCCATGAAGCTATTGTAGGGTGTAGCAGATTGGGAGGTCGATGCATGATATCTCCATGCACTTGACATTGATGGTATTTCTTAATATGGTCAATGCAGTCTTGAACCATACTTGGCCAATAGTATCCCATACGTTTGATTTTGATTTTAATTTTTTGTCCAGAAGATCATTTACATGCTCATGTTGAACTTTGCTTTTTACAATCAAATCATCAACATAACATTCAACATGTTTATGAATTAAATCATCGAAGATTCAAGTCATCGCTCTTTGGTAGGTAGCTCCAGCATTTTTCAAGCCGAATGGCAACACCTTATTGTAACATATGCCGATGGGAGTTCGAAATGAAATATGTTTTGAATCCTCCGTATCCATTTTGATTTGATTATAGCCTGATGGTCCCTCCATGAATGAGAACATCTCATGATTCGATGTGTTATCGACCAAAAGTTCTGCATTGGGAAATGGGAAATCATCTTTTGGGCATGCTTTGTTCAAATCTCTGTAATCTATACATACACGAATTTGATCATTCTTTCTCTTTACTGGAACGATATTGGCAATCCAATTAGCATACTTCTCTTTTCGAACAAAATCAGCTTCGATAAGCTTCTTGATTTCAACAATAACTTGTTCTTCAATTTCAAGTAGCATTCTCCTAGGTGCTTGCTTGACGAACGGCATTTTAGTATCAATGGAGAGATTATGCACTACCACCTCTGGCGATAATTCAGGCATTTCAGTGTAGTTCCATGCGAAACAATCTTTCTATTCGAGAAGTAACATTTTTAGCTCCTCTACTTTATCTTTTGAGAGATTAGCACTTAGGAATGTAGGTTTGGCATCTTCTTCAGTTCCCAAATTTATTTCTTTAAACTCATCCACAATAGCTTAGCCACCTTCTTCAAACTCTTTTGGAGCTTCTTTCAGATCCACAATTAGATCTTCTGCTTGATTTTCAGACTCTAATGGTCTCTCCTCCTTATCTGTAACATTATAGGAGATTGCATATGTAATATATGGATGTTGAGGGTACTCAAGATAATGATAGGATGTTGCTCGTGTGAGATATGAATATCGAGCATATCCAAGCCCCCATTTATAGACAAACCATGACCAATAGCATAGTTTAAAATTGCGTAACTGCGCCTCGAGGCGGTTTTCGTCCGTGAGGCGAGGCGTAAGCCTCGAGGCGGTCTGAGGCGTAAGCCTCACGAACACAGAATTGCGTAAATGAAAAGTTAAGGATTTTAGCAGGAAAATAATAGCAATATTGGAAAATAAGAAAGTAGATGCAATAAAATTATGTCCCAAAGTACAAAATCACAAAATATCAGTTTAACAAAACTCCCAAAATACAAAAAACATATAAAATGAAATCATATCCCATCACAAAATATCAGTCTTCAAGTGAATCTTCTTCTCCAATTGTATCTATGAATGCCATGTCATCTTCATCTTCAACATGACTCACTTTTCTCTTCCCTGTTCATTAAAAGAAAATATTATTAGCATATTAATTGGATGAACCACTCATTATCAGGCAGACTGGCAGAGAACATATACCTTTACTTGCAGAGCTAGTAGATGTGTGTGGTGTGGTACTAGTGGATGTACCCGTTTGATCTGCTTCGCCCCTCAATACATCCACATTTAGATCTTCTACCTGTAAGTCTGATAATGACAAATCTGCCTCATCATATATGAACCACTCATTATCAGACGACAGATCATCACACACCAACGGGTCCTCATCATCTTTCAACCCCTTATTCCTCAACCTCCCAATGTCCATGCAAACCTGTCGCCGACCCTCTCTAGTACCAGCTGCAGGCATCATCTCTGCTTCTCCTCTATCTGCTCCTGCAGTAGTCATGTACTGATCCATAGGACCCCGTGCACCTCTATTATGTATAGTGGAGGAAGAGCCCTTTCCACTCTCGCTCCCGAAATAAGCACCTTGGTCGACCCTTTCATCAAATTGCTGCTGTTGTAAGTGTTTGACAGTGGTAGTTTTCTTCATGTAAGCACTTATTTCTTCCTTCACATTGTCCGGCACTTTTGCACAAGGTGCTACGTTCTTGTGAGAGCATGATAAGTGCTCCTTCATGCGGGTTACTCCGCCCTTCACAACTTTCTCACAAAAGTTGCACTTTAAATAGACATAGCTCTTCTCGCCGCCGCCAATGTCAACTTGTACACTGTACTTCCAAGAAGGGTCCCTCCGCAATGACGAAGACCCCTTTTCCTTGCCTCTTACCATGATCCCTAATGAAAGAATCGAAAATTACACAAAAAAATTCCAAAAATCTAAAACCCTAAAATTTCTTTCATTTCAAAAATCTAACCAAAAAGTAAAAAAAAATACCTAAAATCCTTTGTGGACTTCTCCTACAAGGCGGCCGGACACTTCAACTTCGCCGGAGAGAGGCGGCGCCGGCGGGAAGGTTGGCCGAGCGGACGGGGGGCTCTGGATTTCGCGACCTGGAGCAAATGAGCGGAAAATGTCGGGATGAAGCCTTAGCCGATCGGGTGTGGGGGATTTAATGGAGAAATTTTAAGTAGGTGGGCCCTTTAGCTGAGGCGTACGCCTCTCTCAAAATTGCGCAATTGCGCAATAGAGGCGCGCCTCAGCCTACGTGAGGCGTACGCCTCACCACAGCCCAAAATTGCGCACGCCATGAGGCGTTTTTTGCAAGAATTGCGCAGAGGCGCGCCTCAAGGCGCGCCTCTTATTGCGCAATTTTAAACCATGACCAATAGGTCTTTATGCATGCTCATTGTGCTAGAGTTCTCTGAAATAACGAGCTCGTTTGTTTGTTTGCATGAAAAAAGACATTTCTCTCCCTGAGCTTTCTCATGATGGATGGAGGATATTGAGGAATAATTATCCACATATCTTCATAGTCCCACTCATCTTTATTTTCTATTTCATGTGTAGCATGATGTGGTATCACCCTTGATTCGTAGAAAATGGATCCACGTTCATTAAGACCTCTTTTGGGAGGGACATAAAAAGTTTTTAACATTTCTATGTTTGTATTTGGCGAGGTAATCAATGTTTTGGAATGTGCCACCAGCATAGATACTATTTTGATTATATCTATAGATATCTGATCTTCAGACACCCTTATCATCGAAATTGATACTTTATGTAATTTCTTAGATATGGAATTGGTTCCTAGGTCCCCTTCCTCTTGAGGTTCTATAGTACCCTTGGGCTGATATAGGAATTATTCTTCTCCTTCAATAATCGGTTTGTTTGAACATCATACCTTATTTGGGTGATTAGCTTCATAATTAAAAGGGACAGTTGATAGTTCATTCCTTCTTTTTTCCTATGATAAGGGGTTTAAAAGTTGTGGAGATATCATCATCTTCAATATCACTACCGAGGTGAGGCACTGAGCAAATTTGCTTTGATTTATTCTTGTCTTTATCTTTCGGCTTTTTCTTGTCCAGCGTAAGAGCCTGAATTCTCGAAAGTTCACTGCCTTTTGGCTTTTGAGCTATAAAGTATTTGGCGTCATCGTAGATTTTGAATTCATGCACCAAGAATGGTTGTTCATCACCATCAATGTGATATTCTTCATTGTCTCGAATGTATTTCATACATTGATGAAGTGTTGAGGGAACTATACTATACTCGTGGAGCTATAGTCTTCCGAGAAGTGTTTTGTATGATGTGTTGAAATCAATAATGTGAAATGTCGCATATGTATTAAGTTCCTCAATGTTCAGAGGCAAAACCAAAGATACCAGGGTTCTTTGCTCTTACTCATTGAATCCCTGAAGAAACATAATACTTTTGTTCAAATAATGTACATCCAGGGCCAGTTCTCTGAGTGTTTTGAGCCTCATTAGATTAACAAAGGAACTTGGATCGATCAAAATTCAATTTATTTCAATGTTGTTACTCTCCGCAGTAATATATAATGGCCGATTGTGATCTGCAATTCCCAGGAGCATATCATTATCATAGAAAGTGATTGCAGAAGTGTTCTGTGTATGCAAAGCTTCTTTCAAATTTTGTTCGGCAAAGAATGTCTCGTACTGTTCAGGATTTTACAAAGCTTTAATGAGTGTTTCCCGAAGGTTCTTAGATATAAGAAGGGCGTCATAGAAACTCAGCAATGCAGGTAATTTGAGGAGATGGAATAATATGTTATAATCCACATTGGCACTAACAACCTTGGTTTTAAGAGGCTCTTGTGAAATAACAGTTTCGTTTAACTTAATGTTCTTCTCTTTATCCTTTGTTTTATATTGAGGTGGAGGAACCTATTTTCCACTTCTCAGCTGGATTTGTGTTACCTCTGAAGATGAATTAGCTTCAGCTTGAGAATTCATTGAAATTTTCATATCCTGAACCTCCTCGGAATATGAGCTACTTCCGAGTTTTGGACATTTTTCTTTAGGGGTATTCTTACCCTTATAATCACTTTCTTCATCGACAAAATGTAATTCTTCATTCGAATTAGTGAAACGTGTTGGTGTATGTACTTCCTTAGAAGGCATTTCCACGTTAGCTTGCTACCCTTCCACTTCGTTGATTTATGACTTGGCAAGTCTTAATTGGAATACTCTCTTCCTTTTCTGACTCCGAGTCAAGAAATAAATAAGTCATGTATTCCTCTAACTTGACAGGACGCCTTGGAGATTGCTGATATTCATTGATGGAGTCGATGTTTTGAATCACAATTTTCTGTTTTGTTAATTTCCTTTTATTTTCCTTCTGAGATTTTGATTTAGGCTTACAATTTTTTTTTGGTCTTTGAAATATTTCAAAGACTTCTTTTTACTTGAACTGAGCCCCCTGCCACTGGATTCTTTGAAGAAAGGAATCTTTGATCAACTTCCAATTCTAACGCACTTTTACGACAAATATCTTCAATGGCCAATAGGTCATCATCTGTTTAGTTTTCTTTGAGATAAAGCTCTCCCAACCACCTTCATCTTCCTAGGGTACTTTCCCTTTCTCATTCTCTATGCTTTGACAGGGTGTGGAAGAGAAAACATTGGTTTTCTCCCTCTTGGGATTGACAAGAACACTATTAAAAAGTGTAAGTTCACCATTCTGATAATTCCTTTCAACCCAATCTTTGAATATGAAACAATCTTCGATTATGTGACTTATGATCCTATGATACGGACAGTAATTCGAATCATCAGTCATACCAGTCTGTTCTGGTCGGCGGGATTCTAACAATTGAAGGCTGATTTTTAGTGCTTGCCTGAAAATCTTTCCTGTACATTCCTTTTCGAAGGAGTACGGCTTATTAATTTTCTCCTGCAAGGTAGAATGCTTTTGTCTTTCTTTTATTTGTTTTGACATCTTCGGTGGATTCATTGAATCTTCTTTTTCTTTCTTCTCCAAGGAAGATGGGAATGTAGTATTCATCTCGCTTCTTTTTTGGTCAAAGGTCTTGATTTGTTTTCCTTTCCCTGGTATATTATTATTATAGTTGAAGCAGGTACTTCTAGGCATGGGTAACCTTTCAAATTTGGCTACACAATCAAGTAACTCCTGAAATGTATAGATTGTAACCATCGTCAGATATGGAGCCATATAATCATCTATGTTTCCCATTAATAACTCGACAGCATGCTTTTCTGTGAGCTATTGCTCGCATTTCATGCTGAGATTTCTCCACCTGGTTATATGCCTGGTGATTGATTCATCTTCTTTCCTTTTTCAAGAGTGGTGTCAGTGATAGTCACCTTATTTGTTGCACTGGCGAATTTTTTAATGAACATCATCTCTAATTCACCGAATGTTCTTACTGAGTCGTTGGGTAACTCAGCATACCATTCAAAAGCTGTACCTATTAGGCTACTAAAAAATTGGTATAATAACAAAGCATCATTACCACCTGTATTTCCACATGTAACTTTGAATTGTGTCAGGTGTTGACGAGAATTTGCAGTACTGTCAAATAAATTGAACTTTGGCACTATATACCCATTTGGATACTTCTCTTGGTCATATTCCATCGGATATGGATGACCTTTCCCGACCAAGGCTTCGATAGCTTCAGAAGCAATAGCTGCTTTAGCCTTTTAACTGATGAGATTCTCAATTTGAGATTTGCTAACCATTTCATCTTCCTTATAAGCTATCAAAGTTGGCTCCTGTAACTCTTCTAATCTTATGTCAGAAGTGAGCAGCACATTAGTAGTTTGAACATTCTCTTGGGTATTTGCTACGAGTGGTTGACTAGTTGTAGCCATCATGCCAAGCTGTACAAACAACTATTTCATCATATTACTCATCTCATCAAGACGAGCATTCAAATGATGGATTTCTTGATCTTTCTTCTGTTGCATTGATTGTATTTCTAATTGCAATCTCTTTACAACTTCTTCAGCTTCTTCCTCCCCAACTTCTTCTAGTTATGGAGTTCTATTCAAGGCTGTTGCTTATTCTTGATCTTCTCATAGTTGTTCTTCATTTTGTAAATTCAATGATGCGCTTCTACGAGTATATCATTGATTAGCTCGATCAGGTATATGATCAACCATACGGACAACTTCAACGTCCATGGGACCAACACACCCCTCTACTTCTTCATCATTATCATAGTAATTATCATTTTTATCCAACTCATGATCCTCTCCAAGTCTGGACCGCCGCTTCCAATGTATGACTGGAGAGTTAGCGGATTCTGTATAGACATAACAGCTTTCCTCTTTTGGTGTAACCAGATCAACAGAAGTCTCATTATTAGGGGACAACTTCTGCACATGAGATTTAAGTCGCACTTTATAGATTTCTTTATCAATATCATCTTTTTGAGCTCGAGGATATTTGGGTCTTTTTGAAACCCAAACTTATTGTCTTCTTAGAGTCACATACCGATGACCACCAACATCGAAATGCACCTTTGAATAGTCAGATTCATGATACCATTGTCGGGGCCTTTGTTCATCATATCTTCTGGTATAGCCTCTTACATGTAGACTATCAGAAGGCTCTCTCGACTGTTTTCTTCCGTAATATGGAAATCAACCCATATTAGGAAAGAATTTTCTTGACTCTCCGTAGTAGGGAGGACTTTTAAACTCCTCTCTATAAGGTCTTGTTGAAAATTTATTGTTCTGCGGATAAACCACATTTGAGGAAATAATCTCAGTGACAGATTTCCTCAATCTTCGTTGCAGATTTTTATCTTTAACAACCTTCAGTATTTTGTATATTTTGGAAGAGACAAATTCTTCCTTCTGTGGTGGTAGTGGCTGGTGATGTGAATTCTCCCAGAAAGGCTTCTTTAATTGACCCTTATCATCATTTCTCTTTACCCACTTTAATGGCTCAAAACCATTATTGGTGAGTACATTTGTCTTTAACTACGGTAATGATTCTTGAAGTGAGCGTTGGTCTTCCTTCTGGCTTTCCTGAAAAGCTTAGCACTTGCATCAAGAATTTCAGCATTGTATTATTCAGGCACTTCACCCTTGATTATATTCTGACAGGCTGTATTCACGCCAACAGATTGTAGCTTGGTATCAGGAACTTTCTTCTGAATTACTGGAGCAGCAATAGGTGCCATGGAGAGTCTTGAAAATACAGAGGCCCTCTTGGGAGCCTTCTCATCAACAGCTTCAGTAGTAGTCTTCTTAGCGACACCTTTGGCAGTAGGTACACTTACAGTATTCTCATGAATGAACTGTTGGAACTGCATGACTTCAAAAATAGTTCCGAACTAAATGGTTGCTCTAGCATAGCCTGTGTTCAGAACAACAAGAGGGAACTGCACTCTAGCTCCCTCACCTAAGTTCACAGTCATGAAGAACTTTACAGGCAATAGAACTTACAGGGATTACAGTCAACCTGAGTTCTCTGGAAAAGAAAACACAAGCTTATGACGAATGAATCATCTATGATTATTTCATATGTTTTATTAATTGAGATTAAACATGAATTATCTTTTTGTCCAAAGATGGAGAGAAAAGTACTCCCCAATGGAGTCACCAAAAATATGTTTGCTCAAGAAAAATGGCACAAATAAATAAATCCCGCTTTGCAGTTGTAGGATTCCATTTCCCTTAAGTCAGATTATAGTTAATCAGATTTCCCCTGAAGGTAGTGTCAGGATTTAAAGATCTGGTGTCCTTACTTCACATGAGCACAAACACTCATAGTTAATTACCCCTCTTAACACATAAGAGAGAACTCTCGATTAAGGATAAAATAATTTTGGATATTTTTAATCTTAATAGTGGGAAAAATGGAGGCAAACCCGATCAAGATCCCAAGGTTCTATTGTCCCGGGTATACCATAGATTTCAGTCTACCAACACTAACAATCATTGACCGTAGTGTCCAAGGAATCTGATTAGCAGCCATAGGTTGCCTCCTCTTAGGGATCCTGAGTAAACAAAAATGGTGAGATTTGAGTTTTAATTTAATTAGATGTTTTGGGATTTAGATTTATTAGAATACCCAGAAATTTATTTAGTTTGGGATTTGTGATTTCATTTAGAAGTAACCCAAGAATTTGGTTTAGAGCGGGTCTTATGGCTTCTTTAGAAAGTAGCCCAGGTATTTAGATTTAGGTCGGGACTTATAGCTTTTGTAGAAAGTAGCCCATGTATTTAGATTTAGGCTGAGACTTACAACTTTCGTAGAAAGTAGCCCGGGGATTTGAATTTGGAATTGGGACTTATTACTCTATTTATGAGTGGCCTAAGGATGGGTCTTACAATCTAACTCTGCAGTGAGGCTGCCTGGAGGTTTTAAATTTAATTGTTTGGGGTTTAGGATCATCGTTATTAACTTAACAATTTTCCTAAAATGTGGGACTTACGACTTCACATAGATGTAGCCCGCTAGTGGGTCTTACAACCTAACCCTATAGGCTAGGATACCTGAAGGCTTTAATTATTTGGGTAGGAGATCCTACAATAACAATTTCACATGCTTTCAACATAGGAATCATAATTACTATATTTCAAAGCATTATTTAAAGATTAAAATCTCTTTTGAAGTTTTTTGCATTGATTTTTTAACAAGAGAGACTCGTGTGATTAGATTCAAATAGGGACTTATGGCTTTCATTAGAAAGTAGCCCTGTTAGTAGGACTTAAGACCTCTACTAAGGGTAGCCCAAATATTTCAGTTAGGTAGATCTTAGTGCTTCTTTAGAAGTTGTCTAATGATGGGTCTTACGACCTAGCCCGGTGAGCTAAGCGGCCCAAGTTATGGGTCTTACAACCAAGTCCTATAAACTAGGATGCCGAGTAAGGGGTTTAGGGTTGTATTATCACCTAAACATTTTCCTCATATGTCAGACTTACGACTTCTATTAGAAGTGACCAGTGTTTTAATTGGGGGTTAGGAGTTAGGTCAATTTTGCCTAAAAATTTATCTTAAGGTCGGGCTTATGTCTTTCCTTTGAAAGTTGTCGGGTGGTGGATCTTACAACCAAGTTCTTATAAAAAAAGGCTGCCCATAGGTTTTGAATTTGATTGTGTTTGTTGAGCTGACATCAGTGTTTTGAGAGGTTTGACACTTGTGTTAGTGTTTTAGTTGTTCTATGTTCGTAATCTTTTCTTACCGAAGGAAAAAAGTCAACTACTCTACTCGTTTTTTTTAGCATTGTCACTCTATTAGTTTTTTTTAGTACTTAGCTTTTATTGAATTCCAATACTTTGTTCTACCTGCGGTAGTTAGATTTATTATTTTCTAGCATTAATTTAATTTATTTATATTGCACTGATTCTTGTTTACTTGTTTGTAGGTAGGCGGTAATTGCAGCTGTTCAGGGAGCTCGCAGACAGTTGTAGGAGCTTGTAGCAACAAGGGATACAGTTATAGGGGTTGGAGCCCACCAAGGGCTTTAGCGGGAGTTGGAGTGTTGTTTATTTGGAGAGCTTGCTAGGTGTTTCAAAGTTGAGAGTTGAGTTGTTGTTTGAAGAATTTATACAAATTTGGAGAGTTTGAGAGTTTTTGGAGAGTTTGAAAATAATGTTGTATCTTTCAATTAGTGGAATTTTTCCCCACCTCTCTTTTTTATTGTATTTTTATTTTATAATTGCATAATCAATTTTCAAATTTGAAATTCAAAACTCTCTAATTTTAAAACCCTCAATTTTTCCATTTAATTGAATTTTACAAATCAATTGATTTAAATTAACAAATTTTAATTAATTCTAATTTAATTAGTTTCAATTAATTAATTCTTTAAATTAATTTATTTTCATTATTTTTAATAGAAAATTACTAATTAAAATTCACTCATTTCTAAAATTATTTCAAAGCAAATTTTCAAAAAATTTCGGCAACCTCCCAGCGTCTCCTCCTCACTGAGGGAGAATTCAGGACGGCGTTTGCCAAAATTTCTTCCTACCCGGATCTAAGGTCAGCGGAGTAGGGTCTTCGAATAAAAACTATCCGCCCATATATAAGATCGATGGCGCGGGTCCTCAAATTCAAACCATTCCGGTCGAATCTAAAGATACAACGACCCGAGGTCTTCAAATTTTATTTCATCCCATCCAGCTCTAAGATCAATGACATAGGGGCTTCAAATTTTAAAGCCATATGCCAAGATCTAAGATTAATGGCGGAGGTCTTCGACACCTGTTTGAAAGGCTTTCTTTTTTTTATATCACTCCCTCCCCCTTTTTTTAACATTATAATTATAATTATAATATATTTATATTTATAATTATAAAAATAATTATAATCATATATGTATGCATACATATTACATGTAAACAAAGAGGGATAGAGGAGTCTAATCGGGTTGGTTAGGGTGGTCGTCGAAGGAACACAGTCGAACATAACAAAGGAGCCACTCGTGTAATCTCTATGCCTCCTGTAAAGCAAAGAGGTCGAACAGCAACAGAGGAGCTAAAGGGGTGACGCGTGCAATCTCTGCAACTCCTTCAGAGCAAAGTCGGATAGCAAGGGAGGAGCGGAAGAAGCGACCGTGCAATCCCTACACCTCCTGCGCAGAAGGAAGTCGGGCAGCAAGGGAGGAGCCGAAGAAGAGACGTGTTCGATGTCTCCACCCCCTGTGAAGGAACAAAGTCGGACGGCAATGAAGGAGCCTAAAGATCCGAGCGTGTGAAGTGTAGGCTAGGATCGGTCAGGCGTCGAAGTCGAATCGCCTGGGTCAGTTCGGCGACACAGAGTCGAGCCGGTCGGAGGTGTTGAGATGAAGCGGAAGGAGGCGACGGAGGTGAGGGAAAATGAGAAGGGCTTAAGCGACACATATGTGACGTGAGAAGGAAAAAACGGAAGTGTAAGTGTTTTCATTTCTTTTTCCTTCCCTTTTATCGAATGAACTGTCAAGTGGGAGTTATGGCTCCGAAGAGGTGCGACATTTGGCGAGGTGGTGCCGGCGGAGGCAGTTGCTTTTTATCCGTTCAATTTTTTTTATTAAGTCAACAATCAAAGGGCTCAAAAAAATGATGCTAGATAAATTTATAATTCACGTGATAGATGAACTCTTGGATGAGTTATTTGGATCTGTAATCTTCTCCAAAATTGATTTGAAGTCGAGATACCATCAATTCAGGATGAAGACAATAGATGTACACAAGACAACTTTCAAGACACATGAAGGGCACTACGAGTTCCTAATTATGCCTTTTGGCCTCACCAACGCCTCTACCACTTTCCAGTCACTTATGGACCGAGTGTTCTAGCCATATCTCAAAAAAGTTTGTCATGGTATTCTTTGATGACATTTTAATATACAGCAGGACAGAGGTAAAACATGGGGAGCACTTGAAGACAGTGATGGAGACCATGAGGGAGCATAAATTGTTCTCCAAATGGAAAAAGTGCGCATTTGGGCAATCATAGGAGTATCTAGGACATTTGGTATCCAAAGAGGGAGTTTCTGCCGACTAGTCCAAGATTCAGGCCATGGTGGAATGGCCTCTTCCTGAGAACTTAAGGGAGCTACAAGAGTTCTTGGGGCTTATTGGTTGTTATATGAAGTTTGTGAAGGAATACAACATCATAACAAGACCTCTGACAGAGCAGCTGAAGAAAGTTAACTTCAAGTGGGGGGAGGAAGCGACTTGAGCATTCCAGGAGTTAAAGACAGCAATGACCAGTGCACATGTACTGGCATTCCCAGATTTTAGGAGATCATTTATGGTGGAGGCAGATGCCTCGAGTTATGGGTTCGAAGGAGTACTCATGCAAGACCAATTGCAAATTTTAGCCAAGTACTCACATCCAGTGCAATGCTCAAATCAGTATACAAACAGGAACTGATGGCGATTGTCTTGACAATTCAGAAGTTGTGACCCTATTTGTTGGGGATACATTTTATGATCATCATAAACTAGAGGAGTCTGAAGTATTTATTGAAACAACGGAGATTCACGGAGGAGCATTAGAGATGGCTATCCAAATTGCTTAGATATGACTTTGAGATACAATACTGACCGGGCTTAGAAAATAAAACAGCAGACACCTTGTCTAGGAGGCCGAGGAGTCACAAATTGGCAGCCTTGTCAATACTAATGATCTTAAACTAGGAAGCATTGAGGAGGGAGAGTGAGCATAATAAAGGGCTGAGGAAAATCATGAAAGAATTGTTGAAGGACCCCAATAGTCAAAGCGGTTATGCTCTGAAGGGGGATCATCTACTCTACCAAGGGAGGTTTGTACTCACACGGTCCTCAAGTTACAATCCCAAGGTATTACAAGAATTTCATGGCAATGTGATAGGGGGACATTCAGGAGTCCAAAAGACTTAAGGCGAACTATCTACTGAGCTATATTGGGTGGGAATGCAATGGGATGTGGACGATATGATGGCGAGGAGCGATGTGTGTCAAAGGCATAAATACCATACTATGGCACCATGAGGATTACTGCAACCTTTAACTTTACCTGAAAGGGTTTGGAAGGAAGTGACCATCGACTTCATTGCGAGATTACCACATTCGGAGGGGTATTCAGTAATACTTGTGGTAGTATACCAACTGAGTAAGTATGCCATTTATTCCACTAAAACATCCCTACACCGCTATATCGGTCGTCACAATCTTTATCCAAGAGATAGTATATGCTTACATGGCATTCCAAAATCTATAGTATCAGATAGATTCAAGGTATTCCTCAATCTTTTTTGGAGGGAGTTATTCAAGATGCAGTGGGCGGTTTTAAATTTGAGCACAGCATATCACCCATAGACAAACAATTAGGCAGAAGTAATCAACAAGAGCGTGGAGACATACTTGCGTTGTTTCATATATGACAAACCAAAATTATTGGTCGAATGATTAGCATGGGCAAAATATGGGTACAATACATCCTTCCACATAGCCGCACAAACAACCCCCTTTAGAATTCTTTATTGGAGGGACCCACCACATCTGATACACTATGGGCAAAGTACTTCACCAGTATCCAGTGTAGATCAATACTTGGAGGAAAGGAACAAGATACTAGCAGAACTCAAAAGGGCGCCTATTAAGGACTCAACAATATATGAAAAAGAAGGTAAATGAACATAGACAAGAAGTGCAGTTCGAGCCCGGGCATAAATTTTATCTGAAACGAAGACCATATAGGCATAAGACACTGGCTAAGAGAAAGAATGAGAAGTTATCCCCATAATACTTCAGAACCTATGAGGTGATAAAAGCATATTGGGGCAATAGCCTATCGTTTGGGGTTACCAACAACGTCATCCATCCATCCAGTATTCCATGTATCACAGCTGAAATGCACTGCAGGGATCACACACTCTCTTCCTCACTACCAGCGACTGAGGACAAGGAAGTGATTTTGGAACCAATGGAGATCAAGGGAGAACGACAAGGGACAACGAGAGCAAAGGAGCTCCTTGTCGATGGAAGGATTTACCAAACTATGAAGTTACATGGGAACCCTATGAAACGATCAGGATACAGTTTTCATCCTTCCACCTTGAGGACAAGGTACAATTCGAGGGAGGGAGTATTCATACGGCAACAGGATCCAAGGAACAAATTTTGGCCCCTCTTGTGAGACCCAATAAAGAATTAATTCAATATGTTAGGGAAAGGATTTAAAAGGAATGATTCATTAGGAAAAAATTTTCTAATTGAATTCAGATTAAAGAGGAAAATATTTCCAAATTGAATCAAAATCAAAGAGGAAAATATCCTAATTATATTCAAATTAAATGAGGAAATTAATAAGGAAAGAAATCTGTCTTGGAGGAAATTTGAGAGTTTATTTAAGGAGGGTTCTAGGATTATTTTTCTTCATGCATGTTTTATTGAGTTTTCTATAGTATTTTTTCTGTGAGGGCTTCCTAGTGGTATCTAGGTTGATTGAAAGAGACGATCTACCTCTCTAATTGTAGATCTCTTGTATCTTTGTTTCTTGTTGAGTTATTAATAAAAATCAGCCACTATTTCCTCCAAAATCTACTATTTTTTTAATTGTTTCTTTGTGAATTTCCTGTTGTGTTTGCTGAAATTGACTTCAAGGCGTATCACAGTCCAAAACTGTGAAAAATAAGATAGAACCACCAAAAAAATAGAAAGCATTAATACCCCAACAAAAAGCTCATCCAAAAATATAAGACTTACGATTTCAAAATTAATCAAAAATAATAATTTTTGAAAAAAAAGTTATTTCTAAAATTTAAAAACTTCAAAATAAAACTGATTGAAAATAAACACTTAACCAATGTAACAAATGAAACAAAACTTCTGTGATGGAAGCAAAATTGAAACCAAGTTTAAAATCCTTGAAATCAACACAGGTGGTTGGTTGGTTGGGTAGCTTAGTTGAACTATTCATGTGAAATGAGATGGAATTTTAACCTGTTTTTCATTTTTTGGTATGACAGTACCACTTTCCATTCATAAAACATTTTTTGGCATGAACCAGATACATGGAAAAGATATAATCACAACATTTTCACTTTCGGTTTGCCTGGTCATACAAAAAAGTATATATATATATATATATATATATATATATATATATATATATATATATATATATATATATATATATATACTTCATTGGTTCTTACTTCAGTTCATGATTAAAGGTTCATCCTAAATCATTAAGTAAATAAACTTTAAAAGAATAATCCACATAATAATAACAAAAAACAAACAAACTAGTTCCAGCACATTGGAGAGATTTACATAATGCTTAGGAATAAAATCACAAAGAAGCATTATAAATAAGAAAGCTATGTTAAAGTCAGCTCATCTCCAACTTGGAAAAGGAATTACAAGCAAATAGCTTTATAATATGGAATCACGGTCTGAACTGATTAGGAAACAGTTACTGTAAGCAATCTGCTGGCATAAAATAAAAAAATTAAGCAAAATAGAAAACAGTACATCACAGGCACTAGTATTGAGAACCAAATAAATTTGGGACCAAAGAAGTATTATAAACAGTAAGTTATTCCAAAAATCTACAAATTACTAACAATAAATATTCATCGGTCAGAAGTTGTTAATTTCATAAGAGGCACGGAAAGCAGTCAAACAGATTGGCAGAATACAAAAAGTATCACAAAGAATAAGATAACACAACAAATGACTCACGGACTCTTATCAAGTGCGGTTGTGTGTTTGAAGTTAATAATGAACATATAAAAAAAATTAAGTGAGACATACCTTCACTTTTAAGGCTTCTAGATGGACGAAAAGATGGCTTAACTTATCTGGAAAGTCCAGGTGATTATATTGCTTAATCCTAGCATTAGGAAATGATATGTATTCTGCCAGGACTGATTCATTTGCAACGGTATAGACCTATAGAAATTAAAAGCAGCCATTTAAATGAATAAAACTAAGAAAAAAATCATAAGATCAAGTTTAAGTTGACTCAAAAACATGCATTAAGAGAAAGTTACCACAATATGTTCTTTTCTATGCATTAAACATATGCTGAAAGTACTTCTCAAACTTTTTGGTCCGCTGATGTCAGAATCGGCTGGACAGGTTCAATCGAACTGATCCCTTAACTTAAACAGGCAGCAATTTAAACAGGCAGCGGGCAAGCAAAGGTGAGTAGCGGGCAAGCACAGATCAGTAGCCCGTGAGCGCAAGCAAGTAGCAGGCGAATGGGTGAGCACCAGCATGCAAGGGCTTGCGGACGAGAAGGAAAACACGAATCACGTGAATGAGTGAAACAATGCAATAGTAAGAAGAAATCAGCGACTCCTCCAGAGAGAACTCCAATTCGCTCCGTCCAATTATACCAAATGAGAGAAAACGCGAGTCGGACGTAGGGACCATGAGGAAGAGAAGATTTTGGGTGATAAAGTGAGAAAGAATTTGCGTGGAAGAGAAAAGGAGGAGGTGAATTGGTCTACTATTGAGGTTGTTGAAAGATATGGGATTGGTAGGAGGAAGAAGAAGTGAACTTCATTTATGACGATGGGATAGGAGTAAGTTGTTGTTCGCTCAGAAAAAATGAGGCTCAAGCTCAACCCCAACCTACTAGGTTAGTATTTACTAAATTCGGATTTCCATAATTTACTAAATCCTACTAAAGTTAAATCCTATTTGTTGCCAAACAGACCCTTATTCTTCTTCTCCTCTGCTCTTCGTGTGTGGGATTTAAGTAGGCGGGTGAAGTTTTCAGCATAATAAGGCAAGCGAGTGCACTTACTGGGGATTGCAGGTTGAAAACTAGTAGTGGAGTTAGAGCGATGTCATGACATGGAGCTTCGTGAGCCTCGACGTGCGATCGTGGGTGCTACGTGGTGAAGAGACAAAAGGCAACGTGCGACCTACACTTGTAGTTAGTTTTGACACGGGGACGTGCACGCAGAAGGAGCAAAGGTGGCTGGTGCGCGCTAGGGTGAACTAGCATGCGGAATTGGCTATATGCCCAATAAAAGATATATGACCATTTTTTGTTTTGTTGGAAAAGAAATTCATTAAATTATTTCCAAATACCTTTGTTTTGGAATAAAGTTTGAATTCAGATCAATTGAAATTATTTTTGTTGGTGATGGATTTCAATATGTAGTCTGCCCATGCATACAATATGGGTAACTTAGTATGAGACCAACATCCACCATATTTCTATAAAAAATAAACATATGGGATATTTCTTCAATTACATGCTTTATGAGACATATAGTCAAATTTATCTCTCTCTCTCTACCCCCCCCCCCCCCCCCCCCCCGCCCCCCGCCCCCCGCCCCCCTACTCCAACAAACATTCTTGAAGCCCTCGACAATAAAAGAAGCAAAATAATTGCATAGAACCTCATTCGCAAAGACATACAATCTACACAGTGTGGGGAAGAAATAAATTTGTGTGGGGGCTCACTAAAGGAAGCCTTCATGAGTCCAACGACATGCGACAAAAAAGAGGAAATCATGCATGTGCTTGCAAGGAGAAGGCAACAATGGGCTCAAAAACATGTTCGAAGAGGTTCATGAAGTGTACCATGAGATTCATTTAACAAACTGAAACATGATGAAAATAATGAAATTTGTAGCGGATCAAAACATTCATAACCTTAAAGAGAGATAATTTAACATCATAGTTTTGTATAAAGATTTAGCACACACAATTAAGATAAGAGTTGTAATAGACACTATAATTGTCACATGAAAAGCCCAAAAAGAGAAGAACACGGATGTTTGGCCCAGCTGAAATGATTTCACTAGTGTTCATCATCAATTACAAATGATTCCCTTTTTCTGATTAGGAGAGGTGTTGATACAATATAATAAACAAAAGTTGTACATAATACATTTCATGGCAAAAGTTAGAAAAACTCAATGGTATAGGAATTGTCTTCAAGAGAACACTTATTGTATATTTGGCCAAAGTCCTTTGAGGAGACCAAAAATAAAGAAATCCAGCATAAATCATAATATTGACTTTGGAAAGCAAAGTTGATGTCGATAGTGTACATCAATTTTATAAGTGATGACGTATGTTAGCATAGGTAATTGATGTAGAACTATATGCTTATGTAAATATCCAATGTTGAAACTAAACGCCTTAGATTAGAGCAACAATAATTATTCTATCTTTTAACGAATTAAATGAAGATTAAATACAATAAGAGGGATGATGTAGCTTAGGCCAAATTACACGATAATCATTTAGGATCATAACATTAATCAATTCAATCAAGCTTAGCATAACATGGAGGATTGTCAAAGGAAATCCCTAAATTAACATTTAGACTAGTCAATAGTTTGGTCCACTCACTCATAATCTTAATAAATTATCTTGCAGAGCAAGTTTACACAATCTTTATGATACCACAATGAAGGGAAAACTTAGAAGAGAAAAGACTTGGAGGAGAGTTCACCATTGTCAAGATTCGGAAGTTAGTCGCCATTGGACGGGAGGGCGTTGTTGATTGATGATGGTGACAAGGGAGAAGATGATCCTTTCTGCGTAGTCTTCAACAGATTGGTCGTTTGCAAAGTCAATGTCGAAGAACGGTGACCAGAGGATGTCGATGGACCCTTGGTCGTTGAATACAAAGTCGTGATCTTGTTCAGGATTGGTCATTCATGAGTAAGGAGGCAGAGAGAGGTATTTGTTTCTACCTCCTTAGGTGAAGTACCAAGCCTAGGAGATGAGGCGCAGGGAAGATGGAGGGACTTGGGTGGTCGACCAAGGCTAGGAGGAGGGTTTAATTTAAATTCAGATTTGATGATGGAGATAATCAGAGAACTTGTTTTTAATTTCCCTAAATTGAAAGCGAGCAAGGGAATAAAGTGAAGAGGGCGGTCAATTGACTCCTTAATTGGGGCTCTCAATTAGGAAGGAAGCAATTAAAGAGAGAGGGAGAGGGGGGCCGACCAAAAGGAGGGAAAAAGGGAAGGAGTTATCATACATTTAATGTGTCCACATACGTTGAATGTGTCCACATACCTTGAATGCATCCACATACGTTGAATGTGGATTTAAAATCAAATCCTATTTAATTTCAGATTTGCACTAATTGGGGGCTTTCCTAAAATAAGTTATATTATTTAGGAAAGAATTTGAATTTCAAATTTATTTGAATTTGAATTCAAAAATCTTCCAAGTTAATAATGAAATATTTTAGGAAAATAGTAAATCTATGAGGGAAAGGGGTGGCCGGTGGCTAGGGTTTGGAGGGGAAGGCCGGCGGCTATGGGAGATGGTGGGGCTTGGGCTAGGTGAGGTTAGGGCCGGCGGTGTTGGAGCTTAGAGCCTGCGGTTTGGAGGGAGGATAGTGGTAGCCAACAGTTTGGAGGGGAGGGGGAAGATGGTCGGCTGCTTAGAGGAGGAAGGGGAGGGTCAATTAGAGAAGAGGAGGAAGAAGATGGTGGAGGAAGAAAACCACGAGCCCGAACGCTTCCTGCAGCTGGTGGGTATTCTGTTGCCCTCACCTAGGGACTTCAACTCTCACATAAGCTCACAAGCTCACCAAGAACACAAGTGGAAAAAGAAATCTCATAATAATTATCATCCCCTCTCAAGAAGAGAAAATAGATATATTAAGACTTCGTGCAACAATCGGGAGATGATCCAAAGGACCATAGTAGAACGACAGTGGTTGAAGAATTGTAGTCAAGCAACGATAGTGAGAAGATGGTGATCAAGTAATGTTCTGATGGCAACAATTGGGAGAAGATCAAGTGATTGGGTAGTGGTTAAATAATGATAGTTAAATAGCAGTTATGACAATATGATGGTGACCCAATGCTGGTGCTCAACTGGAGTTGTGAAATTCTTAGAGCCAAGGGGAATTCGACACCCTAAATATAAAGATAACTTAAAAATATCAATGAGGTCGTGCATATTGATTCCATCAAATATAAGCAGTTTCTTCAACATTTAGGATCCTTAATGATATTGGAATAATGCGACCACGGGCTTGTTGGATTCATCACGTCAATACGCTTGATTCTACTATAAGCATGCAAGATCTTGAGATCATTTAATCAACTAATTAATGTCCTAAAATTTTTTATTGCGCTTCAAGTGATTGATCTATGCTCAAATCACTTTTGGTGGTGTTAGGTTCGTCGTGTTGAGACGTTCAATTTAACAATAATTTTGCAAAAATTGGAGTTTAAATGGTCTTAAAATTAATCTTGGAAGTTTTCAATTCAAATATGCATCAAAATTCATGCCCAATCACAGTAATTTATTATGATATTCGCATTAGCGGGTGCAAGGATAGCAGGCCGCCCCTTCCACTGATGGTAATTTATGGCCCTACAACCTTGCGGTTTCAGTTACATAAAAAACTGCTGATGCGGTGCAATTAGGTGACTAATTTATAGGGATTCTAATTATATCTAGTGTTTTTATATCAATTCTTGATAAAATTATCAAAAGTTCCTTTCCTAGTAGTATTGTTTATTTCTTCCATATTTTAGACATCTGTAAGCACCTATTGACATGTCTTATTTTTGGCTATTTGAAGCAATGGAGTATTCCACCATACTTGTTCCCTAATTATTCTACTTCTTTCATTTATAAGCTTAATCTGTTAGATATGGTTCAAGATACTGGAAAGTCAAAACCAATACCCTAACTAATATTTTTAGTTCTACAAATAAGGAACAAGAAGTTCGAATTTCAGTGAAACTAGAAACGAGATAAAGATGAGAAATGCGAACAAAAAAAGCAAGAAGTACTGCCAACTGACAATAAGGCTTCATTTGAGACAGCTTTCTTACTACTTCTTAAAGCAGCTTTTTAATTTTTGTAATAAAAAGTTGCTTCAATAAACAATAAGAAAGCCGTACCAAATGAAGCCTAAGAGAACAGCCATGGTAATTTATAGATGTTTAAATTTTTGTTTTCCTGAAACTCTTAAAAAACAGCATTATATGCATAAAATTACAGAAATGATCTCTTTTAACCTTTGAATGCATAAGATTCTCAAGATCACTGATCTGCTTTCCATAGTCAGCTGGTGAGTTTGAACCTACCAAAGCATTTTAAAAGGGATGACTGTGAATAAAATAAATAATAAAGTTTATAAAACCTCATAAAAAACCATTAAGGAAACTGAGGACTTACGAAAGACACTTGTATAAATCAAAGTACCTTTCGTATTCGTGATTGAGGCAGTCATTCCAAGTATTCTAGGAACATTAATTGAACTTGACCGTATGTGTGGATGATAGAACTCCTGAAAGTGCAAAATAAAAATCATTTAAGAGAACAATACAGTGGAGATTCCAAACACCACCTTTGACAAGCAAAATTAATAAAACGACATCAAAGCATTCTGAGAAATACTATTGAAAGATTAAGTTACGACTATTTTATAATTTTGCAGTTCAAATAACAACTAAAAAAAAATTATGACGCTCACAGTTTCCAGTCTAAGATACATCATACTAAATATGAGACTTTTGTCATGAATCATACTAAATGTGAGACATATATCTCAGCTGTAGGGCATTTGTTGGCAAACAATAAAAACATCTTGATTAGTTTTGCACCAAATGAGTACTATGCATCAAAATGAGCTTAAGGCTTCATTTGAGACAAGTTTCTTACTATTTTTTATAGAAGCTTTTTAATATAAAAATTTCTTGAAACCGGTAAAAAATTATTAATCAAAAGTTGTCCTAAATAAAGCCTAAATCTCCATAACATAAACAAACACATGTTCTGGAACGTTCCTTTTTGTTAACTTAGCAGGTTATGGCATCCCCAAACAGTTGGAATATCTAAAAATGTTTAATTTAGAAAAAACTTTTCACCATTACCCAATGAGTAGTGCATACAACAAGCCAGAACACTCTATGTGAAACGTACTAGTTTAAATAACCAAATAGGTTATCCAATGATCAATTAATAACAAGAGTCATCCTCACACCATTCTGATGGTTGGAGCTTCGGCACCCATCCTTGAATAATTGGCACTCAACATCCCAAAAATAATTAAGCTACAATTGAATATTGAATCTGATTTGAAGCACTAGAATGATAAGCCAATAATTGATTGATGTAATTTCAGAATGATGCGTGTGCCAATTAAAAAAGACTGGTCTTCAAACATACAGATTCTAGTTTACACATATTTGTGTCATCCAATTAAGTCAGTTATGCAGAGAAAATTGAAACAAAGGGACAAAATGTAGAAATTAGAATAAGTTAAAATGGCCTTACCATCATAATACATGCATAAGGGTCTTTTCCTCTTGCATGATGACATTCATCAAATACTAACAACTTTATCTGCTCTAGCTTAACAAAAGTATGGCGAAGGTTGTTGAGTAAAATCTGAGGTGTCATAACAAAGACCTGCAAGGGAAATTTGAAATGGTCATCAGATACCGACTGAGAATTTATGAAACTTTACCAGAACATTTCTCAAATTAGTATGAAAATCCATGCATCCGTTATAGGAAGGTACTCATTTAATATATTTGCACGAGTGAATTGAATTAAGGAGAAATACTACTAACCATGTCTTCATTTAAAAACTTACCCATGATATGAATTGCAAAGTAAACTTTTTTTTCACTTGATGTGTATTTCACAAGTAGGAGGTACGGTAGAAAATTTGACTTGTTAAGGAAAAAGTGAACTTTACATTTTTGAAATATCAATTCAAAGAATGTCAAAATGATCTGCCTCATACTTCCTTTCTTTCTCAAATAAACGTACCATATGCCTTATTATTGTATTTCTGGTCACTCTTCATTTGGAATTTTAAAAATTCTGTTTCCTTACTTTTTTTTAAAAAAAAAATTGTGTTTCCTTCTCTTTCCTAAGGAGTTGATGTTAAAATTTTCTTTTTTTGTCAATGAGATGTAGATATGGTGAGTCTCCTAACTCTACAGAAAACTTATCCTCATCACTAGAAAATCAAAATTCACGTGTGAATTGTTCTAATAACACGAAGAAAAGGTACTTCGAAAACAAGCGCAGATATTAACAAAGATGCTCGAACCTCAAACATCTCCAACTTCTCCATCCACGTATTGAGATTCCAGAAATCAACACCCATTTCACCCCAGAATCTGCCGACTTTTAGATCGGTATGGAGCTCCAGCACCTCTGCTTGCTTTTCAAAATCAGTTCAAAAATAGGTGAAAAGAACTCAAAAAAAGAAACAGATGAAAATATAAGAGGTCCGAGATTACTTGCTGAACCAAAACCACTGTTGGCACCAAAAAGACTGCGATGTATTTGGAGGGTTTTCTGATGCAATGAGCGTAGGATCGCAGCAGCATCACAGCAATGAGCGTCTTTCCAGCCCCTGTATCCAGGAAGATTATTGTATTTTCCTTTTTTGCCTTCTCAAGCGCTTCGAGCTGGTAACTGCTAGGAACCATTACTCGATTCAGACGATAACGGAAAGGAAGAGTAAAATAGCACAAAAATCGGCAATTAGACCTGCGCGCGAAGCTTTCCGGTTCAAGAGGAGGCTCGTCGGAGCCTACGACCTTTCGGAGCTTTCGAAGCTTTCGTTCGCCGTCGCTAGTAGCTCCTGCAGGTTTTCCTGTGTCCATCTCGCAGGTTGAAGAAGAGCAAACGTTGGCGACGATGGCGACGACGTGTATATATAAAGAGGAAGTCGATCCAGGTTCCACGCAGTTTAACGAGGGGAAAGTGACAGAAGGTACTGTTTTTCTTTTCGGTTGATTTAAACGTAAATTTAAATGTCTGCCAAAAAAATTTATATTTACATAATATTTTATATCTAAATATATATAACTATATATAGTTTTTATTTTAAATAAATTAATGTTAAAAATAGTTTTATATGATTACATTATTACAGTGCTAAATAAATAAATATAAATATTTAGATATAAAAATTTTTACTTTACATACATGCTCATAAAATTTTATATTATAAAAATAAATTTTATATTATTTTGTAGAAATACATGTATGAATTTTTTTTAATCAAAATACTACAACTTTGAACTATTTTTCAAGTCAATTGAGATGCAAATTAGTTCAAACACTGCAAAGCAAGCTTTAATTAAAGTTGATATAATATTAAAAAAAATTGAGCGAAGTTAAAATACTGTTTAAACATGTGTTCTAATTTCAAAATAGGTTTATAAATACTTCAAATAAGGTTTGTATGATATTTGATCATGATTAGACTATGTCCAATGATGGTGGGCTTATTATGAGCTAATATGAGACTTGTTGAGTTTGAAATATACTTAAATTTTTATTTAAGATAAAATTAATAACAGTCCACTGAATTACGGAAGTATAAGTATCGAATCAAACAAAGTGTTAAACCCACGAAAAAGTATTATGCTAAATTGCAATAAAATTACTATTGTGTACTCTAATTACATGAATTTATCCTACTGAAATAAATGAACATAAAAGTAAAAAATAGTTTATACTAAAGAGAGGAAATTTTTTGAATTGGTGAGTGCAAATTACATAGCTTTCTTAAGGAGACTCTTAATTATATATGTGGATTAAAGCACGTGCATGCCTAAATCTCTCAAAGCTTGTAGGAATGAAAAAGGAAGGTCGCTAGTCTTTCTACAGTTTTACTATCTTCATAGAACCTATAATATTCAAACATTTGATGCCTAAGCATGTCAATATTTCATTTCAATTATCCTAACTGTTCCAACATTCCTCCATCAAAGGCAATACATCATGCTAAATGCTAACTATACATATGGTCATTATATGCATTAAATTAAGAATAAGAGATATTGAAAATATTAATACTTTCATTAAAGCACAAGAATTTACTTTAGTACTTAATATACTCTTTATATCAGTAGCTCAAAATAAGAGATTAAGTCGTACATGAAGAAATAATAAGCAAATACATATTCATTTTATTCATAAAAGAACGAAGTTCAAAATAATTTGTAAGAAGTCTATCACCCTGAAAGATCTTCTCCATACTCTTTTTTCCTCCAACAACAAAGTTGATTATACAAACACCGGCTAAGATCTCTCAAAGAAAATATCCTGCACTTCTCTAGTGTAATAACCCAAACTTGAACCCAATAAAATATTTTTTTTATGAGTGATTATTATTCAATTTTGAAAATTGTCTTCTCCATAAGATATATATTATTGTGTTTTAATAATAATATTTTTTTATAATTTTTGGGCACTTGTGTAAATCCTTAAGAAAATAGCAACTATCAGTATAAGTGGGGATTTTGAGATTGTTGGATGTCCATTTTGCAAACCGATTTAAAAAAAAAATTAAATAAAATAAGCAATTTTATAAATATTTTTATAATTTTTAGAGCCCAAAAAAATTATAGAAATGTTATACTGAAAACTAAATTAAATCATTTAATATTAAATTATTATTTTAATATAAGTATCTTAAGCTACTAAAGTCATATTAAAAATCCCTTTTATTCCTATTCATTCGACTAACAGAGAAAGGAATTAGGAAATTATAGAGAAAAGAGAGAGGGAGGAAAATGAAAAGCTAAGATTTGAATGACATAGAGCGATTTTCGTCTAACGATCCTGTTAGGAGATTTACTCGTCTCAATGTAACGAAATATTAACATATTTTTATTTCAATAATTAGTTGTTTTTAGATTTTTCCAATTAAATTTGTATTTTCATTATAAAAAAATGTGGATACTTTTATATTAATAAAATGTTTACCCTCATAACTTTTAGTATATGATAGAAGTCATTGATACGGGCATTTTGACATGAATATATTAAATTTTCACTAAGCATCTTATAATTTGGGAAAAATATTCTAATTTGAGTAGTTTGGATAAATTTAAAATTTTGTGAGATAATTATTAAAATCATTTTATATGTTTATATGACATGCATAATTGTTATAATTTGACTATTATAGACACATACATGTTAAGAAGAGCGCACAACATTTTCTAATAAATTTCATTGATTTTAGTTCATATGCATTAAGATGATATAGTGAACTGAACATTGAGTATGTTATTATTTGTTTCTTTTATTATGTATGTTGTGAAATATGTATATATAAGAAAGGTTGGATATATATGACTTATTAATTCAGGTTGGTGGAGACATGTTATCTTGTACACACTACAGGAGAATCTTCTATTATCGATGGATTTTTTCGGCGAAAATTAAGATTTTCATCGGCTTTCTGGAGGATATATTTTTCGTCGGTAAAAACAGTGTAGGAAAAGACAACCGGTGGCTAATTTCCTCCAACAATTTTTTCCAGCGACTTTCCGACGAAAAAAATGTCGTCAAAAATTTAAAAATTAATTAAAAAAACCAGGCTGCCCACTGCCCTATCTGGCAGCCCATCTGCCTGCTGCCCTCCCGCACTGCCCACCAAGCTGCCCGCTGCCCGCTCAATTATCCGCCTACCTCCTACGCTGCTCTCTAGGCTATTCACTACCCCGCTTGCCAGCCCGACCGACCACACTGCACGCATACTTTGGGATTCAAAGTGAGTTTGATTTTAAAGATCCAATCAATTTGCTGGAAGGGCAAAAGTATCTAAACATCATATTTTTTTTATTAAAATATAAGAATTAAAATAAGACAAAAAAGCAATCGAAAACAGTACAGGAACCAAAGCCATCGAAAAATCTGTAGAAAATTTAATCAAACATATTCCGCATGAAATATGTTGGAAAAGCCGCCATAAAATAGTCTGCCGATAAAGAGCAATTTTTCTATAGTGGAAGGAGAGTGGGTCAATGGCATTTTCTTTAAAATAATAATATAAAAAGGAATGCATATGGAGATATATTGATATTATATGATACGTCGATGGGTAGGAAGTGATGACTTTTGCTATGAAAGCCATCTGACTTAAATAACTTATGATTTATACTGATTTCTATAGGATTGGCCTACATGATATGGATATATATGATAAATTGCATAGTTGACATGATATAATTTATATAAGATATAGACTTTGACTTACAAATATTTGATAAGTAATAAAATTGATAGAAAGACTATATATATATATATATATATATATATATAAACCACATAATTTATATAATATACATGCATATCATAAATACTATATGGCAAACATTTAACTATGAAACGTATACAAATTTTTTGAATCAAGATAAAATGGGTATAGAAATAATAAAATTTACTAACCTCTTTTAGTTACTGATGATAGCTCTAGTTGTATTAATATTTATTGATCACATGACATGTTAATGTTCATTAATTATCACATAATTTTATAGTAATATGTTATATTGATAGTGATTGAATGGTTATATGCATATTGTCCATATTGCTTTGCATTGATTTCAGTTATAAGTTTTAATAACATATTGAGCTGCCAGCTAACTCTGTGGTTTTACATATTTTTTAAGAAGGGATCATGATCCAGTGGAGTGAGGACAGTTCTGATATTCATGTTTTATTGTGTTTCTACATTTCCTTTAGTTTTATCCTTTTGTATGAAGAGTTGAAAGATAAACTGATGAATGAATGGATTAAACTATTAGCTATTGTATATGAATTTTGAGGAATAAATACAATTTTATATTTTGATATATGTAATTTTTAATTTCTTTCACTGGATTGATTTGTATTTATAGATTCATAGAAGCTCTAGTTGGTTAGTAAAGATATTATGCATTATACCTAACCTCCCTTAGACTTTACTCTAAGGGGTCACTTACAAAACACACTGAGAAATATAAAATTTTTTCTCAAGTGAATAAACTCTCTAAATAAAAAAACTGAAAAACTATTTATAACAAGTACAAAATCAGAATCAAACACCGAAGAGCTGGACAAGGTGGCGTTGCAACGATAAAAAATGAATTAACTCCTCAGCCATATAATGATGGCTCTGTAGCAACACTGTCTGACGTGGCACATTTATTGCATTAAAAGACATGTATTTTTGTTAAATCGGCACGACACTTGAAACTGATACTCGCTCCAGCATAGCGTTGAAGAAAATGAGCATTTAGAGCTTGAATTGAAATTTCAGCACTGTGGCGTTGTGATGTTGGGGCTCCTGCATGATTTTTTCCTAAACACCCAATGTTGTGGGGCCAATTTTGGGAGCAACAGTGTTGTGATGCACGCGGCACTGACATTTGTGATGCCACGACGCTGGACAACAAAGAAGGTCGACACCACCATGTCTAAGTTTGGCACTTAGGTGTTCATATATCATGCAAGCGCAGCAGCGTGATAATTGATGGCGCTGCGACGCTGTCCAATTCTTATAATTTTTTTTTCTTTTTCCTACACAATTTTTTGTACAAACACAAATAAAACATCATATTTTACTGAATTTAAATAACTAAAATAGTACACAATTTACACATATCATCTGACACAACAAAATGTAATCCTATAACTATGTCATATAACTAAGAAGAAGCTTATTAGATGCTATCCAAATTTGAAGCAAAACGTGATAATATGTAATATTAGATAGAATTCATGATTGATTTGCCTTATGAAAAGACTTCATGTTATCATAAGCAAGCTATTGCTCATGTAAGATGATTCATTAAAATGATTTTTTTTCAAAATGGATATCATAACTTTTCATATTATATAAAAAGAAGTCTAGGATTAGGATTGATATACTGGTTAACATTTTAGGATATTTCAAATATGTTTTTTTTTTCTTTCGTTGTTTATATTCAAAATTTCGAAGTTCCATGTCTTCTAGTGCTAATTGTTGCCGATATATTTCTCAATATAAGATGAGATGTACATTAATTAATTGTGGCTATGACCTAAGATGAAAATACTCATAATTTTTTTTATCCCATTGCATTTATAATATTTGCCTCAAATAATAAGAATTTGTTATCCTTCATAATTACGTTATAAGAGTAAATAGGTTTGGTAGGATCTTATTTATTGTTTCTTTTTGATATAATAATATTGTGAATGCTTTATTTTTAGTTTTTCTTAAGGCATATTATGAATGTTGTACTCATCATATTGCTTTGAATATAACAACTAAGTTCAAAATTGATAGCCATAATAAGGAATACCATCCATAAGCTTATAGGAGAATTAAGTTCTATTGACATTTTGTCAAAATCAAGATGAATAACTCACCAATTGTAGACTACTTAGAGAATGAAGTTCATTTTGATAGGTAGGCACATACCTTTTTTCATAGGAATCAATACAATTTGAAGATAACTAATATTTCAAAGAGCTTTAACTATATTATGTTGAAAAACAAAATAACATATACTCTCATGAATCTCTTATGTACAATCTTTCAACTATAACTCGTTATAAATAAACTCTTTTATCATTATTGGTTGACATAACATCTGTGTGCAACCTCAACTAAAGCTCATTATATTATTATGTCTCGCGATGTTTATAATAATGAGTTATCTCATTGATTGACACTTCAAGAACTTGAGCTAGTTTTGGCTCAAAACAAAAGAAAAAAAAATTCTACATTTCAACCAATTCATATCTTCATATCAAAATTTCAGCTTTGCATCATCAATCCATTTTTTGTTATTTCATAGCTAATTATGCTTCAAAAATTTGTATCTTTTACGGAGGCCTCCAAATCATCAAGCTTATGTTGCTTGTTAAAAGTTTTTGAAACATTTTCAAAAAAAGGAAAAAAAAAAAGCTTATGTTGCTTGTATGTAATTAATTATATCAGCTTTTGTTTATCTTTTCAAAAAAAAAAAAAACTTAATATCAACATCTTTTCATATTGAACCTTTTATTATGAAGTTATCTTGCCAAAATATAAGCGGATGCTACGTAGGGGTGTCAATTTCGGGTCACGGGTCGGGTTCGGGTCGAACCCGGAATTGACCCGGAACGATTCGGGTTCGGGTAAACCAGACCCGTTTTTGCAAACGGGTCGATTTTCTGGACACGAACCCTACCCGCTTCGGGTTCCATCTTTCGGCATTTTTCTCACAGACGGCGACTCGAGGGATCCGGTAGCTGGAGATGGCAGCGGCCGCCGGTCGTGCTGGACGGCGACGCAACTCGCGCAGGCGGCCAAGCGCGGTCACGCGCGGATGCGCAGTCACGCGGTCAAGCTATGCGCATATTGGCTCAAAAAAAAGATTAAGTTGTAAGACCCGCTTTTGGTTCAAACCTTTGGTCATCTTAGTCTAAAAAGATTAGTTGTAAGACCTGCTTTTTAGGCTACTTTCTAAGAGAAGCCATAAGTCCTACCTAAATAATTTAAAATCTCCGGGCATCCTAGTGATCACTCAGGACACTTAGCTTATAGGGCTAGGTCGTAAGACCCTTTATTAGGGCAACTTCTAAAGAAGTCATAAGCCCCTACTCAAATCAAATCACATGGGCAACTCCTAATTGGAGCCATGAACCCTAAACTAAAAAAATTAACGGGCAACTTTTAAGGAAGCCATAAGCACCAACTCAAATTAAATTAAAACTAAAATTAACATCTAGCCACTTCAGTCTACTCGGGATCCCTGAGAGGAAGCAACCCATGACTGCTAATCAGATTTTCTGGACACTACAGTCAATGATTGTTAGTGTTGGTAGACTGAAATCTATGGTATACCCGGGACGACGGAACCATGGGATCTTGATCGGATTTACCTCCATTTTTCCCATTATTTAGACTAAAAATATCTAAAATTTATTCATCCTTAATCGAGAGTTCGCTCTTACATAGTAAGAGGGGTAATTAACTATGAGTGCTTGCATTCATAGGAAGTAAGGACCCCAGACCTTTAAACCCTGACACTACCCTCAGGGGAAATCTGGTTAACTTCAATCTGACTTAATGGAAATGGAATCATACGGCTGCAAAGCGGGATTCATGCATTCGTGCCATTTTTTTTTTTTGAGCTAATAAATTTCTGACGACTCCACTGGAGAATGGTTTCTCTTTCCATCTTTGGCTAGTCATTTAAATGGTATAGTAACAACAAAAATAATAATGATAATACTGAGCTCTATATGGTAAACATCAAGATGTGACACTTGGTCCCTCCATCCAAAAAGTCTCCGTCAACTTCATTCTTTACAAGGATAACTTGCATTTATACTATGATTTATCTCAAATTTATCAGGCATATGTCAACCATTTGCAAAGCTGATAAAGAAAAATGTACATTTTAAATGGGATGATGAATGTCAAGATGCTTTTGATAGTATCAATAGATATCTGTTAAGCCCACCCATCCTTGCAGCACCAATTCCAGAGAAGCCTCTTATCTTATACACCACAGCATTGGAAGAGTCCCTTGGAGTTCTGCTAGCTCAGCACAATGAAGAAGACGAAGAAAATGCACATTACTATATCAGTTGAAGATTGATCAGAGTAGAAATACACTACTATCTAATTGAGAAGCATTGTTTGGCATTGATTTTTGCCGTCCAAAAGCTCTGCCACTATATGCTATCTCACAAAATAACACTGATATCAAAGATCGATCCGTTGAAATTCTTGATGATAAGACCAGCATTGACAGGTTGCCTAGCCAGGTGGGCAATGATACTTCTACAGTTTGATATCACGTATGTCCCCCAAAAAGTAATGAAAAGGCAAGTATTAGCAGTTTTTTTGGCCGCACATATCGTTCATATAGATTCGCTGCTCAATGATGATCTGCCTGATAAATAAATTCTTGTTGTTCTAGAAGAAGAGAAATCATAAATGTGGGAAATATATTTTGACGGTGCATCGTCAATTAAACTTGCCCAACCTCCAAACCTTCCCAAAGCTCGAGCCAGTATCAACCTTATTTTTATAGCGCCGAATGGAGGGATAATGAGATTCTCATTTGGTTTAGCTGAACCCAGAACCAATAATGAAGCAAAATATGAAGCTTTAATAGCAGATCTTGAGATCGCTATTTCAATTAAAATTCAAAAACTCAAAATTTTTGACAATTCTCAACTCATTATAAATCAAGTACTGTGTATTTATAAAATTGACATAATCGGTTTGATTTACTATCATAGACGAGTTCTTGAGCTCATGAAGTAAATTAAAAATGTTATATTGATCCAAGTATCTCGAGCTCATAATAGTAAGACAGATTCTTTAGCAAAACTTGCTAAAGAAACGACGAGCATAAATGACGAGCCGATGCTAATCAGTGTCAACACTTGTCGAGTACTATAACTAGCAATTCTGTATTCCTCGCAGGTAGAGGGGACATCAAATTCAAGCCAGTGGGACATACCTTCGGTTATTCCTCACTCTCCCCAACATATTACTCCTGAAAATCAACAAGATAAACCTCAGATGCTTACAGGAAGAAAATTTGGCAGAGCCTCTGAATCTTGGCTCAAATGCCTAGAAGTTGAATAGAAAAATGACTGGAGGCAGCCTTTCATCGACTACTTCAGAGAAAACAAACTTCACGTAGATAAATCATTAGCTCACAGATCTAGAAGAGAGCACTGTGACATGCGTTTGTCAACAATACACTATATCGAAGGTCATTTGAGCAAATGTGGCTACGATGTTTAGAGAAAGATGAAGCTGATAAAGTTATTTCTGAAGTTCATGAAGGACTATGTGGTGCACATCAATCGGGTCCTAAAATGACTATTAAAGTTAAAAGAATGGGTTATTACTGGCCATCAATGGTAAAGGACTGTATAAATCATGCAGATATATGTCTTGAATGTCAAATTCATGGCAATATTATACATCAGCCTCCAAATCCTTTACATCTCACTATAGCATCCTAGTCATTTGAATGCTGGGGGACAGATGTAATAGGGCCCATTGATCCATCATCATCTGCTGGACATCGCTTTATATTAGCGGCAACAGATTATTTTTCTAAATGAGCTTAAGCGGTTCCATTCAAAGAAGTCATTGCTCATCATATGATCAACTTCTTTACTCATAATATTGTCTATAGATTTGATGTTCCGCACCTCATAATCTCAGACAACGGTCCAGCTTTCAAAAGTACAAAGATTTATAAGTTCATTGAGTAATATAAAATCGATTGGTGATATTCATCGATCTATAATCCAAGGGTAAATGGATTGACAGAAGCCTTCAAAAAAATGCTCTTAAAGCTCCTAAAGAAAATTCTCACCAAAAATAAAAAAGAATGACATACTAAAATGATAGAAGCTTTATGGGCATATCATACTACTTACAAGACACCAACAAAAGCAACTCCTTATGCATTGGTGTTTGGAGCTGAAGCTGTGTTGCCACTTGAAGTTGAGTTACCATCACTTCGGGTAGCTATTCAGTACGACCTTATAGAAGAACAAAATGCTCACCTGCGAATGGAAGAGCTTGATGCACTAGATGAAGTCAGGCTCCTAACTCAACAAAATTTAGAAATTTATCGAGCGAGGATGCTGAAATCTTTTGATCGTATGGAACGTCCTCGAACATTTCAAAAAGATGAATTGATCTTGGTGCTGAGAAGATCAATTATCCCACACCAAAGGATTGGTGGTAAATTTGAACCAAATTGAGAAGGCCCTTTCTTCATCGAGAATGTACGTGTACCATACCAGGGAGGAGCATATCAACTCATTGATCTAGAAGGTTGATGCCCTATGCCCCTGATCAATGGGAGATATCTGAAGAAATATCAATCTTAAAAAAAAATAAGCTGAAGATCATTCTCCTGCAAAAGAAGAAAATATTTCTGAGATGTCTTAGAAATTTTCTTATAAGACAGAGAGCATTTTTAAGTTTAAAAATGTCAAAATATGATGGCAGATGAAATTTCCCTTCAAGGCAGGGGAATTTTAAATATTTATTTGGGTTATCATCGAACCGCAAATAAATATTTAAAATTATTCATGGAGCTACTACTGCATAAATATAGGGCAGAAGCTAGTGCCTTGAAGCAATCAAATATACGATCATTATAAAGATTGAAGATTCTTCTTCAAATTTGCCAAGATTTTTTAAGTTCAGAATGAGGAGATATTTTGATCTGACTACCTCAACAAATCAAATTTGATAACTATGAATTGTTATAGTACAAGTCCAGTGCTCAAATAGATACAATATCAGTCTCAACAAGCCTATATGAGGCCGAGTCACTAATAGCTTTACCTACTCAACAAGCCATGATAAAAGGCCGTAGTAGGAAAGCACCTATTTTGTTATCCCGATGATAAATACTATCAAGTTTGATATTTGTCAAATTTAACAAATCAAAGCAGTTTGGATTTAGAAGATTTCCTCAACTAACAAATGGATTGAGTTAAAATTCAAAAAAAATCTTAGTCAAATCAAAGGCACCAAGCCACAATAAAAACTCCTGTCAAATTTAGAGGCATTATCCTTCAATAAATCTATCAAGAATGAAGCTAAGATCGAAGGAGCTTCACTTCTTCAATATGTCCGACAAAGCACGAAGCTTATGACCGAAGAAAATTATCCCGTAGTTCTTATAAAGCCATAGGCCGAACAAAGGGAATATTGTTATCATTAAAGTCTATCATGCATAAAGCCCCGGACTGATAACTATTTGCCACGGACCTAATATAAATCTAAAGTGTATAGGTTACCGATATGGATTCTTCATTAAACCCATAAAAGCACAAAGCTAGGGTAGAAGAAATGTTAATTCATGACAAATATTAAAGATAAATCATGTATTTCTAAAAGACTGTCTATGTGACATCCAAAATCCAATTTTAGAGATCCGTAGAGTCAACTAGCTTATAACAAACATGATCTGCTACAAGGTGCATATCATATTTGTTGGGAGGCATTTGTTGACTGTAACTGTCGGCAGAACCGCCCACGGTCCCACCTCACGATGATTATCGCCAAAACGAAGCAACTGTTCATTCAAAAAATAGGTAATCGCCCACGATCACACAACAGTCGCTCCTCACGACATAAAAAAAATGACTCCTCCCCCATTCAGACAAATACGCACATACACGCACACAGAAAGAGAGGCTCATAGAGAAGAAAAAAAAAGGAAGATTTTGAAAGTTACCGGAGAGACGAACAAAGCAAGGCCTTGCTCTCTCTCGTATGATCTTCACATTAGCGAGCTGCCTCGCTTGCGAACTCCAACCGCTGGCCACTTGCAGCCGCATCAACTAGTGCTTTCATCTCCTACTCTGATTCAACAAGACATCTGTTGTGCCCAAGCCCGCCTCTGCCTCTGAACCTGTCATGCCTTAGCCTGACTAGGGACCTGCTGACTCCCAACCAGACACTACCTCCATGAACTCCGCCAGCCGACCTTCCCCGATGCCCATCGTGCATGTATCCAACCCGAGCCGACGGTCTTTGCCCTATATTTGGTCGAATCCATGTCGGCAAGCCCAAAGCTAACACACCGACCTCAGGCCACCGATGCCGAAGCCGCTGGCTAACTCGAACCCCGACGCCGCTCCCCAGCATGTTCGTCTCCGCTCCCTGCCTCCGATCGGGCAGAGCCGGTCTTCTCCCCCTCTCTAATTTTATATATATAATATTATAACATATTATAATAATATTTATATTATATTATAGTATGTATTATTATACTATATTATATTATAAATATTATATTTTCATATGAATATTATTTTAATATTTAGATATTAAAATATTATTATTAAAAATGAAATAAAAGAGAGAAAAAAAAGGATTTTCAAACAAGTATCGAAGACCCACGCAATCGATCTTAGATCTGGGCGGATGGTTTCACAATCCAAAGACTCGCGCCGTGATCTTAGATCTGGGCGGATGGCTTTAAATTCGAAGCCCCCGCGCCATTGATCTTTGATCTGGGCAGGATGAAACAAAATTCGAAGACCTCACATAGTTTATCTTAGATCCTGGTGGGATGGTTTAAAATTGAAGACCCTATGATGTCGACCTTAGGTTCCGATAGGAAGAAATTTTGGCAAATACTATCCCGATTTCTCCCTTGGTGGGGAGGAGACGCTGGGAGGTTGCCAAAATTTTCACTAAACGACGGGGGACTTGGACAAAAAAATATTAGAAATTGAATTAAATTCAATTCAAAAATAAAATCAATTTTAAATCAAATTCTATCAAATAATGTTGGAATTAGACTCAAAATCAAACTTCTCATCAGGATCTCACACTCAACGAGATAACAAAATTACTAGAGTCATTATAAAGCTTGAATGATACTAATTACAGGAGCAAAACCACTTCTAAGGCTTTTAAATCTTAGACCTATAACAATGAGAATGATATAGTTAAAATGATTAAGCAATAAAAGGCATTTGTAGTCATAGCCACAGAAAGTCATGGCAATGAATGAGGAATTCAAAAAAATGGGCTAGGCAACAACACAAAGCATAATCCTAATGAAACTACGAATATTAAACTAAGATGGAAATCTTAAAGAATGCTCTTCATTCAATCAGAGGGAGACATATTGTGAATATGTGAGGAGGGATAAGAATCAAAGTATTTTGTTGATTTAGGAAGCCGAAAGCTATACTATGATGTTATACATGTGACTTCCAATTTCAAGCCTTCAATTAAGAGTATAGAGCATGCCATTTTGAGGAGAAAGAGTTCAATTCATCAAGATATAAGATGGTTAGAGCTTCAAACTATTTCCTTCAACCCAAAAGCAAAGTATAAGATGCTACAATTCACCTATGAGAAGGAATAGGAAATTCATAGTGCCCATAACAACTAGCCTACAAGCAAAGACACGATCTCCTACGTAAAAGAATAGAGGAATTTGTAGCAAGCAAGATAATTCTTCTAAGAGCATGATCTAGTAGTGGGGATTGAGCAAACACCCTCTACGAGTTGTGCTAAGTGACACTTATAAGAGTTAAAACAAACTAAATGCAATAACTGAAGTCTGGAAAGCTTCAACACCGCCAGATCCGCAATATGTGTGCAAGCGAACAGAAGGCGTTCGTAGGCCCTTAAAGGAAATCTCGAATATTTTCTAAAAAAAATTAATTATGTAAATAAATTATATTTAAATATTTTAAAATCGCCCTTTATGTATTAAATATGATCCTTTAAACTAAATCCTTGCATGTGCTCCGACAAACCCATTAAAGTTATAAATACAAATGTCTGAGAATGCTACGTAGGGTCAAATGATATAACCCGCATGTGCTCCAATCATCACATCCAAGTCCCAAATCCAATGATTCGAGAATACTGCGCCGGTCTAATATTCAAGTTTCATCCTCATCCTCAAAAGGGCTGGAGTCGACATGACTTGAAGTATAAAATACCTCCCAAATTCCTACAAAAATAAAAGTGACCTTAATGTCACCCTAATGATGGACGCGTTGACAGAAAATCTCAATTGGAGGGGTCAAATCTCAAATCAAACAAAAGTCCAAATTTTTTAAATAAAGTTAATCATCTAAAAACTCAAAACTAAAACCATCCACCTCCCATAACCGTTTGTCGAGGATGATAAATTTGAAGTTAACCTCAGCTCACAAAGAGCGAATGCGTGCTAGGTGTATCACTATGATTCATCCTCAAACAGTCTCTTGCCAACAGGGACGTGGCACGTGCCCTCTGATCGGGTGGTTTTGCAGCAAAATGGCACCATTATATTACGATCATGACCAAAGACCGTATGTTCCCTAAAGGTGTCAAACACTTGAGTAATGAATCATAGGGTATATCTGATAGGCATAAAGCCCTCTGCCAGCTAAGGTGGATTTAGATATATCCCCTTAGACAAACACCAACCAGGTCTATAAGGTATTCTTGGACGAAGCAACCCATGGCTGCTAATCAGATTTCCTGGACACTACAGTCAATGATTGTTATTGTTGGTAGACTAAAATATATGGTATACCCGGGACGATGGAACTATAGGATCTTGATCGGGTTTACCTCCATTCTTCTCATTATTTAGACTAAAAATATCTAAAATTTATTCATCCTTAATCGAGAGTTCTCTCTTACATAGTAAGAGGAGTAATTAACTATGAGGGCTTGCATTCATAGGAAGTAAGGACCCCAGATCTTTAAACTCTGACACTACCCTCAGGTGGTTAACTTCAATCTGACTTAAGGGAAATGGAATCCTATGGCTGCAAAGCGGGATTCATGCATTCGTACCATTTTTTTGAGCCAACAGCGCGGTCACGAGGGCAGGCTACGCGCGGTCATGTGGCGATACAGGCAGGCTACGCGTGGTCAATTGGGCAGGCGACCGCGACGTGGCTCTGTCTCAGGCAGGCTACGTGCGGTTAAGTGGGGCTTCTAGGGTAGTTTCTGGGTCATTCCGGGTCATTTTTGGGTTTCCGGGTCAACCCGAACCCGACCCGATTTTGTAAACGGGTCGGTTATCCAAACTTGAACCCGACCCGCTTTAGGTTCAGGTCAATCGAAACTTGAAATTTTTTGGTCGGGTTCGGATCGGGTTTTTGGGTCGGGTCCAATATTGACACCCCTAATGCCATGCCATGTTTTTTGAAGTGCTACCTTTTACATCCATATCATATAATTTTTATTAATATATAAATTTTAATATCTATTTATAAAATACTTTACAGCTCAATCACATCAAAATGTATATATAAAGATATAAATTTCACTTTAAAAAATTTAATATTGGTGGTATTTTTTATATGATTAAATATTTAAATGCTATATATATAAATATCAAAAGTTAGGTGTTAAATATATAAATAGATAATGTAAATTTTTTTTTTGTGCAGCTAAGGCTTCCTTTGGACTACTTTGTAAAACTGATGTAGAAAAATTAATTTTTATAGCTCTTAGTATACTTTTTTTTATCAAGTCATTAATAAAAGTACACATTTTAAATATCTTAGATCTATTGTTCAGAGTGATGGTGAAATAGATGTGGGTATTATCAGCATAATTCAAGTTGGATGGTTGAAGTGGAGAGATGCTTCGAGCTTATTGTGCGATAGAAATGCCCCCCCCCCCCCCCCCCCTCTCAAACTTAAGGGAAAATTCTATAAGATGGTGATGAGACCTGCAATGTTTTATGGTGCCGAATGTTGGCCATTAAAAGGGAAGCATAATACTAAGTTAAGTGTTGCAGAGATGAGGATCCTTTGGTGGATGAGTGGCTTTACCCTTAGAGATATGATACGAAATGAGCATATACGTGAAAAGGTTGGAGTAGCTCCAATGGAAGATAAGATTAGAGAGAGTCACCTTAGATGGTTTGGCCACATTAAACGAAGGCCTTCCAATGACCATATTAAGAAAGTTGAGGTATTAGATTTGACTTATGTTAAGAAAGGTAGAGGTAGACCTAAAAGGTCTTGGTTAGAAAATATTAGAAAAGATCTTTTTTTTAATAGATTTAAGTGAGAATTTTATTTTTAACAGGACACAATGGCGAAAAAGGATTCATGTAGCCGACCCCACGTAGTGGGACAAAGACTTTATATTGTTATTGTTGTTGTTTGTATAATTTTTTTTGAATGCAACAAAAAAAGAGTGTTCATACAAAAATTATAATTACCTCTAAAAATAAATTAATAAAAAAGCTATCTCGAAGAAACCTAAGATTTTGTTTGGGACAGTTTTTATATTGCTTTATAAAATAATGTTTTGTAAAATAAAATTTAAATTAAATTTTTTTATACTATAAAATTTAGGGTTAAATGAACACTGCTAGCGTTGAAGGTATACCTGTTAAAGACCTCATAGTGTCTATTATTCTTGTAAATTGTAATCCTCGTCTTCTGGGGCCTTTTGTCAAATTATATTTCATATTTGCTCATTTGTGCTACTTCTGCAATTTTCATTTGAGTTGATCTGATTGAGCCTTCAGTTCTAATTTTTCAGACGAACTTTTCTGAAGAGGGGGTCGATAGAGAGGATTTTGACGATTTTACTCTGCTAGGGTTTTGTCGACGTTCTGCTCCCGCCCCCTCCGCCTGGGAGGGCTTCTCCCTCCCCGCATGGCTTCATCATCACTTGATTTTCCTCCACTGCCAAGTTCCCCTGGGCTTGGATCTCCATCTGCTCCTTATGCTGCGAATGTTTCAGCTCCTGCTTTCAAACCGGCTTCTTTTCCGGTATCCTTCTTCTCTCCCACCCTAAAACTTTCCTTCAACGCCAATGACCTCATTGAAGGGAAATCTCTTTGGAATACTGCCCTCATTGGATACTCGCTTGGCCCACGACCGTACTACGAAAGACTTCTCAAAGCTATGCAAAAACTCTGGCCTCTCAAGGGATCGATGTCTCTTCTATCTCTTGCAGACAGGTTTTTTCTTCTGAAGTTCACTTGTCCGGAAGATCTTGAATCAATTTTAGCTGGAGGACTGTGGTTTATCTTGGGAAAGCCCTTCATTCTCCAGCGCTAGTCGCCGAAGTTCAAGCCAAAACGCGACGAATCAACCCCGATCCCGATTTGGATCAAAATCGTGGATTTCCTGCTTGCACTCTGGACCCCCACCGGCATATCCAGGATTGCCAGCTACATTGGTATCCCTATCTCTGTTGATTCTCTTACTGCATCTCGCACTAGATTGACATTCACAAGGGTATGTGTCTTAATCTCTAAAGATTCTGTTCTTCATGATGAAATACCTATAGAAATTGATGGAGAAGACATGAATTTGAAAGTTCTTTATGACTGGAAACTGGATAGATGCGAAGGGTGAAGTTCTCTTATTCATCCTTTCGCTCTATGTCCCAAAAACCCTAATCCCCAACCCATTCTACCCCCTCAGCCACCTAAAAACAGAGGTCGAAGCTCATCCAGAGCTTGCACTTCTCGTCCCCACCGTTCCATTTCCAAAGCCCCTTCCCCTCAAACCAGGGCTGTTGTTGTCACTCCAATTAACACACCACTGATATCCCCTCCTCCTGAATCCGTCTCTAACTCTTTAGAGCAGCCTCCCCCTCCTAAAAACTCAACTATCCCGAATCTCAATTCCCCCACAGAAGAAACCTCTTCTTTTGAGCAAATGGCCCTCCCACAATCTCTGATTGGTTCTAAGTTACCTCTGGTTAATAAATTTGCTTCCTTGCAAATGGAAGATTGTCTCCCCACAAACTTTGTTGACTCTATTTCAGAGAATGAGACTAGCAGTTCCAAAGCTACTAAAGACCCACCTGATATCAGAAATCAGAGCAACATCCCGCCCCACACTAGATCTCATGTCAGTAATGGGAAATCCCCAAATAAGTTAAAGCCCCCAAAGGGTAAATCGGCCAAGAAGGCCAAAGGTTCATCTTCTTAAGATGTCCTTGCCCAAACTTGCTTGTTGGAATGTCTGGGGGTTTAACAACCCTGACAAAGTTCGTTTTTGTAAGTCCTTGATCAACTCTCATGATCTTAAGCTTTTTTATATTTTAGAAGCAAAATTTCAACCTCCTCTGTTGAAGACCTGTGGTTCTGTCGCTCTCATTTACTTTTTGAGAACGAAGGCAGTTGTAATAACTTCAGGGACTCTTCCCCTGGTAGACTTTGGATTAAATGGGATTCTTCGGCGGTCTCTTTTAATTCAATCTGTTCTACTTCTCAAATTATTCATGGTATCCTGTCTATAGGATCTTTCCCTCCCATCTACATCTCAGTGATTTATGCTTCTAATAGCATTGATGAGCGTAAAGACTTGTGGAACATCTTAGCTGATAACATTCGTCCTCAAGACCAACCTTGGATCATTCTTGGAGACTTCAACTGTTATATATTTGAATCTGAAAAAGCGGGTGGTACTTCCCCTCACTCTAGCCAGCTAGGGGAACTTAACAATATGATCTTCAACTGTGGTGTGCAAGATCTTTCTTCCACGGGGCTTTTCTACACTTGGTTTAATCAAAGGGTTGTTGATCCGATTCACATTAAACTTGATAGAGTTTTGGTTAATGTGGCATTTCTTGATTTCTTGCCATCTGCCTATTACAAAGTGGAACCCCCTTTGGGATCGGATCACTCTCCCTTAATTTTGGTCCCGACCAATGCCAAACCCATCTCTACTCGGTTTATGTTCAAAAACTTTTGGACTAATATGGATGGCTTTTGGGATGATGTTCATAATGCTTTTTCTTCTAGGACTATCAGAAGTCCTTTAGCTTCCTTTTACCACAGCTTACATAGCCTCAAGAGGGCTCTCAAAAATCGGGTTTGGGCATCTTCCTCCTATCTTTCTAACTCCATCCATGAGATCAAGTGTATGCAGAACCAATGTTTATTAGAATTACAATCTCAACCTCTTAACTTGGAGTTAAACAACAACCTGAAATGCATCAATGAGAATCTTGCTTCCTTACAAGCTAATTGGACTTCTTGGATTACTCAAAGAGCTAAGGCCCTTTGGCTTACACATGGGGAGGAGGATGTTGGGTTTCTTTTTGCCAAAATCAGAAGCAGAAACAACAGGAATATTATTAAGGAAATTACTTCTGGGGATGGACATTTTTCTGATTTCAATGACATTTCTAAGGCGGTGGTGAATCATTTTGAGATGTTATACAATCCTATAGCTCCTCCACTCATTTTGTCTTTAGACCTTCCTACGGGTAACTTGGTTCCCTCTCACTTTCAGAGTATGTTGGTTGCCCCAATCTCCTTTGAAGAGGTAAAATCTGCTATTTTTGATGGTAAAGTCACTTCCACTCCTGGGCCGGATGGTTTCTCTTATGCTTTCTATAGGAGGACTTGGCACATCCTTGGTACTCAAGTTTTTGATGCTGTTAACAGTTTTTTCACTTCTGGATCTCTTCCTAAAGGTGTTAAGGCCACTGCAATCACTCTGATCCCCAAATGCTCTCATGCTTCCAACATTAATGATTTCAGACCCATTTCTCTTTGTAATGTTTTTTACAAAATCATTGCAAAAATTTTAGCTGAAAGAATCAAGAAGGTGCTTCCTCTCATCATCCATGAGAGTCAATCTGGTTTTATTGCTAACAAATGCTCCACTGATAATATCATTTTAGCATCTAAAATCCTAAGGGATTTTAAAGGCTCTCAAAAAGGTTTTTGTGCAAAACTTGATATCAAAAAAGCTTTTGACTCTGTGTCAAGAGAATTTCTGATTGCTAGACTTCTTCAGAAAGGTTTTCCGGAAATTTTTGTCTCTTGGATTAAAAGCTGCATTTCCGAGGTTTATTTTTCTGTTTGCCTTAACGGGTCTCTTGAAGGATTCTTCAAATCCTCTTCTGGGCTTCGGCAAGGATGTCCATTATCTCCCTTACTTTTTTGCATTGTTATGGATGGGCTTTCTAATATTCTTATTAGATCTTCTGATAGCTCTACTTTTAAAGGGATAAGTTGTAAAGGGATCAATATAAATCATCTCATGTATGCAGACGACCTTCTTGTATTTGGAGAAGCCTCTCATGCCAATGCTGTTTGTCTTAGCAGTTGCCTAAATCTTTTTGGCTCTCTCTAGACTTCATGTGAATGCTGCCAAAAGCTCTATTCTGTTCTCAAACAATGCACCTGAGAAGCTTGATATTTGTGTGGCACTTGGTATCGACCAAGTGAACAACTCTCTTATTTACTTGGGGCTCCCCATTTCTACTAAAAAAACTTAAAATCTCTCACTTCCAACCACTGCTGAGCAAGATTTCTTCTCTTCTTGATGGTTGGAAAAACAAGTTTCTTTCTTTTGCAGGCAGAGTCCAATTCCTCAAATTTACCATTGCTAATACTATTGCTTATTGGATAAGAGGATCTATAATACCTAAGTCTTGTTGTGCTACCATCAACAAACTTTGTTCTAGATTCTTATTTCATACTAATATCCTGGAAAGAAAGTTGCATCTCATTGCCTGGTCTAAAGTCACGTTGCCTAAACAGTATGGGGGGCTTGGTCTCCCCTCCATTGAGGCTCTTTATCATGGGGTCTTCTGCTCCATCATTGGCAGGTTTTATAATTCTCAAAACCTCTTGACCCACTGGTACAAAGCAAAATTTGTCTCTCCTTGGAAGCCGACTTCTCCTGGGGCATCTAATTTCTGGAAGAAAATTTGTGCTACTGCAACTTTAATTAAAGATAATATCTCTTTTTCTGTGTCTCTTGATAGTGAGTTTTCTTTTCTTTGGGACTCGTGGCTCAATGGAGATATTATTGGTAACCATTTTAACATTGCGGCTGGTGATGACTTCACTGTGAAAGAATTATTCTCTAAAGGGAATTGGGATCTCCCTTCCTTCTTCCCAAATTCGCTTACTGATGCAATTTTAAATTCTGCTATCAAAGAAAATTCTGGTATCCTTTGGAATGGTTCCCCTTCATGGGCTTTTAAGTTCTTTATTGAGCAATTTCATGCCCATTTACCGAAAGTTGACAGGTCTGTTTCAATTTGGCATAAAAAGCATGCTCTTAAATACGCTTGTTTTGCTTGGATGGCGGTGCTTGGAAAACTTAAAACTGCTGATAACTTGCTGATTAGGGGTATTGAGGTGCCCCAATTATGCTCTCTTTGCAACAGTTTTGCTGAGAATCACAATCATCTCTTCTTTGCTTGTGACTTCTCTTTTAACATTCTCAAGTTCATCTTACCTTATGTAAATTGTTTCTTGTTGAGGCCTACATTAGCTCAAGTTTTGGAATTTTTTATCAATTCCAATTGCTTTACTTGTTTGGAGAAGGATTTTTGCTGCTTATCGGTTAGCTGTATTTTGTATCACCTTTGGCGTGAGAGAAACAGCCGGCGTTTCTCTGATTTGAGAACCAATTCGGTTAGACTGATTTGCAACATCACTACTGCTATTAGATTTAAAATTTCTAGATGGAAAAACAAAGACAATCTGCTCCAAAGATTCACTGGTATCTAGTTGTGCTTAATAGGCGCTTATGGTCTCACATGAAAGTTATTATTGCGCTTATAATTATGTTTTCTGCTGTAAAGCCTGGCAAACTAATTTTTTGGGAGTCCTGGTTTTGGCTCCGCTCCTTTTTCAGACCTGGGAAGATAATTTTGGTGATTGTGGCTGGTTTTTCTCTTCAGTCCAATCCTGTTCAATTTTGAAGAACATGATGCTCATTTCTTGGGTATACGGCTTTGATGATTTCCGTCTTGATGGCTGCCACTGGTGGAGGCAATTCTACAATCTGACGATGATGACTGGTCCAGATCCTTATTTTCGTGCCATGGATGGCTGCTCTGGCAACCTGGCACGTCTCTTGTGCGCTTTCGTCTTGGCTGGAGGCTCTGCGACGGCTATTGTTTTTGATGGGCAACCGGAGCAACCGCCATCATCTGGATGCTTTCAGACTGAATCTTTATGATGACTGGATCTGACCTTTTTGCCTGAGTCTTTTTGATTGTATTGTCTCCTTGGTGTATCCTCAGATGGTTTTTTGTCTTATGTTCTTTCGTTGTTTTTCTTTTACAGTTGTTTTTCTTCCTTACAGGTTACTTGTATTTTTGAATTTTGATATCTAATTCATGGGCTTTTGCCCCGGGTTTACCCAAAAAAAAAAATTTCAGACAAAAAAGCGCCTTAAAATATGAAAATCAATCCGTTCTTTTAAATAATGAAAAATGCAATCAATCATCATCTATGTTACGTAGGACAAGAAAAGAGTTCCATAGAGTAAATCTACAGTCAAAATGCTTTACAGCAAACTTTTTCCAAAGCATGATATACTTCGCTTGGAAGGCTCTCTGCATGATATCCTACTTCGCTGCGAAGCTTTGCATGAAGGGCCACATGCTTTACCTGATATCCTACTTCGCTGCGAAGCTTTGCATGAAGGGCCACATGCTTTACTTGTGGATGGAGAATGGAGAAGTAAAAGGATACGACAAAGCTGTGAACATCTTTTGAGAAAGGCATGTCACATCGTGTTTGGAAAAGCTATAGAAATGAATCATATGCAAAGAAGTGATTAAAAAAAAGCTATAAGATTTCAGTTCCTAACCCTTCATCATGCTTTGAGATTTATGCTATCTTATTAAGCTGAAAGATGAATTGCAAATAAGAACTTTTGCAGCCTTATATACATTTCTCTGAAAGCAAAAGGCTGCAGCATTTCTGCACACTTTCGGTTCTTTTTCTATTCTCTGCAAATTTTTGAGAAATATTTATATTTTGGAATAAAGGCTACAGCATTTCTGCACACTTTCGGCTGTCCCTTTCTATTCTCTGCTAATTTAAGAAAAATATTATGTTACACAGTTAATTTTAGTCTTTTGATTGAGAGCTTATACTTTCAACTAAAAAGTCTTGAGTTCCGGTCTTTGTGTATGCCTTGTGTATGAATTTACTGTAAATGACCTAAATGCCCAAAAAAATTTTGTTTTGGAATAATCTAAAAAAATTCCACAATAAATAAGTCATTTTGAGCTGGAGTGGTGATGCAGTATTAGACCGCAGGCAAAAGAGGAATTTAAATGTTTTTTTATTCTCTTTTACTTTTCTTTTTGGGAGAAATTAAGGGAAGAGCCCAATCTATTAAAATAGGAGAGATTACAAAATTGAATAAAAAAAACTTAGCCATAAAAAAAGGCTAAGAAGATGAACCCAAAAAATAGTTACAATATAAGAGAAGAAAAAACAAAATGGACAGAAAAAAGATCTGTCAGGTTTGGGCTCAGAATAAAGATACGATTATAGATTAAATACAATCCTCCTTTGGTTGCCCGAAGACCGTCCAAAAGGAGAGTGCAGGCTTCATCATTGCCCACGACCCAAAAAACCTGCCAAAATGGGGTGTCGCTAGAATCGAACGGGTTTGAATTTGATCTGCAAAAGTTCCCTCTTGATTACCGACCAGCAAAAAGATCTCGCTAGCAACAGGACAACTAGCATGAAAATGACATCGATCATACCAGTATAGAGTTACCATCACGCGTGAAAGGCAACTAAAAATTTCCTCAGAAAAAGGAAAAAATAACCTCTTGCTACCAGCCAACGAAAAAACCAACAGCCAATGATACGCAAAAAACAGACGAGTTCCAACCAGAAAAAATCAGTATTCCAAGCATCAACAGTCATATATCCAAGCAGAAAGAGTTCCTCAGACCAAGATGAATAACCTTCAATAGAACAATTGTAACTTTTGCTTTTAAATGCTACCCTTTTTCCATTTATTTAACTTCAGAATAACAGCCCTGGCAACTTTTCGTTTTAAAGATGTAATACAAATAGCATTTCCATTGAATTTCCTAGAATTACGTTCATTCCAGATAAAATAGACAGCAGCATGAAAGATCAGAAGAGTTCCATTTATGGTATCCTGATCATTGCATAACCCATTAATAAAGTGAAGAGCTTGGGCAATGTTGGGTCTCAAGTAAAAGTTATGAAATTGGGGAATGAGCTTGGTAATGAGTTGAAAAGAGTAATCACACTCAAACAGGAGGTGAGTGGTGTTCTCCGGATGACCATGACAAAGAGGACAAGAAGTATCCTCAATATTAATATTCCTATGTTTCAAAGCTTCAACTATTTTAAGAGCATCATTAATAGCAATCCAGGTTTGAGAGGAGTATCTAATAGAATGTTTTTGTGCCAGACTAGGTGAACCCAATCAACATCAGAATCAGTGAAGAACTCATTGTAAAAATCTTTGAAATTTGCATTTTCATTGTTATCCCAGGTAATGTGGTAAGGACTGCTATGGGATATAGGAATAGTATAAATAAGTTGTTTAAGACTTGTAGTAAGAGAGGTAGGGAGAGACCAAGAGCCATCAGAAATCCAGCTTGCAAAATTACCGTCAGTTCCTGTAAGGAGATTAGAAACTTGCCAAGGAAACATAGTAGATATGCTATCATTGTGAAGAAATTCTAATCTCCTTACAGGAATATCATTATTGGAAAAGCCAGTGATCCCAATAACAATCAATGGGGCTATTCGGGCAAACTTGAAAGTAAAAGTTCTTTTTAAACATTGTAGCAGTATAGCAGATATTTTTCCAATAAACCGAGCTGGAAGAGGGGCAAGGTTTCCAAGGTGAGGAGTATCTAGTTTTGAACCAACTAGATAAAGGGGAGGCATTGTTGTAAAGTCCTAAAATGGTGCCACAGTTATAAGCATATCTAAGAGCATTGAGAGAGGCTGTCACGACCCGACCCGATCCGGGACGGATCCCGCTCGCACCGGGCCGCGACACGGAACCGAAAACGGACGGACTGACCAGGATCTGGTTATGGAATTTGGTTCTGAACTGAATCTTCCAAATTATTTACACTCAAACAAACACACAAACACAAAAACACAGAGCTACTATAAATCACCAAATGCAGCGGGACAAAACATCTATATTTTCTTTTCCTCAAAACAATTATCTACAGATACAGTACATGGCTTTTGAACAGAAAGAAAGACAGAACAGAAAAGCCATGACTGTACAAAAATCAAAAGTACAAAGAAATACCTATACTGATCAGACTCTGAATCTATTCCTGGACTTCCTTCCCATTCCTAGAACCTGAAAACCACCAGAAAACAAGAGTGAGCTCAACAGCTCAGCAAAGCAATAAACCTCCAATCAAAACTCTCAGAATCCAAAACCAAACTCATCAGACAGAAATCCGTACAGAAATCGGAACAGAATCGGACAGATATCAAATCGGAACTTATACGGACATATGTCAAATCAGAATCAGAATCGTACAGATCAGATCAATCAGAATACAAATCAGAACAGAACAGATCAGACATATCAATTCAGAACGGAATCGTACAGAAGTCAGAAATTCAGATCACATCGGAACAAAACAGACTCGTATCAGAATCAGACCATACAAATCAGATCAGATCAGATCAAATCATATCGTACAGAAATCATAATCGCTTACAGAACAGATACAGAAAGCAGAATCAGATCAAATCAGATATCAGATATCAGATATATATTTCATAGCTAAATTCCCTGACACTGACTGAATCTCTTTGGATTCAGGCCCCTTATAACTCCCTTTGTGCTCACGGCACCAGAACAGATATGCTTATGTGCTCACAACACCAGAACAGATTTCATCGGATCCGGAACAGAATTGATTTCAGAATTTCAGATTGAGCTCATTTTAGATTTCTCAGACACTGACTGAATCTCTTAGGATTCAGGCCCCTTATAACTCCCTTTTTTATAGCTTATACAGATAGCATTTCAATTCAGAATAAATCCGGGCAAATCAGAAATCAGACAAAAATCGGGCAGCACAACGGCAGTATACGGAATTTACACAATTTTTCCTGCAAATCAAAATTCACCAAATTCGCACAGAATGTAGATAATCACATTTCAGAACATTTATTCTGCTGCATAGATAATTTCCAATTTCACAGAAAAATGTAGTCGACTAAAAATACCCCCGAATCAAAAATTCCCGGACAAAAATCTTCGGAAAATAACCAAAATGTGCACACTCGGCACGTCAACAATATACAGAAAGTTACACGGTAAAAACTGAACCAATCAAAAGATACGGACGAAAATCACTAACGGAAACGAAATCCGGACAGAAAATACCGCCAAACACGACGGTTCTGAAAATTGAGAAAGGCGGAATGTGCCTTACCTTGTGTACAGCAATAACTCGAACAGTCTCGTCGGACGAAAACAGCTCCGCGTCGTCCGAAAATCAATTTTTGCAAATTCCACCTCGACTTTCTCTCTCCTCAAAATATATTTTCGTTTTTATAAAATTTTCTCTCTCTTCAAAATGAGCTGAAATCAGCTTTATAAAACTCAGATCGGCCCGGCCGATCGCCAGATCGTCCCAGGACGATCAGACCAAATTGGATCGTCCTGGACGGTTCCCAGAACTAGTCTCAGGCCGATATTTTCTACAGTGCCGATCGGCCTGGACGATGTCCTCAATCGGCCTGGACGATGTGTACAGAAAATCACCTGGAGCAAATCTGGGCAAATTCTGGAGCAGATTCTCAACTGATCGTCCCAGGACGATCCAGATCGTCCTGGACGATCCTGGAGCAGATTTTTGATATTACAATCTCCCCAACTTTAGAAAAATGTCGTCCTCGACATTATCCAATCCAAACTCAATCAGAACAAGTACGGGTACGACTGTCTCATGTCAGACTCATTTTCCTAAGTCGCTTCTCGCGCAGTCCGGTGCTCCCACTAGACTTTAACCATCGGAATCTCTTTATTTCGAAGCTTTCGGACGTCGTACGCTAAAATCAATTCTGGCTCTTCCTTGTATGCCAGATTCTCCTGAATCTCAACCTCATCAGCTGATATCTTCTTCCCAGAGTCTGAAATCCACTTCCTTAGAGTGGAGACGTGAAACACGTTATGCACGTCAGGCATCGAATCAGAAAGCAACAGTCGGTAAGCAGATTTTTCAATCCTTTCCAAAATTTCAAACGGTCCAACATACCTTGGACTCAGCTTGCTCACCTGACCAAATCTGCTCACACCCTTCATCGGACTGACTTTGACATACACAAAGTCACCAACTTGAAACTCAACAAACCTGTGCTTCTGATTATAATACTTCTGCTGTCGATCCTGAGCCGCTTTCAATCTTTCTTTAATCAGACTGATCTTCTTAACAGTTTCTTCTAAGAAAGTGGCACCCAGTTCCTATCTATCTCCAATCTCAGTCAAAGTCAAAGGAGTACGGCACTTCCTACCATACAGAGCTTCATACGGTGCCATACCAATACTGGACTGAAAACTGTTGTTATAAGCAAACTCAATCAGCGGAATATGATCCTCCCAGCTTCCGCCAAAGTCCAGAACACAAAGTCTCAACAGATCTTTCAGCACCTGAATGGTCCTCTCAGACTGTCTATCGGTCTGAGGATGAAAGGCTGTACTGAAATGCAGTTTTGTACCCAAGCCTTGCTGAATGCCTTTCCAAAGTCTGGAAGTAAAACGTCCATCTCGATCTGAAACAATCACTTGAGGCACACCGTGCAATCTGACTATTTCCTTCAAATAAATCTGTGCCAAACGACCCACCGGATCGGTCTGTCTGATTGGAAGAAAATGGGCGGACTTCGTCAATCGATCTACAACTACCCAATTGGCGTCGTGCCCTTGTCTAGATCGAGGAAAACACATCGCAAAGTCCATCGTTACCTCCTCCCACTTCCACTCAGGATAGGCAACGACTGCAACAGTCCACCTGGTCGCTGATGCTCTGCCTTCACCAACTGACAGGCTTCGCATCTCGACACAAATTCTGCCACACCCTTCTTCATTCCAGGCCACCAGAACAAAAGTTTCATGTCAGCATACATCTTACCACTGCCTGGATGAACAGTGTAGCCTGAATGATGAGATTCGTACAGAATCTCCTGCCTAAAATTTCCAAACACAGGTACCCACAACCTGTTCTTACAGAAAATAGCACCAGAATCAGAAATTCGAAGTTCAGGAGTCTTACCAGATCCAATCTGAGCAATCAACTTCAAATAATCAGAATCTGACTTCTAGGCTTCCTGAATCCGTGCTTCCAAAGACGACTGAATGCTCATCTGAGCCAAATCCAAATCACTGGAGGAAATCACCTCCAACTGCAATCGCTCCATGTCACGAATCAGGAAATCATCAAAAGTAAGCTGCAAACCTGATAAGCCAGAAGATTTCCTGCTCAGAGCGTCCGCTACCACATTAGCCTTCCCAGGCTGATACTGAATAGTCAAATCATAATCCTTGATCAACTCGAGCCATCTTCTCTGTCTCAAATTCAGATCCTTCTGAGTGAAAATATACTTCAGGCTCTTATGATCAATGAAAATCTCACATCTGACGCCATACAAGTAATAACGCCAAATCTTCAAAGCAAAGACAACAGCAGCTAACTCCAAATCATGCGTCGGATAATTCTTCTCATGTGGTTTCAACTGTTTAGAAGCATAAGCAATTACCCTTCCATTTTGCATCAGTACACAACCCAACCCTTTCAGTGAAGCATCACTGAACACCTGAAATCCTTCCGTACCTGACGGAAGTGCCAACACTGGAGCTGAAGTCAAACAATCCTTCAACCTCTGAAAACTAGCTTCACACTCCGGTGTCCAAACAAAAGGTACTGACTTCTGAGTCAGTCTCGTCAGAGGCGTCGAAATCTGTGAAAATCCCTTCACAAATTTCCTATAGCCATACCCAAGAAACTACGTACCTCAAATACCGTAGTCGGCCTTGGCCAATCAGCAACCGCCTGAATCTTCTGGGGATCAACAGAAATACCTTCTCCGCTCACCACATGCCCCAGAAAAGAAATGCTCTTCAGCCAGAATTCACACTTGGAGAACTTGGCATACAACTGATGCCGCCTCAAAGTCTCCAACACAATCCTCAAGTGTCTGGCATGATCATCCTCAGAAGTAGAATATACCAGAATATCGTCGATGAAGACGATCACAAACTGATCCAAAAACTTCCTGAATACTCGGTTCATCAGATCCATGAAAATAGCAGGCGCATTGGTTACCCCAAAAGGCATAACCAAAAACTCATAGTGCCCGTACCGAGTACTGAAAGCAGTCTTCACCACATCCGCTTCCTTTACTTTCACCTGATAATATCCGGATCGCAAATCAATCTTCAAAAATACTGAAGATCCGGAAAGCTGGTCAAACAAGTCGTCAATCCGAGGCAAAGGATACTTGTTCTTGATCGTGACCTTATTCAAATCTCTGTAATCCACACACATACGGAGTGTCCCGTCCTTCTTCTTCACAAACAGAACAGGTGCTCCCCAAGGCGAAACACTAGGACGGACAAAGCCTCTGTCAACCAACTCCTAAAGTTGAACTTTCAACTCAGAAAGTTCTTTCGGTGCTATCCTGTACGGAGCTTTTGCTATAGGAGCGGTACCCAGAAAAACATCGATAGAGAACTCCACATCTCTATCCGGAGGCAAACCAACCAACTCCTCAGGAAAAACATCAGCAAACTCCCGTACCACTGGGATCTCAGAAACAAAACTAACCTCCAGGTTCAGATCCCGCACCGAAGCAAAAAAGACTGGGCATCCCTTCTTCCACATTCTGCTCACCTCCAATGTAGAAATCAGACTGGAAAGAATATCTCGTAATCCCTAAAATACAACTCTCTCTCCAGCCACAAGCAAACTCTCTTGCTTCTTCAGGCAGTCAATCTGAGCCTCATACAGACTCAGCCAATCCATGCCCAAAATTACATCATACGAAGAAATCGGCAACAAAATCAGACTAGATTTCCACTTCTTGCCAGCAATGTCAATCTCACATAAACAAAACTTCCGAGCAATCAAATTACTTCCAGCCGGTAAAATCACGGAAAGAGAAACCGGCAAAGAAAACGAAGGCATCTAGACTCGGTCAAAACAATGCTCGGAAAGAAATGAGTGACTAGCTCCAGAGTCAAACAAAACACGACAGGGCTGATCAGAGATGTAAATCGTACCTGTCACAACATCCGGAGCATCACGAGCCTCCTGCTGACTCAGGATGTAAACTCGTGGCTGAACTGGAGCAGGAGCTGAAGCAACAGAACTACTCTGCTCCCTCTGAACAGTAGGTGGTCTCCGTGGTCCAGAACTAGTACCACCACCTCTCCCAGAAAATCCCTCAGGGCGAGGAGGAACAGTCCTCGGACTTCCTGCTGCAGAACCGGCAGGTCTAACAGAACCCTCAGATCGAAACTCAGAACGTCGGTCAGACCCAGCCTGTGGACACTCTGCAATCCTATGTCCAGGTTGACCACATCTGAAACACAGACCAGCCATCCTGTAGCACTGGCCATGGTGTCGCCGTCCACAACTCTGGCACACAGGTGCCCCACTGACAGATCCTGAACTCGTCGTACTGGTAGCAGTACCAGACGACCCTCCACTCTTTCTAGAATCAACAGATCCAGAACCAGCCACAAATCTCCTCTTCCCAAAGGAACCACTACCAGAAGCCTCACCTCCAAATCTCTTCCTACTCGTAGTCCACCGCTGCTGAGTAGCCATCAGATCATTCTCAATCAGACGAGCTCGCTCCACAAGCTCAGAGAAATCAGAAATGTGAAACGGTACCAGGGGCTGTCTCAAACTATCTCGCAATCCCCTCAAAAATCTGTAGCACCTCTCAGCAGAAGTACTAACCAACTGCGGAGCGTACCTGGCTAATGCAGTAAACTCAGCCTCGTACTGCATCACCGTCTTGCTCCCCTGAACAAGTCTCAGAAAACTCTCCTGCATCTGCTGTCGTGCAGAAGGGGGAACAAACCAATCTCGAAATACCTCAGTGAACTCTTCCCAAGTAATCAAAGAGTTCAATCTGCCCTGAAATCTGGCTGCCTGCTGGCCTTCCCACCAGTGCTCAGCCTCTCCATCCAACAGAAATACAGCCAAAGGAACCTTCCTGTCTGACGGACACTACATTCCATCGAAGGTCTTCTCCAATCTCCTCAGCCACTCTTCGGCTGCTCTGGGCTCAACAGCGTCCTCAAATCTCGGAGGTTTCAACCTCAAAAACATCTACAGATGTCTATCAATATCATCTGATCTGACAGTAACAGCTCTGCTCTGAGTCTCGCTCATCATCTGAGCAACAAGCGTAGCAAACTGAGAAAGTGTATCAGCACCGGCCACTGGGGCTGTACTCCCCACTGGTGCTGCCTGACTGGCACTCTGCCCGTCTGTCATGTCTGGGTCTGGCTGATCCATACAGAAAATCCAGAAATCCGGAAAACTATCACAAAAACAACACAATAAAAAGCCAAACGACCCAAAACTATCCCCAGACAGACTCACTGATCACTTCCTATAGCTCTGTCTTACAATCCAACCAATTTCCAAAACTAGTGCTCTGATACCACTAAAAGCTTGTCACGACCCGACCTGATCCGGGACGGATCCCGCTCGCACCGGGCCGCGACACGGAATCGAAAACGGACGGACTGACAAGGATCTGGTTATGGAATTTGGTTCTGAACTGAATCTTCCAAATTATTTCCACTCAAACAAACACACAAACACAGAAACACATAGCTACTATAAATCACTAAATGCAGCAGGACAAAACATCTATATTTTCTTTTTCTCAAAACAATCATCTACAGATACAGTACATGGCTTTTGAACAGAAAGAAAGACATAACAGAAACGCCATGACTGTACAAAAATCAAAAGTACAAAGCAATACCTATACTGATTAGACTCTGAATCTATTCCTGGACTTCCTTCCCTTTTCTAGAACTTGAAAACCACCAGAAAACAAGAGTGAGCTCAACAGCTCAGCAAAGCAACAAACCTCCAATCAAAACTCTTAGAATCCAAAACCAAACTCATCAGACAGAAATCCGTACAGAAATCGGAACAGAATCGGACAGATATCAAATCGGAACTTATACGGACATATGTCAAATCAGAATCAGAATCGTACAGATCAGATCAATCAGAATACAAATCAGAACAGAACAGATCAGACATATCAATTCAGAACAGAATCGTATAGAAGTCAGAAATTCAGATCACATCGGAACAAAACAGACTCGTATCGGGATCGTATCGGAATCAGACCATGCAAATAAGATCAGATCAGATCAAATCATATCGTACAGAAATCATAATCGCTTACAGAACAGATACAGAAAGCAGAATCAGATCAAATCAGATATCAGATATATATTTCATAGCTAAATTCCCTAACACTGACTGAATCTCTTTGGATTCAGGCCACTTATAACTCCCTTTGTGCTCACGGCACCAGAACAGATATGCTTATGTGCTCACAGCACCAGAACAGATTTCATCGGATCCGGAACAGAATTGATTTCAGAATTTCAGATTGAGCTCATTTTAGATTTCCCAGACACTGACTGAATCTCTTAGGATTCAGGCCCCTTATAACTCCCTTTTTATAGCTTATACAGATAGCATTTCAATTCAAAATAAATCCGGGCAAATCAGAAATCAGACAAAAATCGGGCAGCACAACGGCAGTATACAGAATTTACACAATTTTTCCTGCAAATCAAAATTCACCAAATTCGCACAGAATGTAGATAATCACATTTCACAGAAAAATGTAGTCGACTAAAAATACCGCCGAATAAAAAATACCCGGACAAAAATCTTCGGAAAATAACCAAAATGTGCACACTCGGCACGTCAACAATATACAGAAAGTTACGCGGTAAAAATTAAACCAATCAAAAGATACGGACGAAAATCATTAACGGAAACGAAATCCGGACAGAAAATACCGCCAAACATGACGGTTCTGAAAATTGAGAAAGGCGGAATGTGCCTTACCTTGCGTACAGCAATAACTCGAACAGTCTCGTCGGACGAAAACAGCTCCGCGTCGTCCGAAAATCAACTTTTGCAAATTCCACCTCGACTTTCTCTCTCCTCAAAAGATATTTTCATTTTTATAAAATTTTCTCTCTCTTCAAAATGAGCTGAAATCAGCTTTATAAAACTCAGATCGGCCCGGCCGATCGCCAGATCGTCCCAGGACGATCAGACAAAATTGGATCGTCCTGGACGGTTCCCAGAACTAGTCTCAGGCCGATCGGCCGATCGGCCTGGACGATGTCCTCAATCGGCCTAGACGATGTGTATAGAAAATTACCTGGAGCAAATCTGGGTAAATTCTGGAGCAGATTCTCAACTGATCGTCCCAGGACGATCCAGATCGTCCTGGACGATCCTGGAGCAGATTTTTGATGTTACAGAGGCAATGCCCAATCCCCCTTTAGAGAGTGGTTTAGTAGTGAAGCTCCAAGAGATAAGGTGCAGTCTCTTGGAATGAGTGTCTCCATAATATAAAAATTTGGAGCTAGCTTTATCAATTACTTTAAAAATAGTTTTAGGGATAATAGAGCCCCGAATCCAATACACCACCAAATTAGAAATGGTATACTTCAAGTATTGCAACCTACCTGCAAAAGAAATGAGCTTTGCTTTCCAACTGGAAAGCAAGTTAGTAACCTTTTCAATCAAAGGTGAGAAGTCAGAAATCTTGGATCTACCTAGAGAAATAGGTAAACCCAAATAAGAGATTTTGGTGGAGTAGTTATGGATGTGTAGAGCTTGAGATATGAGAGAGGTACTATTGGCATTAGGAGAGATGAGAAGGGAACTCTTGTTGAGATTGAGGTGAAGACTAGAAAGAGAGGCAAAGAGTTCCATAATCTTCTTGAGATTTTCACAGTTTTTAATTTCCGCTATCCCAAAAACCAGTTAATCATCAGCATAGGTAAGGTGAGACAGTTGGAAGTTGTCCAACTTGAATCCTTCAAAACAATCTTGTTGTAAAGGATCATCAATGAGACAAGATAAGGCATCCATAATAATGCAAAAGAGATACGAAACACCCCTGCCTTAATCCAGAGGAAGAGTTAAAAAAACCATGTAATCTTCCATCTATGCAAATAGAGAAATAGGTGTCATTTATGCAGGCTTTTATCCAATTTATAAAGGTGGGAGGGAAACCCTTTTGCGCCATCCTAGCAAAAAGGAAATCCTTTGAAACAGTATCAAAAGCCTTTTTAATGTCTACTTTTGCACAAAAAAAATTTGTCCCGATACCTCTTGTTAAAAAAATCCAACAATTTCAGCCGCAAGAATAGGGTTGTCAGTGGATAATCTATTGGAAATGAAAGCAGCCTGACTGTAGTGGATGATATCATGCATGTAAGGTTTCATTATTGTAGCTAGAATCTTGGCACTAATCTTATGAAAAACATTACACAGAGATATGGGCCTGTAATCTTGAATAGAACAGCATGTGTCTTCTTAGGAATGAGAGCTAATGCAATAACTTTTAGCCCTAATGGGGAGATAGTTTTTAGTGAAAAAAGATGTAACCGCTCTGCAAACCGTAGGTCCAGTAATGGACCAAGTGTTCTTGTAGAAGGCAAAATTGAAACCATCCGGGCCCGGAGCCGAAGAGTTACATCCAGAGTTAATAGCCTCATGTATTTCTTCATTGGTAACAGGTATGGTAAGAGAAGACATGGCTTGTTTAGGTAACATTTTTCCACTTGGAATATTGCTCAAGCTTAAGATTGTAGGCTTAGGAGAGTTGTACAGAACTTTGAAATGTTCAACAATGCCTTGGATATTAGAAGCTTGAGGCATATCATTATTTCATATAGAAGAGTGAAAAATGTTCATGTTTTGATATTTTCTTCTATGAAGCCTAGAATATAGGAATTTTAAATCTTCCTCTCCATTAGTTAGACACTTAACTTTGGATCTCTGATTGATCCAATTAGCCCGTATAGAGTTGTAAAAGGCATATTCCAAATTAATATTCTTAATGAGCCCGTAAATAGTAACATTGAGAGGATTTGAATCTAGTTGAAGTTCAAGGTGATTTTGCAAAGAAGAGAGTTCCACATTTATTCTCTTTTTTAAAAATTCTTTAAGGTAGAGACATATTACGCCATATTTTAGTCATTACATGGAAGTTCATAAATAAATTAAAAATAAAATAGGAATTATATGGCAAGTAAATGCATTTAAATTAGATAAATTAGTTGAATAAAACTTAAATAATTATTGGTACGTAATAAAAAAATTGTCTTGAACGAGCATGAATATCTATGCATTCTGAATTAAAAATTGTGATAATTAAATTCGAATCATCCAAACTCCCATTTCCATAAACGTATAATCAAACTAAGCATCACAATGAGACGAGTCCATTGACATCAAAAGTGAATCAATACAAATGATGTGATGAAATGTTTCGAATTTTAGTTATATTTATAAAGCATCTCACTTTAAAAAATTTATAAATAGTCTCCAACTCTTTACATGAAGGGGACTTGGATCTTGACTTGAGATTTAAGTGAGCTTAGAGACTTGAAAAATCTCCAAGCTCACCATAAGTATTTCCATCCCCCGACCGATGCTGTGGGACCATCAACCAACTAATGTAGTCAAACTAGGGGTGTCACAAAATGATCCGACGCGAAATTGAACGAAAAAAATTCAGGTTTGAGTTGACTCGTTTAATAAATTGGTCATGCCAATTTCAGGTTAGGCTTCATAACCTGCTTTGACACCCCTAGGTAAAACCATCAAACTACCACAGTCAAACCACTCAATCACCACCACTGTCATCTATTACTATCGCCTAACTATGATCATTCTATCAACTTAGCCCAACTTCAATCCTCTGACCACTGTCCCCTAACTTTGGTCCATCCACCTTAGTCACCTGACCATATACAATCCTTTGACCAATATCGATTGACTAAAGTTCTCTAACTTCTATCACATGAGTACAATCATCTGACCACTATCAATCGACTACAGTCCTCCAATCATTTTTGCCTAACTACTATCCTTTAACCAAAGTTGACCAACTATGATCTCCCAACCACCTTGGCCGGACTATGGTCTTCTGATCACCATTTTCTTTCTGTGATCCTTCAATTAAATGTGATTACTCAACCACACTTCTCTCATTCACTAGTTTGTTCGCCGCCCCTGTTGGGGGTCCGTTTGTTGACCTTGATTTCATCAAACTCTTGGGTGAAGAGGGGTTGACATGGTCAAATTAGCCATACCCCAAGACCTCTTCCATTCAATCTAGTGGGTCAAACTAAGTCTGCTGAGCCCAAACCCAAGCCATAGGTCATCTAGGTTAACCCAATTGACCCAAATCACCTTTATATGATCTCAATTCCTTCCAAAGCTTATTGGCTCAATCCCATACCTCCATTGGGTTCAGTGGGTAAAACCCGACCTATTTTGCCCAGACTCATGCCCTGGGTCAATCTGGTTGACCAGGTCAACCTAGGTTGACCCAGTTGACCCAAATTATCTTTATTTGATCTCAATTCCTTCCAAAGCTTCTTGGCTCAATTTGATACCTCCATTGGGTTAAGTGGGTCAAACCTGACCTGTTTGGCCCAAACCCATGCCCGTGGTCAATCTGGTTAACCAGGTCAACCTAGGTTGACCTGATTAGCCTAAAATGAGCCTAATTCAAATCCAAACCCATTCCAAGGCCTCTTAGGCTCAACCCCTTATGCCTTGGACTTAATTGACCAGGTTGACCAGGTCAATCAGTTACTTGGTCAACCCAAGCCTTAATTAGGTCAAATCAATCTAATTAAGTCAATTTAAACCCATTGAATGCATTAAATACCTTTCCTATTGTTCCCTTGGCTCAAATCTTGGCCAAATCAGCTTCCCTCTCTCCTAATTAACCCTAAATTTGATCTAGGCCATTGATCAAGAGCCTAAGTCTATAAATAAGAATTTTAGGGTTCATGATATGGACTTTTTGCTCAAACTTTCTCCTTAAGTACTCCCAAGCTGAGATACTTGGTGTGTGAGCTCTCCCTATCCCACTCCACCTTTTATAGGCCAAACCTGCTGCTAATATCATGGCGACAGCAAGATCTCCTACGAACCGAGGCCAAATAGCTTCCAAAGTGAATTATCATCGATTCACTGCATTTTGAAATGTGGTTTCTTCTACAAATAGGAGCGTGGATAGTCTACATGTGCAACAAGCCTTTAAAAATTCTTTAAGGTAGTGACATATTACGCCATATTTTAGTCGTTACATGGAAGTTCATAAATAAATAAAAAATAAAATAGGAACTATATGGCAAGTAAATGCATTTAAATTAGATAAATTAGTTGAATAAAACATAAATAATTATTGGTACGTAATAAAAAATTGGCTTGATCGAGCATGAATATCTATGCATTCTAAATCAAAAATTTCAATAATTAAATTCAAAATCATCCAAACTCCCATTTTCATAAACGTATAGTCAAACTAAACATCATAATGAGATGAGTCCATTAACATCAAAAGTGAATCAATACAGACGATGTGATGAAATGTTTCGAATTTTAGTTATATTTATAAAGCATGTCACTCTAAAAAATTTATAAATAGGCTCCAACTCTTTACATGAAGGGGAACTTGGATCTTGGCTTGAGATTTAAGTTAGCATAGAGACTTGAAAAACCTCCAAGCTCACCATATGTATTTCCATCCCCCGACTGATGCTGTGGGACCATCAGCCAACTAATGTTGTCAGACTAGGGGCATCACAAAATGATCCGACGCGAAATTGAACGAAAAAAATTCAGGTTTGAGTTGACTCGTTTAATAAATTGGTCATGCCAATTTCAGGTTAGCTTTATAACCTGCTTTTACACCCTTAGGTAAGACCATCTAACTACCACAGTCAAACCACTCAATCACCACCATAGTCATCTAACTACTATCGCCTAACTACGATCATTCTATCAACTTCGCCCAACTTCAATCCTTTGACCACTGTCCCCTAACTTTGGTCCATCCACCTTAGTCACCTTACTATATGCAATCCCTTGACCAATATCGATCGACTAAAGTTCTCTAACTTCTGTCACACGAGTACAATCATCTGACCACTATCAATCGACTACAGTCCTCCAATCATTTTTGCCTAACTACTATCCTTTAACCAAAGTTGACCAACTATGGTCTCCCAACCACCTTGGCCGGACTATTGTCTTATGATCACCATTTTCTTTCGGTGATCTTTCAATTAACTCTGATTACTCAACCACACTTCTCTCATCATGATCGTTTAACTATGATCCTCCAATTACTATCACTCAACCATGCTACTTGGCTTTGTTGCCTAGTATGTGTTCTTTACGCCACTTCGCTTGTCACACTCGGTCAATGTCAACATGAGCGGTTCACTAGTTTGTTCTTCACCCCTGTTGGGGGTTCGTTTGTTAACCTTGATTTCATCAAACTCTTGGGTGATGAGGGGTTGAAATGGTCAAATTAACAAAGCCATACCCCAAGACCTCTCCCATTCAATCTAGTGGGTCAAACCAAGTCTGCTGAGCCCAAACCCAAGCCTTAGGTCATTCAGGTTGACTCAATTGACCTAAATCACCTTTATTTGATCTCAATTCCTTCCAAAGCTTCTTGGATCAATCCCATTCCTCCATTGGGTTCAGTGGGTCAAACCCGACCTGTTTGTCCAGACCCATGCCAGGGGTCAATCTGGTTGACCAGGTTAACCTAGGTTGACCCGATTAGCCTAAAATGAGCCTAATTCAAATCCAAACCCATTCCAAGGCCTCTTAGGCTCAACACCTTATCCCAAGGACTTAATTGACCAGGTTGACCAGGTCAACCAATTACTTGGTCAACCCAAGCCTTAATTGGGTCAAATCAATCTAATTAAGTCAATTTAAACCCATTGAATGCATTAAATACCTTTCCTATTGTTCCCTTGGCTCAAATCTTGGCCAAATCAGCTTCCCTCCCTCCTAATTAACCCTAAATTCGATCTAGGCCATTGATCAAGAGCCTAAGTCTATAAATAGGGATTTTAGGGTTCATGATATGAACTTTTTGCTCATACTTTCTCCCTAAGTACTCCCAAGCTAAGATACTTGGTTTGTGAGCTCTCTCTATCCCACTCCACCTTTTCCAGGCCAAACCTGCCGCTAAGACCATGCCGATAGCGAGATCTCCTACTAACTGAGGCCAAATAGCTTCCAAAGTGAATTGTCATCGATTCACTGCATTTTGAAATGCGATTTCTTCTACAAATAGGAGCGTGGACAGTCAACATGTGCAACAAGCCTTTAAATGGGTCAAACCATATACACACCAAGGTGAAATCCCTAACCTTAGTCTAGGACACTTAGGGTTAAATAGTTTTTCACACAGTGGTTTTCAGACCGCAAAAATGGTACCCCATTAATGCTCTTAACATAGGCTATCTGTGTTTAAAATTTTATGAAGTCTGATTGAGTATATCGAGCAAACGATCAAGAATATCCTTTCTAGGTCTTATTCATGATGTGCATCAAAGGCACGTTTTCTGGATCGTTGATCGCTTGATTAACAGTCCGGATTAAGTTGAAACATGATCCATTCTAACCGCACGGTCTACTCGGTCATCCATATTTCAGTCCGACTTAATCCCGGTCGTCCAATCTAAACCGCGAGATATCAAACGGCCCCCATCTTGTGTCTACGTGCATAAGTCATTTACACGTGGGCCCATCACCGAGATAATCATCGGGTGATCATTACGGATTCCCGCAATCATTATCAATCATTGGCAGCCGCCGCACACAATTTGACTAGCAATTACCGCCTCGCCACATGGCCCACCGAGTCGCCACAGCCAGATTAAATGTTTTAATTGATTTTGATTATTTTTAAATATATTTTTAATTTGATTTCTTTAGATAATTATTTAAAATTATTTTTAAAATCCAAAAATTATGTATTATATATCAAAATATTCAAAATTTAATTTACTTCAATTTAAAATTAAAATTATATTAAAAATTTTTATATATCTTAAATTATTTTAAAAATAATTTTTTAACTATTTGATTAATATTTAAAATAATATTATATTAAATATTATTTTAAATTTAACACTTTATATTAAATACTTTAAGTAACTGACAAACTATTTTAAAATCTAATAATTTAAAATATTTTATTTTATGATATATTTTTTATTTTTAAATAAATTTTAATTATTTATATCATTTAAATATAAATTTAATGTTTATTAATTTTAATTAATTTTATAATAATTAAAAAATATTCTTATTTTATCTTTAAAAATCAGAGATTATTTTAAATTATTTAGTTTTAAAACAATGTTTAATATTAATAATTTAAGTAATTTTTAATTAGCTAAATAGTTTAATGCTTAAATATTTAAATAATTATTAATTAAAATTCAAAATATTTTCTAATAATTTTATAATTATTAAATTTTAATTATTTTAAATTTTAGAGACTTTAATATTTAATTTAATATAATTTAATAATTATTTTTTAATATTAAATTACTTTAAAATTAATTTTTAATTATTTTAAATTTTAATAATCATATTCAATTCATTTTAAATGAGAAAATATGTATAATAGCTTGAATATTTTAAAAACTTATGTGCTTTTATTTAAAATTATTTGCAGATATCAAATTATATTTATGAATTATTTTTCTATTATTTAATTATTTTTATTTCTTTATATTATATAAATAAATAAAATTTTAAATATTTTCAAATAAAAAATTATTTTGAAATTATTTTTTAAACCTCGCTTGGGTGACCAATGAATCTCTTGTATATTTATGTATCTATATACATTAAACTAGTTTTAATTACTTTATTTTTTAACCTTATATATATATATATATATATATATATATATATATATATATATATATATATATATATATATATATATATATATATATATATTATTTTAAAAGTGTATATATGTTAAATCCCCTAATTTTTGGAGATACACTTTATAAAATTTTATACTTGGATTGTGTTGTTGAATAACATTCATGGGAGGGAGATTAGTTAGTGACTGAGCTCTAATCATCCACTAATTCAATCATTAATCATGCTTAATTACTTATTTTGTCTTCTTTCTCATGTGTAGGACGTAAGAGCACTTAGTTTAGGCTCTCCTAGATCTAACGACATGGTGTGCTTTATTTAATGCATTTTTCTTTATGTTACCCTAAGGGCTATTTTTGAACACTAGATTCAAACCTATTTAACATAGCGATATCCTAAGGACAATAATTTAAGACCCGTTAACTAAACTTAAAAAATTCTAGGAGCTAGAGTACACCTCTGATTGATATAAAACTTGGTACATTTAGACTTAGTTACATCCTAAACCTCCCCCAATTTTCTAAAAAATTTAAGCAGCCTTCAAACCCCTTAATTAACAAACCCTAATTATTAAGCCCCAATAAATTAAAAAAATTCTAATAAATTCAAATAATATATAAAAATTACCCTTAGGATATCAAACTCTTTAGAATTTAGTCTTTAATCTCAAAAAATTATAATCCCCCTAATTGGTTTTCAATCTAAACTTTAATTAAATTTTGATTAAAAATTAATGTTTTAATTAAATGAAAAAAAATAAAAATTATTAAAATTTTTCCAAACATTTGGGAATACCTCTTTGGGTGATTTATGACCTTTGGGGGTGATTCCAAATAGTTTAGAGTTGATTTGGATCAAAACCCCTAAAATATCCTTTATTAAACAATTTCTATAATCCATTAAATATTTAAACTTTGAAAATTCATAAATGATTTCAGAAAAATACAAATTTGGCAAACTAAGAGGAATTCAACTCTAATTTAAATATAGTATTTATTAAAAATATTAGGGTTCCAGAAATTAACTTAAATTTAAAAGTTAACTCTCTAGTCAGCCGTAATTCATTAACTAGAGTCCGAAACTTTTAAAATTTATAACTTTGTCTAAAATACTCCAAATCCAGCAAATTAAAAGTCTAATTACTCCTTGTAAGGTATAATATTTAATAAAAATGCTGAAACCGCTAAATCTAACATATTTCTAAAAGTGGTCTTTTGGACCCTCTTAACTTAGCGGTTAAGATGACCCGGACCTTCTAAAATCCACTAACTTAACTTAAACTTCAAAGAATATTACCTTAAGCATTAAAATGGATCAACCAACTTAATTAACTAAAATAGATTCTAATACACTAATATTTGAAACTATAATCAAAGCTTCCTTTTTTGCCCTTCAACCAATCGGATCAAAAGCAACTTGAATTAATTGCTTAACATAGGACCTATCCAAAGCCACAAAGTCTACTATACACATATATAATTATTTATTAGGGCACCAATTCTAGCTCTAAGTTATATCAGTGCCTTATTTTTTTTATTTTTATCATGTGGCATTCTTGCATGTGACACGTGTACTGATTGATTTGATTAGTTATGATTGTTTATTTTATTACTAAACTTTATTTATGATGTGATGTGCATGATATATTACTTATAGGTTAGGGACAATCTTGATACTGATGTTATTTTTTGCAGGTATTCATGCTCATGCTGCGCTAAAATAAAGGGTCTAAAAATAAATAATAGTTATATAAATATTTGCCCCTAAATAAATAAGAGTATGACCAAGTGTGATTAGCAATGTGTATTTTATTTCTATATATAACTGCTTTGAATTTTATATTTAACTGCTTAGAATAACCAAGCATAATAGTCTAGATTTTTCTCTTTCAATGATTTAATTTATAATATAATTGAGTTGTGAAGGTCTTTAAAAGTAAGAAATTTCAAACACCAAGTACCCAAAGGGAAAAAGAAAGGTTCTTCATAGGGATTTTTTTTTCTTTTGGGTATCCTTATGAAGGATGAATCCTAAAAAGTCCGAAGAATATGATCCGAGGAAGTTGAACACCATATAAAGACTTGAAGATGAAAATCCTTACTTTTAAGGCTTGTGTCAATCAGTAAGATTAGAATCCATATTATTGTCAATGGGGTCTGGCCACTATTATTTTTCTGCTGACCCTAGGTTGTACTACATATGAAACTTGTCATAGACTTTTCTTTTTTTACTTTGCTGGTTTTATTTATATTGATATGTTTATTATTATTTTTGTCATTCAAATTGCCTACTTTTTTTAAGTTTCTTTCTTGCATGTGTGCGGCCTGATTTTGCTAGGCTCTCTAAGGACTAAAATTTTTATACTCATAATTAAAATTTAATATTTTAAGAATTAAATCATAGAAACTTAATAATATAGAGAAAAGCTGAAATCGTCCGGGTTCACATACATATTAATTTATTTTCTCTCTCCTTCTTTAAGACACTTCCCCGCCTGTGGGTAGAGTCCAAATAATCTGATCTATGAGGATTAGGTGTTAGATCTGAGGATATCTTGTCTTTTCTAAAAAAATATTTTATAAGCCTTTTTAATTTTCAAGCATTCATGATTTGGAGACCTTCAACTAGCATGCATTGTATTAGAAACTAATTAAATTAAAATTTTAATTACATTAGTTTTAAAAGCATTATACCCTGTATAAGTATAAGGCCTTAAAGGATAATGTTATAAAAATTAATAGGATTGGAGATAGAATTATAGCTTTAAAGATTGTTGTTGATGATAAGATTTTTAATATTATAAGTGCTTATACTCCTCAAGTAGGTTTGGATATGAGTTCTAAATTAAATTTTTGGAATGACTTAGAAGAATTAATACAAAAGATACCTCTTGAAAAAGAGTTTTTATTGGAGGAGATTTAAATAGACATGTTGGCAGAGAGGTAGATGATTTTAAAAGCATTCATGATGGACATGGATTTGGAACGACGAATGAAGGTGGCAAGACCATATTGGATTTTTGTTTAGCTTGTGATTTTTCAATTGCTAATACCTTATTTAAGAAAAAGAATGAGCATCTCATCACTTATAAAAATGGATATAGTACAACACAGATAGACTATTTTTTTTATTAGAAAACTAAATCGTTTAGATTGCAAATATTGTAAAGTCATACCAAGTGAAAATTTATGTACCCAACATCGATTATTAGTTTTGGACTTTAAGATAAAGGGGCATAAAGTAAAAAAATAAAGTAAAATTATTTTCTAGGATTAGATGGGGGCATTTAAAGAATATTAACAAAAATATTTTTAGAAGTAAGATTTTAGATCTTAAGATTTTGTCTGTGCATGAGGATGCTAATATTATGTGGAAAAAAGTGGCTAGTGATATTAAGAATATTACAAAAGATATCCTTGGAGAATCAAAGGGAAAGCTCGTAATAGTAAAAGTAGTTGGTGGTGGAATCTAAATGTGCAAGAAAAGATTAAAAATAAGAAGCTTTGTTATAAAAATTGATTTAATTTTAAAAATTCTGATAATTGAGAAATATATAAGTGGCTCGTAAGAATGCTAAGAAAGCAGTATACGATGCAAAGACATTAGCTTTTAGTGATTTATATAATAGATTAGATATTAAAGAGGGAGAAAGATATATGTATAAGATAGCCAAACAAAGAGATAGGAGTAGTAAGGATTTAGATCAAGTGAAGTGTATTAAAGATGAAGATCAAAAAATACTTTTTTTAGAAGATGATATTCAACAAAGATGGATGAGATATTTTGCTAAACTTTTTAATGAAGATTGTGAAAATAAGATTGACTATAGTGACCTTAGCACCCTAAATGAAAATAAAAAGTTCTATTTTTATCGGCGTATTAGTAAAACTGAAGTTAGAGAGGCTTTAAAAAAATGATCGGTGGAAAAGCTGTTGGACCTGATGATATTCCAATAGAGGTGTGGAAATGCTTAGGAGATGAAGGAATTTCACGGCTTACTAAACTTTTTAATACTAGTTTGAAGACTAAAAAGATGCCAGATGAGTGGAGAATGAGTGTGTTAATTCCTATTTTTAAGAATAATGGTGATGCATAAGATTGTGCGAATTATAGAGGTATTAAGTTAATGTGTCATACTTTAAAACTATGGGAGCGACTTATGGAGCATAGGTTGCGGCATGATACTAATGTTTCTCAAAATCAATTTGGATTCATGCCGGGTAGGTCGACTATGGAAGCCATACATTTATTAAGAGGTTTGATGGAGAAATATAGAGAAAATAAGGAGGATCCACATATGATATTTATTGATTTAGAAAAAGCATATGATAAAGTTCCAAGAGAAGTGCTATGGAGAGTTCTTGAAAAGAAAGGAGTCAATAATGCTTATATTCAAATCATTAAAGATATGTATGCAGGAGGTATTACTTGTGTTCAAACACAAGGTGGATTGACCAAGTATTTCCTTATTTCGATTGGGTTACATCAAGGATCAGCCTTAAGCCCATATCTTTTTTCTTTAGTCATGGATGTTCTCACTAGACATTTGCAAGAGGATGTACCTTGGTGTATTGTTTTTGCTGATGATATTCTTTTTGTTGATAAGACTAGAGAGGGAGTTGAAGGTAAACTTGAATTATGGAGGTCAACCTTAGAGTCTAAAGGTTTTTGCTTAAGTAGATCTAAAACAGAATATATAGAGTGTAATTTTAGTAGTAATAGACCTAGTGAGGGGATTGTGACTTTGGGCGATCAAGTCAATTAATAAGAGTACACGTTTTAGATATCTTGGATCTATTGTTCAGAGTGATGGTGAAATAGATGGGGATATTATCAGCAAAATTCAAGTTGGATGGTTAAAGTGGAGATATGCATCGAGCTTGTTATGTGATAGAAATGTACCCCTCAAACTTAAGGGAAATTTCTATAAGATGGTAGTGAGGCCTGCAATGCTTTATGGTGCTGAATGTTGGCCATTAAAAGAGAAGCATAATACTAAGTTAAGTGTGGCAGAGATGAGGATGCTCAGGTGGATGAGTGGCTTTACCCTTAGAGATAGGATACGAAATGGGCATATACGTGAAAAGGTTGGAGTAGCTCCAGTAGAAGATAAGATTAGAGAGAGTCGCCTTAGAAGGTTTGGTCACATAAAACAGCGGCCTTCTGATGACCCGGTTAGGAGAGTAGAGGTATTAGATTTGACTTATGTTAAGAAAGATAAGGGTAAACCTAGAAAGACTTGGTTAGAAAATATTACGAATGACCTTTCTTTATTAGATTTAAACGAGAATTTTACTTTTAATAGGACACAATGGAGAAAAAGGATTCATGTAGCCGACCCCACGTAGTGGGATAAAGGCTTGATGTTGTTGTTGTTATTGTTGTTGGGTGCGTTGGCGAGAGTAGCTATCCTCAATGGTTAATCATATGTACGATCTTATCTACCCTTCCATTGGCCTACTTGCAAAGAGCGCAAAGGCCTGCAATCATCTCATCCACAGGATGGTGCGGTCATATACCCTTTGCATTCTGTCCCCGCTGAGTGTACCGTTTCGGAGGTCCACACCTTGTATTATAAGTGATGATAACATAATTAAAAAATGGTTAGTTATAAGAAAATAAGTATAAATTAAAATATTAATAATTTTTTTATTAAAAATAAATATTAATATTCAATTAGGCATTAAGGATTTGTTTGGGTGGTTACAATTTTTATAAATATGCATATAAAGTTGCTATGGAGAAAGTATTTTTTTTAATGATATAGAAAACAACTTCTTAGCAAAATTTTTTCTAAAAGCCATGAAAAATAGTGATCAAATAAAAACTATAGTTGTTATCTTAAAATAAAAATAGAAAGAAAGTTGTCATAAATGAAGCCTAAATAAAATGTATAGTTATCTCATTGATTGACTCATCTAGATCTTGAGCTAGTTAATTTGGCTGATGCCAAAAGAAAAAAATCTACATTTTAACTAGTGTATCTCTTCATGTTGAAATTTTAGCCATGTTATCAATGTATTTATTGTATATCTTCATATTGAAAAAAATCAAGTTAGAATTTAAAATTTAAGCAACAACTTATATGACCATTATCAAATAAATTAGTAATCACTCAGCCCTTATGCCCTCAATGAAAATTACTCTTTTTATTTTAATTAAAGTGGGCTTTGACATTGAGAAAAAGGAAAAAGATACCCTTCATGTAAGGGGATGAAAGGCATGTTTAGCTCCACCCTCTCAAAAGGCCAACCAAGAAAGAAAAGAAAGATGGCACCCTTCAAGTAAGGGGGTGAAAGGCATGTTTAGCTCCACCCTAGCTTCCAAAAGGCCAACCAAGAAAGAAGAGGAAGAAGAAACCTTCCACGACTTTTTTAATTGAGTGCTCCTTCAAAAGAGGTTGTGATCAATAAGATCTCCAAAGACTCTTATTAAGATAATAATTTTATCCAAAAATAATAACTATCGGGGGCATAAATTTGTAGTCATAAAAATATCTTTAACTTTTGTCATTCATATTTAGAACTAATATGATGCAGTGTAGTCACATGTTAAGGCTGGAGGGAGCTCAGATTACCGCCACTTTCCTCCTTGTTTCTGCTCCCACTACTTACCTATATCATTTTTACCTTTCTTTATATTAGTTGCAGCAATATAGCTAAGCTCTTGCCTTACTATTAGTAGTAATCTGATAGCACAATAGGAATACTTATCTGATTAGAAGAACTAATGGAAAAGATAGAAGAAAAAAATATTATCTACCAATTCTCTGTGATTTCTTGTAGTCTCCGGTGGCTTTATTTTCTACAAGTTCTCCGATCAAGTGTCGCACCATATTTGATATCATAGCCTGTAGCGGGGGCAAACACCAATGGTAGAGAGCAGTTAAAGAGCAACTTCTGATGACGATCGAAGCTTAGAGGCCCTTTGGGCCTCTCAAATTGATATTTCAAACATGTAGTTGAACTTAGATCTAATTTCATCCATTTCCAGGTAAACATCACAAAGGATATCCAAACTTTATTCCTCAACAATGACACTGTACAGAATGCAAGGTGAGCCCCACCAATAGCAACGACTCAAACTAACAGGGAAGGGGAGCAAGGCAGAAGAAGGAATTCATCCCCTTTGGTGAAACTTTTCGACTCGAAAGGTGAGGAAGAATTAACTCTTCCATTTCAACAATCAGATTTGGATAATGAGGAGTATGAGTACCCAAATGATGTTTGGCAATGGAGAGGCAGAAACTAGAGGTATCAAAGTGAGTTACGTGTCAAATTAGACCTCCCATTTTTTGAAGGATGGTTACATATTGAGGGTTATTTGGATTGGGAAAGAGGCATTGAAACCTTCTTTGAGTATATGGAAATACTGCCTGACAAGCAGATTAAGTATGTGGCATGTAGACTCAAACGCAGTGCTAGCGCTTGGTGGATGCAAATCCTACAAGGCTGACGTAGAGAAGGGAATGAGATGTTAGAGGTTAGTTCAGAATGAAGCAAATAATGAGGGGACACTTCCTCCCTAGTGATTACGACCAATTTTTGTATCCAAAATACCAACACTATGTTTAAGGTGGTCAGACTCTTAGCGAGTAAACTGAGGAATTTTACTAGGTGAGTGTACTAAATAATCGGAATGAATCTAGTAATTAATTGGTTGCACGCTACATTGATGGATTGAAGGATGCCATCCAAGATAAATTGGAGCTCAATTTAGTTTGGACCCTATTTTAAGTTGTTAACTTTGCCCTTAAGGTTGAGCTTCAATTAGACAGACACTATCATAATTTTACACCTAAACGACAACCATTGGAACAACACCTTGACACCCTCACACCTAGCGGAATTACTCCCAAAATGAAACCAACTCCACAACATTCAGCAACTGGGTTGACACCTGTAGTGGAAATAAGGCCTCCTCTAAAGCCAAGGCTAGTGGCTAAGGAAAATCCTTATTCAATACCTATAATGTCGAAGTGTTTTCGTTGTTTTCAGCCCAGGCATAAATCAAATGAGTGTCCTACTATACCTCAAATTCAGATTATTGGCAGAGAATATGAAGCTGTGGAAAATGAACCCATTGAAGAGGAAGAGCTTGAAACCGAAGATATTGCCACTGGTGATGGAGAGCATGTTGTTTATGTTTTAGAGAAACGTCTATCAGCTCCTCGCCAACCTGTTAATTCGCAAAGCAATGCGATCTTCCACACCCGATGTACCATCAATGGGAAGGTTTATAAACTCCTTTTGATAACGGGTGTACTGAAAATGGGGTGTCATGCTCCTTAGTATAGGCCCTACAGTTAAAGACCACCAAGAATCCACAGCCATACAAGATTAGTTCGGTTAAAAAAAGGGGGTAGAGATTCTCGTAACTTAAATGTGTCGAGTTACTTTCTACATTGGGAAGCAATACAGTTGCGAGGTCCTCTACGATGTTCTTGACATGGATATTTGTCATGTCATTTTGGGAAGATTATGGCAATATGATAGTGGGGCCATGTACGATTGTTGACAAAACACTTATGCCTTTGAGTGAAAAGGAAGGTGGCTAAGGCCGTAATTGAATGATATTGTTACCACTGACAAAGATATTTTCCAACTAGTGAATGGGGTGGCCTTGCTAGCTTAAAAAGGAAATGCATCCCTTTATGCCTTGGTAGCCACAAAAATCCAGAAATCCAGTACTGCCAGTTTAGTGCCAAATGAAATTAAAATTCTATTACAATAATTTGAAGATATCATATGTGATGCCCTAGAATCTAAATAAAGAGAATTATTCTTTTATCCTTTAAATAAATAATGACCATAATTATCTAATATCATCTATTAGTAATAAATAGTATAATAGATTCTATAATTTAAAATATCAATGTACACATCTATATTCATTCTAAAAAATAATATACATTACTCATGATCTATACAATCAAATCATAACTATTATATCTTGAGTATACAAAAAAATTAAAAGAAATAAAACCTTAAGAATCTTGACTAGCCTCACACTCCTGCTCCCCTATCCTGACATGAAATTATTTAATAACTTACAATGAGCTTAAAAAGCCCAACAAGTCACTAAAATATGTAACTTAAATCAAAACACGATAAATGAGCAATATGCATATCTAAAGTCAAATCATAGCAGTTGTATCCATATGCTCATTGAATCAATACTAAATCAGTAAATTTCAAATAGAGTAGTAGTAGAATCTATATATAATAAAATACTACGATATAGAAGCTATTAAAGTTGTAAACCAGTATGAGTATAAGAGCAATAAAATAATTATCATATCAATAATACCAATCAGTGTATAAATCATATAAAATATTAAATCAAAAATTGATAAAGACTATCAAAATAAAATCAATAAAATAATATAATATATAAATATACATAAGCTATACAGGCATTCTATATCATGTGCTCAGTATATCATATGCTTACTGTATCAGTAGTATCAAATAGTATCAATATCTAAATTGGTAACAATAATAATCTATTGGTAGGAACAGTAGAATAATGCAGAATAAATCTGTACAAGAATAAGAATAATGCATTAAATTGGTAACAATAGTCATCTATGTGGTAATAATAAATATGTACAAGAATAAGAATAATGCATTAAAAATATGCATTTTAGTAGTTATATTAAATAAGTAATAAGTCATGGCTATCACAATGTTTTCAATATTATATCTGTATTAGTGATTCGTTGACTTAGTAAATACAATCGTCACTCTATGCCTGTCAGCACAGTAATCATCTTCTCATAACTCCCAATCAATATCATGTGAATAAGTAGAGGATAACACCAAGCCATATTATTTAAAGGAAAGCCCGTCGGTCCACCATCGTTTAGAGGTCAATCAGTCTTCAATTAACGGGTCAACCAAGCTTTACTTGTTTTTTACACACAGTAGTATCACAGTACTATAATAATAATTTTAATCACATATAAACATTCATTTTCAATGCATTGTAATAAATAAAATAAAATTTAGCTTAATTAAGAAGATATCAAAATGACATAATGGTAGATAATAAAGTATCCTATTAGGAAAAAATACATAATTTTATAAAATTATCCTAATACTATGAATTATATAAAATATTATTTTAAGACTTTTATTGTACCACACAACTATTTTTAAAAGTCAAAATAAATTTTTGAGTAGACAAAAATTACTATATTTTCAAAATCACCCATTAAAAATATCAAATAAATATTTAAAATGCTAATAATTATAATCTCTATAACATACCAAAAATTGCGTGGAGAAAATTTTACCAATACAAAATTATTTGCTTTTTTCGATAACAGAAATACAAATTTGATCAGAAAATACCAAAAATATAAAATCTTTGAAATAAGAAATAAGGTAAATGTTCCTTACAACAAGACAAGTAAATTTAACAATAGGCCCGACAGACAAAAATCGCACCGCAGCCTTCAAATTTAGGTTTTCTTTTTCTCTCTCCTCACATTTCTCTCATTTACTCTCTAAAACATCTCTGTTGCCGAACTTAAGAAGAGGAAAATGATTTAATGATTTGAAAAGATAATGTATTGAGATATTTTGAATAAAATAATAATTTAATATTATATTATATTATTTTTTTTAAATTTATTTATTGTAAAATTTAAATAAATCATTTTAGGAATTCAAAAAATTATAGAAAAAAAATTAATAAAATAAAACATTTCATTAATAAAATATCAATAAAATCAATTTGCAAAACAAACGCCTTATATTTTCGAAATCCTTACTTGAACTAACTTGTACCAAATTCTTAACGATTTTCTCTGGTGCCGACAAATTGCAAAAAATTCATGCAAAGTAAAATACTACGATTAAAACACTATGGAAAAGAAGGATTGCAATTTGGAGTTATAATGACTCCAGAAAAAATTGTCTAAGTCAAAATACGGGCTTTTACATCATGCCCGAGGAGTTTCCGCCTTGACTGTTGCCTCTGAGAGTAATGCAACACCAAATAGACTTGACTATGGGAGTTAATCTATCAAATTTATCCCACTATAGAATGAGACCTAAGGAGCATGAAATCTTACAAGAAATGGTGTAAGATTACTATTGGATAAAAAGCTCATCCAACTGAGCCTCAGTCCTTGGGTCGTCCCAGTCTTGCTAGTGTTGAAGAAAGATAACAAATGGAGGATGTGAATCGATAGTAGGGCTATTAAGAAAATTACCACCAAATTTTGCTTTCTTGTACCAAGGTTAAAAGACCTGTTAGACAAGTTGGCTGGCTCCAAATATTTCTCCAAGTAGTCCTTCGTCGGAGTGGATACCATCAAATTAGAATTCACCTGAGAGATGAGTGGAAGATGGCTTTCAAGACACGATAAGAATTATATGAATGGAGGATCTTTCCTTTTGGGCTTTGCAATACCCCCTCCACCTTCACACGACTAATGAATGAGGTACTTAAAGATCATCTTAATAAAGTCTGTGTGGTTTTTTTTTTGTCATCTTAGTTTTTAGCAAATCGCTTCCAGAGAACCAATATCACCTCACTTTGGTCTTAAACTCCCTACAATCTTATCAGACCTATTTAAATAGAGCGAAGTGTGAGTTTTTCACTATCTAGGTGTACTTTCTTATAATGGTTGTAGGGATAACCACCGATCCTAGTAAGGTATAAGCTGCCCATCTAAGTGGTTCAATCCCTATTCTCTATTCGATGTTTGAAGCATTCATGGCCTTGCCAATTTTTATAGACGATTCATCCGAGGGTTCAACATCATTATGGCACTGATAACTGACTATTTAAAAGAGAAACAATTCTCTTGGAACGATGAAAGGCAGCGAAGTTGGGAAGCCTCAAGAACACCAAGAGTTTTGTACCGATCCTTGCCTTGCCAAAATTTAAATTACCTTTTCAGGTAGAGTCAGATACCTCTGCTGTGGGAATCAGAGTAGTTTTGTCTCAACAAGGCAAGCTAATTGAATTCTTTAGTGAGAAACTTAGTTTGGCAAGGCAAAGGTGGATCGTCCACGAACAAGAATTGAACGCCTTGGTGCGGGCTTTGAAATATTTGGAACATTATCTTCTCCACCAAGACTTTGTATTGTGCAGCGATCACGGAGCCTTGCAATTCATAAATAGCCAGAAAAATATTAACCCGATGTTTGCTTAGTGGGTCTTATTCATACATAAATTTACATTTGTTTTAAATCACAAGTCAGGAAGTCAAAATCGTGTAGTCGATGCCCTTAGCCGAAGAACGATACTTGTAACTCAGTTGCAAATTGAAATTGTTCAATTGGAATGTTTGCAGGAATTATATCCCTTTGATCCATATTTTGCTGACATATGACAGCAATGTTAAGTTGGCCAAACCACAACAGATTACTCACTTCGTCATTGGTATTTGTTCAAGGGAAACTCCTTGTGCATACCTCATCATTATGGGTAGCTCATTTAAGAAGTCCATGCGGGTGGGCTGGCTACCCATTTAGGGAGAGAAAAAACTTTAAACCAGTTTTAGAAAAGGTTCTTTGGCCAAGGCTGCATCGAGATGTATCCTGCCTCATTGAACGCTACTCCATTTGTGAGGAATATAAAGGAAATCAACATAACACATGATTATGTACTCCTTTGCTAGTGTCGGTCACCATTTGGGAGGACATTAGCATTGATTTTGTCTTGGGTCTGCCTAGAACTAGGAAAGGAGCATATTTTGTCATTGATGTTGCAGATCAGTTTTCTAAAATGACGCATTTTATTCCATGTAAAAAAACCTTTGATGATGTTAATGTTGCCCGACTGTTCTTTCAAGAAGTGGTTTAATGACATGGGCTACCCCGTAGTATCACTTTCGACAAAGACGTTAAATTCATAAGTCATTTTTGGAGGAAATTATGGAAGCATCTCCATACGTCTATCAATATTTGTTATGCATATCATCCGTAGTCTGATGGTCAGACAGAAGTGGTTAATCGTATGATGGGCAACATGCTTCGGTGCCTAGTACAATGCCACCTGAAGTAATGGGAAGAAGTCCTAGGCCATGTCGAGTTCGCATACAACTCAATGACCAACCGATTTACCGAAAAGTGCCTGTTTGGTGTCGTCCACACTAAGAGCCCGAATAATATATTCGACATTGTTGTTTTTCCAAAATGTTCGAATAAAATTGCAGCTTAGTTAACAAAACACTACCAAGCAGTTTTAAATGAAGTTAAAGCTCAATTAACTGCTTCAAATGCCCAATATAAGGAAGCTGTTGATTTGCACATGAAGCATAAAGTTTTCTAGCCGGGGGAACTTGTCATGGTTTGCCTCAGGAAAGAGTGATTCCCTATTGACACTTACTCAAAACTAAGCCCATGGAAGTTCAGCACTGTCACTGTTCTCAAACGAATAAATGATAACGCATATGCCGTTGAACTCCCAGACCATATCCACAGCTCCGCCACCTTCAATGTTGCAGACCTTTCCACTTACCATCCAACAGATGAACTTACAGGATCAAACATTCAAGAGGACTCAGAAATTTCTACGGCCGGAGGGAGCTGATGCAGTGCAGTCACACATTAAAACGGGAGATAGCTCAGATTACCGCAACTTTCTTCCTTGTTTATGCTCCCAAATTTCTACCTTTCTTTATATTAGCTGCAGCAATATAGCTGAGCTCTTGTCTTACTATTAGTAGCAATCAGATAACACAATAGGAATACTTATATAACTAGAAGAACAAATGGAGAAGAGAAGAAAAAAATATTATCTACCAATTCTCTATGTTTTCTTGTAGCCTCCGATGGCTTTGCTTTTTGCAGGATCTCCGATCAGATGTCACACCAAAATACTTATAATTTAGGCGAAATTTTTAAAAGGAGCAAAGTTAATAAATGTATTAGGATTAGGAGCATGAAATTAATTAAATTTAAAAAGGAGCAGAAATGCGATCATGCATTGCGTTTTCTGAAGAAAACGCAAAGCAAGCCTGCGTTTTGTAAGAAAATGCAAAGATGCATTCCGTTTTCATATATTATTTAATAATATTAAATATTAAAGTTATATATTTATATGTTTAATAAATAATTTTAAATCACAATCTGAAATTAACAGTAATTAATTATTTAATTATTTAATTAATAATTTCATTAAATATAGAAACATTAAAATTTAACAGAATAATTCTATGTGCTGTACAAAAATTAAGATCAAATTGACACAGTTTTTTGTTGCAATGTTTTATATGTGATGTACAAAATTTAAGATCAAATTGATCATTAAAAAAATTCAGTAAAATATTTTGCATTAGATGAAAAATAAATCTATTGTTAATAATTAGAGAAAATATATTGCATGATCTAACTGGTGCAATTTATTAACAATTAATGGTTTATTTTAAGATATTATTAGAGGGAGATAGATAGGGGTCGAGTTAAGACGTTGTGGTTTCGAGCAATAATAAAAAAGAGAGAACAAATTTTGTGGAGAATAATAAAATATAACTTTGATTTGTAAAATATATTAAACTTAAATATTAAATTTATAAATAAAAATCTTCTATAATAGGTAAGAGAGGGACAGGAAGCCCAATTAAAAATAAATTTTGTAAGGACTAATTTGAAGAGAAAAATATTGATATGGTAATAATTAAAAGAATATTTTTTAAAATAGTATATTACATTAAAAATAAATATAAAAATATATATATTTCTTTTTATGTTGAGAGAGATTTTAATATAATTAGATATTTATACTTATTTAATATAATTATTCATTTTAGAGAGGTAGAGAGAGTAAGAGATAAGGAAGAAAGAGTTAAATAGGTGGAGAGGTTGAGAGAGATTGAGAGAGGGAGATAGAGTATTAGCTTTAACTTATAAATTAAAATAATTTTCTCATAAATTAAAACATTTCTCATAAATTAAAATAATTTTAAATATTTAAATAAATATTTAATTTTTATTTATTTATTAAATTATTAAATGAAATTTTATTTTTATTTATTAAAATTATTTATAACTATAAATTTTTACTTGTAATACATATTTTTTTAATTCAATGTAATTTAATTTTTATAAATTTATTTAATTTTTAAATATTAGCTTTAACTTATAACACATACTTTTAGTAATTATATTTTTCTACATTAAATCAAATATATTTTTTATATATTTAACTCATTAGTAACGACCACATTCCCGTCCTCTGATATAATTTTTTTTAATATTACATGCCCTCAAGAAAACGGAATAGAGGATTGCATTTTCTTACAAACGCACACGTGGATTGCATTTTATAATATTTATGTATGAAAAATAATATGTTAAGAAAAGTAGAGATTATATCATATTTATGTAGAAACTATATTTTATAAATTTATATAATTTTTAAATATTAACTTTTTCTTATAACGCATACTTTTAGTAATTATATTTTTCTACACTAAATCAAATATAATTTTTATATATTCAACATCTCAAATCTCAAAAGAAGCCAAAGTCTCACACTTAGATTATTCGTTCAGCAAGCTCACGCCTCATGTGAGGCTTCTTAGTTCTCTAAGCAGCAAAAAGAAATGATTATTATAGTTTTAATAAAGTAAAGAAAAATTATAATAATCACTATTATTTAATCCCTCTTCTGTTATGAAGAAAACGGAATGCATCTTTGCATTTTCTTACACATGGAAAACGCAAAGCAGGATCGCATTTTCCTGCTTTGCGTTTTCTTCAGAAAACGCAATGCATGATCGCATTTCTGCTCCTTTTTAAATTTAATTAATTTTATGCTCCTAATCCTAATACATTTATTAACTTTGCTCCTTTTAAAAATTTTGCCTATAATTTATTTATTGAGATTGATTATATCAGAACAATTAATAAAATGTAATACAAAAATAAAATATATTATTCACCTCACATGCTTATGATATCTTGAAGCTAATTCGATTATAATAGAAAAAGCTAAGACGATGCGAGGTGACATGCTGTCAGCTCGCGGTATGGCTAAGCAATGCATGCTGTAATAGGGCAAGGCATTAAAAAAATAATAATAATATTTAATATTATTTTTGGGCCGGCCCAACCGGGGCACAACCGTCGAGAGAATGTGCTCATTTATGATCACAAATTTTCGTAACTGTTCCTACTAGTTTAGGGGAGTATTAAATATTTTTTAATTAGCATTAAATAAAATAAATTATATTTATTTTGTTACATTTTCAAGAGCTTTCAGAAGGACTGTTTCCCTTCCCAATTTCTAATCGGCGGTCTTTCTTTTCCAGCATCGAGCTAGTAGCGACTAGTGGCGATCATTCACGACTCACGAGTCACGTCGGCATCAGTTTAGGCGACAACCAGAAAAGCCTGAACGTCGGCAATAACAACATGCTATTTTTGCAGACTCATCGTTACCAACGGCTGCAAGGTGGTGACTGATTCCTGCAGATATTCGGGAAATTATTAGGTTCGGATATCGGATCATGTTCAGAGCTCAATAAAAATGCGTCACATCGCAGCATATTCTGTACTTAGCTTTATACTGAGCAGTACCTAGATCAGTATATTGCTCAGTACCGAACTCAGTACTTCACAGTATCATCAGTATTACTTGGTACTGGATAACATGGCTACACTTGATTGGTCTTCGAACGATAAGCTATGTCCGATATCTGCAGGGGCAGAGCAAAATTTTTTTTTTTTTAGTGGAGCATAAATTAATAATTTTTAAAATACTCTTAATTTTTTATGATTATTTCTTTTGTCTTTTACTTTAATAATTTATAGTGAAATAATGATTTTAACTTTAAAAAATATCAATATTTATTTTTAATAAATTATTAATTCCATATTCTATTAGTTGTATTTCATAAAATTCTATTATTTTCATTTTTTTACTTTAAATATTTAAGAATTTAAAAGGTAGTTTTATTTAAATATATATATATATATATATATATATAATTTGAAGATCACGAACTTTCTATGAAAAAAATTATTCTAACTTATTAATAAATATATTATTATGCACTAAAAAGAGTTATTAAATAACTATTTGGTTTATTATAAAATAGTTATCAAATACAATCAAGTTGGACTATTTTAAAATTACTACTCATAATGAATTACCTTAGTATTGGTATATAAAAATAGTTAATAATAATTAGTCTCTATCCAAAAAGTTGGTGAAAACAATTTAAAATTATATTTTAAGAAAAAAATTTATAGCAAAGACATAAAAAATATCTCAAGGAAAAATTTATGTAAAAATAGAAATAATTTGAGAAGATAAATATGTTAAAAATATATTATTTTTAATTTATCAAAGTAACAAGAAAATAAGAGCATTTATTTTATATAAACTAAAGCCCAATTTTTTTTGGAGAACTATTTCAAAGAAAAAAAATTATTTTAATGAAAATTCTTCAAATCAGTTGAGGAATTTTTTTTTTCTAACGACTGAATGTGCCATCCCCACTCAACCACTCCTCAACCATCTTAATTGTGAAAGCTAGAGAGAGAGAGAGAGAGAGAGATTACTTATGATGCCTGATTGATGCCTAGACTCTAGGGGCATGCGATCAGGAGGGATAAACTTATAAAAGTAACTCCCGCCTGCAGTTCCTCCTCAACGTGGTTTCCTCTCCATGCAACCCTTCTTCATCACCTCTAGCCGCATCTACAACAAAATTTTTTGTCAAGCTAGTGGGGGCACGTGCCCCCACTACCCCCATTGTGGCTTCGCCACTGAGTGTCCAAACCCAATAATTTTCCCGGGTATTCTGAGAATCTTTTTAATTTTGTTGCAAACTTTTTTTTTTTGTTTTTGTTTTTGTTAAAACCCACAGTGGGACCTACGTGTTAATTTCCAAAATTCGGTTACACAGTCCTTAAAAGGATCCTCCAGCTCGCTAATGCTCAAAAGAGCTACAAGAAAATTAGAAAGAAAACCTAAGAGCCGGTGGTTCCTTTCCTAAGATTACAAGAAAGACATAAATAAAGACTCAGGCTGTGAGTAGACAGCACCAAAAAAAGGAAGAGCAGATTAATCCCGTTCAGCACAATCTTCCAGCAAAATTGTTGATGAAAATTGAAAAGCAAATAAAAAAACCAAAAAAGGAGTACCTAGCAATCATTGAAGCTCCAAAAATAAAAAGATGAATTATCTCTGCAAGGAACTCTCCGAAAAGATGTATTAGATAGATAGTAAATAAAACTAAAAATATAATAACTCTTATAGTTGTAATAACAACTGACATTATAACCAAAAGACAGCCCCAACATATTCAACCTCCAATAAGTACCAGAACTAATATAAGAATTAATTAAAGCCAAAGCTGGCTGGAGAACTAAACACCACATAACGACCACCCTCCTCCACCAAAGCAGCCAAAAACCCCTAGTAGGATTGCAATAAATAGTAATAAACCAAACCTTGAGAGAGATCAAACCCATAATATCAGCCAACATCCAGCTCCACCATTTATTAATCAGAGGGTCAAAATCTAGCATCCAACTGCCGATAATCAAAAATAAACTCAGCAAAACAGGTAAATTAATATCCAGGTAAGAGAAAAACTGATGCCAAGGTAAGACAGAAAAACTTAACCAGCCGAAGAATAAAGACTTCCAACGCCCAGGAAGCCCAGAAATGAAACAAAAGAATAAAACACCCCAGATACACAACTGACCAAACAGCACTGAAGAAAAAACTACCACAACAAACACCATATTCACCACCAGAAAAAGACTCATCCAGATCTAATATAAGGCAGACCAATCTTGTCCAGATTAACCAAACCTTTCAAAATGTGAGGCAAATTATCAATACCAAATTTCATATCCTCCTCCAACCTACTACCAAGTTTAGCCAGACAATCAGCACACGCATTGCCCTCTCTAAAAACATGCTTTATCGTATAATTAAGAGTAGAGAGGGCCATACGAATTTTCCTAATAATGTAAAAGAACTGAGGACAAAAAACATCCACATTTTTAATAATTTGAATTAAGAGTAAAGCATCCACCTCAATCTCAATGTCAATAAAACCTCTATTATTACAAATGTAAAGACCTTTAAGTAAACCCATCAGCTCAGCAAAAATGACCTTACACGGAGATAAAGGGCCTGCATAAGCCACAATCACTTGGCCAAAGTTGTCATGAATAATACCCCTAAAACTCGGAAAAGAAATATCAACATAACCATAAGTATTAAGCTTAAAAAAAGGAGGCATCGGTTTAAACCATCCAACAACCCTTTTACTTCTAATCAGCTCCTTAGCATGAATATGAATACCCATATTAACACACAAAGCTTCACAATGTCTGAAATTTTTACTCGAAATAAGCTTGACAGCAAACAGTTGAAGCAATTTATGATTAATATTAGAGATAATAATTTTGGCATCCATCTTTACACCATTATGCTTAGCTTCATTACGTGCTTTTCAAAGGAACCACAAAATAAGAACAGGTAATAAGTTAAGAACATGACCTTTAACCGTGGACATCCAATCAGTCAAAAAGGACTAAACACTAGTAACAGGCACAGGATCAGTTATAGGAATAAGTTTGTTAACAATCATGGCATAATACCTCCACACTTTTTGAGCAATATTACCATTGAGGAAAACATGATTAATACTTTCAATATTAGAACAACAATCACATTTAGAGGGAAGATAAAACCTTTATTCCAAAGACGAGCATCCACCGGCAAAAAACCTTTGATACATCTCCAAGCAAGAATAGAGTAAGACGAAGGAATATTGTTATGCCAAATAGAACAATAAATTCTAGAACTTTCACCTTTTATTCTAAACACATCCCACACATTTTTAATTTTAAAAAGACCATTAGTAGAACTGTTAAAAAGAATACGATTAACATCAATAATATGCAAAGGGATGCTCAAAACTTGTTTCAAAATGTCATCAGGTAAAATATAACTAAGCTTATTGACATTCCAATTACCATTCTCAATATAGTAGCTGACCTTAGTAGAAATAAGAGTATGAGAAGAGAGCATATTGTCAATCGAGCCCTTCCCTAACCAATTGTCTTGCCAGAAAAAGATATCCCCTTTACCCAAATCCCATTGGATAAAAGGATCCGCTTCCCAGCTAATCTTACATAAACGTTTCCAAATGAAAGAATCAAATTTTTTTGAAAATACACAAAGTAGGATGCACCTCTTTACAGTACTTAGCATGCATGAATTTAGCCCATAAACTAACTTTAGATCTAAAGGAAAACCAAAGTTTATAAGAAAAATCCCTAACCATGTCCAAAATATTCTTACAACATAAATCACCCTTATTAAAAAGGGCCACACATTTTATACCTAGAAGACTAAAGGATACAAGACCTATTATTCTTAGCTCCCCAAAAAAATTTATTGATCATTCTTTTCAATCTAAGGCAAATAGAGGGAGCAGGGTTAAGAGTGTGAAAAATAAAAATTGGGATAGAATTTAAAACATGTTTAATGAGCACAAGTCTACCACCAAAAGAAAGAAAATTAAAAGACCAATTGGCAATTTTGCTTTGAAAAACCGTAAACATATCCTAAAAAATCATACTTTTTTTTCTCTCCTTGAAAATAGGGGTACCCAATATTTAATAGGCAAAGAGGAGCAATTAAACTCACAAATCCTTTTGATATCATTTATTTTACCTTGATTAGCAGAGTTAGAAACAATAAAATTGCTTTTGTTCTTATTAATCAAAAGCCCACTAATATTCTAAAAATCATTTAAATGGTTGACAAGAAATTTAATATTAGTCAAAGAACTATTAGCAAAAATAATAAAATCATCGGCAAAACTAAGGTGAGTAATAGGGATACCGCCCATAGTGCGATAAAGCAAATTAGGATACCTTTTGTAAAGAATCTCCAAACCCCTGGACAAATAGTCAACCGTAATAATGAACAAAGCAGGGGAAAGAGGATCACCTTGACTGGATTTTAAAAAACCATTACTCCTACCATTAATGATAACCGAAAAGTAACAATGTTCAATACTGTTTTTAATCAAAGAAATGAAACCATGGCTAAAACCAAATATAGACAACATTTTATATAAAAAAATCCCAACACAAGTTATCATAAGCCTTAGTAATGTCCAATTTAAAAATAATGTTCCCACCTTTAACTTTAGCATTGATATCATGCGTAATTTCTTGAGCAAGCAAAATATTGTCAAAAATACTCCTACCTTTCACAAAGCCAGTTTGGTTCTAAGAGATAATTCTAGGTAAGATAATAATAAGTCTAGTGGCAATGATTTTAGAAATAAGTTTATTAAAAAAAGAACATAAACTAATCGATCTAAAGTCATTCCAGTTATTGGTAGCATCCTTATTAGGAATTAAAACAATATTAGTAGAAGAGAAGAATTTAATGTAGGGTTTACCCGAAAAAAAATTAGAGACAACATCCATAATATCCCACTTGGTAATATGCCAAGTCTTAACAAAAAACTTAGTAGTAAAGCCATGAGAACCAGCAACAGAATCACCATTCATCTCCTGCAAAACCTTCCAAACCTCCTCCTCCGACGGAGCAAGAGTGAGCTGGAAATTATCATTCTCTGAAATACAACAAGGGACAATATGAGGATTAACAATAGGAGACGGTTTGAAATCACTATTAAAAATATTTCTAAAATGTTCCACCCCATAGTTTAAAATAGAATCCTCCTCCTCCAAGACCCTACCATCATCACTTAATATTTTAAAAATATGGTTCCTAATTTTTTTCTTGTTAGCCAAAGCATGAAAAAACTTGGTGTTCCTATCACCTTCTACAGTGAATTTAGTGGTAGCTTTTTGTTGTCAATAGATCTCTTCCTGATCATATAAAGCAAAAATTTTAATCTTAGCATTATTAAGCTCATAAAGGTTAGAACTATCGGGGTTAAGTAGATAAATATTTTCAAGCTCCATCACCTCATATTCAGCATTCTTAATATTAGAAAAAATATTTTTAAAAAGATGTTTGTTCCACCATCTCAACACTTGTTTCAACCTACTAAGCTTGTTCCACGGCTTAGCCATACCCGAAATGTTGCTATCAGGGAAAATAGGGGCCTGCCAATTACTTTTAACAACATTAAGGAAATCATAATGAGATAACCACATATTTTGAAATTTAAAACCAGTATGAACATAACTTTTGTTAGCATTGATAGTTAAAAGTAAAGGGGCATGATCAGAAGCAGTTCTACTTAAATGTTCCACATGAGTCATATAGAAATTAGCAATCCAATCATTATTAAATAAAACTCTATCAAGTCTTTGCCACAAAGTTACCTCTACTCCAAGTATAAGTATTCCCAAAAAAATCAATATCATGTAAGTCACAAGTAGTAATCATGGAGTTGAAATCCTCCATAGCATTAATATTAGGATGATTACCTCCCAATCTTTCACTAGCATTAGAGATAATGTTGAAATCACCTCCAACACACCACGGCCCAGAAATATTAGAAGCAAAACTGTTAAGTTGATCCCAAAGGGCTAACCAACCGACTCTAGAGCAGGCAACATAAACAAAAGAAGCATTATAATAAAAATTAAACATAGATATTTGAACATGCACAACTTGAACTAAATCATCAAGAATATTCACGTTGATAGCATTATTCCACATAATCCAAATCTTGTTAGAGCAGTTAACAAATTTATTAGTAAAACCTAATTTAGAAGCAATAATATCAAGTTTATTCACATAAATCAAAGGCTCAAGTAACACCAACAAATGAATGTTATGAATCCTACAAATGTTTCTAACTCTAGTTTTAGAATCCTTCCCACCAATACCTTTAACATTCCAAATAAGGGACTTAACCATGAGAACCTTTAGCACTAGTTTGAGCTCTAGTAAAAAATGGAGTGGAGGATACATAATCTTTAGTATTTTTCCCTTTTTTCTTATTAACTTTAGTAAAGCTCTCCTCCTCTAGAATTTTAAAGAAGGAATCATCCTCTGCAGGTTTTTTAGATTTAGAGCCTTGTAAATCCAAAGGCAAAGAGCTACCACGTTCCAAATTTTGCACCAGTTTATCCTTTTTATTTTGCGTGGGGATAAATTCCCCTTCTTCACAATTTTCATTAATCTCGGAATCTAAATTAATAACTAAGTTAGTATCAGGGGCGACTAAAGGAACATTCATAGAGTTTTGTAACATAGAGTCAATAGAAACATAAATATTCTCCAAATCACCTCTGTTTTCCGACATAATAGAGCTAGTCACAGCATCCACCTGGTTTTCAATAATAGCATTTGACACCACTTTATCCAGCACATTATGAGAAATAGAATTAACAGGAGAATCAACCTTCTCAACCGAAGGTTTAGAAGATTTTTTAAGCTCAGGATGTAATTTAAAGCAATTGGAAATCGCATGGCTATGAATCTTACAATGAGAACAAAAATCTGAAACCTTCTCAAACTCAACTTTTTGCAAATAACCAAAAGCCTTTAATCCCACCCAAACTTCTTTAGGATGTTTCTTAGATATATCAACTTCCACCAGGACCCTAGCCACAGACGGACGGGTCCTGGATTCAGTCACTTGGTCGGTTTGCAAAGGCCTCCCAAAAATAGATCCAAACACATGCAAGACTTGAGGGTTAAAAAAATGTAATCTCAAATTCGGAAAGGAAATCCAGATCGAAACTATAGGGGACTCTTCATGCACATCAAAAAAAGGCATCCATTTTAAAATTCTCATTTGACAGTTACTAATAAAATAAGATATCCTAGCAAAAACTCTGCTATAGTCGAGATCGTTCGACAACTGAATCGCTACATGTCTAAAATTCAAAAGCCCAACGGAATAAAAACCAGAGAGTTTAAGATTAGCGAAAAAACTACGAATAGAATCTAGATTCGGTCTACGTAAAGCAAATTTCCCAACAAGGGTAAACTGAAACGGAGAAGCTATCTTAAGAACATCTTCATCAGAAATACGAACAGCCGGCACACCATTCACAACAGATTGAGTAAATTTAGGGACGTTATCACCTTGCATTGGGTTACCAGGGAGTACATCTTTGAAAGAACGCGAAGGAGACGTGGTTGGAGCATCACCATCAAGATCGAAAAAGCCTATGCTTTTCCCATGTGTCGGGCTGGAAACCTTCCCCCAAGCATTGGACGAAGACATCCCCGCCAAAAACGGAAGCCCCAAACAGGGCTAGAAAGTCGAAAGGGCCACCAGAATACGAACAAAGGAAGAAAAATGAAGCCCAAGGGAGAGAAAACAAGCGCTCGGAGGCAGGCCAAAAGGAACCCTAAAATCACCCTGGAGGCGGCTAAGGAAAAAGCTTAGAGCGAGAAATGACCTACTCTGAATTACTTCTATGTCCCCCTCACGCACAATTTTGTTGCAGACTTGCAACCATATTGACAGATGTATTCCATATAAGAAAAATCTCAATAGTATTCTCAATTATAAGTTTTTTGCTTTATCATATATTTTCTGTTTTTATAATGAATATAACCGATCCCAAACCTAGATGAAAAAGGTTGAGTATTTTTTTTACTTCAAATATTTGTGCCCCCACATGAAAAAAAAATCCTAGCTCTGCCCCTACGCTAGTTCATGTACTCGTCGTGGTTAAGTTCCTGGTATTCTAAAGTTTTTTGAGTCAGAGCTTGTACTAATCCCATTCCAAATATGTAAGAAAGGGAAATTAAAACTATAACTTCTGAGAGGGAGGTTGATTTCATTCCAACTAAGGCTTCGTTTGGGACGGCTTTCTTTCTGCTTTTTAAATGTTCAAGCTAAGAAACTACTTTAAGAAAGCAGAAAGAAAGCAGTCCCAAACGAAACCTAAAGCACGATTCATTGCTGTGCTGATACTTAGCATCAGCTGCCAAAAATGAAATAAAAAATTATGAGCAATGTTATCTTATTTTTATCAGCTTGAACATTCTGCAAATGGTGCTGAAAATCTACAGGAAAACAAATAGCAAAATGAAACGAAGAAGGTAAAATAAAATTAATGTGCTATGTGAAATCTCAGTAAATAATTTATAGAATTAGTAGATATGAAGTTCTTCCGGTTATAGCTAGGTTCATGCGTTTAGGTGCTAAATTTTGGTTGTTAAAACATTGCATGGTTGATCATTGGCTCAAGTGTTGAAGTATCGTATATATGGTGGTAGCGCACTGCGCACATAAAAATCTATTTCATCATTTTAAAAAAAGTTAATATTCAAGTTCAAGATAATTAGTGGTATCTAAAAGACTTATAACAATTGCTTGAGCCTTTCAGTACAATAATAGAAGCAATTATCGACGAATTATTGCGACAAAAATTTTTGGTCGTACACTTTTTTTTTTAAAGGGAAACCTACAAAGGGGCCTACGCGTTGATATAAATTCAAAATACAAGTCCTTAAAGGGATTTTCAGCCAACTAATGCTCAAAGAGCTACAATCACTCAAAAAGAAAATAAAACCTAAAGGCCGAAAAACCCTATCTAAGCAAAATACAATAATACCTATCAACAATATATGGCAATCAGAAAACGCTCAAAAAATAAGAAAGATCAACAGATAAGCAATGAAACCCGTCTTTCTTGCAAAAACTTCCTCAAGGTGGAAGTAACCTGCAAAAGTAAATAGCAGAAAAACTAAACAAGGAAAAAACATAAAATGGTATAATGAAACAGCTAATCTCGAGATTCAAAGTTCCTTCCCAGACAAATCCTCCAGCAATTCCACCTGAACAGAGAGAGACAAACAACCTCCAGCGGCAACAAAATCAGCTCCAGGTAGCATAAACAACCATCAGCAATAGAAAACGAAAGACAAAATGAGTAACAGGAAAATAACACTAAAAAGAACGAATATAAGGCATACCCAACTTGTCCAATCTAACTAAACCTTTCAGTTGTTGGGGAAGATTAATGCTCGAAAATTCTTCCATACCATTAATGAGGCAACCTTTCTTGGCTAAAAAATCAGCACACGCATTACCTTCGCGAAAAATATGAACTAAAGTGCAGTTTAAACCCTCCATCAAGATTTTGATTTTCGTCAAAATATAATTAAATTCAGGATAACACATAATATTTTTGTTCAACAACTGGATAAGGCTCAAAGCATCCACTTCAATGACAACATTAGTAACCTTGAGTTTGTAGCATAATTCCAAACCATAGGCTAAACCCCTCATTTCTGCATAAATAACTTTACAGTAATTTAAAGAAGAGGCATAGGGAGAAATCACATCACCGTTATAATTACGAAGAATACCTCCTATACCAGCAACATTAGAACCCACCGAACCATCCGTGTTCAATTTGAGAAAAGGCAAACATGGTTTCAACCATGTAACAACTTTCTCCCTATTTCTAAACTCAACAGAGTCAAGAGTAATACCGAAATAATGAGCCAAAAAACTGCAGTTTTTAAAGTTCTTACCAGAAATAATATTAGCCGCATACAGCTGACTGACTTTGTAATTTATATTATCAATAATTTTCAAAGCATCCATACGAATACCCTCATGTTTAGCTTCATTTCTAGCTTTCCACAAATACCAAATAATAAGGATGGGAATTAGATTGTAAAGATGACCTTTCGCTTTAAGAATTCACAGATCCAGCATTTTAGAGATATCATCCTGCATAAAACTGCTGTCTTTATGTGCAATGCCAATAAAATGCAACCAAACTTTCTTAGCAATCAAACCATTAACAAAAATATGATCCAAAGTTTCCCTATCAGAGCAACACTGACATTTGGAAGGAATACTCAAGCCTTTTCTCATCAGTAACTCATCAACAGGAATAAAATTTCTTATAACTCTCCAAGTCAAAATAGAATAAGAGAGAGGAATAGTATTATGCCAGATAGCCATGAAAATAACCGAATGACTTTGTTTGATACGAAAATTGTCCCAAGCAATTTTAAGACTAAACTTCCCATGAGGAGCCGGTTTAAATAAAATAGTATCATTGCTCTGTAATTGTAAAGGCACATCGAGGATAGAAGAGATAATGCACAAAGGAATATAATCCCTAAGTTTATTTTCATTCCACTTGCCATTATCGGAAAACTCATAAAATTTCATATTGGTTAAAGTAGAAGTATTTAACAGAGAATCAATCGAACCACAACCTAATTTTTTAGCAGTAATAGCAATTTTATCCTTAGCAAGAAATGGCTCAAGTAAAACAAGAATTTGAGTATTGTAAATTCTGCACAAATTTTTTGCTCTTAAAAAAGAGTCCTTGCCACCAATACCTCTTATGTTCCAGATAAGCGTGTTAACCATTAAAAGATTTTGAAAAAGTTTTTGCACGGGTTGAACGGGGCATCGAAGGTAAGATATTCTTGCCCTTTTTCCTTCCCACCTTAATGAACTCACCATCTTCTTCACATGAAGAGGGCTTACCAACATCGTTAGTAGTAAAGCTATCCTCTTTATTCTCCGTGATATTACCAGCCGCATTATACAGATCCGTCTCATTGTTCAAGTTGGGGATAAATTCCCCTTCCTCACATCCCTCTTTTTCAGTACTAGTTTGCTCATTTGATAAATCAACCTGTTTATGAACATTATCAAGCATATCTTTAGACAAATTAAGCATAGAATCTATCGATATATAAATATCAGGTTCTTTCACACAAACATTAGAAACCACTTCATTCTCTTCATTAAGGTCTTCTAACACCGAAAATTTATTTTTCGGATTCTCTGTAAAACCAGGGTTGACTGTTTCATTTATCACATTTAAATTTTGTTCTAAATTCACGGGGTTTTCTGCTTTATTAGGAGAAATCTCTTCTTGATTTTCGTTGGAAACAATTCCTTCTTTATTTTGAACAACAATTTCTTTAAGATGCGGATGCAACTTGAAACACTCATTAAAAGAATGACCATGTATCTTACAGTTTTGACAGAAATCCGGTGTTTTTTCAAACTCAACTTTTTGAAGATAACCAAAAGCTTTTGAACCCACCCAAACCTCCTTCGGATGTTTTTTCGAAATATCAACTTCCACCAGAATTCTAGCAACTGAAGGTCGAGTTCTAGCAGCAGTGGCCTGATCAGTTTGAGGCGGCCTGCCAAAAAGCAAACCTAGCGCATGCAAAACTTTAGGGTTAAAGAAATGTAATCTTAGATTAGGAAAAGAGATCCAAATCGGCACAATGGGAGATTCCTCTCTAACATAAAAAAAATGTGTCCATTTAAGAACTCGCATTTGACAGTTGTTAATGAAATAAGCTCTTCTAGCAAAAATCCTACTATTGTCTAGGTCATTAGAAAGCTGAATAGCAACATGGCGAGAATCCATTAAACCGACTGAAAAGAAACCAGATAACTTCAAATTACCAAAAAAACTGCGAATAGAGTCGAGATTCAGTCTACGCAAACCAAACTTTCCTACCAAAGTGAACTGAAACGGAGATGCAAGTTTAAGGACATCTTCGTCCGAGAGAAGAACAGCCGAAACTCCATTAAACGTCGATTGAGTTAAGTTAGGGATTTATTCACCTGACATCGGATCTGCAGAAAGAACGTCTTTAAAAGAACGAGAAGGCGAAGAAACAACACCCTCTCCATCTAAAGAGAAAAAGCCCCTGTTTAAGCCTTGTATCGGGCCTGAAACCTTCCCCCACGGGTTGGAAGGTGGAACCCCAGCCATCCCGACAGCCCGAAAGGGCAGAGAGACGAAGGGAACTCACAAAACACCAACTCCAGAGAGATCCAAGCAAGAAAAATGACCGGATCGAGCACAAAATCACTCGCACACCAAGGAAACCCTAAATCGCCCAGACGGCGCTCAGGAAGAGGAGAGAGAGATGTTGGTCGTACACTTAATAACGGAATTACCGATGGTTTTTCCATCATTAAGGTTTACAACACATTTTAAATAGTTACAGATAGATTTTGCCATTAATAACTAAAATGAAAAAAAAAAACTTTTACTAATTTGCAAGGTTGTGAAATGGGACTGGATTTTTTTTTTTTTTTACAAATAGGTCTTCTAAGATCATAAATGGGACTGGACATAAAACCAGAAGAAAGATAGATTTTGGGTTCAATGACCTAATTGGGGTCGAATCGGGTTGAATCGGATGATGCAATAAATATGAATATTATTTAAATAGAATTTATATGATAAAAAATCATGCTATAATATTAATTTTTTATTAAAAATAATTTAATTCAGACATCATATAATTTTAAATTTAAACATATTCAATATTTAAATTTAATTCAAATTTAACAAAAAAAATAGCTAACATTTAAATTTATAATTTTAATATAAATTATTATTAATTTATATTATATGTTTAGATATAATTTATACCTATAAATTATATATTAAATTCATATTATAAATTATTAAGATTAGATCATTTTTATTAATAAATAAATAATTTTTATAGTACATAAATAATAAATAAATTATATAATTTATTTAACATTATTAATTAAAAATAAATGCTATTTACATCATAAAAAGTTTATTTAAAAATATATAGTGTATGATGTAAACTTAAGAGTTAAGAATTTCAACTTATTTAGTTTCACATCACTTAGAAAACTTCCTCTTGGTAATGTTTATATTTAATATTACCTTTTGAGTTTGAATGGAATAAGAACTTATTTGGAGTGATTGAACTATGTGAAATGATTAGTTGAAATTTTTTTATTTAAAAATTAAGCATTTCAAATTTAAATTAATTTATTAAAAGTCAAACATTACTTAATATTTTATTCTTAATATATTAACTTAATTTATTAATTATTTAATTTTTTTAAAAAATTGAATCGGCTGGTACAAGTGAATTGAGCTTGGTTCACCAGTTAAATCAACAGCTTTGGCTGGTTCATCCCAGTTTGATATAAAACTGATTTTCTGGTTTAACCAACTAGTTCATGGTTGTATTGGTTGGACCAGTCGATCCAGTATGGTTTTAAAAACCCTGGTAATTTGTCAATGGATGGGGATTAGGACTTTTCATGACTTGCATAGTCTTGTATTGGGTACCCATACCGACACCCACCCATGTATCCACCCATACCCAATGGGTATAGGTGGGTATGGGTACGTCCATGACCTTGTGGGTGGGTATGGGTGGGTACTTAATATCGGGGGATAAATCGATTTACATTGCTAATCACTCTATATTTTATATTAATGCAATCCTCACTACGTAATGTGCAGCACTTAACCACGTTGTGACTATAGTAAATTCTGATATGCGTCTTGAAAGTTTATAATCAAAGCAAAGGGAAACAAGCCTCAAGGCCATCAATCCGTGGTAGACTGCGTTCAAAAAGTTTGGAAAGTGGGTGGGTATGGCATCCCGAAAGTCACCATGGGTGGGCATGGGTGGGCGAAGCCCGTCCGAGTAATGCATGGGTACCCAACCAGGACCCCATGTAGGGCTTTGATGACTTGGCCTTACATCTCCTCTCAATTCTCTCTTACACATCCATTTCTATCCTCTCTCTCTCTCTCTCACACCTCAACCATCATCCATGTTATTTCTTCCCTCTACTCTCTCTCATATTCCCATCGCCGCCCCTTAGGGCATCTCTAATCAAACATCCTATTTTCCACATCAAAATATAGTAATAATCGTTACAAACAGTAATTCATCTCCAACCAATTAAACTATGTATATGTATATATATATATATATATATATATATGTGTGTATGTGTGTGTGTATATATATATATATATGTATATATATATATATATATTATTCTTCCTTATCTCCATTTCTAACCTCTATTTTTTAACACAAAAGATGTATTTTTTTAATAGTATGACACCAATATTTGCATCACACTGATCAAAGTCAAGATAAAATGCAAAAAAATACGTTTCCATTTGTTGATCGGGTGGACGCCGCGGGAGTTGCAAATGGGCCAATGATGTTAGCTTGGAGACACCCTTACCCCTCTCCATCTCTCTTTCCATTCTAATCACTATTGCCCCTTACATTGCCACCACCATACCCTCTTCCCTCCCTCTTCATCTCTCCCACCTTCTATCTCATCTCCACCACCATCCTTTATCTCCATTTCTACCACCAATGTCCTCCCTCTATTACCGCCCCCACATCTTCTTGTCCTCCTTCCCACTCTCTCTCTCTCTCTCTCTCTCTCTCTCTCTCTCTCTCTCTCTCCCATTTCCGCTATAATTGCCCCCCTCCCCATCACCCTCACTCTCTCTTCCCTCCAACTAAACTTTCTCTCACCTCCTCCACCAACCCCAATTCCCTCTAACTTTCTTTCTCAATTTCCATGTCCGCCCCTACCTCCCTCTCTCTCTCTCTCTCTCTCTCTCTCTCTCTCTCTCTCTCTCTCTCTCTCTCTCTCTCTCTATATATATATATATATATATATAGAACCATTACTAGCGATCTCCCTCCCTTATGCCACACATCAGCATCACCACGTCTCTCTTTCTTCTTAGATACTTAATGATCATATATATCATTGTACTCTATCGAACAAATACACCCTTGTCACCATCTCTTTTTATTCATTTATAGATTTGAGATTTGTGATGTGAATAAGTTGTTGAAGATACTATTGAAGCAAACAATTTTAAGGAATATATATATATATATAATTTCATTTTTAAAATTTTTTGTTTAGATAAAGTGAGTGTGATTTCTTAGGTTTATTTTAGATGAAGTCGAGTGGGACTCTGCAAGTTTATTTTTTGATGAAGCAAATGTGAGTCCCATGGTCTGTTTTAGACGAAGTAAGTTTAACTCTATAAGTTTATTTTAGATGGAATAAGTGTGACTCATTCACTGAATGTAATTTATCATATTTAAAATTTTATTTATAAAAATATTATGGATGCCATAATATATAGTAATTGGATATACGATAGAATACCTCCTAAAAGAAGATGCTTAACTTAAAGAAAAAAAAAAGGATGACACTGAAGAGATGAATTTCTATATATAGTTGAGTTTTTTATAGGTTTCACATGTCAGCAACAAATTTTTTCACGAGGAAAAAATCAAATGTCCATATTTAAAACATAAAAATAAAATTTTGCAGTCAATTAATGAAGTTTGTGTGGACTTATATAAAAGAGATTTATTTTTATCAAATTATTGCTATTGAACATCTCATGAAAAGTATGTTTATTGACCTTATACAAATCAATAGCATGTGAGGCATCAATCAGTTCTATCAAAATATAGAATGAGCAAATAAATAAATGTAAGGCAAGGTTTATAATGTTGTAAATCTAAGAATATTGATTTGCTAAATGTTGATATTCAGGAGAAATCAAGTATTATGATCTATCAAGTGCTTCAAAATAAACTATGGGTTGGTTATAATAACCATTAAATATTGACAGATTCTTACATTTTATAAGTTTGTCTATAAAATGGGGTTGTTTGGTTGACAGATTAGGGAGAAATTTAACAATTTGTTTTGGTAAAACCATAAAATATATGTCAAAATTTTTTTACTTATATTTAGAAAAATATTTTACAAGCATGTACAAATCCAGCTTGAGAGCACTAGGGGCTTGTGCCCATACTTGCTCAGGTTTGCTTCACTTTGTGATTCAAAATTGAAATTTTTGTACAACAAAATCGTTTTAAGAAACAGCAAGAAATCCGTCCCAAATGAAATCTAAAACTTGCCTTCGATGATCATGAAAAAAAAAAAAAAAATGGTTTCCTTCGGTGGTAGTAATACACGTAAACATGCGCATGAACGAAAAGCTATATTTGATTTGTATAATAGTATCCTTGAGATCCACAGGTGAAGTGGATAATGATATCCACCGGCAAAGCTGCGATGGTATAAGTGGTAAAAGTTCTGGAGCTTAATTTTTTCCTTAAGAGAAAATATGCTATATAGATTTAATAGTAAAATTCCGGCAGATGTTGATAGCAGGAGTGTTAAGTTGTGAAGCTGACAAAGACATATTTAGAGAAACTAAGGTTTCGTTTGGGACGGTTTTTTTACTGCTTCTTAAAATTACTTTATAGTATAAAATTTTTAATTTTTATACTAAAAAATTGTTTTAAGAAGTAGGAAAAAAGCAGTCCCAAACAAAGCCTAAATAGCGAATGTATGTTGGCACAAGCTAGGTGCCAAATAATGGATTCCAGAGTTCCAGTAAAGTTGACACAGTTTGTTTTACAGATGTTTGATTCATAAACATAAATGTTTAATCCTAGCCTCCTATCTTAATAACAAGTATTCCTGACAAAAGTAGTTTTCTCTCGTCTGTATTCAATAATTTTTAATAAATCAACATAAGTGAATGTTATTACTGCTATACTTCAAAAGATTTTAACATATTGACTGTTAGTATGCTGCTTTGGTTCCATTTTAACATAAATGTTACATTCTTGTAGGCTGAAAGCTTTCCATATTACTTTTTTTAAAGATAAGTTAATTAGGCAGAATGTAAACAGATAAGGTAACATTATCTTGCGACAGTGTGACGTGATAGTAGGGTTAAACCACAAAATGAGATGCCTATGGTGGCTATGTCACCCGATACACAGCGGTACATTGCTGTGATACACAAAAAAAAAAAAATCATGTGGCGCGTTCTGATCCGCCTCCATATGATCCGGTGTCTGCACAGAATAATTTCTCCAGATTGGCTAGCATGGACAATAAATTAGATAAATAGGACGTTATAGTGGGCATGGCAGTCCTAATATGATCGATCAAGATCACAGTACTGTTCATGAGAGTATGATCATGATTTGATTTATCAGTATCATGATATCAAGGAAGAAAATATGCAAGATCATGCTGATATGGATGATCAATTATATAGTTTACCTTCTTGATAGGCTAAAGAGTAGAGAACTAAGTATCACGATAAAAATACCAACTTTTAGGATGCTGATTATCATAATAATGTTCTTTAGAAGGATCATGATAGGAAGCATATGATGTATATCTAGAATATATGAGCTTAATATGATTTGATAATGGAGTTAGGTGTTATAATTGTGTGTTTGGACTGGTAAGGAACAAGGATGACCTATCATAAAAAAAAAATAAATAAATTGCCTACTCTTTATACATAAACAGTCCATACTAATTAATGATGTATTCCTCAAAATGCCCAATAAAAATTAAAAACTTTTTTAAATTTAAAGGCATTTATTATCTCCTATTACTTAAAAAATATGCATCCGCAGTTAACTAATGATGATATAATTAAATAACGCATAATGTCTTCACCATCTTTGTTTTGAAAGTTAATAAAAAACTATGAAAGTTATAAGGTCTCTAAAAATATTTAGGTGTTAGTTAATGGGATGCTTTCAAAATATATGATTTTTAGAAATATTTGATGATTGAAATGTATGCATTTTTGAAATATATAGGAGTTCATTATATATATAATGCATTCAAATATGAACTAAGGAGATGGGTGGTGAGCGTTGGGTGATGGTGAAGACAACATATGTTTTTTAGATATTTTAAAATGATTCAAATTATACTTCGTACTTCTTTTGGTTCATATCAAACACAAAAGGGGAAAAAAATAAATAAAATGCAAGAAAAAGGAATAGAGTTTCCTATTACTACAGCCCACCAATTGACCTCGTAGAAGTTACAAAAGCCCTTAGGCTTATACATCAGTTATGATCAAGGTTATTTTTTATGTGGTAGTTGCAAGAGATCATAATAAAATTTCCCATAACCATTGGAAGAGTGCTTGTATTTCAAACTCAAGGGCTATATCACAAAACTAATAATAGGATATCTCGGTGGTTTCGATTACCACCACTATATTTCTTGCTTATGTTTGAAAACTGCTGCAAGATTGTCATGCATGATTACAATACGTTGCAATGACATTTTGTGATGATTTCAAGATCGTTGGGGAAAATGTTCAGAAGTGCTGACTCTAGCACTGGTTATAACCGACATAATTTTATAGAATTGATGAGGTTATGACCGCCACTATAGGCTAAAAAATGAAAATTTGTTAAGAATTGTGGCAGTTTTAATTGCTGCAATTCTGTATTATTGTCAAGGTTAAAACCACCACAAGTACTAAAATTTTGTTTTTTTAAAATTTCTTGCTGCATTGCTCTAGTAAAGATAAACTATCTGTTATAATTAAACAAATTAATCCACATTAAAATAAGCTAAGATTGCAATATAAAATTCAGTTGTGATTAATTTTCTTATGCCGCAACAAACCAAACATAGATATATCTTTTATAATATTTCAAATGCAATGAAGAATTAAAAGGAAAACTACAAGTAAGAGCATAGAAAGGTGACATAAATTGCCTCACTGTGGGCTCCGAAAATTTTGCTCCAGCCTCCCTGCTGCTTTTCAATGAGTTTTAACGGATTATGTTATGTGGTAAATTTTGGGAAGGTAGATTGGGTTTGAAATAAAACACTACCTAGAGATTTCACCCTCATTTGCGAAGACTTTATGATCTGAGTTTTGGTTTCCTATAGGCGCAAGCCCTATAGTTAATTACCCCTCCCAATAATGAGAGAGAAGTTTCGATTAAGGCTAGTCGTCAATTAGATACGTACAGAAAACACATCTGACATATAATAGTAGCATGGGTTTAAGGGATGTGAGATTGAAGATTTAAAATAGAAATTTCACCATTTTATACTTAAAGCGGATGTTGGGGGAATGGATGATCGACTCAATCAAGATCCTATGGTTCAATCGTCCCAGGCATTCGTGGTCCCTGGTCTACTTAGTCAGAGGAGATAGTCGAACCAACCTAATAGAAGGATCATCGTGGGAACCATGAGTTGCTTCGTCTAAGGGTACCTTTGTCTAAGGGGACAAATTTAAATTCACCTTAACTAACATATGACTTTTTGCCCTATCGATTATACCTTATTGATTCATATCTCAATGATTGGATGCCATTAGAGAGCATTTGGGCTCTAGGCATAACTGTAATTTAGTAGTGCCATTTGGTGGTGAACCACTTAGTTCAGAGGGCCCCGGTCAGAACCGTTTACGTGTGGCACCATTTGGCAGCAAAACTATTGGTTAGAGGACACATGTCATGTCATTACTGACAGGAGATGGTTTAAGAATGAATCATAGTGATATTATCAAATAGACATCAGATCTTTGTCAGGTGAATTAGTTTTTAATTTGCCCACCTCGACAAACTATTGCGGAAGGTGGATGAATTTTATTTTAAGTGATTAATGGTTGAGTTTCCATTTTAAACATTTTGATTTTGGAATTTTTTGGATTTTGGTCTTTTGGTCTTTTTATATAGAGTATTTGGAATTACCTCATCTGGTTGATACTTTCATTTAACATGACCTTCATTAGGTTGACTTTGAGGTCGTATAAAAATATTTAAATTTTATGAAAGTTGGAAGACATTTTGAAATATTTAAAATTAACCACTCAGGTCAAGATCTGCATTCAACACGTCCATCATCAAGGTGTTAATGGGCATTTGCTTCTTATTGATTGGACCTTGTTAACTCCATCAACTCGTTAATAGAAGATCTGATCTCTTGTTGACTTTATGTCTTTGGTGATGAACCATTCATTTATTAGGCTTTAAAGGCATAATATAAACTATAAAAAAATTATTTCGATCATCATCATGACTGAATATTTGTTCAATAGTTTAAGCCATGCTGGCTCCTATCTACTCGTACAGGAGAAATGACCTTGAACTTAGGTTTATTTATTGACCTGCGCATCATCCTCAGACGTTACGTGCATACCTATAACATGCTCACTGGGGCCTATGCAAGTTTTATGATTGTACTTGCCCCTTTTGTGTACCTATGTGTTTACATATTATAGTGCACGTGCGAGGGACACTTTGGACATTTGACGAGTCTTCCACGACAACTTGTAGAAGTTTACATTTGTCGTAGTACTTTGATATTTACTTATAGGTTGTATGTTAGATGCACAACCATTGTTCATCCAGAAACTTGCAAACCTCAATAATCTTATCCAACTCAATATTCAAAACTTGGTTGAAATGAGGCTCACTCACTCCATCTTTGAAAATAATGGTTTGACCTGGCTTTACCTTCTTAGAACTCATATAAAAATCAGTATGTAACTTTCTTGTTATTGCATCATCACCATTTTTGCTATTGGATTAAATAAAGAATCAATCATTTCAACCTTAAATGATTGTATTCTTACTAATGTCCTATACTTCGGAATTAGTAACTACTGCCCGAACTAACAATTGCAATAATTGAAGACACTTCGGGTAGTCTTGTAGAATTATGCGAGGCATCCATTTCTAAAATAATTATTGCAGTCCTTGAGATGATTGGAATAACATTTATATTTTCTATTTTTAATTGTGAGTTTAGGCCACCAAGTTTTGCATTAATCTTTAATAGCATATTTGTCAAATATTGATAATCAGCTCTCGTGGGCGCAATGCTTTGTGTGTGTACATTTAGTCGAATGCTTCTCGATATATCATATTATAGTTTTCACTGCATATTGAATCCTTCTATTTGTAGCTGACATCTTGAATTTGGAATAGGTCTCCTATAGTTTCATTGATTCCTTTTGTTTGCAGGAAACTGGTTTGTTTAATTAGTAGACTGTCAAATTTACTTGTGTATTGTTGACCAAGATTTTGTCAAATTTCTGGGCCTGGGGAGTTGACTTGGTCAAATCGACCAAGCCAAGACCCAAGACCTCTCCCACTAAGTTCATTAGGTCAAATTGAGTCTGCTGAGCCAAGACCCAGGTTCTGGGTCAACCTGGTTGACCAGGTCAACCTGGGTTGACCCAAATTGACTCTAATTCCCTTCAATTGATCTCAAACCAAATTCAGGCCTCCTCGAGCTCATTTCTTCCCTCCACTGGACCTAGATGGCCAGACCAATTTTATTGAGCTCAAACCCAGGTCTTGGGTCAACCAGGTTGACCAGGTTGACCCATTAAGCCCACTTGAGCCCAAATTCAATTCAAAGCCAATTCAAGGTATCTAAGGCTCGATCTCCACTCCCATGGACCTCTTTGACCAAGTTGACCAAGTTAACCCTTGACTTGGTCAACCTAGCCCTCTCTTGGGTCAATTTGACTTATTCAAGTCAAAATTAGACTCATTAATGCCTTGAATACATTCCTATTGCTCCTTATCCTCAAATCCTGTGCTAATCAATTCAAATTCCCTCCTAAATGCTTAAGGATTTGATCCTAGCCATCAATCGAAGGCATTGAGCCTTTAAATATAAAAATTTAAGTCTTGTCTTGGATCTTTTTTTGCTCTTACTCTTGCTAGAGACCACCAAAACAGCTCAAATTTTGTGAGAGAGCTCTTAGACCTTCTCTCCACCTTCCTCGACCAAATCCCGGCGTCACAACCTCACCAACGGCGAGATCTCTGGCGAGCTGAGGCTGGGATGCTTCCAAGACGATTTCCTGTTGATCGAGGATGAATTTGAGCTCAAGTTCAACTAGGAAAACATACGAGGACAATCTACAAGCTCAACTATACCAAAGATTTGAAGATCGGACGAAAAAATCTCTCAAAATCCCTTAAAATAGTTCATATAGCTTCGGGTTAAATAGCTTTTCATAAAGTGCTTTATAGGTCGATCCAAATGTCCCCCATGATTTATGTTCATGCCTAGTGTCTAGGTTTAAAATTTTATGAAATTCCATCATGTAGATCGAGAGAACAAAGCGTTTCTTTGTTTTAGGGTTCGGTTTACGTAACGGCTGAGTTATGTGCGATCCGAACCGTTGATCTTATGAATAACGGTTCGGATCTTGCCATTCCGCGACTCGTTTCGACTGCGGATCACAATCACGTGATTTTATCCGCCGCCCGGCGCGATCTGGATCGTCCATCCGAACCGTGGGCGATCCAATGGCTCCGCCGTTATGCTAACGCGGATAAGTGCCGTGCGAAAAACTGCGCAATCATTGTCGATGATTGATCGACGGCTCAATCATTGGCGATGATAGCGCTGAAATCCCGGAACAAACCAGGGCCCGCCACGCATCATTCTGCCGCCATTTTCTTTTTAAAATGAATTTTAAATTGTTTTTTAAACCTTATTTGCTTCAAATAATCGCCAAAAATCCATTTTGGATCCAAAAATTATGTATAACATATCAAATTTATCGTATTTCAATTCTCTTTAATTTAAAATTATTTTTATCAAAAAAATATTAATTATATTTTTAATTATTTTAAAAATAGTAAAAACATATTTTCTTTATTTTAAATTATTATTATAATAATTAAAATTATTATTATATTATTTATTATTCTTATTATTAGTACATGTTGTTTTCACTGTATTTTATTATTATTATTAATGTATTATTATTATTATTCCTATTATTGTTACTTTTAAAATAAAAAAGTATTTTTTTAAAGGTTTATTATTATTCTTATTATTATTATTGCTATTATATCATTATTATATTATTATTATTTTAAATTAGTTATTTTCTTTTTTATTGTTATTATTATTATTATATATATATATATTATCAATATTACTATTACTTTAACTTAATTTCATTTGTTAATTATTTTTAAATATTAATTAGTTCAAAATTATTTTAAAATTACCTTAAAAACTTTAAAAATTTATATCTTTTTCATTTCTATTCAAATTTTGGCGTATAACCCCTTGAAATTTTTAGAAAAATATGTATTTTTATATAAAAATTATTTTAGATAGAAATTTTCCTTTTTCTGGCAGATTTCTACTTTGTTTTAGTTATTTGATTATTTAAACATCATTTAAGTAATTATTATAATAATTATTTTTAAATTAGAAATTATTTTTAAACCTTTTTAAAATCTTGTGAGGGTGTTCAGTGGGTCTCCCCTATATGTACTTATTACAAATTAATTTATTTTTAATTATATTATTTTCATAATTATATATTCATAAGTATTTTGAAACTATTTTAAAACTACTTATAATTAAATTCCAATTTCGGGAGATCCACTATTCATGAAATTTTAAACATGGATTTCATGTGTGAAGAGCAATCATGGGGGAGTGGGTTAGTGGATGGTTGAGTCCCAATCATTCACTAATCCCTTCATTATGTGTATTTACCTTTTCTTTATCGTAGTTTGCATGTGTAGGATGCACCACTACTTAGTTTAGGCTCTCTTAGATATAAGGACATGGTGTGTTTACTTTGTTTGTGTATTCCATGCATTTTTACCCCAAGGGTTAGTCTAAAACTGTATTTTAAACCCTACAATGCAGTGACACCCTAAGGACAATAACTAAGGATCCGTCGAAAATTTTTAGAAGCTAAGATAGATCCCTGATTGATATGAAAACTTAAAAAATTAAACTTAGTGACATCATAAACATCTAAAAAAATTCTAAGAATTTTTAGGGCTCTTTAGACACCTTAATTAACCAACCCTAATTTACCTGGTAAATAGAGCCTCGATACCTTCTAAAACTTGTAATAAATCCATTTTAACTCAAAAAATTCCTCATAATAACTCAAATTACTTATAATGAGGTCCAAAACCTGAGATAAATAAGGATTCTTAGTTTGACCTAAACCTGACCCTTAGCCTAGCCTTAATTAGAAATTACCTTTTTGCCCCTAATAAATTATTAAAAATTATTAAAAATTTAAATTTTACTCAAGCACTTGAGAACATTTTATCAGGTCATTCCTGACCTTTGGGGGTGATTACAGTCAGTTTGGAGCTGATTTGGACCAAAACCATAAAATTACCCCTTAATTAGACAATTTAGATAATTCAATAAATACCCAATCTTTAGAAATTCATAACTGATTGTAGAAAATTCCAAATTAGGAAAACTCAATTGTGTTCAACTCCAATTAGGGTCCAATATTTATTAAAAATATTAGATTTCAAGAAACCAACCTAAATAAAAAAGTCAACTTTTCGGTCAACCCCAACTTATAGTCTAGGGCCCGAAACTTTCAAAATTCATAACATTGCGTAGGAAACTCCAAATCCAACAAACTACCTGTCTAACTAGTCACATTAAGGTCTAGTATTTACATAAAATGTTAAGAACCCCAAATCTAGCATATTTCCTATAGTGACCTTTTGGACTCTCTAAGCCTACTACCTAGAAGGACCCGGGACTTTCTAAAATTAGCTAACATAATTTGAACTTCAAATATCACTACCCTAAGCACTTAAAATTGATCAACAAACTAAATTAACTAAAATAGATCCTAATTCCCTAATATCAGAACTTCAATTAAAGTTTCCTTTTCTAGCCTACAATAAATCTGAAATTTAGGCAATTTGAATTAACTACCAAACTTAGGATCTATCCCAGCCACACAAACCTTACACATACAAAGAATTATTTGCTAGGGCACCACTTCTAGACTTAGGCTAGGCCGGTGTTTCCTTTTTTGTTGTGTGCCAGGATTTTTGTAGTTTTCACTACATGTTGTGATTAACTGTTGCTATGTTTGCTTACTTTTGCTGCACTCTGAGAATTGATGTGATGAGTATTAGATCTACCCTTAGGTTAGGAATGCTATACATATATATATATTGTTCTTCTTGTAGGTGTCCATGCTCATGCAATGCTAAAAGGGGGAGCAAATGTCATGATTTCTAATTATGTCTTATGCAGGTGCTTCAGACTTTACTCAGCTCCCCCTAAATAAATGAGGGCTAAAATAATTAATAATAACTACTACAGGTGCTCCAGAAGCTGCTTAGCCCTCATAAATAATTAAGAGCATGGCTAAGAATATGGCTGTGAATGTGTACTTTTATTTTCTTATATATAAACTGCTTAGGATTTTATTAGGATAACCATGCAGGTGACTTTAGAATTTACTGCTTTTTATTTGATGTAACATTTGTAATAAATTATTAAAAGTTGTGAAAATGACTTTGAGTTAGGATATTCTTATCAAACTCCAATTCTAAAAGAAGAAGGCATCCTCATAGGGGAGAGTCTTATTCCATTTGAAAGATCGAGCTGGATGGCTTTAGATATCTAAAGAGAAAAGGCAATACCCCCTACCAAGGGGGAATTGTCTATTCGTTTGAATATTCAAGCCATGACAAATCCAAGGAGTCTAAGGAGGAGAGATCTAAGGAGTCCAAGGAGAAGAAATCCAAGGAGTCCAAGGAGGAGAGATCCAAGGAGTACAAGGAGAAGAAATCTAAGAAGACTGAAAACTTGAAGACCAATATCCCATTCAAACTCATTTCTGTCAGTCATAGGCTTAGAAATCCATGTTATTGCCAGTGGTACCCGGCCAATTTACTTTCTGCATACCCTGGGTTGTAATAAGGGCAGTTTGCCTATGGACATTTAGTTGATTTATATTGATGTGTTTACTTAACTTGTGTAGTAGGAATTACCTGCTTTTTCTAGGTTTTCTTTCTTGTATGTCGCTTTTGTTTTAGCCTGGAACTCGTTAGGCTCTTCTAAGGACTATAAAATATTTTCTACTCATAACTAAGCTCTAAAATTTTAAGATTTAAATAACATAAAAATTTAACGAGTCTAGGGAACTGCCGGAATCGTCCGGGGTCACATACATATTAATGCATTCTTCTCTCTCCTTCTAATAAGATACCTCTCTACCTGCGGGTAGAGTCCAGATAATCTGGCCTATGAGGATGAAGTGTCAGACCTAGGGAGGCTAAGTCTTTTTTAAAAAATTATTTTATATTAAGCCTATTTTTAAAATCTTATGCATATATGATTTGAGATCTTTAAAACTAGTATGCATTACATTAGTAACCAATTAAATAAAATTTTAATTGCATTAGCTAGGGGCATTCACCCAACATAAGTCCATGGCTAGTTAGGAAACTCGTTAGATGTCGGCCCTACTTCCAAAAATTGTACCATCCACCCATCTTTCATAAATGACTAGACTACATGATTTTGAATCAATTAGGTGGTTTTCTGGCTCCCCAATCCAGGCCGGGGTAAGTCCAGATCTTTACACTGTATTAGTTAGGACACAAGTATTAGTGTGCGTAGAATACTAAACCCAACTTAGATTTAGGATTCAAGGCTACTACAGTTGGTCTCGTAGTATGTCTAAATAGTGGGTAGGTCCCTTTTCTTCTGAGACTATAAATCCTACTTATCAGTATCACAGGATGACGCCACTTTCATCCTTCTCTCATGCATGTAATTGAGTGCTTGATTTATTTTCTCTAGTTTTCTCCTTAGTACCCTAGACCCTCCAAATACTGGTGTGAATCCCGCATGTGGATTTAGTCAAATTGGATCTTTCTTCCTTTTGAGTAGGACTTCCTAGTTTATACCCTTGTACCAATCCCATTTTAGGAAGGGATAATGTATGATCCTTAATCGAGAGTCTTATTAGATTTTGGCCTGAGATGTAATTAACCACGGGGGTTCGCACTCATGAGAAATTGAATTCCACCATCTACTAAACCCCATCCGAGCTAATGTATCGGGTGGGGGAAACCCATCGTTTCGATCAGGTCGTGTATATTACTACCCATCGAGGTGCGCTGGTGAGAGCCGCTATCCTCAATGGTTAGCTGTATGCACGGTCTAATCTGCCCTTCCATTGACATGTTCGTGTCGAGTGTAAAGGCCTACGATCATTTTGCCATATGGGATGGTGCGGTCGTACCCTTTGCGTTCAAACCCCACGAGCGGTGCTCTTTCGGAGGTCCACATGTATATTCTAGAGTTTGTAATGATTGCTGTGTATACTTGAAAGACAGTTGACATCAGTTGTAGGGTGGTTTTCAAATTTGTTGCTTATCCATTATCATCATTAATAAGAGAATAGTTATAATTTTTTTTTTCAGTTGTTGATTGCCACTTATAGATATATTATTATTTATACATAGGATTCTCCATCATTGTCTGCAAATTAAGGCTTAACATAAATATTCGTGTGCAATGGAGACTTGTCGTATCTGCAACGTATCTCCTACCACCACTTACATAATACAAGGTATTCCTCGCTTATGACCTTTGGTAAGCCATTATATTCATGGTATCTGTGTTATCTCCATTCGTATGTGATCCATTATGTATGCATTGCAAGTTACTAGCTACTTGTCAAAATCATCATATTCACTAAATATCCCTATAGTTCTTTTGCAATTATTTTGAGGAACCCAATTGCATTGCGTTTCATTATCCTTTTATGAACAAATTATGCTTGCAGGAGTTTGGCGTATCGACTTGCAAGTTTGCATTTGGATACTTACTTATGATAAGTTCTTCCTCATCTTTGAGAACATCCATATTTATTTAGGAGTTTGTTTTGTTAGTGCCACTCAATTTCTTTACATGAGCTGGTAGACACATATATGGACACTACAAGCATCATGCTACTTATATGTAGGTTGAAAATTCTTTGTTGCAATATTGAATAGATCATTATACTGCATATTTTTCCTCATAAATTTTACATATGTCCACCTGCATCTTGATTATAATTATGCATCTATGAAGTTTGATGTTCAATTGATTTGCATGTTTGTAAATAATTGAGTTTAAAATTCAATTCCTTATTACACATTTGAGTTCAAGTCCTTTGTAATGTCTAGATCATGGTCAAATCTGAGTCCAAATTGAAATCATATACATTGTAGTCTTGTCGAATTCAGATCCATTTTGATTGAGTTTGAGTTAAGTTTAAATTAAGCCTTTTATTCAATCATTCAAATTTGTATTTATTTAATGTTCAATCCAGGTTCCCTACTTTCCAAATCAAGTTCACTATTTAATTCATTTGAGTTCAAGTAAAGTCCCTTACTTTTTTTCCAATTCTTGCATATCTTCTGAAAGAATTTTGGTAGTCTCCCGACGTCTCCCCTGTTTAGGGGAAACTATGGGAAAATGGGCCACCCACCACGCTTCAAGAGTGTGTATGGTTGGTGTAGGGTGACATTGTGGCCATATATCTTCAATCCCACCATGATACGAGAGCGTGTACGGGGGTTTCAAAATACCTTTATGAAAACATAAGTGGCTTTCCCTACCACGCTACAAGAGCATGCACAAAAACTTAGAGACTCCCCACCATGCTACAGGAGCGTGTATAGGTCTTTGCCCTCCTCTCCATACGTGTTGCACCAGGATCACTCCCTCCATGGTACTGGAGTGCGTATAGGTGATTTTTCGGCACAACATGAACATAAAAAATAGGGTTTTAAACAAAGAAGTATCTCTTTAATTTTTGCATTTCTCTTTATTTTCTCTCTTTTTTTTATTTTCTCTCTCTTTCATTTTTTTTAATTTGCTCTCTCCCGCCCTTTTTTTGCAAAACATTGACAATAGTAATACTAACAATAATAAAAGAAAAGGAGAAAATAATATTCTCTTTTAGAGAAAATATGAGAAGAAAGTTTGTGTGTGGCTTATTGAAAGTGTGAGAGTTTGAATCCTTGATTTGGATGAGTGAATAGGAATGTGTACATTGAGTGGAGGGAGTTGTTCTGCTACAGGTTTTTTTAGTTATGGCTACTGTTGCATGAGTTTAGTTAAGGGGATGTGAGGTAGTTGGTTTGCTATTTGCTAGGAGTGGATGGATGAGGTTGGTGGGCTTATTTAGTTTGAAGCTTAGAGTGGGCTAAGTGAATGAAGGGAGAAAGTGTATGTGAGCTGTTGGAGTGTAAATCAGAGAAAGAAACAAAAAAAAGCTATAAGTGGGTTATGTGGGTTGTTTTGTAGAGTATGGTGGGCCTAGAGTGGGCTAGAGAAAGTAAATAAGCTCTTAAATACTGTTGTTTAGCTGTCATTAATGTTTTAATTTACTTAAGTCAAAGAACATCATTATTTTTAGGGTTAGTAAAGATATAGACGATACGTTGTAATGGTGCATTTATTGCACTTTGGTTACACTTTTGTTGCACTTTTGTTATGCTTTTGTTGCACTTTGATTGTGCTTTGTAATCTTTTTAATCTTTGCTTCTTATTTCAGGCTGTATATAAAGATGAGAGAGAAACATATAAATGTTATTGTACTTATGCCCATAATAATGGCTTTAGTGGCCGGAAGGATCATCATAGTTTATGGCCAAATTCTAGGAAGATAAAATCTAAGGACTTTGTATGTTCAAAAGCTTGTTTCAAAAAAAATATTGATTTGAATTCAAAAAAGAAATTTATTAAACCAAATGTTAGAATTGGTTGTCTATCTATAGTGAGATTTGTAGTTGATGAAGATGGTTACTGATATGTTAAAAGATTTATTGAATCCAACAACCATGAATTAGCTAGGCTAGCCGACCGACACCTTTTAAGGTTATATAGGAATGTTGCTGAGGAAAAAGCTTCCATCCTTAAATCAATGATATATGTAGGGATTAGAACCGTTGATGCATATGCCTATATTGTATAGGAAGTTGGAGGAAATGAGAATGTTGAATTCTCTAAGAGGGATGCCTAATTTTTTATTCAAAAGGAGAAAAGTGCAATGATTGAATTTGGTGACACTAATTCGTTGATTTAATTATTTAAAGATAGATAAGTTAAGGACCACATGTTCATATGAGATGTTTAAATTGATGAGTATGATAGATTGTTAAATTTTTTTTGGGTTGATGGGATAGACATGATAGATTATAACTGTTTTGGTGATGTGTTGATTTTTTATACTAGTTATAGGCTCAACAAGCATAATTTTATAAGTGAATCATTTGTTAATGTTAACAATCATTAGCAGAACATTTTTTTAAGGGTTACTTTTTTGTCAGAAGAAATAATTGAAAGTTTTACATAATTGTTTAAAATATTTATACGAATAATGGGTAATAAACATCCAACAATAATATTCATTGATCATGATCAGGCTATGGTTAGGGCCATAAAAGTTGCATTACGTCACACTCATCATAGATTATGCTAATAGCACATCTTTAAAAAGGTTCCATTAAAAGTACCTAGCTTCAATAGCAATAATAAAGTCAAAGGACTCTTCTATAAGTGTTTGAGCAAGTGTGATTATGAGGAAGTGTTTGAGGAGGCATGGGCTGAAATGATCAAGGAAGGGAACCTTCATAACCATGAATGATTATAGGATCTTTATAAGATAAGGACAAAGTGGTCAACAACTTTCAATAAGGATTATTTTAACATGGACATTTTATTCACATAGCGTAGCGAGTGTACTAATAATATATGTCATGGTATTTCAAAGCCAACAAGTTCATTAAATAATTATTTTCTTGGGTTATAAAAGGTACTGATGAATTAGCGGCAAAATGAGCAGGGTGAGGAGTACAAATGCAGTAAGTTTGAAATTGTTCTTATGATAAAGACTAGCTCAATAGTAAAGCAAGTTGCTCAATTTTACTCAAGAAAAGTATATTCATTTTTTGAGAAATAATTTATATAAGATGTGAGAGGAATGAGTATAGACTTCATCTCATTTGATTCTTTAAAGTTTTTTAATCAACTACACGGAGAATAAAAACAAATATCATCCTTGGTTGGTTGACTTTAATGCAATAGAAAGTAGCATTCAATGTAGCTATAGGAAATATGATACCATGGGATTATTGTGTTTTCACTATATGAGGGTTTTGAGATAGTTAGATATTGCTAAAAACCCTTAGAAGTACCTACTATTGCGATGGTCAGTAAGGGCTTTAAAATATATTTATTCAGGTCACTTGGGTAATGCTATAAGAAATAATAACTTTGAAGGTGGTAGGAGATTCATATTCAGAAATCAAGTGAATATATTTGTATATAAAATGAGCACACAAGCTCAAGGTAATGAGGAGGCTGAGGAGTACATGCTTGCCTCAATGAAAGACATGGCTGAAAACTTATACTTAATTTTTGGTGGTAAGAAAAAAAAATCAGAAGTATATTGCAAGATCCTAGGGTGGCAGTGCAAATTTGAAAGATCCTCTAAAGCATAGACCTAAAATCATATCTAATGTAATATTAAAAAGCCATTGGGAAAACAAGAAGTGGCATAAGAGTAAGTTTTAATAACATGTCAATTATATCATTTCTTATATAAGACTAAAGTTGTAGTTTTTAATAGAGAACCTTTGGTGGGAAAAAAATAATGGATGATCCTTCTTCAACACAGATGAACTTCTCAAGCATGCCTGAATGTTTTGGTGAGGAATATATAACCAGCCAAGCAATAAGCCAACCGGGTGCTGAGTACACCAGATTGATGATGGATTTCATTACTTTGGAGTTGGATTTAATGAATTTGCATTGCAATAATATTAATTATAAACTTATGAATATTCATTATAATAAGTATTGAATTTCAATTAAGAATTTTTATTATAATAATTATTGATTGTGAGCTTAGGAATATTTATTATAATAATTATTAATTGTGCTATAATTGTGCTTTAGTTATGCTTTTGTTGCGCTTTAGTTACGCTTTGGTTAGTAGCATTTTAGTTGTGCTATTTGTGTGCTATAGATGTACTTTTGTTACGCTTTAGTTACACTTTTAATGCACTTTAGTTGTGCTTTGATTGCACTTTTATTGATCTCAACAGGCACATTAATTAGGCTTATGATTTGCTTGAGTTGCATTTTATTTTCTCTTCATAATTTATAATTTAAAAAACTCCAAATATTCAAATGTAAAAAATTTATAAAGTAAACAAAACTATGTATTAACATTTAAAAACTCAAATATTTAGATTTACAATTCATGTATAAAATTTACAATTATATTATAAAATGAATATAATTTTACTTCTTTGTTGTAAGAAAAAGAAAATATCTAAATTCTGCCCTAAATTTTGGCATATATTTTTGTCAATCTTTATAAGAGGCCTAGTGCACTTTCTTTCATAGAACAACTTCCTCCATGTATTTACACACGAATATTTCATAGTCAACATCATTTGACTGAGTTGGAATTTTACGAACAGTTTGTAAATTTCATTTTATTATATTGCTTTTAAAGGATCCTTTAGTGTCTTTATGCAATGCTTTTATCTAAACACATTAAAATAGTATTTTATTTTGTGTTGATATTGAGAAAATAAGATGCATAAAATCCAGCTTTAACTTACAACTTTATAACATATATCCTTGTGCTTTGGATTGGGTAAGGAATCATATAATTTCCAAACTCTCTCTTTTAACTTTCTATAATAAGCACTCAATGCTTAATGAAAATTTTGGTTTGAATAATTAGATTGCTTTTTTAATAGAATCTGGATTAATGTGTTAGATGAACATATGGAAAGTTTGATTGTAATCCATGTATACATGCAATAAGTTAGTTATATAAGAAATACACTTTGGATGACTCTATTTTTATAAATAAAACATAGTCTTTAGGTATTGAGAATGTTTCGAGCGCAACGACAAAGTCCGTTTTACAATTAGAGGTTGTTTGGATAGTGTCAAGTTTTCTTTTCCTTGATATGTGTCTCATCACTTTAGGATTCATGCCACCACTTTAGATGATTCCAGTTAAATGTAGGAAATATAATTATTGAGTGTTGATGATATTCCAAACATAACGGTGTAATCCATTATACAATCGGACGTCAATTGGGTATAAATATTTGTCAATTTCAAGCGTCGGTCACCCCTTTATATCGATCTTGTCTAATTTGACTTTGAGGGGTCTTGACTTAGGAGAATTTGACGTCCTGATCACAATGGCGCAGTCCATCTAGCAATCAGAGGTTGTGTTTGCCATTCAAGTGATGTGTTGCATCAACATGCACATCATTAAATTCATCAATTTTAAATATTTATTTGGGGATCTTGACATGCGGTGCGATGTTAATCTAAAGAAATATTTAAAATGCCCCTGTCTTATAGGGAATATTATGATTTTTGGTATTTTGATCCCTTCTACCTTATGCTTTGTGCTGCGAGTTTGGTGAAGGAGTATATGCCGGTGACCTAAACCTTTTAGGCTTTCATCAGGTCATTGGCGAGGGGTCATCGGTCCAAAGATTTGTTCGTGATAGACTTGTTGATGATAAATTCTCTTAGTTCAACCTTAGGCTTTATACGAACTTTAAGATGGTTTCTTCAGTCCATTGCTTTGTGTTTTGATGGACTTGTTGAAAAAAAAAATTCATTCAATCCTTGCTTGATGCTTTTTGAATTTGTTGAAAGATTTAGAAATTTTGAGTTTAGCAGGTAATACCAAATATAGGTAATTCCTTGACTCTTAACTGATCGAGAAGACTTCAATCTGGATTACTTGAACCTATTAAATTGGGTGAGCTTGAATTTAACAGTTCTTGTCATCCGACTGCTAAAATAAAGGTTTCCTCTATAACAACCTTTCTAATAGCATGTTGAGTAAACAAAGGTACTAGTGACTCAACCACATCTTATCTTATTAAGTCCGACCTTATATGTCCTTTTAGGCTTTAGACTTGAGCTGTAGAGAAATGCACTCCCCCAAGCAAGATTTGTTGAAGTTTGCAAATTTGTAATCATCCTTTATGGTTCCAAACCATAAGCTTACAGACATTCGGTAGCTTTTGATTGAGACTCATCTTTCCAATTATAACTTTGACTCTCTAGTCACTTAGGAGAATTTGGTAGACCATGATCACTTGAACTTGTTGAGTCAAATAAGCCTTTGTTATTCTCACAATCGCTACAAATTGGTTGACGAAGTGGGGGTTCCACTACTATGGCCTATGTTATAGCGTGTTGAGTAGACAAAGTTAACAATGATCCAATCATATTTGGCCGTGATGGATCTGACCTCTTACCCCCGTTTAAACCTTAAGCTTTAGACTGTTGAAAGACTTTAAGCTCTTTTGACTCAATTTGTTGGAATGTGTAGTCACAAAGTCTCTTTCTTGACTTTCAAAGTCTTGGTACACTAGAGGAGGCGATGTCCCAAATATTCAGGAAAGTCACATGCACATATGTTAACAAGATAATTCACCACATCCCTATTCTAAGGAATATAAGGCTTGATGATTTTGAATATTTATTTTTGAGATTCCAATAAGTAGCATGGTGTCAACCCGAATAAATATTTGAGTACCCTTCCTCTCGCAGAGAGGTTTTGAAATGAGATAAATTCGTAGTTTTGAGTTTTTAAATATTTATTTAAGGATCTTGACATGTAGCACGATACCAATCCAAATAAATATTTAAATACCCTCTGCCTCATAGGGGAATTTTAAGATAGAATGAACTTGAACCTTCAAGGCTTTAAGTATTTAATTGAGGATTTCAACATGCAATGCGATGTCAACTCGAATAAATATTTAAAATGCCCCTTGTCTGGCAGGGAGGTTTATGACATAGTAAATTTGCAAATTTAAAAATTTTAGTATTTACTTAGAGATTTCGACACGTACCGTGATGTCTACCTAAATAAATATTCAGATACACCTGCTTAATATTGAGGGTTCTTTTTAAATGGGAGAATTTTAGAATTTCAAGAATTTAAATATTTATTCAGGGATCTCAGCACGAGATGCGATATCGACTCGATTAAATATTTAAAATGCTCCCAATTTTTTTATATCACAAGATAATTTTTAAACACGGGTCATACACATGTCAGTGGATATATTTGAAGTATAACATACTTTAAGTACATAATAATTCCCATGTGTAGTGTTTCTTCAAGTATCTACCGTTGATCGACAGCATGAGCCTCTGACCGTCGTGATTGATCAAATGATAGGTTCCTCCTTGATACAGTTTCTCGATAACAAATGGCCCTCCTAACTGGATACAATTTTACTACTAATTTTTCGGTGAGGGATGATTGGCCTTCTCAGGCCCCTGAAATGCCCGATGGCACATCATACGATTAAAGGATTTTGCCATCATCGCTTGATAAATTTCCAAGTTCTGTTAGACTTGTAGTTTGACTTCGTCAAGCGTGTCAAGCTCCGCCATTCTCAAGTGGGCATTTTACTCTTAAGTGAGATCATGTTTTTTTGCTTACGATACTCTTATGGTTGATAAGACTAGAGAGGGAGTTGATGAAAAACTTGAATTATAGAAGTTAATATTAATTTAAATTTTATTTTTGAGTTATTATATAATCAAATACATGGAGTGTAATTTATTGTCATAATAGATATAGATGAGATTGTAACATTGGGTGATCAAGTCTTTCAAAAGAGTGCACATTTAGATATCTTAGGTCTATTACTCAAAATGATGGTGAAAAAGATGGGGATATTATTAGTAGATTTCAAGTTTGATGGTTGAATTGGAAAAATGCATTAGGTTTGTTGTGTGTTAGAAATGTACCGTTGAAATTTATGAAAGAAATTATAAGATGATGGTGAGACCTGCAAAGCTTTATGCAAAAAATGGTCACCATTAAAAGAGAAGCATAAAATTACTAGTTGTTGCATCTATAGTTGTCCGATAATATTTAAACCCTATTTTAACATCGTTTGAACAATATTTGATTATCCTAACACATTGTTTGTATTTTGTTTGAACATTAAATGAACTTATATCTATCACAACGGACAATCTATTAGCAATTGGTGGTCAAGAGTGATGGGTATTTTAGTCTGAAGGAAGCTTTGGGACATATTTTCTTAAGAAAATGAATGAGGGGCATTTGTTTTTTAATTTTTCTATTATGGAACATATAAAGTCAAATTTCCCAAATTAAGCATCCTCCACTTTTCTTACAAAAGGCTTGTTGCCCATAAAATTCTCCGCTTATCAATTTCTCCATTTAATTTTAGAAAAAGCTTTTTGCCTCGACACTACAAAAACTATTTTGATAAAAACAAATTAAATTTACAAAATGATTTGATGATTTAAATTTTTTTTCTCACCCATAAGATCACCTATAGTAGAATGAAATATAATAAACTGTTAAGATAAATTTTTTATTAATTATTAAAATTTAAAAGTTAATTAATGTTTGTAATTCTTTTGAAAATTTATTTTTTATTTTCCCCATTATACTCTAAAATGAATGAATATGCCCATGTTTCATTTATTATGAAGCATGCACAAAATTTAATTACAAATTAAAATACCTACTATATGTTGTTGTGTTTGAGGAACGACGTCTCGTCCCTCCCACTTCTAATTTCTCCATTACTATCATTGTTGCATCTTCATGTGTGTTGCTTCAGTCAGGATACACAGGCACTATCTTTTTTATATTTCTATCATGCATCATATATTAGGTCATTTTGATTGAAACCTAAGATTCTAATAGAAACCTTGTATAATATCAAAGAATGTGGTTTGATACTTGTTAAAGTATGCGCATGAATTATGTTGGGATCTTGTCCAAATCATGATCGAACATTATTTATGTATATCAAAGCTAAGATTATGTTTAATTGTTAATTTAAACCATGTTAAAATTTTATGCCAGGAATAATGATGATCATAACTTAATTGAACCTATTTAATTATATATAAATAAAGTATGATTATGCCGTCGAATATAATTCATTTGTAAATTGCATATGATCTTTGTTTTTCGATCCATTTTTAAAGATAAAGATCAAATGTTCTCTAATATAAAGCAAGATAGAATATCAAAAAGTGTATCTCTATACTAGTTAAAATATGTACGTGAATTATGTTGGGGTCATTTTCTAATCATGTTCAATTGTTATTTGAACCATAACTCATTATTATTTGATAGATAAGGTATGATCATGTCTTAAATATGCACATATTTTAACCATGCATGAATAAAGTATGATTGTATCTTTGAATATAGTTCATTTGTAGATTAAATATGTGTGATTGGTTATCAATCAATTTGTGAGCCTGTTCGAATAAATGTTTGAACTATGTTTGATGAATAGTGAAGTTATATATTAATAAATTATTTTCCATAGTTAAATAAAGCATCAACATTCTTATAATGCATTAAAGAAAATGAAAATAAGACATACAAGCTAGTTTTACATTATCCAAAATATAAAGTAATTGATTGATGGTGGAGTCAAACAATTTTTACCATGGTTCATTAGTCTCATTGGACATTCACAAAAAATTAAGCTTAGTAATTCATTTAAATTTCACATTAACTTTTACATACAAAGTGACAATGGTTGATAATAAATAGTTAAATCTAAAATTAGTTGTGATGTTCTTCTTTGGTGAAGTATCATTAATTCCTTAAACTAAGCGATTTGTGGACTGTAATCTTGATTTTTTTCTTGGATGATATATCCTTATCATTGAACATTGAGCTTCCTATGAAAATTTCAACTTTGGTTCTTTGTGTAAATGCAGCTAATATAAGATATGAAAGTTAATGTCTTCTATTGGAAGACTTCATGTTGCGATCATTTTACATGTAAAAATAAATAGGTGATATTATGGGTGTATGGGCTAAATGTAGTACTGATAAATGCTTCAATACCAAGTATCCACTAGAGATAAAAATATCATTCTGTGATCAACATGAAAATAATAAACATGTAACATCTTCTAGTTTTTAAAATACATTGAGACTAAAAAATATTCAGTTATGAAGTTCATATGGATATATTTCTCATCCTTGAAGATTCTCTGCTTGAAAGTACTTGCAATTCAATATGCTAGAATTTTTACCTACTCAGTTGCATGTTAGTAATTTTTTTAGTGAAAAGTGGAGTTGAAGAACATGTTATGTATAATAAATAAATAACTTTAAATTCAAAGTAAAAAAATAGAGTAAAGCAGTAGGGTACATTCTTTTCTCTTCAAATACATATCATGAAACTTTTGAGCTAATAAATTAGTTGTGATGCCCTAGGATCTCTTGGAAGTATTAAAACCTTAAACCTTTAATTATATAACTTGACTATTAACGTAGACAACCACAGCTACTATGAAATCCAAATAATAAAATACTAAACATATTTCATTTCATCAAAAAATATATATTAATCCAGCTTACCAATAATTTATGCATACAAACAATTAAAATTGGATTACAAAATAATACCTTAGTTACTTAAACTCAAAAGATTCTCCCTCTACACCTTATTTACTTTGTTCGTGCCCTTCCCTTTTCTTAAAATATTAAAATAAATAGAGCGAGTACAACTGGCTCAGTAGACTTCTTTTCGTAACCCACTACTTATATCAATATTTGAGTTAAAATATTAAATTACAATATAATTTAAAAAGGCAATAAATTATAAAGAAAAAAAATGAAATATTGGTAAAATATATGTTTCTAGGGTTTTAATGCCTACTTTTTTACAAGGTTATCACTTACTTGTAAGTCACTTTCAATGAAATTTTCAGATGTATCATAGAGTGCTTTCCATTAGAGATTCTCTTGCATTTGGGATTCACATTTTACTTGGTTTCATATAGAAATTTTAAAATTTTGAAATTTTAGTTCAAAATATTACTTGCACTTAATTCATTAATAGATATGCAGAGTAAAGCTTATTTTGAACATGCCCCGATTCTTGCTTATAACTCTACTTTCATAATACCTTCCTTTAATCTCCCACACCCATTTTTTGCAAGTTGGGCCAGAATCAGAATAAAATAGTACAAGATAACATCCCTCACCCGCTTTAAGGAAGTGGGGTCAGAATCCCTCCCAAATCTACACCAGGAAGGTGGGGCCAAAATATAATGTATAGGACTCTTATAACATATTAGAGTGCGCAAGTGCACTTTCACATATTTGAACATCTTCAATATAATGACATGCAATAATGAATGAAACAGTAGCTAATTTATGCTTTCAATGTAGTATTTAAATGATTATGAATTATCAAAATTATCAATCCAAGCCACATTATATATACAACATTACACTCTCTAAACTTTTCATTTTCAATTTATAATTTCAGAGTGATATTTATAAGAACATTTAAAGACTTTTACATAACTAGTGTAATTGTTAGAAAAGCCTCAATTCAGCTTTACACCAAAAAAAATTATGTAGGAAAAAGCTATCAATAAAAATATGATTTTGTATAGTAAAAATATTCAGAATAAAGCATACAACAACATATTAAAAGTTATGTGGTGAAAACATCATGAAACTCAAGAAAAATATGATTTTATCCATAACTCTTATAAAATCATCTAGAACTGAAATCAAAGATAGGGGTTCAAAAGTCTACCTCTTACTCTATAATATCTTGAATAGACCTAATAGAAAATTTGAACTTGTTGGCCTCTGAAATCCATCCCTTTTCTTCTCTCTCCTCTTCTCCTCTTCCTTCTCATCATCTCTTCTCTAGAAAGCAACTGGGTGATGATGGAGTTTTTAAATATTTTAGATATTTTATTATTTAAAACCCACTAATATCACATAGTGTCATGGTGCTTAACTCCTCAATATTACTGCCTCCCATAGAATCTTCCAAATTCTCCTAGAATCTTTTCATTTAAACCTTAGTATTGTGGTAGTTTTGCCTAGTACCATAGTGCATGCTCATTTCCCCCATCACTTGAGCTCTTAATGTTATAAAACTTATATTCGTGGCATCACGGTGCTCATAAAGTAATTTTGATAACTTCAAATTGCACTTCTCTAGTCAAATTATTGACTTTTCTAAGGCTCCCTTAAACACTCTAAGACTTTTAATTTTTAATAAAATTAATATTAATGATCATTAATAAAAATTACTTGGATTTCTAATAATGGATATTGCATTTGTAAACTGTATTATATTTGCGGTAATGATCTTTGAATTAGAATAATCTTGCACCTTCGATGCAATATTAAAAAATATTGATAAGGTCAATTGTGGCTCACTAGATATATAATCAAAGACATGTTCATATCATTCAATTATTATATGATGTAAATAATAATCCTATTGGATGTGAAGATAGACGATGATATTGATTTTCCTTGTGTGAAGATTTGGCAGTATTATATATAAGCTATCACGTAGGACTCTCTATAATGTTTGAGCAAGTGTGATTATGAGGAAGTGTTTGAGGAGGCATGGGCTGAAATGATCAAGGAAGGGAACCTTCATAACCATGAATGATTATAGGATCTTTATAAGATAAGGACAAAGTGGTCAACAACTTTCAATAAGGATTATTTTTAACATGGACATTTTATATCACATAGCGTAGCGAGTGTACTAAAATATATGTCATGGTATTTCAAAGCCAACAAGTTCATTAAATAATTATTTTCTTGGGTTATAAAAGGTACTGATGAATTAGCGGCAAAATGAGCAGTGGAGGAGTACAAATGCAGAAGTTTGAAATTGTTCTTATGATAAAGACTAGCTCAATAGAAAAGCAAGTTGCTCAATTTTCCTCAAGAAAGTATTTTCATTTTTTGAGAAATAATTTATATAAGATGTGAGAGGAATGATATATAGACTTCATCTCATTTGATTCTTTAAAGTTTTTTAATCAACTACACGGAGAATAAAAACAAATATCATCCTGGGTTGGTTGACTTTAATGCAATAGAAAGTACATTCAATGTAGCTATAGGAAATATGATACCATGGGATTATTGTTTTTTTCACTATAATGAGGGTTTTGAGATAGTTAGATATTGCTAAAAACCCTTAAAGTACCTACTATTGCGATGGTCAGTAAGGGCTTTAAAATATATTTATTCAGGTCACTTGGAAATGCTATAAGTAATAACTTTGAAGGTGGTAGGAGATTCATATTCAGAAATCAAGTGAATATATTTGTATAAAATGAGCACACAAGCTCAAGGTAAGAGGAGGCTGAGGATTACATGCTTGGCCTCAATGAAAGACATGGCTGAAAACTTATACTTAATTTTTGGTGGTAAGAAAAAAAAATCAGAAGTATATTGCAAGATCCTAGGTGGCAGTGCAAATTTGAAAGATCCTCTAAGCAAGAGCCCTAAAATCATATCTAATGTAATATTAAAAAGCCATTGGGAAAACAAGAAGTGGCATAAGAGTAAGTTTTAATAACATGTCAATTATATCATTTCTTATATAAGACTAAAGTTGTAGTTTTTAATAGAGAACCTTTGGTGGGAAAAAAATAATGGATGATCCTTCTTCACACAGATGATCTTCTCAAGCATGCCTGAATGTTTTGGTGAGGAATAATAACCAGCCAAGCAATAAGCCAACCGGTGCTGAGTACACCAGATTGATGATGGATTTCATTACTTTGGAGTTGGATTTAATGAATTTGCATTGCAATAATATTAATTATAAACTTATGAAATTTCATTTAATAAGTATTGAATTTCAATTAAGAATTTTTATTATAATAATTATTGATGTGAGCTTAGGAATATTTATTATAATAATTATAATTGTGCTATATTGTGCTTTAGTTATTTTGTTGCGCTTTAGTTACGCTTGGTTAGTAGCATTTTAGTTGGCTTTTGTGTGCTATAGATGTACTTGTTACGCTTTAGTTACACTTTTAATGCACTTTAGTTGTGCTTTGATTGCACTTTTATTGATCTCAACAGGCACATTAATTAGGCTTAGATTTGCTTGAGTTGCATTTTATTTCTCTTCATAATTTATAATTTAAAAAACTCCAAATATTCAAATGTAAAAAATTATAAAGTAAACAAAACTATGTATTAACATTTAAAAACTCAAATATTTAGATTTACAATTCATGTATAAAATTTACAATTATATTATAAAATGAATATAATTTTACTTCTTTGTTGTAAGAAAAAGAAAATATCTAAATTCTGCCCTAAATTTTTGGCATATATTTTTGTCAATCTTTAAAAGAGGCCTAGTGCACTTTCTTTCATAGAACAACTTCCTCCATGTATTTACACACGAATATTTCATAGTCAACATCATTTGACTGAGTTGGAATTTACGAACAGTTTGTAAATTTCATTTTATTATATTGCTTTTAAAGGATCCTTTAGTGTCTTTATGCAATGCTTTTATCTAAACACATTAAAATAGTATTTTATTTTGTGTTGATATTGAGAAAATAAGATGCATAAAATCCAGCTTTAACTTACAACTTTATAACATATATCCTTGTGCTTTGGATTGGGTAAGGAATCATATAATTTCCAAACTCTCTCTTTTAACTTTCCTATAATAAGCACTCAATGCTTAATGAAATTTTTGGTTTGAATAATTAGATTGCTTTTTTTAATAGAATCTGGATTAATGTGTTAGATGAACATATGGAAAGTTTGATTGTAATCCATGTATACATGCAATAAGTTAGTTATATAAGAAATACACTTTGGATGACTCTATTTTTATAAATAAAACATAGTCTTTAGGTATTGAAATGTTCGAGCGCAACGACAAGACCGTTTTACAATTAGAGGTTGTTTGGATAGTGTCAAGTTTTCTTTTCCTTGATATGTGTTCATCACTTATGATTCATGCCACCACTTTAGATGATTCCAGTTAAATGTAGGAAATATAATTATTGAGTGTTGATGATATTCCAAACATAACGGTGTAATCCATTATACAATCGGACGTCAATTGGGTATAAATATTTGTCAATTTCAAGCGTCGGTCACCCCTTTATATCGATCTTGTCTAATTTGACTTTGAGGGGTCTTGACTTAGGAGAATTTGACGTCCTGATCACAATGGCGCAGTCCATCTAGCAATCAGAGGTTGTTTGGCCATTCAAGTGATGTGTTGCATCACTTGCACATCATTAAATTCATCAATTTTAAATATTTATTTGGGATCTTGACATGCGGTGCGATGTTAATCTAAAGAAATATTTAAAATGCCCCTGTCTTATAGGGAATATTATGATTTTTGGTATTTTGATCCCTTCACCTTATGCTTTGTGCTGCGAGTTTGGTGAAGGAGTATATGCCGGTGACCTAAACTTTAGGCTTTCATCAGGTCATTGGCGAGGGGTCCGGTCCAAAGATTTGTTCGTGATAGACTTGTTGATGATAAATTCTCTTAGTTCACCTTAGGCTTTATACGAACTTTAAGAGGGTTTCTTCATCCATTGCTTTGTGTTTTGATGGACTTGTTGAAAAAAAAAATCATTCAATCCTTGCTTGATGCTTTTTGAATTTGTTGAAAGATTTAGAAATTTGAGTTTAGCAGGTAATACCAAATATAGGTAATTCCTGACCTTAACTGATCGGAGAAGACTTCAATCTGGATTACTGAACCTATTAAATTGGGTGAGCTTGAATTTAACAGTTCTTGTCATCCGACTGCTAAAATAAAGGTTTCCTCTATAACAACCTTTCTAATAGCATGTGAGTAAACAAAGGTACTAGTGACTCAACCACATCTTATCTTATTAAGTCCGACCTTATATGTCCTTTTAGGCTTTAGACTTGAGCTGTAGAGAAATGCACTCCCCAAGCAAGATTTGTTGAAGTTTGCAAATTTGTAATCATCCTTTATGGTTCCAAACCATAAGCTTACAGACATTCGGTAGCTTTTGATTGAGACTCATCTTTCCAATTATAACTTTGACTCTCTAGTCACTTAGGAGAATGTAGACATGATCACTTGAACTTGTTGAGTCAAATAAGCCTTTGTTATTCTCACAATCGCTACAAATTGGTTGACGAAGTGGGGTTCCACTACTATGGCCTATGTTATAGCGTGTTGAGTAGACAAAGTTAACAATGATCCAATCATATTTGGCCGTGATGGATCTGACCTCTTACCCCGTTTAAACCTTAAGCTTTAGACTGTTGAAGACTTTAAGCTCTTTTGACTCAATTGTTGGAATGTGTATTCACAAAGTCTCTTCTTGACTTTCAAAGTCTTGGTACACTAGAGAGGCATGTCCCAAATATTCAGGAAAGTCACTGCACATATGTTAACAAGATAATTCACCACATCCCTATTCTAAGGAATATAAGGCTTGATGATTTTGAATATTTATTTTTGAGATTCCAATAAGTAGCATGGTGTCAACCCGAATAAATATTTGAGTACCCTTCCTCTCGCAGAGAGGTTTGAAATGAGATAAATTCGTAGTTTTGAGTTTTTAAATATTTTATTAAGGATCTTGACATGTAGCACGATACCAATCCAAATAATATTTAAATACCCTCTGCCTCATAGGGGAATTTTAAGATAGAAATGAACTTGAACCTTCAAGGCTTTAAGTATTTAATTGAGGATTTCAACATGCAATGCGATGTCAACTCGAATAAATATTTAAAAGGCCCCTTGTCTGGCAGGGAGGTTTATGACATAGTAAATTTGCAAATAAAAAATTTAGTATTTACTTAGAGATTTCGACACGTACCGTGATGCTACCTAAATAAATATTCAGATACACCTGCTTAATATTGAGGGTCTTTTAAATGGGAGAATTTAGAATTTCAAGAATTTAAATATTTATTCAGGGATCTCAGCACGAGATGCGATATCGACTCGATTAATATTTTAAAATGCTCCAATTTTTTTATATCACAAGATAATTTTAAAACACGGGTCATACACATCCAGTGGATATATTTGAAGTAAAACAACTTTAAGTACATAATAATCCCAGTGTAGTGTTTCTTCAAGTATCTACCGTTGATCGACAGCATGGGCCTCTGACCGTCGTGATTGATCAAATGATAGGTTCCTCCTTGATACAGTTTCTCGATAACAAATGGCCCTCCTAACTGGATACAATTTTACTACTAATTTTTCGGTGAGGGATGATTGGCCTTCTCAGGCCCATGACAAAATCCCCTTCTTGAAATGCCCGATGGCACATCATACGATTAAAGGATTTTGCCATCATCGCTTGATAAATTTCCAAGTTCTGTAGACTTGTAGTTTGACTTCGTCAAGCGTGTCAAGCTCCGCCATTCTCAATGGGCATTTTACTCTTAAGTGAGATCATGTTTTTTTGCTTACGATACTCTTATGGTTGATAAGACTAGAGAGGGAGTTGATGAAAAACTTGAATTATAGAAGTTAATAAATTTAAATTTTATTTTTGAGTTATTATATAATCAAATCATGGAGTGTAATTTATTGTCATAATAGATATAGATGAGATTGTAACATGGGTGATCAAGTCTTCAAAAGAGTGCACATTTAGATACTTAGGTCTATTACTCAAAATGATGGTGAAAAGATGGGGATATTATTATGTATTTCAAGTTTGATGGTTGAATTGGAAAAATGCATTAGGTTTGTTGTGTGTTAGAAATGTACCGTTGAAATTTATGAAAGAAATTATAAGATGATGGAGAACCTGCAAAGCTTTATGCAAAAATGGTCACCATTAAAAAGAAGCATAAAATTACTAGTTGTTGCATCTATAGTTGTCCGATAATATTTAAACTCTATTTTAACATCGTTTGAACAATATTTTGATTATCCAACACATTGTTTGTATTTTGTTTGAACATAAATGAACTTATATCTATCACAACGGACAATCTATTAGCAATTGGTGGCAAGAGTGATGGGTATTTTAGTCTGAAGGAAGCTTTGGGACATATTTTCTTAAGAAAATGAATGAGGGGCATTTGTTTTTTAATTTTTCTATTATGGAACATATAAAGTCAAATTTCCCAAATTAAGCATCCTCCACTTTTCTTACAAAAGGCTTGTTGCCCATAAAATTCTCCGCTTATCAATTTCTCCATTTAATTTTAGAAAAAGCTTTTTGCCTAACACAAAAATATTTTGATAAAAACAAATTAAATTTACAAAATGATTTGTGATTTAAATTTTTTTTCTCACCCATAAGATCACCTATAGTAGAATGAAATATAATAAACTGTTAAGATAAATTTTTTATTATATTAAAATTTAAAAGTTAATTAATGTTTGTAATTCTTTTGAAAATTTATTTTTTATTTTCCCCATTATACTCTAAAATGAATGAATAGCCCATGTTTCATTTATTATGAAGCATGCACAAAATTTAATTACAAATTAAAATACCTACTATATGTGTTTGTGTTTGAGGAACGACGTCTCGTCCCTCCCACTTCTAATTTCTCCATTACTATCATTGTTGCATCTTCATTGTGTGTTGCTTCTACAGGATACACAGGCACTATCTTTTATATTTCTATCATGCATCAATATTAGGTCATTTTGATTGAAACCTAAGATTCTAATAGAAACCTTGTATATATCAAGAATGTGTTTGATATTGTTAAAGTATGCGCATAATTATGTTGGGATCTTGTCCAAATCATGATCGAACATTATTTATGTTATCAAAGCTAAGATAATGTTTAATTGTTAATTTAAACCATGTTAAAATTTATGCCAGGAATAATGATGATCATAACTTAATTGAACCTATTTAATTATATATAAATAAAGTATGATTATGCCGTCGAATTATAATTCATTTAAATTGCATATGATCTTTTTTTCGATCATTTTGAAAATAAAGATAAATCAAATGTTCTCTAATAAAGCAAGATAGAATATCAAAAAGTGTATCTCTATACTAGTTAAAATATGTACGTGAATTATGTTGGGGTCATTTTCTAATCATGTTCAATTGTTTATTGAACCATAACTCATTATTATTTGATAGATAAGGTATGATCATGTCTTAAAATGCACATATTTTAACCATGCATGAATAAAGTATTTTGTATCTTTGAATATAGTTCATTGTAGATTAAAAATGTGTGATTGGTTACAATCAATTTGTGAGCCTGTTCGAATAAATGTTTGAACTATGTTTGATGAATAGTGAAGTTATATATTAATAAATTATTTTCCATAGTTAAATAAAGCATCAACTTCTTATAAGCATTAAAGAAAATGAAAATAAGACATCAAGCTAGTTTTACATTATCCAAAATATAAAGTAATTGATTGATGGTGGAGTCAAACAATTTTTACCATGGTTCATTAGTCTCATTGGACATTCACAAAAAATTAAGCTTAGTAATTCTTTTAAATTTCACATTAACTTTACATACAAAGTGACAATGGTTGATAATAAATAGTTAAATCTAAAATTAGTTGTGATGTTCTTCTTTGGTGAACTATCATTAATTCCTTAAACTAAGCGATTTGTGGACTATAATCTTGATTTTTTTTCTTGGATGTATAGCCTATCATTCAACATTGAGCTTGCTAGAAATTTCAACTTTGGTTCTTTGTGTAAATGCAGCTAATATAAGATATGAAAGTTAATGTCTTCTATGGAAGACTTCATGTTGCGATCTTTACATGTAAAAATAAATAGGTGATATTATGGGTGTATGGCTAAATGTAGTACTGATAAATGCTTCAATACCAAGTATCAAATTTTACATATGTCCACCTGCATCTTGATTAATAATTATGCATCTATGAAGTTTGATGTTCAATTGATTTGCATGTTTGTAAATAATTGAGTTTAAAATTCAATTCCTTATTACACATTTGAGTTCAAGTCCTTTGTAATGTCCTAGATCATGGTCAAATCTGAGTCCAAATTGAAATCATATACATTGTAGTCTTGTCGAATTCAGATCCATTTTGATTGAGTTTGAGTTAAGTTTAAATTAAGCCTTTTATTCAATCATTCAAATTTGTATTTATTTAATGTTCAATCCAGGTTCCCTTCTTCCAAATCAAGTTCACTATTTAATTCATTTGAGTTCAAGTAAAGTCCCTTACTTTTTTTCCAATTCTTGCATATCTTCTGAAAGAATTTTGGTAGTCTCCCGACGTCTCCCCTGTTTAGGGAAATATGGGAAAATGGGCCACCCACCACGCTTCAAGAGTGTGTGTATGGTTGGTGTGTAGGGTGACATTGTGGCCAATATCTTCAATCCCACCATGATACGAGAGCGTGTACGGGGGTTTCAAAATACCTTATGAAAACAAAAGTGGCTTTCCCTACCACGCTACAAGAGCATGCACAAAAACTTAGAGACTCCCCACCATGCTACAGGAGCGTGTATAGGTCTTTGCCCTCCTCTCCATACGTGTTGCACCAGGATCACTCCCTCCATGGTACTGGAGTGCGTAAAGGTGATTTTTCGGCTCAACATGAACATAAAAAATAGGGTTTTAAACAAAGAAGTATCTCTTTAATTTTTTGCATTTCTCTTATTTTCTCTCTTTTTTTATTTTCTCTCTCTTTCATTTTTTTAATTTGCTCTCTCCGCCCTTTTTTTGCAAAACATGACAATAGTAATACTAACAATAATAAAAGAAAAGGAGAAAATAATATTCTCTTTAGAGAAAATATGAGAAGAAAGTTTGTGTGTGGCTTATTGAAAGTGTGAGAGTTTGAATCCTTGATTTGGATGAGTGAATAGGAATGTGTACATTGAGTGGAGGGAGTTGTTCTGCTACAGGTTTTTTTAGTTATGGCTACTGTTGCATGAGTTTAGTTAAGGGGATGTGAGGTAGTTGGTTTGCTATTTCTAGGAGTGGATGGATGAGGTTGGTGGGCTTATTTAGTTTGAAGCTTAGAGTGGGCTAAGTGAATGAAGGGAGAAAGTGTATGTGAGCTGTTGGAGTGTAAATCAGAGAAAGAAACAAAAAAAAGCTAAAGTGGGTTATTGTGGGTTGTTTTGTAGAGTATGGTGGGCCTAGAGTGGGCTAGAGAAAGTAAATAAGCTCTTAAATACTGTTGTTTAGCTGTCATTATTGTTTTAATTTACTTAGATCAAAGAACATCATTATTTTTAGGGTTAGTAAAGATATAGACGATACGTTGTAATGGTGCATTTATTGCACTTTGGTTACACTTTTGTTGCACTTTTGTTATGCTTTTTGTTGCACTTTGATTGTGCTTTGTAATCTTTTTAATCTTTGCTTCTTATTTAAGGCTGTATATAAAGATGAGAGAGAAACATATAAATGTTATTGTACTTATGCCCATAATAATGGCTTTAGTGGCCGGAAGGATCATCATAGTTTATGGCCAAATTCTAGGAAGATAAAATCTAAGGACTTTGTATGTTCAAAAGCTTGTTTCAAAAAAAATATTGATTTGAATTCAAAAAAGAAATTTATTAAACCAAATGTTAGAATTGGTTGTCTATCTATAGTGAGATTTGTAGTGATGAAGATGGTTACTGATATGTTAAAAGATTTATTGAATCCAACAACCATGAATTAGCTAGGCTAGCCGACCGACACCTTTTAAGGTTATATAGGAATGTTGCTGAGAAAAAGCTTCCATCCTTAAATCAATGATATATGTAGGGGATTAGAACCGTTGATGCATATGCCTATATTGTATAGGAAGTTGGAGGAAATGAGAATGTTGAATTCTCTAAGAGGATGCCTAATTTTTTATTCAAAAGGAGAAAAGTGCAATGATTGATTTTGGTGACACTAATTCGTTGATTTAATTATTTAAAGATAGATAAGTTAAGGACCACATGTTCATATGAGATGTTTAAATTGATGAGTATGATAGATTGTTAAATTTTTTTTGGGTTGATGGGATAGACATGATAGATTATAACTGTTTTGGTGATGTGTTGATTTTTTATACTAGTTATAGGCTCAACAAGCATAATTTTATAAGTGAATCATTTGTTAATGTTAACAATCATTAGCAAACATTTTTTAAGGGTTACTTTTTTGTCAGAAGAAATAATTGAAAGTTTTACATAATTGTTTAAAATATTTATACGAATAATGGGTAATAAACATCCAACAATATATTCATTGATCATGATCAGGCTATGGTTAGGCCATAAAAGTTGCATTACGTCACACTCATCATAGATTACTAATAGCACATCTTTAAAAAGGTTCCATTAAAAGTACCTAGCTTCAATAGCAATAATAAAGTCAAAGGACTCTTCTATAAGTGTTTGAGCAAGTGTGATTATGAGGAAGTGTTTGAGGAGGCATGGGCTGAAATGATCAAGGAAGGGAACCTTCATAACCATGAATGATTATAGGATCTTTATAAGATAAGGACAAAGTGGTCAAAACTTTCAATAAGGATTATTTTAACATGGACATTTTATTCACATAGCGTAGCGAGTGTACTAATAATATATGTCATGGTATTTCAAAGCCAACAAGTTCATTAAAAATTATTTTCTTGGGTTATAAAGGGTACTGATGAATTAGCGGCAAAATGAGCAGGGTGAGGAGTACAAATGCAGTAAGTTTGAAATTGTTCTTATGATAAAGACTAGCTCAATAGTAAAGCAAGTTGCTCAATTTTACTCAAGAAAAGTATATTCATTTTTTGAGAAATAATTTATATAAGATGTGAGAGGAATGAGTATATGACTTCATCTCATTTGATTCTTAAAAGTTTTTTAATCAACTACACGGAGAATAAAAACAAATATCATCCTTGGTTGGTTGACTTTAAATGCAATAGAAAGTAGCATTCAATGTAGCTATAGGAAATATGATACCATGGGATTATTGTGTTTTCACTAATGAGGGTTTTTGAGATAGTTAGATATTGCTAAAAACCCTTAGAAGTACCTACTATTGCGATGGTCAGTAAGGCTTTAAAATATATTTATTCAGGTCACTTGGGTAATGCTATAAGAAATAAAACTTTGAAGGTGGTAGGAGATTCATATTCAGAAATCAAGTGAATATATTTGTATATAAAATGAGCACACAAGCTCAAGGTAATGAGAGGCTGAGGAGTACATGCTTGCCTCAATGAAAGACATGGCTGAAAACTTATACTTAATTTTTGGTGGTAAGAAAAAAAAATCAGAAGTATATTGCAAGATCCTAGGGTGGCAGTGCAAATTTGAAAGATCCTCTAAAGCATAGACCTAAAATCATATCTAATGTAATATTAAAAAGCCATTGGGAAAACAAGAAGTGGCATAAGAGTAAGTTTTAATAACATGTCAATTATATCATTTCTTATATAAGACTAAAGTTGTAGTTTTTAATAGAGAACCTTTGGTGGGAAAAAAAATAATGGATGATCCTTCTTCAACACAATGAACTTCTCAAGCATGCCTGAATGTTTTGGTGAGGAATATATAACCAGCCAAGCATAAGCCAACCGGGTGCTGAGTACACCAGATTGATGATGGATTTCATTACTTTGGAGTTGGATTTAATGAATTTGCATTGCAATAATATTAATTATAAACTTATGAATATTCATTATAATAAGTATTGAATTTCAATTAAGAATTTTTATTATAATAATTATTGATTGTGAGCTTAGGAATATTTATTATAATAATTATTAATTGTGCTATAATGTGCTTTAGTTATGCTTTGTTGCGCTTTAGTTACGCTTTGGTTAGTAGCATCATTTAGTTGTGCTATTTGTGTGCTATAGATGTACTTTTGTTACGCTTTAGTTACACTTTTAATGCACTTTAGTTGTGCTTTGATTGCACTTTTATTGATCTCAACAGGCACATTAATTAGGCTTATGATTTGCTTGAGTTGCATTTTATTTTCTCTTCATAATTTATAATTTAAAAAACTCCAAATATTCAAATGTAAAAAATTTATAAAGTAAACAAAAACTATGTATTAACATTTAAAAACTCAAATATTTAGATTTACAATTCATGTATAAAATTTACAATTATATTATAAAATGAATATAATTTTACTTCTTTGTTGTAAGAAAAAGAAAAATATCTAAATTCTGCCCTAAATTTTTGGCATATATTTTTGTCAATCTTTATAAGAGGCCTAGTGCACTTTCTTTCATAGAACAACTTCCTCCATGTATTTACACACGAATATTTCATAGTCAACATCATTTGACTGAGTTGGAATTTTACGAACAGTTTGTAAATTTCATTTTATTATATTGCTTATAAAGGATCCTTTAGTGTCTTTATGCAATGCTTTTATCTAAACACATTAAAATAGTATTTTATTTTGTGTTGATATTGAGAAAATAAGATGCATAAAATCCAGCTTTAACTTACACACTTTATAACATATATCCTTGTGCTTTGGATTGGGTAAGGAATCATATAATTTCCAAACTCTCTCTTTTAACTTTCCTATAATAAGCACTCAATGCTTAATGAAATTTTTGGTTTGAATAATTAGATTGCTTTTTTTAATAAATCTGGATTAATGTGTTAGATGAACATATGGAAAGTTTGATTGTAATCCATGTATACATGCAATAAGTTAGTTATATAAGAAATACACTTTGGATGACTCTATTTTTATAAATAAAACATAGTCTTTAGGTATTGAGAATGTTTCGAGCGCAACGACAAAGTCCGTTTTACAATTAGAGGTTGTTTGGATAGTGTCAAGTTTTCTTTTCCTTGATATGTGTCTCATCACTTTAGGATTCATGCCACCACTTTAGATGATTCCAGTTAAATGTAGGAAATATAATTATTGAGTGTTGATGATATTCCAAACATAACGGTGTAATCCATTATACAATCGGACGTCAATTGGGTATAAATATTTGTCAATTTCAAGCGTCGGTCACCCCTTTATATCGATCTTGTCTAATTTGACTTTGAGGGGTCTTGACTTAGGAGAATTTGACGTCCTGATCACAATGGCGCAGTCCATCTAGCAATCAGAGGTTGTTTGGCCATTCAAGTGATGTGTTGCATCAACATGCACATCATTAAATTCATCAATTTTAAATATTTATTTGGGGATCTTGACATGCGGTGCGATGTTAATCTAAAGAAATATTTAAAATGCCCCTGTCTTATAGGGAATATTATGATTTTTGGTATTTTGATCCCTTCTACCTTATGCTTTGTGCTGCGAGTTTGGTGAAGGAGTATATGCCGGTGACCTAAACCTTTAGGCTTTCATCAGGTCATTGGCGAGGGGTCATCGGTCCAAAGATTTGTTCGTGATAGACTTGTTGATGATAAATTCTCTTAGTTCAACCTTAGGCTTTATACGAACTTTAAGATGGGTTCTTCAGTCCATTGCTTTGTGTTTTGATGGACTTGTTGAGAAAAAAATTCATTCAATCCTTGCTTGATGCTTTTTGAATTTGTTGAAAGATTTAGAAATTTTGAGTTTCAGGTAATACCAAATATAGGTAATTCCTTGACTCTTAACTGATCGAGAAGACTTCAATCTGGATTACTTGAACCTATTAAATTGGGTGAGCTTGAATTTAACAGTTCTTGTCATCCGACTGCTAAAATAAAGGTTTCCTCTATAACAACCTTTCTAATAGCATGTTGAGTAAACAAAGGTACTAGTGACTCAACCACATCTTATCTTATTAAGTCCGACCTTATATGTCCCTTTAGGCTTTAGACTTGAGCTGTAGAGAAATGCACTCCCCCAAGCAAGATTTGTTGAAGTTTGCAAATTTGTAATCATCCTTTAGGTTTCCAAACCATAAGCTTACAGACATTCGGTAGCTTTTGATGAGACTCATCTTTCCAATTATAACTTTGACTCTCTAGTCACTTAGGAGAATTTGGTAGACCATGATCACTTGAACTTGTTGAGTCAAATAAGCCTTTGTTATTCTCACAATCGCTACAAATTGGTTGACGAAGTGGGGGTTCCCACTACTATGGCCTATGTTATAGCGTGTTGAGTAGACAAAGTTAACAATGATCCATCATATTTGGCCGTGATGGATCTGACCTCTTACCCCCGTTTAAACCTCTTTATACTTTAGTGTGAAAGACTTTAAGCTCTTTTGACTCAATTTGTTGGAATGTGTAGTCACAAAGTCTCTTTCTTGACTTTCAAAGTCTTGGTACACTAGAGGAGGCGATGTCCCAAATATTCAGGAAAGTCACATGCACATATGTTAACAAGATAATTCACCACATCCCTATTCTAAGGAATATAAGGCTTGATGATTTTGAATATTTATTTTTGAGATTCCAATAAGTAGCATGGTGTCAACCCGAATAAATATTTGAGTACCCTCCTCTCGCAGAGAGGTTTTGAAATGAGATAAATTCGTAGTTTTGAGTTTTTAAATATTTATTTAAGGATCTTGACATGTAGCACGATACCAATCCAAATAAATATTTAAATACCCTCTGCCTCATAGGGAATTTTAAGATAGAATGAACTTGAACCTTCAAGGCTTTAAGTATTTAATTGAGGATTTCAACATGCAATGCGATGTCAACTCGAATAAATATTTAAAATGCCCCTTGTCTGGCAGGGAGGTTTATGACATAGTAAATTTGCAAATTAAAAATTTTAGTATTTACTTAGAGATTTCGACACGTACCGTGATGTCTACCTAAATAAATATTCAGATACACCTGCTTAATATTGAGGGTTCTTTTTAAATGGGAGAATTTTAGAATTTCAAGAATTTAAATATTTATTCAGGGATCTCAGCACGAGATGCGATATCGACTCGATTAAATATTTAAAATGCTCCCAATTTTTTTATATCACAAGATAATTTTTTAAACACGGGTCATACACATGTCAGTGGATATATTTGAAGTATAACATACTTTAAGTACATAATAATTCCCATGTGTAGTGTTTCTTCAAGTATCTACCGTTGATCGACAGCATGGGCCTCTGACCGTCGTGATTGATCAAATGATAGGTTCCTCCTTGATACAGTTTCTCGATAACAAATGGCCCTCCTAACTGGATACAATTTTACTACTAATTTTTCGGTGAGGAATGATTGGCCTTCTCAGCCCATCAAAATCCTTCTGAAATGCCCGATGGCACATCATACGATTAAAGGATTTTGCCATCATCGCTTGATAAATTTCCAAGTTCTGTTAGACTTGTAGTTTGACTTCGTCAAGCGTGTCAAGCTCCGCCATTCTCAAGTGGGCATTTTACTCTTAAGTGAGATCATGTTTTTTTGCTTACGATACTCTTATGGTTGATAAGACTAGAGAGGGAGTTGATGAAAAACTTGAATTATAGAAGTTAATATTAATTTAAATTTTATTTTTGAGTTATTATATAATCAAATACATGGAGTGTAATTTATTGTCATAATAGATATAGATGAGATTGTAACATTGGGTGATCAAGTCTTTCAAAAGAGTGCACATTTAGATATCTAGGTCTATTACTCAAAATGATGGTGAAAAAGATGGGGATATTATTAGTAGATTTCAAGTTTGATGGTTGAATTGGAAAAATGCATTAGGTTTGTTGTGTGTTAGAAATGTACCGTTGAAATTTATGAAAGAAATTATAAGATGATGGTGAGACCTGCAAAGCTTTATGCAAAAAATGGTCACCATTAAAAGAGAAGCATAAATTACTAGTTGTTGCATCTATAGTTGTCCGATATATTTAAACCTATTTTAACATCGTTTGAAACAATATTTTGATATCCTAACACATTGTTTGTATTTTGTTTGAACATTAAATGAACTTATATCTATCACAACGGACAATCTATTAGCAATTGGTGGTCAAAAGTGATGGGTATTTTAGTCTGAAGGAAGCTTTGGGACATATTTTTCTTAAGAAAATGAATGAGGGGCATTTGCTTTTTAATTTTTCTATTATGGAACATATAAAGTCAAATTTCCCAAATTTAGCATCCTCCACTTTTCTTACAGAAGGCTTGTTGCCCATAAAATTCTCCGCTTATCAATTTCTCCATTTAATTTTAGAAAAAGCTTTTTGCCTCAACACTACAAAAACTATTTTGACAAAAAAAATTAAATTTACAAAAATGATTTGATGATTTAAATTTTTTTTTCTCACCCATAAGATCACCTATAGTAGAATGAAATATAATAAACTGTTAAGATAAATTTTTTATTAATTATTAAAATTTAAAAGTTAATTAATGTTTGTAATTCTTTTGAAAATTTATTTTTTATTTTCCCCATTATACTCTAAAATGAATGAATATGCCCATGTTTCATTTATTATGAAGCATGCACAAAATTTAATTACAAATTAAAATACCTACTATATGTTGTTGTGTATGAGGAACGACGTCTCGTCCCTCCCACTTCAAATTTCTCCATTACTATCATTGTTGCATCTTCATGTGTGTTGCTTCAGTCAGGATACACAGGCACTATATTTTTTATGTTTCTATCATGCATCATATATTAGGTCATTTTGATAGAAACCTAAGATTCTAATAAAAACCTTGTATAAATCAAAGAATGTGGTTTGATACTTGTTAAAGTATGCGCATGAATTATGTTGGATCTTGTCCAAATCATGATCGAACATTATTTATGTATATCAAAGCTAAGATTATGTTTAATTGTTAATTTAAACCATGTTAAAATTTTATGCCAGGAATAATGATGATCATAACTTAATTGAACCTATTTAATTATATATAAATAAAGTATGATTATGCCGTCGAATATAATTCATTTGATAATTGCATATGATCTTCGTTATTCGATTCATTTTTGAAGATAAGGATCAAATGTTCTCTAATATAAAGCAAGATAGAATATCAAAAAGTGTATCTCTATACTAGTTAAAATATGTACGTGAATTATGTTTGGGGTCTTTTCTAATCATGTTCAATTGTTATTTGAACACCATCATTATTATTTGATAGATAAGGTATGATCATGTCTTAAATATGCACATATTTTAACCATGCATGAATAAAGTATGATTGTATCTTTGAATATAGTTCATTTGTAGATTAAATATGTGTGATTGGTTATCAATCAATTTGTGAGCCTGTTCGAATAAATGTTTGAACTATGTTTGATGAATAGTGAAGTTATATATTAATATAAATTATTTTCCATAGTTAAAATAAAGCATCAACATTCTTATAATGCATTAAAGAAAATGAAAATAAGACACACAAGCTAGTTTTACATTATCCAAAATATAAAGTAATTGATTGATGGTGGAGTCAAACAATTTTTACCATGGTTCATTAGTCTCATTGGACATTCACAAAAAATTAAGCTTAGTAATTCATTTAAATTTCACATTAATTTTACATACAAAGTGACAATGGTTGATAATAATAGTTAAATCTAAAATTAGTTGTGATGTTCTTCTTTGGTGAACTATCATTAATTCCTTAAACTAAGCGATTTGTGGACTATAATCTTGATTTTTTTTCTTGGATGATATAGCCTTATCATTCAACATTGAGCTTGCTATGAAAATTTCAACTTTGGTTCTTTGTGTAAATGCAGCTAATATAAGATATGAAAGTTAATGTCTTCTATTGGAAGACTTCATGTTGCGATCATTTTACATGTAAAAATAAATAGGTGATATTATGGGTGTATGGGCTAAATGTAGTACTGATAGATGCTTCAATACCAAGTATCCACTAGAGATAAAAATATCATTTTGTGATCAACATGAAATTAATAAACATGTAACATCTTCTAGTTTTTTAAATACATTGAGACTAAAAACAGTTATTCAAGTTATGAAATATTTCTCATCCTTGAAGATTCTCTGCTTGAAAGTACCTGCAATTCAATATGCTAGAATTTTTACCTACTCAGTTGCATTTTAGTAATTTTTTTAGTGAAAAGTGGAGTTGAAAAGCATGTTATGTATAATAAATAAATAACTTTAAATTCAAAGTAAAGAAATAGAGTAAAGCAGTAGTGTACATTCTTTTCTCTTCAAATATATATCATGAAACTTTTGAACAAATAAATTAGTTGCATGAAACTTTTGAGCTAATAAATTAGTTGTGATGCTCTAGGATCTCTTGGAAGTATTAAACCCTTAAACCTTTAATTAAATAACTTGACTATTAACGTAGAAAATCACAGCTACTATGAAATCAAAATAATAAAATACTAAACATATTTCATTTCATCAAAAAATATATATTAATCCAGCTTACCAATAATTTATGCATACAAACAATTAAAATTGGATTACAAAATAATACCTTAGTTACTTAAACTCAAAAGATTCTCCCTCTACACCTTATTTACTTTGTCGTGCCCTTCCCTTTTCTTAAAATATTAAAATAAATAGAGCGAGTAAAACTGGCCCTGTAGACTTCTTTCCATAACCCACTACTTATATCAATATTTGAGTTAAAATATTAAATTACAATATAATTTAAAAAGGCAATAAATTATAAAGAAAAAAAAGAAATATTGGTAAAATATATGTTTCTAGGGTTTTAATGCAGACTTTTTTACAAGTTTATCACTTACTTGTAAGTCACTTTCAATGAAATTTTTCAGATGTATCATAGAGTGCTTTCCATCAGAGATTCACTTGCATTTGGGATTCACATTTTACTTGGTTTCATATAGAAATTTTAAAATTTTGAAAATTTAGTTCAAAATATTACTTGCACTTAATTCATTAATAGATATGCAGAGTAAAGCTTATTTTGAACATGCCCCGATTCTTGCTTATAACTCTACTTTCATAATACCTTCCTTTAATCTCCCACACCCATTTTTTGCAAGTTGGGCCAGAATCAGAATAAAATAGTACAAGATAACATCCCTCACCCGCTTTAAGAAAGTGGGGTCAGAATCCCTCCTAAATCTACACCAGGCAGGTGGGGCCAAAATATAATGTATAGGGCTCTTATAACATATTAGAGTGCGCGAGTGCACTTTCACATATTTGAACATCTTCAATATAATGCCATGCAATAATGAATGAAACAGTAGCTAATTTATGCTTTCAATGTAGTATTTAAATGATTATGAATTATCAAAATTATCAATGCAAGCCACATTATATATACAACATTACACTCTCTAAACTTTTCACTTTCAATTTATAATTTCAGAGTGATATTTATAAGAACATTTAAAGACTTTTACATAACTAGTGTAATTGTTAGAAAAGCCTCAATTCAGCTTTACACAAAAAAAAAATGTAGGAAAAAGCTATCAATAAAAAAATGATTTTGTATAGTAAAAATATTCAGAATAAAGTATACAACAACATATTAAAAGTTATGTGGTGAAAACATCATGAAACTCAAGAAAAATATGATTTTATCCATAACTCTTTATAAAATCACTAGAACTGAAATCAAAGATAGGGGTTCAAAAGTCCACCTCTTACTCTATAATATCTTGAATAGACCTAATAGATAATTTGAACTTGTTGGCCTCTGAAATCCATCCCTTTTCTTCTCTCTCCTCTTCTCCTCTTCCTCATCATCTCTTCTCTAGAAAGCAATTGGGTGATGATGGAGTTCTTAAATATTTTAGATATTTTATTATTTAAAACCCACTAATATCACCTAGTGTAATGGTGCTTAACTCCTCAATATTACTGCCTCCCATAGAATCTTCCAAATTCTCCTAGAATCTTTTCATTTAAACCTTAGTATTGTGGTAGTTTTGCCTAGCACCATAGTGCATGCTAATTTCCCCCATTACTTGAGCTCTTAATGTTATAAAACGAATATTCGTGGCATCACGGTGCTCATAAAGTAATTTTGATAACTTCAAATTGCACTTCTCTAGTCAAATTCTTAACTTTTCTAAGGCTCCCTTAAACACTTTAAGAATTTTAATTTTTAATAAAATTAATATTAATGATCATTAATAAAAATTACTTGGATTTCTAATAATGGATATTGCATTTGTAAACTGTATTATATTTGCGGTAATGATCTTTGAAGTAGAATAAACTTGCACCTTCGATGTAATATTAAAAAATATTGAGAAGGTCAATTGTGGCTCACTAGATATATAATCAAAGAAATGTTCATACCATTCAATTATTATATGATGTAAAAGATAATCCTATTGGATGTGAAGATAGACAATAATATTGATTTTCCATGTGTGAAGATTTGGTAGTATTATGTACAAGCTATCACGTATGTGTATTGTCAAACAACAAAAACTCATGGGATATTATTGATCTTCAATGAGATAGTAAAGTATTAAGATAGCATATAACTGATGCACTATATTTATATGCTAACTCTTTTATACTGCCTTTGTATTTTATGTAAGAGGTAGTAGAATGTACCTAGGAGATGATATATATATATATATATATATATATATATATATATCAGTCTCTGTAAATTGTTGATTTGTATGTAGATCAAGTTGTACATCATCCTAAGTTGCAAAAGGGTCAAATAGACCTGCTTATACATGCAAGTGGATCTTTAAAAGATGATATCCTTGCCTTTCATGGATAATCTTGTTTGAAATTCCATAGAAGACATGGAGCTCAAAGACAGTAAGCAGATGTGTCTGATTCTGTATATATGGTAGGTACATTTATATTAGTTATAGTCCAATACAATACTACTACCATAGACACAAAAATCTTTATCCATACATTCATACAAACATGCATTTTATTTTTTACAATATACACTAGCCCAACACATAAGCCTATGACAAGGTAGTGGGGTCCTTTTGTGCCTGGAGGTTGTTGCGCTATTCCTATTGGTATAGGGCCATTATGCTGCCAAAATTTCTTTGAAATGATGGTGGTTAGAAAATTTAGTTAGGTTAATTCAATAAGATAAATAATAAGGTTTTTAGCGAGTCTTCTCGATAATGTCACTTGAACTTAAAGTGAATATTCATCTTGAGTCACTAATTTGGAGTCTAATATTCTCCCTTGAACTCTTATGATAGAGCTACCTATACTTGTATTTCATCTAAGATGATTGCTTGTGAAATAGGTTGTTAACTGGCTGCATAATCTAAGCAGGCATAAGCCTAGTTATATTTGCATTCATGCTATCCTAATACATAATAAATACATATGTATGTTAAACATAAATGTATTCTCTATAAAATTTAATGATATTTTGGATGAGATGATTTGTAATGTAAAACTTTAAGGCATCTTGCTTATATATAATTATAGTAGAAGTTTAGATATAGTTTCCACTTTAATATAAAGTTTTCACTTAAGAGATATAATTAACTATAGGGGTTTGCCTCTATATTAACCCAATATCCCAGTATAAAATAAGCCCTCTCTTAGTTTGCTAAGAGAGAGGAAACATATCTGGATGTCAATCAAGTTTATTATGAGTCAATTTCATATTTAAAATTATAGGTGAATGTGTCTTTTATCCTTCAGGATAATTGTTACACTCCTTGCACCAAATTTAAATACAAAAATAAATAATTTCTTTTCTCAAATCAATAATATGAGTGTTAATTTATTCTTATGGATAATTAGCACTAATTATATGGATTTCTCTAAAGAAATATTAAAGCAAATCAAATGGAACAACATTCACACATTTAATTTATCCACAATGTCTATTGGTTGAATCGGTGCAGCTTTTGGCTGAGCCAATATGACTTGATATTTCAACAACAACTTCACCATGGTGCTAAAAATGTTGAGCAATATGGTTCTTGAATGTGTTCCCTGCCACTATGGCATTATATAGCTTGGCACTCTGACACTTGAATGAAAGTGTGAATAATGTTATAATGCTTTTATTTGGCACTACGACATCATAGTCACTATAATACTGACCTTGATTCCTTTAGGGCATTGACTTCCATAAACATTTTAGAGGTGCCAGTGCTGTAATGTTAGATTATGGCACCTAGATAATATGATTGATAATACTATTGCACTTATATTTGAAGTGCTACGGTGCTGGTTCCACACTTATGAACTTTTTTGTATTTCTTGAGATATGCTACACAACAACTAAAAGAATAATATTTTTTTATGATATTTAAGATAATATAATGCTAAAAAATTTACACTTAACAAATCTCTCATCTTAAACTCTTGCTTGTCCTCGAGTAATGGTGTAATCACCTATTGATAAGCTTATAAGCCCAAATAAAAATGATAATTTAAAATTCCCAAAATATAAGAAAATACTTCACTAGTTAAATGTATTTTAGAATGATCAAACTTAGGAAATTTTAATGTTAATAATCATAAGTAATTATCCTAACCTATCATCCTTTTAATTACTTGAATTAAACTTATCCACTATAAGTGTGAGTGTAATATTGACAACTAGTTTTATATGTGAATACTATGTCATTTCAAAATTGTTTGTGCTTATAGTTAAATTAGAAATTTATTAATAAACAGTTGTATGCATTAGTTTACATAAATTCTCATATTTCATTTAAGTATTTGAATACTTTTAGGAATTGAGCCTCATCAAATACCAATTTTTTAAGTACTCATCTTTCTTTCTTTTTTCTTTCCTTTCTTTTAATTTTTATGCTTTTCATATTTTTTGTAGTTGAGTACATAATAATGATTTTGAAAATCTAATTATTTTATTCCTTCAAGTAACCCTAAATTGAATTAATGTAAGGAAGTCAGTAGGCTCACTAATTCCATTTTCATGTTAATTACAACATTTTCATAATTTAATGTACACTCCCTTTCTCTAAACTTACTTATTCAATCATCAAATCATTAGTTTGCACATAAGTGTATAGTTTTTTAGTTCAAAGGAAGTCAATAACTTAAATGATTTTCTTTAATTAGTTAGTTAGTATACTTTCAAATTAAAGATTATTGTATTTTATTCATCCAAATTATCAACTAGAGTATAGTATTATTCTTAATTTTAAATAATTTTTTATTACTATTTTATTTTAACTAAATGAGTAATCAAACTACAAGTGTTATATAGAGGACATTTTTAACAATTAAGCAATTATAGGAATTTCACTTAAATAAAAATTGAACTTACACAATAATAACATAAACAAATAACTATAATAAGTACATTACACCAATGATAAAAAAAAACCAAATACTAAAAAGAAACTAAAAATGCTCACAACAACACAACATATTTGGGTTTCCTTCCAACAACTCTAAATTTATAGTCTTTAGCTAGAATTGCCTAGATAAGTCATTTTGGTTGGGTCACATCACTACAACTCTTCAAGTGGTCCATACTCTGCTCTTTCCTTTTCTCCTTTAGATTTACTTCAATATTACTTAGTAAAGTTTCATACGGCCTACTGCTAAAAGAGATTGTAAGCTATCCAAATTAAATATTTGACATTGTAGCTGAGTTCCAACTGAATCACTACCTATTACATAGGTGAACCTAAACTAACTCCAAAATTATCCTCTTTTTTTAAATAATATCTACCTAAGCATCTAACATTAACAAAGAAGCCATTATAAATAACAGATACTCTCTTAGGAATCACTTTATTAAAAGGCCATTGAAATTTATTGGTTATCATCTCCTTAATTAATGCATATGCTTCATCAATTGGCTTAGACATTAAAGATTCTTCAGCTACGGCAAGAATAATTAATTTAAGGGAACCTACAAACCCATTATAAAAAGATTAAATAACCAACCAATTGAGCAAGAAATTGTGAGAGAATTCTCTAAGAATTTCCTTAAATTTCTCTCTATAATTATAATGTGACTCTCCTTCAAATTAGAAAAAAGAAGTGATATTATTCTTAAGCTTGACAATTTTGAAAGGTGGGAAATACTCAACTAAGATTTTTTGTGCCAACTTATTCTAAGTAGTTATAGAGTCTGGGGGTAAAAAATTCAACCATATCTTAGCTTGATCCTTTAGAGGAAATATAAATAATTGAAGCCTAATAATATCATTGCTGACACCATTATACTTGAATGTAGTATATATTTCTATGAAGCTGGTTAAATGTAGGTTGAGATCATGAATAGGAGTTCCCCCAAATTAGAAATTTAGAACAATCTAAATTATGAAAGGTTTCAAATTAAAGTTATTATCTTGGATAGTAGGTTAATTGATACGCTTGTGAATTTCATCTACTACATATAATAACCCTTAAATTTAAAAAGGGTTATTTTGACCTACAATAATAAAAATTTAGTTCATGAGTCATTATGAGTTCAAATTATAAATTGTCTTTGTCATAAAATAGATATTGTAGTGCTTTATTTACAATAACTTTTTTCCGAATTTTTGGGCATGTGTGTAATTCCTTAAGAAATTATCACTAATCAGTACAAGCAGTAGGGTTTCTGGGATTGCTAAGTGTTCATTTTAAAAATTAATTTCGCTAAAGTATTTTAGACATGCTTAGCTAACTTATAAATATTTTTATATTATTTTTGGATTCTAAGAGTTGAAGAAATAAAATGATTTTGGGTCAAAAATTAAATAATTATCATAATGACTTAAATGTCCTTTTAATATTTTGTTATAAAAAAATCATAATCCATTATAAGATATTAAAACTCCATTTTCTCATTATTTTTTATTTTCCTCAAACATTGAGAAATTAAAGAAGAAGATAAAAAGAAAGGGAAGGAGAGAGAAAAGCCCAATTTCTTAGCTCTTAAAGCAATTTTTGTGAGTCATTCAAGTTGAAAAACTTGTTAATCTTGAGGTAGGTCACACTACGCCTATATCAATTTTCTAAAAAATACACCATTTTTTATGAAAATTTTCAATTAACTTTTCCTTTTCGTACAAAAAAATGGGGGCAACTTTGCACTGATAAAACTTTCACCGCATAACTTTTTATATGTCATAGAGATTAAGATTATAAATATTTTAAAAATTTTTTGAGATTTTTACAATGAGGGTTTTGTAATTTATGGTATTTTTATTGAATAGATAATTATATGGGTGCTGAAAAATAATATTGTAGTATAATTAAAGGCTTAAAATAATGCTCTATATGATCTCTGGCAATTTGGTTATTTGTTAAAAATGTGTATTTTTTCTTAGTAGGATTTTTTATTACATACCATTATAAAAATTTGTACAATTATAAAATGTGCTAAATTATATTTTAATTACAGCAATATGATGAAATATGTGTTTTTATGTTTGAATAAGGAAATATTGAACATTTTTTATATGGAAAATGTATGTTAGGACATATAAGGAGCTAAAATTTTTTGATATTTTGTCTGTGACCAGGAATATGAGTCTTAAGAACTCTAAAAAATCTATCTTGTATGAGTTATATGGGGTCAGAATCTTTTGAAATTCTATTTAAAAGAGGGGTTTTTTTTTTTTGAGCTATAAGGGTTTAGAATCCTTTGAAATTCTAATTGAGACTGGAGAAATCTAATAAGGACTATTTTGTTTTATAAATTTTAATTTTAATTATTTACTTTGTATTATTATTTAAATATGAATAATTGCTATGCTTTTATTATTCTACTAAGTACAATGATTTATTTTACTACTTTTAATTATATTTAAATATTTTAAAAATATTTAATAAAAGACTTATTTAAAAATTTAGATAGGTTTTTATGGGTTGTTGAGCTATTGTAGCTCAGGATTATTTTACTTATGGTTTTTAGTATCTGGGAAAGGGAAGGAGCTTGTTGATTAGAAGTTTGGAATTAGATTTGAGTTATAGGAACTTCTCTGTTTTAATTTTTGTTCAGTCAAGCCTAGTTTATTATCTTGTTATGTAGTTATTATTGATAGTCATGTACTATGTTATATATTTTTTGATGAAATAAAAGAGTTTGATGGATGAGTTTATTTTTAGTACTCCACTATTTTAGTTTCTCTATAGTCTATTATTTATTTTAAAGCTATATTAGAAGAAATTTTAAAAAGCATATATATTTTAAAACTATATCTTAAGATTTGTCTTTCACAACTCAATATGACAGGAATCCTTTTGGGTTGGGTTGTGTACTACAAGATTGGTATACTCCCTAAGAGGTTTATGATGGTCTTGATCTTATTATTATTTATCAATACTTAATGCTAAAGTATTTTTAATTTTTTTATAAGGATCCTCTCAATCTCTGAATCAAACAAAAAAGTCTCCTTACTATACCTACTATACAAATAATAATAAAGAAGAAATTTAAATAACTAGAACTAAAACAAAACCAATAAGTAAATTTTCTCTTTTTCAAAAAAATTGAACAAAATAATAAGCATGATACAAGTTAGAGTATATAAGTAGGGCTAAATATGTAACTAGTTTAACAATATAGATCAATTTGCAATACACATGTTACCCTTTCCCTGTAACGGTGCCAAAACCTTTGTGGTAGGAAATGAATAATTGTTTGAATACATGAATGATATATGTTAGGTTGAAATATTCTAAGATTTTCTTTGATTTAAATTATCTACTAAATATGCAAGTACATGAGTCAATCAAGTAATAAAGTGATATGAGATAGTGTCGATCCGATTAGAAAGGGTTTTCTAATATACAAATGAACTAGTATTATATACTATAGCTACAAAGTTTATCCTATCAAATAAAAATCAAGCTTGAAGTTCTATCTCCAGTTAAATATGCAATAAAAAAAGAAAACTACTAGAAGATTAAATATTTGTGACTAATGACCATGAATTACCTAAGTTCCTAAGTAGACTCCTCAATGATTGATATGGATTAGAGCATATGAATCTCTAAAACTCTGTTGAGCTTGTAGGGAAGTAATGAAAGGTTTATGACCTTCCTACATTTATTATATCTCCATAAAATCTAAAACACTAAACAACATATGTTTAAGCATTAAAGGGTTCCATTTTATTTCTCTTAATTGTTCCAATATTCGTCCATTGAGGTAATATATAACACTAAAATTTAATTACACACATGGCAATTTTTTATATATATATATATATATATATATATATATATATATAATATTTAGAATGGGTGATATTCTAAGCATCCTTTTTATTCAAAGTATATGAGTCTACATTAGTACTCCCATAGCTTTAAAAGCATTAGTCCAAAACTAAAAAATTAGCGAGCTATGAAATACAAGAGAACAGTACATAATTCATTGCTTGATTATAAGAGAAAGTACAAGAGTAAAAGTTTAATTAAATGTCACTAGAATAATACAAATGCGCTTTCCAAACTTCTTTCTCCACCAAATATTTGATTTCTTACAATATATAGGCTAAAAATCTCTAAATATAGCATTTTTCTCTCCCTTAACCTGCCTTAGATTTGACTCAAAAGGGACAGTACACATAAGAATACAAGAGTGATAGAACTAAGACAAAACTCCAATAGCCTCTCTGAAAAATAATATAATTCATATTTATATTAAGTACATAAATGTATTTAGTCGCCACGGTGTTTGACAAGTTAGCACTATACTGTTATAGAGTGCACTAGCGCCTCGAAGCTACTGGGCTTGCTCTACTATGGCATTGAACTAACAGGACTCTTTTATTAGCTGAATCGATGTAGCACTTGGCTGACTCAACATGGTTCTTCTTTTCGACAACTTCTCCACTACAATTTTGAAAAGTTAAGCACTACAATGCTTGAATGTGCTCCCCAGAGCTACGATGTTATATAGCTCGGTGCTCTAGCCATTAAAAGATAGAGTGAATGGTCCTTCATTGTTGTTATTTGGTGTTGTGGCATCACATGCATTATGGCATCACAGATGCTTTGGCACTGACCTTGATCTACTAGGGAGTTGACTTCCATAAAAGTTTTAGAGGATCTGGTGTTATAAAATTGGATCATGTCACTAGGGTGTTGGGAATGATAATGCTGTAGGATGCTGGATCAACACTTATGAAGTTTTTATCTTTTCTGAGATATTACTATGTAATAATTACTAAAAAATATTTTATTAGTATTTAAGATAATAAAACACTACAAAATATATTCTTAATAACTACCTCAATGGAGAAATAAGGGAATAGTTAAGAAAATTAAAAAGGAATGCTATTAAGCCTAGATATAAGATGACTAGGATTTTGAACTCTAAGAAGATATACCAACTATATTGGAGTGAAATTTTCACTATGAACTCTTAAAAGCTCAACAAAGATCTAAAAGTGCATAGGCTTTGATTCACAATATACTTTAAGAGAGTCAAACTTAGGTAAACATGTCTTTCATCACCATTATAGGTTTAAAACACTTTTATTAACTAAGTTTAACTTTAAGTAGTTGCAATAGGAATTATTAAAAAGCTTCTTTCTAATTCAGATTGGTATGATATATATAGTGATTTGAGTAGAAAGTACTAGGGTAATTATAAGATAGTTCAGTTCCCATATGGATCAACACTCTACTCTAAGCTTTATTACTTGAATGACATATGCACTTGTGTTAAATTTAGTCTTTCCTTCATTCTTAGCTTAGCATATTCTCTATTTCGTGCAAAGAATTTGTACTTGAGTTTGTATCATGTTTTTGTAGTTGTTGCAAGGAAATTTTTATATTATCATGTTATTTACTCTATATTGTTCAAAAAATTACATATTTAATATTGCCATTTTTCTAGATTATTTTAATTTATTATGGAGCTATATTTATTTTTACTAAAACTTTCAATATTTTTTTTTTTAGTCAGTGTGAGACATTTCATTTTGCATTTGTGGTTTGTGGTTGTGTATATATTGTTGAGTTGGTAATGGAGACTTTTTGTTTGACTAAGAGATAGAGAGAACCTTTAAAAAAATTAAATAAACTTAAAAGACTTCATCTTTAGAGATGGTTGTACCCAATTAGGGGAATGACCCACCTAGACTTCTTAGAGAGACTGCCAATCCCATAGAAAGGGTATACACAAAAGTATAAATAGACCCAACATCACAACAATTAACTTTGAATTCAAACCTACAATCATTCAATTGGTTAAGATTTTATAGTTTGGGAGAACTTATGTCAAGGATCCCAACCAACATCTAACAAACTTTTTTGAGATCTATGCTACATTCAAGTATAACAGATTCTTTAATGACACCATTAAACTTCAATTGTTTCCTTTTCTCTATAGGATATGGTAAAATTGTTGTTGAATTTCTTACCCTCGGGCTCCATCACCACTTGGAATGACTTGAAAAATAAGTTCCTAGCTAAGTATTTCCCTCTATCAAAAACTACAATGCTTAGAAATTATATTAATTCCTTTATCTAATTAGATTGAGAGTTAATCTATGAGAGTTGGGAGAAATTTAAAGAGTTTTTAAGAAGTTCCACCAAAATGCCTTGCATGATTGGTTAATTATTTGGACTTTTTATAATGGATTAGTAGGATCCCTTAGATCAATTATAGATGTCATTGTTGGAGGTTCATTATGTCTAAGCCTTTCAATGAAGTATATGATTTAATCAAGAAAATGGAAACCAAAAACTTTTAATGGCCTTTAGATAAGGTAAATCCTTTGAAGATTATAAGTGTCTATGAGTCTGACGCCTTATACATTCTAACTGTTCAGGTTACAACCATTTCTAGGAAGTTGGACAGCCACAGTGTTAGTTCAACCTTAGGATCTCCCCTTTTTTTAGAATATACTATATTAATTAGTCCCTCTAATGATCAAAATCCCAATGGGTAGAGACCTTAAATACTATAAATTTTTCATTATTTTGGGAGGCAATCCAATTGAGCATCCTTATTTACTATTAAAAATTTGTGTGATTGGTGTTTTATTTTGTGGTTAGGAAATCCTTTGGTTAGATTTGATCTTAGTTGTATCATGTTGTGTGTGTTAGTATTGATTTATGGTGTTCAGAATTAATTTAAAAATTCATCTTAGTATTACAGTGTTTTACCTTGAAGCACAATAGTACCATGTTAAATATAAGAAAATACTTAAGTTGATCATGCTACAGTATTAGAGGAATCTAGTGCTACATTGCCAAGTCATCTTCTAGAGAACCATAAAGCTAGGAAATTGAGTTCTCTAGTAATTTTGTCTGATTGAGCATTGTAGTGTTACCCATGTAGTACCACAACACTTGGTCAATACATTAATAGGGTGAATGACGTGTCATGGAGGCAGTCACTTTGAGCATCATATCACTTTAAGTTCAACAACACAACAGTAAAAAAACTTATGATTCCAATTTCCATGGTGAATGATGCACCACTACCTATTCACAACATCACAGTGCTAGTATATGTGTTAACTAGATTGACTTATCACCATATTGCTACACAAGTGAATGCCACACTGATAAATTTATAAATAGGTTTTGCGACTTTCGATTCTTTTTCACCTACACCCTTGCATTTTAGAGCTTCATTCAATTTGTCTTTTGATCCTAAGTTCATTTTTCTTGTAAGAATGGCACCTAGAACTTTTATCGATAGGAAGAGATCAAGATCCACTTCCTATGATGCCTACAAATTTGTTAATGCCACTGAGGAGGAGCGAAACAATAGTTTGGTGGGTAAGTCTTTATGCCTTAGTTAGTGTTTGATAATCCTGTGGGGTTATTCAGGACCAAATAGTAGAACATAACTAGGATTTTCAAGTGATCAAGACTCATCTTCAAAAATTCCTATATACTCCAAGAATTATTTATTAATGTGGAGGATCCCCAATATAAGTGTGTTTATGTCCATGGAAAGTGGGTCCCCATGACTCTTATTTAAATAAACAAAGTTTTCTAAACCCAATTTCAATTTCATGGTGATGAGTACTTGAATTTCTATACAACTTCTATAGATTATGATGAAATAATTAGCTTTTGACCAAGAGGATCTTAAATGTCCAACGGAAGAGAAGAGAGGATAAAATTATTATTTTTCTACATTAGCCCACGCCTAGGAATCCAAATCCTCTGATTTCTTTCTATGAAGCTTATGCCTAGCAAAAATAAGTGAAGTGATGAAGGATAGGGAATTTTTAAATTATCGCAATAAAAATTTACTCTTTGTTATAGAAAGATTATTTTCTAATATATGCAATATATGCTTAGGGGGTCAACTTCTATAGGTTTAGGGAATCTTAGACTTATATGTGAGTTTAACGTGTTAGATTGCGTAGTGGAAAACTCAAGGGAATATTGGATTACTTCTACTTTTTCCCTAAATAGATCCAAGATTATGTCTCCCAAAATCTTCTTGCCAGGGCCAGGAGAGGATCTAGCCAATCGACTTAACACTACCAATAACAACATAGAGAAATCAAGATGCTAAGAGATTAGGTGGCAGACCTTAGGAAAAAAGTTGATTGAATTAAGGTTTATTAAAAATGACTTTTTATTTTGGGGAGATTATTTTTTAGTCTATGTAGTACATTCTAAGGGGGTTAACTTCTCTAGATTTAGGGCATCTTAGTCTCATATGTGAGTTCTATGAGTCATACTAAGTAGTTGAAAACTCAAGGGAATATTGGATTATGTCTACTTCGGCCCTAACTAGGTCCAAAATTATGTCTCCCAAAATCTTCTTGCATGAGCTAGGAGAGGGATCTAGCCAATCAACCCAACACTACCAGTAGTAGCGTAAAGATCTTAGGATGCTAGAAGATTGGGTGGCAAACCATTAGAAAAAAATTGATCGAATTTGGGTTATGTCAATCACTTTGAGTAGCAACTAATAAAATTAAAAAAAGGGATACAAGCCTGCTACAACCATGTGATGCTCTAGCATGAAAGGTAATATCAATGTTAGGCTAACTACAACATAATTATTGTTGGCATATTTAAGAGCTGGGAGATGGTCTTCCATGATCAATGGAACAAGTTTCCAGGCCCACCCCCCTTGAGATATACCTAGGAGTAGCAGCTTCATCAACATAGTAATTAAAGGTAGCACAGTTAGCAGCAATAGAAGAAGAAGAAGATGATGAGGAGGAGGAGTAGGGTGAGCCCTACTATTATTGTGGTGGTTATTTAATTTTTATTTTTACTTTTCATTATACTTTTATTTTATTTTAGTTTTTTTTTTCTTTAAATGTTTTTTTAATTATATTTTTTAAATTTATTACTTTTTTATAAAATGTAATTTGGAAAAAAATCAACTCAATTTCCTAATTTTATGAAAATTATTTGTCTTAATATACTACACTTTTATCTTGAATTAAAAAATTAGTTAGATTTAAAATTAAGATCATTAAGTATTTAACAATACACAATTTGTAAAATTTCTCTAATAAAATAATTACAAGTAATAACTAACATTCATTTAAAATAAATCATTCTTGAAAAGTTAAATTGTTAGAATAACTTACGTACTTGACTACCTATAAAGGACTATTGGGTTTTAGAATTAATGTGAATTAACTCATTAAATTAATTATAGATCACCTAAAAAGTAAGTAATTAGGGAATTATAAAATCGTTATCATTCTTTAAATTAGTATGTCAAGTGGAGGCAATATATAGATATTCAACATCAATATAAAGTATTTTAGCAAATAAATGAAAAAATAAACAATAAAAGATTGAAAATTTCCAAGTACAATGTCTAGCCCTGTTTAAAAATAATAAGTGAAGCCAATAAACATATATTCAAAATCATTTTAAGGTACTTAGTCAAATAAAGGAAAAAGTAAAAATACTAAATACTAAAATATAAAAAATTGGTACCTGCAATGTTTAATCCCACTTCTATACACCTAAAGGAATTCTTGGAATCATGATACTTAAAAATCATAAAAGTTAAACCAATGTTGCAACACCATAGAGTTAGCATTGCAATTCCATATCTTTCCCCAACACCATAGCAGAGAGGCATTAGAAAATTTACAGGTGAGCTTAATGTCGAAGTGCTATCTAGAAAGAATCACAATGCCTGATTGAGTGTTGTAATGCCAAATCTCAAAGGCTCATAGTGGGAGACAATTAGACCAGTGAACTAATGCAAAAAATGGTAAACTAATGTGCCATTGCTACACCATCGTAATGCCCCCAAGCTAGCGCTAGTTTAATTATTTTGTAATATTATAAGTATTAGTCAAAATTTTAATGTAAAGAGGTTGTCACTTTATCTTTTGTGTACATATTTAGAGTCTTGTATTGGTGTAGATCAATGTGTAGTGCAAAGGAGTATACACTTTGGATCTGAGTCACTTCTTACCTTACTTCTATTATTTGCATTTTACTTTATAGTTAATATTATTGTTTTATTTGTAAAATGAAAATGTTTGTGACACTAAATTTTATCTCCATGTGTAGCTAATATTTTTATTCTGAATTAATGATTATTTAATAGCTATAAATTGCATATAGTAGGTTTGATCTTTATAAATTACTTAATATGTTTTTAATTCCTCCAAGCTTCATTTATTTTATTTATATGTCATGCATAAACTTAAAAACCTAGTGTGATCTAGAGACTCAATAGAGAAGTAGAAGAATAATTAGAGATTTTAAAGTGTAATATTTCCATAGCATTGATATATGATGGTTAGGGTTATGGAATCTTAAGTAGATTATAGAACTATAGTGAGGAGGAATCCTAGCTGATATTTTGATGAGCTCGATAGAGATGATGAGTACTTATTCTCTGATTCACAATAACAATAGGTAGAAAACCACTTTTATGTAATGATATGATTTAAAAAATCATAAGTTCAGAGATGGTATAACTAATGAATTTACCTTCTACAACTATATATTTTTATTCTAATGTGTACAACCTACTTTGAATCATTTGGCTAGATAAATAAAATAATTTTATTAGGTAGTAATAAAGTGGATTTAGGAAATTTCAAGCTCCGCATGAGAACATTACTCTGCTCATCACTTTATTACTTGACACGACATGTGCATTTGCATGGTATAGGATTTACACCATAGAAACTTAAACAATATCTAGAGGACTAAGTAGTATGTAAGGAAAAAGCCTATCAAATTGATAACAGCACTGCAATAGTAAAAAAAACAAGAAAGAAAAATACCAAACTGCCAAGGAAAAAGCATTGTAAAAAATAAAAAGCCACAATTTTGCAGCGAGTGATAGTTTCTAATAATTGAACCAGCGAACCAATGCAATGACTAAAAAACTAACACATCAAATTGATAGCACCGTTACACTACCCAAGTCAATGTTGCGACATCAGTTCAATTATTTGTAAGATATATAAATAAGAATCTTATTTCTTATGTAAAGGGGATTATGAGGGGGAGGGCTTGGTGTTTTGGTTATTTTAATTTTTATGGCTAGTTAACTCATTTCTTTGGGCTTATAATATGTTAAAACAATATTTTCTTAAGAATAGATTTTAATTGATTGAATTTTAAATGTTGTTTCTAATTCCTTCATGCTTAATTTAGTTTATGTATTTGTCTGGGTTAAACGCAAATCTTAGTGTGAACATTAGCCTCAACAAAGGAATATTGAAATAATTAATGGATATATAATGAGATTTTATCATGCATGGATATATGATGGACAAAAAATTAGAAACTTAAGGGGATATAATTATTATAGTTGAGAGAAATCTTAGCTAGATACTCCAACGAGTTCGACAAAGTCAAGGAGTATTAATGATTTGATTCATAATAAAATTAAAAGAAATCTAACTTTTACTTGTATGTTAGGTTCAAAGTCATTTAGATATAGTATTTTAAATTTCAAGAATTTCTTGATTTTTCTCTTTAGTAGTATTTTTATATTATGTTGATATGATAAATTTGATCATTCACATATGTAGTACTATTGTGAACTTTGGGGTAATTATTTTCCTCATGGAAAAGATACATTACTCTTTACCTTATTACTTGACACGACAAGTGCACTTGTGTAGAGCGAGAATTACACATATAATAGTTTGTTTAAAGTGTAGTAGGCGATGTTGGTTAAGAGGTTGCTACCACCTTCAAATAACTCGTTATTAACTATAACTCTATTATGAGTCTTTATGGTTAAGCTCATTTAGTCCATCATGAACAAAGAGCTTCTTCAAGAAGGTAGCAAGTAGAAGTGCATCTCCATGGTCAATTGAAGTATTATACCCATCATCATAATCATGTCCATGACGTTGAGGAGTGTTGACACCTTTAGAGCCTTATGTATGACTTCATAAACCTTGGTAAATTTAAAGAGTTTATTCTATTTGATTGGGAAGAAGGCCAGGAAAAATGTTTATTGAGGAAACTCAAAATAAACCCATCTCAATTCATGTAATTCATATCATTAGGGTAGTTTTAACAATTCATGGAGGAGTTGTTGAAGAGGCTTCACACTAAGGAAACCTTAAAAAACTTTGGGTAAGATAGGTAAACTTAGCGAGTACCTCGAGGGTGCTTATTATTGAGTTGCCAACCATCATTTTATTTAAAGCTAATTGACTACAAAATGATAATCTAGATAATGATATGGTGGTCATTATGTTGCTAATAACAAACTATCAAAGTAGCAACATCTTAGTAAAGATAAAGACATTAGAGAACACTATTTTGAAAAGAGTCTATAAGATGATGAAATTGGCATGTCAACTATGTGGTGGTCATCATGATGCTAACAATAAACTATCAAATTGTCATTATTTCTTTGTGCTAATTTTCAACCCTCTCTTTAAATTTTTGGGCAAGCGAAGGCTTAAAGGAGTGATTTTTATGCCAGCCATTTATACATAATGAGAAACATAATTTAATACCATAACTAGCTTCAATATAGTTGACAAACCAACTATTTATGAATCCATCTTTGACTGACCACTGCTAAACATATTTTGGGTAATCATCTCTACATATTATACATCATGAAGTCCTCAATCAGAGGCCAAGTCATGAAAGCGAGAGGAAACTTGCTACAATCAAGGGCATATTATATAAAAATTGATGGAGAATGCGCAAGAGGAGATTCTCTAACTTAATGTTAAAAGGGATTCAGGATGGAGACTACTAAAGTCATCAAGGAAGTTTTCATCTCTAAAAGTAATCAAAGTTATAGCTTTCAAGTAAGCAGCATGTTTGATGAAGAGTGAATGGTCAAGTTGATCATAATGTTGAGGGAAAATTTGGATGTATTTTCTAATTTGGCTAATGAGATTTGACATGTAGACATATATGTTGCTAACCATAGGCTCTGAATTGATAAGATGGTGGGATTGGTTAAGCATAAGATTTTAACCCGCATGATAATGCTAATTGAGTTTTTTTTTGCATAAAAGCTTGAAAAATCACATACATTGCATCCGTTAAATAAGTGTAATATCTTGAGTGAATTTAAAATGTGATATTTGTGCAAAAGTTGAAAGACAAGTGTGACAAATATATATTGACTTAAAATTTTGATTTAAGTATACCCCAAAGATAGCAACCCATTTCTATGAATTGAAGACTTAAATGACTTTGTAGTCTTTTTAATATCATCAAATTAAAATGCATTCAATTAGTTATTAGAACATGCCTTCATCATGGTGGGTTATATTATTAATGTCATATGACTTGAAAAATATAGGTTAGATTTACTAAATCATGAGGGAGTTTATTTTCTTAGATAAAAAAGTTGAAGTACATGTTGATGATCTCTTGATCAAAATTAAAACCCTAGAGCAACATAGTATTTTTCTAAAAGAAACTTTTTTAACTATAAAAAATATAACATGAGTCTAAATCCACTTAAGTGTACCTTTGGAGATGGTTTTGGCAAATTTAAGGCTCCTTATTAACTCTAGATTATAGGGCAAATTGCTAGGCTTAGTTGATTCATTTCAATATCATACGACAAGTGCTTGCTATTCTTCAAGGTTCTAAGAAGTTTTAGGAACATTACCTAGAAGGATGAGTGTGAACATGCTTTTCAAAAGTTGAAAGTAACTCTTCTATTATTTTTCTTTATTTGAAAGTTTATAGCCTAGGGAAGTATTACTCATATATCTAAAAATTAGTGCAGAGGCGATGAGCCCAATCCTCATTTGTGAGGAAGAGAAAAAATAATGGCTGGTCTTGGTTTGAAAATTGTAGTGAGGGAACAAACTAGACTATCCAATCATAGAGAAACTATTATGAGCATTTATCATTGGTACATGACAACTTCATCCTAACTTTCAAACATATTATATTCATGTTATTATTGATCATCCATTTAATTTTGGTCTTAGTAGAGCCAAACCACTCTAGGTGACTACTAAAATGGGCTATATAATTCAATAAGTTTTAAATCTCATACATGCTAAGAATCGCCATTATGGAACATGTATTAATGGATTTGTTTGTCGACTTCATTACACTCAGCATTGAGAAGAAGGTGACTGTTAACTTCATTTTTTGCATGTTTTCACTCGAGGCTTTTTTATTGATGCCCGTAGGACTCTTCAAATGTAATTTGATTCAAATTGTCATTTATTCAAGTTTGATTCCACCAAATTAATTCAATTGAACTGAATTAAACTTGAATCAACTTGATTTGAGTCAAATTAAGTTCGATTTCAATCTTAGTTTGACCCAAATGAGTTTAATTATTTTAAATAAGGGATTAAAATATTTTCCAGCAATTTTTCCTCCCTCAACTTCTGACATGCATATGACCTCCATGATTAGGAGTGGGATATATCTAGACCCTAGGATATATCTAGCCCTCAGATCTACCTATCCCCTAGGATAAATTTAGATATTAGATTAGTCCAGATTAAAATCAAGCCTAGACTCTAAACCTCTCAAGACTTTAAGCCTATCTAGATCTCAATTCCAGTTTAAACTTTCATCTATCTCCACTCACCCTATCAAATCACTTATGATCATCCAAATGATCATAAATGATTTTAATAATCTAAGTCCAATCAATCAAACACAAAATTTAGATCAAATCTTGAAAGTCAAACTAAATTCTAAGGCTAAAAAACCCTATCCTAAAAGCCTTTTGTTGTGAATCTATTTTCATAGATTATGATTTTGATTATAGCAAACACTTTTATTTCTCTACGACTGCCTTATATACTAACATTTCAAGTCCACAAGATCAGACTGCAATTGGAACCAGCTCAAGATTGGGTAGACTAGGTCTGAGTCAGTTTGTACCTTTTTCCTTTCTTGAGTCTATTGTAATTGGTGTGGCTCCTGATGCTAAGTAATCTTGCACACACACACATTAGAAGAATTTTTAACTGTTCCCTAGAGTTTATTATTTTCGATAACATCATCCGGGATGATATTTATATCGGCCTGGACGATCGATTCAAAAACAGAAACCCTAATTAGGACATCCTTATTAAGACAGCTGTCATAAACCACATCGTCCTGGACTATTTTGTATCGGCCAGGACGATAGACTCAAATCAGAAAGAATCTGCCGCCAGATCTATTTAGGAATTACTTATTTTTAGACATCATCCCAGGGATCGGCCTGGCGGATCCAGCAAATTTTATCCTAAATAAATCTAATAATTAATGGGGATTTGTATGATCAAATTGGCTAGGCTGATCGTAGGATCGGCTGGGACGATTTGACATCGGCCAGCTTTTATTCATGGCAATGTTCAGGATGATTTTCCTCTAATTTGAACTCATCGTCCAAGACGATATCCCATCGGCCTGGACGGTATGACCAAAAATCTTCTAATCGTGTCTAACTGACCGGGCTGATTGAGCGTAATTTATGCTGATCGGCCAGGCCGATATTTATATCGGCCTGGACGATAATGTCGGTAAGTTGCATTAATGAGCTCATTTTGAGCTCCTCTATTTAAGCTTTGACAAGGCACTTTTTGAGTGTCTTTGGCAGCCATTGTAGCTTCGTTCTTTTGGAGGAAACTTGAAGAGAGAGCTTGAAAGGGAGAGAGGAAAGGGTGGAGTTTGAGAGAGGGAGAAGATCCTTGGAGGGGGACTCAAGGGAGTGTGGAGGGGGATTCCACACGGTTGCTCCGGCGAGCTTGCACCTTAGTAACATCGGATTCAAGGCTTGTCTTGAGGGAAGTTCTGGGAAGAAGAAGATCTCTTTGGTGTCAAAGGACTCGGCTACTCCACCGCACCGGGAAAGGTGGAAGTGATTTTATAAGGGCTTCTCCACCTAGCTGTGGGGGCTAAAGGAGAGATACTGAGTTTAGTGCAATACTCGAAGGGTTCCTCCGAGGAGTGGACGTAGATCAAGGTTTGACTAAACCACTATAAATCTGGTGTGTTCTTTCCTTTAGTATTTCCGCATTTAATTTTCGCATTATGTTTTCCTTGTGGTGGATTTTGGTTTGGCTTTTTGATTGAAAGAAGTTTTAAAATACCAATTCACCTCTCTCTTAATTAGCCTTGGGCTAGTTCATAAGGGCCTAACATCCCTAACGAACCTTCACCTTTTATAATAATTTTTCAAATAATTCAAAACCTAATCAAATGACCCTTCATTCATGATTTTTTAATTTCATATTTATAAAGCATGTCTATAGGATCTACCCTTCAAATTTAATCTTAATATGAGACCTTTAACCCTTTAAATTAGATTGAAATCCAAAGGTTATAAAACCTTCAAATATTTATGGCCTATGCCACTAGACCAACCACCTAGTGGATCTTGATCTTAGATCCTTCTTCAAACCTTCTAATTATATATAGATCCCTTGATTATGACTTGTTAAGAATTAAGTTGTATTTTGGTGGACCCACTTGGGCCCCTAATTGACCAGGGGTGAAAATGACCAAAATACCCCTTTGGGGTTTGAACAATCATTTCAAACCAAATGGCCTCCTATTTGTATGACACCACTTCCAAAAGATTTCAAATGTCAAACTAAACTTGTTAGACCCAAATCCAAGCCCTAGGTCAACTTGGTTAAGCAAACAGACCCTTTAGGATCCAAAAGGTCAATTTTATTGAATCGACCTCCTTAGACCCAAAGACCACCTCCAACATACTCAAAATATCCAACCAAACTTGTTGAGCTCAAACCTAGCCCATAGGTCTACCTGATTGACTAAGTCAATCTAGGTTGACCATATAAACCTTTAAGGGTTAAATGGGTTAATTCAACCCATTTCACTAAATCAAACCCTTTAAACTCTCAAATTTATTTTAATGATTGAGTAAAACATACCCAAGATCATTTGAAATCAAATCACATTCAATTTGACATTGATCAAATTATTAATTCTGGTCAACTTAATTTAATATGTTCCTAAACTATTCCTTATGACACATTCAAGCAATCCTTACTCAATGAAGCTTTAAAGTAACTTCAAATCATGGTTCAAGCATCTCCAATATTACCGTAAGTTAAACTTTAGTTGGTCTGACCAAGTCAACTCAACAATCCTAGAACAAACCACCTCAAACCCCCATCCATAAGCTCAAACCTCAATCCCTTAACTTCAAGCTTCACTCAATCCCTTTCACCAGCTCAAATGCTCTCTATGCCATATCAGCATGCCCCCTTGATTGGTTGACTAGTCAACCCAGACAACAAAATCTTTTAAAAGCTTAGTAATGTTCAAGCCACCACTTTAGCTCATTATATTCTTAACCCATTTAATCCCAGCTAATTAAACTTCTTCTAGAACATTCATAAATTGCTCCTGACCTTTGATTCAATATCAAACGGCCCTAAGCATCCCCACATGCTTATATGAGGATAAGGGCACATTTCCAACTACTTTTCCTTATGTCCTTTTGATAACCTACTACCAATAACCCTTAGATAGGTGTCATGCATTAAGGGAAGCTTCAAAAGGGATCCTAGCCATCCATAGCTTCCTAGAGTTTTTGTATAAAGGAAAACATAAAAAAAGAGCTCATTCTTCAAGTTACATTATCTCTCCACACTCAATCTCTCTAGGCGAGTTTTCATTTTGTTCAAGCTCCTAAGGTCCTCCTCCTCCTTTCCCTAATCTAAATCCACCACTCAAACCCTGCTGGTGGCGAGCTTTTCGACGAGCTAAACCTTATTCCATCCAGAGCTTGAAGATGTCAATCCAATGCATTTCAAGCTGCACTTTCTTCAAGGGAAACTTGCATGGGCAGTCTACAAGTTCAAAGAAATCAAAATCCCTCAAACTGAATGGTTAGTTTCTCCTAAAACTAAAATCCTAGGTCACACACTTATTATAAATAAGCATTTTGACAAGTGCATTTTAGACTTTTAAATCTATACCCCAAGATTTTTGTTCATGTATTGAATCAAGGTTTAAAATTTCATTAAAAATTGTTGAGTCTTTTGTGAGAACAAGCTAAAAAACCATTTCTAGGGTTTTTCATAACGTGTAGTAAGTGTATGTTTTCTGGACTATTGATCGCTCAATCAACGAACTAGATTAAGTCATTCCATGGCTCTATTTAACTATAGCTATAATCATGTGGCATGTTCTCTCATCCAACTCAATCTGAGTTATACATCTCAAATAGCGGAAGATCAGATGGAGTCCATGCGTGCTAACTCATTTAAGTAGACAAACGGTGGACCCCACTGCCACACATCATTAATTACTAATGATTGTTGTCGGTGTAATCTTAAAAAATTAATCCACCACCGGTTAATCATTAACGTATATTTTGGATCCTCTTAACTGGGGGCTACCACATGATTAGTCCGCTATCTCCAGCGCTGCCAGAGTATATTTAGGTTTATTTTAATTCATAAAAAAATACATAAATTAATTTAAAATTCAAATATAATCTTAAAAATACATAAAATATATTAAAATTTTCAAAATTCAAAATCCATTAATTTAAAATTAAAATAATTTCAAAATATTTCTTATATTTTAAATAATTTTAGAAAATTAATTAGTTGAATATTTAAATAATATTTAATTTAATATAAACATAATTATTTTTTAAAATTTTAAATTTAAATTTTAAAATATTTTGAATTCTTAGAGATATAAGTAAAAATATTTTATATTAAAATTTAAAGTATTTTTTTAAATATTCTAAATAATTTTTATTATTCAAAATTTTAATTAAATTTAACATAAATTTTATTTGGAAAATTTTTAATTGAACTTTATAACTTTTTTTAAATAATTTAAAATTAAATTTTGATATATAATATTTAAAATAATTTTACTAATTTATATTACTTAATTACTTAAATAATACATAATATTTAATTAATCAATTATCTTTGAAAATTCATAAATTTTTGTTAAAATTATTTTAAATAATTGCATTCACTAATAATTATTAAAAATTAATTTAATTACTTTAATTAACATAGAACTTTAAAAATTCAAAAATATTAATGCAAGATATAAAAATTTTTAAAATTTTAATTTTTTTTAATTTAATAAAAATTTTAAAATTAAAAACTTAATTTATTTTAACAAAATTCTAATTAATTAATTATTTTAAAATTTAATTAATATTTGATTAAATTTTAAATTAAATATTTTGAAAATTAAAGTTTAATTTTAAAATATTTAAGATAATCAAAGATTTATTTTAAGATATTAAATTTAAAATTAAAATAAATTTAAGATGTTTCATATATTTTAAATAATTTTAATTATTTAATATTTAAATATTTAATCAATATTAAATTAAATATTGACTTAAATAATTTCAAAAATTAAAAAAAATTGTGAAATATTTTTATATTATTAATTATTTAAAAAAAATATTTTTATTTTAAAATTATCCTAATTTCTTTTTTTTTATTCAAATTAAGCTATTTTCTAATATAAAATTGATTTTAAAATTATATATGTGGAATTTGGAGAGCCTTTGAGTGAGTCATGGGATTTTAAATATAAATTGAGTCTATTTCAATAGAAATCATGGGAAAAGAATAGTGAATGGTTATGTTTCAACTATTCACTAATCAAATCATTAGCTAGGTTAATTATTTTTTTTCATTATTTCATGTTTAGAATGCACACATACCTAGCCTAGGGAACTCTTAGTTTTAAGATTGTGCTTATGTGTGCGCTTATTATATATGTACAAAGGTTTCGCAAAAACATCAATTCAAACCTATCAAATCTAGTGACACCTTTAGGATAAAAATTAAGGACTATTGTCTAGTAAACTTAGAAAAATTGACATGAAATTTGAACCATTTGAACCTAGTGACATCTTCAGCCTATAGAAAAAAAATTCACTAATTTTAAAAATCATTAAGAAAATTAATAAATTAATTCCTTAACCATGCCTTAAAAACTTTTAAAAATTATAATAAATAAAATTTAAATTTAAAAGTTACATATAATACCTCAAACTGACAAAAAATTAAATCCTTAATCTAAGAAGAATAAAATCCACTTGGTTTTACTTTAGATTTAAAAGAAATTTAATTTTCATTAAAACCTAAAATTTAATTAATTTTATTAATTAAAGTTTTCCAAAAACTTTGGAATATCTTCTTAGATCATTCCTGATCTTTGGAGGTGATTTCAAGGAGTTTGCAGTTCATTTGAATCAAAATTGTTAAAACCCCCTCCAATTAAATAATTTTAAAAAATTCCAATAAATACCAAACTTTGAAAAATCATAAATAATTCCAAAAAATTCTAAATTGAGCAAAATAAAATGAATTAAACTCCATTAAAAATTCAATATTTTTCAAAAATATCAATTCTAAAAAAATCATTCAAATTTAAAAGTCAACTTTATGGTCAAACTTAACTAACAAATAGTTAAAAAATTTAAAAAATCATAATTTCTTATAGAAAACTCCAAATTAAGCAAAATAAAAGCCTAATTACTCACCTTTAGTACTAATATTTATTAAAAATATAAAAACTCTAAATCTTAAGCTATATCTAAAAGTCTTTTTTTTGTCCCTCAATTTAATGAATAAAATAATCTAAAATTTTCCAAAATTTCAAAAACAATCTTAAATTCCAAAAAAACATCAAATTAGCATTAAAATCATTTAAATAGCCATTTAATACACATTAAGCACTCCAAAGATGAAGTTTTTTTACGATGGACTATCTCGAGCTATGGGACTAACTATTCATAGAAGGCTGGTCCTCAAGCATGTAAAATAACGCCATGACGAATTCAATGGAATATAAAAATCTTAAAATCAATTAATTATAATAATTTAACCTAATTAAAATTCTTAATTCAACTACATAAATTAAGTTTTTAGGGTGGACTACCTCGGGCTGTGGGGCTAACTGTCCTAAGGAGGCCTATAGTTTGTGAAATAATGCCACAAAGCAATTGATGAACAACTTAACAAATTAATTCTAAAATCAATAACTAACCAAATCAATCAAAATTTATTAACTCGTTAAACCTTAACCAATCAAAGTATTTAATTTATATTGGTTATTATTGGGTAACCCAGGCCTATGAGGCTATTAAGTTAGCCCCATGAAAGGTGAAATAAACTTCACGGTCACTATGAGCAACAAAGGTAGAAGCCAATCATTCTTCAAAAAAAATTTAAAAATTAATTTTAACTTATTAATAATTTAATATTAATCAAAATCTCCCTTTAAACCTTTCATCTAACCAAAACATTAAGCAACTTTAATTAAGCATCCTATATAGGAAATATCCAAGCCATACAACCTACCTTACACACTTTAGATGGTTTCTAGAACACCACATTTAGACCTAGGCTAGGTTGGTGTTTTCTTTTCTCCTGTTTGCTGAGTTTCAAGATTTCATTGCATACTGGTTAAAAATATGTTGATGTGCTTATTTATTTAACTTTTATACACAGTGATGTGATTGATTATGCGTTACATTACCCCTAGGTTAGGTATAATTTATTTTACTAATTCAGTCCTATGCAGGTGGTCATGCTCATACAAGGCATTTAAAATTTAAAGGTGGCAAAAATCATAAATATTAAATTGTTATAGGTGCTCGTTGTGATAAGTCCCCCTTACAAAATTAAAAAATCATGGCCAAATGTGACTAGTTTTAGTATTTCAATTTTAATATATAACAGATTGGGATAATTTGAATGTTGATTTATTAAGACAACCCTGGTAGTTATTGAATATGGATTTTTTAATTTTCATTAAATATAATTCAAGTCTATTGAGTTATAAATTATCTAGTGACATTTGAGATGGGACATGAATCCAATATAAAATTCATAGAGAAGGGTGGCATCCCTTAGGAGAGAGTCCTTCATTTGAATGTTCATATTAGGATACTTTTTAATATCCAAAGGGTAAAGATAACACTCCTTTTGAAGGGGAGTTTCCTTTAATTTGGATATCCGGAGCTGATGATCCAAGGATCCCACAGAATGATGAAGAAGTGAAGAATGAGAAGAATATCAATCTTAAAGTCACTTATGTCTTTTGACAAGAAATCTAGGCTTGTTGTTAGTGGTACCCGACCATTTTAATTTCTAAAGTTTTGGATTATAATATTAAGTGTCACTTGCCACATGGACTTTCAATTTGAATATTAATTTAATTGATTTGATTATTGATTGATGTACTTGCTTTGTGATTAGGATATTATGCTTTTAGAAGTTTTGTTTGATAATTTTGCATGTCGGTCTTTGATTGAGCATATAATCCAATTGGAGGCTCGTACGGGTATGAATAAAAAATTTTCTACTTTATTAAATTAAAATTTTTAAGCTCGCATAGAAACTCTAATGATCTAAAGAAGTAAGCTCAAACTGCTGAGAGTTTTTTATATATACATATTGAATTCTTTTCTACCTTAATAGGCACCTCCCCACTTACCTATTTTAATAGGCCACATGACCTATTAGGGTGCAGTCCTATCAAGGAGAAGTTGTACGATCTCTAGTTAAAAATCTATATTTTAAGCCTAATTTTAAAATTGCTTCATATATGACTTTAGGCATTTATCGAGTCAATTAGCATGCATTACATTAGAAAAAAAATTAAATGAGTAAAAAATTTAATTGTATTTACTTTAAGCATAATTACCCAGTATGTGTTAAGGAGCTAATTAGGATCTACTCTAGAGGTCAGACCTGATTTCTCAAACTTATTTAAATAATGTCCCTACCACTCTTACATAAAAAATGAGACTCATGGTTTTAAAGTGCCAAGGTGGATAGCTAGCTCCCAAATCTAGGCTGGGGTAAGTCCAGGTTTACACTGCATTAGTAAGGTTTAGGCTACAGATTTTTAGTACCTATTTTAGATTTAGGTTTTGAGGCAGGCTTAGGCTATAAGACCTTAACCTTCAGGAATTGAATCCCATTTTCTAAAAAAATTTATCAGTCAAACTTATATCTCTTTCAATCCAAATTTAAGCCTAACACTTAGAATAAGCTGGGGTGCTTCTGAAATATTTTAGAATCTCAAAATACCTCCTATCTTTTCTCCTTTGACCTCCAGAAATAAGTTTTCCACTTTTATCTAATCCCTATTGAATTTCCAACCTCGCTTCTTTTGACATGAAGCTTTGAAATCTTAAATAAAATTTTTACCTTTATTTTAATCAAGAATATTCATTAGAAATTTTGGTTTCCTATGATGTAATTAACTAAGACGGCGTATGTTCGCATGAGATTTAGAAACCTATATCAATTTTCAAAATCAAGTTTTCAAAACCTTAATTGATTATCGTTAGGAAAGTCAAATTTAACGATCATTATTGTCATATTCAAATGATGGATAGTGAACGATATTTTCTTTATTCAGGAAAATATATTATTTTATTATCATAATTTTGATTATGAGATTAATCATTTCTTATACAAATTATTCTAGTTAAATACTTGATCAAACATCATTTTGATCCTTTGGGATCATATGCTGTCTTTCCTGAGTTTGGCTATAATAATCAAGTTAAATTCAAAGTTTTGTAATTTGAACCCATAAGGGAATTATATGTTCGCCTCCTAAGGTGATTTCTCGTTCATAATGATGTGTTCAATTTTAAAACTAAAATCTCAGAAATTCAATTCTCTGAAAGAAAATTATCATTTTCAAAACTCCAACAAATACTTTTTCAATCAAACAAATGTTCGCACACACCAAGAGGAAGAAATCCTCTCTCCTTTCTTTGTAGTTCGCAAGCCTAGGAGGAAGTTGATGCTCCCACCATTGCCTTCCTTTTCCTAGCCGTCGGTCTCCCTTAGTTTGCAAGGTGATTCCTTTCCCTTCTTCTTCTTATTATTCTTCTTCTCCTTCTTCTTCTTGTTCTTCTTCTTCTTCTTCCTTTTCTTTTCCTTCTTCGTCTTCTTCATCATCATCATTCCCTCCTTTTTCTTCTTCTACCTCTTCTTCTTTTTCTTATTCATCATCTTTCCCTCTTTCTTCTTCTTCTTCTTCTTTTATTGCTTTCTTTTCTTCTTCCTAATCTATGATTGATATGTTGGTAATACAATTACTAACTATTTGTGAAATGATTATTACATGAATCATGAGAATCTTGTGTATATTATTTGGATGACTTCAATCAAGCATATGTGTAAATCATGGTGTTCATACTAGCTTGCTTTATATAATCTTGTAAATATTTCATGCCAATTGTTTTATGAAATGTCGTTGAAGGAAGGTTGTGATGCTTAGTTAGTTGTGACTCACAAAACTTTGGGTTACATATGAAGTTTCTTAACCAAATATTTTGTGAGCATGTTTAGTGTAAAGATTGAGCATCATTTCCATTCTATGTTGTTGTGATGTTAAACATGACTATGTTTTCTAGATTTCTCCATAGTTTCTTTGATGCAGTATGTTAAAATACTTCTTGTGATTATGATTGTTGAAGTTGTAAATTACAGCTCATGATATATCAATCTAATAGTTTTTTTTTCATTTAATTTTCTTTGAATAAATGATTTCTTGTCAGTTGAAGATGCAACATGATTTGTTTGTTTGAACCTAAGACTTATCACTAATGGTAAACAAGAATGCTTATGATAATTTCACACTCACACATATATTCTTTCATTTTATATCGCAACATAGGATGAAGAAAATGTCACTAAAATTTGCCAAGGTTTTGATGGAGATATGTTTAATTTCAAGAAAGCTTTTATGCATAGTGATTTGTTCAAATATAGCCTTAAATCTTATTGTGTATGTATGATTGGCTTAGTGTGATGTAATATTTGGTAGTTGTGCTAAACACATCCATCTAGTTTATGTTTTGATTGTGAACACACATGGATATATATATATATATATATAATAGTTTGTTTGTGTTGGAAATAATGAATGTGTGTGCTTCAGTCTATATGCTTATTTCAAATTTTTGACAAAATCTAGTGGCAATGTTTCTATCATTTATCCATTACATAGAACTATCAAAAGATTTATGATTGTGTATATTTTGATTATTGATAGGTTGTGTATATTTTGTCATGACATGGTATTTTATATGAAAATGATCCCACATCATAGTTTAAAAAAGGGGGTTTTCTTTATGCTTTAATCATGACTCAAGTGTTTATGCCATCCTTAGTGATTTATGATGGTCGTGATTCACTTCATTTGGCAAGTGTTGTATATCAATTACTTGTTTAAATGTTTTTTGTTTTATCCTTGTTTGTGGCAAGATGCCTTGTCAGAACACTTGTTGATTAAAAATCTCCAAGCATTTGCCAATGATAGATTTATGTATAAGTTTGCCATGATTCTTTTTTAGTATCGCTTTATCAGTAACACACTCGTTGGTTTCTCTTAAGTTTTTGTTAAGGATTGGGTTTTCATTTTAACCATGAGAGAATTAAACATGATGAGTTGTATACATATCCATAAGTTTGAATAAATTTTTGTCGTATACATATATAGAGATCTGTCGAAACACTACATCTCAATCATAAGGGTTTAATGCCTCATCATTTATGTATGATCAAGTTTATACATCTTCACTTATACTGTATGAAATAAACAAAGTTTTTGGTGGGTTTCTATACATTATTGCATATATCGTTCTATCACACAATTGCACAATAATTTTGAATTTATTATATTGACTTGCTAATCACTTGCATACACTTATTCATGATTGGGGTTGTGTGACATGTAATTTTAAAATTTCATTAGATACTTGAAGTTGTATCACCCTTCAATGAATGTATATAAAGTGTTTGTGACAATGTTTGTTGAGAAAAGTGACAAGCTTAGATAAAAAATGATAAGGAATGACAAGCATGTCTACATTTCATTCCATGTATGTCTTTAAAGAATATATGAGTTTGGATAAAATGAAGAGCTTGTCTAAAATCTTCATGCCTCAATCTTGAAAATGTATAGATCCAGTGTAAATGCATTATTTTCATTAAAGGATTTCATAAATTCTTTAAAGTTTTTGGAATGAAGCTTGTTAAGGGTCATGTTAGAGTTGATTGTGTTTCTGTACATTATTGCATATGTCGTTCTGTCACACACATTGCACAAAATTTTTGAATTTATTATAATGACTTTTTAATCACGTTCATACACTTATTCATGATTGGGGTTGTATGACATATAATTTTAAAATTTCATAAGATACTCGAAGTTGTAGCACCCTTCAATGAATGCATAGAAAGAGTTTGTGACAATGTTAATTTGTTTACAAAAGAGACAAGCTTAGATAAACAATGCTAAGGAATGACAAGAATGTCTACACGTCATTCCATATATGTCTTTAAAGAATCTATGAGTTTGGATAGAATGAAGAGCTTGTCTAAAATCTTCATGCCTCGATCATGAAAATGTATAGATCCAATGTAAATGCATGATTTGCATTAAAGAATTTCATAAATTCTTTAAAGTTTTGTATGAAGATTGTTAAGGGTCGTGTTAGAGTTGATTGTGGCATAAATGATGTCATTTATTATCAAAAGTGATGTTCTGCTTCATGAATAATGATTGAATTAAAATGTTCGGTTCCGATTATTTCTATGAAGAGTATTTAGTGGAGCATTCATATAGTGTTATAATTCATAGGAAATACAAGGCATGCTTAGTTCCAACATTAAAAAGAACCATGTTATAGCAACATATTCAAATAGATCTCTTTCAATAGACTTAGAGCATCATTCGCATGTATAATGTAATTCACTTCAAATTTGATACATTGATTTGTTCACTACTAATAGATGATGAGTTCTTCATAACGACGTCCAACCCAGCGTTGTCGCGTGAATGAGTGTTCGCGTCTGATGCGTCAGCGTGTGAGTGAGCAGTGTCGCGCACAACATGGCGTCCAATCGCACCGCTCATGAACCACCCACCACAATTCCAAGTCGACAAGCCCTAACTATGTCCGGTCGCACCACAACATGTCCGGTTTGGTTGGCGGTCGCACCACGCCACGTCCCACCCGCTGTGAATCCACGTTTTACCCAACATTTTTTGCCCAGCCCCGGGTCATCCGTGTCGGGTTGGGTTGACCCCATTTTTTGGCATGTCGGGTCCGGATTGCAAAATCTAACCCGTTTGGAAAAATAGGACGAGTTCGGATCGTGTCGAACAGTAGCGAGTCACTGTCGGGTTCAACCCAAACTCGACCCGCAACCTGTTTTTCACACCCCAATGAAAAACTGTTAAAAATTAACAAAAAAATCAAATTAAATTGTGATTGTGGTCAGATTAAATAAAATTAGCTGAAAATCAACCCAAATAAACCCTAAGAAATGAAATGAAACAAGATAACAATATTTTTTTATATTTTATTGTAGACTTACAAAGACTTATCTTCTCAAATAAAAAAAATAGAGATAAATAAATTTTTCTTTAAAAATAGCTTTATTAACTTTTAATTGAGTGAAAGTTTAAATAACAATTTAATATTTTTAATAAGAAGGCACAATTATTGGGGCTGCTATAAGAAATAAATTTGTACTTGGTTAGCGATAAGATTTTTAATGTAGAAATAATGAGAGATAAGTTATAAGGGAACCATGATGAGGACATAAAACACGGTTGATAAGGACAACAGTCAACCATTGCATGGTGCGCATCTCTTTCTTTGGCTAACTAGCTGTAAGAATATATGAACATTTGATTAATAGAAGCCATTTTCATCTTATATCTTGCATACGACTCCATTTAGGCGTTTAGCTATACATATATATCAACAAGCTCAGAACATTTTTCATAATTTTTTTTTTCAAATAAATTTAGGGTGATTTGTTTTGCTGCATTTAGGGTGTAAAGTAATTCATAAATACATAGCGTAAAAGACATGCATTCCAAATATCTTAAGCAGTGCATTTTGAGTGTATTTTGAATTCATTAGATTTGGACGGTTTTCAAATACACTGTAAATACACCGCCATTGCCACCTCACCCCGTCGACCACGCCACAGGGTAGCATGTCGGCCACCGCACCCCGCCAACCCTCATCTCTGCAACACTTAACTTAGTATTAGGCTTCTCTTTTAATGACCAAGATTCGGCACCATAAAGCTGCAGATCTCGCCACCATCTTATAGAATTTTTCCTTATGTTTGTGGGAGACTTTTCTATCACACAACAAGTCCGATTCATTCCTCCATTTCAACCATCCAACTTGAATTCTGTTGATAATATCCCCTACTATTTCACCATCACTCTAAACAATAGATCCAAGATATCTAAAACGTGTACTTCTATTAATGACTTGATCTCCCAAAGTCACAAACCCCTCACTAGGTCTATTACTAATAAAATTACACTTCATATATTTAGTTTTAGATCTACTCAAGAGAAACCTTTTAGACTGTATGATTGACCTCAATAATTCAAGTTTACCCTAAACTCCCTCTCTAATCTTATCAACAAGAAGAATATCATCAACAAAAAACATACAACAAGGTAAATCCTCTCTCGAATATCTAGTGAGAACATGCATGACTAAAGCAAAAAGATATTGGCTTAAGGCTTACCCAAAATTCCCTCTCTAATCTTATCAACAAGAAGAATATCATCAACAAAAAGCATACAACAAGGTAAATCCTCTCTCGAATGTCTAGTAATCTAACCGAAATAACAAAATGCATCAAAAAAATTTAAAAACACAAACCTCGGAGGTAGTCGTCGCGCACGGGAGCGGGGAGATCCTTCGGCCTTGCAGTGGGGGAGAGATCTTCCTTTGGAGGAACTTTTAGGCGGCTAGAGGGAGCTCGTCAGCGGCCGGAGCAGGCATCTCGTTCGCGAGAAGACGGAGGAGACGGGGGCGAGCAGCGCGCAGGAGAGAGAGAGCAGGGAGGGAAATGAAATGGAAGGCTCGAGACGAAATATTTTAGGGCATTTTCTGGCGGCTATCTGGCGGTCCCGGCCGCCGGAAAAAAGTTCACTTAACACCGGCGGTTTTAGCCGCCGGTAAAGCGCCGGTAAGATTTAATGCCGGCCGTTTAGCTAGCGGTTTTGTGACCAGCGCTTCATCCGATGGCATTAACTTACATAACCGCCGGTAAAATTCGAAGGCCAAACCACCGGTTCAACCGCCGTTATTACCGGCGGCGTCATAACCGCCGGTCCAGACCGCCGGCAATCGTTGAATTTCCTGTAGTGTCATTGGTCAATATTCTTACCATGGTTATTAGAATTGATAATGGGCCACAACTCTCAATTAAGAAGATTAAGGAATTTTATCAAAGCTATAAAATTCAGCTAAAGCTTACCTCAATCCATCATCTAAAGTTGAATAATAAGTTGAAATGATAAATAAGCTAATATTAATCTCATGAAATTTTGAAGGCACTACAAGAATGTAGATTAAGGCTTCGTTTGGGACGGCTTTTTTATTGCTTTCTAAAACGGAGTTTTAGTTAAAAAAATTTAATTTTTATGCTAAAACTCCGTTTTAGAAAGCAATGAAAAAGCCGTCCCAAACGAAGCCTAAATTACTACTCTAAAATATTTTGGCAAATAGATGACACCATCATTAGTAATTGGGTAAGCGCCTTTTACACTCTCACATATAATTAAGGGAATGTTACCCATTGCATTCAACTTGAATAGCTAGAGGGTAGTCATCACCTATGATTTTAAAGAAGGAGAACTCAGCAAATGGAGAAGTGTCAATAAAGGAGTGAAGATATTACTCAATCTTATTGAAGAACTTAGAAGTTAGTCCTTCATTAAGCATAAACTGTAAAAAAATAAGAGTCACAAAGCACTACAACGCCCATGTCACTAAAATTTCATTCATGTTGCTTAAAAAAGTAGAAGCTACTGCTTGGAAATAAATAATACACAATATGAGGTCTTCTTGCTAAGGTCCCCATATTATTAAGGAGGTATTCCTGGAGCCTATTGACTGTAAACCTATACGAGCAAAGAAGTTTCGATAACATAGAGCACTAATGACATGAAAAGTTACTATCCCTAAGTTCTTTGTCTATTTTTCTTATATATATTCTATAAAAGAAAGAATGAACTCACAAAATTTCAAAAATTATTGAAGTTACTGAATACCTAAGGAGCTCATTGATTAGAAATGAAACTTGAAGAACTAAACCATTTTATGAATTCTTGTACAAAATGAATTTTATTTTGATCTAAATTTGTATTTGAAAATCGGCAAACTTTAATGAAATGTAATTGAACTTAAATAAATTAGGGAAAGGAATACTAACTTGAGTATAAGGCAAGAGTGGTATCATCTTAATAGTAAGGATAAAAGTCACTTGACTTCTCCCTATAAGAGTGCAAAAAGCATCCAAGAAGACAAATAATCAGCACTTAGCATAGTTTTCAATTCTAATTTTTTGAGACATTGTTAAAAAAGAACATATAATGATTGATGATGTTGAATTCCTTGCAATAGAAAAGAAAAACCCTTTGAAATATTATCATCAAAAGGAATTTTATGAATATTTTTTTTATACTTTCTAAAATCTTTGATGCAAAATCAAATTTGTTTCAAATTTTAATAATATTCAAGCATCATATCTTATTCTTTCAATTTATCTTTGGGAACTTAGATTAAATGTTAGAACTCTACTCCCACATTTACAACAATGTTCAAATCGAGTAGGATGAGAGTCTATTCTAACAGGGTCTATTTGAGATAGCTTTTTTATTGCTTCACTTTTTGATATCAACTATAATTTTATTCGGCTACTATTTTCTTGCTATTTTTTCGGTACTTCCCAAACTTTTTTGTGGTATTAAGATACTTTTTATAACTCGAGCTGATAATATGTGATAGCTTTAAGAAAGTAGTTATTCGATTTTTTAGAAAAGAACAAATTTGTAATATCCATATCAACTTTTAAGAAACTTAATTTTCCCAAAACATCTTTGTTGTTACCTTAACAAAATATTGATGGTTATCTGTATGAAGACCATGCTCTGGAGTAAGATCATGCCTATTTACAAGGCTTATCCTTCAGATATATTGAAGAAAAATGAAGAATAAATAAAACTTGAAAACTATAAGGATATATTGATATCCTATAATTGGGAATATATTCATTATTCAGCATTTGACAAATGCCATTTCAAATCTATTTAGTATTGGTATTCAGTATACGACATTTTCCATTTCAACTATGTTCTTTATTGGTTTATTCGACCATTTCCAATGCAAAATTCGATATTTGTCAGCTTCATTAAGGAAACTATATTTGATATACGTTCAAAACTTTTTTTGGACTTGTTCATGGCATTCAATATTCACTCTTTTCACCAAAAGAAAATATATTGAGGATTTGTTCAAATTCATAATTGAACTTATATTTGATGTTCGATATTCATCCTATTTAATGATAATGATCGATATTCAGCATTCACTCTCTTTTATGAGATATGTATGATTCAAGTTATATTTGGTATTCACAAGATATAAAAGAATTCGGCTAAAATAAATAAAAAATTCATACAAGTAAAAATTATATTGCTTTATAATTTTTTTACAAGTACACGAGTTTATAAAGAAAAAATAAAAAAAATGTTCAATTGTTTGTAGTGCTTTCTTCATCACCAGAGCTCCCTTATGGCCTTATGCTATTAATGACTCAAAAGTCTCCTTATGTTGGTATCTTGATACAAAGAGGGATGTCTTTCTTCTTTAGTAATTTATACTCATATAATTGAACCTCTTCAATGAATAGTGAAGGCATTATTTATTTGCACTCAGCAGTTTGGGTTATGGTTTCAAAGAACTTACTAGCTATTTTGCAAGTTGTTCCTTTTTTGGCAATTTCCTGGCTTACTCTTTGAGTTCGGTAATTTGCTTTGGGCAACTTCTAAGTATTGCCTTTTTTTTTTTTCTCGGCCATTGAATTCACTAATGAAAATGTAGTCACTTTTTCAAAATTTATTTTTTAAGCTTATTGCCACTTGCATGAACTACCTCTCCTAGTCTTCTCTTCCCTTGGAAACTTGTTGAACTTGCCAATCTTATTTTATAGCATTTGAATGGTTCAGTGTTGCCTTAGAAACTTCTTTTTACAATTTTTCCTCATTATGTAGTTGCATTTGCCTTTATGCTGGCATAATGAACATCAATCATTTTGTTTGGCAGCGACTCTAAAAAGATGGATAGGCTGAGATCATATAGGCTGTCAATAAGTACTTGCCCTTTGAAAAAGCAAGATCCACAGAGAAGTCAATTAGGGTTGGTGTCAAGTTCATATTTAATTGCAATGCTTCCTTCCAAACTTGAGGAGTTAACTTCTCATCACCATCTCAATAGAATTTTAAGGCATTTATGAGAAGGGACTCAATAGTACCTTTTGCCTTTTCCTTGGACTTCTGTAGGAACTTGGTGCACTCATCCCTTGGCCCTCACCTTAGCTAGCTCCTCATTTATTTTGATATTGTCTTGCATTTGAGGTCACTTGAGGGTAGAAGTGCTTGTGGGAACAACTGTCTTATACTAATTTGCAACAAGAGATCGTTGGAAGCTAGTGCTCATCTCAGTAGGTGGAACAGCTTCTTCTCATGCAGATTACACAGCTATTACATCATCCTCAACTTGAGAGTTAATCATTTCAACATCAAAATCTATCTTCTAATTTTTGGTCAAATTAGTTGGAGACTTGAATTATCATATCCTCCTTACCACGGGGGCATCATCCTCATCCTCATTACCCTTATTAGCTCCCTCACCAATGGATTGGCCGATTTCATACACTAAAGGGGAAGACTCGTTTGTAAAGGCCATAATAATAAATTAAAAATAAATAAAAGAAATACTTGAGAATCATCTTATGGAATTCATCTTATGGAACTCATCCTAATGTACAAAATTCATAGTAAAGAGAAAAAAAAATTATGAGCTAAAAGTCACTTTAAAAGGTTGTAATTGATATATATCTCTTGTCATGAAATCTTACAAGATAAGAAGATAATGCATTTTTTGCATATTTATGAAAGATAAAATTCATAGAAATCAAAATTATTAAAAATAAGAGTAAGAGATTAGTCACTTACAATGAATAAAATAAAATTCGTAATAGGAATGATGGACAAATATGACCCAAAGACCTTTCTCACTCCTTTCTCTTCTTCTCCTCCAATTTCTTCCTGGGCAAGCAACCATGTGAGGGAGACGGTGGGGTGAGACAGAGATATTTTATAATAAATATATATATATATAAACACTATTAGTGGCTTAGCGCCGCAATACTCAGACCCAGCACTACAGTGCATGCAGAATTTAGAATTATTGTAGAAATAAAAACTCAAACACAACAGTGGTAGTTTTTAGCACCGTTGTGCTCTTAAACCTAACGTCGTAGCCCTCACAAGCACAACATCGAAGTGCTCTAGTTCAAAAAGAAATTTAAAAATTTTTATTTTAAAATACATTTTATTTTCGGGTTGTTACATCTCTACCCTCAAACTATAATCTTTCATATTAGTGAAGTAGCTATAGTTGTGCTTCTCTGGTGGTGGAATCTTAGATCGTTCTTGTAATAAGGCAATAAACTTGGTTGAAATCAGCCACTTCTTGGCCAACTTTACAAAGTAAAATTTATTCTTCCAGTTTTTTATTTTTTATCATATTCTCCGATATGACCATTTAGAAGTAATTCGAGGAGAATAAGACAAAGTGGTCCTTGAACACCTTGAAAGAAAAGAGGCAACGAAACAACAAAATTGATTAAGAAGTTTTCTTCTTCCTCGTGTAGCATGGCAAGGTCATTATAATCGCTGAGGAGTTCAGCAGAACCTCCATAGGTGCAGCTTGAAAGGATTTTATTTTGTCCTAAAATTTGTGACAAAGCAGGAAGTAGAGGCTGAGTCAGGATAGGATTTGGAAGCACCAGAAATTTTTCCTAAAAATTATATATGGGAACCCTTCTCAATTGCTTTAACTTGGTAGAATTCATCAAAGACGCACTTTAGTTGAATAAGGTTCATGTTAGCTTTGGACGGACTTGTGAGCAGAGCAAGAGAGCCCTATTGCTCTTTTTGAAGCCAGTAAGTAAATTGAATGAGTTTTGGAAAGTTTTCCGAGGAGAAAGAAGTGAAAAGGAAAAGAAAGCCCAACGAAAAAAGAAATGATAATGGTTTTAATTGCAGGTTCAAACTCTACTTATAACTTTAAAGAACGATAATACCAAATCAAAGCCACATAACTAGAAAGAGAAATTATTCTGTGTGATCGCTGAATGTCGTCCGGAGACTAATCAGAATGAGACATGACTCATTCTAATTGGTCTCCGGATGTAGAGCTGCGTCGCACTAAATAATTTCTCGGCTATAAGGGGCCTCCGCTTTCAAAGCAGTACTTGGCAGATTCAGTTGATTAATGAATGGCACTTTCAACTCAATAGATTTTCTTTGTTGAAGCCGAGCTTCCCTATTTTTGTACTTACCCTTCATCTTAATAATGGATGACTTCAACATACTGCTCTAACTCTTTTTAAATGCTCCACATTAAATATTATTTTAGAGTGTTGGAAGTAGCACTATGAACATCATGGGAGCACTCGCTGAAAGTTGAAGTAGGTGTCTTGGGATCATTCTCTATAACAACGTTAGCCAAGGGGGGGCGCTTGAAGACTAAGGATTTTATTTATAAAACTTAGAAGAAGACTTATTGAGAAGGTAAATTTAAAATTTTATTCAAGAAGTTGAAGAAGTCGGATTTTCAATAATTTTTTGGCTGGTCCTTCAATAGTTTGTTGCTTGGCAAGTGCTTGGGTACGTGACTTCAATTATAGCCAATTCAGTAAGTGATTGTGTGATTTTGACCACAACCATCATAATACTCAGCTAATGACTTCTACTCTAGAGAAAGTGACCACTTAGTCGACTTATACTCTCTCTTACCTTGGCCCTTAGCGAGTTTGTGGATTAACACCTAGCCTCTCAAAAAGGAGCTCACTCGTTGAAAGAGAATTACAAGAAGTAGATTTGGACAAAATTAATGTGCCATTGATTCGATTTGTATTTCCTTAATCAAATCTTCATAGCTAACATTATACCTTCTCTAAAGATAGATTAAAGCCTTACTGTCGATTTGAAAATAGAAACGATATTTATTTTCATAATCAAACTCAACATAGGAAATGCTAAATTCATCTCGAAAGATAAAAGAAACATTCTCCTATTATTTTGAAAAAGAAAGTAACAATGGATGTATAAGCCTTATCTATGTCCAAAGATTTTCCCTTATCAAATTAATTTGATTTGATTTTACAATTTATTTAGATTGAATAACCCTCATAAAGAGGCACTATTGATGTTGTTTATGCAATTTGGACTTATGTTTGATTGGAGTGGATAGCCAGCTAACCACCTAAAGCATACAATTTCAAATTCAAGTTGAGTCTAATGTATGCAGGATAGGTAGCTCATCATTTACTTAGAATCAAGGATTTGGATTCAGATTTTTAATATATACTTTATAAAAATGCAAATTGCTAGCAAATGGTTTTAAAATTAATGTATCACTTAACTTAAAGCTTCTCTAAGACACACTTAATGCACTCTAGACTTTACTTCCACTCTAATCTACATGACTAGTTTTCTAAGAAAATCTGGCAACATAATGGCACATACCATCATGAATGGCACGCTTGGCCCTTGACGTAATGGGTTGTCGCTTGCTTGATGTTGGCTTGTGAGCGGGGCTACTGTATGTTGTAGAAAGTACAGAGCATGTACATTGAAAGATGGTTAAAGATGTATACAGTACCACTACTATACAACTACTATATTGTCCTATATCTAGTATACATGTTCCTATAGTCCAGACATGTAGATTGAAAGAAATCTATAAAAATCATCTACCCTCTATTGCAATCTACCACATATATGAATGCAATACATGATGTATGAATCATGTATGAAGTAGTGTATACAAAAGAAATTTTTTATTTTTATTTATCTAAAAATTTTAATGCAAACTTGGGTCTACTGATAAGAAAGATGGTTTGGCTCCACTTCAACAAGCTTAGTTTTTTACACCTATGAATGAGACAAAATTATAAATATGATTACTTTTTTAAATCTTGTAGTCTTCTAGTTCCTAGTCTTCTATAGAATCCCAAAAAAGAATTCCCTCAAAGGAAGAAGGATCATTGTCTTTTGGAGTCCTGTAAGTATACATAAAAAAACATTTTTATTAATTTTCATCACTCTTTACTTTTTAAACTTGATCTAGGTATATAATCTAGATTTTATATTTATATTTAACTTTATACATTTATATCAGATCATTGGTGTTGCAGATCTGGACACAAGCACTTTGATTTTGATGATAACAAACATTATTATTATTGTCATTCATACATATCTGTTTTATGTGCTCAGTTCACAAACCTTTTTGGCCACATGTTTGCTTCAATCAGCTCAAGATCAGGTTGACTAAGATTGAGCCAGTCTGTAATTTCTTTTTCAATGTATTTTTTACATTTTCTTGAGTCAAATGTACCTTGGTGGATCTTGATGCTAAGTAACCTTTCACACACACACACACAGGGAGAGAAATTTAGTGAGTTAGAGATGTTTTATTTTTGATCATATCGTATATGATGATTTTGTATCGTCCTGGATGATCAATCAAAAAACAAAAACCCAAATTAGGGCATCTGAGTTATGTAAACTTGCTAAAATAAATCATCCTGGATGATATTCCAATCATCCTAGACAATATGCGCAAATCAGAAATACTCAGCCGCCAAACTCTTTTAGGCAAGACATTATTTTTAAAAATTGTACAGGACAATCCTATATCCTCCTGGTTGATTCATTATAATCATGCCTAAATTATTCAGGTGATTAAGGAAATTAATTAAGGTTAGATTGATCGATCATATCGTCATGAACGATTATAGGATCGTCCTGGACGATCAGTAAGAAAAACCTTAATCTTCTCATGAATCACATGGATGCCAGAACTATGTGTTGGACAATCATTTATAATTCTTCATCGTCTAGATGACTCTCCTAGAAAACCCAAACTATCTGTTGGGTGATAATTATTGATTTTGAATTAATCGTACGGGATGATCCAAGCATCATCTTGGATGATCAATTATATTTCTTCATCGTCTACTATATATCTCTTGGACGTCCTGAATAATCTGCTAGATGATATATATGATTTTGAACTAATCGTATGGGACAATGTTCTCATCATCATGGATGATCAAAATAAATAATGTGTTCTAATCGTATAATAGATCCAGATCATTCTGGTTGGACAGGTTGAATTACACTAATCGTACAAGACGATCTATCGATCTTTAATGGCAAGTTAAAAACTAGGACAATTTTTAAGGCCTTCTATATAAGATTTCTTGTTTGTTAATGAGAGTATATTTTGTTGTTGTCCTGATCTAATAGATCTTAGAGAAGGAGAGGGAGAGCTTGGGAGAGAGAGAATCTTATGAGGGGGAGTTTGTAAGGTGTTTATAAAGGTTGCTCCAAGCAAAGATTCAAATCATCTTCTCCATTCATCATTTTTGGCTCCTTGGTGGCTTTAGGGAGGTCTTTATCAGCATTAGATCAAGGTTCTCTGCTTTCTTCAGGAGGAAGAAAAAGGAGTATGGGTTTTCTACCTCACCAAGGTCGATGAAAAGGAGTTTGTAAAGGCTTCTCCACCTTGTAGTGGGAGCAAAAGGGAAGTCATTATGTTTTAGTGCAATACTTGGAGGAGAGGCTCCGGGGAGTGGACATAGGTCAAGTTAACCAAACCACTATAAAATCTGGTATGTTCTTTCTGTTTTATTCTTGCACTTTATTTGTCGCACTTTTATTTTTGTGGTTGATTGTATGGTTGAAATCTCTAATTGATTTTATTAATTGCTTCTGCATCAAGCGTTAATCTTGTTTATTTTAAAATATTCAAAAAAATTTTAAAAAGGTTTTTTTCCTTTTTTTAAGAATTTTAAAATTACCAATTCACCCCCCTCTTGGTTAGTCACATGCTAGTTCATAAGGGCTTAACAATCCTAACAAACTTTCACTTGGTACATTCAACATTAACTCCTTACTAGAGGAAAGAAATATAAATTTAAATGTAGGAATGCAAGCTGCATATGTAAATTACTAAAGTAGAGTGCACTGTATTAAAAATTATATAATGTGCATGATATGACATCAAAGTACATAAAGTAAATAAAAACATTAAGGACACTCTCCAAGAAAGGCATCTGCATAACACCTAATCAAACAAATCACGGACCTAGCCTTGACTAAAGTTAGTTGTTATATGAAACCATCTAATGTGTATGTAGAGGTTCTATGTTTAATTATCTATTATGTGAATTTACTTGTTTATTATAGGCCAAGCAGTATTTTAATTTGAATTTATGTTTTAAAGCTTTATTTATTTATTAAAAGATTTTTATTTTAAGGGTTAAAGTTAATTAATTTTAAGTTATAATGAATCATAATAATTAATAATGTCAAGTAAAGCATGAGATTTATGATCATCAAATCCTAAGGCTCATAAATATATTGCATTCATTCTCTTATATAGGAGGAAAGGACTGTATAGAGTATTTATAGTTTTATTTAATATTTAATTAGTTAATGATTTATTGATAGTTATTTTGAAGAATATGTTAATTCAAAGCCCCAAATTACTTTGAAGCATCCAACTAACACATCCTAGGCCTATTAATTTAAAGCGTTTAAGCTATCCCATATAAATCAAGCATATGCATAAAGGCCTTGAGCTTCAATTAAATATTTATTAATGAATTGGTCATTTAAATTTAATTAGGTTGAATTTAACTTGATTTATTATTCATTTTAATTTAAATCATTTAAAATTTATTTAAAATCTTTGATTTTTATTTTATTTTATTTATTTAATTTTAAATTTTAAATTTATTTTAATTTTTAGTTAATTTTAATTTAATATCTTTTAATTATTTAAGTTAAATTATTTAAATAAATATTTTTAATTTTTTATGTTTATTTAATTCTTATTGATCTTTAATTAATTTATTTAATTTTGATTTTTTTAAATTTAATTTAGTTTTATTTAATTTTATTGAATTTGTTCAATTTATCAAATTCCTTCCCTATAAAAAAATTTAACATATGTGATTGACTAGTTCAATTACCTCAATCAATGAATAAATTGACACCAAAAGTTAGGGGTAACCTAAGGTAAAATCACTGAAAATTTGGAGTCCATTGGATCAAGTATTGATTTAATAAGATTTTATTTAATTAAACCTTAATTAAGGGCTGCTCTTTGATTAATATCATTTTAATTAAAATTGGATATGAATTTTATTTAGAGTATGCTATAATTTGCTTTATATCTTTATGATTTTAATTTATTTTATTATAAAATTTTTAAAATTTATCCCCAAAATTAGAGCTAATTTTAAGTTTTGTAATTTAAGTGACTTAAATGACTCTTAATTAATGTCAAATTAATCCTTAGGGTGTACAATGTTGCTAAGTATGTTGGGTAAATTTTCTATTTTTTTTTAAAACCTAAATGCTCTGTGAATTGGGAATAATGAATTTCCAAAGGTTCAGGTCAAACAAATTTGAAAATTAGAGGATGTAGGCAACACCCCCTAGTGTGACCCAACCAAATTAGAGGTGTATTTGTGAAGTAATTAGGGAAACATATTGAGTGTTTAAAACTAAATTACTTTACATATACTCATTAAATTTACTATATTTTATTTTTAAATTAAAGAGCTCTCTTCCTCGATTCCATAGAGCCCTTATTTGCATAAAATAGTTAAGTCTATAATTATTATGATTTTTAAAAGTTATGTGGATTAAAATTCATTTTATAATTTAATTTAAATCAAATGTGAAGGCGGCTCTGAAAGGGTGGGGTTTACACATGGCGACACATGATTGGTGGGTTAGAAAGGTCATGGTCAGCCACTTAGCCACATCGATTAGCTCATCATCATTGGATCTCGTGCGAAATGGAACGGACGGATGATATTCATTCCATTTAAAGACAAGATCTGAGAGTTTGGATTAGTGCCAAATGTGAAAGAATCTTATTTGTTTAAATTAAATAGAAGAAACAGACAGACGAGATTTTGTCTTCTTCCTTCAACCAGCAGTAATCCTAAGTTTTTTTCATTTCCTTCAAACTATTTTATAAAGTGTATTTAAATGGTTTTTAATCATTCACAGAGGAACTAATGGAACATGTAATCTATTTTAAAACCTAGGGTTTAGGATTTACCTTTATAGGAAAGATCTCAAACGGAGTTCTTGGGCTTGTTTTTCTCATTCTCTCCCCCACAAAAATTATGTTGAAGAGTGAAAGTTTCAAGGAAGGTTAGATCGAAAGTTTAAATAGCTGGGACAGAGTTAGTATTGGACTTCTTTGGATCTCACTACCAGTAAGCTTCAAATGATTAGAAAACATTATGAAAGTGTTGGGAATGTTCTATGATGCAAAAATGAAACCAAAGATGGCCTAGAAGTGCACCGGAGAGAAAGTGTCAAGTGAAATATTCATTTTCTCTATTTACCCTAATTCAACTTATGGAAACAAAGTGGACAACTAGGATTATGATTGTGGGGCAAGTTATTGATTTGTGTTGGAGTAGAGCTATGCAATATGAACACCTTTAAGTTTTTTTTTTTTTATTTAAAAATAATGAAAGCCACTAAATACACAAGTATACATATAAATTAAGTAATAGAGTAATAGAGAAGAGTGTCGATCCAACAAGAAAATATTTTACTTAATTACAATTAAACTAATATGATTTCATCTAGCACTTCCCTAGCCATATTTAGATGTTAAGAGGGAAGTAGAGGAAGATAAAACACTACAGCAAAATCACATATTATTGGCGGCCTTTTCTAGCAAAAAATTGATCATTTTCTGACGATTTTAGAATTTACCGGTAGTTTTCCGGCTAAAAAAATTTCTTCGATAAAACCCGCATACGAAAAATTTTCCCGTCGGGCATTTTTTGGCGGTAAATAATTACGGTGGCTATCCGGCGGAATTAAATAGCAGCAAAAATAAAAAAAAATTAATTAAAAAAAATTGATCTGTCCGGCCGCCCGCCTTCTCACCCTACCTTGAGGCACTCCCGCGCTGCCCACATAGTTATCCAGCTGCCCAAAGCCCCTCCGCGCTGCCTGCCTCCTCAAAGCCCCCGCCCGCACTGCCCGCTTGCCCGAAGCCCCGCTCGCTTTGCCCTCCTTCCCACACTGCCCGGAGGCACTCCCGCGCTGCCTGCCCAACAGCCAGAAGCCCCCGCCTGCACTGCCCGCCTGCCAGAAGCCCCACCTGCTCTACTAGCCCATCTACCCGCGCGCCTGCATCCCATGAGATTTGAACTTCGGTTGGTTAGAAATTTTCTTAACACCCAACCAAATTGCTACAAAGAAAAATACATTTTAATTGTCAGTTTTTTATATTTAAATCATAAAATTACGTTAAAAAAAACTTATATTAAATTTACTTATTAATTTTATTATGAAAATTAATAATTAATTTAAAAAATTAATAATTATTAATTTATTTAAGAATGAAAATTAATTAAAATAATGTATTATAATTAAAATTTAATTAAAAATTATTAATTTAATAATTAATTAAATTAATTTTAAAATTACTAATTACTAAAAATAAAATTTTAAAAGTATTTAAATAATAATTTTAGATTTAAATCTTTTTACTTAAATTAAGTAAATAGTTAACTTAAATTAGTTAATTTTTTTAACAATTTTGTTAAATTATTTAATAGTTAAATTTTTAATCCTTTTATTTAAATTATTTAAAATCCGTCAAAAATCTGGATAAGTTGCTAGAAAGAAATCGCCAGAAATTTCCACGGAAAAAGTTGTCTCACTGTCTTCCATCGAAAAATCGTCAGAAAGCTAGCAAAAAATTATCCGCAGGAAAGCCACAGGAAAATTTCGATAATAATGGATGATTTTCTTATAGTGAAATATAATATAAGATTATAATTAGAATGATTGAACTCCTTAAACAATAGAACTAAAAAAACTATTTACATAAGTGTAGGAGTGGACTCAGGCACTATGATGCTTGACGTGGTGGCATCACAGTGGTATAATATGAACTAGAGCCCCAGCACTATAATGTTTGCTCTACTGTGGTGCTAGGCTTACATGACATGGATAATGGTTAAATGGATGCATCTTTTGGTTGAGTCGGTGCAGGCTTATTTTAACATTTGCTCTATGGGATATTGTAAAAGTTTAGCATTACGATGCTTGAATGTGCAATTTGGTGTTGTTGTGTTGTGATTATCGATGCTCTGACGTTCAAATTTTTTTAGACTCCAACATTGCAGTGCTGATTTGTAGCACAACGATGTTGTGATACACTATGGCTAAGCTTGACTCCATTGTAGTGTCTATCTTCTCAAAATTTTAGAGCAATTAATACTACAATGTCTAAATTAGGTGTTGTGGTGCTATAGATGCCAATGCTATGACATAGAATATACGGGCATTGTAATGCTCTTTCATCACTTCTGAAACTTTGGCTTTCCCTAAATAATTTTTTCACAAACATAACTAAAGTAACATATATATATTTTTACTTTAACATAATAAATAGTACACAATTTACATTTAAAAAATTTCTCTCAACTTAAACTCTTGCTTGTCCTCAAGCAATAGTGAAATTACCCTTTGATTAACTTAATAACTAAAATAAAAATTGATAATTTAAAATTACTGAAATATAAAATAATACAACATAATCTAAAAGTAATTTTGAATGAACAAAATTATAACTCTAAATTTAAAGGTCATAACAATTATCCTAATCAGTCATCCTTGCTCTTGCTTATATTGAACCTATCCACTATAAGTGTATGTGAAAATTTGACTTTTGCTTTCAAAAATAAATAATATTTTACTTAGGAATAAATTGTATTTGTACTTAAATTGAAAGCTCATTACTGCATAATCATATGTATTATTTCACTTATCTTATCCTATTTAATTTAAGTATAAGGATGCTTTTGGATTTGAGCTTCAATAGATACCAATTTTTTAAAGTACTCATCTTTTTCTTTTTTCATATTTTTATTTATAAGTTTTCATATTTTTTTTACTTTTCCATACTTGTGGATTACATATTTAATGATTTTGATCTTCAATTTTGCTTTCATCCTCTTACAACCCTAATTGACTTAATATAAAGATTTAATAAGATCACTAATTATATATTTAAGTTTACTATGCTCTTCCTAATTTATGTTATCTGCTTCTTTTCCCTAAACTAAATAACTCATTCTTCAATTGAATAGTCAGTATATTAATGTATAGTTTTTAATTTCAGTTAGGGGTATCAAAGTCGATTTTCGGATCGGATTCAGGTATAACCTGAAATTGACACGCCTTCAACCCCTTGACCTGAACCCTACTCAATTTGTAAAATAGCTCTGATTCCTGGATCCAAACCCGGCCCAAGACTAATCCAGGTCAACTTGAATGGGCATTGGTGCATGTGCGAATGCATGCTGGCAAACCAACGAAGGGGGTGACAGCTTGCATATCGTATAAACAAGTGTGAGTACAGACAAGGGGGAGCTTGCGGGCAAGCATGTGTCGATGCTTACTGGCTAGTATGGGTGTGGCTATGTGGGTGTTGGCATAGGGCTATGTGGGTGTTGGCATAGGGATGGTAGAGAGGGGGGCATGATCGGGGGAGAGTTGTGAGGGCAAGTGTGAGCATAGGCACGAGTGCAAAAGTTTGAGAATACGTATGTGGGATCTAAGGATCTGGGTCATTTTTTATTGATCTGGGGATCTAGGTCACGATCCTACTCCTCATCCGTTCAGATCCAAATAAATGATTAGAACTCTATAATAATAGGGATGTGCAATTGGTCAGGATTCTCCTTAAAGGGACTCCTCCTGAACATCCCCACTAAAGCCTCATTGAATTCAACTGTATAGTGGTGACAATTTTTTTTTGCATACCCAAGTAATGTGCTTGCCATTCCTTACTCTCCTTATAGAATTCAATCACCCCCTCCATTTTCTCCCTCAAATCAGCTATCTGCTCCCTAAGAGACATAGGAGTCCTATAACTCATCCTACTCCTAGTCAAATAAGGATCGCTAGAACCAGCCTCCTTTATAACTAGTCTTTCAAAACCTCAACTTTTTTATGAGGGCGTAAATAGGAAAAAGTTGTTCTTTACTAGGATCTCCCCTTACACCAACATTAACACATAAAGTATAAATAAGAGAGGGCCACCCAAGCCCACCGAAGTAGTGTCTTTAATAATAGAAGTTAAAGAAGAGTAAACAAGCTTTTGCACATCAATAGTGTAGCCAACCTGAATAGTATAATTAATAATAGCATGGTGTTTTATTATTTTGCTAATATTTTTGCAAGGCAAAAGTCAAACAGAAATAAAGTAATTCTAAGCTTTATACAGTTGGGTTAAGCAAGATGCAAAGGCTCACACAAAGCTTAATAATTTGTGATCAGGATCTACAAGAGTAAGACTGAAAGGGGTATACTCATCAGATTCAAAATATTTTTAGCTTTTAGAGGTGATTAATTGCTACAAGTTCAAATAATATCCACTTACCTATAACATAACACTTATTCTCCACTACCTCCTTCCCATTTGCAAAAAAATTCACTTACAACATTGCAAGAGAAACATGCAGTTCCTCAAAGAAAGTTTCCAACCCTGGTTCACTATTAATCACAATACATTCGCTCCTAGGTTTTTGAAAGCCACCCTTAGGGATTAAGTACTTCTTGTTTAACACCAATGCCCCATACATTGACTCGGCCTTAACAAAGATGAATCTTCTCTTATCATAATATGATGATGAAGCGTGCTTCTTGCTACCAAAGATTTTTGGGTCCATTTTGTTTAAAGCTCAAATAAAGAAAATGCAAAATACTTGGAGAGAATAAAAGATATAAGGTGGTGGAAGATTCCAAAGCAAGCACATGTTATATATAAACTTCATAAGGGTTGTAGAGCTTAAGAGATCAGTGTTGTGATGCTTACAAATATAAAAAAATGATAAAGAGTCAAACAGACAAACGTTGCAGCAGCACTGGACATGTGGCGTTGCAATGTAGACTTTGAAAAATAAAGCGCCAACTTTTTTACTAGGAGAACACATCGATGCTTTATATGTACAAGCGTTGAGATGCTCACGAAGACCAACACTATGGCACTTTAACTAACATAATAATGATTTTTACCTAAAACTGCAACACTCAATAGTGTTATAACATAAAAAGTTATGAAAGTATTGCTTTTTACTACAACATCATAGCACTGTAAAAATAATGAATAAATGATGTAGTGCTTGATAGAATAACATTGAGGCACTCAAAAAGGCTGAATAAAGTCGCGACAGTGCAATCCAAAAATTTTTTTGAGGCTTCAGCATTGCAATATTATTTTTGAATGCTATGACGCTTAGCATGCAAATGTTATGGTGCTTCAAAATATAACACTGAGGTGCTAGGTCAATTTTTAGCATAATAATTTTTTCTCAAAATTTTTTTCATAACTTAGTAAAAATCAAAATTAATAACTTAAATAAATAATATAATCACGCATATAATGCATAATACAAAAAAAAGAAAAAAAAAATACAAACATAGAAACATAATTGGGTTGCCTCCCAAACAATACTAAATTTATAGTCTTCAATCAGAATTGCCTAGATTTGTCATTTTGGCGGTAATGAATCACCGCCACTTCTCAGGTGGCCTCTACTATGTTCTTTTCCTTTCTTCTTTCGATTAATTTTAGTATTACTAGGCAAAGTTCCATGATTTCTACTACTAAAAGAAATTACAAGCTAACCTAATTAATTTTCTAAGTTTTTGATGGAAGCAACCTGACTTTGCAACTAGATTTCTAACTGAATCACAACCTCTTACAAAGGTGATTTTCTCACTATGATATATTATTTTAATTAAAACCTGGGGGATACGAATGTCTATGATTTACTATAGGTTTCTATGGATTATTCCACTTTTCTTCATTATTATGTTGATATGCATTCCACTTATTATTACTACCAATATTATTATTTGACCAACTAAATTTATGGTGGTTCCTCCAAACTGAATTATAAGTATTGAAATAAGAATTATTTTGTATTCTAATTAAATTCGCATTCACAATCCCCTGCTATTATTATCATTTATTGAATTTAAATTATGCTCTTCCACTTGCATAGATAATCCCGATCTTAACCCTGAACTAACTCCAATAGTATCTAACTTCTTAAAAATTGCAACAACATGTGCAGTTAAAATGGATAATACATTTGATTCATACACATTAGCTACTCTCTTAGGATTCATCTTATCAGTAGGTCACTAAAAATTATTTGTAGTAATTTCCTCGATAATTCATATACTTCCTCAAATGACTTAGATATTAAATATCCTCCAGCTGTTATATCTACGATTGACCTAAGGTATCCTACCAATTAATTATAAAAAGTTAGAATAACAACCCAATCATGTAAAGCATGATGAAAGCATTTCGTAAGTATTTTCTTAAATCTCTCATAACTTTCATAAATTGAATCTCACTCAAATTGGGCAAAAGAAGTGATATCATACATATGTTTTGCATTTTTTTTAAGGTGTGAAATACTTAGCTTGGAGTTTGTATGCCAACTCATTCCAAGTGGTTATAGAGCTCGAGGAAAAGGAGTTCAACCACATCTTAGCTTTGCCCCTTAGAGAAAAAGTGAATAATCAAAGTCTAATAACATCATCGTTGACACCATTATACTTAAATGTTACACGACTTCTAAGAAGCTAGCTAAGTGTAGGTTGGGATACTCAATAGGAGTTTTTCCAAACTAGAAATTTTAAATCATCTGAATTATGATAGATTTCACTTCAAAGTTATTATCATGGATAGTAGGTCTATAGATACTCAAATAGATTCTTTTTATTACAGGGTTAACATACTATCTTAGAGATGTATGATGATTTTGGTCTTATACTAGTTTAGACATCTCTAAACTCTTTTTATTTTTTAAATTTTGTAAGGGTCCTTTCTATCTTAGAAATAAATAATAAGCGCCCCCTTACAAGTTCTACTAAGCATACAATAATGATGCAATAAAATAAGAATAAATCTAATTAATCAACATGATACTATTTATTTTTTAAAAAAAATTTAACAAATGTAGTAAAAAATAAAGATACAAGGTACAAGTAGGTCTAAATATGCAATTAGTTCAATAATATAGTTTAAAAATTACAATGCACATGTTACTTACTTGACAACAGTGCCAAAAATTTTATTGTGGGGCATGTGGTTGGTTTGTGTTGAACTTAAGCTATGTAATATGAATATGCCTAGGTTTCCTTTGATATATATATATATATATATATATATATATATATATATATATATATATATATATATATATATATTAAAACTAATTTCATATTCATTTCATTCATATAAAAAAAGATATAGGAGAATTAGTAAAGGTAAATGTCGTCCGAAGGATCAATTGATATTCTTCACACTCCTTCCTCCAACAATAGAATTTCTTATACAACATAGGTTAATATTTTCAAATAAAAGTATTTAGCACATTCTTAGCCTCCCTTAGACTATACTTTAAGAGGGAACTAGAGGAAGACACTCAAAAGTACAAGACTCCACTTTGAATGACTAAACTCTCTAAATAAAAAAATATTTAAAAACTGTTTATGCATGTGTAAAAGTGGACTTTGGCACCACGGTGGTCAACATGATGACACCACGGTGGTATAATATGAACTAGTGCTTTGACGCTATACTGCTTGCTCTGTAGTAGTGTTGGGCTAACCTATCACGGTTAATGGTCAAACAGTTGCGACTTTTAGCTGAGTTAACATGACTCCTAATTTTGGAAACTGCTTCATCACTACATTATCAAAGTTGAGTGCTGCGACGCTTGAAAGTATAATATGGTTCTATGCTGTTGTGATGATCGGTGCTTTGGTGTTCAAATTCATGAGAATCTAGTGTTGTGGTGCTAATTTATTGCACAACGGTGCTGTGATGTACTGCAACATTAATCTTTACTCTATCATATCACTGATCTTCTCAAATTTTTTGAGCCATTGGCACTGTAATGTCTGAATAAGGCGTATGGGTACTGTAGATTCCAATGCTGTAGCGCTCATTAATCACTTGTGATTTTTTGCCTTTTTCTTGAATAATTCCTACATAAACATAACTAAAAAATAGGTTTTCATTAAACTTTAACATAATAAATAGTACACAATTACACTTAACAAATTGCTCAGAGGAGTTATATGAATATTTGACATGTGTCCAAAGCTATTATGCAACAGGGAGGTGGCATGTGCAAAGGAGATAATGACCTTTAATTATTTTCATGGATGGGAAAACTTGGGTTTGGCCTAGGTTAAGCTAAGGCATGGTTTGGGTTCATGAGGAGTTTTGGAAGCTTTCTAAAGTGGGTTTGGTCGAATGGGCTATTTAATGAACTTTTTCCATTAAGTTTTGTTTGACTATTCAAATGGTTTGATTGATTAAACTTGGTCAAGTCACCTAGGGTGGACTCTAGGGAACCTTTTGGCACTATTTTGATCAAGTTTTGTGGTTTAGGCTTAGGAGGGTTGATGTTTATAAAGAAGGGAGCATTTATGCTTGTGTTTTACCCATTTAGTTGAGTTGACCAAGTCAACACATAATGGGTTGACTCATGTAAGATTTAGGTACGTTTAGGATGTCAATTTGATTAAGCTTGAGCAATGGTAGGAACATAATTAACAATATGCAATGGTATAACCCGAATTGTTCTGGTTTGATCAATTTAGGGTTTGGTTAACTAGGTCAACATTCGAACAGGGAAGGTAAACCAATGATGAACGAATCATATGGAACTTTAAAGGATTTAGTTTAGTGAATATTGATGAATAACTGGGGTTTGTAATAGGTCAATGTAGGGGTTTGATTAATTAAGCTAGTTTGAGCTAGCTCAATCAGGTCAAATGGGTCAACCTATGGCATGGGAAGCTAGGTTTGATGGGTTTAATATTTGGAGCTCCTATGATGATTGTTAATGCAATGATTGAAGTCTAGTAGCCAGTGTGATGTAGAGTACAACCCACTAGATATGTTGTATATAAATTAAGGTTTTGAATAGATTGAAAGGTGTTTGAATTTAGGTTAAGGAGTTTGGATTTTTATTATTATTATTTTTTTAATGAATAGGTATAGGGCATCTAGGCTAGTCATTAGACCCAAGGCATGATGATGTGCTCAGGGATTTAAGGTTTTGAATGACCTCACCTGAAAATGATGTCAACAATAGCTAACATATTAATATTAAAAAATGCAATTGTTTTACCTATACTCTCATTTTTCATCTCTGTAAGTGTGAAAGTGAACATTTACAGAACATATTCTTTAATGATCTCGCAGGTGAAAAAAATGATGGTCACCTAATGACTTCAATTAAGCATCAAGTTTTAGGATATTGACCTTTACATGCTTAATCTTTACTCTTTTGTTCTTTCTTGAGTGTTACAAACAATTTCTTGCACCATTTTTTGAAACCTCCATCTGTTACAAGATTGAAGAATTGTAGAGCTAAAAGAGAAGTGAGAGTTAAAGGAAATTCATTTGAGCAATAAACATTGATATCTTATTTATAGGCTAAATACCTACTAACATTTACAAAAGGATAATATCTAAAGTCAAAATCAACTTGAGTGTTAAATATCTAACATTAAAAATAATATTTATGAAGGATTTATGAATAATTAGAAAGGGATATTCTTTATATTCTCTTATTTTTTTCACAACAAACCTCCAAAATATATAAGAGAATCCAGAAAGTGAATGTACAATCAAATATTTTGTAAAATCTGGTTTAGGCGAAGTCAACCTAGATTAAGACAAGTTAGCCCAACATATGCTAAGTCAACTCAACTCATTTTGTTCCTGTTAAAAAATAACTCATTTCAAGTAATCAGCTACAATCTAAGAACTTATGCCAAGTAGACGAATATGACTTATCAGTAGGCCCAAGCGAATATGATCGTTGAAGTTAGGCCTTGCGACTACTCAAGTGGGCGACTATCTTTTTATGAAAAATTATTAATCAGTCATCAATCCATCAATATCCAAGTTAGTGACTTTTAATGAGCTTGCCGTATGATTTCATTACGTAAAACATTCAAATTAAGCTATTATATAGTTATTTATCATCCTAAGTTATTTTCTATCTTTTTTGTTTTTGTTTTTAATATATCTTTCTATTCTTTTATCATTTTCAATCTCCAGAGTAGTTTCTATGCCGAGGATTACATTGAGAATGAGAGACTCTCCTTAGCCCAATTACATTCTATTGTTTGTGAGCACTTTATCTTAACCCTTAACTTATCTTCTCAACATGCATATGTAAAAATCAACACACCATTACTAGAGAATATGAGGGTAATAGTCCCCTTCTGAAACCTCGACGCGAACGGAACATTTTTTGACTGCCCTACTTCATGCATCTCATCATGTCGCTCTTCCTGTTCATCGTCTCACGGTTCCCAACCAAGCCTCCTTTTCCACTCTCGCGTTCCGCTTTAATCGTTGGATGGATTCATTGAATCTACCGCTTGCTCCGTGGTTGTAGTTTGTATGAGCTCTCTGTCAGGCGTTGCTCACTCCGCCCGCCTTCGCTTCACCTGCTCCCTTCTTCCCGACCACTTTCTCTCTCTTCCCCCGTCCCAAGCCCTGCTTCTTTTCTATTTCTTCGGAATGAACGACCTCCGGGTTAAAGTGGCACAGGCTGTTCACGTGCTGAACCATGATGCTCAGTCCTCTAACCGCGTCGCCGCAAATCAATGGCTTGTCCAATTCCAGAAGATGGATGCCGCATGGGAGGTCGCCGCCTCCTTTCTCACTTCTTCTAGCGATCCCATCATATCCTCCAACTGCGAGGTCGAATTTTTCGCGGCACAAATCCTCCGCCGCAAGGTGCCTCATCCTTCTCCGAAACTCCATTTTTTCGCTTTATCGGCTCCTTACGTTCCCTATACGTGCTTAGGCTTTTCATTTAATTCTTATGATCAGATCCAGAACGACGGCTACCACCTCCAGATCGGTGCCAAAGGTTCTTTGTTCAATGCTCTTCTCCTTGCTGCCCGCAGATTCAGCTTGGGTCCGCCCCAGGTCTCTCTCTCTCTCTCTCAACGGCTATTTGCTAATTCGATGTAGAAAGCTCGATCTGGTTTCGTTGATTATTTTGCTGTACTATCAATAAAGATGAAAGTTCTAGTTTATGACATTGTATATTGAAGGAGAAGTCCTTTTTGGATGCTCATGGTTTATGTTAAGCTGTCTGATTGTTATTGTACCTGGCATCATCGCAGCTTTTAACTCAGATATGCCTCGCGCTCTCCGCACTCGTTTTACGGGCGGTGGAGCACAAGATGCCTATCGAGCAATTCTTTTCCAGCTTGAACGAGTTGCAGAGCCAGGAAAACGGCAATGCTGCTGTTCTGGAGATGCTTACTGTGCTCCCAGAAGAAGTTGAGGTCAATAATGGTGATGGTAGTATTGATGCGGGGAGCAGATTCCAATTCACGAGAGAGGTTTGCTGATAAAGTATTGCCTGTGTTTCAGCTACGTGAATATATGGCCTCAGCTAATTAAATTATTGCTGTTGTGATTTGATGCAGCTTTTATCGCACACTCCCAACGTGCTGGAGTTTCTTTTGCTTCAGTCTGAACAAAATCTAGCCCTTTTACTTCAGTCTGAACAGAATCTCAAGAACGGTACTACGCTTCAAGAAAAGAATAAGAAGATATTGCGTTGCTTGTTGAGTTGGGTGAGTCTGAAGCTTTTGCTTGTTGGGAGTGCTTATGGTGGATAACTTTGAGAATGCATTGCCCTCACAACTGATCGTTATAATTGTCTGTAGTCCAGGTTAGCCATCAAAATGTGTCTAACAAGAAAATAGGCGATTTCCATTATTCAAATAAATAACCTCCAGGTCACAGACAAAAGCAACCTAACTATTGCTCGAACTTCCCTCTTAATTGACATATATGGTGGCACAGAGATTTTTATGGTGAATTTATGTTGATTAAATCATAAATTTTGTTGCCTCCTAATATTAGGGCTGTGGATTTATATCATCTTTATTTTTTTTTTTTTTGCATATTTATATTTTGAAATAAGTTGTTGGGAGTGATTATGGTGGATAAGTTTGAGAATGCATTTCCATCACAACTGATCGTTAGAATTGCTTGTAGTCCAGGTTAGCCATCAAAATGTGTCTAAAAAGAAAATAAGTTATTTTTATTATTCATATTCATAACCTCCAGGTCACAAACATAGCAACCTGACTGTTGCTACAACTTTTCCTCTTAGTTAACATATATGGATGGAAAAAAGTGTTTTATGGTGAATTTATGTTGATTTTTCAATAAATTCGGTTGCCTTCTAATATTACCGCTGTGGATTTATATCATATTTAATTGTTTTTCTTTTTTTCTTGTATTTACATTTTGAAATAACCCCACGTAGTGGGACAAAGGCTTGATGTTGTTGTATTTATATTTTGAAATAAGTTGTTGGGAGTGCTTATGGTGGATAAGTTTGAGAATGCATTGCCCTCACAACTGATTTTTTGAATTGTCTGTAGTCCAGGTTTGCCATCACAATGTGTCTAAAAAGAAAATAGGCTATTTTCATTATTCAAATTCATAACCTCCTGGTCACAAACAAAAGTAACCTAACTATTGCTGCAACTTTCCCTCTTAATTTACATATATGGATGGCACAAAAAGTATACTATGGTGAATTTATGTTGATTTTTCCATAAATTTTGTTGCCTCCTGATCTTAGTGCTGTGGATTTATATCATATTTAATTGCTTTTTTCCGTTTATTATATTTGAAATAAATTGTGGGGAGTGCTTATGTGGATAGGTTTGAGAATGCATTGCCCTCACAACTGATTGTTAAAATTGTATGTAGTCTAGGTTAGCTATCAAAATGTTTCTAAAAAGAAAATAGGCTATTTCTATTATTCAAATTCATAATCTCCAGTTTCACAAACAAAAAGCAACCAAACCTTTGCTACAACTTTCCCTTTAAATTGACATATATTGGTGGCACAAAGAGTTTTATGGTGAATTTATGTTTATTTTTCCATAGATTTGGTTGCCTCCTAATATTAGCGCCATGGATTTATATCATATTTATTTTATTTTTTCCGTTTGTTTATATTTTAAAATAAGTTGTTATATTAATGAAGGTTGTCCAATTAATGTTCCTTTGTGAGCTGCCTGATGGTCTTTTTTGTAACCTAGTTCTTCCTGTTCATTCCCATGGTGATTCATATTATTGGTGAAGAGTTGTCATCTTCTCCTCATGACCTTGGTCCTAACAATATGAATATAATTATACTGTAGCATATTGGAGATAATTCACTTCTGCTACTTCTTGGAACAGTTTGCATAGATAATTATATCCACTTTCATTTTGTTCTGTTGATTTGGCTTTGCTTCTCTTACTTGGCAAAATTTTTGTTATTCTTAGGTTCGTGTGGGCTGCTTCTCAGAGATTCATCCATCTGTTTTGCCAACACATCCACTCTTGAACTTTGTCTTTAACTCTTTGCAAGTATGCCTATTACAGTTCAATCGCAGCACTTCCTAAAATATTTTTTGTAACTTCTTATTTCTTCATTTAATTAAAATTTCTGCTTATGACAAAGGTTCCAACTTCATTTGATGTCTCAATTGAAGTCCTTATCGAGCTTGTTTGTAGGTATGAGGTATGTATTCAGATGCTTTTAAATTTAAGGAATTTCTCTTATTAACTTGGTGTTGCTATTATTATTACTGATCAGTGATCACTTAGTTGGCTTGCAGAGTGATATCTTATCAGTATTTATTGTGCTTGCCTTTTCAATATACGTGTCTCTTCAGTTATTTTATGGTTTAGTATTGTAAAATGGTTCTATCATCAACTCAGACCGAGATGCTGTTTGCATTGATTACCTTAGTAATGAAATGCAATATTTTCTGTAGTTCAGCTTATGCAAATACTCTAAGAAAGGTAAGTTTTTTTTGTTTTTTACAAAGGCAAGTTAATACAGTTGCAATGATTGATTAAGTAAACAAGTTTATATTGCTCTCACTTTTATCTAGCTACTTTTAGAAGGCAATCCCTTTATTTTGAAGAAACATAATGATTTGATCAGGGAATGTAAAGAGCACTCAATCACATATGTTCCTCTAATTTGACATTCCAACTACTCTTCAAGTATATTTGTAATGTTCTCTAATAGATTTTTTCTTAAACATTTTGCCTGTGGATTTCTTAAGGATTCTAGAGTTATATTATTTATCATTTAATAAAGCACCTTTCTTCCATTATATGAAAAAATAAGTTTATTTAAGAGACCAATACTTGCATGATCAAAATTAATTTTTGTGAATTAAAATTGTTGTGCGAGTGGCACAAACATAAAATTCAAGGACTATAATCTTAGTTAATCAGAGCTTTTGCTTGTGTTTGCCTTTTTTTTTTTTTTTCTTGGTCATATGTTCTTATAGAGAGAAGTTTTAAGAAGACGCGTGAAATAGTAAACAGATAATAAGTATCAGTAAAAAAGTTTCCTATTGCATTATTAGGTTAATTACTCTGTAACGATACTTCTAGCTTTCTTATGATATGAAGGACATACAAAAAACTGCATATAAGGGTGTGCGTTTCTTTTACAATTGGAATTAAAGTAGTACAGTGGTGGGACTTTTGAGGATTTTGGATTATGTCATGGTTACGAGGGGTTATTAGGAGGATATTAGAGTTTGGTTTGTGATATGGTCGGCCAATGCTTGGAAACCAACAATGGCAGAGAGCAGCAATGGAGTGAAGAGGAAAGTAATAAAAGAAACTATGACAGCTTGATGTTCTCATTAAAGAAACTTCAAAGAATCACAAAGATGATTGAAGCTCTCAGCAAAGAGCTCAAATGGGGAAGAGGAAGAAATCAAACCATCTGCAAATTGTTGAAACCAAGCAACAATTTTTGTTTTCTTTAATCATCTTCATGTAGCCGTGTGGGATAAAGGCTTGATGTTGTTGTTGTTTAATCATCTTCATGCTTGCATAACACTTCCGTGCATGGAGCATAACAAAGAAGTAACATGAACAATGACCTTAGCAATGGGGTGTCTAACCTTTGCATCGTTGCAAGTTGTTGACAGTCTTCTTCTCTCTATAATTTCAATGATAAAGTCAATACCCTGTCCACCACTGGTTAGAGGTTGTGGGCATGTTGGCAATGCTAAAACTATGGACCGGCTATAGCCACCACTACCTAATGATAACAAGATTGCCAATAGTTTGTGGCTAAGTATGGTCGTCGGAGGTGAGTATTCTTCACCTAGAACATGGATCGATGATCAACATAGGGAGCCAAATCCTGTTCGAAGCAAAGATTGATGGCTCAAAAGTTTTCCTAACTTTGGCCTGTTCAAAGGTCAATGCTGAATCTTCAAGCCTAGTTGGATCAAATATCAATGATGAGGTTTTCATATAATTTGATTGAAGATCAATGATTCTTAAGTAGTTCACCTGTATGTGTATGTGGGATTACCTACAGAATGCTGGCTACATTTTGTAGCTGATCTTATGACTACCTTGTCAATGTTTCTCCTTTACAACATCACCATGAGGATGGTGGATATGTACCTAACAAAATAGATTACTGTATTTCATTTATCTTCATCCTATGTTGTCTTTTTGGTGCTACTACTTGTGTGTGCTTTAGATCACCGTTGTGATCCAAATGGTAGATGGGGGGCTCTCCTATGATGCTTAGGAGTGTATGGTTGTGTTGTGAAGTTTAAATTTGAGTGGAATTAGGGTTGAAATTAGTAGTCGGCCAATCCAATTCTAGTAATTAGATAGGATCTGAAACCCTAGGTTCCAACCCTTATAACTTCTTCTTTAGAAGTCCAAATGATATGAAAAATCAAATTGAAGGTTAAGAAGTTAAGTTATGATATGGAGAATGATGTAGAATGGGGAGGGAAGTAGTCGCAAGAACGAATTCCAAGAACCCTCCCGAAAACTTGAAATGATTCCTTCTAGAAAATCTGAAACATATTCAGATTTCTTTCAGAAATTTGCTGCAGCTTTGGGAGGAAGAGGGCTTGATATTGTATGAATTTGGAGAGCTTCTAGTGGAGGAATTCCCACGTGATGGTCTTGGAAAATTCGGCCAGTAGATTCAGCTTTTGGAAATCTTTTTAAAGGGGTAAATCTGCACTTATGGAGAGATTTCAAAAGCCAATTGATTTGGGGGGGGGGAGCCGGCTGTAATGGAGAGATTTTCTTCAGGTTTTCATATTCAAAACCTGAGAAAATCTTCAGCAGAGGGTGGCGTGTGGGCCTTGAGATTTTCGGAATTATTTCCAATACGTGGAAGACTCTTTGTGGGAGGAATTGTGGGCAGGATTTGGTGGAGAAAAACAAGGCATGAGCTTGAGATAATACAGCCAGCAGTGAGTTATGATGGAAGTTAATTCCCAAAGTAAAAGGAGGTGTTTTAGGAAAGATTTGAGCGGTGGTTAATGTAGCCGGCAGGAGGTAGAGAGGGAAAATAGGGATTTAATTCCATAATACACTCTCAGTTTTGGGAAGGAAATAAAGAGATGGAGCTGTGAGGGATTAACGACTTGGGATTTAATTAATGTTAGGGAATAAAAATGGAAAATCCTTTGGATTTTGAATCTGTAACAGAGGTTTGAAATTCAAATAGTAATTTGTTGTTTTAAAGCTCTTAGATTCGAATTTAGGAGTTATGAAAGTGAGACAAAAAAAATCAGATTTTGAATTCAAATTTCAAAATCGATTTCAATTAAGCACTTTCCAAAAATAGATGAACCAAATTAGCAAAGAAATTTGAATTTCAAATTTTAAACAATTTGAATTTCAAATTAAGCCCTAATATCATGCACCCCAAATTAGGCAAGGATTTCAACGGGGAGAAGGAGGTGGAAGACGGCCGGCAGCTAGAGCTTGGGCCGGCGGTATGAGGGGTTGGGTGGAGTGTCGGCCGGGGGTTGAGGAGGTGGAGCTAGGGGGAATACTTGGGTGGATGAAGAGGGGAGGAAGGAGATGAATAAGAATATACGAGAAAGATAGAGATAAATAACGAACTCACAAAGAGATCGTAAGAACCGCGAACCTCGGACTTTTTCAAAGATTGACGGGTATTGCAAGTTACCCTCCTCGGGCTTCTCCTCTCATGAACTCACTAAGAGATCACATGAACTCACTAAGAGATCAATAAGAACATAAAACTTTTCATTATCAATAATCATCCATTACAATAGCTTAAGACCCTTATTTATAGGCCCCAATATGAGAAAATTCGAAATTGCAAAATTGCCCCTTGGGCCATAACACTCAAACAAACTATCCTAGGGGTAGAACATGAAATACATTAATTTAGAACTAAAATTCAGAAAAATAAATCATAATAGAAGGTTTAAATAATAGCTGTCGATTTGCGACGCCTCCTGTGATAGATGCGCCAGATCTTCGTGCCGATGTTCGCATCATTCTCCCCAGGTGGGAGAATACTCGACTCCGTCGAGTTAGCATCACTACTGCTCATGTATAACTCTGGACGGTTATTTGCAAAGATCTTCAAACAACCCCGGTTGCCCACAAGGTCAACTTACTTGTTGCCAATTTCCTTAACCAGAGTCAAGGGATCACCTTATATAGAATGATCCCCATAGAATTTCTCCCCATAGAATGACTTGAGAGAGATTTTTAAAGCATCCACCAATTGTGGAGCAAAAGATTTTGTTGTAATGATATAATCGGGTGCGATGCAAGCTTGACCATTGTTGGACCCCCACTTGCCAACAACAATTTTTTTTGATGCAACTTTTAAGTCAACGTTGGAATCCACAACAACGGGACATTTTCCACCAAGTTCCAAAACCACAGGAGTTAAATGCTTCGCTGCTGCAGCCATAATAATGCGTCCAACTTTTGCATTTCCTGTATAAAGTATTTTGTCCCATTTTTGTTCCAAAAGTGCAGTAGTTTCAGGAACAATGCCCTCAACAACTTTAATACAAGAGTTATCTACATACTTCGGTAATAATCTAGCAAACAAAGCTAATGTGGATGGAGCAATTTCTGATGGCTTTAGGACAACAACATTACCCGTTGCAATTCTATGACAGGATCAATAGTGAGCACTTCCAAACTGTCGCACTTCTTTGCGCCTGCAGAAACTCGTTCACTCTCCTCGATGGCTTCATTGGCGATAGGATTAATATGGAGTTCTATGGATATCACCTCCAAAGCTTCCTCAAACTTCTCTGTTATAGGAGTGTTCATTGGGTCAGGAGAGACCTTGGCTTTTGTGGGAGTTGAAATTGAGCCAACCAAGTCTCTCTCTGCAAGATTTGCTGTCACGCCTTGTTCCTTGTCGACCAATTCATCTTCTTCTTCATGTTCTTTCTTGATCACCTTAGGTTTCTCTTTGATTTGCTTAGTGAGTGGGAAATGGAAGGCTTCATTGGTCTCCATCCATTTGTCCACTCTCTCTATTCTCTCTCTGTCTCTTAGTGCCTTCTTTCTCTCTTTTGATGAAGGGGTTTTTGCATAGAACGGTGGGTTAGTCCTACCTCGCTCTAGGTGATCGAGTCATTTGATTGTTTGATGGTGAAGGTTGGCTAAGTTCGCTTGAGTCTCCTTGAGATGTTGACTAATGGCGCCCACCTGACCTACTATCCAGTCTAGAGTCCTCCCAAGTCGATCCGAGTCCATGCTCTGATACCAAACTGATGTAGAACGGGGAGGGAAGTAGTGGCAAGAACGAATTCCAAGCGCCCTCCCGAAAACTTGAAATGATTCCTTCTAGAAAATCTAAAACATATTCAGATTTCTTTCAGAAATTTGCTGCAGCTTTGGGAGGAAGAGGGCTTGATATTGTATGAATTTGAAGAGCTTCTAGTGGAGGAATTCCCACGTGATGGTCTTGGAAAATTCGGCCAGCAGATTCAGCTTTTGGAAATCTTTTTAAAGGGGTAAATCTGCACTTATGGAGAGATTTCAAAAGCCAATTGATTTGGGGAGGGAGCCGGCTGTAATGGAGAGATTTTCTTCAGGTTTTCATATTCAAAACCTGAGAAAATCTTCAGCAGAGGGTGGCGTGTGGGCCTTGAGATTTTCGGAATTATTTCCAATACGTGGAAGACTCTTTGCGGGAGGAATTGTGGGCAGGATTTGGTGGAGAAAAACAAGGCAAGAGCTTGAGATAATACAACCAGCAGTGAGTTATGATGGAAGTTAATTCCCAAAGTAAAAGGAGGTGTTTTAGGAAAGATTTGAGCGGTGGTTAATGTAGCCGGCAGGAGGTAGAGAGGGAAAATAGGGATTTAATTCCATAATACACTCTCAGTTTTGGGAAGGAAATAAAGAGATGGAGCTGTGAGGGATTAACGGCTTGGGATTTAATTAATGCTAGGGAATAAAAATGGAAAATCCTTTGGATTTTGAATCTGTAACAGAGGTTTGAAATTCAAATAGTAATTTGGTGTTTTAAAGCTCTTAGATTCGAATTTAGGAGTTATGAAAGTGAGACAAAAAAAATCAGATTTTGAATTCAAATTTCAAAATCGATTTCAATTAAGCACTTTTCAAAAATAGATGAACCAAATTAGGAAAGAAATTTGAATTTTAAATTTTAAACAATTTGAATTTCAAATTAAGCCCTAATATCATGCACCCCAAATTAGGCAAGGATTTCAATGGGGAGAAGGAGGTGGAAGATGTCCGGCGGCTAGAGCTTGGGCCGACGGTATGAGGGGTCGGGTGGAGTGTCGGCCGGGGGTTGAGGAGGTGGAGCTAGGGGGAATACTTGGGTGGATGAAGAGGGGAGGAAGGAGATGAACAAGAATATACGAGAAAGATAGAGATAAATAACGAACTCACAAAGAGATCGTAAGAACCGCGAACCTCGAACTTTTCCAAAGATTGACGGGTATTGCAAGTTACCCTCCTCGGGTGTCTCCTCTCATGAACTCACTAAGAGATAACATGAACTCACTAAGAGATCAACAAGACCATAAAACTTTTCATTATCAATAATCATCCATTACAATAGCTTAAGGCCCTTATTTATAGGCCCTAATATGAAAAAATTTCGAAATTATAAAATTGCCCCTTGGGCCATAACACTCAAACAAACCATCCTAGGGCTAGAACAGGAAATACATTAATTTAGAACTAAAGTTCAGAAAAATAAATCATAATAGAAGGTTTAAATGATAGCCGTCGATTTGCGACGCCTCCTGTGATAGATGCGCCAGATCTTCGTGCCGATGTTCGCATCAGAGAATTTTATGATTTTTGATGAAGGCTTTATAATCTTCTTTAAAATTTTTCTTAGACTAGTCTGAGATTTCTCCTTTTTGTCTTAAGTTTATAAGTGATTTAGGGCATTTAGAGTTTTAGAATTTAGTGAATAAGAACCCTAAATAAATGTGTGAAGATCAAATTTTAGGGTGCCTATTGGAGTTTAGTCACCTAATTGAATGCAATCTAAAACTAAGTTAGTTTTGATCCAGTTTGACTGATTCTCACAAAAGCTTTCAAATGATTGGTTTGATTACTAGGAAAAAGTTTTTGGACTGGGTAATGATTAACTGGACAAAACACAAAAGAGAAGAAATACCAAAATAGAATTAAAGCAAGATAAATTTTACTACTCACCCAAGCAATAGTCCATAGAGTCTAAAAGTTTTCATTTGAGTAGATTTGAAATTGAATGTACGGAGTGTAATTTTAGTGCTTTTGATTCTCTGGTGCTACACCACTTAACTTGTAACAACTGTCTGATATTTCTTTTGGTTTTACTTTTTAACTAATCTATTGCTATTTGAATTTGAAGGGTTTGCCACAAGTTTTGCTATCTAGGATACCGTACCTGAAGGAAATACTTCTACTCCCAGCTCTTAATAGTAGAGATGAAAAAGTAATTGGCGGGTTTGCATGTTTGATTTCAGAAGTTGGACAGGCCGTAAGTTTATTTTTCTCGTTGTCACACAAGATTCTTCTTCAATTGATTTTAATTTGTTTCTGCGACATGCTTGTGTAATATATATGAATTTTCTCTATCATGCAAGTACTTTATGCAGTTAAGTGCCTAATATTATACCGTGCTGTTTTATTAACTGGGGTATAGAGTTCGAAAGAGTGGATTGATCATTTTAAGTGAACTTTCAGCTGTTTTTGGAAACACGACTGTTTAATTGTTCTTGTTCTAACATTAGGCACCAGCTTTGATTGCAGAAGCAAGTCCTGAAGCTCTTATGCTTGCAGATGCTCTACTGAGGTGAATATTAATTTCAGCTTAATGTTGTCATGAAGAAATAACATCTTTGGATTATTGTGTAATCCTTCTTAGCTTTTTAGATATCTATGGCATATAACAGGCAGTTCAAAATTTCTTGTTAATTTTATTATCATTATTCTCATTATGAGAGCTATATTGTGATTATTTGTATGCATTTCCTGACAGCTGTGTTTCCTTTCCGAGTGAAGACTGGGAAATTCCAGATTCAACCCTGCAATTTTGGTAATATATAATTCTTTTCTGCAGATGAACAATACTTAATCTGTAATCATGAAATTCATGAAATCAAAAGCCTTAAGCTCTAAGCCGAGGTTATAGTATTTCTGGGATTTTGTTTTACTGGAAAATTCTCTTTCCTTCTGTTTAATTTATTTCGGAACTTTTATGCATGCATCATACTTATGCATTAACCAAGGGTTTGTTTGAGGCAACTTTTTACTGCTTCACTTTTCCAATCTGCTAACACACTGTTGTTTAGATACTATGTTTTTTCTGTTTTTTTAGAAATTTTATGACGAGAAGTAGCTTTTTATGACTAGATTTGTTAGAGTGCGGTAACTAAAAGAAAGCAGCTGCTCGGTTCTATCAAAATAAAAAAGTATTTGTAATTCTCATTACAGTTAAAACAAGCTACTTTCCTATCAATAGCTCAGCAACATTTTTTATAAATAATTGTAGCCGCCTTAAACAAACCCTAATTTATGCTCTTCTTATGGTCATAATTTTCAATTTTCTACTATGTTATTGCCAGTTAAGAAAGGTAGAGGTAGTCCTAAAAGACTTGGTTAGAAAATATTAGAAATGATCTTTCTTTATTAGATTTAAATGAGAATTTGATTTTTATCAAGACACAATGGAGAAAAAGGGTTCATGTAGTCGTCCCCACATAGTGGGACAAAGGCTTGATGTTGTTGTTGTTGTTGTACTACGTTATTTCCATGCGACCTGGTTACTCTTGGGTTTAATTAAGAAAGTACAAACTTAATTTGCATGTATGTTTTGCCTTTTTCATGGCTTTCTGATTGATCGGCTGCTTTGGGGATGATTTTAGGATGAGGTACATTTATTTAAATGATTTCTTAACCAGCTCTTTCATGGCCTTGTTCAAAAAATTATTTGAGCTTTTCTAAACTGAAATTTTTTTATGTTTTGGTCTAACGAGTCATTGGATTTATCTATAAACTAAAACCACATAATATAATCAACTCAATTATGAATTTACAACAAAATATAATCCTACTAATATTCCAACTATCTTGAGTGCTAGATTTTTTTTAACGTTGTTTTTTATTTGTATTTAAACACCATATTGCACCTTGGATTTATGGAGATAATAATAGGCCTTGCTGGAACTTGGACCTTACCTTTATAGGGTTGTCTTGTCACTTGTGTTGTGTGCTAAATAAAATGCTCGAGCCGGGCAATGTTTGGGTTGGGTTGTGCTCATGCCAGTTTTGATTTTCCATCATCAACATTTTTAAGAGCATGTTATTGTGAAGACTCTACCCATGTTGAACACAACAACAACACAACAAGAAGCCTTTATCTCACTACGTGGGGTCAGCTATATGAATAATTTTCCTCCATTGTGTCCTGTTAAGAGTCAAATTCTCATTTAAATCTAATAAAGAAATATTATTTCTAATATTTTCTAATCAAGTCATTTTAGTAGGGCTGCAAGCAAACCAAACGTTCGATGAGCTACTCGTTGCTCAGTTCAATTAAAGCTTATTTGTAATCATTTAATTAACTAAACAAACAAACTTGAACAACATTTTTAATACTCGATCCTTAAATAAACAAGCTTGAACACTAATGTGTTCGGTTCATTTATGTTCACGAACAACATCATTTGATACTTGTGAACATGCTCGACATTAAGCTCGATAAGAAGCTCGATTCGTGTTCAATTCATAACTCGTGAATAAGCTCGATTAATATTTAATTATAAAATATATAAGTATACATAATATAAATATTTTAATTTATTATAACATAATGATATAATTATTTTAATTAATAAAATTTAAATTAATTAAAAATTATTATATATATTGTAGTTTTAATTTCCTTACAAATGCTATTTTATTATATTACATCGTTAGATCTTGCTCATTTGACAGCTCAGGAATACTCGTTAGATTTGTTCATGAACATACTTGTTTGATAGTTTAAAAAAATTCACTAAATATGTTCACGAACAAGCTCGTTAAGGCTTGTTTGTTTAAAGCTCGATAAGCAATAAACGAACAGAATATGAACCAAACATGAATCAAACATAAACACTATTAATTTAAACAACCAAACATGAACCCAAACAATAAAGCTCGAATCAAACACGAACCGAACTTGAACAAGCTAATAATAAACGAACACAAACATGAACACTCACATACTCGGCTCGGTTCGTTTACAGCTCTACTTTTTAGATCTACATTTATCTTGTTAAACATAAGCCAAATATAATACATTTACTCTCAAATATATCTACCAATGTAGAACACCGTGTAAAAAAAAAATTATATAGGGCTTGTTTGGTTTGAAGTAAAATGTTTATTCTAAATGCAGATGTTTTGAAAATATTGGTGTTTTCTCTAGAGTAAGAAGAAATGTAGAGTAAAATTTTAAAGTATTTGGACTTCATCTTCTATTTCAATTTTGGTGTATTTTAAAATCATTCGATTTGACTGATTTTCAAAGACATTATAAATTATGTGTCATTGTTATAGAGGCTTTAAAGATAATTAAGTATGAACAAGCAGTAAGATTTGATGATATTTCAATAGAAATGTGGAAATGTTTAGGAAATTAAGAAATTCTTTGGCTTACTAAGCTTTTGAATATTATTTTAAAGATAAAATAAAAATTGCCAGATGAGTGAAGAATTGATATCTATTTTTAAGAATGAAGATGATGCATAAGAGTATACAAATTACAGGGAAATTAACTTAGTGTGTCATACATTAAAATTATGGGAGAGAGTAATTGAGCATATGTTATGACGTGATACTAATGTTTCTCAAAATCAGTTTGGATTCATGCTGGGCGAGTCTAATATGGAAGTTATACATTTGCTGAGAGGTTTGATGGCGAAGTACAATGAGAGTAAGGAGGATCTACATATAATATTTGTTAATTTAGATAAAACATATGATAAAGTTTTAGTAGAAGTGCTTTGAAGAGTTATAGAAAGAAAGGATTTAATAATGCTTATAATCAAGTTATTAAGGATATGCATATATGAGCTATTATTAGTGTTCAAACACAAGGTGGTTTGACCAAGTATTTCCCTATTTCAGTTGGATTACATGAAAGATTCGCTTTAAGCCTGTCTTTTTTGCTTTAGTTATGGATGCTCTTACCAGACATTTGCAAGATGATATACCTTTTTGTATGCTTTTTGTTGATGAAAAATTTCTTGTTGATAAGATTGGAGAGGGAGTTGATGGAAAACTTGAATTATGGAGGTCAACCTTAGTGTTTAAATGTTTATGTTTTAGTAGATCTAAAACCAAATGTATGGAGTGTAATTTTAGTAGTCATAAGTCTAGTCATGGAATTGTGCATTTGGGTTAACAAGTCATTAAGAAGAGTGAACATTTTAGATGTCTCGAGTTTATTGTTCAAAATGATGGCGAAATATATGGGGATATTGTTAGTAGAATTTAAGTTGGATGGTTGAAGTGGAGGAATGCATCAGGCCAGTTGTGTGATAGATAAGTAACCCTTAAATTAAATGAAAGTTTTGTAAGATGGTGATGAGACTAGTAGTGCTTTATGGCGTAGAATGTTAGCCATTAAAAGAGAAATATAAAATTAACTTAAGTGATGCTGAGATGAGGATGCTCATGTGGATGAGTGGCTTTACACTCATAGACATCATGCAAAACAAGCATATATGTGAACATGTTGGAGTAGCTCTAGTGATAAATAATATTAGAGGGAGTCTCGTTAGATGGTTTGATCACATAAAATGTCGGCCTTCTGATGACTCTATCTGGTGAGTAGATGTATTATATTCGACTTATGTTAAGTAAGGTCGAGGGAGACCTAAAAAGACTTTGTTATAAAGTATTAAACATTACCTTTTTAGTTAAATTTAAAGGAGAATTTGACTCTTTATAGAACTTTTTTTGGAGAAAAATGATTCATGTAGTCGATCCCACGTAGTGAGATATAGATGTCACGACCCGGCCGCTCGAGTTAACGAGGCGGGAACAGATGGTCGTACGGTAAACACTTAAAACTTTCATTTTAACATAAGCATCAATATGCTCAAATATTCATTCAGCAAAATTTAAAAGAGCCACTAAACATCTATTTCAACCATCTCTATTACATCAAAAACAATCTCTCATAAACAAAACAAAAATAGTACAATAGTCCACAATACATAAACTAACACATGACATAACATAACCATAAGAATCTGTTTCCTTGCACTACTCTATGCTTGTATGTAACAGCTCAATCAGCCATCAATTTTTAGCAGGTACTCTTGAAAAGTATTTCCACAATCGGGGATGAGCTAACGTTCAACAGATAATAAATATTTCTTATAAAATCATAAAACAAGGAATAAGAAACATTATGCATGTAACTTTCATATTACATTGCTGAAATTATTATCTGAAGAAATTACAATAAAAGTCATAAATTGACCTTTGGGTATGCACATTCTGTATGACATCCTAAATGTCCATTTTTCATTAATTTTTACATATAACCATAACTTTCTCATTTTTTTAGAACTTTTTCTTTAATTCTTATATGCATAGAAATATAAAATATTTAGTCTTAGTTTTATACATCTGTCCTGGAAGTACTAATATTTTTGTATTGATTAGGTACACATTCAAATTTGGCCAATCATTTTATTTATTTACTCCGAAGAGTCTTTTACCAATTGCTCCTAGGAGCCATTTATTATTTGCTTCAAAGAGCCCTTTACTATTTGATACTCCGGATTATCATACACATATAATCATTCAATGCTTATCGTAGGAATATCAAATCATTCATGCAATCATATGTGCTTGTCTAATGTTGTTTCATGCACATTCTACTATACTATTTTCATGAAGTTTTACATGTTGACATTTCAAGAAAATTAAAAGAGAAAATATGTCACATTAAATATTATCATTTGCTGTAGTATGAAATGTGAAATATATAAACCATATGTATTTTTAACATTTAAAAAGAAGACTTATGAATTTAAAAGAAATAAGAATACCTACCTTTAAAAGCAAAGTAAACCTTACAACTACACTGCGCCGTTTATGCTTGTGGTATTCACTTATCCAACACCTAAATTTAAATTTAAATGCAAAACATTAATACTAACTCCTTAATCATGATACATTCTATATTTTCATTAAATAAATAATAATTATTTTTTTCGGATTTAAGAAATCCATAATTTTTTTAAACATCATAATTTATCTAAATCCATCATTTATTCAATTTGAACTCTCACCAATTCCTACTTTAAATTAAAATAAATTTAATTTTTGGATTTACTCAAAAACATAATTTTAGAAATTATAATGTCATTATTTTCGTTATAGTTTCATGCCAAAACATCCCCTTTATCTAATTAATATTTAGGGAATATCTATTTTCGTATTTTAATAATCCTTAATTAAGAAAAATAAAAATTTCATGGAAAACCTACATTTTACCTCATCAGAACATTTTTAAAGTCCTTAGGAATGAGTTTTGTGAAAATCCTATTCAAAGAACTTCAAATTTGGAAAAATCATAATTTTCAAAACTAAAAATTTTTTGGGGAAACTTGAAATTTCATGGCTAAAATTCTTTCCCAAACATTCCTTAACAATCTCCAAAAGAATTTTGAAGTTTTCATAGAACCCTAAAATTTTTCATCATATGAAATCTATAAGGGGAAACAAGGAGATTTTCTATTAGGAACTCACCTTATTCCTTTTTAAGGTTCTCCCTTCAATTCCCTCCAAGAACTTTCGCCAGAAAACAGCCGTTGCCATCGTCCAAGAAGTCTCCCGACGCCCCTTGAGTTCACCTCCCTCAATTCGGCCGAATGGATGGCGTGAAATTGTGAAGGGACCGAATGGATTTCGATCCCTTAAGGATTGGTCGGTTAGGGGAGAAGAGAAAAAGTCCTATTTACCCTTGCATGCCTTAAGTATATTTAGAATTAGGAAGGGTTATTGAGTAATTTACCATTTCATTTATAAACTTCGGCGATTTGTAACTCCAAATCCGTGCGAAATTTACTATAAGTCTTTTATATTGATTTGATTGAAATTTAATATACAATTTTATAAAATTAATTTTGTTGAAATCCGACAACTTCGAAAATTTGACTTTTTTTTTCGTCGCAGTGCATTGAAATGCGTGCGATGCTTACAATTCGATATCTTTCGAGTTTTACAATAAATTCGTTGTTATTGTTGTTAGTGATTTTTTCAGGTTGATCCGAATATGACCTAATTTATTTGAGTTATTTAAGCTAACTCAAAACTAACCCAAATTCTACACAAGTTGACCTAAACCTTAATTTTGTGTGATGTTCTAGTTGGATTTACTTTTAGGTCTAATATTGACTCCACGATAAAAATTGCACATGTGATCTTACATAGATCGATGCTACACCCTAGTTTGAGGAGCCTTCAGCCTCTAAAAATTGACATACAAATTGTATCCCAATTGTTATTATCTGATTTGTCACATGTTGACTATCTTTCTACTACTTCGGACACTAAATTGTCATATAAATGCGCATTATGGCATAACATTGATTTGATCAGGTCACCTCTATTACAGCCATACTTTCATAAAATACTTTCTCCTACAATTAAATTGAGTGATGGTGTGTGCTGACATTTAGCTTCAAAATCTTAAGATTCTTCATCAAATTTTCAATCACTGACAATCCCATTCATCCTTCATGGTGGCTGGCAAGAGGGGCATCGATATTCAACCAAGCATAAACTTTCAAACCACACATAAAGAATTTGTGTTTGGGTTAATCTGTTCAATATTCTAGTTATGTTCATGTCGATTTTAATCATTTTTAGTATCACTAGCTATTTTTTTATATAAAATTATCTTCATCATGAACAACCCCAAATCTCAAGATCTTGAACTTACTCAAAAAATATTTTATTAATGTTATTTTAATACTCTTTTCTAATCTTAGGATAATACTTTATTTTATTTTTATTTTTCACTCATTCATCTTAAAGTCCAAAACTAATAAGCTATATTGGGTACATAAATTTTCACTTTGAATGACTTTAAAATCTTTACAGTCCAAATAATATATTTTTTTTATAAGAAATAATTAATTTGAGTTTTTTTTTTATATCCATTCTTATGAGTGATGAAAAAAATAATTAACTATTTATTTTGTGTAAATGAAAATTCATATGAAATTAGAAATTCTTTTTACTTTGTTTTGTGTTTTTGTGTCCAATTTGGATAGTTGTATTCATTTAGGGTTGCGTTGACTCTATCCCTCTTTAATTTATCTGTTTTTTGTGTTGGGTTTGGCTGGATTTGGGTTGAGATTGTAGTAATTGGATGAGACCTTTTTATAAAATTTTAATGCATTATTCTAACTTAGCATTGAATATTTTATCTCGTGACCTAGGTTGATTAGGGACTTACAAAGATTTAGGCGAAGATCTATTAAAGTAGTTAGGATTTGGATGGCATCATATTTGAGGTGATAGTGATCAATTGGGCATGACCATTTTGATTTGATTGGCCATGATCATGATATTGTTGATGAGGGTATGACTGACTATCATGATATGGTTTATTAAAAATGAGAATATGCGTGATCATGATGGTTTAATTGATAATGAACCTGATGCGAATTAAATTGTTTACCCCTCATAATTTTTTGAATATCTTGGAACTCAAGTATCATCTTAAGAAGAGCAAGATGTATGATACCCTCCTATCATAAGAATGTTCTTTAAAAGGATCATGATGGGACATATGTGCTACATATCTTATGCATGAGCTTAGTAGAATCTTATGATGCCATAGGGGTCACAAAGGTGTATTTGCATCGATAGGAATTTTATTAGAAATTGTTTGGAAAGAACTACTTGAAATGGTAATGAGGCAATAGGTGAAGGCAAATTGGAGTGGTGGGGGGAGTGCGAGTGAGTGGGGGTTTACAGGAGGTGCAATAGTGCTAGTGTTAATTGGAAAGTGAGGGTTGGTTGCCTTGTTTGTTGTAGACACCAAATGATGGGTGTCTAAGCTTTGGATTCTTCGAAACAAAAATGGGACAATTCAATTGAGTGCCTCATTTTGGTCCCCTCTAGTTAACCATGAGACATAGTAGAGACGAATAATTTAGACACATTTCCAATCAACACTTGTCTTTGCTTTTACTAATTAGGATTGAGTGAGTAGAAAATTCGTTTATCTAAATCATGACAAAACATATATTACATTTCATAATCCTCTAATTAATTCATCATAATCATTAATATGAAATCTTGAATAACTTAAATTAAAGCTTCTAAAAAACTTTATAAAAATATTATACCTATCAAAGTCTTTAATTTATATTATGAACATTCTTTTTCTATTGTAAATCTAAAGCTTTTACATCTGATTTGCTATGGTGTAGGAAAAATTGAGTCACATGACTAAGGCTCAAACTACTATTTTTTAACCATAAAAAATAAAAGGTTGAATAGCACACGATGTCATATTTTTTAAAGATAAAAGGAAAAAGGAGTTCTACGTAAAATTGAGAAGTACAAGTTTTGATGCATTAAGATGGCGGGAAGCTTCCTATTTTTTAGTGGAGGATAAAAATTAGCTTCTTCAAATATTCTTTCTGTTTTTCATACTTTTATTTATCTAAATTTTCTTTTAAGGTTTTTTATGTATTCTTATTTGATATCTCATCAATATATTTACAGTTTTTACATTTTTAACGCACTTGCTTATGCACCAGGTGCAGTCTTGCAAGTTATATACTTGGCTTGGATTTGAGCAAGGCAGATAGCACAAATAATATTCTAGACGTATTTTCTCCTGTATTTTTAACATTGCTAGATGCACTTCTATTGCGTGCTCAGGTTTCTCTCTTCACCTTGATATTCTTCTCTAGTACTCTCCCTCCCGTTTGCCCTCAGTCACCCTTCTCACCCACTAACCCACCCCTTACCTGCTTATGGTTAGACTGGTGCATTTCAAGTATTATTTTCTAGGTTCTATTTCATACTAGTTATTTTGATATTTTGTTAGGTCATATTCATGCTTAAGTGCCTAAGAAACTATCATTTTCTTTTTTTTCACTACTCGTGTAGGAACAAGTTCTTTTGTTGGTTATATAATACTGGTTTCACCTTCTAATCTATTTATAGATTCGCCAAATTAGCTGATTTAAATAGTATTTATTATCATCTGCATTATTGGCACATGAATCTAGAATGCCTTGTTCAACTTGTTACATGAAACAGTATCATTTTTCTGCTTATTTGAACTAAAAACATAGGGTTTTTTTTTGTGATATCCATCCTAAGTATGTGATAATTGACAGTTTCAAATTTCATTTTTGAGGCATTTTTCTTGTGACTTCCTCCTACTGGGAAATTAAAAATTTAATTATAATTCAAAATTATTATATGCATTTATTTTAATGAACTATTCGGAACAGGATAAATGCTGAACTATTTGTGAGATAAATATTTGCAATCGACCCATGTGTTCTGATGTTTTATAACAATAAATAGCTTTCCGTGTGATCACAACCTGAATGGCAGAGAACATAATTCCTTCAATACTGTTTTGAAATCATAAATAACTGGCATTTTTAAATTTTTCTTCTCAGGGAATTATACTGAATATATTTTGAGATTATTTCCCTTTTTGTGAGAGAATCTGAAGTTAGAGGGTGGGTTACATGCAATTTAGCTGTACTGAATATACTCTTAGCTTTTTCCCCCTTTTGTAAGTAAATGTGAAGTTAGAAGGTTGGTTACATGCATTTTAGCTGCTAATTTTTCCTTTTATTCTTTTCCCTATCTTAAACCGGTCACTTTATTTGACAGGTTGGTGATACTGTATGTACTGTAAACAATGGGGCATTTGTCATTCCTGATGGACTCATTAACTTTCGCACAAATTTGGAGGAAATCCTAGTAGATATCTGTCAGCTTCTGGGACCATCTATATATATGCAGAAGGTGCTTGAAGCTGAATGGCTTTCCTAGTATGTAGACTTTTGTTGTCATTCAGGCTAATAGCTTTTTGGTTGGTCGTGCAAGTTTAGATGCCTTTTATGTTGGCGAGTGATGAGTCTCGATATGGGCATAAGATGGAGGAAAAAATAGGCAGTTTCAAAATTTATTTTCTATTTTTCATAACTACTGTTCATAACTGTGATAATGAGCACTGTTTTGAGGTAATGTTCATGTATGATGGTATTGTAGCACTACCTTAGTGCTGCACACACTATAAGGAGCCAATAATCTAAGTTTAATTATTTTGTTTAGATTAGGTTGGACTTTGTTTTTCCTCTTTTACATGGGTATGATTCCTTGTTTTAACAGTCTAGGTTTGTTAGGGACTTATGTTCTATAATGTGTTTGTAATTAGTTATATAATACGAGTAAAAGTTTATAAGTTTTTGTATTTGTTTCAATAACAGAAGAGGAAAAGACTAAATTCTTCCTTTGGTTTGATCCCAAGAAATTCTTACTGTCAGTGCCAGTGAAGCAAAACTCGACTGTCAGGGTTAAGATTCAGAGCGATGATACTTGATAATTTATCTGGATAGTTGCACAAATGTTGAATGATTTCACGCACACAATTAGTAGGGGATCAACGTTCCCAACTTAGATTTAGAAGTATGCATATGTAACCTTGGAAGAACCAAACCAAGCACACGCTTAGGAATGGCCAAAATTTCATCTAGAGAGCATATTTTATTATTCAATGATAATATCCTAATACAAGTATGAGAATTCGTTATCCACATAAGCAGCATTCAAGACTAAGAGGTTAGTAACCAGTATATAAAATACTAATGTCCTTAAGAGTTTTCAACTTGAAACAAACATTCAAGACTAAGAGGCTAGTAACCAATTTATAAAATACTAATGTCCTTAAGAGTTTTCAACTTGAAAAAGGCATTAATAAATAGAAGCGGGTGGCTGCAGGGGAAGAGAGCTAGGATGGCAAGTGGAATGATCAACCTAGCTTGCTAAAAATGCATCCAATCGAAGTTTCTGAAGTTGTATGATAATGATGCATCAATTCTACCGGCTCATAAAAAATAATTTGTTGTTTTAGGGCATTGGAAGAAATAATTATTCATTTATAAAATAATAACCTGATACAAGCATGTATTTAGAGAAGGGCCACAAAACAAGGCAATTAATGGGAAATCACAATAAGAATATCCTAAGGATATATTTAGAAGAGGCTGCAGTGATGCTAAATTTCAGATATGACAATCTTGATGACATTTGTGCCATGTTTTTATAGAAATTGGCAGCTATGCATTTATCAATGGAGCGAAGATTTTAACACATAGGCTGTTAATATGCTACTTGTTTCATTTTCTATTAGTTTGAAAGCTTTCCAGATCTTTTTTTTTTCAGGATGAGTTAATTAAGAAGAACACATTTATAGAAGCACCACTATGCTGTGACTGTATGATGTATGGTATTTTTAATATACTAAGTGTGTATTTATGAAAATTGCTGGTGTAGCTTCTTGAAAACCACATGGATTTTATGTTACCACCACTATGATTGTTTTACCTTTTTTAGTTCTTGTTTGTTGTGTCATTCCCCATTTTGAATCCCTTCCAGTCGACTATGTGGTGTAATAGAGACGAATAGTCTAGTCAGACTCGTTTTCTAACAATATCTCCCATGATTATTCTTTTAACTTAGATTTGAGTGAGTAGAAAACTAATCTGATTAAATTATCACAAATTGTATATCATCTTTTAATTGATTCATCATTCATTGATATAGAAGTGTGCATAATTTAAATAATCAAAATAGATTATAGAGCTTCTAAAACTTTCATAGAAAATTTATATATTACCAAAATCATTACTTCACATCATGTATGCTTTTTTTATATTACATCCCATAATTGTGCATCCATTCATAATACTAGGTTCAAGTACCTGTCTATGACCGCCTACTTTTTTTCTTTTTTGAAAAAATAATTATCATAATATCTAACGAGTTAGTTGCTCAACTAGTTAAACAAATTTACTATATCTATATTGTTCAAATATATTAGAAAGAAGTAATAACATGCATGCTGAACTTTTGAACTAACATGAGTAATTAATTTTATAGATATTACGAGCTTAAAGCTTTGATAACTTTTAAGAAAGTTGACTTTGACATTCAGCTATATAAAAGACATAATTTTAAGCTAGTAGCATGAAGTATTGTAAAAATATGTAATGAACTTGTCAAAATTTTAAATCATAAAACACATGTACAAATTACTTGTAGCATTTTGATTTTCATTATCATTACTAACTAATTCTTTAGAAATGTCATAAGATGTCTATAGGCTTTTAGTACTTTTAGTACATTTATATCTTTGGTCGTTGTCTCGATCGTTGCCCTAAAAATCATTGATAAAATTTGGACAATTCAATACAACAATTATTAATGGCCCTTGAACTTTAAAGTATCAACTTTGTAGGATCGAGAGTCATGAACCATTCTTTTTTTTTTTTTATAGAGGCTCATCTCATCAGAGCTTTTGCTTCTATCTATGCAGGTTATCATAGTCTACCTACTTATTCCATTTGATATAACTTTTCATTGATTTCTTCAAATTTTATATCATCATCATTAACATTTTAAATCTCATTGCTTAGCATTAATGTTCAACTTTTATCACTTAATCTATTTAACATGCATGATGAGTAGACATCTTATGTGAAATTCAACATCTATACATTTGAATGAATAATTTAAATTTTGATTAAAAATATATTTAATTTCTTTAAATAAGTGATCCAATAAAAATTCATTAAACTTGTTAAATGCATCATATCATGCTCAATATGAAGAAATAACATCTTGCAATTTAATTAAATTATATAATTTGACAATTCTTAAATACTAGGAGTTATTTGCTCTTGATATTAGAGATTGAGTATCTCACCGGAATTACAAGATCATTTTTAGGATGAATATCTTCATTTCTATTGCATCGGCATCCTATTTTTTTGTAGATAACCTAATAAAAATAATTTTCTCAATTCAAGATAAATTTCTAATTTGTCTCGTCAAAATCAAATAGGTTAACATCAAACTGTATTTTTTACCTCATGTTAATTTCTCCCATTTAAGCCTTCAATTCTATAACACAAATCCAAACTCAAGCCATTGAAGAAAAAAATTAGGATTCTTTCCGATAGTCTTGAATTCTCCCTTCCTCTTTGTTTTTTTTCTCCTTCTTCCTCTCTTTTTTCTTCTTCTCTTTCTCCCAATTTTCTTCTTCTTCTTCCCTTCTTTTCTTTTTTCCTTCTTTATTTCTTTTTATTTCCTTTTTCCTTTTACGTTCATATTTTCTCTTTTTTCTTCTTTTTTTTAACGTCTCGATTTGCTTTACTGAACTTACCCTGCCCTTTTTTATTTTTCATCTTCTACCTCTCCCTCATTTCTTCTGTTATATATATATATATATATTCGAGACGTGTGAATTGTTGGACATAATTTCTTGAAGAAATTTTATCTCACATTTTTTTTTTAATTTGAGTGTTACATGCTGCAGCTCCTCCTCTCCACTGATCTTGTGGGTTAAAGTTTGACTCTAAGAATGATGTTTGTCACGCATCTTTTGCAACATAGGAAACTATCAAGTGCATAATTCTGAAGTAGACAGTTTTATTATATTTTATCTTTTGGGCATCCCTTGTATACTGAATTATGTCTTTTAATAATATTAATGATAAGTCACATTTATAGCATCTTATTATTATTATTTTTTATTGAGGCATGAACTATTTCCTACCTATCAGTTGGTTTGTGCAAGTATCTACTTTTGTATTCAGTTTTGCATTAAAAGTGTATGTGCATTTACTTGAGAAACCTTTCTTGTAGCTTTTGAATGATGGATGGACCACTTCAAAATCATCAATTCCTTGGGTGGATGTGGAAACAAGATTGTTTGCACTAAATCTGGTGAGCACATCTACTTGTGATGGCCATGCATTTTTTTTTTAAGCTTCTGTGATGCAGAGTACTGAATAATTGCTTTTGATGATTTAATTAAATGTGTTCCTACTGCCCTCTTCATGCATTATAAATCATTTGTACTGATCTTAGTCTCTGCTCGCTGCTTCATGGTTTGTCCATGCACTAGTGTGATCTTTGCTTGTTCGCATTTCTTGGCTTCTTATAGTAATAACAGTGAATTTGAATGCTTAGATGTTTTTCTCAATTATTTTTGATAATTATCTTGAATTAAGAATAAACTTCCAGAATTCTTGTTCTTAAATGGCCTCACGTGCACATATGCTTACAAAGATCTATTAGAAAATTTTCACACGGAAATCCTTCTTACTGGAGTAAAAGGAAATTGGTGCTAAAAATTGGGCTTGGTTGGCATGACTTTTTGTTTTGTTTTGTTTTTTGTTTTTTTTTTAAAATTTTGGACAAAACATGTTTTTAAGTGTGTCGTGAGTGTTTTTATTTTCTCTTAAAAAAAAAAAAACAAATCAAGTTATTTAAAAATCACTCAAGGTGACTTTTAGGCATTTTTTCTTATTTTCAAAGCATGAACATCCAACCATCCGACCTTGCAAAACCTGCCAGCTAGCTTTGTGCCAACTTTTGGCCAGTTCATTGACAGCTACGGGCCTTGTTGATGCTCGCCGTCAGCCCACTCCGCATTTAAGTTGACAATTTCTACATCTGGTTCAACAACATATCCAATCTCGACACCAGGCCACTCTCTTCCAAGCAAATGATTCATGTGATGATAATTAAAATAAAAACTAAAAGCAAAAGTAGCTTATATTTAAAATGTTATACATGTTTTTATTTCATATTAAAATATAAATAGAATAAAATAAAAAAAAATTAATACAAAAAGGGATCTTAAATGACCATTAAAGTTTAAACCAAATTTGATTGCTCATATGCATCATGTAACTTCTTTTTTCTTTTCCTTCACTACTTGTTTACAGATGTTAATTGTTGTTTGAGCATGTTATGAACTATTATTTCCTAGTGGATGCTGCTACTTAGTTCCAAATATGTGGCTTACATCTTAATGCATGTTGCTGGTTGATTTCAAAGATAACTTGGGCTTTGAAGGATGATTTCTGGTAGGGTCCTTCCATCATGCCCAAAAACATATGCCATGATAAAGATTCTCAACTCTGTGAGATAAAGCTCACATGTGTACTTGCATGTGTGGCAAAGCATAAAATCCAAGTTATCCAGCCCATGCATCAAGCAGGACCCATGGAAGCTGGTACATCCAAATAGAAGTGAGCTAAGTAATCTAAGGTGATGTTGGTGTTTGATGCGAGGCGCTCTAGTGACTCAGGCGACCCAGGATCTAGGTTTTAGATCAACTTTTGCAAAAACCTCAAACTCTATTCTTGCAGTGATGCGAGAAAAAATTTGGGAAAAGCACCCAAATTTTTGCAAGCAAAGACTAAACTTTCTTAGGTAATAAAAATTACAAAGATTGCACCAAAATAGACAAATTAGACAAATTACAACAAAAAACACACTTTAATATTATAAAAGACGCTTACAAGACATTTACAAACTTTGACGACATAAAGACAACTTAAACACCTAAAGTTGCTTTGCTTTGAGAAGAAGGATACAAGTGGAAGGGAACTTGCGGATAGAATAATAGATTAGAAGCCGAGAAGAAGATAGGAGGACAAGCTCACAAGCTTTCCTAGGAGAAGGGAGGAATGGAACAAGCTCGCAAGCTTTTCCACGAAGAAACCCGCGTGTTTTTATCCAAAAACTAGCCACATAACCATCCTTTTAACATCCCAAAACACCTCCTATTTATAGAAGAAAAGGGCAGCCAAACATCCACCTAAAACTACTAAATAATCGCATTAAATCTTATAATATAGAAGGCCAAAAGACAGTAAAAACTGCAGCAGAAAAACTGCACAGAAAACAGGGAAGAAGCCACCGAAATCCCCCCCAAATAGTCACGGGAAACCAGCCAGCAAGGGACTTGAAAAGCCAGCACAGGAGGCAAAGCATTAGGCCAGGGAAAACAAGCAAGCAAGGGTCCCGAAAAGCCAGCACAGGAGACAAAGGGGCAAGGCACGGGAAACCAACTAGCAAGGGGAAACCGAGAAGACAAAAGGAGGAGAATAGGCACAAGTGGGGAAACCAAAGAGTCTTTAGAGAGGGGAGTAAAGGAGGGGGATTGAATCTAGATTTGGCAATAAATACACAAATTATGAGCTGAATAATAAGAAGAGGCTCATTAATGATTTGACTCTAGTAGAACTTACAAAAATTTCAACTCAACTTGTTTTGACCCCCCTTTGCCTACATCAATGTTTTACGAGTTACCTGTTGACGAGCATCTGCAGCGGATCTGAAACTGATAACCTAATTTCTTTGGTACTGCATGAAGCAATGAAAGTTATTATTTCGTAAAATGAAAGGAGGCATGATAAACAAAAATGATGGAAGAAATGAAATGTACCGGAGCAGGATGCTCCAACAGATATTGAAGGGCTATTTAAGGAGGAAGGGCCAGGCATCGGTGTAATGTTAAAAATTGTGGGTGTAGATGCCTGTACTTTGAAAGCTTCACTATGTATCTTTTCTTTCACTTCAGATGTTTCCTTGGGCTAAGAAACAGAGGTATCTAAGGGAAGAAAAGAGTTTGTAGGATATGCCAATATAAATGGAGTATAGGAGTCAGAGACACAGAAACTCAGGTGAATTTACTTCAAAATCTTCAAAAATATTAGGCCCGACTCCAACTAACATCCTTGGCTGCAATGTTGCCTCCTCATGTGATGCCTCATTTTCACCCGGTTTAGGCTATCATGTGGAGTAACAAATTTAGCGGACAATTTGTGTAGATATAATTTTCACCAAATCCATTTTGATTTAACTTGTCAGGATTGAATGAGTGAAAAGTATTCTTGCTCGATCATCCTGAAAGTGCACCTAACATTTAATAATATCTAATAGATTCTTCATATACATTGCAATGGGATCATACAGATTTAAAATTAAATCAAATATAGTGTTTCTAATATAACTTCCAGAATAAATTCATACATACCCAATGTCTTTAATTTATATCATCAACATACATCTCTTTTACAATAATTGAAATTATACAATAAACAATATTGATGATAGAGAAAAATAGATTACCTGCTCCCTATTGCATGTGCCCGTTTGCTTTTCTTGAAAGCATAGTATAGCATCAAATAAGCTACAAACTCAATGAGATAAATAGTTCTAACTTAAAGTCAAACATACAAGGAAACGCTTTCAAATGCTTTGTTGATCATAAGAGCTGTACGAAGCATTTAGTTTAAAATATGCATGATGAGCTTAGGGTAGTAGATGCTAATTCTGTAAAAGAGTTATTAAGCATATGTGCTTATAAATCTTAGCAAAAATCTGAAATTGACTGTAAATTTCTCATTTTTTTCTTATTCCTTCTTTATGGTTAATTCTTTGAAAATATGGTATTTAGAAGGAAGAATTAAGTATAAAAAAATATAAAATTTAAAATGACAATAAAAAGGGGGAAATTAAAATGACAATAAAAATAAGAGTGCTTCTCGATTGAAGAATACTGTTCTTTTGCTCCTAGAAACTTTTGTAACAAAGAACATTCGTGTGGCCTTCCTCTGTGTGTTGCGCCAATAATACACCTAGGGACTCATTATGTTATGTACAACGCTTTCTCCAATTTGGCATTACAAGTATTTGGATGTAACAAATATTTCTTGATGTTATTGAATACTTCTTGGCATTTTTTGTCCCATTTGAAGCAAACATTCTTTTTAATTAATTTTGTTATTGGTTGACTTTTGCTTGATAGATTTGATATAAATTGTTAAATAAACACTACTTGTCATTATAACGAATGAAGTTGTTGAAGACTTTTTAGTAGTGACATTTCAATTATCAGATTGAATTTGTTAGGATTGATCTTTATTCCTCTATAGCATACAATATATCCATTTTTTTTAATAAACCTTGAAAGCACATTCGAGATGATTCTTTTTGCGTTTAAAATTTCATATTCTCTCAAATACAATGCTTAGGTTATTGAGGTGATCCTTATGGTTCTTTCTTTTGATGATGAAATCATCGACATAACGCTCTACTTTCTTATGGATTAAGTCATCGAAGATGTGTGTTACTAGCCATTTAACTTATAACTTCAATATTTTTCACAACAAAGGGTATGGCCATGTAACAAAATATGCCATTTGAGCTTTCTAAATTATGTATGTTTTTCATCCTCAGGAGCCATTTAAATTTGATTATTGTTTGATGATCAAATCCATAACAGAGAACATGTCATAGTTAATTGTATTGGCAATTAGCAATTCAAATATGAAGAACCGAAAAGTCATTGTTTGGTCACAACTCATTGATGTCCTAGAAGTCAATCTAGATATGAATTTGATCATGTTTCTTCTTCATGGGAATAATATTAGCTGTCTAATTGACATGTTTTTCTTTTAAATAAATCCCACTTCAATGAACGTCTTCATCTTTCTCATCAATTAATCTTCAATTTCTAATCTCATTCACTTTGGAGCTTGTTTGATTGTTATTGCGTCTGAGTTGATAGCTAATATATAAATTTCCGCATTAGGGGATAAGAAAAACATCTTAGCATTTATCCTCAAGTAGAAGTTGATGAAGGTCGAGGGAGGATCTTGGTTCTTAAATTAATTTCTTATAGTTCATCAATCATAGCAACTTGTCCACCATCTTCAAGCTCTTTAGGTGTAGGTTTGGTTTTTATGTTTTGATCATCCGAGAGGTCAATCTCATAAGGACCCTCTTCACTAGTGCCTTCAAACTCAATTTATTGTACAATAGTATAATAAGTCTCCTTTCGAGGATATTTTAGTAAAATAAATTTGAGACTATTAGCTATATAATTTTCACTTCTTTGTGAGACCTACGAACTTTTTTGATATCATATTCCTTGAAAATATTTAATTTATCATTTAGTATTTATGGTACAATCTTCTAGTTTGAGTACCATCTTTTAGATCTTTTGAGGATAGTATTTAGGCATCCTTATGAGATTTATTTCCCCAAATTCGATGCACTTGATAAGCTAGTCAAAATTTCATCATTGTGTAGCATGTATTTGTGTAATAGACTCACTGCTCTATTACTCTTTTGTAAAAGAGGTGTAGAGTGTTCTTAACTCTTCGGTGTTGTAAACCTTGTGTGGAATAATCTATTTGAAATGCTTGGAAGGGGTTGGTGCAACAACAAGAACAGTTTCTAATGTTGATGTATTTGTTATTTTCTTTAGGTAGATTTATTGTGTCTTATAACTCAAACTCATAATTTAAATGGACTTCTATATTCTTCCATTTAGTTCGAGGTTTGTGTGTATCCTTGGGTTTGATTAGGATGCCCTCTTCTCCCTTAGTATCACTTTTCAAGTGAGGAATAACTCTTTTTAGCTTAGATGGAGTATCAACTACTTTTGGGAGGGTCGCCATTGCCTTCTTTTTCTTTCTTTACTTTTTAACATTTTTTTTTTCGAGTTGCTTCATATCTTGTGATGCACCATCTTTGGAATATTGTGTTAACTATGGTTCCTTTGGAACAAAGTATCTTGTATTTTGATATATTTTTGCCTTGTGTACTCCGAAGGATTGTATATTATCAGTAACGCTACATTCTTCTCAATCTATTGAATATTTCATGCATTGATGTAGGGTAGATGGAAAAATGACACTCATCGATCCATGGTTAGCCTAATAGTGCCTTGAATGAAGTGTCGACTTTGATCACTTGAAATTTGACTTCCCTATAAACTTTCCTAACTTGAGGGGGAGAAAGAATTATCATTCAATTGTAGAAATAGGGCTCAAGAAAGATATAGAGAAGGAATAAATGCATTTGTGATTGATTTTGGCAAAAATTTGGACTTCACTACGATCTCTTTATCTTCTCAATTCTTCAAACATATAAGTCACCTCAAGAGAACTATAGAAAAATGTTAAAACATATAAAAACGCTGTTCAACAAGAAAATCAAAAGTTTCATTGAGGATGATTAGGCTAGAGATACATTAGATCGATGATCCACTTCTAACTATTGTAGTATTGTGTTTATGTATGGTGAAATCTGGTCGCACGGGTAAGCAAGAAACAACCTTTGTTGCCAAGAAGCAATGCTAAGCTATATACAAGGCAATGATGCTTAGTATTTGCGAAGGGATTTTGTTAAAAGATATTTTAAATTGCATTATGAGGACCATACTACCATAAATATGACAAAAAATTGAGTTTATTATGAGAAGAGTAAACACATTGAGATAGACTGGCATTTATCTTCAAAAAAGAAAAAAGAAAAAGTAAAAGCTCAAAATAATTTTTCGACTATTAATAAATATCCAATTTAGTACTAGACTTCTAAAATGACTAAATATAGTCTTTTAACAATTAGAAAATCTTCCACATTGATCCCACTACCAAATGAATAGTTAAAGTATCCATAGCAGATAAATATGAGGGTATTTTAGGTATTAGGGATATGTGAGATTATATTATTATTTTTATGTACTTTGTCATTTATCATATTAAAATAAATATAAAAATTTTAATGTAAGTTAATCACGTTTATTAATTATTCACTCTTTTTAGTTAGTTAGTTAATTTTTATTATAATTTTATATTTATTTTAATATGATAAATAAAAAAAATATTAAACCTTAAAACCTAAAATGACCTCACATTTAAATGTTGGAGTTAACTTTATTTGTTAATTTTGACAGTGGGATCAAGTTCAAATATTTTCTAATTTTCGGAGACTACATTGGGTCATTATAAAAGTCGGATACTAAATTAAGCATTTACTAACAGTAAAGGGACTATTTTATAATTTTACTGAAAAAATGGTAATGAAATAGCCCTCTAAATTATGTTTTAACAAATCTCAAACTACAAATATTGCATGAAGGTTTTACCTAGAATAAGTTTTGATAATGTAAGCAATGATAAGGGCAGGATCATATTGACTCCGGATTGTGGTAGGGTGTTGAAATAATCTATCAATATGTGGATAATTGCTTTTTATCTACAACAATCTAATAATCAATGACAATAATTTTTCATCTACGATAATGTGGACGATATTTATGCTATGTAGTTAATTTTGAATTCTATAATTAAAGACTAATTCCAAAATTTGTTTGTTTCTATATTATTATTTCTTCACCTATTTAAGTATAACTTTTATTTTTTTATTTTTTTACAGAGCAGGGGAATAAAATTTTGTCATAAAATCTCTCGTTTTACTCTCCTCATTCTGAAAAATTCTCAAACTATGGTTTCTAACTTCAAGAGGTGGTTTTCCTAGAGCATATCAGTAAAGGAGTAAAAATTTATATTTATTTTATTCAGGCCAAGATAATGATGGATTGGACAAGATGTAGTACTATCACAACGATTTATAATTTTTTTGGTATAATTGATCATTAAAGGAGTTTTATTGAGGTTTCTTTAGCATTACCGCACCTTTTAAGTACATTGATTTTAAAGTATTTGAAGTTTGTGTGGTTTGATTTGTGAGCAAAGTTTTTGGAAGCTCAAGAATTGCCTATTATTGACTTTTTGTCTCACCATTCCTTCAAATATTGATGGATTCCATGTCTATAATGATGTTTCACATACGGTTTGAGGTGTACATTGCAGGGTGGTAACCTATACTTTTAGGCATCTCAAGCTACATGAAAATAATTATCTTATTTTATGATTTGGAACTGACTATAGTTGTTTTTACTTAGAAGGTATGAACGCATTATCATTTTGAAATTCAACATGAGGTTTACATAGATCATACTAGTATGACATTCTTTTTCTCAAAAGGAGAGCTGGATTTGATGCTTAGGTAATGATTTGAGTTGAAGGACTTTGACTTACATATTCAATATTGCACTGACAAGGCTATTGAAAAATAAAATAAAAATATTATCTTAGGATTAGATTGGGGTATTTAAAGAATGCTAACAAAAATATTCTTACAAGTAAGATTGAGTTCATGAGAAAATTAATGTTACGTGAAAAAAATTAGTTAGTGAGGTTAAAAATGTTACAAAGTATGTGCTTGAAGATTCAAAAGAAAAAAGCTCATAGTAGTAAAAATAGTTTATAGTGAAATTAAAATGTGCAAGAAATAATAAAAACTAAGAGGTTTTGTTATTAAAATTGGTTTTAATGTTAAAACATGAAAAATTAAACTAGATATCGAGGGGTCCATTGGGAGTCGAAGAAAACAATTTGTGATGTAATAAATTTAGCCTTTAGTGAATTATATAATATATTCGATACTAAGAATAACGAAAGATGTATATATAAGTTAGCTAAATGAAGAGATAGGAGAAATAAGGATTTAGTTCAAGATAAGTACAATTAAAATGATGATGAAAAATTAATTTTCTTAGAAGATTATGCCTTCATTTGGGATGATTTTCTTATTGCTTTCTAAATCAGCTTTTTTGTACAAAAAATTTTACCTCAAGAAAATTTTGTATTAAAAAGCTATTTTAAAAAGTTATAAGAAAGCCACCCCAAACCAAGCCTATATTCAACATAGGTGGATTAAATATTTGATAAACTTTTTAATGAAGTTTTTAGATCTTAAGATTGACTTTAGTAACCTTGGCATGCTAAATGAAAATAAATATTTTTATTTTTTATTATGTTATTATTAAAATTGAATTTGAAGGGCTTTAAAAAAAACAAAGTGTAGAAAATAGTATGACCTGATGATATTCCAATAGATGTATGGAAATGCTTAGAAGATCAAAGACTTTCTTAGCTTATTAAACTCATTAATATTATTTTAAGTCTAAAAAAATGCCAGAAAAAAAGTCTAATAAGATGCCAGATGAGTAGAAAAAGAGTGTGTTGTTTTCTATTTTTAAGAATAAAGGTGTTGCACAGTAGTGTGTGAATTAAAAAGGAATTGCGTTAGCGTGTCATATATTAATATATGGGTGAGAGTATCACGTCCCGGCCCGAAGATTAGAATTAATGAGGTAGAAATAGATAGTTGGACGGTTAATATAGTTCTTTCAGTAACATAAAACACCTTAACAGACTAATATCCAACATCTAACTGAATAGAGCTACTAAAATAATATTTTTTTCAATTTGAACAAATTTCAAATCAATTCTTACCTATTTTTATTTTTTCTCCTTCTATAGACGAATTCTTTTCTATCAGCCATTTATTTCTCAAAGTATTAATTTGAAATTTCAATTTAGCATTTTGAATTTTCATAATAAACTTAATGAATAATTACAACTTATAATATAGCAGTTAAGAAAAACAATAATGTTCCTTTGCCGAACCTTTTTATTTAAAATATACCTAAACATTTAATATAAATTTAGATTCTAATTAGATTTCTTTTAAATAACTTATTCCTTTTTCCATTTTTTTATTCTTTTCCCCTTTTCATTTATTATATAAGCACCGTCAAAGTTTTGTACAAATGAAGGTACCATCATTTCATTTTCATTTTTGTTTCCATTTCTTTTTTCCATTTAATATGCACAGGTACATTGTTTCCCTAACTAGTACCATATGGAGGTGAACTCTTGTATTTGCATGTATATATTGTTTTATCTTTTTTACGCTTTTCATTTATATATTAATATTCATTTTTTATTTCATTTTCTGTCACATTCATATTAATTTGTATAAACAGTTCTCTCTCTCTCTCTCTCACTCACACACACACACACACACACACACACACACGCACACACACACACACACACACACACACATATATATATATATATATATATATAAAAGTCATTCTCAATTTGATGCATGTTAAATAATTAAACTTTAGCAAGTACATTTGCATTATGTAATATTCAATAATTGTAGTGGAATAAAAGAACAAAAATGAATTTGCTATAAAATTATGTAATCTCCCACTTTTCATCTGTTTCGTGTGTTGACACTCTTTTAAATTCCAAGCTTTTTTTTAATGCAACCTAAAGTCACTTACATGAAATATTTGACTATGTACAGTTATTTTAAACAATGATTTTCATAAATTTAAATAAAATTTGCATTAACATTTAAGTATTTCTTATCTAATATTTTCTTAAAAATCTTTTTATCTCCAGTACTTTGCCTTAGCTCAACGATTTGAATTCTTTACTACTACAAATAATATCCAATTACATCAATTATTGATAAACAAATTTCTAAAATTAAATATCTTCAAGATAACATTGCATTAATTTGACATCGTTAGAGACAAGTTCAAAAGCGTCAAACATCATCTATAGAACATGGGATGCTTCTAATTTGTCATATCATTATTACAATAACAACAGCTACTATTAAATTCTAATATAATTAAAAGATAAATATTTTTAATTCAAAATTAATTACGTTATAAATCTTTCTTTCGTTCCTTGTCGAATCGAGACTTTCACAAATTTTGATTTCGTCCTATTGAAAGATCATTATTATTGTTTCAATCAAACTAAAATTCATATATTTATTTATTTTTTAAATTTAAATAGAAAAAAAGAAATTTTTAACAACTTAATCTGTCCCTGTCGTCAGAAATGGGAATTCATTTTTCTTTCTTCCGATGAGTTCATCTGTGACAACCTCAATATACAAAATTCCTCTAACTTTCTTTTCCACAATTTCTTTCTTCCTAGCCCAAATTGCTTCTCTTTCTCTCCAAATTTTCTTTTCTCCCTCTCTATCATTGCCTCCTCTCGGTCACAATCTCTTCCATTCATGTGGTTCAATTGGAGTGAGTGAAAATGATTTATCTCACATGAGGAGTCATGTTTATATGCTCATGAATGTTCCCGAACCCGTGCTTGCCCGAACCGTAGCCTCCTGCTCACCCGCTTGCTTGATCGACTTCACTTGGTTGTGCTCTGGCTCGCATGCTCTTTAGCTTAAGGATCCGGTTCGGTTGAACCGAACTGGCCGGTTCTCACAGTGAATAATTATGAGTTATGATGTGATACTAATGGTTTTGAAATCAATTTGGATTCATCCTGTGTAGGTCTACCATGGAAGCTACGTATTTGCTGAGAGGTTTGATGGAGAAGTACAATGAGAGTATATTGATTTAGATAATGCATATGATAAAATTTCAAGAGAAGTGCGTTAAATAGTTATAGAAAAGAAATGAGTTGATAATGCTTATATTCAAGTCATCAAGGATATGCATATAGGAGCTGATATTAGTGTTAAAATGCAAGATGGTTTAGCTAAGCATTTTTCTATTTCAGTTGGATTACATCGAGGATCAATTTTAAGCCCATATCTTTTGGCTTTAGTTATGGATGTTCTTACTTGACATTTGCAAGACGATATATTATTGGTTTATGCTTTTTGTTGATGATATTCTTCTTGTTGATAAGATTAGAGAGGTTATTGATGAAAAATTTGAATTATGGAGGTTTTCATTTGAGCAGATCAAAAACCGAATGTATGGAATGTAATTTTAGTTGTAATAGATCTAGTGGTGGGACTTTGACATGTGTTGATCAAGTCATCACTAATAGTGCACATTTTAGATGTCTCGGGTCTATTATTCAAAGTGATGGTGAAATAGATGTGGATATTATTAGTAGAATTTAAGTTGGATGGTTAAAGTAGAGGAATGCATCGTGCCTGTTGTGTGATAGAAAGTAACTCCTCAAACTTAATGAAAATTTTTATAAGATGGTGGTGAGATGAATGCTTTTTGGAGCAAAATGTTGGTCATTAAAAGAGAAACATAAAATAGTACATTTCTTTTAAATATTAAATTTTATTCTTTCCATTTAATTTATATATTTATTTCAATATGATGATATCACATTTAATATGTATTATACTCTAATAAAGGTAATTTGATTATTTATTTTAATGTGAAGTAATTCTAAGATTTGCAAGTATACATACAAGATGCCATGTCAGTAAATGCATTGAATCATAAATAAAATTATAAGTGCTATTAAATAAAAGTGTAATCTCCCACATTCTTTTTTGAAAATCAATTTTCTTGCTTCACTGTTTCTTGAATTCTTAGTCAGTCTTTCCTGATTTTGACAATCTAAAGATCTAGTACATGATTATGTCAATTTACTTTGCTAATTCATAAATATTTTCACATTAAATTAAGAATAAAAAATTTAATTCTTACCTTAATTTACAAGAGCACTTTTGTTTTCCTTCAATGTGCTTCTTTCAACTGACCTTCTCTGTTCTTTCAGTGTCTAAACAAACACCAATGATGTTAAACAGCGTCGAAGACAATGTAAGAAGTTTCAAACGTTGTCAAAGGCAACATTGAATGCATCGAACATCATTAAAGACAATTTTGAATTTGAACTAATTATTACATCACATTTCTGATTATATTTTATATTCTATATTTTCATGAAAGGATGAATTGATGTTTAAATAAATCTCTTTTATTTCCTTCAATGGTTTTTCCTTTTCGTCAAACGAGATCACTTAGCTCTATCCATTTTTTTCTTGTTCCCTTCAAAACTCAATCACACAAATCAGTTCAAACAAATTAGAATCATACATCTTTTATTTTGTACACTAAATACGAGATTTACTTACTCTACTTCTTCCTCTCTATATTCTGACTCTACTGAATTAGATTGTGTGCCATTTCTTCTTCTTAGGTTTTGTCTTCAGCAATCAGGTTGAAAGAATTCCTTTTCTTCTTCTCCATATCCATCAAACTGATCTTTGTCCCTGCTGAACTGATCAAATAGATCGCGTGAACTCTCTTCTTCTTGGCTTATTACCCCACTGAACAACTCTTTTTTTTTTCCTTCCCTCTTCTAATTTTGTCACTTGAATTTCAGTAAGGAGTAGAACCATATCTCTCTTTTTGATTTCCTCCCATCGATTGCTTTTTTTTCCTTCTTCGTCAACAAACAAGACTAAAGAAGTCGTATGACTAGTCGCTCCTTTTTCTTCTTTTTCTTCGATCAAAGGCACTGAGACCTTTCCTCTCCGTCTGCGATTCGAGTGAATGCATGAACTACTCTTCTTCTTTCACATTTTCACGAACTCATTTTTGTCTTCTATGATCGAAGCTGCTAAACCTCCTTAGTACGTGAACGACCTCTTTCTCTTTGTCTTTGACTCCACCGAACGGATCAAAGTCAATTTTGTTTGTGCGAACATTCGCTTCCGCTGGTCTCGCTCCCTCTGATTCCCCTCGCACCGATTCCACTCGCCCCTGCTCAATCGATTCAATAGGCTATTACATTGAGGGAGTTAAAAAAATTCTATACTCATTAGCTCTTCCCCTTTGACTAGCAGCAATGCATGATACTTTTATTTTTCTTCCATAGAGAGAGTCGCCTTAGATGGTTTGGTCACATAAAACGGCGGCCTTCCGATGACCCGGTTAGGAAAGTAGAGGTATTAGATTTGACTTATGTTAAGAAAGGTAGAGGCATACCTAAAAAGACGTGGTTATATAATATTAGGAATGACCTTTCTTTATTATATTTAAATGAGAATTTTACTTTTAATTGGACACAATGGAGAAGAAGGATTCATGTAGTCGACCCCACCTAGCGGGATAAAGGCTTGATGTTGTTGTTGTTGTTGTATGAGCTACCTACATGAAAACTGTCAGAACTATTTAGCATAATCCATTATTCATTCAAGAAGGCTTTAGCTATGAAGAGAATCTGAGAACACAGATCGGATAAGGTTGAAATGTTTGCCATTGATCTGCTCCCTGTGTCAAGATACTTTTGAGCAATAAATCAAAACTGTGGAAGAATGATCAGGAGATGATATTCAAGTACCACAACTGTTCCAGATTAAGATATGAATTTGAAGGACCAAATTCTTTTAAGTGGGTTAAAATGTAAGAGCCGATTTGAAAGACGTGGAGATGTCTTTCTTCACACTTCCTTCAGACACAACATATGAATTGTTGATTTGGGATTTTTTTAAATTCCTTTTGTTCCTTCCCCATCACTACTAGTCGCAAAAGGAGCCATAACAACTGGTTCTCCCTCCCAATTGCTGTTGTCTCTACTCTCTCCTTGATTCAATTCATTATAAAGGTGGTATGATGATAGGTGGCTGTAAAGACTTAGTTTAGTCATAGGTCATTTTGGGGTTTTTGGATCGCTTAGTTTGTTAGGCAAAAACATATTATCTTGGACTCAAATATAGTGCAACAACATTACTAAGAATGGATGAATAATTTAAATTCAACACCAAGATGATAAAATGCTTCACATTTATCATAGAAGAAGGACACATGGCTCTCCAAGTGAAGGAACAATTTAAGCAACGGGCAAAATACAATTTCCCGCGGTTCATGTTGTTTCAACATTAAACCAATCCCCAAACCCATTTTAGTTATTTATTATTAAATTAAACTCAAAATCGATTTATGTAAACACTATAAATAAACTCTTAATGCTGTAATTTTTTTTTTCAGTAAATAAGATTTCTGCTTTCCTTCTTTTTCTAATCTCTCTTCTTTCCCCTTCTTCATCAAGGAGTTTACACCTACTCAAAAGACCCCTTCCCCCTCTTAATTGAGATCAAGAAGCTTATCAAATGGTCTTTTCATTGAGACCACATCATTCCTCTGCAAGAAGCTTCTCCTCAGTGGTTCTTTCCTTCATCTTTCGGTGTAGCTCCTGCAGTCTGCTGTTCTTGCAATCTGCCATCTGCAAGCTTCTCCTACCAACGGCTGTTCTAGCCCTCTTCTTGTTGCTTCTTTCAGCAAACCGTCTGCCTCCTCCACCTCCTACTCGTTAAGAATCTGCTGCTCCTCCGACCATTCTTCTTTCCACAATCTACCTTTGGAAAACCCGCTGTTCCATACAGAAGATCCTTAAGAACAGCAGTTAAACCTGTAGTTTGCATTCAACTATTCAGTTTTCCACCGACTAGCTGCTGCCATCAAGGCCACCTCTTGCTATTTTTTGTTTCTTCCTTTCCAAGATTGCATCATGTTCTCTGTTCCTTTGTTTTTCTTGCTGAAATATTCATTTCTAAAATTGCATCTTCTATTAGTTTATTATTATTATTATTTATAGTTTATTATTATTATTTTGCTTACAGGTACCATTCAGGAACCTCCTCCTTTCAAAGCTCTTTCATCCACAAGGACCAACCAACATGAAGAACACCAATTTGGCAGAAGCTCTAAGCTTCATGCAAAGTAATCAGGAATTGCAATTTGCCGAAATCCAAAAATCTCTCTAATAAGTTGATGTTCAATTTGCTTTCATTGGCACATCTCTCCAACAATTTCAAACTTTCATGGATTCCATTGATAAGCGCGTTGACAACGTATGCACTGACTGGCCACCTCCCTTTTGCAATCAAGATCCTCCTTGCTCTGCTGGCCTCATTCTTACCCCCTAATCAGCCCCTATTTCTTCAGGTTTTCCTTATCTTAAAATTATGAAAATTGAACTTCTTTGCTTTAATGGATATGTGGAAACATGGTTCTTTAAAACACATGAATACTTTGATTTTTATAATACTCTTAATTAGGGATACAAATGAGTTAAGCCGGCTCGCGAGCTTACTCGAACTCAACCTGATACTAAGCTCAGAAGCCGAGCTTATTGAGTTTTGAGCTCAAGTTGGAGCAGCTTGTTGAGCTTGCGAGATAAATGAGCCAGTGTTCGATCAAACTCCGGCTTGACTCGAGAGCCCGTTGAGCGGCAAGAATAGCTAGTCGGCGGAGGGTAGGCTGAGTTAGAAGAGCGGAGTGCGGACCCCAGGAGTGAGTGGGTTAAGTATTCTAGGGTTTAGCTGCGTGCTGCATGCATGTGTTCCAGTTTCATGCAAAGAAAAGGAATTTGCGAATGTTGGACGAAAGCGGAGTCATATACTTAGTTTTGCTGGTTTTTTTTGGGATGGCTGTTACAATTTGATGCTTGTTTGATGAGAGTGAAGAATGAGTTGGTATACAGGTTTTGATGTAGGCAGGGGGGGGGGGTCAAACCTAATCCAAAAATTTGGGTTTTGACTTCCCTTGAGCTTGCTAGCTCATTAAAATTTGAGCTGAAATTTAGCTCATTATGAGCCGATTTTTAGTTCATTTATTGAACTAAAAGTTAGCTCATTATGAGCTATTTTCTTAGTTCATTTATTAGTCATTATTATGTGAACTTGTCTCTTCCTTTCCCCCCTTTTCTTTTCCCGTGCAATGCCCCTTGGATTTTCGAATATGGCTGTTGGTTTTTTCTGCTTGGAACCATGGATTTCTGCTTGGTTCCACGGGCTGGCCCCTTTGGTTTTGCGGCTGGCTCCTTGGTTTCTGCGGGTGGTTGTTCAGTCCTGTGCTGGGCTATTTTCCGTGGCTGCTGGGGTGCTTTTCCCGTGGATTTGATGCTCTGTTTGCTGTGCTGTTTGGGAATTGCTGTATGGTGACTGTTGGCTTATCATTTCCCTCATTTAATTTAGAATGTGAAGAGTTTTTGGGGCTTTTTTAAGTGGCTGTTGAAGTGCTGTTTGGTGGCTGTTTGGGGGGGGTGGGGAATTCCATGGGATTTTTGCTGATTTCTGTGCAATTTTCTACTACAGTTTTTGGGTGTCTTTTGGCCTTCTTCTTGGTGTCTTTTGACCTTCTATATTTCCTAATATAGTGGTTGTTTAGCTTCTTTGTTTTCCTATAAATAAACATTGGAACAAGCTGGTCTAACTTTTTGTTAAACTTAAAACTAGTTTATGTAGATACTATAAATAGACCCCTAATGTTGTAATTTTTTTTTTCAGGAAATAAGATATCTACCTTTATTTTTTTTTTCAAATATCTCTTCTTCCCCCTTTTGCTTCCTCAAGGAGTCCACACCTACTTAAAAGATGCCTTCCTCTTTTTGATGGAGATCAAGAAGCTTATCATATTACGAGTAAATTTTAGGATTATAAGATGGTTGTCAATTTGGACTTATGCTGTGGAAACCTTTGCATGTTTAGGAGCCATTTATTTATTGTTTGCGTTTAATGGTTGTGCCTGTACTGAATTTCTTTGGGAGCTGCCTTCTTTTTTTATGTGTGCTTGTCAGTATTTTGAGCTACTTTTTTAGTTAGTTTGGTATTATATTAGAGAAAAACCTAGTTGCGTTGGAGCTACCTTCTTCATTGTTGTCTAGGTTGCAATTTAACCAATTATGATATCTTGCAGGTCTCTGAAACAGTTCTGCAACATGGTCCTCCTCTTTCTTTCTCAATAGTTATGCAGCTTGTGACAATTCTCACTAGTACCTCATCTGGAGATCTTAAGGGTCTGTTGCCCTTTGTAAGTTTAGTATTCAACTGTATCTTGAAATTCTTGCCTAGCTTACTGCACTGCACCCTTTCATTGTTTGACCTTGTAACTTCCTATCATGAATTTGAATCGCAAAATATATATACAGTAATTTGACCTTGTAACTTCCTATCATGAATTTGAATCGCAAACTATATATACAATAATGGGAGTCTTTATCACTCAGTTGTCAATTCTTTAATGCAGGTCTATAAATCCTTAGCTGATGTTGTTGGCTCATTTTCAAGATGGATTTCCCTAGTCCCTGATAACATCATGCCTCTATTGTAAGATTTTTCATAGATTAGATCTTATTTTGATGATTTTTTAAATAAACTCACACATCGTCCTCTTCAGAATTTTTTGTGCTTCTGGGATCAAAGATTTGATGTGCAAAACTGCTTGCTCATCAGCCCTACGTAAACTTTGTGAAGATGCCCCTATTTTGATTCATGAACCTCAAAATTTGGAGATTCTTATATGGATTGGAGAGGTACTATTTCTCATCTAATAAAAAGCACAAAATCAACACTTCCTGTTTGTTAAAATGGCAATGAGGCTGTTTACTAAATATTGGTCAACTTTTAAAGAACATCTACTAATATATTTGTTGAATTATGCATTTTATTTCGTAGGATTGCAGATATCAATTCCTTGAAAAACGTTGGTGCATATGGTTTTGCATGAATACTAGTTATGCCACTTTGGAGTTGGCCTTCGAGCTTACTTTTGGAGGATTTGGTAGTTTTGATAGTTTGGAGATCTCATGTCTTTTTAGTTCATGATGAATGGCATGAAAAAAATTCAAAACTTGCATGTTATCTATTTTCAACTAATATAGACTATATTGATCATATGTTTGCATTAGATTTTTTTTTAACTGTAGTTAACTTTCATTTTTGGGAAGTTTTTTATATGCTATGCTTTGAACTTGCTCTCTTTTGTGTGTGTATGCGGATCACAAGCACTTGTAGATCTGAGTTCACTAAATAATTTCTCCCTATTTTGACCAAGTGTCTTTTATCATGATTATTTTTAGCCTGGATGTTTTTGGTTGAGTTTTCAAATATTGTTTTTTTCCTCTTTTTATTATCTGTCAACAGCATCTCATAACTATTTATTAGCCCTTTTACCTTAGGTTTATCCCTTTTCTTTCTCAATTCTTTCTAATCAATATTTTTGCTGGTGTTATTGATGCATCTTTGACTTTACTCTCTATAAATTGGTTTTACACTTTTTTCTCTATGATGCCTACCAATTATACACTTTTCCTTATCAAGATACATATATGATCCTTAAACAAAATTTTATGATGGCTGTAAGAAAATATGCTGAGTCCATTGGTTGGTGCAATGGACAAATCATCTAAATAATTTATTTTCTTTTTTTGCTAGAAAATATTATTTATATGACTAAAAGGTTTATTTGTATCATATATTTCTGGTGGTTAATGATTAATATACTTAATGCATCAGCCCAATTATTTACATATTAAGTGAAGAATTCTACGTTTTTTTAATCATTTCACAGTTGGGATGCAAATTTTATGATTTCTTACCATTAATTGTTTCAAATGTTTTGTGCTTGTGACGGGCATGTTATCCTTGGTGCCAAAAATTTCCTTCTTTTTAATTTTTTCCTCTTCATGAAGGGCTTATGTTCGTCATTGATATTATATGATCATTTCCATTAATGAGCTTCTGAACTCTTTAGGATTTGGAGAAGAGGATTTTGTCATTTGAAGAGGAGGCTGAGATTGTTAGTGCTATAACACTCACTCTTAATTCTGTTCCAAACAAAGAGTTAAAAAAGAGCTCATTGGCAAGGCTGCTTTCGTCGAGCTATGTTGCCATTGAGAATCTAGTATGCTTTCTGATGCCTCAAGACTTGCTTTTCTTTGCAATGCTTGATTTGCTTTTTTTTTTTCATACTTATTTTTTTTTGTAATGTCTAGTTTATTATGTTTATTATTTTTCATGTCACTGACTTCCTTTAAAATGTTGCTGTAAAATTAAACACACTTTTCTTTCTAAAGGGAAAATACGCTCATTTGATTCTAGGCAGAAATAGGCCATATATAGAAAATTTGTCGGTCCTGACAAATCACCTGTAAATCATACCCGCTAACCCAAATTTTATATAGTTGATATTTCTTCTGATTATTTTTTTTAAAAACCAGGTAAAATTGTAAAGAATCCTCTATTATTTAACATTTGGAAGTAATGAAGTATGCTTAAAAGTTGCTAATTCATATTCCGGAAAAGTTACATGACCAAGAAAAGTTTGAATATCATTTGTTTATGGTCACAATGTGTTTTATGAATTTTGGGATGCATGGATTTACATCTTAGGTGTACCATATCCTTCTGCGTAGATTGTCTTTCTAAATTTACGTATGTTTTAGTTGATTTCAGTCCCATTGCATTCAACGAGGTCTCAAGTGATTAATTTTAATGCATACAATGAGCTATAGGAACTAAAAAATTTAAAGAGTTCTAAAACTTTGTACTATGCTTTTATATTGTAATTTATGATCTTAATCAATGGTCAGGATAGCATAATTCAAATTCTTGAATTTCATGTTCTATGAGTATTAAATTCATGGTGGGTAAAACATGAACTAATAATGCATGTTGTAGTATCAATGTGAATCGAATGTGATGATAAATGGGCTAAGTTAAAGTTTTACTGTTATTTTGAATTAACACATGTTATTATTTGCAGGAATAATGATGAATTAGGATTCATAAACCCATTCCCTAGTTGGTTGGATACTAATTCTAATGATGATAATGATGATAAGTAATCAAGCCAGTCATTTGTTGATAATTTATACATGGGATTTCATTTATGATGCACCGACACTTCTCCTCAAAGAGGCGTTGTTTTTTGTCCAACGTCATCTTAACATTAACGATCAATGCCCTCTCAATATCGACGACAGACGCCCTCTTGACATCGACACCTAATACTTTATGCATAACATCGATGCTCAATGTTCAACAACATTGTTGTCTCCTCTCTTGAGGCCTAATACATGACATCGATGCCTGACTCTCGTCATCCTAATATTAATCATTTTAAGCAGAAATTGATGTGAAACCATAAAGGATTCAGGAATTGATTGCGTAGATTAACAAATAATTGTTATGCAATGATAAATTTAATCTTAATGTTTTAGCATAAAGTAGTTCAAAGAGATTCTTAAGATGAAAACGATGTGTAGGCAATTGTTCACAAACTAGATTTAAGGGAGTCCTTCAACATAACAACAAATTTAAAAGCAATGAGATGAATACATCAACATAAATCCACAGGTTAACAAAGCGATGCATTTACCTTGGATTCCAGTAATCTTTCTCTCTCAAGCTGATAGGGATCGGCGGAGAAGTGAGATCAATACACCTAGTGACGCCACCAAGAGAAGGTTGAAGCCTCGGGTAGTAGTCGTTGGATTGGTAGCCAAAGTAAGAGATGTAGGTGGATAATCAACAATTTGCCAACATCCCAGACGGATGTATTCTTTAATTGAAAGTGTTAATTGATAAAGGATGCGATCCACATATTCTTTCACCGAGTTGTCGAAGTCCAAATTGAAGTCAAAGAAAGTGGATCAAAGGATGTCAGCCCGCCCGTAGGAGTCTTCTACGAATTCATGATCAATGTCTGAATCGTCCTTTCCTACTTGCTTTGAGTGGGAAAGAGGAGAGTTGAGGTGGTAGGGAGAGAGAGGGGTGGTGGTTTGGGGGAGGGAAGGTCGGCCGTGGTTGAGAGGGGGAGGGTGGGCCGGTTTTAGGAGACGGGTGAGTGAGCATAGCTTGAGATTAGGTTGAGAGGGAAAATCTGAAGTTAATTTCAGAATTTCCTAATTTAATTTGGGGTTAATTGGATTTCAAATTATGAATTTGAAAATATGGATTTGAGAGGGAAAGTTGGGATTAATTGAGCTTTAATTGAAGCCTTGATTTAAGCTCCAATTAGGGAAATTAATGATGGGGGGGGGGGGGAGGGGGGTTAAAGTGGCTGCCAAGGAGAGTAGTTGGGAGGGGTTTTGGTATTAATGAGGTGGATCCACGCAATTAAAGGGATTGAATGGTCTAAATCTGAAATTGATTTCAGATTTAAACTAATTAGGAAGTTTCCTATTTTAATGGAGGGTCATTTAAGAGGTAATTTGAATTTTGAATTTGAATTTAAACCAACTCCTAAATTATAGGGCCCAAATTTGGAAAGGTTTTATGGTGAGTTTGAAATCAAGTTTAGAGGGGAAAGTTGCATGGTGGTCGGTGATTGGAGCAGGAGCTAGGGGCGGCGGGTGGGGGTGAACTAGGAGGTTCACCGGCTGGCTGGGTTGGGGTTGGAAGCCGGCGGCCGGTGGGGGAAGTGGGTTGGGGATGCCGACGGTTGGGAGGTGGAGGAAGAGTAATTCTGGCGGTTTGGGTTGGCTTGGAGTGCGTGGCCGGCTCCGTTGTCCATGAGTAATATAGGCAAGATAAGGAAGAATATTATAAATAATTAGAAATTATTAAGAAAAATAACCGTGCATATTCCTATAATAAATATGTGATAGTCCCCCCCACCCTTGCGTGAGAAAAAAAAGAAGAAAAAACACATAAAGATGCCATCTTGAGTTAAGAAAAAATAGCGAGCAAAAATGTAATATTCAAAATTTTTTATTCCGTTGTCCATGTCTAATTCGTCATAGAAAATGCAAGTCACTATTGAGAATTGTACGAAGAAGGTTAATATAACATCCTTGCATTGATGAAGAGTATTATTATTGAGACTGAACAATGAGAGTTGGCGAAGGCTATTAACATATAACATAGACATAGTGAAATCAAAAGCCTCCTACATTATCTCCATCAGATAATAGAGGAAGTTGCGAGTCATACTTATCGATGAAGACATAGAGGAGCTAAAGTACCTCAGTTGTTAATGATGAAGATCAGAAGCTTTATGTGGAGGCCAAAGTGAGAAAAGGAAGATAGATGAGCAAATTTATGCTGCACTTCATTAAAGTTTATAGACGTTTAAGCTATGGGTTTAAAAACTTGTGCTTTAATACCATGTTAGAAGAGAGAGAATTGTAAATGACTATCTTTTCTTGACTGTTTTTTGGTATAAGCATATGTGTTCTTATATATAGGCATGAGAAAAGAACAATCAATGAAAATACAATATAGGAGAATATCCTCAATATTGAGGAAATATTACAATAATAAGTAGTGTAGATTTCTATTATAAATAGATTAGCTTTTGTGATAATTTAGGCATGGTAAGAAGGGGAATCATCTATCTTACACAACTCTAAATTCTTAGAGGATGAGGTAATGCATTATAGAATTTCAAGCAAGGGATGCGATAGAAGAAACTTTCAAATTGTCCAATTCTTCATGAAAATTCTAGGTTTTCCATAAATAGAAAGGTCTCCCAAGTTATAGGCACAAATAATACTCATAAGAAAATAACTCATTATTATAATAGTTCTCTGTGTTTTCCTTATGATGTTGTTTTTTTATAATAATTCATTTTATATTTTTTATAATAATATGATTATACTTCATTTTATTTACAAAAGTATTATTATCTCCATATGTGAATTTTTGGATCCATCTTGTAAGAAGTAAATATGTTACACCATATGGCAGCTCGAGTTGAGCCTACACTTTCTTTATTTCCCATCTACCCATAATCTAATAATCAAGGTTTGAAATTGTGATATCAAGTATTGAGACATGTTATTTACTTGAGCTGAGGCCCAAGCCTCAAAATTAAATATTAATTAATTAAAAATGCGAAAAACAAAGTATTTTTGACTTAGAACCTAATAATAAGTAACATCATACAAATTGGAGCTTGGTTTCCTACTAATAAAGTATCTGAGAGTAATCCAAAAAATAATATCATAAATGCTCATAGAAGAGCTCAATTAGAAGCAAGAAAATTTAAATAAATAATTAAACGTAATTTAGAAGTCTAAAATAAACATGTAAATGTATTTTAAAATAAATTAGCTATGACTTTTGATTCTATATTGCCTCTTCCACCCCCATTGCTTAAAAGGTATTCATTAGAATCATCAACATAGCTGATTGGTTTGTTGTATATTTTTTCTTTATTTGTATCAACCTCCTATCAATCTTCATCGTCATCTCCAATGGCAATCAGCCTCCTTTTTCCTAATAAAAAATGAGCAAGAACATTATTTAAAATGAATGACTATATTGAACTTTTAATAATTTGTATTACATAAAGTCTTGTACTAATCTTTTTGACTTTTGTTATTATTGTTCCTTCATAAAAAAGTCTACTTTGATATTCTTCTTGTATTTTATGATGCCATTTAGGTTTTTCATTGATAAATTAAAATGTCTAATACTTTCTAAACCTTGAAATTGAGGCTTAGACCTTTTTTTACACGCACCTCAAGGTAGCATTGCGAGCCTTAAACAAATGAGGCATAAGCCTCAAGACAATTTTTATGCACAACTCCTTAAGTCAGGCCTCTAATTGTTAATCTATCTACTTGCTCTATCGATGAATCCAGGGGTAAGAGAGAGGCAAAGGCGCTAGAAGAAAAACTTGCTGAAGGTGGTCCGACCAAACCTACTAGGGAATGCCAAAAGGGTGTCTCTTTCTTGGGTGGTACACCACATTCACGTATCTTTACTGATTAACCAATTTCTTGGGGATGGAGTTGATTCTAAAGAAATACTCAATTCCCATAATATATATCTTTACCAAAATCATTTGAATCCATCAAATCACAAAATCAAAGCTAAAGACATTAGCCTCCTAAAAACTTTCTTTGGCCACAAACCAAAAGCCACCTACCCAGTCCACCATAAATCTTATTCCAACTTACCACGCCATCAAAATGCCAAACCCTACATATATTCTAGCACACACTCTTAACTCGACCCATTCCCCCAGAAGTTGTTCCCATTTTCTTACATTCGAGATTCTTCACATGGAGGTCATTCCATCTTCATAGTTATCACATATCCTATGTTATTCTATGATTATTGTACCACTTCACTTTGCCATCGCCTTGGGCATAAGACTTGATTTGCTGCTATGAGGTCACATTGGAGTTCATCGAATTACACATCTGTCTGAGTGCAAGCATTCTGCATTATTGTAAGCTTTTTGGGGCTATCATAAGCCCAAGTATGTTGATCTTTTGCAAGGGGCGCTTCTTTGAGGTTGTTGTCCCTTTTACCAACCAATTACACCTCCCTGCTATGGATGCCATCTTCAACTCTTCATTAGAAAATTTTATCGGGCTAGGTAAGTGGATACAATATAAAAAATTAGATTTATATTATTTCAGTATATTTTAATATTTACTTCAGTTTTATTAGGATTTATAGATTTATTAGGTTCATTTTGAATTTAATTTGGATAAACTATCCTTTTGAATAATCTTAATATTGAATGTGTTGGATTAGATTTAATTTTGTTATTATTAAATTTATTTCAGCATATTTGGTTTTATTTTTTTAATCCTATTTTTCTAAATGGGGATTTATGACTTACATTTGGACCATGGATTGATTGATTTGATAAATGAATTATTGAGGCCGATAACTAGTGTTTCCTCTTGTTCATAGTTGTGCATGTGGATTGCTTCAAGATATATATCCATGGTGTTCCTTTATTCTTTTCTTCTTCTTTCTTCATGTGACAATTGAGCGGTGGACCTTAGCTGATGAAGAAGGCAGATGAGAGATGCTGCCAAAGTTGATGAAATTTCAAGCAAATTGGTAGGGTACCTTATAGTCTTATTCACCAAATCTATCAACCTGTTTATCAATCATCCAATTACAAGTCATGAATTCTTATATATATATATATATATATATATATATATATATATATATATATATATATATATAAGAATTCATGACTTGTAATTGGATGATTGATAAACAGGTTGATTGTTTTAAAATTAAATTTACTAAATCTAATCCTAAATAATTTAAATTCAAACCTACGATTATCCAAAATGTTCATTCACACTTATTTAATATAAATAAGCTTAATAAATTCGTAATTCTTCTAAATTGAAATAAATCCTAATACTTCTAAGGTGTATGGGTAAATATATGTTTTGCATCAATGGATGGATGTGTTCCTTGTTGATTTTTTTAGGTTTGGATATGATGGTTTTGGATATATGGAAAAGTTTGGATATCAATTTATTTCCATCAATTTTGTGGTGGACAGAAATCTGTTTATCACATACATATGCATAAACAGGTATTGATCAAGTCATATAAGGGGCGTTCAGAAAATATATTGTTCATGTTCAAGGATAGATGAAAGTGAATTACTGCAGGGCTTGATAATGCACTAAAGGTTTTTGTTCATTTTTGGTACTGCAACTTGCTCGTTGCTAGAAATGGGGAATCTTGTTTTTTTTTGTTTTTAAATCATAATATTATAACCAAACAAAGCAATGAATACACGACTATTTCAAGGAATTTCCATATTAAAGTGAGAAACAAAACCACAGTTCAATACAATGTGATGACAAAATAGAAGTTATCTATGTAATAGGTGAAGATATATCATCATATGCTCTCAATTGAGGCACCTTGCAGTCTTGTAAATATTGGAAAATGATAAATTTTTTTTCTTATTTCTACTTCTTCATGAGAACAGGAGATGAAATCTTATAACTGCTTGAGCTTCAATAGAGGGTAAATTAATGTCGACTAAGAGAGCAATTTAGAATCTATGATAATTGACATTCTCATCTGTAAGAGTCGGAAGATGGGCTAGCTTGGCTGGAGGATTTGAAAGATTGTATTTACGAAAGAAATTGTCATCAATGCTAGGAACAACATTTGGAGGGTTTAAAGGTTCTCTTTTCATTGATCCATCAAGTATTTATTTCAACTTTTGTATGCAAGTATAAACTAAAGAGGTTGGAGCGGAAACCTCTCTGAGTGTTGATAGATTTTAGTTTATGCTCCTTATGAACTTGATTGCATGAATTAATTGCATAGGATTTCCATAATTTTGGTTGGGCTTCAAAGCAATCAAAATATTTGTGCCCAAAAATTTCTGTAAGATGTGCAACACAATGGAATGCTTTAAGTGTCTGATATTTTGAAGCAGGGTAAGGGTTTCTTCTAATAGGTCCTGGCTGTATGTTTGTTGGCTCTAGAAGATGGTGATTGGTGGCATAGATGTCAATGGCGCAAAATAACACGCGCCATGGCGCACGGCGCGGCACACCTACGACGCCATGTGTATGGCATGGTGCAGATATTCAAAATGGCGCGCTATTTGCGCCACATGAGCACCATGGGGCATGGTGCACGGCGCAAAATAGCGCGCGCCATTGTTTTAAATTTTTTTAATGTAATTATAAATATTTTTTATATTTATTATTTTAATTTTTTAGATAATATATTTTTTAATTTTTAAGATATTAAAAGTGTTAAGATAAATGTTAGATTGCATATTTTTATCTTCTTAATGCTATTTGCTTTCATTTAAATATATTTGAGTTGTATGAAGATTGACTATTTATTGGACTTGAAATTGTTAGAGACATGTTCAAGAATAATCTCATTGGAATTTATTGTATGAAGGCATATATTTAATGGAGAACATGAAAGTTGAAGTGACTTTTTTTAGTAATGGACTTGATATGATTGTAACTGAAGTGATATCTTGATTGGACGTGGTAATTTTCTTAGCATGTTAGTTAATTGGTAGATAGTTTTTAGAATGTAGAAGGATATGTTAGGATAGACAAACATTCCACAAAGTATAACAGGGTTATCTGTTTAAATAAATTGCTTGGGTGATTGCTTGAGTAAATTGCTTGGATTGTTATTTATAATTCTTGTATAATTTGCCCCATGTACAAAATGGCGCGCGCCGCCCAGTGCGCTATGCGCAATGGCTCAAATGGGACCTTTGCGCCATGGTGCGCCATTTGCCGTTAACAAGTATGATTGGTGGCAAGATAGCCATAAAAACACACCAAGGCACAAAGAAAAGAAACAAAGAAAGGAAGATAAAAAAGAATCATAAACGCCTCACCTGACCCCTTTTGCTTTGTTAAACTTTGTGCATATAGTATCTTTTAATTTGATTCGTGTAGATTGCATTTGTTGTTGAAAGTTTCTCAAAATTTTTCAGTTTTTTATATATTGTTTTACTTGTTAGAAGTTAGAACCACTTATGCTGTCTAATTTGCACTCATGAGATGCATATTGCTTTCAGATTGATGCAGAGGATCAGAATTCTTTGGCTCGAAATCCTGCTGTTTATACGCTGACCATGAACTTGGCTGTTAGGGGCTTATACAGGTTGGTTCCGCAAGGCTGGTCTGCAATATGTTCCTATCTTCATTATTATTTTTTACCTTGTTCTGAAGTTTTTTTTTTTTTTGATGCAATTAATAGGTATTGTGATGTTATCTCAAACTTGATGGGAAGTAGTTGCGCAAATTAGTAAACTCATTTGGAAGCAAATTATCTGACATAAACAATTTTTTGCTGCTATTGATGCATGTTAGAAAATAAAAGGAATATAGTTTTCTTGGAACATGGAATGTGTTTCATGCTGTAGAAATTTAATCTGAAGTGAGATATTTAATAAGAACCAATATTAATTAGCTTTCATGCAAAGATTTCAGATTTGTTTATGTGATAGATCTGAAATCACATGATAAGCAATCCAGAACTAAACTATGGTTTGGGTAAACAAAAGATAAGAGTTCTTTGGTTCAATAATATGAACTCTTTTGAATCGGTGAGGTTTGCATGGCTCCTTCGGCTCATCTTTGAACATCACACTTGATACAATGTAGGACTTCAGATCCAATCAAAACTCATCCAAATTCAACACCCAATAATATTGTTTGGAGAAAATACTTTTCTATTTGTTATGGAATTAAAAAAAAATTTTGAAAAAAATCCAGAATAAAATTGGAATTAAGAAACTGATAGTTGATTCGATCATACCATTTTTCACACTATGATAAGCGACATCATATCATATGTTAAGTTTGTCATTGCTTTTTACCGCATGGCTGAACTGGGTCCTCAATTGTAAGGTATATGATTTAATTCATGCGTTATGAAACACCTATATAATTTATGTTACATCTAACATACCTTGCAGCTCCTAAGAAAAGGTTCGGGTCCTGAGTCGTAACGCATGTTATTGCGCCCTACAAGGATGCTAATTTAAAAATTCAGTGCAAAAGCTTATGCATATATTGTCTTCAGCTATCAGACAGATCCTATAACTTTTGTTGGAAGGTGTGATTGATGGAATCATCATGTCTTACTATCAAATTAATCTGAGCTGAACATGTGATACACATCAATGACCATGAAACTAATAGTGTTACTTAAAATACCCAAGTAGAACTCGAATAAAAGGATGCAATACAATAATTTTGCATTTCCGAAGACAGTTTGTAGACTTTGAGCTACATCTCATATTGTCAACATGTTCAAAAGTAATATGTAGGTAGTTGAGAACAAATTACTACTCGAAGAACTGTATGTTTCATGTGTTTCAGTTATGTTGTAACTACATAATTGCTCTTGTTGTGAGCAATTAATTGTAGAGTAAAGTATTATTCTTCTATGAACTATTATTTGTTTGCCTCCTAGTATATTGCTCAGAAATTGATTTTAAAGTTAAAACTTGGAAGTCATTTATTCTTCTGTTTTTGTTTTGTGCTGAAGCACTATCATTTTGTTTTTCAAGCACTAAAGCTAGTGATTAATTTTAGGATGGGAGCAATTCTTGGCCATTTAGGGGTTTCTTGCTCAAATGACCAGGCAGAGGATGACACAATTTTAGTGCTTTTGGGGATGTTTTGGCCGCTTCTTGAAAAACTCTTCAGCTCTCCTCATATGGAGAATAGTAGTTTGTCGGCAGCTGCATGCCGTTGTCTTTCTCAGGCAATCCATTCTTCTGGTACTGGTTTCATCATTATAATCTGCACTAACAGAAGGCTTGGTTTTTGTATATAACTTTCTGAATAATTTTAATAACCATTTCGTGAGTTTTTTTATTTATTGTTTTCTTCCTTTTACAGGTGAACACTATCATATCTTACTGCCAAAAGTACTCGATTGCTTGTCTGCCAACTTTTTGTTATTTCAGAACCATGAATGCTATCTAAGAACAGGTATTGTTACATTATAATTGATGGTATTAACAATCTTTAACGTATATTTGTATGGATCATGGAATACTGAAGGTAGTAGGTCCCTGCAATTTTTTTGTGGTTGAATGAACGGAATGGGTTAAATGTTTTTATATTTTAGATAAAGCAAAAATATCCTTGCATGCTTTAGTGTCGTTTGTGATTGGTTTACTTTTCCACTTTAAATTAAATAAATGAAACTGTATCTTATCATGAAACGTTCCACCAAAGTGAATATGTACTTGTTATTTGTCATACTTGTCACCTCTCTCTCTCTCTCTCTCTCTATATATATATATTAGAATTTTAGCATACCATTAACAAATGCATTTATTATTACTTATTTATTTTGTATGATCCATATGTAATGCATATGTAAATTATAAGCACTACTTTACACTCAGATGTTCAATGCACTTCTATATCTTAACACATTGATGTAGGACTACGATACTTGCAAATGATTTTATTAAGAAATTGCACAAATTCTTGATTAGAGAAATAACAAAGAAAAATATTAGAAAATAAAACAACGAATCAAAACGTGAGAGGGGTTACTTTCGTTTAGGCTAAGTTGCACATCCAAAAGTTTTGAATCTTCAAAATAACATAGAAAATAACATTATGCCCAAATAATAGTTTTCAACAAAATCCCTAGTCTAACAATGAGATTAGTAAACAAATGAATGCGTTCAAATTCCTACATTTACTAAGCTTAGCAGAATCGGCGAACACGTCCTTCGTCACTACAATCACATCACATGAAAGGGTTAAACTTAAGAAATACAAGAGGAGGAAGAGTAGAAAACCTCCGTCAAGGATTGGTAGCAATCCTCCACTCGACGATCTCAATTTGTACTTCATTCGCCACCAAGGTGTCCAAGATGCGCTCTATGTAGTCCTCAACCGTGTGATCGATCCTCGGGTTGACGTCGAAGAAGGTTGAATGGAGAATGTGCACAAAACCGTGTTCGTCGTACGCAAGTCCGTAGTCAGTGTCAGGATCGGCCATTCATGGATGCTAGGTGACAATGTCTTCCCAAAGATTGCTAGTACTCTTGGACGTTGTTGAAGAGAAAGAAGTTTATCTTCAACTTGGCGTAGAGGTGGAGAGTTATGGCCGGCCAAGGGAGAGGGTTGGGAGAGGAGAGGCTTGGTGTAAAAGGGGAAGACAATTGAGAAATCTGAAATAAATTTCAGATTTTTAATTGTTAGCGATTGGAGGAATTAAGTTTGAAATTAATCTCAAGAAAGGAAGTGGGGTTAATGTGAAGAGAGGGGATTGGGGAGATTTATTTCCTAAATCCAATAGTTGGTTTTGGAAATAATTTAGGTGTTGTGGACCTTAGGGAAATTTGGCCAAATATGTGAGTGGGAGCAGAGAAACGTTTCCAATAGTGGGTTTAGGAGACATGACAGATATAATTTATGGATGATATAGGGTTGGTTTTTTCGGCCGATCATCTTTAAAAAAAAAAAGAGAAAATATAAAGTTATTTTTCCTGTGATAGATTAGGGTTTTTTTTTTTTGAAGTAAGATTTATCTTGATGTTATTTAAGGGTTTCTTTTGATTCAGGGTCAAGAGTTCTTGTGGGCATAAGCCCTTCTAGCAAATTAATTATTTTGCTCTTAGGAGAGCATTCTTGATCAAGGAGGTAACTTAAGCTCAAATTTTGTCTCAGATTTTGCATTTAGGTCTAAATTTATTTCAATTGGGAATGATTAGGGGAATTGAGGTAGAGCCAATCAATACATGGTTCCATCATCCTATGTGTAACTGCAGAGATAGTTTTCCAACATCAGTGGGTTGTAGGCCATAAACTCTATGGAATCTAATTAGCAGTTATTTGTTGCCTACTCATAAGTATCTTGAGCAAACTATGATGAAAATGTGTGGAAAACTTAGTTTTTGGGATTGACATTTTGCTTGCAGTTCAATGATGAAAATGTGCTGAAGTCTCATTTGTTTGCAATTAGGTGGATGTACTAGTTCTCATTGAATAGTTCAGTGATGCAATATTTTGCTTGCAATTCAAAATTGATGGGCATGATTGATAAGACCTTATAGAGATAGCATGATGATAGGCTGTTTGTGGTTTTTTTATAACTGTTACAAAATGCAAAGCTTCGTGCTGTATCTTACACACACTTTTAATGCATCTAAAGATGGTTTGATTTTTCTACGGTATAAGGCCTATTTTAATACAAGTGCAAGTGTTGTGTCAAGTAATATACTAATAAGAAGAGTGTCGATTGTAACACCCTACGTTACCCATTACCAGTAACGTAGAGTGCCACAGACAAAAACATCACATTCATTCTTTACTTTTATCATTTTACGTTAATGTCATAGTTGAATAAAACAACCACCAACAATTGCATTTAATAAACACACTGAAGCATATATTTATTCCAAAGCTCATCACATAAATATGTACAAAGCCACTAAGAGAATCCAAAAGAGTACAACATTGAACAGTCTACATATCTTAGATATAGACTCACAAACAATGCTAAACAGAAGAATATAAAGTGAAATAAACTTGAACCTATTATGCTTACAATTTTTCCTTTCCTTGCTCTGTACAATAGTCAACATAAAATAGCTGGTGGACTATGAGACTCCATAAGTTATTCAAATTAAATAACAGTTAAATTGCATGATTATTTAACTTACAATATTGAAATAATAAATGAATCAAACTTACCATTATTTATAAAATAGCATAAAATCATATTTAGCATTAAACTTTACTTCCTTTGAAGTTTATACTAAATATTAATATTTGTCTTTTAAAGATTTGACTAAACTTTCATATGAATGTTCAATGGAGCACAGATAAACTTAATATTATTGTCATTGAATTACATAGAGATCCCTTTTATCTTTTTAGGAGTCTATTTTGCCACACTTTCTATGCAAATATCTTCTCTTTGTGGTCCCTTTTGCTCCACATATAATACAAGTATCATATTTGGGGTCCCTTTTGCCCCACCCATGATTATAGGTATCATATTATTTTTATAACAAATCTTTACTTATTTTTTCGATATTCAATTGATTTCACAACATAGTAATTCATACTTGAGTTGTCATATATAAAATTTCATAAGAATCTGTCTATTGCTATGCTTACATACAAGGATGTGTTAACAACATTAAATTTAATGAGCTCTTTCCAAATTATTATCAACTAGAAAAACATTGAAACAATCATAATAAATCTTATTTTAAACTTCAATGGATTAAAAAGGCGTTTGAGGCGGACTCCTCGAGGCGCGCCTCAAATCGAGGCGGAGGTCGGGAGAACTGAGGCTTAAGCCTCGAACGTTCGGGCAAGGCTTACACCTTTTTCCGCGGAGGTGTACGCCTCAAGGCGTGAGGCGCCGAGGCACATCAAGGCAACGCCTCGAAAGGGAGAAAGTTACCTTCACAGCCAGCGAGCTCCCGTTGTTTCTTCCGATCAAAATGTCGTAACTTATGATCTGATAGGAAGGGAAAGTCGTCGAAGGAGCGAAGTCAAACAACAACGAAGGAGCCAAAGAAGAGACACATGCAATCTCTACACGTCCTGTGAAGCAATGAAGCCGAACAACAAGGACGAAAAGAGAAGATGAAAGGCAAACCCTAGATGCGGCTAAGTTATTATTAATTTAAAATATTAATAATTAAGCAAATTAATTAAATAATTAATAGTATAATTAGTGCATAAATTAATTATCTAATTTAACTTAATTGGCTAATTAGTAATATAATTACTAATTAAGTATTAATATAATTAGCCTAATTAATATAAATTACATATTGTGAAAAGATTTTCCTTTTCAAATATAAACATCAACGATATTCTTTCAAGTTCATAATTGACTTAATATTTTGTCATTTTTATCATTATTTATAATTTTTACATTATCTTATTTTTACCATTTTGAGGCTTACGCCTTGATCCGCCTCGAGGCTTGCGCCTCGCCTCGCTTAGACAAAACGCATCGATTCCCAATTTCGCCTTTTAAAACATTGCTTCAATGTCATAGGTATGAAATTGGTCATTCATACATTAGAACTTGGATGTATACTCATTTTCATTATTGAAATCTTCATAATGCATTTATCACTTCAATTAAATCAAGTAATATATATATATATATATATATATATATATATATATATATATACACACACACAATAGTTCATGTGTTTGTAAATTAGAATTTACATAACTTATCTTCTTGACGAGCTGTCTTCTCCACCTCTTACTCTTCTGCGATTGTAAGTAACTTCTATCAATTCTCTAATCTATTATTCAAATAATTTGATTACATCAACTTATATATAACATCATAATTTACCTCAAAACTCTTCTTCTGCATATACCCAATAAATCCTTTACCTTCTTCCTTCTATACTGTTTTCTTCTATTCCTTCTTTCCACTGATCTTAATCTCCACAGTCACAGTTCCTTTAATTAATTTGCTCACTCACATTACTTGAATTCTCACAGCCGCATTTTCTCCCATTCTTTCATATTCTGTTGCATGAAATCAACCCAAATGAAGAAGAGAATTCCTCACACGCTACAAACCTTCTCTGCCGATTTCTGCTACAATAGATTTCCTCTTTACACCGCAATTTCTCCCTTGCAGCCGTTCTCCCTTGTTGCCGATCACTTTTTCACAACAACTCGTTTTGCCTTGTGTACTGTGACTTCCTGCTTCATAGAATTTCTCAGATTTCACAGCAATTTCTTCACAGAAATCTACAACCATTCCTTTCCTACAGAATCCGTAACTTCCACTTACCAGAATGCTTCTCACCGACATCACTGTGCCGAAATTCTTCTCCAGCAATTCATTGTGCCGACTCCACTACAGTCTCGCAATCCCTTCCTCCAGTGTTGATGCGGGCAAAAAATATAGGGGTGCCTATACCCTTCGCCCACAAATAAGGGAGATTTAACTTCTAAGGACGAAAATGACTAAAGACGAGAAAAGGGAAGAACAAACTCTTACATTTCAAATAAAATGTAAAAAACTAGAAATCAAAGACTTACAACAATGACTCTTGCAAAATTTAACCGACTTACAAACTTTGACTCAATCACTTGACGACACGCTAAAGTTGCTTCACTTAGAGAAGAAGGATACAGGTGGAGTGGCACTTGCGGAGAGACGAAAGAGGTTAGAAGCCCGAGAAAAAAGGTTGGAAAGAGCCCGCAGGATTTCCGGAGGGGATGAGAAAGAAGGGTGGAAAGAACCCGCAGGATTTCCAAAGCAAACCCGCAGGTTATAGCTTTTCCAAAAATAAAATATCATTCACTTTTTTTTAAACATTACAAATCCTCCCATATTTATAGGTATGATTATGAAAGAGGAATATCAAGAGACACCTAATAAATTCCCATAGGAATTCTAAACATCACATAGCATTAAAATACCTAAAAAACATCCCAAGCCAAGGAACCGAAGAGGCATCCACGGGAACCAAGGAGATTTCTCGGAACCAAGGGGCACGATCACGGGAAAGAGCCCAGGCACGGGAAAACCAGCAGCCGGCCGGAATCCAAGTGGGCAAATGCACAAAATACTAAAGGCCATGGAGGAAGCGAAAGAGCCACCTCATGGGAAAAGAAAATCTTGGAATTCCAAAGGCCGGTTTGGAATTCCAAGAGACAAACATGATTACTAACATAAAAAACATAAAAAGAACATTTAATATAAGATAACTATGAGCTAAAATCATACCTAATAATGAGCTAACCCTTAGTTCAATAAGTGAACAAAAGACCAGCTCATAAATGAGCTAAAATTTCAGCTCAATTAAAATCTAATTATTTTTGACATGAGTTGACCCCTCCTTTGTCTACATCAGACTCCCCTTCTTGTGAACTCAGCTCTTGATGAGTTGGTTGTTGATTCCCTTGAGGAGGTGCATACAGTTCATCCAGCTCTTTGAGTTTCTCACCAAATCTCTTCAAAAATTCTTTCTGTTCTTTTTCGAACTGTTGTTGTAGATATCTTTTGTACTTCTCGAATTTTTGATCACATAGGAACATGTGATACTGAAGCTTGTATAGACGGTTTTGAAGCGGATCAGTAGAATCGCTTTCTGTAGGAATCCATCTGTCCAACGGGAGTGGGACGTCAGGATTATTTTGATCGCTTTCTTCCTTGAATGTAGCCATATTTTTGGTATTTTCCATTTTTTTGACAGACTAAAAAAAGACTAAAAATTTATAAGACTCACAATAATATTCACGACACAACACGACTTGACTTGACAAACTTAATAAACTAAAATAAAATTTAACAAACTATCACTTGACAAACACAACCTAAGATTTCCTAACTTGCTCTGATACCAAATAATGCGGACAAAAAATGTCACGACCCGTCCCGGATGCTCGATCTAACGAGGCGGTTACGAACAGTCGGACGGTAGTACATTTCCAATATCAAAAATTTTCTCATTGTCAAAACTTTTCTATAAACTGAAGAGCCACTAACAAAAGAAAAACTTCTATTATACCTGTTGTCATTTGCACCTCGCCTTCTGTAAACATGTTCTTCTCTTTCAGCCATTACTTCTCTTAGGAACTACCTGAAACATTAAACTTTTGGTTTGAGTTTACTAAGTAAACTCAGTGGGAATTATATAAACTTATCTTTATAAAAAAATTGGATTAATATATACTCTTTCCTTACTTAATCTTATTCCTTTATTTCATTAACTTATACTTCCTTGAAATAATTTCATTTATACTATTTCGAAACAATATTCTCTTAAGTTTTTCATTTACATTTCCTTTTCCCATTTGATTTACACAGGAGCACCGTCTTAAAGTACCCAAAGGTACAACCTTTCCAATTGATTTCCTTTTCCCCTTTTCCATAGAAATTTCCTTTTCCTTTTTCGTGCACGAGTACGGCGTCCCCAGCCAGTACCATGAGGGGGTGACTCCTGTTATTTTCAATACCCTTTTCCTTTGTTCTCTTTTTCTTTTCTTTTTCTCATTTTCATCCTGATTATTTCTATTTCATATAATATAATTAACATGCATTTGCATAAATAATTCTTTTCCTTTTCCATAAGCCTTTAAATCTTTATAACATATAAATTCTTTCTTAAGACGGTAAAATCATAAATGTTTGCCTTCAACATTTAATAATATAAGATGTTTAATCAATTATTTAGAAAATTGAAATCATTAATAAAACATAAAATAATATAATTTACCCACTTTGAACTCTTCAGGTCTTCGATGCTTGATCTTCTCTTGAATCAATTTCTCTTCTTGTTGAATCCTTGCGAGATCAACACCTACAACTTGATCTTTCACTCTCTAATTGTACTTTTGAATGGAGACTTCTCAAACTCTCAAAATCCTTCTTCTCGAAATTTCCTCTTTCTTCGCTTCAATTCTTTCCTTATGTTTCAAAATTTATATCATTCACTTTGGATGAAGAAAAGGGAGGAAATTTATACAAAAAAAATCTGAAAGAAAATTCAACAAACCTTTCCCTTAAGCCTTATCGTCTGTTTCTCTCGTTCTTCCAATCTCTCCCAAAATAACACTTCTTTAACTATAAGAATGAAAAGGAATTACTATTTCTTATCCTTGAAAACAATCGTGTGCTAAAATTAGAAAAACGAAACTCACCTTGCTCTCCCGCACGAATGCCCGTCGCCCGTCGCCTCTCTGTTCGCGCGATTCGTTCGGTTCCGCGAACTGTTCTGTTCGCGGAAATATAAGGGTGGGCCGGCCGGTTCAGTTGAACCGGCCGGATGAACCGGTTATTACAAAAAATATAGGGGTGCCTATACCCTTCGCCCACAAATAAAGGAGACTGAGACTTCTACCGACGAAAATGACGAAAGACGAGAAAAGGGAAGAACAAACTCTTACATTTCAAATAAAATGTAAAAAACTAGAAATCAAAGACTTACAACAATGAATCTTGCAAAATTTAACCGACTTACAAACTTTGACTCAATCACTTGACGACACCCTAAAGTTGCTTCACTTAGAGAAGAAGGATACATGTGAAGTGGCACTTGCGGAGAGACGAAAGAGGTTAGAAGCCCGAGAAGAAAGGTTGGAAAGAGCCCGCGGGATTTCCGGAGTAGATGAGAAAGAAGGGTGGAAATAGCCCGCAGGATTTCCAAAGCAAACTAGCAGGTTATAGCTTTTCCAAAAATAACATATCATTCACTTTTTTTAAAACATTACAAATCCTCCCATATTTATAGGTATGAAAGAGGAATACCAAGAGACACCTAATAAATTCCCATAGGAATTCTAAACATCACATAGCATTAAAATACCTAAAAAACATCCCAAGCCAAGGAACCGAAGAGGCATCCACGAGAACCAAGGAGACTGCCCGGAACCAAGGGGCACGTTCACGGGAAAGAGCCCAGGCACGGGAAAACCAGTAGCCGACCGGAATCCAAGGGGGCAAATGCACAAAATACTAAAGGTCATGGAGGAAGCCAAGGAGCCACCTCATGGGAAAAGAAAATTTTGGAATTCCAAAGGCCTGTTTGGAATTCCAAGAGACAAATATGATTACTAACATAAAAAGCATAAAAAGAATATTTAATATAAGATAACTATGAGCTAAAATCATAGATAATAATGAGCTAACCCTTAGTTCAATAAGTGAACTAAAGGCCAGCTCATAAATGAGCTAAAATTTCAGCTTAATTTTGATTGAGCTAGTAGACTCAAGGGAAGCAAAAAATCTAATTATTTTTGACATGAGTTGACCCCCCCTTTGTCTACATCAAGTGCACTGTGCCGCGCCATATAATAGTGAATGCTTACTGCTTGCATGAATTTCAACTCAGATAAGGAAGTGTTAACGGCCCACAACAATAACTGCTATACTACTAATCAGTGCAAGCATCTGTTTGATGATAGGATATTAGGAAATACTTAAATTTTATTTAAACTATTACCTAATATAATTGGTAATTCTAATTTAGCGGTAATTAATTGATAATAATTTTCTTAATTCAAATTTTATTATATTTACCTGAATTTTGAGTGTTACATCTATCCTACAAAGAAAAACTAGAAAATCCTAAGTTCACTTTAGTACTGCCTACTGATTTGTTAAATTTATCTAGCCTAATGAATTAAAATGAGCGGTGTAGATTAAGTTAAAAAGCTTCAAATGCTAAAAATAAAATTATTATTTTTAAAGTTCTTAATATATGATATTTAAAAGTATATGATTGCATTAGAGTAGTTTTATAACTATTGTTGTTGTGGATCAAAGCGTAAGTACTTCTCATCTCTGTCGAGCTCGTTGGAGTATTAGTTAGGATCCCTCCTGAGTCCTGACTACTGTTCTTCTATCTTCTTAAGACCTCATAATCTTAGCCACCATATATCTATGTTATGGGGCAGGATTACGTTTTAAAATCTCTAGTTTTTCTTATATTTCTCTGTCGAGACTCTAGATCATAATAAGCTTTTAATTTATGTATGGCTTATTTATAAACCAATTGAAGTATGGAGAAATTAAAATGTGATGAATACCTTAAATGTTAAACGTACTCTAAGCAGACATGTTGGCATTTTTTTTTTTGGAGGGATGCTGTTGTCGCCTCACATAAGAGGTTTTATGATGAACTTCATCTATTGTCTTATGTTCAAGGGTCATGCATCAATCTTAATTCGGGATGAAAATCATTATCATATATCAATATTATTACTCATATTTATTTTGAAGATCATATACACAATTCATATCCTCAGACCGGTTTAAGTACTCATCAATAATTTTTCTAAACTTGTAATTGGTAGGAAATTAATTCTCTCAACTCAATTTTTATTTTGGTCCTGAATTTGACTATAAGCTTAGCAAAACTTTTGCCTCTGCTCTCAGTGATGATAGTCATTTTACAAGAGAAGTTACGTGACAAATTGTTAAACTGTTGATGTTGAATCCTTGTAACATTTTAATTATCAAGTTCTCAGAGTAGGTGATGTTGATTCTTTATGTGCAAAAGGGAAGAACTAAGACAAAATTTGGTTTGGCATACTAATAATTATAATCATTGGACCACATAAATTATAACAACATCATGGTCTATATTCATTCTAATGAGATGGCTTTATTCTGTGGGGTATAGCTTTATTTTATTTTATTTCTTTATTAATATTTTGGAGGGGATGTTTTATTTTATTTTATTTTCATAAAATATCATTTTATAGCTAGAAAATAGTATAAGTTTGGCTAGGGAAGTTGACAAGAATTGCCATAGAAAAAGTAAACACATAAAAAAAAGAATGATAGCTTGATGCTTAATAATCCATCAGAACAGGAAGACTACTATTTGGACTGTCTTGTTTGAAGCCTATATATATAATATACATAGTGTGTGTGATCTACTATCCATTTGAGCTTCATCACTGAGAACGCTCCCTTGAGACTCATAAGAAAAGCTAAAATAATGTTCTTGTGATGAAATTTAGAGTATATATTGTGTATTTTAGCAAAAGTGTTGAATATAAAACTTTTGGAAGATACTATGACGTAGAAAGCAAGAAATGGTACAAGGAGTGATAGAAATACAAAGAACAGGGGGAAGACAAGATCATGAAGAAGAGGAGGCAAAAAAACTATCATACTGTAACGAAATTCACTTTGCATAAAAAATAGAATGAAAGCGATCTTTTGGTGGAATTATCCTTCTGTTCTGATGTTGGAGAGCCCAATTACAACAAAAATCGATGGTGGAATTTTAAGATTGTTTTATGGGACAAGGAGTTATACATGGAGTCGCAATTGAAGTATGAGAAAGTTAGGTTTTATGGGATTGGTAAATGCTAGTGGATGCAGGTGAGGTGAAAGAATGATTAAAAGAGCCAGGCATTATGGTAATTGGACTTGATAGAAGTTGGGTATCATGATTTTGACAAGGAGGATTTTTTTTGGTATTGCTGAAAGAGCAGAGATGGTTGAGGACGTGCGATATGTGAAATAGGTGATCACACGTAGGTGGAGAAATGTTGGAGGGGATATTTTGCCTAATAATTCAATGACTCGCTATGATACTAAGGCTTCGTTTGAGATGGCTTTCTTACTGCTTCTTAAAGCAATTTTTTAATACAACAAATAAAAATTTTATACTAGAAAGCTACTTTAAGAAGCAGTAAGAAAGCCGTCCCAAACTAAGCCTAATATTGATGGCAAAAAAATTGCAACTAGAAGGGCTGCAAAAACTGAGAAGAGGAAGAAGAAAAGGCGGCAAAGGAAAACTCTGTATACACAACTTGAAGAATTCTTCATTTACACCTTGGATTAGAGGGGAAGAAACAAAAATGGATACAATCATAAGTGGCTTCATCAGTAATTCAATCTTCATTTAATAATCCAAAAGTCCATAAAATTAGTCCTATTTATAAAAGAAATTAAATCCTATGGTAAGGATGAGTTTATTCTTAGGCTTTACCTTAAATGAAATTATCCTTAACCTGATTACGTTTAAACCAATAAAAAATAAACGATGCAAAAATTGTTCTGAATTTATGGGGGTCTAGGCAAGCTTGAACACTAATGCAATTGAGCTTTTTTGTAGCTTGGTTTAACCGTTAATGGTTAGCCTATGAAAAATTAGATTTCTATGTGATTTGGCTGAATTGTCGTCTATTACTGGTTGTCCTACATTAAAACATCCTAACAGAAAATAATAATTCGGAAGAGTTTTAAGGTATATGGTGGTGGAGGTGGAATTGGTTCACGATCATCTTTGAGGGCTGATTGACCTTTTTTTTGTCCTTAATTCAAAGATTAATTTTTCACATGTGCATGCATGAGAATTAACATTTTATGATCACATGAAGAGCTCTTGCTGACATTTTTTAACTTGTAAGAGAAAGTACTATCTACATATTTGATTATCAGCACTCAAACATGATGTTCAAATATTGAGGCAAATCCCATCAACATTTAAGTCATTATCGATTGATTGATAAGTTCTTGTATTTGACGAAACTTTTATTATTCTTATGTAGTAAATTTGCATCACATGTATTTCCATTTTGTTATTCACTATTTCCGCACTGGCAACTTCATCAGCTGCTGTTGTCATTGAAGAATTTGGTTATAGAGAAGAATATGGACCCTTATGCATCGACACTTTTGAGAGGTTTACTTCAGCTGCTTCAGTAACTGCGCTGAATTCTTCATACATATGCGATCAAGAGCCTGATCTGGTTGAGGCCTACACTAACTTTGTGTCTACATTTGTTCACTTTTGTCCCAAGGTGTGCACATCACTGCCATTTGACAAATCTGTGTCATAAGAACTAGAATATTTCATAATCTGTTTCGGAAGCCATTTTAACCTCTCTGCATACTCAGGCAGTAGTAGCTTCTTCTGGCACCTTACTTGAGCTATCATTCCAAAAGGCTACTATATGTTGTACAGCCATGCACCGAGGAGCTGCTTTGGCCGCAATGTCATGCATGTCTTGTAAGTATAAAATAATATTTACATTATTGTTGTAATATAATCACACATTCTCATCGTATCTATAACTTCCATCAAAGGAGACATTTGGCCATTTTTTATTTCTTTATTCTTAATAAACATCATAATGCTATTATTTTTCTTATGTAATGTCAGTTTCCTTGCAGATTTTGGAAAATTCAACTCATAACACCTTATAAGAAAATTTTGGGAATATTGATCACTGATCTGTATAGTGCAGCTATGTCCATAGCCATATGAGTAACTTATTATAGTCATCCTCTTCTTCGTTGGTTTAATGCATCTTTTAAATATTGATCACTGATCTGTATAGTGCAGCCATGCCCATAGCCATATGAGTAACTTATTATAGTCATCTTCTTCTTCGTTGGTTTCATGCATCTTTTAAAAATTTAATTAATCTAGTACAGGTTATTTTTTAAATTTATTGAATAGGAAGGTCCAGAGACATCAGAGTTTCTTAGAACTTGTGAATATTTTTTCTTTTAAAGCAGCATAATTTAATAACAAGTCATTAAAAAAGTTGACTGAACAAGCAGTTACATAGGTTAGCGATTGTAAAATGAAAAGCAAAATACAGTGGATCAAGAAAACATAAAGCAAAATGAGTATTTTTTATCGAAGAGGATGGAAGCCTTCTGATATTCAATCACCCGACAAGTACAAAATGCCAAAATCATTTGGAGGGTGGTTACTTAGAATCTAGTAAACCTGAGTGAATGGAGAGTTTTTTTTTAAAGATTAGTGTCTCGATGAGAAAACACAAATTTGAACTTTTTATCCTCTTGATAAAAATACATGCTTGGTAGAATCATGAGATTGGACCAAGCTTAAATCATCAACAAACTTCACTTCAAAATAATTAAACGTGGCATTGATGAGCACAATTGTAATATCACAAGCAGAATAAATAATACGAATAATAGGACTCTCTATGCCAATTCAAACATGACTTTTGAGGGATCATAAGTTCCAACATTCAAAAGTGATGATACTAAAGAGGGAGCAGGGGATTCTCTATCACGACCGAGCTAGATGCTCGAATTAATGAGGTGAGAATAGATGGTCGAACATGTGATTAAATTTTCTTTTGCTAAAATAATCACTAATAAATTGAAAGAGCCACTAGAAACTTCAAAACATTGATATAAATACTTTTCTTCCGAAGCATCTCATCGATGATATATATTTTGTTCTACTTATTTTAAGTTAATCAAATAATACCTGTGAATGTTATTAGAAATAAAAGTGAGTTATGATGAATTCGGTGAGTAAATCATGCTTCTAAATTACAGTAACACAAGACTTTTGAAATAATATGCATGTTCATTCCAAACATAAAGTAATTTCATTTAAATTCATTTTAAACATGATCACAATGTTATACGTATTTCATATTTTTATCCTTTCTTGTAAATAATACAACCATCACAGGAAATAAAAGAGAAATAAAATCATTATTGTAATTCACTTCGTAATCGGATGCCTTGATAATGTACCTTAATTATCACTTCGTTGACATCAACTAACACCTATGCCAAGACTTTGTTAAAATTTTAATTAATAATTGCTATTACTCTCTCTAATTAATCATTTAATTCAATAATTAAAATTGAATTTTGAAATATTCATTTTCTCTTTCTTTCTCTCTCTATATATACATATAAACAATATTTTCTTTATTATTTATTTGAGATTTACTCTTAACTAAATTTTTATTCTTTATTATTAAGAAGTCAATTATCACTAATCATTCAATCCGTTATTTAAATGTCATAATCTCTCATTTAAATAACAATTTATCTTATTTTATTATTAATTTCTAAAATAAAGTTTATATTCTAATAACTTCTCTCTTTAATTAAATATTTAAATATAGTTTTATTTTTCTATACAATTTATCCTTAGCTCATAAATTCTTTATTCTCCTAAATTGAATTTATTATTATAATATAAATTTAATCTTATATATGAATTGAATTATGCTCTCTCAATATATTAATTGATTCTCATTTTAAAGTTAACATTTTCTAAGTTATTTTTTAAAAATATAAAATTTAAATTAAACTTCCTTAATTATATTTATTAATTTATTCTATAAAAATTCATAATTTAAAAATAATTAATTTAACTGTATGTATTAGATTAATTATTTATTTTAAACATTCTCTTTTTCTCTCTTTATAATTTTCCTTAAAAATTTTATTATATAATTTATTAATATCTAAATTAAATTATTTTTATTTATTATGTACAAAATAAATCCTTATTTATAAATTTTAATCTTACCTTTTCAAGCTGAATGTCATATGAGCTTTGCCCGTACTCGTCCCCACACTCACCACTCAAGCCTTCCATCTTCCTTGCTTTCGCTCTCGTTCTCTCGGTCTCCCCCTCGTCGCCAGTAACGGGAACCCAAAAACTCTCTCTCTCTCTCTCTATTTATTTTCTTTTCCTTCTCCTTCTTCTTCCTCTCAGTAAGCCCCCCTCTCGTTCAAAGCCTCTTCTATTCATGCAATTCAACAGGAGTGAGCGAATCAAGGATATCGCATACGAGGAGTCACTGCTTTTTGCATTTGAACACATTTCCTCACTGGTTCGCACGATCCGGTTCTGCCAGCTATGCTCGCGCCCTTGGTTTTTCCCGCTTGACTAGTTTTCTTCATCTGTTGCTAGTAGATTAAGGCCGATTCACTTGAACTGGTAAACATGGTTCATACATCTTCCAACTTATAAAAATCTTTCTTCAAGTTATAGATAAATTTCCAAGAAACCTTTTTTCATTAAAAGGCAACTTACCTTGTAAACGTAGTTGTATTGTCTTGATTAATTTAGTTTTTTTACATTTCCCACTTTATTACTTATCTCTTTTTTTTATGGATGTCAAAATGAGATTTATTCGCATAAATTCAAAGATGAAGGAAAAAGACTCAACCTGGTTAAATGGAAAAACATTTATGGACCAAAAAAAAAGGAGGGTTTGGAGTTAAGGACCTTTGATCAATAATCATTTCTCTTACCTTATCCCTTCCTTTTGCTCTACTGAGCATTCAAAATGGTGAAATGGTTAAATTTTTGAACAAATGGTTTAAAGATGAGTCTTTTGTAGCATTATATTGTCATAGCTTCAAATTAGCTTGAAATCAAAATTGCTCATTGAAATCTCAATTTCTTATGTCTATTGATTGGTTAGAAAATTCATTGTAAAATTATTATCCTATGCATCTTGAAAACCATGTTTCCAGCATTTATAATGAGTTAAATTAGGTTAGTATTAATTCTAATATTGGCTCTCTTATGTAGACGCTTATGTTAAATGTCCTTTAGATGGTCACTTCATTTTTTGCATTCCTTATGCATGAATGCATTCAAACATGTTCTCTCTTTGATTTGGGAGACCTTCGTTCCATTTAAAATTGCTTTCATTCGTTGGATTCTTTATATAGACTTGTTCCATAATAAATTTTCTATCTAAATGGTTGTTAATTAGTTTTGTTAAAATGGGTACAATTATTAACTAGGTACAATTGTTTGCTTTTCCTCGTTATTTCCTGTTGGCATTGAGTTCATTACTGTCACGACCCGACATGTGAGCTTGCATAGACGAGGCGGGAACGGAGGTCGGACGGTAAATTAAATTATCCAATCTCTAAATATATCACCATAACATTTGAAAGAACCACTAAAACAATAAAATTTAAAACACATAAACATAATCTCATTAAGATTTATATTGTTACCTTTCTTCTGGTGCGCCTCTCCTACGATACATGTTTCTACCCCTTCTACTCATTATGATTAAAATAATTATACCTAAAAAATTATTGAACACCTAACACTAAGCCAAATCTTAGTAAGTAAAACATGCCTCTAAACTATAGTAATTCAAGGCAGAATGAGTAATATGCTAAATGTCATATTTCATTTAAATATATCATTGATTTCTTATAATCATAACATTAAACATGCACATAAATTATAAATCCATATCCTTTCATATTCATTTTGTATTTATCATATCAATATTCGTAACATTCTCATTTTATATATAATACAACCATTATAGGAGTCACCGTCTAGTACCATAAATGTATACCTTTATCATTTCATTTTTCATAACCTTTGCCATTTTAACGTGCACGAGTACAACGTCCCGAGCTAGTACCATTAGGGGGTGAGCTCCATCAATTCAGCATGCACATGCAAACATTTTATAACAATCATATCATCTCATTTCTATAACATATGAACTTTATGTGATAAAGCAATGAAGTATAACATATAAATCATATGATCAATCATAGGATAATAATAACATAATCATGATCTAAAGTAATCATAAAAATTTCATAAACATGCTTGGACTTTCAAAACATATAATTGGAGAGAAACAAAGGTATCACTGTAATAAAGAACTATGAGTACTCACTTCAATTTAAAGGATTTGATTTGATTACTCCTCTCGAACACCTTCCTTTGAGGTCACAACAATTTACACTTATAAAAAATAATTTAATATTCATAGCTTAACACTAATCATCTAAAACTTAATTATTCTATTCCTATAAATTTTCGTAGGTTATTTTTCTCTCTCTCTCTAATTTAACACATAAAGCATATAACAATTCTAAAATTTCATATTTGGTCTAAATCCATAATTTTATCCAAATAATCCCTTTACCATTACCTAAAATAATTCAAAATAATTTCTATTTTCGGATTTAACCTAAAACCCTAAATTTGGAAAACCCATTTTCATTAATATCCTTATTTTTGCATGTTAAAACTTCCCATTCATCAAAATAATGTTTATGCCTTTATGGAAAACAAATTTTCGGATTTATTAATTTTAAAAATTAGGAAAATATCTTTTTGTGAGAAAAACCTAATTTATTCCCTTAGAAATCCTCTTAGGACCTTTAGGAACCATATTTGTAAAAGCACTTTCAAAATTTCAAACTTTAAAGAAAAACCCTAATTTTTCTAACTCAATAATTTTGAAGAAAAACCTAATTTCCATGCATAAAATTATCTCCTAAACCTTCCATATAGATCTTCTAAAGAAAAGAGAAGTTTTTGCCAAACCCTAACTTTTTCTTTCCAAGAAAAAGTCATGAAACATAAAAAATAACTTGATTAGAAACTCACCATAGTCTCCTTGAATCTCCCTCTTTGATTTCTCCTAAGCCCGGCCGCTGGAAACCGCTGTCAGAGTCGCTCAAAAGGTCCCCCATTGCCTATCCTATCCGCCCTCTTCCTTGCTTCCGCTCGGTACGGCCGCACGAAATAATGGGGACCGAATTTCCTATTAAGAGTGGGAGGAAAGGTTAGGTGCATAAAGTCTGGTGGGGGCAAGAAATATAGGGAGCCTATACCCTCGCCCACACGAGTGATTGTTCCTTAATCCGACGACCCACTAGATCACTAAAGTTGCAAAGACTAAGATGAGGAAGAACAAACTCTTACATTTCAAATTAAACTAAAAAGAAGACTATCTAACAAACTCGAATCGAAAATCAAAGACACCCTAAAGTTGCTTGACTTAGAGACGAAAGATACAGATGGAGTGACACTTGAGGAGAGACGAAAGAGATTAGAAGCCGAGACGAAAGGTTAGAAAGAGCTCGCAAGATTTCCGGAGGGGATGAGAAAGAAGATGGACAAAGCTCACAAGCTTTTCCAATAACCCGTAGGTTAGATTCCAAAAATCACATAACATTCAACTATTCAAAAATTACAAATCCCTCATATATATAGGTATGAAAGGGAATATCAAAAGACACATAACATTAATTTGCACAAGAACCTAAGCACCATGAGCACGGAAATCCCCCCATGCATCACGGAAAATAGCCCAAACCCAGGAACCGAAGCAGCAGCCGTGGGAGACAAGGAGGCCGCACGGAACCAAGGAGCCACAGCCGCGGGAATCATCCAAGGCGCGGAAAACCAGCAGCTTGCCGGAATCCCAAGGGGCAAAGGCACAAAAAAACAAAACCCATGGTGGAATCCAAAGAACCACCGAATGGGAAAACAAAACAACATCTTGGAATTCCAAGAGACTAACATAATTAGAAACATATAATAATAAAACTATAACATTTAATAAAAGATAAATATGAACTAAAATGTTAGCTAATAATGAGCTAACTCTTAGTTCAATAAATGAACTAAAGACCAGCTCATAAATGAGCTAAAATTTCAGCTCAATTTGATTGAGCTTGTAAACTTGAGGGAGGTCAAAATTGATTTATTTTGGACATGAGTTGACCCCCCCCCCCCTGTCTACATCAAAGTCTTAATTACCCCTTGCATGAATTATTTTGTTTTAATTTCAATAAGGGTATTTTAGATATAAAGGAAATTCTATAATTTTTAACTTCAAAAATAAGCAAAATTCACTATAAGTCCTTTATATCATTTTGTTCAAATTTTTGCTTAGAATTTTATAAAATTATTTTAAAGGTTACTATTCCAGTCATTATCATGATGATCAACACCACAAGCTTCATGATAGAGATCTTATAGTTCGTCGTATTAATAGAAAATGTTAAGGTTAGTGCCTCAAACATTAATGGTAGCTACCCGAAAATTTTTCTTAGTTACATTTTATTTGCACTCCATTTGCGATCAAAAGTGCATCTAATATGCCAGAAATAAGCTAGTAGATGTTGTTAAGAGATTCCGGCTAACGGTCTAACGGGACAAAATTTTATTGATCATCTTGTTATAACATGGGCTGACATGAATTGTATATTGAGATACAAATACTTGTATATTATAAGTCTAGAATAGTTGAAAGGCTGATAAATCTAACGAAATAGATAAATCTGTTATTGAATGCCAAAATCTTTTTGAAAGAACTTTATTCTAAATGCGATTTGCAAGAATCATGAGGTAGTAATGTCTAAGTTTGTCAATGGTTTATGTGTTGTGATAGAAGTACCATAATTTGAACAGAAAACTTAAGATTATGCTCATCAGAAAGCTATACAACTGGAAAGGTACTGCATCTTTACTTTTGAAGCAATGCCATCTACGATAGGCTTTGAGAAGAATGTTCTGGAGCCTTCTATAGCCCTTAAAGAAAATGAGCCTCTTTTGGACGGTGATTGGAACATAGACATAGAGCAGTAAATTTATATCCTACATGGTTGAATTTGTATATGAAATCAAAACTAAAATTGAATCTAAAAACTTAAAGCAACTTAAAAGCATTGTATATTTATCATTTTTGTAAATTAAGTTTGGGTTTTTAAATGAATTTGTCATGCATAATAAATGTTAATATAATTTTGATGCAATCTCAGTACTGTGTTTGGGATTTTTTCATGAATGCCTATGTTTTATTTTGTCTATATTTTGCACATATTTGGCCCTTCGTCTATTTTTCCTTACTCAACGAAGCAATAAAAACTTACCAAAAGTTTTATTCAACAAGGTTCTAGCATGTTTGCACGCTTCACCTTTTAATATTAGTTTTTATCCTCTTAATCATGCAACTCAGTTATTTAGCCGAGTTATCTTCAATCTTCTTGTACTTGTTGCTTTTACAGAGTTTCTAGTGGTCAGTGTCTTTTTGTTTGTACCAATGCAGCATCTTTTAATAACATTTAAAATGTCACTGGTATTTTGACAAGATAATGGCATTATCTAGCTTCAAGAGAATATGCGATTCTTTTCATGGTATGCATTTCTAGTCCTTCCGGAGAAATTGCACCACTCTTAGTCTAGTTAAACATGCCCCTTGCTGGGTAGATAGGCTCAAAAGAAGCAAAAGTGTCCATTTTACAACCGTGCAATGAAAAAAAATATTTTAGGTGAAGTTTCAAATGAGCCAACGTGCAATGCATGGAATTGTATTTTAATTACTTTGAGAAATTTGCTCACTGTGACTATGCTGGTAAAATCCCACTACGATAAAATCAAGTTTCAGTAAGTTTTCTTCAACTGAGAAATCAATTTCTTAGTATGGCAAGGTGTATTCTTTAGCATGACTTTGCATCTCTGCATTTAATTATTATGGCTCATCGAGTTTCTGTGAAGAGTATCTGGTATGCACAGATTGTTTTGATTAAAATCCCTTTGAAGAACTGCAATTTCGTAATAGTACATACTTTCACTTTTGATAGATCTCATATGTCAACTGGTACAAATTCTGACGTGAACTTTTTGTAAAGAATCATGGCATATCTGAATATTTTGAAAATCAGATTATTGTGGTAGTGAAATAATTGTCCTTTAATGCATCATTTCTCTTCCAGTTTTCTAAGCATTGAAACTAGTCTTTTCTCCTGCACCTACAGGCTTCCTAGAAACATGCCTCTCCTCTTTGCTGGAATCTTTGACATGCATCAGTGAAGGATCTCTAAGTGCTGTAATGATCCAAGTTTTGTCTAGAAGTGGTGAGGGACTAGTATCCAACGTTGTATATACCCTGCTTGGTGTATCAGCAATGTCCAGGGTAAATATGTAGCTTAGCTTTTAATTTTTTTTGAAATTTCTGTTGGCAGTTTTTCATTTGACGAATATCATTTATTGCATACTAACTTGGTTGAAACGACATAATATATCTTTATCAGGAATCAAATGGTACAATGAGCTATAATTCTAGCTCATAAATTAAAAAATTTAGAGAGTGAAGTAACTAGCAAGAGGCCCATAATTCTCTTTTATATTAATTTTGGCATAATCTAATCCATAAACGATCATGTGATCTATTTGTTCAAATGCATCGCCACCAAATTCTAGATATGATGACTACCAGGCCTAGGTTTGTTGTGCGTGAAGGTGTTGAACACAAAATGAATGCGTTGGATGCAAAGATAGAGTGCATTGGACACAAGCCCAATGACTTGATGCCTTTAGAGACAGAGAGAGGAAGCTCTCTACCCTCCCCTTTGCTGTATTAGGGCTCACTATGGCACCCCTTTCTTTTTGATTTTGGAAGAGGAAAGAGGGGACAACAACAAGAGGGAGTCTCCTTCTTAGATCGTAGAAGGAGGCGGCCACGAGGATCGTCGGCCGGAGATGGTTTAGTGACTAGAGGGTTTGGTTGCTAAGAGGGTTCAGCGGCCGGAGATGCTCGGACCCCTGGATGGGACGCCTGGATGGATCACGACATGGATGTGGTCTTTGGTCCACTTGGGAGAGTTCTGCACGGAGGGTTTCAGTCAGTCTGGAAGAGCCGCACACGTGACGTTCAGTCCGCCTGTAAGAGTTGCACAAGGAAGCCTTCAGTTTGCCTATAAGATCCGCACATGGAAGCCTTTGGTTCAACTGGAAGAGCCGCACACGGGAGGCTTTGTTCCGCCTCCTTGGCCTCTTCCTCTTTCTTGCTTGATTGATCACACGAAGACAGATTGAATGTCCCCTCGGCTTGCCTCGCACTCTTCCTATAGGTGAAATCGAAGACTTCTCTGCCCAATGCGAACTTCTGCCGCAATATCTTTCTACAGCTGCCGAAAACAGCAAGGAAAAGACCTGTAGCAGTCGCATATTCAAATTTAGCCCTCCGATTCAATTTCTTGATTTGGGTAAATGATTCAAACAGGCTAGAAAGTCAAATAGAGTCTAATTGAAACTGGATTGGTCCAATTGGGCTTAAATAGAACTTGAATCAGAATTGATTTGACCCGATTTGGGTCGATTCGGGTCCGATTGGGTCCGATCGAGCCAATTTTGCTCAAATCGGCTTCGAATTACTTCGAATTTTGTTCGATGAGGCTCAAATGGGTTCAATATGGACGGATTTTGGGTTGGTTTGATCAATTTGACTTTAATTTGGCAGTATTGAGTTTAATTTGAATAAATTTAGGTCCAATTTGAGTTAATTTTTCTTTGAAGGTGCTTGCCCGAGTTGATCGAGCGTGATTGAGCCAAGTCGGGCTTGAATCGACTCAATGCGAAAATATATTTCAACAAGATAAAGGCTTAATGTTGTTATTGTCTACTTTTTATTATAAAAATGCACCGGATGGTTAACATATAGTTAACAAATAGTTATTAAAATAGACCAATTAAAAATTAATTATGTTAATTAATTTAGTATCTACGAATGTTCTAAAATACTATTAAGACTTGGCACTTAGACTTGCTGGGTTAATTATGTAGTGTGCAAGATCAATTTAAAAAAAATGTAATTCATTGTATTAAATTTGAATTTGAAATCTAAAATTTAAAAGTTTGTAAGTTAGTTGTTGGAGTTTTGAGGAGTTGGTTGCAAAAGTTGAAAGATAGGTTGGATGATCATCACATCATGTGAAGTTATAACCAGCCTTTTCATGTAAAGTCAACTCAAAAGCTATCATGCAAGCCAAGAGATGTAGCCATATCAATTTCTCAAAGGTGGTGGTTTTAAGTCTAAGATGGTGGTTTTAAGTCTAAAATGAAGTGCCACGCCTACCTCCAACTGCATATGCATATGAAGATGTGCCTCCATGCAAGCACCCTTTCAGTAGCCAACCACCTACCTCCTTCCGTTTGCCTTTTGAAATTAGAATTTAAATATTGTAATTTTATTTTGAATGTTGTAATATTGTTGTGAACGTCTTATGTGTGCGTGAATATGATGAAATAAATTAAAAGAATGCTTTTGTTGTGTTTGCTCCCAAATTAGGTTCCTCTCCCTTCTACTTGGTGCTGGTAGGTTCCATAGAGGTTTGTTGACCACTATGTCTTGTTCATTTGAATTCTTTGATGAAAAATAATATGAATATATCTTCTATTTCTGTTAAATTTTTCTGAAATCCTATATTCCACCATGCAGTGGTACTAGGTGTCTTCCTCCATTATTAGTGGTGGATGGGCATTTCATGGAGGCTAGATGTTCCCATGATCATGTTAAAATGCTTATCATGATAATGCCTCATACTTCATGATGTAGGACCAAATGTGTTTGTTGATGTTTTACTTTTGAAATTATACGCTTTTGAGAAGTAAGAGCAATTAGTCATTTCTAACGATTTAAACGATGAATGAAAATACTAAAGCAATGATTTAGTTCAAGCAATATAATACATGATAATATATCTAGAGCACAAAATAACCATTCAAATCAAATTTTGCTTAATGTGAGGTTTTCAAAAGAAATCCCTTAATTAACATTTAGAATAGTTACTATTTAAGATTCTTCACTCTCACTCTTAATAACTGGTTAAGCAGAGAAAACTTGCATAATCATTGTAATGCCACAATTGAGAGGGACTTAGGAAGAAATACGATTCGGGAGAGAGTTAACCTTTGTCAGGATTCGGAAGAAAGTTGCTACTGAACGAGAGGTTGTCATTGATCAATAGCAGTTGCAAGGGAGAAGAGGATTTGTTCCACGTATTCTTCGACTGAGTGGTCGTTCTCAAGGTCTATGTCGAAGAACGGAGACTAGAGGATGTCAATTAGCCCTTAATCGTTGAAAAAAGCCGTGATCATGTTCTAGATTAGCCATACATCAGGGGACAACATGGGTTGGGGGAACTTCTGGACAACAAACAAAGGACTTATGGACGACGGGACAACAAACAACCTTTGCTAGACAACAGTTTTTTATATGTCCAGGAAATCTGGACAATGGTTTGGGAGGTTGAAATTCTCCTGAATCGAGGTTCGGTGGAAGGGAATTAGAAGAACTACTTCCAAGTAGAGAGGGGAAGGTAGTGGGGGCCGGCCATAGGGGAAAGATAGGGAAAGTAGCTCCGGATTATGTGTGTTGATAAAGGAAGGCAATTCAAAATCTGAAATTTAATTTCAGATTTTAATGATTGGAGAGAAGGGAAAAGTTTAAATTTGAATCTCCATTAATTAGGGGGGGCAGCACACCCTAATGGGAGGCGATTTGATTGAGAGCATTAATGAGAAAGAGAGAATTGAAGGAGAGAGGGGTGTGCCGGCGGCTAGACTTAGGGGGAGGATTTAATGGGAGGAGTTATGGATTGCTAGATTTGGAATTGTAAAATAGGAAAGGAGATTTAATTAACTCCTATTTAAAATCCCAGTTAGCATGATGTGGGGAACTTTCCTAAAATAACTTCCCTATTTTAAGAAATACTTTCAAATTCAAATTCATTTGAATTTGAATTAAAATAGACTTCCAAATTTAAAAGGGATTAAATTAGGAAAGTGCTTGAATGCTTGGTTTGGAAACTTGAATCCAAAGGAAGGGATTGGGGCCGGCGGCTTTGGGAATGGGAGCGGGGAATAGGGTTGGGGGCTTGGAGAGGGGAGATGGTGGCCGGTGGTTGATTGAGGCGGCCTAGGGTGCAGGGTGAGGTTCGGCCAAGGGAGATGAGAGGTAAGGGGGGTCGGCTTAGGGTTTTGAGGTGGTGGGGTTTTGGCCGAGAGGGACAAGAAGATGGGGTCGACAGTTTGGGGAGAAGAAAGGGGAGGGAGAGGGTGGAGGAGGTGGACCATGAGGTCAAATGCTTTATATGGCATGTGGGTAATACGTTGCCCTCTCTCAGGGACTTCAACCTCTCACAAGAACTCTCTAAGCTCTCAAAACACAATTGCAGAAATTTTCCTTAATAATATTCTTTGTCCGCTCAAAATGAAGAGGGGGCTTTAAATAACCAAAATACAATAGCAAGACGAAAGACAAAAGTGCCCCTAAGGGTCACAAGCAACTACTCCCTCAAGTGAGGGTAAAAATAGAAAACTATGATAATAAATCAAATACACATAAATCTAATACAATGATAGCACAAAAATAAAGTGGTGTGATCGATCATGGTCGTAGATCGTCGCCCCCTTCTCTGGTAGACTCTCCATGGTCGGATGTCCTCATTACTTTATCTTACACCTCTTTTTCCATGATTTTCTACTCCATTTCCATCACTAGATTTTAAAAAAAGCGAATTCCAATGGTGTTTCGTCAGCTATGGTTCACATCCTTCAAGTGAAAGGAATCCCTTTTCCGTCACCTCTAAACATATTTCACATACCTCCTCACTTCATTAATTTTCCACAATATTCCTGTCCACACCCGATTTCTTGCCCAAGCTCTTTCCACTCCATGCCACAAAATAATTTGTATGTTGAGAGACATGGAAAACAATGTTTGCAACAATGAATGTGCCATATGAATGGATAGTTATGCCATTCGGCCTCTCCAACTTGCCAAACACTTTCATGTGGCTTATGAAGCAAGTCTGCCAATCGTTCTTAAGCAAGTTTGTGTTTGTATACTTTGATGATAACATGGTGTATGGTAATACACTAGAAGAATTTCCAACAACTATTTTAAATGCTTTGTTCAAAAAGTTGTATCATATTTACCAATCCAAAGAAATGTTGATTCATGATAAACAGGGTTAACTTTCTTAGGTATGTTATTTCTTTTGCAAGAATTCAGGTGGATGGAGAAAAGATAGATATTTTGTCTACCTCTCTTTTTTTTTGGATTTACTAATCTTTTATGAGCTATCTTTCTATTGGTGATTCACCAAGCATTTCAATTCGTTGTTGCTTCTTTGACCAAATTACTAAAAAGAGACAAATTCTTGTGGATGTCGAAAGCACAAACTGGTTGTGATGCTTTGAAGTGAATGGTTATTGAGGCTTCCACTTTGGTTCTTCCAAATATCAAACATTATTTGTATGTAGATCGTGTCCCAATGTGAGAATCATGGTCATTGTTAGCTATGGTTGACATCAAGTCACTTTTTTTTAATATACTCCACATATGACAGAGTTTTGTGCCATCATACTAGTCATGGAGCATTGGGATCATTACGTCTTAGTTAGCAAGTTTTTCTTATTTTCAAATCATGAAGGTGCCTTATGATGGGAACATCATAGCTTGGAAGGTTTATCACCGTAGAGACCAAAGATCCATGGCCTTGATTGAGTCATTATATTTTTAGTTTTCATGTGCTATAGAGATTTATGTGGTGTTATTTATTTTATTATAGTTTTACCCTCACTTGAGGGAGCTTTTGTGTTGTTTGGCCAAGGGCCTTATTGTCTTTTATTCCTTTCATGTTTTGGGTGCATATATATATGGCTCATTGTTCTCTTATATGGATAATGAATATTTTGATATAAATTTATGGTTCTATGCTTCCTCTTCTCTTGGTGAGTTGAGTTTGTGTGCTTAATCCTTTGGTGAAAGGCAAAGAAATACCCAACAGCGTGTGAGCTCTTGGTTGGTATCATCTTCCCTCTCTATCTCTTTCTTCTCCTTCCCTAGCTGCCCAAACAGACTCCCACCGCTGCAGCATCCTGCTGCCCTCAACCAGCAGCCAACTCCCTACCTTCCCCTTTAACCGGGTCCACCTTCTCCCCTACACCCTTGACCCTTGGGCTTCTCAATTATGCAATTAATTCACATTAATTGAGCATTTATCTCAATTAATTATGACCTTTGGAGATCCACAATTGTTTTAACTTTTCCCCTTCCCAAGTAAGCCACATTAGCCCTTTCTCTTCCCCAAGCAACCAACCCCACATCTTCACCTCCTAAGTTGACTTTTCGTTTCCCAAGCCAACTAATTTCCTTCTCAAGCAAATCACATCAGCCCTTTCTCTTCCCTAAGCAACCAGCCCCCACCTCTTCACCTCCCAAGCTAACTTTTTCTTTCTCAGTCAAACTAATTCCCTTCTCAAACAAGCCACATCAGCCATTTCTCTTCCCCAAGCACCCATCCCCCACCTCTTCACTTCCCAAGTTGACTTCTCCCTTTCCAAGCCATTTAAATCGACAAATCATCGACCCTTGCAGTCGACATAGTTTTCCCCTCCAAACCCCAAAACTGTGAACCTCTCCACTTCCAAACCCTCATCTAGCTGAAACTTTCTTTTCCTTCCTCACTATCTTATCCCTCAGGAAACCTAGCTTCTAGTAATGCAATAAGGACATTGATTCAACAAAGAGTAAGGGTTTCAAGAGCAAGCCAAGAAGGAACTAGCCATCATTTCATCGAGAACTCCATTCCTCCTATTCATGTTCTAAGTATCAAATCATCCCCTTGTTCTTCATCTAACTAAATATTGGTCTTCTCATTTCATTTATAGTAGCATCATCTTATATATGTTGACTAATCCGTCAAGTTTTACTTAAATTTGAATGAACAGAAACTCTAGTGACTAGTCCCTTAATTGAATGTTGGGCTTGTGTCAACCCATGTTAGATAGTCTAAACTGATTCACCTTTTGCTATTGTTTAGCCTTTACTTGTTAGTTTCTTGCTATTAAATGTTCTAATAGTTCAAATTTTCTTATTGTTCTTAATGTTTTATGAAGTTTATTTTGTTGTCTTTGATGTTATCTTAGCATAAATATCTATTTGCATGACTTATTTCACTTAATCCTGCATCACTTTCACTTCCAAGCAAGCTTAAGGGGAGGCATGCTAAGTGGGCTTAATTTCTTTCATCATTTCAATAAATCAAGCATCCCAAAGAATTCCAATGATCATAAAATTTAATGTAGATGGAAACAAACAAACCGCGAGTTAGTAAGCTTCATTTACAAGTACGAGATATGATTATTAAGAATAACACTAGTACCAAAATCAAGCTAGTAAATCTAATACATCAACTTCATTTAAAGAAGGGAATTGAGTTTGGAATAATTTGCTTCAGGAACAATTACCACTTGTCCCTTTCACAGAATTTAAGCTCAATGCTAACAATCCTTTCCTAATTGTCAAACAAATTGGAGAAAATGTTTACAAGATTTATTTACAAGTATATATGCAGCTTTCAACATGGTAGATCTTTCATCCAACTATGATCAAGAAGTTGTTCAAGACTTCCAAGTACGAGCCTTCTTTGGGAGAGCATGACATAGTCAAGAGAGGGTTATATATAGTTAGTGAATTATTTTTTATTTTGTTGTTGTATGATATATTGCAAATTTTACTTTGTTGTTTTAGAGGATTCCCCTCTCTCTCATAAACTCATTGACTAGTGAATAAGATTCAAATTTCTGATTTTAAAGGGAGGATTTTCTTTGTTACTCGAGAGGTGAGTAGGGAAGGAGATTGTAATAAAGTTTTGGGCTTTGACACAATTGACCCTTGGAACTCTAGAGAGCTCTTTGGGTGACCAATGGTTGTAGTAGCTTATAGTCCTCTTCTCAGCAGCAACAGAAAGGAGGCGGCATTCGAGCAACTATATTAGGGATCCAAGGTCATCTCGTAGATGCTAAGATGTATGAGAGTGGTAGTTGTGCAGAAGGCTGATGCAACTGTTCAACGTACAAATAGGTACATGTCTGCAGGACTGTCAAAACATGATTTTCATCTCCTAACCGTGCGTAAGAGTGCTAGAAAACAACTTGGGCTATTGAATTGTGTTCTAAATTTCAAGTTCTCAAAGTTCTTTTGGTACTCTTTCATATTCTTGAATTCATTTTCCCTCTATCTCGTACTTTCATCTAATTAATATTATTAGTTAATTTATATGAAAGGAATAATTTTTTTAGATATTCTTGTTAGGATAATAATCTTTCTTTTTATCTATACATTAATTACTTAATTAATATAGTGAAATAGATATGATACTATGGTAGTGAACCAATTGATTAACAAGGATGCTATTCAATTGGAGGCAATCACGCGAGCTCGCGGCTGTGAAGGAACTTTCTCCCTTTCGATCACTTCTTTTGCTCCCGCGTGGCCGTTCGGCTTTTCCCCTTCGACATTCCCAAGTTACGACACTTTGATCGGATGTAAGAGCGGGAGCTCGCTCGCTGCGATTGTAACTTTCTCCCTTACCCACTCCCCCTTCGGCCGAACCCCTAGCCCGATCCACTACTTGCTCCAGCCGCCTATAACTCGACCTCTTCTCCACCTTGCCGTTTACTCTAGCCTCATTTGATCGATCCCAAGGCCGACCCGATCTCCTTCTTTGTTGACCGTTCCCGCAAGCCAAAATAGAGATGTGAGATTTGTTGCTTATTATTACTATTATTATTAGATATAATAATAATAATAATAATAATTTCATTATTATTATTATTATTGTCATTATTTTAAAATAAAAAAAATGTGTTGCTTTTATTTTTGTGCCCTCTTACCTCGATATGCGTGTCGGGCCGGCAAACCACCATGCACGCCTTTATTGAGCGTGGTAGGAGGGAACCCGGTGCGACACCTACGAGGAGGTAAGCGAGCAACCCCTCGGCCCTCCAAAACCCTGTCCTCGGCGTGTTCGACGAGCCGGCAAGCCACCTATGCACGCCTTTATTGAGCGTGGTAGGAGGGAACCCGGTGCGACGCATACGACGAGGCCAGGTAAGTCTGGTGCATGCTTTTCTTAGTGTGGCTAAGACAACTCTTAAGTACCCGTACACGGCTCTGTACCTGCGGGGAAACAACTGCTCTTTTCTTGTAACATGTACCGAAGACACATGCATGCATTTATTGCGTGTGGTGGGGATAAAAACTTTACACGGCCACAGTGTCCTCGAAAGAGGACACCTACCATGCACGCCTTTATTGCGCGTGGTGGGAAAGGCCTAGTTTTTTATAGTTTTCCCCTAAACGGGAGAGATGCTGGGAGGCTGCTGAAATTTCGGGTGAAAACACACTCTACTCGGACCTATTTTGAACTCAAAAAGAACAAAAGATGGACTCCAATGAACAATGACTTGTGGACTTTTGAACTTGATTGAACATGAGCAGGGGACCTAAACACAACCTAAATGATTTCTAAAGTTCAAATTCAAATAAAACAAAGATCAAATTTAAGTCAAATTCAAATCAATTTGAGCATGAAAATGAATCTGCAAAGATTTACAGAAGACTTTGAATAAAAAGTGAACATGCAATTGAACTCAAAGGACTGCAGGGGACTTGAGTTCAAATGAACTAAATGCAAGAAGACTCAAACTTAAACGAACTATAAAGAACTGCATTTGAACATGAACTCTGAACTCAAAATTGGAATAAGATGTGGAGAGAAAGGAACTCAAATTGAACTCAAGCTGGATCCAAACTTGACATGAGCAATAAAGGACCTGAATTTTCAAGAATAATAGAGGACTCAAGGAGTGAGATTGAGTGGGATGCAAATAGCTGAACCCATAACAACATACAAGATTCAAGCATGAGTTTAACCTTGAACTCGGGTCCGATGGAACACATAGGACTGGGCTTTGGATGAATGAACAAATCAGAGTCTAAATGCACAGTTTTTCAAGCTAACAACAAGTTGCAAGTGGGAGATTAAATCCCAGTGTACGCGAAAGATGAATGCAACGAACTATTACAATAATCCTTACGGGGTTAAATGCAACGTGCTCACAAGGACAACAAGTGGTTGCATGATGCATGTCCCCCAAATACACTTTTGAAACCTCTAACGCTAGCAACATTGCCTGTAGATTGAGATGGCAATACCGGCATTCAGTAGCGAAGGACCGTCCCCTGTAAACAAGTACAATCAACTAAACCACCTGAGATTAGTGAAAGGTGGATATGATATAGGAATAATGGGTCTTCTACAAACACTTCCAGGAGGTCGTAGTGGATACAATGATTCCATGCAAATGAATACTTATGGATAACAACAGTGGATATACCGTAGTTACAACGAACCACTGTGGGCACAAGTACAAATATCACCTACGACAACGGTGATTAAAGATCTTCAAGTACGTCGGGTACAAGGGCAACCCCGTGTATGAAAAAGGACACCTCCTGGCAGAATGGAAGAGATGTTTGAGCAAATTTGAACTAAACTTCTTGGTCTTCCAAAATTTCTTCTTGATCTTGCACTTAAGAAGAAGACAGTTCTGACATCCACAAATACACGGTTGTGGTGGCCGGTGTATTTGTTTTAATACATTCATATTAGACCTTCAAGACCTATAATCAAGAGAATTCACTAACAAATGCACGAAACCTACGAAACCCGATCCTCCTAAGCAGGTAAATAGGAGTATGTCACGACTTGGCCTAGATGCTCGATCTAACGAGGCAGGTACGAAAAGTCGGACGATAGTACATTTCCATCAATATAATAATAACTCATCATCAAAACTTTTCTATTAACTGAAGAGCCACTAAACACAAAAATTTAATTTACCTGTTGTCATTTAGACGACGTCTTCTGTAAACATGCTCTTCTCTTTCTGTCATTTCTTTTCTTAGGAATTACCTAAAATATTTAAACTCGTTGTTTGAGTTTACTAAATAAACTCAGTGGGTAACTATTTAATAATCACTATTATTATTCTTTAATAGGCATCGTGTTATTTCTTAACATTAATTCATTCTTTTCAATAATTTACATCTCTGGATAATTTTTTTCAAAACAATTTAAAATATTTTATAGCTTTAATGTTTCATTCATATTTCTTTTCTTTCCATTTACTTTGCACAGGAGCACCGTCTCAAAGTACCCGAAGGTACAACCTTTTCCATTTGATTACCTTTTCTATTTCCATTGCCTTTTCCATTTCCATAGCCTTTTTCCTTTTCCTTTTTCGTGCACGAGTACGGCGTCCCCAGCCAGTACTATAAGGGGGTGAACTCCTGAAATATTCATATATATATCCTTTTTCCTTTCTTTTACATTTACCATAACATTTCTATTCTATTTCATATATCGTTTCTTTTCAATATTTCTTTAATACATATGGTATTTTTTTTTTCATTCATATGTTATTCAATTCATTTATTTCTTATTGGAATAATAATTACAATTACTTAGGTGGTTAATCTTTCAACATTTCGTACATTGTAGTTTTTATATTAAAACTTTGAAAGCAGAAGAATAATGCTAAAATTTGAATTTCGTAATTATAATTACCCACTTTGAACTTTTCAGGCCTTTGACGAAGGGTGTTACTTCAAATCTCTCTCCAAATCACTATCATCAAGAAATAAAGTTTTCATGAATTTGCTTTATCAAATAAAACTTAAGAATAGTTTCATGATAGAAATTTCTTACAATGAGATTTTCCAAATCTCCCAAAAATCCTTCTTCCTCTTCCAAAATTCTCTCTTTGCTTCAATTCTCTTCCTTTACCTTTAAGAAACATATTGTTCACTTTAAACGAAGGGAATTTATACAAAAATCCAGAAGAAAATTCTACAAACCTTTTTCCTTCTTTATCTCGATTGTTTTTCTCGTTCTTTGCAATTTCTCCCAAATCTTTGCTTCTATAACAATAAGAACGAAAAGGAGTTGTTAAATCTCACCCTCCAACGCGTTCGTTTGCTAAAATTGGCGTAAGAAAGTCTCCCCAAGCCTTCGCGCGAATATCCGGTCGTCCGCCCCCCTTCCGCGCTTTGTTTCGCGAAACAGCCAATACCGACCCCTTTTTGGGGTCGCGGCTATTAAAAGGTGGGTTGGCCTGTTCGGTTGAACCGGCCACCCAACGGTTCATTACAGAGTAGCCAGGGTTCGAATCATCGGATAAATATGCGGTCACGAAGTTGACCGGAATATTTATTGTATACATTCATATCAGGCCTTCAAGGCCTTTAACAAAAAGAATTCACTAACAAAGACATAAAGCCTGCGAGAAACCCGATCCTCGGTCAACAGCTTGATCGAGTTGTCAAGGTTTCAGTCCATAAATGGAAATGACCCCAAACACCCCGATGATGGCTGTGTTGAATTTCTATCTCAACCGGAGGGGTTCACAAATATTTTCAAATGCCACTCAAATACTCATGAAAATTCAAAATTCCAGAAAATCCCAAAATCCAGATGTTTAAAACTGAAATCTAACCATAAATCACTTAAAGCAAGATTTATCCACCCTCCACAACAATTTGTCAAGATAGGCAAATTCAAATATAACTTCAGCTCATAAAGTGTTAATGCCTAGTCGAAAATATCAGTATGATCTATTCTCAAATAATCTCCTGTCAGTAAGGGCGTGGTACGTGTCCTCTAACCTGCAGTTTTGTCGCCAAATGGCATCGTGGGATAAACGGTTATGACCCGGGGCCCTCTGAACCGAGTGGTTTTGCCGCTTAATGGCACCACGAAATACCAGTTATGGCCAGAGCTAATACGCTCTTTATTGGCATCAAATCCTTGAGATATGAATCAATAGGATATGATCGATAGGGCACAAAGCCCTCTATTAGCTAAGGTGGATTCAAATTTATCCCCTTAGGCAAACATCCAACCCAGGTTTACAAGGTACCCTTGGACGAAGCAACCCATGGCTGCCGACAAGGATTCTTCTGTCAGGTTGGGTTTACTATCTCCTCTAACTAAGTAGACTAGGGATCGCGATGGCCCAGGATGACGGAACCATGGGATCTTGATCGGGTCCATCATCCATTCCCCCACCATCCGCTTTAAGTGCAAGATGGTGAAAATTTCTATTTTAAATATTAAATCTCCAAATCCTCCAATATTTCAAATATCCAAATCTATGCTGCTACTATATGCCAGATATTACGTATATTCTACGTATCTGATTGATGACTAGCCTTAATCGAAAGTTCTCTCTCATTAGTGGAAGGGGTAATTAACTATAGGGGCTTGTGCCTATAGGAAACCAGAACTAAGATGATAAAGTCCTCACAAAATGAGGGCGAAATCTCTGGGTAGTGCCTTATCTACAAACCCATCTGCCTTCCGAAAATTTACCCCGGAACTTATTCCGTTAAAACTCCCTCGCCAAAGAAAAAGCATAGCACATCAATGCGAGCGGAGGCCGGGGCCGAATTTTCGGAGCCCACAGGGCATTTTTCTTGAGGTTATTATAGCCCGATAAACATAGCTTTTATAAAATTCAGAGTTGTGTCCGATAGATAGTTATAGCAGCATGTTATCAACAATCCTTTAATGGACTAGCTATTACATAATTATTTCTAACTCTATTTATAATCTTTCGTTGAAGTCTAGGGAGATTAAGATTAAACTCTATAACAATCCTAATAGGCTGTAGTAGAATATTCATAATCTGAACAAGGTTGCCACATGTCTTACTTTTTTTTTTCTCGGAGGATGAATTAGTGGCACCATTGACTTATTTGTGAAATTGTTCTGCTATCAATATTTAAAACTTTTCTGGTCTTTCAACAAGTTGTAGACTCCTAAGGCTTATGCAAGGGCTTAACTTGAGCATCGCCAGACACCAATTACTTCACTCATTATAAGTATCCTTCATTAAAAAAGTAACCATTAATGGTTAGCGAGTTCAAAATAGTTATTGTGGAAACTTTAACCAGTTTAAGCTTGTACAGAACAGGTGTCCTTCACACTATTGTTTTGACTAAACTGCTTTCTCTCATTCATCTTACCAGGTACACAAGTCTGCAACCATCCTACAGCAACTGGCAGCCGTTTGCTGTCTTAGTGAACGAACATCCTTAATGGCACTTCTTTCTTGGAATTCTTTGTGTGGATGGTTACAGTCAACAGTATTGCTCTGACTTCCCTTTTTCCTATGCTAGCATATTTATACATTAAATTATATTTCAAATCTCCTGCAGAATATGCTCATATTTATTGCTATGATCTGTTTTATTATGCCCTGACATTTTCTCTATTTAATAGGCCCAAAGTCTTCCCGCAGAGTATCTGAGACAAGGAGAAGCTGAAACCCTAGTTCCACTGTGGCTGAACGCCCTTGCAAGCGCAGCATCAGATTATCTTGCTAGCAAGACATCTGATGCTGCCTTGATAGATCACGGACACATGCTGGGAAAAGGGGGAAGGACTCTGAAGCGTCTTATCAGAGATTTTGCTGATACTCATCGCAATTTTCCTAAGCCACCTTAATATATATTATCTGCAATTCTATCCTGATATTTTGTCTTCATGACCTTATTTCCAGCTGAGATTTTTGGAGCAAAGCAGCAGTTCTTCCCGGAGGTCTGTATCGCTCATTTTGCTTCACAAATTTTGATAGTCTTGATCATTGTACATATATTGTTATCATATTGTTGCCTAACAGTCTCACCATGATGTTAGTGCACTGTATGTATTCTACTACAAAACTATTAAATATTGTATTATTGTTTATTTACAAACAATCACAGCAATTAATACGCTTTAGAAAAGCATTATTTTGACAGAATTGTTGAGCATCTTAGGAGCTTTAATGTTCATTTGTCTTTCAGCAGTGTTATTTTAACATTGTTTGGTTTGTTGAACCATGTCTTAGGGTTTGTTGGGTAATTTCTTTATAATTATATTTTATTTTTCTTTAAAATTTTAATGTAAAAATCATTTTCAAGGGTATTTTTGTCATTTGGTTGCCAAAGTTATGTGCATTAATATTCCTTTTGTCATTTTATAACTAGATGAAAAAATATTTAGCTTCTTATGAAGATTTTGGTCAAAGTTTTTTTTTTTTTTTTTTAGTGATATTGAGTGAATTAAATCACAAACACATTGGATAGGCAGGCAAAGTAGCTAATATTTTTTTGGTTGGTAGTCTAAGTTTCTTAAGGTTTTGTTTGAGACAGCTTTTTTATTGCTTTCTAAAATAGCTTTTTAGTATAAAAATTTTTTGAATTAGAAAATTTATACTAGAAAGCCGTGTTAGGAAACATGGTGAAAGATGTCACAAACGAAGCCTAAATTGGCATTACAGATTTTGTTGTAGTCTTCCTCTATTTGAAGTAGTGTTGATCGTTATAGTTATATGCTTATCTTGTCTTGTTATATTAGGTATGTTATTCAAGCATGATAGGTTTCAAATGGAGAGCCATTTGCTAAATAGCATTAGAAGGCCTAAAAAATTTATATTTTCTACATCTAATTTAAGATTTTGAATTCAAAATGCTAGTTTACATCAACCAAAAAATTTATTTTTTAGATTGCAGGTTTTTTGAAAAATTGAAGCATATCCTATTGCCCAAATTAGCAAACTTGGCAAAAAGCCTCGTGATTGTTGTCTGCAATTACTTAATTGACAAAGCTCTTATATCTTGATCAATAACTTCAAAAAATTTGTTCATGGCGGCTAATTTAGTGATTTTAACCTATGCTATCTAGGAAAATCCCAAAGTGTTGGTGAACTAAATTGGAGAGCTTTGATATTTATTTTATTTTCAAATTATTTAGATATTGAACAAGTTAATGAAACTTGATTAGAAAAATTAAGAATCATGAGAATTATTCTATCTTGGAACCTTATTGGCCAAATATCCATTCATTGTTCTTGAACAAGACACTCAAAAGGTTTTGTTCTCTACTTTTATTTTTGCTATTGCTAAAGCAAATACTTTTATGCCTGCTACTAATCACAAAATTTAATGAAAAACTTGCTTGTTCTATTTTTTGGTGACTTGTGCAAGAAGATAATAGATTTTATTTGATGCCTATTAGATATGTCCAAGATCACTATCTCATTTTGATTAGTCTATTTAGTGAAGGAGGAACCCCCAAATAAATCTTGCATCACTCATTTGAGTGGCAATAATGATAGAATGCAGTGAAAGCTAAATAAACAAAGTTTGCTTAAGCAGTTGTCAAACATGTATGAGCTTCTAAAGGGGATGACCACTCTTTGCATTGGTTCTAATAATAGAATATGAAAGAGAATATACTTCCAAATGCCATAATTCAAAATTTTTCTATAAATTTCCCAAGCTTGCTGATGAGAGTAGTTGAGATTTATTTGAATTCTAAAAATTGATATTTTTTATGTATAAGATTTCATGATTAATTTATCTTATGCGTAATGATGAGAATAATTTCCATTAAGAACATCAATTATTTTATGGATGGTGGTTATGAGTTTGGTTTAACGGATGATTAATCCCATCAAAATCTCATTATTTTATTATCTCGGATTTCTTTGATGAACCCAATCTACCAATAACAAAATGGTAGTCAATTTAGTAGCTATATATATATTAGATATATTGAGTGGATTATAGTGATCGTCTATTAGAGGATCACACCAAGTTTTGAAGAGGTTCAAAGATTCGTTTTTGAATTAAAAATGTTTCTAAGATACAAACATGGATAATTGTGGTTCAAAGGTACCAGTACAAGATCATTTAGGGTTGTATTGCTTTGCATCATTGAATCATACTATAATTGGCTTGGAGACAAAAAGCAACTACTTCTTGCTCAGAGATATAAAAGAGCCAATTCAATGATTTTAAGGATGAATAATAGACTTAAGAAGAGTACCTTAAATTATATGAGAACATATTTCAAATTATTGAGATGCTTAGAGTGCATGATAGATGAAACTACGATGTATTCATAATTTACCTTGAGAAAGAGATCCCTAAGTTAGCTCAAGTTAAACTATCCCAAAAGAATGCCTTAAGCACAAAGGTAGAGTGACTTCAACTTTTATTTGTATGTGCATACTATTATGAAACAAGGATTATATTTGTAGGAAGTCTTGTATAGAGTTGTCAATTGATTTATGAGAGATTAGGACTTATATGTCACGACCCGGCCCGGTGCTCGATCTAACGAGGCGGGTACAAAAGTCGGACGATAAAATGTCTTAAACAATACTACTTCATTTGTATTAAAGAGCCACTAAACACAAAATTTAATTTACCTGTTGTCATTTGCACGACGCCTTCTGTAAACATGTTCTTCTCTTTCAGCCATTACTTTTTTAGGAACTTACCTGAAACATTTAAACTCAAGGGTTGAGTTTACTAAATAAACTCAGTGGGAATTATATAATAATCATCATAATTATTCTTTATTAGGCATCGTTATTTCTTTACATTACTTCATTCATTTCAATACTTTGTACATCTCTGAATAATTTCTTTCAAAATAATATAAAACATTTTGTAGTTTTAATGTTTCATTCATATTTCTTTTCTTTCTATTTGCTTTGCACAGGAGCACCGTTTCAAAGTACCCGAAGGTACAACCTTTTCCAGTTGATTTCCTTTTTCCATTTCCATAATCTTTTTCCATTTCCATAGCATTTTCCTTTTCCATTTTTGTGCACGAGTACGGCGTCCCAGCCAGTACCATAAGGGGGTGAACTCCTGAAATATTCATATATATCATTTCTTTTACATTTACCATAACATTTCTATTCTATTTCATATGTCGTTTCTTTTCAATATTTCTTTAATACATATGGTATTTTCTTTTCATTCATATTTATTCAATTCATTTATTTCTTATTGTAATAATGATTTCAATTACTTAAGCATTAAATATTTCAACATTTCATACATTGTAGTCTTTAAATTAAAACTTTGAAACAGAAGAATAATGCTAAAAATTGAATTTCATAATTATAATTACCCACTTTGAACTTTTCAGGTCGTCGATGCTTGATATAACCTTGAATCAATTTCCTTTCTTCCTGTTGAGTTATCGCGGGATCAACACATACAACTTGATCTTTCACTCTCTAAAACCCTAAAATTCGAACAATAACTTTCATGTAAAACTTAAAATTATAATCTCATAATAAACTTATATAAAAAGAATTTCACTTACGAATGAGAATTTCTCAAACTCTCAAATTCCCTTCTCTCCCAAATTCCTTTTTCTTCGCTACAATCTCTTCCCTAACCTTCAAGAAATATATTGTTCACTTTAAATGAAGTAGGAGAAGAAATTTATAGGAAAATCCGAAAGAATTTCAACAAACCTTTTTCCTTATTTTTCCTCGGTCGTTTCTTCCTTTCGTTGCAAATTCTCTCCAACCTTTGTTTCTATAACAATAAGAACGAAAAGGAGTTGTTAAAATTCTCCCTCCATCGCATTTGTTTGCTAAAATTGGAAGAAAACGAATCCTACCTTGCTCTCGCGTGAAGTCCCGACCGTCCGCCCTTCTCAGTTTGGGAAATCGTCTCTGTTTCGCGAACGGCTCTGTCCGTTGCTTATAATAGGTTCGGCCGGTTCGACTGAACCGACCGGACCAAACCGGTTATTACAATCTCCCCTCCTTACAAATTTCGTCATCGAAATTAAAATCAAGCAAAAGAAAATGTACCTTCATTAAATAAATGAGGATATTGACTCCTCATTTCAGCTTCTCGCTCCCAGGTGGCATCTCTTTCTAATCCATGTTTCCACAAAACTTTTACAAAAGGAATTGCCCTATGCCTCAGTTGTTTTACATCATAATCCAGTATTCTTTCAGGCTCCTCAACATATCTCAAATCAGGTTGCAAGTCAATGGATTTAGACTGTATTCTTTTAGAATCATCTGAGACATACTTCCGAAGCACTGATATGTGAAACACATTATGAATTCCTTACATGTGTACTGGTAGATCCAATCTGTATGCCATATTCCCAATCTTTTCAATGATTGCATAGGGACCAATGAATCTTGGGCTCAATTTCCCTGTCTTTCCAAACCTTTGAACACCTTTCATTGGGCTAACTTTTAAGAAAACAAACTCTCCAATTTCAAATTCCACTGGTCGGTGCTTTGCATCATAATATTTCTGTTGCTTGTCTTGAACTACCTTTAATCTGTCTCTGATCAATCTGATTTTGCTAGTAGCCTCATCTACCATTTCAATTTTAATTACCTTTCTTTCACCAGTTTCTACCCAACACAAGGGTGTTCTGCACTTTCTTCCATAAAGAGACTCATATGGTGCCATTCCAATGCTAGCTTGAAAACTGTTGTTGTAAGCAAATTCAATCAACAGTATGTGAGTCTCCCAATTCCCTCCAAAATCTAAAACACATAATCACATTAAATCTTCCAAAGTCTGAATTGTTCTTTCTGATTGTCCATCTGTCTGTGGATGAAATGCTGTACTGAAAGTCAATCGTGTACCCAAAGCTTCTTGAATTTTCTTCCACAATTTAGAAGTAAAACGGGCATCTCTGTCTGAAACAATAGATTTTGTAATTCCATGCAATCTCACAATTTCATCAACATATAGCTTTGCCAACTTTTCCACTGAATCTGTCTGCTTGATTGGTAAGAAATGAGCTGATTTGGTCAATCTGTCAATAATAACTCATATTGCATCTCTACTCTGCCTCGACCTGGGTAATCCAATTACAAAATCCATCGCAACGTCTTCCCATTTCCACTCAGGTATGGGTAAGGGTTGTAGTTGACCACTTGGCTTTTGATGTTCTGCTTTGATCATCTGACAGGGAATGCATTTTGCTACAAATTCTGCAACACTTCTATTTAATCCTGGCCACCAAAATAAACCTCTGAGTTCCTGATACATCTTTGTACTGCTTGGGTGAATTTCATAAGTTGAGAGATGAGCTTCCTGCAATATTTCTTCTTTTAAGCTTCCAATATTTGGAATACAGATCATGCCTTTATATTTTAATAACCCTTCTCCATCAATAACAAAGTTCTCTAATTGTCCTGCTTGTACCTTTTGTATGATGGCTTGAAATTTTTCATCCTGAAATAATGAGTTGAGCACTCTATCTTTCAAAGTAGATTGGATCCTCAGTTGATTTAACATCATATATTTTGTCTCCTTCAGATTGACCACTGAAATTTCTAACTTTTCCATATCTCTGATAATCTGCTCCTGTTGGGTGATTAGCCAATTTGCATTTCCAAATGTTTTTCTACTAAGTGCATCTGCAACCACATTTGCCTTTCCAGGATGGTACTGTATGTCCAAGTCATAATCTTTAATGAGCTCTAACCACCTTCTTTGTCTCAAATTTAACTCCTTTTGATTGAAAATGTATTTGAGACTCTTATGATCTGTAAACACTTCACATCTGACCCCATACAGGTAATGTCTCCATATTTTGAGTGCAAAAATCACAGCTGCCAATTCTTAATCATGAGTGGGATAGTTCTTTTCATGAATTTTCAGTTGCCTTGAAGCATAGGCCACCACTCTCCCATACTGCATCAATACACATCCAAGTCCTCTCAATGAAGCATCACAGAAAATTTGGAACCCTTCTGAACCTGATGGAATTGTCAAAATTGGGGCAGTCACTAGGCAATTCTTCAACTTCTGGAAAGCTCCTTCACACTGATCACTCCATTCAAATTTTACTACTTTCTGGGTTAATCTGGATAATGGCACTGCTATCTGAGAGAACCCCTCTACAAATCTCCTGTAGTAACCAGCAAGTCCAAGAAAACTCCTCACCTCTGAAATAGTCGTTGGTCTTGGCCAATCTGATATAGCTTGAATTTTATTTTGATCAACTGAAATTCCTTCTCCACTAATCACATGGCCCAGAAAGTTTACACTGCTCAGCCAAAATTCACACTTTGAAAATTTGGCATACAACTTATTCTCCTTTAATGTTTGCAACACTGCTTGCAGATGACTGGAGTGGCTTTCTTTATCACTTGAATAAATCAGAATGTCATCAATAAACACAATCACAAATATGTCCAGAAATGGCTTAAAAATTCTGTTCATCAAATCCATAAATATAGCTGGTGTATTTGTCACCCCAAATGGCATTACCACAAATTCATAATGATCATATCTGGTTTTGAAAGCTGTCTTTGCTATATCTTCCTCCTTAATCCTTAGCTGATGATATCCAGATTTCAAATCAATTTTAGAGAAAACTGTAGCTCCTTCCAGTTGATCAAAGAGATCATCAATTATGGGCAATGGATATTTATTCTTAACAGTAAGCTTATTCAGTTCTCTGTAATCTATGCACATCCTGAAGCTCCCATCTTTCTTCTTTACAAACAGTACTGGAGCTCCCCATGGTGAGGAACTTGGCTTGATGAACCCCTTATCGAGCAATTCCTGTAATTGACCTTTCAGCTCCTGTAACTCTTTGACTGCCATTCTGTAAGGTGCTCTTGCCACTGGTTCTGAACCCGGTATTAATTCAATAGTGAAATCTATCTCTCTTTCTGATGGTAATCCTGGTAAATCATCTAAAAACACCTATGGATACTCTCTGATTACATGTATATCTTTCAACTCTTTAAGTTCCTTATTTGTATCCTTTACTTGAGTAAGAAAACACTGACATCCCTTGGATACAAATTTGTATGCTTTCAAATAAGTGATTATCATTGAAGAAACTCCTCTTTCTCCATAGAATTTCAACTCTTTTTCTCCAGGAAAATTAAACTTTACAATTTTCTTGTTGCAGTCAATAATCACAAAATGCTTTGATAACCAATCCATTCTCAATATCATATCAAACTCTTGCAATGGTAAAACATTCAGTATGGCTTCAAACTCTCTTTCATTTATTTTGAAAGTCACTTTACATACTCCATTTACATTCATAAATGATCCATCTGGCATTAAAACTTTCAAAATTACATTAGTCTCACAAACATTCAATCCAACTGTTTTAACAAATTCTTCTGAAATGAAAGAGTGTGAAGCTCCTGTATCAAAAAGAATCCGTACAGGCTTTCCTTGCATCATAATTATACCTATAAAATTACATAAGAAAGACATAAACATACATCATTCTTTTAATAATACTTTCATAATACATATTCATTCACTTCTAATTTTTATCACCTGTAATCACTTCAGGTGAATCCTTAGCATTCTTCTGAGTCAATGCATATACTCTAGGCAGAGTATTCTGTCGGCTTTGACTTGATCCTGGAGTAGATGCAGCTGATTCCACTGTTCTTGGTCTTCCAACATTCCTCTGAGATCCAGTATTTATCTTTAACTCTCCTGCTGGTCTTTGTCCTAAAGTAGGACAATTCTTGGCTATATGACCTGGTTGATGGTACTAGAAGCAATTATTTGTACCAGATAAGCATTCTTCTTTATGTTGTATTCCACACTTGTTACAACTATTCACACTTGAACTGTCACTGCTACTGGACTTTGTCTTTTTCCAATTAAATTTCCCACATTGTGAAAAAGATTTGCTATGTGAATCCTGAGGGACTCCCATAATCTCACCACCTTTCCTCTTCTGAAAATCACGTCTCCTTTGAGTATTTTGCATGTCTGCTTCTATCTTTCTAGCTTTTTCCACTAGCACTACATAATCTTCAATTTCAAAAGGAACCAGAGATTGCCTAATTACATCCTTCAGTCCAAATAAAAACTTGTGACATTTTTCCTATGCCGTTTGTATTAACTGGGGAGCATATCTGAACAGAGTGGTGAATTTAGCCTCATACTGCATCACTGATGTTTCTCCTTGTACTAATCTCATAAATTTATCTTGCATCTGTCTTCTCATTGTAAGAGGCACGAACCAATCTCTGATTATCTGGGTGAAGTCATCCCACTTGATTTGTATATTTTGGATTCCTCCAAATTTGTCTTGATACAGTCCTCTCCACCACCTTTCAGCTTCTCCTTCTAGTGCAAAGGTTGCCAAGGCAACTTTTCTCTCTTCTGGACAGTTCATACCTTCTAATATCTTTTCAATTCTCAGCAACCAGTTTTCAGCCTCTATTGGTCCCTCTATTCCTTTGAATAATGGTGGTCTCATATCTTGAAATAATTTCATATATTTATCCATAACCGTCCCACCACCACTACTACTCCCCGATGGTTGATTTCTTGAATCTTAAATTAGCTGAGTCACAGCTATAATCATTTGAGCCAATGCATCGGGATCAACATGAACATTTGGTGTTGTTCTTTCCACTTCTTCTTCTTCATATTCATTTTGGTTCCTGTTGACCATAGCATAAACATGTAACCTTATAATCATTTGAAATCATCCTAATGGCTCTTCCAGTATGATTCAGATCTTAATTGGGCTCTGATACCACTTTTGTCACGACCCGGCCCGGGTGCTCGATCTAACGAGGCAGGTACGAAAGTCGGACGATAAAATGTCTTAAACAATACTACTTCATTTGTATTAAAGAGCCACTAAACACAAAATTTAATTTACCTGTTGTCATTTGCGCGTCGCCTTCTGTAAACATGTTCTTCTCTTTCAGCCATTACTTCTTTAGAAAATTACCTGAAACATTTAAACTCGTGGGTTAAGTTTACTAAGTAAACTCAGTGGGAATTATATAATAATAATCATAATTATTCTTTATTAGGCATCGTTATTTCTTTACATTACTTCATTCTTTTCAATACTTTATACATCTCTGAATAATTTCTTTCAAAATAATATAAAACATTTTGTAGCTTTAATGTTTCATTCATATTTCTTTTCTTTCCATTTGCTTTGCACAGGAGCACCGTCTCAAAGTACCCGAAGGTGCAACCTTTTCCAGTTGATTTCCTTTTTCCATTTTCATAATCTTTTCCATTTCCATAGCCTTTTCCTTTTTCATTTTTGTGCACGAGTACGGCGTCCCCAGCCAGTACCATAAGGGGGTGAACTCCTGAAATATTCATATATATCATTTCTTTTACATTTACCATAACATTTCTATTCTATTTCGTATATCGTTTCTTTTCAATATTTCTTTAATACATATTGTATTTTCTTTTCATTCATATTTATTCAATTCATTTATTTCTTATTGTAATAATGATTCCAATTACTTAAGCATTAAATCTTTCAACATTTCATACATTGTAGTCTTTAAATTAAAACTTTGAAACAGAAGAATAATGCTAAAAATTGAATTTCATAATTATAATTACCCACTTTGAACTTTTCAGGTCGTCGATGCTTGATATAACCTTGAATCAATTTCCTTTCTTCCTGTTGAATTATCGCGGGATCAACACATACAACTTGATCTTTCACTCTCTAAAACCCTAAAATTCGAACAATAACTTTCATGTAAAACTTAAAATTATAATCCCATAATAAACTTATATAAAAAGAATTTCACTTACGAATGAGAATTTCTCAAACTCTCAAATTCCCTTCTCTCCCAAATTCCTTTTTCTTCGCTACAATCTCTTCCCTAACCTTCAAGAAATATATTGTTCACTTTAAATGAAGTAGGAGAAGAAATTTATAGGAAAATCCGAAAGAATTTCAACAAACCTTTTTCCTTATTTTTCCTCGGTCGTTTCTTCCTTTCGTTGCAAATTCTCTCCAACCTTTGTTTCTATAACAATAAGAACGAAAAGGAGTTGTTAAAATTCTCCCTCCATCGCATTCGTTTGCTAAAATTGGAAGAAAACGAATCCTACCTTGCTCTCACGTGAAGTCCTGACCGTCCGCCCTTCTCAGTTCGTGAAACCTTCTCTGTTTCGCGAACGGCTCTGTCCGTTGCTTATAATAGGTTTGGCCGGTTCAGTCGAACCGGCCGGACCGAACCGGTTATTACATTATAACTCAAATTTTAAAGCATAAAGAATTAGGCTATATCCTAAGTGTCATGAAGGCCAAAAGATATTCATACTAACAAGATGGTTATACTAGCTTAAGATTAGCCTAACTATTTATAATCAGTATTATAGTTCTAATCTTATAGAAGCTCTGAGATGCCTAAAGTAGGGCTAATGACCTTGAGAGTTAGAAATCCTCAAAAGAAAGTCTTACAACTCTAATTTTAGAGAAGGCCTTACAATGTCAAAGGTGAGGCAAGCCATAAATAAGAAGTTATAACTTGGCAATTAGGGTTCATATTTTGGATATTCAAATGAACTCAATTTTTATAAATTTTAGTTCACAAGCTAAGGATGACATAAGAAATATTCCCTAAAATTTAAAGTTGTTTATGATTCATTAAAATTATTTATCTTTAAAATTTAATAGTATGTTTACTGTTTTTAAATCCATTTCATTTAAAATTTCTATGACTTTAGAGTTTATTATTATTTTATCGAAGCTTACTTTAGATTTTTAGGATTTCTCTTAAATTGCTTATTAATTGTGCAAATTTCAAGGTTAATTAGGGTATTTCTCATATAATGAAATTAAAGTTTGGTTATAAACCCCTCAAATGATCTACAAAGTTAATGAGATATAAATCAAAACCTAATGATGGATTGAGTAATAACCTCTACAAATTGAGCTTAAGTAGAATTGCATTTAGTTTTATGATTTGTTAATTTTAAATTTGGATTAATCTTGAAAAATTAGAAAAATCCAACTTTCTAGTTTCAAAATGATATTAAATTGTTTTTTTTTTCCTAATTTAACTATTTACTAGGATTTTGAGATATTTTATTGTATATTTTTATAATTTTAATTGAATTATTTAAATAAATTTGTAAAATTCTACGACCATTTGGGCTTTTATCCTTACAAAAAATATAGGGGTTTAAGAATTTCCCAACCAAATAATTTCAAAATATTTTTTAAATTAAAATTAGAGGATGTGAATTCCCCGAAATTCTATCTCTAAAAGTCGAAAGTCATTTGAATAAGAAATAAATTATAGAGTTATAGGGCTAACTTTTTAATGATTTATTAATAGGACTGGATTTAGTTTTTGCCTAAAAAATTCTCTTTTTTATAGTGTTATAAATGTTATTATTTAGATTTAAGGATTTATTTAGTATTTATTCAAATCTAGGGTTTATTTAGGTGTATTTGCATTATAAAATCATCTAAAGTTAACCCAAGTATTAAACCCTCATGAAAAAAAAAAAAAATTAGAGAGGTCTTGGAGACCCCTAAGATTATCCCATAAGAATTAAGGGCAATTCAAAGGTGTTAATTAAATGTTTAACCCTATTGATTCAACCCAAAATAATTTATTCAAGACAGCCAAATCCATTGCAAACTCGTTTCTTTGGATTCATCTCATTTTTCACAAGAAACTAAGATACATATAGGCTAATATCAAGATTCTTCCCTCCCCATTATAATGGGCAGCAAAGTAAATTTTGGGCTGAAGTCGTTAGCTCAAATTAGTTGGACTTAGGAAACTCCCTTAGGTTACTAGGGGTCTAGAAAAGTTTGAAAAGAGTTTAGATTATATTTGATAAGATTTATTTCAAGAGGACCTCATATATATTAGTATGATATAAATATTGCAAAATCTTATCTGATTGACTGATTCTTCTCTTTTCCCCTCCCTTCTCTCTTCTTCGCTTATGACTAACAAGGCAATTTATAGCCATCTTAAGCTTTGTTTGGGACAACCTTTTACTGCTTTTTAAATCAGCTTTTTAGAACAAAAATTCTCATCCAAAAAAATTTTGTACTAAAAAACTGCTTCAAAAAAAACACCCAAACGAAGCCTTACCAACATCCACCATAAAGCAATTTACATTAGGTTTTTTCTTTTACCCCGATCAAACTACTGTTTTTACAGAATCTCATTCATTGTCTTTCTATATTGTATTATTAAAAACCAGTAAAAGAAGCATTTTAATTTCAAGGGTGTGGTGGGGTGGGAAGTGGTAAAAAGATTTAAGTGTGGTGATATTATTATAAGGTTTGGTAGGTTGGGGGTGTAGGGAAATTTGTAATTTATTTGTTATGGTGTGTTGGGATTTGGAAGTTGATGAAGATATATAGAGGGTGGTTAGAGTTTGATAATTTTGTGGATTTTTTAAAAGTTGGTGGGTGTATTAGTATAAGTGGGTTTTGTGTTTTATAGGTTTTGGTTTGTTTAGAGTGGATTTGGGGAAAAGGGGAGGGAAGATATGGTTGTGTGGGGGTTCATCCCAAGGCTTTAAATGTCTCATTATGTGACTCATAGCGCCTCGTAGGAACTAAAATTAGACTTAGATAAATCGTAATATTGTTCTAAGTCAACTTGAACAAAACTCAGCTTGACTTGGTTTACCATTTACCTCTTTGCTTTGTTCTCCTTTAAACTCACTTATAAGTTACCAAATGACCTCTAAAGAGTTCAAGAAAGCATTAGAGACTCTTAGGACCAAATCCTAAGTTCTCTAAGCTCTTTTTTGAACCTAAAATCAACAATTGATTTCTTAAACATAGAACCCAAAATCCTAGCTTTCTTATTTTGCTTATCCAAAACTAAGCAAATGACTACCCCTCTTTGAACACAAAAATTAAAAGAAACCTTTTTGGTTTGTAGCCCAAAATAGAAAATTTTCTCTCATTTCTATGTGCTAAAAAAAGTCATAAATTTTTTTCTAACTAGCCTAAAAGCTATAGGTCTCCTCTCATTTTCCCTCAACCTTAAAGTTGTAGGAAATTCACATACAACTCCCTAGCCTCAAAGTTATGGGTTCCATTTCTTTCTCTATAAGCTGCAAAGCTAGAGATAATTCTCCAACCCTTGACATAATAAATTATAAGTTGGATGTCTTTCTTCCTTAACATAAAAGCAATATGATTGCTTCAACCTTAGCTCCAAATATTTAGGTTTTTTATCATATTTATCTACTTAATCATTAATCAAGTAGATGATCTTTTATCCCTAGGCCTCCAAGCCTTAGTTAGTTTTATTACAGCCAAATTCAATAATAACTTCTCTTGTTTTGGCCTCAAAACCAAATTATATCTATTTGACCCAATCAAATAGATAACATCCTCGACCCAAACTCTAGGCATGCTATCATTTAATCAAAATAAATAATTTATCATTTCTAATGACATTTAAAATATATGAGTTTCTTCCTCCTAAAATTTACCTCACCCCATTAGACTAATTTCATAGAGTCCTAAGCCAAACCTTTAAGCAAGTTTACCATATCCTATTAGATAAACATCTATCTTATCTAAATAAGTGAGCTCTAATAAAATGCATAAAATCACATAGTTTCCTCTTGATGGAAAATTATTGTGTCATCCCAGCCCAAAAAGATGGGGTATCTATGTCATTGGATCTTAGGACACCATGAGCAACAAGCTTGTCTCAAAGAAAATAGTGGCTACTCTATGATTTCTTCATAACTCTCCTAAATATAAAACCATAAAGATTAAATAAAAGTTTTAAGTTGTAAACAACTTAAACTAAAACACCCCTTAGACTAAAAATTAACTCTCTTCATATTTTTAATTGAAATAGGATGCTCATTTATAGTTTGACATATCACACAAGCCAGCACATACTTAGATACCAAACCGTTAGGCATCCTAGGATTAATAATTTTCCTTTTATGTGTATGTATTTGAAGTGTTTTGTATGATGCTTATTGGATTATTTACATTGTAAACACATACTCTTAAGTGATTGTGATAGAGATTTTTTTTTTCTACAGGTGGCCATATCTAAAAGAGAGAAAAAGTCATGATTATCTAACATTCTTTGCTTACATAGATTGTTTAAAGCCCACTAGGGAGGCATGACCCATAAGATAGAAATAGGGATTGACACTTTAAGTTATAAAAAATTTTGGGATGTTTCTTTTGTGTATATTATAATGATTATGTATAGCCCAAGTGTGTCACATGCAGAAACCCTCACATAAAGATTATATGATAATAATAATAAAAAAACTACATTGTGAGTGAGCATTTACAAACCCACATGAACAAAAATCTTTGTTTAAATGACTAAGTTATAAGTTCTATCTCCCAAATCAAAATAACCTTCCATATTATGTATATGTATTAAGATTATATTTCATGGTTTTAAAAGCATTTAGGTGGGTTAGTTAGAACTCTATTCCAAGCAGGATAGTCTGGCTGGCTTAGCTCCAAGTGGGGTTTTAAGTTCGTAAGTCCCTTTTCTTTTCACTAGATATAAGTCAAAGTTACTATCTATCAGTTGCTCTTACCTTAGATGTAGGGTTCGATGCTAGTGTTCTTTTTAGTTACATTGTAATCCCTCACTTTCCCAAGTATTTCCTCCAACCCGTGTTACTGGAACATAAGACCCAACTTTCTAAATTAAATTGATCAACATTAAATAAAATATAATTTCAAAAAATATAAAGCTCAACATATAATAGTTTGAGTACTTCTGAGTTTCTCAGAATCAAGCACTCTTATCTCTTCCTCTATTAGCTTCAATTTTGAAATTAATTTTATGTTCAAATCCCTCTTGAAATTCCCCAAAGACCAAATCTTTGATAAGGATTTCTAATAATCAAACCCTTTAAAATTATTAGTCAATTTTTTGTTAAAACAACCAAAACCACTATTTTAATAAAACATATTTCTCAATGAAAAATATTTAGGATATAATTAACCATAAGTTCTTACCCCTATGAAAAACTGTACCATAGAATAAAATAATTTCTTCTCAATCAAATGTATAAAGTATAAGAAAATCTCCTAAAAAATATATATAAAAAAGAAAATTTTGTTATTAAGCGTGTAGTGAAATTATATTTTATCATTCAGAGTAATATATTATTTTCTATGTCGTGCTTTATCACAAAATATTTTTGTCCATTGAAGATGACGAAATTCCATTAATACTCTTCTCAATAATATGCTACCTATTGTATTTCTCTTACTAAAAGCTCACTGTACCTCTTACTATCATACCCAAGGCTTCAAGGAAGAATAAGTGAGTGGTTTTATTGCTTAGCAAAAGAAAATAACAATGAAAGAAAAGCTTGAAGAAGATAAGTAGTCAATAAACCAATAATATGAAAGAACATCAACTAAGGGAGCCACCAAAAAAGATAGAAGTGTAGGTTGCTAAGCCTGAATTTTTTTATGGTTTCTGCCCTTTGAGTTATAATTATCTTAAAAAATATATCTCTTTCAACTTTCATATGTTAGCCAACTTTTAAATAAAGAGAAATTTAATTAGGCTATTAATTTACAAGGCTGATTTAATACACAAATGCAATGTTAACATCTATCTTATCTAAATAAGTGAACTTTATTAAAATGCATAAAATCACACAGTTTCCTCTTAATGGAAAATGAATGTGTCATCCCACCAAAAAAAAAAATTAATATTAACTATAGGGGTTTACCCCTATGGGGAACCTGTACCCTAAAATAAAACATATTCTGCTAGATCAAATATATCAACTATATGAAAATCTTATGTAAAATATAAAAAAATACAAACTTAGTTATTTAAGCCTATAATGAAATAATATTTTTATCTTTCAAAGTAATATATTATTTTGTATGTCGCGCTTGATCACAAAATATTTCCATCCATTGAGGATGACAAAATTCCACTAATACTCTTCTTTATAATGTGCTACATATCATATTTCTCTTACTAAAAGCTTAGTATGCCTCTTACTATCGTACCCACTACTTCAAGGAAGAAGAAGTGAGTGGTTTTATTGCTAAGCAAAAGAAAAGAATAATGAAAGAAAAGCATGAAGAAGAGTAGTCAATGAAACAATAATATGAAAAAACATCAACTAAGTGAGCCACCAAAATATATAGAAGTGTAAGTTGCTAAGCTTGAAATTTTTTATGGTTTCTAACCTTTGAGTTATAATATTCTTTAACAATACATCTCTTTCAACTTTCATCTATTAGCCAACTTTTAAATAATGAGAAATTTAATTATGCTATTAATTTACAAGGCTGATTTAATACACAAATGCAATGTTAACACTATAATAATGTTAAATATTTTAAAAATCAATACTAGAATCATAATTTGTAATAATATTGAAGTACCTAATTATCTCATCATCCTAGATTACAAAGAAGATTCATTATAAATCGTAATCTTAGCCTGAAATCATATAAATGGGCATTACTTGATTTAAGGTATAATATGAATTTTTAATTTAATAAGAGAGAGAAGAGGATGTGGTACAAATTCATATTTAATCCAAAAAATAAAAATAAAAAAAATTTAATATTTTGAATATTTTCATAAAAAACAATATAATATAAAGATTTAAAAGGGTGAGAGAGAAAAAGTGCATGGGAGAATATTTTTTATGATAGTTGCATTAGTGTACCTCATTTATATTTATCACTAATGTTTTAGTGGGGCATTCCAACCTACCATTATTAAATTGTCTCACATGCAACTTTATTGCAATAACCGCAATAATAAATTAAGCCATTGGGAGTGAATAGCATCCCTTTATATAGTAGAATATTGCTTTTTTCCTTTATTCACTGAATTGCTTATATACTGAAGTTCCGAAAGCCGAACAATGGCCCAAGTCTTTCTCACTCTCCACAGCAGCTGGAATTTCTTCCATTCCGTGTCTCTAGCGACAAAATTCCCAAATCTTACCACTGAAAGCCATTGAGTTCCATGGTTGCAGTTCAGTTCTCCGTGGTTGCCGGCAGAATGTGATCGGAGGGGTTGACAGATCACAAGTTGTTCGCTTCACGGGGGTTCTGATTTGTTTAAGGAGATGGGATGTTTCCCTTGCTTCGGTTCGGAGGAGGTAGTGACTTTTCATCCCCGTGAGGAGGGAGATGTAAAGAAGGAAGAACGGCCTATGGTAGCTCCCCGAATAAAAACGTTGTCTTCTGGTATGTTTGACCCATTGATCCTCTTTTAAGCTCTATCAATAGGTGGATCTGGATTTTTGTTTGTCTTTTCAGGAGGAGATTTGGACCAACCCTGAAATTTGTTTTGAGGTCAAAGGCAATGTTACTAGGTTCTTTTCCAGTGTCTTAGATTCATTTGATTTGTTTCCGGCGAATTTTTTCTCCGTGATTGGTGTTTTGATTGAGAATGTTATCGTAATGCATTATCTAAATTCTATTTCAAATAATTTTTGTATAGAGTAAGATCAATTCTCTGGTGGTTTTGCTGGCTCTAGTTAGTTATCCTGTTCATTTGATCGCCTAAATCTCCAGATATTTGCTTACACGAATATCATTGCATGTACTTATTGAGAATTGCGTTTTAAAGTCTCTTAAGGGAAGAAGGAATGCTGATATATTTGTCTTGGACTCTTTATTCAGAAAAAAAATGGAGGTTAATTTTTGTCGGTCATGGATTTGCAGGATCTGATAGGTTTAGGTCTCGAAGCAATTTAGGGGCCAAAAAGGAGGCATTGGCTCTTAAGGATGGGTCTGGTGTGACTATATCAGCACAAACATTTACATTCAGGGAGCTTGCAGCTGCAACAAAGAATTTTAGGCCTGCGTGCTTCTTGGGTGAAGGGGGTTTTGGTCGGGTTTATAAAGGTCATTTGGAAAGCACTGGACAGGTGACAACTTTGTCTTTTACCGAGAATTTGGTTGTATTCAACCAATTACTATCACTTGTTTTGCATGTATTCTGATCTGCTACTTCAGTTTTATCAACTGTAAGTTTAAGTAACTATATTCGGGTGGCATATATTATTGACTAGATCAATAGTGAAGAAATTTTGTCTAAAAACTTTTTATTTTTATTTTCAGTTTATTCCTTGGATTGATGAGTTTACAGATGAATTGATTTGTTGCAGATTGTAGCTGTAAAGCAACTGGACAAGGATGGACTACAAGGAAACAGAGAATTCCTCGTGGAGGTCCTGATGCTTAGTTTGTTACACCATCCAAACCTTGTTAATTTAATTGGCTATTGTGCTGATGGAGATCAACGGCTTCTTGTATATGAGTTTATGCCGCTAGGGTCTCTAGAAGATCATTTGCATGGTAAGATTATTAAGTTTCACTTAGAAGAATCCTTATTCTCCTTTTATCTTATTGAGTGTTGCATGAGGTGTTAATATAAAATTTTCGTTATAACTTATAATCATATTTTCTTTGGGCCATCCCTTTATTTCCCTAATCCTTCTAAACTAATTTTATCTATTCTTCTAAACCAACTATGTAGCATCTACATCGATAATTCAAGTATTGTATATGTCATTAGTCCGATCCTTTGTAGAACTACCCGTAATAACGAACTTGCAAAAGAGATCTATTTATCATAAAGAGATTCGTTGTTCCTACCCTGCTTCACTTTAATTGTTAGTTTTGACCAT